>OV277859.1:10000000-12581666 GCA_922989275.2 Gari tellinella | reverse complement strand
GAGCTTTCTGCTTTTGTTTAGTTTTGCCCTAAGCTTTAACCTGTTTTCCACACCAATGAATATTCATTTGTGGCAATTTTTGGGAGGAGAAGGCTGTTTTGATAGGCAGTCTCTTGTCTTTATTAAAGACTGAGCTTGCTATGGAGTCTAGATCCCTGTTGGTATTCAAGATCAGCTGCTACACTGTATTCTGTTGGAGTCTTAACCCTTTACCCTAAACATGTAGCCTGTTTCTAGTTTTGAAGACTGGTTAACCTTTAAAGCAGGTTGTAAGTAATATAAAATGTGCAGTAGGGCATATTCTGCTTTACTCTTAGTCTGCTTTAAGCTACCATTTGGTAGGATATAGGAAATACTTCTCATGTTGCTCATTCATTACAGTATAAAAATGGAACTACTATTTAGTGAAGGAATTATTTAACACTTTACCCCATAGCCTGTTTCTAGTTTTGAAAACAGGTAACCACTTAAAGCAGGGTTGAAAGTAAAGCAGAATGTGCCTTAAGGCACATTCTGCTTTACTTTCAGCCTGCTTTAAGCTACCATCAGCTAGAATATAGAATTTTTTTCTCATTGTACATGTTCATGAATGCATAAATCGGAACTATTTCCTTCAATGGATGAATATATTCAATGTGCTAAAAGGCGCTTCTATGGGGGAAAGGGTTAAATGCTTAAAAAGGTGTATCTATGGAATAAAGGGTTAACTGACTGTCAGCATTATTATTTGCCCAACACTAACGTACAGTTCAGTTAACTATGTCAGGGAATCTGTCATCTCCTGATGCAGCTCAGTTTATATTTGTCACATGCTTCAATGTACAGTAAAAACTCTCTATTACAAATACTTAATTGTGATAATTATTGGGTGTTTATGGCAGGTGACTGCTTTAAGCAAGGTGACAGTAAAACAGAAAGCTCCAATACTGTCACCTTGCTTTAAGCCGTCACCTGTAATATTTGCAATCAATTAGCCCTCGTTTTAGTGGACACTATAGAGAGGTTTTATAGAATAATAATTTTGTTAAAAAATGTGACGTAAGGAAGCATGTAAGATCATGAATGTCAGTAAAATGTATTTTAAACAGTGTAGGGATGGAATCCAAATATACATCCTCTGCCAGCAGTGTAGACTCAGATTAGAGAACTTCTCGAGGAACTCACTGGTCAGAGTCTGCACTGTTTGTCATACTTTTTAACCCTTTGCCTGATAGAAGCGCCTTTTAGTGCATTTGATTTATTCTGCCACAAAAGAAAATAGTTCAAATTTATACAGTCATAAACATGTTCAAACAGAAAATTGTTCTATATCCTGAGAGATTGTAGTTTAAAGCAGGCTGAAAGTAAAGCAGAATGTGCCTTAAGGCACATTCTGCTTTACTTTCAACCTGCTTTAAGTGGTCACCTTTTTTCAAAACTTAAAACAGGCTATTGGGTAAAGAGTTAAAATATTTTTTGCGACAGTGACCTAAAGAGTCCATGTAAACTGGTCATTTAAAACAAAATGGATTATTCAGTTTGAAAACTTTACATTTTGTAAGGATTGACATATTATTTTTCTTTGTAGCTGCACATTGAAGTGAATTCACCGGGAGAGTTCATAGAGCAAGCTCGAGGTATACTAACAGAGCAGAATGAGCTAGAGTCCTTGGCCCAAGGCCTTCAGATGCAGATAGACAGACTAGAAACAGAAAACAGAAGACTGGTAAATACTTACTTACTTAACTTAACTTAATCCTGATTTGATTTGTCATCTGCTGCGGGTGTCCCAGCATCTGGGGTAGGCAGCAGGCGGCTAGTTTGTCTGATACTTGATCGCCAAGCAGCTCTGTCGAGTGGGTTCACATCTAGGTTGCATGCATTAATGTCAGCCTTAACACAATCTGACCATGATTTTCTCGGTCTCCCACGCAGTCTTGGGCTCTGAATCTCCACGTTGGTGATGGACTTAATACAGGAAGTGGATCTAACGACATGTCCATACCATCTAAGGCGCCTAGAGCGTAAGGCAGTTGTCACCTCCTGTAACCCCAGCCTTGTACACATCAACTGGGTCGGGATGTCATCATGGGGCTTGGCGCCATAGATCCATCTGATCATTGCTCTATCATTTCTGCGTAGCCGCTGTAAGTCTGGAGCTGTCGGGCCCATGTTTCGCTACCATGGAGAAGAGCAGAGCGGACACAGGTGTCAAACACTTTCCCACGGTTTGTCAGGGATATGTGCTTGGATGACAATATTGGCAGGAGCTTCCTGAATTTACCCCAGGCAGTACAACATCTGGTTACTATGGCAAGAGAGCAACCACCAGCAGCACACAACATGTCACCAAGATAGCAGAAGCTGGCTTCAACATCAAGCAGAGTTCCATCTATGTCAACTTGTGTGACTGGTCTGCCATCGATTGGACGTGCTTGTCCAAGACATCTAGGACACATGTAGTTTGGGTTGGCAACAAGTCTCCCTGGGATTCCACTACACTTCTTGTGCACCCATAGTAAGCACTGCGAGCACAAGATGGCATTAACTCCAACGCCGCTCCGACAGACTGCACAGGGGAAGGCACCAGTATCACGAAGGACATCAAGGCCGGGTCCAGTGATCATGAATTTGGTTTTCTTCATGTTGACTCTCAACCCTTTGCTCTCCATACCCTCCTTCCATGCCTTCAGCTTTGTCACGCATTCTTCCAGAGAGTCAGCCATGATGGCAAGGTCGTCAGCATAAAGGAGTTCCCAAGGCACACCAGAGCGGAATTCTTGTGATAGCGCTTCCAGAACTAAGATGAAGAGGAGAGGACTCAAAACAGATCCCTGATGGACACCAACTCCTACACTAAACTTCTCGCTGTATTGCCCGTTGACTCGCACTCGGCTCCTTGCATTTGCATACATTCCCTGGATGATACGTATAGCCCACTCCTCCACACCAAGGATCCTCAGAGCCCACCAAAGGACTTTCCTTGGGACACGATCGAACGCTTTTTCTAGGTCGACAAAGGCAAGATACAATTTCTTATTTGCTGCAATGTGCTTTTCCTGCAGCTGGCGGATGATGAAGATTGCATCAGTGGTGCCCTGGCCAGGCACAAAGCCAAACTGCATCTTGTCGATGCTAACCATCCTACGGATGGAGGTGTCCAGTACACCCTCCAGTAGCTTCATAACCTGGTCAGTTAGCTTTAGCCCTCGGTAATTCCCACGGTCGAGGGCATCGCCTTTACCCTTATAGAGGTTGAGTATAAAGCTTTCCTCCCAATCCATTGGAACCTCACCAGCTCGGAAAACCGCCTCAGTCAAATCCCTCAGCATCTCTATACCCTCCTCACCTGCAGCTTTCAGCATCTCAGCAATGATACCTGATGGACCAGCTGCTTTGCCGCATTTCATTTTCTTCAGAGCATTCCGGATAAGATCCAGTGTGACTGGTGGTGATGGGCCTTCCACAGGAGCAATCTCAGGGAGTAGGTCACTGGGCCACTCAAACTCAACGTTCAGCAACCTAGCATAGTGCTCAACCCAGGCTTTCATCTTCTCATCCTCACTGAGGGATAACTCTCCGGCATCATTCTTGACACACTTCTCGCCCACAACATCCTGGTTTGACCTGTCCATCTGTTTGGCAAGTTTAAAAATGCTTCCATCATTGGGCGAGATGTGTGCAAACTTATCACTTTCGGCATCCAGTTTTGCCTGCCAGACTGCCCTTTTGGCCACACGCTTAGCCTCGTTGTAGATAGCTTTGGCCTCGTTTGCCTCACTTAGCTTGCCAGCCTTGACCAGGGTTTCGTAGGCTCTGAAACGTGCTCGCTTCCTCTTTACAGCTACATCCACTTTGTCATCCCACCACCAGGTTTCCCTTTTCCATTGGTGGTTCTTAGAGAGACCACATACCTCTGAGGCTGTATCCAGGATAGTGGTTTTCAGTCTTAACCACACATCTTCCACATCATCAGAAACAATGGTAGCAGTTGCAGTTACTTTATCCCTGAAGGTAGCATGGTACTCTTTAGCCGTCGCTGGGTCCCTGAGTTTCCAGGAGCGGATACGTGGAGTGAAGTTGCGCTTTTTTGCCTTTGGCAAGCTGACTTTGAAATCGCAAACAAGTAGGTTGTGCTGTTGGGCGCATGTTTACTCTGTACCTCAACACATTCATCTCTATAAGTTGTTAACACATTATCTCATAAATACGTCTTTGTAGGCCTTTAATTTATTCCTCCAATGATGAAAATAATTCCACTTTATACAGTCATAAACATAAAAAATGATACCAAAAGAAATATTTTCTATATTCTGTTAGATGGTAACATAAAGCAGGCTGAGAGTCAAGCAGAATGCACCTTAAGGTGCATTCTGCTTTACTTTCAACTTGCTTTAAATATTTCTGTCTTCAAAACTAGAAATAGGCTATGGGGTAATCGGTTAAGACAGATCATATAGTCAGAGATATATGTGTAGCGCGTGGGTGCAAACAGTATCCACTCAATATCTCAAGTAGTTTCCAACAGCCTGTAAGTTTATTATCTTTTTAGTTTAAACGTATTTTATTTCAATTATATACATGAAATGGGGTTGGGCCACAAGTTCTACCAACTTAGAGACGGCCCTTCCCCTACAGTTTTACAAATACAAATTCTTTTAGAGAGCGGGCATTAGTGAGCCAGCGAGAGAGAGAGAAAGAAAGAGAAAGATATAGTGAGAGTGAGAGAGAGCAGGCGAGAGAGAGAGAGTATGAATACAGGTGCCTCCATAACCATAAAATATTTGACTGTGAAAACAGTTAAACCCGTAATAAGTAATTAACCAGATTTAGAGATTTGTTGATATTTGGTGACCAATGGTCCCCCAATGCACGACAGATCCAATGCAGAAAGCCCCTGCAGGGGTTCTCCACATTATTATCATTCCTGCACCAAAGAAGCACTGGTCTATAACATATTGGCAGCCGCCAAATACAGGTTCAACTGTAAAACAGATCAATTTATACATACAGCAAATAACAAAAATTGCATACTCGGTGTCTACCCTTGCATACAGTGCAACCTCTCTATTACGACCACTACAAGAGAACGATTATTGATTGTATAAGAATTTGTATAAGAGACAGACAACAGCCCATAAAAGGCAATAGCATGGACAAGTTGATGGCCATAATAAGCAATCTGTTATTTACAGTAATTGCCCTTTGCTATACTAGTAAATAATACAGAAACTGTTGTATATTGAGGCAGTTTTGCCCTCTTGCAAAGTAAAACAGAAAGCCTCGTTTCGAAATTTGAAGACAGGTGACCACTTAAAGCAGGTATAAAGTATGCACCTTATGACACAATGGGTTAACATAAAATAGTGACAGGTCTTGGTATATTCTATCTGCTGTGACTATATTGATAAATTGTTAATCTTTTCTCTTTCACAGATGTCTGCACAGAGTCAAAGCCTGGTAGAACACAATGTAGTAGCAGGGAAATCAAATGGAAAGAAAGTGAGTACTGTGAACTTTCAACCTATGTTTCAAAGTCATGCGACTTGATTTAGTGTGGTCATGTGACTGGAAGGAATATCTGACTCTTTCGACACTGAGTGACTGTTGTGTACTGATATTGTCTGCTGAAATTCTAGATATGGTTTGGGCTTCTTTAGTATGACAGAAACATTTTAAGACAAGTTGCATGAATGCAGAAAGCTCCTGCCTACAAGTAGCTTTCTGCATTACTGCTGTCCTGCATTAAGCAGTCACATGTCGTTAGAGCTCTGTT
Organism: Gari tellinella; assembly: GCA_922989275.2. Taxonomy (NCBI): domain Eukaryota; kingdom Metazoa; phylum Mollusca; class Bivalvia; order Cardiida; family Psammobiidae; genus Gari; species Gari tellinella. The sequence goes on along the minus strand of OV277859.1, from coordinate 12,575,911 downwards.
GGTTTTTATTGAATGTTTAGTGAGCAAGTAGAACAGCTAGTTTGGACCCCTTTCAGGGCTCCAGATAAGAGGGAGTGAACTAAACAAAATCCAACATTTTCTCACTCATACAGCACCAAATCCTATGGTGTTACTACTCATTAGAATCATCTCTTCGAGACGATTCTAATGAGTAGTGACACCATAGGGTTTAAAGACCTTTGATATTTGTTGGGTTTTCAGAGACTTTAACTTACCATTCACTCTTAGTTTATTCCTCCACTGAAGGAAATGGTTCCACTTAATTCAGTCATAAATTTGCATCACATTATCCTAGCAGATGGAACCTTAAAGCAGGTTGAAAGAAAAGCAGAATGCGCCATAAGGCACATTCTGCTTTACTTTGAACATGCTTTAAGTGGTCATCTGTCTTCAAAACTAGAAGTATACTACGGAGTAAGGCTTAAATTTGTTTAGGAGTTCAGTTTTCAGAGATTACGCTGTATCTGATAGTCTAGGTTGTCATACCTTTATTTCGATGTATTTTCAGAATGGTTATGTCCAAGCTGCCCAAACTCAGGAATATCTTGTAAACCATGTGGCTGAATCACTCACAAAGAAAAAGAAACTTTTGTCACGGGCCCAAGATCTTGAAACTCAGGTGAAACAGTTAGAGAGCAGTATAAATGCTCATGGCCATCTGATCAACAATCATCTATCTCAGGGACCCTCCAAAACTACCGAAAGGAAACGTAAAATGAATGTGAAAGTGGAAAATCCCGACGAGTCTGAAGCAGTCCAAACAGTGCTTGTGAGTGACTCGACTGCTGAGGGTAACATACCAGTGAAAATGGCCAAAGGTGCTAATGAATCAAATGACAAAACTAGTACCACTTCCACCCCAGGCAACTTGCCCACTAGACCTGTACCAATCAATTCAAATGCAGCTAATTTATCTATACGAAAACTTCTGGAAAATACTCGCACCGATTCCACTGTCATAAAAACTGCTGATTTACAAAAGCACATCACAGGGAAGCCAAATGGAGCATTTAAGTCCATGAAAGATGATCTCAATAGTAATAAAACACGACCCAGCCTACCAATCAGCATTGCACTGGATCGTCTTCCAGGTGAAAACGTGGAACAAGCGATGGATCGATTGATTCGATCCAGTTTCTCAGAGCCACCAGGGAATGTGGCTGTGCAATCACAGAAAGACTCTGGGAAAGCAGGAAGTAAAAGTGAAACAGACAGACCAAGGTCATGGACCCCTGTAACCTTGTTAACAAATACCAAGGATTCTAAATCCAGTGATAAGATGGTTTTACCAAAAAAGCGGGGTCAATTGTTGAATGGTGACATGTCTATCAGTGAGCATCTCAAACAAAACTTAACCCAGAAATTAGAGAACAGACTTAATAAAGAGGAGCATAGTTCAAGCCTAGATTCACGGTCAAAGCGAAAGGCCAAGGATGAAGGGGACACAGAGCGGAAAAGAGTTTCCAGGAATCCAGGGTATCATGACTATGCTATGAAGGCCCAGGCATCTCCTGACCCTAGGTCCTCCCCAGCCATGTTGATCTCCACTGCTAACCAGCCTTTAGCAATATCAGCCATTCCTTCCCCAGAGGTGAATAGCCTAGGAATTGCCACTAAAGTGCTTGAAGGTAAGTCACTGTAAATGCTCCTATAAACCTTTCACCCCAGAGACTTTAAATTGACAATTACAGTTTCCAGTTTGTCTAGTCCATTTTCTTCACTATTTAGGGGTATCACTTTACAATATATGGTAGTAAAAAATGACACAGTGCATACCCTGACCACAGGACTCCTTTAGAAGCCCTCTGTTCTGTGTCTACACGGTTTGCATAGGAAAAGTAAACTCTTCATTGATACACCATAACTGAGAAGTATACTCATTCCTAGGGTCAAATGTGTTAACCCTTTCTACCATAGCATGTTTTCAGTGTTTAAGGCAGGGGTTTGCTTACAGTAGGCTGAAAGTAAAGCAGAAAACTCATTCAGCCTGCTGTCCCTGCCCTAACCTGCTAGGGTTTAGGAAGTTTCCTCTGATTTATTTACCAGGCTAATGTAGAAGCATTGAAATGTACTTAACCTTTCATAGCTAGAAGTGCAAATCACCTTTGTCTTACAGTGTTTAAAGCAGGATACTGCTTAAAACAAAATGAAAGTACCTTCATCTTGCTTTAACTCTTTCCTCCCTGAAACTTTCAATAAACAATTCCAGTTTCCATTTTAGTCTAGTTCATTTCTGACTTTTAAGGGTTGTTTTTGTCAATGTTTGGCATTATGACAAACAGTGAAGACCCTGATCAGAGGGTTCTTTCGGAGCCCTCTGATCTGGGTCTTCACTGTTTGCACAGGACAAGTGTATTATGCACATGTACACTGTTTGAAATGACGCCTATATGCAGGACTAGGGTTCAAAGGGTTAAGTTGCTACCTGTAACTGAATGTTCAATTATGGCACTTAAGTGAAGGGGACGGTTGCTGCACTCTTAACCCTTAACTTCATAGTCTGTTTCTAGCTTTGAAGACAAATGACCACTTAAAGCGGGTTAAAAGTAAAGCAGAATGCACCTTAAGGCACATTCTGCTTTACTTTCAGCCTGCTTTAAGCTATCATCTGTTAGATTTTTTGTAAATATTTCTTATAGTACATTTTCATTATTATGAAAATTGGATCTATTTCTTAAGAGTTGAATGCGCTAAAAGGAGCTTCTATGGAGGAAAGGGTTACGGTGCTTCTGTGTAGGAAACTGTTAAGGAATAAGTAAAATCATGTAAACTGGAATTATCTATACAGGTTTCAGCTGTGAATGAGTTAAAGGTTAGACCTTGGTCCAAAGCAAAAATTTATTTCATTAATGTCTTCAAAAAATAAAACTGTAATTATGAACTGTGCTAAATATATTAAATATGCATTGACTTTAAGAAAAATACCCTGGAAACAATAATTTAAATTGTTTGGTTGATTTTGTATTATCTATGTGAATATGTAATTGGACAACGTATCTACCATCCTGTGGATGGTATATGCGCTGTCTTCTATTACACTTTGTATTGAATTGTAACTTGATTTGTTGTCTTGGCCATACTTTTCTTTATATATTTGTAAATGGCCAAAGGCATTTGAGATGCCAATTTTGCCAATAAAATACTGAATACTGCTAATAAAGCGCTTGAATTGAGTCTTAAATCATTCTCAAGCCTAGGGTCAAATCTGACCAATCAAATGCTTGAGAATGAGCTCAGACTTAACCCAAACGCTTTATAAGCATGGACCCAAGTCTCAACACACATGACTCAATGGTAATCCATAAACCTTTCCAAACCAAAATCAAGGGTTGAGAGACTATCCCCAAGTCTGAAGTCTGAAAATGTACTGATGAACAGTAAATAAATAGTCTTGATTTCTATTTGATAGCAAGTCAGATGAGATTAAATTATCTAATTTTGGGGTTGTTTGTTGTAAAATATTACATTCGTTATTGATTTACAAAATAAACAACACAAATGAGTAACCCTTAGTGGTCGACAGCTTACTCACATTTGTTGCTGCTTGAATTTCATCTTGCTTTAAGCATTCACTTGCCTTAAACATTCAGCTGTCTGATCTGGGTCTTCTGTTTTGAAAAAGCATCAATATTTACCATTCACAGAAGAAGAGTTAAATGTTATTTTGGTGTGGTCAATATAACCTGCCAAGTAGAACAAACAGTACAGACTCTGACCAGAGGGCTTCTTGAGCCCTCTGGTCAGATTCTAAGCTCTTTGCAAAATATACTGACTTATTGATACCGGTTTCTAGCATAGAGATGTTTTGAAAAAAAAGTACAGTTTTATGGATAGTTGACACCAGTATAGTTGATGTGTATTTTCAATTATACAACTCGCAAAATAAACTGCATTTAAACCATGATAACTCACATTATCCCAATTTACTGGCTTTTCTAAATTTAAACATGCATAGCGACCTTTAAATTTTCAAACAGGGGTATGTTCTTGAAAGAACTCGAGTCATTGAAATTCAAATAAACAGATACGAATAAGATAGACCTAAGAGAATTCCAGTTATCTGATATTAAAGTTCACTGTTACACTGTACATGTTTCTCTTTAATGAAACACAATCTCCAATTAATGATATCCATTAGAAACAACTCAGTTGTAGTCAAATCAGATGCCATGTAACTCTGCAGCTGATTAGTTGCCAAACCTTATATCACACAGATTAGATAAATTACCACTGTAAACTGTGTGTGATAAAGCATATCTTATGATATTTGAAATTCTTTTGTTTTCTCAGGTCAAGGCAAAGAAAGTAACCAGAATAAATTAAGCAGTTACCAAGGTACAAGATTTGACCTTCTAGTTGCCACAGCATCTGAAGAACACACTAAACAACAAGAACAGAATCGCCAACAATCACAACTAGAAGAACGCCTGTTTAAATCATTTGATACCAAGCAGAGTTCAGATAGTGTTAATAAATTAGTGGTTACAAATCCTCAGAATATACAAGGAGATTCTGTAACAGGAATGCACCAAAAGAAAGATGATGGGAAGGATTCTTCAGGTAAAAGTAAGGCAGAGCATAAAAAATCAGGTCAAGGAAATAGGTCAAGGTCATCCAGCAGTAGCTCTAGTTCTAGAAGTCGAAGTCGGAGTTCTTCTCAGAGTAGCCGTAGTAGCAGCTCGAGTAGTGACTCAAGTGTTGGCGGCAAGAGGAAGAAGAGCAAGTACAGAAACAAGACTTTACCCACCCAGCCTATGCTGCCAGTGAAGTCTGTGCCCTTATCTAGACCCCCCACACAGACAGTATCACAAAACCTACCCAAATATACCATGCATCTCCAAAACCCAAACACTTCACACGCTACTACACTCATGTATAATCCATCAATGCTCAACCAGAAACCTAGTACAGAGCGACCTGCACAGAAACACAGCTCGGCAATTATCCTACAGAAACCTCAATCCACAGAACAAAAAACTAGTTCACAAATGTCAGTGTTACAAAAGACCATGAAAGTTTTGACACCAACAATATTATCATCCACCATTTCATCCACTAACCCTGTACAGACCAATGTAAAAGTCATTAATAGTGGTGCACTGTCAGGAGCGGGAGTTAAGTTTATAACTGGGCTGCCTAGCCAGCCTATCAACAGTCCGACAAACCAGCAGCTCCCAGTACAGATGGCCTTACTGCCACAGACTAGTAATGGTATAAATCAAGGCTACCAGATACTGACTATAGCAACTCCAAATAGTGGCTTAAACATGCGATCAAGTAGTCATAACACTAATATACTAGCTACTAAACCTCAGTCAGTTACAACGAAAACTGCTGTGACTGGACCAAGCAGGTTAGAGGACAAACTAAAGCCAGTCAGTGCTACAAGTGGTTCAAAGAGCAACACAGTGCTAAATCTAAGTGGTGCAATGATGAATGCTGGGGACACTGCATACAGCTCGTCCCCCGCTAGTCATGCCATATATCAAGACCTCAACAAAACACCGAGAACATTTCATAGTATCACTAATACAAACACCATGCCTATTCCTGTTTTCAACCATACACTGCAGCAGCATCTGGTTCCCATGGCAACATTCCGATCTGGGAGCCAGTCAACCTCATCAACAGCAGGAACAGGCATGATGGTCACCAGCTCCCAGCAAAAGCAAAGTAAGCAGGGAAACACCCAACCATCATTATCATCAGCAGGTAATACACCAGCAGCACGAATATTCACACCAACGCCCACGAGAAACTCGTCCAGGGCCCTTGTAACAGAGCTCTCCCATGATAGACCTATACCGGGCTCGGGACTTCTCATCCAGTCCAGTTTGCCCCAGTTTTCAGGAAGTAACAGTTTTACCTCTGCAGGGCAGTATACCCATCAACCTTTCACAGGGGATCGGTCCGGGCTTGCAACAGTGATAGGTGTTCGTCCTAACCAGGCTGGAGATGCACATCACCCTGTTCGTCTCCAGGGCTACCAAGGACTGGCGACCCAGAGGCTTGCAATGTACTCTGACCAAGCAGCTGCTTCACTCAGACCAAATTTTGCTGCCATGTACAGACCTGCAGGAGGTCAGTAATCTCATAGTTTTTACAGGGCTCCAGATAAGCAAGATTTAACCTAACCTGTTGCCCCATAATGTATTTCTAGTTTTGAAACAGGTGACCACTTAAAGCAGATTGAATGTAAAGTAGAATTATGGCATGTATTGCTTAACTTTCAGCTTTCTTTAAGAAATATTTCTTAGGCTGCATATTTATGACTATATATAAAGTAAAGCTATTTTCTATGTAAAGACGTATCTATGAGGTATTGGGTTAAAATTTTGAACATTTTCTGCTGACTACTGATGAGAATTGTCTCTTCTAGACAAGACTACTGAGTAGTCACAACAATTGGTTTGGGCTTAATCTATTACCCCATAAATACGCCTTTTCTACACCTCTTATTTATTCCTACACTGAAGAAAATAGGTCAAATTTATATAGTTCTGAATATGCACCATAAGAAATATTTTCTATGCCATAGCAGCTGATGGCTTAAAGCAGGCTGAAAGTAAAGCAGAATGCGCCTTAACCCATTAACCCATAGACCATTTCTAAATTTGAAAATAAGTGACCACTTAAAGCAGGTTGAAAGTAAAGCAGAATGCGCCTTAAGACACATTCTGCTTTACCTTTCAGCCTGCTTAAGCTTCCACTCTTCTAGGGTAAAGAAAGTATTTCTTATGGTGCATAATCCTGACTGTATTAAACTGAAGTATTTTCTTCATTGGAGGAATAAATTAAAGTTGTAAAAAGGCGTATTTATGGGTTAAGGGTCATTCTGCTTTACTTTCAACCTGCTTTAAGTGGTAACCTGTCTTCAAAACTTGAAACAGATTATGGGGTAATGGGTTAAACATATAGGTTTTAACATTTGAAATATTTGTCTTACCTGTATCTAAGCTTTTTAGTAATTTATCAGAGCTCTTGATGGGAATATGTTTTATGTTTACTACTTTATCTCCACCAAATACTATGTTGTGCCTATCTAGTGGAGTCGTCATACCATAGGATTTGGTGGAGACAGGATTTCAATGTTTATCTGGAGCTTTGATTTATTCATGCTTCATTGAAGGAATGGTTGAATGAAAAACTGTTTTGTTGTCAAATTTAATATTTTGTCATTACCAGGGTCGAAGGTTATAAAGAGTTTGAGTTGAGCCTGGGACCATTCTCAAGCATTTGAATGGTCAGATTTGAGCTTTTACACAGTACTCAATTTTCAGCTTTTACTCAAATCTTGAGAATGATCTCAGACTCAACTCAAACCCTTTATAACCTTGGGGCCTGGGCTTCAGATACTGGAAGGATTTAAAAAGCTAAAATCTTTATTTCTGCATTAAACCGCAGCTCCTATTGGAGCTTTCAGCATTATGTATGTCTTGTATTACAGTGGAGAATCTGTTATTCTTTCCCGTTTAAACGCAAACGTACGCAAACGCAAAGCACTAAAACGTAGAAAAGAACAACTTTTGAACAATTCTGATATTTCATGTCTATCTTGGTGGCAAACAGTTTAGAGCCTGATCAGACGCCGGGTAACCCGGCGTCTGATCTGGCTCCAAACTGTTTGCAAAGGAAATAATAGTTTTAGAGTAAACGCGTTTATTGGGAAAGAATAACACATTCTCCACTGTATAAGCTGTAAGTTGTCTTTAAAAATTTGCCATGTCTCTTATTGAGGGGCTGCTGTACAGAAGTTTTACTATACGTCCAGATACATTGTTCCCTGCCAACAACGATTCCCTCCTTACAACAGTGCTTGCCACTTTTCTCCAAACAAAATAATTGTTATGTTTTCACTGTTTTAGTGGACATTTTGATAGAAGAAATTTAATGAGGAATGACAAACAGCTTGAATTCAGATCAGACTCCACATTACGCAACGTCTGATCTGGGTAGCTGTTAACAAATGTAAGCCAAATTTTCCCTCCCTATAACAACTCCCACTGTACAACACATACAATCTTTTGTCTCCTATTTTGTGTTGTTGTAGAGAGGGAGCACTTTATGTATCATCTCTTAATAACCTGATACTTAGTTGACCCCATGGCATCATGCATGTTTCTAGTTTTGAAAACAGGTTGCCTCTTAAATCAGGTTGAAAGGAAAGCAGAATTCTTTACTTTAAGCCTGCTTTAAGCTTCTATGGAAATGTACTGGAGTCTGGAAATGCCTTTCATATTTCATGATCAGCACTTGTTACAATGTCATAGGAACTACTTTTCACACTGTATAAATAATTGTATTAATAGACAGGTCACCTAGAATCACGAAAGTATGGGGTAAAATGCTTCAGGTTATAAAGAGTTAGAGCTGAGTATGAGTTCGTTCTCAAGCATTTGATTGGACAGATTTGAGCAAAAGCCAAATCTGACCAATCAAATGCTTGAGACCGATTTCAGACTCAACTCAATTTCTTTATAACCTTGGAGCAAGGTTTGGTAGAGACCTGAAGAAGTGAATGTTGGAAATGATTAGTTTATATCGCAAGAGCCTTGTACATATATATAAATTGTTTACATTATTTTCAGGCTGGAATATGAGATGAAAACTTCTACCTTCTTGATGCTTTGTCTTCCTGCATACCACATGAGGCAAGTTGGTGTATACCAGTTCTTACAAGAAAACTTTCCAAACAATACCTCAGTAACATCTGTACAGTCAAGCCCTGGTATTACCACCACAATGAAGAACACTTATCAATCATGTTAAAGACAGGTGACATCCGCGCCCTAATTGCTTGTTTACAGTGTTTGTAGACTGGTGACTGCTTGAAACAGACTGAAAGATAAGCAGAAATCTCCTTCATCTTTCAGCCTGCTTTAACTCTTTGATATATCCCCCACAGTGATAACCTTTGCAAACAGTTTGGATCCAGATGAGACGCCGCGTAACGCGGTGTCTCATCAGGATCCAAACTGTTTGACTCTGATCATGTTATGAAAAGAAATTTAGAAAAATCTATTTTTAGAACAATAGCAGACTACAGACGTTGCAGACGGAAAAAAAATACCCATCATGCAAAGAGTTAAGCAGCCAGCTCCTTCAAGCTCATTATCCATAAAAAGAAGCATGAAAAGGCATGTCTATGAGGAATATATGTAAAGGTGTTAAAAGTTGTTCCTTTGAAGGGAAAGGGTTAACCCTTTACCTGATAGAAGCGCCATTTAGTGCATTTTGTTTATTCCTCCTCTGAACAAAATAGTTTCAGTTTATACAGTCCTGAACATGCATCATAAGAAGTAGTTTCTATATCCAGCAGGCTATAAGTAAAGCAGAATGTGCCTTAAGGCACATTCTGCTTTACTTTCAACCTGCTTGAAGTGGTCACCAACACTAGAAACAGGCTATGGGGTATATGGTTAAAGTAGAATAAAAGTAAAGCAGAAAACTCTACCAGGTTGTGCTTTACATTCATTTAACTTATAGCAGCCACCTGCCTTAAAACATGGGAAACAAGCATTCTTTTGAGTTGTTGTAATAGCAGGAATTTCATTGGCTGTTAAAATGCCAGATTGACCAATCAACAATCAGGGATTCATCACCATATCAAGTGCCAGTCGACAATATAGGACATCGCTCATAAAGATCTCAACTCAGATTTACTGCAACTAGAGATATTTATAAACTACCATGAGACAAAGTTTAGAGTGATCTATAGGTGTAAAAGATGTGTGAGGTTGTTTTCATCATCTCAAACCTTTCTCTTAGGAGGAAAATACTGCATGCTATGCAAGCGTTTTTCTGTAGGCAACATTTCTGTGTGGACTAGGTGAACCTTTCTCTGGAGGTAAAAAAACTGCATGAATAAGGCTAGCCTTTCTTTGAAGGCAAACTATTTAATGGATTGAGCTATCCTCTTCTGAAGACAACAGTTGGCATGAATCAGTCTATTTTTCTTTGACGAAAAAACTGCTTGGGTAAAGCAAGCCTTTATTATGAAGAATGAAGACCATGCAATATTATTCTGGAATGGTCTCTCAGAAGATGTACTGATCAGGAAAGCTTTTTTCGGTGGACAGAAGCCTTAGCTAGGAGGAACTATTTCTATCAAGTCTGTATGAATTAGACAAACCCTTGGTTGAATTTGTAAATGTTTATTGATCAAATGTTATTAATAAGAAGATGACTAATGGATTGTACAAGATACACAAACACTTAATTCCACTGTTTTAAGCCATTACCCCATAAATTCACCTTTTTACGCCTTTCATTTATTCTTCCTCTGAAGAAAAGAGATCAGATTTATACAGCTGTGAATATGTATTATAAGAAATATTTCTATATTCTAGCAGATGATAGCTTAAAGCAGGCTGAAAGTAAAGCAGAATGCGCCTTAAGGTGCATTCTGCTTTACTTTCAACCTGCTTTAAGTGGTCATGTATCTTCTATACTAGAAACAGACTATGGGGTATAGGATTAATTGGCAATTCATCAAAACCAATTTTACTTAAATTTGTTTTTTGAGAGTTCCAAAGAATGATAAAACTCTTAGTGTGTAGGAATCAAATAAAGCAATCCTTTGCAAATACAGTGGAGAATCTGTTATTCTTTCCCAATAAACGCGTTTACGCTAAAACTATTATTTGCAGTGCAAACAGTTTGGAGCCAGATCAGACGCCGGGTAACCCGGCGTCTGATCAGGCTCCAAACTGTTTGCCACCAAGATAAACATGAAATATCAGAATTGTCCAAAAGTTGTTCTTTTCTACGTTTTAATGCTTTGCGTTTGCGTACGTTTGCGTTAAAACGGGAAAGAATAACAGATTCTCCACTGTACATGTAGTATAAATGTTCACATCAATGGGCTTTTGAAAAAACCCTTGGATTAACCCATTTGCTCCTAGCATGCCATAAATGGGACATAGGCAAACTACATAATGTAGTGTCTTATTTGAGTCTACACTATTTGCTAACAGGAATTTCTATCAATAATAAAATGAAGGATTAGATCAGTGTACTATTATATGAAAAATGGACTCGTCTGATATATAAGCATGGATTGGTTCAAGTTGTAAACTTTGATATTTTTTGCACTTTAAAAGATATTGATGACAATTGAAGGGTAATTTTTCAGGAGTGCAGTGGCAGCAGTGTGTATAGTCAATCTTGTATTATTATCAGTGATAACTCATTATACCCTGAAACTTTCAGTGGACAATTCCTGTTTACAACAAAGGCTGGTCCATTTTAGACTATTAAGGGTTGTTTTTTTGTAATAAATTGCAAAATTACAAACAGTGAAGTCCCTGATCAGAGGGCTCCTGTGGGAGCACTCTGATCAGGGACTTCACTGTTTGCATAGGACACCGTCACGTGTACTTTTCACAGGTACATATTTGGTAAAGGACGCATATATGCGTCACTAGGGCAGAATGAGCTAATATGTGGAGACTATGCACTTCTGACAATTGACTGATTTATGCAGGGTAGAAATAATGCAGAAAGCTCCTATATTATCCTGTAATAACCTATTACCTCATAGCCTGTTTCTAATGTTTAAGGTAGGTGATCACTTAAAGCAAGTTGAAAGGTAAAGCAGAATGTGCCGGAACAATTCCAGCCTACTTTTAGCTACCATCTGCTAGGTTATAGAGAATTATGCATTTTCATGACTGAATAAAGTAGAACTATTTACTTCAGTGGAGGAATGAATTAAAGGCATATATACCGAGTAATGGATTAATACAAGGTTGACTACTGTAAGGGTTATTGTGTTAATTGATGATACCATTTAGCTATATATTGGTGTAGTTAATGAAAATACCTTGGAGTATAGGTAATGAGCTAGAAGTTGATTGTATGACTTGTTTTATCTGGTAAAGGCTACATGTTGTAAAGTCTTGTCAACCCTTCGCTCCCTGGATATTTGTAGTTAACCCATTACCCTGTAAATACACCTTTTTACGCCTCTTATTTATTACTCCACGGAAGAAAAAAGTTCAAATTTATTAAGTTATGATTGTGTACTATCAGAAAAAAATTCTTTATCCTAGCATATGATAGCTTAAAGCAGGCTGAAAGTAAAGCAGAATGCACCTTAAGGTGCATTCTGCTTTACTTTCAACCTGTTTAAGTAGTCACCTGTTTTCAAAACTAGAAATGGGGTAATGGGTTAAAACTCCGCCCAACAGCTATCAACTTTATTATTACATAGGCTAATGAAATAAGGAAAAATATTCCCCAGGAAAGATTGAAAACTGTTATGCGTTATATGCTGCTAGAAAACAGTAACAATCACATTGGATCCTGGTCTGATACCAGTGTAGTCAGCATCTGAATGGATCAACACTGTTTTCATATGCCAATTAATTTTCTGCTAGCATTCCCGAGATTTATAACTCCTTGTTTTACTTCTCAGTTAAATGGGGGAAAAGGCTGTAAATTAAGTTTGCCATTCTTGTTTAGTAAACTAGCCATGCTGAAATTTTGAAGATGTGTGAATTAAATTGGAAGAGTGCTTGCATAAAAGGTTTATAGCTTGGATACTTATTGTGACAGCAAAACAGGGAATACTTTGGTCAGACAGCTCCTATAGGAGCCGTCTGACCAGGGTCTACACTGATTGCTTGTGTGACGTTGGATGAAGGTTGGTTGAAACTGATCATTGTTATCAATTTAATGTAGATGTTTATCAAAATGTGCATGCAACTTTTCAAATTCATTAAAAAACAAGGATTTTGAAGATTACCGAGACGTTTGAGGTTGACATACATGTAGCTTGGGAGTAGATGAAGTACACATGATGAAATGTGTCTACATCTCCAGCTACTTCACCTCTGTGTTTGTGTAATAAGAGAAATAGAAATGTTCTATGTTTGCATATGTGTAAATCTTATTTATAGAATGGAGGTGTGTACATGATGTGTTGTCAGAATTATATACTTCAGAGCTCCTGATAAGAGTGACAAATATTCTACATTTCCTACAGTCTTTCCATAACCCCTTACCCCATAAATACACCTTTTAACGTCTTCTTCCAATAAAGAAAATAGTTTATATTATACCATCATGGATATGTATTGTAAAAAATATTTTCAGATGGTAGCTTAAAGCAGGCTGAAAGTAAAGCAGAATGTGCCTTATGGCACATTCTGCTTTACTTTCAACCTGCTTTAAGTGGTCACATATCTTCAAAACTAGAAACAGGCTATAGGGTAATGGGTTAACTCTTTCAACACTAAGTAACTCTTGTGGGTTATTATGTACTTTTGTGGATCTTTTTAGTTACAAAAACATGAACCAGTCTACTTGGAATTCTGGGTAGTTTAATACAGATCAGACGGCTCTCTGCCCTCTGATCTAGGTCTACACTCTTTGCAAATGTAATACGTATATTCTAAACAGGTCCATGTTGTTGAAAGAGTTAATGTCAAACCAGGGTCCATGGTTATAAGGCATTTAAGATGAGTCTGAGATCATTCTCAAGCTTTTGATTGGTCAGATTTGACCAGAATGTTCAAATTTGACCTATCAAAAGCCTTAGAAAAATCTCAAACTCATCTAAAATGCTTTATAACCATAGGGACTTATGTTACGACTGCTCAATCCTGAGACAATGGGATGACGCACCTGAAAAAGCTTATGCGGGACTATAAATCAGAAACAACAACAACAACTACTACGACTGTTCATTAGAATCTTCTCATAGAGAGTGGTCATGTCATAGGGTTTGGTGGAGACTAAAGGATGTAGGTGTTTGAAGTGCTTTTCTGGAGCTCAGAATTACTTAATGAGTTTCTTTGTTGATAAAATTTTGTTTTTTATTTTGAGCATGTGTTTTGTCATGTTCTGATTTGATTTTACATACATATATGTAGTATCTCCCTCAGTATGATGTTGTGTTAAGATGAGTTAACCCTTTCCCACAAAGAAGCGCCTTTTAACGCATTTGATTTATTCCTCCACTGGTGAAAATAGTTCCAATTTATACAGTCATGAATATGTATCATAAGAAATATTTCCTATATTCTAGCAGATGGTAGCTTTAAGCAGGCTGAAAGTAAAGCAGAATGTGCCTTAAGGCACATTCTGCTTTACTTTCAACCTGCTTTAAGTGGACACCCATATTCAATACTAGAAACATGCTATGTGGGAAAGGGTTAAAAACCTACTGTAAAGACAGGCTATTATAACCTATGTAATAAAAAACGTATGGATGGTGTTATTCCCCACTCCTGCTGTATATTCAAATTTACAATTCCACCCAATATGAATATTTAACATCTGAACTATTACTACATAATCAGGATTTCCCTAGGAAAGACTGCAGACTCGTGTCAAACAGGTCCTATATGAAAACCCCATAGTCCGTTTCTAGTTTTGAAGATGGGTGACTACTTTAAGCAGGTTGAAAGTAAAGCAGAATGCACCTTAAGGCTGTTTTAAGCTACCATCTGCTAGAATATAGAACACATTTCTTGTGATACATATACATGACTGTTTAAGATGGAACTATTTTCTTTAACCCTTTGAACCCTAGTCCCGCATATAGGCGTCCTTTTCAAACAGTATACATGTTAAAAGTGCACTTGTCCTATGCAAACAGTGAATACCCAGATCAGAGGGCTCCTTCAGGAGCCCTCTGATCTGGGTCTTCACTGTTTGTCAAAATGCTAAATATTGACAAAAACAACCCTTAAAAGTCAGAAATTGACTAGACTTAATTGGAAACTGGGATTGTCTATTTGAAGTTTCAGGGAGGAAAGAGTTAATTTGTTCATTTGAGAAATGTATTGAACAAAACAATGAAAACGATTTGGAAATGTTTAATTTTGAAGTAAATAAAGATGAAAATGCATTTTATGAAGAATAGTTAAAGACAGAAGACGATGTGTCCTTGATGATTAGGTAAAGGTATGAACAGGCAAGAATGAAAAAGGTTACATATATACTGGAAGTTTCATGAAGCCCTTGAGTTCAAAAATACAGTCGAAACTCGATACTTAGAACTCTCTTAAATTGATCTTACCAGTATTTTATTAGTTGAATTTCGATAATTAAAGCCACGTTTTAACTTTGAAATGCGGGTATGTTGGAAATAACACCAGTTTGTAGTATCGAGTTTTTCCTGTAGTATTTTATGCAAAATTTACTAAAATTAAATTGTATGAAATCAAGGATATCTACACTATAGACTGCCTGTAATAACTATGAAGTAGTTTGCTGTTTACAATGTTTTTTATTGAATTTTAGTCAAGCATGTTTTAACAGCAGTTATTTTTGCCATATTTAGGGGTGAGGGTTTTGGTTTTTTGATAAATAAACATACAAGATATTTGGAAATGTGGACTGATGCATGATTTTGTCAAGAACCAAGGTTGGCACCAATTGAATACCAAAGCATCCTATAAATAGAACTTTGCAAATAGTGTAGATCCAGACCATCTTGCTCCTTCATAAGCCATCTGGGTTAGGTCTAATGTGTTTGCTGTACCATTGAATATGCAAGAATGTGAGAAGCAACATAATGAACAATAGATTTGTCTCTTAAAGCACATTGTGCTAGAAATTATATTTTAACAGAAATTGTAGTAAGGTTATAGTGAATGAGTAATTACAATGATGAATGAAATGCAACATTGCCCAATTGACTTTATTTTGAATATGCCAAAACATAGACCTAAGATATTTGGTACAGTGGAGAATCTGTTATTCTTTCCCAATAAACGCGTTTACGCTAAAACTATTATTTGCAGTGCAAACAGTTTGGAGCCAGATCAGACGCCGGGTAACCCGGCGTCTGATCAGGCTCCAAACTGTTTGCCACCAAGATAAACAAGAATTATCAGAATTGTCCAAAAGTTGTTCTTTTCTACGTTTTAGTGCTTTGCGTTTGCGTACGTTTGCGTTGTCACATCATTGTGTTTGGTAAAGGCATAAGAATTTCAGTATTTGAGGTACTCCACTTTAACCTCATTGAAGAGCCCTCGGACCAGAGTCCTGCCTTATTTGAAATTTTGAAATATATACATTCCTGAAAATGGACAAGTAGAATTGTCAATGATGAATCTATAGTAACATGGGTTAATACCAGGATATCTTTTGTGTTATACATGTAAAACTTTAACCCATTACCTCTTAGCCTATTTCTTGCTTCGAAAACAGGTGACCACTTAAAGCAGGTTGAAAGTAAAGCAGAATGTGCCTTAAGGCACATTCTGCTTTACTTTCAGCCTGCTTTAAGCTACAATCTTCTAGGATATGGAAACTATTTCTTTTGGTACATATTCTTTGCTGTATAAACTGGAACTTTTTTCTTCAGTGGAGGAATAAGTAAGAGGCGTAAAAAGGCGTTTTTAAGGGGTAATGGGTTAATAACTGGAGATGTGGTAAACCTATTAACTTCCAGTTACTGTACTCATACTTGGTGAATACAAAATATATCCCAGATTTGATTCACATGGCTATGGGTGTTGGTTAGGGTATGTGGTTGATAGATGTGCAGTTTTACTAGCCTAGGGTACATATAGAGTTTAGCCTTGTTAACTTTTTAATGCTCACTGACTAGTTATATTGGATATATAGGCAGATGTATGTAAGTGCACACATGTATAGGGCAAACTGTCCAGTCTGGTCAGGACATTATACATACCTAAGGAATTCTGAATTTCTATTATAGACCTTGGGCACACCTTGAAACTGTTGTCAGGGCTGCCATAAGTTGACATGAAAAATCCTAAGATTGCCAAATTTGCATTTTTCAAGTGCGATTTTACTAATCGTACCTTTACCCCATAGTCTATTTCTAGTTTTGTTGGCATGTGACTACTTCAAGCAGGCTGGAAGTAAAGCAGAATGCGCCTGAAGGCGCATTCTGCTTTACATTCAGCCTGCTTTAAGCTACCATGTACTAGACAAAAATGGGAAGATTTAGGAAAAATCCGGAGAAATGGCAGCCCTGTGTTGTTTCAGTAAAACAAGCAGAACAATAGTCAAACAGAAAATTTAATTCAGGACAAATGAAATGCAGAAAACCCCTTTTGGAGTATTCTGCATTACTTTTGTCATGCATTTAGCAATTATTGTTCAGTATAACTATTTTGATATCCATTGATCTGCATTACATCTGTCCTGCATGAAATAGCCACCTTTCTTACAGATTGACCATTATTTCTTACTGAATTCTTAATGAGAGATACATGTATTGCCGTACGGTGAAAGACGTATTTTATAATTTTGCCGTTATGGTGTGTATAATTAAGACAACAAAATGTAAAAACTGACCAATGGAGTAGTTTCAGTTTACCATGATGTTGTGATTGGTTAAGAATGTATTCAGGGGTCTTAAGTTGAGACAATAAGCATAGTTCTGGCCCCAGTAAGATTCTTTTAAAGGGATTCAAAATTTCCAAATCTAAATAATCTTGAGAAAATGGCATTTTTTTGTAGGGAAATTGTTTCAAGGTGTTAGCATTTCAAAAGAACTGTAGTAGGTATTCAGAACTGTACCTAGTGTTAAAGGCGTGTATTTTAAAGGCAGCAGGTCATGTGATCAGAGATACAGTCTGATAGATGACCAGTATAAGCATGTATAGATAATGTTAAACCATGTGTTAAGCAGCCATGTAATATAGATGCATGGGCGCCTCTAATCCTTCTGCTGAATATTCATATAAAACATCGCCCATTATGAACATATATTATTTCAACTATTACATTGGCTAATGAAATATAGAAAAATGTCCCCCAGATAAGTATGTGGACTCATGTCTCATCCTGTGAGAAAACAGTGCAGACTTTGATCAGACAGCTCTTGAAGGAGCTGTCTGATCTGGGTCTACACGGTTTTCCACAAGCATTATATGGATATAGCAGAAGAAGGGTTAAGATGGGCTACTGCTTAATCTGGAAGAGAAGTAATGTAGAAAGCTCCCTATGCAAGATTTCTGCATTATTTTTGTTCTACTTTAAACTGCAGCCTGTTTTCATGGCATACCCATGCATTCAATGGTTGTTTAATACCAGTTTGACTGTTGTGTATTCATATTTTTATTTATTACAAGTCTAACATTATCATCGTTTTCCACATTTTTGTTGTCATGAATAAATATATATATGGTGTCAGTTCGTTAAGAAGTATGGGGTTAAACCGGATGTGATTGAAATATGTGAATTTTAAGTTTGAATGCTTTAGATGAATTTTTGGCAGTTTTTGTACTTGCTTATATCTATATTTTAATTTACAAACAGTAAATTTCCTCTATTGTGACCACTCAGAAGAAAGCGTGTTATCAGAATTATAAAATTTAGTCAGTCTTGTATTTAGCAACTACTCGGTGAAGTAGTGCGGAGAACTTTAGAAAAGTGACTGCTTAATGCAGGATAGAAATAATACAGAAAGCTCCTATAGGAGCTTTCTGCATTATTTCTGTCCTGCATTTAGTAGCCACATTTATTGAATACTGTACATGGGTTTTCTGTTTAGTTGTTGCTTAGTACAATGATGACTGGGTAAATGCTATAAGCAAGTTGAACGTTTAATAGAATGCTCTGCTTTGCTTTTATCTTGCTTTAACTCGTTTGTGCCCACAATCCCATATATTGGATATAGGCAAACAGTGTATACTCTGATCAGACGCCACATTATGTGGGGTCTGATCAGAGTCTACACTGTTTGCTGATAGGAATTTCAATATAAAACAAAATGAAAATGAAAATTTTGACCAGGCATCCCTTTGATAAAAAATGGACTAATCCAATATAAAACATGGAAGAATCCACTGGGCGCAAATGGGTTAAGCTGTCACCTGTCTTTACCACCAATAACGTGTCTTGTGTGTGGCAGCAATAGAGATACTTTATTGTAACTAATACAGGGGGAAAAGAAGAAAAAAATGTTAAAGCTTGTGTTATATATATTATGTAATATCAAAATGACAAAAATCATTTGTTTTTAAAATTGTAAAGTTTTAAAAATAAGGAATAAAATATAGAAATTTTAATTGATTTTGTTGTCAATATTGAGTATACCTTACCAAAATGAAAAAAAAAAGGTTACAGTGTTATGGGCATGTAGATCACCTAAAAGTTTGCACCTTTGCAATCGTTTCAGCTCATCTGAGCATAATGCTCAAGGTAAAAATGTTGTGATGACCAGTTCTTTATTATACCCCCACCTTTAAAGGTGGTCGTATGTTGGCATTGCCTAGTCCGTTAACATTTGGCCTGTACGGAGTTTTTCTGGAAAACGATTTGAAGGATATTAATGAAACACATGTTATCTGCTCCAAGATGTGAAGCTGAGTCAATTTTAGGTTTCATTCAGTTTCTGTCTTTAATGTACTCAGGCCTGTTTGCCGGTTGGCGTATTATGTATCGATTGCGGTGCTATCGTTTGTGGTATGTTCTTTGGATGGGTTGAAATGGGGCCAGTAGGTCATGAGTTATCTGCCTTTGATATGCTGAAAATGCCATATCTAACAGTGTTCACATGCTAGAGGCCAAACTTGCTCAGATTGTATATGACCGTTAGTCCTCGGGTGAGTTGGATTATGAGTGAAAACTGTCCATTAGGTCAAAAGTTATCTAACATTGATATGTTTTGAAAATGCCTTATTTGATGTTTACATTCCAGCAACTACAGTTTTCAACGGATTTTGATTAGACTTGCATACAATATTTTTAAGTTCTAGTTGTTGAAATCAGGTCATTGTGTCAAACGTTATCTACCTTTTGATGCACTCATATATACTAGAATACATTCATGTTGTATTCTAATTTTGTTTACACTAGTGTCAATACATATAAATGGATGTAGATTAAGTTTGTTCTAATTATGGGTGAAACTCAAAATTTGTCTCAATTATGGGTGAAACAGTTGATCAAAGGTAAAGCTATAAGGTTCAATTACAACAGGTGAGCAATATAATGGCCTTCAATGCCCTCTTGTTTTGTTTCCAATCTCTAATTCAAATCATAAATACATGTAGATTGCTTTTAAAATAACATGGCACAAAAATACTCTTTTAGAGAGTACGGTTCTGTTGTACATAACGGTGCAAGGGTCAGGTCAGTCACAATTTGGCGTCAAAAAGGGAAACATTTATGCGTGTCCGGACTCTTAATTCCATCCTGCATGGATGCATGTTCCAACAGCTTTGCAGGATTTTTTTTCTAGAGAATACAATGTGGTGCACAAGACCTAGTCATGTAACTCCAAGGTCAAGTCACAATTCAGGGTCAATGGTAACTAACGCCATCATACAGGAATTTATTTTATAATAACTTGTTTTTTGCAGAAGTATTCTTCCAGAAAATAGTCCCTGTACAATGTGACTTGATTAAGACTTAATTGTACAATGCAAATGACAGTGTACTCTCTTTCAAGATTGTAAACGACATGTATATTCGTCGCTAGGGTCCACTATGTTAACTATTAACTCTTTGAACCTTAGTCGCGCATATATGCTTTATTTGTAAGGAGCCCTCTGATCAGATTCTCCACTGTGTCATTTTGACATAAATCATATTGTATAAATCAACCCTAAAAAGTCAAAAATGGGCTAGGCTAAATTGAAAACTAG
The DNA here is from genome assembly GCA_922989275.2 of Gari tellinella. Taxonomy (NCBI): domain Eukaryota; kingdom Metazoa; phylum Mollusca; class Bivalvia; order Cardiida; family Psammobiidae; genus Gari; species Gari tellinella. The sequence goes on along the minus strand of OV277859.1, from coordinate 12,555,308 downwards.
AATTGTCCATTTAAGGTTTCAGGGAGGAAAGGGTTAAACTGTCAAACATTATTTGAGCAAATGTTTACCCACAGGCATCACGTATTAGAGTATGCGACCTTCGCCTCCTCTGCACCGACAACCCCTGTACTCGAAAGTTTGGCACCAGTGTTATTTTCAATATGGATGCACCTTTAATTCTATGCATTGTCGCACAATATAGCATGTTAATCACACAAAGATATTTACATAATACTGTTATCATACAGCCTTTGACTCGTGTATCAGATAATTTCAAAGAAAAACCAGTTCAAAACATCACGTGCACTGATAAATATATTATCACAGAACTGTTGACCTCTGTTATACAACGCAGTCAGAGAATGGCCAGATATTGCACATCTTTATGTATGTAATACATTGCACATCTTAATTAAATACATAGTACATCTACATGATATAATATTGTACACATGATACATTGCACATCTAATTGATTTATATTGCACACATGATACATTGCACATCTAAATGATTTATATTGCACACATGATACATTGCACATCTAAATGATATATAGAGGATATTGTATGAGTGCTCATTATTTATCATTTTTAATAAACGAGTGGACTAAAATAATATGACGCGAGCCTTGGCGAGCATCATATTCATTTTAGTCAACGAGTTTATTAAGAATGATAAATAATGAGCACGAATGTGATATTCTATTTATCACATAACAAGTTTAAGCAGCTAAAAAATTAATTGAAGCCATAGTTTGTAGACCCTCCGCTATATAGAATTTCCGCCAAACGTTACGTTGTTTACGTTAACGTCATAGTAAATGACGTCATCTGGCGTCCCGCTACATGCAGCGCTTGTGGACGAACAAGTTGGGCCAGAGCCCAAAAAACGATATTCCACTAGTGGATTACGATATTTATACAATCGCTTTATGCAACTCCCAGACCGCAAGTTATGTGATAAACCGGTATATTGCACATATGATACATTGCACATCTAAATGTGTGCCTAAAGGAAACCTGAAACCTATCTTATAGCAAGACCACTGAAATGATGACAATGTTATTCACCCGGCTTCAAATGAACAAATATATGATTAAACGACCCTGATCAGATCTGGGTCTACATTGTTCGCATATATCGAAAGTAATCAGCATGATGCACATGTACCCTATTTATATTTGAAGCGTATATGCTTAACTAGGCTTTAATGTGTTAAAGCACACTGGTGGTTTGTCAGCTTTTCTGATTTACTTTTACCCTCTTGTCATCCATGCACAATCGTTATCTAGAGTGGTCGAATTTACGGACTTCAACGTCATTAATGCGCAATCCTTACCTATCTAGTGATCAACTTGACGAACCGTCACTATATATATATTTACAAAAAGTACAGTGTTCCCTCCCTACAACGGCCCTCCAACAACGACTCCCTCCTTACATCGACCCTTACCCCAGTTCCCTAAATAAGACAATTAAGTATTACGCTATGACTGCTGCCTAAAATTGTCATCTGACGTTTTTCTCAATGTTTTATATAAATGTTTTTATATTTCGAAAGAAGAAATATAATGATTAGTGACAAAACAGCTAAAATACAGATCAGACGCCGCGTTACGCGGTGTCTGATCTGGATTCAAGCTGCCTGCAAATGTAATACAAGTCTTAATTTCACTCCCTATAATTACACCCTCATAACAATACACACAATCTGTGTCTCCCATTGGGTGTCGTTGTAGAGAGAGAGCACTGTACCTACATGTATACAGTGGAGAATCTGTTATTCTTTCCCAATAAACGCGTTTACGCTAAAACTATTATTTGCAGTGCAAACAGTTTGGAGCCAGATCAGACGCCGGGTAACCCGGCGTCTGATTAGGCTCCAAACTGTTTACCACCAATATAAACATGAAATATCAGAATTGTCCAAAAGTTGTTCTTTTCTACATTTTAGCGCTTTGCGTTTGCGTACGTTTGCGTTTAAACGGGAAAGAATAACAAAGGCTATATAAGACTTTATGAAACTTTTCAACTGTACATGTACACACTATATACTATGCCAAACTTCCAACGCAACACCCCGGATATTCCTATTACTTTCAGTGTTTAACATGTCTTATTTTAGTCTGGTCTATTCTGTAATGGGTGCATATCCTGAATAGATTTCTTCTGCAATTCATAGAGTGATCAATGGACAATACTCTTGGTAAAGAAAAACAAAATGAATTGGCATTTGGTCCCCAAAATATGGAATATTGTGATAACAAATTTTCAGAAATCTCATTCAAATGCATTTTCAATGGGGAATGTTAACCAGAAATTAGCGATACGTTTGGATAGATGGTTATTATTCGTCAGAAGTGTCAATGAAAATTCGTTGCCAATATTAACAACTTTGAGGATAGTACATCAATTTAAAAACACAAATAAAAACATTTAATAATTTTGTGTCAACTTTTCCATCGATTTAAAACACCCGCTCCGATATGAAAAAAGAAAGAAACTCGGAGGTGTTGCGTTGGCAGTTTGGCATAGTAATACAGTAGTTAAATGAAAACCAAGAGCTTAATTTAATAATACTACAAGTACACCCTGTATATACAGCATATTATTCCGAATATGTGTATGCAATGGATCATGTAGTAATCACATAAAATCATATTGAGTATACATGTATACATGTAGTAATCATATAAAGTCATATTGATTATACATGTAATCATATAAAGTCATATTGATTATACATGTATGATCATAAGAATTAGTTTTGCACAGATGCTTTTATGTTTAAAATGTACTAAGATGCCATATCGACAGTGCATTAATGATATTGGGGAAAAAACAATGCACAACAACACAAAGCTGACATAAATAAATACGAAAGACTCAAGCAGGAAACGCAACACAAACAATACACCCACCTCTCAAGCAGAACACACACACAGTCATACCATAACAAACACACACACACACACACGCACACTCCCATTCCTTCATCTCTTTCACCGCTTTAGGCGAATTAAGTTGATTTTGCAGAGTTTTGATCCAAATCGGACACTGCATCAAGCGGGTCCAAACTGTGTGCCACTCCTATCAGACTTTCTCCAGTCAACATTTCAAAAAATGGATGTTGCATTACATTGCAGACTACAATTTAGGTAGATAATATTATGGGGGCAAAATGGTTAAACATATAGTTAAAATTGGCTGTGAAAGAGTTACCATTTTTCGAGAACGTTGAACCGTTTAAAATGCTCTCAGCTAATAAAAGCTAAATCCACTGTTAACTGACATCTGAAAACATTTATATTTTGTATCTCCAAAGAACCATTTCATAGAAACTTCTTAACAAACATCGATAACCCTTATCATCCTATGCGTGACTTGCCTGACATTTGTAAATAGTATGGATCCAGATCAGACGCCGCGTTACGCGGCGTCAGATATTGATCCAAACTGTCTGTCTGTCTTTCCTATTCAACGTTTCTTCAGTTTAAAAAAGCATAAAATTAATTTTGATCTTTTAAGCAGACGATATGTTTGTGTCGTCCTTGAGTGACAGGATATCGCCTGCCTAAAAGTGTCGTATTGTGAAAATGAGAAACGACACTTTTAGACAGGCGATATCATGCCACTAAATGACGACACTTTTAGACAGACAATATCCTATCACTCAAAGACAACACTTTTAGACAGGCCATATACTATCACTAAAAGACGACACTTTTAGACAGGCGATATCCTATCACTAAAAGACGACACTTTTAGACAGGCGATATCATATCACTAAAAGACGACACTTTTAGACAGGCGATATCCTATCACTAAAAGACAACACTTTTAGACAGGTGAAATACTATCACTAAAAGACGTCACTTTTAGACAGGCGATATACTATCACTAAGACGACACTTTTAGACAGGCGATATCCTATCACTTAAAGACGACACTTTTAGACAGGCGATATACTATCACTAAAAGACGACACTTTTAGACAAGCGATATCCTATCGACACTTTTAGAAAGGTGATATCTTAAAGACGACACTTTTAGACAGGCAATATACTATCACTTAAAGACGACACTTTTAGAAAGGTGATATCCTGTCACTAAAAAACGACACTTTTAGACAGACGATATCATATCACTAAAAGACGACACTTTTAGACAGGCGATATCCTATCACTAAAAGACAACACTTTTAGACAGGTGAAATACTATCACTAAAAGACGACACTTTTAGACAGGCGATATACTATCACTAAGACGACACTTTTAGACAGGCGATATCCTATCACTAAAAGACGACACTTTTAGACAGGCGATATCCTATCGACACTTTTAGAAAGGTGATATCTTAAAGACGACACTTTTAGACAGGCAATATACTATCACTTAAAGACGACACTTTTAGAAAGGTGATATCCTGTCACTAAAAGACGACACTTTTAGACAGACGATATCATATCACTAAAAGACGACACTTTTAGAAAGGTGATATTCTGTCACTAAAAGACGACACTTTTAGATAGGCGATATCCTGTCACTAAAAGACGACACTTTTAGACAGACGATATCATATCACTAAAAGACGACTCTTTTAGAAAGGTGATATCCTGTCACTAAAAGACGACACTTTTAGATAGGCGATATCCTGTCACTAAAAGACGACACTTTTAGACAGGTGATATTCTGTCACTAAAAGACGACACTTTTAGATAGGCGATATCCTGTCACTAAAAGACGACACTTTTAGACAGACGATATCATATCACTAAAAGACGACACTTTTAGAAAGGTGATATCCTGTCACTAAAAGACGACACTTTTAGATAGGCGATATCCTGTCACTAAAAGACGACACTTTTAGACATGCAATAGCATATCACTCAAAGACGACACTTTTAGACAGGCGATATCATATCACTAAAAGACGACACTTTTAGAAAGGTGATATCCTGTCACTAAAAGACGACACTTTTAGATAGGCGATATCCTGTCACTAAAAGACGACACTTTTAGACATGCAATAGCATATCACTAAAAGACGACACTTTTAGACAGGCGATATCATATCACTTAAAGACGACACTTTTAGACAGGCAATATCATATCTCTAAAAGACGACACTTTTAGACAGGCGATATCATATCACTTAAAAGCGACGCTTTTAAACAGGCGATATTCTGTCACTAAAAGACGACACCTCTTCAATACTATTGTTAGTAGTATTGTTTTAAATAAGATCTATTTAGACAGAATGGCTAGATAAATGACCATATGTTTTTCAAGCAGTTTGAATCCTGACCAGACGCTCAGTCACTCGGTTTTAGATCGGGAGCCAAATTTTTGACATGCTTCGATTAAATGCATTGTCCCTTTCACTGTCATGACATTATCAATTGTCGTCTGTTTGCTATTTCTCAATTCAAGTTTTAGGTATTTTGACTCAAGAAACAAAATTGTGTGTCAAACAAATTTGATCCTGGTCGAACAACGCGTTACGCTGCGTCTGATCAGGATCAAAATTTTAACCTGGCCATAAGCTGTTTAACAATCAAATGACATTTTAGGAAATTTCCCTGAATAGACCCTTGGAATTGTTGCAGAATATACATTTGGCAGACCTCATTTAAAAGAGCTTTAACCCTGTAACGTCATAGGCGATTATAGTTAACTTTGCAAACAGTTTTGATACAGACTAGACGCCGCGTTAAGCTAGGTCTGGTCAAGATCCAAAATGTTGGCCAATTGTATCATTATTTCTTCAATCAAGACTTAAAATTTAGGGTGAAAAGTTTTAAAGATGAAAGACTGACTATCACTGAGTTTGTATTGCTGGTGGTACATCATATAAATTATCATCGTCATCGTGGAATTCATCCATGCTCTCGACAACCCCACCATTGGCAATCACACCGTTTGATTCAGGAGCGTGTTTATCTAAATGTTCATTGTCAGAATCATTCATTCGCAGTGTAAATCCCCCAACCTCGCTATCCTCACCCGCAGTGGAATCATTTGAGCTCTTGTCCAAACTGTTATCACGTTTACCATATAACCCAAGTAGCTGCTTTAGTGGCATTTCGCTATCAACCATCTTGAGTACGGATATTCGCTTTTGGTGTTGTTCGTTCAATTCTTGTGAATTATCTTCCATGTCTAGAAAATATGAATGTTGAATAGGCATACTGCCTATGTCTCCAATCTGTTTGACAGGCTTCTCTTCTAGATCCTTTGCATCACCATTTGCTGTACTGTTAGGTTCGTTCTGATCATTTTCTATTGGAAAGCCTTCAAGTGGATCCTTGACAGAATCTGGAGAAGAAGACAACTTTGACAAAAGATCTCGTCTTGGAGGAACCTTAGGTAAATTAAATTCTGCATTTTGATTTTCAGTAAGTATTTCCGATTCAGATTGATCAAATTCTTTTAACTGTTCGTCCTTTTCAACCTGTAAATTAAGTTCATCGATCAATGTATCATGTTCAGGGCTGGTTTCTATTTCTTCCTTAGGAAGGTCACTTTCTTTCTCCAAGTCATGTTTTGACTTTGTTAAGTAATATTCTGATTCATAGTCTTCATAGAGGGAAATTGTAGTGTCTTCGTCATCCTCTATCTTTGATCCAATTTCCCCACTGTCATACAGCGTTAGGTCGGGTGGACTTTCACTTGTCGTGTCTTTAGAGGTTTCTTCGGGGTCTCTAGAGGTATCACCCAGAACCTGATCAACCAAGTTTACCGAGTCTTTAGAGGTACCACACATAACCTGGTCAATCTTGTCTGCCGAGTCTGAAGTCGGTATAGCATCGCTGACTCCATCAGAAGCGTTATCTCCTTTAATACACTTTGCTTTATCATCACCGGGCTCAATGTCCTCATAATATTGTAAGTCGTCCAGATTCGGCGTTTCTACTGCCGAAGGTAATCCAGTATCCCTGATTTCTACGTCGTCCTCGTTATCATAGATATCGTCTTGGTCAGGCTGCAGCGGTGCATCAGCTCGGAACACTTTATTCAGATTAGTCTCATTATTATTGAATACAAATTCAGGAAGACCAGATGAAGAGCTCTGCCTTTTGATGAAATCTTCTTTTTCAATATCACTCTTTTTATTATCTGACTCTACTGGGACTTCGTATGCAGTTGCTGTTTCAATTACCCCATCCTTCGCCCGTTCTGCAGTAAGGGTACCAGCCTTCTTTACTTTACGATACACGGAATGGTCGTATTTTTCGTAAGGGTCATCATCTTCTCCAATATTTACATGAACCTCGTGTTCAGGAATGTTTACTGATGTCTGTTTTTCGGCTTCAGAGAATGCTTTATTTTCTATGCCGTCAGCTTCATCTCTGACGGCGGATTTTACCAACTTCTCCTTATCTACGGATTTTGTCCTTTTCTGGTTTTGTTTGGTGCCCTTCTCTGTGATTTTCTTCACAGCCTGTCTGGGTAGTCTTGTAGGTAACTCGGGAGGCTTGTCGACTGACGACTGAGAGACGGACCGCGGTGGTGGAAATGTCGGTGGAGGAGGCGGGGCAGAAAACGTTGGACTGTCTATTTCCTCTTCGTCGCCCAACGTAGTTATATGTTTCAACTCAACAACAGGTGCGTTCTTGCCGGTGCGTTTCAATGGAGTATATGTGTGCTCAGAACCATTCGGATACAGAGTATCACTGGCTTTTTTCAAGCGGCGTCTCCTGAAATATAATCAAAAACTTTAGATTCAGATAATTGTATGAGAATCTTCCTATACTGAAACCACTCTTAAGGAGATTCATTTTTCGTATGTTTTCTTTTTGTTTTCTTTCTATATGGGGTAAGGTCTCGTACATCGAAGTTTCTTGAGGGGTATTCTGCTTTACTTCGCCAAGCATTAATCCTCCATACGCCAAATATAACCGTCTTCTAAAATTTGTCGTGTGCAATTTTATGCAAAAATATTTTTTGTAAGTGTTGAGTGACGAAATATTGATATGGTGTGAAATAGTTTTAATCTGATCTAAAGGCGCGTTACGCGACGTCTGATCTCGATCTAAACTGTTTGCAAAGTAAATTAAAGTCGCCGAGCTATGGCGGTTAAACTTTTAAGGCTGCCATCCATCATTAGTATCGAAATTAACCTGAATAGGAGTGATAGTTGTTGGAACGAAGCAAAGTATTTGAGCCATGCAATGACAAAACATGCCTTATTGCAATGCAAACAGTGAATACCAAGGCAAAGACGCGGCGATTGGTTTTGATCTACACTGTATGACACCCACACTCATCTAAAGCATTGTATTTAGCAATTTTATCTACGGTATTTGGCAGCGTAGACATACTCAGATGCAGAGCCTGTGGTGACAATGGTGCTAGGTCTGTACAATGTTGCACTGTAATAAGACAGGCTTTGTAATGACACGACTCATTTAGAGATGAGAGTGGTAGAACACGAATACTAGAGAAATGTAGAAAGTAATACACACTCGTACACAGGTACTTGACACATATAAAAAAAATGTACACACGTACCACTGGACGTCAGAAACGACACGGCCAACTTTTATGCACATTTTAGTTATAAATTCACGTACTGTGGCGTTATTTGACGGAATTTGATCAAATAAAAAGTAAATATTAACAAATTAATCATTTCCAGAGGGCACCACAAGAGAATATCGGTGATCTAGTCGAGTTTAGCAGCAGTTTAAGTTGAGAGTTAAGACTATCTGTTTTACTCCCGTTGTATAGCTTGTCTCTAGACATACGGTAGAGTAAAACATATTTTAATGGATCAAATACCTGTGCAACCGTCCACTTTTCGTATAAAAGAAAATAACTCTAGCCGATAACCAATTGCTTTAGATTTTTGATTTTCACTCTTTGGTTGTTTTAAAACACACTATGGAATCCACACCTTGGAAATAACAGACTTTCGGAATTTGCACATAGTATTGATCCAGAACAGTCGATGAAGTGGAAACTGTTCCCACAATTTGAAACTTGTCAGAGTCAACATAAATTTCTTTACCACTGCTGCAAATAGTGCAGCCCTGGATATCGAAACGTGGTGGCTGATCCGGGTATACACTGTTTGCAATTTCCGAAGACTGTATTTCTAATGGTGTCTTGTATACTTACAGGCGACATAAAACAATCGCTAGTATCAAACATATAAGGATCAAAAGAACGACACCACCAATCAGACCCAAGGAAACATCTAAAGGGAGAAAAAATCAATTAATGTTCAATTAACAGTCAACACGAGCGACGAGTAAACTCTCGTCAATTAGAAAACAGTATATCATGAAGAGTACACTTGTCCTATCCTAAAGAAGCAATCTGATCAGGGTCTGTAGCTCTGTAGTGTTTGTCATTTCCCCAATAAATTATATAAAAAAAACCACCAAAATACAAGTATAGACTTTATTGGGGACTGTCCATGTGAAGTTTTAAGGGCGAAGAGGTTCAGCTAATAGTGTACTAAACGACCACGCAGAAGAAGATCTATTAGAAGAAAACCTGTACAACAACCGGTAGCTTAATGTAGGATAACATGATACAGAAAGCTCTCCGGGGGAGGAAGCAGTCACATTTCTTTAGAGATATTAATTTTACTTTAAGAAATTGTTTGTACAAGATTAAATGTCACATGATTAGATTACCAGTTTATCAAACAGGCTTTTGACGACGTGAAGTAGAGCTGTACTACAACATGTTTTGAATGTTTTTTCTTTTTTGTAATAATCATTATAATTCACATGATCATTTTAGTAAAATTTAAATATGGTATCAGAGAAGTCTTTTCACAACACATTTATGTTGTTTTTCTTTATTTTAGTTTGATAGGTGTTTTTATCTATGGATGAATAAAACATAACAACACATATGACGAACCGTTTTCCTTGATCTACAGCTGAGGAAAAAGTGAAAGTAGATCTATAAGAACGTTCGGATTTTTGTGGCAGTTGTTGTTTATGTAATAATTAGAATATCAAATTCGTGTGTTTTCAGTCGTGAATTTATTGAACTCGTTGGATAAAATGGTATATTGCTCGCCAAGGCTCGCAACATATTAATTTATCTAACTCGTTCAAAAAAGCCACGACTGAAAACACTCATTCAATATCCTCTATATATATAACCGTAAATAATAAACCGATACACACCTTTCCAAATGGAGGGGCTAAGTGTTGTCGATCCTGCATGTGGGGTTGTCGTTGATGCCTGTACTAAAGTAAGAAATAAACCATGTTAAAAGTTTTTTGAATAAAAACGTTTTAAAACGGAGGTCAACGCATCATGATACATGTATATGGTTATTTTGCAAAAGACATACGTGTCCATCAACATTATACAAGACATAGTAAAACGACATTATTAGCTGGTGATATTTAAGAGTCAATTCAATGCAAAATAAACTGTTGTCATTTTGTCGAACATTTGAACCCGACACTTTTATAGTCGGCGTCACCCCATCGCCACTGAGACATAACATAATTGTTAGTGTCACATATCACTATCTCTTAACCCCATAGCCTGTTTCTACTTTTGAAGACAGGTGACTACTTAAAGCAGGTTGAAAGTAAAGCAGAATTGGCGCACTATGCTTTACTTTCAGTCTGCTTTAAGCTATTATCTACTAGGATAAAGAAATCATTCTTATGTAACATGTTCATGACTGTTTAAAGAAGAACTATTTTCTTCAGTTTAGGAATAAATTAGAGGCGTAAAAACATATTCATGGGGTAATGGTCTATATAATATTATGATGATGTGCATATGGTTGTTTATTGTACAGTGGCTCTCACTTATAAGGAAGTCCTCAAGACCATCTGATTTCTTTCGTTATATTCAAGTTTCATTATGTCAGACCCATTTTACTGTACGTTCAAGCTATTGGGATTGACTGCAAAGGCAAATCACTGTTGTTTTCTGCGATTGATATGCCATTAAGATAAGATATCATTTTTCGGCGATTGATATGCCAATAATCTAAGAATGTCATTTTCACAAATAAGCTCAACTTTAATTCATTCTAATATAAAGTTTTAATATACATGTATATTTTAATCCCTTCACTGCCACAACTCCATCGACTTTAAACAATTGTCGTCTGCTTTTATCTATCAAATTTAAATTTTAGGTAATTTGACTTAAGTAATATCCTTTAAAGTGTCAAACAGTTTGGCTCTTGATCAGACACTGCGTTGGGCGCAGTGTTTGATCAGGATCAAAACTGTTTACAAATAACCAAAAATACTTTGGTAAAACATTGAAGGGGTTCTAAAGAACTACATGTTCATGCATTTACAGTGCTATAGAAAGCGCACGGATTGGGATGAAGGTAACATACAGTCGAACTTGGATATCTCTAACTCGCTTAACTCGAATTATCCGATAGTTCATCACAAGAACTGCATAATTTCATGTTCGGCTAAGACGAACATACCCATATTTCAAAGTTAAAACGTGGCTAAGCCACGTTTTAACTTTGAAATACGGATGTGTTCCACTTAACCGAGTTCTAGCTATCGAAGTTCGACTGTATTCAGTTATCTACCTATGGATGATGTCGAAATGGCCGCACTTGGCGTAGACGTGTAGAGTGTAGTGGGGCCCAGTATAGTTGTGAGGCTTGTCGGGGACGTTGTCGGTGGCGTTGTTGGTGACGACGCTCTAGTAGACACTGTAACTGCCTCTGTCGTTTCATAGTTGGCAGAGGTGACCTCAATAGTATACTTGTTATCAGTGACTGTAATAAGGTACTAGCGATTACAGTGAAACCAAAGTTCATTTCCTATAACTCATTCACTGCCTTACCCAAAGTACAATGGTTATTTACAACAATTTTGAATCCTAATCAGACGTCGTCTGATCAGGATCCATTTGCAAATACTCATTGTACTTGGGATAAGCACCGTAGGGGTTAAATACACTCTAGGCTCGGAGCTTCCGGGCATAGTTTTATGCATATACTTATTATCACCTTAGAATTCGGCCTGTGTAAGACGCCGCGTTACGCTGTGTCTGATCTGGATTCCAGTTGTTTGCAAATGTAAGCCAAGTATTAATTTCTCCTCGCTATAACGACCCCCACCCCGAACAACACACGCAACCTGTGTCTCCCATTGGGTGTCGTTGTAGAGAGGGAGCAGTGTATCTTATAGGAGGTTACTGTATTTTTTGTATGATACGCTCGTACAGAAGACAAAACGTAAAACGAATGGAAACGCATTTAGCCAATGTTCATGTAATAAAATGTACAAGGTTACTTCAAACATCGTTGACGGTTTATTTTGATTTAAATTTCAAGCAGTTTGAAGCTTGATTAGACTCCAAATTGCTAGACTGCTGATCTGACTCAAAACTGTTTACAATGAATGCCTGTGTCCAAGAATATATTTAGCGTTTAGAGTAGGGCTGAAATCATTCCCAAACGTTTGATCGGTCAGTTTTGAGATTTTGCTCAAACCTCGCCAATCAAATGTTTGAGAACGATCTCAGACTCAACTCAAATGCTTTATAACATTAGAACAAGTTGTTGAAATACTTATACGCCTTAACTCATTCACTCCTGAAACTTCAAATGGAAAATTCCAATCTCCAAATAAGTATAGTCTATTTTCGACTATTGCAATACCGGGTATTTGAAAAAATGACAAACAGTCCAGACGATGATCAGAGGGCTTATTACAGGGCAACCGAGTTTTTCTTAGATAAATTGTTTGTTAATGACGAGTTTACACGTCGTTAGGGTTGAAACTGTTATTAATTGAGAAACAACCAACGATTTGATCCTTATCCATTTAACATATACCGTCACGAGAAACCCCATATTTGATTATAGAATATGCTGCAAAGCATACAGTCGAACTTCGATATCTCGAACTCGGTTAAGTCAAACATATCCGTATTTCAAAGGTTAAAACGCGGCATAACCGCGTTTTAACTTTGAAACACGGAATCGAACTTAAAATAAGGCAATTCTTGTTTCGAAATATAGGATAGTTCGAATTAAGCGAGTTCAAGATACCGAAGTTCGACTATATACATTTACTGACCTGCTGTCATCCTGTAGGCGTATGTATTTACACGTCCTTCTTAGAAACACTGTGGTACTCTGGCCATGGTTTAGGCGCCGTGTATCAACTCCCTGATCACTTGTCACCTTTTGTCTATTATATTCACATTTTCACTATGGCAAAATAAACCGATGTTGTACATGTGTTCTAACCGAGTTTTTTTTCTATGAAAAAGGACTTTAACTCCCAAACTAGACTGAGTCAATAATAAGTTGTCACATCAATGTTACTAAAGCTGCTATCTCATTAACCTAGCAGATTAGACAAACCTGTATTAAACAACTACTGAAAGAGGTACTGGTGAACGCGTTTAAATCTTCCTCTTAAAACATAGCATAATCATGTGTTCGAAAAGATTTTGAATGACTTTAATTAAAACAGAAAGTACCATAAGTAAATACTTGAAGTGAACTGATTATTTCATAATTAACATGTGGTATATTTACATTATGTTATAAGATGATGTACTTGTGTACAAATCTGAATAAAATATGTTCTGTTCTGTTCTGTTCTATTATAACCCGTTTAAACGAGACTAAATGTCAACAACTTTCATTAAATTGTTGAAACTTAAAAAAAATGATGACCCTGACTCTTTCGGGCAAACATTGTGAAGCCTTATCAGGCGCTGGGTAACGCGGCATCTGATAGCTCCAAATTGTTTGTAATGAAAATAAAAAGAGCGTCTTCCGCTAATACAGTGGAGAATCTGTTATTCTTTCCCGTTTAAACGCAAACGAAACGCAAACGCAAAACACTAAAAAGTAGAAAAGAACAACCTTTTGACACTTTTGTCTTTTCATTTTTATCTAAGTGGCAAACTGTTTGGAGCCTGATCAGGCGCCGGGTTACCCGGCGTCTGATATGGCTTCAAACTGTTTGCACTGGAAATAATAGTTTTAGCGTAAACGCGTGTATTAGGAAAGAATAAAACGTTTTCTCCACTGTAATTACCTGCATACAAGCCTGGCCATGTCATATATTAATGAAAATTTGAACAATCCAAGATAGATTAATAATTAGTACAGCTCTTGTTTTCAGCAATATTCGTAGTTAACTTATCTTCCTTTCACTTAAGAAACTATCACCACGAGTTCCAAATAGTTGGATCTAGACTAGGCACATAATTACGTCTCGTTTAGATCCAAACTGTTTGCCACCGAAATCTCAAACCCACTCGCAAGTTTCAAAACTTGTCTTAACTATTTTCATTAATTATAATTATTGTTTACTTCTAAAGCACTGTCTTCACGTTAAAAACATCTAAAAACGTTTATCAATTGTTGCATTTATGTTTCTATTTGCAAAGCATGAATGCAAATATCAGACAGTTTGGATTCTGACCAGGCACTGCGTGTCTCGGCGTCTGATGAGGATCCGAAATCTATGCAATTTACTGCAGTAAAACTCCACTTTTATGACCATTTAAAGAAAGCTACCGGTAACTGATTCTATGAAATACAGGTGACAGCTTAAAACAAGGTGAAAGTAAAACAGAAAGCTGTTAAAGATGATTTCTGTTTTATGTTTACCTTGCTTTAAGCAACCATCTGCCTTGAACACAAAAAAATGAACACAATTTAGTGGTGGTGGTAATTTAACCCTTTACCTTATAGACACGCCTTTTAGCGTATTCCGTTTAATCCTCCGCGGAAGAAAACAAATCCAATCTATGTATCAAAAGGAATATTTTCTTAATTCTAGCAGGTGGTTACTTAAAGCAGGATGAAAGCAAAGCAGAATGCGCCTAAGGGCGCATTCTGCTTTTCTTTCAACCTGCTTTAAGTAGTCAAAATTAGAAACAAGTTATTGGATAAAGGGTTAAAAGGTTTTACGTGTACTAAGTTATGCTTTAACAGGCAACTTGTTATGAATTTAGTTTATATTCATTCTAATCCCTCTAATAGTTTCAATTAATGAGATGTAATCACACATATACACACAAACACTCCTAAATGAGCAATCCAGGTTATGATATTAATGGACTTTTATCGGACATTTATCAGAGACAGGACGATGTAGGTACATCATTGATAAATGACATAAGATATCAGTTTCTAAAATCTTTGCTACAGTGTTGCCTCCCTACAACGGCCCTTCCAACTACGACTCCCTCTTAAACAGGACAATTTAGTCTAACCCTTTTACTACTGTTATACCGTCTGCTTAAGATTGTCGTATGCTGTTTTTCTCAAAGTCACATAATGGACTTTTTGACAGAAAATAACATAATGACGAGTAACAAACAGCTTGAATCCAGATCAGACGCCGTGTTCAAGCTGTTTGCAAATTTAAACCGATTCCCTCTGACTCAACCGACTCCCTCCGAACAACGCACACATTTTTGTCTCCCGTTACGTGTCGTTGTAGAGAGGGGGCGCTGTATTTTCAAACTGCTGTCAGCTTCACAAAATCGATCCTTGATATCTCAAACTCGCCAACATTTAACTCATTTATACCCAGTGGATTCTTCCATGTTTATATATTGGATAAGTGCATTTTTTTATGAAAACATTCGCCTTCTATTCGTGACTTGAATAACAATAACTGTACAATAAGCAAGACGTTATTACCAGTATTTCCCATTTAATCGAAACTGTACACACAAGCAATAGATCTACCATAAACCATGAAGAAAATGACAAATGTTTTCAAATCGTTTACGACTCTTTTTAACCCGAGAGTTCGAGCGTATATGCCCATCACGAGGTCATCTTGGTCCGCTAGGACACTGGATGAGTGTAAAATCTTTACTCATCATAGAAACAAATGTAGAGTATTAAATTGAAAAATAACAAACAGTGCTGACGCTGCCATCATATCCCTCTGATCAGGGTCTACAATGTTTGCATAGGACAAGCGTACTCTTCACGGGCAAACTATTGGTTAATGTCGGTACTGTATATTTATTGGTGTATATATGTGTTTGGGCCGGAGGCCTTTATCACAATAAAATTTGAATTGAATTGAATTGAGATTGTGTGTAAAGCATACGATATATTGACGATACAAGGGTTAACGCAGACTTGTATCTATGCAATGACCACATACCACTTTATTATCTTCATATCAAGGCAAGTATGTTTACTTTACACATGTACGAGCGTACATACTCAACTCAGGAAGAATATGACGATTTTTGACCTTTTATATATCGAAACACACGCACGCACGTTCGGACACATGCTTACACGCGCAAATTCACGCACCTGCGCTTACCCTTCATGCGATAACACAAACATATACACATATGCCCGCATACTACTATTATTACATATACAGATCCAAACTCATATAACCCCAGGGGCGTACAGTGGAGAATGTGTTTTTCTTTCCCAATAAACGCGTTTACGCTAAAACTATTATTTGCAGTGCAAACAGTTTGGAGCCAGATCAGACGCCGGGTGACCCGGCGTCTGATCAGGCTCTAAACTTTTTGCCACCTAGATAAACATGAAATATCAGAATTGTCCAAAAGTTGTTCTTTTCTACGTTTTAGCGCTTTGCGTTTGCGTACGTTTGCGTTTAAACGGGAAAGAATAACAAATTCTCCACTGTATAATATTAGTTTAAGTACGCATATCAGGCGACTGTATCAGTGACCTTCCTCCCTATAACAACTCACTCTTGACATTTACAAATTGACCCCATTTCTGTATATGTTACCGATTACCATAGTGGGTAATATTCCATATTCCATAGCTGAGCCTGGTACTGACTTCCTTAGTGAGTACACTCCATAACTGTATATGGTACTGAAAACCCTTAGGCGTGTACTTCATGGCTGAGTCTACTAGTTGAGCACTGAATTCATTATATGGGAAAACTGAAGTGAATTTACCCAAAAAATGGCTTGACAATGTTAACATTATTAAGAACATGTTTACTACTTGCTTGAGCCTGATATCGGCTTCCTTAGTGGGTATACGCTATAAGTGTGTATGGTACTGATAGCCTCATGCTTGAGCCTGGTATCGGCTTCCTTATTGAGTATACTTTATAAGTGTAAATAGTACTGATAACATTAGTGAATATTTACATTCACCCTATAAAGTCTTTATGTAATCCTATTAAAAATTTGCCGTACATCCCCCGATGAACCTACACTTCGGAACTGGTTTTAGCCAGTTCGGATTTCGCCCGTGCTATTCGTGGACTTCTTCAAATAGACTACATCGGGCATTAAACACTAAGCTCTCATTGGTCGACGGTCATATGCCACTAGCGGAGTGATACAGACCCATAGGTCGTTGCCATCGCGTTGCTATGTGTGTAAATGGGTTAAGAAAACAACCGCGACCTGTATTTTTAGAATGTGCTTTGGCAATAGATATTCAAGTTGCACTGTTATTTGTTTGCCTTGTAAGTCTTTTCCATTCACAGAGAGAAAGTTTACTGGAAAAAATCCTGAATTTTTAATACAGTTAGAGTACATGTAGTTGGGACTACTTTCTCACCATATTTAGAAACTGGCATGGCTATTACATCGACATTACATCTATCAAACCTCTTTGACCGGTTTGTCAAGACGTTCGGTTACCCTAACCCTATTGCTAGAGCCCTAAGCTTGAACTGTGTTTAAATCGGGCGTTCTATGAGGCGACAATGTCTTTAGCCGGACACTAGTTAAGGCATGAACAAAATATACAGACTATATGAAATATATAAGAATTTTCCTTGGGCTATCTTGCCTAATTATTGAGCATGAAACTACATAAAAACTATATAAAAAGGATGAAACTAACTAAAAATGGATGAGCTACTTTGCCTACAAAACTAAAACTAAATAATATTCCCGAACTCACTGACTGTTTGAGCACGGTACAGGCTGAGCCGTTAATTGATGTATGCTCAGCGTTTGCTTCTGCTGAGTTACAGTATGGTGAACTGATGCTGAGCGATATTGCTCAGCGTTGATGTAGCTGATGATAAACCGTGTCACCAGCGCTAGTCTCAAGAAGACTGCTCGGCGTTGTTGAACCTGTGATGAGATATAGTCTCGAACCAATTGCTCAGCGTTGTCTCTGCTGAACTACAAAACCTTTGTTCCACTACAGTTCTATAACATCAATGTTCCAGCTTGTCTTGGAACCTCTATGATGTATCGTCGATCTGTAGCAAACCTTCACTCTTTAATA
Source organism: Gari tellinella (assembly GCA_922989275.2). Classification (NCBI taxonomy): domain Eukaryota; kingdom Metazoa; phylum Mollusca; class Bivalvia; order Cardiida; family Psammobiidae; genus Gari; species Gari tellinella. Next base: position 12,537,100 of record OV277859.1, on the reverse strand, counting down.
ATAACTGTTTTCGGTCCCAAACAAATCTCAATGATCTGAGAGCAACGTACTAACGAGCTATCATCAAAAGTAAGCTATCCCGTTAATAGCTTGTGGAGAAAGTTGTCGTGTGAACGAATTTAGCAATCTCCCTGTGTTCAATATCTCTACAGGTTATATTCACCGACCGTCTAACATTGAACAGTTCTTTCAATATGCATAAATTAGTCTAAATAGATGATTATTCCTAATAATTAAGAAAATGCCAACTTTTACTTTTACACCAGCAAGTTATAAACTTTGGTTATGTTTAAAATGACCAGTACAGAAAAATAATGACTTAAAAGCTTATTTGAGAGAAAATACACAAAATTCAGTTTTTGGTATACAGTCAGCATAAAGTGTAGACAATTACATTAGGCAAATAACAAAAACGTACGATGTGCGTTATCTTCGCACTGTCTCTATATAAATCAACTGGTAATATACACATATGTTTAAGAGGCTTAATAGCTACACAAAGATTATTTCTGACAATAGCCCCTTTCTCAAGAAAACACTTTAAGTTTTTCTAACTACAAAATAATCTGTACAAAAGTGTGCTGAGCTTATTGTCTACTCAGATAATCAGCACACATGTTCTCAGAGCCTTTGATTGCTTCAACTCTGAACTGGTAGGTTTGCAAAAACAATGCCCATCGCATTATTCTGCCACTCTCTATCTTACACTTCTGTATGTAAGATAATGGGGTATGGTCTGTCTGTAGAACAAACTTTGTCCCATACAAGTACTTTTGGAATTTTTTTATTCCAAACACTATTGCTAAGCACTCTCTCTCAATCACAGAGTAGTTCTTCTCTCGCTGGAGAAGCTTTTTGCTCGCATACGCCAATGGGAATATGCCATCTTCAAACTGTTGCAGCAATGCTGCTCCAACTCCGCTATCAGAAGCATCAATTTGGAGAATAAACGGATTCTTGGACATATACATTTTCAAAACCTATTTGTGAAACGTATTAGATTTTTCCTCAAAAAAGATTATGATCCAACTATATTGCTGCGCACTTCACGTTTGGTTATCGATCAGTCTACAATTGATAACTATGCTTTCCTCTTTGGTTGTGAGACGACAGACAGGGCTTAGCACTACATGATGATGTATCTCTAAAGCCGTCCTTAACCGGGAGAGTTATGTCGGATTTTCGTGCTTTGTTTTTTCACTCCCTCTCTGTCGTACCCTGGACCCTTCCATGTCTTACAGTTGCTCGTAACTACAGACTAGTCGCTTGAGTACAATTTGACCGTTGCCATAGTGGGTTATTTTTAACACGGGCTTGAATGTTTAATTCTTTCCCATGTTACTAATGATCTTGTCATAGAATTTTTGTTAAATGTTTTACATGTATTTACTTACTGTGCTGGCGGTCTTTTTGATTGTGAGGTTGTGGAACAGGGTTAATATTTTATGTACACTGTTCGTCTTTATAGGTGCATATAGGAGATAAGTGTGAGGTTGGGCGCCCCTAAACCCAGGTTTAAACCCCCAGTGGTTGTTAATAATTAATTAATTTATAGTTAATTATTGATTGCTACTGACCGTACCAAGGCGGGCTCCTATATTCACTTTGCTTTATGTTTGTCTTGCGTGTTGTTTTCTATTTAGTGTGTAGATGTAGGAATTGTATTGCGTGTGTGTGAATGTGTGTGTTTGTTGTGGTATGAATGTGTGTGTGTGTGTGTGTTCTGCTTGAGAGGTGGGTGTATTGTTTGTGTTACGTTTCCTGCTTGAGTCTTTCGTATTTATTTGTGAAGTCTGGCAGTCGCAAAATTGGTGACCTTGTGAGCATGTCTTTCAACATTTTGAAAGCTTGCTCGTGCTCTGCCAGCCAGATCACGTTGTTTGGGCGACCTTTCTTAGTTAGGTCCGTCAACGGAGCCGCTACATCAGCAAATGCTGGTATGAACTTCCTGTAATATCCAGCCAAGCCTAAGCACGAACTTGCTTCTTGGTCTTTGGCTGCTCAGCATTCTTGATCTTTTCAAGTTTATCCTCCTCCATCTGCATCATACCATTCCCTACAACATGTCCCGTGAATGCAATATTCTCAAACCCAATCAAACACTTTGATGGTTTGAGAGTCAGACCAGCCTGTCTTGTTCGGCTGAAAGCATCCCGCAGCATGGTAAGATGTTGGTCCCATAACTGCGTGTGACCAAGGATATCATCAACGTAGTTGTCCGCATGTTTGCAATCGCGCAACAACTTTCTCATCATTCGGTTGAATGTGCTACCCGAGTTGACCATGCCGAACGGCATTTTCTTGAATTGGTAGCTCCCATCTGAGGTTGAGAAAGCAGTTAAATGCTTCGACTTGTCTTCAACCGGTATTTGCCAATAGCCTTTGCTTAGGTCTATCTGTGTGAAGTACTTGTCTTCCTTCAACTTAGACATAATATCTTCAACATTCCCCATGGGCTCTGTATCAAACTTTGTGAGCATGTTTAGTCTCCTGAAGTCGATACAGAATCTGTTGGACCCATCTTTCTTTTTGATCATCAAGAAAGGCGAATTGTAATCCGATAACGCTGGTTCAATCACCTCTGCGTCGAGCATCTTCTGAATTTCCTCGTCAACTTCACCCCGTTTTGCGTATGGTATGGGGTATTGACGAACCCGTGCTGGAGTCTTCGACGTCAATTCAATTTTGTGCTCGGCCAGCGTCGTGGTACCTGGCATCTCAGTAAAAATATCTTGAAACTCTTCAAGCAAATTCACCACATCTTGGTGTTGTTCAGACGATAAACTGTCCGAGATTTTGACATCTTTGTATGTCTCGTCGCTTCTCAAACAAGCTAAGTCTAGCAAGTTTTCATCGTCAACAACACCATAGTCTTCACTCTGTTCGGCCTCTACTATTATCGCCATCCCAGCAACAACGCTGTCTTGCCGTTCCTCATACTTTTTCAACAGGTTGATGTGATACTTGCCGATCTTATCACCAACTTTCACCCTGAAGTCCATTCTGTTTACTCTCTCGACCACTTCGAACGGTCCTTTCCACTGCAACATGAGCTTGTTATGGGAGGTTGGCAATAACAACAGAACCTTGTCTCCCTTCTCGAGCTTTCTGTTTCTGGCTGCTTTATCATAATGATGTTTGTATGCAACCCGTGCCTCTGCCATGCTGTCTCGAGCAATTTGGCATGTGTCTTCCAACCTGTTTTGAAGATCAAGCACATATTGGTACGTGTTCATGATTTCAGGTGTTTCTTTTTCTGTCCAAAGCTCCTTCAGTATTTGCATGGGGCCTCGAACTGTGCGTCCATACAACAGTTCGAACGGCGCAAACCCAGTTGATGCCTGTGGAACTTCTCTGTATGCGAAGAGAACAGCGGACAACTATCTGTCCCAGTCTTTCGGTCGTTCCTGACACATTTTCTTCAACATACTTTTCAGAACCCCGTTCATCCTCTCACACAGCCCGTTGCATTTTGGGTTGTATGGGGAAGTGAAGAATTGCTTCAGGGAGATGAGTCGGCAGACTTCTACCATGAGTTCAGACGTGAACTGACTGCCTTTGTCGCTCAAAATTTCGGTAGGAAATCCAACACGTGAAAACACGTCGAGCAATGCCTCAGCTTCCCGTTCTGTCTCTATCCTAGGCAATGCTACAGCCTCGGGATATCTTGTGGCATAGTCTACCACTGTCAAAATGTGTCTATTTCCCTTATCAGATACTGGTGTGATGGGACCTATCAGATCGACCGCGACTCGATGAAATGGTGTATCTATGATCGGCATTTCACCAAGGGGCACCTTTGTGACCCGTCCTTTTGGTATGGTCTTCTGACAAACATCACATGATCTGCAGAATCTGGTAACATCACTGGTTATTCCCGGCCAGTGGAAACTTGTAGTGATTCTGTCGATGGTCTTCTTTGCTGACAAATGTCCACCCACAATAGATTCATGAGCCAAGCTCATCACAAGCTTTCTAAATTGTGTTGGAACAACTATTTGTTTCGTCTCTGTTGAGCCCTGTCCCTTGACTTGCTCGAACACTCTGTACAAAACATCTTTGTTCACTGTGTAGTGGTACTTATTACCACCTTTGGTCTCTAGCTCGCTCGAACTCTCAGCATATGACCATAGCTTCTTCAAAGACTCATCGTCTTTCTGTGCCTTCTGAAGCACATCAACGTCAACCTCATCTAAGGGTTGACAAGGCACGTTCAGCGCCCTTATAGGTTTCATCTCTTTAGCAGCTTGAGCCCGTGTGACAACGGCTGCAGCCACACTAGTTTGACCCTGTCCTTCGGACTTACTCTGTTCAAGCCATCTTGGGTCTGGAGCATCTGATACTCCATCTACATTGCCCAAGACTAAATCGCAGATGAGTGAGCTCAACACCATTGCTTCTATGCTTCCCTTGTAAAATGGTGTATCAACCTCTATCAAAGCTGCTGGAACTATCTTGGCCTGGCCATCGATAGTGATCATCACATATCTCTTGTCCAGCATTTGGCTATCCTCGACCAAGTCTTTCCGAACTGCGGCTAACTCACAGCCGGTATCTCTTAAAACTTTCACCTCTTTGGTCCCTACAAAGCCTTTCTGTAACTTCAAATTTCTCTCCCCCTCCAGCGTATCTACGGTACATCCACCAGCAATGATGGACACCGACTCTCCGTTGGCAAGCTGAAGTTCGCCGTCTTGTATACACTCTTGTATATGACTTTTGTTCATGGAAACAGACATGCACAGAGCTGAAATCTTGTTTCCATCCGAACCTTTGTTCTTAGACCTGTCTTCGTACTTCCGATCTCTCTGAGATTGTCGACCATCCTTATGTCCCTGACTTTCATGGTCTGGGTAGCAGACTGCTGCCCCGCTAATCTTTTTCGGGTTTGTATTCTGTCTGCAGTCTCGTGCAAAATGACCTTCTTTCCTGCATAAGAAACAAACCTTCTTCTGGGCATCAGGCTTGGGCACTGTGTTCGACCTATAGTTTGGTGCTATATTAGGTCTCGGCTGTTGCCTGTTAGGTGCTGAGCCGTTTGTTCTAGCTGTCCTGTTAGACACTATGGACCCACCATGAGCCTCAATGCATTGCTCAGCTAGATGAACAACCTCTTCTCTTGAGCTCGGCATCCTTTCTTTCAAAAACAATGCTAGCTCAGGCGAACATGTTTTGATAAACTGTTCCCGGACTATCAGTCCATCAGCCCTTCAAACGTTTCTTCTATCTCTGCCATTTCTGACCATCTACGGAAATAACGAACTATACGAGCCATAAACTGAAATACAGTTTCCCCTTGCTCAGGCTTGCTATCCCGAAACTTAGTTCGGAACCCTTCTTCTGTCAACTGATACCGTTTGAGCACTGCCTTCTTCGACGCTTTGTAATCATCAGCTTGCTCCGGCGGCATGCTGGTATACACTAATAGACCTTTGCCTGTCAGTAATGAGCTCAGACTAACTGCCCATGTCTTCTCATGCCATCCCTGACTCTTGGCAAAACGCTCAAAACGTTCGATGTATGCGTCCATATCATCCTTGTTCTCTTCGAACTTCGGCAACTTTGGTCTCAGCGACTTGCTCGTAGGTTCATGCTTCAAAACGCCGGCATCAGCTCGCAATTTCATCAGCTCTAACTCTCGTTCCTGTTCTTCTCGCTTGTATGCAGCCTCTTTATCTCTGAGCTGTATCTCAAGCTTGAGTCGCTCATCTTCGTCCTTGCGCTTTCGTTCTTCTCGCTCAACCTCCAACCTTCGGCGTTCGTCTTCATCCCTGCGCTTCTGTTCTTCTCTCTCAGCCTCCAACTTTCGACGTTCGTCCTCATCTCTGCGCTTCTGTTCAGCGCTTTCTAACTCCTGCCTACGACGCTCACATTCTCGTCTCAGCATACGTTCTTCTCTATCAAGAAAGTCCCGTTCTTTCTTCTCAATGTATGTCATGAGCTCCGAGCCACTCAAGCCCATACGTTCACCAGCCGCTATCCACTTATCATGATCCATCATGAAACTAATGTTCAACCCCTAACAGTTCCAACCGTATAAACCTCCTAAGAACTATCCCGGGACGAGCCCCCAAATTGTCAAGACGTTCGGTTACCCTAACCCTAATGCTAGAGCCCAAAGCTTGATGTGTGTTTTATGGGCGTTCTATGAGGCGACAATGTCTTTAGCCGGACACTAGTTAAGGCATGAACAAAATATACAGACTATATGAAATATATAAGAATTTTCCTTGGGCTATCTTGCCTAATTATTGAGCATGAAACTACATAAAAACTATATAAAATGGATGAAACTAACTAAAAATGGATGAGCTACTTTGCCTACAAAACCAAAACTAAATAATATTCCCGAACTCACTGACTGTTTGAGCACGGTACAGGCTGAGCCGTTAATTGATGTATGCTCAGCGTTTGCTTCTGCTGAGTTACAGTATGGTGAACTGATGCTGAGCGATATTGCTCAGCGTTGATGTAGCAGATGATAAACCGTGTCACCAGCGCTAGTCTCAAGAAGACTGCTCGGCGTTGTTGAACCTGTGATGAGATATAGTCTCGAACCAATTGCTCAGCGTTGTCTCTGCTGAACTACAAAACCTTTGTTCCACTACAGTTCTATAACATCAATGTTCCAGCTTGTCTTGGAACCTCTATGTTGTATCGTCGATCTGTAGCAAACCTTCACTCTTTAATAATAACTGTTTTCGGTCCCAAACAAATCTCAATGATCTGAGAGCAACGTACTAACGAGCTATCATCAAAAGTAAGCTATCCCGTTAATAGCTTGTGGAGAAAGTTGTCGTGTGAACGAATTTAGCAATCTCCCTGTGTTCAATATCTCTACAGGTTATATTCTAACATTGAACAGTCTTTCAATATGCATAAATTAGTCTAAATAGATGATTATTCCTAATAATTAAGAAAATGCCAACTTTTACTTTTACACTAGCAAGTTATAAACTTTGGTTATGTTTAAAATGACCAGTACAGAAAAATAATGACTTTAAAGCTTATTTGAGAGAAAATACACAAAATTCAGTTTTTGGTATACAGTCAGCATAAAGCGTAGACAATTACATTAGGCAAAGAACAAAAACGTACGATGTGCGTTATCTTCGCACTGTCTCTATATAAATCAACTGGTAATATACACATATGTTTAAGAGGCTTAATAGCTACACAAAGATTATTTCTGACACGGTATATGATAAATTCTTATACAGAAAAACAAATCTGGCCAATAAACACATTAAATTGACAAGTCAGAGAATATAAATATAAATATAAGGAATAAACAACATCTCTTTGCCGCTCATGACGGTATGACTACATTAGCTTCGGGGGTAAATTTAACAAAAACGCCCTTCGGGCGTTTACGCAATTTACCCCCTGCGAAGCTAATGTAGTCATACCGTCATGAACGTCAAAAATATGTTGTTTATTCCTATAGTATACTCATTGGTTTATCCTGGTTTCGGCTTCCTTAGTGAGTATACTCCATAAGTGTGTATGGTACTGATAACCTTAGTCAGTTTACTCCTTGCTTGAGCCTGGTATCGGCTTCCTTATTGAGTATACTTTATAAGTGTAAATAGTACTGATAACATTAGTGAGTACACTCATTGGTTTATCCTAGCTTCCTTAGTGAGTATACTCCATAAGTGTGTTTGATACTAATGACCTCAGTCAGTATACTCCTTCAATTTATGAAGTTCTAGTGATTTATCCCCCTCGTTCCTATTATTGAATATACTCCTTGCTTGAGCGTGTACATGCTTCCTTTGTGAGTTAACGCTATAAGTGTGTATGGTACTGATAAACTTAGTGAGTATACTCCTTGGTTTAGCCTGATATCGGCTTCCTTATACTCTGGGGCCAATCGGGTCTACCGTGCACCCCACCCCCTAGATTTTTTCCATGGGTACCAAAATGTTCAGTAGGGTCTACTGAATACTGAATCAGAATCGCGAATGTACTAAAAAATAAACTCTTTTAGGCTAAGTGTATTTTAACCGTTTCCATGGCAACCCCCCATTTTTGTACTGATGACCAATACCTGACAATTCATCCATATCACAGTCAGTATTTTGTCCTAAACATATAAAACGGGTACCAAATTGAAGATAAGATATTGGGCTTTTATTTCCAATTATTATATTTTAAATACCTTATTTGCATATTCATGAATATTAATGTTAACATTAAAAAAGTGGAAAAATAAGAAATAACGTAAACTTTTAACTTTTTATCCTACAAGTCTCAGAAATCAACTTTAAATGTAGTTTAAAAGGATGACAAAATCCTTTGAAAACAAAATTTCCAACTTAAGGACCAAACAATTAACTTCAAGTAATTTATTTTAATTTTTTCTATGGCAACCCCCAAATGTTGCGTTTTAATGGCCAATACCTACAAAATCGCCCGTACCACAGTAAGATTTGGTCTTAAACATATAAGTATTGTACCAAATGGAAGATATTACAAATTGTGGTATTATTTTTTGCCTATACATTAAAATTACCTAATTTGCATTCTCGTGAATATTAATGAGCACATTCAAAGTAGTAGAAAATATATAGAAATAACTTAAATTTTTCACATTTTAGCATTTAAATATCAATAAACAAATGTAAATGCATTTCTAAATGATGACAAAGTCCTCAGAAATAAAGTATTTAACTTGAGGACAAAAATTAACCTTTCAGTAACATTTAAACAGTATTTCATTTGTTTCAACGGGAACGCCAAATATTGAGTCATTATGATCCATGCCTGCGAACATTGCCTATATCACAGTCAGTTTTTTGTCATAAACATATAAATCTTGTACCAAATTGAAGGTTACACAAATTGTGGTTTTATTGCCAACTTCTACTTTGAAATTACCTAATTTACATACACATGAATATTAATGAGCACATTAAAAATAGTAGAGAAAATATAGAAATAACTTAAATTTTTCACTTTTAAGAATACAAATATCAGTAAACAGCTTCAAATGCAGTTGAAAATGATTACAACATCCTTAGAAAACAAAATGTTTACCTTGAGGACACAAATTAATGTTTAAGTAATGTATTGACAGTATTTTATTGTTTCCATGGGAACATCCAAGTCTAGGGTTAGGGTGACACATATCTGCAAAATCATCCATATCTCAGCCATTATTTGTCCGAAACAAATAAATCTTGTACCAAATTGAAGATAATACAATTTCGGTTAAATTATTAGATTCTATCTTGAAATTATTTAATTTGCATACTCATGAATATTAATGAGAACATTTAATATTGTAAAGAAAATATAGAAATAACTTAAATTGTTCACTTTTTCGTCCTACAAATATCAGAAAACAACTACAAATGCAGTTTAAAATGATGTCAATAAATTAAGCTAATATTTCCATTGCAAACAGGGTAACCGCGTCCGATCAGACCCCAAACTGTTTGCCGCTCAAATCGAAATAAATCGTTAAAATTTTCAAAATATTGTAATTTTACTACAGTGTATGTAAACGGGAAAGAATAATGTCTTCTCGAATGAATGTATATTAGTAAGGTGACATCGGATGTATTCGTAAATCGTAGGCTTTTATCGTGCAACGGTATGTATTTCTGATGTCAGAGTGACAAACTGTGCAGATCATGATGAAATACGTATGTTTTAACACAGCAGACATTGCGTGTTTATAATATTTAAGTGTTGAGTAATAGTCATGTGTGACTGAATCAATGTATATATGTAGGATTTTAAAACGTTACTTTCTGGGTTCAAAGATATTACATATGTTACTATAAATAGTTTTCTGGTTTTCCAGTTACCCAACCCTATTCCAGTACGTATTGGACACGGCAGGAATTTCGCGCTGTTTTGAAATGCATCCGAGGTATTTAAAATGGCAAATTGCAAACAATTCGATATTGGTAGATAATCTCTTGGTACATATACATCTCCGATGTTTCTTTTAAATTGAAACTGTTATTCCCTAGCGTTATAATTTTGAAACAATGACCTAAATATTATGTGAAAGGTTTCACTCAGGTTGGGTTTCCCGACTCTACAAATAGAGCTAATTGTGCGTGTTTTGAATTTATATACGATGCTTTTTATTAGTGTTTTCTTCTAAACTGTCCAAGTTATTTTTAGATTGGAACATTCTAAAAACTTTAAAAGGGATGAGTTTTCTCTACATCCAGTTAGAGATACGGATAGCTGCAATATTTGTGCGTAATGTACAGTAGACGATACATTATTCTTTCCCGTTTAAACGCAAATGCAATGCGCACTAAACTGTGGAAATTTACTTCAAGAAATTTTAACTATATTTTTAACCTGAGTAGAAAAACAGGTTGGAGCCTGATCAGACGCCGGGTTACCCGGCTTCTGATCTGGCTCCAACCTGTTCGCAATGGAAACAATAGTTTTAGTATGTAAATGCTTTTCTTGGGAAAGAATAAAATATCAGTAAAGTTAGCGCAACGCTCTCGTGCTGCACGAGGGTCATACTTATCTCAAGTAGGAAAGTATACGATTCTATATTTCGATGTTATCTTGCTTACCTTTTTACCATTATTAACTATTCTGTTCTAAAAATAACTCTGACACGTCAGAAAAATCAGACAATAATGAATGAGAACATAAAAAAACTCTCCCTATTTCTATTCATGCAGCAATCCAGTATACAGCACGCATTGTCAGTATGGTTTTAACAAGCACATGGAAACTAACAAGCAGTTATTAAGTGTCACATCACACGAGAGTTTAGGAATCACCAGTAGAAAGCCCAAATTTCCACAGTACGCCGTCGTTTCTAAAAGACAGGATTCCTACAAATCGTGGCCGGAGTATCTACCTTTGAAGCCGGAATGTCTCGTTGATGCCGGGCTAGTTTATACAGGTATTTATAGTTTTATTTGCTATTTGAACTGATTTCTATCTTACAAATAGTTGTCTTCCAATCAATTCTTACATTTTAACTGTCTTGAAATGTTTGTGCGCAACATATGTCTCAGTGCCTGTCAGCATGTATGTCTGTCTCTGTCTCTGCCTCTCTGGCTATGTCTGTCCCTATCTCTGTCTGTCTGTCTGTCTGTCTGTCTCTGTCTCTCTCTCTCTGTCTAGCTGTCTGTCTAGCTGTCTCTCTAGCTGTCTCTCTCTTTCTCTCTCTGTTGGTTTGTCAGTCTGTCTATCCGTGCGTATACTTTTGTATGTATGTCTGTTTGGTTGTTTTGTTTTAAAATGACTCTGCACAAACGTTGTCTACTTTGCTTATCCTTCTTGGTGAGTGTTTCTCCGTCTTTAACTGATATTAATTTTAATTGACATATTTCAGTATAGTTTCATACAAGCTCCTGGTAAGATTATTCACCTTTCTCGGATGAAAACTAAAGCTTATCATAGTATTGATAGTTTTCGTACAAACGTATTGGGAACCCAAAGCCCTTTCTTTCTTTCTTCATTCCTCTTTTATCCACTTCTTCCTCCTCTTCACCCTCCACCCTTATTCTTCTACGTTATCTTCATATTCTTGTTCGTCTTTTCTTCCTTCTTCTTCATTGTACATACAGTAGAACTTCTCTATTACGACCGCTAAAAAGAATGCTTATAGTGTCTGTATAAAAGACAGGTGACAGCTGAAAGCAATGTGAAAGTGAAACAGAAAGCTCCTGTAGGAGCTTTCTGTTTCACTTTCACATTGCTTTAAGCAGTCACCTGTCTTAAACGACTAATATTTGACACACTTTAGTGGTCGTAATAGAGAGGTTCTACTGTGTTTATTTTTTATCCGTTCATTGTATTCATTAGATTTATATGCAGCGGAGAAGACGTTATTCTTTCCGAGCAAACGCGTTTACGCTTAAACTATTATTTCCATTGCAAACAGTCTGGACTAAGATCAGTCGCAGGGTAACCCGGCTTCTGATCAGGCTCCAAATTGCTTATCACTCAGAAATTTCAAAAAGCTCTTTCATTTAAACGGGAAATAATAATATACACATGTTAGTAAACCGGGAAAGAATAACGTCTTCTCCACTGTACACATTGGCTTACAGCTCTGCGACTTGAGCATTACAGTGAAACCCCTCTAAACCGGAACCTCTAAATACCGGAATTCTCTCTAAACCGGACAAAACCTTTGGTCCCATTTCTAACCCTTCTTTAGTTTACCTATTACACCATAAATATGCCTTTTAACGCTTTTGATTTATGACTACACTGAAGAAAATACATTCATGAATATGTATCATCAGAAATATTTTCGATTTTCTAGCAGGTTAGCTTAAAAGCAGGTTGAAAGTAAAGCCGAATGCGCCTTAAGGCGCATTCTGCTTTACTTTCAACCTGCTTTAAGTGATCAGCTAACTTCCATAATAGAAACATGCTATGTGCTAAAACCCCTCTAAACCGGAAACCCCTATAAACCGGACATTTATGTTGTCCCCATACATGTCCGGTTTAGAGGGGTTTCACTGTATATGGTAAAATATTTTACGAAATCTTTCAGGCGTTGGAGATAGTGTTCGTTGTTACTTTTGTGGAGGTGGACTGCGCAATTGGGATAGGGACGATAGTCCCTGGGTCGAGCATGCAAAGTGGTATCCTGACTGCCCGCATGTTTTACTGGTCAAGGGACAGAACTATGTTGAAAGAGTTGCCAAGGGCGAGAACCCGGACAAAGAAATGCAGCAACCAGAGGTAAGTCGTAAACTTGTTTCACTGCAAAATTATCGGCTGCCTAAAGTTGTCGTTTTCAATTTTATGTCAAATAAAAAACATTGACTGCATAAACATTGATAGGAGGGTCACACAGTTTTGACCCTGACCAGTGGCGGATTGATTTGGCGTCTGCTCTGGGTCCACTTGTAAGCGAATGCCAACTATTGAGACGTTATAGCAATGGATAAGTAACCCCCCCCCCTTTTAAACTTTAATAGACAATTCCAATTTCCAATTATGTTTGGTACAATTTAGACAATTTTGGGTTTGTTTTTAAGAATATATTGCAAATTGACAAACACTTTTTGCATATTGGTTAAAGCGACTCGCAACCGAATGGTGTATTTGCAAAAAATAAAAGAAAAAACTTTAATTCGTGTTGGTGTTGTTATTTTTCTTACAAAAAATAAAAGAAAATACGCAAAAAACAAATGTGTACATGTAGCATGATCGTGCATCTGGCATTAGAAAAACATAAATCAGTCTAAAACACCTAAAAAAGTCGTCAAATCTTAGGGTATTTTTGGATTTTTGGATTTATTTTTTTTTAGATATTTTCCACCGCTTTATCATAGCGTCTGTCGACGCAACAAATATTGATTTCGTGCTCAGACATAAACCGGAACGAATTGTGTAATACGTAAGTTCTATCGCATTATTTGAGTAATTCGGTTAGCTCAGGTGGCTATTGTGTCGTTCTTTTCATCTTTTTTCCCAGCATATTTTTCCCCAGCATGCCTGGTCCTGGGTTCGAATCCCACCAGAGCTCAATATTGTTTTTGATCGAAATGAATATTTAAACAGAATTTCTTATTCTTAACTAATTCTTGCCTGTTTATATAAGCGTTTGACATATACATGCATTTTACCAATTACTATTTTAATGCTAAATCTCTAGGGTTGGATGAATTAAATATATTTCCAGTTAAGTTCCAAATGAGCAGAATCTAGGCTCAAAGAGAAATTACAGCTTTATGTAAAACGAAAGTAATACAAGAAACTGCTGATAGTTCTGTTAAGAACTTTCTTCATAATCTGTGAACAGGTTTCAATCGTCAATAACCGTTACGAACTAAAACCTGAATCTTTGGTCGGCGGTGATCGGGATATGTCGCATCTGAGCTGCCCAAATATCACTTTCACCTCTACATTTATTATATATAAAAACTTGGAACTTGATCTGACGCCTTGTTATCTGACGTCTGATCTGGCTCAAAACTGTTTGCAATGGACATAATGATTTTAGCATAAGCGCATTATTGTGACAAAATAACGTCTTCTCCGCAGTACATATTTTATGTGATATTTGTAAATTCGTGTCATTTTCTATTTACAGCCACAGAAAATATGCGAAACCGACCATTTGAACACACCAGCGGCATTAAGTTGCCTTGAAAACGGTTTTTCGAAGCGTTTAGTGGAAAGGGCAATAGCAACATACATAGCAACACACAGTAAGTATAGAAAAATACTTATACTAATGTTCAATATGGGCAAAAGCAACATACATAGCCACATACAGGAAGTATAGAAAAATACTTATACTAATGTACAATATGGGCAATAGCAACATAGCAACCTACAGTAAGTATAGAAAATACTTATAATAATGTACAATATGAGCAATAGCACCATACATAGCAACACACAGTAAGTATAGAAAAATACTTATACTAATGTACAGTATGAGCAATAGCAACATACATAGCAACACACAGTAAGTATAGAAAAATACTTATACTAATGTACAATATGAGCAATAGCACCATACATAGCAACACACAGTAAGTATAGAAAAATACTTATACTAATGTACAATATGGACAGTAGCAACATACATAGCAACACACAGTAAGTATAGAAAAATACTTACGCTAATGAACACTATTGAAACATAATTATTAAAGCCGCAAGTAAAAAAGAAATACATAAAAGTGCTTTCTGCTTTACTTTCAACCTGCATTAAGTGGTCCTCTGTCTTTAATACTATAAACAAGTTATGAGGTAATGGATTACAAAAGGTCAAACGACCCTGAATCTTATCAGGGTCTACACTGTCAGCTACTTTGTCAAACGTATTTTGTGTTGTTATGAATGCAAACAGTCTTGACTACAAAGTACCACTAGTTTCATTTTTCTACACAGGTTGAAATGAATTTGTTTTGACATGTATTTATTGTTTTTCAGAACATCCAAATTTCAAAGGAACAGATTTGTGCAAAATTATATTTGAGACAGAAGAGGAAGAAACAAGAACTACAACCACAGCCAATGGCGCAAGTGCGAACGCTGAAAACGTTGATGCGGCAACCGGATGTGACAACAATTGTCAAGGTATGAAGGTTTGTCTTATTTCTCACTGCCGTATGCAAGCAGTGTGATTTGTTTCCAACCTGTTTTCCAATGATGGTTTTTGTTTTCATCTTCTTTTGTCAAATACAGCAAATAATGCATTTTGCTGTCCATTTTAAACGAAGCTACACGCAATTCCATAAAATGTAGAAAATAATGTTTCTTGAAAAATGATGACGATTGTCTTTTAAAAGCAGTTGACAAGCTGTTTGAAGCCTATTCAGACACAGGATCACCCGGCGTCTGATCTGATTCCAAACCGTTTGCACTGGACATAACTGAATAAGCACAAACTCGTTAAGTAGGACATAATAACGCTTCCCCCTGTTTCAAGTATTTATCATGTTTACCTTGTATTGCATTACTTTGTGATTTTAACGCCTGGCCTAGCTCCAATCGGTTGAAGCGGATGCAAGTTCCTAGAGAGTGCAAACGCCTTTTGTTTGGAAATACCAACGTTTTCCGTTTTTTATCATGTTAAGGGGGTAGGTACACCTTTGGAAAGTAATTACCAAATTCTTCAAACTTTGCACAAAGACAGTAAAATTAGTTTCTATGACAAAACTGGTGTAAAAAATGGGGGTACCGGACCTTTCTTTTTCACAATTTGAGATTTTTCAAGGCTACCCCCCTAAAATTGAAGCTTCATAAAAACTCCTACTTTTTTGTACTACGGTTTTTCAATCTTTATTTAAACAATCTATTTGTACAAAAAGTATCCTAATTTATATTACCATAGTAAGAATAAACCCTGAAAATAATGTTTTATCAAGATCCAAAATATAATTGTTTGATTTCATCGGAAAGGAGTAAAATTTACCCCACCCACTTTTTTATAATGGGAGAATAAGGCACAGTGAAAATTGCCCTACAAATTGTAGCAAACTAATTACCAAATTTTTTGTTTGTTGTTTTTAGCCTTGCAAAATAAACGTTTTAGTGAAATAGCAAATAAAAACATAGGGTCCCGGATCTTTTAAAAAGATATAGATCATTTTATCTAAAAAATCCATTTTTTCTCATTTTTTCAATTTTTCGTGTATTTTTACCAAAAATATTTTTTTTCAAAAAAATATTCATTTTATCTATTGAGTTGTCTATAATTTATACTAAAACTGTACTACCATGAAAATTTCATGCTTATATTCTGAGAAATTAGAATGAAATCGGATGTAACAAAATGCAACCTACCTATGAAAACAGTGTATGCTGTAAACTACGAATAGGACATAAAACTTAAAAAGTCCCTTCCGGAACGAAAATCCAATTTTTTCCCGGGAAAATAGTATTTTATTACTGTATGCATTCACCAAAAATGAGTTCTTAACATTTTTTTGAAAATGAATTCGTAAAATTTTTCGGAAATTTCATAATGCTCAAAAAGACAGGCCGACATCCTTAAACTAACTCTTCCGGCAATATTGATTGATTGTAAAGTTGATTGATTGAACGATATCAATTAATCTGGGTCAAATTTATCGATCGATAGCAAGCAATACTAGTTTCGTCTGTATACATATAACTTTTCGCCTATTACAAATACCAGGAACCATGTTATTGAAGAATGTATGTTCAGTCTGAGATCGTTTTCAAGCATTTAAATGGTCAGACTTGAGCTTTCGCTCTAATATGACCGATCCAATGCTTATTTTAAACATATTTATTGCATACAATATACCTGCAAGGGATTGGGCTACACGTTTTTCCAACGTTATATAACTTTTATAACATTGTATTAACACAACAAAATAGTGACATGACAAGTAAAGAGATAACATTACTTTTTTCAGTATAAATTGCATAACAAACTACCATGTAGACATCAGAAAACGAGTAAAGAAAGCAACAAGAGTAAATGCTTGAGATCGTCCTCAGACTCTACCCTAACTCTTTATAATCTTGGACCCGGGGCTAATCTATCTGCATTTCCTGCCTATGCCACTTGGCTTGTACAGTAAAACCTCTATTACGACCACTGAATTATGTTAGTTGTTTAGGTGTTTACGGTAGATGACGGCTTAAAACAATGTGGCATTGAAACAGATAGCTCCTTTAGGAGCTTTCTGTTTCACTGTCACTTTGCTTTAAGCTGTCACCTCTCTATAATTTATTTTGTATTGACGAGATACTGTATGTATAAATAAAAAAAAAAATTGTCTTTTCTGTTCTGCTCTGTTCTACTGTATGTATAAGTCAAAAACTAAAATATTGTCTGTTCTGTTCTGCTCTGTTCTATTACACAATCAATTAGCTTTCGTTTTAGTGGTTGTAATAGCGAAGTTTTACTGCATTTGCAAATGACGTATGGTATGTATCCAAACTGTTTGACACTTGTCTGTCAGTTTCTTTCATTGCAAACTATAAATCTTAATTTAACATTTTTTTACAGGTTTCAACTTCAAAGCTGTCGATATTGGGACATAATAAGGGTTAAGACTGGCAAATATTAATTAAGACTCTGGATCCAACCTGTTTGCAAACGTTATTCCAAATCGCTTATATCTTATGTTATAAAGACATACTTTACTGTGTTTTGATCTCTTACAGATTCTCTTGAGGAGCTTTATGAAGAGAACCGACGACTCAAAGACAACACACTCTGTAAGATCTGTCTTGACGACGCTGCCACCATCATCTTTCTGCCGTGTGGTCATATGGTCAGCTGTCCACGATGTGCCCCGGCTTTGGTCAAGTGTCCAGTATGCAGAATGGCCGTCAGAGGCTTCGTTAGGGCCTACTTTGCAACTTCAATAAAATAATACCAAGTGTGGACACAGCTACATGTACCGGGCAGTTTTCTCAAGGGTGCGGAGAGTGTTTTCGACCCGGACCCTTTCATGTATAATTTTTCCGCTTTCGTGAAAACTTTGACAAAGGAATGATTGATGTGTAAATTAACTTATTGTGACAAGTTTGACGGTCTTCTTTGGTAACATATACAAAATGTAATATAACCATTTCCCCATAGAGGCATGTTTTAACGCATTCAAATGCTCTTCTATCAAAATCTTTTTCATACCTCTACCATTTCCAATAAAATATAATGTGAAAGTTTTTGCATATTGACATGTATGTGCATAAGACGTGCTGAAAGTAAAGCAGAAATAGGCTTTCTGTTAGGCTTCAGCCTTATCAATGCAATTACCTATATCAACCACTGAAAACAAGCTCTTGTGGGTGGAGGAATGGATAATGTATGTGAGGGGCATTTGAAAAGTAAAGATAATTGAGCGATAGCTTTTCATTGGATGGTCTGATTTTATATATATAAAAAAAGAACATTTTCTGAAAGATACAACCTTCCTCTAGTCAAAACAAAAACATAACATTATTATCGGAGAATTAAATATTCACCTATATGCCATTTCACATGAAGGTATATTATCCATTGGATTGTCAACAAAATGAGTCATATTAGCACTTGAAAGGGATAACATTTATGTTAATATGTTATCTAATTTTAATCCGATTTGTTTGGAATTTACACATAACATATATATATTATATCCCTTTTTATCTAATTATAAAATAACATTATAGTTCCGACTGTTTAATTGGATAATGTTGTGCATGGAGTATGCTTTGTCCCAACTACACCAAAACATAGCCAATTTACCGAAAATATGCCACTTACGGGGTTTTTGAATTTTACTGCTTGACGTTTTACATGAGAATATTAAACATCTAACCATTTTGTACATTCATATGTTGTCATTATTCACACTAGCACAGATTCTAAAATAATCATAATTTGAACAGAATAGCAGATTTTAAATATGACCACGTGACCAAAGACACGTATTTTGGATTTATGACGTCACATCCTCGAAACCGTATTTCGTAAAACAAAATAATTAAAACATTTTCTTAACTAGAAGAATAAATTAAACTATAATAACACGAATTATTGACCTTTTTATGACATGTTTAAGGGTATCCCATTACCCTATCCACTTTCTACAAACAAGGGAGGAACAAAAGATTTTGCTGCCAAAACCGAAACTTACTTAGATTTTCATTTATCACGAGCGACGAATGGAAATCTAAAAAACTTAACTTGTTTAGAGTAGATGATAGTCCCAATAGATAGTAAATGTATAGATTTATGTAGTGGGTATGTGCGGTAAAATGGTATTCTAGTTGGGTTGTATATATTGCTGTTATTGAATAATTAATCAACGATTTGTTTTATTAACTCAATGATATTCAAAAGTACTGTTAACCATATTTCAAATAATATAAACTTTATTTCAATCAACCAGAGTGATACTTGAACAGTGCGCTCTGAAATATACATGATTCCAATACAACGCAATTACCTCACGCATTCAAGAGGGATTTCAGTCAATACCTAAAACCATAACTTGATTGAATACCAATAAAACAGAAATTCTCAAATTTATTATAACAAATTTACTATGAATGTCTTGCTGAAAGATTGATCTTTCAAAAAATGTTCCCTTTTATAAAATCAGACCATCCAATAAAAAGTTATCGCTCAAGTATCATTACTTTTCAAATGCCCATCGTATGTATGTATTAGTTGCTCTTCCCCTGCAGCGGGAGGCGGTGTGTTTTAGACACTAACTCACCCTGAATGGCAGTCGCTGTTGAGGGGTAGTACTGTACAATATATATATAGTCAGTTCTTGTTTAAGAGCATTACGTTAGTATTACGCGTCATGTTATTATTAATAGTCTGCCTACGGATTGAAAATAAGGCTCTGGAAAATGGGTCTCATGGCATGTCGTGTAGACGGGCAACATCCACTTGATTTATATTCAGCATATGCATACAAACAATTCTAGGGGGGATGTAAAGTTGTTCGGCGCGTACTAAGGTCAGAAATAGGTCAAAGGTCATTGAGTGCAGATTTTAGAGATATGATACTTTAATGTTTATGTTATTTGCAATCACTTATAGATAACCTAAAATACTTTAATTTATTGAATGTATAATTGGTCGAAAAATCTAGAAATAGAATTTTCGTGACAGAAAAAACAATTACTAGTCACAAACAAGGGCGATAACTCTTAAAATAAGCCAGTAAATCGCGTATTCTGTTCGTTTTAGCTTCAATACCTGGGCGCTGCCGCATTAGTGAAAAAATCATAAACTTGATTATACAATCATCAAAGTAGGTTTACATAACATAACATAACATAACATAACATATAGTTTATTGTAATAGAAGGCCTCCAGCCCATAATACAAGTATTTGATATATATTCTATCATGTTAAATATCATAATAGTATGTACAAATGGTATTCTTTTCCTACTTGTTTCAGCATGTGTTAAACATATGCTACGAATGATTCATAGCCTATAGCTACGAGTTTAATCGTACGTGACACGTGCAGTTTTGCTTTTCATATTATATATTCTAAATATCTAAATATTTTAAACCTTATTATGTAGTTTATACCGATCTCTATAATAGCTATTTGTATATTTATAATATACTAGTATGGCACTTCTTTCAACAAAAAGTCCTTTTGCACCGTAAAAATTCAAAATGGTCGCCAATTTTCAAGATGGACGCCATTTTCGGTTTTCATATACCATTTCTCTTCTAACATTTGATATTTATGACCAAATTTTATACTTTTTGATTTGAAATATATGTTTTTTGCTCACCTGAGCCGAAGGCTCAGGATGAGCTATTGTGATCCCATTCCGTCCGGCGTACGTCGTACTTCGAGCGCACGAAAGGTCCTTTGTTGGGTAGGGAGAACAATAGATTCCATTCATTCCGTGATTGCCCTATTGTTATTGTTGGGTATTTTAGTGTACTGTTGGGTATTTTAAACAAAAAATATACCCAACAAATGTCCAACTGTGAGAACGTCCGTCCGTCGTCCGTTCACATTTTCAAACAGCATCTCCTCAGAAACCACTGACCCCATTTTAACCAAACTTTGTCAGAAGCATCAGTGACAAGGAGGAACGAAATCCCGTTCAAAGATTTTGGCTAGAGTTATTCCCCTTGCTGTGGGACTAGGTTTTCTAACATGACCGTATAGACAACTTTTAATGCATAAGAAAATCTTAAAAAATCTTCTTCTCAGAAACCCAAAGGCCCAGACCATTGATTTTTGGTATGTATCATTACCTCATGATTTTCTAGCAAGATTGTTCAAATTTTGACCCTGGGGCCAAAAAATGGCCCCGCCCTGGTGCTTATCAGTTTTTCTTAGGAAAACCTTTAAAAATCTTCTTCTCAGAAACTGTATGGCCTATAGATCATTAATATTTGACATGTAGCTTTGCATTATGGTCCTCTACCAAGATTGTTCAAATTATGCCCCCAGGTCAAATTTGACCCCCCCGGGGGCTTATCAGTTTTACATAGAATTATAGAGGAAAACCTTTACAGAATTATAGAGGAAAACCTTTACAAATCTTCTTCTCTGAAACTGTAAGGCCCAGGTCTTTAATATTTGACATATAGCTTTTCCTTGTGGTCCTCTACCAAGATTGTTCAAATTTTGACCCTGGAGCCAAAAATGGCCCCGCCCCGGGGCTTATCAGTTTTTCTTAGGAAAACCTTTCGAAATCTTCTTCTCAGAAACCGTATGGCCTAGATCATTAATATTTGACATGTAGCTTTCCCTTATGGTCCTCTACCAAGATTGTTCAAATTATGACCCCCGGGTCAAAAATGGCCCCGCCGCGAGGCTTATCAGTTTTACATAGAATTATATAGGAAAATCTTTAAAAATCTTCTTCTCTGAAACTGTAAGGCCCAGGTCTTTAATATTTGGCATATAGCTTTGCCTTGTGGTCCTCTACAAAGTTTGTTCAAATTATGACCCCGGGCCAAAAATGGCCCCGCCCCGGGACTTATCAGTTTTTCTTAGGAAAACCTTTAAAATCTTCTTCTCAGAAACCGTATGGCCTAGATCATTAATATTTGACATGTAGCTTTGCCTTATGGTCCTCTACCAAGATTGTTCAAATTATGACCCCTGGGTCAAAATTGGCCCCGCCCCGGGGCTTATCCGTCTTACATAGACTTATATAGGAAAACCTTTACAAATCTTCTTCTCTGAAACTGTAAGGCCCAGATCTTTAATATTTGACATATAGCTTTGCCTTGTGGTCCTCTACCAAGATTGTTCAAATTATGACCTCGGGTCAAAAATGGCCCCGCCCTCATGCTTATTAGTTTTTCATGGGAAAACCTTTAAAAATCTTCTTCTCTGAAACTTTAAGGCCAAGATCATTTATATTTGACATGTAGCTTTACCCTATGGTCCTCTACCAAGATTGTTCAAATTATGACCCCTGGATCAAATATGGCCCCGCCCCGGGGCTTATCAGTTATATCAAAATGTTGTCTTGCCCAGTCAGCTTCTATGGTACAATGTCTAAGGTGAGCGAAATGTGGCCCTCTGGGCCTCTTGTTAAGCATTAGTAAGCTAATCAAGAAAGTCTTAAATTGATTTGAAGCTTAATCTTACGCATAATGACCAATGTTTGACAAAGAAACGTGTATGTTTTCAAAATGGTCGCTATTTATATGGCATTAAGCTAATTCATTTCTTAAATTTGACATATATGATCAACTTTCGTACATTTAGGTGTCAAAATAAGTGTAATAATGTGGTAGAACGCTCATTCAGTCAACTTCAGGCCGATTTGAAAATGTATTTATTGAATAATTACCAACATCGACAAAATGTTACTGTGTTATTTGCTTTAAGATGACCGTTAACTTTTGCACATATGATTAATTTCGTTTCTTATATTTTCTCGTACATGACAGTTAGTCAAACTTTCAGAGTCATAGGTAGTGTTAAACATCACTAATTTTGTGATTGTGTGTTTATTTAAAAAAAACTTGTTTAAGGCCTTTCGCTACCGGAAGTCGGTCTTGCGGGCGAGCGGATATGCGTCTGGACGGCACAGACTTGTTTCGTACGTGTTTATACTAGAACATTTATATAAAGGAAATGTTGATATAAATTAGTATAATCCTTCATAGCGCAGTTAGTATAGTGGTTGACTATAGTGGTTGACTAGCAATCGAAAGGACATAGGTTCGAGACCCATCCGATCCAAATATTTTTTTTAGTGTCCGATTTATTGACTTGTCAATCCATAACGCAGTAATCAAGAGACATGTTATGTTTAGTCTTCGTTGATTAGTACTAGTGATGTTTACGGTCCAAGTATATGTCCACTTACCTGTACGTTTTAGTTTAATGACTTACAAGTCAATTAAATCGGTATACATGTAAACGATTTGATCGAACTATAAAGCCACACATTGAAGCTTATCAATACGCTAACCTTTTAATATTTATTGCCCATTATAATTATGTTCAAACAATATAATAAACCTTGTATGCAAGTCCATGAATAAATAATAATGCATTTTAATGACAAAGTTTTAATTCTAAGGTAGGTAACTGTATCTAAACAACAAATATCCCACATTTTAATAAGAAAATATGTTATTACAACAAATCCTGACTGTAATATTTTCTAATTTTTTCAGACTGACTAGTTCATCAACCATATATTTGAATAAAATGAAAACAAATATACATTGAATGAGTCAGTTTTATGTAATTCAATTTTTTAGTATTTTGCAAAATTTAAATAGCTGATAACACCTTTCTGAACACCTTTATTCAAAATGTTTTTAGCTTTTCTTGTAATGAATGCTGTGGACTACTAATTGGGCGAGAATTATAGTCATTAGCTTTATTCATTTTTAAGAAAAATAAAATCATCAAAATTCTAGGTTTTTGTCAGAAAAAAGACCTTAAAGACAAACCACACGATAAATTTTGCCTATATTTACACACATTGTTTCTTAGGCTATTATCATTCTTCATGACAATTTTCATAACAATCGTATGGAAACTATGCGCATATGCGAAGTACCTTAATTGGGTAATGATTTATTTTTGGCAAATATATATTTTTTATGAATAGTAAAGTAGTTTATCCTAGTGTATAGTAAATAGTATATATGTTGTTTGAAGTTGTATTATTGCTAATGGTGTGTGTATATATATTTATTGTCATATTCACAAATTCACTAACCTGATCAAAATCGGCAACATCAACATACAGGCATTTGTCACTGCAATCAGTTTTCTTAAGCGCATATGCTTAAATCATCGCAACTATATGTATATCAAATAAATAGCAGCCTAGTCTAATGTATCAGCGATGTTTCCTACATTCACACTCTACTGGACACTTCCATTGTTTTGCGTAATGCCGCAAAACGCAAGCTATTTAGTATGCAAAAAAGCTCCTATAGGAACTTTTTGTATTGCCCTTGTCTTTCTTTGGACAACCACTTGTCTCTAAGATCCTTATTCATCATGATTGTTAGGTCGTGTTGCGGGGGAGTACAGTATAACATTTATATTTCTGTTCCTGTTTAAGTGCATTACGTTTTGTGCAAAATATTATCCTATCATATTACAGTGTTATCCCCCTTGAGCGGCACTGAACCCATACCTCTTGTGAGACTGGTGGCGGGGATACTGTTGGACGGACATAAGCCAGAGAGGTCATATAGGAAGGAACTTTCTGTGTTACATTTGCCTTGCAGAGACCATCAACATACTTTTTTAAATAGCAAAATCTTCTAGTGTATGATAAGAGTAATGCAGAGGGTTCCAGTGTGAGCATTTTGGGTTGCTTGTGTCTTGAAGTGGACAGCCACGGGTTTCTGAAAAAGCTTAATTCACCCTTCAGATAGGTCGCTGTGAAGGGGTATTACTCTATAGCATTTGTTATTCCGCTGTTGTTTACATGAAAGAGCATTACGCGTCATGCCTTACAGTATCTTTTCATATTACTTAATTGTCCCTCTTGAGCGACCATGCAACTCTTTAACGTATTTGAAAGAAGGAAGTTCACTATTGTACGAACGTAATTCAGAGGGCTCTTGTAGGAACTTTCTGCGTTGCTGTTGTTTTCCAGTGGGAAGCCACGTGACTTCTGAGATTATAATCCATTCGAAATTGACGGTCGCTGTTGATGTGTATGTGGTTTGGATACGTCCAGCCTCAGGTAGTACAACGACTTCCGAGTTATATTTGTATTTTATATCCAGATATGGATAAGATGGACAACAGATTCCATACAAGTAAATTGTCATGTATATTATATTAACAGTCCAGTGTATCATGTAACAAATGTTTACGTTACTTAATAAAAATAATTTGAATCTTGAATCTGATTGTTTAGATCTTAAAAGTTGATTAAGCCGATTCTAAAAATATCTTGGCATTCCTAAGACTGAGGTTTTCAAACATTAGACAATAACCTTCGGCACGCTGTGGGGCTAACTAGTGATGAACTTTGCAACGTACAGTGGAGAATGTTATTCTTTCCCGTTTAAACGCAAACGAAATGCAAACGCAAAACACTAACATATAGAAAAGGACAACCTTTTGACAATTTTGAGTTTTCATTTTTATCTGACTGGTAAACTGTTTGGAGCCTGATCAGACGCCGGGTTACCCGGCGTCTGATCTGGCTCCAAACTGTTTGCACGGGAAATAATAGGTTTAGCGTAAACGCGTTTATTGGAAAAGAATAACAGATTCTCCACTGTACATGTAGTTCAGTCCAATGAGCTATTAAGCCCATGTCGATACACGATACAATGTATCATATACTATGGCAAAATATATGCGTTTCGTTATTATATTGTCGTACATACATTAAATGCACTATAATCTATGTGTACGCTCTAAATGAAAAGCTACCAATTAAATGTTAAATAACAATATTATTATTTTCAATTATAATTATATACATACATGTGTAAGCAAAACTATGCAGGCTCTGTACATACATATACACATAGAATTGCTGCAGACATTTCTCTTAGACAACCCCAACTAAGCACACTAACTGTGAATGATATAAAGCAGAAGTCACCGAAGATTATCTTTAAAATACCACAGAAGACAACTCAAAGTACTTGGGAGCACTGATGATGTTTTCAAACTGAAATACATAAATACAGAGGTATAAAATGAAAAGAAAACCAGAAGTTTACTAACAGCGAATATTCTGAGAGAATTTAAAAAAAAAAAGTATTTGATATTGGCATTTGAAACTTTTTAAAATAGATTCTCTGTGTGTATATTATATACAGTATATACACAGAGAACTTGAAATACTGAATAATACATGACTGAAAACCGGACTTGGCCTAAACCCTATTTTGTAATTGATTTTATGAAACCCATGAATATTTTTTTCAAGCATATATGGATATTGTACTAGTATACATATAACCTTTAAATGTCAAGAATTTTTTCCAACAGCCGCAGATTCGACCGCGGCGACACCCTAGGTACCTTCGCATTTCTTAGCAGCATGCCACTTTCTTGGTCCCAAAATTATTCGTACACAAAATAATACTAATTTTATTATCATCATAATTATTTACTTCAGGGAGAAATGTTTATTCGCTAGAAGTGTATTATTTTAATTCGTTTCACTGTTTCTTCTAAAACAATTCTCAAAATAAATAGATTTTTCGTTTTAATGATCTGATAATATTCTACGATATTATTGAGTGTTGCTTTCTTGAGCGGATGAAGACTGTGGTAAAGTTTTGGAAACTAAACGCTGGCTATAGATGGGTTGGCAAGTTGGAAACCAATAAATATACTCCATAGCTGAGTCTGGAATCGATTACCTTAATGAGTACATTTAAAACCTTTGTATAGTATAGGTAACCCTTGTGAGTATACTCAGTAGCTGAGTCTGGAACTGACTTCCTTAACCCTTTCCCCCATAGAAGCGACTTTTGGTGTATTTAATTTATTCCTCCGCTGAAGAAAATAATTCCAGTTTATACCCTCATGAACAATTACCATTACAAATATTTTATATGGCCTGGCAGATTTTAACTTAAAGCAAGATAAAAGTAAAGCAGAATGTGCCTTAAGGCACATTCTGCTTTACTTTCAACCTGCTTTAAGTGGTCACCTGTCTTCAAAACTAGAAACAGTATATGAAACAGTATATGAAACAGTATATGAGGTAAAGGGTTAAGCCCCTTTCACATCCGCCGTACGATTTTCTGGTCTTACGATTTCGCAGGTACGACGCATTTATGAGTCACTAGGGGCTATTAGTAGGCTAAATCAAGTAACATTACACCCAGGCCAAGACAGTGAAGGGGTTAACAGGTCTAATAAAGCAATAAAGCCGTGGTAGCCACGTTACTACTATAATTGTAGATAACACAAGTATCGAAGCCTCTTAAGACAGAGACAGTAAGATACCATTATATCTAGACTACTCACTAGTCATTGAAAGAATAGCGTCTGCTTTGTTTTTACATTTAATTCGTTACTACTTTATCGTATTTAACCCTAGCGACGAGTATACTCGTTATTTACAAACAGTGAACCTGTGACGATTACCTTTGACATATGCCTTAAGGAGCCCACTGATCAGGGTCTACACTGTTTGTCATTTTGAAATGAATGGTTAAAATCACCCTTAAATAGTCAATAATGGACTAGACATATTTTGAAACTGGAATTGTCCATTCAATGTTTTAGGAGTGAATGAGTTATACATAAATAAATCCTAACACGGGTGACAAACAGTTTGGATCATGATCAGACTTATGAGGATTAAAACTGTTTGCAATCGCGGTTGGTAGGTGAACTATTATTTTCCAATGGCGCCAAAAGGCGACTTTGCAAACAGTATCTTAACGCGGCGTCTGATCAGGATCCAAACTGTTTGACACTCGTATCAACATTTTTTCAGTCAAAACAGCACTAAAACTGACTTTAAAAATATTGCAGACGACACTACCAATACAAACGATATTTGGCGGTAATAGGGTTAAAACAAACGATACAACTTGGCAGTGAAAGAGTTAGTATTTACATGATGTTTATTTTGACCAGTGCTATACAGTGTTATAATATTGTCTGCTTTAAAATCAAATTAAAATGTTTTGCATTTTGGCTGAATAAATGTTGAATCGAGCGTCAAATAGTTTGAGTCCAGATCAGACGTCGGGTTACTCGCATTCATATTTCTTTTCTTTTATCTGCGTGGCTGCTCTTGTCTAAAAATGAATGTTCCTCACAAAATTATGTTGTATTATGAGTATAAAGGTTAACATTGTGATAAGCCGTGTTTGTTGTACAGAACGATATCAAATATCAGCTATCCAATTGTTTTTGCTGGCAAGTTTGAGCTTTCTTAAATTTTCGTTAAATTTGTTCAATCGAAATCAAAACGCTATTTGTAAAACAGTTTGGCTCCAAATCAGACGCCGATTATTTGGCGTTTGATCAAGATCCAAACTATGTGTCAAACGTATTATTTTCCACGTGAATTCGAATACAGAAAAAACGAAGTTTGAATAAACTGCAGACGACAATTTTGACAACAGACGATAAGGGTTAACAATAATATAAGTGAAACGCATTGTAACAATCACTAGCAGTATAACGGGATCAGTAAATCTGTTAATCTGGCATTAACCTAACTAAATATGGATAAAACCGAGATTACATAGCAGCCATTGAGGATGATTCATGTAAGTATACATTACTATTAACCTTTAGCACGCGGTGCACGTGTTCGCCTGCATGCAATTAGTCGTCTGCAAAATGTGTCTTCTGCAACAATTCTTAGAGTACATTGAGTACGCAATTACTTTTAGAGAATATTTTCAGATTGATGAACATTTTGGATCCGGATAAGACGCCGAGTTACTCGGCGTCTTATCCGGATCCAAACTGTTTGCTACACTAATTATTATTAAAGGTTAATTCTTGTTATTTGATTTGGGGCTAAGTCGGTAATGACCAGCGATCAGTTATTGAGTGAACTCGCTATTGCAATAATCAAAATTATTTCCCCGGCTCCATGTGAGTACAGTCGAACATTGATAACTCGAAATAGTTAAGTCAAAGTTGCCCGTGGTTTTAGAATTGAATTTCGACAGCTTGAACTCGTTAAATTCGTACCTACCCGCAGTTAAAAGTCAAATCGTTGTTAGTATTACTATACGTTTTAACTTTGGAATACTAGTATGAGGGACTTAAGCAAACTCGATTTACCGAGATTCGACTGTACTTGGATTTGGTAGGCTTATAGAATCATTGAACTTTGATCCATATGAATAAACTAATCATTGGATAAAAGTATATGGATTGTTATGGGGGACCGATCATGCAATACAGTGGAGAAAACATTATTCTTTCCCAATAAACGCGTTTAGGCTTAAACTATTATTTCCAATGCAAACAGTTTGGAGCCTGATCAGATGCCGGGTAACCCGGCGTCTGATCAGGCTCCAAACTGTTTGTCATCAAGGTTAAAATCAACTTTCAGAATTATGAAAAAAGTGTTATTTTTTGCATTTTAGTACAATGCGTTTGCGTTTCGTTTGCGTTTAAACGGGAAAGAATAACAGATTATCCACTGTACATGTACATTTAACGATATTTCAGACCTATGAAAACGTTTACTGAGACAGTGAAAACTAAGCTTGTGATACACGTACATGATTAATTTAATAAATAAAAACGAGATATTCAGGCTTATGGAAAATATTTACTGAGAGCGTGAACGTCAAAACTGAATTTTATTGTGAATCATGGATTTATATATTTGAGCAATACCAGTTTATTGCACAGTGCGCTGAAATAACACAAAATGGTGGAGTTGAAATGGTGTGTTACATTTGTAGAAAGAAATTTCACTGCTTTAACGGCCCCTCATATGACAATAGTATTAACCCCTTCATGCCAAATTTAGCGTGTGTTTTACCCCGTCACCGCCACATTATCGTCTGCGTTAATATTTTCATCTGGGTCCATACTATTTGCCGAGTCGAGTTTAGTCGTTTGTGGCGAAGAAAGTGATCAAGACGTGCAGCAGTTTAAAGCATAATTTGAATATAATGATAAACCATAAAAGTTTATACGGAGAATTCTAATTTTAAGTTTTTTTAACATCTAAATCTATATATTCGAACCTTTTCAACTATAGCTTTTTTTCATTGTTATTTTTTTCTCTGGGAGACAGGAATAGATTTTGACGCAAGAAACAATTATCAATCAGCTTTAGTTTCTATCTGAAGCGTTACACAGTAACATGCCTACATCGAACCATGGTTTAGAGTACTCTCATAATAACATAATATTGTTCTCATAATAACAATTATAATGATACATGTAACAATATAATAACGACTTTATTTAACGAGAGAACTCATTTGATAAAAATCAATCTTCCATGAGGTCTTCAAACACTCGTTATTTACAAATAATGTACCTGTGCAGAGAGCACTTTTCCAAGACAAATTAGTATATTCTGATCAGAATGCCCCTACATGAGCGCTCTGGTCAGTATCTGTCTGTACAGTTTGTCTTTTTGCTATATCTTTTTAAGGAAACACCTCTAAATAGTCAAAATAGTATAGTCTTAATTACGAACAGGAGTTGTTGGTACCCATTTTTGCCCAGTGGATTCTTCAATGTTTATACGAGCGTATCTTGGATTAGTCCATTTTTTATCAAAGGGATGGTCAAAATTTTCATTTTCATTTTGTTTTACATTTTGTATATTGAAATTCCTATCAGCGGCGTCTGACCAGAGTCTACGCTGTTTGCCTATGTCCCATATATGGGATCGTGGGCACAAATGGGTTAAAATTTCAGGGTGGAAGAGTTAAATGGTGAAAACAAGGTGTCATTTGAATGGGTTGCACTAGCGATAGTTGGCTGTATAGCAGGATTTATTTTGGCAATATCACCAAAGAGTGTTTATGACGATATTTACTCTTTCACAACTAAGTAACTATTGTGGGTTGTTAAGGTCCCTTGTGGATCTTTTCAATTACCAAAACATGAACCAGTCTACTTGGAATTCTGTCTAGTTTAAAAAAAGACTGACCTGAATTAGAAAACAGTGTAATAGTAATAGTAGCATACACAGCATGTAGCACTGTAAGAATTAACTCTTTCAGCACCATAGACCTTTTTAAAATATAATACATGTATTACATTTGAAAATAGTAAAGACCCTGATCAGAGGGCTCCTATAGATATATATATTTAGATTAATGCATGGGAAACATTTAGACACAAATATATTCGGCATCTTCTCTTGATTAAAACTTTGCAAATACCAGTTTAGTTTGACCTGGTAATGATAACTTTTTATAACTCTTCACTGCCAAGTGATATCGTCTGCTTTTACTCTTACCGCTGTTTAAAATGTAGTCTGCATTGATACTATCATCTGCAGTTTTTTTTTCAAGTCTGATTTAAGGCGTATTAGACTTAAGAAACGTTGGTAATATTGTCAAATAGTTTGGATCCTGACCAGACGCCGAATTATGTGGCATCTGATCACGATCCAAACTGTTTACAAAGTTTCCTTTTGGCGCGAATGGCAGTGAAAGAGATAAAAGGCGGTCTATAAAATGCAATAAAATCAAAACGATAAAAGGAAAAGAGAATATAAAGTACATTAACGCTGATAGAGTCATTGTACATGTTGAATGGACTAGTTAACATGCAAATAGTTTACCCTTTACCTGATAATCTATTTCTAGTATTGAAAATAGGTGACTACCTAAAGCAGGTTGAAAGTAAATTAGAATGCGCCTTAAGGCGCATTCTGCTTTACTTTCAGCCTGCTTTAAGCTATAATGTGCTTGAATATAGAAAATATTCCCTATAATATATATTCATGACTGATTAAATGGGAACAATTTTCTTCAGCGGAAGAATAAATTATATTCGCTAAAAGGCGCTTCTATGGGGGAAAGGGTTAAATAGGTCTCCTCTTCACTTCTGTTTAATAGCGTATACCATTGTAGAGAGGACATTGACAGCAAAAAGGCATTTTGTTTGCACCAATTTTTATCACTTTAACTCAGCTTTTTATCATGATTGAACACAATCTCTCACCAACCGTAAACTCGCTTGAAATTGAAATTGTCGTTTGCAAATATCACGTCTGTCAAACAGTTTGGAAACTGACCAGGCACTGACCGGCGTCTGGTCTTGCTCCAAACTGTTTGCAAAGTTGTCATTAACAGTAATATAGTTAAATATATTTTCTCCAATGTTTATTTATAACAAAGTATCAAATGTACAAGCAGAGAAAGTGTAGAAAGCTTAGAGGTGTAAAAAGCGAAACAAAAACAAGTTGTTTTTTCAACAATGGTAACCCATTCATTGGTTCAGTAAATCTTTTTATTTCAACGCCTGTATACTACTAGGTGAGCTCAAAATATTGATTAATCCGTTGCCTATTATAATATCGCTTGTTTCAAAATTATCGTCTGCTCTATATTTCAACTTTATTTTAGTTTCAAAGTATTTCATGATTGGACGCTGAGTTTCTCGGTGCTTGATTGGAATCCAAGTTGGTTGACAAATTCAATGAATTTACGTGTAGCAGGCACCGTTTTCGTTTTGTATTGTTGTCGTTATTGAATTAAACTTATGAAATGAACTCTACGAGTATACTTGCTGGAAGATTTCATTGTAGATATACAAGGGTGATCTAAAGTGACTATAGTGTTTTGTACATACAGAAAAAGAGTTCATATGATCAAGTAAACAGCCATCGAGAGTGAGTTGTATAAGTAAATGTAGCTTGTTTCATAATCGATGTAAAAGAAATAAAGTTTAAACTTAAAAGTTAACAGTGCAGACGCAGATGAGACTTAGCGTAATGTCGACTTTAGTAGACACAAGCCTTAATCCATTACCCCATAAATACGTATTTTTAAGCCTTTAATGTATTCCTCTACCGAAGAAAATTGTTCCAATTTATACTGTTACAAATATGAATCATAAGATATAGTTTCTTTATGCTAGCAGAAAAAAGATTAAAGCATGTTGAAAATAAAGCAGAATGCGCCTTAATGTGCATTCTGCTTTACTTTCAACCTGCTTTAAGTGGTCACGTGTCTTCAAAACTAGCAACAGGCTATGGGGTAATGGGTCAAATGGGCTAATACAGATGACACAGCTTATCGTAGGAAACAAATCAAACAAAACACTATTGTAAGAGCTTTCTGCAATTTTTGTTCTGCAATCATAACAATCACTCCTAAGCTTTATTAATTGCTATTCAGTTAAACGTCAATTAACATACATATATCATATGTAACATAGCATAAATAGTATGTTATGATAATACATATTATTGAATTACGTTATGATAAAGATTATGTTTTATGTTAAACCTCTGTCGGCCGATAGCGCATGGATGTTATACCTAGTTAACGAATCAAATATTGTGTGATACTTTGCAAACAACTTTGTAATCACTTTTACTTACATTTTCAAGTTAAGTTTTATCTTCATGTAAACTCTGACAACTTACGGTATATACGTTGCTGCAAGGAACTATTAAATTAACGACGCATGGTGCTTGGATTGAAAAAAAAAGTGTTGTTTTCTTGCCTAAATGATGAATATTAGACATTGAGAAACAGTTACTATGACAACATACGCCACATACGTTAAATCGACGTTAGCAACGTCCAATCCCAATCTCTGTGCCCATGGTAAAGTAACTGTAAGTATAGATCATGTTTGTTTCAATGTCAGTGTGTCCGTTTCACGTACTATTTAAGTACAGTCAAACTTCGATATCTCGAACTCGCTTATCTCGAACTCATTTAATAATTTCATGCTCTGTTTGGTCGAACATACCCGTATTTCAAAGTTAAAACGTGGCTTAGCCACGTTTTCACTTTGAAATACGGGTATGCTCGATTCAACTGAGTTCGAGATATCGAAGTTCGACTGTATAATAGTTTAGAAGACATTATTATTTCCCGTTTCAACGAAATGAAGTATACATGAAAAGTAATAAAATGAAGAAAACATAGTTTTTTGGAAATGTTAACGATTGTTTTTAAAACATAAAATTGCTGTATTCTAATAACAGTCGAACTTCGATATCTCGAACTCGGTGAAGTCAAACATATCCGTAGTTCAAAGTTAAAACGCGGCTAAGCCGCGTTTTAACTTTGAAATAGGGTATGTTTACCTAAACCAAGCTTGAAATAAGGCAAATTCATGTTTCGAAATTTCGAAATATCGGATAAATCGAGTTTAGCGAGTTCGAGATATCGACTGTATGTTTATTTAACGTCATGGTTTCATTGATTGTTGTTTCAAAACCGTGACGTCATGAATATTATCCTCTTTGAATTTATGGCTGAAAGAATGTTGACAAAATGTGAAGTGTAAAAGTGCCATAAAGGTCGAACTATTGCAAAAGAGCATTTTCATAGTTAAATGAGTTGCAAACAGCTATGAGTCTGACCAGACGCCAGGTTTCCCTGTTTCTAATCTGGCTCCAAACTGTTTACAATAAATATAAGGTTTTAGCGTTAACATGCTTTCGAAAGAATTACGTCTTCCCCATTGCAGCATTCCCCATTGCAGCAGTCCTGTAAAAATTTGAACCCAATTGAACATTTTATAAGTCTTCTGTTTATCTTATTTCAGGTTATACATGTAATTCAAACTAAGAAACGTGGTAAACGCCAATATAAGATATCTGCTTAATATATATAGGACAACAATTATGATTAAGGGTATTTCTGCATTACTTTTGTTCTGTAATGCGCCGCGACCTCGGCCAAAGACTCTCCAAAACTATTCATTCTATTATTTGTCCAAATCAGTGCAAATCAATAACCGCAAGTTATTTTGACCCTCCCACCGGTGGTGAATTTTCCTTCCATTGTCGCGTATGTAACAACTATTATATATCAATATATCAGCATTCTTGATATACAGCTTAACCCTTTCACTAACAACGGCGTCAAAAAGTGATTTTGCAAACAGTTTGAATCCTAATCAGACGCCGCGTAACGCAGCGTTTGATCAGGTTCCAAACTGTTTGACACTCGTATCGACATTTCTACAGTAAAAACAACCCTAAAGCTAATTGTAAAACTATTGTAGACGACACTACCAATGCAGACGATAAGTTTGCGGTAAGGGGGTTAAAGCAGACGATAAAACTTGGCTGCGAAAGAGTTAACTCATTATCCCCTGAAACTTCCAATGGACGATTCTAGTTTGCAATAACGGCTGGTCCATTTAAGACTATTTAGGGTTGTTTTTTGTGATAAATTGCAAAATTACAAACAGTGAAGTCTCTGATCAGAGGGCTCCTGCAGGAGCCCTCTGATCAGAGACTTCACTGTTTGCATAGAACAGGTGTACTCTTCAAATGTACACTTTGGTAAATGACGCATATATGCGTCACTAGGACTCAATGAGTTAAGGTAGGACACACCTGGTGAGATCGCGCCAATGTCGGTCAATATCGGTACCGTACTAAGAGCGATCGGCCTTTTCGTCAACCGAACAATGCCCGAGCAATGTTAGATAGCATCTTTAACCCATTTGTGACCACGATCCCATATATGGGACATAGGCAAACAGTGTAGACTCTGATCAGGCGCCGCATCATGCGGCGTCTGATCAGAGTCTACACTGTTTGCTGATAGGAATTTCAATATAAAACAAAATGAAAATAATTTTTTTTGACCAGGCATTCCTTTGATAAAAAATGGACTAATCCAATATATAAACATGGAAGAATCCACTGGGTATAAATGGGTTAATCATAGAGGAGAAACAACAATTCTACGATAACAAGTGCGTGTAACGTGGTTGTCTCTTTGCGAAGGTTTGAATAAAGCTTGATATGAAACTAGTACACGATTGGTCGATCTCGCATTCCATCGCCTGAAAAGTTGGATGTCCTAACAATAAGGATGCTACTGTTGGTGGTTTAAAAACAAACTGTGCATGTTCATAGCCAATATGAAATTCGGTCGATCAAGATGAATATATCTTGCCTGAAAATGCCCTACTTGGCGAAGAAAATCATGCAAATTAATTGTTTGAACAAGATCTGTTCCTATAGACGGCTCATTTAATCATTGATTTCCGTTTTCAGTGACACACATCTTCAACAGTACCAAGGCTGTTCGATCAGAATTAACAGAAGTTCAATTAATTGATAGAACATTTTGCTATCATATTCAAACATTGATATTTTCACGCATTGATAGTATGGTTTATATAATCAATTAAAACCTGTATTAAGCAATAATTGAACTTGTAATCTGGGGACAAACGCAATATATACATCTCCAATAGCATTAAGTGTGACCTATCAATTGCCAATTAAGTCTAGTCAATTTTTTTTACTATCCAGGATGTTTTTGATATATTGCAAAATGACAATGAAAAATAGTGCAGACTTTTAGGAGCTCCGTGATAAGGGCATACACTGTTTGCATATGACAAGGGTATTCTTTACAGATGCATTGTTTGTAAACAACGAGTATACTCGTCGTCGATAGGGTTCAATGTGTTAAGGATACCCTACGTTCTTCGGTTAATTCTTTCTTCACAAAATTTGAATGTTTTTCTAATATTCAGTTTTAGTGGCAAGTATCTGCCAGACTGAACAAACCGTGTTTCTCTTAGTTCGGTAAAAGTTATAGAAACAGAAATAAAAATATTATAAAACTGTACAATTTAGAAAGATAGATGGATGAATTTATTTCAACAGTATTTCATATAACATAATATAAACATAATTCCAAATATTCACTTTATATTAGAAATGAATGTTCAAAGTTTAAAAAAAATCATTACACACTCTCAAGTACTTATTTTTCAAAATATCCCACAATGCAGAATTTTTCTCTTTTCCTAATCATTCCAGACTATAAAGGATGATAAGTTACCGAAACGAAAAAGCAAAGACTTGTCAGTAAATAAAACAAACAAACAATATAAAAAACACCTTAAAATCATTTCCGATTTCAATTCTAGATCTACTCACAGCTCCAGATAATGGGGGTATTTCAAAAATCTTAATTTTTGCATTAAACCCTATGATGTCACTACTCATTAGAATCATATGACTTGATGGTGAAACGAGTCAGAAAATGTTGGATTTGTTCCGCTTACTCCCTCTTATCTTGAGCCCTGCTACTATATAAACTTGTAGAAATATTAATGTTGTATCAAACCTTCGTGTTTCTAGAATTTATAAAATGTTATGTCGTCAGTCAGATATTCGTCTGAGAGGTCGTTTCATGTATTCATCATAGCTAGAATTATACAGTCGAGCCCAACATTACGATCACTCAACAAACAGCTTCGTTTCGATTTTCTGCGACACAAGGAAACAAACGAAAGTAAAGTTGAAAGCTAGTGTATGAGTAGTCTGTTTTCGTTTCATCTGATCAGGATCCAGCCGTTTGCATATGTTGGTAGTACAGTGCTCCCTCTCTACAACGACATCCAATGGGAGACAACAATTGTGTGCGTTGTTCGGAGAGAGTCGTTATAGGGAGGGAAATCGGTTTACATTTGCAAACAGCTTGAATCCAGATCAGACGCCGCGTTACGCGGCGTCTGATCTGAATTCAAGTTGTTTGTTACTCGTCAGGAAATTGGTTCTGTCAAAATGTCCATTATGCAACTTTGAGAAAAACAGCAGACGACAATTTTAAGCAGACGATATTGCAGCAGTAAAAGCGTTAGACATAATTTTCCTGTTTAGGGAACCGCGGCAAAGGTCGTTGTAAGGAGGGGGTCGTTGTTGGGAGGGCCGTTGTAGAGAGGGAGCACTGTGTATCGGACTTGGTGGTGAACGGGTTAATGCTCGCTGTAAAGGCAGGAGTTTGTTGTTTCTTACCATTGTATTAAACTGATAAGACCGTTTATGAAACAGGCCCAAGATCTAAAGTGTGCAATCCATAGTTTATACTTTATATTCCTTTTATTTCTGTGTACAGTATTTTTCCAATACACATTGACAAAGAGCATCAAGGTCTACTCTGTTTTCAGAAGTCATTTCATGGGGTCAATTGACTTTAATAAGCTCGACAAATATTCGTATCGGTGATAAAAGACATTGATTCCAAACTATTGATCTGTAGTGACAGTACATCACTGAAGATGAGCGGAATAACAGCTCACCTGTCGTATCCCAACCTTGCCTTTAACATGCTTGAAATGCCAACAGTATATACAAACTCACCGACAAATCCCTCCAATTGTTCGTTCATCTTTCTTATTCAAAGTACAACAGGCCTAGAGCACGAATGAGAATGTACTTTATCAATTAAAACGCCATTTCTTATATGTAAACGGGACTATAGGTGCGTGCGATATTGGTCCAGTGTATAAAGACATCCCTTGTTGTAATTAATAGTCCGATCAATAGACACCGCTAGGTCTCTGCACGAAATTATCCACAGACACACAATGACATTTTCGATTAACAGTTCCTACGCTAAACATGTGGCATCTGCAAACTTACTAGAAATTTCACGCCTCCGAAAGTATTCTAATTATCGTTTTTAATTTCCAATGAAAGACCTATTTCCGCTTTATAAATTTCATGTTGGGGTGAAATGATGCGATCTTGATCTAATTTGTTTGCGTCGTCGTTTTTCGCCCGTAACTTACATAAAGCCATGACAAGAAATGGAACGTTCTGATACATCGAGCGCGTATTTCATTATTGTGCCCGGTTGGGAAATAGAAATAAAATGAGTGAAACAAAATATCGGACAGATTTATAGAATGTGGGAATATGTTGGAATAAAATAATTACAAACTTGCTAATGGTAAGTGTTAACAATCGTAAACTATTCACTGGTGGAATATCGTCTGCTTTAAATATGTCGGCTGCACTTGATATATATTTAGGTATTTAGGTATTTTGTTAATTGAAACATAGATACATGCTTCTAATTTTGGGGTTGATCTGGATGCAAACTGTTGTTTAAGTACACAAGTATTCACGACGTCGCTTGGTAGTAGAGGAATAATGTTGATGATATTTTGGATCGTCGGTTATTTTTCCTACTTCTTTCTTTTTATTAGTTATTCTGTTATAATATGTTGATTATGTATATAATCAGAGTTTATTTTCCCGAAATACAACAGCTCTGTCTCGGACTGCAAATCTTTGTAACCATTTTGTGTATAACAAGTTGCAGGGCCTCATAGTAGCAATAGAATTCGCGATCCCGTAATGAGCCTCATCATATTTTTGTCATGTGACCAAAATTAACCAATCATAGTTAGTTCTAACTAAAACTGGATGCTGCAGAAGCGGTATCTTTGTGTGCAGTCAGTTCTTTGTGTGCAGCTAGTCAAGACAGTATTATTAATTAATCCTTATATTGCCGAAACTTCTACATACGGAATTACCGTTACTTACGATAAAAATATTAAATCAGTGTTGGACAATTACCTGGATTCTTGGGGTTTATGCAGCTGTATACATCTGCACGTATACATCTGCAAAAATTTGGCATTTTATCATGGTATTTCTACCATTTCATTCTCTCCCAAGCATGGGACAGTTGCTGTCTATTGGCCCGGCAGTGTTCTGGGGTGCTCGTGCTATGATTCAAGTGACCATCCTCTCCTAGGCAAGCATTTCTTGCCCCGATTAGGAATGTCAGGGTGCACTTCAGGTGTCCGATTCTCTCCTAGGCAAGCATTTCTTGACCCGAATAGGAAGAATCACACTTAGTTAAGACTTTACAGTTACTCTGCGATGTGCTCAGGCAATATCCGACATGACTCATATAGGCAAGCATTACTTGCCCTCAGCCTGCACATACAGAGTGATTTCGTTCTTACATTCGTCATAGCACGGGAATCAGGGTTCAGTGTTGGGTTTTAGACAGCAAAAACATTTTATAATGCCAACTTATTCTGCTGCATGAACCCTAAAGGCAAATTAGTAATAATTAGTTTATATTAAATGATGAAACTAAAAACTGGTGTTGTGTTGTATTTTTGGGTAAATAAAAGTACAATATTAATGTGCTTAAAACCTCTGAAAACCAAGGACCAAATATAGACAGTCGTTTGCCACCAAGATAAACATGAATTATCAGAATTGTCCAAAAGTTGCAATTTTCTACGTTTTAGTGTTTTGAGTTTGCGTTTCGTTTCGTTTAAATGGGAAAGAATAACGTTTTCTCCACTGTAGTCATTAGAGTCGTCTCTAGTCACAGCATGATCAGTGTTTGGTGACGCCATTAGGAGTTTTCCTGTCTAAACCCTTTGAACCCTAGTCAACTATACGCTTCGTTTGCAAACAGTGTACCTTTAAGGAAATCCTTTAAGGAAATCTTTGTCCTATCCGTCCTGTATACCAAGATCAGAGAGTTTAGTAGCTCTCCGATCAGATCAGGATCTGTACTATTTGTCATTAAACTACATGGACAAAACAAACATTAATAATCAAAGCTGGACTAGACTAAATTGAAAACTGGAATTGTCCATTTCAAGTTTCAAAGAGTAAGATGTTAAACACGTCTTTTATCAAATGGCCACAAATATACCACAATTTCCGTCTCCTTCAAAGCAATGGTGAGTCATATAGTCACAGCATAGTGTTCCGTGAAACTCTAACTAATTTTAGAAGTTGTGATTCTAGATAATATATTTTATTAATGCGGTTTGCATATTATACAAAAGTCAGAGATTAACTCTTTTTAACAAACGTGTTTAGTTGGAGTATCACTACTTATTCTCCAATCATAAGCTTGCTACAATATTTTTATCATTTCTTTTATCAAAGAGAATTATAATCAAGTATACATTCCCATAACTTAGTACAAACTTACATGTATATCTTCTTATTATGTCACATACAGGGGAGAATCTGTTATTATTTCCCAATAAACGCGTTTACGCTAAACCTATTATTTCCAGTGCAATCAGTTTGGAGCCAGATCAGACGCCGGGTAACCCGGCGTCTGATCAGGCTCCAAACAGTTTGCCACTCGGATAAAAATGAAAGCTCAAAATTGTCAAAAGGTTGTCCTTTTCTACATTTTAGTTTTTTGCATTTGCGTTTAAACGGGAAAGAATAACATTTTCTCCACTGTATTTTTAGCACTTGTACAGTACTGTTTGGTTAACCCTTTCCACGTTGGGCAATTATTGGGTTTGGGTTGTTCATCCGACTCTGGAGTCATTGCTAGATGTGTTCCCAAATTCTGTTTTGTCAAAAAGCTGAATTTGATTTTCATACTGTTCGGATACCGATCAGCTCTTAATCAGCTCCTACTACATTAATTCTAATAGTTTGTATAAATTAAAGTGTAGCATGGTTTGATTAAAACCAACGGGTATAAAAGTTTGCTAAGAAATATGTATTGCTATGGAATACTAAACTTTTATATTAGGCACTTTAATAAACAATAAATGTTGTAGTTGAAGTTAAACCCTATGGTGTTACTACTCATTAGAATCGTCTCGAAGAGACGAATCTAATGAGTAGTAACACCATATGATTTGGTAAAGTATGTGTGAGAAAATGTTGGATTTGTTCAGTTTACTCCCTCTTATCTGGAACCCTGTATATGATAACTATCTTCTCCTTCAGAGCCGCTCAACCCAGGCAAGCCGGAATGAGACCCGTAGTCGACCATACCTGGCTCCCGGTACTCCCCATGGTAACGCCAAGGGGCCACAACCACATCAGGCCAAAAAGGAAGAAGACTTAGAGACCGTCCTTGACCTTTCAGGTGAGAATTGTTCCGATTATCGTTCATAATCGGAAGTCAGCCAAATTTACTTTTCGATAGTGATTCGATGTTTGCAGACATATATAAGGAAACATCGACTACACTGTCAGTAAATTAACTCAATTATGCCTGGACCTCGCAATGACGCTCCCTGTATACTTGCTAAAAGATGTCAGTGTAGACATACAGTGGAGAATCTGTTATTCTTTCCCGTTAAACGCGTTTACGCTAAAACTATTTTTTCTTTTACAAACAGTTTGGAGCCAGATCAGACGCCGGGTAACCCGGCGTCTGATCAGGCTCAAAACTGTTTGTCACCAAGATAAACATGAAATATCAGAATTGTCCAAAAGTTGTTTTTTTCTACGTTTTAGCGCTTTGCGTTTGCGTACGTTTGCGTTTAAACGGGAAAGAATAACAGATTCTCCACTGTACAAGTGTGATCTAAATACACTGCAGAGTTTATCAATACAGACTATTTCATATTATATAGCAAGCAGTGCAGACCCTGATGAGATACCACGTAACAGTACATCTCATTAAAATCTATACTGCTTGCCAGTGCAGTGTTCATTTTAGTAGACACTAGTTAAATGGGTTAAAGTGGGATGACTGTAAAACAGAAAACTCCTAAATGCCGCAACTCTGTCAATGGCTTAATTTGAAACAAATAACAGAATTACAAGTAAATTAAATGAAATAACACATAAATAAAAGGATTACCAGAAGATAGAATCTACTACATTTAGTATTACATGTATATGTGTTAGGTTACTCTCCGAGATCATAGTCTGCTATGTCTGGTTGTTACGAGAGTTAGAACTACACCGCTCCCTCTCTACAACGACACCCAATGGGAGACAAAAATATGTGCGTTGTTCGGAGGGAGTCGCTATAGGGAGGGAAATTGGTTTACATTTGTAAACAGCTTGAATCCAGATCAGACGCCGCGTCTGGTCTGGATTAAATCTGTTTGTTACTCGTCACTAAGTTTTTTCTTCTGTCAAAATGTCCATTATATAGCTTTGAGACAAATCAGCAGACGACAAATTTAAGCAGACGACATTGCAGTCGTCAATAGGTTGGACATACTTGTCCTGTTAATGGAACAGCGGCAATGGTCATTATAAGGATGGAGTCGTTGCTGGGAGGGTCGTTGTAGGGAGGGAACACTGTATAATAAAAAAGCAAGGGGAAGGGTGAAGGATTTTCTTTATTGGTTACAGTCAAGCTACGTTTCATTCTCTCATCCCGTATTAAATTTTAGCCATTATCTGGTCTTCAGTTTCTTTAAACACTTAACCTAGTTACGAATGAAGTATATTATTTATGAATTTGTTCTTGGTTGCAGAAGAGGGTTTGCCATATGATGAAACGGGGAAGCGTTGCTACTCACGTGCTTGTAAGAAGTTTGACGTCGTGCCATCGTCGCACGTGTTGTCCAAGCTCGCCAACTCTAAAGCCATAGACTGCAAGCACTATGGACTGGGTCCGCGGGGAACCATGGCCTTGTCTATAGCGCTAGTTGTAAGTGTTTCTGAGACGTTCATAGCTACAGTAAAACCCATCTATTACGACCACTAGATAGATTATTGTTTATAGCAAGATGAAAGTAAAGTAGAAACTCCTAAAGGAGCTTTCTGTTCTACTTTGATCTTGATTTAAACTGTCACCTGTATTTGATACCACCTACAAGTCTTCTTTAGAATGGTTTTCATACAGTGCTTTCTTTTCGGGTCGGGATCTTGCTAAATACTATATAATTCGATAGTTCGAACTCCCACATGTCGAACTTATCGGTATTTCCTCAATTCAAGTGTTGCATCTTGAACTCGCTTAAATCAAACATATCCGTATTTAAAAGTTAAAGCGTTCCTAAACCACCCTTCAACTTTGAAAGAGATATGTAAGTGTGACTGTAGTCAATCTTGTAATAAAAAACTTATTGAAGAAGCGTTGATGGTTGCTTAACTATTTACTCCCTGACACTTCAAATGGACAGTTCCAATTATAACTATTTGGAGCTCATTTATGCA
The DNA here is from genome assembly GCA_922989275.2 of Gari tellinella. NCBI lineage: Eukaryota > Metazoa > Mollusca > Bivalvia > Cardiida > Psammobiidae > Gari > Gari tellinella. The sequence goes on along the minus strand of OV277859.1, from coordinate 12,493,393 downwards.
ATATATTGCAAGACGGTAAACAGTGAAGACCCTGGTCCTAGAGCTCCTTTAGGAGTCCACTGATATGGATCTTCACCGTTTGCATAGGACAAGTGTACTCTTCACATGTATAATGATTGCAAATGACTCCTATATGCGTGACAATAGGATTCAAAGGGCTTAATACAGGATGAAAAAAATGTCGGGGCTCTCTGCATTATTTTCACGCTACATTTAAAAGCAACCACTTCATTGTGACTTGTTTTTAACCCATTACCCAATAAATACGCATTTTTATGTCTTTAGTTTATTCCCCCAATAAAGAAAATAGTTCCAATTTATACAGTCATGAATTTGTATCATAAGAAATATTTTCTATATTCTAGGAGATAATAGCTTAAAGCAGGTTGAAAGTAAAGCAGAATGCGCCTTAAGGCGCATTCTGCTTTACTTTCAACCTGCTTTAAGTAATCACCTATTTTCAAAACTAGAAACAGGCTATGGGGTAATAGATTAAGACTACAAAATGAACTTCACTCGCGTGGTCGCTAAATACAGCATCGGTTGTGCTTTTATAATCACGTAATTTGTTGTAACCCTGTATATGATTCAGACATTGTATTTTAGGTGAACAATCGAGTGTCTTCATTAAACCTTCAGGGTAATGATATAGGCCAACGGGGTATGTCGTATATACAGAAGATGGTCAGTGAGAGCCATACGCTGACAGAACTGGTAAGTGTTCTTCAGTGGAGAAAACGTTATTCTTTCCCAATAAACGCGTTAACGCTAAAACTATACCCAATAAACGCGTTAACGCTAAAACTATTATTTCTATTACAAACAGTTTGGTGCCAGATCAGACGCCGTGTAACCCGCCGTCTGATCAGGCTCCAAACTGTTTGCCTAGAAGAAAAACATGAATTATCAGAATTGTCCAAAAGTTGCACTTTTCTACGTTTTAGTGCTTTGTATTTGCGTTTCGTTTGCGTTTAAACGGGAAAGAATAACAGATTCTCTACTGTAGCACACTGGGCAAACCATTACTCTTTCGAAAGAAACACGTCTATCGTATAGTTTTGTAGATAGTTTAGAGCCATGTTAGATGCCAGGTAACGAAAGAAAATGCAGAAAGATCAACCGTAAGAACTGTTGCAGATGACAACTACATAATTAGCAAAATATTAGATTAGAAAGTATTAATGTAGAAAGCTCCTCAGTCAGAATAATCCTTTCACTCCCATTATAATGGAAATACCCGTCTGATATATAGTCGCTGTCGTGTTATAGCCTGCCTATATTTTTCGTTTGCTTTCACTTTTAAAATTTTATTTGTTTTTTTACTCAGGGTTCGAGGTTATAAAGTTTTTGCGTTGAGTCTAATCTGACCAATCAAATGCTTGAGAAAACACCCAGACGCAACACAAACGCGCAATAACTTTTAAGCCAAGAAACATTGATATGAGTGTCAAACATATGACGTATGATATATTTCTCTGGACTGGAAAATTATATTAAAAAAAAGTTATATAAACGAAACGGATGTAATAATTACAGTATATATGTTCTTCTTTCAAATTAGAATCTATCGGACAATAAAGTTGGCAGCTTCGGGGCAAATGCAATACACAAAATGCTGATGGAAAATCGCAGTATACATAAATTAGAAATGGCGGGTAAGTACTCTAACAGAACCAACTATAGATTGGAAATGTCCAGTAAGTAGAAACAGATATAGTGGAGAGGCGATATGTAATTGCTTATATAGAAACAATCATAAGTTAAACTGTCACCTGAGTACTTATATAGAAGCAAAATAATGTAAATTAAAAATGGCTTGTAAAAAATAAGTTATACATAAAAGATATGAGAGATGTCATGTAAAACGTACACTGAAACAAATATAAATAAACATGTCATGTTAGTGATAATGTAGAAATAAACGTAAATTGGAGATGTTTTATAAAATCTTACACAGAAATAGCCCATATTATAGATTCGAATTGATATTTACACAGAACAAAACCTGCATCCAAATTACAACAAATTAAGTTATACATGTAGTCATTTTATGCAAATTACAGATTTATATAGGTAAAAAATTACACAGGCAGCGTATTTGAAAGTTTCTGAATCAACTTGTCATGCCTAAACCGGTGTTTACCGAATACCACAATAAGTGTTCATTGGATGATACGTCAACACAAGTCGGACTGTAAAAAATGCACAAAGCAATTGGACTCTATAACAGCCAGTTATTTTCCTGTATATACAATATAAACTAAACGATGTTTAAAGCAGATGACCTCATGACATTGTATGAGTTATAATTGATGTTCATTTTATTTTAATAGGAAACGATTTCAGCGATGGTGATGCTATTCTGTTGGCGACAGCTCTGCAGGTAATTCCAATATTATATAAGTTATCATATACTTTTTATAAAGATAATATCATTTATTAATTTTAACTGTCATAATGTTAATTGCTATCTTAAATTGTTTATGAATATTGTCATGTGTTGTTTATAAACTCGTTGAATGTGCATTGATGTCATATTACACTGTTTATAGATAATATGGTCTTTATCTTATAACATTTGAGTTGTGTTGTTGATAAATGTCATAATGTATTGTTTGTAAATACTTTGATGTACAGTTTTTAAATATGATAATGTATTTAACTTTTAAAAATGGTATCATGTATTGCTTATAAATTTAACCATGCGTTGTAAATAAATGTAAGTGCTTCCACGATTTTCTAAAATTGTTTCAATTGAAAATAATTCTAGTAAGTAAAATGTACATTCTTTTTAGAAGCACAGATATGTTTATAAACATGCGACAGCTTTATGCAGTATGAAAGAAAGGCAAAAACTGTTACAGATGCTTTACCGAATTTATCTTTAATTTGCAAGATTCGTTTAAAAATGTCCCCATTGTTTTCTAAGTGGAGGCTTTATGCATATTTACTCTATATCATTCCTTTGGATTTAGCTGAGCGTGTACTATAATAAAACGAGGGTTCAACTGTAAATGTGACTAAATTAAATATTTTATCTGAGCCGAAAAGAACTACAAATACAACGAACACTCGATCGATCACATGCAATAACATTGACGGCACCCTTTATGAATGCACATACCATAATAACTTCATATATAGTGTTATCTCTTGTTGATATCAATTGGCTTCAAATGCAGATTAGTGCTTAATGCATGACTAAAACAATGCAAAAAGCTCATATAGAAGCTTTCTGCATTACTTTTGTCTTGTATTAAGTTGTGACCTGCATGAAAGACCGACAACCGAGACAAATATTGTATAATTATACACGTATTTAGATAGTAGACTCCCATATAACAGGGGCCTGTTTTACTAAACTACTTACGCAAAATTTTTGCCTAAGTCAAAATTTTAAATTTTAATTTACAATTTTTTTTATCACTTGCTACAAACAGCAAATAGCCAGATCAGAGGACGCGCTAAAAAGCGCGTCCTCTGATCTGGCTATTTGCTGTTTGCAAACGTTTATGATCGAAAAATATGAGTTAAACGATTTTGACTTACGCAAAATTTTTGCGTAAGTTGTTTAGTAAAACGGGCCCCAGGTCACTCCATTACTTACTACAAAAACGACTGTATTCAAATTGATTATAGTTTGTATGTGCACCAATTTTACAAGAAAACAAATCTGGACAATATACAAATAGTTTGAACATCAAACGGTTAGGCGCTGATGTGGCTATTACCTGTACCCATGACACAATACACGAAACAATTGGCGTACATAAATATTTCATGTTTACCTCTTTGAACGCTAAGTAAAGTTTAGTCTGCAACACATGTCGTCTGCTATTGTTCTCAATCTAAATTTTTCAGAAATTCTTTTTTAAAATTGGGTCAGATAGTTTGAATCCTGATGAGACGCCGCGTTTCATCAGGATTCAAACTGTTTGCAAAGGTAATCCCGGTTTCACCGCTAGCACAATAGTAGTTAAACGAACCAAAACACACACGCAATGAAATGACAATTAGAAAAAACTTTTTCTTGAAAATATTGACTATTACAGTTTCCCCTCCCTACTACAACAGCCCTCCAAACATCGACTCCCTCCTTACAACGACTCTTGCCGCTATTACCCAAACAAGACATTTATATCCAACCTTTTCATGGCTGCAAAACCATCTGCTTAAATTTATCGTCTGCTGTTTATCTCAAATGTACATGTAAGTGGACATTTTGATAGAATATATATAAGGACGAGTGACAAACATGTTGAATCCAGATCAGATGCCGCCTTATTCTGCGTCTAATCTGGATTCAAGCTGTTTGCACATGTAAACCTGTTTCTCTCTCTATAACGACTCCCTTCGAACAACGCACACAATCTTTGTCTCCCATTGGATGTCGTTGTAGAGAGGGAGCGCTGTAATTGAAGCTGGATGTCAAACAGTTTGGAGCCAGCTCAGATGCCGACTTATACTTGGCATTTGATCTGACTACAAACTGTTTTCAATAGACACCGGGGGCCGTCTAACGAAACGTCGTATGACAAATATGGTCGTAAATCAGATTATAAAATTCTCAATTTATTTTAATTTCTCCATGTTATCCTGTCTTGTGACATCTCTTTGGAGTCGTCTTGAAAGAAATCAGATGTAATTTAAAGTTTGGACTTACGATAGTTTTTGTCGAACGACGTTTCGTAAGACGTGCCCAAGACCTTGAAATGCAGACGTTTTTGGTGGGAAATAATGACTCATACCATCCACTATATAGGAGGATGAATTTCATTGTATGTAACAATCAGCGGAAAACACAAGATAGCCAATCTAATCATGTATTTGGTACTACAGTCGAACTTCGATATCTCGAACTCGGTAAAGTCGAACATACCCGTATTTCAAAGTTAAAACGCGGCTAAGCCGCGTTTTTAACTTTGAAACACGGATATGTCCACATAAACCGAGCTTGAAATAAGGCAAATTCATGTTTCGAAATATCGGATAATTCGAGTTAAGCGAGTTCGAGATATCGAAGTTCGACTGTATGTCCTTTTCTTTCTTTCAGGAACATCCAGAGTTGGAGTATGTTGATTTGTCCCACAATTTATTCGGTGATATGTCGGGCAAATATTTTGAAGAAATGATTTGTAAGTTTCATAAAATATTGATTTTCAAGTTCCGCATTTAACATTATCGTTAACAGTTCTCGTGATATTAGAGTATGTTGGTGTTTTTCGGAAACGGTTTGGATCCAGGTGAGCTGTAGAGTAACTCGACATCTCATCTGGATCAAAACTGGTTTTTTTGGCATTCTGATTGTAATTCTTCAGCCATTTGGGGAAGACAAATGTACTTTCAGATACATGTACATCGAATAAAGCATCTTTCAAGAAGACATCGTGTTTAAAGTGAATCACATTTAACTCTTACCATGCTAGCGGCGGATATGTGCTACAGTGATTACCTTTGCAAACATTTTCTGACGACAATAGTTGCAGACAAAATAATAACCAGCATGCAAAGAGTTAAAAAAAACAGAAACCAGAAAAGTGTTTTAGCATGAGAAATGGTAAAGCAGTTTCACAGTGAAACTAAACACACGGTTTAGGGCGAGGTATCGCCATCCACCTAGAGACTCAATGCCCGTTTCATAAAACTTCGTACGACAAATGTTGTCGTAAGTCAGATTATAAAAGTCTTAATTATTAATTATTTCTCAATCTAATCCTGTCTTATGACATCTCTATGGAATTGTCTTGAAAAGACTATTCCAAAGAGATGTCGCAAGACAGGATTAGATGGAGAAATCAGAAATTAAATGTATTTTAAAGTCTAGACTTAGGATCGTTTTTGTCGTACGAAGTTTTATGAAACGGCATCCAGGGGCTCATTTTACGAAACGTACGACAAAAACGGTCGTAAGTCAAAACTTTTTAAAAATTTAAAAAAAAAAATCCTTATTTCTCCATCTAATCCTGTCTTGTGCCATCTCTTTGGAATCGCCTTGAAAAAACGATTCCAAGTAGAGTTCACAAGACAAGATTAGATGGAGAAATAAATAATAATTGAGAATTTTAGAATCTAATTTACGGCAATATTTGTCGTAAAACGTTTCTGCTTATCAAACTTCTTGAGTCTAGCATTGGAAACTTTCTGAAGAACACTCGCACTTAATTGGAAATAATTACGTCTTCTCTGTTAACTCATTATCCCCAGAAACTTCCAATCGACAATTCCAGTTTACAATTAAAGCTGGTCCATTTTAGACAATTTAGGAGGTATTCTTGTAATAAATTGCAAAATGACAAACAGTGAAGACCCTGATCAGAGGGCTCCTACAGGAGCCCTCTGATCAGGGACTTTACTGTTTGCATAGGACGAGTGTTCTCGTCACAGGTTCACATTTTGTAAAGGACGCATGTATATGCGTCACTAGTTTAATTTTAATAAATCATGTCACTCATAGCCTCTTCTATAGTTCCAAAACACTAATTCTTTTACACAACTCTTTATACTTGTTTTGCAGCTGAAAATTCTGCCATCCATACATTAGATCTCAGCTGGAACTTGTTCAGAACAGAGGGGACAAAACTAATTGCTCAGGGACTTAAGGTAACTATACTGACGATCATGGGGAAAACGTTATTCTTTCCCAATAAACGCGTTTGCGCTAAAAGCTAATATTTCCATTGCAAACAGTTTGGAGTCTGATCAGACGACGGATAACCCGGCGTCTGATCGGGCTCCAAACTGTTTGCGACTCAGATTAAAATAGATAGTTAAAATTGTCGAAAAGTTGTCATTTTCTTCATTTTACTGCGATGCGTTTGCGTTTCGTTTGCGTTTAAACGGGAAAGAAAAACGTTTTCTCCACTGTAACAACACCTTTATATTACGACTGCTTAACTGATTCACTGCCATGACGGCATGTGCTTTAAAAAGACGCGCCTGCTTTGATCTGTCAAACTTAATTTTCATGTTGATTGACTAACTAAAGTAATATTGTAATGAGTGTCAAGCTTTTTGCAATAACCATTGTTAATTTGGTTAGGTAGAGGAGGGGTTGACATAGATTGACTTTATTTTTTGCCAAGCAAAATGACAGTATAACAGAAGTCTCATCCAGGAGCTCACAGTTTTACTTTCAAATTCTGAAATTGAGCCTTAAACTTTTGAGCGTTAGATTTTTGGTTGTTTGACTAAATACAACACAACATGTCACTTTTATTCCAGGAAAATACTTTTATGAAAACATTGAACTTTTCCTGGAATGGTTTTGGGGACGAAGGGGCTATTCACTTTGCGAAATCCCTAAAAGTCAACAGCATACTAACGTCGCTGGACCTGACGGCGTGTAGGATATACCATGATGGTTTCATCAAGTTGATCACCGCTCTGGGCCTTAATGAGTCCCTGGTAACACTCAAGGTAATACAGGGGAACATGTTTTTTTCTTTACAAACAAAGACGTTCGTACGCCAACAGCCTGCGTTAACTCATTCACCATGAAACGTTTAAACTTTAAAGGACAATTCCATTTTTCAATTAAATATATTCTAGTTTTGACTGATTTTAACAATAAATTGCATAAGGAAAAAAAATCACAGTTTGCTTAGGACATGTTTGCTCTTCATAGGTGTATGATTTGTTAATGACGAGTACACTCGTCACTAGTGTTCAATGTGTTGAGGTTAAATTAAACATTCAACTTATTGTATTTAACAATTTCACATCCAACCAAATACATTTAGTACAGTGTTCCCTCTCTACACCGACTCCCTCCTTACAACGACCCTTGCCGATGCTCCCCAAACAAGGCGATTATATGTCTAACACTTTCACTTCTGCAATGTCGTCTGCTTAAAACTGTCGTCTGATGTGTTTCTCAAAGTTAAGCTACATAACGGTCATTTTGACAAAAAAACACAACTTAATGATGAGTGACAAACAGCTTGAATCCAGACCAGACGCTGCGTGACGCGGCGTCTGATCTGGATTCAAGCTGTTTGCAAATGTAAGCCAATTTCCCTCCCTAGAACGACTCCCTCCGAACTACGCAACCAATCTTTGTCTCCCATTGAGTGTCATTGTAGAGAGGGAGCGCTGTATTTAACAATTTCACAGACAAACAAATTACATTTTGTATGTTTATATTTGCTGCTGTTGTTGTTCTTTCAGATGGGTAAAAACAACATACCAGAAGAGTTTGCAGAAATGGCGTTGGCCATGTTGAGGACCTATCCTACTCTGAAACTTGAAACTCTGGACTTGAGTGTAAATATTGGTTTGAAACAGTATCCGGTCTATCAAATTTCCAAACAAATTTCCTTTATTTCTCATGTCAAAGTTAACCTCTTTGCTGCCATGATGACATTAGCTTTGACCAATTGTTTACTGCTTTGATTTCTAAAACTGAGAGTTAAGGTAAATTGACTAAAGTAATGCTAGGATCCTGATCAGACGGCATCGTCAGGATCCAAACTGTTTGCAAATAACCATCGAGGTAAGACAGTGAAAGGGTTAACGCCTGATAGTTTTAATCTGTATAATTCGTCTACAGCAGCTCACAGAAAAACATATTTCTCGTATTCTCAAATCATAATGGTTGTCAAACTCTTTTAACAAAGTATTGTTGATAAAATATGTTTTCTATACAGTGTAAAACATAGTTTCTTTACACAAATATAAAACATATTTTTCGTATTTTCAAATCATAATGATTGTCAATCTTTTTAAAACACTGAGTGTTGATAAAATATGTTTCTATACACAAGTGTCAAACATAGTTTCTTAACACAAAATATAAAACATATTTCTCGTATTTTCAAATCATAATGGTTGTCGATCTTTTTAAACCACGGATTGTTGATAAAATATGTTTTCTATGCACAAGTGTAAAACATAGTTTCTTTACACAAATAAAAAGCATATTTTTCGTATTTTCAAAACATAATGGTTGTCAATCTCTATAAACCAAGGATTGTTGATAAATTAACCCTCTCTTCGTGTTACGGGTGGATTTGTTAAACACTATAACTGTTGCAAACAGTCTTGGTCAGATAAGACGCCGTGTAACTCATTGTCTCATCTGAATACAAACTTTGTAACGTAATAACCCATTTGTGCCCAGTGGATTCTTCCATGTTTTATATATTGGATTAGTCCATTTTTTATCAAAGGGATGCCTGATCAAAAATTTCATTTTCCTATTGTTTTAAATTGAAATTCCTATCGGCAAACAGTGTAGAATCTGATCAGACGCCGCATAATGCGGCGTCTGATCAGAGTCTACACTGTTTGCCTATGTCCCATATATGGGATCGTGAGCACAAATGGGTTAAGATAGACTTTGAGACGTGTTGCAAATGTATTTACAGCAATCAGAGACTAATGGTACAGAAGGCAGAATGTTTATTAATGAAGTTGGTTGCATTTGTACAGTGAGAAAAAGTTATTCTTTCCCAATAAAACTATTATTTCCATTGAAACAGTTTGGAGCCAGATCAGACGCCGGGTAACCCGGCGTCTGGTCAGGCTCCAAACTGTTTGACATCCAGGTTAAAATCAACATTCAGAATTGTGAAAAAAGTTGTCATTTTCTGCGTTTTAGTACAATACGTTTGCGTTCGTTTGCTTTTAAACGGGAAAGAATAAGGTATTCTCCACTGTAAGTCATGTCGCGCTATTTTCAATATATGTTTCGTTCTTGTTCCTTATGTACAGGATTGTACCTTTAGTCCTAAATTTGAAGAGCACGTGAAAAATCTGACTGAAATGCATCGTCACTTGAACGTTATCTATGGTTACTCGACAAACTACGGTAAGCACAAGGCGGAGAGCGCGGCTGAGATTCTACAGGAGGGATTAGAGTGTCTGCGAGACTTCTGTCGCGAGAGTAACTGCTCGTTAGTGGAGCTGTTTGAGAGATTTGACACAGACGACTCCATGAGCGTATCTATACAGGAGTTTCAAGAGGGTTTAAAGGTAGGTCCTACAGTCACTTATAGGAATGTTAGTTTTAAATTAAAACTCCTTCACCGTCTTACCCAGAGTTATGTGGTTATTTACAAACAGTTTTGATTATGACCAGACGCCTTGGTATGCGCGGCGTCTGATCAAGTTCCAAATTGTTTTGCACTCATAACGATATTTCGTAACTCAGTTTTCTTAACCCATTTACGCCCAGTGGATTCTTCCATGTTTAGTATATTGGATAAGTCCATTTTTATCAAAGGGATGCCTGGTCAAAATGTTCATTTTAATTTTGTTTTATATTGAAATTCCTATCAGCAAACAGTGTAGACTCTGGTCAGATAGACGCCGCATGATGCGGCGTCTGATCAGAGTCTATACTGTTTGCCTATGTCCCATATATGGGATCGTGGGCACACATTTTTAAGAAGAAATGACGTCATTGCCGTGAACGGGCTAATTTTTATTGGCATCGTAACTTAGTATGCAAAAGGTTAACAATATTTAATTACAGTACATGTAGATGTATTTTGATAACAAAATCAATGCGTGTAGAAAACCTTGGCATTTGAAAACCATGGTTAGACATTACTGTAAATAAGAATTGCGCGACTTTGAGGGTAAAGGGAATTTGGTTCATGTATATTTCCAGGAAGCAGGAGTCCCCTTGTCGCTGTACAAGATAGAAATGTTTGCCCAGGCGCTTGACAAAGATGGAGATGGGGAGGTGGATTACAGGTAATGTACACGTATTGCAAGAAAAGAAAATATATTGCAGGTTATACATGTGTAACCCCTTTTGAATTTTCTCCTTGATTAGTTACTTGTACAAAAAGGTCTGGAGTAACCCCTTCACTGCCATGACGTAATCTATTTTAAACAATTTCCACCGTCTGCTTTTATTTTATATCAAATTTAAGTTTTAGGTAAATTGACTAAAAGTAATAGCGTAATGAATCTCAAACAGTTTGAATCCTGATCAGACGCTGCGTTACGCGGCGTCTGATCAGGCTACAAAATGTTTGCAAATAATCATTGTAGTCGAGCTAAGGCAGTGCATGGGGTTAACTTACTGCATGTGTTCTCCTTATCCCATTCACCCCTGAAACTTTTAATGGACAGTTCCATTTTCCAATTAAGTCTTGTCAGTTTTTGAATTCTTAGAGTTGATTTTAACAATATATTGCAAAATGACAAACAGTGCAGACCCTGATCAGAGGGCTCCTTTAGGAGCCCTCTGATCAGGGTCTTCACTGTTTGCATAGGACAAGAGTACTCTTCACAGATACACTGTTTGTTAATGACGAGTATACTCGTCGCTAGGGTTGAATGTGTTATTGACTCATAGGATGCGGAATATCTTTATACATGTATACGTACATCAAATATCAGATGTAGGAAATCCGCATCTTAAGCAGAAACAATTTTTACACATCAATAAAATATATGGTCAATAATTGCATATAAACCACAGGTACTTGACACATACTTTATTATCTATTAACACCCCCCCCCCCCTTTAAAAAAAAAAATAATTTTTTTTTTTACTATACTTCTATTATAGATACAAGGTAAACAGCGCAATTCGACACCTAGTCTTTACTATCCACTTTTACTGATGCTAAAATAGACTCGATCGCCGATATTCTCTTGTGGTATCCTCGGGAAAGGATTAATTTATCAATATCTACTTTTTATTTCATCAAATTCCGTCAAATAACGCCACAGTACGTGAATTATAACGAAAATAAGCATAAAAAAGTTTTCTGTCGTTCTCTTGGTACAGAATTGTACATAGCAACGAATGTACATGTAGGGGTGATCTGTTATTTGTCCACAATAAACGGCCTATGCCACTGGAACTTTCACCAAATATTATAAATCATCTTTAAATGAAATATTATCAGTTTTATATAATTTACATAGAATGCAAAATTAAAAGAAACTTTACCTGTTTAATTTTGACCAATGAGATCGCTCCGTTCATTCAATTCATTCCGGTATTCAAAATGGCATTCACAATGAAATGAGTCTTTCACTTGTCAATTTCATGCCAAATTACATGTATATTTCATATAGCTGATAGTGAAGAGGGTCATGTTCCGACACAAACGCGTTTGCTCTAATGAAATTAGGTGAAAGTTCCAGCCGTCAAGGCCGTTAAATGTGCAAACCGACTAGATTACCCCTTATTTTGGGCAATAAATTCTGTATCAAGAGAACGACAGAAAACTTTTTTATGCTTATTTTCGTTATAATTCACGTACTGTGGCGTTATTTGACGGAATTTGATGAAATAAAAAGTAGATATTGATTAATTAATCCTTTCCCGAGGATACCACAAGAGAATATCGGCGATCGAGTCTATTTTAGCATCAGTAAAAGTGGATAGTAAAGACTAGGTGTCGAATTGCGCTGTTTACCTTGTATCTATAATAGAAGTATAATAAAAAAAGGGGGGGGGGGGTTTAATAGATAATAAAGTATGTGTCAAGTACCTGTGATATAAACCAACTGGAAAACATATTTATATGCTAATAAATGATGGCATTTTCATGTAGAAAATGTTGTTTTCTGTGGTACATGCGTATACAGTAATCAATATCCATATTAACCTCTTCACTGCCTTACCCCGAGTACAACGGTTATTTGCAAACAGTCTAAATCCTGATTAGACGCCGCGTAACGCGGCGTCTAATCAGTATTCAAACTGTTTGACACTCATTTCAATATTTCTTAACTAAAAAAACATTGAATTTGAGAAATCAAAGCAGACGACAATTGTTTCAAAATAATGACGTCACGGCAGTGAAGGGGTTAAATACATAACTAACTATTTTGATAATGGCCACAGCATACTTGTTGATTTATTCTAGTAGCGCGTTTCTTAAATGTTTAGTTAAAACATTCAAATTCGCTTACAACACTATAAGGAAAATTGAATCCGGCGCCATAATAACCATTTTATGTGTCGCCGTGTTATAAAACCCAACTCAATCAGCCAACCATTGAATGATGCAAAACAGTTGACAGAAATTCATCTTGCATGTTAAAGTTTGAGTACTTTTCCAGAAACGATAAAAAACAATACGAGAGATATGCACCAGTATCCAAATTTCAGGTTATGATTTATAAAGCGTTTAAGTTGAGTCTTGAGATCGTTCTTAAGCATTTGATCAATTGTTTTAGGACGATCTCAGACACAACTCAAGTGAACACATGCGAGTATTGACCATACTGAAGAAAAAAAACCTCAATGGTATTGGTGATAACTATAACTTTGATCTTAAACTAATATTTATGTGATTATTATCGAATTGTGTATTTTAACCAAAGCAATATGTTACACATTTTAACAGTGAACTCTACCAGGCTATGGCATCTCTAAACTAAGGGTACGATTGAATGAGCCAGCGTGGTATTTTATGACAGCTTCGCATTCTGTTTGTGCGCCAGCACGCATATCACCTCTGCAAAAATTCATTCAGGAAATGCACCCCTTTTGATTCGTAACGTACAGCAAACATGTATCTGTGACTCGTACATGTATTGTTAAATCTTTATTTGCGCAGGTTCTGTAATGGTGCAGAACACTTGTTCTCGGTTATATTAAATATTTCTGGATCACTTATAGGTCCAATAATGGTAGATAATGCACCAGCACCTGCCAAAGATAAGAAGTGTGTATTGACTGTTTGTACATTTTTATATATGTTTCACATCTTATTTGGACATTATTTAGAGAAGTATTTTTATGTTAAACTGAACAGAAACATACAATATATAATAAGGGTTCAACATCCCACCCCATGATTAAATATAGGGGAAGCGTGTTTAACCCTTTGAACCCTAGTCCCGCATATAGGCGTCCTTTTCAAACAGTGTACATGTGAATAGTACACGTGTCCTGTGCAAACAGTGAATACCCAGATCAGAGGGCTCCTAAAGGAGCCCTCTGATCAGGGTCTTCACTGTTTGTCATAATGTCAAACATAGGCAAAAACAACCCTTAAAAGTCTGTAAAGGACTAGACTAAAATGGAAACCGGAATTGTCCATTTAAAGTTTCAGGGAGGAAAGAGTTAATAAATAAGGCTTAACTACCGTATGTATTTAGCCCTTTTCATCGACATAGGCTTCAATGGAAAGGTGACTGTGCAAAATATTTTGAACCTGATCATACGCCGCGTTACCTGGCGTCTAATCAGAATCCAATTGGTTGGACTATCCTATCTACATATATTTTTTTCAGTCAAAGTGACTTATATTATATACAGTGCTCCCTCCCCGCAACGGCCCTCTGAACAACAATTCCCTCCTCACAGCAACGCTTGTCGCTGTTCCACAAACAAGACAATTATGTCCAACTTTTTCACGGCTGCAATATCGTCTGCTTAAAATTGTCGTCTGCTATTTTTCTCAGTCACATAATGGACATTTTGACAGAAAAAAACCATAATGACGAGTGGCAAACAGCTTGAATACAGATCAGACGCCACGTCACATGGTGCAAGTTGTTTGCAATTGTCAGCCATTTAAAAGCTCCCTCAGAACAACGCACACAATATGTGTCTCCCACTTGGTGTTGTAGAGAGGGAGCACTGTTTTTTAAAACTGTTCCAGACAACATGGACAATATGGATCGTTACGGCGATAGTTTTGTTGATATTAGAAAGGTCAATCTAGCTCTGACTTTCTGCACTGTTTATGGTTGCTTATAGCAAGACTGCACCGCTAAGTGTGTTTATAAGGGAAGAATAAAGGAGTTACAATTTTCTCAGGAGTTACAAACATTGTTTACCAATTTTAGACGTCTCTCTAGAAACGCGGCTGTACTAACATTGCCTGCAAACAGGTCTTGGAACATAAAGCATAATTCTAAAGCAAATACATGTAGCAGTACTCACTAGCCAGTAAATACAGTGCCCCTCTCTACAACGACAATCCATACAACGACTCCCTCCTTACAACGACTCTTGCCGCTGCTCCCCAAACACTTTCACTTCTGCAATATCGTCTGCTTAAAACTGTCGTCTGCTGTGTTTCTCAAAGTTACATAATGGACATTTTGACAGAAAAACCTTATGAGTGACAAACATCTTGAGTCCAGACCAGGCGCCGCGTTACGCGGCGTCTGATCTGGATTCAAGCTGTTTGCAAATGTAAGCAAATGTCCGTCCCTATAACGACGCCCTCCGAACGACGCACACATTTTTTGTCTCCCTTTTAATATCGTTGTAGAGAGGGAACGCTGCATTGGGTTCTTTGTTACAGAGCTCCAGACAATGGGAGTATTTCAAAAATTAAAATCTTTATTTCTGCATTTAACCCTATGGTGCTACTAACCATAAGAATCGTCTCTTCAAGACGATTCTAATGAGTAGTGACACCATAAGATTCGGTGGTGAAATGAGTGAGAAAATGTTGAATTTGTTCAGTTTGCTCCCTCTTATCTTGTGTCCTGTTTTTATGAACCTTTAGTCTTGTACAATATATTCTGCTCCGTAAATGTTGACATCTTCAATTGTGCCTTTAAAATTTAATTAAAAACTGTTTAGCTTTAGATTTCAATCAGTCTGGAATCTAGTCAGACGCTGTGTTTAGTGGCGGGGTCTGTTTGCAAAGTCTAATAAGGCCACGACTAGCAAGTGAAAAGTTATAGCTATTTGAGCGTTTTTAACACTAACTGTGAATAATTATTTCAGGATAAATAAACACTGTTCTTGGTACGGAAGCCCATTGGGGCCTTGTCATAAACATGTACGTGTTTTATATTCATTTACATAATATCAACGGAAACAATATATAAATCTGGAAAAATAAACATATTGCAACTTTTAACAGTGAACTCTACCAGGGCATGGCATCTCTAAGCTAAGGGTACGGATAGTGCACCATGAGTAATTATGTGAGCTTAGGCTTAGCATGTTGTTTGTGCGCTACAATGCACAGCTCTGGCTCCGAGGTTATAAAGCGTTTTAGTTGAGTATGAGTGTGTTCCCAAGCATTTGATTGGTCAGATTTGAGCCTAGGCTCAAATCTGACCAATCATATACTTGGGAACGAGCTCGGACCCTGAAAATAGTAATTCAAAATCTGTTTACCTTTGCTATTTCTTTGGTACATCGAAGAGGTGACCATTAACCTTATGCACGCTGTTTGCATACATGTGATATTTTCTTGGACCCAAATAGGGAGATTTGGATATTTTAATATGGAGACTGGGGTGCCAAATAGGGAGCTTTTCCCAAGCGGGAAATCGTGTACACATTTGTCCAAAGTCGGGTCCTTCCGTCCAGATTGGGAGATATCACATGTATGCTCGTTTGCGAATTTCAGATTACTCTGTTGCAAACAGTCTGGATCCAGGGGAGACGCCGGCGTCTGATCTGGATCCAGACAGTTTGACATTCTGATTATAACCTATTTCCAATCTTCTGCAGTTTATAGCTTTATGACAGGACTACACCGCTATGTGTGTTGAAGCAAAACTCTCGTGTGAATTAATACTCCCTCTAAAGACTTTAAACTTTGCATTGAATGACTATATAAAGCACAAGCATTTGTATGTGCTCGTTTTAATATACTTCTGTTACCGCAAATGGTGAAAAATTCAATTTGCAAACAGTTTGGACCCAGATCAGATGCATGGATCCAGATCAGAAGCTACATTGTTTGTAACATACTCGTCACTAGAGTTATATTGTTAATACACTACAACCTTAAATACACTTTCGTTGTAGTGAATTTGGCTCGATGGTGATGGGAAATCATGTTGGTGCTCACTGTTTCTATTCAGTTAACTCCTTCATTGCCTTATACCGTGAACGATGGTTATTTGCAAACAGCTTAGATCCTGGTCAGACACCGTGTGACGCGGCGTCTGATCAGGGTTCTAACCTGTCTGAAACTCATTTCAATATTTCTTACACAAACTTTTAGTTTGAGAAATAAATGCAGACAATTTTTTAAAAAGAAATACCGATAGTAGCTACTTAAATACGGTATCAATTGCAGCAGATAGTTTCGAAGATATTGTATGCGATTGGTGGAGAATTTGTCACGAAGTGTTTTTGTGAACTTGGAGTAAGAATACATAGAAACTATGTCACAGAGGCATTAACTCTTTGCATGCTGGGTATTTTTCGTCTGCAACTTTTGTTGTCTGCTATTGTTCTTAAAATATAAGTTTCTAAATTTCTTTTCAAAACATGGTGAGAGTGTCAAACAGCTTGGATCCTGATGAGACGCCGCGTGACGCGGCGTCTCATCAGGATCTAAACTGTTTGTAAAGGCAGTCACTGTGGCGGATATATCCGCTGCTAGCATGCAAGGAGTTAAAATGGCTTTGTTTCTTTGTCGACAAGTTACAATAAAACCTCTCTATAATACGACCACTAAATAATGTTAATCATTTGGTGTCTACGGCATGTGCCTGCTCAAAGGTACTCTATTTTTTAATTTTTGACTTTACCATGCATATAAAAGTGATATTGTATAGAGTTAAAAAAATGGGGGAAATGTGTCGATTTCGTGTGACTTCTTAAAGCAAGTTGAAAATAAAACAAAGCTCCTATAGGAGCTTTCTGTTTTATTTTCATCTTGCTTTAAGCTGTCACTTGAATGTTATACCACCAACTAGCCTTCGTTTTAATGGTCGTAGTGGAGAGAGTTTACTCTACAAAATTTTAAAATATATACAGCGACATCATAATCTTATTTTAGTCAACAAAGTAACATAGAAATTAGTGTAAAACTACATTGCAGTCACGTTACTGCGTATTTGAATTATATTGCCTTTTGTTTCAATGGTGCTTCTACTTTTTTGCGCACCACAGAACCGTTAGTAATAATAAATTTTCCCATTTTTTATCTTCAGCGAAATGGTACTACAGATGAAGAGTGCGTAGTGGACTTCCTGTCGCCGCCTGGTCTCTCTACTTTATGCACAGCCTTGCCAAATACCTGTACTCCATTTTACCTGTAGCAATCTTAAGAAAGTTTACAATTACGTTAGGAATAATCAATGTGCCCCCTCCCCCTCTCCCTACAGCGGCCCTCCGAACAACGATACCCTATTTACAACAACGCCTGCCGCTGTTCCTTAAACAAGACAATTATGTCCAACATTTTCACGGCTGCAATAACGTCTGGTTAAACTTGTCGTTTACTTTTTTCTCTATAATTTTCGTATTGGGCATTTTAACAGATAAAACAAAGACGAGTGACATACAGTTTGAACCCAGATCAGACGGCGCGTTACGCGGCTTCTGGTCTGGGTTCAAACTGTATGCAAATGAACTCTAAGGGCATTAATCTTCCCTCTCTGTAATAACCCCATCCGAACGACACACAATATGTGTCTGCCTTCAGGTAATGTTGTAGAGAGGGAGCACTGTACTGTGATTTTGCTCTTCGCTCTTGTCATGGTAAGCGTGACTTGGCTTACATTTTGGAACGGTTGGATTCAGATCAGACGCCGCGTAACACGTCTGTCTACCTTGGATCCAAACCGTTTGACACCCATCTTCTGTTTTTTTCTTCAGTTTTAAATGCATAAAACTGATTTTATTTTTTTCGCACATGAAGCAGACGACAATTCAGTATGATACTGGTTAAGCAATTGACAAAGACATTTGCTTGATGCAAGTTCCTGCAAACACAGTTTTAGTACTGAGTGACAACACAAACATTGCTGAGACATTATGTGTGGCAGCTACTAGTTTCCTAAAGAATGACTGCACTGTTGTTGATAGAGATCGTGAATGGGAAACAGTTAAACTTGTCAAAAATGTTATGGTCACTTAAACCTTTCCTTCATGGGTTTCTTTCAGTGTTTAACTAAGACAGGTTGGTGCCTACAGCTGTCTAAAAATAAAGTAGAAATACCCCATAGGGAGATATTCACTTTACTTCCAGCATGCTTTAAGCAATAACATGTATACATCAGGATTTAGAAAGTTTACTGGCTTTTTATTGGGATAGCTAGTTACACCAAAATGCCTTCATATTGGAAATATTCGAAGGTCTGTAAAAGAGTTTCCATGCCACAAAAGAGAGGGTTTTTAACTTTCTTGGCTCACTCTGATTAATGAGACTGAAAACAAGGTGGTATTTTGACTTTTTTTTAACCCTTTGAATCCTAGTCCCGCATATAGATGTCCTTTTCAAACAGTGTACATGTGAACAGTACACCTGTCCTATGCAAACAGGGTCTTCAATGTTTGTCATTATGCCAAACATTGACAAAAACAACCCTTAAGAGTCAGAAATGGGCTAGACTAAAATGGAAACTGGAATTGTCCATTTAAAGTTCTAGGGAGGAAAGAGTTAAATCACGATAAAAGAAAATTATGTTGTTATGCATAGGTCATTATTAATTCATTTTTTCATTTGAAATTTATTTTTTAAAAATTTCCTTTCCATAAACTTATATTTGCATATTTATGTAAAGAGGTATCTGACATCCATTTGCCTCAAAATAGTTAAGAAAAATCTGGGTCCAAGGTTATAAAGCGTTTGAGCTGAGTCTGAGTTTATTCTCAAGCATTTGATTGGTCAGATTTGAGCCTAGGCTCAAATCTGACCAAATCAAATGCTTGAGAATGACTTTAGACTTGGCTCAAAAGCTTTATAAGCTTGGACCAAGGTTATCAGTCTCTTGACATATGATTTTAGATTCTATATTATATTTCATAACAGAACAGAACAGCCATTACCCATGCTCATCTCAAATGTTGCCTTTGTCCAACACTCACAACAGTATTATTTTGTATTGCATTGAAACCAAACAAATAACTGTTATCAAAAAATTATATTCATTCTCATTATTTAACCGACCCCATAGAAATGTGAAAATACGGCAGACTTCTACACTTGAAGCTCGACCAAAAAAAATGGCTTTTAAAATGCACAGTTTCAACCAGTGCCAAGTATATATTGTTTTTTGCAAACAATGTAGAACATTTGGTGTGGGTCTGTATAGTTCTTTCTGTTTCAAATACTATGATGACATAGCCCTAGGCCTTTGAAAATCGATGTAAATTGCATTTCTCAAAAATAAAATGGACACTTTGAAGAAATCTTTTCTCTGTAGAGGTAAATGAAAAACAAACATTTAAAATGACATGTACAATAAATCTTTATTCTGCAAAATGTTGATCGATTCCTGAATGATTTCTGAGGGGTTAATGAAATATTTACAAGGATACATACATGTATTAATGAATAAACATCATGATATCATATACTAACTTAGGAGTTGTTCCTCATGTCCCTGTACTCAGACCTTTTACTTATACAATCTTAATCTTTCCTCCGTTACCATGTGTGCAAATCATCTCTATCCAAATGTGTTTAAGACATGCTACTGCTTACGGCAAGATGTATATACAGCAGAAAGCTCCTAAAGGAACTTTCTGCTATATATCCATCTTGCTTTAAACCATTAACCCATAAATACGCCTTTTTACACCTTTCATTTATCCCTCCACTGAAGATAATAGATCCAATTTTTACACTCATGAATATGTATCCTTAGAAGTATTTTCTAAATCCTAGTAGATGATGGCTTAAAGCAGGCTGAAAGTAAAGCAGAATGCGCCTTAAGGCGCATTCTGCTTTACTTTCAACCTGCTTTAAGTGGTCACATGTCTTCCAAAATAGAAACAGGCTATGGGGTAAAGGGTTAAGATGCCACATTTATCCAGCACTGTTAATGAATAGTGCTATTAGTACCAAAAACTAAAGATGATGTGTGTATCGGAGTGACTGAGTTTGGTATACTGTCCGTTGGAAAAAGGTAATATGCACTAATGATTGAGGAGGATGTCCAATTACTGGTCTGTCCAATCAGAATTCATCTTGGTGATGAAGTTGCAGATGCTAAACATTGGCCTGGCAGATACAGAACAACTCATCACTACATGAAACAGATCACACTTGTAATAAACTTCATTCAACACTCTTCAAAACAATATAAAAATGTCTGTAACAACTTGTATGGTCTACTCCTATATCCCATATCGCCTGACTAATACTGATATATTGCTTTTGTTCTGATCCAAGGAGCATAGTTTGAATAAACTTGCTACAGCAGGGCTCTAAATAAGGGGGGTATTTCAAAAACTAAAATCTTTATTTCTGTTTTTAAACCCTATGGTTTCACTACTCATTAGAATCGTCTTGAAGAGACGATTCTAATGAGTTTAACACCATAGGATTTGATGCTGAAATAAGTGAAAAAATGTTGGATGTGTGCAGTTTACTCCCTCTTATCTGGAGCCCTGTACAGGATGATACAATGCTAACATTGAAGTCCAGGACTGAAAACACTTTGAACACCTTTGAATGGGAGCAGAACGATATTCTTGGGAATATAATTTGTAACAGACTTTGTCAGAAGGCTTGGGTTTTACATTAACTCAGAAATGTAGAAACTGATGTTGAGAGTTAGCCTGGGGCTTTTGTGGTTGAAATTTAGCCCTGGGTTTAGAAATTGAAATTATCCTTGAGGTTAAAAATTTGAAACTAGGCCTGAAGTTCTGGGTCAAAGGTTATAAAGTGGTTGCGAGGAGTCTTTCTCAAGCATTTGATTGGTCAGATTTGAGCAAAACCTCAAATCTGACCAATCTAATGCTTCAGAACATATTCATATTCAACTCAAACGCTCTATAACAATGGGGCCTGAAGTTCAGATGTTGAAACTAGACAGGAGGCGTACAAGTCATTCTGAGGAAATAATGCATGACACACAACACAATGGCCACGGACACAGGGCAATCTCAATAACTCATCTTCATCACTTCTGTACTCAGGTGAACTGAAAACAATGGCTGTACATGTACAGTAAACCTTTATAAAAGATAAGTTATTACATTTAACTAGCTCTGTGTAATTTAATTCTTTCTATGATATCTTAACAAATATCATTTTCATATGCACAGTTAAACTCTTTCCCCAACAGTCTCAAGTAAACATACAGTGGAGCTTCGATATCTCGAACTCGCTTAACTCGAATTATTCAATATTTTGGAACATGAATTTGCCTAATTTCAAGCTCGGTTTAGGTGAACATACCCGTGTTTCAAAGTTGAAACACGGCTTAACCACGTTTTAACTTTGAAAAACGGGTATGATTGATTTAACCCAGTTCAAGATATCGAAGTTTGACTGTAATTAAGGCAGACTACTGAAAGCTCTCTGCTTACTTTCATCTTGCTTTCTTCAACACCATCATTGAGGAAATGTGTCCTAAGGTGTTGATTTTACTCCATAGTTATGCAATTTTAATACTTTGATTTATTCTTCTTTTGAAGAAAATATTGCCAATTTATACAGCCATGAATATGTATCATAAGAAATATGTTCTATATTCTAACAGATGTTAGCTTAAAGCAGGCTGAAATTAAAGCAGAAGTGCCTTACTTTCAATCTGCTTTAAGTGATCACATGTCTTCCAAACCAGAAACAGGCTATGGAGTAAAGGGTTATGGAAAGGTTTAAATGAAATATGAAACTACCGGTAGTAACAATGTTCAGTACTCTGACAGTCACAATGCTATTTAACCCTTTACCCCATAGCATGTTGCTAGTTTTAAGATAGATGACTACTTAAAGCAGGTTGAAAGTAAAGCAGAATGCACCTTAAGGTGCTTTATGCTTCCATTTCAGCCTGCTTTAAGCTACCATCTGCTAGAATATATCATATATTTCTTATGGTACATACTTATGGCTGTAAATATTGGAACTTATTTCTTCAGTTGAGGAATAAACTAAACGCCTTAAAAGGCACTTCTATCAGGGAAAGGTTTAACATGAAAAAAAAATCTAATCAGCAACCATCAAATTGACAAACTGCGGACTAAGAGGAATGCTAAATCAAAGAAATACAAAACATGCACTTGTGATATGCTTTAAATGTATCTGTTAATGAGAGACAATGATCTAAGCTCAACACCACTTTTGACATCGGTACAATTTGAATGTTCACTATATAATATAGCTTTAAATTATAGGCTTTATCCCTCAAAATACTTTGTAAGTTGGCAAACTTGATTATCAATGCCCATGGTGTTTTTTGTTTTTTAACAAAGTTAAACAAAGGTTTGATGCTATGGCCAATGTTAAAGAACTGTAGAGACAAATAAAAGACAAGTATAGAATGACGCCAGTGGCATACAAATAGTGATCTGCAGTCAAACTGGTTTTAAACAACCATTCTTTGAAAAAGACATGGAATCTCTAAAGAAAGGTTTAAGCTTAATGCAGGATAAAAGTAAAGCAGAAAGCTCCGTTAGGAGCTTTCTGCTTTACTTTTGTCCTGCATTAAACATTCACCTGTGTTCAAGACCATCAACCTTTGAGTGGCTACTTAATACAAGTATGACTGTTTTACAATACATTCACGCTACAATTTGATTTGTATCAAAGAAATAATTACACCTAGTAAACATGGCTAATATTTCTCATATCCAGATTTCTTGAAATGAATGACATGATTTAATGACAATTAACAATGCTCTCTTTAAATTGGCAATGAACAGTACTGTTACACAGTTTTTCAAGTCTAGTTCAATATGAACAAGATTAAAATCAGCATGCAGATTTACCAGAGCCTTAACCATCCAATGAATAGTCTGATTAGCTTTGTGTTCATTGTATCTCTTAAGATCTTACCGAAACATCCTTTCACACTTTTACCCTATTACTTAAAAGAAACTTTTTTTCATGCATGTTTTTTAACTGGACATTGCTTGTTGTTAGTAAACTGATACTCATTTTTGAGGATCTACTTTAACATCTACTCAAATAACTAGCGTTAAATGTGTAAGACAAATAGTAATTTAACGCAGACTGTAAGTTAATTAGGTATCTCCCTTTGTGAAGATGAAAATCAGAAATTTTGTTCAAACTTTGTAAGTATTATTTTTCCAGGGTAGAAGCATGAAAAGCCATGCCTTTGAACTATAGACAAAGACATGATTGACTCTTTACCTCATAGCCTGTTTCTAGTTTGGAAATCAGTTGATCATTTAAAGCTCGTTAAAAGTAAAGCAGAATGCTCCCACGGGAGCATTCTGCATTACTTTAAACCTGCTTTAAGCTACCATCTGGAAATATACTGCAATGCCTTCTGATTTTTATGTACAGGACTTCCTACGTGGGGACAACTTTCTTTAGTGTAGAAATAGTTGAAGGCATAAACAGGCGTATTTATGAAATATTAAGTTAAGCTATTTCTATTGGGGGAAGAGTTAATTTTATCAAGATTCAAAACCGTATGACATACTCTCTGTGTCAGCTTTCTCATAATAACAATTTTGAAACTATAAACATCTGATGACCACATATGATGATCACTGATTTTAACATCAAACCATTCAAGCTTTGTCACGGAAGTCTTAAATAGTCCTGACTGTTTGTTTGTTTTCAAACAGTTGCCAGAAATGCCTGTCTGTTACCAATTTGTGCTGATCAGTCGCAGAGCCAGTTCTGTAGTGCAGTGTTTAGTTTCAACATAAACTATAGGAGTATCTGGTGTGAGGCTAGGTCAACAGAACTGAAAAACAAACAAGAAATATCAGATTGCCTTCGCTGTTTACAGTGCTGCATATTGTACAGTGGAGAATCTGTTATTCTTTCCCGTTTAAACGCAAACGCAAAACACTAAAATGTAGAAAAGGACAACCTTTTGACAATTTTGACTTTTCATTTTTATCTGAGTGGCAAACTGTTTGGAGCCTGATCAGACGCCGGGTTACCCGGCGTCTGATCTGGCTCCAAACTGTTTGCACTAGAAATAATAGTTTTAGCGTAAACCCGTTTATTGGTAAAGAATAACATTTTCTCCAATGTAATTATGACTTTGAGAAGTATCATCAGGGTTCAATCAATGGGTAAGTGAGAGAAGTTGCTGTACAGTAAAATGTTTAATTATTAGGTGTAAACGACAGGTGACTGCTTAAAGCAAGGGGACAGTAAAACAGAGAGGTTCCTTAAGGAGCTTTCAGTTTTACTGTTACCATGCTTTAAGCTGTCACCTGTCTTTTAATGTCTTTCAATAAGCCTTCTTTTTAGTGGTCGTAATAGAGAGGTTTTACAGTAGTTAAAACAACTTTCTGATATCTAAACCATTACATTGATAAATTATATTATAAACAGCCAAACGCTACAATACAACACCAACTAGAAATGTAAGCCCAAGGCTAACAAATACCCCTACATCCTCACCCCACTACTGGTGCACAGGCTCTCATGACACTATAGATGGCTACAAAGTTTCAGCAAAAAAATGTAGAAGACAGGGCTCCAGATAAGTAGTTTCAAAAACTAAAATCTTTATTTCTGCATTAAACCCTATGGTGTCACTACTCATTAGAGACGATCTAATGAGTAGTAATACCATAGGGTTTGGTGCTGAAATGAGTGAGAAAATGTTGGATTTGTTCGGAAAACTCCATCTTATCTGGAGCCCTGGAAGAAGCGCAGACAAAATTGTGTCTACCAGGGTACAGACGGACAGACAGGCGGATATTCCTACATTTGACCTTTGTTTGGCTATTTCATTTTGTTCTTTTTGTGTGGCTAGCAACATAAAAAGAAAACTTATAATATTTTGCTCTAACTTTGGACAATAATGATCTAGAAGCTAAGCCTAACCCCATTCCCACAAATGTCCAGATTAATGTCACAAAGACGGCCAGGTTTTACGGTTTACTCTTAAGTGTCTTGGGATTTCCATTGTTCTCCTAGCCACACAACGGTCAAATGTTAGCATTGTCAGATAGACGGACAACCTGATTCCAATATACACACCACCCCCTCCCATAACTTTGTTGTAGGGGTTATAAATAAGTCTTACCTTCCATCTGTTTCCACACTCATTACAATAGACAAACGTGGTCATAGGTTCATCAGCACTTCTGGTCTGTACCTGAAATACAAACAATGTGTACAGTCACACTAATGTTAATTAACTCTTTCCCTGATAGAAGCGCCTTTTAGCGCATTTGATTTATTCCTCCACGAAAGAAAATAGTTCCAATTTATATAATCATAAAGATGTTCCAACAGAAATATTTTCTATATCCTGAGAGATGGTTGCTTAAAGCAGGCTGAAAGTAAAGCAGAATGCGCCTTAGGGCGCATTCTGCTTTACTTTCAACCTGCTTTAAGTGGTTACATGTATTCAAAACTAAAAACTGGCTATTGGGTAAAGGGTTAACAATTCCCTTCAGAGTAGCCTCTTCCAGGCTCTCTATATATTCCTCATAGAAATGTCTTCATGCCCTTGGGCCCGTTTCATAAAAGTTTGTATGACAAAATGGGTCGTAAGTCAAAACTTTTAAATATATTTAATTTATGATTTCTCTATCCAATCCTGTCTTGTGATATCTCTTTGGAATCGTCTTGAAAAGACGATTCCAAAGAGATATCACAAGACAGGATTAGATGGAGAAATAAATACAAATTGAGACTTTTATAATCTGACTTACGACAAAATTTGTTGTAAGAAGTTTTATGAAACGGGACCCTGCTCTGTCCTGATAAGAAATTGTTTGTATCCTTGCAGGCCGCTACTGCCAGCCTGTTTTAACCTCCTCCCCCACCCATAGAAGCGCTTTTTAGTACATTCCTCCACTTAATTTATTCCTCATATGAAGAAGGTAGTTCCCATTAATACAGTCATAAACATCATTACATGTACCAAAAGAAATATTTTCTATATTCTAGGAGATTGTAGCTTAAAGCAGGCTAGAGGTAAAGCAGAATGGCCTTCTGCTTAATTTCAACCTGCTTTTCAGTGTTAACTGTCTTCAAAATTAGAAACAGGCTATAGGTTTCAAGTTTATTGATAGTCAAGGCCCATGTGGGCATGACATAAACCATGAATAAACAAATAAAATACAGAAAACACTGTACACGACAAAAGTTACATAAAGAAATTGAGATTAATATCCTTAACCCCTCACCACATGTATTTTATTTTCAGAATTCAACAGACACTTTAATTCTTGGTTAAGAATACATATATTTTAGTCTATGTTAGTCAAAAGGGAGGCAACTAAGTCTAAACCAAAATGCCATAAAGGGTAAAGAGTTAAGTAACTCCCTGTCTTAATTCTTTGTGGCCTTACCCCGCCAATGTGTGTGATATCAACCTATCCTTTGAAGTAGAACCCTGTCATGGTGCGTGGTTATGTATCGAGGGTGTCGTTCAAATTGGACGAATATGCATTTCAACTTTTCAGGAGACACAAAAAATGTTTTTCATTTCACTTGTTACATTGCATATATGACCTTTTTGACCGGTCAAATATTGAAGAACAGCTAAATTGCAGTTATTAAAATATATAATTACGCATCATCTTTGTCGCATTTTCAAATGGTTACATATTGCATCAAAATAGTTGAGATAATTGCTGCTTACAGTCAAAGAGAGACCCTAAGGGTTTGTTATGTCGATGACACGACTTGTTTAACATCAGTATCCAGCAAATTTTCACTGCATATACAACCTTTTTGACTGGTCAAATATTGGAACCAATCGAAATAAGAGATGTGCTCATGTGACTATATCTCATCTGTTTTATTGGTTATCAATACCGATATTATCGCATTTGAAGCGGGAACATATACATAATTGAAAATAGGAAAAGTCCATTTTTTGCAGAATTGCATATACAGTCCACTCTCGTTAATCCGAATTTCATGGGACCAAGAAAAATAATAGTACGGGAGTACGAATTAAGCGATTGGATCGATTATGATCATCTTTTATCAACTTTGTCATCTCCAATCATCGTTTTTTCATAGGTTGTGCTTCCTGTAATATTTCACTTCAGATAATGCATATACGTAAAAAAAAAAATTGTTTCGGTTCAATACTTATGCAATAATAATCACATGCTTTAAATTTGATAACTTTGTTTAATCCCGTAATTCAGTTAATGAAACCAACACAAACTTCTGTTTACTCTCTGCTACTTACTGACATATGCGTCGATACCCATATGTATTCATAAAGACATTACACACATGCATACATAAACAAAACGGCACAATTTACGACAATGGTTTTGATAACACAAATCTCGAAATACATTATAATTTATCTAATACATTTATGTCATAAATATTAAATCGTAACAGAAGATTGAAACTTCGAAAAACAGCGATAATACTTTTTTCGCATTTGTAAACGATTTACATACATACATGTACACACAACGTTCAAAGTGAAGTAGCAATCTCAATATCGCGAAGAAGAATATGGTTACAAACATTTGAGCAACGTATGTCAACACCTTACACTTGTTTTTTTTTTCAAGATCTCTGCAGTTACTATTGGTTACAAATGTGTTTAATTGGCCAATACTGCAAACATTGTGTACAGTCTTTAGGCGGTGTAATTAGTTTTCGCGAGTGTTTGGCGAGAGTATGGTCTGGGGTAATTATGATTAGCCTGACGTCCGATCGAGGTGTGAAAATCGCACTTCGGATTAAGCGTGTCAATTTAAGAGTCAGTCTTATCAAAGGGACCAGATTAATACTTCGGATTAACGGAAAATTTGGATAAACGAAATTTGGATTAAGCGGAGTTGATTTATATAGAATAAGTAGGGGGAAAATTCGGGACCGGGAGAAAAATTTGGTTTAACGAGAATTTTGGTTTAAGCGAGTTTGAATTAACGAGTTTGGACTGTATGTCCTTTTCGAACGCAACCAATGATATATGGCTAGCTAGTTTTCTATTATATAATTTTCTATTTGAAAGAAGCCTTTTGATAAGAATCTTAAGATGTGAAATTAACATATGACTGACGTTTCAAAAACCATGTTTCTGATAGTGCTGTGAGAAGTCAATGGCTAACACTTCACAGGGCAATCTTTAATGATTTTCTTCAAAGTCAATTCTGTTTTACTTTACTTTCAACCTGCTTTAAGTTGACACTGTGACAGTGTTTTCAAAACTGGAGAAACAGCTTAAAACAACAGTATAAGCTCAAAGCTGACAGGTGACTTACTTGGTTGTAGGTACATTTCTTTTTACCACACTTGCCACACTTAAAGAGATCAGTAGTTGTTCCCCCAGTCTTGGCCATCTGATGGTCGTCAATTGCTTGTTTGGTGTAATTGGCTCTCATGTCCTTCATTTGATTACTAGCCATTTCCTGGGAATCATTATCAATACAAACAATAAGAGTCACTTTTAAACAGAAAGTCTCACAGATAGTGTTGAAAACAGTTCAAGTTTAACCCATTAACCCATAAATACGCCTTTTACGCCTCACATTTATTCCTCTACTGAAGAAAATAGTTCCATTTTATAGTCATGAACATATATTACAGGAAATATTTTCCATTTTCTAGCAGATAGCAGCTTAAAGCAGGCTGAAAGTAAAGCAGAATGTGCCTTAAGGCGCATTCTGCTTTACTTTCAACCTGCTTTGAGTGGTCATCTATTTTCAAAACTAGGGGATGAGGCCATGGGGTAATGGATTAAAGTATAATGTTAAACAAGATAGCCATGATGGCCCTGATTTCGCTCATCTAAGGATATTGAACCAGCACAGCAAGCACACAACGTTATTTCAATGTTGAAATAACAATGATTCAATATTGTGACGTTGAAACAATGTTGTTTAACCCTTTATCCCATAGCCTGTTTCTAGTTTTGAAGAGAGCTGACCACTTAAAGCAGTTTGAAAGTAAAGCAGAATGTGCCTGGATGTACATTCTACTTTACTTTTAGTCTGCTTTAAGCTACCATTACCATTAGCTGCAGTACTGTACCTCTAACTCTAGACCAAGGTCTACTAGAGCTACAGTTTGCTAGCATCTCTACAGTGGCGCAAATTCTGCAGCAGTTGTTTATCAGTTATATATGTTCAAACAGTTGAGAATTAATCTTTAAACTAATATTTAACAATATTTTGATATATAACCTTCTTGTGTTAAGTAATAACCCACTCGAAGACCATTTGAAAACTTTTCGGTGTCGACCCACTATTTGTTTTGATTTTCCAAGCCGAGACAGAACTCGCGCATGCGTAAAACGCTGTCCGGTTAACATATAAGGCTTTCATTCATAATTGGAAAACTTACTGAGCTGTGGTATTTTTGATGAATTCGAGGATTATTTTTACCCAGGTAAACTAAAACATTTATTTTATTGCTAATATGGTTAAGGGTGGCAGCTTAAAAACAAGTTTAAAGCTTAATTCGTGTATTAGATATTTTCCCGCCATTCGTTGACATGCGCGGCGGTTTTACTACACACTCCATATATGGAATACGTAGTAAGAGGTTTATGGGACATATTTTTTCAAAATGGCCGACCATCCCTCGAAGACCGATGCCGGTTGACAGTAGTAAAGTTTAAATCGGGAGAAACTCAATCAAAGACATAAGTAACCTGATTTTACACACCCACATTGTCAAAAAATGCATTCCAAACCGATACCTACCATTTATTTTTCAAAAACGGTAAAAATTAAAATGTTATAGAAACTTATTCAAGCGACAGTGAATCATTGTCGGCCTGCGCCATTGTGGAGATCCTAGCGTGTCGTAACTGTATCCGCAATACAGTTACGATATCGCAACTACCATTACCATCTGCTAGGATATAGAAAATATATTTTATGATCCATTATTTTCTTCAGTGGAGAAATAAATTAAAGGCCTAAAAAAGGCTTATTTATTGAGTAACGGGTTAAACGTTGTAACAACATTGTGTGTCGGCTGGGTGATAGTTTTACTTTTGTTTAATTTAAGCCCTGGGATTTCTGGTTGTTGGCTAGAAGAGTTTTAAGTTTCTCTTACAAAAGTCTACGAAAAACTAGTGATGTCTTGGTAAGAGCCAATATTGACCACAAGGCTGTGATTATAAGACTAGTGCTGTACACCAAATACCTAAGCCTTCTTGATTTTGACAAGAAGATTTATAAAGTTTTTCCTATTAAAGTTTACTCGAAACGAGTGACCCTAGACTAGGCAAATTTTAAGCCCAGGGCTGAGAGTTTAGCAAACTTGGTAGAGATCTACTGTATCATTTTTATGCACCTACTATCTAAGCATTTAGGTCAATAAGAGTTTAATTTTTGGAGGTGCTACAGTATACACAAACTCAAGGTACCCAATTAACTTTACCCATTACCCTAGAAATAACCCTTTTTATAATTTATTTCTAAACTGAGGCAAAAAGTCCAATTTATACAGTTATGAATATGTATGATATGAAACATTTTCTATATTCTAGCAGATGGTAGCTTAAAGTGGATTAAAAGTAAAGCAGAATGCGCCTTAAGGGCATTCTGCTTTACTTTCAATCTGCTTTAAGTGGTCACCTATTTTCAAATCTAGAATCAGGCTATGGGGTAACTTAAGTATTTCATACCTCAGCTGTCATCTTGGCTATACGATCTGGTGGTAGCATGCCTGATAGGACATTGTGCTTCAAGTCTGGATTCTTGACATCTTTAAAATTTGACACTCGACTTCGCACTCTATTCTTATACTTTGTGTCTGTGTTCGAGAATTCATCATAAATATCTAAAAACTGTTAAAGAAAACTCCACAGGCTGTAAGTAGTCACACTCACTAAGACCCATTGACCCCTTGTGACCAATATATGCATCCTTTTACAGTGTTCCTGTGAAGAGTACATTTGTCCTATGCAAACAGTGTAGACCCAGATCAGAGGGCTCTTACTGCTTATCAATGTTGGCATGGTCAGAAAGGTCTTGACACTTGTAAGCAAGGCACATACCAACTATGAAAGCCATATGTCTAGTAGTGTAAAAGTTATAGGCAATGTTAAGTTTTTGTGACACAGACAGACAGATGGACAAACAGAAAGACAGGGTAAAAACTATATGCTCCTGAATCACAGATTGGTGCGGGGGGCATAAAAATGGAATATGACTTACCTGACAAGCTTAACTCACCTGTATTTCATAGTCAAAATCTTAAAATACAGGTATGCTGGAGTTATCCATTTGAACAAATAAAATAATGGGTAAGTTTGACCTTAGTGAATTACCAAGACAAGACTTGCCCTTGAAGCAGTCATCTGCCTTGTCATATAGAGAAAAAGATATCATCAAGAAACTAGCCCTATCACGCCTATGTGTATTATTTTATATCACAGCTACATGTATTAACTAAATTGAAACCTAATGAAGAGTAAACTCGTTCTGAACAAATACTGTACTTGTTAAAAGTACACTTGTTCTGTATAAACTGTGTAGACCCTGATCAGAGGGCCCTCTGATCAGGGATGCACTTTTTGTCATTTTGCAATAGATTTTAAAAACCAACCTTAAATAGTAGAAAATGCACAAGACTAAATTTGCATTCGAAATTTACCTGTGAAGTTTCAGGGGTGAATGAGTTAAATAATCCCAAGTATGGAATAAAGGATACTGTCTTCAATAACTGCACCAAGTTCAACTGGGTCTTGGTAGCCTGGTTTAGTTTCTGTAAGACAATCAATTAACCATCAGATAAATTTGAAAACTCTATAGCATTTATCAAGGGTAGTGCTTTTCTGATTGTTGCTCAATAACAGAAAATCAATAAATGATAAGAATTTAATACACAATTGTGATTATACAGTAAGCTGTTACAGCATGATGAAAGTTTAATGGCATACACTACCAATTCATAAGACATCTAGTGGCTTTTAACAAAGTATGATAATTCAAGCATCGTTACTCAACGAAATCGTGCATATCTATTACCTCCCGTAGATACTTTCTGTTTCAAACAATCTCGATTTATCGCGTTATAAAGACGTTAAAGGCATGAAAATGTACTTGATAAACGAAATAATGTGAAACTTGGCAACTACTCTATCTAATAAGGCTAAGTTAATAACCCAGAACTTCAGTCAAATTGAATATAAGCATGAACCCGAGATCACATAGAAAAAGCCGTCTGCTTATTTAGGACGTTAGTATATGTATGAAAGTGCCTATAGTTTCAAAAGAAGCATTATAACTACATGTAATGCGTTTTTTACCATTGTCTTATTATTCACACCTATAGCTTTTATTGTGAGAAGTTTCATCAATTTATTTCGGGCAGATTTTGATTGAGTGAGTGTTTTCATTGAATTGGAGCCAAAAACAATTAAGAAAATTGCATATATATCAAGCAACAAACTATACTCTTTGCATTAATGTTTAGTGAGCATCACTTTTTAACTGTTTTAATAATTGTGTGTGCCAATTATTACTCTACATCATTTTTGAAAGGCAAAATAATGCATGCCAACCCTTTGCCGAGGATGGCTACATCATACAGTTCAAATACCCATAGACAAAAAATACCATTATAACCTATGGTTTTCTTTTTGCCATGGTACTTAGATAATTATGTTTGAAGAATCTATATTGAAAATTTCATAAAGATTTTTCGGGAGTTTTATTTGGTCGCGAATGTCTTTAAACAGAAAGCTCCTGTAGGAGATTTCTGTTATACTTTCATTTAGCTTTAAATTACATGTACTATCTAATTTTCTTGCCATATGTCAGTCTTCCTTTGATGGTCATAATTGTCTGTGTTGACCTTATATTTCAGTTAACCCATTACCCCATAAATATTCCTTTTTACTCCTTTAATTTATTCCTCCACTGAAAAAAATTCTTCCACTGTTTATAACCATAAATATGAACCATAATACTATTATTCCATATCATAGTAGGTGGTAGTCTAAAGCAGGCTGACATTGAAGCAGAGTGTACCTTAAGGCACATTTTGCTTTACTTTCAACCTGCTTTAATTGGCTATCTTTCTTCAAAACTAGAAACAGGTAAGAAGGTAATGGCCCTAATGGGTTAACAGCAAATTAGTGACCCTAATGTATTTACATTTTTACAGCTGACACGAGTGTTTGGGTGGGTGGGGAGGGGACAAGGGTGTGATGAAACTCATTTGTATATGATCAGCATACCTAGAGGTTTAAGGGCATTTGCGAGAAGCTCTCTGCACTTCAGTCTGACAGGATCACTAGTGTCCTCAGCTGCGGTGGATGAACGTCTCTCCCCATCAGTGGACTCTGACTTTGTCTGAGATCCTTCCGTATCCATAGATTCTCCATTTTTGGTTGATGATTTTTCTTTTTTTTCTGATTTACTATTGTTTTCAGCTGTTCAAAAAACAAATAATTATGTTTCAAAAGGTCCAAAATATACAGTTTTAACAGAAATACACCATTTAAGCTACCTTTCATTACTTTTAAGTTTCAGATAGCAGGATGGAAGACAGTATTAACCCGTTACCTGATATCCTATTTCTAGTACTTAAGATAGATGACTACTAAAAGCAGGTTAAAAGTAAAGCAGAATGCGCCGTAGGGCGCATTCTGCTTTACTTTCAGCCTGCTTTAAGCTATCATGTGCTTTAATATAGAAAATATTCCCTGTAATACATATTCACTACCCATTAAATTGGAACTATTTTCTTCAGTGGATGAATAAATCATATCCGCTTAAAGGCGCTTCTATTGGGTAAAGGGTTAAATGTAAAATGCTGCGTTATGGGCATTCTGCTTTACTTTAAATTAAACCTACTTTTAATAGTAACCTGTTTTCAAAACTAAAAACAGGCTACAAGTAAGAAAGGTTAACCTAGTCCTACCGCTAATCTCAATCACTGAAAAAACTGTAGCAGAAATGGTTAAGCTGTCATTTGCTTATTAAAATCAAAAGGCATTTCCAGCATGATCCATCTTCCCAGAGAGGAGCTTAAGACAGGCTGAACATAAAATTCAGAATGCTCCTTTAGCATTCTATTTCACTTTCAGTCTACTTTAAGTAGTACCCTGTTTTAGAAACTAGAAAGAGGATATGGGTCAACACAGATTAAGCTACCATCCACCTTAATCACTAAATAAACTGACACAAGTAGTTAAGCTGTCAACTGCCTATTAAAATCCCAAGTCTGTTTATTTGCAGGTTCAAAGTAGTAAAATAAATTCCAAGCACAAACACACTTACCTGGAAGTAACTTTTTCCATATTTTTATCAGATTTTTTGCCAAACTGATTATTTCATCACTGTCTGTTGCCTTCCTGAAATTGTTCACAGTCATCCCAATTCTTGTTTTCTGTAAAAATAATTACAAGCCCTTCAGATACAATAATCAGATTCTGCATATATGGTTTTCTTTCATTTGTCTAACCCTTTATTCCACAGCCAGTTTCTAGTTCTGAAGACAACCTAATACAACACAATATATGTAGTACATGTAGTAGTATATCTTTATTTCTTCCATAATATGAAGATTACAAGAAGACAAATACAACACATAGTATGAACAATAAGACACAAACATGATATAGGCATGGTAATAAGAAGAAAGCAGTTTATTGACAGCTAATTTACAGACTGCAGCAGCTGGTAACAAAATATTGGCAGGGCTGCCATTTCTCAGGATTTTTTCCGAAATCTTCGGAGTATTATCCTAGCAGATTTTAGCTTAAAGCAGGCTTAAGGCACATTCTGCTTTACTTTCAACCTGCTTTAAGTAAACTCGCTTGAAGAATAGAAAAATTTGAAATCTTTGGATTTTTCATGATCAACTTATTGCAGCCCTGATGTATTGGAAGAAATTTTATGAACAAAAGTGTTCAACCGTAACAACTCCAAACACATGATCCAATGATAGTTAACAAACTGAGGAGAAAGTTTATAAAGTAAACAGTATTCGAAACAGTACAGTTAAATTTGCAATCACTAAAAAGAAAATAATCTTAAATTAAATACAGGTGGTTGCTTTCTGCACAATAAAAATACCAGGTAGTTCCTAAAAAAAAAGAGCAAGATCCTATACTTTTATCCTACATTCAGCAACCACCTGTATTTTAGGATACCATCCACCACTGACTTCAGAAATCAATTTCAGCTAATTCAATTAGTGGTCATTAAACTCTCAGTGTAGACCCAGATCAGAGGGCTCCTACGGGAGCCCTCTGATCATGGTCTGCATTGTTTGCTAATTTATACCAGTATGAATTAAATTACCATGAATTTCAAGTAGACTGGTTCATGTTTTGGTAACTAAAAAGATCAACAAGAGCTGTCGGAGAACAGCAAAGCTCGCCTAATGAAACCTTTCTTAAATAGGTAACTATCAATAGAAAAGTGTATCAGTAGATTCATATTCAAGCCACAGGAAACCTCCATTCAAAATATCAACTTCCTAATGCAAATATATCATGTAGTATAAGTGCATTCCAACACTTACTCCATAACTAACTTTGAAATTTCAGTCCAAAAACTCTAAGTCCTCAACAGGTGAAATTTTGACTAAATTTAAACTTTTTTTAAAATTTTAACTATGCAAAATCAATGTTCAACCCACAGGGCACCTCCATTCCAAATATCAGCTTCTTGATACAAATATTTCATGTAGTATTAGAGCATCACAACACTTACCCCAAAACTTTAACCATGAGAAATCAGCCGAAAAACCTAAGTCCACAAAAGGTGTAATTTTGACTAAATTTAATTTTTTTTTTTAAATTTTAACTATGCAACATCAATGTTAAACCCACAGGGCACCTCCAATCCAAATATCAGCTTCTTAATACAAATATTTCATGTAGTATTAGTGCATCACAACACTTACCCCAAAACTTTAACCATGAGAAATCAGCCGAAAAACCTAAGTCCACAAAAGGTGTAATTTTGAGTCTATTTTTTGACTAAATTTAAACTTTTTTTCAAATTTAAACTACGCAACATCAATGTTCAACCCACAGGGCACCTCCATTCCAAATATCAGCTTCCTATTATAAATATTTCATGTAGTATTAGTGCATTACAACAATTACCCCAAAACTTTAACCATGAGAAATCAGCCGAAACCTAAGTCCACAAAAGGTGTAATTTTGACTAAATTTAAACTTTGTATCAAATTTAAACTACGCAGCATCAATGTTCAACCCACAGGGCACCTCCAATCCAAATATCAGCTTCCTATTATAAATAGTTCATGTAGTATTAGTGCATTACAACACTTACCCCAAAACTTTAACCATGAGAAATCAGCCAAAAAACCTAAGTCCACAAAAGGTGAAATTTTGACTAAATTTAAACTTTTTTTTAAATTTTAACTACACAAAATCAATGTTCAACCCACTGGGCATCTCCAATCCAAATATCAGCTTCCTAATGCAAATATTTCATGATGTATTAGTGCATTACAACACTTACCCCAAAACTTTAACCATGAAAAACCAACGCCGACGCCGGGGTGATTCCATAAGCCCCCACCCCCATTCTCTGAATAGGCGAGCTAAAAAGGAAACACAATAACCCACAAGAGTTGTTTAGTACAGAAAGAGTAAAACTTGAAAGTTGAATTTACCGTTAATACTTCCAATGTCATGGGAAGATCTTGAAGGGTTTTCAGCATGTCTAAGGCTGAAGCATTTTCCTGAAGAAAAGATTTACACTACTTGATAAATTGACAGATTTGGTTAGAATTGTTGCTGTTCAACTAGGTTATGCATGCTAGTTTCACCCATTACTCCATAAATATGCCTTTTTACACCTCTAATTTATTCCTCCACATATGAAAAGCGTTCCATTCAGAAATGAATAACATTGTGTACCAAAGGAAATATTTTCTATATGGTAGCTCAAAGCAGGTTGAAAGTAAAGCAAAATGCATCTTAATGCACATTCAGCTTTACTTTTAACCTGCTTTAAGGTATCAGCCATCTTCAAACTAGAAACAGGCTACAAATGTATAGGGTTATGGGTTAAAGACTGACACTTATTCAAATCATGGACCGACCCGTTTCTACTGCGTGTGACATTACTTGATGAAAACTGACAACTGCTAATTTTATTTTTAACCCACAACCTCATTGACAAAAAATTATATTTTTACAGTTCGTCAGTTCGGACATAGAAGTTTGGGATAGCAAAAATGTATGGGTTCAGTAGCAAAATGTAAAAACACCCTGGATGGTGAACCTTGTTTTATATTGAAACTTTCAGTATGAACTCTTCATGTTCTTATTTTATTTTTTTTTCATCATCATCAACGGTTTTGATTACAATAAATAATCAATGTCAAGTGTATAGACAGACTCAAGCAGGCATAAGACTATAATAGGTCCACCTCTTTGAATGCGGGTCAACTCGGCCAATTCCCAACTCGGACCGGTCCAACTCGGACAGATTAAGTGGACCAATTCGGCCAATAATTTTTTTATGAGAAGGATAATGATGTGAAAAATATTATGAAACTTAAACTAATTAATAAAATAATGTTCACTAAATTTATGGTGGAATTACGAAAAAAAAAAAAAAAATAGATTTGATTAAAATGTTTTAACAAACCGATATTGCTATATTAACATATAATTTACAAATACATGACGACAGTTTGCTACCCATCACAAACGTAAGTGTCAAAGCAATTAGCAAACATGAGAGGACAATAAAGAATGTTATAATTTTGGGTATGCAGTCTGATCAGGGTCTACACTGTAAACTTAGGCCTGTGTGCCCCAATACCAGGAATTTATTAATGGGTGATGGGTTAAGGCACATTCTAAGTGTATATAAGTATCAGGGATTTCCCTGGCAGGATTTTATGAAGGCATGTTGAATTTGAGGCATAGGGGGAGGGTGCAGCAGGACTCTCCCTCCCGCGCTGTGGCAAATTATTTTGCTCTTTAATCAATGAAAAAGTGCATTTTTAGCAATACATATATGTAGTGTATACTATAGTGTGTTTATATGGAGATGGCTGAAATAAGTATTATTCTGTTTCCTAGATCTTGTGTGTGTAGGGCTTTTGCTTTTAAGTTCAGCACCAATATTTAAGTTACAATTCATACAGGTCTAAAGTTTACTATAATACATGTACCTGCTGATCTCCCAGTACAGTTGCTGACTGCAACTTGCATTACCGTAAGCAGTTTTCCATTATTTTGCAACAAAGTACAGTATAACCTCTGTCGATCGACACCTCTCTTGACCGGAAACCTCTGTTATCCGACCCTGCTGTTTGGTCCCGGAAATTTCCCTATATACTTTATGTAACCTAACTCTCTCTTGATCGGATCCTCTGTTAACCGTTACCCGACATACCTTGACGGACCAAAAAAGGCAAATTAGAGGTTTTTCACACCCCGTTATCCGACGGTATGCTGACCTTTGATCATTGACCGACTATACACGCGCAGGTGATAATGACACATATTGCTCGGATGACCGTATAAGACAAAATGCATTGCTTAAACAATGAGTGAATAATGTGAGGGTTAATAAGATAACTTCAGCCAACATGACTTTTATTGTGTAAGCAACCCATCCAGGGTCACAGTGCCGAAAAGACAAACTCATCCATCCTGTCCAACCACATAGCTAACCATTATGTCGTGTTCAAATTGGACAGGTATATGCCAATCGTCCTCGCCATCAAGTTGTCAACATTAGAAGTATGAAATATATATCTAATGCGCCCTGCGCATAGGTCGAGTCTATAGTAATAATCGCTGGCGTAAAAATCTATGTTCAAGTTATATTGAGAGAAAATAAAAACATTCCCGCGTTTTGAAGTTTTTGTTAATTTCCCTACTAGTTCGACATAACGAGAGAAGACTGTACTTGTATATAAAATATAAATACGAATGTGCCAGTGTTTTAGTCGATCCCTTAATATCTACATGTATGCGTGTTTAACTGGCTATACACGTTTATGCCTACTGTAGAAAGAACAATGGAAAACCGTGTAGAACCGGAGTCGGGGACTCCTATATGGAACCATGGGGTGTCGGATAACGGAGGTTATACTGTATTACATTGTAAAACCTTACAAGTTGTTGAAGCACAAAAATGATAAATAGCTGAAACACATTAATTTACTTATTTTATACATAATTACATAAAAAATATCCAGAAACTAGGATGTGGAAACTATGAATGTCTGGACTTATGGAAAAAACGTAGACCCAGTCTGGTCTCCTGTGTGAGTCCTCTAATCAGTGTCAGTGCCATTTACAAGATTGTAAAGTGTTTGGAAAAAATACTATTGACAGAAACCACAAACAACATGTAGTCGCTTGACCAAAATGGAACAGTCTTTTTAACAAATCAGTATTTGAAAGTTTAAAGCATGTGAAATGTACACACATTTTCAATTTTCTCTGCTATACATACTACACTACTGTTACACTCAATCAGATAATACACACAAATACTAGAAATGCTCACTTTTTTTTTCAAATAAATAAATTCTGAAACAGAAATGCAGAAACAAGTAGGTAGGGCTTGTGCTGCAAACAGTAGATCCAGAACAGGAAGCCCCTGACCAGGGAAAAACTGGTTGTCTTACTTATGTTTTTGGAAAAACATTCATAAGTCTCATAAACTTAATCAAAGAATTTATTTGAAACGGTTAAACATTAACTTGCAGCACACAGCCAAACATACACACAAACACCTATCCTTATTTAGAATTAAGTACAGTGCATGGTGAATTTAAACTCTTATTCCTCATAGCCATTTGAGATACGTTTTTACGCCTTTACTGTTCCCTTGAGGTTAAAGAAAAAAAATTGTTTTTGTACTCTATCGAAGATAGATTTAGATACGGTAATATAATGGAGGTTTAGTAAAATAATTTTTTTTTTTTTTTTTGTGTATGTGTCAAGAACCTGTGGGTTAAGAGCATAGAAAATTTCCCTGCATCCCGGCAAGTGGATGTCAAATGGAGGATTCATTTTTACTTTAAGCCTGCTCTAAACATCCATCCATCATAAAACAGAAAACAAATTTTAACTCTGTGAAGAATTAATTAGACTGTTTGACTTTGTCATGAGATAAATCCAAGTCTACTTGAATATTTGTTGTCACGATTGTTTTCTGTTTCAATATTTAATCTCCAAGTATTCAATTTCAATTTCTATTTACCAAAAATACCAGAAAGCTATTTTAAGAGATTCATCGTTTCCCGCGTGTATGTGTTGCTTTTGTTCTTCTCTTGTAACTTATTTCCCGAAACTCCAACGAAAAACGCCATTGCATACGAATAAGTGCTAATTTTAAACATTGCAATTTATGTTAATTTCCTGTCATTCTAAATGGAAGTTTATAA
Source organism: Gari tellinella (assembly GCA_922989275.2). NCBI lineage: Eukaryota > Metazoa > Mollusca > Bivalvia > Cardiida > Psammobiidae > Gari > Gari tellinella. The sequence goes on along the minus strand of OV277859.1, from coordinate 12,452,306 downwards.
CGTCTAATCTAATTGGATGTTTTCAAAAAGTGACGCTGGGGGAATTACCTAGTCTAGATCTATTTGATAACCAATTACAAGTAAAAACATGTGACAAAGTTCGAAGCATGCCGCGCATTTGCATTTCATTTCGGAACTTTGAAATACTGTTTGCGTCTGTTACGTGATTATTAATACGGAGTTGTGAGGAAATAACTTTTAAAAGGAAATTTAAAGTCATTTATTTGTTTGTTCAGTATTTGCGGAGAATTTCCTTATTTAACAGGCCCCGTATCGAGGACATTTTTCCGAGGCGACACGCGATTTCACGTCTCATTATTCGCGGCGAATTTTCAGTCCACCGTTAATAATCTTATGAATGTTAAATTCGGGAAAAGGAATGTCCGAGATTCCGGTTTCGGCTAGTATTTATTTTTCTTTCAGTGTTGTTCGTAGCTTGTTTTCCGAAAATCATTCAAGTCGCTGTTAGTAAAGTTAGCCATGTTGTAGAATCTACTCGCACTAGCGGTTTTAGAAATGTCAATCAAAAGTTAATCTCGCTCAAAATGGAACGAGTCCCTGTCAATCACCGTTTAGATAAGGAAATTCGGCTCCGGATTGGTTGATGAAGCTAGCACACGCCCGACGCGCGTGACGGCGTTTGGCATATGAAATAATTACTGGAATACACAACACAGAGCCCTGATTAAGGCTAGTCGCTCTACGGATTAAGACATGTCGGCCAGATCAAAGAATGTCGCGTAGAGACCGTCTGGAAGGAAGGCATGTCGCCTGCGACAGGCGAAAAACCCCTGGGGAAATCCCTGAGTATGAGGTTAATAATACATTAGTATTAGTATATAAAATTTGGCCGAGATGGAAATAGACTGAGTTGACACGTTACCACCTGTTTACACTAAATTACAGTCATGATAGTGCCACAATATTTTACTATACCGCAATAAAAATTGACACTTCAACTTGTTTCTGCCGAACAATCAATCATGATTATAACTAGCAGGCGCTGTGAGGAAAAATTACTTTATGTGCATAAAAGACCGAATTTTACAGTCAAAATTTTTAACTGTAAATTTCAGTCCGTCATGCACCGAGTTAAATGATCTGCTAGATTAATAATGAACTAACACATTTCCCATTGATTTCGAGAATTATTTCAATTATGACGGGTACCAACATGGATTATTACAAGAGTGTCACTGTTTCTGAATAAGGCATTATTTTACCGGCTAAGGAGAGGCACGCGAAATCTAGTTACTTTTAACGGAGACACTTACTACGGCGCTGCTCGAAATCATTTTCTCGAGTTTACCCCGAATTTTAAGAACATCGTCTTCCACAGGCATCTTTGGCGATACTTATTTTTCAATTTTATGTTATATAAAAGAGTGTTTAGTGGAGATCAAGGGTTTTCATTCAGTATTTCAAGGAACTATTTGTGTAATTGACTGTCCAGATCAAAATTTTGACCCACTTTGTTCACTTACGAAAATATTCGTATGATTTTAAATGTTTAAAAAAGATAACGAAAATCATCACCACGATAGATCTACCGTTATGTGATTATTCATCAAAGATTGAACAAGTTAAAGAAAAAAAATTCTTGTCAGAACGGAGAATTTTAATTTGATAAATTCGAAACTGATTTAACAAAACTACGAAAGTGTCTATAAGAACGGAGACCTTTGTCTCAGGACCCGAACTCTTGAGACGTTACCGAAATTGCCGAATTGTTTCCTAAGTCATTTTTCCCACATGTGATACCTAATGAACCTAACTAATTCTGAAATATGTTTTGGCTGCAATACAGCCTATGCGAAATTGCCCCAGAGTGGATTGGCACACAGGTGCCAGACGCATGCTTTGACCAAATATGCACCTCAAAACACAAATAAAAGGCATAAAACCATAAAAACGTCCTTTTCTATGACCAAACACCATATTCTGACCAAAAGCTCATTTTTCAAAAAAAATTTTTTTTTATATTATATACCTTAGAAAGGTGTCCAACTCCCACGGCAAATGTGCTTCGTGAAACGCACGGATTTTATACCGAGTCTTGTTGCGCAATCAATTCTCGATCGATTGTGAATACAAAGATACCATCGCATGCAGAAAACCCTATGGTACACAATAGAATTCCATATAAGATCAATTTCCATCGAAAACAAGCCCATCCGACTCTCGGAAGTCGCAACTTATCCAGGTCAAACAAGTCTCTACCGTCACATACACAGTACTTTTACCGCAGGGGTCTTATCTTTACACCTTAAATCTACGACATGCACTCTGTGTCCTCTTTATTTCGATCTAAAATGCATGGCAAATGCATTTAAAAGAATTAACTTACCATATATGTCAAAGCAAAACTACTCTACATTATCGCGCAACGGCCGGTGTTTCAATTTAAATCGCACTGGCCATCTCACACGCCCTGTAATCTCTGGCTCCCTCACATTTTCGCGATGTATTGAAAAAAGAGCCAAAGAAACTTCCGAGAAGCATCCAAAGACAGGATATGGCCACGAAAGGTAAGACAAACAATGCATCGTGCACATATTTCTTGCTCTATAAAAGTCATCAAGTGTTTTTCCAAAAATCGGGCTTCGTCATTCCACATAGAAATGTACATATCTTAAGTCCGTGTTGATTTATTTGCAAAACAATTCTGTTTGTAAACCGTGAAATCGAACCAAAGTTTGGACAATGACCCGATTAAAACCGAAAGTAGACAATAAACACATCTGTTCGATGTTTTATTCCGAATTCCATTACTTTTAGCGTGGAGCGTTATTAATTGATATATACTTGTTCGATTTTGCATTATATAACGTTATCAATCATTAAGATCATGTCCTGATCATCAATTTAATTGATTGAGAAGGAGCCTTTGTTATAGAGGGGGAGCGAAGATGCAGAGATGGAGCCAACGTATGCACTAACTAATTACATTAAAAGAAAGATTGTGGAAATTTATTTGTTTTATTTTAATTTTGAACCATAAAAGCGCGTTATTGAAAGTAAAGATATTCATACAGGGAGGGGACACTATATACAAACCACACAGTCGTTCAAACAGCATAATTACACAAAAGACAGCATATATATGTTTAAGTCTAAGACAAAGAGAGAAACGCGTGGATATATTACAAACATCAGTTAATTAACGGGAAGATGAAATTTATAGACGTATGTCAAATGCTGAACGTCAATATTAGTTCAGAATAACAATTGATATCATAGATATGTGAGAAAAAGTACTTCAAAGAAAATACATATTTATAAAATATATATGTCTATATATTTCCATTTGATATGATTTCGCTCCATCAATAAAATGCAAACATCATTTGCTTCTTCAATGCCGAGGATAATCGGAAGATTTTGTTGCTCTGCTTGCTACATAATAACTGTTCAACGTCACATGAAAGTGTCTAGTCAGGATCGTCATCCACGGCGAGCTCTTGTACCATCGGATATTGTTGTATTCTCTCCTAAAAAATATTCAGGGTTATTTCTTTATTTTTTTCGCAGTTGCCGAATCTCCATGAAAGTTTTGATGTCGGTATACATATTGTGTTCTTTGAAAACTTTCAATGCAGCAAGGAATGTGTTACATGCTTCATCACGTGGTTCCACGAAAGTTCGAACAACTCACCAAAAGTCATTTCTCTCTCAGACGAAACTGGGATAGCGTTTCGAACATATGAATGCAAAATGGTAGATTCATCCTTAAGGGGTTTGGAAAAATCTAAATAAGTTTGGCTAGTCTCTTTAATGGGGAACTGATTGTGTAGGTGCGATTTACAGGGGACAGGTTTGGTCTGCAAATGAATGGTGATCTTAAGAGGGTTATATTTCTGCAGTGGATGGTTCTTTTTCGAATGTAGATTAGTGTGCTTAACAATGTCAGTCCTCTTCCTTTCACCTTTCCTCGTGACTTGAAATATTTTCTATGTTAAGAGAGTCTCGCGTTTTCTTTTAAATATCCCCATCTTGAAATATAAGTATTCGGACTTTACATAATTTGCAACAAAGTACTTTATTTCACTACAAGATATTTAATAATTGTTTAAATGAAAAAAATCAACAAAATGTCGATTTTAACTACATATCCAACCTGTGAAGAATTTTGCAATAGTTTTTTATTTTTATTTATTCTATTTTATTTCCGTTTTTTACAAATTTACAAGCTTGAGCCTTTGGGGAATATATTTTCCTTTGTTCAGCAACAAATCAAGTCACCAAATCTTATTTATTGAATTCGTAACTTCACCGATAGGTTTCTGTGTTCAAAATATTTTGACACAACGCTTTATTTGAAGAAGACAATAATTCGCACATTTTGGCATACTGCATTAAATGCGTTTAGTGGCTCCTCATCTGCACATTGACTCCCTCTCTTTAACACTGGCTCCATCTCAATCGATAAATTGGCGAGTATGAAAGGAATGTAATAATTGGTAACATAATATGATACAAAATCGAACAAGAATATTTCAGTGAATAATGCTCCACGCTAAAAGTAAAGGAATCTGGCATAACACATTGAACAGACGTGTTTTTTGACTACTTTCGGTTATGATCTGGTTTTGTCCAAACTTTGGTTCGATTTAACGGTTACAAACAGAATTGTTTTGTAAATAAATCAACACGGACTTAAGATATGTACATTTCTATGTGGAATGACGAAGCCCGATTTTTGGAAAAACACTTGATGACTTTTATAGAGCAAGAAGTATGTGCACGATGCATTGTTTGTCTTACCTTTCGTGGCCATATCCTGTCTTTGGATGCTTCTCGGAAGTTTCTTTGGCTCTTTTTTCAATACATCGCGAAAATGTGAGGGAGCCAGAGATTACAGGGCGTGCATCTGCTTTCCGTGACCCGGAGGTAGAAAAACGTCAACATGGACTGGTGCCCTTTTACGATACTGCAGAGTAGTTTGGCTGTGTCATGTATGGTAAGTTTCTTCTTTTAAATGTATTTATCGAAATATGGAGGACACTGATTGCATGTCGTATATACTATAAAAAAAATTTTTTTTTTGAAAAATGAGCTTTTGGTCAGAATATGGTGTTTGGTCATAGAAAAGGACGTGTTTATGGTTTTATGCCTTTTATTTGTGTTTTGAGGTGCATATTTGGTCAAAGCATGCGTCTGGCACCTGTGGATTGGCACAGTGGAATGCTCTTCCAGCAGATGTCGTGTTGAATGAGAATCTGAAAACATTCAGGTCATCAGTCAGCACCAGCACCATGAATCATTTTAAGCCTTAACCCTTTCCCTTATAGAAGCGACTTTTAGCATATTTGATTTATTCCTCCGCTGAAGAAAATAGTTCCAGTTTATACCCTCATGAACAATAACCATTACAAATATCTTATATATCCTAGCAGATGTTAGCTTAAAGCTGGTTGAAAGTAAAGCAGAATGTGCCTTACTTTCAACCTGCTTTAAGTGGTCACCTGTCTTCAAAACTAGAAACAGGCTATGAGGTAAAGGGTTAAGTCCAGCAAAGGTGTTTTTATTCTGTTTTTACTCTTTTTTCTGCTGAGTTTTATCATTCTTATAATTTTGTTTTATCCGCTAACCCTTCATGAACACCTACGAATTTGTTAGCTAATGTTAAGATATGTTTGTATACAGTCGACTGTTAATAAAGTTTATTGTATTTTGCAACTTTGATCATGTTATTTATAATTACCGTTTGCCCTAGATTGCCAGCCAATGAAAGGGCTCCATTTCAGCGAGAAATGAAAAAATATATCCCATATTCGTTCAATTTTGTACTTGGGTGTGGCAGAGAAATAAACAAGTCATGAACCGGCCAAGGACACCGCGTGCTAAGGAGGAGCATAGCGCATCATTACGTCATACAACAACCGCTCAGCTGCAAATTACAGTATAACCTATGTACTGCGGCCTTTCAATGAAGAGGCCCGAATAAATAAAATAATTCTGTAGACAGGAGACTATAGTTAGTGCATAATGAAATTAATATGAAACGCATTAATCCTGTCCTGCATTAACCTATTGAACCCTAGGTGACGAGTACACTCGTCATTTATATACCCGTTACACTTGTCCACAGCAAACATTGTAGAACCACATCGTAGATCTCCTATTACAAAAATGGCCTAGACTCGAATTGTTCATTGTATAAGTGTTGGGTTGAAAGGATTAAGCATACCTGTGGGTATTGTCTTCTTTTGTGTAATCGTTTTACAAATATTTGACTGTAAAACGTCTCGAAAGAAATGTGTTTATTTTCAATATTGAACTAAAATACGGTTGCTTTTTATCAATGCATTAATACAGAGGCTCCTATAAGCGTTTTAATTCTTGCGTTAAACAGCCACCTGTCTTCAACCCCTTCGGTGCCATGGGCATATTTGTCATTAATTGTATAATGCACTAAACAACACAGTCCAGATGAATGTCATTTAAAAACCAAGAATGCTCTTGACTTAGGATGTTTTAACCCTATAAACTGTGGAGTTTATTTCTAATCTGACTTTAAAACAATTATTGCTTGGCTCCATTCAGTAGTGGGTCTTGGTTGATCAGGTGCTGCTTAATGCTTGGTATTTTTAGCAAATCAATTGATCAAGCATTTTCATGTCACACCAGTCCACAGCAGCTCGTTCACGCCAGTTAACAACACTTTACTGTCGGAACACAAATAAAAATCGTCCTACAATTTAATCTATTTTTAAATTCCATTTGGGTGACTCGCTAGCTCATGCTTGATTTTGTTTCTAAATGGAAATGCCTACAGCGAGCCCTACACGCGTACAGGGTTCCCGGTCGTTTTTCTAGTTTTTCGTGTGACGTCATGTGTAAAAGTGAACTCGCCGGCTTCCGAAAATACAAAGCACCGCCCTCCGAAATAAAGCCCTTTCATTGGCTTACAAACTAGGTCGAGTGGTAATTTGGGTTGAGCGATAACTTAGTTTAGGTAAAGTAGGTTGAACGGTAACTGCCATACACTAGCCTACGTGCCATATTTGAGGCAAACGGTAAATCAGTTATAGTTCATTTGTTTGAAAATTATACAACATAACCTGTTCGCTCCCTACGGTCGCTCCAGGTTATATTGCATAATTTTCAAAAAATGAACTATAACTAATACTTAGTAATCATTTAATGCACATTGTATCCACTGTCCAGCTATTCTACTCTACACATTAGAGGATATCTTTGCACAAGCAGTAGAGACGAAAGCATTGTTGCCTACTCAAACAGAGATACTGCGTAATGTTCTTTGTGAAGGACTTAGACCGCAAGTAAAGCAGATGTACAAGTTTGATGTGATCAAAGACTATGGTGTCTTTAAAGTTGAACTTAGGAAAATAGAAAGTGCATGTGCACAGATGACTGATTAGTAAAACGAGAGCTCAAAGTGCAATGCAGCAACTAAGTATGAAGATAAGAGTGAGATGGATCAGATAAAGAGTCTTTTAGAGCAGTTGAATGACAGGATAGGGAAGTTGGAGAAGGAAAAGGAAGAGGTTAAGAAGGCTAAGGAGGAAACAACATTATTGAGGATTCAATAGAGGTTACGGTAGAGGTTACAGAGGATATAACAATATACCACAAAGAGGTTATGGTAGAGGTTAAGACAGAGGAAGAGGTCGAAGAGATAAACCATACAGACGACCTATTGCAGGAACAACCATGACACCTAGATGCTTTAAGAGTGATAGTCAGGCAAAATTTAATTAGGAATTTCCCAAACTAGCATGTGTCTTAGTTGAAGGATCGAATCAGGGCATAGAAAGGAAAAAACAAGATCCTATATAAGTCGGAAGTTCAAATGAAGCTGATATTAAGATAAATGGAATCGCAACAACAGCCTTTATTGACAGCGGCAGCTGCATCTCAACAGTTACAAAACCATTTCAAGAACAACATTTAAGCCATTTAGAGACCCAACCACTTCAGAACTTTCTTAACATTGAATGTGCAGATGGAAGCAGCTTACCTTACCTTGGTTACATTGAAGCAACTTTAAATACAGACGGAATTGAAAACTCTAAGAAGCAAGACTGTTTACTTTTAGTCACACCTGAAACAAAATACAGCGCACAGACACCTATTTTTTTAGGAACAAACATTTTGAATGAATTGCTATTGGATTGAAAATCGAACTTTGGAGATACTTACCTACAGAAGGCTAAACTACATACACCATGGAAACTGGCTTTTAGATGTATTACTATTAGACAACGGGAATTAAGGAGTAACAAAGACAGAATTGACATTATTAGATCAGCTGAACCATCCAAGATAGTTTTAGGACCAAATCAGTCTGTAGATGTTAGAGGCTATACTGACAAGGAATTGAATTATTGTGACACTACAGGCATCATTCAAGAATGTGAAGAGTCAAACTTGCCCGAATTTCATAGATATTACTCAGACCATTCAGTACAAATACATGAAGAATAGGGAGATGTTAGTGAACATGTCAAATGTCACGACACAAACCATAACAATTTCACCACAAGCCATACTCTGTGAAATTCAGCCAGTAACAGTAGATGAGTCAGTATTAAATAAGAAGGAAATACAGGAACATGAAGACAATATATTTAAGGACATCCATATAGAGTCAGAACTGAATTCAACACAGACAGAGTAGTTGAAAAATCTCTTAAAGAAACACCAACATATTTTTCCAAAAGTGATGAGGACATCGGAGATTGCCGAATGACAAAAAATAGAATTGATTTAGTTTATGACATCCCTTTCAAACAAAGACATAGACGCATACCACCAGCAATGATTGATGAAGTAAGGCAACACTTAGAACAACTCTTAGCAGCTGGAGTCATAGAAAAATGAAAGTCACCATGAGCTTTCAATATTGTTTTGGTTAGGAAGAAAAACGGCAAGTTACGCATGTGCATAGACTACCGGGTGCTGATTGCGCGTACAGTAAATGACGCATATGTTTTACCTCTTATCGAAGAAGTTTTTGATTGTTTGAATACTTTAGCGTTATTGACATGAAGAGCGGCTACTATCAAGTTACAATGGAAGAGGAACATAGTGAGCGAACAGCATTTACTGTTGGACTCTCTTCGTTTTTACCAATACGTTAAGATGCTGTTTGGTTTACCAAATAGCCCAGCGACCTACCAGAGACTTATGGAAGAATGTCTTGGAGACCTGAATATGAAAATTTGCGTCATATACCTCGACGATCTCATTACTTTCACTGACACTTTTGAAGAAAACATTAAAAGATTGGACATTGTTTCACCCGACTACATGAATGCAAACTGAAAATAGCTGCTGATAAATGTTTCTGTCTACAGAAAGGAGTAAAATTCTTAGGACACATAGTCAGTGAATTCGGAGTGGAAACTGATCCTGACAAAATAGAACGTGTTTGGAATTGGCCAACACCAACGAAACCTGAAGAGCTTCGATCCTGTTTAGCTTTTGCAGGATGTTATCGATGTTTCTAAGATCAAATCACAAAACCGCTCAATGAACTTCTATCTCCAACATCAAGCAAGAACAATAGTAAAGCAGCAAAGAAAGAGTGGAGATGGACGGAAACTGAACAGGAAGCCTTTGAAAACTTGACTAGTCTACCTATAATAGCATATCCTGATTTTCTATACCATTTGAGCTACACATAGATGCGTGTACTACTGGATTAGGAGCGGTACAATACCAATCTCATGAGAACCAGAAAAGAGTAATCTCCTATGCCAGCAGAGGTTTGACTAATTCAGAAAAGAGTTATCCAGCATTTAAACTTGAGTCCTTTTGTTTGAAATGGGCAGTAACTGATAAGTTCAGTGATTATCTGACAGGAAACCATTTTACAGTACACTCAGAGGATCTTCTAACCGATCACTTTTTAAACTCAAATTTATCGAAACAGGAAATGGCACACTGACGTAATCAGTTTTGTTTGCAAATACTAGGTTGAATGTGCATTGAATCGAATTATTGAATTTTGAGTCTCTCTCCCTACGTTACGTCACACCTCCAAATTCGACGATTACGGTAGTTTGTATGTGCGTAGCGTGTATGGGGACATTGGTAAACAAGGCTTTTGATTATTTGTTGGTCATCAATCGTCCTAATAGCCCGGGGAATAAGTGAAAACATAGTTCACTTCATGAAGCAAGCAAGCCACTTGGCAGGTATACACATAAGACCCTTGTATCACAATAGAAACCGTTAGCCATCGCTCAACAGGTGGTAGTTAAAAATGGCGGCCATTTTTCAAAATGGCCGCCATACATATTTTCAAGAAGTTATATACCTGTCATTAAGACGATTTTTTCACCTATTGTTTCAATTTTAAAAACACACTTGCATATCATTTTGTATGGAAAATAAATATTATGTATTATAATATCTAAAATGGCGCCCAAAATTCAAAATGGCCGCCATTGTATGTCATTTTTTCATAAAATTATCATGTTTTGATGGATTTCAACCTGTTCATATGTCACATTATAGAAGTGTTAACGTAGGGAACTGTTCTTACACTCATTTAATCTATTTTATAGTTAAAAGGTTGTATTTTGGTATATGATAACAGAGAACATGTGTAGAAATACTCAGAAACACTTCTAGAAATGTAGCTATTTAAATATATTAAACCGTTCGGGCAGTATCGGGATTGTAAAGTTAAACAAATTTATATTAAAACGCAACTTTAACATCACAAATATAAAGAATTATCAATTCTGAGTTGTGATTTGTGTGTGTTGAACTACTTGTTGGCCACCATTTTATGATTTAACATTTATAAATGAATATGGTGTTCATTCCTTAGCCACGGTGAGATCAGTAGTCATAAAAGGGGAAACAAATCAGATCTTTACAACGATTTATCACAGATAAAATATGGATAAATATAGAAATTATTATTTACATTAAAATGCTATTTACAAATATCACAGGCGAGTTATCACAGATCGGCTTCTCAAAACGGGATGTTTACGACACCGGACAATCAGTTAATTTATTTGCAATGATTTGAAATGATTTGCATAATCATACACAATGGTGATAAAATCAAACGTCCAGTGGAGTAAAGAAAAACAGCATTATGTTATCAAACTACCTTTTTGTAGTTCACATTCGCTCAGTTTCTTCAATTCTTTTTAACTTCTGAGCGTTTATGAGTTACATTGGATGAAATTAAACCTTGTAAGACAGCATACTTGAGGAGGTAACGGAGGAAAAAAATCGTTGGGTTGCTAATTGACACTTAATTAAGTTTTGAAGGACACATTAGCGCAAAAGTCAACAAAGCCAACTCAATGTTTGCTATAATAAGAAGAAACTTTCAATATCTGGACGCTACCCTCTTTACAAAACATTAGTGAGAACCCATTTAGATTATGCCAACTCAGTTTGGGCACCATGTCAAAACAAACATAGAGATTTAATTGAAGGAGTACAAAGAGAGACAAAAAAACATCATGGCTTTGCAAACCTAGCATACCAAGAGAGACTTAAGAATCTTAAATTACCAACACTTGCCTATAGGAGAATAAGAGGAGACATGATAGATGTGTTCAAAATTCTAAATGGAATCTATGACCAGATAACTGATAAAAATTTTAAACTAAAATGTGATCACACTACTAGGCCATGTGGTAGAGGCAACTCGAGAAAACTTTATTCACAAGCATCGCGAATAGATATCAGAAAGTACAGTTTCGCAGTTAGAACGGCAAAGCTTTGGAATAGCCTACCAGAATAAATTGTATACGCTAAAACACGAAACACATTAACAATAGGATAGATAAATACTGGCAAACCAAGAAATAGTTTATAATTACACTGCCCGAATAGATACCGGAAGTAAAGTATATATTGGAGATATTAACGAAGAGTCTGACATAGAGGATCTGACAGGGCCTGCGTTGGGAAAGAAGTAAGATGAATAATTTTGAGAACAACTGAAGAAATCAAGTTTCACTTTTCGGATTGGTTAGTAGAGCTTGTGTGTATCTTCAGTGCTAAGTCGTGTCATGATTTTTTGAATTTTGAGCTTCATGTGTAATAATGGCTGATGAGCAGTTTGGCAGAGGCTTCACTTGCAACGACTTTTGTATCAATTGCGAGAAGATCTGCTGTTTCATCTTCAAAATGGTTTCCCATCTCATTGATGGTCGTAGATAAATTTGTAATTTTGTCTAGCATAGAAATTTGCGCACTTCTCGCTTGCTCATGGTGAGTTTCGGTGCCAAGGACGTTGTTCGTAACCGACTCTAGGTCTTACTCTGCGCAAAGACGGCTAACCTCCTGGGAAAGCAACCCTCCATCGTGTCAGAGCTGAAGGACCCATTGTGATTCCGATGGCAAATCCGTCGCCTTTTATTATCGCATTTGCTTGTTTGTGCGCCTAATCTATTGCAAGAGCAGAGAAAGGTTTCTTTGACTTGAACAAAACAAACTTTCCTGCCTTACATACTCTGAATAATGCAAGGTGTGAATGTTCCGATGCTAACATATCCCTGAGGTGATTTGGCAGCCATCGGGCATAGTTAACGTTATTGCAAAGAAACATGGTATCAATGCCATTAACACATTGCAATATAGACTGAAATCTGCTTCCCGTAATGCCCTGACAAGTGAAAGGATTGTCAGTTCCATGATGAGTATCTAGTACCAGTATCGAAATTGTGACGTTTTATCTTTTTGCGCTTCGCACCACTGTAAAAAGTCGAAAGGAATCTTGTTTGGATCTTGTGATTCTTCATCATAGCGGCTGAATGCATCGTGTAAGAGTTCATACAGAGCACAAGTCGTTATCTGGTGGTCCTGGTGCGTTCGATTTACACTCGATGCAGACAGATAGGACTCGGCTGTTCCATGGGAAGTGATCTCTGCCTCAACTAGAACAGAAGTCCAACCACAGGACTGTAGTAAGCTTCCAATTGACTTTGGAGCGACCGTTTTGATATGAAGACCTCCAAACATAATATCAAGTTTGTCTTCGCCACTCCCATTGGATCTGCTTTGCTATCCCATACATTGGTTGGTCTGCGGAAATGACTGGAGTTTTCCCAGGTTAAGATATTCGACAGTGTCTAAAACCTTACCCATAACATGCCTTATCGTTGCAACTGACTGTGCAGATTCTTTGAGGAGTGGAATTATTGAAGTCAAACTAATTTCAAAAGGCTTTCCCCTTTGCTTTGAGATGTGGTGAGATGCCCGCGTAATTTGCAACGTGTCGTCAACGGTTTCTGTAAATCGAACATATTCTAACCAGGCATGCTCTTGGACAAGGGAAAACGTTTTGTCAATATGAAACTGTCTGTCAGTTGTGGGAGGCAGTAGGGTTTTCGATTTGAACGCAGCAAGGTGAACGTTAGTGTAAGTATCGGGTTATTCGGGTACTTTCATAACCCCAGAAACACCTTCATTGTCGGGGGTTAGGTGTTGAAAAAAGGATATGCTCGTTCCGTAGAAAGACGATGTTGCTGACGTTGATGAGGGATTGTGGTCGATGCTGTCCATGGCTGCGTTAGTGAATATACCTTTTCTCAGAGACAAAGGACAAACTACCCTTTCTTCAACGTATCTTTCAAATGCAGCATCACCAAGTTGAGTGGATATTTCAGGAACTCGCTTATATTTTATGCTTAGGCCATGCTCGCGTAGCATTTCCACAAGGCCCTTTATGTGCGTTTTATGAGTACACAGACATTCCCATGAAAATTGGAAACGGTGTTTCGCGATCCCTTATGTGTCTATAACTTTACCTGCCTTCTCTATAGGCTGCGTAACAGTTATACTGCAGCAGCTGGGCCATTGCCAGATCTTTTTTGGATGCCCCAAAGCTTATCTGCGATTGTATATCGACGCCATACTCTGTCATACTCACAAATTCAGTGAGTGAGGACGAACTGCATCTTCAACACGACCGCCGTGTAACTTGCCATCAAATGAGAATTTGTGGTTGCGCTTTTCTTTTCTTAGGACCTTTGCAGCTTTTCCACGAATTATGGCATGTGAATAATTAGTTGCATTTTATAACACGGGCCCAGTGTCTTTCTTAAAAGTCAGTATTACCTGTTTGTCATCTTTGTGTACTTCAAGCTCAGGGATCTCCGCTAACAGTTTCTCATGTTTTTCTTTGAGTCGAGCTCTGCTAATATCTGTTTCTGACATTTGAATTCCAAACTGTTGTAGCCTTTTCTTGTAAAGCTTGGTCCAATTTCCTAATGGCAAAATTGCAGGCATTTCCGTACTAGTCTGTGATTCTATGACGTAAACCAGTAGCTCTGAAAATACTACAGCATGAATCTGTATTTGTCTTGGTGTGTCAGTACCTCCCATCTCTTTATTACGGAGGTGATCTCGTTCTCTGTTGTAAAGAGTGGTTAAACAATATTTATGGTATACAAACTCTTGTGCACTACAATTCCACCACTCAACTTTGACAAAAGTTTGCCGTCGTTTCGATTACGCGCTCATTCATTCAAACGTTTGTCAAAACCCATGGTCAATGCTTTTCTCAGTGTTTGTCGTCTGGTGGCAACTCCCTCGCACAAAAAGCATGTCCGTGCAGGTAAACTTGACTTTCTTTTCTTTGGACTTGCAATATCTGCAACTTCGATTTCTAACTAGATATCTTAAAGAAAGATTTTCGATAAAAATAGCATAAATAGCGGCCATTTTGAATTTTATCGCGGCCATTTTGATTTTTTTTTTAGATATTAAGATTAATTCAAAGTTAAACACTATTCTTTAGGACAAATATGTCATTTTCCTATCTCATTTATGGACAACCATTGTACTGATGACTATGTCACAATATCAGAAAATTGAAAAAGACGCCATTTTGAAAATGGCCGCCATCTTGAATCTGACAAGGGAAATTGAAGTGGCTAACGAGTGTTTTTTGACAAGGTATATCTAAACATCATTTGTGGAAAGTCCCTTGCTTGCTTCATGAAGTGAAATGTTTTCATGATAAATCGACTTAACGCCCCAAGCTATAACAGAAAAACGTTTAACATGTCGAAAATGCGGATTGTACTAATTACAAGAGCATTCGAAATGTTGTATTCAGAGCCAACGTGAATTACCTAGTTAACGTCATGGACATTTTACGTCCTGGGTGCCCTAAAATCCTTTACATAAGCTTAATATTGAACATCAATATCTTATTTCAGCAACTGCAACGCATTTCAACATGTTGTTCGCCAATATCTGCTAGTTTTGAGGAAATTTTGTCTGACCGGAAGTGTAGAGACTAAAGTCATTAGCGCCTACAAATGAAACACTTACTATACTGAATATTTCATTTTGGTCACCACACACTCGCTCGTATGTTTCCACGCTTCTACGGTGACTGCTTGCGTATGTCTGGACAGTTGAATACGTCAAAATAACGTAACGTAACTGCGTTAACGGCAACAACGCCGATCGTTTCAATGCAAAATTTTAACTTGGTGACTCAAAATTCCCCTTTTTATTGATACATTATTATGGCACGTCGCTGAAGCCGTTAAGGGTGGCATTCTTTAAGTATTCTGTAAATGTCACTCAGCCACTGATGACAGCTATAGTCATTTTTGGTATTTTACATATTATAAGAAAACCAGAGAAAACAGACCAGGAGTTGCCTCAGTATTCTTATTTCAGTGTCAGTTGACAATATTCCATCAATACTTATATAGTATTTTTTCAAAGTAATCATTTAAGTGCTACATATGGCACCAATGTAGCGTTGAAAGCTGGTAGTCCAACAGACAAATGTCATTTATGATATTGTGACTTGTCATTTTAGGGATAGGTTACAATTTCATTCATATTTTCTATAACTCGTGATCAATTTAAATGTAACCTTTCTTTCTGTAATAAAACATCTTCATCTCATGGAGAATGTAAACTTTGGCAACCGGGCACAGTACAGAGAGACTGGTGAGGTGTGAAAGGGACAGTAGAGAGTAGAAGTTTGATCAACAATCTGGCTTCCATATATGTGTCATACGTCTTATGACCGCATGGTTGTTATAATAAAGATGTGAACGGAAACTATTGAGTTAGTTGTGGCCAAGCCCAACATATTTATTAAATCTGAATAAGGGGAGATCCTTTGAAAGCACAGAAAACAATGCAAATGCTGAAAATTGCAGACTCGGTTTAATTGAGTCTGCTCATGAGCAATACTGAAATATGCAACGGTGTTCACGCCCCTTAGCACCAGCTTAAGCGGAATTCAACTTTCAACTGTAAATGCGCTGAAATCAATGATTCTAAAGGACCAGAAAGTACAACAACACTGAGAATGAAGTACGGGGCGACTTTTTACAGCCGCCACACAAGCACTTAACAGCTGCTGTTGTGAATTATATAAATCTGAATAAGCCCATATCCGGGTCTGCGACAGGTACATATGTATGTACTATATGCTAATGCATAATTCATATCCCCCTCGGCATTGCCACGCTTGAATTCTGCCAGTGACTTGTAGAAAATAAATTATCTATTATTAATGCACATTGTAGCCATAATCCAGCTATACTATTCTACACAATTGTATATAGCCTGTTTTCATACAGACAGATGAACAACTCTAACAAAACCAAGATTAAAGCTATGTATAATTAAGGAATAATTCGAATATTTATTGTATTCATGGAGGTATGAAAAAAAACCTGGTCACACTGTATGAAACCGCGAAGCGGTTTCATACAAAAGTGTGACCAGGTTTTTTTTCCATTCCTCCATGAATACAATAAATATTCCGAATTACTAGTATTCCTTATAATTTAATATCACTACTGAATTTAAGAAAGTAGTTAAATAGAGAATCTGACGCGAATGTTGATTTTTAACGCTTTTAAAACGTAGGTTGTAGTCCCTCCGCCATATATATTTTCCGCCAAAACGCGACGTTGTTTTGTAGTAACGTTTACGTCAATGACGTCATTTGGCGTCCTGCTTCATGCATCGTTTGTGAAGAGCAGTTGGACTAAGAGAAAGTAGTCCTGACAAGGCGTGGCCTGAATTTTATTTTTTTCATGGAGTTATGAAACAAAAATTACAGCCAATCACAGCTAACCAAATGTAATGAAAACAAACAATATTAAATTATATGTGGGATGAGACATACTTACATAACTGACAGAGGATCACTTCATGATTCTGTTTAGAGGTAAGTATGAAGCAGACAGGACCATTTTCAAAACTTTAGCAGACACTATTTTCAGCAGACAGCATCAGTTCTGATGGTCAGTGGGGTCAACAATTATGTAATAGTGTTCGGTGGCTCAACACTGCAATCAGTGAACTAGTTGATGGCTTAACCCTTATCATGCTGAATTGTTGTCTGCTTCAAATCTACTGTAAGCGAAAAGTGCATTTTTTAATTTTTTTTTATCATACTTATATTTTCTAGATTGAAGAAACTATGTGAATGAATGGCAAATAATTTGGAGCCAGATTAGATGCAGCATCATGGGGCGTCTGATCTGGATCCAAACTATTTGCAAATATTGGCCATGTCGCCCTTAATTTTATAGGGCCAGGGGGGTTCTATGCCATAGCTTTACCTCTGACATCCTTCAAATTCTGCAGTTATAACTACAAGTAATATTCTTTTTCCAATAACAACTTTATCCCATTACACAAAATATGTGAACAAAAACAAAACCATCAAAGAAAATAAGCACACTAAAGTCACAGTGATGTAAATATGACCCGTATAAAGTACTGTAGATCTATACTTACTTATTGTTACTTATTGTTGATTTCCAGTTCAGGTTCAAGATGGATCCTCTATGCTGGACTCCTCTACTTGAGTGGTTTTTCAGCGGAGCTGAATGGTATCTATTTAGACCAACATTTTCAACCAATCATATTTGTATCTGTATGTTACAGTTTGTTTCAAGAAACTCTATGAATGAAGTTTGATATATAGAAAAATAGATTAATGTGAGGATCTCCTACCAGTAGCTAGGATATGAGTTAAATTATTGATTTGTTTTGCATTTCTTTGCATGATATTTTTGCATTTTAAATAAAAGTTACTATTTCCACTGTATACTTGTATTTTTTGCTTTTCAATCCAAGATATAACAATTCTTTGATAACTTCAATTATATTCAATTTTGCACACCCATCTATAGCAATAGTTCAATCACTCATTCCGCTGAATATCTTTTTTAAAGAGATTTCTTGTTTGCACTTTGTTCAAATAAAATATATATCTAAAAGTTCTATTGAACTTTTTTGGCGGCTGTATATACGGGTAACCAGACGTTTTTGTGAAGAAATTATTGGGCGAATGATGGGAGGTTGGAGTGTACGGTATATGTTTCCATTGGTGCTAACGGCGAGTCATATAGCACCAAAACATAATGTTGAATACCATATTTTAAAAATCTACAATGATCTATTATTTCCGTCATATAATGAACCACGGAGTACTCCGTGAATGAACACAGCAAATGCATTTACACACAATTGTATCAAATATAAAGCAATCATGATCTGGGTCTGAACAGTAAGTTTGCGTTTAGCGATAATTGACTTGTGAGCACGGCCTAACATACCAGTAAAATAGGTGCGAACCCTTAATTGCTATATAATAATAAGGTCGGCCATGTGACTATGGGTTTACTATACAGAAGGGTCGGCCATGTGACTATCAACCGCGGGCAAAATGACTCGGCCTTTTCCGACTCACTTCGGGAATACAGAAATCGGCGTTTGACAAGGGAGGTCAGTCAGGTCACTGCGTCGGAGCTCATCCATTGCCGTTCGGATAGGTGTAGTGAAATGAAACCGGAAGTGACGATCTTGAAAAAAACATTGACCAGCCTCAGCAATGTCTGGGACTGGCCAAAGGGCTTTTGCCCAAAAACTGAACAAGTAAGTTACAATCTCGATCCAGGTTTAGTCGAATCTCTAAGTACATGTCATACACGTATGCAGCTGTTTAAATTGGAACTTGTGAGAGTTTGTTATGATTCATTCTTTTGATGGTGACATGATAGACATGGAGGAAATGAGCTGCAAGTGAAAAGATGTAAAGATTAGAAAGCCAAGCTCATAGATTTTGACTTCGGATGCTGCTTCTTTAGTACACGTTGACTATTTTGACATGATATATGCAAACAATAGTCAAGTTTATGATAAAACCGTGCATAGCTTGGTGGTAGAGTGTCCGCTTGCAGTTCAGGAGGTCGCGGGTTCAATCCCAAGCCAAGTCAAACTAAAGTAAAGACTTAAAGAATGGAAGTATTGGCTTTTCCCGTTTGTGCTCAGGATTCTGGGTTTGCAGTACAATTGATTCATCGGTGTTGGGACAAAATGAACGGCGAGGTTCAATACCAGGTGCATCTTTCTTTCTTTCTCGATATACTGCTACACACCCCTTTCGGGTATTACGAACGGGTGATGGACAATTCGTCAAAGTGCAAACTCGTCAAAAAGGAATAATAGTACAAAAGGGGTAGTCAACTCGTCAAAAAGGAATTATACTACCAAAGGGTAGTCAACTCGTCGAAAAGGTTTTTGTATACTGATTTAATTATACAATAAATATAACGATCTTCCAGATAGGGAAATAATATAGTATTAATATATAAACTGCTCTTTTCTAATATTTTCTATCTCTAAGGGCAAACGTTCATTTAGAACAGTGTAGACCCTGGTCATATTATAAGGCTTCGGTGTTATCAGATATAAGGTACACAGTAAAATCGTGCAAAATGCCAAACAATATATTAATCTATAGAGAAATCAAACACTGTCGGGAGCCCTTTGGTCCTGGTCTGCACTGTTAACAAATTAAATGTTTATCATCTGCATATTTACATTATGGTGCAAACTGTCAAAACAGTGTAGACCATGATCATAAGGCTTCACGCTATCAGATAAGTTCTTATCAGTATCCAAACTGTTCGACACATGTTTGATCACTGAGCAATACATTCCAGTGTACTTTTGCCTATGATGATTACATTAATTGGTTTGTTGTTTTAACAGTTTAATACCTGTGCACATATAACAGGTTGAGTAATTGCCAATCAACTTTTCGCACCAGATAAACAAAAATGCCCAGCCAATTAAAGTCATTTGCACGTGGTGCTAGAGATCTACCGTTTCTTATTAAACCATTGCTTCTGTGTTAATTTCAGCATTAGATCAGAGTCTAAACCATATACCCAGACTCAATTTTTAAATGATTTTAAATAACACATTCTATCAAGGATAAGTCATTGGATATTCTAATAGAAGTTAATATTGCTTAATGTATGGGTGAGGGCATAGCTGATTTCTGCATTACTTTTGTCCTGATTTAAGCTAAGCATTTCTCTTTTAAATCAATTATGCTTAAACATTAAATAAAATGTACACTCAATATAATACATTGAAAAGTCTCCCTATTATGGTAAAAGTTTAACTTCATTTGGACAAATCGACTTCAATATTCATCTTGCATAATTATATTTAGATCTGGTATCAAACTTTAAATGCTAGAAAATCCATCTGAGCTTCTCGATAATTGCAAATTTTACCAATATAAACCTATACATTTAACAAAAATGTATTACTATATATATTTAACAGGTTAGTAATACTTAGTATATACCCCAACACAAAATCCTTTTTGACGAATCGTCTTTTGCCATTACTATATATTGCCTTTTTGACGAGTTTACACTTTGACGAATCGTCCGTAATTCTTACAAACAGGGGTACTTTTTAGGTGCACCAATGGTACTGTTGCCCGGCTGGTCACTTTATCCTGACACCGACAAACCATTTGTAATGCTAACCCGAAATCCTGAGCGCCAAGGAGGGAAGCCATTACTACATATTTTTAAGTCTTTGGTTTGACCCGGCCGGGGATTGAACCCACAACCTCTCACATTGCAAACGGACACTCAACCACTAAGCCATGCAGCCAGTTACACCTCACAAGTGCCTCACCAGTATCCTGGATTCCTATTTATCCAGAAGCCCCTATGACTGCAGAAGCAGTGAACACAGAAATCTTTTATATGGTGCATGTGATCTGTTTAAGTTATCGCAAAAAGCGGTTCCGGTTTGATATTAGATGTGGGCAACAACATAACTGAAAAAGTGCAGAAGATACTAGGAGTGGGATGCAGACTATGACAAATACTCTTTTTACCCCTTTTCAATCGTACAGTGGGTTGCTCTTTCAGCAGATGTTGTGATGCTTGAAGGTTTGAAAAGGTTCAAGTCCTCAATCAGCACTATAAATCATTTACCGTAACCCATTACCCCATAGCGTGTTTCAAATATTAAATATAGGTTACCACTTATAGCAGGTTGAAAGTAAAGCAGAATGTGCCTTAAGGCACATTCTGCTTTACTTTCAGCCTGCTTTAAGCTACCACCATCTAGAATATAGAAAATATTTCTTATTAAACATATTAATGATTGAATAAATTGGAACTATTTTCTTATGTGGAGGAATAAATGAAAGACGTAAAAAGTCGTATTTATGGGGTAATGGGTTAAGCCATTATAAGTTGAGCAATAACATTTTTATCCTGTTTTTAGCTCACCTGAGCCAAAGGCTCAAGGTGAGCTATTGGGATGGCCCTGTGTCCGTCGTCCGTCCGTCGTGCGTCGTCCGTCGTCGTTAACAATTACTTCAAATGACATCTCCTCCTATACCGCTGAACAGATTTCAACCAAACTTTACAGAAATGTTCCTTGGGTCAAGCTCTTTCAGATTTGTTCAAAGAATTAAAAACAATGCAGAACTCTGGTTGCCATGGCAACCAAAGTGAAAAAATAAGGAAATCTTAAAAAATCTTCTTGTAAAAAACTACAAGGGCCAGAGCTTAGATATTTTGCACATAGCATCACCTACAGGTCCTCTATCAAGTTTGTTCAAATTATGCCCCAGGGGTCAAAATTGGCCCGCCCCGGGGGGTCACAGTTTTACATAGAGTTATATAGTGAAAATTTCAAATGTCTTCTTCTCTGACACTGATATGACCAGAGCTTTGATATTTGGCATGGTGACACTTCTAAATGTCCTTTACCTATTTTGTTCAAATGGTTCTGGTCGGTTGAATATCTAGGTCATAATTCACATTCAATATATGTATAGCAGACAGCAATTCAGCATTATAAGAGTTAGACCCTAGCCACATTTCCTACTGGCAGAGTTACATAGCTGAACTCAGGTCAGCTGAGGTTCACTATAACAGCAGCATATGGTGTTGTCTGCTACATTTTTTATGCCCCTGCAGTTGGGGGCATATTGTTTTTGTCTGTGCTTTTTTTTGTCTGTTTGTCAATTTGTTTGTTTGTCAGTCCACAACTTTAATCTTAGCCATAACTTTGTTAAAGTTAGAAACTTTATAACTTATGTCATGTTCTGCAAAGGTCAATGTCATTTTTTAGTTATTTCCCAGTGTCATATTTTCTTGTCTTTGAGATAACTCCAGTTCTACTGATGTTAACCCATTACCCCATACATATGCCTTTTTACGCATTTAATTTATTCCTCCTCTTAAGAGAATAATTCCTCTTTATACAGTCATAAAAATGTAAGATATAAGAAATGGTATCTATATCTTAGTAGATGATAACTTAAAGCAGGTTGAAAGTAAAGCAGAATGGGCAATAAATAACCATATGGAAATACATGTAGCTTGATAAGAAGAAGTGTCATGGATAAGGGCCATAACTCTGCCAACAATATTTTTTTAAGTTATTCCAATTTGTCATGGGTTTTTTGTCTGGAAGATAATTCCATTTACAGCTATATTAAAATGTTGTCTTGTCTATTACGCTAAGGCACAATGACCTCAGGTGAGCAAATTAAGGGCCATGGCCCTCTTGTTACTCTTGTTTCCTGCTAAGTTTTTAACATCTTAATTTTGCTTTACCTTGACCCTCGGTTAACTTTTATACTGTTCTTAACTCTACTAACAGACTCAGATGCGCGCTGCCGAAATTACCTGTGAGGGTGTGCAGCAGAATACCAAGATAGATAGATAGAATAATAGTGAAACTTTTGAAGAAAAATGTCTTTAAAAAAAAGTAATACATACCAACATTGATCATATACCTTACTTTTTAGCTCACCTGAGCCAAAGGCTCAAGGTGAGCTATTGGGATGGCCCTGTGTCCGGCGTCGTCTGTCGTGCGTCGTGCGTCGTTGTTAACAATTGCTTCAAATGACATCTCCTCCTATACCACTTGACAGAATTCAACCAAACTTTACAGAAATGTTCCTTGGGTCAAGCTCTTTCAAATTTGTTCAAAGAATTAAAAACAATGCAGAACTCTAGTTGCCATGGCAACCAAAGTGAAAAAATAAGGAAATCTTAAAAAATCTTCTTGTCAAAAACTGCAAGGGCCAGAGCTTAGATATTTGGCACATAGCATCATCTACAGGTCCTCTATCAAGTTTGTTCAAATTATGCCCCTGGGGTCAAAATTGGCCCCGCCCCGGGGGTCTCAGTTTTACATAGAGTTATATAGTGAAATTTTCAAATGTCTTCTTCTCTGAAACCAATGTGGCCAGAGCTTTGATATTTGGCATGGTGACACTTCTAGATGCCCTTTACCAAAATTGTTCAAATGGTTCTGGTCCGTTGCATAACTAGGTCACAGGAGCTAAAAATAGATTTTTTCAATGAAAACTTTAAAAATCTTCTTGTCTGAAACTACAAGGGCCAGAGCTTATTTATTTGGCACATAGAATCACCTACAGGTCCTCTATCAAGTTTGTTCAAATTATGCCCCTTGGGTCAAAATTAGCCCTGCCCCGGGGGTCACAGTTTTACATAGAGTTATATAGTGAAATTTTCAAACGTCTTCTTCTCTGAAACTAATATGGCCAGAGCTTTGATATTTAGCATAGTTACACTTCTAGATGTCCTATACCAAAATTGTACAAATGGTTCTGGTCCGTTGCATAACTAGGTCACAGGAGCTAAAAATAGATTTTTTTCAGTGAAAACTTAAAAAATCTTCTTGTCTAAAACTACAAGGGCCAGAGCTTAGACATATGGCACATATCATCGACTACAGGTCCTCTATTAAGTTTGTTCAAATTATGCCCCTAGGGTCAAAATTGGCCCCGCCCCGGGGGTCAGTTTTTTTGCATAGAGTTATATAGAGAAAATTTCAAACGTCCTCTTCTCTGACTCTAATATGGCCAGAGCTTTTATATTCTGTATGGTGACACTTTTAAATATACTTTACATATTTTGTTCAAATTGTTACGGTCTGTTGCATATCTAGGTCAGTCCTGGACATAAATCAATATCTCCATTTTTCCAGTTATTCTCAGGTGAGCGAATATGCCCCATGGGGCTCTTGTTGTAATATATTCCTTGTTAAAATGATTTTGAATAACACGTTTTTCAATATAAATCTAAATTTTTACTACTTGTAGAGAGTGTCTGGAAATTGACCTTTCGCATGCAGTAGAGATTGTCAATGTTTTTCCATTTTACATAGATAGATTTTCAAAGTGGTATATGTCTAGCATGTGGAATTTGAATAAAAATTAACCGTTTTAGGGCCTAAAGTAACATGATTTTAAATGGATTGTAGATAGTCTCAGAGGTCCTTTTGGTGTCCCATGCCCATCATTGATCAATGCTGTTAATTACTATTAATAAATGGATTGGGTGCTTGGGCTGGTGACTAGCCCTTGGCAGGTACTATGAGAAAGTGATGCTGCTTGATTGAACAACATTAAAAACTATATGTGCTTTTCTTACCTACGTAACCTAGGCTTAAGTCATGGTGTTCTCTTTAAATCCTTGTTATAGAAATGATATGATTATGTCATTGTACTAAAGAACCTTAGCTCAAGCTCATTTTTCTGAAAATGAGACGCTCTGTGAAAGCGTTTTCTTGTTTCAAAAGACAAATTTTATGGTGTGAGCCAACATGCTCTTCGTTGCATATTATCACATGATTTCTATGTTAATCATGACTTTAGGAAAACACTACAGCTTTAGGAAAAAAACAAACCATCTATTGTGTAATTTTCAGACAGGGTAGTGCAGCAGAAGTTAGAAAGCAGGTATCTTCTACTATATTCAATGAATTACCAAGGAGTGTAAGTGGAGTGAACTTGACTGAGGTTAGTGATTCTATTACAGTACTCCCTTCCTACAATGGCCCTCTGAACAATGAATGATTCCCTCCTTACAACAATGCTTGTTGCTGTTCCCAAAACAAGACATTTATAAGTAATGATTTCACTGCTGAAATACCGTCTGTTTAACTCTTTCCTCCCTAAAACTTTAAATGGACAATTCCAGTTTCCATTTAAGTGTAGTCCATTTCTGACTTTTAAGGGTTGTTTTTGTTAATGTTTGGCATTATGACAAACAGTGAAGACCCTGATCAGAGGGCTCCTTTCGGAGCCCTCTGATCTGGGTCTTCACTGTTTGCACAGGACAAGTGTACGACTCACATGTACACTGTTTGAAAAGGACGCCTATATGCGGGACTAGACTTCAAAGGGTTAAGCTTGTCGTTTGCTGTTTATCTCAAAGTTCAGTATCGGACACAAAAAACCATAAAGATCAGTGACAAACAGTTTGAATCCAGATCAGACGCCCCATTATGCTACATTTGATCTGGGTTCAAACTATTTGCAAATGTACTCTAAGGATTTTAATCTTCCCTCCCTATAACTACTCCCTCTGAACAACACACACACTATTTGTCTCCCAATGGGTGATGTTGTAGAGATAAAGGCCCACAGAGGTTGAAGTATTAGAGCAATTTAATGATTTAATACTACTTTTATTTCCCTATTTAACCCATTACCCCATGATAGCCTGTTTGTAGTTTTGAAGACAGGTAACCACTTAAAGCAGGTTTAAAGTAAAGCAAAATACACCTTAAGGTGCATACTGCTTTACTTTCAGCTTGCTTTAACTTACCATTTGTTATGATATAGAAAATATTTCTACGGAACACATTCATAAATGCATAAATTGGAACTATTTTCTTAAGTGCTTTAAGTTGTCATATGTATTCAAAACTAGAAACATGCTATGGAGTAATGGGTTAATGGCTTCTCAACACAAGTTTAACATTTTATCTCATTTGTTTGCAGCACCCTGGATGTGAAGTAGCTGAGCCTCCAGATTTTGAGGAGTTTGTAGTACAGAATCAAAACTTGGTGGACAGAGACCCATACCGAGACCGCCTGCTTTATCCTGATGATGATGATATAGAGGTCCTCTCACTTCCAAAACGATGTCGAACTGTTACACATATTGTTCCAGAAATTGGGTACACATATTTTCAAGAATGTTTTGTCCTTTTTATACGTCAATCTTCAAATGAGGCATACTATGGTATGGCAATGTCCCTCTGGGCGCATAAATTGATACTTGTGTGGCCAAAATAACTAGCCACATAAACGAAAAACGCTAACCTTGCCATGTCTTGTGATATTAACCTGGTTATTACTTAAAATAGGGTTAGCATTTAGATAATTCTAATCCAAACTTAAAGCAACAATGAATTTCTGTTATGTACCAAGCCACGCAAAAAGAATCAAAGGAAATATCAATATACAATGTATATTGTTTTCCACACTTTTTTCTCACATGCTTTGACATACAGTCGAAACTCGATACATCGAACTCGCTTAAATCGATCGAACCAGTACTAAGCCACGTTTTAACTTTGAAATAGGGGTATGTTCGAACTAACGCGAGTTCGAAGTATCGAGTTTTGACTGTATTTATCTGAAGTTTGATGTACCGGTATGATGTTTTTTTGATGACCAGCATATCCAGCTTTTATTTGGTTTAAATTTGTCAAGTGTCCATGTGTTATGCCCCCCTGAAGGGTGTACTATGTACTGTTTGCAGTACTTGTTAGCTTGACTGTAAAGTCCTGGGGGCCGTTTCATAAATCTTAGTACGACAAATGTTGTTGCAAGTCTGATTATAAAAGTCTCAATTATTATTAATTTCTCCATCTTGAAAAGACCATTCCCGAGATGTCACAAGAGTAGAAATACCATAGGTTAACCGTTATTATGCTGAAATGAATAAGAAAATGTTGGATTTGTTCTGTTTACTCCCTCTTATATTGGGCCTTAATGCTCGACCATAAATGATTTCAAATTATTTTTAGCAAGTTCACTAAAATTATGTGAATAAAACTTGTAACAGCTGAGTAAATGTTAGCAAATGCTTTATATTATAGTGGAGAAGTGGACCAACACGTGTTTGACTGTGTTAGAAGATACACTGCAGATTATACCATTGTCAGTCGCAGGTAAATCTTACATACCGGTATGCTTTTTTAAAGCACACTAAGCCATAGAGGTGTTGGTAAATAATCGCCGCATTCATTAACACATTCAACCCTAGTGACAAGTTTACTCTTCATAAACAAATAGTGTTCATGTAAAGAGTACACTTGTCCTATGCAAACAGTGATGACTCTGCTCAGAGGGCTCCTGCAGGAGCCCTCTGATCAGGGTCTGCACTGTTTGTCATTTTGCAAGATATTGTTAAAACCAACCATAAATAGTTAAAAATGGACTAGACGTGATTGGACAATGGAATTGTCAGTCAAAAGTTCCAGGGGTGAGTGGCAGCAAGGATTAAAGTAGGTAAAGGAATAAAGTAGATGTACACTAAAGTAGTGTTGTTCTGATTGTTTATAATAGAAAACCAGTCGACAAGTAATTGATTTCTTAGATTTCAATAAAAAATCTGTATTGATTTCCAATAAGCGGTTGCAGTAAATTTGGAACTATTTTCTTAACTGGAGGAATAAATTAAAGGCATAAAAAGGTGTATATATGGGGTAATAGGTTACTGGTTTAAACAATAAAAGTAAAACAGAGCGTATATACTTTGAGTGATTGTTATTATCTGGGTTGATAACTGGTTATTTATTGACAAATATGTTGAATTATCAATAGTTATTATCTTGTCTGGGTCCCATCACATCATCATATGAATAGATACTTTATTGACATATGCCAGGTACCAGCAGTATACCAGCAACAAGCATGTGCCTGACAGAGAGTGTATGGTACAACAGGAGTATGAAGTGGATGTGGAGGACACTTATGAGCCAGACAAGGTATGTAAAACTTGCCTACATAGCATACTACATAGCTCAAGATGATTGGGGTATTTCAGTCCTCAACTCTTTATGTTTCCACCATACCCTATGCTGGGACTGCTAAGCCTGTCACATAATATATGGAAAAGAGAATGTTAAGTTACCTCCCTCGTATCTACAGTCGAACTTCGATATCTCGGAAGTCGGTTTTGTCGAGCATACCCGTATTTCAAAGTTAAAATGTGGCTAAGCCAAGTTTTAACTTTGAAATATGGGTATGTTCGACTTAACCGAGCAAGAATCTCTTATCTTGAGTCCTGGGTCAAAGGTTATAAAGAGTTTGAGTAGAGTCTGAGATTGTTCTTAAGCACTTGATTGGTCAGATTTGAGCCTAGGCTCAAATCTGACCTATCAAATGCTTGACAACGACTTCAGACACAACTCAAAAGCTTTATAACCTTGGAACCTGACTGGTTTTGTTAAGTTTGCAAAATTGTCTTGTAAGGGTTCTACAAATCATTTGAGAGAGTTACTGACAATTATTATTATCATTATATCAGATTTATATAGAGGTCTTTTCACACAGAAGTTGTGTGTTCAAAAGCGCTTAACCATGACTTTTCAGGACCAGTCCAGTAAGCGGCAGTCCATACACATGAGTGAGACACCACGGGGAAGCTGGGCTAGCAGTATATTTGACTTGAAGCAATCACAGGCCGATGCCAAACTACCCAACCTGTTTGACAGAGTCTCCAATGATGAGGTGGACCGTAACAATGAGATACAGAGGCAACAGAACAGACAAGACACTGTATTTGCTTTGTACCAGGCACAGGAAGAGGTAGATTTCGAGTTGTCCAATCAAAGAATAGGGGTGCTTATTCATTCACAGAGGCATTGGTTAACCTATTACCCCATAGCCTGTTTCTAGTATTGAAGATAGGTGACCACTTAAAGCAGGTTGAAAGTAAAGCAGAATGCGCCTTAAGGCACATTCTGCTCTATTTTCAGTCTGCTTTAAGCTCCAATCTACTAGGATATAGAAACTATTTCTTATGGTACATATTCTTGACAGTGTAATATGGAATTATTTTCTTTAGTGGAGGAATACATTTAAGGCTTAAAAGGTGTATTTTTGGGTTAAGGTTTAAATGGAAATGTTCAGAATTAACTCTGGGCTTAGTATTTGATAATCATTTCAGTGCCGTAACAAGTGAGTTTGCATTGCAAAATGTTTCGAATCAGATCAAAGACTAAGTAACTTAACATCTGATCAGAATCCGAACTGTTAGACATTTTACTGATATTTTTTTCTTGAAGATGCATCAAACTATGTAGAGATAGCTGACTGCATAATGCACGGACAGTATTGCAGAAAGCTTCATCGTTTTTTCTTAACCCTATACCCCATAGCCTGTTACTAGTTTTGATGACATGTGACCACTTAAAGCAGGTTGACAGTAAAGCAGAATGCGTCTAAAGGCACATTCTGTTTTATTTTCAGCCTGCTTTAAGCTTTCGTATGCTAGGCTATAGAAAAATAATTTTAGTACATGTTCATGACTGTATAAATTGGAATTGTTTTCTTCAGTGGAGGAATAAATCAAATGCGCTAAAAGACGCTTCTATGGGGGAAAGGGATAAGCTACATATACTACAAAAACAACTGTTTTTGAAAGTCCATTAAGGTGTGCTATTACTGGATATTAACCCATTTGTGCCCACGATCCCATATATGGGACATATGCAAACAGTGTAGACTCTGATCAGACGCCGCATTATGCGGCGTCTGATCAGAGTCTATACTGTTTGCTGATAGGAATTTCAATATAAAACAAAATGAAAATGAAAATTTTGACCAGGCATCCATTTGGAAAAAAATGGACTAATTCAATATTTAAACATGGAAGAATCCACTGGGTATAAATGGGTTAAATGAAATATAGAAGGGATTGATGTATACATGTATAAATAAAACATTTGATCGAGATTAAATTTCTATTTTAGCCTGAAGAACAAATTGAAAAGCGTGAGTTTGTCATGGCCCCAACAGAGCACTTTGGTCACAGGATCCTGGTAAAATGTCTCAACTTGAGGTAAGTACTATCTCAATAAACTTTTGCATGACTTACCTCTTTTAACACTGAAATTCAGTAATGAAGACTGTTTGCAAATTGTTCCGGTCCTGGTCAGGTCCCACAAAATGTGGGGTCTGATTTCAAACTGTTTGTCACACAGATCTTGTTTCTGTAAATGTAAAGAAGATTTCAGAATTTCAGCAGTTAAGGGTTAATTAAAAAGATATACTATTTGTCTGACACTTACCAGTGATTTTTCAAAAAATATATTATATATAATATATAAATACATATAACTTTGTATAACTTTCTCAATACACACTTATTGGATCAGCCCAGTATAAACTCAGCCTGATAATTTTGCTTCACTATACATTCCTTTGCATCAATTCAGAAATAATTCTGTAATAAAGATTGCTTTATTCAAATATATTCTCTTTGGATAAATACAGTTCTGAAAAGTTTCTTATAGTGCATATTCATGACATAAAAAATAGAAGGAATTTTCTTAAATGGAGAAATAAATGAAAAGCGTAAAAAGGCATAGTTATGGGATACAGGTTTTAGTAAATCTACATGTCAATTACAGTAGAACCTCTCTATTAGACCACAAAATTATGTTAATTACTAGGTGGTTTATGACAGGTGACTGCTTAAAGCAAGGTGACAGTAAAACAGAAAGCTCATGTAGGAGCTTTCTGTTTTACTGTCACCTTGCTTTAAGCTGTCACCTATCTTTTATACAATAAATTAGCCTTCATTTTAGTGGTCGTAATAGCGTGGTTTTACTGTATATATTTTATTTCAGGTTAGAGCTTGAGATTGAGCCAGTGTTTGCATCAATGGCCCTGTATGATGCCAAAGAAAGGAAGAAGGTAAGTTACTAACAGACATATCCTTGTTGTAAATATTCTGGGCACCTGATAAGCGTAGTACTAAAAAAAAAAATCTTTATTTCTGGATTAAACCCTATGGTGTCACTACTCATTAGAATCGTCTCTCTAAGATGATTCTAATGAGTAGTGACAACACAGGATTTGGTATTGAAATGAGTGAGAAAATGTTGGTTTTGTTCAGTTTACTCCCGCTTATCATAAACGTTTGCAATGAGCAACAAGCTTTGGAGTATAAATGCATTTGTTTAACACATTCAACCCTAGTGATGTGTATACTCATCATTAACAAGCAGTGTACCTGTGGAGAATACCCTTGTCCTATGCAAACAATGTAGACCCTGATCAGAGGGCTCCTGCAGGAGCCCTCTGATCAGAGTCTACACTGTTTGTCAACTTGAACTATATTGTTAAAATCCACCCTTAATAGTCAAACATGGACTAGACTTTATTTGAAAATTGGAATTTTCCATTAAAATTTTCAGGGGTGAATTAGTTGAAGCATTTTGTTCCCTATACAAATACTTACCAGTTTCATCTCTTGTTTTCCAGATATCTGAGAATTTCTACTTTGACATGAATACAGACACAATGAAGCGTATGATAAGTGGACATGTACCAACACAAGAAGTCTCCACACTCAGTAAAGCAGCAATCTTCAGTATAACCTACCCATCTCCAGATGTTTTTCTGGTGATCAAGGTAAGCCTGACACAGAGAAGTATTGTTAATAGCGGGTCTTTTTTTCGATGAAAAAACCCCGAACTATTGTCAGTCCTGCGTCCCCTTTGTCAAGCCCTTCAATGATGTATCCTTAATCAGCATAATACAAGACCAAAGTAAGGTTTAACATTCAGTCACGTGCCTATAACTCATTCAATCCAGAAATTTTCGATGGACAATTCCAGTTTTCAATTAAGTCTAGTCCTTTTATAATTATTTTGGTTTATTTTCTGCAACATACTGCAAAATGACAAGCAGCGCAGACCCTGATCAACAGGCTCCTTTAGAAACCCTCTGATCTGGGTCAACACTGTTTGCTTAGGACACATGTAAACTTTAAAGGTATGTACAATGTTTGTAAATGATGAATGTACTCCTTGCTAGGCTTCAATAGGCAGGGCTCCAGATAAGAGGAGTATTTCAGAAAGTAAAATCTTTATTTCTGCTATAAACCCTATGGTGTCACTACTCATTAGAATCGTCTCTTCGATTCTAATGAGTAGTAACACCATAGGAATTGGTGTTTCAATAGGGAAGAAAATGTTGGATTTATTCCCCCTTATCTGAAGCTCTGAATGGGTTAAAGACATCTCCTGGTGACCTTTTGATCATAAGGCCTTGCCAGCCAATTTCCTTGCAAAAATCATGGGTTTTGTGGACATCTAGGTAGCAAAGAACCATTAGAGCTTCTCATGTGAGACCCGACCTTTATATTTGATAGTTTGGTTAGAAATAACCATTGAAAATCACTAGAGCATGAGTATAATCTGGCCTCACCAGATAAACTCAGGGCTGCCATTTCTCCGGATTTTTCCTAAATCTCCGGATTTTTCCCGAGTTCATGGTAGCTTAAAGCAGGCTGAAGTAAAGCAGAATGCGCCATAAGGCGCATTCTGCTTTACTTACAGCCTGCTTTAAGTAGTCGCATGTCAACAAAACAAGAAAAGGCTATGGAGTAAAGGTACGATTCGTAAATTCGCACTTGAAAAATGCAAATTTGGAAATCTTAGGATTTTTCATGTTAACTTATGGCAGCCCTGTGAACTGGTTGTGATGCATGCTTTTACAGTTAAATTCTCACACTATCGAGACAATGTGGGGGAAGTCCCTGAATGGACTGAGGAAAAGTCTTTAAAGATTTCGATTTTTCCTTACTTGTTGGTTATTGAGGAAAGGCTGTTGTAAGAGATTCAAATTGTATTGAAGGAGATTATATTATATTTTCAGTTGGAGAAAGTCTTACAGCAGGGGGATATATCAGAGTGTGCAGACCCTTACATCAAAGAAGAGAAGGTAAGCGATACAGACAGTGCAAATATAGGAACATCCTGGTGGAAGAAGGCTTTAATTAGGTGCTTAAAAAGGTGATAGCTTAAACGAGGGTGAATGAAAAGTAGAAAGTTTTACTTTTCTCATGTTTTAAGCATACAGTCGAATACCGTTACCTCGAAGTTGAACGGACCGTGAAAAAATATCGACGTAGCCGAAGTTCGAGCTAATGGGAGTTTCTCATTTGAGATCTGTATCGTCATATCGAAGTTTTAACGTTATTCTTGATCCTAGTGTTTATTGACAGTCGATTGGTAATTGAAAATAAATGCGTAGGAAAGTAGAATCTGACAAAATCTTCAACTCATAATTTTCAAATTGATGAAGGTTGTCAGTATTTTTAAAAGTAGAGAATCTACACGTCTATTAGATATGATATGCGGGAGCGAGTAAACAATTTTCGTATTTTAATACATTTGGTAGATCTACCTGATTTCATCAGCATAAACATCCAGCGCATGGGTGCTAACACAATTTTTATAACATAAAATTAGGTTTACATATTTCATCACACCAACACAGTGAACTGTTTACACTTCCGGTGACGCTCTGGAAGCGTTAGTTGTTTACATGTTTAATTTTCAAAAGGGCGTGTCCGACTTCGAAACGCCGGCGAATTATTTCGGCGTTTCAAACAGAAGCGGCGTGTTTGAACTGACTTAGATAAAAAATAAATCAGAAATGAAATGTAACTTTTGTTTGATCTCACTACACTTATTCGCCGTACGGCACCTTCAGTCTGCACTACAAAGAATTCTGTAGTCTGATTTAAACAGCGCGGCTATAATTGTCCCAGGTTCAGAATCGTCATCGAAAATATTTACGCAAACTTCGTAACCAAAGTTATTCGGGAATTCATTAATAATATTGATCCAGTGCAATTAAGATGGGATTATCTTTCGTGCTGATTAGTGCAATTTCGGACATGTTCACTCATTTGGTGCTACAATCAGTCACGGTGGCCGAGAGCCATTTTTCGCACCTCCATCCAATGTTTGCCGAATGTGCGATATGCGGTCACGGTGAAGCAGATATCGACGTAAGGGTGAGAAAAATTCTCTGGTTCTGAAAAATTACATCGACGTAACCGATAATATCGAGGAAACAATATCGAGCAAATGAGGGATTTACTATATAGATAAAGAAGGAATTTGCCGGGACCGGTGAAAAATATCGACGTAAGCGGAGTATCGACGTATCGAATATCGAGGTAACGGTATTCGACTGTATATAGAACTGTAATAGAAATTTATCCTTTAGTGTGTTCATAGTAATGGGGTTTTACTGTAATAATTTATTTTTAGCTCACCTGAGCCAAAGGCTCAAGGTGAGCTATTGGGATGGCCCTGTGTCCGTCGTCTGTCGTCGTGCGTCGTCCGTCGTGCGTCGTCGTTAACAATTGCTTCAAATGACATCTTCTCCTAAACGGCTGAACAGATTTCAACCAAACTTTACAGGAATGTTCCTTGGGTCAAGCTCTTTCAAATTTGTTCAAAGAATTGAAAACAATATAGAACTCTGGTTGCTATGGCAACCAAAGTGAAAAAATAAGGAAATCTTAAAAAATCTTCTTGTCTGAAACTACAAGGGCCAGAGCTCAGATATTTGGCACATAACATTATCTACAGGTCCTCTATAAAGTTTGTTCAAATTATGCCCCTGGGGTCAAAATTGGCCCCGCCCCGGGGGTCACAGTTTTACATAGAGTTATATAGTGAAAATTTCAAACGTCTTCTCCACTGAAACTAATATGGCCAGAGCTTTGATATTTGGCATGGTGACACTTCTAAATGTCCTTTACCTAGTTTGTTCAAATGGTTCTGGTCGGTTAAATATCTAGGTCATAATTCACATTCAAAATATGTATAGCAGACAGCAATTCAGCATTATAAGAGTTAGACCCTAGTCAAATTTCCTACTGGCAGAGTTACATAACTGAACTCAGGTCAGCTGGTCAGCTGATGAGGTTCACTGTAAACAGCAGCATATGGTGTCTGCTATAGTTTTATGCCCTGCAGTTGGGGGCATATTGTTTTTGTCTGTCTGCTTTTTTGTCTGTTTGTCCATTTGTTTGTCTGTCAGTCCACAACTTTAATCTTAGCCACAACTTTGTTAAAGTTAGAAACTTTATAACTTGGGTCATGTCCTACAAAGGTCAATGTCATTTTTGAGATATTTCCCAGTGTCATATTTTCTTGTCTTTGAGATAACTCCAGTTCTACTGATGTTAACCCATTACCCCATACATATGCCTTTTTACGCCTTTAATTTATTCCTCCTCTAAAGAAAATAATTCCACTTTATACAGTCATAAACATGTAAGATATAAGAAATAGTATCTATATCTTAGTAGATGATAACTTAAAGCAGGTTGAAAGTAAAGCAGAGTGCGCAATAAATAATCATATGGAAATACATGTAGCTTGATAAGAAGAAGTGTCATGGATAAGGGCCATAACTCTGCCAACAATGTTTTTTTAAGTTATTCCAATTTGTCATGTTTTTTTTTGTCTGCAAGATAATTCCATTTACAGCTATATTAAAATGTTGTCTTGCCTATTAAGCTAAGGCACAATGACCTCAGGTGAGCGAATTAAGGGCCATGGCCCTCTTGTTTGTCATAGATATACAGTATAAACTCGGAAAACCGGAGTCCCAGAAATCCGGAATCCTTGGAATACCGAACTTTCTGTCCGGTCCCGATTTTTTCCCTTCTTATTTTAACCAAAAGTAAGTCTCAGAAAACCGGAACCTCAGAATTCCGAAAACCGAACGATTTTCTCGGCCCAAAACGTTCAGATACACATAAAATTACCTCGGAAAACCGAACATCCACTGTATTTATCACCTCGCGTCTCAAATTTCACCATTGCGATTATCGAAAAATTATTCAACCGAGTCGACCGTCAAACACATCTGGGACACTTAACGTATGTGTTAAGATTGCGTAATGGGTGGGGTGTTTATTGGAGATGACACGTGTATTTCACGCTTGTGACACTTGATTGCTTATTTAAATAAGGCTCCGATCTGACAATGCTACAGCAACAAAAATGCGTTCCATTTTTCGTAGTTTGTTTCGAAGTACGTCGGTACACTTTACTGTTTAGAATTCAAATTTATAAAAGTCAGTAAGGCATTCTGAAGACAGAAAGAAAGGAAATAACTCAGCTATATTTCATAATTATTGTTTGCAAAAAAATTTGCGTACTGAATGAGTGTGTTGTAGAAGCAAAGTCTTACTGTATAAACAGCCGCACAATTAGTTCATCCGCAAAACAAAAACACCGACACTCGATTTGCACAGCAAAAATTTCCTTTAGCGACAGATTCGCAAATTCGGAAACGTTCTTGATTATACTGAATCTACGAACTTCCATAGAATAATGTGCTGCTCGAAATGCTAATAAAGTAAGCCCATCAAAAGTTAAAACAATGGCGCGCGCGGTTGTTTCGTTTTATAATGGTTGCGACAATCTAAATATTGATGTGTTTATTCAAAACACAGATGCTTCTAACCTATGGGAATACGTTTATATCCTGTGATTTAACCCTAAAAATTCAGAGTATACACGAGTGCACATTATACACGGCAAAATACGGCAAATAATTATTGAGCTATTATTGTTAAAATTGCTTTGTCGTATTGAAAGTTTATTCTCATCCTTGATCATTCTATCAAACTGTTTTGATCTTGATGAGAATTCACTGTTACGTTCATGTTATTGAGTTATTATAGGTCCGGTCTGTGAAGATGCATCAGCCTGAATTCACTGATTCATGAAAACTCAGAAAACCGAACACCTCAGAAAACCGAACTTTTTACCTGGTCCGGAGGGTGTTCGGTTTTCCGAGGTTTTACTGTAGATCCTTTACATGAAATAAAATATTCTAGTTTGAAAAATAATAAAAGTTTCCAGAAAAAGTCATTTATACAGGTAGCAGCCTTATGCTTGATAATTGTAAAGCAGAAAGCTCTTGCAAGAATTTTATTTAATTTTGTCCTGCATTAAGCAGTCACTTGTCTTTAGAGAGCTTATTGTTTCTTAATGATATGGCCACTTAACACAAAATTTGAGTATCACGTGGGTTATTTTGATTTTGAGTGCCAGCTAGTTTGAAATGATTGTATTTTGTCTTTGAAAACAGAGTAAAGAAGAGAAGTATCGCTACAATGCACTGCAGTTCTGTGATAGACTAGGCAAATACAGGATGCCATTTGCCTGGACAGCCATCTACCTAATGAACATTGTGACAGGATCCAACTATGAGCGAGACAGCACTAGCTCCTCCATGGAGTCTATAAGAGCAGAGTCAGAGATGACCAGAGCTGCTAGTCTCGGTAAGATCACCCCTGTCTTCTCATGACTGTTAACAGTATTGGACGATCAGGAAAGGCTGCTTGACCAAGAATTTAGGGTTGATGTACATGTATTAACTAATTGTACCCTAGCGATGAAATAGACTCATCCATTATAGTCAGTGTGCCTATAAACTCAGTGTAAAGAGTACATTTGACCTATGCAAACAGTTAGACCCAGATCAGAGGGCTCCTAAAGGAGCCCTCTGATCAGGGTCTGCACTGTTTGTAATTTTTCAATATATTGCAGAAAACTACCATAAATAGTCATAAATGGACAAAGGATTTTTGCTTGAAAAGTTTCAGTCCTGAGTGAATGAGTTAAAAGAGTCAATTTTTCATGAAACTTAAGGCTTCCCTAATCACTTGACTGTCATACACTGGCATTGGCAAATTGTCATGGATTCCTATCAGAGACCAAGTATTTTGGCATATTGTATCAATGTTTCTACAGTTTAAACCTCAGAATTCTATGTTTGACAAATATCTATCACTGAGATTTTCTTTGTAGAAGTCAACTATTAGTGTATGTTTAAAAAATAAAGAATACTAAAAGAGGATCCATTAAACCATTTAGATCTACCCTGTAACCCATTTCTAGTTTTGAAGATAGATTACCACTTGAAAGTAGGCTGAAAGTAAAGCAGAATGTGCCTTAAGGCACATTCTGCTCTCATTTTAGCCTGCTTTAGGCTATCATCTGCTTGGGTATAGAAAATATTTCTTGTGAAACATATTCACAACTGCATAAGATTATTTAACTATTTTGTTAAGTGGAGGAGTTTATGAAAAGCATAAAAAGGTGTAACTATTAAGTAAAGGGTTGAATATCTAATTCCTCTCTTATTTATTTGTTGATCAAAAGAGAGTGTACTGTAATAAGCAAAACAGAGTGTACTGTAATAAGCAATGTTCACATTTACAGTCGATATCTCTAACTGGCATAAATCGAAATTTTCCGTATTTCAAAGCTCAGACATAGCTAAGTTAAAGTCATGCTTAAACTTTGAAATACGGTTATGTTCAACTAAGGTGAGTTCCAAAATAATGAAATTCAACTGTAGGTATACAGGTAATTTTGAAAGAAGTGAGCTTGAGATACCGAAATGTGACTGTATAGTAAAACCTCTCTATTACGACCACTAAATTGTTGTAATTATTTTAGTGTTTACGACAGTTGACAGCTTAAAGCAAGATGGTAGTAGAACAGAAAGCTCCTATAGGAGCTTTCTGTTTTACTACCACCTTGCTTTAAGCTGTCACATGTCTATTATGCAATCTTTTATCCTTCATTTTATTGGTCGTAATAGAGAGGTTTAACTGTATTTTCTTTTTCTAGACAGGAGAAGTGGCATGCAGCCTGGTCAGTATGATAGTTTCAGGAAGAGACCCAAGGATGATATACAGGCCAGTAGAAGTCTGGAGAGAGGGCGCTCAGGCTATGAGAAAAGACGTAGCTGGACCCCTGATGATTATGGAAACAGCTTAAGTAACTTCCGTCCAGTCACTCTTACGGTCTCAAGCTTCTTCAAGCAGGTGTGTGCAACACTTTCTGTGGATAGATAATATATCAATTCTTGTTAATGCGA
This sequence comes from Gari tellinella, assembly GCA_922989275.2. Classification (NCBI taxonomy): domain Eukaryota; kingdom Metazoa; phylum Mollusca; class Bivalvia; order Cardiida; family Psammobiidae; genus Gari; species Gari tellinella. The sequence goes on along the minus strand of OV277859.1, from coordinate 12,413,266 downwards.
TTTACAGTAAAACCTTTCTATTGCGGACACTAAAACGAAGCATAATTCATAGTATAAAAGACAGGTGATAGCTTAAAGCAGGGTGACAGTGAAACAGAAAGCTCCTAAAGGAGCTTTCTGTTTCACTGTCACCTTTGCTTTAAGAAGTCACCTGCTTAAACACCCACTAATCAACAAAAATAATGGCCGTTATAGAGAGGTTCTACTGTATATGCTCCATGTGTCAGTTTAGCTGACTTGGATTGTCACTGAAGAGAGGTTATACTGCATATAAAGTGTTCCCTCTCTACAACAACACCCAATGGGAGACAAAGATTGTGTGTTTTGTTCGGAGAGAGTCATTATAGGGAGGGAATATTAATAATCTTAGACTATATATGCAAACAGTTTTAACCCAGATCATACGCCGTGTAACATGGAGTCTGACCTGGGCTCAAACTGTTTGTCACTTGTCTTTATGTTTTTTCTGTCAAAATGTCCAATATGAAACTTTGAGATAAACAGCAGACAATAACTTTAAACAGACGATATTTCAGCGGTGAAAGTGTAAGTTATAAATATGTCTTGTTTTGGGAAACAGCGGCAAGTATTGTTGTAAGGAGGGAACCATTGTTCGGATGGCCTTTGTATGGAGGGAATACTGTATTGAAAAATGACATGTTGTTCAGAAAGAGAGGTATTCATTTGATCCAGAGTTGTAGAACCCTGTAGAAATTATGTTTTATTTGAAAATTCAACTTCTAAATTTTACCTAGTCTGAATTGGTATTCTTATCATACTTACTAGACCCACAACTAACTAACCTATTACCCCATAAATATGCCTTTTTACGCCTCTAATTTATCCTTCCACTAAAGAAAAAAATTCCAATTTACACAGTTGTGGATATTTAATAGTAGAAAAAAATTCTATATTCTTGCAGCTGGTAGCTTAAAGCAGGCTGAAAGTAAAACAGAATGCGCCTTAAGGCACAAGGCACATTCTGCTTCACTTTCAACCTGCTTTAAATGGTCTCATATCTTCAATACTAAAAATAGGCTATGGGGTTATGGGTTAATTGAAGGGGTTTAAAAACTAATTGATATTGTAGGCTCATATATACTTGTTCAATGTGTTTGTTGTCAGAGTTGTTGAAATTTTGTTTATTTCCTGTCATATTAAAAAGAATGTCATTATGCCTCACTTCAGGAAAGTGACAAACTCAGTGATGAAGACTTGTATAAATACCTGATTGACATCAAGCGGCCAGCGAATGTCCTCAAAAAGCTTAAATGCATACCAGGTTTGTAGCATGTAGTTTATACCTATACATAATACAATCAAGCTTTGGGACCAGTTTAATGACTAGATTGTAGAAAATAAGTCCAAATAAACAGAAACTGGAATAGATGCTTTCACTGGTTAGAAGCATTCTTGTGGAAATTCAACTGTGTAGTATTGTTCATTGTGATTAATTTCTAAACATTTTGATTTCACACACAAAACATATTGAAAGCTTTATCTTTACCTTTCCAATTTATACAGTCATGAATATGCACCATAAGGAATATTTTGTATATCCTATCAGATGGTAGTGTGGGTTAATCTTTAGGAAAGTATTAGATTTCAGACTTTTAATTTTCAGGGACTCTTAAGCTGGATATTTCACCGTGTCCTGATGAGCCAAAGCAAGTACTTACGGCAGACCTATGGAAGGTAGAGCCATACCCTGAGGACAAAAACAAACCGGTCAAAGAAATCCTTGAGTTCCCAACACATGAAGTATTCTCCATGGCAACCACTTACAGGTCAGTGTTTGTGTCCAGTTGCATTACTCTTTCCTTATTTCTACTTTAACCCATTTCTCCATAAATATTGTATTCTTAAGCCTCTAATTATTTCTATGTGTGTTAAAAGAAAGGAGTCCCCTCCTGAACATTAAGCACAGACAATATTTTCAATATCTTTCCAGCAGGTAGCTTAACACATTCAACCCTAGTGAAAAGTATACTCATCATATACAAACAGTGTACCTGTAAGGATTACACTTGTCCTATGCAAAAAGTGTAGACTCTGATCAGAGGGCTCCACTGTTTGTCATTTGAAATATGTTGTTAAAATCTACCCTAAATAGTAAAAAATGGACTAGACTTATTCTTTTGAAATTGGCATTGTCCATTAAACGTTTCAGGGGTGAATGAGTTAAGGCAGGTTGAAAGTAAAACGGAATGTGCCTGAAGGAGCATGTTGCTTTATTTTCAACCTGATTTAAGTGGTCACTTGTCATAAAAACTAGAAACAATTTATGGGGTAAAGGATTAACACACTCATCCCTGAAACTTTAAAGGACATTTCCAGTTTTCCTGTTATGTATATTTCATGTATGACTATTTAGGGTTGTTCTGTGCAGAGTATAGCAAAATGACTAGTTTCAGAGTTTGACTTTAACAGAGATACATTTTCATATGTTTCCTATAGCCTACATCTCTTTGTGGTAGATTTCAGATTTACTTTCAACTTCATAAATACACCTTTTTATGCCTTTAATTTATTCCCCCCCCCCCCCATTGAAGATTAATAGCTCCACTTTATACCTTCATGTATATACACCCTAAGTACATGTAATATTTCCTATATCCTAGCAGATGGTAGCTTAAAGCAGAATATGCCTTAAGGTGCATTCTGCTTTACTTTCAACCTGCTTTAAGTGATCACCTGTCTTCAAAACTAGAAACAGGGTATCAGATAAAGGGTTAAGCAGCCGAATTGATAAGAGTAATATTGTTCAAATCAGTGTTTTGTAATGTCTAAGTTATTAGTACTAATCTTGGTGTAATTTTATTGCTAAGAAATTTGATATATCGCTTACACTGGACTGCTGATGAAATGTTAATTGTAGGAACCTGATGTTTGTGTGTCCAAAGAGCCTGAACTTTGCCAACAGACAAGGATCAGCCAGGAATATAGCTGTGAAAGTCCAGCTGATGTGTGGAGAGGATGAAATGTCAGCCATACCGGTACTGCCTTACATTGTCAAGACTTTGATTAAGTTTGCTGATGTCTGTTCCTACCTGATATACATGTTTTACAGTTTGTGCTTAACCTCTTCACTGCCTTAACCCAAGTACAACGGTTATTTGTAAATAGTTTGGACCCTAATCAGATGCAGCATGATGCATCATCTGACTAGATTTCAAACTGTTTTATACTCATTTCAATATTTTCTGTTAAGTAACAGCAGACAATGATTGCCTAAAGCAGAGCCATCATGGCAGTGACAGGGTTAAACAATCATGTACATTTGCAAACAGTTTGCAGCCTCATTTGATGCGAAGTTATTGCCTTGAATTGTTTTCCACTCAGGTTCTTAAAGTGTTCTCACTTCAAGGAGCTTTTGAGCTCAATACAACTTGGGTCATGTCCAGCAAAGTTCAAGGTCATTTACAGGTAAAAAAGGGTGATTTTAAAATTGGCCATAACTTTAAAACTGCCTGTGATAGAGGCTTTATATTCTGCACGTGTACTCAAATTAAGAAGCTCTATAGCTTGGTTTAACTTGGGACATGGCTGGAAAAGTTCAAGAGGTCAAATTTGGTTAATTTAACATTGGTCATTGACTTCATATGTGGCATGTGTGCTCAACTCAAGAAGCTCTTGAGCTCAGTACATGTCTGACAGTCAATGTCATTTAGAGGTCATGGTCACCTCAGGGGGCATAGTGTTTCACAAACACATCTTGTTTATAAAAGTTTTTTTTAATCAAAGTTTTATTAAAATTTTTACCCATATTACATGTTCAAGGAAAAGGTTCCTAGAGAAATCTTGTATTTGTTGAATTTGATTGTTCTTGTTTTGTAGGCTATATTTGGGAAGTCCTGTTGTCCTGAACTATCCAAAGAGGCATACACATCAGTGACCTATCACAACAAGTAAGGTTTATACTGATTTTACACATATCATAATATGTAAAGTTAGTTTAATAAAACTTATCAAAAGAAGTAAGTGACAATTGTTTTGCCTAGTCTGGATTCAAAACTGCTGACACTCTGATCCAATATCTAGAAAATTGGGATTGAAAACCATTTAACCCTTTACTCTATACCATATTTCTACTTTTGAAAGCATATGTTCACTTAAAGCAGGTTGAAAGAAAAGCAGAATGTGCCTTAAGGCACATTCTGTTTTACTTTCAGCCTGCTTTAACTCTTTCCTCCCTGAAACTTTAAATGGACAATCCCTGTTTCCAGTTTAGTCCAGTCCATTTCTGACTTTTAAGGGTTGTTTTTGTCAATGTTTGGAATTATGACAAACAGTGACGACCCTGATCAGAGGGCTCCTTTCGGAGCCCTCTGATCTGGGTCTTCACTGTTTGCACAGGACAATTTAATATTCACATGTTCATCGTTTGAAAATGACGCCTATATGCGGGACTAGGGTTCAAAGGGTTAAACTACTATCTGCTAGGATATAGAAACTTTTCTTACTGTGCATATTCAGAATTGTATAAAGTAGAACTATTTTCTTCAGTGGAAGAATAAGTTTATTGCGTAAAAAGGCGTAATTATGCAGTAAAGGGTTAAGCAGATGAAATGATACATGAACATTTTGTAGCAAGCAAAAAGTAAACTTCGAGATTATCATATGAACCTGTTTTAAAAAATTTGTACTTCTTATAAGATGCTGACTTTATTACTTACAGGTCACCTGATTTTTATGAGGAGATCAAACTTCGGCTCCCAGCTCATTTGTCTGAGGTGCACCATCTGCTGTTTACTTTCTACCACATTAGCTGCCAAACTAAGAAAGGGGAACCAACTCCAGTAGAAACACCAGTGGGCTACACTGTAAGATCAGATTGCATTGATGTTTTTTACCATTAAGTTAACACACGGAAGCCTAGCATCTTGTCCTTTAAAAACTATGTACCTGTAAAGAGTAGAAGTGTCCTATGCAACTAGTGTAGACCCAGATCAGAGGGCTGAACTGTTTGTCATTTTGCATTATATTGCAGAACCATAAATAGTCATAAATGGACTTGACTTAATTTGAAACCAGAACTGTCCATTAAAATATTCTTGGTTGAATGAATTAAAAGTGCTGATTGCAGCGTGGCTTGCATTTGCAAACAGAAAGTATCTGGGTCAGAAGTCTAGTATCTGTGCATTTGAACAGGATTCAATCAGTTTTCTTCTATGTTTTTGCAAAAAATTTGAAGGAATGAACAATATTTGTTTTGTTTTTTAATTTGGAGAATGAAGTGAATGTGACTAACTTTTTTGCTAATGTAGAGAAGGGTATGTCAAAGTAAATTTCAGTTTTGTAGATATAGTGATATAATTGATAGTATTAAAGGTTCATTTTGCTACTAATGTAAGGATTTTTTAACCCATTACCCCATAAATATGCCTTTTTATGCTTCTAATTTATTCCACTTATGAAGAAAATAATACCAATTTATAGTTTAACAAAAAAGATTCATAAGAAATGTTTTCTATATTCTAGCAGATAATATCTTAAAGCAGGCTGAAAGTAAAGCAGAATGTGCCTTCAACCTGCTTTAAGTGGCCACCTATCTCAAAACTAGAAACTGGCTATAGGGTAATGGGTTGATAAAGAACTTGGCTTTTATTTTCAGTGGCTTCCATTGATTAGAGATGGGCGCCTCCATGTTGGAGACTTTGTGTTGCCAGTGTCTGTTGAGAGACTGCCTGCCAGCTACTCTATATTGTTTCCTGATGTAAGTGTTACATTAGAGTCCACCAGTTCTTGTATACTTCTGTAATGATCCTAAGTATTGGAACATTCAAGCCTGAGCAAGCAGTGTAGACCCTGATCAGACTGCTCCTTCAGGAGCAGTCTGATCAGGGTCTACACTGTTTGCCATTCAGTTTGCACATTTTAGACAAATTACTGTGTGATGTAACTAATTTGTTCAAATTTTAGGATAATTACAGCAGTTACACATTTATTGGAACAGTCAAGCCTGAGCAAACAGTGTAGACCCTGATCAGACTACTCATGAAGGAGCAGTCTGATTAGGGTCTAGATTTACTTTGAGTGGTCATATTAGCGGGAAGTTTTCAGTAATAATAATAAAAAAAAGTCATAAAACAAAGAACAATAAATCAAGATTTTGGACTTCATTTTGTAGATTTAACTCTTCGCCCCCTGAATTTTGATTTATAAAATTCAACCCACCATAAATATTTATTGTCTGAACTATTACATTGGCAAACGAAATAAAGAAAATTTTCTTGAAGAAGGAAAGCAAACTTGTGTCACACAGATCTTATAAGAAAGCAGTGCATTGTTTTCAATAATTGTCAATACATGTAATCTCTTATAGCAGGAGAAGTGCCAAAGCTTAATTCTTAGCACGATAGTGGTGAAACTGTAATAACTTTGCAAACAGTTTTGATCCTGATGAGACGCATAATGTGGCTTGTCATCAGAATCCATACTGTTTGACACTCTGATCCTGTTTTGAAAAGAGATTGTGAAAATTCTATTTTTAGAACAGTAGCAGACAACAATTATTGCAAACACCAGCATGCAAAGAGTCAAAAATAGCTTTAGATTTCATTTGTTATAATACTGGAAAAAATAAAGAGTTACAACCCTTGTATGTGCACTTGTATGTGCGTAATTGAGATTTCCAAATCGTATTACAATGCTGTTGAAACACTGTTTATTTGTAGAAAACAGATAAGGTTTGTTGGTTTTCTGTGTAAATATTGATCTACTTTTGCTCATTACTCATTCTATTATCTAAGCTTGTTATCTAATATTGGCAAGAACAGAGTGTATCGGCTGTCAGTAACAGTTAGGTCTAAACAGGGCTGCCATTGGTTGACATGAAAAATCCTAAGATTTCCAAATTTGCACTTTTCAAGTGCGATTTTACCAATCATACCTTTACCCAATAGTCTGTTTGTAGTTTTGTTGACATGTGACTACTTAAAGCAGGCTGAAAGTAAAACAGAATGCGCCTTAAGGCACATTCTGCTTTACTTCCAGCCTGCTTTAAGGTACCATGTACTGGGGAAAAATCCGAACATTTAGGAAAAATCCGGAGAAATGGCAGCCCTGTCTAAACTGTACAGGGTAGAATGTCGTAGGATTAGATCACATTCTTGGTATTAGCAAATACACAGTCTGTTTGGAAAAGTAATACATATTGACGAAAACAACCACAGTGTGATAGAATTGTGCGAAAGATATTGATCTGGCTCCAAACTTTTTGAACTGGACATAAGGTTTTTAGCATAGACACATTTATTGGGAAATAATAATAATGTGTATACATGTTTTAACCTGGGACCCGTCTTACAAAACATTGTACGACAAATATTGTAAGTCAGATTCTAAAATTCTCAATTATTATCTGACATATCTTTGGAATCGTCTTTCAAACAGGATTAGATGGTGAAATCAGAAGTTAGATGTATTTTAAAGTTTTGACTTATAATGACCGTATTTGTCATATGATGTTTCGTAAAACAGGCCCCTTGTCTTTATAGACATTTTTTTTTATGAATTTACCCTCTGCTAATAAAGGTTATCAGAAATTTATTTTTACATTCTTAAAGCAGGCTGAAACAAAACAAAGCATTCTGTTACGTTTATCCTGCTTCAAACAGCCACCTGTCTAAAACACTGAAAAGAAGCTGATAGGCTATCTTTGCTGTTGTTTTTATAAACTCCCCAAATTTGATATAACTTGGCATTGTATGATGTTTGTCTCAGTTTCATGAGCATAATAGTAGACCACACAAGCATTGTAGACATCAACTTGCACTTATCTTGATAGCAATATTGACACCAGAAATTTAACAGGTTTTAGTGTTAGAACTCTGAGTTGTGTAATTATTATAGAGATGTATGCTTAAAGAAAGGGGCACATAATTTAAAAAAATACGCTAATGACTCTTGTAGATAATAGTGCTAAAACGATAGTGTCAAAACACGACAACTGATGATTGCAGTAAAACCTATCTATTATGACCACTAAAATGTGTTAATTATAAATTATTTCAGACAGGTGACTACTTAAAGCAAGGTGACAGTAAAACAGAAAGCTCCTTTAGGAGCTTTCTGTTTTACTATCATCTTGCTTGGGAATATTTTGCTGAAAATTAGGGGAAAAGATACTTTTTGCCATCGGGAACATAGCCCAATAACGGCTATAAAATTGACTTATAAAAATCCTTGTTAGTGGTCATAAAAGAGAAGTATTACTGTACATCTTACAAGCTGAAGCATTAACCGTGCTTGCTTCTTTACATTTCTATATTTCTTATTTGAGGAAATGGCCTTTATAACATTGTAAACCATGTAGACTATGGCCAGCAAATGCTGATCAGGGTCAGTACAGCTTGCAGGGATGTAGTTCTCAAGAAGTTAGTGGTAGACAGATTTGCTTACTGTGTATTTATATGCACTACTTTAGATGCCTTGAAGAATATTGGTTGTATGTTAACCAGGCTATAGATTTCTGAGGGTTTTAGATAACAGTAGATCCCTGCTAGTACTGCTACTCAACAGAAGACTTAATGGAGTTAACAAACATAGCAAGTTTCTAAATTTGATGCCAGATTACTACTTAACCCGTTTTTTTACACCTTTAATTTATTACCTCACTGAAGAAAATAGTTCCATTTTATACAGTTAAAAATATGTATCATAAGAAATATTTCCTATATCCTTGTAGATGGTAGCTTAAAGCAGGCTGAAAGTAAAGCAGAATGTGCCTTAAGGCGCATTCTGCTTTACTTTCAACCTGCTTTAAGTGGTCATCTGTCTTCAAAACTAGAAACAGGATATTGGGTAATGGGATAATCAGGTTGAAAGTAAACCCAATACTTTATAGATAATGCATTTTACACATTTAATTAATTCCTTCACGGAAAGAAAAAAGTTATAATTAATACAGCCATGAACAGGCTATGGAGTTAAGGGCTCAGCAGAATGCTCCTTAAGTTAAGGTGCATTCTGGTTTACTTTCAGTCTGCTTTTAGCTACCATCTGCTAGTTTATAGAAAATAATTCTAAAGTACATATTCATGACAATTTAAAGCTGAACTATTTATTTCAATGAAGGAATGAATGAAATGCGTAAAAAGGTATATTTATGAAGTAATGGGTTAAAGACATACATGAGCTTTTAAGCAACATGAAAGTAAAGCAGAAAGCTCCTTGCTCCTTTAGGAGCTTTCTGCTTTGCTTTCGTCTTACTTTGGGCAGATGTCTACCTAAACAACTTGTGATGCAGCCTCCTTTGAGTAGTGATACTAGCAGGGATTTATTGTACCAACAGTATAAACTATAACAGTATTGGCATTTCAGTCTTTCCACTGTCTAATCTTGCATTGAAGGATATCTTGGTGCCCACATTTCTGTATTGCCATGTGGCTTCTAGTCTTGACTCTTGCTTATACTGGGACATTGCTTTGGGCTCAGTATTCTTAAATCTGCCATCTGGTTGCAAGACTAGACTTATATCAATTCTTGGAAGACTGTCTTACTGAAGAAGTTTCTTCTGCTTGTTAAATTTCATACCAAAATTCAAGCTTAATTTCTAGAAGAAATAAAAGTACATTGTAATTACATAAAGTGATAATTACATAAAGTGAACTTATCATAAACAGTGAACTTTTGATGGTGTTTAAGATAATTTATGTATAATTTTGTGAAAATTGTTATTTGTTCTGTTTTTACATGGGGACATTTTTCTGGTTTATACTGGATTTCCCATTTTTGAAAGTCTAAAAGGATAATTTATCTAATCCTTTAAATTTGATGAGATTCCCCAACCATTGTTACTTGTTTTTCAGTTCACCTTTAGTAGCTTTCTGTTTTACTTTCCTTGTGCTTTTCCCTTCCCCCAATTAAACGTTTTGTATGGTGCTAGGGGTTTTACTGTATTTTGTGATATTTTCAGATTCACACTTTGCCAGGCATGAAGTGGGTGGACAATCATAAAGGAGTGTTTAGTGTCAGCATCCAGGGTGTGTCCACAATACATACACAGGTAAATTACAGATTAACCCATTACCCCATAAATACGCCTTTTAATGCCTTTAATTTATTCCTTCATTAAAGAAAATAGATCCAGTTTGTACAGTCATGAATATAATCATTAAGGAATATTTCTTTATTCTAGCAGGTGGTTACTTAAAGCAGGCTGAAAGTAAAGGCGCATTCTGCTTTACTGTCAACCTGCTTTAAGTGGTCACCAGTCTTCAAACCTAGAAACAGGTTATGGGGTATTGGGTTAAAGCTGGTTAATAGGAAAGCAGAAAACTGCTTTATGAGCTTTCTGCATTACTTACAACCTGCTTTAAGCAATCTGGCTAAACATGGAAAGTAGGATATTGGAGAGTGGGTTAAAACCATGGAAAACAACACACAAGTAAACTAGACTTTTGCAACAGTTTGAATTCAAATCACATGTCAAGTCCCTTTGACCAGGGTTTAAGCGTTTTGCAGTCTGCAGCAAACCATGCATTAAGTGGTCATTTGACATAATATGATTTGCTTTTTCAGGATGACAAAATAGACCGGTTCCTCAATTTATGCCGAGTAGCCCAGGAGCAGAAGCTGCCTCCCAGGAAGAGCGAGAGCCAGTTTGAGAGTGAGCTGAAGCACAGTCTAACAGATCTGATCAAATCCAAGGGAGAGAACTTGGTGCAGTTCCTGTCCCTGATACTGGACAAGCTTATACTACTCATGATAAGACCTCCAGTACTAAGTGGCCAGATTGGTATGTCCTGCATCCCATCATTATTTGTTTCCTGTGTTTAAGACAGGTGGTTGTTTAAGCCTTTACCGCATAGAAGCGCCTTTTAGTAGCTCATCTAATTTATTCCTCCACTGATGAAAATAGTTCCAATTTATACACTGTAACAGCCATAAAATGTACCATTAGAAATATTTTCTATATCCTACTTTGAACTTTTTTTTTTTTTCTTTTTTTTTTTATACTTTATTCAAGAATATTACAATCACATATTTATATACACTCATCTTCATATCAATTTCATATATACTCAATATCTATATATATATTGTAATATTGTTATTTAAGAAAGTCACAACCTCATGTGTACAGTATGTATGTACATTCATATCAATATACACGTATATATAAATATATTCGTTGAAAATTTGAATCCTGATCAATGTTTGTGTTTGATATATTCAAGAAAGTGGTATTTTCCAAATTTTAAGCGCTGGTGGATATGCATAGAATTTTCATCTACACTGTCTTCAGCATTCAGAGAATCAACGACAATATATTCCATTTAACAAAAGAGTGAACATTTTTTTAATATTGCAATATTCAAGAGTTGTTATGAATTTTGAAGAAAAAAAAGAGAACTAAGAAAAAAAATGGAAGAGAAAAGGTATATAGATTTTTTTATTCTTGTAGAAATATGCTATATGACTATATGTAGTTTGATAGAAAAAGCTTTACAATTGTTCTTGAATTATCTGTTTTAGCTGTGTTTTGACTTATATCTAATGCCAATTTTAAGGAGTTTTTTATTCCGGTTATTGACGGTATAATTTCTTTGCATTTACACAGAAAAATATATCTTTTTATTTCTAAGAAAAAAATATCAAGTTTGTAGTCTTTTCTGTTGGAGCCTAGGATTACACTGAAACTATCTATCTTGAGTGAAGGTTCAAATTTCAAAAGTGTTTCTGTTATATTGTTTATCAGTGGCAGTCCCAAAAAATATGGTTTATATTTTCTTCATGACTATGACAAAAGCTACATAAATTAGAATCTTTTATGTTCATTTTATACAGTAATGAGTTTGTTGGTAAAATTCTGTGAATAATTCTTGTTTGTAACCATTGAATATATGTATCTTTGGTACATTTAAAAACATTGCTGTATATATTTTTCCAGTTACTGTTATCATTTTCATAAAATGTTATCCATTTTGATCTACTTGTAGGCACATCATCGTTTTTACTTAGAATATTATAAATAAATTTGTTGACATCAATTTTTGTTACAATAGGGTACATATAACAATTCATCGTTGGTAAGGGATAGTCAGATGTAAAATCATTTATTAATGTAATATTTAATTTACTCAAAAAAGATTTAACTGCCTTTTTTAGACCATAATACATGAGGAAGTTAATTTTTTTCCCCAGTTATTCTTTCCAAAAAGGCAGTTTCTACAAACTGGCCATGTTTGTCAAGAATATCCCTTACCAATCGTATTCCTCTGTTATACAGTATTGGTATTTGAACCTGCTTTAAGTGCTCAACTATCTTCAAAACTAGAAACAGGCTATGGAGTAATGGATTAAGGTTGACTGCTTTATATTTTCTGTCTGCTTTAAGCATTTACCTCTAAGGATGTAGGAAAAGCTATTTTCCTGTGATGAGTTCAGTAAAGAAATTGATGGCTGTCGATGGCCATCGATTGCGAGTTGGCTACCGATCTGAAATACAGTGGAGAAAACGTAATTCTTTCGTTCAAATGCAAATGCACTGCAATGAAATATAGAAAATTGCACATTTTTGACAATTCTGACTACCAGTTTTAATCTGAGTGGCAAACAGTTTGGAGCCTGATCTGGCTCCAAACTGTTGCAATGAAAATAATGGTTTATGCTTAACCCGGGTTATTTGGAAAGAAAATGTGTTCTCTACTGCACGCTGCACACAGGGCACAAACTGGTAACCTAAACAGCAAACAGTGATAGCTGAACATGCTACTGTAACTTATAATTTAAAATAATTTCTAGAATATGACCAAATTCATTATTGAATACAATGATTAGCGAAGAGCTCTCCTTTTGCTGAGATCTCGAAATGAGGATGCTTGTTTGTTTTCACAGTGAACACGGGTCAGCCAGCTTTTGATGCTATGGCCCAGATTGTCCAGAAAGTGCATGATATGTTGGAGGACAAGAATGACAGTAATGGGCGTAATTCTGTCCTTGCTGCCTATATCCAGTACTGCTGCACCCTACCACACCCAGGTAACATGCCAGGTAAGTGTCAATGACAGTAATGGGCGAAACTCTGTGCTTGCTGCCTATATCCAGTACTGCTGCACTCTACCAAACCCAGGTAACATGCCAGGTAAGTATCAAGAAAGTAATGGGTGTAACTCTGTCCTTGCTGCCTATATCCAATACTGCTGCACTCTACCACACCCAGGTAACATGCCAGGTAGGTCTCATCTCTCATTTGATTGGCTACAGAGCTCTAAATAAGAGGAGTACAGTAAAACCTCCCTATTACGACCACTTAAACGAAGGCTAATTGACTGTATAATAGACAGGTGACAGCTTAAAGTAGGAGCTTTCTGTTTTACTGTCACCTTGCTGTAAGCAGTCACCTGTTGAAAACACCTTATAATTAACACAATTGAGTGTTTGTAATAGAGGGGTTCTACTGTATTTCAAAAAAATATAATGTTTATTTCTGCATTAAACCCAATGGTGTCACTACTCATTTGAATCATCTCAAATAGACAATTTAAATGAGTAGTAATACCATAGGATTTGGTGTTGAAATTGGTGAGAAAAGGTTCAGATGATTTTTCAGTTTACTCCCTCTTAATTAGAGTCCAGAGTGATTATTACAACCACTAAAGAAAAGGCTAATTGATTGTATTAAAGACAGATGACAGTTTATAACAAGGTGAAAGTAAAGCAGAAAGCACCTAAAGGGGTTTTCTGTTTTACTTTCACCTTGTTTTAAGCAGTCACCTTTCATAAATAACATATAATTAACAGAATTTAGAGGTCGTAAATAAAGAGGTTTATGGGTATTATGTTTTCAGATAGAAATGAATTAATATAATGTTTTAGGCTCCAGTGGAACTGTTCTCGTCTGAAAAATAGCGCTTTTTGTGTGAAAATCAAGTCTTTAACCCATTACCCATAAATACAACTTTTACGCCTCTAATTTATTCCTCTACTGAGTAGTTCCAATTTATATAGTCATGAATATGCACCAGAAGAAATACATTCAGTATCCTAGCAGGTGGTAACTTGAAGCAGGTGGAAAGAAAAGCAGAGGTCACCTTTAGGTTCATTCTGCTTAACTTTCACCAGCTTTAAGTGGTCACCTGTTTTCAAAACTAGAAACAGGTTATGGGTAAAAATCAAAATCTAAGTAAGCTACTTTAATTATTTTAAAATAGGCATTTGATTTATGAAAACCGGCATATGTGACACCCGATAATCTTGTTTTATAGAAATCAGGAATCAAATTGTCTGCAGAAGGCGACAAACTACAGTAAAAATCCATTCTATGAACTAGCGTTTGTTCGAACATACCCATATTTCAAAGTTAAAACGTGGCTTAGCCACGTTTTAAGTTTGAAATACGGGTATGTTCGACTTAAACTAGATCGACTTATCAAAATTCAACTTACGAAATACTGGTAAGATTGATGTAAGCATGTTCGTAGTATCGAGTTTCGACTGTAGTTAGATTGTTATGTGACAGCCTCAGGGTACTAAGCTGAAGTTGATTTAGTTTTCATGCTTAATTCCTTTCAACAGGTCAGATGAACTTGGGAAGTGGGTACTCAACAATGGGCCGGCCCTCTTCTCTCCCATTGAACAAACAGAACTACCAGAGAAGCAGCAGTAACCCAGACTTGACTACCCCCACCACTCCAGATGCAGAGCTGGCAGGATTCTTCAGTAATTATTTTAGTTCAAAAGAAGAGTGAATGAATGAATGAATGAGTGTTGTTTATTGAAGAAGACTTGGTGTAACTTAGACAGATTGTACCTTAACCCTTTCCCCCATAGAAGCGCCTTTTAGTGGATATGATTTATTCCTCCGCTGAAGAAAATAGTTCCTATTAAATCAGTCATGATGTCGCAGACCTGGATTTGGGTTGAACAAATATGTTGGGCCTGGCCACAACTAACTCAGTAGATATAGTTCTTTATATCTTTATTCACATACACAACCAGTCATAAGACATATGACTCATACATACATGGAAGCCAGATTGTGGATCCAACTTCCACTCTACTGTTCCTTTCACACCTCAGTCTCTCTATGCTGTGTCAACTTGTTAGGCAACAGCAACGTATAAGATCCTCGAACGTCAAACCAACTCTCTTCTTCAACTACTTTAATGACGTACCTTTTACATGTATCAATAACTGTCCCAAAACCATTCACAAACAGCGCCTTAAATCCAAACACAGAATATCAAAACAAACTAAATGACTTCCGAACTGACTATGAACCAATCAGAACTAATCGTTACGTTTCCGAGCATATACAAACTTAACCGAACTTAAGAAATCTTGAGTATATATCAATATAAGCAACTGTCTTGACGATCTTACTTTGCACGGGCTAAACGCTGTAATTAGGTTCAGCAAAATAGTTAAAATACCAAAGTTAGATAAATGTAAAGTATGCTTAAAAATGTCATCTGCTACATGTATATATAGTATAGGGAATATTTTCTATATTCTAGCACATGGAAGCTTAAAGCAGGTTGAAAATAAAGCTGAATGCGCCTTAAGGCACATTCTGCTTTACTTTTAACTTGCTTTAAGTGGTCACCTATCTTCAATACTAGAAACAGGCTATCAGGTAAAGGGTTAAAGCAGGATAGCAGCAAAGCAAAATGCTCCCTTTGGGAAGTTTCTGCTTGGGTTTCACCCTGCTTAATCAGCTACCTGCCTTGATATTTATGGTGTTATGCTTGTTGTTAAGACAGGTGACAGAAATAACCTGTTCCCTCACAGAAGCAACTTTTTAGCACATTTTATTTATAATACTAGATACAGGCTGTGGAGTAAAGGGTATAGCAGAATGCAAACATATTTTGGTGATATATACTAGAATCATTCTCTGTCTTCAAACTTTGGCATTATCTTATAATATTTTTAACCCATTACCCCATAGCCTATTACTAGTTTTGAAGATATGTGACCACTTAAAGCAGGCTAAAAGTAAAGCAGAATGCGCCTTAAGGCGTATTCTGCTTTACTTTCAGCCTGTTTTAAGCTATTATCTGCTAGAATATAGAAAATATTTCTTATGCTTTATATTTGTGACAGTATAAATTGGAACTGTTTTCTTCAGTAGAAGAATAAGGCGTAAAAAGGCGAATTTATGGGGGAATGGATTAAGATGAAAGGTGGAGTATTTACTGTATATCTTGCAGCAAGCAGTGTAGTGGTCTTGTTTTAGTGTTAAAGCTATAAATAAATATATGTAACTTGTGACGAATTATCTAACAAGGCAACATTTTCACATTTTCCCTACAAATGTGGTTCTCACAGTTAAACGAGTGTATCACTCATTATTTGATCACATGTGTTTGTTTTTCTACTCTACAGACAGTAGAACTGGCAGTATGAGGGCTGATGAGTATTCACAAGTAGTGGGGAGACCAAGAAATAGAAAGGTATGTATTACACCCTAGTACAAACTTAAAGACTTATGAATAAACAGTAAAACAGTACGACTGATACAGACAAAATCAAGGTCATTTAGAGGTCATTTGGAGGTCAAATAGAGTTAATTCAACGTTGGCCATAACACTGGAACTAGATATGACAGAGACTTCATATTTGGCATGTGTATTCAACTTAAGAGGCTCTTGAGCTATGACAGTACAAGTTCAGTCATGTCAAACAAAATCAAGGTCATTTAGGGGTCATGGTCACATCATTGGCATATTGTTTCACAAAGACATCTTGTTTTATATATATAAAAAAAAGATCAGTTTATTTCTGAACAGAAGACATTTTGATAAAATCATACTAAACTGGCAACAGTTTAACAACAGATGGTTAGGATAGGGGAGTATTTCAATAACTTAAATCTTTATTTCTGCATTAATGATTAAACCATATGGTGTCACTACTCATAAATGAGTAGTCTACTACTCATAAATGAGTAGTCTAACAATAAAATTTGGTGCTGAAATGAGTGAGTAAATGTTTGATTTGTTCAGTGTATTCACTTTGTTCTGGAGTCTTGATGTCATACAGTGGAGAAAACGTTATTCTTTCCCAATAAACGCGTTTACGCTAACAGTTTGGAGCCAGATCAGACGCCGGGTAACCCGGTGTCTGATCAGAATCCAAACTGTTTGTCACCAAGTTAAGCATGAGTTATCAGAATTGTCCAAAAGTTGCACTTTTTCTACGTTTTGGTGCTTTGCGTTTGCGGGAAAGAATAACAGATTCTCCACTGTATGTGTTTTATTATCCAGCTGGTGCATGAGGAGTTTGCTCTGCAGTGGGTGGTACTCAGTGGTTCAACGAGAGAGACAGCCCTTGCCAATGCCTGGTTCTTCTTTGAAATTATGGCAAGTGATGATTATATTTTTTAACCCATTACCCCATAAATTTGCTTTTTCACACCTTTAGTCTATTCAGTTTTTACAGTTATAAATACCGTATGTAGCATAGAAATATTTTCTATATCCAAGCAGATGGTAGCTTAAAGCAGGCTGAAAGTAAAGCAGAATGCGCCTTAAGGTGCATTCTGCTTTACTGTCAACCTGCATTAAGTGGTCACCTATCTTCAATACTAGAATCAGGCTATGGGGTAATGGGTTGAAGAAATGTTTTTACTGATACAAACATGGCAATTTTAGATACTATTAACCTGTTATACCATAAGTAGGCCATTTTAAGACTTTAATTTATTCTTCCACTACAGAAAACCTTTCCAATTTATATTCATGAATATGCACCATTAGAAATAGTTTCCATATACTAGCAGTTGGTAGCTTAAAGGAGGATGAAAGTAACGCCATGTATCTTCAATACTAAATCAAGCTATGGCATAATGGGTAGACGGCTTGTAATACAAATTAATTGTTGTTTATCATGATTATAATTCATTTGCAGATCAAGAGTATGGCTGAGCATCTGTCCAAGACCGAGAGTCTTGCCGCTCCACGTGTAATGAGGTTTCCTCATCAGTTTATTGATGATGTACAGGCTCTCGTTCACATGCTCATCAAAGACATTGTAGACAGATATGTACGGGTAAGTAAGCTGGTATAATCAATATCATTAACCCATTACCCCATAAATACACCTTTTTTACGCCTTTAATTTATTCCCACACTGAAGAAAACAGCTCCTTTTAATACCATCATGAGTATGTACTATAAGAAATGTTTTCTTTATCCAAGTAGATAGTAGCTTAAAGCAGGCTGAAAGTAAAGCAGAATGTGCCTTCAGGCACATTCTGCCTTACTTTCAACCTGCTTTAAGTTGTCACCTGTACTCAAAACTAGAAATGGGTTATGGGTTATGGGTTGACTGGTGTTAAACCATCTTTCAGTAAAGAAGCATAAAGATCTATAAAGACTGCTGGATACGTAACCATATCCCCCATGTTTTGTGCTTATTGTTAAAGACAGATGGCAGCTTAAAGCAGACAGAAAGTAAAGCAGAAATATTTCTAAGGAAGTGAGATGTTTAGGAAGCCATCTTTAAGATTATATAAAAAAACACAGTTTCCAATTACTCATTTATTAGCTAGAGCTAGAACCATGAAAAGGCATTTGTATGAGGACTATTTAAAGACATGAAAATGTATTAACTTTATGGAAAAAAGTTAACAGTAGCTTTTACTAGAACAGGTTTTCTCAAAACATACTGCACTTGAGATGTTACTTAAATTTCATGTCACTCTTATGGCCTAAATAATTTATGAGTAGTGAAGAACTGCCCCTTAAATAATCCTAGATTTTACACGAAAGAACAATTATTTGAAGACAGTCAATCCCTGGAGACGCCTTGCTTTTATTTACCCCATAAATATGCCTTTTTATACCTTTTATTTATCCCTCTATTGAAGAAAATAGTTCCATTTTATACAGTCATGAATATGTTTCATAAGAAATATTTGCTATATCCTAGCAGATGATAACTTAAAGCTGGCTGAAAGTAAAGCAGAATGCACCCTAAGGCGCATGCTGCTTTACTTTCAACCTGCTTTAAGTGGTTTCCTATCTTCAAATCTAGGACCAGGCTATGGGTTAATGGGTTAAGAGAGCTGCTACTCAATGTTGAAATGTATTTCAGTTCATAGTGCTTTATTGAAACGTCCCACTCTTTCACTGCAATAATTTAATCTCCTTAACCCACTACCCCATAAATATGCAGTTTTATGCCTGTAAATTTATTTCTCTACTGAGGAAAGTTGTTCCAATTTTCACAGTTATGAATATGTATGATAATACATATTTTCTATATTCTGGCAGATGGTGGCTTAAAGCAGGCTGAAAGTAAAGCAGAATGTGCCTTAAGGCGCATTCTGCTTTACTTTCAACCTGCTTTAAGTGGTCACCTATTTTCAATACTACAATCAGTCTATGGGGTAATGGGTTAATAATGTATTTTATTTCAAATTAAGTCTTGTAATGTTGACTGAAGAAACATTTAAGTTCAAGAGGTATACAATAGACAACACACAATCTCAGACATGTTGTGTAGACTGTATTTTATTAATCCAATGTTTCGGTCATACAATGAAGAAATGAAGAAACATTTGTAAATGCAAGTCAAGTGGCCAGGGCTACTTTTATGGCTTATTTTTCACAGGACCCACCAATGATCAGAAGCCTAAATACTAGCCTAGCATTCTTTCTCCAAGATCTCTTATCCTACATGGACAGAGGATTTGTGTTCCAGCTTGTAAAGAACTACACTTATGAGGTAATAAACTATGCTTTTGGAAAAGGAGATGATATATGTTCAGGGCTCCAGATAAGGGGAATATTTCAAAAATTAAAATCTTTATTTCTGCTTTAAACCCTACAGTGTCACTACTCATTTGAATCGTCTCAAAGAGACGATTCTAATGAGTAGTAACACCATAGGATTTGGTGCTGTTTAAGTGAGAAAATGTTTGATTTGTTCCAATTACTCCCCCTTATCTGAAGCCTTGTATGTTTTGAAACTTTTTGAATGCATGAAATGATTTGAATGCAGGAAACATATTTTTATAGAGCTTTCCAAACAGTTTAGATTCTGATAAAAAAATTGAGTAACTCGGTGTATGATCAGGATCCAAATTAATACATGTAGATCTATCCATAATATTTAATTGCAAATATAGAGAAGAAACTTTGTAATTACAATAACTGTCATTCGTAAGTACCAATTTGTAGACACTCACATTACAAAGATATGATAAATGCAACAAACATACAGTCTCGAACTCGCTTAACTCGAAATATCCGATATTTTGAGACATAAATTTGTCTTAAATTTGAAGCGCGGTTTAGGTGAACATACCCGTGTTTCAAAGTTAAAACACGGCTAAGCCGCGTTTTAACTTTGAAATACGGTTATGTTCGACTTAACTGAGTTTTCGCTATATCGAAGTTCAACTGTATAGCAAATAAATGCAGAATATTAGATTTTAATTTTGACTGTTGTTTTTGTCAGGTCACCCTAAAGATAAAGACTCTCACAGATGCTACAAGCCTGAGACTTTTACACCTTGACTTCCTACGCATTGTCTGCAGCCATGAACATTACTTCACTTTAAATCTACCATTTGGAACCCCTCTAACCCCATCAACCACCAGTAGCAGCCCCACGCCCAGTATAGCTAGTATCACATCGCAGGACTCCCAGTCATCCTACACATCAACCAGTACTATCACAAACAAGGGAGTGTTCTATGAGCTCACCCCAGAGTTCCAGTCACAACATTACCCGGCAGGCCTCGTGCTGAAAGACCTCTCCAATGCTCTCGACACAAAGTGAGTCAACTCAACTACCGTATTTATTCTAAAAAACTTTCCAGAGAATTTACAAATCACAAAACTAGCTGTAATTTGGAGTTCTGAAAATTGGTTTGCTGCCTTATTGTCTGGCTGAAGATTGTCTGCATCTGTTTTATATAGATTTTTACAATTTCAACTGAAGAAGACGCTTCTCCAATGAAGATTGAAACTACACTGTAGTTTAACCCTTTACTCCATAACCTCTTACTAATTTGAAGACTAGTGACTACTTACAGCAGGCTGAAAGTAAGGCAGACTATTTTCTAAGGAGCATTCTTCTTTACTTTAAACCTGCTTTAACCCTTTGAACCCTAGTCCTGCATATTGGCGTCCTTTGCAAACAGTGTACATGTGAATAGTACACTTGTCTTATGCAAACAGTGAAGACCCAGATCAGAGGGCAAAAACATTGACAAAAACAATCCTCAAAAGTCAGAAATGGACTAGACTTAAATGGAAACTGGAATGGTCCATTTAAAGTTTCAGGGAGGAAAGAGTTAAGCTACCATTTGGAAATAATTATGCTGGAAATGACTTGTGTGTTTTTGTCCAGGACTTGCTAGGTGGAGACTACTTTCCTTACTGTAGAACTATTTAGAGGGGTAAAAAGGCATGTTTGTGGAGTAATTAGCCCTAGGAGTAATGGGTAAACACGTCTTATTTTGTTATTCTCAGCAATGCCACCATTCATCACAAAGCCATCAGTGTTGTCCTTAACCTTCTCTCAAACCATGACCTTGATGTGCGCTACACTGACCTTGAGATGAAGGCCAGACTTGCTTCACTCTATCTGCCCCTGATTGGCATTGTCATCAAGGCCCTGCCTCAGCTGTATGACCCTAACACTGAGGGCAGGTACAGGATGGCCGCAGACTTTGATGAGCTTGACACAATTAATGCTAGAGTTGCCATGGCTATTGCTGGACAGACACTGTTTGGTCGACTCAGTGATCAGTCACAAAACACAGGAGACGTCAGTGCTAGGGTAAGTGATTATACTCCTTTTACCCTACAGTAGACCTCTCTTTTACGACCACTAAATTGTGTCAAATATTAGTGGTTTAAGACAGGTGACTGCTTAAAGCAATTTGAAAGTGAAACAGAAAGCTCCTGCTTAAAGCAATTTGAAAGTGAAACAGAAAGCTCCTGTAAGAGCTTTCTGTTTCACTATCACATTGCTTTAAGCTGTCACCTGTCTTTTATACAGACAATTAGCCTTCTTTTAGTGGTCATAATATAGAGGTTCTACTGTATATGCCTACAGTTACAAAACTCAAAAGAAGTATTGTACTTGGGGTTAAAGAAGATGGCTGCTTAAAGCAGGATGAAAGTAGAGCAGAAAGCTCTTGTTATTTCTGCTTTACAGTTATTATCCCACTTTAAGGAGCTACCTTTCTTAACACTTTCACTTACAGTTTGTTTAAGACAGGTGACTTGTTTGAAGGAGGCTTAAGTAATCGAGAAAAATATCTATGAAATGTTCTTTGATAAATTATAACTCAATTCGTTACCCCATAGCCTGTTTCTAGTTTTAGAAACAACTTGCTAGTTAAAGCTGGCTGAAAATACAGCAGTGTGCTCCTTTAGGAGCATTCTGCTCTCCCTCCTTTCAACCTGCCTTAAGTTACCCTCTGGAAATATACTGGATACATCATCAGTGTTCAGGACTTCTTACTTCTTACATAGGGACTACTGTTCTTAGTTAAGCAATAATTAGAGGCGAAAAAAAAGGTTATTTTACCCATTTACCCAATAACCTGTATATAACATCAAATACAGGTGATCATTTAAAGCAGGTTGAAAGTAAAGCAGATTGTGCCTTAAGGCACATTCTGCTTTACTTTCAGCCTGCTTTAAACTACCACCTGCTAGGCTATATAAAGTATTTGTTATTGTAACTGTTCATGAGGGTATAAACTGGAACTATTTTCTTCAGCGAAGAAATAAGTTAAATACGCTAAAAGTCGCTTCTATGGGGGGGGGGGGGGGGGAAGGGTTAAGGAGTAATGGGTTAAACTAGAGATAATAGGAAGACTGTTAATTTCAGATCCGAAAATGTCAGCTGAATGCTGAGGACACGAGGAATCTCCTGGTATGTTTTGTGTGGGTACTGAAGAATGTTGACAAGTCTGTACTGAGACACTGGTGGTCCGACATGCCCATCAACAGGCTCAACTGTATTCTGGAGATCGTCTACTTCACAGTGTCCAACTTTGAATACAGGGTATCGTATTAAACAACTATCTTTACAGATACTCTTTTATTTCCTCTCTTCACAGCTCCAGATAAGAAGAGAATAGTAAATCCTCTCTATTACAACCACTAAAATGGATTAATAGTATAAATGACAGGTGGCAGCTTAAAGCAAGATGAAAGTAAAGCAGAAACCTCCTATAGGAGCTTTCTGCTTTACTTTCATCTGACTTTAAGCAGCCATCTGCCGTAAACACTAAGAATTAAATTTTAAACCTAATTCTGTGGTTGTAATAGAGGGGGTTTGCTGTATTTAAAAAATCTTATCCCCTCTTTTAAACCCTTTTTTGCTATTACTCAGCATCCCATCAAACAAGAAAGACCTTATATCTCAACCACAGTCTAGGCTGTGACTTCTCATTAGAATCATATCTTTATGGTGACCCAGGGCTCCAGATAAGAGGGAGTAAACTGCACAAATCCAACATTTTCTTATCTATCTTAGCACCAAATCCTATGTTGACACTACTCATTAGAATCGTCTTTTCGAGACAATTCTAATGAGTAGTGACACCATAGGGTTTAAAGCAGAAATAAACATTCTAGTTTTTGAAATACTCCCTTCTCCGGAGCTCTGGTGACTCATGGGTAGTCACACACTATGCTTTAGTGGAGATATAGAGGTGAACGTGTTGGAAATATTTAGTTTGTCTCCTCTTATCTGGAGCTTCCTTTCTTTCCTTTTCTTTGTGATGTACTTCTTTTATGTGCCCCATTGAAAAGTTAAAATACAGTTGATTCAATATGTTAATGAGTTAAATTTGTATTTAGTGACCAGTAGATGAAGAAGCATGTATACCCCATAGCAGCTTTCTGCCTCACTTTTGTACTGCATTTACCAGCCACCAGTCAACCCTTTACTCCATAGCTTGTTTCTAGTTTTGAAGACAAGTGACCGCAGAATGTGCGTTAATGCACATTCTGCTTTACTTTCAGCCTGCTTTAAGCTGCTAGGTTAAAAAAATATTTCTTATGGTACAGACATGTTCATGGCTGTATAAAATGGAAATATTTTCTTCAGTGGAGGAATAAACTGAATGCGCTAAAATGGATTTCTTTGGAGTAAAGGGTTAAAACTGCATAATATTAGAGTTCTTTTGAATGGTCACTCAACACAAGTTTGACATTATTTACAATTGACATATTCATCAAAACTGATAACAGCTTCCCATCTCTTGGAGCTGAATTTTAATATAATAACAACTGATTTTCTAGAAAAATATCTCAATGACTTTAGTACTTTTACAGTAAAAGCTGTGTACACTAGCCATTCATTATAGATATTGGAGTGCTCTGAATAAAAATGATTTCTAACTGTAGGACAAAAATGATGAAGCTTTCTTCATTATTTTTATTTAGCATTAAGCTTTTACCTCTCAGTTTATCTTGTGAGAAATGGCTGCTGCAGACTGGTTGTTTTCTTTAAAAATGTTGCTATTTCACTGGGAATTTTTAATTGCTAAATGATTGTAGATCATGAGGCTGGTACATGTATTTTAATATTACGGTAGATCTGATATTTGCACTATGTTAGTGTAATTCTGTTTGCTGTTCTGCACTTGTTACACAAATGGGTTGAGCTTTAACAGGTTGTCTTGTATGTCTGGCTCTGCAAGTTTAAGTTAATGTTATTCCATGGCTCCAGATAAGAGGGAGTTATTTCAACAAATCAAACATTTTCTCACTCATTTCAGCACCAAATCCTATGGCGTTACTTCTCATGAGAATCGTCTCTTCGAGACGATTCTAATGAGTAGTGACACCATAGGGTTTAATTCAGAAATAAAGATTTTAGTTTTTGAAAAACTACCCTTATCTGGTGCTCTATATTCATAAAATAAGTATGATTTTAAATACTACTGGCATATGTTAAGAGGTATATTGCTTTTAAAGAGTTTATCAGGATTCGAAACAAAGATTTAAAATAGACAACTTATATTATATGGTATATAATAGCTAATTATAAAAATATTATTATTAATTTCTGCAAGTGCTTTATTTGTCCTAAATGTTTGAGATTTAGTAATAGCTATATTTTGCTCGGACAGTTTAAAAGACACAAACATGAACTAAAAAATAATACTGGCATAATTTTGTAAACAAACTATTTAAAAATGCAGGATCTTGGTTATCACTTTAAACCCACAGTTTCTATAGTTTGTATGTCTCTCAAGTAGCCATTTAACCCTTTACCCAATAACCCGTTTATAATATTAGATACAGGTGATCACTTAAAGCAGGTTGAAAGTAAAGCAGAATGTGCCTTAAGGCACATTCTGCTTTACTTTCAGCCTGCTTTAAACTATCATCTGCTAGGCTATATAAAATATTTGTTATTGTAATTGTTCATGAGGGTATAAACTGGAACTATTTTCTTCAGTGGAGGAATAAATTAAATACGCTTAAAGTCGCTTCTATGGGGGAAAGGGTTAAAGACAAAGGCCTCTTGTTCTCGATAATGTTCCCTTCTAGATATGCACTTTTGAGCACGCTTGTTAGATGTAGTCTGCAATTGTATTTTTGCATGAACTTATGAGTACTGCATGGACTTTGGAAATGTATAAGATGCACATACATATACATGAGATGGCAGATTATTGGAGAGTTTGCCCTTTTATTGCTGTATATTGTGTTCTTAAAAGAGTGCTATCTGCATTTCTTGTTTAAATTCAGAATCTACCTTTACAAAAGAAAAAATGAATACCAGTGTGAATGAGTCTAGATCCTGATCAGATGCTGAGTTACTGGATGTCTTATCAGGATCCAACTTGCTTGCAAAATGCCAGTGAAGTCAGACTTTGTAGTGAAAGGGTTGACTCTTTCAACACTAAGTCTTGTGGGTTATACGTTTCCCTTGTGGATCTTTTTAGTTACCAAAACATGAACAAGTCTACTTGGAATTCTGGTAGGTTAATAAATATCATTCTAAATTAACAAACAGTGTAGACCCAGATCATAGGGCTCCTATAGGAGCCCTCTGATCTGGGTCTACACTGTTTGCAAATGTAATGAGTATATTTTAAACATCTCCATGGTGTTGAAAGAGTTAAGGTAGCAGACCACTGTCACATCAAGGTGTAAAATAATTGAGTACAATTTTAAAGAAGACATTAATCCTTTCACAGACTTAATTGTGCAAACAGTTTGGATCTAGATCAGATGCCATGTAACAATGGGTCTGATCTGGATCCAAACTGTTTGGTACTTGTATCAATATTGTTTTCGGACAAAACTTCACAAATAATTAAGCATAAAATTGCAGACAACAAAATTTAGTAGACAATAATAAATTAATTTGTTTTCGAAAGGGCTAAATCAGATGGTTAAATTTTGTGTGAAAGAAATTGATTTATCAGGATAATGGCTGAAATTTATCATGTGTCATGTTTGTGAATAATTACAGTAAAACCTCTCTAATACAACTACTGAAATGTAGGCTTATTGATAGCATTTAAAACAGGTGACAGCTTAAAGCAAGATGACAGTAATGCAGAAAGCTCCTATAGGAGTTTTCCACTTTACTGTCTTCTAGCTTAACCCATTTATGATTACCCCATAAATACACCTTTTTACACCTTTAGTTTTTGTCTCCACTGAAGAAAATATAAATAAATATTTTCCATTTTCTAATAGATGGTAGCTTAAAGCAGGCTGAAAGTAAAGCAGAATGTGCCTTAAGGAGCATTCTGCTTTTCTTTCAACATGCTTTAAGCAGTAGCATATCTTCAAAAGTAGAAATTGGCTATGGGGTAATGGGTTAAAAAAAGATAAGAATCCACCTGCCTAAAACCTGAAACAAATATATTCTCATATAGTGGTTGTAATATCGAAGTTTTACTGTATTGATTGAATGTTTTGGCAATGTCATAGTGTGACAACAACGAGACAACTTGTGAGCATCTGTTTGATGTGTGAAATTAACCAAGATGTTTCTGTCCAGAGCAATATTTGCTGGTTGAAATATTTTCACGAAATAGTTTATTGTAGAAAAGTAGATTTATGTAGCACTGATCATATTTAGAGTGAATATTTCAGAGCAGTTAGATGCCAGTCATGTTTATATTATGCTGTCATTTTTATTCTGGCCCAGTGATCATGAAAGGAAACTTAGAACACAGAGTAAATTTTCTATGTTCAAAATATACACTAAAGTTTGTTACAAGAACCTGTATAGAAGTTGATGTGTTGGAAATCTTGTACACAGATGGTACCTTAACTCATTCACTGCCACAACATCATCTTTTTTTAAACAGAGTCATCTGTTTACTTTCTCAAATTTAAATTTTAGGTATTAAGGCATAATAAATATTGGAATAAGTCAAACAGTTTGGATATTGATTAGATGCAGCAGCATCTGACGAGGTTCCAAACTGTTTGCAAATAATCACTGTTCTTGGTGTAAGAAGGTTAAACAGATGGTAACGTAAAGGAAGACAACAGTGATGAAGAAAGCTTTCTGCATTACTTTTGTACTGCATGAATCAGTCACTTGTACAGTAGAACCTCTCTATTACGACCCCTAAAACAAAGGCTAATTGATTGAATAAAGACAGGTGGCAGCTTAAAGCAAGGTGACAGTGAAAAAAAGCTCCTGAAGGAGCTTTCTGTTTCACTTTTACCTTGCTTTAAGCAGTCACCTGCCTTAAATTCATGATATTTAGCAAAATTGAATGGTTGTTATAGGGAGGTTCTACTGTATATTAATACACCCATGCTTTATCAAAGCATTGCTGCTTAACACATCTTGATTATATACAACCCTAGTGACAAACACTGTGGATCCTGATTAAACGCTGAGTAATTCTGTGTGAGATCTGATTCCAACCCAGTTCCTGTTTTCAAATGTTTAAAATTGTGTTCTCAGGAGAACAAGATTTTGTGATCACTGGTCCTGTCATATCTAACATAATATCCACTTCTTGGCAAAATACAGTAAAACCTGTGTGCAGTGGCGGTTAACCGCAGTGGCTACTCAATAAGGAATCAAAACAGTCCTGTAGGAGCCTTCTGCATTACTTTTTTCCTC
The DNA here is from genome assembly GCA_922989275.2 of Gari tellinella. Lineage (NCBI taxonomy): Eukaryota > Metazoa > Mollusca > Bivalvia > Cardiida > Psammobiidae > Gari > Gari tellinella. The sequence goes on along the minus strand of OV277859.1, from coordinate 12,385,228 downwards.
CATTAACCCATTTTTGCCCACGATCCCATATATTGGACATAGGCAAACAGTGTAGACTCTGATCAGACACCGCATTATGCGGCGTCTGATCAGAGTCTATACTGTTTGATGATAGGAATTTCAATATAAAACAAAATGAAAATGAAAATTTTGACCAGGCATCCCTTTGATAAAAATGGACTAATCCAATATATAAACATGGAAGAATCCACTGGGTATAAATGGATTAAGCTGCACCCTGAATTTTGCATTGTAAACGAATTTATTGAGTATCAGCTGTACACATGTCTTACTGTTAAGTAAATATCTGGCTGCACGAAAGGCAATAGTTCAAAGGTCATTTACCAGATACAATGTCACCATTGCCAGATATTTACTGATCCACTGACATCATCCAAGGAGGTGTACTGTAAGTTTACATAACATTTAGTAAGAAATGAACAAAACTAGGGTTTAGTAACTGCTTTAATCTTTTCAACACAAGGTAGTTGCAATCTGTCAAAATGCTGGTAATTGCTTGGTCATACCGGTATTTTAAATTTTAAGACAGCAGGATCTGAGTGGCACACAGTTTGAATCCTAATTTAAATGTTTTCTCTTAATAATGTGTATGTCGTTTTCATATTTAGAAAAGATCTAAGCAAATTCCTGATCTAAGTAGATCCCGGATATTCTACAGTACATATGCCAAGTACACCTCCTCACTTGGAATTCACCGATTTGTTTTCAAGACTTGAATGTCAAGAATCTTATTATATTTCGTCATTAGTCTATAGCTAAATAAATGTTTCAAAATTCTGGTTTGCTGGAATTCTACAATAAATGCATATTTTGTAAATTTGCAAGTTACAAGTAGTTAAGATTCTGATCAGAGTTTCTTGGTGTCTGACCTTAATCCAAACTGTTTGCAAATAATACTTAAGTCACCAATAGCACTCCATGAGTGGAAGTTATTTTGATTAAAAGTTTCAAGTCTTCAGGAATATTTTGGTGAATTTTGAGTCTAGTTTGAATTTTATTTTATTATATATTTTCTTTAGTTTTGTTTGAAACCAATAACCCATATGATCTGTTGTGGGGCTGAGCATTCCGATTGGCTGGATTTGACCTCTGACCGTCTACATTAGAGAGTGGTTTGGGCTGGCTGCTTATCTTGATTTTGTCAATGTAATTAAATACAATAAAATTAGACTTTTGAAGGGTTAGAGTTCCAGGATGGGTTGTATCATGCACACATTATCCTCACCTCTGATAGAAATTAAACTTAGACCTGGAAGAAGATAATGACAACTAATTATTGTAGTTATAACTCAGGGTTGTGGAAATATTTAACATTCAGTAAATCTACAGGCATAAGCAACACAAAATACATTTTAACCTTTTAACCCTTTCCTCCATAGAAGGCCCCTTTGATGCATTATTGAGTTCTTATAATAATAATAATAACGACTTTATTTACTGAGGCTACACATTTAGGCAAGCCCAATCTTCCATGTGGGCCTCGACATACATTGTATATACATAGTTACATCATATTTAACAAATCATGAAACAAACAGAATACAATATGTGGACCTTCCTACCTAACTCCTGTCCTACACTAAGCAGCCACTTGTTTATATATAGAACGGAAAGTGTTTGTTTTTTTAATATTTTGAGTGGCCATTTAATACAAGTTCAACTTCAATAGAAATGCCTTTTCATGCTCAGAACATGCCCTGATTCAGAGTCATAGGAAACTTTTCCTACATCTTCGACAGGTGAATGCTCAACCAATTACCCCTTAAATACGCCTTTTTATGCCTTTAATTTATTACTCCATTGAGGAAAACAGTTCCAGTTTATACAGTCAAAATATGTATCATAAGAAATATTAACTATATTCTAGCAGGTGAAAGCTTAAAGCAGGCTGAAAGTTAAGCAGAATGCGCCTTAATGCGCATTCTGCTTTACTTTCAACCTGCTTTAAGTGGTCACCTTTCCTCAAAACTAGAAACAGACTATGGGGTCATGGGTTAAAGCAGGCTGAAAGTAAGACAGATAAATATAACTCATTAAGCGTGCGTATGTACTAGACAAACATAAGTCATAAACAAGCATTCAGCATGGGACTGCATAAATCACAAGCATAAATTGTGTCTATATAAATCACTTTCAATGCATAAGTTATGGGCAAATATAAATCATGTGTTTGCTGAAGTTATGGGTAAGCATAAGTAAAATATGTATATAATAAGTACTTAGACATGAATAAGTCATTGACAAGTGTAAGTCATGGGTGTACTTAAGTAATAAGACAGGCATAAGTCTGACAAACAGATTTAAATATAGACAAGCTCTCAAATTACAGTCAAACTTGTGTTAAGATGTCACTAAAACAATATCAATTAGATGTTTTTAAAATAGGCAGAAGCTTAATGTAGGGCGATAGTAATCTGAAAGTTCCTGTAGGAGCTTGTCTTGCATTAAGCAGTCAGATGTTTAGAGAGACCAATATCTCTTGAAGGAATGCCTGTGGAGCACAATTTTGACTGTATATATAACCATATAATATTATGTGTAACCAGATATACATATAAATGTAATACACCAGATAGAAAATGTATTGTAAAAACTCTTTTTCCCTCCCATTCAATAGTAGCTGCATAGACAGTCTGTATCACAGGGAACAGCTTAACCAGAACATTATTTAGAAAGCTCAATTCTTTTTCATCTAACCCTTTCCTGGATAATTGAGTCTGAAGGTGTTTACGTAGTGTTTAAGTCAGGTGTTTACTTTATAGCAGACTGAAAGTAACCAGAAAGCTCATAAAGGAGCATTTGCCTTACTTTAGCCAGCTTTATCAAGTATCCACCTGCAAGGATCCTGGAAAATAGGGTTTACCATGCTGTGTAGTAAGCAATTATTATGTGGAGAAAAGGGTTAGGAAAGTTTTTGTAGTTTCCACAAGGGGACTCCAGTTGGAGATAACTGTTGAAGAAATTGCTTGGGTGTATTTTAGTTTTTGAGTTGTCTTTACAACTTATTTGATCAGTTTTTCACGAGTTAGCTTGTTAATTTATACATGTTAGGGCGTTTACAGTCATTCTAAATCATCTCATGCTTGGATCCATAGACTTAACATTTTCATTTTTACAGTAGATCAAGGATATTATGTTCATTCAAAATGAGGCTTGTTTTTGTTTATAAGGTAGTAACGCTTATCCATTGAACCCTAGTGCTGGGTATATGCATTCTATACATACAGTGTACCTGTTAATAGTACACTTGTCCAGTGTAAACAGTATATACCCATATTAGAGGTCTCCTACAGGTGCCCTCTGATCAGGGTTTGAATTGTTTGTCATTTTGCAATGTATTCTACAAAGCAACCCGAAATAGTCAAAAGTGGACTTGATAAAATTTGCCCTAGCTAAGCATGTTCTAAAAAAATAGAGTAGACAATATTTTTGATATAGTTTCCATAACAACCATAACATTCACATAAATCATCACAGTCGTCACAACTAATCCAAATTACTTTATATTGATTCTAAAAATAGAAATCGAGATAATTTTAAAAAGGTCTTGACACCGTTTTATTAAATGCCAAAAAATACCATAATATATTCAAACAAAATTTCAGACTTTTACTCAGGTTAGTGCTTTAGAGTAATCACGGTCTTCTTGTATTATTAGTTATTTGCTTCTATGTTAAAATACACTAGGTCTATGATTTATATTCATCTTTTAGGATAATGTATCACCCTTACCAATCACCTGCTATTAGCATACAAGTATATTGATGATTTTTAACCCTTTACCCCATAGCTTGTTTATTCTTTTCAAAGACAGGTGACCACTTAAAGCAGGTTGAAAGTAAAGCAGAATGTGCCTTAAGGCACATTCTGCCTTACTTTCACCCTGCTTTAAGCTATCAGCTGCTAGAATATAGAATATAATTATTTGGTTAATGTTCATACCTGTATAAATTGGAACTATTTTCTTCAGTGGAGGAATTGGTGAAAGGCATAAAAAGGTGCATCTATTGTGGAAAGGATGAAAACAGTGAAGATCCAGATCAAACGGTTCATAGAGATGCTGTCTGATCAGGGTCTGCTCTTTTTTCTTATAGTTTCTGTCTGACATGGGTCTGCACTCTTTCTTGGAGATTTGTTTTCTTGTTTTATTTGCCAATTTAATACATGTAGTTCAGACAATAGATACTCGTAGTAGGCGGAGTTTTATTTATGAATATTCATCAGAAGGGTTAGTATAGAATTACAACAATTAGTGTTCACTATATAACTGATCACCAAGTATACAGTAAACTTATAAATATTAAATCATCTGCTTGGTTATTTCTGCAATCACATTTATATGTACATTCAAAAAATGCTTTATAGTTCTATTTATCTACTTAAATGTAGAATATTTTGCTTTAAAAAATCGCTGGACTTTTGTTTATTCTAGTTTTTATCTTTTGATCACGTTATGCTTAGAAGATTAGAAAATACTATAAAAGCTCGACATTCGCACTATAATAAGTAATACAACCAAAAACAGTATGTACAACCTACAACATTTTATAAGTTTAAAAATACATTTAGAGAATTTTCTTGTACAAAATATAGATTGTGAAGGGTGAATCCCTTTCTCTCAAAGACTGTTTACAGTGTTTAAAACAAATGTCAGCTAACACAGACTGAAGGTAAATCAGAAAGTGTCTGCTTTGACTTTAGCCTGCTTTTAGCAATACAATGCAATACATGTAATCAGTGTGTTTAACAATGTGGGCAATTTTGTTTAGGTAAATAACCTTGATGTTAAGGTGACTATGAAAGACTTTAAAAATGTGACTGGGTTTAATGATGCAGTGATAACAAAATTAACCAGTGTGTTTTGTTTATTAATTCTTATAGTGGGGGGAAAGATTTTCTAGACTTAGGCAAACCTTTTGGATGCAGATCAGAAACAAAGAAACTGGCATCTGATCAAATTTTCAAACTGTTTGAAATTAATTGATGATATTACTACTAGTAAAAACATTTGTTCACTGGTACAGATTTTTATGGGCCCTATAAAAATGCAGGAAAAATGCGCATTTTAAGTGTACTTTGGTAAAAAATGATTTTTTTTTCAAGAAGGGATATGCTAAAGTGCATTAACACATTCTGAAACCAATAAGTTCTCAATAGCCTAATACACAACCAAAACAATGGATATAGTAGATATATAATTATGTGCCAAAGAAAAAAGCCTTTATTCTTAAACCAGTACATTTCTATAACTCAAATACACCATATAAACACATTTTTACGCCTAGTTATAAATCCACTGACAAGAATAGTTCCAATTTATATAGTAATGAACATGCAACACAATAAACATATCCTTTATCCTAGCAGATTGTAGCTTAAGGAGACTGAATGTAAAACAGAATGCACCCAAAGGCACATTTTGCTTTACATTCAACCTTCTTTAAGTGGTCACCTGTCTCCAACACAAGAAACAGGCTATGGGGTAATAAAATAGTCCAATTCTTAGTAAAAATATGTGACTATATTCATAAGTACTGTAAAAATAATATAAGCTAGCAAAAACTAGCCTAGCTGTGGAATTAAGATTCTTGTAACCCATTTTTAGCTGACGAAATAAATAACCATTATCTTCTGTACATGATCCATCCATGTATCATACCATGTAGACCCGTACCAATACCACCACCCCCTGCATGGGCTTTTGATTAGCTATTGCATCACTTGGTGGGAAAGCTTAAGGTTGTAAGGGAAACCCATAATTGCATGAAATGTCTTGAAAGAACATATACAGTAAAACCTCGCTATTACGACCACTAAAACGAAGGCTAATTGATTGTTTAATAGACAGGTGACAGCTTAAAACAAGGTGACAGTGAAACAGAAAGCTCCTACAGGAGCTTTCTGTTTCACTGTCACATTGTTTTAAGCAGTAACCTACCATAAACACCCTAATAATTAACATAATTTAGTGGTTGTAATAGAGAGGTTTTACTGTACCTGATTTGGAGTGTGCGCTGTAGCTTGGACACCATCTAACTATAATTGGTAAAAGGAAGTTATATTTGTCACATATCTACCCTAATGGAGGCTAACATTAAACCCTAGCCTTCAGCAAGGCATGGACATTGAGCCAGGAATTGTTTCCATAACCCTTTCTATTATTAATAGGTTGTTTTTCAGTGTTTGAGGCAGGTTACTGTTTAAAGCAGCATGAAAGGAGAACTTTCAGCCAGCTTTAAGATGCCACCTGTCAGTATGGAGGAAATGTTTCCAATGGTTCTTTTATCAATACAAGATAGAAGCATTAACTACATTAAGAATTTTATATAATAAAAATAGCTAAAAGCGTGATCACTGATCTGGCTTTTTTCTCCGGGAAAGTGTTATCAAGTTTGAAATCCAAATCAAGCCATAGTTAGGGACTTGCAAAGTTTAGATGAGTATTTAAAAGAAGTGTAACATAATCATGGTTTGTGCATGAGATGGTTTGGACTGAGGATTGAATATACTATACATTACCATAAAACCTGATATTGTGACCATTTAAAGAATGGTTTGCTTAGGTCAGTAAAGCAAATAGCTGCTTAACCCTTTCCCCCATAAATACACCTTTTAACGCCTTTAAACTATTCCTCTTCTTAAGAAAATAGGTCCAATTAACACAGTCACAAATGAGAATCATAAGAAATATGTTCTATATTCTAGCAGATAAAAGCTTAAAGCAGGCTGAAAGTAAAGCAGAATGTGCCTTAAGGCACATTCTGCTTTACTTTCAACCTGCTTTAAATGGTGAACTATTTTCAAAACTAGAAACAGGCTATGGGGTAATGGGTTAACCTTGTACTCCATAAGCCATTCGTCCATAAATACACCTTTTTACAGCTGTAATTTATTCCTCCACTGAAGAATTAGTTCCCTTTTATCAAGTCATGAATATGTATCATAAGAAATATTTTCTGTATCCTAGCAGATAATAGCTTAAACAAGCTGAAGGTAAAGCAGAATGTGCCTTAAGGCTGGATATCATAAACTATAAGGGCTAGGTCTAACTGCTCCACATATCATGAAACTTCATATGCTGATGCGCCTCAATGTGTAGACCACAATACATGCAGTTTGGTGACCTCGACCTTTGACCATGACCTCTAGGGTCAACGTTAAGGTTTTGTGTTACAGTCTTTTCTAAGCAAACGACTGCACCTACGTTCACGAAACTTCATATGCTGATGCGCCTCAATGAGTTGACCACGATGCACTACAGTTTGATGACCTTGACCTCTAGTGTCAACATTAAGGTTTTATGTTAAAAGTCTGTAATGAGCAAACAACTGCACCTATGATCACAAAACTTCATATGCAGATGTGCCTTAATGAGTAGACCACAATGCATCACAGTTTGGTGACCTTGACCTCTAGGACCAATGTTATGGCTTAACTTAAAAGTCTGTTGTAAGTAAACAACTGCACCTACAGTCAAGAAACTTCATATGCTGATGCACCTCAATGAGTAGCCCATGATGCATTGCAGTTTGATTGCCTTGACCTTTGACCGTGCCATCTAGTGTCAACCTCAAGGGTTTGCGTTAAAGTCCCTTTTGAGCAAACAACTGCACCTACTTTCACCTGACTTCATATGCTGATGCACTATAATGTGTAGACCACAATGCATTGCAGTTTGGTGACCTCAACCTTTGACCTTGACCTCTAGGGTCAACTATAAGGTTTTGCATTTAAGTCTGTTCTGAGCAAACCACTATGCCTACCGTTACGAAACTTCATATGCTTATTCCCCTCAATGAGTAAACCACGATGCACCATAGTTTGTTGATCTTGACTTTTGACCTTGACTCTAGTGTCAACAATTGCGTTAAAGTCTGTTCTTTGCAGGAGGTGAGCTTCGTAGTCTAGGATTACCCGTTCATGTTTGACTGAGCTATCGCAAATCTTACACTGACAATTAGCATTTTGTTTATGCAGTCATAATATCAGTGGTTTTGTATATAAATGAGAATCAACAGTTAATACTAACAAGCATGTAAACCCCAAACATTAACAGTGACATCGTAATGCAACATTTTTCTACATTTGTGATACACCATTGACATTACACAATTAAAATCTAATTTAGTTTCAAAGGCTTGTGAATTCCAACCCTTTCTTACAGACAGAAACTTCATACAGACAGAAAATCATTGTCCTAAAAGAAAATATAGCATTCCTGAAACAATTTACTCTAAATGCACTTGTTTGCCTTTAGCTTCATTTATCCTTATCTTTACAATGAAAATTTAATCATGATCTGATACGGTTCTATTAGTCAATACTTTAAATTAGAATAAGGTTTGCAGTATAAATAGAGTTTAAGCATTACAGTTCTTGCTTTGTTCTAATACTTAATTTCTTTATAGAGAACTAGAAAAGTTTTATGGAGATATTTTATATCAAAGAATTACTTTCCAAAGAGCAAAATTGCTAGGTGTACCAATTACGGCTTGCAGTTTTTATAAAGGTGTTTAACACAATATAAAGTTGAGTTTGTGCAAAGATTGCAAAATGCAAACTAAAGCTTGCAGTTTGTAAATAATGGTATAAATGTGCTGAAAGCACAGTATAGTTGTTATTTCAATATTACATAAGTCTGATTCTGTTACGAACCCTCTAGGGCAAATGGTCTAAAACAAATATGGTAGCAGTCTCTCGCCTAACCGACTCTCAGGAGACCCTGGAAGACTGGAAAGAGAGCCCACCTAGCACGTTATCGCGCCTTAAGAGCGCAAGCCTGCCCAAATCGCTCTCTAAAAGTGACTTATGGGAAGGTATTCAGAGGAAATCCCAAGATTTTCTGAAAGGCACAGGGATGCTCATCCGCAGCAACAGTAAAGATGACTCACCCTACCAGGTATACAGCAAACATTTAGCATGCTTGCTTCTCACTTGTTAAACTGTTTGAATTACAGTATTCCCTCTCTACAACGGCCCTCCAAACAACGACTCCCTCCTTACGACGACCATCACCGCAGTTCCCGAAACGAGACAATTATGTCTAATGCCTTTACTGCTGCAATATCGTCTTCTTAAAATTGCTGTCTGCTGTTTTTCTCAAAGTTACATATTGGACGTTTTAACAGAAAATAAACATAATGACGAGTGACAAACAGCTTGAATCCAGACCAGACACCGCGTTTTTTTACGCGGCGTCTGATCTGGATTCAAGCTGTTTGCAAATGTAAGCCAATTTCCCTCCCTATAACGACTCCCTCCGAACAACGCACACAATCTTTGTCTCCCATTAGGTATCGTTGTAGAGAGGGAGCACTGTATTTCGATGCTCAGTTATTTTCACATGTTATTTTGGTATTGACAGTGTCTTAGCAAATGAGTTATTTTCAACCTCAGTTTTTCGGAAACTGAATCTAATTCTCAAACATTTTGGATCCAGATCAGGCCCCACATTTGTGGTGCCTGATCTGAATCCAAATTGTTTGCAAAAGCTGTCAACAATTTTAAAAAATCACTGCAGCATATACACAGAGATAAGACTGTTTGAACATTTCATGTTATGTTTTCTTTCTTCACTCAACTTGCATTCTATGCACAGAAAGCAGTGCTAGCCCAAGTTGAGTTTGATACAGCTCTTTGCTTGTGATCAAGGTTTTGTTTGTCTCATGTTGAAGAAAAGTTCAAACCATTGACAGCATGGCATTCAATGTATTACTGTCTGGTGATTCTGATTCTTTCCCATAAAATGTTTTGTGCTAAAACAATTTTTTCCATTGCAGACAGTTTTAACCTGATCAGATTCAGGGTAACCCAGTGTCAGATCAGTTTGCAACTCAAAATAACCCTTTCCTACCTTTTAGCACATTTAATTCATTCCTCCACTGAAGAAAACAGTTTCATTTTATACAGTCAAGAATATGCACTCTAAGAAATATTTTCTGTATTCTAGCAGATAATATCTTAAAGCAGGCTGAAAGTAAAGCAGAAAACGCATTCTGCTTTACTTTCATCCTGCTTTAAGTGGTCAAGATAAATGCTAACAATTTGGAGAACAAATCTTATTTATATTTAATTGCCTTGTGTTTGTGTTTAGTTTCATTCAAATTGGAAAGAATATTGGTGTTTCCACTGTAACCAGTTGATGTTATTGTCAGGCACTATTTTATCACTTTATAATAAACATCGTTTTCTGTTAGTATTTCCTTACTTCAAATAGATGTAGATATATAGGATCTGTCATGAGTCGATTTTTAAAACAACCTGATCTCAAACGAGTCTAGAATTGAAATGTTATTAAGCGAGCCTTTGCGAGCTTTATAACTTTTCTATTCTAGACGAGTTTGAGATCAACTTGTCTTTAACATTGACGAGTGACAGATTATTTGTTCTCACATAACCAACAATTTTAAGCTATTTTAAAATGCAAAAGGCTTTTTTTGTAACCCCGTTGACGTCAAAATGCCTCTATAAATAGTGACGTTATAGTGATGTCATCAAATTGATCTCACACATGTTGGAGACGAGGATATTCGTGATCATTGTTCGCTGTAGAAAACAAGGGTAGTTATGTGAGAAATAGAATATATTTGGGAAAATTGTGATGTCACAAATGCTGTTTGGTCACATTCATAACACATAATTATGTATCCTTTCAGTACTGATTGATGCTATTATATTTACAGTATTTAATACTATTTATCAATTATATCCATTCAGAAGAAGGCTCATTGATGACAAAGTCTAGTGGCAACGTTATGTTGGATGAATATTTAAACCTGTTACCCCATAACCTCTTTCTGGTTTTGAAAATAGGTAACCGCTTAAAGCAGGCGGAAAGTAAAGCAGAATTTGCCTTAAGGCACATTCTGCTTTACTCTCAAGCTGCTCTAAGTTCATCACCTGTCTTCAAAACTAAAAAGCAGACTATGGGGTAATGGGTTAAATCTGTTAAATATTGGGCCATTACTTTCTTTAACCCTTTCCTCCACAGGGGTACATTCGAAAGGCTCTATAATCTACTCCTAAACAAATATGCCAGAAAAAATTGTTCATTAAAATTTTGTGGTGTTGGATACTGTGTTATACTGGGTTAAGCACCATTTTATAACTATTTGCACATACAGATGTAGAGGAAAGGGTTTAACAATGGCAAGGTATTAATATGAGACATGCCATGAGAAAACCTGCCTTATTGCATTGCAAACTGTAGACCAAGGTCAAAGACGCGACGTCTGGTCTTGATACACTGTTTGACACCCGCATGCAGCTAAAGCATTTTATGTAGCTGTATTATATAGGGTATTTGGCAGTGTAGATACAGAGGGTGGCTCCGATGACAACAGTGCTTGGTCTGTACAATGTTATAATGCAATAAGGCAGGTGTTTTCATAGCACAGCTCAAATATATTATTTGTATGATTTTGTAGACATGACATATATGCAATATAGTTTACCGGCATTTAATTTAATCCTTATTCACATAGCTTGTTTAAGATATGGCTGCTTAACTCTTTGAACCCTAGTCACGCATATATGCGTCATTTGCAAACAGCCTACCTGTGAGGAGTACACTTGTCCTATGCAAACAGTGTTAACCCTGATCAGAGGGCTTCTTAAGGAGCCCGCTGATCAGGGTCTACACTGTTTGGCATTTTGACATATATTGTAAAAATCAACCCTAAAATGTAAAAAATGGACTACACTAAATTGAAAACTAGAATTGTCCATTTGAAGTTTCAGGGAGGAAAGGGTTAAAGCAGGCTGATAGTACAGCATCAATGGGAGATTATGCTGTACTTCCAGTCACTGTCTGCTTTAAGCTGCCACTTGACTTAAACACTGTACAGGGTACGAGGAAAAGAGTTAAAAGCAAGAATCATATTGGAATCACTCTGTCTACCTATCTTCTGAAATTGTACTGAACATAACACTGTCATTGTTCATTTAACTCTTTCCTCCCTGAAACTTTAAATGGAAAATTCCAGTTTCCATTTTAGTCTAGTCCATTTCTGACTTTTAAGGGTTGTTTTTGTCAATGTTTGGCATTGTGACAAACAGTGAAGAACCTGATCAGAGGGCTCCTTTCGGAGCCCTCTGACCAGGGTCTTCACTGTTTGCATAGGACAAGTGTACTATTCACATGTACACTGTTTGAAAAGCATGCCTATTTATTCTATAGATACAACTTTTTACACATGGATTTAATTCCTCCACTAAAGGATATAGTTCCATTTTATATAGTAATGAATGTGCAACATAAGAAATATTTCCTATATCCTAGTAGATGGCAGCTTAAAGCAGGTGGAAAGTTAAGCAGAGTGCACCTTTAGGCACATTCTGCTTTAATTTCAACTGACTCTAAGTGGCCACTTTTTGTAAAAGGAAGAAATAGACTATGGCGCCCGGGGTAAAGCATTAATATATTTCAGTATTGCAGATTTTGACCATCAATACTTGAGCTTACACACCTGTAAATAGTTTTATGTTCATAAAACCTACATCATAATTTGAGTGATTTCTACCTTAGGTGGTTTACAAGTCTGCCTTTGATCGCACTCTGTTTGAAGCAGTTTGGAAGTTATGTTTAGTTGAAAGATAATTGTTTGTAAAAAGACAGGTGACAGCTCAAAGCAAGGTGACAGTAAAACAGAAAGCTCCTTTAGGAGCTTTCTGTTGTACTGTCACCTTGCTTTGAGCAGTCACCTGTCGTAAACACCTAATAATCAATACAATTAAGTGGTCGTAATAGAGAGGGTTTACTCTAGATCATTTCTGAATGCTCAGTTTTGTTTCAGACAGAATTTTTGTTTATTACAGATATCTACTATCTTGTTATTTATTTGAAGTTGGATATTAAAAGATAACTAAAAATTAATTGATGAAGCTTGATTTAAATAGGCCTTTATCATCAAGAGGCATCTTTGTACTGGCAGCATAATTTGTACATGATATCACTATCCCTTCCCTCATAGAAACACCTTTAACCCATTACCCCATAGCCTGTTTCTAGTTTTGAAGATAGATGACCACTTAAAGCAGGCTGAAAGTAAAGCAGAATGTGCATTAAGCGCATTCTGCTTAACTGTCAGTCTTCTTTAAGCTATCATGTGCTAGGATATAGAAAATATTCCCTATATTATATATTCATGACTGATTAAATTGGAACTATTTTCTTCAGCTGAGGAATAAATCATATTCGCTAAAATGAGCTTCTATTGGGGAAAGGGTTAAAAGCTCTACCCATTCACCATAGAAATGCCTTTCAAAGTTTTACCGTTTTACCCATTCATCATAGAAATGCCTTTCAAAGTTTTACCCATTCATCATAGAAATGCCTTTCAAAGTTTTACCCATTCATCATAGAAATGCCTTTCAAAGTTTTACCCATTCATCATAGAAATGCCTTTCAAAGTTTTACCCATTCATCATAGAAATGCCTTTTCTTGCTTCTACCTGAAACTTTTACTGTACCTTGACATTGGACAAATTAACCGATTTCCCCACAGCCTGTTTCTAGTTTTGAAGCCAGTTGACCACTTAAAGCAGATTGGAAGTAAAGCAAAAGTGTCCATAGGCCAGCTTTAAGCTATAAAAATATTTCTTATGCTACATATTCATGACTGTATCGATGTGGAACTTTTTATGCCCCCACACCACCGGTGGTGGGGGGCTATATAGGAATCACGTTGTAGGTCCGTCCGTCCTTCCGTATGTCGGTCCGTCCTTATGTCGGTCCGTCACATTTTTCCGGGACCTTTGCCTTTTTAACTCACCTGAGCACAAAGTGCTCAAGGTGAGCTATTGTGATCGGTTGCCGTCCGTCGTACGTCGGTGTCCGTGTCGTCTGTTCACAATTTGTTTCAAATAACTTCTTCTCTGGAACCAATGGCCCAATTTTAACCAAACTTGGTCAGATACATACTGTAGTTGTGAGCTTCAAAAAATGTTAAAAAAAAGTTGGTGGGGCAATCGGTCTTGTTGCCATGGCAACCATGCACAATATCTAAAAAAATATTCTTCTAAAAATCGACTAGTCCGATTTCAATTTGGTTTTCACCAAAATGTTTCTCAATCAATATACTTTCAAAATTGTTCAAAGAATTTTGATCCGTCAAAAAACATGGCCGCCAGAGGGCGTGGTCATTTTCCGTATTTACATTATATTGACAACCTAAGTCAAAACTTTAAAAATCTTCTTGTCAATAACCATAAGTCCTAGGACAACCAAATTTCATATGTAGCATCATGTTGTGAACCTGTACCAAGATTGTTCAAATAATGACCCCCGGGTCAAAAATGACCCCGTCCCAGGGCTTATCAGTTTTTCATAGGAATTTTTTTAAAACTCTCCTTCTCTGAAACTGTATGGCCTAGACCTTTTATATTTGGCATGTAGCTTTGCCTTATGGTCCTCTACCAAGATTGTTCAAATCATCACCCCTGGGTCAAAAATAGCCCCGCCTCGGGGCTTATCAGTTTTACATAGACTTATATAGGAAAACATTTAAAAATCTTCTTCTCTGCAACAGTAAGGCCCAGACCTTTTATATTTGGCATCTAGCTTTGCCTTATGGTCCTCTACCAAGATTGTTCAAATCATGACCCCTGGGTCACAAATGGCCCTGCCCCAGGGTTTATCAGTTTTACATAGACTTATATATAGGAAAACCTTTAAAAATCTTCTTCTCTGAAACCGTAAGGCCCAGACCTTTTATATTTGGCATCCAGCTTTGCCTTATGGTCCTCTACCAAGGTTGTTCAAATCATGACCCCCGGGTCAAAAATTGCCCTACCCCGGGGCTTATCAGTTTCACATAGACTAATATAGGAAAACATTTAAAAATCTTCTACTCTAAAACCGTAAGGCCCAGACCTTTTATATTTGGCAACTAGCTTTACCTTATAGTCCTCTACCAAGTTTGTTCAAATCATGACCCCAGGGTCAAAAATGGATCCACCCCGGGCTTATCAGTTTTACATAGACTTATACAGGAAACGCTTTAAAAATCTTCTACTCTGAAACTGTAACCATTGTCAGAATTCAATAATATTTTGAATTAATATTATTTAAGACACCCTTTATTAGGACTTTTTATATCGTTTCCATATCTTTCCTTTTTGCTCAAACAGTATAATAATGACAAACGCATTCTGAGTTACTTCTTCATGCAACAATCCACATACATGCAATGACAAACTTCATTTTGCATTGAGTATAACACAATAGTTCCTCAGGTGATCGATTTAGGGCCGCATGCGGCTCTTGTTCTTGAAAACTGTTTATGATACCATCTTCAAACTTGGTATACATTATCAATGTTATTTGGGGACACTCATTGACAGGTTTCATAACTCTTGCACCAAATTTGACAGAACTATGCCCCTTTTTAACTTGATTTTTTTGTCTCTTAATTGAGATTTTTTTTCTTTGAACATGCCATTTTCTTGAAAACTATTCATGATGTTGTCTTCAAACTTCGTACACATTGTAAGAGTTGTATTGTGAGACTTTTCATTAAGTTTGACAACTCTTGCACAAAATATGCCCCTTTAAAACTTTAAATTTTGTTCCTTAATATGCATTTATTCTTTGGACATGTCATTTTCTTGAAAACTATTTATGACATTGTCTTCAAACTTGGTACACATTATAAGTGTGATGTTTGCAGACTCTACTTGAAGTTACATAACTCTTGCCAACAAATTACAGAATTAGATCCCTTTTTAACTTGAATTTTTTTTCTATTTTCTTGGAACATGCCATTTTCTTGAAAACTATTCATGATATTGTCTTCATAGTGGTACACATTATATGTGTTATATTGTGAGACTTTTCTTCAAGTATGACAACTCTTGCATAAAATTTGACAGAATTATGCCCCTTTTCAACTTGAAATTTAGTTCCTTAATATGCATGTATTATTATTGCTACATGTCACTGTGGTGTTTGTGACAGGTCAGTTTGGAGTGGGGGTATCAATCACCTTTAGTGATAGCTCTAGTTCTTCGGTGGAGTATTAAATTAACGGCTTAAAAAGGTGCATTTTTGGAGTAATGGGCTAACGTAGCCTGGAAGTAAAACAGGATTTGGAAGATTTTAGTCTGCCTTAGGCAGCCATGTATCAAAGACACTGAAGAAACTATGAATGAAACATAATAACTAATTCTTATGTAAGGCCAAATTGAAATGTAGTCATATTAACCTTTCTTTTTTACAGTAGTTCCTTTACCCCATACTCCATAGATATTCTTTATAATGCCTTTAATTTATTCCTCCACTGAAGAAAATAGTTCCAATTTAAACAGCCATGACTATGCATCATTAGAAATAGTTTCTATATCATAGCAGACTGTACATAGCTTAAAGTAAAGCAGAATGTGCATTCTACTTTACACTTTCAACCTTTTACACTTTACACTTTCAAACCTGGGGGCCTCCGTGGCCTAGCGGTACATCACTAAGCTCCTCACCGCTGTGAGTTTGAATCCCAGTAGGGTTCGGATTTTTCATGTGGGGAAGCCTTCCAGCTGGCTTGCGGAAAGTCGGTGGTTCTACCCGGTTGCCGATTTGTGCCTAAAACAGTGAATAAAGGGCTTCTGGGGTCTTCCTCCACCTGTAATTAGCTGGACATTGCGATATGACTGAAATACTGTTAAAAGCGACGTAAAATCAAACAAATCAAATCAATCACTTTCAAACCTACAATCAACCTACATTAAATGGTAGACTGTCTTCAAAGCAAGAAACAGGCCATGGAGTAAAGGGTTACTATATTGCCCATGTTTCCTATATGTATGTATTATACCATGGCCTCACATTTGAATAGGGGAAGAAGAGTATGGCCCAGTTTTCCCAGCAAACTATGAAGAAGAGTGTTGACATGAAGTCAAGGTTAGAGGAAGCGATTCTGGGCGGGGCCAATGCCAGGGCTGAGATGATGAGGCGGAGACAAAGTGCCAACATGAGTGGAATCAGTATGCCAGGTACTGGGCTGTACATTATACGTATGCCCAATATACATTGTTACCTTGAAGTCCAACTCCATTAAAACTGATATTCTCTGATCAGGGTCTTTACTGTTTGTCATTTTGCAATCTATTGCAACAAACAACTATAAATATTAAAAATATTGGCCTAGACTGCATTGGAAACTGGAGTTGTCCGTTGGATATTTCAGGGTGAATGAGTTAAGCTACATATAGATGAATAAGAAGTCTTCAAAACCAGATGACAGTTTTTTGTCCATCTTTTTTCTGCATTAAGCAATCACTTGTCTTTAAAGAACAACTTGCATAAAGCAGACTCCTTTATTTATTACTGCAAATTTCATTTTTCAAGTTGCAACTTAGCACAGATTTACTTTATACAGTAGAACCCCTCTATAACAACCACTATTTGTGTTAATAAATTTAAAGCAGGTGGATGCTTAAACCAAGGTGAAAATAAACCAAAATTACATCTGGAGCTTTTTCTTTACTCTCACTTTGCTTTAACTCTTTCTTCCCTGAAACTTTAAATGGACAATTCCAGTTTCCATTTTAGTCTAGTCCATTTTTTACTTTTAAGGGTTGTTTTTGTCAATTTTTTTGCATTTTGACAAACAGTGAAGACCCAGATCAGAGGGCTCCTTACGGAGCCCTCTGATCTGGGTATTCACTGTTTGCATAGGACAAGTGAACTTTTCACATGTATACTGTTTGAAAAGGACGCCTATATGCGGGACTAGGGCTCAAAGGGTTAAACCAAGGTGAAAATAAACCAAAATTACATCTGGAGCTTTTTCTTTACTCTCACTTTGCTTTAAGCTGTCACCTGTCTTTCATACAATCAATTGGCATTATTTTCAGAGGTCATTATTGAGGGGGTTTACTGTATTCAACATCCATGTTGGTAGAATTGGAATTGGAAGTTATACAGCCATGAGGAAATTATTTATAATGTATTACAGTAAGTAAGGGATGCAAATTGATGATATATATTTAACATGTGCAGGTGAGCGTACCCCGCCATCAGGGGGTCAGAGCCCAGCAGGTGCGTTTGGTCCGATGGAAGGCAGTAGACTGAGGTGGAGGAAGGACCAGGTACAATGGAGGCACTCACATGAACCCATGGAAAGGTAAGGACAGTGCTTATGACCACTATAATAAGATATTGCATTAATTATCAGGTGTTTTAAGACAGGTGACTGCCTAAAGCAAGATGACAGTAAAACAGAAAGCTCCTTAAGGAGCTTTCTGTTTTACTGTGACCTTGCTTTAACCCTTTACCCCATAGAGGCGCCTTTAAGCGGATATGATTTATTCCTCCGCTGATGAAAATAGTTCAAATCTAATCAGTCATGAATATATAGTATAAGGAATATTTGCTATATTCTAGCACATGGAAGCTTAAAACAGGCTGAAAGTAAAGCAGAATGCACCTTAAGGCGCATTCTGCTTTACTTTCAACCTGCTTTAAGTTGCCACCTATCTTCAATGCTAGAAATAGGCTATCAGGTAAAGGGTTAAGTTGTCACCTATCTTTTATACACTGAATTAGCCTTTGTTTTAGTGGTCGTAATAGAGAGGTTTTACTGTACTTCCAACTCACATGGACCCATTGAAAGGTAATAACAGTACTGATTTACACTGTAGCTCCAACTTGTGTTAAGCAACCAATCTTTGAAGAAGCATATATATTTCTTTCAGTCTGGTGAATGCTTAATGCAGAACAAAAGTGAAATAGAACCCTTCTGTAGTAGCTTTCTGTTTCACTTTGTTCTGTTACTTCTGTATCAATCCATTCAACCTTATTGATGAATATACTCCTCATTTACAGTATACCTGTGAAAAGTACACTTGTCATATGCAAATTCATGTAGACGCAGATCAGAGGGCTCGAAAAAGAGCCCTCTGATCAGGGTCTACACTGTTTGTCTTTTTACAATACCATTGTTAAAACACCCTGAAATAATAAAAAATGGACTAGACTTAATTGGAAATCAGAAGTGTCAATATGAAGTATCAGTTGTGATTTAGGTAAGATGTACCCTGCCTTTATAGCCACTCTCTCATTCCATTGTATATGACTGCTAAACACAAGTTTAACCGTTGTTCGAGATTCCAGTTTGTTTCATGTTTTCCGGTGGTTTGCTGGGAAATAATAGGAGGTTATCATTTGATGATCTCACTGTTTGAAACTGGGATTATCGCCACACATGCTTCTATTAAGAGTTTTCCCGTAGAGCACCCAAAGAATCGTAGTCAATTGTGTGTTATCATGTAAATTCTGGCAGTCTGATTTGTCAAGAACCACTAAACCAAAGAAAACCAATCCTAGATTGGAAGTAACGACGTAATACCGATGA
Organism: Gari tellinella; assembly: GCA_922989275.2. Taxonomy (NCBI): domain Eukaryota; kingdom Metazoa; phylum Mollusca; class Bivalvia; order Cardiida; family Psammobiidae; genus Gari; species Gari tellinella. The sequence goes on along the minus strand of OV277859.1, from coordinate 12,365,861 downwards.
CATCAAAGCAATAAGTCAGTGACTTCATGGTACAGCAAACTGTCACAAAAAGGTGTACATGTATATAAAACTTGGGCTCCATACGGGGTAAAATTTGTACTTTTGCTTTTAATTAACAAAAAAATTTGTTTAAAAAGTTGTTTAAACAGCATGAAATAAATAGAATAACTGTATTTTTCAGTGAAAGATCGAAATTTAATTCATTCATGAACATCAGACTGGTATAATTTCACTCAATGAATTAAAGTTATCCTCTATATAAATATGATTAACTCTGACATCTCTGACATCAATGACAATGTCTGAATTATAAGCTTGGTAGCATGCTAGAAATGTCAGTCAAGTCAGTAAGGAAATAATTTAGACAAAGATTTAGAGATTCAGCTTTTTCTCATGACTTATTTTACCTATGTTGTTTACCTTCAGTTATAAGCCACGGGACATTGAAGCTGATGCTCATATAGAGGGAAACCTGGCTGCTGAGGTCAGCATGGTGGCCTTGGATACACTCGAGCTCATCATACAGGTAAGATGATGGTCTAACAATCTACTAATATCTAAAGTACAGGCACATTCAATTAGAATACTACAACTACCACTTACCAGAACAATACTTATAGTGTTACAGTGGAGAATCTGTTATTCTTTCCCGTTTAAACGCAAACATACGCAAACGCAAAGCGCTAAAACGTAGAAAAGAACAACTTTTGGACAATTCTGATAATTCTTGTTTATCTTGGTGGCAAACAGTTTGAAGCCTGATCAGACGCCGGGTTACCCGGCGTCTGATCTGGCTCCAAACTGTTTGCACTGCAAATAATAGTTTTAGCGTAAACGCGTTTATTGGTAAAGAATAACACATTCTCCACTGTAGCTCTTTCACTACCAAAATTAGTTACTTTAGGAACTTTCTGCTTTATTTTCCTCTTGCAGCTGCACCTGTATTTAACAGTAACAGTGAGTATTGATGTTTGGTGCCTATGCAGAAGAAGGGTTTAACTCTTTCCTCCCTGACGCCTTAAATGGACAGTTCTAGTTTTCACTTTAGTCTAGTCCATTTTTGACTTTTTAGGGTTGATTTTTACAAAATATGTCAAAATGACAAACAGTGTGGACCCTGATCCGAGGGCTCCTGAAGGAGCCCTCTGAGCAGGGTCTACACTGTTTGCATAGGACAAGTATACTCATCACAGGTACACCGTTTGCAAATGACGCATAGAAGCGTGACTAGGGTTCAAAGGGTTAAGGCGTTTTGTAGCACTTACTCAAAGGAAGGATCTTTGAACCCTAGTCACGCATATATGCGTCATTTGCAAACAACGTACCTGTGAGGAGTAAACTTGTCCTATGTAAAAAGTGTAGACCCTGATCAGAGGGCTCCTACACTGTTTGTCATTTTGACATATATTGTACAAATCAATCCTAAAAAGTCAAAAATTGACCAGACTGAATTTAAAACTAGAATTGTCCATTTGAGGTTTCAGGGAGGAAATAGTTAATGCTTGTTTTGAAGCTTTCTGCATTACCTTTTAAAAATCAGGTACAGTATTTGCCTTAAAAGATTTCTATTTATGAGTAATGGATCAATAGAGGTTGTTAGAAGTGTAAATGTTCTTGGTGTTTGGTGTTTCAGATTGCCCAGTCATCAGAGCTGATGCAGCCCTTACTGAGCAGTGCTCTGAGAGTGTTACTGCACTGTCTAGGTCTAAACCAGAGCACTGTCATACTACAGCACTTCTTCAGCACCCAGAGATCTCTCGTTACCAAGGTAATCTACACTAAAACACTGCTGCTTAGCAACTCAAGAGATAATTCATTGATGATAGTAAAAACAGATTGTAAATTAAATCTTAGCATGCTAACGAAATACCGTAATGGTGATTACCTTTGCAAAGTATTTGGATCCAGATAATGCCGCATCTCATCAGGATCCAAACATTTTGACAAGAAAATTTGAAAATTTATCTTTAAGAACAGTAATAGATGACAATTGTTGCAGTCAAAACCATTACCCAGCATGCAAAGAGTCACAGCAGGATGATCAATAAGTTTGTAAGACAGAATACCCCCTTTTGGAGATGTCTTCTTTACTTGAACTAATCTTGATTTAAATAATCCGGATGGTGAATGGGTTGGATTAGAATTAAAAAAAAAAGTTTTTTTTATTTTTTACACAAACCATTAAATTTATTATTGAATAATGAAACATTCTAGGAAAGATTTCTAGATCACATTAATTTTGATTTTTTAGACACTGAACTCAAGACAGTAATTCAATACCTAGACATACACAAACTATTTTTACCTTCTTTGCCCTTAACCCCATAGCCGGTTTCTGGTATTGAAGATATGTGACCACTTAAAGCAGGTTGAAAGTAAAGCAGAATGTGCCTTAAGGCACATTCTGCTTTACTTTCAACCTGCTTTAAGCTTCCATCTACTAGAAAATGGAAATTATTTCTTACAAGACATACTCCTGAGTGATTAAATTGGAACTATTTTCTTTAGTGGGGGAATAAATTATATGTGCTAAAAGGCGCTTCTATGAGGGAAATGGTTAAACTTAGGGCATATTTGCCACCAGAAAGATATTCATGCTATAATGATGTTTTATGTGTAGTTCCTGGACCTGCTGTTTGAGGAGGAGACAGAGCAATGTGCAGACCTATGCCTGCGACTGTTACGTCACTGCAGCTCTTGTATTGGTAGTGTACGTGCCCAAGCCAGTGCCTCTCTCTACATGCTGATGAGGCAGAACTTTGACCTCGGCAATGTAAGTTGACCTTTTCAATAACTTCTGCTTTAGGTTTCCTCCAAACCCAATTTTGTGACTGCTCATTAACCCTTAGCCCGCCAAAAAAATTGTCGTCTGCTATATTTCTCGTCTGCTTCAAGTTTCAAAGTGCTTCAAAGTTGCTCAAAATTGCTGAAAATGTTGTCCGAGTGTCAAACAGCTTGGATCCGGATGAGACGCCGAGTTACTCGGCGTCTCATCCGGATCCAAGCTGTTTGCATATGGAGCTATAGTCGTGATTGGCAGGCTAAGGGTTAAACTTGTTATGAAGAGCCACAACAGAGGGTTTGATGAAGACCTCCTTTCTGAAAGTATAATGCTGGAAAACATTCTAATTTCATTTAACATTTATATTATTATCTAATCCTGTGTTTTGACCATTTATAGCATTTATGATTTAGTAATTATAATTTATGTGCCTTCATTAGATTTTGTTTGTTCAAACTGAGAGAGTTTAACTGATTTTATTTCGCTACAATGATAAACACATTTTTTACTTGAGTGACATCAAATAGTTAGTAAACCAAATAGCCTGATTCTAGTTTTGAAAATAGGTGACCACTTAAAGCAGGTTGAAAGTAAAGCAGAATGTGCTTAAAGGCGTATGCTGCTTTACTGTCATCCTGCTTTAAGCTAACATCTGCTAGGATATATAAAATATTAATCATAAATGAACTATTTTCTTCATTGGACGAATAAATTAAAAGCTTAAAAAGGTGTATTTATGGGGTAATGGGTTAACATTTGATCAGCATGCAAATTGTTTGCAATGATGGAGGTAAATTATCTTTCATATTCCATTTATTGTATTGCGTTCATGCTTAGTTTTGTTTAACTGTTTACCCCATAGCCTGCTTAAAGTTTTGAAGTCAGGTGACCACTTAAAGCAGGTTGAAAGTAAAGCAGAATGTGCCTTGAGGCATATTCTGCTTTACTTTCAACCTGCTTTAAGCTACCATTTGCTAGGATATAGAAAACATTTCTTGATACATGTTCATGACTGTTTAATGTGAAACTATTTTTTCCATGGAGAAATAAATTACAGGGGTAAAAAGCCATACTTATGAGGTAATAGGTTGAACAGGAATAAATAATGCCTTCCCCACTACAGGGGCCCGTTTCATAAAACTTCTTACGACAAATGTTGTCGTAAGTCAAAACTTTAAAATACATTTAATCTGTTATTTCTCTATCTAATCCTGTCTTGTGACATCTGTTTTGGAATCGTCTTTTCAAGACGATTCCAAAAAGATGTCACAAGGCAGGATTAGATGGAGAAATAAATAATAATTGATACTTTTATAATCTGACTTACGACAACATTTGTCGTAAGAAGTTTTATGAAACGGGCCCCTGGGCTCCAGATAAGAGGGAGTAAATGGAACAAATCAAACATTTTCTCACTCATTCAGCACCAAATCCTATGATGTTACTACTCATTAGAATCGTCTCTAGACGATTCTAATGAGTAGTGACACCATAGGGTTTAATGTAGAAATAAAGATTTTAGATTTGAAATACTCCGCTTATTTGGAGCCCTGCCACTGTACCTGTGACTTATCACTTACTCGCTCTTCTTTACAGAACTTCTCGAGGGTCAAGATGCAAGTGACGATGTCTCTGAGTTCCTTGGTTGGACAGAATCAGAACTTTAATGAGGAGTATCTACGAAAGTCTCTCAAGACCATACTGACATATGCTGAAGCAGACATGGAGCTCCAAGAAATAGGGTTCCCAGATCAGGTGAGAACAACATCTGATAGCTAATTTACAGCACACAGAAGAATAACTATCTATTACTATGTAGGGAGTTAAGTTTGTACCTGTATTACAACATTAAGTTAGTACTAGTATTACACCATTCCCTCTTAACCCTTTCCCCAATAGATTGTTTTAAGTATTGCAGATAGATGATTGCTTAAAGCAGACTGAAAGTAAAGCAGAATGTTCCTTAAGGAGCATTCTGCTTTACTGTCAGCCTGCTTTAAGCTACCATCTGCTAGGATATGGATAATATTTCTCATGGTGCATATTCCTGTCTATATAAAGTGGAGGAATACACTAAAGGCGTAAAAAGGCATATTTATGAGTGAATGGGTTAAAATGTCTTTTCTCACTTTAATCTATTCCTCATAGAAATGCCTTTTAATGCATCAATCTTATCATAATGAATGATCCATAGAGAACTTTTTCTACATCCTGACCAGACATGAGACCGATTACTTTGAAATGTAATCGGTTACTTTCGATTACGATTACAGCAAATGCGATTATGATTATGATTACTTTTTGAAAATTACAGAGTCTGTAATCGATTAAATTACGATTACTTGAAAAATGTAATCGCGATTACATTTCGATTACATTGGAGAATTTTAAGGCATACACTGACTATAATATTATTAAACTATTTTATTAAATAAATGTAAGTTTGAAGTGTTTTTTGTAGATCCCAATATAAATGTCCAACACAGTTTGCACTTTGCTTTCACTTATCCTGATATGTCCATGAGTATCTCAAAGAACGTTAATGCGATACGTTATACATGTAAGAGCAGCAACATGTACAGTCAATGACATTGACTATATTAATATGTGGAGTATATTAAGTCCTTTCGAACATAAGATTGAAAACCATTTATAGTGTTCATCGTTATGGCTTAACTAACGAATACCGGCCTTTTGCCCCTCCGGCCTTTTGCCCCTTCGTCAAAAACGCCGACACGGAACTTTGCCCCTTCCAACACGGACTTTTGCCCCTTCCAACACAGACTTTTGCCTCTTTCTGTTTTTCCAAAGGGGCGGACTTTTGCCCCTTCCCTATTTTCCCACGGATGGAAGTCTGCACTTTGACAGGCAGAAATCTGCCCCTTCGACTTCGTCAGCCTCCCCATTTCTTATCATTGACACCGACCGGTGCATATATACCTGTATCCCAGTCAAAATAACCATAGTAAACAAAACGCGAGGTCCAATTATCTATACACATCCCAGGAACGTAGATTATATAATCTACGTTCCTGACATACCTTACACTTTTATTTTGTTCTTCGTTATCGAAATGGAAACATAAAGTTTTTATTACTTACAAATTTTAATACATCCTCTTGTTGTCGGTAAAACCCTGGGTGAATAAAATATGTGTTCTGTTCTGTTGTGGCCGATTTTTATCATTATCCGTCCGGTCGAAAGGCTAAGAGTATGATATTAATTATTCTTTTCATATTGTTAATTGGGTCAAACAGACAAAGTAATTAGCAAACAACCTTATTACCAATCATTATTATCAATCAACTTGATTATTTAATAAAGATTAAAGTGTGTACGTTGTGTCGGTGTCTTTTTAGTTCCTTTACGTTTAAATTGCCTATTCAATAGAGAACCAACTAAGCGTGAAGTGAAAATTATGTTTGCATAACTTTCACTCGAGAATCAAGCGTGATAGCGATAATGATGATTTCATGAATTTTACGTTCACCTCAAGACAAAATCGGGAAATGATTACTGAAAAGTAAGAAATTTGAATTGTAAAAGACAAAGGACTAAGTTTACTAAGGGGTGAAATTGGCCTAGAAATTCATCAATTATCCAAGTTGTTAATATTTTTGAATATCCTACTGAAGTTGGTTGGTAATACATCGAACTTACTGGAAAACGTTTTATCTTGTGTTAAAACGCTATATAGCATAGTCCTCTGGTCAATAGAACTATCCCTTCTCACCGTGATTTTCGTCAATTTCACCCAGATAATTACGTTGATACTGAATTTAAAATATGAGCACAGTCATCGACAGTCAAGCAATTTCAGCAGTACATTTCTTATGTAATAAGGATTATATGGCTTGAAAATCAAGATTGTCGACAACTGTGCTCATATTTAAAACAAGAAAAAAACGTAAATCTGGTGGGGGAATTTGAACCCAACGCTACACCATAAACCTATGTCAAACTAGCAGATGTGTGTGCCATGGATAAGCTATGTTTCATACAATTCCCGTTGTAGTGGTTTCACTGTAAAATTAAATTACAACAAGACATATTAAAATAACTATATAGAGATACATGTTTCTATAGTAAAGTTTGTTGTTGCTATGGTAAGATAATTTCATTTTTCGTTTGTGATGAGGTTTTCGATTTGGCTAATGCTATCTCATACTTTTGCGTTTCAAAGTTATCAAAATACAAATTCGAATGATGATGTGTGCAATAATTGATAAAGATGTGATTGTAGAAGAGTACATGTATACTAAACTTGTTGCTATGGCAACAGGATCTTTATTTTCAAAAAAATATTTAATATTTGATTTCATTTATCCACCACAAGCATCCAATTGTGATATTTTGTTGAAATCTAAAATTGAACCCATTTCAGCCCTTAGTGAACCTATATTCAGTAAGAAATCGTTGTATTGGTTACCATAGCAACACATGTTACTCTTAATATGATAATCTGTCAAGGATGTGTCATGTTTCGTACATATCATGTTGTGTTGGTGTCACTGTTATATTAAATTACAACACAACATGTTTAAAAAAATTATATAGAGTCAGGTATTTCTAGAGTAAATTTTGCTGGTTGCTATGGCAACAGTATCTTTATTTTTTGATATTTTCAACTGGGCTAATGCTATATCATATTGTTGTATTTAATGGTTGTCAAAATATATGTTCCCAACAATTGATGATAGACGTGACTTTAGATGAGTATATTAAAATGGTTGCTATGGCAACATAATCTGTATTATTGAGCCAAAAAAGTTATTTTCTTTCATTATCCATCACTAGCATCCATTGCCATCCAACTGTGATATTTTTGGTAAAATCTGAAACGGGACCAGTTTCACCCCTTAGTGAACTTAAATCTGAAATTGAGCCGAGTTGACCCCTTTGTGAACCTACATTCGGTAGGAAGCCGTTGTATTGGTTACCATAGTAACAAATGTAACACTTTTTAGAATAATGTGTCATGGATTTGTCATGTTTCATACAGTTCCTGTCGTGTCACTGTAAAATCAAATTACAACAAGACATATTCAGGGAATTATATAGAGAGACATGTTTTTCTAGACTGAATTTTGCTGGTTGCTATGGTAACAGTATCTTTATTTTTCCGTTAATGTTGAGGTTTCAACTTGGCTAATGCTATATCATATATTTGTATTTTAAAGTTGATAAAATAATGTTCCAGTGATAATATGCCTAATAATTGAGGAAAAACGTAATTTTAGATGAGCAAATGAAAATGGTTGCTATGGCAACTTGATCTTTATTATCAAGCAAAAAAATGTGTTTTCTTTCATTATCCACCACAAGCATCAAACTGTGATATTTTTTGGTGAAATCTGAAATGGGACCAATTTCACCCCTTTGTGAACTCAGTCCTTTGAATTGTAAAAGACAAAATTACTATATTACAATATTTCGATATGGAAGGGGCAAAAGTCCGTGTTGGAAGGGGCAAAGTTCCGTGTATGAAAAAACGGGAAGGGGCAAAAGGCCGTGTGCGTAAAATCAAGAAGGGGCAAAGTTCCGTGTAGGCGTTTTTGACGAAGGGGCAAAAGGCCGAAGGGGCAAAAGGCCGTTTACCTAACTAACTGTTACATCGTAAGAAGAAATGAAGAATAGAAAAGGTGAATTAAAGTTTGTGAGACCTGACTATTACGACCCCTAAAAAGCAGCTAACTATTTACATGAAATACAACTGGCAGCTTAAAGAAAAGTAAGAGTAAAACAAAAAAACTATTTTAGGAGCTTTCTGTTTTATTTTACCATTGCTTAAAGCAGTCATCTGCATTGAACACAAAATAATTAACATAATTGAGTGGTCCTAATAGAGAGATTTTACTGTAACAGGTTTCACACTTAGGACATGTTAAACACTTATCATCTTTGTTAAGGGTTCAGGTAGTGGTAACACTCTCATTGTTACTGATTATCCACCCATAGGCATTGTATTGTTGTTGACCTCTCACCTTTTTAATTGTTAATAAAGACCTTTAAGCAAATTTAAGTGTGGTACCCATAAATTATCTTTGCAAACAGATTATGCATGGATGTGTTAAAAATGTAGACCAAGATCAGAAGACTGGATATGCTAATAATGTAGACCCAGATCATAAGATTGGATATGCTACTAATGTAGAATCAGATCATTTAGACTGGATGTGATAATAATGTAGACAGTGTAGACCCAGGTCATAAGATTTGATATGCTTATAATGTAGACCTCATTCAACCAGACTTGATTTGCTAATAATGTAGGCCAAGATCATAAGACCAACTGTATAAGAGACCTATGATAACATTTCAAAAGTAATCGAAATGTAATCGCTGATTACACCACTTTTTGGCCCTGTAATGGTTACGATTACATGTAATCGATTTTGAAAAAGTAACCGAATACATTCGATTACTTTGAAAAAATGTAATTGATTGCAATCGATTACGATTACACGATTACAATTACCTCATGTCTGATCCTGACAGATGGGCTGTTTAAAGTAGACTTGAAATAAAGCAGAAATCTATCATTTGGAAGATTTTTGCTTTACTTTCAGCCTTCTTGATGCAGCTGCCAGTCTTTAGTCCTGAAAACAAGCTATGTAGGAAATAGTAAAGCACCAAACTTTACTATTGTTACTGAGAATAATTTAAAAGCCAAAGATAAACCAGCTTCATAAGTATCAAGCCAAGGGTTTGTGATTGTGACTTCAGGTTCAAGACCTAGTGTTCAACCTACACATGATTCTGTCAGACACTGTGAAGATGAAGGAGTTCCAGGAAGACCCAGAAATGCTGCTGGACCTTATGTACCGAATAGCAAAGGGCTACCAGACATCCCCAGACCTTCGCCTTACATGGCTACAGAATATGGCAACCAAACATGGCGAGGTAAAGAGAATTGGTTGGATTTGTAATTGTATAGCAAAATGAAATGCGGTTATCACTCATCTTATGGTAACTCGTTCCATGTGTCTTTTGCAAGCAGTGTACATGTGAAGAATATACTTGTCCAATGCAAACAATGGAGACCCAGATAAGAGGGCTCTAATTAGGGTATACATTGACAAAACACTAAATAGTCTGCACTAAATTATATACTAGAATTGTCTGTTTGAAATGTTAGGAAGGAAAGGGTTAAGTAGCAATTTAAAAGAAGACAATCAGTCTATTAAACAATAGGCAGCTTAATGCAGACCAAATAAGTGCCCACTAACTCAAGTTTGACTGTAATGTGCAGTCTGTAGAGCTGGTCACTTGTGCTTGGGTAGCAAGGCTTGCCCTCTGAGAGAGCCAACATTGACAGATAATAGCCCGGCTCATATTGGATATCTGGTCAAGAGTGATCAGTTTTTCCAAATCTTATATGGACATTATCCCTAAAGTTCCTAGTAACTGTTGTACCTTGAATTTAGTGGTTTGTATATCTCTGTAAACCTAAATGACGCATATATACATCCTTTGTAAACAATGTACCTGTCAAGAATACACATGTCGTAATATGCAAATAGTGAATACCAAGGTTACAGAGTTTTTGTAGGAGCCCTCTGATCAGGGTATACACTCTTTGTCATTTTGCAATATATTGTTAAACTACAACTCTAAATACATGTAGTCAAAACCAGGCTAGACTAAATTTGAAACTGGGATTGTACATTTGAAGTCCCAGGAAGGTAAGGGTTAACCAGGATTTGCAATGATAAATCGGCATATACTAATGTCTAAAAATGTAAAAAGAAGATCTTTACTAGGCTTTTTAGTTGTAACATTATTTTGTTGTTTCAGAGAGGTAATCATGCTGAGGCTGCCCATTGCCTGGTCCATGCTGCTGGTCTCATAGCCGAGTATCTGAGCATGTTAGAGGAGAAAACCTACCTGCCTGTAGGCTGTGTAGACTTCCAGGTGTGTACCTGAACTTCATTTTGCCAGATAGAAATGCTTTAATGCTAGGTTCTCAGAGCATTTACTTTTCCAGAAAGCCAGATTGTACTGTAAAACGTATGTTTACCTTTTCTTTCATAACTTTTCTTACTGTCGAAGACAGCTGGTAACTTAACTCTTTGAACCCTAGTCCGGCATATAGGCGTGCTTTTCAAACAGTGTACGTGTGAATAGTACACTTGTCCTATGCAAACAGTGAAGACCCTGATCAGAGGGCTCCGAAAGGAGCCCTCTGATCAGGGTCTTCACTGTTTGTCACAATGCCAAACATTCACGAAAACAACCCTTAAAAGTCAGAAATGGACTAGACTAAAATGGAAACTGGAATTGTCCATTTAAAGTTTCAGGGAGGAAAGAGTTAAAGCAGGCTGAAAGTAAAGCAGAAGCTCCAGTGGGCACTTCTAAGGCTGTTAGAAGGAGTTTCCAATGGTGCTTTATCTGCCAGGGTAGAAAAGAGATAGGTACTTTTACCAAAAAGTTTTAGGTATTTCTTTGAGAGGAAAAGGTAAATTCCTTAGCAATTTTTATTTTGGCCCAAGTTTTAAGTAAGTGATAAAATTAAATGATGAAACTAAAGGAAGTATCAGTAATGTGTTAGTACTGTTTTTCAGAAAATAACTGCGAATGTATTGGAGGAGAGTGCAGTATCTGATGACATAGTGTCACCGGATGAGGAGGGAATATGTACTGGCATGTACTTTACAGAAAATGGTCTTGTAGGTCTTCTAGAACAGGGGGCTAGCTGCTTCAACATGGTAAGTAGACAAGACAAAGGCATATCAATAACTAATGATAATCTTCATAGCTTGTCCAACACTGTAGTTAAACTCCTTGTTCTACATGCAAAAATTACCAATCCACATGTTGTTCTATGATATTCAGAAACATGCTTTTTATGTTCCCAAGATGTAAGACATTTTATAGGTGTTGAAATTGGAATGGATTGATGCTCATAGTATGGTGATCAACTTTCAGTCCAGGTCACTTTAACTCTTTCCTCCCTGAAACTTTAAATGGACAATTCCAGTTTAGATTTAAGTCTAGTCCATTTCTGGCTTTTAAGGGTTGTTTTGTCCATTTTTGGCATTATGACAAACAGTGAAGACCCTGATCAGAGGGCTCCTTTCGGAGCCCTCTGATCTGGGTCTTCACTGTTTGTATAGGACATGTGTACTATTTACATGTACACTGTTTGAAAAGCACGCCTATATGCGGGACTAGGGCTCAAAGGGTTAAGGTCAAAAACTGAATTTTATATCTGACCATATCTTTTGAAATATAATTACAGGTATATGATGGACACCTCATATTTAGCATGCCTCATATAGCCTGCATTTAGAGTGCAGCTGATAGTCATCTTTATTTGTAGAGATCATGGCATGTGTCTTGATGGTGTTGTTTGAACATACAGAAACTGAAAATTATCAGATGACATAAAGTGAAAGCTTGACCAATTGTCTTACTAAAAATGTTACTGCAACAATTGAGTGATAAAATCCTTTGCATCCAAAATCTACACTGTTTAACACCCAGGCCATATTTTTCAATTATAGAGAAGATAGAATCATAAATACAATTTCAGCGAATGCCGTTTTGGAAAGATGGCCTTTATTCAGCATGCAAATGATTAAAAGATGGTTATTTTGTGTTATTTTATTACAGGGCGGTATGTTTGAGGCTGTAAGCCAAGTATATAAAATACTCATCCCTATACATGAGGCCAACAGAGACTTCAAAAAGCTGTCTCACTTACATGGCAAACTACAGGAGGCCTTCAACCAAGTCATCAAACAGGTGGGTTGAAATTGTAGGATAGAACTGGATAGATGAGATTGAAATAGTATACTGTTCAACCACTGTCAGTTCTCATTCGTCTACAGAGTACATTTGTACATACTTTTTCTGTCACCCAACAGTTTGCAAGCTACAGCCCTATATACAGAACAAAAGTTCTGCAGAAAGCATAAACCATCTGTACTTAGACTACACCTGGGTCTTTTATTTCAGAGTTGCTTATCTCATTCACCTCTGACACTTCAAATGGACAATTCCAATTTCCAATTAAGTTAAGTTCATTTTTGACAATTTAGGGTTGATTTTAACAATATATTGCAAAATGACAAACAGTGCAGACACTGATCAAATGACTCATGTAGGAGCCCGCTGATCAGGGTCTATACTGTGTGTATAGGACAAGTGCACTCATGACAGGTACATTGTTTGTTAATGACAAGTGATTTTATAGGGTTGAATGTGTTACTACCAGATCCACTTTGTTGGTTTAATTCCAGGAGGGCAAGCGTATGTTTGGCACATATTTCCGTGTAGGGTTTTATGGACACAAGTTTGGAGATCTAGATGGAGAGGAGTTTGTATATAAGGAGCCACCAATAACCAAGCTACCAGAGATCTCTCACAGACTTGAGGTAATATGCTGGGCAATTTACGCCTTTACACTTTTCCTTTAGAGATGCCATTCCATTCTGTTACAAAGTCTTTATAGTTATATTTTTGCTAAGAGGATATTTTATTTACTGTCAGCCTGCTTTAACCCTTTACCCCATAGCCTGTTTCTAGTTTTGAAGACAGGTAACCACTTAAAGCAGGTTGAAAATAAAGCAGAATGTGCCTTAAGGCGCATTCTACTTTACTTTCACCGTACTTAATCTACTATCTGCTAGAATTTATATAAATATTTTGTATGGTACATGTTCATGACTGTACAATTTGGAACTATTTTCTTCAGCAGAGGAATAAATTAAATGGGCGAAAATTATTTTCTATGGGGGAAGGATTAAGCAAGCATCTGTCTTAAACACTGAAAACAAGTCGTAAACAAATTGGCATAATGTAAGTTGCTTATTTTTCTTTGGCTAGGTTTAAACTTGTTGGCTATATCCTGCTGCCATTTGAAGGTGTTATTTACATACCGTATTTTAGATTCAGGTAATGAAATATTGCTCTGCTATTCACAGAGTTTCTATGGAGACAGGTTTGGGCATGATGTTGTTTCTATGGTGAAAGATTCTAATACTGTAGAGAGGGAGAAACTAGATCCAAACAAGGTAAGTGGCCAATTACAGTCTTTAATCTACCCACTTGCCCGAAGCTTGGCCAAGTGGTTTCTTATTAATGCTTGTGATATTTGCATCAGAATTCAGCATGTTGCAATGAAAAAAAGCAGTTTTTATCAGCTTTAGGCATGTGGTCTGAAAAAATTATGGCAAAGACTGCAATCTATGTAGTTTCCCAACTTGATGTAGTCATCCATATTGCCTGTTTACAAGTCACCTTATTTACCCTTTCCCCCATAGCTTGCTTTTAGTTTGTAGGATAGGTGGTTGCTAAAAGCAGGCTGAAAGTGAAGCTGAACTGCAGTTTGCTTTAAGCATTTACCAGTCAGGATTCAGGAGCACTTTTCTATCTATGCTTTTTATGCCCCCGGCATCGACAGATGCAGGAGCATATAGTAATCGTCCTGTCCGTCCGTCCGCACAACCGAAATGGGTTAGAGGGCCTTTTCTGGCCAGATAACGGTAAACATAACAAAAGAAGACAATAGAGTTCATTCCGTAACAATAGAATAAGGGGCCATGGCCCGTTATTCAAACAAAAGAAAATAACAAAAGAAAAGGCCCTCTAACCGATTTCGGTGGCACGTCCGTCCGTAACCAGGTTAAGTAGATTTTACCGTTTCGTCTAGCATCAACACCACTTATTCAAATGCTTAGATACTTATACAGTTGTTGCCTTGGACCATTCCCTAGCCACCAATAATACCCAACCTTGATTTTGACCTTGACCTTGACCTAATTTGGACTTAGAATATTTTGAATGGGCTATTTCTTGGTTAACTAGATTTTACCGTTTCGTCTGGCATCAACACCGCTTACTCCAATGCTTGGATACTTATACAGTTGTTGCCTTGGACCATTCCCTATCCATCAATATCACCCAACCTTGATTTTGACCTTGACCTTGACCTAATTTGGACTTAGAATATTTTGAATGGGCTATTTCTTGGTTAACTAGATTTTACCGTTTCGTCTAGCATCAACACTACTTACTACAATGCTTCTATACTTATACAGTTATTGCCTTGGACCATTACCAACCCACCAGTAATACCCAAGCTCAGTTTGACCTTGACCTCGACCTAATTTGGACTTAGAAAAGATTCAGAATATATTGTCAAGGATGCCACCGGGGGCATAAGCGTTTATTGAACGCGCAGTCTTGTTGAAATATATTTTTGTTCTTCAATTGTATACCATGACAAGTGGGTGCATAAAACAGATTGAAAGTAAAGCACAAATCCTCCTCGGGGATAATTCTGCACCACTTTTAGTCTTCTCTAAGCAGCAACCTGTCATAAAAGCTATAAATCCAGCTATGAGTCAGATGGTTGATATAGGACAAAAGTAAAAGCAGAACACACATGACATTCATGAGTGAGTGTTCTGCACTGCTTTCAGCCTGCCATAAGCCACCTGTCTTATATTGAGCACTGCTGTAGAAATAATTTACTGTATAACTACTCACATTATCTGAAATATTATGATGGCAAAAGTGAAGTTCATTCAATTTCTATGGTAGAGATGTCTTTTCTGTTCTTGTTGTAGTCGACTTGTAGATTTTTTGCACTTACATGTATACTTGGTATGCTTTATTTCAGGCTTATATACAGATAACATATGTTGAGCCTTACTTTGATTCCTATGAGTTGAGGGACCGAGTGACTTACTATGAGAAAAACAACAACATTAGTAAGTACTTTCACAAATATTTTGTAGAGTTTTGCATTCCAGGGCTGCCATAAGTTGACGTGAAAAATGCTAAGATTTCCAAATTTGAATTTTTCAAGTGCGATTTTATGAAATCGTACCTTTACCCTATAGCCTGTTTCTAGTTTTGTTGACATGCGACTACTTAAAGCTGGCTGTAAGTAAAGCAGCCTGCTTTAAGCTACCATGTACTGGGAAAAAATCCGAAGATTTAGGAAAAATCCGGAGAAATGGCAGCCCTGGCATTCTGAAATTGGCTGTTTCTCCTCTATAACAGCAGATAAACATGGTCAATCTAAATGACAATCATTTTGAGTCCTGATTACATGTTGTGTTACTCCATGCCTGATCTGGATCCAAACTGTTTGCAAAGATCCTCCCAATTGATAAGTGCTTTACGACATTCCTACCCTGGCCTGATAAATGCACTTAACGCTTTACCCCATAACCTGTTTCTAGTTTTGCAAATAGGTGACTACTTATAGCAGGTTGAAAGTAAAGCAGAATGTGCCTTAAGGCACATTCTGCTTTACTTTCAACCTGCTATAAGCTAACATCTAAGATATAACAACTTTAGAAAATATAAAATATATATATCTTGCTAGAAAATATAAAATATTACCTGTGATACATATTCATGACTGTATAAATTGGAACCATTTTCATCAGTGGAGGAAAAAATTAGGGGCATAAATAGGTGTGTTCATGGGGTAATAGGTTAAATGAAGATTCATTGATGGTGAACAATACAGGTTGTATGCAAGATGATGCAGAGCCAGGAGGCTTGTGTTACAAACTACTAGTACATAACGGACATATAAGAAGAGACTGTGCAGAGATTATTTCTTTTTTTGTGATTCTGAACGCTGTTTTCTCTTATGATAATGCTCAAAGAACTAAATGTTTTTGTGTTTGTTTATAATGTCTGTTGGGTCATGGCCTAAAATACTTTCATTGATTTGATATTTTCTGTTTGCCTATGTGTTGTTCAGTCATGTATGTTTTGTGTTTGACAGAGAGGTTTATGTATGCTACACCATTCACCCTGGATGGACGTGCACATGGAGAACTACAGGAACAGTATAAGAGAAAGACTATACTCACCACTACACACTTCTTCCCTTATGTGAAGACCAGGCTGGGAGTCATCAATAGAGAACAGGTACCAGCTTTATATCAGGGCTGCCATTTTTCCAGATTTTTCCTAAATCTTCAGATTTATTTCTGGTACATGGTAGCTTAAAGCAGGCTGAAAGTAAAGCAAAATGCACCTTAAGGCGCATTCTGCTTTACTTTCAGCCTGCTTTAAGTAGTCGCATGTCAACAAAGCTAGAAACAGGCTACGTGGTAAAGGTACGATACATAAAAATCTCACTTGAAAAATGCGAATTTGGAAATCTTAGGATTTTTCATATCAACTTATGGCAGCCCTGCTATATTCAGCAAATCTAACCATGACATTACCAGGATTTCCTAACAGTTTGAATTAACCCTTTACCCTGTTTCTAGCTTTGAAGACAGATGACCACTTAAAGCAGGTAGAAAGTAAAGCAGAATGTGCCTTAAGACACATTCTGCTTTACATTCAGCCTGCTTTAAGCTACCATCAGCTAGTATATAAAAATATCTCTTATGGTGAATATTCATAACTGTATAAGGTGGAACTATTTTCTTCAGTGAAGAAATAAGTAACAGGTGTAAAAAGGCATATCTATGGAGTAATGGGTTAAGATCAGATATGGAGATATATGGTATCCTCTAGACAATGGTTCAGGTCAAGATTAAATTCAGGATTCACTAGAAATGTGTAATAACAGAAACAGAGCGTATGAATTGCTCTGTAATTACACATTGTCTTTCATGATAACCATTGCACTGCTAAAGTTTTAAATGGAGTATTTCAGTGTTTGATAAATGACCAGTTAACCAGTGACTAGGTTGGGCTTTGTCCCCAGACTATGTATAAGTATGACAAGTTTTGAAATGATTTGGGTCTACTCTGTTTGCTAAGGATTAAATATTCAGTTCAGCACTTTAAGGGTTAATTCTGCACTAAAGACACAAATTGTATGTTTAAGTCCAACTTGGATTACACATGACTGTAACTTTTAACCCATTACCCTATAGCCTGTTTCTAGTTTTGAAGAGAAGTGACCCCACTAAAGCAGGATGAAAGTAAAGCAGAATGTGCCTTAAGGCACATTCTGCTTTACTTTAAGCCTGCTTTAAGCTATTATTTGCTAGGATTTGATAAATATTTCTTATGATACATATTCATAACTGTATAAAAGGGAACTATTTTCTTCAGCGGAGGGATAAATTATAGGCATAAAAAGTCGTATTTATGAGGGAATGGATTAAAATCAAATAGTATTGAAAGGAGCATTGTGTCTGTTACAGGTGATACTGTCGCCTATAGAGGTAGCTATAGAGGACATCATGAAGAAGACACGAGAGCTTTACATAGCACTGAGACAAGACCCTCCAGACACCAAGATGTTACAGATGGTGATGCAGGGCTGCTTGGGCACAACTGTCAATCAGGTACTGTTACACTGGCAACAGCAACTCTCATACACGATGCGTTTTTATATTGCCATAGAAAATTGCTATGTACAGTTAAAACCTCTATTACGACCACTAAATTATGTTAATTATTAGGGTGTTTACGATAGGTGGCTTCTTAAAGCAAAGTGACAGTGAAACAGGAAGCCCCTTTAGGAGCTTTCTGTTTCACTGTCACCTTGCTTTAAGCTGCCACCTCACTAATGTACAATACATTACCTTTCATTTTAGTGGTCGTAATAGCTAGGTTTTACTGTACTATAATATTAACAGTCAAATCTTGTGTTAAGCGGCCATTCTTTGATGAAGCATAGTTATCTTAAAAGACAGGTGACTGCTTAGTGCAGGACAATTCTGAAGCAGAAAGCCCCTATAAGAGTTTTCTGCTTTACATGTGTCTTGCATTAAATTCTTCTCTGCCAAGATATTGTCAGATCAATATTTGCTGTCACCTTTTATTTCTCATTTTTAGATTTAAGGCATATTCACTGATATGTATGGCAGACAGTTTAGATCCTGATCAAATGCCAAGTTACTTAGTGTCTGTTGAAGTTTCATACTGTTGTGACATTCCGATTAAAATAAAGTAACATTTTCAAAACACTGCAGTTTTCTTTGCTGAACTACATTGTGTTTGCTGTTGAATTGTGAACAAAGCGAAGAAAAAATAGCATATTCCTTCTTTATGACACTCAAATCTTACCTTAACCTAGCAAGTAGAACATATTTTAGGTTGAAAATAATTTGATTGTTATTTTTTCCAGGGACCAGTTGAAGTTGCCAATGTGTTTTTGAAGGATCTAATGGAAGGGAAACAAGTTGGTATGAAACACCACAATAAACTACGTCTCTGCTTCAAAGACTTCCTGAAAAAGTAAGTCTTAACTGAAAGAATGGTAGTCTTAGCTTTGATGACATTTTAATAAGCTGGTTGAAAGTAAAGCAGAATGCTCCCGTGTGGAGATTTCTACTATACTTTATACTGCATTGAGCAATCATTAACCCCTTACCCCATATCCTGTTTCTAGTATTGAGTATGGATGACTACTTAAAGCAGGTTGAAAGTAAAGCAGAATGCGCCTTTAGGAGCTATGTACTTTTATACTGCATTGAGCAATCATTAACCCATTACCCCATATCATGTTTCTAGTATTGAGTATAGATGACTACTTAAAGCAGGTTGAAAGTAAAGCAGAATGCGCCTTTATGAGCTATGTACTTTTATACTGCATTGAGCAATCATTAACCCATTACCCCATATCCTGTTTCTAGTATTGAGTATAGATGACTACTTAAAGCAGGTTGAAAGTAAAGCAGAAAGCGCCTTTAGGCGCATTCTGCTTTTCTTTCAGCCTGCTTTAAGCTACCATCTACTAGAAAATAAAAACTATTACTTATCATTCATATTAATGACTCTGTAAAGTGGAACTATTTTCTTCAGTCTAGGAATAAATTAAAGGCGTAAAAGGGTGTATTTATGGGGTAATGGGTTAAAGCAATGCATTCTTCTGAAAACATGAACCACCAGGTTAACCACCACTCCTTAAAATATGATGTATTACGCCTTTAATTTATTCTTCCATTAAAGAAAATAGTTCCACTTTATACAGTCATGTATATGTATGGAAATAAATAGTCCTAGCTGATGATAACTTAAAGCAGGGTGAAAGTAAAGAGGAATATTTCTTAAGGTGTATTCTGCTTCACTTTCAACCTGCTTTTAGTGATCACCTGTCTTCAAAACCAGAAACAGACTATGGGATATGGGGTAAAGGGTTAAGCATTCAGATGGGTGAATAACTGAATTACCATGTGTTGCAGATGCTATGATGCCTTACATCGTAACAAATCGTTGATCACACAGGACCAGAAGGAGTATCAGCGGGAACTGGAGCGTAACTACCACGCTATCAAGGCCAAACTCAGCCCCATGATATCATCAAATGCTGCCACACTTAAACGCACGAAACACCATAGAAAGTATGTAACACACCTGGTCATTTCATGTCTGTTTTGAGATTGTAAATTCTTATTTATGTATTCATTTTTTTACCTTGTATGCAACATAAACATATACTGGTTTCCAACTTAGCAAGACTTAACCCATCACCCCAGAAATACACCTTTTTACACCATTAACTTATACCTCCACTGAAGAAAATAGTTCCAATTTATACAGTCATGCATATGTACGATAAACAAATTTTTTATATCTTAGAAGATGTTAGCTTAAAGCAGGCTGAAAGTAAAGCAGAATGTGCCTTACGGCATATTCGGCTTTTCTTTCAACCTGCTTTCAGTGAACACCTATTTTCAAAACTAGAAACAGGCTATGGGGTAATTAGTTAAATGAAAGTTTCCGACATGGAAACCATGGCTAGAATTCTACAATATATTCTTGGGTATGAAACTTAAGAGCTGAAGTTTGGCTCTCAGCTTCTGTCATTTACGACTCTTTTCCTTAAAATAAATATTGCCTGTTTAAGACTCCACTTTATGTTCAATGTTTAAATCACTAAGTTACAAGGGCATGATCGAAACATTGATATTAGCACAGAGTTAGCAAATGATACTTTTTCCACAAACTTGGCACTACAGTAAAACCCCTCTAAACCGGAACCTCTAAATACCAGAATTCTCTCTAAACCGGACAGAAACTTTGGTCCCGTTTCCCACCAATTTTTACGCCTTTGATTTATTCCTTCACTGAAGAAAATACATTCATGAACATATATCATCAGAAATATTTTCTATATTCTAGCAGATGATACCTTAAAGCAGGTTGAAAGTAAAGCAGAATGCGCCTTAAGGCGCATTCTGCTTTACTTTCAACCTGCTTTAAGTGGTCAGCTACCTTACATACTAGAAACAAGCTATGGGTTTAAACCCCTCTAATCGGAAACCCCTCCAAACCGGATGATTTTGTTGTACCCACACATGTCCGGTTTAGAGGGGTTTCACTGTATTCAAAATAGAGCAAAAGCTTGGGAACATACCTTTCATTATGGTTAACAATATGGGACTGTACAAAGTTGATTAACTATATTTAAGATATTTATCAAACTATACTTTAGATTCCATCATAGTACATCGGTACGTATATATAAATATGAACCCGTTACCACATTGCCAGCTTCTAGTTACAACTTTGAACTTATTGAAAGTAAAGCTGATGGGGACTTAAAGCACATTCTGCTTTACCTTCAGCCAGCTTTAAGCTTCACTTATTGTAGTAACTTTGATCTATATACTATGGAATAGTTATTGTATTTTAGCCTGTTTCTAGTTAAAAAAACAGGTTACTACGTACTTAAAGCGTATTGAAAGTAAAACATCTAATGAGCCGTAAGGCGCATTCTGCTGTGCTTTCATCCAGTTTTAATCTTCAATCACTGTAGTAATTTTGATTGATATACTATGAATTTGTTATGGTAGTTTAGCCTTTTCTAGTTTTGAAATCTGGTTACCACTTTGAAGCGGGCTGAGAGTAAAACAGAATGCGCCTTAAGGGCGCATTCTGCTTTACTTTCAACCAGCCTTTAGCTTCAATCACCGTATTAACTTTAAATAAGATACAATGCAACAGTTACTGTATTTTAGCCTGTTGCTAGCATTGAAAACAGGTTACAACTTGAAGCGTACTGAAAGTAAAGCAGAAGGAGCTAAAGGTGTTTTCTGCTCTACTTTCAGCCAGCTTTAAGTTTCAATTACTGTCTTAATTTTGAGCAATAGACTATGACATAGTTACTGCATTTTAGCCTGCTGCTGGTCTTGAAAGTAAAGCAGAATGGGCGTTAAGGCACATTCTGCTTTGCTTTCAACCAGCTTTAAGCTTCTATCACAGTAGTAACTTGTATTTATGTACTATGTAGTAGTTTTTGATTATGGTGACGTCAGCACTCATAATGTATTAATGGCATCACGATCATCACAGGTTGATGTTGCTTACTTTATCTATTTATACCTGGTACGTTGGAGACAATCATGGACGTATTGGCCAGGTTATATATGTACAGTAAAACCTCACTATTACGACCACTAACACCCAAGCTAATTGATTGTATAATAGAGAGGTGACCGCTTAAAGCAAGGTGACAGTGAAACAGAAAGCTCCTAAAGGAGCTTTCTGTTTCACTGCCACATTGCTTTAAGTGGTCACCTACCGTAAACACCCTAATAATTAACATAATTTAGTGGTCGTAATAGAGAGGTTTTACTGTATATGATTCCTTTGTAGGTCTTATTATATATAATAAGATCTACTTTAAAAGGAATATGACATATTCATAATACATATTTAATATACATCTCCATAGCCTAATCTTGTTGCAGATTTTTCGATTTTCGAACAAGGTCAGGCAAAGATGGAACATTTTCTGCATACATATTTTGTTTTGCCTCTCCAACCTCGCCTATATAATAGTATAAATGTTAGTTTCTAATATTATATAATCGCATAGTGCACAGTTTCTAATATTATATAATGGCATAGTGCACACATAGTGCTCATTCATATGTGCTTCATACTTATTGTATAATTGTAGATCTACAGTTTTCTCTTCAGTACACATTATATCTCGGTGTTTGCCATTGTGTCGGTATAGATCTTGATCTATATGTATCTGGAGTAAGGATACTCAATCGTATACATTTATCATGTAACTACTGATACCCTATGTGGCATTAATGTCAATCGCATTATATATTAAAAACAGTCAAATTGAAATGCCCATACCTATTACAGGCAATAGGATAGACCTAGAGCAGATACCAAATATGATACTGTGTATATGAAATTATTAGGGACGGGACCGAATCTTCGAATATTCGCATACGGGCCGAATATTCGAATCCCATTTTAGTATTCAAATAGTTGTCTCTGAAATTTTATTTTTATTAAAAACATAATATGGATTATTTAATTTATTTGAGAGACTGTTTCATCCAGGCTAATCGTTCGCCATTAATCCTCGTGTGTATGGTGATTATCACCCCCGGCTAGTCAGTGTTTTGATAGCGCCTGTCAAGTTGTACATAGTTTGCAAACATTACCCATGTTATGTAATCGACGGCGCTTCCCTTAACATCGGACCAATGGACTCGCAGTTAACACAAAAGATCATGTGACAAATGAGGTATCCTTAATTGGGGAACCCTAGTTGCCAAACAAAAGAGGGATGTTTAGCACAGGACATTTTAAGAGCATCCAATAAAAGACGAATAAGTGTTAATATCGCCAATCATAGCAGCTCAAATGACGCTTTTCCTAAACAACCAATAGCACGCAAACACTATCTAAAATCATCAAACATTCTAGTTAAGACGTCATGAAAGCTTCATATTGAACTTACACAAGACGTTGATCTATGATGAGCAAATTCTTACTAAAACTTTGCCACCGGCTACTGCTTCACCTGTGTGAAATAATTTTACTCGTTCTGCCGTTCAGATTAATTTTAAAAGCAGATAAAATATAATTTTAAAACAGACAAAATAGTTACTCAAAATAAGTTAACTGATTCTGCATGACGGAAGACTTAATTCGAAACTAATTTGAATGCAGATATAGATGTTGCGTTAAACACGGGCTGCATCCCTTACATACAGAGACCGCCATATCTACAAAGATTAACTGTAGTAAATGGTTGCAAAAGTTGATAAGTTAACCAAATCAGCTGATCGTCAAAGAATATACATTCTACTCAGTGTTTGTTCCATTTAAGATTTAAGATAGGTATTTCTACGAAGCAAACATTAAATAATTGCATTTGATTGTGAAATTATACTCGGATACCAACCCCCCCCCCCCCCCCCCCCCTCGCCGGCATCGGACAAGGCGTTTATTCCAGGCGAATTATTCCAATACTTTAAGCGAATATTCAAATAGCAATTTGGGTTCGAATTCCCATCCCTAGAAATTATACATGTATGTATTTTTGTCAATATCCTTTAGTATCTAAATGTGTGAGATACATGTGAACAGTACCAGTCAGAAATGTAGTGTCATGGTGCTTGTTACTGAGAGATTTATTGATACATTTTGCTCTTTCAGAGATGGTAAAGAGTCAAGACGCCATCATCAGAATTTGAATGGAGTTCAGAGTTCATCAAAGGCGTAGACAAGCCAAAATAACTGTCATCTGATCTTCAAGATAATCTTCAATATCTCCAACCTGGCACTGGCTTAGCCAAGTGACTTGTGCATGAAACATAGTTTATCCATTACAGTGATGTTTTTAGCCATGGACATGTACATGGAGTACATACTTAACTCTTTGTCTCATAGCGAGGTCTTTTAGAGGTGTACTTCTACCATGACCTGTTTAACCCATTACCCCACAGCTTACTTTCAGTATTAGAGACAGATGATCACTTAAAGCAGGTTAAAAGTAAAGCAGAATGCGCCTTAAGGCGCATTCTGCTTTATTTTCAGCCTGCTTTTAGGTACCATCTGCTAAGATATAAAGAAATATTTCTTTTGGTACATGTTCATGTAGGATCCCTCTGGTGAGGATCTGCACGGTTTATCATTTTGCAATATATTGTTGAAATGGACCCTAACTGATCAAATGGACTATACTTAATTGGAAATTTAAAGCATCCATTCAGAATTTTATGGGTGAATGAGTTAAATAACCACCTATCATAAACCCCGAAAACAGGTTTAATATGGGGGGAGAGGGTTGAAACAATAAACTGTTGACTGGTACTTGGAACAAAGTTTCATAAATGAATATTATAATATTATTATAACGTTTAGGTGTTTGACAAGACCACTCAAAACGCAACATACAGCAAGAGTAAAGAAGCTTGCAGTTTTACTTACATACTGCAGTAAGCAGTCACCTACCTTAGTCAATGTAGATGTTATACTTTCCAAATATCTGTTTTTAAGCTTAAAACTTTATATCCATTGCAAACTGCTTGGAGCCTGATCAGTTGCCAGGTAACCCGGCATCTGATCAGGCTCCAATCTGTTTGCCATTCAGATAAAAATTAGTTGTTAAATCTTGGAGAAAAAAACGGTAATTGTCAGCATTTGATAACTTTGATATAAAATGAGAAAGAATGATGTCTTCTCCACTGTATACAAATAATTAGCCGTTGTTGAGTGGTGGTATTAGCTGGACTTTATAGTATTTATGGCCAATATTGTCTCGCCTTCAAGTCATGTGTTAATTATGTGTCGCTAATTGCCTTAATATTTTGTCTTTCAGTTCCATAGCTATCACTTTAATATAGATCTGGATTTTTAATGTGACGATAGGTCATTTATTGTGATCTGTCTTTGTCCGTCATCGCAAGATTTACCTTTCTGTATGGCTGTTAAACACAGGTTTTTATGGTAAATTTACTTTTCATGCTGCTGTGAAATCCAAGATGGCCACTTTTGACTTGGAATGGTCATCAAATGTTCAAGTTCCTTGTGCTGACTTTTGTGTTTAGTTGAAATCCAGTTTGAATACAGTCAAACTTGTATGAACTTGTATCATTGATGGAAGAAGCATGCCAATCTAGAATTTTACTCTTTCAACACCATGGACCTGTTTAAAACATACTCATTACATTTGCAAACAATGTAGACCCAGATCAGAGGGCTCCTATGGGAGCCCTCTGATCAGGGTCTGCACTGTTTGCAAATTTAGAGTAATATTTTTTACACTACCCAGAATTCCATGTAGACTGGTTCATATTTAGGTTACTAAACTAACCACATGGGAACTTATAGCCCACAACAGTTACTTAGTGTTGAAAGAGTCAAAGACAGATGCTTTCATAAAGAGGTATTTAATACATGTTTGACAGAAGTTTAACCCATTACCCCATAGCCAGTTTCTAGTTTAGAAGAAAAATGACCACTTAAAGCAGGTTGGAAGTAAAGCAGAATGCACCTTAAGGCGCATTCTGCTTTACTTTCAGCATGCTTTAAGCTTCACCTTGCTAAGATATAGAAACTAGGTCTTATAGTACATATTCATGACTGTATAAAATTGAACTATATTCTTCTATGGAGGAATAATTCAAAGGCGTAAAAAATGTATTTATGGGATAATGGGTTAAAGTTCACTCAGGTGAGTGATCCAAGTATACTCAACCATTCATCCAATATTCATCCCCATTTTTCTACCTAAGTTAAACTTTATGCAAATATGCTATTATTTTATATTAAACATGTTATAGTCTGTGTTCAATTTTAGCATTTCAATAGCAGTAAAACTATTAGTATTATTTTAACCCTTTCCCCTCATAGAAACCTACTGTACTTACCTTTACCTATTCTTCATAGAAAAACCATTTTAGACAGTCATACTTTCAGATTACTTTCTACTTAAGCAGGCTGAAAGTAAAGCAGAAATCTCCCATTGGGAGATTTCTGCTTTATTTTCAGCTTGTTTTAAGTAATCACCTGTCATAGACATTGACATCAAGCGTTGAGGGAAAGGGTTGAGCAACAAAAAATGAAAGCACTTTTATTCCTTAACTCTTTCAACACAAGGTAACTCTTGTGGGTTATTATGTTCCCATGTGGATATTTTTAGTTACCAAAACATTAACCTGTCTTCTTTGAATTCTGGGTATTTAATAAATACTGCTCTAAATAAGCAAACAGTGTAGACCCAGGTCAGAGGGCTCCCATAGGAGCCCTCTGATCTGGGTATACACTGTTTGCAAATGTAATGAGTATATTTTAAACAGGTGTATGGTGTTGAAATAGTTACCATTAACATTGTAAGAGAATACAACACAGTGTGGTATTAACCTACATGTCCTACTCATCAGGGCTGCCATAAGTTGACATGAAAAATCCTAAGATTTCCAAATTTGCATTTTTCAAGTGCAATTTTCGAATTGTACCTTTACCCCAGGGCCTGTGTCTAGTTTTGTTGACACGTGGCTGCTTAAAGCAGACTGGAAGTAAAGCAGAATGCGCCTTAAGGCCCATTCTACTTTACTTTCAGCTACCATGTACTAGAAAAAACATCTGAAGATTTAGCAAAAATCCGGAGAAATGGCAGCCTTGACTCATAAATGTATTGTGCAATATTCTAGTCACTAAACCAGTAGTGCAGTCCTTTTATTTAACATTTGCAGCTATGTATTTTTTCCAGACTTTGTGCTTCTAATTAAAAATGTGCAATTTATATCTTATAAAATGTCTTCCCTTTTGATTATTATTCCTTTAAACTTTTGGCTCTAGAAGCAGAGCTGCAGATATGGGGAGTATTTGAAATTCTAAAAGCCTTATGTCTACACCAAACCCTTTGATGTGACTACTCAGAATCGTCACACAGTGACTGCATAAAGAGAAAACACATTGGAAATAAAGGGTATGGGAACACTTAGAAATACAGTTAAACCATTACTACATATCCAGTATTCAAAATAGGTGACCACTTAAAGCAGGTTGAAAGTAAAGCAGAATGCTCATTAAGGCGCATTCTGCTTTACATTAATCTTGCTTTAAGCTACCATTTACTAGGATATAGAAAATATTTCTTATGGTACATATTCATTACTGTATAAAGCAAAACTATTTTCTTCAGTGGAGGAATAATTATAAGTGAAAGGCGTAAAAAGGCACACTTATGGGGTAATGGGTTAAGTCTTGATAACTCAAATCTCACATAGATCTGATTCATCTAAATTTCTAATTTCTAAAGTTGAATTTGAAGAGCATTTATTGGTTTTTAAGCTTAATTTGCCTAAACATGTACATGTGTATTTATATTTCAGCATTGAAATACGGGTACCAGTACCTTTTGAGTTAACCCATTCCCCCATAAATACGCCTTTTAACACCTTTAATTTATTCTTCCACTGAAGAAAATAGTCCCAATTTATACAGTCATGAATATGTATCCAAAGGAATATTGTCTTTAAACTAGCAGGTGGTAGCTTAAAGCAGGCTGAAAGTAAAGCAAAATGTGCCTTAAGGCGCACTCTGCTTTGGCTTATACAGTAAAACTTCTCTATTACAGACACAAAAAAGAAAGCTACATGTATTTGCGTGTATAAAAGACAGGTGACAGCTTAAAGCAAGGTGACAGTAAAACAGAAAGCTCCTACAGGAGCTTTCTGTTTTACTGTAACCTTGCTTTGAGCAGTCACCTGTCAGAAACACCTAATAATTAATACAATTTAGTGGTCGTAATAGAGAGGTTTTACTGTACAAAGAAATATGTAAAGGCCCCTTTAGGTGTTTATGTAGATGGTAAAGTACAGTAGAACCTGTCTATTACAACCACTTAACCCTTTGCCTGCTGGTCGCGACTTTACTGATTTTTGCAAACAGTTTGGATCCAGATCAGACGCCGCGTAACGCGGCGTCTCATCTGGATCCAAACTGTTTGAAGTTCATATTTAGGTTTCTTTACTTTAAAAATGTATAAATCTAGATTTAATAAATTTTGCAGACGACAATTTCTAAGCAGACTATTTTACCGCAGGATAAGGGTTAATTGTGTAAATTATGGACTTATGACAGGTGACTGCTTCAAGCAAGGTGACAGTAAAACAGAAAGCTCCTGAACTTTATGTTTTACTGTCGCCTTGCTTTAAGCTGTCATCTGTCTTTTAAACAATCAATTAGCCGTTGTTTTAGTGGTCGCAACAGAGCAGTTTTGCTGCAAAACTGCTGGAGATGAGAAAACTAAAAGTCAAACTTCCTTGCCATTTTTTACTGAATATAAAAGTAAATTTCATACAAAAAAAGTGATAAACAAATAATTAAACTTGTGTTAAAAAGCCATTCAATAGAAGTATGTACAGCCCTGACAAAAGCTGTCAGTCTAATGCACGACAAAGGGAAATACAGAAAGTATTCTGCATTACTTTAGTTCCCCACTAAAAAGTATTTCAAGATTTTCATGCTTCTGCAAGGAATGGCCAATTATCAAAAGTTTGTGTCAGTAAGATTCTTGAGTATATAGTATAAAAAACAAGGTGAACACATCTAGATTAAAACCAGTATTAACTACTGAAAAAATATAAATTTACAATCTCTTACAGAGGTGCCTTATTGCATTTCAAACAGTGTAGATCAAGGTCGGCTGGTCCTCTTCTACTTCTTCCTTCATAGTGCAGAACCACTAAAGTTTCATTTCACTTGGGGCAGCATAAAAGGATGAACATCCTATGTACAATTCTCGGATAAAAACAATTTCTGCACTTAGTAGGAGGAAGAACTGGTGCCCATTTTACTATACTACTTACGCTTACGCAAAATTTTTGCGTAAGTCAAAATCGTTTAACTCTTATTTTTCGATCATAAACGTTTGCAAACAGCAAATAGCCAGATCAGAGGACGCGCCAAAAGCGCGTCCTCTGATCTGGCTTTTTGCTGTTTGTAGCAAGTGATAATTAAAAAATAAATTAAAATTTAAAGTTTGACTTACACAAATAATTTGCGTAAGTTGTTTAGTAAAACAGGCCCCTGGACAGCAGTAATGTTTAAAAGCTGTCCAGACTGTCTGCTACAACCATCATTCCAGGCAGTTGGTTCCAGAGTGGAATTGCTTGTGGAAAGTAGGAGTGCTGGTATACCAAAGTCTTGGTGTGTGGGATCGGGTACTTTGCTGAGTGGCGGCGGGTAGATCGTGATGTCTGTTGTAAGAATGGTGCAGCTGGTATGTCAACCAGCTTGATCTACATTGTTTGATAGCCACATGTATCATTTTATGTAGCTGTATTATATACATGTATGGTATTTGACAGTGTAGACCAAACTCAGATATACAGCATGGTAAAGACTACTGTGCTTGATCTGTACAATGTTGCACTGCAGCAAGACAGGTTTTGTCATGGCACAGCCATTTTCTTGTTTAACCCTTACAATGCTTGATTAACCCATTACCCCATAGCCTTATTCTAGTTTTGAAAATAGGTAACCACTTAAAGCAGGTTGAAAGTAAAGCAGAAGGCGCCTTGAGGCGCCTTCTGCTTTACTTTCAGCCTGCTTTAAGTTATCATCTGTTTGGATGTAGGTAATATTTCTTATGGTGAATATTGATAACTTTATAAAGTAGAATCATTTTCTGTTGTGGAGGAATAAAATACAGGCGTATTTATGGGGTTAAATGTCTAGTTTACACAGACTCTAGAGATATGTGCCCCCCCTAAAGAGTTAAACGGATGACAACAGTTAATGAGTCCCTAAAAATTGGTCTACACTGTTTGTAAAAGATGTTTATATCTGGTTCCATCACCGTAAGAGTTACACTATTGTGCACAATAATGAGCAATAGATTGGTGGTAATGGGGTTAAAGTGTCTGATCACAAAAATAAAAAACAATGATCAACAAATTATCCCATAGCCTGTTTCTAGTTTTGGAAACAGGCAACTACCTAAAGCTACCATTTGCTAGAAAATAGAAGATTTTTTTTATGATACATGTTCATGTCTGTATAAATTGGAACTATTTTCTTCAGTGGAGGAATGAGTTGAATGTGCTTAAAGGCGCTTCTATGGGGGAAAGGGTTTAATTAATGAATCTGACAACATTGTCTACATTTGTTCCTCCTTATGTATGTGTTTTGAAGGTGAGCCACCGTTGAGGGTTTTCCTTCAGTATCTTATCATGGTTTTCCTTGCTTATCCCCCTTTGCAACATTCTAGGCGCTGCATGAATTAGAATGTGTGAATAGCCATGTCCACCGTACTTCATCTGAAATGTTTAAAATGATTTGTAAATACGTAACTTATTAATATAATGTATATCCTAGTGATGGGAATAACTATCCATAATCTACAGAATAAGAACTAATGATCTATAATCCACAGGATGATAACTGCCTAAAATCTACAGTCAAATAACTACCTATAATCTATAAGATAATCTAGTCTATCTATCTACACGTAAAAATTGGTTGATTTACCCATACGAGTAATAAGAAGAGCAACACTAATATATACAGTAAAATACTTACATTAAAAGTTGTAATTTGCAACCATTTAATATAAGTATCATTGTCAGTTTGCAAGTCAGACAGCTGATTCAGGCAGATAAGATACTCAGTAACTTGACTTCTCATTTAGGTCCAAACTAGTTGAAACTATGATGACAAAGAAATGGAAGAAATGCTTTTGAAAATTAATTTTGTGGACAAAAATAATCTAGCATGCCAGGGCTTCCATAAGTTGATCTTGAAAAAATTTAAGATTTCCAAATTTTCTATTTTTCAAGCGTGATTACCTAAAGCAGGTTGAAAGTAAAGCAGAAATGCGCCGTCAGGCGCATTCTGCTTTACTTTCAACCTGCTTTAAGCTACCATCTGCCAGGATAAAAATACGACGATTTTGAAGAAAAAAAATCCAGAGAAATGGCAGCCCTGCCATGCTTAAGGCTAACATGTACATACCAGCCTATGTTTAGTGTGGATATCATGGCCGATGGTAACCTGGTCTTGATACCCTGCCTCACAGAGTTCTTGGATATACTTTATTCTCTGAGCATCGCTTGGCATATCAACAGCATCATTAGACTGGTAATATGAGGTCTCTATCCCAAACAGGTCAAAGTCAATAAAACAGCCAAGCTTGGCAAACTCCAATATCTTTTCACTGTTGAATATCGTCCCTGTAAACAAACATTTATCCTTACACTAATTATTTCATAACAAGTTCTCAGGGCTGCCATTTCTCCGGATTTTTCAAAAATCTTCGGATTTTTATCCTAGAAGATGGTAGATTAAAGCAGGCTGTAAGTAAAGCAGAATGCGCCTTAAAGGCGCATTCTGCTTTACTTTCAATCAGCTTTTAAGTAATTGTGCTTGAAAAATAGAAAATTTGGAAATCTTAGGATTTTTCATGATCAATGTATGGCAGCCCTGAGTTCTACACATGGTCAGTTATGATAAGACTTGGTCCTGCAAAAGGTAGAAGAAGATTTTTATCTTACTTCTAGCCTACTTAGGTCATCTACTTATTAGTATGTAGGAAAAGTTTCCTACGGATCTTTATCAGGATTTGGTATAGCCTTTTACGCCATGGCCACTCCACCAGTATTTAGTTATTATATAACAGGCTATTGATAAAAAGTGGTTGAGAGCATTCTGCTATATTTTGAGCCTGCTTTAGGCTACATGTATCATCTGCTAGCGTCAAAGGAAAGATTTGTTATGGTACATATTTATGACTGTTTATGGTTGAACTAATTTCTTCAGTGGAGGAATAAATTACATGAGTAACAAGATGTGTTTAAGAATTAATATGCCCCCTGATGTGACCATGGCCTCTAAATGACCTTGACTTTTATCTGGCACAACCCAACTAGTACTAAGCTCAAAAGCATCTTTAGTTGAGTACACATGACAAACATGAAGTCTCTATCATATATTACTTGAAAGTTATGACCAAACTAAATTTCAGCCTGTATGACCTCAAAGTGACCTTGACTTTTATGGACCTAACCAAATTCAATCTAAGTTCTAGAGCTTCTTGAGTGAGTACACATGCCAAAAAAGAAGCCTCTACCACATGCAAATCAATCTTTGTAATGGCAAGTTAACCCTTTTCCCAATAGAAGCGCCTTTTAGCGTATTCAGTTTATTCCTCCGCTAAAGAAAATAGTTCCAATTTATACAGTTATGAATATCATATGAATAATTTGTTTGTTCTAGAAGATGGTAGTTTAACTCTTTCCTCCCTGAAACTTTAAATGGACAATTCCAGTTTCCATCTAAGTCTAGTCCATTTCTGACTTTAAAGGCTTGTTTTTGTCAATGTTTGGCATTGTGACAAACAGTGAAGACCCTGATCAGAGGGCTCCTTTCGGAGCCCTCTGATCTGGGTCTTCACTGTTTGTATAGGACATGTGTACTATTCACATGTACACTGTTTGAAAAGCACGCCTATATGAGGGACTAGGGTTCAAAGAGTTAAAGCAGGCTGGAATAAAAGCAGAATGCGCCTTAAGGCACATTCTGCTTACTTTCAACCTGCTTTAAGTAGTCACATATCTTCAATACTAGAAACAGGATATTGGGTAAAGGGTTAAAATTCAGTCTATTTGAGCTTTAAATGACATTGACCTTTGTAGGACATAACCGAAGTTGTACCGAGTTCAACAACTTCTTGATTTGAATACATTTACCAAAAATGAAGTCTCTGTCCCATATAGTCCTAAGGTTATGGCCAAGATGAAAGTTGTGGACAGACAGATAAACAAACAAGCGGACAGTGAAAATCATATATGCCTCAAACTAAGCTGTGCAGGAGCACATTATTTGGTATGGGTTTCCTGTATGAAATATACAAGAGTAGGTAAATGCTTCAAAATGCCATCCTATTGGGGAGAGGGTTAAGCTGCTTCCTGTTTTTTTTGGACTTTGGAGTTATTATTTAACAGTTAGTGTGCTGGAAACAAGTATGTATATACCATTTGCAAACAATATAGATCCTTCAATAGCCCTCTGATCAGGCTTTACACTGGTTGGCCTATTTATAATTATTTTGAAAAGAAATCCGTTGTAAGCCTCATCATTTATATATTTTGAAAATAGAATTGTCCATTTGGGAAGTCTGTAGCATAAGTTTTACCCCATTACCCCATGAATACGCCTTTATGCCTTTAACCCTTAGCCCGCCAAATAAATTGTCATCTGCTATATTTCTCGTCTGCTTCAAGTTTCAAAGTGCTTCAAAGTTGCTCAAAATTGCTGAAAATGTTGTCCGAGTGTCAAACAGCTTGGATCCGGATGAGATGCCGAGTTACTCGGCGTCTCATCCGGATCCAAGCTGTTTGCATATGGAGCTATAGTTGTGAGTGGCAGGCTAAGGGTTAATATATTCCTGTATTGAAGAAAATAGTTTCAATTTGTACAGTCATGGATATATATATAAGTACAAAGACTTTCTATATTCTAGCAGATGTTAACTTAAAGCAAGCTGAAAGTAAAGCAGAATGCGCCTTAAGGCGCATTCTGCTTTACTTTCAATCTGCTTTAAGTGGTCACCTATTTTCAATACTAGAAACAGGCTATGGGGGTAATGGGTTTAGCCTCTGTCTACTGATACTCACTATCAATGTGAGACATGACCAGTCTATCAGCATGGCCTCCCGCCTCCAGATATACTCGGGCAATTTCAAACGGAGATTTCTCATCCCGACCAGGGTGTATGGTTACACCAACACCAAGTTCACTTTCAACCTGGGCTGACGCCTGCACAGCTCTCTTCTCAGAATCTGTAGGGTAAAAATAAACTGATATGTTCATTGATAATTTTAGAAATCAGATGAATGAGTCCTCGGGATGCACCTTCGGTAAAACAATGAGTCCTTGAAAGACAAACATTGAGTCCTTGAGGTGAAAAATTAACCCAAAATCCCATAACTTATTTCTAGTTTTGAAAACAGGTGACCACTTAAAGCAGGATGAAAGTAAAGCAGAATGTGCCTTAAGACACATTCTGCTTTACTTTCATCCTGCTTTAAGCTACTATTTGCTTATGAGTAATAGGTTAATAAAGGCCAGAAAAGCTATGGGTCCACGGGACTCACAACTTTTTAAATAACGAGTTCCTGGCAATTTTAATGAGTATAGGACTCGGGATGCATATGTAAATTATCACTGATATGTTAGACCTCTCATAAGGTTAGTGTTCCAATACTAACATGCTTATTTCTCAACCAAACCCTAGGATTATCTGTCTAACTAATCACAGGGCTGCCATTTATCCGGATTCTTCCTAATTTGTCGTATTTTTATCCTAGCAGATGGTAGCTTAAAGCAGGCTGAAAGTAAAGCAGAATGTGCCTTCAGGCACAATCAGCTTTACTTTCAACCTGCTTTAAGTAATCACGCTTGAAAAATAGAAAAAAATCGTTAATCTTAGGATTTTTCAAGATCAACTAATGGCAGCCCTGTAAGCACTGTCTTGAAGAGACAATTCAAATGAGTAGTCACAGCAAAGAGCGCTTTGGGAAATATGGGAAGAAATACTCATTTACCCCTGGAACTTTTAGTGAAAAATTCCGATGTCCAATTAAGTCCAGTCCATTTTTGACTATTTATGGTTGATTTTAACAATATATTTCAAAATGACAAACAGTGTAGACCCTGATCAGAGGGCTCCTTAAGGAGCCCTCTGATCAGGGTCTACACTGTTTGCATGGGACAATTGTAATTCTCACAGGTACACTGTTTGTAAATGACGAGTATACTCGTCGCTAGGGTTGAATATGTTAAATCATGCTCATCTTATGCCTTGATGCTTCCAAAAAATGTCCATAGACAATCACAGACTTATAGATGCTTCCATACTCTCAGAACTATGCTACCAAAATCTCAAAATATCTGTATTTGAGGTAGTTACTGAGGATGGACTTGACAAACCTCTTAAAGGCCAGCTACAGCCAACTTCACCAATAACCCCTGCCTTTATATCTGTTCCTTCAAAACCTGTCAGAATATCGTTTGTCATCATTTTGGCCATCTCTTCATGAGAAAAAGACACTGTCCA
The DNA here is from genome assembly GCA_922989275.2 of Gari tellinella. Taxonomy (NCBI): domain Eukaryota; kingdom Metazoa; phylum Mollusca; class Bivalvia; order Cardiida; family Psammobiidae; genus Gari; species Gari tellinella. The sequence goes on along the minus strand of OV277859.1, from coordinate 12,330,315 downwards.
CGGTCTAGACATTTCCTCATAGAATCCTGAAAGATGAACAAGTGGGCAATAATGGAACTGCATGCATACTTTAGCTGAGATATTGGTATGACAGTTAGGAGTGTTAAAGTTCAAACTTGTACAAGGGACCATTCATTGAAGGAGCAATGAGGCTGTAAAGTTATAAAGCTTTTGAGTTGAGTCATAAGTCGTTCTCAAGCATTTGATTGCTTTAGAACGTTCTGAGACTCAACCCAACTGAAAAGCTTTATAGCCTTGGACTCAGATCTCATAACCCTTCCCACCCAATAGCTTGTTTCAGTAATGAAGACATGGTAGTTTCGCTACCAAATTTTCATGAGGTTTTTACCCCTTCACCGCTTTGTTGTTGTCTGCTTCAATATTGTAGTCTGCAGTATTGTTTTAAGGTTAATTTTAAGGCAGTATTACTGACAAAATTTAGAAACGAGTGTCAAACAGTTAGGACTTTGATCAGATGCTGCGTAATGCATTTCCATGTGTTTCCATGAGGGAGAGAGTTACAGCAGTGAGAGTTACTTAGGTCTAACTGTGATTGTTCAATACCTGTTCCTGCCACTATGTTTACTCCTGAAGATTTGGCACAGTCCACATAGAAGTGGTAATCTGGGGTTAAGCCAGTGGTACTGTTTTCAACAATTGTTCCTCCACCATTGCTCTGAAATGATTATAAGAACTAGAGAGATTGTTTTGTCTGTAAGACAAGTATGATGCCCCGCCAGCAAAAATTTGACTACCGTAAGTTCAACTGATTGTGATTTTGTGAAAAATTTAATCAGATCTCAAATCTGACGAATCAAATGCTTGAGAGTAATTTCAGACTCAACTCAAACGCTTTATAAGCATGGACCCTGTTTATTCACCCTAATATAGAAACTGAGAAAAAAAGAGCATACAATGCAGTCCAACAGTCGAACTTATACTTTGTGATTTCTCAAAACAGGATACAGTATCAGTCTTTGGGACATGGCACATCCTTATGTAAAACCAAACTAATTCTTTTAACACCATGGACCTGTTTAACATATACTCATTACATTTGCAATCTACTCATTACATTTGCAAACAGTGTAGACCCAGATCATAGGGCTCCTATAGGATCCCTCTGATCTAGGTCTACACTGTTTGCCAATTTAGACAAGTATTTATTAAACTACCCAGAATTCCAAATAGACTGGAGCATGTTTTGGGAACAAAAAAGATCCTCAAGTGAACCTAATATTCCACAAGAGTCTTTTGTATGGCCTTTTTGTGGTCATTGGTCTTTAGATATTGCCATGATTTTTCATTCAGTGGAAGCTAAACAACATTTTGACAGTATTTGGAATGTTCAAAAGTTCTTTTTCTTGCAACATTATTCAAATATCTTGACTTTTCTTGTGCAAAACATTATAAAACATAATTTTGCATACCTTGAAAAATTCCATTTCTTTTTTAACTGCTGCTTGCTCTTCATACATATGAACATTATCCAGACTGGAGTACCTAGAAAGACACACAACTACAGTAGAACCTCTCTATTACGACCACTAAATAGTGTCAAATATAAGTCGTTTAATACAGATGACTGCTTAAAGCAATGTGAAAGTGAAACAGAAAGCTCCTACAGGAGCTTTCTGTTTCACTTTCACATTGCTTTAAGCTGTCACCTGTCCTTTATATGGACAATTAGCCTTCTTTTTAGTGGTCGTAATAGAGAGGTTCTACTGTACAGTTGTAGAAGAACCTCATTACAACAGAGTACAGTAAAACCTCTCTATTACAACCACTTAATTGTGTTAACCATCATGTGTTTACAGCAGGCGGATGCTTAAAGCAATATGAAAGTAAACCAGAAAGTTCATTAGAAGCTTTCTGGTTTACTATCACCTTACTTTAAGCAGTCACCTGTCTTTTATCAATCAATTGATCTTTTTAGCCGTCCTAATACAGGGCTTTTACTGTATGTATTCCACAATTGAAAAACCACCAGATTATGTCGATCTTTTTAGGTGATTTTAGAAAATATTTAAGGAAAATAATATTTTAACAAACATTCTAACACATCTCATGCATATAAATACAAAGAAGGAATGTACTATGTTTAAATTCTATATAAAACACACATGAACTGTAATAACAGTTCCATAGATATACGTTTTTGACACCGATCAAAACTGATTTCTTCTCAAATCATTGCCCTATCAACAACATATTTGCATGTTTACCTTACAGGGACCCGACACGATTTATTTTTGAGAAAAGAAATGGTCAAAAGGTATATATAGTCTTAAGAGTCTCTAAATATACCTTCTGGCAATTATTTGCTCTCAAAAATCATCAATTGTGTTGGTCCCTGTGGTCAAAAACGTATATCTATGGAACTGTATGACTGTCATGCTCGATATTACCGCCTAAAGAAGCATACAGCAGTGGTCAATGCTGTGTGGACTATGAACGAACCCATGTCCCGTTTTCCAAAAATCGGTGATTTCAGTGAGTAGACACAGTTACAGTTGAAAGTGCATGCTTACAGTTGGCTTTATGTTATGTTTTTATGGAAGGGTCTTATATTAGCTAGACAGAAATGCAAAAAGAGTGTCGTTTCATCAATTATTATTCATGATATGCCCGGTTTTGTCGAGATAGGGTGAGAATATAAAGACGATCAGTTGTACCCCTTGCCTCTATATATACCTTCTGACATTTTTTCTCTCTCAAAAATCAATTGTGTTGGGTCCCTGTGCTTTTAATGTATTCCATTTATTACTCCACTGAAGAAAATAGTTCCAATTTATATAGTCATGAACATTACCATAAGAAATTGTTTCTATATCCTAGCAGATGGTAGCATAAAGCAGGCTGAAAGTAAAGCGCCTTACAGGTTTCAACCTGCTTTAAGAGGTCGCTTGTCTTCAAAACTAAAACCATGGGGTATAGGTTTAACCTTTTCTCCCATAGAAGCAACTATTAGCATATTTAATTTATTCCTCTGCTAAAGAAAACAGTTCGAGTTTATACCCTCATGAACAATTACCATTACAAATATTTTATATAGCCTAGCAGATTTTAGCTTTAAGCAGGCTGAAAATAAAGCGGAATGTGCCTTAAGGCACATTCTGCTTTACTTTCAACATGCTTTAAGTGGTCACCTGTATTCAAAACTATAAACAGGCTATGAGGTAAAGGGTTAAACACTGAGAAATAAGCTATCAGGTTTAGGTGTTTGGGGTTATCAGGAGTTGTGATAAGAGGTGTTGTTGTCTCACGGGTTATGAGTAATCCACCACATGTTCTCAGAGCACACCGGCTTGTTCTCCAGATCAAATGTCTGCCTAAATCTGGATGGCTTTATCTGAGTCTCAAACGACATACTCAAGTGTTCATGGACAAGCGTGATCCCAGCATCTTGTGGCTGGATACAGCCAAGCACTGAAAATGTAAAATAAATCTCAGTTAACCCATTACCCCATAAATACGCTTTTTTACGCCTTTCATTTATTCATCCAATGATGAAAATAGTTCCACCTTATGCACTCATGAATGTATATAATAAGAAATATTTTCCATTTTCTATCAGATTGTAGCTTAAAGCAGGCTGAAAGTAAAGCAGAATGCTTTAAGTGGTCATCCATTTTCAATACTAGAAAAAGGTTATAGGGTAACTTCAGTCTGCTATAGGCTAGCATCTGCTTAGATGAAGAAATATTTTTTATAAAACACTGTTATTACAACTTATTCAAACTGATACTCATACACATTGATAAAGACAGACATGTAGTAGTTTAACCCATTCCCCCATAAATACGCCTCTAGTTTATTCATCCGTTGTGTAAAATAGGTCCAATTTACCTAATTATAGAAATAAAACATAATAATTTTTTTCTATATTTAAGCAGATTTTTGCTTAAAACAGGCTGAAAGTAAAGCAAAATGCGCCCTAAGGTGCATTCTGCTTTACTTTCAACCTGCTTTAAGTAGTAATTTGTTTTAAAAACTAGAATCAGGCTATGGGGTAATGGGTTAAACTTTTGGGAGTTTTCTGCTTGACATTTATTTTGTTCCAAGCAATAACTTAACACTTACAAGGATTCCAGATAAGTAGGAGTAAACTGAACAAACCCACATTTTCTCCTTCAATTCAGTACCACATCCTATGTTGTGACTACTCATTTAATTAGAGCTGTCTCAAAGAGACAATTCTAATGAGTAGTCACACAATAGGGTTTAATGCAAACATAAAGATTTTATTTTTTGAAATACTCCCCTTATCTGGAGCCCTGCTTACCACAATATCTTTTTGTGTGGTCATAAAACATGGCTCAAGATAAGATGGAGTATTAACCCTTTCAACCCTAGTCCCGCATATAGTGTACATGTGAATAGTACACTTGTCCTGTGCAAACAGTGAATACCCAGAGCAGATGGCTCCGAAAGGAGCCCTCTGATCAGGGTCTTCACTGTTGTTATAATGCTAAACATTGACAAAAACAACACTTAAAGTCAGAAATGGACTAGACTAAAACAGAAACTGGAATAACCCATTTAAAGTTTCAGGGAGGAAAGAGTTAAACTAAACATTTCTAACTTTTTGTTTCATATATGCCTCCACCAAACCCTCTAGTGTGATAACTCATTTGAATCCCCTTGAAGAGATGATTCTTATGAGTTGTGACAACATGGGGTTTGGTGAAACTTACAAAGTTATGAAATAACAATCTTATCTAAAGCTAAAAAGAGCTTAGAGCTTAAAGCTTCTGATAAAAAGAATGCATGTCTTTCAAATTCAAATATCAGTATGTCGCCACTAAACCTTAGGATGCGACTACTCATTAGAATCACCACTTTGCAATGGTTCTAATAGATAGTAACAACAAGATTTGAAGAGGAATTAAAAAAAAAAGGCTGAACATACCTGGTTTTAATTATTCACTATTTGTTTCAGACTGTGATAATACAGCGCTCCCTGTCTACAATGGCCCTCCCAACAACGACTACCTCCTTACAAAGACCCTAGTCGCCATTCCCTAAACAGGACCTAAATGTCTAATGCTTTTACTGCTGCAATATCGTCTGCTTAAAATTGTCGTCTGCTGTTTTTCTAAAAATTACATAATGGACTTTTTAACAGAAAAAGCTTAATTACGAGTGACAAACAGCTTGAATTCAGATCAGACGCCGCATGACGCGGCGTCTGATATGGATTCAAGCTGTTTGCAAATGTAAGCCAATTTCCCTCCCTATAAGGACTGCCTCCAAACAATGAACATATTTTTTTGTCTCCCATTGGGTGTCGTTGTAGGGAGGGAGCACTGTATATGTACATATAATTGCTCTTACCTGTTTGTACTTTCCCAAGTGGTGCTGTCATCTTGATCTATTTGAGTTAATTCCTGGAAGCAGAAAATAAAAAAAGTTAACCCATTACCCCATAAATACTAGGGCTGTGCATCGGCAGTTATTTCCTTCACAATTCGTATCCTGATATTTCACTTTAACAACAATACATATCATGATATGTATTGCCTGTGAGAATAAAAGGTGATATATATTGCAATATTTAAGTAGTGATACAATACGTATCATGATACAGACTTGTAAATATTGACACAACAGTTTGCAGCCACTCAGATTGTTTTGAATCAAATTATTAATATGTGTATATTAACAACTATACCAACTGTATAAAGTATGATTATGGAAGAGGTATGCTCCCTTCAAAAAGTACATAATTATACTGTCATGTCAGTTACTTTAAAATGGATGTCTGCAAAACATTAAAACCCATTTTTCTCTCTTGTTACAAGGCAATCAGTTTTGATTCTAATTAGACACTATGTTATTACGGTAAGTGTCGTACAAGTATTAGGTGAAAAATTGTGATGCACGATATTTAACACTCGCATCGATGCATCGCAGGGCTGATGAATGTATTACATCGCAATATATTGCAAGATTCATTTACAAGCTGATACAGACATCAGCCGCTAATTACATCCCAATGCATTGATGAATTGTTACACCACTAATAAATACACCTTTTAACGCCTTTAATTTATGCCTCCACTGAGGAAAATTGTTCCTATTTGTACAGTTAAGAAAGATTCTATAAGAAATATTTCTGTATCCTAGCAGATAATAGCTTAAAGTAGGCTGAAAGTAAAGCAGAATGTACCTTATTCTACTTTACTTTCAACCTGCTTTAAATGGTCACCTGTTTTCAAAACTAGAAACAGGCTATGGGGTAATGGATACTGTCTGTGACTCTTGACTCTCCACAAGTACTCGCTCGGTCCTCCTTGTGAGGAATAACTGGATCCACTTGTACATCTTTCCTCTTACACCGTAATCTACCCCAGATTTTACAGAATACTTCATCAGAGATTTTCCCTTCCAAGACAACAGTCTAGGTCCCGTCAGTCAGAAAGTCAGTGATCCAGTTAAGAGTGTTTCCATGTATCCATAATTGCTACATAGTTTGTAGATAAAATGTTATGTGGATTGAAATTGCCAAAGCGTTCGATAATTAAGTATCATGATACTAAATTAAAATATGGAACACGTTGGCAATTTCAGTCCTTGATTATTATGATGTTTGTTTGTATGTTCATTTGGTGTCTTTGATTGTACAAGGTTTTGGATGAAAGAGATAAGATGTGTTTCACATTAAAGTTTTAATCGAAAGCTTTGTTGAAAGAGCCTGCAGTTGTTAAGACTGTTCAAGGTGAGTCATATTAGTTGAAATAAAGTGCTCAAAAGCTTTACAACAGATATATACTATAAGTGAAATTGGTCTGTTATTTATTGCATCATTCTTGTCAGGGCTGCCATTTCTCCGGATTTTTCCGAAATCTTCTGATTTTTATTCAAACAGATGGAAGCTTAAAACAGGCTGAAAGTAAACCAGAATGCGCCTCAAGGCGCATTCTGCTTTACTTTCAACCTGCTTTAAACATCATGTGTTTAAAAAGCTACAAACAGACTATGTGTTAAAGGTAAAATCTGGAAAATCGAGCTTGAAAAAATGAAAAATTTGAAATCTTAGGATTTTTGTTATCAACTTATGGCAGGCCTGGCTTGTCTCCCTTCTAGACATGTTTCCAGTCCTGTGTTTTACTATTGATAGTGATAGTCTTAAGATATGAGTTAAAATAGGAGCAATGACTGAACTGCCTTCTTTTATAATTATTCTTGGTTTCCATATCATCAGAAACTTAGTCTAAAATGACTATAAAGATAATCAATTGAAATACAACTGGGAGCTACCTTGAAGAAATATATATATATATTTATCACATAAACGTGCAAAATATAGAGGGCCGTAAAAATCGTATGGCACACTGGGCATATATTTTATACTAATTTTCGAATCACCAAAATAATGTACTACTACAACGACTGTAAATCAGTTAAGAGAATCTAGACAAACATAGATCACCACTAGTCTAGGTATTGAAACATTAGGAAGTGTCCTAGAAACATTATCCCTAGCAGTCTCGCAAACTCAGGCTGCAAATCAGGCTAAACTTAATACTACGTAGACTTTAGTATTAACAGTGACTCAGACTGTTTTTCAAATTTAGACGTACAAATTCAATGATAATGACGTCATGTTACGTCTTGACGTTATTTTGAAAACGAAACTAGATTCTTAATGTCAAATGATCATTTTTAGTCAATTAGAACAACTTTAATTTAAATATTAATTTAAAATTTGAATATGGTATCAGAGAAGTCTTTTCACAACGTAATGGTGTTGATTTTCTTTACGTTAATATGATTGGTGTTTTTATCTACGGATGAATAAAACCGAATAACACCTATGACGAATCGTTTACCTAAGAGCCGAGGGCAAAAGTGAAAGTAAAAGACCGTTTGGATTTTCGTATCATTTGGTGTTTATGTGATAAATAGGATATTAAATTCGTGTTTTTTCAGTAATAAATTTATTGAACTCGTTGGATAAAAATGATATGTTGCTCGCCACTAAGGCTCGCAAAATATCATTTTTATCCAACTCGTTCAATAAATTCATTACTGAAAAAACACTCATTCAATATCCTCTATATATGGATAAAAATAGTTTTCTAACTGAAAATAACACTTAAAGAAACCAAACAACACGTTTTAACCAAATACCAGTTATTCAAAAACCTTAATTTAGGCTGTAAATACAGCGTCGTGAATTCCCATAACATTAGAACCTAAGTGACATCATTATACGGGTAACAAAGGCGCTATAATTGTACACAATCCAATTATTTCTATAGTATACCGCATGTAAAACTGAAAGGTCAATTTCCAGACACTCGCTGTACACGTAATAAACATTTAGTTATATTGAAAAATTTGTTCTTTGGAATCATTTTACACAGGGACATTAAAAATACAAGGAATGTGATCAATTTTGGTATTAGATCATTTTTTGTAAAATATCATTTTCTTCAAAGTTTCACTAGATAATCCCAGTTTGTTTGTTTTTTTGCTATAGTGCTGCCCACATCTTATACTAAACTGGAACCGCTTTTTGCGTTGACGTAAGCAGATCTCACGCTCTATATTGAGCGTTTTTTAGGCTTCTGGAGTCATGGGAGGGTTCTGATGTATGAGAATCAGGAATTTCATGGATGTTGTCACCCCTGCTGCTTTGAATTTTTGGGACCGTAAATTGTTTGATATTTTCTCAAAGTTTATGTATGCTATTTTCAGTGATGTATATTTATTACATGTGTGGGTGAGTATTAGGGCCGTTGTCAAGTAGATTTCACTATTTGGTAAGTTTGATGCTAATGTAAACGCCTTTTGGAGCTGTTTGTTGAGTGTCTGTCTTACAATAACCACCATAAAAAACCAATTGTGCACGATTATCAGACGAAAGTGGCCATTTATTTTAAATTACAGAAGAATGCTTCATTATGTTCTTCTATCCCGTAAATGAACTGAAACGAAACTTGACCAAGTCTAACTGCAAGTTTTGACAACTGGATGCAAATGACCGAATTTCAACCAAGGGAGGCTACCATCTCATTTGTAAAGGGAGGCAACTTCTGTTAAAATGTATAACTTCGTGTATTTAAGGCACTCTATAAGAAAACCGTCAAATGTTGTAAAGTTCTAAGACATTTGAAGTTGGTGTTTTTGTGTGTAAGACATGTATAGATTCTTGATCTAGATCTGGATTTATGAAGATTTTTGATCAGCATCAGATCTCATGATTATTATCATTATTATTATACCCGATTTATATAGCGCTCTTTTCACACAGGAGTTGTGCGTTCAAAAGCGCTTCACATGAAATTATATAAATGTACCTACAAAGCGAGAAAGACAAATAACTACATTCACAATAAAAATGATACAATATTGAGATGCATGGAAACATGGAATTTCTTCCAATATTATTACCAAGATTATAAAATTGTTATAGTAAGTTTGTAAGATCATTTTTAAAATGAGTCAAATAATTAAAAGATCAATGGCATGATTAAAAACAGAGTGGTGTTTTGTTTGTTTGTTTGTTTCAGTGTAGAGCCGGAGAGTAGTTCACAAGTCGTAAAACGAATGTTTAAAACAATACTCTCCGTGTTGTTTGGTTGAATTTGTTTGTTTGTTTCAGTGTAGAGCCGGAGAGTAGTTCACAAGTCGTAAAACGAATGTTTAAAACAATACTCTCCATGTTGTTTGGTTGAATTTGTTTGTTTGTTTGTTTGTTTCAGTGTAGAGCCGGAGAGTAGATTAAAGTGAACAAAGGTTAAAAAAGGCATTTTTTTTAACCAACACATCTAGATCTATAGATCTAGATGTTCGAGATAAGGCATGGTGAGGAGCCTAACCCTTTCTCTGCCATATCGTCTGCATGAAAACTGTCGTCTGCAAGTTTGATATCATTATCAAAATCATTTTTGTAACGCTTAGATCTAGTGGGGGAAATATGACTATGAATTTACAAACCGTGATTTTGATATAAATTTTGTACCAGCTAGCTAGATGTTGAGTTATTCCGAACACCTACCTTAAATGAATAGATTGTAAAGTTTGCAAATGCCATAGATCTAGATTGTGACATTGTGAACGAGTTTACTCTTTAATTCTTACCTCCCTGAAACTTCAAAGTAGACAATTCTAGTTGTCTATATAATTTAGTCTAGAGTAGGTCCAATGGTCCTCTTTAGGGTTGTTTTGTCAAGTTGTAACGTTATATGACAAACAGTGCAGACACTGATCAAAGGGCTCCTGCAGGAACCCGCAGGAGCCCTCTGATCCACAGGTGCCAGACGCATGCATGCTTTGCCCGAATATAACACCTCCAAAACACAAATTAAGTGAATAAAACCATAAAAACACCCTTTTCTATGATCAAACACCATAGCCTGACCCACAGCTCATTTATTTTTATATATATAATATATACCTTAGCCTATAATAATATGTATATATATATATAAATAGGTTCATGTATATACTATATAAAAATATATAATGACACCAGGCTCTAAATGATTTATATACATATACATGTAGATCTATGGCCCAGTAGCTTGTTCATCAAAAAATATATATTAAACAGAAAAAACGCACGAAATGCTACATGTATTTGTAATTAAGGGTGTATCAATGTCATGAATTTGGGAACTTTTCAAAGTATATGAAAACACTCTATGATGGTTTTGAATTGAAGAGCTATTTAAGATGAATGAAAAAATAGAAAAAGTGTACATTTTGGTGAACAACAGTTGGCTCTACGGCCATGTAAAATTTACCCCACCCACTTCCTCTTATTTTGTCCTTTTCAAACAGCCCGCTTCAATAAAACCCATTTTAAATGAAAACAAATATGATAATTTGGTTTTGTGTTATTTATTTCCTATCTATGGTAGTATTTCTTCATACAAAAACTAATTTAAGAAAAAAAAGGCACCAAATGTGAAATTTATAAAGCTCTAAATATCATCGATATGGTACTTTTTTGTAAATTTTGTAAGGGGCGATAACTCTTTTTACTTTAATAACTCAAAATTTTCAACACTGACCTTTCAATTTCTTTTCATATTTTGGACTGCCTTAGTATGGGCTTTCATCTGGTAGAATATAAGAAAAAGTTAAATACTAGAACTATTTCATTTTCAAACTTTTTTACTTTTTTTCATAAAATAAAAAATCTAATAAAATCATGCCCTAAATAAAGCATATTTTTGATATTCAATGATCCATATTGTTCAAACCTGGTGCCTGCTCTGTCTAAATTTGGTTTTTATATGTGAACATACCACCATAGACATGAAATAAATAAAGAAAACCCAAATTAACATTTTTGTTTTGTTTTGAAATAGATTTTACTGAAGCTTGTACTCTGAATGGGTAAAATTTGAGAAAAAAAATCCAAATTTGACATACCTTTTTCAAATCGCTGTAGCTCAAAAAAAAGGACACCACCATGTATATTTTTTTTCATTTTTTCATTCATCATAAATAGCTCTTCCAAAAAAACAATGATAGACAAAAAGTTTAATACTTTGAAAAAAATGGCTCATGACATTGATACACCCTTAAATGGACAATCATATTTGATAGCCTAGCAAAATCACCGAATAACAGTTTTGATTTTTTTTTTGCAACAGTCAAGATCAGTTGTTGAAGGCTTTCCCGCAAAAATCCATTTTTTAACAGCGATTAATCATTGCCCTGCCAAATCTTACAGAACTACCCTTTGTTTGGATCCTGATCAGTATTACTTTAAATAAACCACACACACAGTTCCAACTTTGATAATTAAATATGCAGACGATATCATGGCAGTAACAGTGGTGCCATACTACTATATAGTGATATGGTTAACCCATTTGCGCCCATGATCCCATGTATGGGACATAGACAAACAGTGTAGACTCTGATCAGACGCCGCGTTATGCGACGTCTGATCAGATTCTACACTGCTTGCTGAAAGGAATTTCAATATAAAACGAAATGGAAATGAAAATTTTGACCAGGCATCCCTTTGATAAAAAATGGACTAATCCAATACATGTATATTAACATTGAAGAATCCGCTGGGCATAAATTGGTTAATTTAGCGTCTGATCCGGAGCCAAACTGTTTGCAATTGTTAATCTAATTGTCACCAACATTCACATGATTAATACAATTCTAAAGACAGTAACTCTGCGGACCATGGTCTTGTCTACACGCGTTAGACTGCTAATCGAGGGTCGCTAGTTCGATCCTCCACCAGACCATGTCCTTTAGATGAGACTTTAAATGGAGGTCCTATGAGTCAGTGCTATAGACTTGGCATGCAAAAGTACCACATGGCTATATCGAAAAATAGTTGGGAATTGCCCGGATTTCTCTGTATTTGCTCCCCCCTCTCTGTGGATATTCCAGGTGGTCTAAAGTTGGTAGAAACGGACGTAAATAAAAACTAACATAAAAAATAATAGTAAGTATCTTACCTCTGCTTTCAGGTGTTCTTCCTGCACATGCAGACTGTCAACAAGTTTATACTATAGGTAATGGACCAGAAAGTGAAACCCTCCCCACTGGCAGGAAGTTTGTAGACCTACATTTTCTCGTTAACACATTTGTGCCCACGATCCCATACATGGGACATAGGCAAACAGGGTAGACTCTGATTAGACGCCGCATTATCAGAGTTTACACTGTTTTCTGATAGGAATTTCAATATAAAACAAATTGAAAATGAAAGTTTTGACAAAAAAATGACTAATCCAATATATTAACATGGAAGAATCCACTGGGTATAAATTGGTTAATTTAGCGTCTGGTCTTAAACCAAACTTTTTACAACTGTTAATCTAATTGTCATCAACATTTACATGATTAATAAAGTTCTAAAGAAGAACGTTTATTTGACTTAAACTTTACGTACAGTTTCTCGTCTCACAAACATATACTATTTACAATATTCAACCAGAATTACGCCAATTTAAATTACTATTATACATGTAAATGAAAATCTCGAAAATCACGAGGTTGGTCTCATAAGCATCGTACAGGTAAAATGTGTAAAGGCATACACTGAAGTTTCTTTTCAAACATGAAGAGGGGATAGTCGGCTTTCATGGCGTGTGACTGACCTGGGTTGGTATTGTTTATTGCCTTATAGGGGTTATTCTTTCCTTGCCAAACTATTGAAGGAATGTTAGAAGACTCAATGAACTGAGACATGTATGACCTGGGTCAATGCTTATCAAACGTTTGAGTTGAGTCTGAGCTCGTTCTCAAGCCTTTGGTTTGTCAGATTTGAGCCTAGGTCTAGTTTCAAATCTGACCTATCAAATACTTGAGAACGAACTCATACTCAACTCAAACGCTTTGTAAGCGCTGGGTTCTATACGACGGAGTAGCCTGATGCTGTATGATGCTGGTAAAGTATGTTCCCATGAAATACAGTCATCCGCTGCAAGTTCCCGTTCAACTTTGCTCATGTTTCAAAACATGATATAACCTGCTTGAATGGTATTTGGGAGATAACCAGATTGTGGAATATGTCGGCTTTTAGTCCTGAAGGCATGGACAGGTATACCAATATTACCATTATGATGTTCTAATGACTAAGCATTATGCACAACATGTTAATTTTAACATGAGATTATGTGAAGACATTAAATGTCGAAACTTGTTTTATTTTGTCAATACAATATGGTGGCAATTTGCTATAATTTGCTTATTTTACATGTACCTTACCAACACAGTCAAATGGCATTGTAAACGTTAGAAATGAATTTATTGACCACACGTTAGCTAGATATCATATATCACACGTAGTTCCAAGACAAAATATTTTCGGGTATGGGTTAACTGGCGTTTTTCTTTTTTAATATGGCCGACAAAATGGATGATGGTAGCCATCTTGGATATTTAGATATTGCGTTATCTTTTTTCTTGCATATTATGTAGCTTCCATACAAAAAGAAACATTTGCATCATGATTTGATGAGAAATAGTAAGTTCTTTAATGAGGGAACCAGAAGCTTGAATTCAGCATTTAGGGGTACATGTATAAATAACAATTTCCAGATAAATCCGACGGCCGTTTAACACCCAACAAATGTCATTTTGTGGGAAAATACTCCCACAATTAACATGATATAGGTGTAATAAATTCCCACTGGGGTGAGTGGGGAGAGGCGACTAGGGTCCAGACAGTCCTGAAACTACTATATATTTGAACAACAGTTCACATTAATTACGCACTTCTATACATGTACTGACTTATATATGTGAAAGGCAATTTCATTGAAATTTTGATCACTACACGGACTAATACAGCGTAGCACATGACATCGACCATCCGAAAAAATCACTGTTCTGTGTATGTAAAATCATGGTTTCAATTAAAATGACAGTAACAGGGAGTTTAAGATAACGCAGTTAACTGGGTTAAGAGATATGGTAATGTATGCATGAACACAAAACTCATGTACTTTAACCTAATTATGCATTGACATTGAAATGGACTCTGCTTGTGTGCTTACTAGAATGTTTCATTACAGATATTCTACAGTGATTTAAAGACACTGCATTGTTTGTCCATACACGGGGTCATTTCTTTTGAAATGGCAAACAGTGCGGACCCTGATGAGATGCCGCGTACCGCGGCGTCTCATCAGGATCCGCACTGTTTGCCAAATGCCCTCTTTATTAGACACTGGACTTAAATGGGTTGACCCATTCATTGCCATCACTGATATTACCTTGTTAAAATGGCTAGTCAATATCGGGACACTTGCTCACTGAGAAATATGGCATGAGTTATAACGTTCAAATATGTAGTTTATTCAATATGCTACGGAGGAAAAGAAGGACGAATAGAAAAAATGATTTGCGAAGAAGAACGAGCAAAGCCTATGTACAGTTGCCATTCAATGAAATGTTGACCTGTGCCAAGTGGTCACTCAAACGGATCAGTTAAAGTATTTTAGTAAAAATGCTTAAGTGCATGATAAAAGTATTATTCCATAGTTTCTCCATAGATCTTGGTCAAACATAGCAGAACCAAACGGAACATTAATTTTATTAGCCATAGCATAACGGTAGGCAACCATACTACAATACACAGTGAAACCCCTCTATAATGACCACTAAATTATGTAAATTATTAGGAAGGCAGTTGGCCAGATGAAAGTAAAACAGATTTTATTTTCTATTTGCCTTAAGCTTTCACACGTCTTTTATACAATAAAATAGCTTTCTTAGTAGTCGTTATATAGAGGTTTAGTAGTCGTTATATGTGACAAGCCAACATACTGCACAGCCAAACCTGTCTTCAACAGCCATTTGAAGGAACCAAAAGGTTAAATGACTTCTGAAGGCAGGTGGCTGACTAATACAATTTTCTAAACAATGTTTTCAGCCTGCATTAAGTGCACACAGGTCTTTTAGGTACAAGTCTGAATAATTTTAATAATTTTGGTCTTTATTGACATGTTTTACTATACAGTCAGATCTGTTTTCAGCTGCCACTCAAAGAAAACCATATATAAACCAGAGGTTTCTGAAGACAGGTGGCTGTCTAACACAATTATATGTGTATATTTATATACTAGTATAGAAATGCTAATTTGATAAATTCCCTGAATTGCTTCCTAACTTAGGCTGTATGCTCAGTAGAGGTAACTGTTTGTATAGGTTTGACTGAAAACACTTCTAGATATCTTTTAATTTGAGCTGAAGCTGAGATCTATCCCTGATAAACTAGACTCAATGATTGAATATGTCTGCTGATAAGTTAAAAAAGTTTCATACCAAAGCATGATGTTGTTCTTGTTCTGTCCTTAAGCCATTACACATCTGCAACTGCACATGGTGCTCCCCAAACCAATTGTGCTGGAAATGATGGTGAAGCAAGCTGTTTACATAGATGGATCATTTCCCTATACATTCTGCCTCATCAAATGGATAAAAGATCTGAGTGCCTGAAAATAAGAATTCAACATACTCTGTTAGGGTGCACATGTATATTTACCTATTGCTACATAAGTACACAATTTTACACTTTTATTTTATTCCAACACTAAAGAATTACTTTTTTCTTTTTTACAATCATGAGCATTCACCATAAGGAATATTTCCTATACTCTTATCAGATACAACTTTGCTGGTGTAACTGCATGACTCTAACATTGCATAGTAATGAATGCCACACTAAGAATTTTTCTCATAAAAAAATCTTAAATATCTATAATGATACAGGCATAATGGCACAGGTATTTGTGACTCATATAAAACTCACACAAAAAATCATTAAAATGCTTAAAATTAACTTTTAATTATATTAGAACCATGGGTATTTATAAATATCTTACCTGCCCTCTCTGAGCATTTCCCAAAGCACTGACATTCCATCTTTGTCTTGAAGAACAGATGTCCCACTTGCAGGTCATAGTGTGGGTAGAATCTGCTGAGCAAAATCAAGTGAGTATTGTTGAACTCCTGGGTAGGAATAGGATGGCTGACCTGTAATGTATTGAACATGTGAAAATTGTAAATAACAATTAGATCTATTTCAGTAGGGTAGGACCTATCTTAGAAAGGTGTTACTGTCTTACAAGATAAGTATTTACTTGGTTACTCAGTCAAAAAAAAACAACAGAACAATGAGGTTTTAAAATAATAAAAAAATGGTTAACTAGATTCTATACATGTGGGATCCCTGCTAAAATGGATCCTACAACAATGCAAACATAGATCAATATCACCAATATAAGGTGGTGGTTATAACTTAACAGTGTATATTGTGTCTGCTATTCAACAGAAATGACTAGCACATATTCTGTAATAAAGATCTAGATCTAGAATCTAGTTAGTTTCAATATGATCCAACCAGCCTGAAAACAACACACCCTCTCTCTTTCACACTCTGTATGCCTGTTTGTCTATCTTTCTCTCTCTGTATGTAATTGTTTGTCTGTATATCTTTCTCTCTATCTACATGTATTTATTTCAAAAGTTAATATCAATGAGCTTTACCTGAGTTGTCCTGGCAATTTCTGGTGGGGGGTCATTGCAGAAACACTTAATCTGTGTGTCTCACACGTTTCCCTGTAGTAGTCTCTCTGGCAATTAGCTTTAAATATCCAGGTGTGCTGTGTACATTTCTAGAAGATCACCTTTCTTCTTCGTTCATATTGCCACATTTTGATACTTTATGAGCAAAATTCTTTCTCTGTCTGAATTTGGGTGGATTTGGGTGAATACCCTTTAATTGCTGCTTTCTCTCATATAAACATCACGCTCGCATACGTGGCAGGTCAACATTTTATAACGATGCGCTTGTAGCGACATTCTGACTATCTTCATCATCATCATAATTGAAAATCGTTATCATTCATGATTAGATTCATCCGGTTACTGTACATTTGAAAAATAAAGTTGATTTACTTGTTCAAGTTCGTTGACAAAATCACCTGGGTCAAGAGGCAAACTATCTGGTATTGGGGACCTTACTGAGCATGCACTTAGGTGACTGAACTGGCTCATTTGTAAAGCTTTGGCGGTTTCATAACTTCAAGTATTGATTTTCTTGACTTATGTCAGGGTGTGGGTAAAATACTGACGGAATCTACTGACGAGTTAAAACAAGAACAAAACGCTGACCAGTTAAGTTATATAGGCTTTTCTCGATTCTACTGACGACATGAAATGAGAACGAATATCACTGACACTATGTAAACGTATAGGAAAGTGGCTGACCACAATGGATATGAATAAATTAGAACAAATATTTGAAGTTATTAAAATCAAAATATCTAATATATCTAATATAAATTATAGATTAAATATCTGTCAAAAATTTTTTTTAAAAATTTAAAAAATTTTTTAAATCAAGGTTTAAGAAGTTAAATGGGTTTTTTGGGGGGTTTTTTGTTTGTTATATAAACACATAAATTTAAAAATTAATTTAAAATTTAAAAATTAAAAAAAAATATTTTTTTTTTAATATTTATCTAGATAAAGATATAGAATTATAGATTCCATATTAATTTATAAGTGTATAACAAATTCTATAAAAGTTTGAAATAGCTGAAAACGGAGTTGCTGACCAGTTGAAACAAGAACAAAACACTGACCAGTTAACTTATATAGGCTTTTCTCGGTTCTACTGACGACATGAAATGAGAACGAATATCACTGACGCTATGTAAACGTATGGGAAAGTGGCTGACCACAATGGATCTGAATAAATTAGATCATTTTATGCGAGTAGAAGTGTTACTTGAGTTTTATTTCAGTGATTTATTATTGTTAACTTAATAGAATAATATCTTTCATTTATTAATGCGTAGGTTAGAAAAGAATAAATATTTTTACGATTTAATTATTGATCTATATAAAGATCTAATACATTTATTAATAAATGTTGACAATTATTTTATTACTTACAAAATTAAAGTGGAATTTTTAAAATTATAAGCCAAATTTTAATAAAGTGGGAAAATGTATAAAGTTGTGGTTAACACTCACATATCATATGAGATACATTCGCCATTGAAGTGTAGATCTACATCAATTTAAAATTAAATAGAATCACCAAAGAATTTATATTTAAAGATTGAATTTGATCATGTTTAAAATGACGTTCCAGATCATTGAATTCCTTGGCGTTTGATCAGGTATTAACTTGTACTAATCTAAAGGTCGATAATACTTTAATATAGTGTTTGATATTGAAAGGTAAAGGCATTCCTATATTAAAGGTTACCGTTAATTGTCGGCTCTTTTCTTTGATGTAATTACCACTTAATTAATGATTAATTTATTTGGAAACTTGTCGCAGTTTGTAGTGTAGGCTCGAGCGTAATCAATTAAAAATATTATTATGCTTGTCATTTAACTGTAATATTCAACATCAATAAACAATTAATGACAAACAGTGAAGACACTGATCCGAGTGCTCGGTAAGGAGCCCTCTGATAAGACTCTTCATTGTATGCATAGGACAAGTGTATTTCTCACAGGTACACAGAAAAGTAACAGATTAATTGTTTAGATCCTAATCACATGATACAGATTTCCCATTACCCCATAGCCTGTTTCTTATGTTGAAGATAGGTGGCTGCTTAAAGCAGCATCATGCGCAATATGCTTTACTTTCAACCTGCTTTAAGCTACCATCTGCGGTTTATGTAATTAAATAGGAAGATCTTGATGAGGCACCAAGTAGATTAGAACTAACCATGTACGTGTTTGATACTTTCAGATTTAACTCTTTCCACATACAAGCTCCTTTAAGCACAATTGATTTATTCCTTCGGTGAAGAATCTTTTTCCAATTTATACATTCATAAACATACATGTACCAATTTTCACCTGCTTACATGCCGAGTAAAATACACTAACCCTTCACGTGTTTGAATATTTCACATTTGTTTTAACTCTTTGAACCCTAGTCCCGCATATAGGCGTGCTTTTCAAACAGTGTACATGTGAATAGTACACATGTCCTATGCAAACAGTGAAGACCCAGATCAGAGGGCTCCGAAAGGAGCCCTCTGATCAGGGTCTTCACTGTTTGTCAAAATGCCAAATATTGACAAAAACAACCCTTTAAAGTCAGAAATGGACTAGACTAAGATGGAAATTGGAATTGTCCATTTAAAATTTCAGGGAGGAAAGAGTTAATACGTATGGATCCTGATTTTAGCATGAAATTGATTGACATGCGATGTTGGACTATGAAATTACTGGCTTCATTTAGTATTGTATATTGTTCCTTATTATGTATAATTACTATAATGTGAATGCATAAATAAGTTAAACCATTTGTCACTAATTCATTAGGCGGTTTAAATCTGGATCCAAACTATTCACCTCAGTGAATTACGGTAGTAATTAAAAGGCAACATTATTTTTATTTTTTATTTATTATTATATCCGATGTATACTTGTATATTAACAATGAACATGAGTTGTTTCAGCATTTACAGTTTAATTGTGAATATGTTACAGTTGACGTTAATATAGGCCTATGTTATGTTCAGAACAAAAATGCGATACGAATGTTAAGCGAGCTTTCTTCTTTACTTCATTACTTTTATTAAGCAATTTTATTATTTCATAACTGCATATTAATAAAGATCAACTCACCCTATTTAACAATATTTTTTAACAATTTATTCACACAATCTGTATACCCAGATAAATGGGGACTTGGTCATTTACTTATTACTTCAAAAGTAAAAAAAGACTTAAAACAAAGAACTAAAATAATCACAAACAAACAACAAAGCTCATATTTTCTTATTTAAAGTCACTCAACCAATCCAAATAAATCCACTTCATAAGCCACACCTTTTACCAACTATTGTCACGGCCCATTAAACCACATGACGATTCACTCTATTCGGACTGGATCCTGTTATCCTGTCAGGAGTTTAAACAATCATTCACACTTTTATATATAAGCGTGTTCTGTAAATGCGGCACGCGCCTGTACGCTAGCGGCTAATATGTTAGTTGAGTAATGTATCTTTAATTATTGTTTGCCTTTAATTGGACCGTCGCTTGTTATAAATAAAGAAACAACATTAACAACCTTAACCCTTTCCCCAATAGAAGTTTATTCCCCTGCTGAAGAAAATAGCTCCAATTTATACAGTAATGAATATTGATTGTAAGGAATATTCTTTATTCAAGTAGGTTGTAACTTATAAAAGGTTGAAAGTAAAGCCGAACGCGTCTTAAGGCGCATTCGGCGTTACTTTCAACCTGCTTTAAATTGTCACCTATTTTCAAAGATAGTATACTCCTTCAAGCTATTAATATAATAGATTTGATCCAGATCTCTCACATACCTGTAACATATATATAGTCAGCAAAATTAAAAGAGACAGATGACCATTTAATGCAAGACAAAGGTAATACATAAATCAGCTTACTGCATTACCATTAAATTATTATTGAATATACATTGATTTAGCATTGAATTTTTTTTATTTAAATGAGCGTCACGTGCAGAGATTTCGCCCATAGCGTGCCCAAATTAAACAACGTGTCAGATTAAGCCAACCATACAATGTAATCAATTAGCCAAACTCTTAATAAACAGGGAACCCAATTAACAGCAGGGTGTTATATTCAATCGGGCATACAGGCATGCACGTGCTTACATTATCTTGCTTACATTATATTAGGACACGCCCCCAACTGTTATAGGCGGTCGATAAACTCATTAGATTTTTTTGATTGGATCCTATGTGCGATCATAGCGACCATTGTACTTTTAATGAGATTGACTTTTCGGCGCTATTGCATTTTGGCCTTTTTTTAAAGGGGCTATCTTAACTTAATAATATGTACTTGCCACCAAAATTTAAAAATTATGAGGCTCACGAAAGCAGGGTGAACGATCCCGAGCCTTGGATACACAATTGATTGTGTAGCGGATGCTTTCAAAAAAATTTAAATGAATAAAGTAATGGCAATACATTATTTAGAACTTTTATTTAATGTAATAAAACGACTTAATAATGTATTGAAATTTTCTTTTACTTTAACTGAGAAATTTTAAAATTAAAACTTTTTATTTATTTCCAGTAATTATTTTTACCTACGCAAATAATAAATGAAAGATATTATTTTATTAAGTTAACAATAATAAATCACTGAAATAAAACTCGAGTCACACTTCTACTCGCATAAAATGATCTTATTTATTCAGACCCAATGTGGTCAATCATTTTCCCCATACGTTACATAGCGTCAGTGACAATCCTTCTTATTTCAAGTGGTCAGTCATTTGTTCTTATTTCAACTGGTCAGTAAACCCGAGTAAAGCCTATATAAACAGATTGTTCTAAGCTTTATGTGGTCAGTGCGTCTGAGCCTAGTCAGCCGTCAGTGTTTATTCCTCTTTGCTTAAGTCGTCAGTGAAATGCTATAATTTATAGTTTTAAGTCGACAGTACACTGTTCTTACTTCATGTGGTCAGTAACAATTTTGAACAAATACCATCAGTCAATATCGAGGACCTGTGTATAATTCTATTTGGTCAGTGTTAACCACGATCTTCATCTATTTCAAACTTTTATAAAATTTGGCTTAAATTTGTTATACACTTATAAATTAATATTAAATCTATTATATCTTTATCTAGATCAATATTAAAATAAATAAAAAAAAATTTAATTTTTAAATTTTAAATTAATTTTTAAATTCATGGCCTAACATTCATCAAGTGTTTATATAAAAAATAAATATAACATCTTAAACCTTGATCTAATTTTTTTTTTAATTTTTAAATTTTCTTTTTACAGATATATAATCTATAATTTATATTATATTTTGATATATTACTTTTACAATACTAAATAACTTCAATTATACTCGCGTACAATGTTCTAATTTATTCAGATCCATTGAGGTCAGTCACTTTCCCATACGTTTACATAGCGTCAGTGATATTCGTTCTCATTTCATGTCGTCAGTAGAATCGAGAAAAGCCTATATAACTTAACTGGTCAGCGTTTTGTTCTTGTTTTAACTCGTCAGTAAACTCCGTCAGTATTTTACCCACACCCCTTATGTCAACAACATCGTAACTAGGACAACGGTGTCTCTCGTAAAATATATTCCACTGTGAAACTTACAAACAAGGGAGGCTATTTAGATTCCACTCCACAGGATTACGATATCGGTAAATTTATGCTACTTATTGAGGTGTATTTCTTTCATTTGCATGCACACCAAACTCATTTTTAACAAGTCACGCTTGCAAAACAAAACCTGTGAATTTTTTGTACTGGACATATTTCTAAGTATGATCGCTGAAATAGCTAGTTTTTAAGCAAAATCAGCACAAACTGGTAATTGACGCCAATTGAAATAAAGCGGGTAAGCGCCACGTTTATCGCACGCTCACAGAAAATGACGTCAAACTCAATAAGCCTCAAAATGTCGTGGCTTTTGATTATAGAGGTTTACTATATCTAACATAGCCGTGGTAACATGGGTAGTTTGAATGTATGGGGCAGTCGGTGGCCTAGTGGCTATAGCTAATTCCAGCTTTGCAGAAAGAAAGAAACTGATAGATTTCGGAATTTTGAAAATGTTTGATCATATTAACAGTAATATATGGATCGCTCGCTAGACACGGCCATAAACAAGAAAACTGTGTACTCAAGAATAGTTCAATAAATGCAAGAACGTTTGTAGCTACATGTTAAACAGTTTGTTAACACCCGACATCCTGAATAAACGTCTGCATAAAAAGGTCTTCTGTTAAAGAACCGAAATCAACAGTAGTTTAGTAAAACGGGCCCCTGATGTTCATGTTAGAGTGATTGGCATTGTCTCAAACAATAATAAGGTATTTCGTCTGTTCAGACACCAACCCATCAATTGATTTCGGTTCATTGTGCGGGTATGATCTCGGTTTACAAGGTTCAAAATAATACAAAAACAATTTCTTGGCCAGCACAATCACCTGATCTGAACATTATTGAAATTATCTAGCTGTATATTAAGAGAAATCTGTCGTGCAGAGTGAATTTCATAAATAGCAATCAGGATTTGTACGATGAAAATGTTCGTATCGGGACTGAAATCCCACCGACCTATGTTCAAAACCTCTCCATGTCTATTTCCCGTAGGATAATGCAGGTTATAACATTCAAAGGACATGTGACTTAGTATTTAGGTAAGAGAAATCAAGTTTATGTGTTCGTTTCTGTTAGAGTTTCTGTTATAAAAGCTTTGAAACACCCACTAATTATCCCGACCAAATCCAATATGGCCGCCATTTAACGAATACTTTTTGCACGGTACTGTACTTGCGCAAAATGTTTGCGTAAGTCAAAATCGTTTTACTCTTATTTTTCGATCATAAACGCTTGCAAACAGCAAATAGCCAGATCAGAGGCCGCGCTAAAAGCGCGTCCTCTGATCTGGCTGTTTGCTGTTTGTAGCAAGTGATAATAAAAAATTTAAATTTAGATTTAAAATTTTGACTTACGCAAATTTTTTGCGTAAGTTGTTGAGTAAAACGGGCCCCAGGGGTCCGTCTTATGAAACGTCGTACGACACATATTGTCGTACGTCATATTCTAAAATTCTCAAGTATTATTTATTTATTCCACCTAATCCTGTCTTGAGACATATATTTGAAATCTTTTTGAAAAGATGATTCAAAAGAAATGTTACAAGTCATTTTGATGGACAATTAAGAAATTAACTGTATCTTAAGGTTTTGAATTACGGCCCTTTTAGTCGTACGACGTTTCGTAAGACGAACCCCAGGTCCTAAGGTTATAAAGCCTTTGAATTGAGTATGAGGTCGTTCTCAAGCCTTTGATTGGTCAGATTTGAACAAATGTTCAATTCTGATCAATCAAATGCTTGTTTACGATATCGGAATTAACGCAAACGCTTTGTAACATTTGATCATGAGGCATATACATGTATTTCTGTTTCGCAGACATTACATTGTATTCTTGTAATATGATTATACTCTTGGTAATGGAAGGAACGGAAATATCATGCTTTCCAAGACAGTGTTCTTGTTTAATAATTGTATTGTGATGCTAATGCTAAGATGAACATATGCTGCAGTAGCTAAAACCAAGGCATTGTAATTTACTAAATGTACAACAAATATGATTTTTAACATAAATCTTGTTTGCTTTCGCTTTGTACTTAAAATTTCAATCGAAGAACATCATTGCTTCTGGAAACTGAGTGCCGCTTGCATGAAAGAGGTCTTGCTTAGGAATGTTTAATTATGCTTGAAAAATATTCACGTGTTTCATTAATTATTTACAAAATATAGTTTAGGACAAATTCGGTTTTCAGACTCTTTACAGTAGTGTTCAATGTTTCAAGAAACATTGTTCTCTCTGAAATATTATTATTAATCAACCACTTGTTTCCCCCCCCCCCCCCCCCCCCCACCACATTATTTATCTGTAGTCTATTCCTCTCAGTTTGAAACCATCATAACTTTGATTGTTTACAGCGGAATAACAATGAATGTGCATTTAAACTATTCGATATAATAAACAAAAATAATGATTTGGTTTAACGAGTTTTATTTTTCTATATAGCTATTTGTAACACATTACCTATTTATTTCGCATATAGTTTAAGATACAAGATATACAGTGACAGAATACTGGCAGTAACATGGCATACATTGTGCTGGCCATCTTGACTAGAAGCTAGATACAAAAGGTATATGTCTTAAAAATATAATACATTTATAGTTAATCATATCTGGCTACATTGTTAACATTTATTCCATATTATGATATATGCTTTTTGAAGGTCAGCCATCTTTGAGGATTTTCCTTCAGTAGTTTATCAACGACTTCCGTGCTTATCCCCCGTTGTAACATTCTTGGCACTGCATGGACCAGAATGTGTGAATAGCCGTGTCCACCATACTTCATCTGAAATGTTTAAAAATATTTGTTATCTACTACTATTGTCGATGTACGGACAAGAAAATGTTTGCAAAATATATACAATATTATACAAAGCAAAATTTCTAACCAAATACATGTAGATAGATGCAAAGTCTAACAGAAATGTAGTACGAGTGGACAGAAAGAGCAAACTTAATACCCCTTTACTATCATAATAATATTGTTTACAAGCTGTTATTTGCAATAATGTCATAATATGCCTGTTTTCGGTTTATAAAGACTGATTGTTCTGCTTTTATGAAACCTGTCGGCTGATTGTAGCATTGAAAACAACCACAACAATCACCGGTGATCTAGTTTTCAGTGAGGTTTCCGATGGTATATAGTAGTCTGGCCGTACAATCGTATCTACGCCATAAAATATGTTATCGGAATTAATTTGAAAAATAATTTACAATCATCCCATAAACATTCCGTCAAATTCAATTACATGTACTTATAAAGGCGAACTATTTTTAAAGCAAAGAACGTCAAAAGATGGTGTTGTACATCATTTGATGTTTGTGAACAAATGTGTGAAGTTATTTGACAATTGAGTTCATAGAATATTCGTGGCATTTGAATTAATAAAAAAATCTATAGAGCCGTGACTTCAACTACCGTATTCTGAGCGGTGACGCTATTTGGGACAATCATTTGGACAAATAAGCTGCAGGCAGATCCCTATAAAACATCCATTAGAAGTAGCCTACCTATTGTACACACTTTTGAAGGATACACATCAAAACGAAACATTTTAACATTGATGAGGATGCTGTAAAAGTGGTTGAACCGCAAAGCTTCAACTTCGATCAGTGAATAATACATGGATATTGAATGTTATATCTAGGATATATTATATATAAATGGCTTCTACATTACGTCTTTCCTGTATTTATCTACCAACTGCCAGGTGTGTTAGCTACAACATAAAATTACAAATATATCGTGTTTGCGTGTAGCTTGATTCAGGATTGACTGTACATATACCTACCAGCATATGTTTGGTGTGGATATCGTGACTAATAGTAATTTGGTCTTCATACCCTGCCTCACAGAGTTCTTGGATATATTTTATCCTCTGAGCATCGCTTGGCATATCAATAGCTTCATTTGACTGATAATAAGAAGTCTCTATCCCAAACATGTCAAAGTCGAGATAGCAACCAAACTTGGCAAATTCCAATATCGTTTCAATGCCGAAAAGTGTCCCTGTAAACAAAAATCATCCCTATATTTAATTTAATACAACCTCTATACTTGGTCACATCTAATAAGTACATACTTAAAGGCACAATCCCGCTCAAATTGGTGTTTAAAACGCGCAATTTCTTATATGTGTGCATTTTCTATGTATTAAAACTAAGTGAAATCGAGTGTAAGAAGCCTGACATATGCACCCACTTCGTAAAGAATCCTACCTAAATGTGTCGAATTCTTATCGTGGTGGTTTACATTATAAGCGGGTTTGTTTACAAATAAGATTACGGGCTGGTTCCGAGAACTTTCGATCGATCGCATAAAGGTCACGTGATTGATTCGGCCGCGACAATGTGTATACATTACATCAGTTTAACGGCCAAACTTAAAGGAGTTGTCTCTCTTTGGTTGTAAAGCACTCGACTTGTTGTATAGAATTATGCAAATGAGCTTTACCGAGTATGTCCGTAAATTTTCGTCGCTATTCAAAAATAAACAAACTTGATTACTTGTTTCCACAAATTTCACTGTTCGTTAGCAATATTGCTTCAAATATCACCACGTATTACTTCTTTTTATATGGAACGCTTACGATAGTGACATAGATTTCATGTAAGAAAAATGTTTGATTCTGATTATGTGGGAGTAATATAGTGGCTTTAATAAGCTTCAAATGTTCAGGGAAACACCTCTCAAGAATCAATGTAAAGTGGTCATTATTTTAAAAAGAAAACGTCCTTCTGGAAAGTCATCATCGCAAGGATTAATCTTCAGCCTATATTTTAGATTGCTAGTTTATTGGCGTGTGAGTTTCCGCCTAATTGGACGCTTCCTCAGTACTGACGTTGAAAATAGCCATTTTCTATGATGGACCTTCTGTTTATGGCGAAATGGTAAAAAATGGAAGTAGTTTTGTACAACCAGTCAAAATTGCATTGTCTGCGAATGTCTGAAACTGGGTGGCATAAATTTGATGAAAAACAACTATTTCGATTAGGAAAAAACCTCATACTGGAACTTATCACTTTGGCTAGGAATAAAACTCATACCCGACCTTATCTCTTCTCAACAGCAGATGTTATGTGCTTGTGTTGCGGACGTTAAAAGTTGCTTACAACCACTAAATTAACGTTAATTGATTGAATGAAGGACAGGCGGAAGCATAAAGCAATTAAGGTGAAAGAAAAACAGAAACCTCCGATAGGAGCTTTCTGTTTCCTTTTACCTTACCTTTCCTGTCTTAAACACCAACTAATTAACGCAACTTGCTGATCGCAATGTTGTCATTATACATAAATTACCTTCCTAAATAAAGTAAAACTTTCAACTATATTCGTCGTTTCTCCAACAAATCATAACTTTTGTTTCCTACCGCATATATATGTCACTTCATTTAAACTACAGCGCTTCCTTGGCTTTTTAAAGACTCCAACTTGTTGCTATACTTACTGTCAATATGGGACATGATCAGTCTATCAGCATGGCCTCCTGCCTCAAGGTACACTCGGACAATGTCAAAGGGAGACTTGTCATTGCGCGCTGGGTGTAGTGTTACAGGAACACCAAGTTCACACTCCACCTCAGCTGACGCCTGCACAGCTCTCCTCTCAGAATCTGTCGCCAAAACAAAATATACTGGGCCCGTTTCATAAAACTTCGTACGACAAATGTTGCCGTAAGTCAGATTATAAAATTCTCAATCATTATTTATTTCTCCCTCTAATCCTGTCTTTTGACATCTCTTCGGAATCGTCTTGAAAAGACGATTCCAAAGAGATGTCACAAGACAGGCTTAGATAGAGAAATCAGAAATTAAATGTATTTTAAAGTTTTGACTTATGGTCGTTTTTGAAGTTTTATGAAACGGACCCCAGGGTCCAATGTTATAAAAGGTTTGTGTTGAGTGAGAGTTCTTTCTATACCTTTCGTTTGATCATGTTAATCGTTCTCAAGCATTTAAGCTCAACGTCGACAAATCAAATGCTTGAGAACGATTTCAGACTTACAGTAAAACCTCGCTATTACGACCACTAAAATGAAGGCTAATTGATTGTATAATAGAGAGGTACCAGCTTAAAGCAAAGTGACAGTGAAACAGAAAGCTCCTACAGGAGCTTTCTGTTTCACTGTCACCTTGTTTTAAGCGGTCACCTACCGTAAACACCCTAAAAATTAACATAATTTAGTGGTCGTAATAGAGAGGTTTTACTGTAACTCGAATGCTTTACATGTATAGCCTTTGAGCGGATTTTTGTTTTCGAAAATGTCAAAGATAGTTACAGTATATTTATAGGTTGGCACCATTTTACCGACTTTTTGAATAAAACGAATGTAATTCATACATGATAGAACAACATAATATGCAGTGTAATTCTTGTAATTACTACGCACGTTTGTCATTTGATAGTTTGAGGTTCATCATGTCACAAAATATGTGTGTGCGCAAAAAGAAATAGTCATAACAGCATATCTGAGGCTGTTTACATTTTAGTTGCCAAAATGAATAGAACTTTAAGTGAAAATGAAACATTTGGGCAATATGCAGATACAAATATGATGATAGTTCAATATGACGTCATCTACGACATTGGGATGAATATATAAATAGTTTTTCTGTAAATAAATTATAAAGTTGTGTTAATGGATTCTTGATTTGTACATGTAAAAAGGTTACTGATTAATTTAAATTAATTTAACTTCAATAATTATCATTTCGACTAGAAGGAAGGCACCAACTGGCTAGTAGTCTGACATTAAATTACTAATGTCTTTTCTCATTCATGGATGCAGTCTTTGTAAATTTTGAAATAATATTCCGACCAATGAATTTTAAGTAGATCTACAAATATTGACACAGACCAGTCGATGTTTTCATTGAGAAATGAATTAAATTTTAGCTTATACTATTTATCTTATGTTAACTCATTGTGCTCTAATGCCGTATATATGCGTCCTTTACCAAAAGTGTACCTGTAAAGAGTACATTTGTCTAATGCAAACAGTGAATTCCCTGATTCAGGGACTTCACTGTTTGTCATTTTGCAATATATTATAAAAACAACCCTAAATAGTCTAAAATGGACCAGCCTTTATTGTTAACTGGAATTTTCCATTGGAAGTTTCAGGGGATAATAAGTTAAGCGACAACTCATTTAGGTATCAGGAGTATCTTTAAAGACAGACGACAGTTGTCTGCATTGTGTTGATCCCGCATTAAGCAACCATCTCCGCTCAAAGCTCCGCATATAGGTCTGTTATCGAGCGAGTGCTCGCTTAACGCTTTAATTTCAATGACATAACGCAGCGTATGAACAGGATTTGACATTCGTTTTGAAATTACAATAGACATACTGCCTTAAATCTAACTTTGAAACGATATTGCAGATAACAATATTGATCAGGCGACAATTAATATGGCGGTGAAGGAGTAAATTTTAACCATGAAATAGTTAAGTATATAAGATTGATTTATAGTCTCGCTGCGAAACACGATTGAAATGTAAGCACAAACCTAGTATAGGGAAGCTACAACCAACTTCACCAATAACCCCCGCCTTAACATCTGTTCCTTCAAATCCTGTCAGAATATCGTTTGTCATCATGTTGGCCATCTCTTCTTGAGTTAAAGACACTGTCCATAGTCGAGAATGTTCCTCATATAACCCTTAAAGCAAACAAGTGAGAGGTACTGTCACATACATGTACAGTAAAACCTCTCTATAACGACCACTAAAATGTGTCAAATGTTAGTTGTTTAAGACAGGTGACTGCTTAAAGCAATGTGAAATTGAAACAGAAAGCTCCTATAGGAGCTTTCTGTTTCACTTTCACATTGCTTTAAGCTGTTACCTGTCTTTTTTACAGACAGGTATCCTTCTTTTTAGTGGTCGTAATAGAGAGGTTCTACTGCATGAGGTAATGTCACACACATGTACATCCTATGGAGATTGAGCCCACTTGAGGCAGCACACTGTGACTGCACCCTGTAGATACATGGCATGATACAACACTACGTCACATCATACATGTGAAATGAAACCAGTCATCATGTCGTATAATACTGCTTATCCCATAAAGGAGCAAAGTGTCAGGATTTCAGACATGTTTTCTTATATTCTCTAACCAAATAGAATAGAAACGTTAAAAATTATTAAGACACGAAACAGCAATTCTATGAGGAAAACATGAAAAAGACAATTATAAATGTATACAGCCCTAAATCGCTCACCTAGGACCGTTGATGTAAATGTAACATATCTTGGAAAGCTGAGAAATTATGACAATATGATTGTGCCAATTGCTGATTTGATGATGCTGAGTGCAGAAAAGCTAAGCTTAGGGTACTGTAGTTAAAGAGAAGATCTTTTAAGCTTTGTATTTAAAAAAATCAATTTTTAGCTCCTGTGACCTAGATATGCAACGGACCGGAAACATTTGAACAATATTGGTAAAGTATACCTCTAGAAGTTATACTATGCCAAATATCAAAGCTCTAGCAATATTAGTTTCAGAGAAGAAGAGGTTTGAAGATTTCACTTTATAACTCTATGTAAATTTGTGACCCCCGGGGCGGGGTCATATTTTACCGCAGGGGCATAATTTGAACAATGACCGGAATCATTTGAACAATATTGGTAACGTACCTCTAGAAGATACACCATGCCAAATATCAAAGCTCTAGCTATATTATTTTCAGAGAAGAAGAGGTTTGAAGATTTCACTATATAACTCTTTGTAAATTTATGACCCCGGGGCGGGGTCATTTTTGACCCCAGGGACATAATTTGAACAATCTTGATAGAGGACCTGAAGATGATGCTTTGTGCCAAATATCTAAGCTCAGGGTACTGTGGTTTCAGAGAAGAAGATTTTTTTCAGTTTTCATTGAAAAAAATCTATTTTTAGCTCCTGTGACCTAGATATGCAACGGACCGGAAGCATTTGAATAATATTGGTAGAGTACCTCTAGAATTTACACCATGCCAAATTTCAAAGCTCTAGCTATATTAGTTTCAGAGAAGAAGAGGTTTGAAGATTTCACTATATAACTCTATGTAAATTTGTGACCCCCGGGGCGGGGCCATTTTTAACCCCAGGGACATAATTTGAATAATCTTGATAGAGGACCTATAGATGATGCTTTGTGCCACATATCTAAGCTCAGGGTACTGTGGTTTCAGAGAAGAAGATTTTTTAAGTTTTTATTGAAACGATCTATTTTTAGCTCCTGTGACCTAGATATGCAT
Organism: Gari tellinella; assembly: GCA_922989275.2. Taxonomy (NCBI): domain Eukaryota; kingdom Metazoa; phylum Mollusca; class Bivalvia; order Cardiida; family Psammobiidae; genus Gari; species Gari tellinella. Next base: position 12,298,454 of record OV277859.1, on the reverse strand, counting down.
CGGACCGAAAACATTTGAACAACTTTCAAAGAGGACCATATAAGGATCATTTCTGCCAAGTTTGGTAAAAATTCATCCAGTGGTTTCGGAGGAGATGTCGTTTAAAGAAATTGTTGACGACGAACGGACGGACGAACGAACGAACGAACGACGAACGACGACGGACGACGGACATAGCACAATCAGAATAGCTCACATTGGCACTTTGTGCCAGGTGAGCTAAAAACCAATAAAGACAATAAACAGCGATTCTCTAAGGAAACTTTAAACATGCAAAAGGCAATTCTATAAGGGAGCTGATAAAGTACAACAACATTGCTATTAGGAGGAAACTATTAACATTTAAAAAGAAATCATTTAAGGAATCTATTAAATCACGAGCAAGAATTTTATATATAAAAAGCAATTCCATAAGAAAAATCCTTATGACAGAGAAAAGCATTTTATAAGGAAAACAAGCAATTCTGTTAATAATTAAAAGTTGACACATATCATGCTAAATTATCGTCTTTTTAAAATATATCGCCTGTTAAAAACGTAAAATAAGTTTTAATTCTTTCTTTAACTGTAGAAATGTTAAATATGTGCGCAACTGTTTGGATCCAGATCAGATCAAACCTTTTGCAAATATTAGCCAAGTCGCGCTTAGCACGATACGGGTTTAACTCTTTACCCTATAGCCTGTTTCTAGTTTTGAAGACATGTAACCAATTATAGCAGGTAAAAAGTAAAGCAGAATGCGCCTTAAGGCGCATTCTGCTAAACTTTCACCCTGCTTTAAGCTACCTTCTGCTAGGAATTATAAAATAATTCTTATCGTACATGTTCATGACTGAACAAATTGGAACTATTTTCTTCAGCGGAGGAAGAAATATAATGCGCTAAAAGTCGCCCCTATTGGGGAAATGGTTAAGGAGTGAGATTTACGGAGGCTCAACTGTGATTTTCAATACCTGTTCCTGCTACTACATGTATCCCACACGTTTTGGCACACTCCACACAGAAGTCGTAATCGGGCCTCATACCAATGGTGGTGTTATCAACGATTGTTCCTCCCCCATGGCTCTGAAATTGTAAATGAATCATCCCGCGAACTTGTGTGTATGCAGTAAGAAAAAACTCACATATCACAAAACAGTAAAAGCTGTGATAAGCGACCACTAAAACGACGATAATGTGTAACATTCGTGACAGATGGCAGCTTAGTAAATAGCAAAAGTCATACAGAAGGTTCCTACAGGAGGCTTCCGCATGACTTTGTCCTGCATTAAACGGTCACCTGTCGTGAAAGATTCCCATGCATCTTCATTCAGTGAGTTTATGCTGTAAATGGACGCTATTTTCTAAGAGTGGTTACTTTTAGTTTTATTACAACTTAGCTAGTTAAGTTAATGTATGGTTTTAAACATTTACTTTTAATATGATACCTTTCTATTTGTAAAATCTATCCAAATGAAAAAGTGACAAAGGTTTGAAATGGAAACATATATTATGGGACCCCATGTATGTCTCAACAAAATCCTATGATGTGAGATGATTTAAATGAGCAGTCACAACACAGGCTTCGCTGCCACTAGACGCTTCATTTAATACATGCATATAGCACCGGTGGCATCCTTGAAAACTGCTAATTGATTGTATAAATGACAGGTTAAATCAAGATGACAATACAGCTTTGACCTTCACCTTGTTTTAAACAGTCACCTGTTGTAAAAACCTTATAATTATCACAATTAAGCCGTCGTAATAGAGAGGTTTTACCTCATATAACTATCCACGCCTTCTAGTTAGCAGTATTGATGCTAGACCTGTACTTTTTACTATCAACATATCTTGTATTGAGTGTTCGATTTATATAAAAAGTTTGACCATAATTGCAATGTTCTAAAAAGTCTCTTTTCTTGAAACACAATCCAAATAAATGTACAGTAAAACCTTTCTGTTACTACCACTTTAGTATGCCATTCATTTGGTGTTAATGCAGATTGTTGCTTAACCCTTTCCCCCATAGAAGCGCCTTTTAGCGGATATGATTTATTCCTCCGCTGAAAAAATAGTTCCAACTTAATCAGTCAAGATTATTATAGTATAGGGAATATTTTCTATATTCTAGCACATGGAAGCTTAAAGCAGGTTGAAAGTAAAGCAGAATGCGCCTTAAGGCGCATTCTGCTTTACTTTCAACCTGCTTTAAGTGGTCACCGATGTTCAATACTAGACATAGGCTATCAGGTAAAGGGTTAAAGCAATGCGAAGATAAAAATGCGAAGCTTTCCCCTTGGTTCAGGCTGCCCCTCCCCACCCACTGCATTTCTAACAATAAATTAACCTTCTTGTTAGTGTTCATAATGGAGGGTTACACTGTTAAAACACTGTGAAAATACTAACCATACCTTGAAAAATTCCATCTCCTTTTTTACTGCATCATGCTCGTCATATAAAATAACATTATCCTCGCTAGCGTACCTTCAAATACACAAGTAAGGCTTTATTTGACACATTATTACTGTACTGAGTTATTCTACCGGATCATTCCACTTTTGAAAACTGAGGGATACTTTAAGAAACGTTAAATAACTAAAGCGAACTGTCAAACAGTTCATTAACCCTGTCACTCTCATTGCCGCTTAAAAGCGCGTTTGCAAACAGTTTGGATCCTGATCAGACGCCTAAACCCTAAACACGAAGGTAAACAGATACAACATGTACAGAACATCTGAAGGCTTAATGGATACAGAACTATCCAAGGATAAGAACTCGAAATATGTTCCCTTTCTGGGCTGGTATTTTTCATATGAACCGTTCCAATTTTGATAAATGACCAGTTAATGCTGATTTTATGTACTTTAAAGAAAAAATTAAAAAAACATAATATATTTTCAGCAAAAAGTGCTGAAACTGACCAGAGCAACTCTCTAATTATGATATATAATTTTTTTTTGCATTTTGTATGCATACCGGTTCCGGTATATTGGTTGCCAGCATTGAATAGGCTAAGTTATAAAGCAATAACAAATATGGTGACAGAAAAAAGACATTAAAAAGGGTAATAAATTTGCTTACTTCCATACAAAGTTATACAATCTATATAGGAATTTAGCACAAATTATACTGAAATTTTTATAGCTACAAAGTTGCATTAGCCTAGAAGCAGTAGGTTTGAAAATATATAGACTTGAAATGAACTTTCACCGAAAAAAGATACTTCACGCTGACGACAGGACGAATGGAAAACATCAACCTTTATCTATAGCTAATCAAAGCCTTGCTGGATTTTTAGATCATTTGACATGCAGAGCCAAGGTCAGCTATGGTTTTAAGCATGCTTTTATAAGTGCAGAAAAAAGTTGGCTGTCTCTTCGGGATTCGAACCTCAGACCTCATGTTCCGCAGTACTAAAGGTCGTGCACGTTAACTAATCGGCCATTTAATACATGTTACTCGATTTATTTTTTAAAGATATATGACTTCTATTACTATTCTAGTCAATTTGTATTGTAAGCAACTTTCGAAAATGTGATTAAGTACACTTTTTGTACAAATCAAGAGGAATTTAGCTAATGTATGCTTGGTTAAAAATGTCTATCTAGCAAGCTCAATCTGCAAGTCATTTATACCTCGTTATTTTTGTTCAGTCTAAACACTTGAGTGTGTTCATCGGTTCAGCTAGAATTTAGTTGTATATTGTTTTTAAAACTGTAGCCTAGTGTTCTTATAAAGAAACACTCGCTCCGACCCGGTTTTGAACCCGTGTCGCCAGGTTCGCAGTCATGTACTGTACCACGTCGCCATAAAAGCGCGCTTGTACAGCGAGACCGTACAAGTGATGATAAACCTACAAACAGTGACATACTCCCCCGACAACTTGAAATTCGTCCCGAATTTCTATATGGGTATGAGAACGAATGGGGATCGAACTCGGAGCACATATAGTCTCAGAAACCACATTGGGCGCCAAATATAACCAGGTGTTCTTTATAAAGAAACACTCGCTCCGACCCGGGTTTGAACCCGGGTCGCCAGGTTCGCAGTCATGCACACTACCATGTCGCCATAAAAGCGCGCTTGTACAAGTGATGATAAACCTACACACTGTGACACAGCTAAAGCCTTAAAACAAAAATGGAAGAGTCATGATGTGAATAAATTTTTAAACAGACAGACATATAGATAGATAGATTCATGTATAGGGGTATAATACTAGTAAGTCAAAGCTCTAGATAAGTTGAATATTTCAAATGCTAATACCCAATATCTCGCAAAATTCGTAACATTACATGTAGACGAATCTTAGTTGGTTGGTCACTCCAAGGGATTTGGTGGAAGCGAAAACTGGGTTTTCACTACAAAAAGGGTTTACTCGTTCTAAACACATTCCCGCTTCGACTCGTGTTTTGATGCATTATCCATTTCGTAATAGAACGAGTCCTGTGCAATACGTCTTCATACTTTTAAATAATTTCGGAATACATCCTGAGGAGTCAATGTAATTTAGCCGTTTATCAGAAAGAAAAAACCCAATAATATTGTTCAATATTCCAGATAGAGCAGTTTATATATTAATAGAAAAAAATCGCCAATGTCGGTAAGGCTAGATTGTATTCCACTTTTAGTTTGATCATATTTACTATACTCCTGGCATCAGGTGACATATTTACCAATGACATGTAATGCTGAGACAAATGAAAAGGTCCATATAAGTACTATTCTACCATAAACACTAGGTCAGAATGACCTATGTTTGGTGTAGTAGATCCCCCCGCCCTTTTGGTTCGTACTAACGCAAAATAAAGGTTAACCATAATGTTGACGTTGGGCAAACGGACAGCCAGGTGGGTGGGTGATATTCGCAAATTTATAAGCGACATTTACTAGGCAATCCAGCCAAAATTAGAACTTTAGCTGTGAAAGAGTAAAACACAAAACACAAGTTCAGGGTCGAAGGTAATAAAGCATTTGAGCTGAGTCTGAGTGTGTTCTCAAGCATTGAGAACATTGGTCAAATATGACCAATCAGATGCTTGAGAACGACTTTAGACTCATCTGAAAAGCTTTATAACCTTGGTCCCTGGGATCAAGGTTTGGGGTTATAGGTTGGGTGAATGGGGTTAGTTGTTGTCTCACGGGTTATGGTTAATCCACCACAAGTCCTCGGTGCACACCGGCTTGTTTTCTAGCCCATAAGTCCTGCTAAACTTTGATGGTTTTGTATCAAAGGACATGCTCAAGTGCTCGTGGACAAGCGTGATCCCAGCATCCTCTGGATCAATACAGCCAAGCACTGAAAAAAGAGAAAGTCACATTTACCGCTCGCACCACATAAAGGCATTGGGACAACTTTATCACTTTCTTCTCATGTCCGCCGTAGGACACCTTTACTCTATCTTTATGACAGGGTTCAAGGTTATAAAGTTTTTCAGTTGAGTCTAAAGTCGTTATCAAGCATTTGATTGGTCAGATTTGAGCCTAGGCTCAAATCTGACCAATCAAATGCTTGAGAACACACTCAGACTGAGCTCAAATGCTTTATTACCTTTGACCCTGTACTAAAATGAGGATTCGCTCAATGCATGTGATTGTTTAAAGCGAGATAAGTAATATGTTTTTACTTTTCACGAATGAATGTTTGATAATGAAGTACGTTTGGCATTGCCAATAACTGTTACACCCTGATATTCTTAAGGTTTGATAAAGAATACGGATACAATAATGAGCAAGAAGGTATTGAATACCCTGATATCGCTCACCTAAAACTGCTATAAAGTCTGTCAAAATTTGATAAAAATTGCACTACAATTTATAGACAACAAAACTTCTAGCATATCCAGTTAGGCCAAATAAAAAGGTACCCGTTTTTAAGAACATATAGCAATAAACCATTGAGGGCTACAAGCTGTCGCTTTTGAAATACAAATACATGTAATTTCAACCCATTTGAGTTCTTATTTTATATAACTTTTAACTTTATAGCTTATGTATGTCCCCACTAAACCCTAAAATGTGACTATTTTATTTTAAACGTACTAGGTAGTAACTTGTCATTTTTCATATAAAAGACGAGTTCATTTTTTTTTAAATAGCATTGTAAGGGTAAAGAAAATCATTTGAAATAACAACCTGTAGTTTATTCCTTCTTATCTGGCCAGCTCATTTAACTCTTTCTCTGCCCTTGACGCGAAAGACGTTTTGCAAACCGTTTGGACCCTGAGCAGGATCAAAACTGTCTGACACTTATTTTCGGAATTTCTTTAGTTATACTACCCTTAATCTCATTTTAAACGATCTTGCAGACACCAATTTTGAAACAGACGACAATGTGACGACAGGAATGTGTAAAAACTCACAATTTAGGACTGAAAGGGTTATTATTCCTATTATGTCTCTAGTTATTTCTCCACCAAGTAAAGAAGAGCACTCAGAGCTCCAGATAAGGGGAGTATTTAAAACGCTTAAATATTTACTTCTGCATTAACCCCTTTAACGTCACTACTCGTTCAACTCGGCTCTTCGACCATTATTTGGTGTTGACAAGGGTGGTAAAATGCTGGTTTTGTTCATTTTACTCCCTCATAGAGAGAATTTTGAGCCACTTTGAAGTGCTGAACCTAAAACATAGAAGCCATGTCTCGTTTTTCCAAATGGTTGTTTAACGTAAGTTCAAAGTAAAGCAGAATGTCCAGTAATGACCACTCTGCTTTACTTACAACATGCAGTATATAATGTGGACACTAGTTTTCAAAAAGGTTATACGATAAAGTGTTAATATGCTGTAAAATTGTTCTTACCTGTTTGTACTTTCCCAAGTAGTGCCGTCATCTTGAACTAATTAATTTATTCCTGAAAGCAGAGAACAAATAAATAAATAACATTAACGCTGAAAATGTCATCTGCTATCTTGAAACTGTTCTAGAATACTTTGTATTTACAGAAACAGTATTTACGTGATTAACAGTTTGGATACTGGTCAGGCTCTAAGTTTAAGGGAGTCTGATCTTAATTCAAACTGTTTGTTAAGTTAAACTGAATTTCGACGTTAAGCACGTAAGTGGAACATTAAAAGAAAATTACCTATTTTTACGTAAATAGACATAATGAACACATTCTTTGTGTTTGACAAACAAAGGACGCAAAGAAACAGCATTAAACTAGAAATGACCCGTGTCATGTCAAAACCTACCTTACGGCATTGCAAACAGTGTAGATCAATGCCAGGCATCGCGCCAAAGACGCGGCGGCTGGTCTTGATCTACACTGTTTTGTCACCCGCAAGCATTTAGAGCAATTTTTGTAGATATATCATTAACTGTATTTGGTAGTGCAAACCAAACTCAGATTGGATGACAACGATGCTTAGTCTTTACAATGTTGTGCACAATGCAATAAGGCAGGTTTTGTCATGGCACGGCTCAAATGTGTTTGCAAGACATGGATTCAACGTGGCATCCTTCACCAATGATTCAAACACTTATTTAGGTCATTACTTACCGAAATGCAAATAACTCACCAAGGTATTAGTGGCCAAAGTCAACGTTTTAAAACTAGGATGCAAAATACTGAACTAATAGAGGTAAATAAGCCAATGTAAACTTGCGTCGCCATAGCTGTCCTATACTGGGCTACACCCCAACACAATTAACCGATTGAACAGTACAGATTTACAGACAAATGTACGGACACGGGTACAGCTATATGCCCTGTATCGCTTGAGGAGGGACACACCAGACTCAATTTTATAACTCATTGTTTCAAGATCTGTTCTGAATATGCGAGATCGAGTGATCCCAAATTATATTTATGACATACTGGTAAGGTCAATTAACACAAGTTTGAAGTATATCGAGTTTCGACTGTATGTATATGCGAGGTGTGTTCGAATACAAATTCTAACACACTTCGCGCACACCCCTATACAAACAAAGAAGGGACATATCTGTGTTTGAATTCTCAATAAAACACTCACGCGCTGTAACGTCTTAAAACGTGTGACGTCATAAGGCTTCGAAAATGCCTACGCCAAGAAATGTAGCGCCGTTGCTTCGGTGCAAATTTGGTTAAATTGCAGTGTTAGAATGGACATAATAAAATAATACCAGTGTTTCATCGTGCAATAAAACACTTTGAGATGCTGGCAACTAAATCACGATAACACTAGTATGAATTAATTATTTCTTAATTTGTGCATATCAATGCTTGACATTAAATACGACATTTACACTTTCATGCGAAAGCTACATAGTGTTGTGACTATGGTTTGTTTTTTATTGGATCCAGAGCAGATTCTAATACTAATGTTGTTTACATCGTCTGAGTCTATCTTGACACGTCATCAATGGTACATTCAAACCTTTATAAGGCGGCAACTCAAGATTAAATTTATTTATAGCCTTTTGACAAGTGGTATCTCAAAGCAGGACAAAGGTGATAAAGAAAGCTTTTGTTATGCTGCATTAAGTGACAGCCTTCTGTGAATACCAATATGCCAATCTTTTTCAGCGGTCGGATAATACAAGATGACAGTAAAACCAACCTGTTTTAAAAGATTATTTTAGATTACAGCACGGCTATCAAACATGCCATATATAGTCCTGTACCTGACCTGAAGACCCGTTTGCAAAATGGTGTTGAGAGAGTTTCTCACTTGATGTGAGTTAACGAGACCATAGACATCACAAATCACCGAGGTGCTTGTCTGCCACACTGTCACATTTCCCACAATATCCAAATCCAATATGGCCGCCGCCAGCCATTTTGGAAAAGCTAACTTTTTTGTTTTTTGGAGAATAAATAAGTGTAACACCTCTAAATTGATTGTTTTTTGGTGTGGAACTCATTTCTGATGCCCTTTGTGCAATCTGGGGTGTCTTTGATTTGGAAAGGTCAAATTTCACATTAGCCAAATCCAAAATGGCCGCCGCCAACCATGTTGGAAAAGCTTTTTTCGTTGTTTTTTTAAGAAAAATCAAATATAATACTTCTAAATTGATTATTTTTTAAAGTATAATTCACTTCTGATGTCCTTTGTGCAATATGGGATGTCTTTGATTTGGAAAGATCAAGTTCCGCGATAGCAAAATCCAATATGGCCGCCGCAAGCCATGTTAAAAAAGCTAACTTTTTTCCTTTTTTGGAGAATAAACCAATGTAATACCTCTCAATTGATAATTTGTGGGTGTTGAACTCATTTCTGATGCCTTTTTTGCAATCTGGGATGTATTTGATTCGGAAAGGTCAAGTTTCACAATCGCCAAATCCAATATGGCCGCCGCAAGCCATGTTAAAAAAGCTAATTTTGTTTCTTTTTTGGAGAATAAACCAATGTAATACCTCTCAATTGATAATTTTTGGGTGTTGAACTCATTTCTGATGCCTTTTTTGCAATCTGGGATGTATTTGATTCGGAAAGGTTAAGTTTCACAATCGCCAACTCCAATATGGCCGCCGCAAACCATGTTGAAAAAGCTAATTTTGTTGTTTTTTTGGACAAAAATCAAATGCTATACTTCTTAATTGATTATTTTTTAGAGTAGAACTCATTTCTGATGCCCTTTGTGCAATCTAGGGTGTCTTTGCTTTGGAAAGATCAAGTTCCAAAAGAAGCAAAATCCAATATGGCCGCCGCAACCATGTTGAAAAAGCTATTTGTTTTCTGTTTTGGAGAATTATCAAATGTAATACCTCTAAATTAATAATCTTTTGGTGTGGAACTTATTTCTGACGCCCTTTGTGCAATCTTGGGTGTTTTTGATTCAGAAAGGTCAAGTTCCACAATAGCAAAATCCAATATGGCAGCCGCAAACCACGATGGAAAAGCTAATTTAAAAAAATAATAATTAAGAAAGATCAAATATACATGTAATACATGTATATCTTAATTGGTTATAGCTTGTGTTTAACTCATTTCCTCTCTGAGGTCCTTTGTTCAATATGGAGAGTCATTGGTTTGAAAAGGTCAAGTTCAATGTCTTTTTGATACATTAACGACCTTTGGCTTAGCTTGAACAGCAGTAGTCAGTATATAAGCAAGATGTAAGTGAATGGCAACTCTCTGACATTAGACAGAGAAAACACGACAGTGTGCGGGACTCAATCCTACGTCCTGAGGTAAGAGGCTTTTATCCTAACCACTAAGACTACCACAGGCCCATGGACAGACGGTAGGGCCGGGGCAGAATATATAACACCTTGTTCCATATGCATGGAAAGATACATCAATAAAGCATCAACAATTGATTAGATACACATGTAGTTCCAAAGTCATTACGTGCCGGGTTTTCACAGGGTGAAGAAACTGAAGACAGACATGCAACAAAAGTGTCGGTTCATCAATTTTTATTCATGATATGCCCGGTTTTGTCGATATAGGGTGAGAATATACTGACAATCAGTTGTATCCATTTTCTCTATTTATCCCTTCTGACGATTTTCCCCCTCAAAATCAATCGTGTCGGATCCTTGTGGTAAGGAGTACATTGGTACTCTGCTGCCCTAAAAGTGCCTTAAGCCTTTACCATAGAGTCTGCTCACATTGTATTAGTGTACAGAGACGTGTGATACTCGTTGATGTCTTTGCCGTGCTGCAGAGGTACTTTTTGCAACACATTTTGTCATGGAAAACTGGACACTTCAGTTTCTTCACCCTGTGAAAACCCGGCACGAAATGACTTTGGAACTACATGTGTATCTAATCAATTGTTGATGCTTTATTGGTGTATCTTTCTATGCATGTGGAACAAGGTGTTATATATTCTGCCCCGGCCCTACCGTCTGTCCATGGGCCTGTGGTAGTCTTAGTGGTTAGGATAAAAGCCTCTTACCTCAGGACGTAGGATTGAGTCCCGCTCACTGTCGTGTGTTCTCTGTCTAATGTCAGAGAGTTGCCATTTACTTACATCTTGTTTACATACTGACTACTGCTGTTCAAGCTAAGCCAAAGGTCGTTAATGTATCAAAAAGACATTGAACTTGACCTTTTCAAACCAATGACTCTCCATATTGAACAAAGGACCTCAGAGAGGAAATGAGTTAAACACAAGCAATAACCAATTAAGATATACATGTATTACATGTATATTTGATCTTTCTTAATTATTATTTTTTTAAATTAGCTTTTCCATCGTGGTTTGCGGCTGCCATATTGGATTTTGCTATTGTGGAATTTGACCTTTCTGAATCAAAAACACCCAAGATTGCACAAAGGGCCTCAGCAATAAGTGCCACACCAAAATATTATTAATTTAGAGGTATTACATTTGATAATTCTCCAAAAAAGAAAACAAATAGCTTTTTCAACATGGTTGCGGCGGCCATATTGGATTTTGCTTCTTTTGGAACTTGATCTTTCCAAAGCAAAGACACCCTAGATTGCACAAAGGGCATCAGAAATGAGTTCTACTCTAAAAAATAATCAATTTAGAAGTATAGCATTTGATTTTTGTCCAAAAAACAACAAAATTAGCTTTTTCAACATGGTTTGCGGCGGCCATATTGGATTTGGCTATTGTGAAACTTGACCTTTCCGAATTAAAACATCCCAGATAGTATGAAAGGCTTCCAAAATGAGTTCGACACCCAAATATTATCAATTGAGAGGTATTACATTGGTTTATTCTCCAAAAAAGAAACAAAATTAACTTTTTTAACATGGCTTGCGGAGGCCATATTGGATTTGGCTATTGTTGAACTTGATCTGTCCAAATCAAAGACATCCCAGATTGCACAAAAGGCCTCAGAAATGAGTTCAACACCCAAACATTATCAATTGAGAGGTATTACATTGGTTTATTCTCCAAAAAAGAAACAAAATTAGCTTTTTTAACATGGCTTGCGGCGGCCATATTGGATTTGGCGATTGTGAAACTTGACCTTTCCGAATCAAATACATCCCAGATTGCAAAAAAGGCATCAGAAATGAGTTCAACACCCACAAATTATCAATTGAGAGGTATTACATTGGTTTATTCTCCAAAAAAGGAAAAAAGTTAGCTTTTTTAACATGGCTTGCGGCGGCCATATTGGATTTTGCTATCGCGGAACTTGATCTTTCCAAATCAAAGACATCCCAGATTGCACAAAGGACATCAGAAGTGAATTATACTCTAAAATATAATCAATTTAGAAGTATTATGTTTGATTTTTCTTAAAAAAACAACGAAAAAAGCTTTTCAAACATGGTTGGCGGCGGCCATTTTGGATTTGGCTAATGTGAAATTTGACCTTTCCAAATCAAAGACACCCCAGATTGCACAAAGGGCATCAGAAATGAGTTCCACACCAAAAAACAATCAATTTAGAGGTATTTCACTTATTTATTCTCCAAAAAACAAAAAAGTTAGCTTTTCCAAAATGGCTGGCGGCGGCCATATTGGATTTGGATATTATGGGAAACGTGACAGTGTGGCAGACAAGCACCTCGGTGATTTGTGATGTCTAGGGTCTCGTTAACTCACATCAAGTGAGAAACTCTCTCAACACCATTTTGCAAACGGGTCTAGAGGCCTAGTCCTGGACTAATATACGTACAGAAGAGAACGCAAACGAAACGCAAACGCAAAACACTAAAATTGTAGAAAATAACAACTTGTTGACATTTTTCACTACCTATTTTCATCTGAGTGGCAAACAGTTTGGAGCCTGATCAGACGCCGGGTAACCCACTGATCAGGCTCCTAAATGTTTGCAATGGAAATGATAGTTTTATCGTAAACGTGTTTATTGGGAAAATATAACGTTTCCCCCACTGTACATAATGCCAGGCGTTATCTATACTTTATTTCGCTTCTTCATAAGCTTTAAAACATCACTTTAAAGCGACTCGCAACCAGATGGTGCATTAAAAATAGTAATTTGTAAATATGTGTCAAACGCTTATATAAATGGTAAAGAATTAGTTTAGGATAAGAAATTCTGTTTAAAAAAAATGTATTTCAATAAAAAAAAATATTGGTCTCTGGTGGGATTCGAACCCGGGGCCCGGCATTGGCGGACAGAAGGCAAAATAGGGGAAACCGCTTAGACCAATGGACCACGGAACTATCCGTTTATCTCGGATCGATTTAACGTATTTCAATGTGTAGCGATCGAAAGTGCATACACCTTCGTAATTCGGCTCGTGTTTATGTCTGAGCCCGTGTAGAGAAGCAACAACAACAACTATACCGTCTACTAGTCGGTATAGAAAAACGATGGAAAATATCTAAAAATCTAAGATTCGGTGACGATTCTTGAGACTTGTTTTGGACTGATCATATTTTTTTAATGTCAGATGCCAAATAATGCCACAAATTTGCTTTTATTTGAGTATTTTATTTTATTTTGACAAGTCCACCATCCGGTTGCGAGTCCCTTCAATTTGTTTTCGATGGAATCATTTTAGCGGACAAAGAATGAACACCTTGTAGATTTCGATAATGTACTAACCAACCGATTAATTTCTCGTCGATTTCTATGCTCCGGCATTTATAAAGTAGGAAAACATATAGTGATTGCCCTGTCCGTCCGTCCATGTGTCCGTCCGTGCCTCGAGATTAACCAGAGATTACATTTTTTCGAGCATCAGCTCCCACAACTGGATTATTTGTATACTTACACAATTTTTGCATTGGACCATTCCCATTCCATCCATAACATCCAAACACAATTTGACGCTGACCTTGACCAATTTTGTAATACTTTTTATTTAGATTTTACCGATTCGTCCGGCGTCAACAAAACTTATTACAATGCTTGACTATTTATACAGTTATTGCCTTGGACCATTATCAATCATTCCATATCACCAAACCTTGATATGTCCTTGACCTTGGCCTATTGATTTATATTCTAAATGGACTATTTCCGTGTAAATTAGATTTAACCGATTACTATAATTGTTGGATACATAAAAGCCTGGATCATTACCAATTTACCTATATCATCCAACCTCAATTTGAACTTTATCATGACCTAATTTGGACCTAATTTGGACTTGAAAAAGATTCAGAATATATTGTATAGGATACCACCGGAGGGCGTATGTGTTTATTGATCGGAGTCTGCTTCTTGTTTGTGCTTCTTGTTTGGGGCGGGATCAACCGTTAATTCCGAACCATTTTTGATTGTCCTCTATACCACACAAGCACTGAGCATTTTTGAAGCACATGCATTGCAATGATTGTAATGTCTGTCGATTGGTAAACTTTGTGATATTGTAAAACCATTTTGCCTTTTGTTGGATAGTATTTTGTCATCTAGAGCATTCCATTAATGCACTAATACTTTATTAGTGATAACTTTCTCTTGCGGGTCGAGTTCTTACTCGATTATCGAAGTGCATGATTGTAGTATTTGTCCACAGGCCCTTGTGAGCCTAGATGCTTGTTCATACATAGACCAGTTTCATAGAGATATTAGCGGAGCTTAATAAAGGAAGCATATAACCTTCAATGGTGTTGAATCTATATGTCCATTCCTTAAATGGTGTGATAGCGGACATTACAATTGGCGACGAGGATAATTTAGCTATATTTGAGAATGGCTACATACATGACAGATGTGACAGGAATTCCTCAATTTAATGTGACTGGAGATTCGCCAGGGTTAGCACAAAACTGGCGAAGGTGGAAACGATCGTTTGAATTATACGCTGAGGGAAGAGGAGTTACGAAAGCTGACCAAAAACGTGCACTACTGCTACATTCTGCTGGACTGGCTGTTCAAGACATTTTCTTCACGTTAACACTTAGTGCTGATGGTGCCGATGCATATGAAAATACTGTCAAGACATTAGAAGGATATTTTAATCCGCAGTCCAATGTGCCCTATGAAAGACACATGTTTAGGCAAACATGCCAATCAACAACAGAAACTGTAGAACAATACATTACAAGACTACGACAAAAAGTAGAAACATGTGAGTTTAAAGAAACGGATGAACAGATCAGAGACCAGGTTGTTGAGAAGTGCAATACGTCACGTCTAAGACGAAAGTTGTTAGAAAAGGGAAAATACCTGACACTTAAAGATCTGAGAGAAATAGCTCGTACTTTTGAAAATGCAGAGACACAAGCAAAGACAATGGAAGGGATTCAAGAGAGAGTGAATAAACTTTCATTCAAACCTAGAGTACAGCCTAATAGTAAATATCGTCAGCCAGAGATTGAGTGTTACAAATGTGGTTTTAGGGGACACGTTTCAAAGGATATCCCAGATATCCAGCTAAAGACAAGCGATGCAGAAAATGCAGGAAAATAGGACATTTTGAAAAAAAATGCAAAACCGGAAGCAAGACGGTAAAACCAAAACGGGGTATCAGAACTGTTAATGACAATTCTAGTGGAGAAGACACGGGATTTACCTTTAACATTCACAAGAAGTATCCAGAGGAGACTACTATTTCAGTCTGTGTAGGGGGAATAGACGTAAAAATGATCATTGACTCAGAATCCAGTAGTAACTTAGTGGATAGAAACACATGGGAATATTTGAAGAAGTCTGGAATAAGGTGCAAGAACGAGAAACGTTCTAAAGAATTGTATGCATATGCGTCAAAACAAGCTATGGAGGTATCAGGATTGTTCTGGACAAACGTTACATACCAGGATAAATGCTTGAACAATGTCGAATTCGTGGTAATAGAGGGGACAGGGCAAGCATTGATGAGTTGCGAGACAGCAATCAACCTTGGGGTTCTCAAAATTATCAGGAATATAGAACCAGGCAACGAAAACGCCGATGTTATTTTGAATGAATACAAAGACGTTTTCGAAGGACTCGGTAAGTTGAAAAACTACACATTAAAGATTCCCATTGACAAATCTGTGCAACCAATTGTACAATCAACAAGAAGAGTGCCTTTTAACCTGAGAGAAAAAATGTCAAACAAACTAGACGAATTGGAAAAACAAGACATTATCGAGAAGGTTGACGGACCAGCAACTTGGGTATCTCCGATTGTGATAGTTCCTAAATCATCGGGAGACATCAGGCTTTGTTTGGATATGATTACAATATTACAATATTCACTATAGTAGACAACATTTTGTCATATAGAACATTCAAATAATGCATTAATTTGACACACGTTTTGTTTAACATGTATTAGGTAACTTTATTAGTGATAACTTTCTCTTGCGGGTCGAGTTCTTACTCGTTTATCGCAGTACATATTCACTATAGTAGATAACCGAGTTAGATCAGGCGCATGCGTGTTAGTTTTAAACAAGAATGTAAACAATGAAAAAAAATCCGACCTCTGCTTGAGTCTCTTGAAACGTTTCGCAAAATGCACTGTTAATGACGTGTAGCTTGATTTGAGATTAGACAATATTTTAAGATGGATTGTTGCAACAATAGCGTATTTCTTTTACAAGTCAATTCAGACGAAATCTGCGATTCTACGGACTTCGGGAATACGTTTTTTTTTATCCTAAATAGGCGCTGTTGTATAGTAATATTGGCAGTTTTCCATTAAACTCTATAGATGGCAACTAACACATTGATGGATTATAATATATACGGTAATATAAAGACATATCTACTATATCTAGTGACAATGTCTACCTAGCAAAGTATTATGTCTATGAAAGAAAATTCGATGAAAATGAAAAATTATGCATAAAAATCGAAATAAATGCAACCGTGTGATTTTCTACAGATATAATTTTTCAAAGGTCTTGGTTTAGTATCTACTTGTCTTAAACACCTCACCCATTTACTAAGTTACTCACTCACACGGCCTGTCCGAGTTCACATACAAGTGGGATCAAACTATTTCCTTACAGGTCAAATAGTGTTGAAGGTTCGAAATTTAGTACGTCTTCCAGTTATGATGTAAGTATAATCATGGCTCAGCGGGTTATCTGATGGTTGCAACTTTCACTGTGGTGAAACCTGTATGGTCGTAAATGTATAGACACATCAAAAACGATGGACGGAACGTGGGGGAGGGATTGAAAGGTAGGTTTAGATTATCACTTAAAATCACCTACTCTACAAGTTAACACAATCATTTCCACCACGAAAGAGCCCAAGTCAGGATAGCTAATTTATTTCAAAAAACGATTTTGGGGTAAAACTTGCAAGCGAGCTCATGCCATAAACATTCATATACTGCGACATGTACCAAATAAGAGAAACAAAGTATATTTAAACCGAACAATGTCAAATATGGATTTTTCGGTTAACTGATTAAAGTTCTAAATGTAAATGCGACATATCACTTAACATTTTAGGCTAGTACTAATTAGGATAAAATTAATAAACTCTCAAATACTAATTTTAGAGTTAAAATTTTAAAGTTAAACGAAATACTTTTTTTATGCCCCCAGAATCTACGATTCGGGGGCATATAGTTTTTGTCATGTCTGTTTGTCTGTCCGCCCGTCTGTCTGTGCCAAAAACCTTAACATTGGCTATAACTTTTGCATTTTTGTACCTGGACCTTTTATACTTGGCATGTGTCTTCCCTGTATCAAGACCTTTCTAACCATACACAATTTTTTGACCTTGTGACCTTGACCTTGACCATGACATTTGACCTACTTTTGTAAAAAACTTTAAATGGCTATAACATTTGCACCAGTTGGCCCAGGGCTTTCATATTTTGTATGTATATTTCTTGTGTCAAGACCTTTCCAACCATACCAACATCTTTGACCATGTGACCTTGACCTTCACCTTTGACCTATATAATCAAACTTTAACCAAAAACCTTAACCTTGGCTATAACTTTTGCATTTTTGAACCTAGACCTTTTATACTTGGCAAGTGTTTTTCTCATGGCAAGACCTTTCCAACCATACAAAACGTTTTGACGTTGTGACCTTGACCTTGACATTTGACCTACTTTTGTAAAAATCTTTAAATGGCTATAACATTTGCACCAGTTGGCCCAGGGCTTTCATATTTTGTATGTATATTTCTTGTGTCAAGACCTTTCCAACCATACCAACATCTTTGACCATGTGATCTTGTCCTCGACCTTTGACCTATTTAATCAAACTTTAACCAAAAACCTTAACCTTGACTATAACTTTTGCATTTTTGCACCTGGGCCATTTATACTTGGCATGTGTTTTCCCTGTGGCAAGACCTTTCTAACCATACACAACTTTTTGACCTTGTGACCTTGACATTTGACCTACTTTTGTTGAAATCTTTAAATGGCTATAACATTTGTACCAGTAGGCCTACGGCTTGTATATTTCTTGTGTCAAGACTTTTCCAACCATACATACGTTTTTGCCCTGTGACCTTGGCCTTTGACCTTCTTTTGTATAAATCCTTATACACCTATAACATTTGAACCAGTAGGCCTAGAACTTCCATACTTTGTATGTTTCTTGTGTTAAGACTTCCACAACCATGTCGATGTTTCATTTACCCTATGACCATGACTTTTGACCTACTCTTGCAAATAAGCATTACATTACAGAACATGATGTTGGCTGGGGGCATTTGTGTTTCACAAACACATTGCTTTTCATCTGATCCTCACCAAACTTTCTGAAAATGTTTGTTGACATAAAATGGAGACCAATTTGGATAACCAGTGGCACCAATTTATGCTAGGCCCTTTGGAGTAATGGTCCTTGAATTCCTCAAAATGGCGTTCCACGACAGTTTCAGCTGTCTAACTCGTACATTTTACATTTGATAGTCTTGATTCCCCTCCCTGTATCATCGGGGGCATTCGTGTAAATGGAACACGCATTTGTTAGTTTTAGAAATAGCGCCTTTTATATCGAAAGCAAATGATCACGTTATTTTAATTAGATACATGCCTATTTTAAATGTAAATCTAGTTCTAGTAAGAATATATAAAATACTTTAAAATCATACCACAATTTTTTTTAAACATGTTATATATTATAAACTGCGGCTATAACTTTGATTTGAAAAAAAACCCACAACATACTCCATTGTTTCGGCAAAAAGTCTCGTGAAATAAAGCCTAGTACAATTAAAAATAAAATATGCATTTTAAAAATCGATAAATTCTGATGAAATTTAAAGGACACCGCGACCTTAGATGTGATTATCAAGACTTTATAGTGTACTTGTTAGGATTAAGTAAATAAGTTTAAAAGAAGAAAACCGTGTCTACATGTTTGGAACTTTTACACTGTGGTTACGAAATTGGTTTAAGCCACGTGTCCCACCCGGGACTTTGAGCTGTGACATTTAACATATGACAAAGGTAGGCAATATCAGTAACTCATACTACATGAACATTTAGCCTGCCTCATAATAACTTGAGCTAAATGTGCTTCTAATATATCGCTATAATTGATAGTTTCTATACCGCTATTTAAGTAACAATGGACGAGAAATAGTAAAATCAACGGATAAAAAATGCGATTAAAAGCAAAACGAATACAATGAGTCTGGTGATTTTCCTAGGCTAATTTGGTTTCATTTGATCAAAATTATTGCTCCTCACAAAACGGTTTCACATTCTTCGCTCGTTGTAAACTTTTCTGTCGTTTTTTACTGCAATATGGAGCCACCTCTCCACTTAATCTGATAATCATACTTCTTATCTGATTGGGCACCTAACATGAAGTTTATTATATTATCTTAACAATACAAGCATGCTCATATTGTAAATCATTTGACAAACATAGAGATCTCTAACGAAATACAGCTGCTTTTATTTGTTACATTTGCCCTGCATAAATTCTTTGCTTTATTGCCAACAGTCCAAATCACCTATATCCAACAGTTATTTCTTTCAGACAGGATAGCAGTGGTGGCAGTTGAGTCTGGATCTGGATCTGGGGTGGAAAGG
This sequence comes from Gari tellinella, assembly GCA_922989275.2. Lineage (NCBI taxonomy): Eukaryota > Metazoa > Mollusca > Bivalvia > Cardiida > Psammobiidae > Gari > Gari tellinella. The sequence goes on along the minus strand of OV277859.1, from coordinate 12,278,689 downwards.
AACTAATAGGTTAACGGGTGGATTTATAGCTACTACTTGATGGCAATTTTATAAAACATTATTAGACGTGCTCGTGTTCTGCGTATTTCAAGAGAGGACCAATTTAGGTTTTCTAGCATGTTGGTGACAGAACTTGTATTGTGATAACGGTTTGAGATAAATCTAGCCGCACGTCGCTGAACTTTTTGTTTTTGTGTTATCTGTGTTTGTATGTGGATCACAGACAGGAGACGAATATTTCAACTTGGGTCTTACAAGTGCCTTGCATGCGTGATCCTTTACTACAGTGGACTTTATTTTCAGATTGCGACATGCTAGACACAATTTTGAAATTTTCATGTTATGAACTGTTTATCTTAAAGTTCCGTTTTAATATGATGATGAATGTAGCTTTCAAGTAAGTACTTGACACATGCTCATTTGGTTGCCATAGATATTAACCGTGCCATGACAAAACCTGTCTTATTGCATTGCAAACAGTGTAGACTAAGGACAGCCGCCGTGTCAAAGACACGATAGCACAAACAACTGTTTTAAAACAGGCGACAGTAGTCCAGTGGTAACACATTGGACTACGGTACCAGGGGTCGTGAGTTCGATCCCCCGCCGGACCAGCGGTCTGACTAGGAGATTTTTTCTGAATCCCCGATGATGAGCAGGAATGTTCTTGAGCAAGACATGTACCGCGAATTGCTCCTCTCCACCCAGGGGTTAAAATGGGTACCTGTGAAGGGTCTGAGCCGGTACTGCGGCTGCATTTGATTGCGCCATATGTTAGCAGTGCTCAATATTGTATGCAAAATGGCTCAATGATCAGGGAAGTAAATGACCAGTCGGCTGAGCGGTCATTTGGACTGAAAGTAGACTATAAATTGGTATATTATTTTTTATTATTTTAAAAACAGGCGCTAACTTTAACCCGAAAAAGGTTTATGAAATACCAAGGGTTTTGCTGAGTGTTAACCGTTGTGATTTGCCTCTTACAAGATTGTTCATTCCAATGCATTCAACAAAGAAATGTATCATTTCGCTCAATACATAATCTGCCAAGGTAGGGATGCATTTAAAAATCAAAATCTAAACGCAAACAAAATGCCAATTGCCAAATAAGTATGAAACTGATAAGACATCGATAAGCTCGGTGTGTGGCCATGCTCCCAACTGTATGACACTTAGATAAAATAACTCAACAGTTTAAATAACCTTTATTTTTTCTCTATCATATTGCAAATGAGTGCGCGAAACCCTTTCACTGTCAAAGAAGCAAAAAGGGTGCATTTGTAATCAGTTTGGATCCTGATCAGACGCCGCGATACGCGGCGTCTGATCAGAAACCAAGCTTTTTAACAATACTTTTTAAATTAGTCAGTTATACTGCTTAAAATCTAACTCGAAATGATAGTGCAGACATTACTTTTTAAACAGACGACAATATGGTCATGAGGGGATAAAAACCTCCTAATAAATTTGGCAATGAAAGGGTTAATGGAAAAAATAACGTCTTTGTTAATGTATTCACACACTCGGGCAAGCCATCCAGCTTAATTGCGAACCGTATACTACTGTGTCTGCCCATGAAGAAATAGTTAATGTTGCTCCGTGTGTTGTCACGTGACTTACTGCGGAACCAATCCTTAGATTGTGAGTAGCGTCGATATCCAATCCTTCAATGGCAAACACGACAGACGGAGTGTGGGTAAAGACTGGGTTGAACTTGATGTTGACATCTTCATGGCACGAGGGGTTCGGAGCGCAAACCAGCTTGTGAAAGCCTACTGCCCCTACTTGACCTGCAATATAAACAGACAAATACTGCGTCTGATCAAGCTCAAACCGTTACCCATTCAGACAAATCGTTTACAACTTCAAAACCGTTATTTCTTATTTCTATTGTTCGACGATTGCCTTTCGTTCCGTTTGAACAACGGTAAGGAATAACGTCACATCTACTGACTCCATTCATCGAGGCAAAATGATGAAAATACTAAGGGCGTATGACATTCCATCGAGCCTGCTGTGTGCTATCGAGTCCATGTACCCCAACACAAGAGCCAGGGTCGTAACACCAGACGGCGACAGCAATGACTCTGAGGTCACAGCAGGAGTGCTACAAGGAAACACCCTAGCACCCTACCTTTTCATAATTGTGCTTGATTATGCTCTTAGACAAGCCAGCCTAGGACGAGAAGTGGACCTAGGACTGACTATTACACCCCGCAGATCATCAAGACCACCCGATGTCGTCCTTACCGATCTAGACGTCGCAGATGACATAGGTCTTCTCTCAAATAGCTCACACCAAGCACACGGGCTTTTAACCAGGGTCGAGACGGAGTGTGAAAAAGTTGGCCTGACACTCAATGCCAAGAAAACCGAAGTAATCGCCTTCTGCCAACCACAGGATCACGCCCATTTTACCACCATTGGAAGTTCATCTCTCAAAGAGGTTCATGACTTCAAGTATTTGGGTTCATGAGTAAATACCTCTGACAAAAACAGCAAGGTCAGGAAAGCCCTTGCATGGAGAACCCTAAATGGGATGAAAGCCGTTTTGAGCTCACAAATGTCTCGCGATACAAAGCTCAGCTTCTTCTTCGCAACAATCGAGTTTGTATTTCTATATGGCTCTGAATGCTGGACATTCACTTCTCAATTCCAGAAGTCCCTCGATGGCTGCTACACCAGAATGCTCAGGCAACTTCTGAACTTCAACCCAAGCCAGCAAATCAAGAATGACGCCCTCTATCAGGACATTCCTAGAATGACAGACAAGATTGCCTGCCGAAGAATGGGGCTAACCGACCACTGCTACAGACACAATGAGCCAGCTGGCAATGTGGTGATGTGGACCCCTAAAATGGGAAACAGAAACGAGGGCATCCAAGCTAAACCATGGTGAATGTCCTGCTACAGACACAATGAGCCAGCTGGCAATGTGGTGATGTGGACCCCTAAAATGGGAAACAGAAACGAGGGCATCCAAGCTAAACCATGGTTAATGTTGTGATGAAGGATGCAGGAGCAGCAATCCCAGAAGAGCTTGCACAATGCACGACAGAAAAGAAAGATTGGAGGTGCCGGTAACGTGCCCGTCTGCGGACGACCTGATGATGACACCTACTGTGTAGATGAAAATAAGTTATTAATTTGTACTTTATCTATCAGTTACAGTGGAGAAGACGTTAGTTTAAATGAAAACGAAACAAATTGTAGGAAATTTGCAATATTTGAAATTTCTAACGATTTCCTTTAATCTGAGTGGCAAACAGTTTGGAGCCTGATCAGACGCCGGGTTACACGGTGTCTGACCTGGCTCCAGACTGTTTGCAATGAATCAGATTGTTTTAGCTTACGGTAATATACATGTGTAATTTCTTATATATGTATATAAACGCGTTTACTTGGAAAAAATAACGTCATGTCCACCACATGTACACGTGAATTGTTTAAACACATCTCCTGACGACCTTTTGGTCATAACGCCTTGCCAGACAATTTCCTTGCAAAAAACATGGGTCTTGTGCATATTGAACCATTGAAGCGTCTTATGTGAGACCCGACCTTTATATATTTGATAGTTTGTTTAGAAATAACCATTGAAAAGCACTTGAGCGTGAGTATAATCTGGGCCTCACAAGGTAAACTGAGATTGGTATACCCGCTTGCAGCATTAAATGCATGCTTTTTCTCACCTATCCAGGACAATGGGGGGTAGTCCACCAATAGACTGAGGAAAAGTCTTTAACACTTAGCGCACATATCAATTATCCTCTGCACCCTTAGGTTTGTTTGTTTGGATTTTCTTTCATAGAATATCACATTATATAGTTTGAATCAATATGAGGCATCAAGTTACTCGGCGTCTCATGTGGATCCAAACTATAAGAAACTGCTGTCACAATCAATTACCAAATAGCGCGGAGAAGATGAATAAAACGTTCAGCTAAAACCGAAAAGGTTATCTTGCATCTAATGTGTACAGTGGAAAACATTATTCTTTCCCAATTAACGCGTTTTATTATAAAAGCAATCTCATCAAATTTAAACAGTTTTGAACCAGATTAGACGCCCTGTAACCCTTGTGACACTTGTATACCCATAATGAAAACTTCTAGCAAGCAATCAGGAAAATGTCATTGTCATAGCCAAGCACAATGGGCAGACTCTAACCTCTGGCCATTATACTTGGGGCAGTGACGAGGTTGACTGCATTACACATGTACCGTAGTCACACAGTAGCGAGTATATTTTCTTTCCTAGTAAACACGTTGTAAACATTTTAGATAATAATAATAATAATAATAATTCTTTATTCAATCAGTAACTTGAATTAACAAATTCCTCGTTACTCACAACATATTTACAGATGGCCAAAGTGGCAAAACAAACATGCATATAATAATAATAATAATAATAAAAAGTATTTCAAATGATAGTAGATCTATTTTCGATAATTTAGAATTTGAGGTTGAACTGCTATTTTCATGAAAAAAAAAAGAAGATATTAAATGATCATTTTTTTGGGTAAATGATTAGATAATAAAACACTGACTCGTATACAAATCAATCAAGGTAGTTCAGTGCAGCTTTCCTCATATCAAAAGCTTCATAGACATACCTTGATAGATTTAGTAAGGTTTTGGAACTATTTGATTTCATCAACTCTACATACTTATAAGCACTTGGGTTTTGGTAAAAATAACGTTTTAGATATTTTTTTCTTAAGTCAGTATACAGAGTACATACTAAAACAAAATGAAACTCATCTTCTATGTCATGCTTGTAACAAAACACACAATACCTTTCCTCTCTTTCAGTTCTGCCTTCACCGTAACGCCCGGATTCAATTCTTAAATTATGGGATGATAATCTCAACTTAGCTAAAATATACATGTACTTTTTTGGTAAAACAGTAAGATAATGTTCGTGTTCAAAAGTTTCTTTGAAAAATTTGTATGTATATAAAACGTTAGACTCTTGGATAGAAGCACACCAAGACTGTTTAAATACGTCCACTACCCTGGCTTTAAAAACAACATGAAACTTACTTAAATCCACCGTATATTGATTTAGCCAAACATAGGAAAAACCATAATCATCTAAAAGTTTTTTAACATCACTTAACCAGTTGGTTTTACCCTTGTTAAGATCATCACCCATTTCACTCAACAATGTTTGAAGAATAATATTTTCACTTAGAACAAGTTTGCACCAGTACTTAATAACTCTACTATACCTATTGATATACAATGGAAACCTACCTAACTCACCGTAAATACACATGTTACGTGTAGAAGCTGAACACCTAATAATCTCTTACAACAAATGCAGATTCTCCAATTGTTTACTTTTTGTGCAGCCCCACACTTCACATGAGTAATTTAAGATGGATCCTACGAAGGCATCGAAAAGCTGACAAAAAGTCTTTGGTTTAAAGCAATACTTTTTAACGTTTACAACCAATGTATTAAGGGCTTTTAATCCCTTACCTGTTAATGTACTTATATAACTGTTAAATGTGCCAGTAAAACTAAAAACAACGCCTAAATAAGTAAAATCATCTACAATTTCTATTGTTTGGCCTTTATATTTCCAAACATATTCCATCGGTACTCTGTCCCTCTTTCTGAAAACCATTATCTTTGTTTTCTTCACATTGATCTCTAACCCCCATCTGTCACAATACCTTTCCAAATTATCTAAACTATTCTGCTTTAGAAGTAGATAAAATACATTTTTGAAGAAGTCATTTTCTACAGCGTACAATCGTTCTTTGCAAACACTTTTGATACTGATCAGATATATGACTATATGAGTCAAACTGTTGACACTCATTACGATACTACTTAAGTCAATTTGAAAAAAAGTAGTCTAAATTAGAAAAATAAAAGCAGACGACAATGGTTTTGAGCAGATTACGTCGTGGTAGAAGCGGTTAACACAGAAGAGAATATCATATCCGCCACTGTACTTTTAGTTTCAGGCACTTACATCTCTCATGTTTCTCCGCTTGAATAGCAGCTTTCAGCCCTGAAAATGTAGAAGAAAAGATTGATTCAAGGCGGTCCAACAATAACTTATGAATGTTTGCAGGCTAAATTTATTGCATACTGAAAAGTTTTGGATTATTTGAGATAAATACAGAGACGGAGAGACAAAGAGAAACATACAAACAGAAAACAAAAACAGACAGAGAGGATGGATAGAGAGAGAGAGAGAGAGAGAGAGAGATTGAGAGAGAGAGTGTGTGTGTGAGCGCAAGGATGTGAGACTGAGAGAGACAGACATACAGACAGACAGAGGGACATACAGAGATACAGACGAACATACAAAAAGACAGAGGAGAGAGAGAGAGAAGGGGAGACAGAGAGAGAGAGAGGACATACAAAGATACAGAGACAAACATACACATCCATGGGAGAGAGCTAAACAGAAGAGACAAAGAGACAGAAAGAAAAAGAGAGGGATAATTTGAGGCAGAGAAAAAAATAGAGAGGGTGAAAAAAAGAGAGACAGACAAACATAGACAGAGAGTGAGACGCGAGAGACAGAGAGAGAGAGAGAGAGAGAGAGAGATATGTACATACTGAGAGACAGAGAAAGATACAGGGAGACACATTTAATCTTTAAATTACCAGCAACTTCGTTGATTAGAGTTGCGTTCAATAGATGAATTGTAGCTTCCAAACTATGTATTTTCTCTGCAACAGACTGCTCATCGTGTAAAACCAGCCGTTTTACAGGCCCAGCTTCAACAGAAATAGCCTGAAGGCTCGAAAGGCAAAGTATCAAGGCAACGACGAACATGTTCCGATTGTTCAGGTAACAACAATATACATCTAGAGATTTGGGACGTCTTTAGATATACGGTTTCTTATCGTAGGATCTTTGACCTTTATGTTGCTATTACAGTGGAGAATGTGTTATTCTTTCCCAATAAACGCGTTTACGCTAAAACTATTATTTGCAGTGCAAACAGTTTGGAGCCAGATCAGACGCCGGGTAACCCGGCGACTGATCAGGCTCCAAACTGTTTGCCACCATGATAAACATGAAATATCAGAATTGTCCAAAATTTGTTCTTTTCTACGTTTAGTGCTTTGCGTTTGCGTACGTTTGCGTTTAAACGGGAAAGAATAACAGATTCTCCACTGTATATCGACTGCCTAAATATTGCCAATTACTTGTATTTCAAATATTAACTTCTGACATTATTGAGAAAAAAATGTCTATTTTGGTGACCTATAGTTTGGGCAGCCATTAGGACAGGTGTTTGCAAACAGTGTTGATCCAGATTAGACGCCTAGAAACAAAGTATATAATCTGAATCTTAACTGTTTGAAAACGTCAATACAGTCGAATCAAGGCAGGGAAAAGATGAACATCTGTTAACCCTTTCACTCTCAATGACGTCATAAAGCGCATTTTGCAAACAGTTTTGATCCTGATCAGACGCAGCGTTACGCAGCATCTGATCAGGATCAAAACTGTTTGCCAATTGTTTAGAAATAACGTCAGTTATACTGCCTTAAATCTAACTTTGAAACGATATTGCAGACACCAATATTGAAGCAGACGACAATATGACGGTGAGGGGGGTTACAAACCTCACGATAAGGGTAAAAAGCGTAAACTGTCACATCAAACAGGTAGTCTGGTTAAGATTTGTATGTTTTTTGACTGAAGAATTATTGACACGATTGTCAAGCAGCTTAGATCGAGATCAGACGTCGAGTTACTCGGCATCTGATCTGAGTAGAAACTATATGCAAAATGTCATCGTTGACCGCGACAACAAAAATATCAACCAGTCACTTGCTATTCGCGATATTACTAGAATTTGCAAATAGTCTAGACCTACATCAGACGCAGCCACACGCGGCGTCTGATATTGATCGAAAATGTTTGAGCACCCCCTCCCCCCTTATAAGTTTTTCTCACCTTTTAAAATTTTAAAAATGATTGAAGGCGACATAATTTATATAATGCCGACCACAGGGCCCCGTCACGAATGCTTTTTGAGAAAAAAAAATCATCAGTAGGTATATATATACCTTCTGACGATTTTTTCCACAAAAATCAATCGTGTCAGGGCCCTGTGATGCCGACGACATTGGGTTGAGAGTTAAGTTACAAGGTACGGTGTAGCATGGATGTTTCTATGAGTTCCTGCTTAAACACAGTCAACAGGAAACGAGACCCAACTTGACAACCCTTCCAACATTGAACAACTGTCCAGGGCTGCCATAAGTTGACATGAAAAATTCTAAGATTTCCAAATTTGCATTTTTCAAGTTTGATTTTACGAATCGTACCTTTACCCACATCGTCTGTTTCTAGTTTTGTTGACACGTGACTACTCAAAGCAGGCTGGAACTAAAGCAGAATGCGCCTTAATGCGCATTCTGCTTTAATTTCAGCCTGTTTAAAGCTACCATGTACTAGAAAAAAGTCCGAAGATTTAGGAAAAATCCGGCGAAATGGCAGCCCTGACTGTCGTGTGTTGAAATTGTTGTCTACTCAAATTCTTGATTTTATTCTTAACAAACACAAAATATGGGTGACAAACTGTTTCGATTCTGATCAATTCACATGCTCGAAACGGTATTGTGTTGGTCCAAATTGATGACTAAATATTAGGTCTTCAGTGAAGATTATCAGTGACAAAGGGTTAACGAAATACATGTAGATATCTATTACATTAGATCTAGTATCACAGAGTTTGACTCCTGATCAGACACCGAATTACGCGGCGTCTAATCAGGATCCAAAACTGTTTGACACTCGTATAGACATTTCTTCTGTCAAATTGTTTTGAATCTTACTTTGAAATAATACATGTAGTTTATTAACTTTATAGATCTAGGCAACATTTTTCAAAGCAGACGATATAATAAGTAGGTTAAAGCAGAGAATTAAAAAGTTGTCAGTGAACGGGTTAAATTCCATAATACATATACAGTAAAACCTCTCTATTACGACCACTAAATTGTGTTCATTATCATGTGCTTCAGTCAGGTGACTGCTTAAAGTAAGGTGAATGGGAAAAAGAAAGCTCCTTTAGGAGATTTCTGTTTTACGTTCACCTTACTTTAAGCTATCACCTGTCTTTTATGGAACCGATTAGCCTTCTTTTTAGTGGTCGTAATAGAGAGGCTTAACTGTGCATGTATAGTTGACTTAAATACCAGTAATTGGAGTTCAATTTGTAAGGTCAAATATTTGTTAACCCCTTCACTGCCTTACTCCGAGAAGAACAGTTATTTGCAACACATTTTGGATCCTAATCAGACACCGCGTAACACAGCGTCTGATCAGGATCCAAATTGTTTGACACTCATTTAAATATTTCTTAGTAAAAAGACCTAACATTTAAATCTGAGAAATAAAAGCAGGTGATTACTGTTTTAAACTGATGACGTCATGACAGTGAAGGGGTTAGTTGTTTTCAACTGTGTTTTATTGTCAGAAAATTCCATTAAACCCCTTTTCTGCTATTCTAAAATTGTTTGGATCTAGATAAGACAAGGTTTTATCCGAACCATGTCTTACACTGAGGTTGAATGTTTTCAATTTACGAAGTAATGTAGCAAACGACACATTTTAGCTAACGTAATTATTCCTGTTTAAAGGAGTCAAAAGGGTTAAAGTAACGTAACAGTTTGTGTTGTTTGCGATTAACCCGTTCACTCTCAATGACGCCTAAACGCGCGTTTGTAAACAGTTTGGGTTCTGATCAGACGCCGCGTAACGCGGCGTCTGATCAGGATCCAAACTGTTTGACACTCGAATCGATATATTTTTAGTCATACTACATTAAATCTTACTTTGGAACGATCTTGCAAACAACAAAATTTGAAGCAGACGACAATGAAACGGTGAAGGAGTGTTAAGTCAGAGACAGTGTAAACACTTGTCTCTGGTTAAGTGAATACTGTACCCCACAAAAAAACTTTAACCTGCGACGGAATATCTTTTTTAAAGATATTTCTTGTTTAAACTGAACCATTACAGTGCAGGTATCAGAATATACATTCTATAATAATTATGTATCAATTTCAAAAAGTGTAGATATAAATCAGAGAGAAGCTATGTATGTATGTAGACTCAGGTCTGGTTTTTGCACTTTGTCATACTGTAGAATTTGGAAGAGTTGATTTGTCGACATTTTTGCAGCTTCTCAGTAGGATCTGCATTAATATAAAATGTTATGCCGAATGGAAAACACTTGTAGTGTCTTTAGATCGACCTTGTATATTTGTAACGAAATCGTTGACCAAGTACTTAGTTCAGAGTTCATTGTAAGAATTTCGGTAATATATCAAACGTATCAATTTCTTGCTTACAGCCCCTTTGAACATCTTAGTCCGAAAGTAGTGACATTTACAAAACAGTTTTGATCCTGACCAGATGCAAAGTTACTTGGCGGCAAACAGGATAAAATCTCGTTGACACTCATAGTTATATTTCTTTAATTCAAATGCCTTAAACCAGAAGACATCTTAACCCATTATCCCATAAATACGCATTTTTACGCTTATAATTAATTCCTCTACTGAAGAAAATAGTTCAAATTTATAGTGTCACAAATAAAAAACGTATCAAATATTTTCCATTTCCAGCAGATAATGGCGCATTCTGCTTTACTTTCAACCTGCTTTAAGTGATCGTCTTTTTTTAAAACTAGAAACAGGCTATGGGGGTAATGGGTTAAGCAGACGATACCCTATCAGTGAAAGGGATTTCTGTTGCTTTTTAATGTTTTTATATTTCTAATTTGGTCCATGCCACCTGACAACAAGTGCTATTTACAGCCCAAAACTAGAACCCCCTACGTCAATCACTGCCGGATCTGTACTAAATCTGGACATATGCCTACCCCTCGCTGAGTTTGTTTTGAAATGCGATCCATGTAAAACAGATAGTTCGCATTCTCTTTTAAGTGATTGCTTTTGTCTTTAAACTAATTAATTTTCCGCAACGATAAGAAGTAACTCTATAGTCCCCTGGCGGTCGCTGGTTTGTTTTAGTGACAGCAATCGACGGTCCCCGCTAAATGAACCCTTTTATTCAGTTTTCTTAAGAAAAACTGTTATCTGAAGCAAAAGTGTCGACCATTTAATTTTTAAAATGCAAAACTAGTTCGTTAAAGAAACCGTACAATTGCTAACTATATAATTCGCGGTTTTGAATTTTTAAAATGCGAAATCTGATCAAGGTATGCTTTATTTACTTGTGATTAAAATTCTGAGAATGCTTTGTATGAGCGAACGGTATAGACCCAGGTCAGATATCGACTTTACCATTTTATTGCTGGCAATATCCGTTCGAATGTCTTTTATTCACACTCATTTAGTTATCGCGTAAAATTTGTTTTACTTTTTCAACTTTGACAGCTTTAATGAATAATTCAAGTTCCCTATTAAAGTCTTATCCATTTATGACTATTTAGGTTTTTTCTGCACTATATTACAAATTAGCAAAACGTTCAGACCCTGATCAGAGGACTCCTTTAGGGCCTGTGTCTACACTGTTTGCATAAGAAAACTGTACTCGTAAGAGGCACACTGTTTGTAAAACACGAGTATATTCGTCGCTAGGGCTCGCTATGTTATGGCCAAACAAAACATGTGTTTGACATCTGTTTCATTGGAGGTATCTGTACTGTTTGCAAGCCAGTCAGCAAGTACCATCTACACTGACAGCAATGTACAAGCAACAAAAAAGCATTAACCCATTTGTGCCCACGATCCCATATATGGGACATAGGCGAAAAATGCAGACTCTGATCAGACGCCGCATAATGCGGCGTCTGATCAGTTTCTACACTGTTTGCTGATAGCAATTTCAATATCAAACAAAATAAAAATGAAAATTTTGCCCAGGCATCCCTTTGATAAAAAAAGACTTATCCGATATATAAACATGAAATAATCCACTGGGCGTAAATGGGTTAACATACGTTCCCATGGTTATAAAGTGTTTGAGATGAGCCTGAGATCGTTTTCAAGCCTTTGATTGGTCAGATTTGAGCTTATGATCAAATCTCAGACTCACCTCAAACGCTTTAAAATCTTGAGCCGCAAGTATCGCAGATTTTCAAGTATCAAACGGAGCGACGGACGAATGTTTTGAAGGATGAAAAGACATTTGATTTTATAATTGGGATGAAAAGGACACTAAATGACGTTTTGTATTTCATATCATTTAATATACAAGAATATACAGATAGAGAAACGAAATAATGATACTAAACCAATGATGTATAGTAATGAAAACACACTAATAAAAACTTAATACACAATTTAAAGAATCTGCAATAATGATACATATTTATCTTTTCTACAAATGTTTTAAATGATAAAATCTTCAACAGTTATGCGTGTAATAAACACCATGCGTATTTTGCAATGTTATCAATCAATTTGAAGTGTTTGTTCACCTCATTGAAATCGTTAAGATACACACAAAATATGTTTAATAAAATATTCATTGTATAAAAATTGAGAACAATAACATTTTGTTAAGTGAAAAACATAACTATTCAGATCTTTCTGTATAATACAGAACAGTTGTATACAGAAAGCTCCACAGGTAACTTTCTGTATTACAATGTATTTTTGTTTTGCATCAGGCAAAATTCTTGGTACAGAATGTTCATTAATCTCCTTTTGAATGCTTAACTAATAATTGGCTGTACAAAGTACTAATTCATGTCCTAAAAAACATCTATTTCTCAAGCAATGAGACTGTTTGACTGAAGAGTCCAATCAGAGTTCTCATTTTGTCGGGTTAATTTTTCACGTGACGTGCGTTGAAGTCACGTGTCTCTCCTCTTCATCAGTGTGTTCCAACTTTGAAACTTTCGTCGTCGCCGTCCTCTTGGCCATGCTTAGAGCGCTGGCGTTGTCGCGGAGGTATCTCGTCGATCATATATCAACGGATGTCAAAAAATAGAATTCCCCATTTACGGTTGCAAGAATTAATTGTTCATTTTCCGAATATTCGGTTGACTATTCCATTCTTTCTTTTCCTATATTTGAGAGCTGATGAAGTCATTTTTTCAAACACACTTTTCACAGAGTCTTTTTGGAAAGCGCTGCATTCCAAGAAACAGTCAGCACCAATGTCTTTAGCGAGCTTTTCGCCTTCTGATGATGATATACTGTCTTTGGTTTCCGCTCGCAGATCAGTTTGCGTAGCCACCAGAATGATCGGCTTCTTCCGGCCATGATTTTGGCTCACCTCTGGAACCCAGAACTCTTTAATGCTCTCCAGGGAGTCCCTGTCCACAACAGAGAAGCAGAGAACCAGAACTTCACTGTCCTTGTATGAGCACGTGCGCATGTTTTCATAGTCGTGCTGACCAGCGTTATCTAAGATACTGAAGTTGTATTTTTGGCCCTTTACGTCCAGGCAACCTTAAAATATATAAAGAAAGCATAATAAGTATATTTCACAATTACCAAGAGGCATACGCAAAGAATGATTTAAAGCATACTGTCTACCCATTGTGAAATACGTGTTTAATATATGCTACATGTATCATAATCATTATTATATGTTAATAGAACTTAACATGATTTGATTTAAAAACAAACGTTTTGCTTAAAGCTATAACTTATGTATGCTGTCTTCTTTCCGGTCAAGCATTTGACCGCATTAATAAAGTTTCAAGCTGAAAATTGTCTAAACAAAATAAACTATCGATGCCTACCTTCGTAAGTGTCAAGTACTGTGGCCACATACGGCGTCAGCGGCTGGTGCTGATCCATAAAGGCGTGGACCAACGTGCTCTTCCCTATCATAGCATCGCCAACAAGTGTGCAGTATACTGGTTTATCCATTTTAACCACCATGATTCCAAACAAAGAGAAACTGTGTAGCGTAAACTTCTGAAGACTAAGTTAATGTTTAGGTACGTTCAGGTAGGCAATTTGTGATCGACTGTGACCAGCTGTAGAACGGCGACTGTTTATATAGCTAGGCCGTGCCAATGTGAGCAAGAACAATGGTGTGGGATTTCATAAGTGACATTCACTGGCGCCTTTTTTGTACCCCCTCGGAGAAGTCCTAAATGTTTGCACTGTTTGACTAGAGTTCACATACACAGTAAAGTTTCACTATTACAGATATGACATATAGAACTGATAGGTCATGTTAAAGATAGGTGACCGGTTAAAGCAAGATCAAGGTAAAGCAAAAACTCCTAAAGGAGTTTTCTACTTTAATTTTATCTTGCTTTAAGCGGCCATAGTCTTTAATATCGAAAGCAGAACATGTGTTTGAATGGCCTGCTGTCAGGGTTGTTACTGTATGTAGTCAAGGGGAGGGGTAATAGGTCTAATGAGATGTTCTTTGGTGGGAGCATTCTACCCAGGGGTTGGTGAGGGGCGGGTACGTCGAATTGAGAGTGGGGGTAGAAGATTATGCTTACCATAAAAATGTAACAGGTTGGGATAAATGCGTGTACTAGGCTTGGAACTGGAACCCATAGTCAGTTGATCAGCTTGTCTGATTACTTAATTAAAACTGTCCTCTAATTATATCTGGGAGGAATAATATTTGCTTTAAATCTTACATAAAATATAAAATGTGCCTAAATGGTGTTGCAGAAAATGATGATAACTAGCCGATTAATATATTCTCGACCAAAAAGTCTTGCGAAACGGTTATATTCCCGTAATTTACATTGTGCGTCAAAACCGTACTAGACCTGTGTATCATTTTAGTGTTGTATAATGTAAATGCTGTGATACTTGTGGTGCATAGGTCGATTAACGGCCGGGTATAAAACTTTACTAAGAAATATGTTTTGAAATTTAATTCTGAAACTTTTATGTGTGGTAGTTTGATGAATAATACAAGTTGAATGTTAAGTACTGCCGTACTTCGATATTTCGAACTCTGTTAATTCGAACTATCCGATTTGTCGACACGTGAATTGCATTATTTCATGCTCGGTTACGTTGAACATACCCGTATTTCAAAGTTAAAACGTGGCTAAGCTACGTTTTAACTTTGAAATACGGGTATGTTCGACCTAACCGAGTTCGAAATATCGGAGTCGACTGTACATGTAATTTTGTTATTATCTGTCAGTTAGTCCACATTGCCTGTAGTTATGAATATTATGTTTTAAACAATGACTACAAACAAGCGCTCAATGCGTCAACAGATGCAGAATAACGCTAGTTTACCCATGTGGCGCATCGACTGCCCCGTTAACTTTTCATCCGCATGCAAATGACAACATATATCTATAGTTTTAAATATCAATTGCTGAACATTTAATTTGCCTATGGATTAGAAGCACATACGGCATTAGCAAATCGCAATTGTTGACAAAATTATTATTTCGGCGCCGACAGCCAGCGACTCCGCGTGCCGTTGAACATTTCCAAGGAGTCTAGGGCCCTAAATATGTCTAACCCTCCACCCCCTCCTAAATCTACCACACACAAGACAGGGAACGAATAGATATGTATCAAACTTAATTGATAATTATGCATATTTTAGTTTGTATTATATTGATTTGTTGAACTAATTTTGTGATGAATTGCTGTTTTTATTTATCTAGCCATTACCAACTTTCCTACAGACAAACTCGTATTCTTACAACATGGTTGACAACTTTGCATTTTGGACTCGTAGTAAATCGCTAAACGTCGCCTTTCGCTTTCACTTGTAAAAAGCTTTAACAGTTATTGGTGAAAATCTTATAAATATATAATGTCGAAAAACATTTTTACAGTGTATATCTATTTTTCAAGTTAAAAACTACCCAGTGTGCCGGAAAGGGGACAAAAGCAAATATTGTTGACCCAGGCAGGATAACTCCTTAAGGATCTATCTTATCCGGATATGTCATATATAAATTATGTAAACTAGATATAAGTGTGTTATAATGCAAAATAAAAGATCAGAGGACGCAAAAGTTTGCAGATGCCACCGAACTTGCGAACAGTGGTCTAAAAGTATTTAAAAAGGCAGTTGAAAATGACAACGGTGAATCAAACAAATACAGTTTCTCTTCTTCACTACGTTATCCCGAAGGTGCTTGAATATGTAAACAGTACGGTTCTTGATAAGACACCGTCACACGGAATAACTCGGCGTCTGATCTAGGTCAAAACTGTTTGCATTTGATATACATGTAGATGCTTCTACAGCCAAATTATCTGAAATCTAAACAAACAAGAAATAGAACCAGACGGTATCATGATGGTAAATGTTAAAGACAAGCAAACATTACATCAATGTAGTGAATATGTAACCAATTACCCCATAGCCTGTTTCTAGTATTGAAGACAGGTGACCACTTAAAGCAGGCTGAAAGTAAGGCAGAATGCGCCTTAAGGCGCATTCTGCTTTACTTTTAGCCTGCTTTAAGCTATTATCTACCAGGATTTATATAATATTTCTTATGGTCCATATTCCTGACTATATAAATTTCAAACGATTTTCAGTGGAAGAATAAATTAGAGACGTAAAAAGGCGAATTCATGGGGTAACACCTGTTTCATGAAAGTCACTCGGCGCTTCATCTCGATCTAAGCTGTTTGCAAAGGCAATCATGGTTTCGCCGCCAGCGAGCAAAGAGTTGAGGGAACTGAAAGCAATGGATGTATTAATGTATAATTATATGCGATTTGAATTAAGTTCTGACCCAGATATGTGTCGTGGTTGTATATATTATATACATTCATTTGATCGAAGATATTTGTCTATTTCTGGTGTAAAATTTAAAATTAACTTAACGGCTGGACAAGCTAATCAATCAATACGACCAACTTTTCAACCTGTCACGATCCAGTTATATCTGATTGTTGCACGTGAGCTGACCCGCGCCGGGGGTTACCTGTCACCTCACATGGTGTTCTTCCTATTGTTTCAATAATTGTATAGACCGCCTTTAAAGTCCTACTCTTTTTCTGCTAATATCAACTTTCGTGACGTTTGAAAATACTTTGTATCTAGATCAGACGCCGAGCAACTTGGCGTCTGATCAGGATCAAATCTGTTTGACACTTATATCGAAGTTCAGTCAAAATGCCAGAATATCACATATTAAGAATAAATGCCGACGGAAAATTGAAGCAGACAATAATATGACAGTGGATGAGAAAAAAGACGCAAGCAAGCTATAGATTAAAATAAACTTCACATCTTTCTCCATTCATTTCTCTGTTGTGCCAGTTTAGTGCAGGAATGGAGCTTGCTGTTTCTCTGCGTCAAGTTGCTTTAGATGGTATCTTATACCGTAAACGAGGTCTATCTCTCAGCACTGATAACAGGATCTGTTTTGGAAGTCTGTTTTGTGACATCTTCATAAAGCGTCCAGTCCATCGACTATTCTTTCTGATCACGTGGTCTTTCATGGATGTCAATCCTGTTCTATTCAGTATTTCAATGTTTGTCACATTGTTCTTCCACGATATACTCAGGATAGAGCTGTTACTATTCTATTCTGTATTTCAACACCAATACGCCCATCTTTGGCAACTGTGCTTCCATGGTAGGTGGGGATCCTCCATGGCCTAGTGGTATAGTCACTGTGACTAACATCACTAAGCTCCTCACCGCTGTGAGTTCGAATCCCAGCAGGGTCGTTCGGATTGTTCATGTGAGGAAGCCTTCCAGTTGGCTTGCAGAAGGTCGGTGGTTCTACCCAGTTGCCGATTTGTGCCTGAAGCAGTGCATAAAGGACTTCTGGGGTCTTCCTCCACCTGTAATTAGCTGGACGTCGCGATATGACTGAAATACTGTTGAAAGCGACGTAAAATCAAAACAAATCAAATCAAAATCCAAGGAAGGTGACTTTTGGACGTTTCCATCTACCATAATGTCTACTCTTGGGTACTTTCGAGTCTAGTTGGCACATCGCATCAGTTTTATATTGATAACCTTCAGACCAAACTTTTTATGCATTAGTGAAAGCTTGATCAAAAATATAAATGTACGCCTACATGCATTATGACAAATGATATATTTAAGAAATAACAAATTCGTAGGTGTTCATTACCGTGCATTAGATCACAGTTAGGAGTTGAGATGTGGAGCCATTAGATTATCCACATCTCAACGACTAACTGTAATCTAATGCACGGTAATGAAGACCTACGAATTTGTTATTTTAATTCTAACGCGACCTTTTATTATAAAAATACTATTTATGTATTACGCGTATGGGGCAAATGTAACAGCGGATGGAAACGCCACGCGTGCAGTTCATTATCGCGGCGTAATATAAGTTTCCCGGTATTATTTGTCTATATGCCGTAGGTTTCGAGTCGTGTTAGAATTAAGGACTGACAGATTTAACTCTAACGCGACTTTTATTATAAAAGTCATATTTACGTATTACGCGTATGGGGCAAATGGAACAGAGGATGGAAACGCCGCGCGTGCAGTTCATTATCGCGACGTAATATACGTTTCTCGGTATTCTTTGTCTAAATGCCGTAGGTTTCGAGTCGTGTTAGAATGAAAGTTAAAAGATGCAATACTACACCATCAACTTCTTTAGCTCAGGGGCCCGTTTCATGAACCTTCGTACGACAAAAAACGGTCGTACGTCAAAACTTTGAAATAAATTTAATTTCTGATTTCTCTATCTAATTCTGTCTTGTGAAATCTCTTTGGAATCGTCTTATCAAGACGATTCCAAAGAGATGTTACAAAATATGATTAGATGGAGAAATAAATAATAATTGAGACTTTTATAATATGACTTACGACAACAGGGCCCCAGATGAACAAACAATAGTCTGGTAAGAACTGCAGGTGGGTTGCACATTTTGTATTGTTTCGAAAGCGGACAAATGGTAGAAAACAAGTTATTACCCTGCGTCGTGCAACATAATACGCATTAGCTTTTTCATAGAATTACTGCCGATGAAAATGCGTCTGATCAGGATAAAAACCTTTTTAACCTGACGGTGTCGACAATTTTTAAATCAATGAAAAGAACACAGAATTCATTTTACTAGAAACACATGTTCCTGCGCATGTGCAAAGGAATACACACGTTTTTCAAGCTTAGGCGCATACAGAGACCTGGGATTTGAATAATAATTGCATAATAGTTATCCGCAATGAAATCGTTATAATCATATACACATCTTGCAAAATGTATTAAGACGCAGTAATAGTAGAGTTCTAGGAAGAGGATAGACTTTTAAAGGAGCAACCCCTTCCCTAAGAGCCCAACAACGATTCTCAGTGTATTTTTCAAGGTATAATTCATTTAATCAAATTGATAAAAAAAAAGGATGAAAACAATAGTCTAGATTTGTATACATGTAATAATGTCTGATAGATGCTCGTGTTTCCCATAATTGTTTGGAAAAAATAAGAAGTCCCTTACGGCACAATAGAGTTGTCCTTGAAAAGTGTCAAATATCCCATGACCATGACTTATTCTGTTGTTATTTGAGTGGATTTTGTCAGGATTTTCTTCCTACTACCTCATGAAAAGCATATTCTTCAATATAGAAGAAGGATTTGTTGTATTTCATTGTATATTTTTTCTAATTCTTATGTAAATGTAAACATATTGCTCAAAATCTACATACACAGTTTTCTTTTTCAATTATAAAACATCTCATAAGTTTGTTCATTTGAATACGAACATTTACATATGAAAGTATGTAACATTGTTCCATAAATGACCAAAATATCAAAATGGACCAAAAACACTTTTCATGGACTATATTAGTTATACAGTTTCTTCACAGGCTACATGAGGATTTCTTCACGGCTGAGGAAAATCATTGTTGCCCGAGTCGTTAGGCGAAGGTTACATGATTTTACCAACCGGGAAGAAATCCTCATGTACCCTGTGAAGAAACTGTATAACGAATTTATTATACCGCAAAGTTTTCACTGTTTAAACGAAATATTTCAGAATTTGTCGTGTACAGCGCTCATAATAAACTTTAAGAAAATCCCGCCAAAGCAGATTACGTTGAGCGTAAATGACGTCACGTCGTCATGTCTGATGGTTGTTATTCATAAGAAAAATGGGCATACTCAGCATACTTCGACGTCAAACTTTCCCAGAAATAATGCGACTGTTGAAAGATCCAAATACCGATTGGTTCTTAGCCGAAATTACATTAAAACGGAGGATGCACGATTGAATGCACTCAAGCCTGTCGAGCAAATGGCCATCTTATTTTCTGCAAAGCAAGATTCAGGGACCTGTCAGCCAATGAAAACAGCTGCATTTCCATGTATCCTGTCAGCTCACAGGGTACATGGGGCCACGTCTAGGCCTCGTTGACCAATGAAAAGTAAGGAATTTACTTTGCAGTATAATAATAAACAATATTTTATTCAAATAGTGAACTGGATTGGGCAAGAAACATAACCCATTCTTAAGTCTTCTCCAGAATGAATCTATAGTATCCTTAAGGCTGTAATCCCTCTAACTTAGCTGTTTTATATGCAGTCTAAGTTAACTGTAGTTCGTCTAATGATAAGACATTTCTTGTTTGACGTGTTATTGTTTCTGGATCTACACAAATCTGTCTACAAAACTCGTATAGTCCTATTTTTATATATTACTTATCGGATATGTCAAACAACATGATAGAATAAGGTGGTCGTCTTCTTCAAATGGAAGATTTGATAAAACGAAAAAGTTAACACACCGTGTTAAGACAATGTTGTTTCATAACCCTAATACCTAAACTACTAATAATAATGATAAAACAATGCATCTTTAACTAACACTACAATCATGTCGTTTCCACACAGTATACAGGAAATATGCACATGTGGTTTACGTGACTGAATGTTTATATCACGTGTTTTTCAGCTGATATTACCTGCAAATAACAGGATTTATGCACGCTTTTTTAATACAATTGAAACCGAAACTGGTAATATTTCGAAGACCCGCAATGCCGTTTGTTTCAAGGTTGCTTAGTATAAAACGAAGTACATTGATTGCTCCTTTTTGTTACAACTGTCTATCAAAATGACAGCATTTCATTACGGGAGGTCAAGGCATAAACAATACTGTGACCGATTATTGCTCGTCGAGATTGTCTTCAAACCAGTACTCGGTCCTGGACGGTAGTCTAGCTACCACTTGCCGAGTTTGTAGTTAACTAATTCACCCCTGAGAATTCACATGGACAAGTCTATGCCGTTTTTTTTTCTTATTAGGGTTGTCTTTGAAAAAAATATTGCAAAATGACAATCAGTGCAGATCCTGATCAGAGAAATTTTAAAGGATCTCGGTCTACACTGTTTACATATGCCAAGTGTACTCTTCACTAGTACACTGTTTTAAAATGACATTTATACTCGTCGCTATGGCCAGTTGAGTGTATTAAACATATGTTCATCGATAACTCAAAGTAAGATACACGGACTGTCTGTTCAGATCCAGGCATTAGTTTTGTTCTGCACTAAACGATCATATGCATGTCTTTAGAGTCATTCATGGGTTTTCGTTAGTAATTTGACTGTCATTGAACGGTTCTTCGTTTCCAGTGTTTAACAGGTAGCTTTTAAAGTAAACTGATAGTAATGTAGAATTCCCTATAAGGTATTTGTTTTTGCTTTACTTTCAAGTAGCCAGCTGACCGAATGTGGGGACACCTATGACTTCTGTGTCAGGACAAGGTAAAAACATTAATACTTATTTCTAGGAGGATTACGAAAAGACTTTAAAAACGATAAGTCTTTGCACGAGGAAACTGTAAATGCAAATAAAGGCGTTTCTTAAGGAAAGAGGCAAGTTAAATAAAGTAGTGTCCTTAGATCACCCTTAAAAAAATGTAGATCTATGTATTGAAATCCTCGAGCAAGCACACAAGAAGAGTTCATTGGGATATCTAGGCATTAATTGGTTCACTGACACCGTTTGTGCCGCACGTTTCACCCTTTCACTCTCAATGACGTCATAAAGCGCATTTGCAAACAATTTTGATCCTGATCAGACGCCGCGTAACGCGGCGTCTGATAAGGATCAAAACTGTTTGCCGCTTGTTTTGAATTTACGTCAGTTATACTGCCTTAAATCTCACACTGAAACAATATTGCAGACAACAATATTGAAGCAGACGATAATATGGCGATGAAGGGGTAAAAACCTCACGATAAATTTAATCATGAAAGGGTTAAATAGTCACGTCTACCACAAACAAACATAACAATGTCATGAACAAAGTCATACAGTAACATCCCATTCAAAGGCAATTTAAGTTGCAATTTAAAGTAGAATGAATTTAAAACACATACCGTAAAGCCACATCTTATGAATTATGGACCTTTTGCTTTACTCGCATCTAGATATAGATAATCGACTAACTTTAAACACTTAAACCAAACAGTCTTCAGAATGGTCGTAATAATGTAGCTCTACTGTAGTTTAAATGAAACCCAAAACCCGAATAAATAGCAATGTTCCGCCTTTTTAACTCTTAGTGCGCGTGCGCTAACTGTGAAACCGTGTTGATATTTGCAAACAGAAATGCCGAGTTGCTCGCGTTGTTTTATACGATGGTCCGTCTTTGAAATCAAAGAACTCTTAATTTGAGAACTGTAGCAGACAAGAATTGTTGCAGACGACAATATTTATGAAGCGTACAAAGAGTTAATGGAACAGAATGATTTAAATCTTTCGCTGCTAAATTAATCGTGAGATGTTAACCCCTTCAGCGTTTCTTTGTCGTATGCTTCAATATTGTTGTATGCATGATCGTTTCAAAGTAAAATTTAAGGCACCATGACTCAATAAATTCAAAAAAGAATGTCAAACAGTTTGGATCTTGATCAGACGCCGCGTAACGCGACGTCTGATCAGGATCCAAATTTTTTGCAAACGCGCTTTTAGGCGTCATTGAGAGTGAAATGATTATAGCCAACAGCATAACCAACAACATAAACAGCATTTGCATCAACCAGTACTAAACCCTTTCTTGTGATATCGTCTGTTTAACTGAAGTAGGGTAATGTTTTCGTCTGCAACAATTGTCGTCTGCTACTGTTCTAAAAATATATTTCTAGAAAAATAAATTTCTAGAAAAATAAATTTAAAACAAGGTGAGAGTGATGAACAGTTTGGATCCCGCTGGGAGACCACATTACGGGGTGTCTAATCAGGGTCAAAACTGTTTGCAAAGGTTTCAAAACAAGTATTCTTTTCTATATGTAATTGCAACGTTCTCTGTCGTCAAACGGAGAAAAATAACGTATACCCCCATCTTCATATAGTAATATAAACGTAACAAGAAATATCTTTAAAAAAGATATTCCGTCGCAAGTTAAAGTTTTGTGTGGGGTACAGTGGAGAATCTGTTATTCTTTCCCGTTTTTAAAAACGCAAACGCAAAACACTAAAACGTAGAAAAGAACAACTTTTGGACAATTCTGATATTTCATGTTTATCTTGGTGGCAAACAGTTTGGAGCCTGATCAGACGCCGGGTTACCCGGCGTCTGATCTGGCTCCAAATTGTTTGCACTGCAAATAATAGTTTTAGCGTAAACAGGTTTATTGGGAAAGAATAACACATTCTCCACTGTACAGTATTCACTTAACCAGAGACAAGTGTATACACCGATTCTGACATCTTTCGTAAACAGACTTTCCCACATGCTAAATTTAGAGTTTATCCACGCTAAATTTAGAAATGATGACATAGACTGCATCTCAATGTTTTGCCAGGTTTACACTCGCAAGATTGATGTGAAAAAATAACAGAACGCCAGTCTAGGCCATTGGCCGATAAGAGTACTGCATTTCAAGCACGTGATCATTGACCAGGATTTCTGATCATTCCTGATTGGTTAAATTGTTTCATAGAGTTGCGGTCAAAACACAAAACAGACCCGTCTGCGACGGGAAAAAATGAAGAAGATCACTGTTTCTTGACAACATTTTTGAAAAGACTCATCAGACCCTGAGTCAGCCAGCGTCTGATTTAGCTTAAAATAAATGAAAAACTATTTCGATGGGCGTCCGTTCTTTGAAATTACAATTCATTTTTCATTCAACTCAATGATAGCCTTTTTGGACCGATTTAACTCATTATCCCCTGAAACTTCCAATAGACAATTCCAGTTTGCAACAAAGGCTGGTCCATTTTAGACTATTTATGGTTGTTTTTGTAATAAATTGCAAACTGACAAACAGTGAAGTCCCTGTTCAGAGGGCTCCTGCAGGAGCCCTCTGATCAGGGACTTCACTGATTGCATAGGACAAGTGTACTCTTCACAGGTACCCATTTGGTAAAGGACGCATATATGCGTCACTAGGGCTCAATGAGTTAAGCCATGAACCCCTTGTGACGCGTTTATATATGCGACATTTACTTCATTTACAATTTACAGGATTCCTCGGATCAGGGTCTGCACTGTTTGTCAGCTTACAATAAATGTTATTTTCCTTTTGAAGTTTCTGGGTGAATATGTTAACCCTTTTATGATCAAATTTATCAGGAGGATTTTACCCCTTCACCGCAATAGTGTCGTCTGCTTCAACACTACTGTCTGCAATATCGTTTCAAAGTAAGATTTAAGGCAATATAACTGACGCAATTTCAAAAATCAAGTAGCAAACAGTTTTGATCCTGATCAGACGCCGCATTATGCGGCGTCTGATCAGGATCAAAACTGTTTGCAAATAACCATGTAGCGTGAAGCTGTGAGGGTGTTAAAGAGGTTTCTAGTCCAAGCCGTTTTTATGCGAAAGAAATTATAATGAACATTTTTGTCAGACAAGAAGCAACCGAATGCAGATAAACAGAAATACAGAAAGTGGACAAGAGACACGTACGGCCGCCTGTCTTTGACACTTTTCGGGCTCTTTTAAATGTGTGGTCACTGGGGTAGGTTTGACCATGACATGTCAATTGAGATTTTAATTTAATTATTCTTGTTCATTTCATTTAGTCAGTTATGCAGTCTGTCCTGTGCTAAGCGAACAGGAAAGGTGATATTTCAGCCGTGTCTAACTGTTTTTATGTCTCTTTCGGTGGTCGCTTCTAAAGCCCGGTTCTATAGGTATCTCTCCTTTTGTATTCAGTGCTGTGCTTATGTAACAGCCACTTAAAGTGATGTATATAGCTTCTGTTTGTGTGTTTTTGTGTGTGACTTGTTCTCTTGAACTACCCAATATTAGACGTGTTAAGATATTGAGCAAACAGTGCAGAATTTAATGAATCAAAGCTCCTAGTTTTAGAGAACAAAACAAAATAAAATAACCTAAATAGTTTATATGCCTAGCTTGCACCCACCTTATGGGTAAACCCTTTACAGCCTTTCTTTGAACAGCCTTTTTACTTTTGTTTATTTTATACTTGTGCTTGTCGGAAAATAGCTATTGCAGCTAATGTTTACTGTTATATTGTATCCGACGTTAAATAAATCTTCTTGTGTCTTGTATCTTGGCCTATACATATATAAAACTGTAGTCTTCATTGCTTATCTTTGCTGGGCCATACTTTGTATGGCAGAAAACGCTCTAAATGTTCCATTTTAAACCGATTAAAGCTACACGCGATTCAATTGAATTCGAAATGACGAGTAATTCGTCGCTAGGGTTGAATGTGTTAAGATGCATTTTCCATTTTCGACAGTTCTCCAACTGCAGGTGACTGATTAATGCAGAAACGTCTCTGTTGTGGGAGGTATTAAAATAATCATTTAGCTATCTGAAGACAGGTGACTATTTACTGCTTATAAAAAATAAAACAGAAAAGTCCAGCACGAACAGTCTGTTTTATTTTGTTGTGCATTTAGGGGGTCGCTGTTGAGAGGACCATTGTAGGGAGAGAGCAATGTGACGTCGCGCAAGCTAAGGTGGCACAACGTCAAAAGCGCTTGCCGGGTGGAGCATGCCAGCTACCTTTGAAACAATTTAAAAGATAAATGCATAACATTATATATCAAATTGTTCATTTTAAATAGGCGTATGCTATGGTATAATTACTTTTTTCATATAGTCGATCAGTAGCGACTAACGAGGAAGAAACTGTTGAACTTTTCAGAAAAAACGTCGCGTGAGACATAACACTTCAACTCGTCTCTCTGTTGTCTCAAGTCGATTACAAAATAACCGTATATGATTTTTACCGGAAAAAGAATGCACGACGATCTAAATGTGGCATCATTTAAAATCCCGGGAGGAGAAAGCGTTATTTTTAAAGACGACGTAGAAATAATGCATTTTATCTACTGTTACAATTTGTGAGACGTAAGAAAAACGGCGTTTTTCTAACATCAACGCGGCGATGGTAAGCTTTTTAAGCATTTATTTTACTTGGAGAGGCTTTAAATTTAAACCATAAAATTGGGGTTTTCTTTTATTGCCGCAGACGTGAGCAATGTTTATTTCGCGTATAATTTTTTTTTATAAAATCACTGAAAACGTGTGTGGAGGAAAATGTCACACTTTTTAAAATTAAACGGTTTTATTCGTAATGCAAATATTAGCAGTGGTAAAATGCATGACGGACGTAAATTATTGATTTCAAAATAAAAGGACATAATTGGGTTTTTCTCTAGTTTAAGCACTGCGAATTTTAAGTCAATCGAATAACAGGTAATTTTTAAATCGAGGATTATCTGTGTGGAGGAAAATGTCACACCTACTGGTTTTGACGTTAAGAATTAGTATAATTATGTTGTTTCCAGGCGTCTGAGATAGCCGTCTTAATAAAGTTAGACTGCGCAAACCGTGTCGTAATAAATGGAGTACAGAATTCCAACCTGGTCATAACGTTATACATTGGAATTATTTACAAGCTCTGACCAATAACTTGTTTCACCAAAGCTTAGTTAAGTTTTTTAAAGCAACTGTTCCCGCAAAAAGCGTCATATATATGTGTGATGAAGTAGACGTGTCAAACGGCACCATTCAGACATCAGACTACATGTATATACATAGGCGAATTCTGAAATCTCTGTCTTAAATCCTTTAAATCTGATTTTGGTATTGACGATAGGTTACCACTTAAAACAGATTGAAAGTAAAGCTATATGTGCATTAAGGCGCTTTCCGCTTTATTTACATCCTGCTTTAAGCTTCTGTCATATATCCAAGCCCAAATGTCAATGAGAGTTTGATCTGAATCTGAAACTGTTTTTCAAGCATTTGGTAACTCGGTTTTCAATAGCTCAAATCTGAATAAACAAATACTTGCGAACGATCTCAGACTCAACTCAAACTAGAAATCTAAACTCTTTATCACCTTGCATCCACGTCTAATGCAGCAGTTTTTTCTATCATTCAGATACACATTTTCAAACGTGATGCAGAATGTTCAGTTATTTATGTGTTTTACTGTAATGAATCATATGCCGTATGTGTTTACATTAATTACATGCTGAAAGTAAATTATAACAGAAACAGTTCTATTTATATACATGAATGTGTAATCTGTCATGCGACTGTACATATTTGACGTAAACCCCCTCGTTACGTGCCACCTTAGCTTGCGCGGCGTCTGTATGCTGTATTTTGTGTACCCTGTTAGAAAGTGTACATAATGGAAAGGTTGATAGGCTTCATTATGTGGTTTGATAACCAAGTTAGTAAGTGCGCTTTTATAGCAAGTCATAGGTCCAGTATTCGAGTTCCAGTTGAAACTTTTATCATGTATAGTCCCATTTTCTTGACATATCAGTCACAAATAACGCAAAGGACAATGAACAATTCAGCATTTGTCATCGTCAGTTAGAATTAGTATCTGCTATATAGTTTGTCTAATTATGTAATTTCTTTAATGATTGACAGGTACATGTAAATAAATCGGGCTGTAACATTTGACTGAGCTATCAAGCGCACTGTGAAGTCTATAATCATTTTCTCTACAATCAGTGGCAATGGATGTCCAGTGCGCCTAGTCGTGTCAAATGACACATAGCAGCGGTATTTATATATCAGCATTTTTACTTCCGGTTTGTATCGATTTTAAAATCAACCCTGTTTTGGTAATTAAATTCTGTTTTCAACGATTCAAAGATCGAAGCGGCTCATAACAATGTTTAAACATTATGTTTAGCCTTGGTTATATTTCAGATATCTTAAAATAACTTGTGCGATTACAAAGTGGAGTTTTAACTTTTTGGCCACTGAAATTGAAGACATTTTAGGAATACATTCTTTATAGTTTCAGTTGTCCTTCAATTAAAATGTTGAAATTATTGTTAGTAATTATAGTTTATGGTCAGCTTTCTAAATATTTCCCTTTTCATCATCAGATCTCAACCTTAAGGCTGGAAACAAGTCACTATTTGAAAGCCTAAAATCGTGTATTTTTGCTATTTAAGAAACATACAAAAGGAGCATTTGACTTTTTTCAGAAGAAAGTGGACGATATCTAGACTGATGCTCTGAGAAGATAACCAGAGAACGTGTTGAATCTATTTCCGTGGACCGTGTTTTCTCCCGGAGGGTGTTGAATGGCCACGGAGACGATGTCACCTTCGTTGATATGCATGATGACGTTAGTGGTGCCCATGTCCCAGGCGGTTCCGTCAGCTTTATGGTCACTGAGCGCGTGAACAATGTGGTTACCATTGACAGTGAGACTACCTTCTAGATAGTTAGAATCGTCCGCCATGATGTTGAAGTTGAACAGGTATGTTCCTGGAAAAACATTTATGTACATGTATGGACATTTGCAATATTTCAACCCTTTACTTGTCTTAACTCAGTAATGATATTTAGTATTTTAGGTACGAATGAAAACAACCGTAAACATTGTAAAATTCAGATCTATGAAACATTACAACAAATACTATTTTCAACAGACTTTGTTATCTACATATTGGAGTAGCATGCTCACATGTGATACTGTTTCCCAGGCTTGTGACAATTTCAGGTTCATTTTCATATCTATTGTGAACAGTGTTGCTCCAGTCAAAGAGTGTCGCATGAAACAACGAACTCAGCCATGGATGACTTCAGAAATTCTTGATTTAACAAAGAGATGAAGCCTTTTATACATATAAAAAGACAAAATTGATGACCATTTAATTAGTTTAAAGAAATTAGAAACAAAACCCAGTATTTAATACACAAAGCCAAACAGAATATTTTTTAAAGATAAACTTATTGAATAAAAAATTTACTCCAAATTGTTATTAAAAATTAAAAGAAATGGGCTTGCCATCAAAAAAAGGTGAAAGTTCTCCATCTAAATTTGTTTTAAAGATTGCTGGTGAAATTACCTTTGATAGATGAAAAGTTGCAGAGAAATTTAATTCATTTTACACTACTGTTACTTCTGAACTTGTGGAAAAATTACCGGCTCTTTTAGCACTGTATCAGAGAGTCAGGCTTTAAGATATTTAAATAGTTTAAATTCCAATAAGGCAACTGGCTTCGATGGCATTCCGGCAAGATTTGTGAAATGCACTGTTTGACGTCATTGGGAGTGAAAGAGTTAATGTAAGAATACTCCCCCAAAATTGGCATCCTGTATAACTGCTGTATTTACCTAAAATGAACTAATTGCTTAAGTTGTCCAAAAGATGCCAAGGGTGTGGTAAACAATGTAGACCCTAATCAGACTGCTCATGAGGAAGCAGTCTGATCAGGGTCTACATTGTTTGTTTATGCCTTAGGGTCATTGCAGTATCCCTTGTACAGTGGAGAAAACGTTATTCTTTCCCAATACACGCGTTTACGCTAAAACTAATATTTCCATTGCAAACAGTTTGGAGCCAGATCAGACGCCGGGTAACCCGGCGTCTGATCAGGCTCCAAAATGTTTGTCATCAAGGTTAAAGTCAACTTTCAGAATTGTGAAAAATTGTTATTTTCTGCATTTCAGTACAATGCGTTTGCGTTTCGTTGGTAAGAATAACAGAGTCTCCACTGCACCAAGCGAAGTGTTTTACCAGCTACTGGGCAGTGGAACAGGCCTGATTTCGGGTTGTAGGCATTGCCGATGTTGGTGATGACCGAATCGTATATTATAGGCTGGTTCAGGTGGAGATGGGTTTCCGCTATCGATGCCGTGGCCATGAACGCGATTTCTGGCTGAGGGTTTACTAGCACTTGACGTTGTCCTGAAATTTAATATGGGCTTTTCCATGAGAAAAAATGACCATGTCAAACGATGTAGACCAAGACCAGGAAAAGCGATGACGTGTTTTGTCTGATCTGGGTCTGCACTGTTTGTAGCGATACATTTTCATCCATGCTCGTCATAGCTAAATGAGCAACATGCACGGTTTTGTTTATTCTGACAGTTGTCTGCTTAAAAATGCCACAACAATCCAGAAAGGTATCTCGGATGTTTCTTGTTTACTTTCAGTCTGCCTTAAATAACCACCGCTTTTAAACGTCTAAAATCATAAGTCATTCCTAATAAGGCATTGCATTAATATTACTTAACATATACCTTTTGGATTGTATAGAGCTTTACATCAATTTTGTTGAACTAGTATTCAAACTGTTTTGCAAATAATCATTGTACTCGGAGTATGGCCGTGAATTGGGTAAAGTTATGGTTCGGGAAGCAATGACAATTCGTGGTCTTTGAATATTCGAAAGCAGCTATAATAAGAATCAAAGACATTATATTAAAACAAATATACTATGACCACACAAAGTATTTTCGGTTTTCCGTGTTGAATGCAAACGACTGTTTAAAGCTTACTGAAAGTAAAGCAGAATTGTCCAATGGGAATGTACTGCCTTACTTTTATTCTACTGTAAGCTGAACAACATCACTAAATCTTCTTTAACTTTTTAATCCTCCACTGAAGAAAATAGTTACAATTTATACAGTCATGAATATGTGTTATATTTTCTGTTTTCTAGCAGATGATAGCTTAACTCTTTGAGCCCTAGTCACGTATATATGCGTCATTTGCAAACAGCGTACCTGTGGGGTGTACACTTGTCCTATGCAAACAGTGTTGACCCTGATCAGAGGGCTCCTGAAGGAGCCCTCTGATCAGGGTCTATACTGTTTATCACTTTGACACATATTGCAAAAATCAACCCTAAAACAAAATTAAATGATTGGCTATTTTCAATATTTGAAATATGCTATAGGGTAAAGGGTCAATTGGACGTACAAGAAAAATCGTCCTGTACATTTGTTTCTGTCTACATCCTATAACCCATTCACCGCTGAATTCGACGTTGCAACAGTTTGAATCCAGATAAGACATCGCGTTACGTAACTTGTGATCAGGAGCCAAACTGTTGGTCAATAATTTCTGTATTTCTTCAGCTAACTCTATTTCGCTATATAAATCTAGCTAAGAAACAAAAGTGTAGACACAGTGTTCAAGCATTTGACATTTTAACGATGGACCACAAGATTTAATGGTACAGTGGAGAAAACGTTATTCTTTCCCAATAAACGCGTTTACGCTAAATCTATTATTTCCAATGAAAACAGTTTGGGGTCAGATCAGACGCCAGGTAACCCGGTGTCTGATCAGGCTCCAAACTGTTTGCCGTCAATGTTAAAATCAGCATTCAGAGTTGTCGAAAAATTGCATTTTCTACATTTTAGTGCACTGCGTTTGCGTTTCGTTTGCGTTTAAATGGGAAAGAATAACGTTTTCTCCACTGTACGTACAGCTCCAATTATGAGAAAATTACCTCTCTCCCTTTCAAACTGTGCAATTCTGTTTTCCAACTCTGCGTCTTCACTTCCGATTTAGCCAGCTGTGTTTTCAGATCCTCTGTTACCACTGTCAACTTTGCAATGGATTCCTGGAGCTCCATAAGCGTTATTTGTGAAGCAGTAACATGACAGATTCCTAACAGAACCAGGAGAAGACACAGCACCAGCTTCATGGTTGTATGCAGTATTCGCTGAACCCTTATCCTGTGTGGTAATATCGTCTGCTTCGAAATTGTCGTCTGCAAACTTTGTTAAATCTAGATTTATACAATTTGAAAGTAAAGAATCCTAAAGACGAGTGTCAAACAGTTTGGATCCAGATCAGACGCCTCGTTACGCGGCGTCTGATCTGGATCCAAACTGTTTGCAAAAATCAGTAAAATCGCGACCAGCAGGCAAAGGGTTAACGTTCTAAGCTTACGCGCGCTCCTCTTCAAAATTGTCGTCTGCAAAAATTCTAGAATCTATCACCAGAATGCCATATAGTTTGGATTCAGATGAGACGTCGAGTTGCTCGGCGTCTCATCTGGATCCAAACTGTTTGTTACATTAATTACAATTACTTCCGCAGTGTGCAAAAGTTTTTAAGTTACCTTACTAGAGTGAAATTTTAACAAGTAGCACACTAGATTGCTGATAAAACCTGAACTTCTACAGTGGAGAATCTGTTATTCTTTCCCGTTTAAACGAAACGAAACGCAAACGCAAAACACTAAAACGTAGACAAGTACATTTTTAGTATTATTTTTTATCTTGGTGGCAAATAGTTTGGAGCCTGATCAGACGCCGGGTTACCCGGCGTCTGATCTGGCTCCAAACTGTTTGCATTGGAAATAATAATTTTAGCGTAAACGCGTTTATTGGGAAAGAATAACGTTTTCTCCACTGTATATCCCGAATGTGTCTTATCTTTGAAATACAGTAAAACCTCTCTATTACGACCAATAAACAGAAAGATAATTAATTGTAAAAGACAGCTAAAACCACAACTTAGTGATCGTAGTAGACATATGTTATTGCCGAAAAATTTGTCCTCAAAACAACTTGCGCATGATTTCAGCGACTTTTTCATTGAAAAAGTGGACAAAATACGAACAGGCATTGCCTCTGAATCAACGGCATGCACCCCAGTCATCACAGAAACGTTGAATTCTATGAGCTATTTAGAAAGTTTTGACACTGCTACAGCAGCAGAAATCGGGGAGATTGTCAAGGCATCCCCATGTAAGTCCTGTGAACTCGACCCAATACCTACATGGCTCTTAAAGGTATGCCTTAGCGAGCTCCTACCGTCATTAACAAAAATTGTGAACTCTTCGCTGGAATCTGCGTATGTTCCAAAAGAATTCAAAAAGTCGCATGTAAGACCTCTTTTGAAGAAACCTGATCTCGATACAAATGATCTTAAGAACTACAGGCCTGTATCAAATTTGCCATTTCTCTCCAAAGTATTAGAAAAAGTTGTAGACAGACGCATTGAGTCCCATTTGGCCACAAACAATCTGCATGAACAGCATCAGTCAGCATATCGTAAGCATCACTCTACAGAAACTGCTCTTGTTAAAGTTCAAAATGACATCTTGCAATATCTTGATAAGAATGAAATCACAATTCTGGTGATGCTTGACCTATCAGCCGCATTCGACACAATTGATCATGAAACATTACTCAATCGCCTTGAAAAAGACTTCAAAATCATTGGAAACCCACTTAAGTGGATGACCTCATACCTGAATGACCGTTACCAAACAGTCGCAGTAGATGGAGAATTATCTGCCCCAGTTCAAATGAAATATAGTGTGCCACAGGGCTCAGTCTTGGGACCCAAAAACTACATCATGTACACAAAACCTGTTGGCTCAATTTGCAGAAATCATGATCTGGATCATCATTTCTATGCAGATGATTCACAGTTATACTTGTCATTTAAGCCTAAAGACACATCTAGTCAACAAGAAGCCCTTTCAAAAGTCGAAGGATGTCTAAAAGACATAGTCTCATGGATGCACCAGAATATGTTAAAGCTGAACACTGACAAAACTGAGGTCATACTGTTTCATTCAAAAAAGGTTAACGTTCCCGGAGATTTTCATGTTCAAGTGGGAAACTCTAAAATCAAACCGTCATTATGGGTGAACAACCTTGGTGCTAGATTTGATTCCCAAATGGATATGACACAGCACATCAACACTGTGTGCAGGTCTAGCTACGCACAGCTGCGGCAAATAGGTCATATTAGACAGTACCTTTCTCCAGAAGCTACAAAGACTTTGGTCAATTCTCTGGTCACATCAAAAATTGACTACTGCAACTCACTGCTATATGGGATTCCCCAAAACTCACTACGAAAACTACAGCGTGTGCAAAATACAGCAGCCCGAATCATTACCAGGACTCCTCGGTACAATCACATCACTCCAGTCTTGAAGGAGCTTCACTGGCTTCCAGTTCAACACAGAGTTGAATTCAAAATTCTGACACTCACATACAAAGCCATGTGCAATGATTCTCCAAGGTACATTGTTAGTATGCTGGACGTGTATAGACCTCGAAGAGAGTTGCGGTCTGCGAGTAAATCAGTATCGCTGGTTGTGCCGAGAAGTCGTTTAGTGAAGTTTGGAGATAGAAGTTTCATGCATGCAGCCCCAAAGCTCTGGAACTCTCTACCATCAGACATCAGAGATGCGAGCTCAGTTGCAGTCTTCAAAAAACGTCTGAAAACACACTTCTTTAATATTTATTATTAGAACACATTAGGAAATGGATGTCTGCTACCTCCGGGCCATGTTCTTGCTGTAGATATTGTGGGTCTAAATGGGAGTTCTGGAATT
This sequence comes from Gari tellinella, assembly GCA_922989275.2. Classification (NCBI taxonomy): domain Eukaryota; kingdom Metazoa; phylum Mollusca; class Bivalvia; order Cardiida; family Psammobiidae; genus Gari; species Gari tellinella. The sequence goes on along the minus strand of OV277859.1, from coordinate 12,244,243 downwards.
GTACCGTTTGCCCATGCCTGTTCGGTGGATCTTGATGGTAGGGATTGCCCCTGATCTCTTTGAAACCGACTGGCTTTGGGTTTGCGGTATAATTCAAGGACAGCTTCTTATCTTGATGTTTTATAAAGTAAGGGTGTAATTTCAGCCATGGAACATGTAGGTCCCGCGGGTGTGGGGTGGAGAGGGTAGATGACTGCTACCCTAGGGCTGTGTTCATTCTGTATATGTTATGGGTCTAATTTTTAGTTCTGGGGTTGTACTGTTGACCAATGCCTGTCTGGTGGATCTTTGATGGTAGGGATACAACTCTGATCTCTTTTGAAACCAGCTGGCATGGTCTGTGGTACAACTCGTGGACAGCTTTCACTATTTTTAATAATGTTATTGATCTTCTATAGAGTTTTTAGTTATGGTCGCATGCTATTATTCCTAGTTATGTTACATTAGATGGCCTGCATTGGGCGCTCTGCTATTATTTCTATTGGTCGGCAATCTTTAGCCGGTTGGTTCATTGCTGATTGATAGGGGTAGTGTGATTGCCGTTTTGGGGGCTGTCTTTTGTATGTTTATTCTTATTTATTTTAGATCTAATTATAGTTATTTGTGTTTTGTCGATGGCCTGCATTTGGCGCTCTACCATTATTTATATCAGTCGGCAATACTTAGCCGGTCGGTTCATTGCTGATTGATGGGGGTAGTGTGATCGCCGTTTTGGGGGACTGTCTTTTATATGTTTATTCATGTTTTATTTCAGATCTAATTGTAGTTATTTTGTCTTTTCACGATTTATAGGTACATATGTGTTATTTCATGTAAAGCGCTTTTGAACGCACAATCCCTGTGTGAAAAGAGCGCTATATAAATCTGGTATAATAATAATAATAATAATAAATGAACGGGATATAATCTAGTGCACGTTGACCCAATTGTCCCTAGCATCATGCGGAGTCTGATCAGAATCTCCACTATTTGCTAATAGAAATTTCAATAAAAAAGCAAAACGAAAATGAATTGTTTGAGCAGGCGCCCCTGACATAGACTAATCCAATATATAAGCATGGAATAATCAACTTGGCATAAAATGGTTTAATGTTGCATTCAGACTGTCATCATGTTTTAAGAGGATGTACTTATGTACACGTCTAAATAAAATATGTTCTGTTCTTTTGTCTGGTGATAAAAGGGTTGAAAATCAATACAATTGCTTTTACAGTGCCTTATAATCTATCCCTGCACCCCTAAAAAGTTTTACTCCGACAATCATGCATTTGCACCATAAGAAATATTTACATGTACTATACACTAGCAGATGGTAATTTAAAGCAGGCTGAGAATAAAGCAGATTACGCTTTAAGACGCATTCTACTTTCAGTCTGCTTCAAGCAACCATCTGTCTTCAATACTGAAGAAAAGCTTTTGAGGGAAGGGATTAAGTCAATGCCTTCAATATATGATACTATCCGGAAACCGGAAAAAGTTTTGGAAATTTAAATATAGATCTAGTCGTTTTAGAGAAGCTTCCAGTTTAAAGATTTCTAACAGTCATTCTTAAAATGCTGAATCGATAGTGGTTTAACATAAAATTTTAGGCATCGTCTTAGCTCGAGTAATTCTGCGTCTGATCAAGATCAAAATAGTAGAACACTAGTTTCAGTAATTCCTAACCCATTGACCCACAGTGCCACATGTTTTTCACATTCTGCTTTACGTTCAGACTGCTTTAAGTGGCCATTTGTCTTTAAAACTTGAAACAGGCCATAGGGTAAACAGTTAGCAAATGTCTGGGACCGAGCTATTTTCCCGGCTTTCAGAGATTTTCGTTTTTAAAGAGTCCGGTTTCTGCGCATTACACTGTATTTATATTATAAAATGCAAGGCGCTTAACCCCTTCACTGCCTTACCCCGAGTACAGTAATTATTTGCAAACAGTTTGGATCCTGATCAGACGCCGCGTAACGCGGCGTCTGATCAGGATCCAAACTGTTTGACACTCGTTTCAATATTTCTTAAGGGGGTAGGTGCACCTTGGTAAAGTAAATACCAAATTCTTCAAACTTTGCATACTGATAGTAAAATTAGTTTCTATGACAAAACTGGTGAAAAAAGTGGGGGTACCGGACCTTTCTTTTTCACAATTTGAGATTTTTCAAGGCTACCCCCCTAAAATTGAAGCTTCATAAAAACTCCTACTTTTTTGTACTACGGTTTTCAATCTTTATTTAAACAATCTATTTGTACCAAAAGTATCCTAATTTATATTACCATAGTAAGAATAAACCCTGAAAATAATGTTTTTTCAAGATCCAAAATAAAAATATTTGATTTCACCAGAAAGGAGTAAAATGTACCCCACCCACTTTTTTATAATGGGAGAATAAGGCACTGTGAAAATTGCCCTACAAATTGTAGCAAACTAAATACCAAATTTTTTATTTGTTGTTTTTAGCCTTGCAAACAAAAAGTTTTAGTGAAATAGCAAATAAAAACACAGGGTCCCGTACCTTTTAAAAAAGATATAGATCATTTTATCAAAAAAATCCATTTTTTCTCATTTTTTCAATTTTTTGTGTACTTTTACCAAAAATATTTTTTTCCAAAAAATTTCATTTTATCTATTGAGTTATCTATAATTTATACTAAAACTGTACTACCATGAAAACTTCATGCTTATATTCTGAGAAATTGAAATGAAATCGGATGTAACAAAATACAACATACCTATGAAAACAGTGTATGCTGTTAACTACGAATAGGACATAAAACTTAAAAAGTCCCTTCCGGAACGAAAATCCAATTTTTCCCCGGGAAAATAGTGTTTTATTACTGTATGCATTCACCAAAAATGAGTTCTTACCATTTTTTTGAAAACGAGTTCGTAAAATTTTTCGGAAATTTCATAATGCTCAAAAAGACAGGCCGACATCCTTAAGTCAAAATACGTTAAAATCGTTTTTTTTAGAAATAGAAGCATTCGACAATTGTTTAAATTTGATGACGTCATGGCAGTGAAGGGGTTAAATAATACGAAGAAGAAATATGTTTTCAAAGTATATGAACTGTGTTAATGCATCGTAAACATTATGTTACTTTTTAATCGTTCAAACAAATACATTCTAAAGCGTGCTATACATTTATTTGCTCGACACTAGTTTTATATATAGACCCTAAACAAAGGACTCCTTGAGAAGACAAGGATATGTCCTTAAATTAATCATTTTAACAGTTTTGTCTATTGCCAATGGAAATTCATTCTCATGCTTCTAGTGTGTCTTGATATTAAACAGGCATTGGAAACATCATGTTGAACGTAAAGCAGAAAGCTCATTTAGGAGCTTTCTGTTTACTTTCAGCCTACTTTAAACAACTACGTAGTATGAAGGAAATGGTTCAACTATTCAAACTTCAGCACGTCTACATGTATTTGTTTATAAGTTTTTAAATAATCCTTAAAAGATATTCGTATGACACAGAAACGATATGTTCACTCAGGACAATAAATCAAACCCGTTTTTGTTCATATATCGGTATTTTCAAATTAAGCAATTAGCTACATCATGGTACAGTGGAGAGACCGTTATTCTTTCCCAATAAACGCGTTTATGCTGAAACTGTTATTTGCAGTGCAAACAGTTTGGAGCCAGATCAGACACCGGGTTACCCGGCGTCTGATTAGGCTCTAAACTGTTTGCCACTCAGATTAAAATAAATGTTCAGGAGTGTCAATAAGTAGTCATTGTCTACGTTTTATTGATATGCGTTGGCGTACGTTTGCGTTTTGAAAACGGGAAAGAATAACGTTTTCCCCTCTGTATGCACATTCACTTGATAAAAGTACATTGGCCCTTTGCCTGTCGATCTCAACTTTACTTGTTTTCTTATCTTGATCAGACGCCGCGTAACAAGGCGTCTGCGTGGTCTTGATCCAAACTGTTTGACACTTGTTTTCAGATTTGTTTAATTAAAAATAGGTATAAATCTAAATTTCACAAATTTTGGAGACAAGAATGTCAAAACAGGCGATAGTACGCAAGAATATGGATTTTTTCAAAGATGTATATGTATAACCCTTTACCCAACAATTCGTTTATAACATTAAATACAGGTGATCACTAAAAGCAGGTTGAAAGTAAAGCAGAATGTGCCTTAAGGCACATTCTGCTTTACTTTCAACCTTTTTTAAACTACCATCTGCTAGGCTATATAAAAATATTTGTTATGGTAATTGTTCATCAGTGTATAAACAGGAACTATTTTCTTCAGCGGAGGAATAAATTAAATACACTAAAAGTCGCTTCTATTGGGGAAAGAGATAAGGTCTAACCTACTACGCTCTATGGGAGAGGTTTAACTATGTGTTGAAAACTGTTTGGATGCAGATGAGATAGTGGGATTTACGGACCGGGTGTCAAATATGGACCCAAACTGCTTGACGCCTTGATGGTATTTTCTGAACAAAACTGACAGACGACACTCAAATAGCGTATTATGGGTAAAATATTTATTTTTATACAGTGCTCCCTCTCTACAGCGGCCTTCACAACAACGATTCTGTGTGTCGGTGTTCCCTAAACAAGACATTTAAGTCTAACAATTTTAATGTTTTTTTATTTCGTCTGCTTTAACTTGTCGTCTGCTGTTTTTTCTCAAAGTTGCATATCACATGATATCAGATGACATTTTGGCAGGAGAACTATTATGACGAGTGACATACTGAATCTAGATCAGACGCCGCGTAACGCTGTTTGCTGTATATGTAAGTCAATCCTTAATTTCCCCACCTTATAACAACTCCCTCCGAACATCATACGCAATACTCATCTCCCATTTGGTTTTGTCGTAGAGAGAGAGAGAGAGGGGTAGGGAGAGAGAGACAGAGAGAGATAGAGAGAGAGAGAGAGAGAGAGAGGGGGAGGGAGAGAGGGAGAGAGAGGAGGGAGGGAGAGAGACAGAGAGACAGAGAGAGCGAGAGAGAGAGCACTGTATTGACATACGTTAATCGATTGGCTGATGTGTAATTAACTCCTTAACTGTCAAGTCTGATAACACTTGGATTTGAAAACAGTTGGGACCTGATCAGACGCCACGTTACGCAATGTCTGACCAGGAATCATGCTGCTTGACACTCATAACAATGTTTCTAAGTAAAAATGCATAAATAAATATAAGCAGACGACAAATGTAAGCCAGCAGACGGTAAGTTTGCAGTGAATGTGCTAGGCGGCTTTTTACGCCATGTAATGACAGAAATAGGGTCATTTAAATAAAGTCATTAGTAACACAAAGTCCGGATGTACGAAAAACAACAACCCAGCGTCCTATCTTTTATAAACTTTATGTTTGCTTGTTTCAAAACCGCGATTTATTACATAACTTCTATAATTTTCAGTTTAATACCATTTCCTTTGTACAGTGGAGAAAACGTTTTTCTTTCCCGATAAACGCGTTTACGCTAAAACTATTATTTGCAGTGCAAGCAGTTTGGAGCCAGATCAGACGCCGGGTAACCCGGCGTCTGATCAGGCTCCAAACTGTTTGCCACCAAGATAAACATGAATTATCAAAATTGTCAAAAAGTTGTACTTTTCTACGTTTTAGTGCTTTGCGTTTGCGTACGTTTGCGTTTAAACGGGAAAGAATAACAGATTCTCTACTGTAGCCTTCTTTCAGTGTTTACTGTTTAACCCCTTCACTGCCTTACCCCGAGTACAAAGCTTATTTGCAAACAGTTTGGATTCTGATCAGACAACGCGTAACATATGACAGTTTTTCTAAATTTAATTTACCTAAAATTTGAATTTGATAATTAAAAGCAGACGACAATTGTTTTCACCACATGTCGTCATGGCAGTGAAGGAGTTAAACTATATGGTTGGTTCCACTAGTTGAAAGTGGAATAGAAAGCTTCAAAGCTCTAAAAGGAGAACTCTTCTGTTCATGATTTTCATTGTCTGAGATACAGCCCATAACGTCTATTGTAGACCAAATTCGTTATTTTGTTTCGATCCATCTCTCTCACATCCGAATAACATAACAATTAAAGCCTTTGGACCATAGATTTGGATACAGTGGAGAATCTGTTATTCTTTCCCTTTTAAACGCAAACGTACGCAAACGCAAAACACTAAAACGTAGAAAAGTACAACTTTTTGACAATTCTGATAATTCATATTTATCTTGGTGGCAAACAGTTTGGAGCCTGATCAGACGCCGGGTAACCCGGCGTCTGATCTGGCTCCAAACTGTTTGTATTGTAAATAATAGTTTTAGCGTAAACGCGTTTATTGGGAAAGAATAACACATTCTCCACTGTGTACACGTCCGTTGCAAACACTTTACCTGTGATGAGTACATTTGTCCTATGCAAACAATGAAGACACAGAAAGAGAGCACCTAAAGAAGTCATCTGATAAGGGCCAGTCCTGTTTGTCATAGTGTAATACATTAACCAAACAATCCTAAACAGTAAAAAAGGACTTGACTAAATTGGAAATTGGAATTGTCCGTTTGAAGTTTCAGGGAAGAAAGGCTAAACAGATGTTACGCTAAAATGTAGATTTGTCTTTTTTAAAAGTAACCAGTATATAACCCGGGTGACACTGTATGACAAGTCAATGTTGCTTGAAAACACTAAGCTGTTAAAGGTACATTTTTCAGAACATTGAACATTACTCAAATTTGGTGGTTGAAGATGTTTTACCATGACTCATGGTAAAACTGTAAAACATCTTCAACCACCACTATGCACCATTTTTTTTAATTCTCTTTATTCGTTTTCGATATAACAATTTCAAAATTATTTACCTATTTTTTGACTATATACATATATATATATATATTAATTCAAGCGTCAAACAATTTAGAGTTCAGATCAGACGCCCGATTACGTGATAATGGATACTGGCTGTAGTCGGTCTACACGTCTTGCAATTAAACTTATTCTGCTGTGATATCGCCTGCTTTGAAAATGTAGTCTGCAAAATTTGTCAAATTTGAATTTTTACTTTTTTTAGGTAAAGAAACATAAAAACCAGTGTCAAACAGTTTGGGTCCAGATCAGACGCCGCGTAACGCGGCGTCTGGTCTTGATCCAAGTTGTTTCCAAAAATCAGTGACGTCGCGATCTGTAGGCAAAGGGTTAAAAAACTCACTTGTTTGTCAGACAGTTTGGATCATGATCGACAGATGATTTACTTGGCATTCTATTAGGATTCAAACTGTTTGGCATTGTTATTGAGTATACATACCGAATTAATAACAAAATGTTTGTAGGCGACATATTTTAAATCGGACGAAAATCTACTGGGATCAGGACAAAGGTTAGACAAATCTTGTCAACACCTTCACTGTCATGACGTCATCAATTTTGAACAACTGTGACTTGCCTTTATTTCTCAGAATCAGGTACATGAATTTTGACATTAGAAATATTGAAATGATCAAGAAATAGTTTGGATCTGAGCAGACGTCACACTGTTTACAAATAACCATTGTAGATCTAACCAGGGTAAGGCAGTGAAGGGGTTAAGCACAATAAAGGCTTAGAACAAATGAAGTAACCATCAGTGGTCACTTTTATATAGGTGTTCCCTCTAAAACAAAACATCTAGCCACAGAGCTCCTACACACAAAATCCCACACATGTCTCATATATAATAATAAGTATGTTTGGCATGAGGAGTTTTTTTGTTAATGTAAGTCGAAGGTCTATACCTCAAACTGACTAAGTCTATCTTATCCGTATTTATTGAGCTGACATTCATTGGACAACCCGAGTTAAGTTTGAAATACGGATAAGTCCTGCTCTAGATACAGTGGAGAATCTGTTATTCTTTCCCAATAAACGCGTTTACGCTAAAACTATTATTTGCAGTGCAAACAGTTTGGAGCCAGATCAGGCTCCAAACGGTTTGCCACCAAGATAAACAAGAATTATCAGAATTGTCCAAAAGTTGTTCTTTTCTACGTTTGAGTGCTTTGCGTTTGCGTACGTTTGCGTTTAAACGGGAAAGAATAACAGATTCTCCACTGTAGACTGAAAACCGAATTTGACATAAATCTGTTTTGTATTGAATGTCAGTCGCGCATAAACACATAAATATTAGTTCAGGAAATGGATGACATTCTTATATGGCGGTCTGTCTTATCATATTTGTATTGTATGTGAAATATTTGCAGTGAAGTTTAAAAACATATCTAATTCGTCTATAGCCGGAGTAGAAAAATTTAAAAACAAGTACTGGGCCGCACTAAGTGACATATGCGGCAACAGTGTTTATTGACACTGAAATGCATGTGTTGTTGTACAGTGGAGAATCTGTTATTCTTTCCCAATAAACGCGTTTACGCTAAAACTATTATTTGCAGTGCAAACAGTTTGGAGCCAGATCAGACGCCGGGTAACCCGGCGTCTGATCAGGCTCCAAACTGTTTGCCACCAAGATAAACATGAATTATCAGAATTGTCCAAAAGTTGTTCTTTTCTACGTTTTAGTGCTTTGCGTTTGCGTACGTTTGCGTTTAAACGGGAAAGAATAACAGATTCTCCACTGTATTTGTAGAACATTTAAACTTACACATACACAACATTTGAAAATGGTACGTGACAGTCCTCCATTGCCCAAAAAATGCTGTTTCTATAGCTGATTTTCTAAAGGGAAATTGCTCTTGACAAACATTTTTGTAAGGGTAACCATTGAATGTTAATATTGAGATATGACCTGTGTTCAATTTTCCACTTCCATCTTTATAAGCCAATTGAATTGCACTTACTTCTTCCTAGGATGTGACTGAAAGTGATTAGAATTTTTAAAGACAGATCTAGATCACGGAATTATACTTCCATGTCTAGATCTACGTGTATCATTTTTATTTTGTAATTTGTAGATACCATAAATTACTAAAATTCGTATGTGTGTGCTCTTTTGTTAGTTACTTTAAATATGGTTTGATTGTTTAAATATTCTCAATCACCTGATTTTGATTTGAGATTTTTGGAAAGCACCCCCGAAATATGCCGAATATGAATTGTTTGAAACGACCCCTCAAATGAGAAAATAAACAAGTGTCCGCTTCAAGAATTCGTGTTTGGATTTGTCTTGTAGAGTTAGTTCTATTTTCTGATTTATTATAAAAATATCTACAAAGTGTAGCAATGTACGTTTTAGGTATCTACGTGTTGTTGTGTTTTCGCATTTAACCAAGAGATTGCGATCGCGTTAAAAAATCACGGTTTGTTTACATTTGAGGTCACAGAGTTGCGCATGCGCTGGAGGGAAACGGTGTTAACACAAAAAATACCCATCATGCTCGAAATCTTTAATCTTTTCGATATCTAGGTTAAATTCAAACGCCAGTTTTCTCGTAATCTCACTGAATTGTTACTGCTATTCTTTCTTTTTCATATACTTGGTACTAGATTAAAATTATGATCAATTCTATTATGAACAATTTCGTTCTGATTTGCAGAACGCATCAAATCATTGCCGAAATTTGAGACAATATGTCATATCTTAAAATAGAAACACTATGTCATTCAAATCACTACCTAACGGTCGGGACACGTAAAATTTCTCGGTTATAACTCACTAGCAGTAGCGGAAAATCGTGTTTACTACTGGTACCGCTACATAGCAAATCAGCCTATAACAGTCTGTGTCTCTTATTTTACAAATTTGTAAAAGGCAGTAGTCAAGTCTAACCGCTACCCAATCAGACTATTCGATTTTAAGCACGTGTCCTTAAGCTTTCATTTCTGGTCATTCACGATTGGTTGGGCCATATAAGGTTTGAGGCTCAATGAGAAATCAGACCAGCTCCGCCGAAAAAATAAGATGTACAACAAGCGATATAATTTTAATGGAGTATATATAACAAAGGGTACACATTTTTAAGATGCTCTTTAACTCTACATAAAAGTTTATTTCTGACACACACACAAATCGGTAAACCTAGCTAATGTGTAGTACATGTAGTACATATGCCCCAGAAAATCTTCTATAGTTGATGTCAAAAGTCATATTGGTATGTAAAACTCTACTAGCCAAAGATGTACTCACACACCAAATCAAATTTGTCACCTTGTTGGGTAGAAAATATGTCCCGGAAAAATATTTACTATGAATGAGGTCGAAGATCACATTTACTTTAAAATGTTATGGTATAACCTGACACGACAAAATTGATATCCCTAGTTGGTGTTGTATAGGAAATATACCTCGGATAAGATTGTTCAGTTTCTTATACAACTGAGTTCAAAGTTCAATGCCACAGTTACAGTGACCTAAAATGTTTCAGGACACTGACATATCCTTGATGTACTCACATAACATATTTGGTATCCCTAGCTGATGTGGTATAGGAAATATGCTCAAAACAATGTGGACAAGTACGGACGGACGTCCAATACCATTACTACGTATATGTACAGTACCGTGCAAAAAGTATTCGTTAAAATGGCGTCGTGACGTCGCGATAATTAAGCTTGCGCGATTTTCCTCCCCTTTCATATTGAGTTAAAAATAACAAAACATGTTAAATTTTAGATTTATAAATAGTTTGATTCCTTGAAAATGGTATGACGTAAGAGTGGTTGTAATATACACGTCATTTATGTTTGTTTTGTTGTTGAATCAAAATAGGATGGAAAGGATCAGAATTGAGAAGTGACATGGAAAAACGTAGCCGTAAATATGTTTTTAAATGGATTTCGAATCGCAGAAACCTAAAGATGATTATAGAGACCTTAAAGTACAGAATTCTCTTTTTTGAACGAATTCAAGACAACTGAATCGATTGAAAATCTTCCTATATCACTGAGACCTCGCGTGGGGGGGTGAAAATGAGTGTCTGACAGTTGAGCGGACCGTGGAGACCAACCGCAGAGATCCGATGACAGCTATAACCTGTAAGTTTAAACGGTATTAGAATAGCAGTAAAATATAGTAAAATCTTCGAAGATTATCTTTGGCCTATTGTAGCAAGACATTTCCCGACCATTTTAAATTTATTTCAGGATTATAACGTCCCGGTGCATTGTGCGGGTATGATCTCGGTTTACAAGGTTCAAAATAATACAAAAACAATTTCTTGGCCAGCACAGCACAATCACCTGATCTGAACATTATTGAAATTGTCTAGCTGTATATTAAGAGAAATCTGTCGTGCAGAGTGAATTTCATAAATAGCAATCAGGATTTGTACGATGAAAATTTTCGTATCGGGACTGAAATCCCACCGACCTATGTTCAAAACCTCTCCATGTCTATTTCCCGTAGGATAATGCAGGTTATAACATTCAAAGGACATGTGACTTAGTATTTAGGTAAGAGAAATCAAGTTTATGTGTTCGTTTCTGTTAGAGTTTCTGTTATAAAAGCTTTGAAACACCCACTAATTATCCCGACCAAATCCAATATGGCCGCCATTTAACGAATACTTTTTGCACGGTACTGTACCTAATTTGAGTTATTGTTGACCGTGAGATCATTTATTCTATTCCGTGGACTGTTGGCATAACATATACATTGGGGTACGTTTTATCAAATTAGTTTCAATTCGGACCAGTAATTTCAATTTGAAGAGATCCGACAGAGTACTCTACAAGGAAACATCCTCTGAAGTTTTAATGCAAGCGGCCAGTTTTCAAGAAGAATGTCTTTAAAGAATATCTTGACGAACCATGTTGCACGACGGTCGACGACGAACGAGGACTATCACAAATTCGGTTTTTGAGCTGAAGCACATATAACAAGAAATGGGTGTCAAAGCCACGTACCTGATGCTCGCCTGTTTAAAGTTTAAGTCTTAAAAAGATCTTGTATCGAAAGCAAATCAATTTTCAGTTAAGAAAGATTATTAAATGAATGGTGAGTTTTAGTCTAGTTATATTAAACTTCAAAACAACCCGTCCAAACTTGAAACCTGGTGATTTGTAGTCAAAACAATTAAGTCCAAAACGTGTCAAAAATTGACCAATATTAAAATTATTTTTAAATTTCAACTCCATACCATCAATGTTTGACCCCTAATGAACCTCCATACAACATTTCAGCACCTTAGCACAAGTATTAAACTTTAAAACAACCCGTCCAAAAAACTTTAACCTGGTGTTTTATAGCAAAACTCATAGGTCAAAAACATGTCAAATATTGACAAAATTTTGAATTATTTTAAAATTCCAACTGCATAACATCAATGTTTACCCCCAAATGAACCTCCATACAAAATTTCAGCACCCTAGCACAATTATTAAGCTTTAAAACAACCCGACCAAAAAACTTTAATCTGGTGATTTGTAGTCGAAAACCCTAAGTACAAAACATGTCAAAAATTGACATTAATTTAAATTATTTTTAAATTCCAATTTCATAACATCAATGTTTCCCAAATGAACCTCCATACAAAATTTCAGCACCCTAGCACAATTATTAAGCTTTAAAACAACCCGTCCAAAAAACTTTAACCTGGTGATTTGTAGACGAACAACCCGTCCAAAAAACTTTAACCTGGTGATTTGTAGTCGAAAAACCTAAGTCCAAAACATGTTTAAAATTGACATTAATTTAAATTATTTTTAAATTCCAATTTCATAACATCAATATTTACCCCCAAATGAACCTCCATACAAAATTTAAGCACCCTAGCACAATTATTAAGCTTTAAAACAACCCGTCCAAAAAACTTTAACCTGGTGATTTGTAGTCGAAACACTTAAGTCCAAAACATGTTGAAAATTGACATTAAATTTAATTATTTTTAAATTCCGATTTCATAACATCAATGTTTACCCCCAAATGAACGCCATACAAAATTTCAGCACCCTAGCTCAATTATTAAGCTTTAAAACAACTCGTCCAAAAACTTTAACATTGGCCACGCCCACGCCCACGCCCACGCCGGGGGTATGACATTAGCTCTGCTGTTCTACGAACAGGCGAGCTAAAAAGTATGAAAGATTTTAACAAGACACTTTTCAGCATACGTTGGACGTACATCTAATTCGTTGCCCTGAGAAGATATCCAGAGAACGTGTTGTATCTACCTCCGTGTATTGTGTTTTCCGCCGTAGGATATACCATGGCAACAGAGACGACGTCACCCTCGTTCAGACGTATGATGGCGTTTGTAGTGCCCATATCCCATGACGTTTCGTGGGCTATGTGATCACTAAGTGCATTTGCTATATCTTTACCATTCACAAGGAGACCACCCTCAATGTAGTTTGAGCTGTCAGCCATTATGTTTAAGTTGAACAAATAAGTTCCTGAAATAAATATATTTGGTTGTTAACCCTTTCACTGCCTTATCAAAGCAAAATAATTTTCTGCAGTTTCGAGCATTAAACTTCGTACGACGAAAATGGCCGTAAGTCAAAACCTTATATACATTTAATTTCTGATTTCTCTATGTTATCCTGTCTTTTGAAATCTCCTTGGAATCGTCTTTTCAAGAATCGACTTAAATAATCTGACTTACGAAAACATGGCAATGAATTAATTAACCCATTCAGTGCCTTACCCAAGTATCCAAACTGTTTGCAAATAACCATTGAAGACTCTACTCAGGGTAAGAAAGTAAATGGGTTAACACCTCAACTGCCTTACCACGACTTCAATGATTATTTGCAAATGTTTGGATCCTGACCACTCGACGCGTACTTGTTATTACAATGACATGTATGTGTATACGTTTAAATTAATTGAGTACAGTGCCAAACATATTGTTTGCTTAACCAAACTATTTTACCAGCGACCGGACACTGGAACAGGCCTGATTGAGGATTGTAGGCATTTCCAATGTTGGTGACGACGGTGTCGTAGACTATTGGCTGGCGAAGTCGCACATGTTTTTGGACACTCGATGCAGTTGCCATGAAAGCGATTTCTGGTTGAGGGTTTACAAGCAGTTGACGTTGTTCTGAAAAGTCCCGTCACAAGAAAAAAATGAAATTGGATGGTTGTAAAAATAATAAACCAGAGTTTCAATGCATCTACACCGTTAAGTACATAATAGATATATCATCTACATATTGCTCATAAAAAGGTTCACGAGTCTGAAACTCATTCATCCCTAAAACCTCAAATGAAAAAGTCCAGTGTTCAATAAATTATAGTCCTTTTCGGACTCTTAAGGGTTCTTTGTAAATATATATCAATACAATATGACAAGCAGTGCAGACGCTGATTAAAGTGTTACGTTAGGACTCCTCTGATTTGCAGGTATACTATTATAAAGGACGAGTATACTTAAGAAATAATCTATGTTCTACCGTTGTGAAACGGTATTTTACAACGGTCGGGAGTTGTGGTGCGCAGGAATTGACCACGAAGGCCGAAGGCCTGAGTGGTCAATTCCTGCGCACCACAACGACCGACCGTTGTAAAATACAGTTTCACAACGGTAGAACATAGATTATTTCGATTCTAACATGACCAGATGTAAGGAAATTCATTAGAAAGGAAATCAAATGTTCCAATACTTATTTCCTCAGCGGATGAAGTTTTTCGACCGAAAAACTTTTTCCGCGGCATTACAAGAATCTAACACCCATAAGCAAATTTACAATTACCGATCCATAATCTGGCATAGAACAAACATTACATCAAACAAGACAGAAGAATGAGAAAATTACTGTAACGTTACTGGTTAAAAGTATATGGTCTTTACGGGCTATATGAATAACGAAAGAAATTTAAAAAACATAACGTATGAACGCACGTGGTCACGTCATGTCATATAACCGCGGGAGGAGCGGGGTAGGGAAGAGCGTGGTATACCGTCTCAGGTATACCACGATAGACCTGTTCTTTGTTTATAGAGACGAATTCACGTGTCATGTTAGAATCGTCGTTAGTGCTCAATGTCACAAAATGAAGCGATAACCCGTCCCTACATTTACCACTGGGGGCCATCGAGGTATCACGAGGTTTGTTTCGCACAGAAGTCCTGTATATGTTCCGCACCGACAAAGTACATATTTTGTGTACCCAAAACGAAAGTAAAAAACGAATTTCCTTGAGTGTCTCTCAATTTCGCCTATACTTCTTTTTCCTAGCCGGAACATATTATCAAATAGGTCCGATGGTAGGTAGAACGGTTTCTCGAGCAATCTACGTACAAATTTCATATTATTCATTGTATTACTTGCAAAATAACATAGTCATTCATCCTATGATGTAAAATGTTTCAAATGTATGATATTTGGTAAACAATGCTATTAATCATTATATGAACATTACCTTTTTAGATTGATTGTAACAATGGAATATTATTTGGGTTATAAAGAATCTGCAGTAATGCAATAAATGGATTTTAAATCGCGTTTAACAAATTAACCGTGTATAGGTGCCGCACAGAGTATGTATATGTTACTAAACGAAGTCCATTTTATATGTAGATGTTACCAACTGAAGTCATCATTGAATTAATAGGATGCAAACTGCCTAGTATCATGCACTTACTGTTGCCTATACCGTTTATCTCGAAAATAAATAATCTCCACCAAATCTGTTGATAGTGACAGTCCAGTGAGAAATTTTTTAAAGGTTAAACACACAAAAAAACTGGTCCATTTCATGTAAGTTTCTGAAGCAGTTAAAAGTGCAGGACTAGGAAATGAATTCGATCAATCAACTGTTGCGGAAGCAGATGAAGCTGATATAGTTGTTGATTTGTCAGAGCAACTGAAATACACTATACTTATTTTGTACGAAACAAATTCAAAGCGACATAATTTCTTTAAAAAAGTTGCATCCCGAATTGAAAACCTCATGAACACCTTGGTCTATGTAATCAATTAATCTGTGAAAGTTTGCAACATGTTCTTTATAGGAAAATACTCAAAGGGCTATAATTTTGTAAAACAGAAACAGCCAACATTCCAAACTACACGAACACCTTCATATATAAGCATTTACTCTGGGAAAGTGTTAAGAAAAGTGTATGAGAAGCTGCACAGGTTTTTCACAGGTTTTTCCCTCTATATATTCTATTTATGAAACAATGATCTAATAATTACGTATATACCAGCAAATGGTAGCTTAAAGCAAACAGAGTAAAAGTACCTTAATGCTCATTCTGCTTTACTTTCAATTTGCTTTAATAAGTGACTATCCGTCTTCAAAACTAGAAACAGGCTTTAGGGTAATGGGTGAATGTCTTTTATTTTACACGTTTTATCAAAAAGCGAAGAGAATATAAATGGATAGTACCAAGTGTGACCATACCACATGGTCTGTGACGTAATATGAGGATACCACTGGCAGTCAAATTGTCAACAAAAAGGCATCCATTCGGAACTTCAATCAAATGTAAGAAATTTGTTTTAGCCGATTTCAACGAAACATAGCTTATGATACGGGGACTGGATTCTTTACAGTGGTATCAATGGATTTGTCTCCAAGGTAATACATTTTGCCTGAAAATGGGGCAAATTAGTTGGCAATATCTAGCATTAAATTGTCGTGGTATCATTGTGTGTGTTAACATTTCTGGACATTTGCCTCGTTTTCAGACAAAAAGTATCCATCTAGGAACAAATACATTGACATCATTCTAAAATAACTTATTAATACCCTAAGCATAGACTATGTTTCCTTGAAATCGACTCATAAATAAAAAAAAAAAAAAACAACATTCGATTAAAATTCCGAATCGAGGCTTTTTGGTGACAATTTAGCTGTCAGTTGTACCAAAATTAACGTCACAAACCACTTGGTATGGTCACACTGGTACCGCTTGACTGGACGGCCTCATCGCTAAAAGTGCGCCCACACTTGCTCTACGTCGGGCGTACGGCGCTCGCAGAAAGGTTAAATCGGACAGCGGGCATTATATAATGTTGTGAAGATTTGTAGCCTAATCCCCTGGATGTATATATTATGCAATAAATATGTTTAAACTAAAAATGAAATCGGAAGATTCTTGCGCTGGCCGAAGAAATCCTACGGCGGCAATGTGGCGGCCGCACGGCAAATCCCAAAGTTTTACAGGCCGTAGAGGTCGCCGCAATATTATAACGCGGAGTTATAAAAAAGTTCATTTCTATGATGGCCGTAGAAAACGACACGCCATAGAGCGGTTCTGCGGCTGCCGTACGGCCACCGTGCGGCCGCCGGGCCTCAATGGTTAATTTTACTATTGGACATTTGCACTTTTGTTCATATGTGTCTATTGATCTAAAAGTGGAATCAAATATGGCCTTTGAGTTCTCGGTGTAGTTGGACGGATATTAGTTATGTGCACATGTAGCAAGCCAATGTTTGTAGCAGGAGCAGCATTAAGACTGCACATCAACGGCCGCCGTACGGCCATTTGGCGGTCGCCGTGACTTTTATTAGAAATCGCGGCCGCCGTAGAGGCGACGTACGGCTGCCGAGCGGAGACCGCACTGCCGCAAGTTTTTTACCCCCAAAACATCAAATCTCGCATTGCGGCGGCCGCAGCAAATGTGAGCACAACATACGGTGGTCGTAGGAAATCAACGGCGGCCGGGAAATTGCTACTCGCCGTAAAAATAATAATCCGTGCGATTGCCGTACGACCGCCACAGCCAATGTGAGCTAGGCATAAACAATACATTTGTCCAATCCATTTTTTTGTCACTGCAACAGAAATCAATTAATTGACTTCAGGAGGTAACACATACACCTTCTGTTGGTAACGTATACACGTAAATGCGACTTCAGGAGGGCACATACACACTCATAAACCCTTCAGGGTACTGTGAGTGATTTAAAGTTGTATACATTATTGTGAAAAATAAATTGAAAAATTATGGAAAAATGAAGCTATTAATAAACATGCATCATGTCTGAGATGGGGTTCCAGAATATTTGTAAATATAGTGGATCATTCCAATGTTTTTTTCGATAATCGCCCGGTAATATTCATTTAAGAGTGACAAATTGACGTTTGTGCTTGATATACATACTTATTTTCCATAAATAATACAAGAAAAGGTATGTAAACAGTTTATTCACGAACCTATACTCACTGGGGGCCATCGAGGTATCACGAGGTTTGTTTCGCACAGAAGTCCTGTATATGTTCCGCACCGACAAAGTACATATTTTGTGTACCCAAAACGAAAGTAAAACACGAATTTCCTTGAGTGTCTCTCAATTTCGCCTATACTTCTTTTTCCTAGCCGGAACATATTATCAAATAGGTCCGATGGTAGGTAGAACGGTTTCTCGAGCAATATACGTACAAATTTCATATTATTCATTGTATTATTTGCAAAATAACATAGTCATTCATCCTATGATGTAAAATGTTTCAAATGTATGATATTTGGTAAACAGTGCTATTAATCATTATATGAACATTACCTTTTTAGATTGATTGTAACAATGGAATATTATTTGGGTTATAAAGAATCTGCAGTAATGCAATAAATGGATTTTAAATCGAGTTTAACAAATTAACCGTGTATAGGTGCCGCACAGAGTATGTATATGTTACTAAACGAAGTCCATTTTATATGTATATGTTACCAACTGAAGTCATCATTGAATTAATAGGATGCAAACTGCCTAGTATCATGCACTTACTGTTGCCTATACCGTTTATCTCGAAAATAATAATCTCCACCAGATCTGTTGATAGTGACAGTCCAGTGAGAAATTTTTTAAAGGTTAAACACACAAAAAAACCGGTCCATTTCATGTAAGTTTCTGAAGCAGTTAAAAGTGCAGGACTAGGAAATGAATTCGATCAATCAACTGTTGCGGAAGCAGATGAAGCTGATAGAGTTGTTGATTTGTCAGAGCAACTGAAATACACTATAATTATTTTGTACGAAACAAATTCAAAGCGACATAATTTCTTTAAAAATGTTGCATCCCGAATTGAAAACCTCATGAACACCTTGGTCTATGTAATCAATTAATCTGTGAAAGTTTGCAACATGTTCTTTATAGGAAAATACTCAAAGGGCTATAATTTTGTAAAACAGAAACAGCCATATTCCAAACTACACGAACACCTTCATATATAAGCATTTACTCTGGGAAAGTGTTAAGAAAAGTGTATGAGAAGCTGCACAGGTTTTTCACAGGTTTTTCCCTCTATATATTCTATTTATGAAACAATGATCTAATAATTACGTATATACCAGCAAATGGTAGCTTAAAGCAAACAGAGTAAAAGTACCTTAATGCTCATTCTGCTTTACTTTCAATTTGCTTTAATAAGTGACTATCCGTCTTCAAAACTAGAAACAGGCTTTAGGGTAATGGGTGAATGTCTTTTATTTTACACGTTTTATCAAAAAGCGAAGAGAATATAAATGGATAGTACCAAGTGTGACCATACCACATGGTCTGTGACGTAATATGTGGATACCACTGGCAGTCAAATTGTCAACAAAAAGGCCTCCATTCGGAACTTCAATCAAATGTAAGAAATTTGTTTTAGCCGATTTCAACGAAACATAGCTTATGATACGGGGGACTGGATTCTTTTCAGTGGTATCAATGGATTTGTCTCCAAGGTAATACATTTTGCCTGAAAATGGGGCAATTTAGTTGGCAATATCTAGCATTAAATTGTCGTGGTATCATTGTGTGTGTTAACATTTCTGGATATTTGCCTCGTTTTCAGACAAAAAGTATCCATCTAGGGACAAATACATTGACATCATTCTAAAATAACTTATTAATACCCTTAGCATAGACTATGTTTCCTTGAAATCGACTTATAAATTAAAAAAAAACAACATTCGATTAAAATTCCGAATCGAGTCTTTTTGGTGATAATTTAGCTGTCATTTGTACCAAAATTAACGTCACAAACCACTTGGTATGGTCACACTGGTACCGCTTGACTGGACGGCCTCATCGCTAAAAGTGCGCCCACACTTGCTCTACGTCGGGCGTACGGCGCTCGCAGAAAGGTTAAATCGGACAGCGGGCATTATATAATGTTGTGAAGATTTGTAGCCTAATCCCCTGGATGTATATATTATGCAATAAATATGTTTAAACTAAAAATGAAATCGGAAGATTCTTGCGCTGGCCGACGAAATCCTACGGCGGCAATGTGGCGGCCGCACGGCAAATCCCAAAGTTTTACAGGCCGTAGAGGTCGCCGCAGTATTATAACGCGGATTTATAAAAAAGTTCATTTCTATGATGGCCGTAGAAAACGACACGCCATAGAGCGGTTCTGCGGCTGCCGTACGGCCACCGTGCGGCCGCCGGGCCTCAATGGTTAATTTTACTATTGGACATTTGCACTTTTGTTCATATGTGTCTATTGATCTAAAAGTGGAATCATATATGGCCTTTGAGTTCTCGGTGTAGTTGGACGGATATTAGTTACGTGCACATGTAGCAAGCCAATGTGTGTAGCAGGAGCAGCATTAAGACTGCACATCAACGGCCGCCGTACGGCCATTTGGCGGTCGCCGTGGCTTTTATTAGAAATCGCGGCCGCCGCAGAGGCGACGTACGGCTGCCGAGCGGAGACCGCACTGCCGCAAGTTTTTTACCCCCAAAACATCAAATCTCGCATTGCGGCGGCCGCAGCAAATGTGAGCACAACATACGGTGGTCGTAGGAAATCAACGGCGGCCGGGAAATTGCTACTCGCCGTAAAAATAATAATCAGTGCAACTGCCGTACGACCGCCACAGCCAATGTGAGCTAGGCATAAACAATACATTTGTCCAATCCATTTTTTTGTCACTGCAACAGAAATCAATTAATTGACTTCAGGAGGTAACACATACACCTTCTGTTGGTAACGTATACACGTAAATGCGACTTCAGGAGGGCACATACACACTCATAAACCCTTCAGGGTACTGTGAGTGATTTAAAGTTGTATACATTATTGTGAAAAATAAATTGAAAAAGTATGGGAAAATGAAGCTATTAATAAACATGCATCATGTCTGAGATGGGGTTCCAGAATATTTGTAAATATAGTGGATCATTCCAATGTTTTTTTCGATAATCGCCCGGTAATATTCATTTAAGAGTGACAAATTGACGTTTGTGCTTGATATACATACTTATTTTCCATAAATAATACAAGAAAAGGTATGTAAACAGTTTATTCACGAACCTATACTGTAATTTGCCAAAAAATTATTCAATTGATATGTGTGTCTATGGACACAGGTGGTTAATGCGAATGTCAGCGTATAAAAAATAGTACACAAATGGCTGTGTTTACATGGATTGTAGGTGCGAAACATATACAGGACTTCTGTGCGAAACGGGCCTTCGTGATACCTCGATGGCCCCCAGTGTTTACTTACATTATCGTTTCCTTGCTAACTAGCTTCTGCCATAAATCCTAAAATTAAAAATTTCAGGTATTTTGACTTGAGAACAACTGATACGAGAGTCAAACAGTTTGCACCCTAATCAGACGCCGCGTTACGCTGTGTCTTATCTGGGTCCATTCTTTTGTAAATAGAGGTTGATCCAAACAGTTTAGCATACGTAACGATACATCGGAAGTCAAATTGTCTTAAATATGTCTATGCAACGAATGCAAAAGCCTACAATTAATAGATTTTGGCTAAGAAAGGATTGAAACATATTGTAAAAATAACGTTGAAAGGGGTAACCCTTTGACCGCTATAGGGGATTAATACGACTTTGCCAACAATTTGGATTCGGAATACAGTAAAACCTCGTTATTACGACCACTAAATCGAAGGCTAATTAATTTTTTAATACAGAAGTGGCAGCTTAAAGCAAGGTGACAGTGAAACAGAAAGCTCCTAGGAGCTTTCTGTTTCACTGCCACCTTGCTTTAAGTGGTCACCTATCGTAAACACCCTAATAATTAACAAAATTGAGTGGTCGTAATAAAGAGGTTTTACTGTAGTTTGGCACTCGTATCAATAGTTTTTCCCCCGTAATTAGCGATGAAAGGGTTTAAATAGAAAACATACGATAAAAGTATTACCTCTCTCTTTTTCAATATGTGTTATTCTGTTTTGTAATATTTTCATTGTAGCTGCCAATTTCTCATTCTTTAATTCGGATTTTGCCAGTTGCTGTGCCAGTTTCTCTGTTATTGCCATTAGCTTTGAAATCGAAACTGTTTCAGATGCAGTGACGTGACAGATTCCTAACAGAATCAGGGAAAGACATAGCACTAGTTTCATGGCTGCACGCTGTAATTACTGGCAACTCAATGTTTATACAGCGAAATTTTCAGATAAAGCCTTCATCCAAATCCTTATCATTTGCTTAACCTATTTAAGCCTATTATCTACTACACAGTAACGATGGCATTGGCAAGCAGCGAAGATCCTGATGCGTCGACGCGTTACACAACCTTATAATCAACTTTTATTGTTCGTTTCAAAAATGACATTTGCAAAAACACAAACACGTAGTTTTTCATGCCCTTTTTCAAATGAAGAATTATTCAATAGTTTCAATAAGTTAAGACTATGATCAAACGCCTAGTTATAGTTGGCAATTCTCTGCACTTATAAGTTTGAAGAAATGAAAGGTCAAGGGTCATACTCACATGTACATGTATACCACAAACACATCATATGCATGTATCCATATATGCATGTATCCATAATAATCAACCATTTCACTCTCAATCGCGCTTCAAAGGGTGTTTGCAAACATTTTGGATCCTGATCAGACGCCGCGTCACGCGGCGTCTGATCAGGATCCAAACTGTTTGACACTCGTTTATGCATTTCTTCTGTTATACTGTCTTTGTTTTGGTTTTAATTTGAAACGACATTGTAGCGAACAAAATTGAAGCAGACGACAATGAAACGGTGAAGAGGTAAACATCTCACGAAAATGTTGGCAGTGAAAGGATTAAGTCAGTTTTAAGATGACAGTCCTTTGTTTTGACAGTACACTGTATATCGATATACTCGATTGAAAAGAATGACATGAACAAATATTAAGAATATTCATATTAAAGATATAATACGTCGTAGATATACATTTGTACATGTAGATCGACATTGTGTGTCGTACTTTCGTCTCAAAGGAAATGTGTATAACTAACATTTTTTATATCGTGGAGAAAGCGTTATTCTTTCCCACTAAACGCGTTTATACTAAAACAATAATGTCAACTTCAAACAGTTTGTTAGCCAGATCAGACATCGGGTAAACCGGCGTTTGATTAGGTTCAAAACTGTTTGTCACTCAGATGAAAATAAATCCTCAGACTTTTCCAAACGCTATCAAATGAATTTATACATATTATTCACTTGCATAAGCGTTTAATTTCGTTTGCACGAGAAAGAATTACGTGTTCCCACTTTTAAAGCGGACTAGTAACTGTATCTGACTTATACGAAGAGTTGTATAACAAGAAATATGTTTAAAAAGATATTCAGCGGAGAGCGTTTTGGAAGTAATGCTGTAAATGGGTGTGAAAAATACATGCATAAAATTGAGGGTTTCAAAGAATTGTAATACCTTGGATTGAAAAGCAAACATTCAAATACAGTAACTTTCATCTAAAATATAGCTACTAAACATCTATCCTCTACAGAATTACCAAACAATAATCTAAACCGTATCCTGCTGCATAAATCTACTGTTCTTTCAAACCGTATCCTGCTTATCATAGACTCTTGCATAAACCTACTGTTCTATCACTCTTCATACATATATGGAGTTTCTTAGAACAAAGATGTCATATCTAAAAATAGAAACATGCTGTCATAGTAGTTGCAGAATGTGTCTATAATTTGCACTAACAATTCATCTCCAGTAAAACTTGTAAATTGGTACAATAGATCAGTCTGTCCCCAAATCCAATCAGCCCATTCAGTTTTAAGCATGTGGCTTTCAACCTAGATTTCTGACCAGTTATCATTGGTTGAGAATTTTCAAATGATAGGTCTAAAGAGAAACCATACAGCTGCGCTGAAAAAAAACCCCACATAACATCGAGTCAATCATGATTTCGGTCAATTCATTATATAAATATTCCATCCACTATTGAAATATCTAAACACATGTAGATCTACACCCATTTTTATTTTCTTCGGTCTTTTTTTCTGACTTGCACGATCATACCGTGCAGACCGTGTGTTGGGTCTCGGTATAACTGACCGCATATTTTTCTTTCTACACTCAGAAAAAGTCATCTGCTAGTGAGGTAAGTCCTTATTTTTTCTTTTTATCAGTGCCATTTTAACCATTTGGTATTATTAAAGTCAATATGTTTTTTTATTCATTTAAACAATTAAACAAAAGACATGGTACAGTCGAACTTCGAAAGCTCGAACTCGGTTAAATCTAACATACCCGTATTTCAAAGTTAAAATGTGGCTAAGCCACATTATAACTTTGAAATATGGGTATGTTCGACTTAACCGACCATGAAATAATGCAGACCATGTATTGAATAGTCGAGTAAAGAGAGTTCGAAATATCGAAGTTCGACTGTATATTTTTCCCGAATAGGCACACAAATGCACCATTAACTGCCATATTGTTGGCTGCTTAAGAATAGCCGTCTATATCTATTTCAAAGGCAGATTTTTGGCATTTTGACTGAATGCAAATTTTGATATTCGGGTACGCAGTTTAGAATCTGATCAAACGCCGCGTTCGATATTCATTCAACTTGTTTCCAAATCCTCCATAACCCTGAATTTTATGCAGAATTGGTACCTGCTTCAAATATGTCGTTCGCCGCGAAGAAACTTAAAAACTGTTATATGCTTATCTCAAAGTGAAGAAAAGTTGAATTCGGTAGCCAAACAACGTAGATCCAGATCAGACACCGCACTACGCGGCGTCTGATCTGGATCCAAACTGTTTGCAAAGGTTAGCCAATCGGCAATTATAGCAAATTAAAGGTTACGTCTTCAAAAGGTTAACTTGATATTAAGCACACAGCATTGTTAGCACGTGCACAATGCAATAAAAGAAAGTGTACAATAAAGAATAAAAGCAACTTTAGAAAAAAAGAAGTTACACGAAAAATACAAAGACTACTGTACACGAATACCTCGTGCACATAATCGCCGTACGATATTGAGTTAGGCGATGCACTTTTTCTTCTCGTTTTATGTACACTTTATCAGAGAAGGAAAATTACTGCCCTCTTCGTTCTTTCGTTTGGACAAATTATTACACGTACCCTTTGGGTAAAAATGATACTGTCCATGGATATTTCCAGGTGAACGATTTAGGTCCGCATAGCCCTTTCATTTATGTTTGGAACATATCAATTATACTTTTCAGAAACGCAGTCGAAAAATAAATGTTTAAACTGCGTTGTCCCTGGCTGATGGCAGGGCACTAAGACGTCGGAAACGTCAGTCGATGTTGTGAGCGAAGATCATTGGTTTATGAAGTATAAAATCCCAAAATTCTTTCGAGAAAAGTCTGCTGAAAAAGGAATATCAGAGAGAAAAAGCGTTTCATGTAATTTGGTTTTAATTCCTACCAACAGCAAATATAACTTTAGATGAAACAAAAAATACCTTTTATCTGGCCTAATGCATCCTTGGTACAGGCTAGTAGAATTTTGAGAAAGTCCAATCATTCTCATTAACTATTTGCTCTTATCTAGCGTCACCATCGACAGTGCCATAAGTGACAAATCTCGTGTAATAGCTATTTTAAAAATATGACAATGTTGTATTGATTCAATAACTCGAACGACTGAGATGTTAAGTATAGTCGCATTGTTGATTCACAACTTAATAGATAGATAGAATCTTTATTTACATCTCATCATTGCACATCCAATATACATACATACAATATACAATACTTACATTAAAAAAGCGCAACGCCATTCCTTAATGGAATTATAAGAGATGATATAAATGGCATTATATGCCATACAATACATATAAAACATTGCATTATGACACCAATAATTGAACCAATTTTATAAGTTCCAAAGCTGATTTCACATATTAAAATAGGTGTTAAACATAAAGAGTATAAATATTGATAAGAGTATTCAAGGATCTTTAGATAAAGTTCTCTGATGTCCAGTATTTAAAATACAATATATTGCGATAACTTAAAGTTCAAAATAAGATGGCATGATATGATTAATAATAATGTACATTATTTACATAGTAAAAATTGACGTCTCTGTAAAATTAGAAAACAGGTTTTGGCACAGTCTCTTATCATATTTGTATTGGAAAACAGAAAACTATATTTATCGAGATCATTTAAGTTTAAAAAAGTGGGGTTATAAGTGCATGCATTTGCAAACAACTGTTCTCTTAAATCGTTATATATATGGCAGTTCAAGATCACATGTAATTCATTTTCCACATTGTCGTTTAGACAGAACGGGCAGACTCTACTCTCTTCACTAAGACCTTCATATCGGCCCGTTTCAATACGAATTGGAGCAACGCCTAATCTAAATTTACAAAATGCCGATCTATGCAGAGGCGGTAGAATTATTTTACAATGTTGCTCTGTAGAAAATGTAAATTTAAAGGATTTGTACAATCTTAGTTTGTTACGACCTCGACCAGAAGTCCCAACATAACTATTGATTCTACGAATCCAACAATTAATGTAATTTTCAAAAGCATTAGTTTCAACAACTTTAGCAAATGTGCGAGTGATCGGAGTGTCTAAACGACAATATAAATCCAAGTTATTCTCATTAAAATAGCACTGAACTTTATAAAACCAATTTTTGCAAGAACGACTTGACTGCCTATACGACCATAGCGCTACTCGCTTATTAACCCTTGATCCCTCAATACAAGACAAGTGTGACCAGTAACGAGCAATACATTTCCATTGACGCACTACAGGTGATATTGGAAAAAGAATGCGACCCTTGTCCTATGGTTTTGCATTTAGGTCTCAAGTTGGCACGACATTTTTCTTCATTGAATTGATTTTTTAACATAAATAAGATTAATAAACTATTATTCTAACACAATTCGCGTGTACAATCCTATATAAATAAAGCTATGTTTAAATTCTCTATAAAACACACACTAGCTGTAACAGCTTTAAATGTGACTT
Organism: Gari tellinella; assembly: GCA_922989275.2. Lineage (NCBI taxonomy): Eukaryota > Metazoa > Mollusca > Bivalvia > Cardiida > Psammobiidae > Gari > Gari tellinella. The sequence goes on along the minus strand of OV277859.1, from coordinate 12,217,268 downwards.
AGTATGGGTTCGACAATTCGTGCACCAACAATTGTAACGTCGTTGCGGCAATGCATATTGTAGTTTAATTGAAGTGTTACGATCGAATTTAATAAATTTTTATTGGTGCAATAGAACACAGAAAGGGGTTGAGCTGCGTAGTAGTTAAATTACTTGCACGATATTACACTGGTATTAATTTATTATGTATTAATTAAAGTGTTAATACGAGTGTTTGACATCCATTTACAAAACAAATGACAATGACCTGTGACTATTTAGCGGAAGTAATCATTATATTTTAAACCGTTTCCAGGCGATCGAACAATTATTTAAACTATTTTAGGATTTTCCACAATTATTTCTTTGCATTTTAGCTGTCTCCTTATATAGGCATGCCCTTTTGAAAATGCATTTTACAAGACCCCCGCACTATACAAAAACCACACACACACGCCTTCCTCGTTAAATGATCCACCGCACAAAAAATATTTGACATATGGAAATGATTCTACTAAAAATAAACACTTTAACAGTAAAAACACGATATAGCAACCACTCAAAAACGTTCATATCGACGCATGTAAGGACTATTTGCTGCTTTAAACAAGATGATAGTTAAACAGAACGTTCCTGCAGGGATTGTCTGCCTAATTGTATCCTAACTTTAGCAGCAACCTGTCTGAAATAAAGAAAACCTGATCTCGTTTTGGCTGTCAGAAGGTAAACTATGGTCTACTGTCTAAACAAGGGCGAGACACTACAATACAACTACTTAACTTGTTAACTCTTTGAAAGTAAGTAATATTTGTCGTCTGCAATAACTGTCGTCTGCTACTGTTCTAAATAAGAAATTTGAAATGAAAAAATTTTCAGTATAGGATCAGAGTGTCAAACAGTCTAGATTCAGTTGAGAGGCCGCGTTACGCGGCCTCTCATCTGAATCCAAACTGGTTGATAAGGTTATTACAATTTTATTGCTATCGCGCAAAGGGTTAATTCGATTATGAATCAGGGACATGTTAATTAAGTCAGGCAATGTTTCCGGCTCGTAATTATTAGTAATCTTAATTATCAGCAACCTAACTGCACCTTTTTCGATCGGTGGATAAAAAAAGTAGGCCGATTCATCAACTTGGAGTTATGCGGATATGTTCTTTATTTGACAAATAGTCATTGGACACCAGTGAAACTGTTTGACAGCCTTATGCTAGATTTGTTTTCAAAGAGAGTGCAGATAAATCAACCTAGAATTGTTTCCTTACAATTGTGCTGACGACAATTACAATCGCTTAAGATAGAAATAACATTTATGTTAAGTGTTTTAAATATGGGTATTGCGTAACCTATTCAATGTCATAATCATTGTCGTGTGTGTTTGATGCTTATTTCCATGTAATGCCCCGGCACGACTTAGTTTGGGGCATATTGTTTTTGGTCTGTCTGTTTATCCGTTTGTCTGTCTTCAACATTGTCTATAACTTTACAACGGCATGTGATAGAGACTACATACTTGGCATGTGTAATCCCCTCAAGAAGGTCTTTATTTCAGTATAACTTTGGTCATGCCGACAAAGGTCAATATCATTTAGAGGTCATTTAAAGGTAAAATTGGCTGGTTTTTCCCCATTTGGCCACTAGCGATACAGATTTCATACTTGGCATGTGTGCTCAGCTCAAGAAACTACCGGTATCAGTACAACTTCGTTCAGACCCGGCAAAGGTCAAGGTCATTCAAAGGTCAAATGGGCTGATTTTTCAATTGACCATAACTTCAAACACACTTATGATGCAGCCTTCATAATTCGCATGTGTGCTCAACTTAAGAATTTTTTAGCTTAGTATAACTTGGGTCAGGAAAAGGTCCAGCTCAATGTCATAAAGAGGTCATTTAAAGGTCAAATCGGCCGATTTCTTCAAAGGTCAATGTCATTTAAAGGTCACTTTGACCTTGACCTCGACTTTTTATCTAAGAGTTTTGAAAAAGCTTTTTACCTGGTGTATGATGGTATGTTACAGCCAAATGAAAACATTTCAGTGCCAAAACACACTGGGGTATTGGTCACTTAATGTGACAGTGTGACACCGTTCTTGTTATATAATGTTTCGGACATTTTGAAATGGGTTTATTCCTACATAATGCTGTGATGATGTTCAACTCTTTTATTGTTGTATGTTTCTCTTGAAAAACTTTTTAACCACCTTCCTGCCAGCTTCTTTATTTATTGTCTGCACGTTTCCTATAAAACACACGCACAAATTGTTTTTACCATTTAGATCTACCTTACAGTCAAATATATAACCATTAAGTGGCAATGACAGCACACGACAAGTTTGAAACAGGAGGTAAATGCCAAGGAAAAAACTGAAATATATATCAAAGTTTTATCGGATCTTTTTAGTGGTTGAACCCTTAACACATGGCCTGTTTCTAGTTTGAAGACAATTTATCCCTTACAGCAGGTTGAAAGTACAGCAGAATGCTCGCGGTAGAGCTTAGTTATCATGACAGGTGTTTTGAAACTTTGCTTGAATAATACTAGTCTAAGAAATACTGTGTATCAATAAAGGCAAAAATTATCGTTTGGTTTGTCTTTAAGATCTAATTTTAAATAAAAAACCTAGAATTTTTAAGAGAAAATATTTCTCAAAAATCTATAAATGCTAATGACCATAAGTCTCGTGCAGTAAGTTGTTCACAACATTCATTACAAGAATAGCAAAACACATTTTGAATAAAGGTGCTCAGTTATCACCTATTTGAATTTTGCATAAAAACTTGAATTACAAAACATGACTCATTCAATGTATATGTTTTTCATTCTATTAAAATATATAGTTGGTGAAATAGTTGGTCAGAAAAAAATAGAAAATATTACAGTTAGGATATGTTGTAATTACATATTTTCTTTTAAAAAGTGGGAAATTTGAAGCTTAGATACAGTTACCTCTCTTAAAAATGAATTCCTGTTATCTAAATGCATTATTAGTTTTTCATAGACTTGCATACAAGGTTAATGCTATTGTTTAAACATCATAATGGGCAATATGGATTTTGAAAATGTTGAAAAAAACCAGACCCAAAAGGATTGATAAATTTCAATGTGTGTCTGATAGTTCGATCAAATCTTATGTTCCGATTTTATTGACTTGTAAGTCATTATACCAAAACGTAGTTGTAAATATATAATTGGATAGTATATAAAGGACTTTGATTCTAACAATCGAATACTAAACATAACCTACCCATGATCAATGCATTCTGGACTGACACGTCAATAAAATCGGACAAGGCATTTTTAAAAACAAAAAAGGTTTTCGTCAAATGGGACTCGAACCTATGACCTTTCGATCACTCTACCGACTGAGCTATCAAGGAAGACACTGAAGCTTCTCGACCTATTTTCTATGTAAATTTTCTAGTATAAGCACGTGTGGGGTAAAGTCTATGTCGTCGAAACGCATTTCCGCTCGCCCGCAAGAAAACTCTGACATGCGAGGGGCCTTAAGTCGCATTCTGCTTTACTTTCAACCTGCTCTAAGCTACATGTATCATCTGACAGGATATAGAAAATATATCCGATGTTGCATATTCATGACTGTATGAAGAGGAACCTTTTTCTTCTGTGGAGGAATATATCAAAGAGATAAAAATGCGTATTAATGGGTTAATGGTTTAAACACTTTAGAATGTTGACAGTTACAGTATGGGCGTTATATGCTGTTTGTACTTTTATTGTTTATTGTTGACTTTCATTTGATTGATTTTAACAATCCTGGCGCACCATATCCCCCTTTATTGTGTTATCTCAATGATACCGTCTGCTTGACATTGTCGTCTGCAGTTGTTCCTCTAATTTAAACACATGCATCTTGACAGAAGAAACAGGGATATTAGTGACAAACAGCGTGGATACTGATATAATGTCGCTATCATTGCACTTGGTTGAGAAAGGGTTAATAAAAAGCGGAAATGAACAATTATGTTTTTTTTCCCGAGCGATGTTGATACATTGTATATTTTCATTATTCTAATCTTGAATGCCTTCTACCAACATATTTCCGAATAACTCGGAGTCTGATCATGATCCAAACTGTTAGACATTGATAGCTGAATCCAAGTATGTGTAAAATCTGCGAATGAAAACATACGGCAGACGATACCCTGACAGTGAAACGATTTAGTAGAAATTGTTAATTGTCTACTGCCGTATTATCTTTTCATGTGATATTCAACCCTTTACAGGGGAGAATATGTTATTCTTTCCCGTTTAAACGCAAACGTACGCAAACGCTTAAGCGCTAAAACGTAGAAAAGAACAACTTTTGGACAATTCTGATAATTCATGTTTATCTTGGTGGCAAATAGTTTGGAGCCTGATTAGACGCCGGGTTACCCGGCGACTGATCTGGCTCCAAACTGTTTGCACTGCAAATAATAGTTTTAGCGTAAACGCGTTTATAGGGAAAGAATAACACATTCTCCACTGTACCAAATAGAAGCGCATTTTTACGCCTTTAATTTATTTCCCCGCGCACTAAAGAAAAAAGTTGCCAATCATTCAGTTATGAATATATACCATAAGAAATATTTCCTATAGGTCCTTGCAGATGGTAGCTTGAAGCAGATTGAAATAAAGCAGAATGCTCTTTAAATACCGAAACAAACTTTGGGAGAAATGGTTATGTGCATATATAGATCTAGCAACTATCATCGCCTACATAGCCAAGTGGCAGAACTCACAGAAAGTACTGACCCCCTTACTGACTTGCCCCTAACGCACACTAACTTGCAAACATTTTGGATCATGTTCAGATACAATACACGGCGCCTGGTTAAGATTCAAACTGCCAATAGCTCTGCAACCCGTTCACTCTCAATGACGTCATAAAGCGCATTTGCAAACAGTTTTGATCCTGATCCAAACGTTTGAAATTACGTCAGTTATACTGCCTTAAATCTAACTTTGAAACGATATTGCATACAACAATATTGAAGCAGACGACAATATGGCGGTTAAGGGGTAAAAATAACTTCACGATTTTGATCATGAAAGAGTTAAATTACTAAAGTTGAAATTTGAGAAAAAATGCAGACGACAAATTTTAATCAGACGATCATTTTACATGGAAGTAGTCAACCCTTTCATTTTTATTATATCGTCAAATTAAAATTAACGCCTCCATTCAAAATATTTAAATTAATATTTTAATCATTTTGACGGACGATACATTGATATGAGTGTCAAACAATATTAATAATTTGTTAATATCAGTCATAAATAGAAATATATTAATTTGTTCAATGTGGTCTCAGTTTTTGCAATATCTGAATATTTTTATTGCGACATTGACCCCCACGCCTACGTAACGCTGTTGTCATTACTCACAAATAAAAATATGGATTAACCTGCTTTGAATATGATCCACTTCTCAGAAATTATTTGGATTAACAACACTGACTTGTTTTATCTTTCCTATACCTTGGAATCTATTTTTAACTACTTGACAAGCTGTCCCCGACAGTTTCTTAAGACACCGACAGCTATTTAAAGCTGATAAATAAACGCACACTACATTTCAAGCAGGTGTCATTTTATGAGTAAGTGAAATATCGTTGGCTAAAGGTATCCTCATTCATCAGTCATGTTGTAACTTGTAAGCGTCTAGTGACAATCGACGTGAAACCGCAATGATTGGACATGGGCGACGTAACGTACACACGCCATGTAGTTAAAACCTACTAGAATAAATTACTACCATCAACTCTCATTCATAGAGTAGAATACAGGTTGTCTCTTAAAGCAGGATAAAAGTAAAGAATAAAGCTCCGAAAGGAGCTTTATTCTTTACTATTACCCTGCTTTAAACGAGAACCATGCATTCAGCATAGCAAACAGTCCTCCTTTAAGGTTGTCGTAATAGAGGGTTTTACTGTATCATTAGAAGTGTTTGCGTATGTATAAATACAGCAACCCGATCCCATTGCTAGTTAATCCGATTGACGCATTTGCTATATATAGTTTGATTATATTATATTTTTTCCAGTATATATGAACCTAACAAAGGGATTCTTTATTAGTCCAGGCTCAAGAAACAAGAACAAGTTGGTGGAAAAGTACCGGATTATTTAACAATATCAGGATTTTCTGTATCAAAGGACTGTGAGTACGATCCGTTTCCAGACCTACCCGATTACACAAGAAGTAACATCCAATAACGTGGTGCCTCTAGACTATAAATTCAGAAGTGAAGTATTATATCAGACGGATAATTTACAACGCTAAAAGAGAAGTTACTCAAATAGCGCTGTACCTTTTATTTATCAAATGAAATTTAATTCAAGAAGGATTTATTTGAACAAAACTAACAGTTAAAAGTGTTACGGAATAGCATACGGGCACACTAGCTGTTGTTGCTGTTTGCAGGAATTCAGTGAAAATCTCCGTCACAGCAAGGTGTTAACATGGGACAACAAGGGTTGCCATCGTTTTTCTATTTATCAGCATTTATTTTCATTTCATTCATCATCGTATTGGGCAGCTGTAAGCCCACTGGACACGTGGAGATGCTAAAGAATGAATATAAACGGGCAGCTAACCCTGCTCAACATACATGTGATCTAGATCCGTGTCATCTTTTCCCGACATTGTGCCAACATGGAGGAACATGTTTGGTCGATAACCGAGACTGTACTGCAGAGTGCAAGTGTCCGGAGGGATTTACTGGCGTCGTTTGTTCACTAGTAATTGAGCGCAATAAGACTGAGGCCTCTGGAAAAGCAGGCACATAATCATAGCTGGAGTTGGTTCAAGGAATTTGTGATATTGAGATCCCATACATGGATGAATATCCAGTTACAGGAGAAATCCGTAAGCTGAAAAAGTGATATACCTTATGCATGTGATATGGAGGGGGCAAGAGGGGTGCTATCGAAGGGATTACATTCACAGCATAATCAATGGTTTACGATGTAAATGCAGGTAACTTGTTAAAGGGAGATGAAAGTATAACAGGAAGTCTCTTAAATAAATCCCTGTTAAAGTGTCAATCTGCTGTAAGCTGCTATCTGTATGTACCACCATATACAAATCGTCGCTGGAGTGCCCATAAATAAGTGGATTTTACTGTAATACCGTGTGGCCTTAACCCATTACTTTTTGAAACTTCAAATGGACAGTGCCAGTTTCCTTTTAGTAAATGTGTGACTACCGTTATTAACGGTCCCTTTTTACAAGTTATAACAAATACACAAACTGTTTAGACCCTGATCATGTGATTCCTGTAGGGTCCATTTGATCAGGATATACACCGTTTACCAAAGACACATGTGACTTTAACGCATTTGTACCTAGCGTCGCATAAAAGGGACATAGGCAAATAGTGTACTCTGATCAGACGCCGCATTATGCGGCATATATTCAGAGACTATACAGTTTGCTGTTAGGAATTTCAATTCATGTATAGAGCAAAACTAAAATAGAAATATAGACAAGGCACCTGGGTCACATATATCCAAAATGGACTAATCCAATATAAGTATGGACGTATCCACTTAGCATAAATGGGTTAAAGGTACACTGTTAATAAATGACGAGTATACTCGTCACTAGGGTTCAGTGGGTCAAGACAGAATAGGACGGATACACTGTCTACGTCAGCAGAACCAGGACACGTGACCCAACCCTCAACCAACATTACCACCCGGCTGACGACACAGATCCTACTTCCGAGTCCATCCTAAGAATGTGTTACACAACATCATCAATACAGTGGAGAAAACGTTATTCTTTCCCGTTTAAACGTAAACGAAACGCAAACACAATGCAATAAAATGAAGAAAATAACAATTTTTTGACAACTCAGAATTAGGTTTATTTAAACCTGGACGGCAAACAGTTTGGAGCCTGATCAGACGCCGGGTAACCCGGCGTCTGATCTGGCTCCAATCTGTTTGCATTGGAAATAATAGATTTAGCGTAAACGCGTTAATTGGGAAAGAGTAACGTTTTCTCCACTATAAATTTCATCATCATCGTTGTATATTTATGTTAATTTATTTACAATGACATTGACAGTGCACTTTCTTCAGTCGCACATACAGCAAATCAATTTTGTTAAACGATAATGAGATACACTTAATTATTTCCGCGACATAAGAGAATATCAATTATTTTACATACGAGATGGATGTTACAGTAGTTAATGAGATGAAGGGGGAAGTTTGAACAATGACGAACAATGACTTGTGTTTTAGTATAAATACGAATAGTGTTGTTTAACATGACGGTCCAGATCAGTCTTTATAGTTAAAATTCGGCGTCCGATCTGGGTTTAGTCTGTGTGTAATGCAAAGCTCACATAGCGTATTGTTTTCGATATAAGTAAAGTTGGTTAAGCTATGTTAGTTAACCCATTACGCCATAAATACACCTTTATACGCCTTTAATCTATTTATTCATTGTAGAGAATAATTAATTCAGTTATGAATATGTATAATATGAACTACTTGCTATATACCAGCAGATAGAAGCTTAAAACAGGCTGAAAGTAAAGGAGAATGTGCCTTAAGGCGCATTCTCCTTTACGTTCAACCTGCTTTAAGTAATCACCTATTTTCAAATTGAGAAACAGGCTATGGAGTATAACGGGTAATAGTAGGGCCGCCTCTGTGATAGCTACATGTAGTAACGATGGCTTAGTGCGGAGCATTGAACCGTATCTGACACTAGTAACCGATTGGCATATTGACTTGGTATGGTTCGGGCTTTAATGCGGCTTATTACGTGCTTGATGACGTAGATCATTGCGTGGTCATTGCTCCACAAACCCAGTCAAATATTCACAATGTACAACCACATTCATTGGTCCCTGCGATTGGCAAAAAACAATTGACGTTTAAGTAAATGTTTTATTGATTTAGACAATGTCACGTATGCAATATCGGAAGCAACATCAATAACGTAATTCACTAACCCCTTCTCCGCCTTAAACATAGTCCAAACGTTATTTGCAAACAGTTTGAAGCTTGATCTAAATATTTGACACTAATTACGATATTACTTAGGTAAAATCATCTAAAATAAAACCAGATGACAATTGTTTAAAGCAGTTGAAGTCGTAGTGAAGGGGTTAAGATTAGATATAACTGTGGTATAAATATGTTACAAGCACGCATCAGTGTTTATCAGTGGATAAAACGTTATTTTTTCATAACAAACGCGTATTAACTATTAGTAGAAACATATTCATTTCTTATAAATCTACCGTATGAAATAAAATTTTACTGGAAGAACTGATGTCCTTGGCAAACAGTTAGGATTCACATAAGATGTCGAGTAACTCGAAATCTGATCAGGCTCATAACTTGGTTACATCTTTTTGAATACGTCTTCAACTTTTATTCAAAACACTGTCATTTTCTTGATTTCGTTTCTTTGCTTTTGCAATCTAGTCTAAAAATGCTTTGACGGATCCAAACTGTTTGCATCAATAACCACAATTTCTCCCGTAGCATGAAGAAGGTTAAAAAAGATTTCTTTTTGGCCTTTCATCTGCATGGAACATTTACTTGTCTCTTTAAGATACATGTGTATATGTACTTAATTAAACAGTGGTAACTAGTTTGATTATTTAATTCATACTTCGCATGCTGAGTATTTTTTTTGTCTGAAACATTGGTCGTCTGCTATTGTTTTAAAAAAAGAATTCTCTAAACTTCTTTTCAAAACATTGTCAAAGTGACAAACAGTTTGGATCTACATGAGATGACGCGTTATGCGGCGTCTCATCTGGATCCAAACTGTTTGCAAAGGCAATCACTGTGGCGGATATATCCGCCGCTAGCATGCTAAGAGTTGACAAATGCTGTAGCATTACATTATGTGATGTATATTACTTCCAGAGTTACTTGTAGCATTACATTATGTGATGTATATTTCTGGAATAACGGTGACTTTATGTGTGACACAAAACAACAATTATGTGCACTAATGTTTCATGTCTGCTGTATATTATCTTAATCTCTGCTCAGGATCCAAACTTCCTGACACCCATGTCAGTAGCATACTTGAGCAGATGATAATATTGTAGTCAAGGGGTTATCTTTATAAATAAAAAGATTGTGTGAAAACGTGTTGTTTGGAAACTGTAAGTGTTTAGGTGTGTCAGGACAATTTATGACTGTTAACAAGTAAGTCACGATGATGTCAACTTTGCATAAAACAAAACAAACAAATGTCTCTGTTTAACTTCAAACGAACATTTAAAAGTGTGTTAAGCGAACACTAAATACATGGCGATAGTTGAAGACAGATATTATTGTTGGACAAAAGTAATTGCAGAAAGTTCCCATTTGGGTATTCTGTATTTATTTTGTCCTGCATTAAGCGGGCAAACTATCTTTATTTCACGGCGGTTTAAAACACGAAACTATACACACATGTATGTATAATTCCGTATTTAAAACAAGAGTGGCTGTAGAAATCTGCTTCTGCAAAAAACTGTTCAAAATATTTTTTCATTTTTTTTATCAAAGATACCGATTTACTTCATAGGTTTTTAAAATATAATTCAAATTATGATAATCGCCTGTTAACATCATTAAAGCAGGCTCTAATTTGACTAATACAGTAGCCAGGCTAAAGAAGATATATGTTTGTGTGCCATGCTTAACAACTATGATTGATATTTTTTACTCGTAGCACGTTTTATCATACATATTTATTGTTATGCATAATAATATTATTGTCACGTTTTGTTGGTGAGTCATATAGAAAAAGAATTATGTTTAGGTATGGAGTTAATTTTAGCTCTATATTGTATATTATTTATTTATTTAGATGGACTTAACCCATTTCAGACTAGCGTCCCATAAATGAAACATAGGCAATCGGTACAGACTCAGATCAGACGCGGCGTCTGGTCAGAGTCTTCACTGTTTGCTAACAGGACTTTCTATTTAAAAAAAATGAGTAGACGCCCCTGAAAATGAAATATTGACTAAACTTATATTTAAGCATGGACTAATTCACTTTGCATAATTGGGTCAACAAAGAGGACATTATTGCTGACTTGTCATAACGTATGTGTAATTAGTACAATATGTTCATGTTCCGTTTTTACATATATGTCGGCCATTATGAAATCCTATAACCCTTTGATCGCGAAACGTACCCTTTGGACATTGGCAAACAGTTTGGATGCAGAACATACGATAAATTCGGTGTCTCATCTGGACCCAGATAATCGAGTCAGTTCCAGGAAAACAACAAATGATACTTTGGGAAGCGTTCAGAGGGTTATTGGGGAAAACGTTATTCCTTCAAAAACAGGGCTGTCACAAGTTGATCTGGAAAAATCCTAAGATTTCCATTTTTTCTATTTTTCAAGCGCGATTAGAAATCTACTTAAAGCCGGTTGAAAAGAAAAGCAAAATGCGCCTTAAGGCGCATTCTGCTTTACTTTCAGCCAGCTTTAAGCTACCATCTGTTAGGATGAAAATCCAAAGATTTCGGAAGAATCCGGAGAAATGGAAGCCCTGTGAAAATAAACGTGCATGTGATCAGTTATAAATGACCAGTGCAAACAGATGCCGAATAACTAGGTGTCTGATCAGCCGTTAAACTGTTTACCTGTTATATTATAATATCGAAAATCATTTTTCGAATACATGTACCTGTGACTTCCCACATTTTATTAGATAATGTGTGCGTTCATTTATAAACGGGAAAGAATAACGTTTTCCCTGCTGTACTATATTTAACTAATTTATTGAATAAAAATGATATTTACATACTTTACTTTGTTTTTTTTAATCCTTTCCTCAATAGTGATTGGGCACGGTTACATTCTCACCTAAGGACGCCTTTACTCACCGCTTCCATTTAGAGAGGTGACAATTTTGACCCGTTTTTGCCTGGATATTGCTAAATGGACTATTTGTACATTGCAATTTCTCTATAACGGCCCTCTGAACAACGATTCCCTCCTAACAACAACGCTTACGGCTGTTCCCAAAAAAGGCCAATTATTTCCATCCTATTTAGGGACGCAATATCGTCTGCTTAAAAATGTCGTCTGCCTTTCTTTTTTTTAAAAGTCACATAATTGATATTAATTAAAAAACATAATGACGAGTGACAAACAGCTTGAATCCAGATCAGACGACGCGCGACGCGGCATCTGACCTTGATTCAATCTATTTGCGATTGTAAGCCAATTTCTCTCCCAACAACAACTTCCTCTAAACAACACACACAATCTTTATCCCCCATTTGGTGTTGTTGTAGAGAGCGCGCACTGTACACGGTAAAACATTTCATTATGGATATACGAGTTGAGATACTACTTTGTTCATTCATAGGGCAGATGATGTCATTTGAAATAGCAAACGGTGTAGACCCTTGTTAGACAACGCCTAATGTGGTGTTGCATCAGGGTCTACACTGTTTGATAATGGATACATTTAAGGACTATACGCATATCTTTAAGGACTATATGCATATAGGTAAAGTAAGCTAAAAACTGAAAGCACCCATAAAACTTTAAACAGCAAACACTGCAATAAACATTTTGCTCAGTAACTGTAACTTCGAGATTTCAAGGTAAAGTCCCCATGAACACTTATGTTCATATTAATTTATAATTACTACGCTTTGAACAGAAATCTCTGCTTTTACACATGATGGAAACAGTAATTTGTCTACCTATTCAGAGAGACTGAAGTTGGTTCCGTGGACGGATCTGGCTCAGTAAACGGAACACGGAACTAAAATCGTCCATGGAACTAGGAACAGGGGCCTGTTTTACTAAACTACTTCGCAAAATTTTTGCTTAAGTCAAAATTTTAAATTTTAATATATATTTTTTATTATCACTTGCTACAAACAGCAAATAGCCAGATCAGAGGACGCGCTTTTAGCGCGTCCTCTGATCTGGCTATTTGCTGTTTGCAAACGTTTATGATCGAAAAATAAGAGTTTAAATGATTTTGACTTACGCACATTTTTTGCGTAAGTAGTTTAGTAAAACGGGCCCCAGATCCGAGTTCCGTTCTTCTAACCAACAGCTGCTAGGGCGCAATCAGACTACGGGAACCTGCCGGACCCATTTGTGTCGATCTCAGGCCCAAGGGATCGGACTGATTGACATTGATACATTTGTACTATAATATTTACTTAAACGGAACAAGGAACTGGTTACTATTTCCAAAAACGGAACTCTCTGTTCTAGTTCCGAGTTCCGTAAACGGAACACGAAACCAGTTCCGTTTACGGAACAAACTTCAGCGTCCCACCTGTTAATGACTGGGTATTGCAATAAATTCTCTGTGTGTTTGATGGGAAAAGTCAGTTTAGATATTACATGTAAACAATGATGATCCATTACAATGCAGTGAATTGTACTTACAGCATAAGATGGAAGAGCAAACAGCGCATGTCCTAATTAGACGCCGCGTAACACAACGTCTCACCAGAGTCTACACTGTTTACCGATTTCATATCAGGTAGACATTAGGCTTAAATGGGTTAAACCTCGTGAGGTATGAAGAAGTAATATATACAGATTTCTTCAGAAGCTCTATGGCTTACTTATGTTTTGTTTTAGCTACTTTTTAAACATCGAAAACATAAGGGCCACGCAATATTCTCATTTCTTGTATTTATTATACTGTAGAACACAAAACAAACATTCTTTCAGCGTGTGTTTACTGTTTGTCGTTTAACCTTTAGCATGCTGTTAGCTTATTTGTGATAATTTGTGCAATCAGTTTGGATACAGATGAAATGCCGATATGTCTGGAGTCTAATCTTGCGCAAAATTATTTAACAAAATATGACATGTTTTAAAAAAGAAAACAGCCCAGATTAATAAAATTTGAGAAATAACTGCAATTACAAGTTACATAAAACAACCTTTTCAAAAACAGCAGACGACCCCTTTTGCAGATGAGCAAATGTTTAACCGAAGGAAGGAAACATAACACATGGCTAAGGATGAGCAATTTTGTTGGTTTTTGGTCAAATACAGTGGAGAATCTGTTATTCTTTCCCAATAAACGCGTTTACGCTAAAACTATTAATTGCAGTGCAAACAGTTTGGAGCCAGATCAGACGCCGGGTAACCCGGCGTCTGATCAGGCTCCAAACTGTTTGCCACCAAGATAAACAAGAATTATCAGAATTGTCCAAAAGTTGTTCTTTTCTACGTTTTAGTGATTTGCGTTTGCGTACGTTTGCGTTTAAACGGGAAATAATAACAGATTCTCCACTGTATGTGTATCTCACCTGTTTCATAAACCATAGTCAGATAGAACTCTCCTAATGAGATCGACATAATTTTATTATTATACAGTGGAGAAAACGTTATTCTTTCCCGTTTAAACGCAAACGAAACGCAAACGCACAGCACTAAAACCTAGAAAAGTACAACTTTTGGACAATTCTCATAACTCATGTTTATCTTGGTGGCAAACAGATTGGAGCCTGATCAGAGGCCGGGTTTGCATCGGTAATAATAGTTTTAGCGTAAACGCGTTTATTGGGAAAGAATAACGTTTTCTCTACTACTGTAGTAGAGCGATAGACCGTGTTCGGTACATCCGTCAGTTGAACGGACTGGCCGATCGTTACACTGAATGTCGATACAGTGGAGAAGACGTTAAAAATGTTTCAATTTTCAAACAGCTTTGAGCTAGATAAGTCCCAGGCCGGATAACCCGACGTCTTACCAGGCTCTATATTGATTATCACTCTGATTGAAATTGATGGTAATTTTTTTTTTATTAAAATGGCATTTTTCAGCATGTTTTGTATTGTGTTTTCTTTTTGTTTCGTTTAAACGGACAAAAGCACCGTCCTCTTCGCCGTTCTATGACCATGTACGTGCACACTACTTTTACTCATTGACCCTTGATCATTGAAATGGACCATTCCAGTTTGCTATTAAGGCTAGTCAAGTTTTGACCATTAAGCATTGGCTCAATAATATATCGAAAAATGACAAACATGCATTATCGGTAGCTACAGCAGGAGACTTTTGATTTTAGTTAACTGTGTTTTTGCAGTACAATCGAGTATATGCGTAACTAGGACTCAGTTGGTGAAGACACCAAAAACACGTCACCTTTAGAGTTGTAGTACAGCCGGTGTCACTGTACTCTCGTTACTAAGAAGACGCTATTATTTCTCAATAAATAGTACACATGTGCAAAAGCAATAACTTCCACTGCAAACAGTTTGGAGCCAGGCCAGACACTCCCGGCGTCTGATATGACTCCATGCTGCTTGTCATTCATATAAAAAGATATTGCTATCATTTTCTAAAAGCTGCCTATTTCTACATTTCATCGCACTGCATTTGAATTTCGATGCATGCCATTTTAACGGGAAAGCAAATCATTTTCACATCTGATTCTCTATAAAAAAAATAGACGACACTTTTACTAACGGCTACTCTTTTTTATCTAGGCGAAATGCACACTAATTCTCTCCATTTGCAAACAGTTTGTATGCAGTTCAGACGCCAAATAACTTGGTATCTGATCAGGATCTTAACTACCTGACACTAGCATTGGTTCAATATCAAAATACCGTAATCTAAATCTTTAAAGAAAATTGGAGCAAATCAGCATATAGACCGGGTCAAAGGGAATTACAAATGCGATTTAGGCCGCGTAAGGCAAAATAAACGACATTGCAACATATTCATAATAAACGGACAACTCTTTCACATTATAACAAATCAGTACACATGTTATCTCCCCTGTGACAGAAAAAATGTATCTCTTGGGCGACTATTTAGTAAATAAAAAGCGACCATAAATTCCTGAAGGGGCTTTCTACAGTACTTTTGTAATTGCATTAATCTGTCCTATGTCTTAAAACCATAGCTTTATTAAAAATGATTAAAAATGTTATATTTTATATCTTAGTTTCCAAGTTCATGCTTATATGCCTTGTTCACAATTCGCAGCGTAAATTAGTTCATACAAAGTAAATTTTAAATGTACATGTAGCAGGTCATACATTTGGCTCGGAGAAACAGAACCTGATCAAATGAACAGCGGGTTAGTCATCTGGTTCAGGTTAGATTCAAAAGTCAGCATTCATGCGAAATAAGCCAAACTTGTATGAAATAATTTTTGCAAAGAGCATACGTTTAACATCTTTAAGACAGGTGGTAGTGTAATGCAGGACAGAAGAATCACTGACAGTTCCATTCGGTAGTTTTCTGTATTTTACCTGCATTAAGCTTCTAGCCTTTTACGCATTTCATTCATCTTCCACTAAAGAAAACAGTTCAACTTTATGCAGTAATAATGAAGTATAATAAGAACTGTTTTCTTCATCCTATCATATAACTTAAAGCAGGCTGAAAGTAAGGCAGAACTCGCTTTAATCTTAAGGCGCATTCTGCTTTACTTTCAACCTGCTGTGAATAGTCATATGTCTTCGGGGCTAGACATGTAACGGGTAATGGGTTAAATTGCGATAAGCTTCTTTATTCAATGGATGCTTAATTGTAAAATGACGAACAGTGCAGACCCTGGTCAGAGGGGAAGAAGCCCTTTGATCGGTGTCTTCACTGTTTGCATAGGACAAGACTTAGTGTAGTCTTCACATGTACACTGTTTGTTAATGACGACTATACTCGTCGCTATGGTTGAATGTGTTAAATTGAACAAAGAAATATGAAGTGTATAGCCGGAACAATCTGATGATCAAAGTCTTCACTGTTCACTCTGATAGTCAATAGTTGTTTACAAGGTCTAACACCACTTTCCTGCCGACCGCGGGTTGACAGGCATGTGTAAACAGTTTGGATCCTGATCAGCCTGAATCCGATATGTTCCAAACTTTTTACATTCTCTGGGCAACGTTTCAATTTTTAAATAGTGAAAGAGAGGGTACGATTTATCCATTATCAACCGTAGAACTGTCTATTGAAGCGATTTTGAGTTATGGAAGTTAGAAGGCATTTTTCAGTGTCATGTAACACGTGATTGTTTGATGCTTTCCCCTATGAGTACACTCAAACATGTGTTAACCCTTTCCCTTATAGAAGCGACTTTTAGCACATTCATTTTATTCATCCGCTGAAGAAAATAGTTCCAAATTATACCGTTATGAATATGTGTCATATTTAATACTTTCCTTATTCTAGCAGTTAAAAGCTTAAAGCAGGCTGAAAGTAAAGCAGAATGCGCCTTAGGGCGCATTCTGCTTTACTTTCAACCTGCTTTAAGTAGTCACATATCTTCAATACTAGAAACAATGCTATCAGGTAAAGGGTTAACTCTTTCCTCCCTGAAACTTTAAATGGACAATTCCAGTTTCCATTTTTGTCTAGTCCATTTCTGGCTTTTAAGAGTTGTTTTTGTCAATTTTGGCATTACTGACAAACAGTGAAGACCCTGATCAGAGGGCTCCTTTCGGAGCCTTCTGATCTGGGCCTTCACTGTTTGCACAGGACAAGTTTACTATTCACATGTACACTGTTTGAAAAGACGCCTATATGCGGGACTAGGGTTCAAAGGGTTAAGAGACCACATAAAGGACGATAATAGTTGTAGTATTCATGACAGGTGACAGCTTAATGCAGAAGGCATTAAATAGTCGCTTATCTTTAAAGATCAACATGCATTTTCTTTCAGTAGTCGAAAAACTAAGTTTGACTGTATGTGCTTATTTTGCGCTGTTTGCATAATTCATTTTGCGTCAATCATCTTAAGTCCCATACATATTTGCGTCACACCCAGTTTACATGTACATGCGGTCCATGTTTTCTCGTTTCATAGCAACCAATAAGTGACTATTATCCACAAATGTAGATACAGTCGAACTTCGATATCATGAGCTCGTTTAATTTGAACTATCCGATAGTTCGACATATGAACTGCAATATTTCATGCTCGGTTAAGTCGAACATCCCCATATTTCAAAGTTAAAACGTGGCTTACCCACGTTTTAACTTTGAATTACGGGTATGTTCGACAAAAACGACTTCGAGATATCGAAGTTCGACTGTATTAGCAAACAGTGTGAACCCTGATGAGACTATGCGTAACGCGGCGTCTCTTCCCTTTATGCCAGTTCATATACTGATTGAAATGACATATTGTATGTATAATAATCTGCTGTATGATATGCTGTATGTACACACACTACAGCATTTTAAGAGCACGTTTGTATAATATATAACTAACATTTGCATACAGAACGTGGAGTTCATTGCAATATCCAGCCAATGGATAGAGTGTACAAAGGGAGACGCTAGCAAACATTGTAGATCCTGTTGAGACACCACAAACTACGGCGCCTCATCGGTATCTGCACTGTTTGCTTTGTCGTATGGAATGATGTGATGAAACTTCAAATGAATGGTTCTAGTTTCGAATGAAGTCTAGTTTATGTTTGTCTATTTGGGGTTGCGGTTTAAATTCATTTCAAAATGATGAACAGTGCAGACCTTGATCAGAGGGATCCTTAAGTCGCCCTTTGATCAAGGTATAAACTGTTTCCGTTGGAAAACCGTTTTCTTTTAAGGTGCGCTGTTTTTAAATGTCGCTAGGGTTCAATGTGTTACATGTAAAGCCGCAAATCGCGTGAAACGGTCAAGTTAACTACAGTTCTCCCTCCCTACAACGACGCTCCCAACAACGACTCCCTCCTAACAACCATGTTTACTGCTGTTCCCCGAACAAGACATTTTGTCCAACATTTTTTCGTCTTCAATATCGTCTGCTTTAAATTGTTGTCAGCTGCTTTTCTCAAAGTCACATATTGGAAATTTTGTCAGAAAAAAACATAATGACGAGTGTCAAACAGCTTGAATCCAGATCAGACGCCGCGTTTCGCGGCGTCTGATCTGGATTCAATCTGTTTTCAAATCTCTCCCTATAACAACTCTCTCCGAACAACAGACAAACTCTTTGTCTCCAAATAGATGTTGTTGTAGAGAAGGAGCCCTGCACTGTTACAAACCGTATAGACAGTTGCTACAGTGGAGAATCTGTTATTCTTTCCCGATAAACGCGTTTACGCTAAAACTATTTTTTCTTTTACAAACAGTTTGGAGCCAGATCAGACGCCGGGTAACTCGGCGTCTGATCAGGCTCTAAACTGTTTGCCACCAAGATAAACATGAATTATCAGAATTGTCCAAAAGTTGTTCTTTTCTACCTTTTAGTGCTTTGCGTTTGCGTACGTTTACGTTTAAACGGGAAAGAATAACAGAGTCTCCACTGTAGCAATGTCCGAGAATTTTCACCACGTATCATAGTAAGTGAACGGCTTCACAGCTTTAGCTATACTGTATTGTTATTTCAAAATATATTCAGCCAAAACAAAAATACCCCTGTTTCAACATTTAATTTACATTTAGCAAATTTTAAAAAGTACCATATCAACCCCAGTTTTGTTTGAAATTTGAAAGGCTCATACGTTCATCAAAACATTCCAGTAAAACCATTCAGATTAAACGACACATTTAACGAAAATGAAAATGAAAAGTTCAGTCTTATTTCAAATTAAAGGGAGGTAATTTGATTGTGTAAGACTATCTAGTCTTAATAATGCTGTGAATAATGTGATGCATTTGAAGTCGAATGTGGTTTTATTTTCTTTATGGAAAGGTTTAAGGTGCTGAACATGGGCACCATTGTTTCTCGTTTATGGAAACATTTCTAAGGAAAAATACTGCTTTCAGGTAAAAGAGTTATAGAACTTTTATTTTCAATACAATGTGCCAGTTATTAAAAAAATACCCATATCGTCTGTCACTTTTTATAAAACAAAAATTGAAAACAGTTTATGTGTGAGACGCTGATAAATTAGTATACAAAAATGGGTACTTTTTTGCTGAGTGTAGTTGTTTCGATACAGATCAGACGCCGAGTACGTGCAGCTCACGATCTGACCTGTTTCATATTCGTATCGACGCAAAGACGACGTATCTTCATTTCTATCCCTTAATTATTCGCAACAGCTAGGAAGAGCAGACGGCAATCGTTTCAAATTGATTACGTCGTGACAGTGAAGGGTTTTAATGTCAACTATCTTTATTGGAGAAATGAAGGTAGAGTACACATTTTAAGCAGTCGATATATCTACAGTAGTGATCAGAAGACATAACTTTAACCCCTTCACTGCCTTACCCCGAGTACAAAAATTATATACAAACAGTTTTGATCCCGATCAGACGCCACAAACACTGCAATGTTGTTTCAACGTTGAAATAACATTGTGTGCCCGCCTGGGCAGGGCGTCAGGGGCCCGTTTCATAAAACTTCTTACGACAAATTTTGTCGTAAGTCAGATTATAAAAGTATCAATTTCTTTTTATTTCTCCATCGAATTCTGTCTTGTGACATATTTTTGGAATCGTCTTGAAAAGACTATTCCAAAACGATGTCACAAGACAGGATTAGATAGAGAAATCAGAGATTAAATGTATTTTAAAGTTTTGACTTACGACACCATTTGTCGTAAGATGTTTTATGAAACGGGCCCCTGATTAGTATTCAAACTCTTTGACATTCACTTCAATATTACTTTACTCAATTAGCATACAATTTAGAGCTAGGTGGGAAAACTAAAGGCCGGTGTAACGAAGTATTTTGACCCCCATCGAAAAGTGACCCCCCGGTCAAAATTCGACGTCGTAGAATGACCCCCTGTCGTCGAAAAAGGACCCCCATCGTCGAATATTGACCCCCTTCTGTCGAAAAATGACCCCCTTTATACTTACCTTTATATTTGGTGTAAAGTTAGTTTTTCAAGTGCTAATTGTGTATTTATACCCCAAAGCTCAATTTTGGGCGTATGTAGTGACAAAATTGCGCGTGTCTGGAAGTGAATCCGTCTTCACATGTACCTTTTGTGTAGAACATATTTTCTTTATTACATCAACAAGATTTTAAGTTGGTGTGTGAGTACAGTTTGCCATGGCAAAGTGGCCTATAACATAGCCTGTAAATTTTTCACTTTTCAGGTCACTGTGACCTTAACCTTTTACATTATTTTTCGATCAACAACTTTTATGGCATTTATTTGGTACCACGGCGCTCATACATGTACGTTCTATTGGTTTAGAAGGATACCTGTCAGTTGGAAGTCAATACTTCAGTGCCCAAAGTTGGGAGATTTTGAGGGGGCTCCGTGACAAAAGCTTTGGAATGTTCTTAGTGCATATCTTTTTAAACATGACTAAAGGTTTACGTTTATAAACACAACAGTACTGTTGAAAAGTATCTCAGTTTGGCCAACAAACTTTGATCTAATCTGTGCTTTGGTTGCGGGTTTCGTTTCAACTGTTCTAGTCTCATGACACTGACTCGAGCTTGATCTCGGTCGTTAAATCTGAAGTAAAGTTGGTATAAAAACAACAGTAAAACCTTTATTAAGCTGCACTTGCAGGTATAGTTTGGTCATCTTTTTATTACCATTACTTGTGTTTTTAGTGTTCTCCGGCTTTATATTTTAATAAGGTAGTGTCACTTCGAATGACTTAAGTATTATAGTATTGTTTACTTGTAAGACTCTTTACCTTGCATAACTTAGCAACTGCGAATGTACTATTGTCGTATTTAGCAAGTGACCAATATTGTGAGTATCGTGATATCAGTTGCCTCAGTTTGACCTTGAATTCTGTAGTGACCAAAAGCTCAAGATAATAAAGAGTTTGAGTTGAGTCTGAGATCGTTGTCAGGTATTTGATTGGTCAGATAAGCGCAAACGCCCAGACTCAACTCAAACTCTTTATAACCTTGGGCCCTGAAGTACCTATCAAATTGTCATCATTCAAATAAAGCCACTACAAGCGGGTTATGTTGTGTTTTGCCAACTCTTGCTGATATGATTTAACAGTTTATTATGTTTATGGGTACATTTAACACCATCTGCAAACAACTTATATCCAGATCGGACGCTGCGCAACGTTGCCTCATTACCCTTGTCATCAATCAGTGTCGTTGAATAACTCCGGTCATTATTTGATGACGTAGAATGACCCCCGGTCTTTATTTGATGTCGTAGAATGACTCCCCGGTCATAACTCGATGTCGTAGAATAACCCCCGGTCTTTATTCGATGTCGTAGAATGACTCCCCGGTCATTATTCGATGTCGTAGAATGACCCCCGGTCATTATTCGATGTCGTAGAATGACCCCCCTGATATGATTCTATTTCATACAATGACACGCCCTGTCCTGGTATGGTAATTACCGTATTTGATGTCAAACAAAGGCCCCTATTGATGGTTCTATGTTGTACAATATACTGTCAATAATCTAATCAATATTTTCATAGACACATGTTACGACACATTTAATTGTAAGAAGACGAATGTCATTGGAATCGATGTAAATATTATATATACGAGGTACATGTAAAAGGGGGATAAATAGTTTTACTTGTTCACGTTTATTGATATCGAGTACCACTGATATACTTTAAACTACGTTCAATAAGTGGTCATATATCTTCAAGAATAGAAACAGGCTATGGAGTAAAGGGTTAGTATTCATGTTTGACTTTATGCATCTAACAGACAATGCATTTGAAACTGTAATGGTGTTATATGCAGCAGTGCCATTTATGCATTTTGTCTTGGTACAGTTGAACCCCTCTATAGCAGTAATTCAATCAAGACGTGTACAGACAAAAAAACTTTGACTTTACAAACTGTATACTTGCATACATGTATTCTTAAGTTTGCATCTTTGATTATGTAGTTGACAAATAACTTGTAAATGATAACATATCAGTTATATATGATATGCTTATTAGTCTTTTTAGTAATGTTTTGGACTGTAATGTACGATGTAATGCATTACTTTGCCAATGTTGTTGTAATTTAATGCATTGCAAAATTTTATGTAAACGTTGCGTAATGGTAATTGTAATATAATGCACTCTTTAGCAATGTGAATGTAAACTTTTAAAGTAATTTATAATTTTCTCAAGTAATTCACACCCTGCCCGCCCCCGCCCCACCGACCTCCATACTCCATTGCTGAATTACACCATTAGCTTATTTATAAATAAGCTGTTCACGAATCATACCTCAGACCCGCAACCAGCTTGTATCAAAGAGATCGGGTAATCCCTACCATCAGCATCAACATATAAGCACCAGGTTACATGTAACGGTATCCCTCGGGAACAGCATTTAGTATACTGTACGTTCCCATGGCGTGCTTATCAGGTCTGAATTTAAACTTGTTTATTATCTAAATTTTATGTATCTCATTCAAACCTGAAAATGTAAGTGAACAATTCAAGTTTTCTAGTTATGTCAAGTCAATTTTCGACTAATTAGAGTTGTTTTATACAATACATTTCAAAACTGACACATATCAGAGGGCTCCTGTGGGTAAAATCTGACTTGGGTCTACACTGTTTACAAAGGACAAGTGTACTATTAACATGAACACTGTTTGTAAATATCTAATATACTCGTCGCTAGGGTCCAATTGGTTAAACTGTGTCGCTTAATTACTGGAGAGGGTAGGGGTCACTATTCGATGGGGGTCAATATATTTCAGGAGGGGTCAAAATACTTCATGAGGGGAGTCATAGTACTATGACCGGGGGGTCAAATTTCGACGTCGAATTATGACCGGGGGGTCATTGTACGATATCGAAAAATGACCGGGGGTCATTCCACGTCGTCGAATTATGACCGGGGGGTCTTTTTTCGATGGGGGTCAAAATACTTCGTTACACCTGCACTTATTACTTAAAGCTGGTGTCATGGTAGTGAATGGGTTGAAGCAATGCTTTGGATAACTGCCAGACAAGGGGTTTCTGAAATTCAGTCGAACCTCGATTACTTCAACTCGTTTTAATAGTCGAACAGAGGGCTCCAGATAACAGAGAGTAAACCTAACAAATCCAATATGGAATCACTCATAATGACATTTCAGTATCAAAGCCTATGGTATAACTACTTATTAGAATCGTCTCGAAGACACCATAGGGTTTAATGCAGAAATTGAGATTTTAGTTTTTGAAATACTTCCCTTATACATGTATGGAACCCTGGAACAAATCCGTATTTCGAAGTTAAAACGTGGCTTAGCCACTTTTTTGCTTCAAGTTGCGGGTTATTTCGACTTAAGTGAACTCGAGTTACCAAAGTGAAATCGACTTATCAAATTTCAACTTGAGAAATACTTCTACTTCAGCGAAGTTCGACCGTAGTGAGATTTGATTTAGACCAATGCTACCTGTGTAAGTCACCAAACCTGTCGAAAAGGAGGCTATGAATAAGAAATAATCTAGCGAGAAAATTATTTAAATGAGACGTGTCCTAATTGGTGTCGAAAGGTATGTTTGCTCTGAAATCCTCCGAGAGTATGGCTTTGACAGAATGGCCATAAAAGTAGTTCCACATGTGACCGGTTGGCTTTTAATTATTTCACTGCCATACCCCAAGCCCAATAGTTATTTGCAAACAGTTTGGATCCTGATCAGACGCCGCGTAACGCGGCGTCTGATCAGGATCTAAACTGTTTGACACTCGTTTTAATATGGCCTTTGTCGAAATATCTTAAATATAAATTTGAGAAATTAAAGCAGACGACAATTGTTTAAGACGTCATGGCCATGAAGGGATCAAGTCAGTGACAAGTGGTGATAAGAAATTGCTGACACAAGAAAGACCTTGGCATTCTCCTGAGCGCGTAAACACAATTATATAGGTGTTATACTATATATGTGTCAAGTTTGGTGCTAACGATTTTGCCTAATAATGAACATAAGCAACAAGACTATTAGTCGATTTTAAAGTCCCATTGTGTTTTCAGACCTTTTCTTAATGCCTGAAATACAATAACGGTTAATAATAATGTTTAAACATTCTTATGGGCCAAACTGATCTATGAAATGATGAAGACGGACCTAAATCACCAAAAAGGGCGATTTAAAATCATAACAAACCGAAAATAGAACGTCTGTCATAAACATTACCACACGGCTTAGTATCACGTGATACAGCCGAATTCAACTTCACTGGGGGCAACCGTATCTACCTCCGCCCGTCCATCCATCAGTCAGTTAGACTATCACACTTTTTTGTCCGCTCTCTAACTCAACTATTTTTTATCCGATCTTCCACAAACTTGCTGAAAATGTTCATTGATATAAAATCAAGGTTTAGTTTGATTACTACTAAAATCGCATAAGGTATTTTTGAGTTATTGCTTGTTTATTAATAAAAAATGACTGTTTCGGTCATTTTTGCACTCTAAAACAAACAGCATTTATCGGATATTCACCAAACATGCTGAAAATATTTATTCATATAAAATTTAGGTCTAGTTTGATTATTACAAAAATCGCATGTGGCATATCTGAGTTTTTGCCCTTTATGTATTAAAAAATGACTGTTTTCAGCAAGTTTTGCTCTCTAACACAAATACGTTTTATTGGATCTTCACCAAACTTGCTGAAAATGTTTATTGATATAAAATCAAGGTTCAGTGTCATAACTACTAAAATCGCATAAGGTATATCTGAGTTATTGCCTGTTTATTAATGAAAAATGACGGTTTCAGTCACCTTTTGCACTCTAACACATACAGTTTTTATCGGATATTCATTAAACCTGCTGAATATGTTTAATTATATAAAATTTAGGTCTAGTTTGATTATTACAAAAATCGCATGTGGCATATCTGAGTTTTTGCCCTTTATGTATTAAAAAATTACTGTTTCAGCAAGACCTCAGACATGCCTTATGCGATTTTGCTAGTTATTGAACCTGACCTAGATTTTATACTAATAAACAATTGTAGCAAGTTTGGTAAAGATCCAAAAAGAAGTGTTTGAGTTAGAGAGCAGACAAGGCTGAAACAGTCATTTTCAGCAAGCTCAAGGTATAGATTCCCCGTAGTTTATTTTAACCGTTTACCCACGGTGAAAGATATGTACACGTTGTTATTGGATCTCATAGTGTTTAACCCTGTGCCTACTTTACGGAGTTTACAAACTATTTGAATCTAAAAAGACACCGCGTAACGCGGCGTCTCATCTGGATCCAAACTATTTGACAGTCGTATTAAGGTTTGTTTAATTAAAACAATGCATAAATCTAAACTGAACACATTTTTCAGACGACAATGTCGAAACAGACGTCTTTGCAGCAGAATAAGGGTTAACAGGGTCATTTTCAGTGTTCCAGCTAAACATGTAATCGGGAGTAATCTGAACTAATTTAACATTTTCTCACTCATTTCAGCACCGAATGCTATGGTGTTACTACTGATTAAACCGTCTCTTCGAGACACTTTTAATGAGTATGACACCATTGGGTTTAAAAGCAGAAATAAAGATTCTAGTTTTCGAAATACTTCCGTTATCTGGAGCCCTGTATTTACAGAGTTGTCCTTCTTTCCTTTCACAAGGGAGGCTTTTTAATTTGTGCAGCACCAACATATTATAAATAAAATTTAAAAAGCGAATTGCTTAGATTAAACCGGTTTTTGTGAAAGAATCACGTCCCACGTAGTTAAAATGGGACCCCAAACAACCGTTTATGCAGGTTTCTCAAAAAACACAATGCGGCTTTAAAGAATATTAACTTTTCCCATTCTTCGAAATCCTTTCTGCAATTGACTTTTAAACATATTCTGTAGGATGATGTACGAGGGTTGTTATTTAAGTTCGTAGACTTTTGTTCTTATTTTTCTATTTCAACAATTATGTGGTATCTAAAGGTATATTATTAAGAGGTTAAAATATGACCTAGACGTACCTAGGTCATAATTTAACCTCTTATTAACGTCTTCTTGTTCCATAGATACTTTAAATTTACAAAATAATTATTTGCAATTGGTAATAAATTGTCTCCATAGCAACGCATGCTACGCTTCCCGGGGCACGCCATTTTCATATTTTGTTTCCTCTTAAATTCCAAAATCATTCCGATGTCTTTTGACGTTAAAATTTAGTGTAAAATCGTATGAGACAAATACGACGTTATGACGTAATGCCCTTGAAATTTGAAAATAATACATTGATGCATCTAGGTTCTACGTATAGGTTAGACCCTGGTTTCGCGCGCAACCATGGTCTAACCTATTTAGCACTGGCTTGGGCTCGAGGAAAACAAGAAGACCATTCGTTTCTGCTTTTTTTTAGACGAAAAAGTCATTTTAAATGTAATATTTTACTTAAATTGAACGGTTATTTCAATGTGTAGTTTGAGACATTAGGCATGCTTTAACACTAACATAAAGCTCTACATGTAAGCACAATTCATTAATATTAATTACCTTTAAAGTTTAGGTCTCACTGTACATAATATGATGTCATCAATGGCTGGCACTTGTTTTGAAATGACATGGACGCTTTAAAAAAAAAGGGAGAGCATCAATGAAAAAGAACGAACAAAGCGGGCGTTTTGGAACTGTAAGGCAAACATTCATTAAATTTGACTAAGTGAACGAATTAGTGAACAGATCAAAGAATAGTGCATCAACTTACATGAATATGGGTATATAGACACATATGACACATAGATAAAGCACCATGATAAATGTATCCAACTCGCTGGAAGTTACCTTGAAAAATATTACACCTCTAATTTGTTGTAAATACCACTTGACGTCATTTTGACGTCGCTTTATTGCTCGACCGCGCCCCGGGTCTGTTAAGATGCCTTTCTTTAAATTCCTATAACTTTACCATGGCTTTATGTACTGATGTGAAATTGTGTCTTATAATCAGAAAAAGAACAACGTTTCCAGTGATGCTTGTTTTATTTTTCAGCTACGATAACTAAAGCTTTTGTGAAGAAAGTCTACGAACTTAAATAACAACCCTCGTATGAAGCAACTCTTTTTTGTATGGTTTTTTGTCAGGACTTAAGGAAATGGTTAAATAGTGTCCGTCTGTGTGTAATTCTGTTCGCTTGTCTGATCGTTCATTGTATGCCACTACAAGTGGGTCACTTTGGAGTATTTACCGGAAGTGACGTCACGAGGTATCCACGTCATCGGCGTGACGCGTACACGAGTCATCACGCGACCGTGAGTAATCACGAGGGAATCACGAGGCCCTGAGTCATCACGAGACCCTGAGTCATCGCCGCCACGCGTGAGTCATCAACCGGTCCCGAATCATTAAAACGCGAACGCCGAGTCACTTTCCACGACGCCATAAAACGCCTCTACAGAGACACGGAAGGTCGATATTAAAAAGCAGAAACAACCTTATACAGAAAGTAGCCTAGTTAAGAACGGGTTGACTGTACTGCCAATTACGAATCCACTTTAGGTCGAACTTTTAACTGTTCAGTCCGCGCTACCGTAGGGTAGATCTATACCTAATTCTTCTCGTGTTTTACTTCTTTCCTTCGTCGAACGCGACCCGTGTTTGAAATATAGAACCTATCAGAGAAAATAGAGCGTAAATCATGTTAAACGATCTACATAACGAATTTACTTCTTAGCGGACGGCATTTTTAAGTTTAGAGTAAGGGATATATTAGTCGTGCTTTTCACATTTCCATCGAACCTTTAACCTACGCTGTAGGGAGACGATGCTGTAGGGAGAATAGACACGCGCTTGAGATCCAACCGTGCCTCGATATATATTTGCGCACTTAGGCCATTGTTCGACTCTATCGTATAAAAATATGCGATTATAGACAAAAAGTAACGAATATGTTACAGATCCAAACAAATCATGTTAAGCAGATTGCATATTTTTCTAGTAGAATGAAGGGTATCTCCCCTTATTCAGATTTATATAATTCACAACAGCAGATTATAAGTGCTTGTGTGGCGGCTGTAAAAAGTCGCCCCGTACTTCATTCTCAGTGTTGTTATACTTTCTGGTCCTTTGGAATCATTGATTTCAGCGCATTTACAGTTGAAAGTTGAATTCCGCTTAAGCCGGTGCTAGGGGGCGTGAGTACTGTTGCATATTTCAGTTTTGCTCATGAACAGACTCAATTAAACCGAGTCTGCAATTTTCAGTATTTGCTTTGTTTTCTGTGATTTCAAAGGATCTCCCCTTATTCAGATTTATATTTTGCTTATCTTACAGAAACGAGGAATTTTTCAAAATGGTCCCTTAACCCGCAGGCATTCTCCTTTCCCCCAACGTTATTAACCGTAGAATTCCGTGTCTTCGTAAAATGTCTCAACGTTATATGTCACAGTAGACGCAGTATGGAACCTGATCTGGACTTTCCCCTCGGTATCGTCTCGGCGCTTTTGAAATTACTGAGCTAGTAAGTGTACCCAGTGCGGTCGGACTAAGGGTTAAAAGCATTCTGCCGTGAAAATAACTACAGTCGCGCTTGTATTAAACGGAATAGAAACTGTGAGGAAATAAGTTCGGCCATTTAGGTCCGCTTATATTAAACGAAAATAGAAACTGAGGAAAACGGTTTATCGTAACACGCTTGTACATACGTTGTACCCTTTACCCGCGACTATAATGTGTCATTGAAAACGATTTAAAGATCGGTATTACGTGGAGAACTGCTGCGGACGATAGAGCGTAGCAGACTTCATTTACGCAGTTCCAAACAAACCATTACATTTTGGCAGACTAAAGGTAAAAGGCATTCAGCTAAATACAGTCGAGTCTGTATTAAACGAAAGACGATGATGAAGGGGCCATGCGATATATACAGTAACGTTTATTTATAAAGGGGGTAGAAACTCGGGTAAATGATATCGGTCTGACGTTGTTGTTATCATCACGTAGATTTTTTTTTTAAGAAAGTTGATACATAAAAACGTGTTAATAATAAAAAAATTGAAATCTCAAGGGTTTAAGTATTCTAATTATACGTTCTCTACTTTAATGCTCTCACTCTGTCTGTCTGTCTCTCTCTCTTTCGTTTTATAGCGGCTATAGTATATATCGCGCATAACACTACATGTATCTCTATGACTGTCCGTCCGCCTCACATCAAAGTGATTAGTCAAACTAAGGTGACAGTCAGCGTATACAATAGCGCCGCTATCAAATGAAAGTAGGAGAAAACGTATGTCCTATACATCGTATGGCGTAATAGAAGGGGAAACATAGGCAACAAAGACGATATCGGGGTGTTTGGTATTTTTATTGATAAGATTATACATCGGTTAAAGACAAGTATATATAGTACAGAAAGTTCAGTGTGTTTTGGCGGGAATGCCCGGTGGTCTCATCGAATAGTCTAGCGGCGCCTCGGAAGGTCTCTTCACCCCTCGTCCCCTCTTTGGTTTCCGTTTTTCTTGTAGACGCTTCAGTTGAGATTTAGCCAGTTCGATATCTCGAGCGAGGGGTGTCACCCAGGAAATGGTCCTTCGGCCTTGACCCGTTTGTATAGGTTCGACGATGTAGTCTCCTCGATCATTAGGGTGTACTTTGCCTTCGGCCATGCGTCGAAAATGTCTCCTCTATTCGGTCACCTCCGGGTCACCGGTAGAGTCTTCGGTTCCTTCCCCTTGTAGTTCGTCGGAGTCTACGCTTTCCGTATCGTCGTCGGATTCAGGCTCCTCGTCCGTCTGAGAAGGCGAAGCGTCCTCCGTTTTCATAGGGCACCATTCTTTGACGTGCGTTTGTAAGTAATGAACGTTCGATAGCATAGATCCGCAATCGGCGCAAGACGACGAGTGGATAGGGAACGGTGGTATACAAGGCTCCGTTGGGTTGGGGACTTCCGGCGTTTTCTTGACTCCGACCTCTTTCAGTACATTCACGCGCATGCGCCTGTGCTCTGGCGTGGTTGGTTCAAATCGATCAACATGTACCCGTACGGTCGTTTGACGTCGTCGTCGAAATGACGTAACAGATGTTGAGGATTGGTCGGGTACATTTGTCTGGCTAGAATCATGACGTGTTGTCTGTCCACGGGATTATTGAATAACACCAGGTAATGGCAATGTCTTCGCTGCGTGGGATCCTTGCTGTAGTACAGGTTCTGATTGAGAGCGATGACCGATAAATTTCTATGGTGGCTGCCTTCGGTGAACAGGTCGGTAACTCTCGGGTCTTTGGCCGCTTCCGTCGCCATGTCGTCTAATACGATCAGATTGCGGACGCCGGGGTCTAGAAAGTCGTCTCTCTCCAGGTTCAGCGGAACGCCACGAATAAACTCCACTCTCGGGTGACGGTTCTCCGAATGTCGTCGTACAGCGGCTGCCATCGTTTGTATAACCAGATAATATGTTGCGTATCTTTTCCAGTGCTTTTCCCAAGAGTTGAGAGAGGAATTGCGTCTTGCCGAAAGAAGTAGGTCCGCTCACGAAGCAGGTAAAAGGGTGTTGAAAAGCGAATGGTTCCTGCTGGTGCTGTTGCTGCTGCTTTCTGCTGGTGCTGTTGCTGCTGCTGCTTGCTGTTGCTGCTGTTGCTGCTGCTTGCTGCTGCTGTTGTTGCTGCTGCTGCTTGCTGTTGCTGCTGCTTGCTGCTGCTGTTCCTGCTGCTGCTATTCCTGCTGCTGCTGCTGTTCCTGCTGCTGGACTCCATACTGGGCGTTCTGCGACTAAAAGTTGTGCTTATGATGTAGGTGCCTTCTTAGGTCGTGAGACCAAACGTACGAATTTTGGCAGAAGTTGCAGCGATACATTCTCGTTGGTATGGATAACTGATAATACTGTCAACAACTTTCGACCTCTTATAAACTTTGGTCATTTTTCTCTGAGCCGGTGTTGTTGGGGAGGGGGGGGTGTTATTATAAATGTTGTTGTGATGTTGAATGATTCTTACGTACTCTTTTTTGCTTCCGACACGATTTTCGCTTTACCATTGATTATTAACGTTCCCGTAGAAGTGAAAGAGTTCTCAGGTCTGGCTGACAGTTCATATTCATTCTACACTTGACGTTGGTGATCAATTTCTTTTCAAAAACGAATTTGACGTACACGTAACTCCGTGTCTTCACGCGGTTGAAGCGTTTTCACAGTGTTTAACAAGTCATTATTACCCAATATCTCTATGGCTGTACAGTTATCACCGACACCCGTAAAAGCGGAAGCTAGAAGCCAGTTGGGATTTTCGTCGGAGCAATTAATCACCGTTTCGTACCACTTGTACAACATTACATACAGTAATTTCTGAAAATGCTGAAAGTACGTCTCTTTCAAACTGTCTATTTGCGTTTGTTGATAACCCAGCTCAATCGCGACGAGCTGCCAGTTACATCCGATTCGTTTAGAAAACCTATTCAGTTCGTTGTCCGTTAAAACGCCATTTTCAAATTTGTGTGGGTTGTTATTCATACAGGGTACCACGCTACAGAGTTCGGGAATGTAGTCATCATTTAAGCACGCCAGAGACATCGAGGCGAGTTCTTCCTTGGTTAAGACGGCATCCCTAAAATCAGGAGACCACGGCTCAAAGTATGCTGAATGGTTCAGCGTGACAGGCTCGGGAGATTTCAAATTCATTCTGAAATGAAGAAGACAACTGTGTCAGACAAGTTACAAGCGTATTCAGCGGGAAAAGAAAATGTGACAAAGGGAAATAACTCTCACGGTATAAGAGTTAGGCATTATATAGGAGACAATTTCACCGGTCAATTTATTCCATCTTAAACTTTTCAATATAAGCTTTACTGTATATATCGTATGATCCCTTTCTCATCTTCTTTCCTTTAATACAAGCGCGACTGTATTACTTTTAACTCGAAATTTGATTGGCTAACAAACAGTCACATGTGTAATGCAGTCGATATCGTATTAAGCGACAAGTAATTGCAGCATGGTTCAGATCAACAAAGGTAGGTGACTGTTAAATGCATGTCGCCGTTATAAAACGAACGAGAGACAGACAGACAGACAGAGTGAGAGCACTAAAGTTGAGAACGTATAATTAGAATACTTAAACTCTTGAGATTTCAATTTTTTTTATTAACACTTTAAAGGTTTTTATGTATTAACTTTCTTAAAAAAAAATCTACGTGATGATAACAACAACGTCAGACCGATATCATTTACCCGAGTTTCTACCCCCTTTATAAATAAACGTTACTGTATATATTTTATGGCCCCTTCATCATCGTCTTTCGTTTAATACAGACTCGACTGTATTTAGCTGAATGCCTTTTACCTTTAGTCTGCCAAAATATAATGGTTTGTTTGGAACTGCGTAAATGACGTCTGCTACGCTCTATCGTCCGCAACAGTTCTCCACGTAATACCGATCTTTAAATCGTTTTCAATGACACATTATAGTCGCGGGTAAAGGGTACAACGTATGTACAAGCGTGTTACGATAAACCATTTTCCTCAGTTTCTATTTTTGTTTAATATAAGCGGACCTAAATGGCCGATCTTATTTCCTCACAGTTTCTATTCCGTTTAATACAAGCGCGACTGTAGTTATTTTCACGGCAGAATGCTTTTAACCCTTAGTCCGACCGCACTGGGTACACTAACTAGCTCAGTAATTTCAAAAGCGCTGAGACATTACCGAGGGGAAAGTCCAGATCAGGTTCCATATTGCGTCTACTGTGACATATAACGTTGAGACATTTTACGAAGACACGGAATTCTACGGTTAATAACGTTGGGGGAAAGGAGAATGCCTGCGGGTTAAGGGACCATTTTGAAAAGTTCCTCGTTTCTGTAAGATAAGCAACCCTTCATTCTACTAGAAAAATATGCAATCTGCTTAACATGATTTCTTTGGATCTGTAACATATTCGTTACTTTTTGTCTATAATCGCATATATTTATACGATAGAGTCGAACAATGGCCTAAGTGCGCAAATATATATCGAGGCACAGTTGGATCTCAAGCGCGTGTCTATTCTCCCTACAGCATCGTCTCCCGACAGCGTAGGTTAAAGGTTCGATGGAAATGTGAAAAGCACGACTAATATATCACTTACTCTAAACATAAAAATGCCGTCCGCTAAGAAGTAAATTCGTTATGGAGATCGTTTAACATGATTTACGCTCTATTTTCTCTGATAGGTTCTATATTTTTAACACGGGTCGCGCTCGACGAAGGAAAGAAGTAAAAAACGAGAAGAATTACGGTCTAGATCTACCCTAGGGTAGTCATCTTTAAGTTAATCTGTGAAACGTAAAGGAAGAAAACGGTAAACTTACATTTTTTTCTTAAAACTGTTGTCAGCTAGAGAGATTTTATTCCAAAATTCCGTGTTCACGAATAGATACCGCGCGGCTTCGCTGAAAAGGGTCTCTAGGTGTTCGTATATATAGCCGTCGACGACGTTTGGCGGGAAAAATAGCGTCGGTTTCCATATAAGGCGAGATCGTTTCCGACGTCGACGTGGCGAACTAAAGTCCCGTTAGCGTCGTTCCCTTTTAAGGCTAGCGCGTTCCGGTGGGCCACGTCGAAACCGATCCGGTTCCCACGGTCCGTTACTAAAAATAGACGATGACTCGACGTTCGCGTTTTAATGATTCGGGACCGGGTGATGACCGCGTGATGACTCAGGGCCTTGTGATGACCCCGTGATGACTCAGGGTCGCGTGATGACTCAGGGCCGCGTGATGCCCTCGTGATGACTCACGGTCGCGTGATGACTCGTGTACACGTCACGCCGATGACGTGGACACCGAGTGACGTCACTTCCGGTAAATACTCCAAAGTGACCCACTTGTAGTTATGCCAGTCTGTCTGAATGTTATTGGTTGGATTGAGTAGCTCATGACTACCCAGCATTTCTTTCTTTTAACCACCCACGCGTGGCCATCATATTCAGTATTGAATGTCAGCCATTAATATAGAAGAAGAAGAAGAAGAATGTACACATCTCTCTGTCTGTGCGATTGTTTGTCTGTATATTTGTTTGTCTTTCCTCTCTCTTTCTCACCATAACCCTCACACTCCAATCGCCTCTCTCGTCTCTGTCTCACCGACTCACACACTCACACATGCTCTCTCTCTCCCGTTTCTGTCGTTTTCGACTGGGAACAGACCAACCTCGGGTATAGAAACCCCCATCTTTACCAAAAACCGTGCTTGATTATATAAATACCGTACGGCTATTTATAGTAAACAAAATGTTGTCTAGCACCCCTGAAACTCGAAAAATAATAGTATGGTGATTGGAAATAATCAAATGAGAAAACCTTTCACAGCATTTCTGTGCACACCAATGGCAGATTACTAATGGTACATGTTTATCAGATGAAGAAGATGATGATGATGATGATTATTATTATTATTATTAATATTAGTATCATTAGTTACTGAAATCAATTTGGTTAATCTAGGCAGTGTTATGTTTAAAATGTCACATTTAACTGTGTGGGGAGAAAGAGAGAGAAAGAGATAGAGAGAGAGGGGGAAAGGATCTAGAGAGAGAGAGCGAGAGAACGAAAGGGGGATAGAAAGAGAGATATAGAGAGAAGTCTCTCCCTCTTTCTCTCATTCATTCAGGTTCAAGCTCTTTAGTAAAATCAATGAAATTTTTTCACAATTACAAGCTGCCCTATACATATTAGATCTGAAGTTTTTTTTTATGATCAAAGGTAAAAGTCAAACAAAGGGTAATTAATATTTCAAAGCTTTTAATAGGGTTTCTCTAATTATTTACATTTACCAACATTGATGAAAGTCAATAAGAACAAAGGATACCCCAGTTTGTTCTACCCGGGCATTCCCCCTATAGCACTTTTTATCACGGATCAAAGCTTCCATGTTATATTTACCTCTTTCATCGTCTTAGGCGACTAAAGTTGACGTCCAAACGAAAGTGAGCCGTTTGGACCAGGGGTCTGTTTTATAAAACTTCGTACGACAAAACCGTTTGTAAGTCAAAACTTTAAAATACATTTAATTTGTTATTTCTCTATCTAATTATGTCTTGTGACATATTTTTGGAATCTTCTTGAAAAGACATACTCTCACTTACATATGTACATGCTTGATATGATGAGTGTATAAGAATTATATTTTTGATATTGACTGTACTATACATGTATCTTTTTTATGTATGGACGATAAACACAGGCCCGTAGGAGCTGGGGGTGGTTAACATAGATTTATGTTAGTATTTTACCTGTTTTGAATGAGCAAAATGCCGCGAGAACGCACCAAAGACCATCTAGAAATAAAAACAATCCCGAGGAACATGCCCCGGACCCTCTAGTAACAGTGTGTACACTAATCGGAGGGGGTAGGGGTAGGCTTTTAGGCTAATAGCCAGAAAACAACGTCAAAAATATCCTATATTATTAATTCGTTATTTTAAGCTGAAAATTTAGATGGATTTTTATTAATATTTTACCTGTTTTAAATGCGCAAAACTCCCCCCAGAACGCACCAGAGGCCATCTAAGAATAACATTTTTCCAGATGGAGCATGCCCCCGGACCCCCTAGCTGGAAGGCAACCTGCCTAAAAATGATATCTTAGAAAAATAATTTTTTACATAGATTTATTTTTCGTACGTTTTTAAAAGTCCAAAAGAAATAAATTATCGTTCTGTTCTGTTCTTTTAACCTATTACCCCATAGTCAATACCGGTCTATGTCACCTCAAAATGTTGTGCTTGCTTTTGAACTGGTTCTGATGGATGTTTTATCAAATATGCAATACATGTAAAACAATCCTGTATTAAACGACCACTGGTTGAAATAGTGTGGACATCCTTAAATACAATGAACTGTTTAATGTTGGATAAACAATAGAGAATGCTCTTATATGAGCTTTCTGCATTATTAATTTCCTGCAAAAAACAATCACTTGCAATAAAGGTTCCCCATTAGGGTTTCTTTTGATAGGCGCTGAAACAAGAGCGACTGTGCTTATTAAAGATGAATGCTCGTATGTCATTTGCATTCCAGAATTCCGCGAAATCGTGAGTGACAGTAACAGTATTGGTTGTTTTTTATGTAAAACGCTTTAGTTAATCAATAAAACCCAGGGTCTGCTGCAGGCCGTACCTACATGTACAACCTACCTGTAATATATTAACCACACTATTTTAATACAGCGTTCCCTCTCTACAACGGCCCTCCCAACAACGACTCCCTCCTTATAACGTCGATTGCCTCGGTTCCCTAAACCGGACAATTATGTCTAATGCATTAACTGCTGCAACGTCGTCTGCTTAAAATTGTCGTCTGCTGTTTTTCTTGAATTTACATATAAGTGGACATTTTGATAGAATTAATATAATTATGAGTGACAAACAGCTTGGATCCAGATCAGATGCCGCGTTACACGGCGTCTGATCTGGATTCAAACTGTTTGCAAATCTAAAGCAAAGTCTTTATTTTCCCTCTCTATAACGACTCCCTCCGAACAACTCACACATTAGTGTCTCCCACTGGATGTCGTTGTAGGGAGGGAGCACTGTACTTTCATGTCGTCATGTTGCCATAGAGAAGCCATTGGAAGCGATTAGCGTCGTCACGTGACTAGAACATTGTCAGAAGTACCCGGATGATTGTCAATATCGGAGGAAAGAGACACATGTTCTCGCACACAGTGAGGAGACGAGAATGGCACAGGGTGTCACTTTGTACGTTGGCATCGCCGCTTGGCAAATTGTGAGCCTGTTTTGGGTGGCCAGTGGTATGTTAATCTGTTGTTAATCAATATCAGTTAAAACTCTCTATTACGACCAATACATCGTGTTAGTTATATAGTGTTTAACACAGGTGACTGCTTAAAGAAAGGTGACAGTAAAACAGAAAGCTCCGTAAGAAGTCGTAATACAAAGGTTTTACTGTGTTCATTCTGTATCGTAACCAATTCAGGGATGTTTAACCCATTTATACCCAGTGGATTCCTCCATGTTTATATATTGGATTTGTCCATTTTTTATCAAAGAGATGCCTGATCAAAATTTTCATTTTCTTTTTGTTTTATATTTAAATTTCTATCAGCAAACAGTGTAGACTCTGATCAGACGCCGCATAATGCGGCGTCTGATCAGAGTCTACACTGTTTGCCTATGTCCCATATATGGGATCGTGGTCACAAAATGGGTTGAAGCTTTTCTTTATTCTGTTCAATATGTCCAAACTTTACTGTTTGACATCTGTCAACACAGCACACTCGAACCTTGATTTCTGAACTCGCTTTAACCCATTTCTAAATAAGTATGCCTTTTAACGCATCTTAATTACTCTTTTACTTAAAAAAAGGTTCCAATTTATAGATAGATAGATAGATAGATTTATTTCAATATCATGTAACATGACAATAGTTAACAACACACACATACAGCTTATTTATACAGGTAAAATGACAGTTTTCAGAGGGGCGACTGATCTTGGTCTAAACCGTTTGTAACAGGGCTCCAGAAAATGGAGTAATCTGAACAAATCCAACATTTTTCTCACTTACTACTCATTAGAATCGCCTTTTTTAGACGATTCTAATGAGTAGTGACACCATAGGGTTTGAAGCAGAAATAAAGGTTTTAGTTTTGGAGGTACTCTCTTTATCTGGAACACTGTGTAATTCGTCTTTGTCTATTAAAACTGGTTTATAATCTACATGCAAATATACACAGTTACAACGCCCCGATGGTCCTGATTGACATGGTAGTCTAGGACTGCCATTTCTCCGGATTTTTCCGAAATCTTCTGATTTTTATCCAAGCAGCAGGTAGCTTAAAGCAGGCTGAAAGTAAAGCAGAATGCGCCTTGTGGCGCATTCTTCTTTACGTTCAACCTGATTAAGGTAGTTGCGCTTGCAAAATAGAAAAAAAAGAAATCTTAGGATTTTTCAAGAACATCTTAAGGCGACCATGATGGAAACAATAGAAATATGCTGAATAGAAGGTAATAGAAAACATTGACAAAATCATTCACTAAAATGAGTGTTGAGTGAAAAACATGTGTATTAATGTGAAAAATATATAAAACGTTTTTAATTAAAAAATAATGATACAGTGGGGAATAAATTCTTTGACGAATTTAAACAGAAACGCTTTTTTTATAAAATGTAAAAAGTCACAGTTTAAAAAAATCAGAAAAGAAACTGTTAACGGCTTGTTTTAATCTAAGTAGCGAATACTTTTGGAGTTTGGATCTGACACCAAACTGTTTTGCAATCATGGAAATAGTAGTTTCATCATGAACACGTTTATAGGGAAATTATCGCCTTCTGTCCCAATGAGTAGCCTACTTTAGCTTTTAGCAAATTTGCTGCCCGGTGTCTGATGTGACTACAAACTGTTTGCAATGGAAATAATAGTTTTAGCGTAATCGCGTTTAGTGGAAAGGAATAACGTCTTCTCTACTGTGTACTTTTTGTATATTATTTATTGAATTGTAAACTCTATTTTACCTACTAATCTTCCATAGGCATAATTAAGCATGCATCATAAAAGAGTCCAGTTTCATAAAATATGTATACTGTCTGTACCTATAGTCAGGTCAAATTGAGAATATACACTGTACATGCGTACATAATTATGTTTCCATTTGTAACGCATTCACCCCCTGAAGCGTTTGTAAATATATGTCAAACGCTTATATAAACGGTTAAGAATTAGTTGAGGATAAAAAATTCTGTTTAAAAATGTATTAATTTATTGAGCTCTGCTGGGATTCGAACCCGGGACCCGGCATGTAGGGATAGAGTAGCAAAATAAGTCAAACACTTAGCCCACTCGACCACCGGGCTATATTCATATCTTTGGAATCGATTTAACGTACTTCATTGTGTATCGGTGGAGAGTACATAATTCGGCTCGGGTTTATGCATGAGCCCATTATCAATTTCTATAACGTATTTCGATGCCCACGTATAAAACGATGGAAAATATAAAAAAATAAGATTTGAAGACTTTTCTAGAATGTGTATTTAGGCTGATCATATTTTTTTAATGCCAGATGCATGATAATGCTACACATTTGGTTTTATTTGAGTATTTTCTTTTATTTTTGCAAATACACCATCTGGTTGCGAGTCGCTTTAATGGACGATTCCAATTCAAATTAAGTCTAGTCCATGTTTGACTATTTGGAGTTGCTTTTGCAAAGTGACAAACAAGGCAGTCCTTGATCAAAGGGTTCCTTCAGGAGTCCTTGATTGTTGCGTTTGCGTATAGTTTCGTTTATGCGGGAACGAATAACGTCTTCTTCATTTGAAACATTGTACAGTGGTCCCATCCTACAACGGCCCTCTGAACAATGATTCCATCCTTACAACAACGCTTGGCGCTGTCCCAAAACAAGACAAGTATGTCTAACCACTTCACTGTTCAAAAATCGTCTGCTTAGTAGAATTGCCATCGGCTGTTTTTTCCTCAAAGTTACATATTAATTTACATTTTGACAGAAAAAATATACTGACCAAACGCGGCGTCTGTTCTGGAGTCAAGCTGTTTGCAATGTACGTCAAGTCTTTATTTTTCGTCCACATAACAATTCCCTCCGAACAACACACATACTCTTTGTCGCCGGCTGGGTGTTGTTGTAGAGATGGAACACTGTACAAACAATAGAAAATACATCACGCAGTGTACTTTCCCATTAAATGTGTTTGTTATCTAATGATATCTATGTAATGATGTCAGTGCGAACATGTTATGACCAGGGTCTAAGGTTTTGAATAGTTTGAGTTGAGTCTGAGATCGTTCTCAAGCATTTGAATGGTCAGATTTGAGCTTATCATTGGGGTCTGGTCTCGGTGTCTGATTAGGGCATATACTCTTCGACGATCAGATTCGAATATATCGTTAACATTTCTAAGATACTGTTTTTCTGCACTTTGTTGCATTGAGTTTGTGTTTAGTTTGGATTTAGAGAAATAATAATATTTTCTCTTCTGCACTAGATGTATCTCAAAAGTGTTCGCTCTTGTGTTCTTTGTCAAGTCTGCTTATATTAGAGATTAGATTAAAGAAACTTGTATTGAAATGTTCGTGAATAGTACACACCGTCATGCTCTTGGTCATTATCATCACTCACTATTGCATGCCATGGTCATCAGAACCTACTAAAGTTATATACTTTAAACATACAATTGTCTTCTATAGATATACAGTCCGTTTTATCACGCCACCATTCAAAGTAAAACCCTGGTTGGATCCAAAAAGATACAATGTAAATGGTTGCTGAATGCAGGATAAAATAATGCATAAAGCTCCTATAGGAATTTCCTGCATCAGTGTTTATCCTACATTAAGAAGTCACTTGTTTTCAGCGTGACCCATGATGTTTCAATTCATAGTTGCTTAACACAATACTGAATGTACATGTATATTGTATAATGTAAATCAATATAAACCTTTATCCTACCATGGCTTATCCAGTGTTCCCGCGACTTAAAGTTTATTGTCACGATGACCCGAGTTAACCTTAACCATAAACACGTTTATTCGTAAGCACTAAAAGTGGGTTCATCATCACCTTCATATATATACTGTTGAATCTCGATAACTGGACCTCGCTTAAATCGACCATAACCATGTGTCAAAGGTAAAATGTGAATTAGCCACGTTTTGAATATGGGTATGTCCGACTTGAGCGAGCTACAGTTATTAACAATTAGCTGTGGAAATAATACATGGTTTGACTTAAGTAAGCTCCATTTATCGAGGTTTGACTGTGAACATGTTATAGATTTTTCATTTCTTATTCATAAAGTTGAACACTTAATCCCTTTGATCTCTGATTGTTCTACCGTCAGCTTTAAATGTTTTCCACGTCAGTTATACGGCTGCCTTGTTCTTGTCTATATATTTTAATAGTTCAGATATAACGTCAAACTGTTTTGATCCTGATATGTCGCGGTTCCAGCACACATTTGAACCCATTTGCGCCAAGTAGATTCTTCCACTGTAGTATATTGGATAAGTCCATTTTTATCTAAG
This sequence comes from Gari tellinella, assembly GCA_922989275.2. Lineage (NCBI taxonomy): Eukaryota > Metazoa > Mollusca > Bivalvia > Cardiida > Psammobiidae > Gari > Gari tellinella. The sequence goes on along the minus strand of OV277859.1, from coordinate 12,175,526 downwards.
GGGTGCCTGGTCTAAATTTTCATTTTCGTTTTGTTTTATATTGAAATTCCTATCAGCAAACAGTGTTGACTATGATCAGACGCCGCATAATGCGGCGTCTGATCAGAGTCTACACTGTTTGCCTTTGTCCTTTTACATGTAGAGGACGCTAGGAACAAATAGCCTTGAAATGGATTAACTGCATTCAAATGGTTCTTATATATCAGCACACAATTAGAATCTCGGATGAATACGTTTTGTTATCCTCTTTCGAAACGAAACTAAACGCAAACGAAACGCAATAAAATGTAGGAAATCAAAAGTATATGAAATAAATGGTCAGTTTATTTCAGTTTGGCTTGAAAACTGTTTTGGTATGTTAAGACGCCGAGTAATTTGGAATGTGAGCCGCATCCAAACCTTTTGACACTCAATCTGATATATCTTAACCATTTCACCGCCAAACTATTTTTGAGTTTTTTTACCCCTACACCGTTATTGTGTCGTCTGCTTCAATATTATTGTCTGCATTATCATTTCAAAGTTAGAATTAAGAGAGTATATCATAAGAAATATCGAAACGGGTGTCAAACAGCTTTGATCCTGATCAGACGCCGCGTAACGCGGCGTCTGATCAGGATCAAAACTGATTGCAAATTCGACTGTAGGCGATTCTGGCGGTGAAAGGGTTAAATGTCAGTGAACTCGTTGGGTTATGACGTTATTTAGACTTGAAAGAGGTATGGCAAAGTGAAAACAATGTAGAAATCTCCCAAAGGAGCATTCCGTTTTCCCCTTTAATTGTGACTGAAATATTCTCTTGATCTTTCCCCGTAGTTAACTAAAATCTCTAGTCCATAGCCATTCAAAAGAAGTTACTTTGATGGCGCTCAGAAGTTTGAAGATTTATCAGATTAGACCAACTGTAGCTTTTTTTCTAATTTAGCCTATTAACCAATATATACATGTACACTTTTTATGCCGTTCATTTATTGCTCCACTGAAGATATTAGTAAACATTTATACTGTTATGAATCTGAACCGTAAGAAATAGTCCATATATCCTGACTGATAGAAGCTTAACACACTGCCTTATCCCGAGCACTACAGCTTTGTAGCAACGGAATTGCAATAAAAACAGGTTTTGCAATAATTAATGCAAATCCTGTTTTTATTGCAATTCCGGTTGACAGTTCAACCGGTTTTGCAATAACCGGAATTGCAATAAAATTTTGAAATCGCTCAAAAACGTTTTACTCTATTAGATGAGCATACATACTTGATATTTTTGTGTTTTTTTGGTGTTTTGGGATCCTGTGGCGAAATTTAATGTATTCGTCGGCGCCGGTAAATATATATTTTTTAAATTTCAACAAAATATGACACAGTACTTTACAAAATGTTGTCTTAGATAACAGTGAAACGTGAATGGGGTTATTGCAACTCCGGTTACATGTAACATGATAGAAACAAATTTAATTGCAATAAAAAAAATAATCTGCCACTGTTTTATTGCAAATCCTGTTTTTATTGCAATTCCGGTTGTAAGTTCAACGTTTTTGAGCGATTTCAAAACTTTATTGCAATTCCGGTTATAGCAAAACTGGTTGAACTGTCAACCGGAATTGCAATTACTTTTTTATTGCAATTACATTTGTTTCTATCATGTTAATCGGAGTTGCAATAACCCCATAGTTGCAATAACCCCATAGTTGCCATAACCCCATAGTTGCAATAACCCCATCCCCATTGCAATCATTATTGGCGTTTAAAAATAATCAATTTAGGACAAAAATGATATTATTGTGCAGGCATTCAAATTTGACAATTGACGTGAAATCAGCCTTGGAACATCACTCGGCTGAATTTAACATATTCAACCCTAGTGACAAGAATACTCATCAATAACAGATAACGTACCTGTTAATAGTACACAGTGTAGACCCTGACCAGAATTGGAATAATATTGGCAAAAAACGGGCCAAGTGTTTTCTTTACCGTATAGATAGATAGATAGATAGTTTATTGATACAAAAGGCCATAGGCCCATCAGTACAGGTAAATTCAAAACTCTAAATACATAATCAAAACGTCAATGGTAGATGGTAAAGGTTTTACGTTTGCAAATAAGGAGAGGAAAATGAAACATTTTTTTTTGTAGTTTCAAATTTTATAACTAGGCGTTTGCAACGCAAAATAGTTTTCAAAACAGATTTTTTTGATTTGAAGTCATTGATCAATCCTAAATGATTTTACATTTCATTTGGGTTTAGTGATGTTTCTAATGAGTTCACCTTTCGCGCACTAAAAACGAAATATAAGACACGGATTCTAATCCACGATAGATTAAAACACCTGTCTTGATTGGGTTTTGTTTTAGTTTTGTTTCGTTTTTCTCTCAAAACATTGTCTGCCCTAATGTGTTGTTTATCAATAGCTTATGAATTTAAATACATGTAATATCAAAACTGTTAGCATGCAGTGTTGTAAAATTCCTCTTCTCTGCCTTGATATGTGAGACCATTTCGAAGGTAATTTGATCACTCGGTAGTCGAAAATTTCGATGTTTGATCAGGATCTAAACTGCAGGAACTCGAATCAATGTAACATGTTCACTAGTAATAGGGCTATAACGTACGAATATGTATACTCAAAATGCTGATATCAGGTGACAGAGTCTCTATCATGACAAAGAAGAGGTTAATTTCACTCAATACAATACATGGCATACACTACAGTTCATGTACAGTACTATATCGCACATGACACTATATATACATCTATATACAAAATGAACAGCAAAACCTCTCAATCACGACCACTAAATAAAGGCCAAATGATTGATTATAGTAGAGTTTGGTAAATACTTGTATGCTATTTTCTTCAATGAACCTCGAATCATCTTGTAAATTATTATGACAAATCCATACAAAAATCGAAAGAGTGAATTTGAGGCAGCATAGACTATGATCAGACGCCGAGTTACCTAGAGGCCTGATCATGATCTAAACTGCCAGGCGATAGACATAATAATATACTACCTATGGAACGAGTTTTGATTAACATCTGTATATTCAAATGTAAGATTTTCTATTTAGGGGCTTAAGGGTGTATCCAACCCATAAGCGATATTTTCAAAGTATTAAACTTTTTTTCTATCATTGTTTTTTGAAAGAGCTATTTATGTTGAATGAAAAAATGAAAAAAAATATATATGGTAGTGTCCTTTTTTTGAGCTACAGCGATTTGAAAAAAGGTATGTCAAATTTGGGAGTACAAGCTTCAGTAAAATCTATTTAAAAACAAAACAAAAATGGTAATTTGGGTTTTCTTTATTTATTTCATGTCTATGGTGGTATTTTCACATGTATAAACCAAATTTAGACAAAGCAGGCACCAGGTTTGAACAATATGGATCCTTGAATATCGAAAATATGCTTTATATAGTGCATGATTTTATTAGATTTTATACTTTATAAAAAAAAAGTAAAAATTTTTTAAAATGAAATAGTTCTAGTATTAAACTTTTTCTTATATTCTACCAGATGAAAGCCCATGCTAAGGCAGTTCAAAATATGAAAAGAAATTGAAAGGTCAGTGTTGAAAATTTTGAGTTATTAAAGTAAAAAGAGTTATCTCCCCTTACAAAGTTTACAAAAAAGTACCACATCGATGATATTAAGAGCTTTAAAAATTTCACATTTGGTGCCTTTTTTTCTTAAATTAGTTTTTGTATGAAGACATACTACCATAGATAGGAAATAAATAACACAAAACCAAATTATCATATTTGTTTTTTATTTGAAATGGGTTTTATTGAAGCGGGCTGTTTGAAAAGGACAAAATAAGAGGAAGTGGGTGGGGTAAATTTTACATGGCCGTAGAGCCAACTGTTGTTCAACAAAATGTACAAAATGGAGGAGTATCTGTGGTATACTCGTACTAATGACGATAGTTTTTATCAATTCAGATGTATACATCCTGAGTACAAAGCTAGTATTATCTGGTCTGTGTGCAAGACTTACCCATTTCTAAACGAGCACTGTCGAAATGTTATAGGTTTAATATCTCGAATGAACTCATACCAGATAGAAAAACTTTGCTGTAAGTGTGGTGAGTTATTTTCTGGTGACGTAGGTCATTGTCTTTTTGGATGCTCCTACTTACAGGGTATCCGAAATGACTTCAAACAGTATATTGATACAGAATTTGGATCTCCAGTTCTAGAAATACTAAATACTTTGCAGGCAGATGTATACATAGGGGTGATTCTTGGATCTCATGACAATTCTATAGCTGATTTACTCGATGTTAAGTATGATAAGTTCTTGAAAGCAGGATTAATACATGTTAGTAAATCATGGTCTAGTTTCACTCACTAGTGTTACATGTATATATGAAGCTATGCACACATTTTGTTTTGAACACTTAACCCTAGCGACGGTTATACTCGTCATTTACAATCAGTGTGTATTTTAAGAGTACACTTGTCTTAGGCAGACATTGTAGACCCAGGTAAAAAGCTCATAATTGAGTCCTCGGATCAGGATCTGCACTGTTGGTCATTTTGCAACAAACTGCAGAAAACAACCAGATCTAGCTTTATCTAGATTTAATTTAGAATCTGGATTCATTCATTTAAAGTATTAGGGATGAATGAGTTAGTCACGATCTTCACTGTCGACATGTCTCGAATTTCTTGGATATTTGATGTGGTCGACATGTCAAGATGTGAGTATTATCTCATTACAATATTCATATATATTATTATTTTGCATATTTTTGCATGTATATATTTATTTCTGATTGCTATGTAAATATGTTGTCTGTTTGTATGCTTGAACTCTTCAGTATTGGAGGAAATAAAGAAACTAACTAACTATTATACTTACCTCAAGTAATGAAGAGCAATAACCAATCTTATGAATATTAAGTTACTAAAATTATCGTAATGACACTTGAAAACAATGTGTTTTAGCTTGATGATCTTTAGAATTTTATAGGTAAACAAAGTGGACCCTGGTGAAAGCTCCTGCATGGGTTGTCCTTTCTGGGTCTACTCTGTTTGAAAAGGTGTAAACATTTAATGACTGATGAGTTTACCGCTTTCTTACATGATTCATGCTACAGTGGAGAACATGTTATTCTTTCCCGTTTAAACGTAAACGTACGCAAACGCAAGACACTAAAACGTAGAAAAGTGCAACTTTTGGACAAATCTGATAATTCATGTTTATCTTGGTGGCAAACAATTTGGAGCCTGATCAGACGCCGGGTTACCCGGCGTCTGATCTGGCTCCAAATAAGTTGCACTGCAAATAATAGTTTTAGCATAAACGCGTTTATTGGGAAAGAATAACGTTTTTTCCACTGTATAATGAGGTTAATGTTCTTTGAGGACCATCTAGAAAATTGTGTTTTTTTATACCAAATATGTAATCCACATGAAATTAAATCGTAAATATTATTGCTATTATAATTTTTTTTATTATTATTGTAATAATAGGGCCTAATTATAATTATACTAATGATAATCATAATTATAATAATAATGATAATAACAATTATTATAATAATGGTGATGATGATAATGATGATAATTATTAATATTATTATTGTTATTATTACATCAATACAAATACATTTTTAGCAAAATACCCCACAGCTGGCAAACATTGCAGACCCTGCTCATTTAGAATACCTTGTTAATACCAAGTATACTCGTCACAAGGATTGAATAGATTAGAATATTACCTTAGAAAAGCTCACAACCTTTTATCCCTTAGCTGCCACGGGCGACTACAGTAAACTTTCCAAATTAACCCTTTCATGATCGAAATGGTCGTGAGGTTTTAACCCTTTCGCCGCCAAATTGTCGTCTTCTTGAATATTGTTGTCTGCAATATCGTTTCAAAGTTAAATTTAAGGCAGTATAACTGACGTTATTTCAAAACAAGCGGCAAAACCGTTTTGATCCTGATCAGACGCGGCGTCTGATATGGATCTAAACTGTTTGCAAATGCGCTTTTAATTGACGTCATTGAAAGTGAAAGGGTTAATACAGACCAGACTCCCAGTTTATCAACGTCTGATCAGGATCCAAGCTTTTCTGTTCATTTACTTCTCCAGTTAATTTTTGATAACTATCTGTTACCCGTGTGGGGTACCCGTATTTCAAAGGATTTCAGGACGTTTCGCTACCTGGATTTTCGCTACCCTAGCATGTTCGCTACCATGTGGCTTTCGCGGCTGGTCTTTTCGCTTCCTAGACTTTTTCGCTACCTAATTTTATTTTTCACATATCTTGGGCGTGTTCGATTATCAGTTCCAGAACTGTTTGGAACGATTCCATGGAATTAGTAAATCAAATAAAAACGGAATTGAACCCTTGCAAATATGGTAGTCTGGTTCCCTGCTTAGTATAACTTTGCTGTCGAAGCGATGGCAAATTGTGCCGGGAACCATGATGATACGTAACAATTCTGCTCACACCACCTCCTTGAAAAGAACTGATAGAACAGTTCTGGAATTGAATTCCGGGCCATTCGATTTCGATTCCGTCAATCCCGTCAATTCCGGACTGATAATCGAACACGCCCCTTATTTACTAATATGCATGCGCCGTGCTCCCACGTAATGGATTTTTATTTACTGATCTGGATCCAAACTAACGTAAAGAAATGGAAGAGGTTTTATTGACTAATCTGGATTCATGCTAACGGACAGAAATAAAAATAAATTTTGACAAAATATTTACACAGACGCCACGCGTCCACATAAGAGATTTTTTGTTTATTAATTAATCTGGATCAAACCAATCGAATTATCATATTTAAAAGAGATTTTTTATCAATCTGGATGAAAACTAACGGACATAAATCATTTCAATTTTGACGAAATATTTGCACAGTCTCCACGCGTTCAAATCAGACATTTATATTCCTTTATCTTGATCCGAACTACTGGATCCAACATACGGACATAAATAATTACAACTTTGACGAAATATTTGCGCAGACACCACGCGTCCACATCAATCAAATGCTATCAGAGGTTTTTATTTAGGGAACAAGGGGGTTATTAATTAATCTGGATTCGAACTAACAGACATAAATAGAAGAGATTTTTATATACTAATCTGGATCCAAACTAACCATGACAGATATAATTATAATTTTGACGAAATATTTGTGCAGACGCCACGCGTCAACATGAGAGATTTATATTTAGTAATGGAATCTCCATAAAAGAGTTTTATTTATTTACTCTTCTCAATGCGGAAAATGATTTAGTGATTGGATTTTTGTAGAAGCTGATCTGTATCACTAAAAGAAACGTCATGGCATAAAATTAAGTTTTCAGAAGCGCCTTTCAAAATAGACAACTGCTAATTTCATTTTCAACTAAAACATTCAGATCATTAAACTTTTTCATTTTATCATTTTACGAGTTAATCATAAAATGTTCGTATATTAAGTCATTAACAAAAAATATATATCTTAGTTTGGTAATAAAAAAATGGGGGTAGCGAAAATGTACGGGTAGCGAAACGTCCAGGGTAAAATCACCCTGGGTAGCGAACTGACAGGCGCGAAAGCAACAGGGTAGCGAAACGTCCAGTAACCTTTCAAAGCTATAACGTTACCCGTATTTCAAAGCTATAACGTGGCTTATCCACGGGTGGACTTTGAAACACGGGTAAAGTTCGACATAGGCAAGTTCGAGTTATCAAGGTACACATGTACACCAACAGGGACCGACTCGATTAAATTCCAAACAAATTGTACCAAAAGGTGTGTATAGAACAGAACAGAACATAATTTTATTCAGATTTATACAAAGTACATCAACTCAGTCACATAGTAAATTCACAAACATATAGCAGAGACAATGAGTACAACTGATATTCAGTTTATTCTCACCCTACCGTAACAAAACCTGTCATAACATGAATAATAATTGATAAACCAACACTTGCCATTCTTTCTAGCTAATATAATATCTTTCCATAAAAAACATAACATAAAAACAACTGTAAGCATGCAATTTCAACAGTAACTGCGTATACCAACTGAAACGGCAGCATTTCTGGAGTAAGGACACGGGTTCGTCCTGTGCCGATAATAGCATTGACTACTACTATACGCTTGTTTAGGGAGCATAACAGTCAAACATTGAATGATTATGGTTGTTTCATTAACTGTTTTCACACACAATATGATAAACATGTAGATTCGAGCCATCGAGAGTGCTTTGTATCAGATGATATAATTCATTTTCATAATCGATGTTTAACCCATGTGTGCCCACGATCCCATATATAGGAGATAGGCAAACAGTGTAGACTCTGATCAGACGCCGCATTATGCGGCGTCTGATCAGAGTCTACACTGTTTGCTGATAGGAATTTAACTATAAAACAAAATGAAAATGAAAAATTTGACCAGGCATCCCTTTGATAAAAATGGACTTATCCAATATATAAACATGGAAGAATCCATTTGGTATAAATGTGTTAAACTGCATCCCCTTCACTGCCGTATTCCGAGTGCAATGGATATTTGCAAACGGTTTGCATTTCCGTTTCAGTGGGTAGACGCAGTTACTGTTCAAATTGCATGCTTACAGTTATGTTTTTATGGAAGGATAGTATTATGTTAGCTAGACAGAAATGCAACAAACGTGTTGTTTCATCAATTATTATTCACGATATAACAAGTTTTTATAAGATAGGATGAGAATAAACTGTAAATCAGCTGTACCCGTTGTCTTTTTATATACCCTTTGCCTCAAATGATTTAAAAGTCTGTCGTGTCGGGCGAGAATAAACTGTAAATCAGTTGTACCCGTTGTCTTTTTATATACTCTTTGTCTCAAATGATTGAAAAGTTTATCGTGTCGGGTCCCTGTTGGTACAACTGTATCAATGTGTTGTTCAATATGTACCTGTCGCCTGAAACATCCGTCACTATGCATAATTGAATGTAAATGTGCAATTGTTCTAGTAAAGTATTGTGATCGTTTATCATTTTAAATATTTATACCTGAACGGTTTCAACCATGCGTTCATTTGATATTTCTCATCCGTATAGAAATCGAACATTGATGCAGCCAATCATGTATTAACCCCTTTGCTGCCGTGACGTCATCAATTTGAAACAATTTTTGTCTGCTTTTATTTCTTAAATTTTAATTTTAGCTATTTTGACTGAAGAAATATTGAAATGAGTGTCAAACAGTTTGCCACTTTTTTGTTTAAATTACGTCAGTTATACTGCCTTAAATTTCACTTTGAAACGATATTGCAGACAACAATATTGAAGCAGACGACAATATGGCGGTAAAAAACCTCACGCTAAATGTGATCATGACAGGGTTAAAGGCCCGTTAATACGACCATGTGTCCTATGCAAACAGTGTATCAGAGGGTTAATGCAAGAGCCTTATGATCGGGGTCTGCATTGTTTGTCATATTGCAATAAAGTAATTGTTAAAATCATGTTTAAATAGTCTAAAACGGACCTGATTTAATTGGGAATAAGAACTGTCCATTAAAGGTCTCGGGGTAAATGAGTCAATACGGCTACATAACTGATTTGATTGATTGGTTGTTTGATTGCTGCTGCTGAATGTCCTATTACTAGCGAGGTTATACATCGAGACGCCCAAGAGAGGGATTCTGATACAGTACTTAGAACACTCTAAGGATCCTCTGATTCATGTATGTGATCTAGCAATCATATACGTTCAGAGTCATGCATTTCTATAGGAATTTAGCTGTTTTACTCTTTACAATACAACCGGCGGATATATCATACAGTGCTTATCCTTGCAAACAGTTTGGATCCAGATGAGACGCCGCGTTACGCGGCGTCTCATCAGGATCCAAGCTGTTTGACACTCTAACCAGGTTGTTTTGAAAAGAAATTTTAAAAATTCTTTTTTAGAGCAGTAGCACATGACAATTGTTGCAGACGAACAATTACCCAGAATGCACAAAATTAACTCAACATCGGATGAATACGTCCTGACACTACCCTAATAATTTCAGCGCCAAGCATAAGCATTTCAATGTAGTAGTGTTACTTTCAAATACTAACCACGCTCCTCCCAGGCGCCGAGTATTCATCAATGCATTTTTTTCTATCTTCCTTCTTAATAAACTATATCTTTCTTTTTTATCTGTCTGTTCTCCCCTCTCTGTGTGTCTGTCTCTCTGTTCGTCTGTCTGCATATACAGAATTTTTATTTTATTTTACGGTCTATATATCTTAATATCTGCCACTCTGTCTTCTTACCGAATTGTCTGTCTATCAGACTTTACGTGTGTGTGCCCGTCTGTTAATATGCCTGCCACCCAACCTGTCTGTTTGCCTCAAAACTTGACTTGCCTTATTGATTACTTATCTGTCTGTGTATCTGTCTGACAAGCTGTGATTTTCTCCACTTCTATCTTTATTTGAAAGAGACTGAAAACAGAATAGTGTATTTGCAAACAAAGGATGAGAAAATACTGACGAAAGCAAATGAGTGGCTTTATTTCAGTCAGCATGACTGAAAAATTGTCAGTACGAATATCTTGAACAGCTTATGTCCTGACCAGACGCTGTGTCTAAAACGGCATTAAAAATATGCCCTTTATAAAAAAAAATACAGTTAAAAAATCACCGAATCTTAGGGATTTTTAAAAAATATTTTTCCATGCTTTCTTCGACTCATACAAGAATCAGTAGATCTTGATTTTAACTTCGCTACATAGAGTTATAAAATAGGATAAATAGAGCATTAGATAAGAACAGTCCCCGCTGGTCGAGTGGTCTAGAGCGATGCCTTAAATATTAGGGCATAATTATCTTGTTTGCCTTATACTCAAGATGTTCGAATACCGCCCGTGCTAAAGGTTTTAATTTTAATGTATTCAAGTTTAACACAAACCCTTTTCCTAAACTAATACGGTAGTGTGTGTCTGTAGGCGCCAGACATTCATTTACAATAAAAAGTATTTTTGCATTTAATTTTGTCTCTTTAAAGTGTGTCAACTCTTCTTAATCTTTAAACTGTCCATAATTAAAGAAATACACATAGGCTGATTGTTTTTTCAAATACAATAAAACCTCTCTATAACGACCTCTAAATTATGTTAAATATTAGGTGTTTGCGACAGATGACTGCTCAACGCAAGTTGACAGTTAAACAGAAAGCTCCTTAAGGAGCTCTCTGTTTTACTGTCACATTGCTTTAAGCTGTCACCTGTCTTTTATACAATCAATTAGCCTTCTGTTTAGAGGTCGTAAAAAGAGGGTTTACTGTACAGGTATCTATCGATTCCCTATGGTCAGTTGTAATTGCAAAGGTAATTGTACCAGCTACAGTGGAGAAAAAAATATTCTTTCCCAATAAACGCGTTTACGCTTAAACTATGAATTTCATTGCAAACAGTTTGGAGCCAGATCAGACGCCGGGTAACCCGGTGTCCGATCAGGCTCCAATCTGTTTGCCACTCAGACGAAAATAAATTATGAGAAATGTCAGAAAATAGTTATTTTCCACATTTTAGTAAATTGCGTTTGCGTTTAATTTCGTTTAAACGGGAAAGAATAACGTATTCTCTACTGTATAGCTATACTCAGTCTACAGTACATGTACAAAAGAGAAGACATTATTATTTCCCGCTTAAGCGCAAACGAAACGCAACTGCAATGCTCTAAAATGTAAAAATTGACAACTTTTTGAAATTTCTAACTATCTATTTTAATCTGAGTGACAAACCGTTTGGAGCCTGATAAGACGACGGGTAACGGGGTTACCCGGCATCTGATCTGGCTTTAAACTGGTTGCATTGGAAATAATAATTATAGCGTAAACACGTTTATTCAGAAAGAAAAACCACTTCTTCACTGTAGCTCACTAACCTAATTATCGTCAAATTTAGCGTGTTTACACCTTTACCGACATACCTGTATCACCTGCTTCAATAGTGTTGTCTGCAATATCGTTTGCAAGTTAGATTTCATGCAATATGACTGAAGCAGTTGTCGATACGAATGTCAAACATTACCCCGAGTGCAATGGTTTGGATCCGGATCCCAACTGTTTGACACAATGACATTCATTAACCCATTTATACCCAGTGGATTCTTCCATGTTTATATATTGGATTAGTCCAATTTTTTTATCAAAGGGATGCCTGGTTAAAAATTTCAATATGTTTTATATTGAAATTCCTATCAGCAAACAGTGCAGACTCTGATAACGTTTTTAGTTTTAGTTTTTGTTGTTGTTGTTTTTTGTTTGTTTGTTAAAACATTATAAAATTCAATTTTTAGAAAAAAACAGACGTCAATCGTTTAAAGCAGATTACGACATGGCATTGAAATAATATTCTTATCTGCAATAATTGACGTCTGCTGATGTTCTAAAATAACAATTTTCTAATTATCATTCAGCATTAACAGCGTCAGCGTTTCAAACATATTGGATACTAATGAGACACCGAGTTTATCTAGAGCATAGAGCATAAGGTGCCCCCGCAAGACCGCAACTATTTTAAAATATACACTCAGAGGATCTTCTAACCGATCACTTTTTAAATTCTTATTTTTCGAAACAGGAAATGGCACACTGACGTAATCAGTTTTTGTTTCAAATGATATGTTGAATGTGCATTGAATCGAGTTATTGAATTTTGAGTCTCTCTCTCTACGTTACGTCACACCTCCAAATTCGACAATTAAGGTATTATGCACGTGCGAAGCGTGTATGGAGACAATGGTCGTATTCGAATCAGGGCAACTATCGCGTTAGTTGGAATATTTGTCAACAAGTTCTATTCGAATCACGACTTGATGTTTTCCGTTGACAAAATGTTGTCAAACCCTAAAATCGAGCGTTGATTTAGTCACGTGACCACGTTTATACCACGTGATTAATGTCTCTAGATAAAACAAACATAAAGAACCTCTCAATTAATCGATTGGATCCAGATCACATGGCATTATGTGCGTATATAAAAATTGGGAGCATTACGACTGTTTTAACGGGTGTTTGATTCATTTCCATTCGTCCGGAAGTACAACGTTTTCGTTGACTACAATTTCTATTCGAGTCGGGCCAAAATCGTTGACATCAGTAAATCTTCGCGCGTTTGCTCCGCCCACTTTTCGTTGACCACAAACTCGATGATTCGAATACGACCATTGGTAAACACGGCTTTTGATTTCTTTGTTGGTCATCAATCGTCTAAACAGAAAAACATTTAACATGTCGAGAATGCGGAGTGTACTAATCACAAGAGCACTCGAAATGTTGTGTTCAGAGCCAATGCGAAATACCACGTTAACGTCATGGATGTTTCACGTCCCGTGTGCCCTAAAATCGTTTACATAAGCTAAATATTAAACATAAATTTCATATTTCACCAACTGCATCGCATTTCAACATGTTGTTCGTCAATATCTGCTTGTTTTGAGGTAATTTTGTCTGACCGGTAGTGTGGAGACTAACGTCATAAGCGCCTACAGATGAAAAACTCACATATACGGAATATTTCATGTTTCCACGCATCTACGGTGACTGCTCGCGCATGTCTGGACCGTCGAATATGTCAAAATAACGTAACGAAACTGCGTTAACGGCATCAACGCCAATCTTTTATATGCAAAATTTTATTCTGGCAGCTCAAAATCCACCTTTTGTATTGATACATTAACATTGCACGTCGCAGAAGCCGTTAAGGGTTGCATTCTTTAAGTATTCTGTAAATCTCTCTAAGCCACTGCTGACAGCTAGTGGCATTTTTGGTATTTTACATATTATAAATAAACAGACCAGGAATTGCCTCAGTATTTTTATTTCAGTGCCAGTTGAACAATATTCCATCAATACTTAGATAATGTTTTCAAAGTAATCATTTAAGTGCTACATATGACATCAATGTCGCGTTGAAAGCTGGTAGCCCAACAGACAAATGTTATTCATGACATTGTGACTTGTCATTTTAGGGTTAGGTTACGATTTGATTCATATTTTCCATAATTCGTGATCAATTTTAAATGAAACTTTTCTTCCTATTATGAAACATCTTCATCTCATGGAAAATGTCATTTTTGGCATCCGGATTAACTAACTTTTAGAGTAGCACCTTTAAATCTGACTGATCGGTTAGAAGATCCTCTGAGTGTAGTATTTTAAACATTATCACCATAATGTGACCATAATATTTTATGAATTTAAACTGCCTCCTATGGCTTTGCCTACAATTTTAGAAAAAGTTACTGAGGAAAATATTGATACGGGTGTCAAACAGTGCGGACCCTGATCAGATGTCGAATGACTCGGAGTCTGATGTGGATCCTAACTGTTTTCAAATTGCAGCAAAGTTTAGTTTTGCAGTTAAAGTGTTGTAACCCAAGCCATTTAAACTGTGACAATGTATGTATTATTCATAACCGTGCCCATAACCACGACTGTTTAGAACTGTTTTGCGTAGGTCTCCTCGTTTAATATTAATCAGACACTTTTACATGTACATATACGAACGGCAACAGAACAAGAGACAGAATACGGACGAGCGGGGGGGGGGGGGGGGTGTCGGACGGACGGACGGGTGGATTGCATGCCAGTCAGACATGGACTGACATACAGGCGGACGGATGGATAGCCAGACAGGGACGAATGGACAGAATGAGAGAGAGAGAGAGGGAGGGAGAGATATACAGGAGGGAAAGAGAGAGTCATAGATATAGAAATACTGAGAGACACAAAGATAGACTGCCGATTAGAGAGAGAAAGTGGGAGTGAGAGAAAGACAGAGAGACAGAGACAGAGAGACAAAAACAGAGAACCAGACATACAAACAGACAAACAGACAGAGATACAGAGACAGCGACAGATTCACACAAAGATGCACAGTCAGACAGAGCGAGAAAACGAGTTAGAGAGGGAGAGAGATAGAGAGAGAGACAGACAGACAGACAGGCAGACACACAAAGACAAAAAGAAAGACAGACAGAGGGAGACAAAGCTTTACGAGAGAGAGAGAGAGAGAGAGAGGGGGGGGGAAGGAAGGGAGGGAGAGAGAGAGAGTTAGTAATCAGACACTTTATACCTTTAAACATCATGCAATATAGTAAACAGTGCGTAGTTTTTATCATGTTCTGAAAATCGATGACATAAACCATTTAATTATTTATATCGTAAATTAATACCCTCAAAGACCTACATTTCGAAATGAAACCCAATAAGCTTCAGCAAATTATACGACGGGTATATTCTACATGTTGATGCAATGGATATTGTCAACGGTCCAGCTAATGGCTGTTTATTGGCACAATATACAATGGAGAAAACGTTATTCTTTCCCAATAAACGCGTTTACGCTAAACCTATTATTTCCAGTGCAAACAGTTTGGAGCCAGATCAGACGCATGGTAACCCGGCGTCTGATCAGGCTCCAAACAGTTTGCCACTCAGATAAAAATGAAAAGTCAAAATTGTCAAAAGGTTGTCCTTTTTCTACATTCTAGTGTTTTGCGTTTGCGTTTAAACTGGAAAGAATAACAGATTATCCACTGTATCTTGTCACTATTGATCTTTCAGAGTAGTATAGAGATCTGCCAAAACCATCATCTGCCAAAAATGATGTTTGAGTGTCAAACTGATAAGAAAGTGATTAACATGTTGGATACTGATTAAACGCCGAGTAATTCGATATCTGATCAGGATTAAAACAATGCAAGATTGTTGTTGGCAAGATTATGGTCAAAATCAAGCGATCCTTTGCTATAGACTACAGTCGAAAATCATTGGATCCTGATCTGACGTCAGGATCTAACGCGCTCGGCTACGATACCTTAAGGTCGTAGGATCAATCCAAAGTAGAACATATCATGCGGACAGACTTTAGAAACCGAGGTCCGATGCATCAGTGCTTTAAAATGGACATCCGAAAGAACCAGCGAACTCTGTCTATAATAAGAGTAGTGCATCGCGCCCGGTATTTTCTGTATCCGCTCCCCTCTCAGTATCTGAGGCTTCCAAGTAGCTCATAAAATATATGTCAGAAAACGGACAAGCAAACAAACCAAACTAAACCAAACTGGTTGACGCTCACTTTGAACTCACAAGCTCGCATTTGTATCTGGAAATGATCTGCACTAGCTACAGTGGAGAATCTGTTATTCTTTCCCGTTTAAACGCAAACGAAAAACACTAAAATGTAGAAAAGGACAACCTTTTGACAATTTTTACCCGGTGTCTGAGATGGCTCCAAACTGTTTGCACTGGAAATAATAGGTTTAGCGTAAACGCGTTTATTGGGAAATAATAACGTTTTCTCCACTGTAGATAAAATAATACGCTTTCATATGCTAAAATCAGGATAAAGCATAAATCCCTTTTATGAACAATTTTCTGCTTCACTTTTTTCCACTGCTGTCAGTTTTCATTTGTCTTTAACCCTTTACCCCATATGTTTTTTTTTCTAGTTTTGAAAATAGGTAACTGCTAAAAGCAGGTTGAAAGTAAAGCAGAATACGCCCTAAGGCGCATTCTGCTTTACTTTCAGCCTGCTTTTAGTAACCACCTGCTAGAAATTTAGAAAATATTTCTTCTAATACATATATAGGACTGGATAGATTGGAACTATGTTCTTCCGTTGAGGTTTAAATGGAATGCGCTAAAAGGCGCTTCTATAAGGTAAAGGGTTAACACCGACAGAAAACACTATTTTGAAAGCATGATTCCAATAAATTAATTCGGTTATTCTGCGATGAAGCCACTTTGTACGAAGTCGTGTCCTATAAAATGATATACGAAACCCTCTAACTCGTTCACTGCTTAATGATCGTCTGATGAAAATTTGTCGTCTGCATTTTTATGTCAAATTCCAGCGTTTATTATGACTTAAGGACTGATGACACAAGTATCAAGCAGGTTATCTAGATCCTAATCAGAGACACCGCATTTCGTTACGTCTGATCTGGATCCAAACTAACTGTTAATAAAGACGATTGGGCCATTAACAGTATCCGCTCCCCTCTCAGTATCTGAGGCTTCCAAGTAGCTCATAAAATATATGTCAGAAAACGGACAAGCAAACAAACCAAACTAAACCAAACTGGTTGACGCTCACTTTGAACTCACAAGCTCGCATTTGTATCTGGAAATGATCTGCACTAGCTACAGTGGAGAATCTGTTATTCTTTCCCGTTTAAACGCAAACGAAAAACACTAAAATGTAGAAAAGGACAACCTTTTGACAATTTTTACCCGGTGTCTGAGATGGCTCCAAACTGTTTGCACTGGAAATAATAGGTTTAGCGTAAACGCGTTTATTGGGAAATAATAACGTTTTCTCCACTGTAGATAAAATAATACGCTTTCATATGCTAAAATCAGGATAAAGCATAAATCCCTTTTATGAACAATTTTCTGCTTCACTTTTTTCCACTGCTGTCAGTTTTCATTTGTCTTTAACCCTTTACCCCATATGTTTTTTTTTCTAGTTTTGAAAATAGGTAACTGCTAAAAGCAGGTTGAAAGTAAAGCAGAATACGCCCTAAGGCGCATTCTGCTTTACTTTCAGCCTGCTTTTAGTAACCACCTGCTAGAAATTTAGAAAATATTTCTTCTAATACATATCTAGGACTGGATAGATTGGAACTATTTTCTTCCGTTGAGGTTTAAATGGAATGCGCTAAAAGGCGCTTCTATAAGGTAAAGGGTTAACACCGACAGAAAACACTATTTTGAAAGCATGATTCCAATAAATTAATTCGGTTATTCTGCGATGAAGCCACTTTGTACGAAGTCGTGTCCTATAAAATGATATACGAAACCCTCTAACTCGTTCACTGCTTAATGATCGTCTGATGAAAATTTGTCGTCTGCATTTTTATGTCAAATTCCAGCGTTTATTATGACTTAAGGACTGATGACACAAGTATCAAGCAGGTTATCTAGATCCTAATCAGAGACACCGCATTTCGTTACGTCTGATCTGGATCCAAACTAACTGTTAATAAAGACGATTGGGCCATTAACAGTAAAAGAGTGAAGTCCATTATACCATTGGTTCGTCTATAAAACATCCCCATTGTTTAGAATATTCATGATGTTTAACCGGACAAATAGAAAGTAATCACTAGTCCGTTTTTTCAGATGATCGGATCGATTAACGAGTTAACGCTATCACTCTCAATGACATCATAAAGCGCATTTGTAAACAGTTTTGATCCTGATCAGACGCCGCGTTACGCGGCGTCTGAACAGGATCAAAACTGTTTGCAGCTTGTTTTGAAATTACGTAAGTTATACTGCCTTCAATCTTACTTTGAAAAGATATTGCAGACATCAGAATTGAAGCAGACGACAATATGGCGGTGAAGGGTTAAAAATCTCACGATTAATTTGATCATAAAGGGTTAGCAACAATTGGGATAAAATACCATTACATATGAACCCTCTAGGACTGGTTGATTGAGCACCACATGACATGGTCTCTGAGGATTCTGAATACAGCATCCAGCCGCATGAAAACAACTACAGATATTCGAATACGGATACTGTTAAAATTACTTTCTGAATACGGGATCCAGTGGATTAAACTAATACTGGATACAGCCTATTACAACTACTGCGGTATCTAAATGCGGTATCAATTCGTGTTAAAGCAAGTATATAAAGGCAGTATGTAAGCCAGAATGGCGCATTTTTAAACCTGAATATTCAGGCAGATACGTAATCTAAACATATAAAAAGAAGTAATCCGCGATGATTATGGAGGCAATAAATCTGACAAACACATGAATTGATGGGAAAAGGTCGACTTTTAAATCGGTTTGTTGACATCCGAACAACGACGGAGATTTTCCGAGTTCGTTCGGCTTGCGCCCGGTAAAGATGTTTTCTTATGACCCGTCGGAGTTATTTTTAGATTGGAACATTCTAAAACTTTATAAGGGATGAGTATTCCCTACATCCAGCAAGAAACAGCTGTGTTTATTGCGCGCAGTGTACAGTAGAGAATACACTTTCTTTCCCGTTTAAACGCAAACGCAATACACGTAACTGTGGAAATTTACTTTTAGAAGTTTTAACTATTATTTTAATATGAGTAGCAAATAGGTTGGAGCCTGATCAAACGCCGGGTTACCCGGCGTCTGACCTGGCTCCACTCTGTTTGCAATGGAAATAATAGTTTTGTATACAAATGCGTTTATTGGGAGAGAATAAAATATCAATAAAGTTAGCGCAGCGGTCTCGTACTGCACGGGAACCATACTTATCTCAAGTAGGAAAGTGTTCGACGATGTAGTCGATGTTACCTTGCTTACAGTGGAGAAAATGTTATTCTTTCCCAATAAACGCGTAAACGCTAAAACCATGATTTCAATTGCAAACAGTTTGGAGCATATCAGACGCCGGGTAACCCGGCGTCTGATCACGCACCAAACTGTTTGCCACTCTAACTTACATGAATGGTCAGAATTGTCTAAAGGTTGTCCATTTATGCGTATTATTGCGATGCGTTTGCGTTTCGTTTGCGTTTAAACGGGAAAGAATAACGTTTTCTCCACCGTTACCTTTTAATGGTTATGAACTATTCTGCTCGTGACTCTTATTCGACCTTGCGGAAACTCTCGGAAGCCGACACGAAGATTTGTTATGTAAACAAAAAGCTTATTTTTCCAACCATCTCGATAAGAAATCGGCACATTAATGTATGGTTCTTAAAGAAAGGGGGGCATGTTTCAGGCACCTGACAACGGATTTCGCTTAGTTTTAATACATAGAAAATGTTCTTATATAAGAAATTGCGCGATTTAAACATAAATTTGGGCGACATTCTGGCTTTAAAATATGAGATCCCTGTATCTTCACCCTTTCCACAATAGAAGCGCCTTTTAGCGCATTTAGTTTATTCCTCCGCTGAAGAAAATAGTTCCAATTTATACAGTCATGAATATGTATGATAAGAACTATTCTTTTCATTCTATCAGACGGTAACCTAAAGCAGGCTGAAAGTAAAGCAGAATGCGCCTTAAGGCACATTCTGCTTTACTTTCAGCCTGCTTTTAGCAGTAACCTATTTTCAAAACTAGAAATAGGATATGAGGTATATAGGGTTAAGCCAGTTGCTTTATTAATTGCAAAACCAGTGTTCACTAGTTTTTTCACATTGAACACGAGCGACAACAGTCAAGTTTTAAATGTTATTACTGTCGCTCGTAGTCAATGTCATCACATTGAATCCTAACAATCGATGTGAAGAGTACACTAGGTCTTGTTCATAGTAAACAGTATAGACCATCATCTAGGCGATAGTGGCCCAATGGTTAACACCTTGGACTACGGTACCAGGGGTCGTGAGTTCGATCCCACGCCGGACCAGCGGTCTGACTAGGGGATTTTTCTGAATCCCCGATGATGTACAGGAATGTTCTTGAGCAAGACATGTACCGTGAATTGCTCCTCTCCACCCAGGGGTTAAAATGGGTACCTGTGAAGGGTCTGAGTCGGTACTGCGGCTGCATTTGACTGCGCCATATGTTAGCAGTGCTCATAGGCAAGATGGCTCGATGATCAGGGGAGTATATGTACAGTCGGCTGAGCGGTCATTCGGACTGAAAGTAGACTTTAACTTGGTATATTACTTTTTATCGTTTTGCAATAGCGTGTTCCCTCTCCACAACGGCCCCTCTTACAGCAACGCTAGTCGCTTTTCCCCAAACAAGACAACTATGGCCAACTTTTTCTCGGCTGCAATATCTTCTGCTTAAAATTGTCGTCTGTTGTTTTCCTCAAAGTCACATACTGGACATTTTGACAGAAGAAAACATAATAACGAGTGGGTAACAGCTTGAATCCAGATGAGACGCCACTCAACGTAAGCCAATTTCCCTCCCTTTAAAAACTTTGAGAGAGGGGTCACTGTATATTGTAAATATCAATCATTAATGTGTTGGGTTTTTTTGTTGGTTTTTTAGCTCACCTGAGCTAGCTCAGGGTGAGCTTTTGCAATCATTGAATGTCCGGCGTCCGTCGTGCGTCGTCAACAATTTTAGTGTTTACAATCTAGAGGTCACAATATATATCCAATCTTTCTCAAACTTGCTCAGATGGTAAATTGCCATAAGAGCTCGAAAGAGTTCGATTTTGGTTGAAATTAGATAAATAGATCAAGAGAGATCTACCTTTGAATTGCTGAAAATGCCATATTTAACTGTGTTTACACTCTAGAGGCCACAATATTTATCCAATCTTTCTAAAACTTGCCACGATTGTATATGACTATAAGAGTTCGGATGAGTTCAATTTTGGTTGAAATCGGATAAATAGATCAAGAGTTATCTACCTTTGAATTGCTGAAAATGCCATAATTAAGTGTTTACATTCTAGAGTTCACAGTTTTATATCCAATCTATCTCAAACTTGCTCAGATTGTATATGACTATAAGAGTTCAGACGAGTTTGATTATGGTTGAAATCAGACTTATAGGTCAAGAGTTATCCACCTTTGAATTGCTGAAAATGCCATATTTAACGATGTTTACACTCTAGAGGCCACACATTTTATCCAATCTTTCTCAAACTTACTCAGAATGTATATTACCATAAGACTTCGAATGAGTTCAATTATGGTTGTAATCGGATCAATAGGTCAAGGGTTATCTACCTTTGAATTGCTGAAAATGATATATTTAACAGTGTTTACGCTCTAGAGGCCACACTATTTATCCAAGCTCTCTCAAACTTGCCCAGATTGTATATGACCATAAGAGTTCGAAAAAGAGTGATTATAGTTGGAATCTGACAAATAGATCAAGAGATATCAACCTTTGAATTGCTGAAAATGCCATATTTTACAGCGTTTACACTCTTGCAACTACAGTTTTCAATGGATTTTGATTATACTTGTACACAAAGGATGTAGCTATACGTTCTCGAAGGAGTGCAATTATTGTTGAAATTTAATCATTGTGACAATAGTTACCTGCCCTTGATATACTTTGAAATGCTAGAAAAAGGCTTCATTTCAGTATTGTTTAGGCTCTAGTTATCTTCCTTTGATGTACTCTACTATACTACAGGTCGACAAACTTGAATGGATTTAGAATAAAACATGTGAAATTCAAAGGTAAAGCTATCAGGCTTCATTACAAATGGTGAGCGATATCAGGGCCTTCAGGCCCTCTTGTTTTTTTTATAAAAAACGGACTGCACTTAAATTGTCCCTTTAAATGTTTAAGACCGGTGGCTGTTATAACCCTTTACTCCCTGGCCTGTTTCTAGTTTTGAAGACAGATGACCACTCAAAGCAGGTTTAAAGTGAAGCAGAATATATCTTATTTTTAACCGGGCGCATTCTGTTGAACTTTCTGTCTGCTTTAAGCTACCAATAGCTAGAATATAAGAAAGATTGTATTTCATTTTATTACAGTATAAAGTGGAACTGTTTTCTTAAATGGAGGAATAAATCAAAAGTGTATAACTGCGTATCTATATAGGAAAGGTTTAAGTAATGACATTCCGTTTTACCATCTCTTAAACCTTCATCCTGCTTATAACATATATTGATGCAGTTTGAAAACAGCAAAGACGCAGATCAGACAGCACTTCGATGAGTGTCTTTGTGGGTATGCGCTGTTTTCTTATAGGATCTACAACCACAGGTATGACATGAGTGCACTCTTTCCAAGAAAAACCCTCCTTATTTTATTTGCTTAAATAAAGGACTCCGGCAGCATCCTTCTGACCAGGGTATTCACTGTTTGCATAGGTCAAGTTTACTCTTCACGTGTTTACTGTTTGTCAATGACGAGTATACTCGTCGCTAGGATTGAATGTGTTATAACAGTTAGAAGTTTAAAGCTTTACTTTTATTCTACATGAAACACCGAAAAATATACCTTAATGGTCGCAGTAGATACGTTTAACCATATAAAGTAGAACATCTCTATAACGACCAATAACAGAATGCTAATTTATTGAGTATATAAAAGACAGGTGACAGCTCAAAGCAACGTGGCAGTAAAACAGAAAGCCCCTGAAGGAGCTTTCTGTTTTACTGTCACCTTACCTTAAACAGTCGCCTGTCTGAAACACCTGTTAACATAATTCAGTGGTCTTAATAGAGATGTTTTACTGTATTTACAGCTATAAGAAAGTTACACAGATATAAATTTTGGCATTTTATTTATTCCTCAGGGTTTGAGTTCAATGAAAACTGCCCAGATGACCGAAATGCAATAACGCAAAAGCCTATCTCGGTTTCGGTAAGTAGTCAAGTCAACAGTTCTATAGTTAAAGTTTTCGCCAGTAATTAAAATCATCCTTAACCCTTTACCTGATAGCCTATTTCTAGTACTTAAGATAGGTGACTTCTTAAATCAGATTGAAAGTAAAGCAGAATGCGCCTGAGGGCGCATTCTGCTTTACTTTCAGCCTGCTTTAAGCTATCATGTGTTATAATATAGAAAATATTCCCTATAATACATAGTCATTACTGATTAAATTGGAACTATTTTCTTCAGCGGATGAATATATCATATCCGCTAAAAGTCGCTTCTATAAGGGAAAGGGTTAACTTATAGCCATATATAATTTGTCAAATTTTGATCCGCAAAAATCCATTCGAATTTGTACACACTTGAGAGTAAACATAAATTCTAGTGTTTTTTATTTTAAATAAATCAAGGATGGATAACTCTTGACCAAATGTTTCCATTTTACACAAATGTCATCTAATAAGTCTTACAGTATCATATACATATTTGTGAGCAGATTAAACTAATATCTTAAAATGTGTAGCAGCAAGAGTGCACATAGTCAGGTTCCCGGATGTTTGATTATTTCATATATCAATCCTAATCGGAGTTAATAGGAGACAGGGTACCAGACTAGAGTGCACATTGTAACTGTTTAATGTGGTATTTTAGCACATCAAAGGCATATAACTCTTGGTCCATTGCTACCATTTCACTCATAATCAAAACTGACCTGTGTACTTGATGTTGTGGTCATGATTATACAGTTTATCCAAATTTAATCTAAATACAGTGGAGAATATGTTGTTCTTTCACGTTTAAACGCAAACGAAACGCAAACGCAAAACACTTAAATGTAGAAAAGAACAACCTTTTGACAATTTTGACTTTTCATTTTTATCTTAGTGGCAAACAGTTTGGAGCCTGATCAGACGCCGGGTTACCCGGCGTCTGATCTTGTTCCAAACTGTTTGCACTGGAAATAATAGGTTTAGCGTAAACGCGTTTATTGGGAAAGAATAACAGATTCTCCACTGTACATCCAAATTTGATGACATTATAGTGTGACAAATATTAGAAAAGGACACATTGATACACATCGTGATTGATATTATCATTTGTCAATTAGCCCGATTTCAATTGTTTATTTGACAGATATTGCCCGACCACGCATCTCGACCAATAACTACAAGGAAGGCGTGTCGTTTGGTTTCATCCCTTGCACTGCTTTGCAGTGAATGGGATATTAGCCAACATCAGCTTGCTGAAATCATTGCGTATTGGGATTATACGGGCCATATTGTGATTTCTGCATGTAATCACGAATGAAAAAAAAAGTTATTCATTCGTGATGCAATATATTTATGTAATTCATTATTCTTTGTTTTGGTATTTCAACCCTTCACTGCCATCATGTAATTAGCTTTAAACAGTTGTCATCTGCGTTTATTTCTCAATTCTAATGATTATGCTGTACACGTACAGTGGAGAATCTGTTATTCTTTCCCGTTTAAACGCAAACGTACGCAAACGCAAAGCACTAAAATGTAGAAAAGAACAACGTTTGGACAATTCTGATAATTCTTGTTTATCTTGGTGGCAAACAGTTTGGAGCCTGATCAGACGCCGGGTTACCCGGCGTCTGATCTGGCTCCAAACTGTTTGCACTGCAAATAATAGTTTTAGCGTAAACGCGTTTATTGGTAAAGAATAACAGATTCTCCACTGTATGAGGTTATTTTCTAGTCCGCATACAACAAGGAAATGCATTTAATGTAGTGTGTACTTTTAGATATATTATATTGTGTAAAATAATGTTGTTTATTAATTGAAGTTACATATATTTACAGGTCCTTTGTATGAACCCAAACCTTTCTATACAGCTGACCAGAGCTGGTGATGTCAGAGCACAATACGAGGCTACAGGGCTAGCTGTCGGCTACAAAAGGGAAGGAGAATTCATTCCTTTAGCAGGTATCAACACTTCCAAACTTATTGTCAGCTTCAGACTTTTAACCCTTTCACCACCAAAGTCGTCTAAAATCGACATTGCAAACAGTTTGCATCCAAATCAGACGGCTTCTTATCAGGACCAGGGGCCCGTTTTACTAAACTACTTACGCAAAGTTTTTGCGTAAGTCAACATTTTGAATTTTAATTTATATTTTTTTTATCACTTGCTACAAACAGCAAATAGCCAGATCAGAGGACGCGCTTTTAGCGCGTCCTCTGGTCTGGCTATTTGCTGTTTGCAAACGTTTATGATCGAAAAATAAAAGTAAAACGATTTTGACTTACGCAAAAATTTTGCGTAAGTAGTTTAGTAAAACGGGCCCCAGGACCATGATCCAAACTGTTTGACACTCGTATCGATATTTCATAAGTCATACAAACTGCTATAGTAGATCTCAATCTTACTTTGAAACGGTCTTGCTGACAACACTATTGACGCAAACGACCATATAGCGGTGAAGAGCGGTAAAAAACCTCACGGTTAACTTGTCGTTGAAAGGGTTAATCTATTGTCTGCTTTAGTACTGTTGCCAGCATGATCCATCTGTGTACTGTATCAAATTAAGATTTACAGAAGATTGATCGAAGAAAAACTACATGTATATTGACGTCTGATGTGGCTAGATCGTGTTAGTATAAAGGAAGCAAAGTGTTAAATATTAGAGCTACCACGGAGTACTTATACCGTACTCCATGGATCTAGTATCATCTACTAACACTTTAATAAGACTGCAAAAGTATTAAGGCAAAATAAAAAAAAATACCTGTGTTTCCGGCGGTAACCCGACCGACCCTAGTTGTGTCACCTGCTGTAGGCAGATGTGACACTTAGGGATCACTTTTCCGGCGTCTGTCTGTCCGCACATCCATAAGCAGACGATATTACAGCAGTAAGACGTTAGACATAATTTTCCTGTTTGGGAACTATGGCAATGGTCGTTGTAAGGAGGGAATCGTTGTTGGGAGGGCCGTTGTAGAGGGGTAGCGCTGTAGATCATTGTTGGTGAAATCAATAATATTTGGCAGAAGGACAAACTCAAAAGAATACCAACTGCATGGTTGTCTAAAAGACAGGTGCCAGTTAAAATAAGGATGCACTTAAGGCAGCGAACCCCTTTCTACTTCATTATTTCTTGCTTTGAAATACCACTTGCCTTATAATTTACGTTATAGTTAGAACATATTAAGTTAAATTTTAATGTTTAAGAAGGGGCGTAACGAGCGTTAGCGAGTGGCCCCTTCTTAACCATTAAGATTTCACTTAATATGTTCTAACTTACTTAGAATATAACCTATATTTTTATTGGCCGAGAACTACATAATTCCCACGTATTGTAAATAACGCTGGCTTATTCTGGTTGTGAGATCTCCCAAATATGGCATTCTTTACAACTAGTTGCTACGAGGCGGAGTTATGTATACCGCGCGCAATTAGACACCACGCGACGTCGAAACACAACACAATTCTTAATCATTAAGTGCCGTACTTAATGGGGCGCAAACGGCAGTTTGATTGTTTAAACATGTAGGTTATATTCTAAACTGCGTTTAGCAATCCGTTGTATAAGAGATGGTTCTTCCGTTGAATTGTTGCTTAGCCTATTTGTAACTCCATATTCTCTTTCTAGTTGAAAACTGAAGACAGATGACGCTTTAATAACCCTTAGCCTGCCACTCACGACTATAGCTCCATATGCAAACAGCTTGGGTCCGGATGAGACGCCGAGTAACTCGGCGTCTCATCCGGATCCAAGCTGTTTGACACTCGGACAACATGTTCAGCAATTTTGAGCTACTTTGAAGCACTTTGAAACTTGAAGCAGACAAGAAATATAGCAGACGACAATTTATTCGGCGGGCTAAGTGTTAAAGCAGGTTACCTTATTGCACATTCTGCTTTACTCTCAGCCTGATTTAAGCTACAATGTGCTAGGATATAGAAAATATTTCTTATGGTGTATATATTCATGACTGTATAAAGTGAAACTATTTTCTTCAGTGGAGGAATAATTTAAAGGTTTAAAAAGGTGTACTTATGAAGAAAAGGGTTGACATATATATGACTGTACATTTCTATATTGATATAAATCTTTGGTTAATTCTAGCTTCTTCATATAAAAAATCCGCCCACTATGAACATCTATCTTCTTGCTTATTACATTGGCTAGTAAAAAAAGGAAAGCTATCCCCAGGAAAGAGTCAGACTAATAGCTGACTCATCCCTTAAGAAAACAGTGTGTATATAGATCAGACAGTTCCTTAAGGAGGTTTCTGATCTGGGTCTACAGTGTTTTCCAAAAGTGTCAGTATACCTTAATAACAGGAGAAGGGTTAATATGAAGTTTTATTTGCAGAAACCAAAGATGACTTTCATTTAAGTGCAGCTGAAGAAGGTGTTGACATCACTGACAAGGTGGAAGAAATGAAGATAGTCTTTCCCCATGACATGTGCCCTGAAGGTGAAAGAAAAGGTAAACAATACAAATACAGTCAAAACATGATACTTCCAACTCGCTTAAAATCCACTTTACCAGTTTTTCATAAGTTACATTTCGATAATTCAATCTCGCTTAAGTTGAGCATACCCGTATATCAAAGTTAAAACGTGGCTAAGCCACGTTTTAACTTTGAAATATGGATATGTTCAAACAAACCTGAGTTCAAAGTATCGAGTTTCGACTGTACATTCAAACCTTGATTATTCAAGCTCACTTCAATTGAAAACTACACCTTAACCCTTTGAACCCTAGTCCCTTATATAGGCGTCCTTTTCAAACAGTGTACATGTGAATAGTACACTTGTCCTGTGCAAACAGTGATGACCCAGATCAGAGGGCTCCGAAAGGAGCCCTCTGATCAGGGTCTTCACTGTTTGTCATAATGCCAAACATTGACAAAAACAACCCTTAAAAGTCAGAAATAGACTAAACTAAAATGGAAATTGGAATTGTCCAGTTAAAGTTTTAGGGAGGAAAGAGTTAACTCAACTAAATAGGTTGTTTCCAAGCTTAGGATTTGCCATTTTGATAATTTTTTCATGGCTCTGAGCAAATTATTTACCTTTGTGTAACTTTTGGAGTTGTGACATAACTCCTTCATCAGCATTTGTTATGATGTTGTTATGATGTAATGATGCGCCAAAATAAACAAACATCATTACATTTAGTGCTGAGGAAGGAGTTGTGACAACTCCAAAAATTACACAACGTAGGTAAATAATTTGCTCAGAGTCATGAAAAGTTATCAAAATACACCTAAATTGTATTTCTATTGTAAAGCCACTATATTACTCCCACATAATCAGAATCAAACATTTTTCTTACATGAAATTTATGTCACTATCGTAAGCGTTCCATATAAAAAGAAGTAATACGTGGTGATATTTGAAGCAATATTGCTAACGAACAGTGAAATTTGTGGAAACAAGTAATCAAGTTTGTTTATTTTTGAATAGCGACGAAAATTTACGGACATACTCGGTAAAGCTCATTTGCATAATTCTATACAACAAGTCGAGTGCTTTACAACCAAAGAGAGACAACTCCTTTAAGTTTGGCCGTTAAACTGATGTAATGTATACACATTGTCGCGGCCGAATCAATCACGTGACCTTTATGCGATCGATCGAGAGTTCTCGGAACCAGCCCGTAATCTTATTTGTAAACAAACCCGCTTATAATGTAAACCACCACGATAAGAATTCGACACATTTAGGTAGGATTCTTTACGAAGTGGGTGCATATGTCAGGCTTCTTACACTCGATTTCACTTAGTTTAAATACATAGAAAATGCACACATATAAGAAATTGCGCGTTTTAAACACCAATTTGAGCGGGATTGTGCCTTTAAATTACAACAAGTGACTGCTTAAAGTATGGTGACAGTAAAACAGAAAGCTCCTTAAGGCGCTAGCTTTCTGTTTTACTGTCATTTGGCTTTAAGCAGTCACCTGTCGTAATTACCTCATAATTAACACAATTTAGTGGTCATAATAGAGAGGTTTTACTGTAATTAAGCACAATCATAAATAAAAATCAAGGGACTTAATTGGGAACTGGATTTTTCCGTTTGAAGTTTCAGCAGTGAATGACTTGTTATAAGATAAAGTCAATCTTGGGTTTAGCTGCCACTCAAAAAGTGCTGAAAGTAGCAGCCTAAAGTTGACAGCCTACTTCAGGACAAAATAGCAGGAAACTCGTAACTTTAGTATACTTCTGCTTTACTCATATGTCTGGTATTAATCAGCCTGAGTTGGCTTAAAAGTGTAACAAAGGCCTACTTCTTGAACAAATGGGAGCTTAATCCTATATGCTTAACCCTTTCCCACATAGCATATCTCTAGTATTGAATGTAGGTGTCCACTTAAAGCAGGTTGAAAGTAAAGCAGAATGCGCTTTAAGCGCATTCTGCTTTACTTTCAGCCTGCTTTAAGCTATCATCTGCTAGAATATAGAAAATATTTTGTATTATACATATTTATGAATGTATAAATTGGAACTATTTTCTTCAGGGCAAGAATAAACTGAATGCGCTAAAAGGCGCTTCTATGGGGGAAAGGGTTAAAGCTAGTATAAAAGTATTTTGCAAACACTGTAGAACCTGGTATAAAAGATATTGAAAACGGAATTGAAATTTTGCATTTTTCTAAAAGAAATTCCATGGTAAAAGAAAAGTATGATATATCATGCAAAGGTTACTAAGACCTAAAACTTAGCCTGAGAAACATCATTAGGAAGTATCTGTTTTGACGTTTAATTCGCATAATTATTTCTACTCTGTATAGACACTGCGCCTTGTCCTTATATATATGTGCTGTTCATACTTGAAGGTTATTACTCTCATATCTGTACAGAGTATTTAACTCTATATGTAGAGCTGTACCATGCAATACAAGTACATATAAAACCTCTCTATTACGACCACTAAAACATAGGCTGGCTAATTGATTGCATAAAAGACAGGTGACAGCTTAAGGCAAGGTGATAGTCATCATCATCATCATCATCATCGGTATTTATATTAACGTGCAGGAGTGGGAGTGTCGTCCACATCGGTGGTCCCCCTTCCAGGCAGCTGGCTCACTGCACGCATAGCGGATCTCACATTGGATCTCCATACATCTCTTTCAACAGGGTCGACTTCAGAGAGTTTCCACTCCCGTCTGTCTCTTTCTGCTAAAGCCCTCCAGGTCATCTTGGGCCGCCCTGGCCCACGTCTTCCCTCAATCTGCATGTCACATACTGTTTAATTGCACCACTAGAGCGTTGAACATGTCCGTACCAGCGAAGCCTTTTCTCTCTTAGAATGATATCCAGGTCATCCAGACCAAGTTGCCTCAGCAGCTGGTTTGATGTGACAGTATCCACCTCCTCTGGCTTTACATTGCAGACCTGCCTGATCATTGCTCTGTCGTTGCGACGTAAACGCTGGAGATTTGGGCTTGTCAACGACCAAGTCTCACTTGCATGTAGCATTGCGTTCCGCACGCAGGAGCTATATACACGACCACGGGTCTTGAAGGAGAGGTGTTTAGATGTCAGAACTGGAAGCAGCTCCTTGAACTTCTTCCAAGCAGTTTTCACTCGAGTGGTTGTTGAAAGTTCGCATCCACCGACTGCAGAGAGCATATCCCCCAGGTAGCAAAAGGATACTACAACATCCAGCTTGTCAGTTCCGACCTGAACCTCGTTCTGTGGCCTTCCATCTATGGGCCGGGCTGTTCCTAGGCATCTAGTGCATCTGCAATTGGAGTCCTCTGTCAGACGCTTGAGACCACTACATTTCTTATGCACCCAGTGTTTGCAGCCGTTGCAGTAGATGCTGTTGCTGCCTACACCGGTGCGGCAGATGGCACATGGGAAGTCTCCTGAGCTCTGTAGGAGGTCCAGGCCTGTACCACAGATCATGATCTTGGTCTTCCTGGTATTAACCCTCAATCCCTTTTTCTCCATGCCATCCTTCCAGATCTGTAGCCTACTGACGCACTCACCTAAAGAGTCAGCAATGATGACAAGATCATCAGCGTAAAGGTCCTCCCAAGGCACTCCATCCCGGAACTCACGTGACAGGGCCTCAAGCACAATAATGAAGAGCAGAGGGCTGAGCACGGAGCCCTGGTGTACACCAACCTTCACCTCAAACTCTTCACTGAGA
Source organism: Gari tellinella (assembly GCA_922989275.2). Classification (NCBI taxonomy): domain Eukaryota; kingdom Metazoa; phylum Mollusca; class Bivalvia; order Cardiida; family Psammobiidae; genus Gari; species Gari tellinella. The sequence goes on along the minus strand of OV277859.1, from coordinate 12,144,113 downwards.
CCCTCGCCAACCCGAACACGACTCTGCACATTCTCATACATCCCCTGGATAAGCTTCACGATCCACTCCTCAACCCCAAGCTTTCTCAACGCCCACCAAATCACTTGCCGAGGAACCCGGTCAAATGCCTTCTCTAGGTCCACAAATGCCATGTAGAGCCGCCCATTTACGGCAAGGTATTTCTCCTGCAATTGGCGGATGACAAAGATTGCATCTGTTGTACCTCTCCCTGGAACGAATCCAAACTGGGATTCATCAATTGAGACCACTTATCTTATGAGGCCGTCGACAATCCTCTCTACAACTTTCATGGCCTGCTCCGTCAATTTAAGTCCTCTGTAGTTCCCTCGGTCCAGAGCATCACCCTTTCTCTTATAAAGGCAGACGATGAAGCTCTGGTGATACCAAGAGAGGAGGTTGCTTTGCAGCATCAGCTTCTGGTATGTGACATACGGATAGCCATGCCACCAAAGGGGAAACGCAAGTTCAGTCCTCGTCTGAAAGTGTGGAAGCTGAAAGACCCTGTGACGTATGTCCACTTCCAAGAAGTCTTCCAAGAGCACATGTCTCTAGCTGAAAGTAAAGCAGACCCTACAGCTGAGGAAATCTGGGCACAGCTTAAGACAGGCCTACTGAAGACAACTGAAGAGGTATGTGGCAAGACACGTCCTCACCGGTGGCGGCGTGAAACCTGGTGGTGGAGCAATGAAGTGGAAGGGGCTATCGTAGCTAAACGACAAGCATTCTAGGCATGGAAGGCTGGCATGAGCACAAGGGAGACCTACTGTGAGGCCAAGCGCATAGCCAGACGGGCAGTGCACCATGCACGCCAGAATGCAGACAAGGCGGTATATAAGAATATCGACCCCAAGTCTTCAGAAGTCTTTCGCATTGCAAACCAGATGAGAAGGGAGAATGTTGGTGTAGTGGGCGACAAGCCAGTCAGAAATGATGAAGGGGAGATGGCGTTGAGTGAAGAAGCAAAACAAAAGGCGTGGCTTGAACACTACAAGAGGCTCCTCAACGTTGAGTTTGATTGGGATCCTGAACACCTGTCTGTTGAATCACCACTTGAAGGTGAAAGGAGCTTTCCGTTTCACTGTCATCTTGCCTTAAACACCCAATAAGTAACAAACATTAGTGGTCGTAATAGAGATTTTTTACTGTATACAAATAGGATAAAATGCTATCTTTTAAGAATTACCTGGCAATCCAAAGTAGACCATAGGTTGGGTTTTCTTACCAATCACACCAAGTCAAATACAAACCAGGCTCAAGCTTTATTCTATAAGAAACTTGGAAATGTATTGTTCAATATATCCTTATTCTAGCTTAATATTTAGTTGTTCATATAGGTTCCTGACATCCATTTACAAAAAATAGGGTTTCAGTCTCTTTAAGGACCCTTAAGGAAATTAAGAATTGAAAAGTAAGAGTTATTTTTATGTTTCTTATCTCAGTCCCCGTTGAAGTCCTACTAAAAGTGATGGTTGATGGAAATAAGATCACAGGGCCCCTTACCACAGTGCAGCTGTACTGCAAAAGTAAGTATCTAGCTCCCGCCTACTGCTGCACATGGAAATTAAAGTTTTTATTTTCTGATTTTTGACATCTTTTTCACTATTGAAAGGATTAAACACCTGAGCTAAAGTCATAAGGGACCGATTTTGGATACAAGGTTTAGATACTCTCATATCTAGAGTTATGAAGACATTAATTTCTAGTACAGTGTTCCCTCCTTACAACGTCCGTCCGAACAACTATTCCCTTCTTACAACAACTTGTACCGCTGTTCCCCAAACAAAACAAACCTTTTTCACGGCTGTGATATCATCTGTTTAAAAGTATCATCTGCTGTTCTTCTCAAATTTACTTATTGGACATTTTGACTGAAAAAAACCCATAAAGACGAGTGGCAAACAGTTTGAATCCAGATCAGACACCACGTAACGCGGTCTCTGATCTAGATTCAACCTGTAACCCAATGTCCTTTCACTTTAACAACTTCCTTGCAACAGCACATATAATCTGTGTCCTCCTATAGGTGTTGTTATAGGGAGGGAGCACTGTATAATTACAGTCAAACTTTTGTCAAGGGAGATAATAATTAAGCATATAAGTCACTCTTATGAAATGTGACTACAGCACAAATGTATCCAGAAAGCTATGGGATGTGTTTGTTATACGTCTGCCCTGCATTAAGCAACAACTTGAATATCAAAAATGGATTGTCCAATTGCTTTCATTGTGAGTGGCCACGTAAAGCATGTATGACTCTATTAGGAAAACGTGAGTATTACAAGTATGACAGTATTAGGAAAATAAAGGTTGAAACAATGATGACCGTATTTGAAAATACAGGTTAAAACAAATATGACTGTAATAATTTAGGAGTAAAAAAGTGGAAACAAGCATGGCTGTATTAGGAATAGAGTAGGCTCATTTAAGTATGCATGGCAATATAAGGAATAAAGTAGGTTAATTGAAACATGCATGGCTGTATTTGGAAGAATGTAGGTTTATTGAAACAAGCATGGTTGTATTAGGAATAAAGTAGGTTAATTGAAACAAGCATTGCTGTATTAGGAATAAAGTAGGTTAATTGAAACAAGCATTGCTGTATAAGGAATAAAGTAGGTTAATTGAAACAACCATTGCTGTGATAGGAATAAAGTAGGTTAATTGAAACATGTATTGCTGTATTATAAGTTAAGGGGGTAGGTGCACCTTGGTAAAGTAAATACCAAATTCTTCAAACTTTGCATACTGATAGTAAAATTAGTTTCTATGACAAAACTGGTGAAAAAAGTGGGGGTACCGGACCTTTCTTTTTCACAATTTGAGATTTTTCAAGGCTACCCCCCTAAAATTGAAGCTTCATAAAAACTCCTACTTTTTTGTACTACGGTTTTTCAATCTTTATTTAAACAATCTATTTGTACCAAAAGTATCCTAATTTATATTACCATAGTAAGAATAAACCCTGAAAATAATGTTTTTTCAGTATCCAAAATAAAAATATTTGATTTCACCAGAAAGGAGTAAAATTTACCCCACCCACTTTTTATAATGGGAGAATAAGGCACTGTGAAAATTGCCCTACAAATTGTAGCAAACTAAATACCAAATTTTTTATTTTTTGTTTTTAGCGATGCAAACAAAAAGTTTTAGTAAAATAGCAAATAAAAACACAGGGTCCCGTGCCTTTTAAAAAAGATATAGATCATTTTATAAAAAAAATCCATTTTTTCTCATTTTTTCAATTTTTTGAGTACTTTTATCAAAAATATTTTTTTTCCAAAATATTTCATTTTATCTATTCAGTTATCTATAATTTATACTAAAACTGTACTACCATGAACATTTCATGCTTATATTCTGAGAAATTGAAATGAAATCGGATGTAACAAAATACAGCCTACCTATGAACACAGTGTATGCTGTTAACTACGAATAGGACATAAAACTAAAAAAGTCCCTTCCGGAACGAAAATCCAATTTTTTCCCGGGAAAATAGTGTTTTATTACTGTATGCATTCACCAAAAATGAGTTCTTACCATTTTTTTGAAAACGAGTTCGTAAAATTTTTCGGAAATTTCATAATGCTCAAAAAGACAGGCTGACATCCTTAAGTAAGTTAATAGAAACATGCATTGCTGTATAAGGAATAAATAAGGTTAATTGAAACAAGCATGGCTGTATTATGAAGAAAGTAGATTAATTGAAACATGCATTGCTGTATTATGAAGAAAGTAGATTAATTGAAACATGCATGGCTGTATTAGGAATAAAGTAGGTTAATTGAACCATGCCTTGCTGTATAAGGAATTAAGTAGGTTAATTGAAACAAGCATTGCTGTATTATGAGTAAAGTAGGTTAATTGAAACAAGCATGGCTTTATTAGGAATAAAGTAGGTTAATTGAAACATGCTTTGCTGTATAAGGAATTAAGTAGATAATTGAAACTAGTATTGCTGTATTATGAGTAAAGTAGGTTAATTGAAACATGCATGGCTGTATTAGGAATAAAGTAGGTTAATTAAAACATGCATTGCTGTATGATGAGTACAGTAGGTTAATTGAAACATGCATTGCTGTTTTATGAGTTAAGTAGGTTAATTAAAACAAGCATTGCTGGATAAGGAATAAAGTAAGTTTATTTAAACAAGCATAGCTGTATTAGGAATAAAGTAGGTTAATTGAAACATGCATGGCTGTATAAGAAATAAAATATGTTAATTGAAACAAGCATTGCTGTATTATGAGTAAGATAGGTTAACTGAAACAAGCATAGCTGTATTATGAATAAAGTAGGTTTATTGAAACAAGCATTGCTGTATTAGGTACAAATTAGGTTAATCGAAACAAGTATTGCTGTATTAAGAATGAAGTAGGTTAATTGAAACATGCATGGCTGTATTAGGAATAAAGTAGGTTAATTAAAACAAGCATTGCAGGATAAGGAATAAAGTAGGTTAACTGAAACAAGCATGGCTGTATTATGAACAAATTAGGTTAATCGAAACAAGCATTGCTGTATTAGGAATGAAGTAGGTTAATTGAAACATGCATGGCTGTATAGAGTAGGTGAATGGAAACATGCATTGCTGTTTAATGAGTAAAGTAGGTTAATTGAAACAAGCATTGCTGTATTAGGTACAAATTAGGTTAATCGAAACAAGTATTGCTGTATTAAGAATGAAGTAGGTTAATTGAAACATGCATGGCTGTATTAGGAATAAAGTAGGTTAATTAAAACAAGCATTGCTGGATAAGGAATAAAGTAGGTTAACTGAAACAAGCATGGCTGTATTATGAACAAATTAGGTTAATCGAAACAAGCATTGCTGTATTAGGAATGAAGTAGGTTAATTGAAACATGCATGGCTGTATAGAGTAGGTGAATGGAAACATGCATTGCTGTTTAATGAGTAAAGTAGGTTAATTGAAACAAGCATTGCTGTATTAGGTACAAATTAGGTTAATCGAAACAAGTATTGCTGTATTAAGAATGAAGTAGGTTAATTGAAACATGCATGGCTGTATTAGGAATAAAGTAGGTTAATTAGAACAAGCATTGCTGGATAAGGAATAAAGTAGGTTAACTGAAACAAGCATGGCTGTATTATGAACAAATTAGGTTAATCGAAACAAGCATTGCTGTATTAAGAATGAAGCAGGTTAATTGAAACATGCATGGCTGTATTAGGAATAAAGTAGGTTAATTAAAACAAGCATTGCTGGATAAGGAATAAAGTAGGTTAACTGAAACAAGCATGGCTGTATTATGAACAAATTAGGTTAATCGAAACAAGCATGTCTGTATTAGGAATAGAGTAGGCTCATTTAAGTATGCAGGGCTGTATAAGGAATAAAGTAGGTTAATTGAAACATGCATGGCTGTATTTGGAAGAATGTAGGTTGATTGAAACAAGCATGGTTGTATTAGGAATAAAGTAGGTTAATTGAAACAAGCATTGCTGTATTAGGAATAAAGTAGGTTAATTGAAACAAGCATTGCTGTATAAGGAATAAAGTAGGTTAATTGAAACAAGCATTGCTGTGATAGGAATAAAGTAGGTTAATTGAAACATGTTTTGCTGTATTATAAGTTAAGTAAGTTAATAGAAACATGTATTGCTGTATTATAAGTTAAGTAAGTTAATAGAAACATGTATTGCTGTATAAGGAATAAAGTAGGTTAATTGAGACATGCATTGCTGTATAAGGAATAAAGTAGGTTAATTGAAACAAGCATTGCTGTGATAGGAATAAAGTAGGTTAATTGAAACATGTATTGCTGTATTATAAGTTAAGTAAGTTAATAGAAACATGTATTGCTGTATAAGGAATAAAGTAGGTTAATTGAAACATGCATTGCTGTATTATAAGTTAAGTAAGTTAATAGAAACATGTATTGCTGTATAAGGAATAAAGTAGGTTAATTGAAACAAGCATTGCTGTGATAGGAATAAAGTAGGTTAATTGAAACATGTATTGCTGTATTATAAGTTAAGTAAGTTAATAGAAACATGTATTGCTGTATAAGGAATAAAGTAGGTTAATTGAAACATGCATTGCTGTATTATAAGTTAAGTAAGTTAATAGAAACATGTATTGTTGTATAAGGAATAAAGTAGGTTAATTGAAACAAGCATTGCTGTATTATGAGTAAAGTAGGTTAATTGAAACATGCCTTGCTGTATAAGGAATTAAGTAGGTTAATTGAAACAAGAATTGCTGTATTATGAGTAAAGTAGGTTAATTGAAACAAGCATGGCTTTATTAGGAATAAAGTAGGTTAATTGAAACCTGCATTGCTGTATAGGGAATTAAGTAGGTTAATTGAAACAAGTATTGCTGTATTATGAGTAAAATAGGTTAATTGAAACATGCATGTCTGTATTAGGAATAAAGTAGGTTAATTAAAACATGCATTGCTGTATGATGAGTACAGTAGGTTAATTGAAACATGCATTGCTGTATTATGAGTTAAGTAGGTTAATTGAAACATGCATGGCTGGATTAGGAATAAAGTAAGTTTATTTAAACATGCATGGCTGTATTAGGAATAAAATATGTTAATTGAAACAAGCATTGCTGTATTATGAATAAAGTAGGTTAGTTGAAACAAGCATTGCTGTATTAGGTACAAATTAGGTTAATTGAAACAAGTATTGCTGTATTAAGAATGAAGTAGGTTAATTGAAACATGCATGGCTGTATAGAGTAGGTGAATGGAAACATGCATTGCTGTTTAATGAGTAAAGTAGGTTAATTGAAACAAGCATTGCTGTATTAGGTACAAATTAGGTTTATCGAAACAAGTATTGCTGTATTAAGAATGAAGTAGGTTAATTGAAACATGCATTGCTGTATAGGGAATTAAGTAGGTTAATTGAAACAAGTATTGCTGTATTATGAGTAAAGTAGGTTAATTGAAACATGCATGTCTGTATTAGGAATAAAGTAGGTTAATTAAAACATGCATTGCTGTATGATGAGTACAGTAGGTTAATTGAAACATGCATTGCTGTATTATGAGTTAAGTAGGTTAATTAAAACAAGCATTGCTGGATTAGGAATAAAGTAAGTTTATTTAAACATGCATGGCTGTATTAGGAATAAAATATGTTAATTGAAACATGCATTGCTGTATTATGAATAAAGTAGGTTAATTGAAACAAGCATTGCTGTATTAGGTACAAATTAGGTTAATCGAAACAAGTATTGCTGTATTAAGAATGAAGTAGGTTAATTGAAACATGCATGGCTGTATAGAGTAGGTGAATGGAAACATGCATTGCTGTTTAATGAGTAAAGTAGGTTAATTGAAACAAGCATTGCTGTATTAGGTACAAATTAGGTTAATCGAAACAAGTATTGCTGTATTAAGAATGAAGTAGGTTAATTGAAACATGCATGGCTGTATTAGGAATAAAGTAGGTTAATTAAAACAAGCATTGCTGGATAAGGAATAAAGTAGGTTAACTGAAACAAGCATGGCTGTATTATGAACAAATTAGGTTAATCGAAACAAGCATTGCTGTATTAGGAACGAAGTAGGTTAATTGAAACATGCATGGCTGTATAAAGTAGGTGAATGGAAACATGCATTGCTGTTTAATGAGTAAAGTAGATTAATTGAAACATGCATTGCTGTATTATGACTAAAGTAGGTTAATTGAAACATGCATTGCTGTATTATTAGTAAAGTAGGTTAATTGAAACATGCATTGCTGTATAAAGAATAAAGTAGGTTAAATGAAACATGCATTGCTGTATTATGAATAAAGTAGGTTAATTGAAACAAGCATGGCTGTATAAAGAATAAAGTAGGTTAATTGAAACATGCATTGCTGTATTATTAGTAAATAGGTTAATTGAAACATGCATTGCTGTATAAAGAATAAAGTAGGTTAAATGAAACATGCATTGCTGTATTATGAATAAAGTAAGTTCATTGAAACAAGCATAGCTGTATTAGGAATACAGTAATTAATTTGAAACATGCATTGCTATATTATGAGTAAAGTAGGTTAATTGAAACATGCATTGCTATAATACGAGTAAAGTAGATTAATTGAAACAAGCATGACAGTATAAGTAAACAAAGTAGGTTAATTGAAACAAGCAATCCTATTTTAAAGTATGTTAATTGAAACATGTATGGCTGTATTAGGAATAAAGTAGGTTAATTGAAACATGCATTGTTGTTTTATGAGTAAAGTAGGTTTATTGAAACCAGCATTGCTGTATTATGAGTAAAATAGTTATTTGAAACATGTATGGCTGTATTAGGAATAAATAAGGTTAATTAAAACATGTACTGCTGTATTATGAGAAAAGAAGGTAAATTGAAACAAGCATTATTGTATTATGAGTAGAGTAGATTTATTGAAACAAGCATGGCTGTATTATGAGTAAAGTAGATTTATTGAAAACACGCATTGCTGTATCATGAGTAAAGTAGATTTATTCAAACATGCATGGCTGTATTAGGAATAAAGTAGGTTAATTGAAACAAGCATTACTGTATTATGAGTTAAGTAGGTTTATTGAAACAAGCATGGCTGTATTATGAGTAAAGTAGATTTATTGAAAACACGCATTGCTGTATAATGAGTAAAGTTGATTTATTCAAACATGCATGGCTGAATTAGAAATAAAGTAGGTTAATTGAAACATGTATGGCTATATTATGAGTAAAGTAGATTTATTCAAACATGCATGGCTGTATTAGGAATAAAGTAAGTTAATTGAAACAAGCATTACTGTATTATGAGTAAAATTATATTTATTGAAAACACGCATTGTTGTATTTTGAGTTAAGTAGATTTATTTAAACATGCATGGCTGTATTAGGAATAAAGTAGGTTAATTGAAACACGCATGGCTGTATTATGAGTAAAGAAGGTTAATAGAAATAGTCATGGCCGTTTTTGGAAAAAAGTAGGTTAATTGAAACATGCATTGCTGTATTATGAGTAAAGTAGGTTAATTGTAACAAATATTACTGTATTAGGAATAAATAGGGTTAATTGATACATGCATTGCTGTATTATGAATAAAGTTGGTAAATTGAAGCAAGCATTGCTGTTTTATTAGTAAAGTAGGTTAATTGAAGCATGCATTCCTGTATTAGGAATAAAGTAGGTTAATTGTAACAAATATTACTGTATTAGGAATAAATAGGGTTAATTGATACATGCATTGCTGTATTATGAGTAAAGTTGGTTAATTGATACATGCATTGCTGTATTATGAGTAAAGTAGGTTAATTGATACATGCATTGCTGTATTATGAGTAAGGTAAGTTAATTAAAACAAGCATTGCTGTTTTATTAGTAAAGTAGGTTAATTGAAACATGCATTGCTGTATTATGAGTAAGGTAAGTTAATTGAAACAAGCATTGCTGTTTTATTAGTAAAGTAGGTTAATTGAAACATGCATTGCTGTATTATGAGTAAGGTAAGTTAATTGAAACAAGCATTGCTGTATTATGAGTAAAGTAGGTTAATTGAAAACATGCATTGCTGTATTATAAATAAAGCAGGTTAATTTAAACTTGCATGGCTGTATAATGATTAAAGTAGGTTAATTGAAACAAGCATGGCTGTATTAGGAATAAAGTAGGTTAATTGAAAACATGCATTGCTGTATTATAAATAAAGCAGGTTAATTGAAACAAGCATGGCTGTATAAGAATTAGTAGTTTAGTTGAAACAAGCATGGCTGTATTAAGAACAACGTAGGTTAATTGAAACAAGAAGAGCTGCTGTATAAGGAATAAAATAGTATAATTGAAACAAGCATGGCTGTATTAGGAATAAAGTAGGTTAATTGAAGCAAGCATGGCTTTATTAGGAATAAATTAGGGTAATTGAAACAAGCATTGCAAAGTAGGTTAATTGAAACAATTATGGCTGTTATGGGAATAAAGTAGGTGAATTGAAATAAGCATAGCTGTAATAGAAATAAATAAGGTTAATTGAAACCTGCATTCCTGTTTTATGAGTAAAATAGGTTAATTGCTGTATTGTGAATAAAGTAGATTATTGAAACAAGCATGGCTGTATAAGAATAAGTAGGTTAGTTGAAACAAGCATGGCTGTATGAAGAATAAAAAAGGTTTATTGAAACATACATGGCTGTAGTAGGAATGAAGTTGGTTTATCGAAACATGTATTGCTGTATTATGAGTAAAGTAGATTAATTGAAATAATGATTGCTGTATTATGAGAAAGTATGCTAATTGAAACAAAAATTGCTGTATTATGAATAAAGTAAGTTAATTGAAACATGCATTGCTGTTTTAATAATAAAGTAGGTTTATTGAAACATGCATGGCTGTATTAGGAAAAAGTAGGTTAATTGAACATGCATTGCTGTATTATGAGTAAGGTAGGTTAATTAAAACAAGCATTGTTGTATTAGGAATAAATAAGATTAATTGAAACAAGCATGGCTTTATAAAGAATAAAGTAGGTTAATTGAAACAAGCATGGCTGTATTAGGAATAAAGTAAGTTAATTGAAACATGCATTGCTGTATTATGAGTAAAGTAGGTTAATTGAAACAAGCATTGTTGTATTAGGAACAAAGTAGGTTAATTGAAACAAAAATGGCTGTATTAGGAATAAAATAGGTTAATTGAAACAAGCATGGCTGTATTTGGAATAAAGTAGGTTAATTGAAACAAGCATGGCTTTATAAGGAATAAAGTAGGTTAATTGAAACAAGCATGGCTTATTAGGAATAAAGAAAAATAATTGAAACATGCATCGCTGTATTGTGAGTAAAGTAGGTTAATTGAAGCAAGCATTGCTGTTTTATTAGTAAAGTAGGTTAATTGAAACATGCATTGCTGTATTATGAGTAAGGTAAGTTAATTGAAACAAGCATTGCTGTATTATGAGTAAAGTAGTTTATTGAAACATGCATTGCTGTATTATGAGTAAGGTAAGTTAATTGAAACAAGCATTGCTGTATTATGAGTAAAGTAGTTTATTGAAACATGCATTGCTGTATTATGAGTAAGGTAAGTTAATTGAAACCAGCATTGCTGTATTATGAGTAAAGTAGGTTAATTTAAACTTGCATGGCTGTATAATGATTAAAGTTGGTTAATTGAAACATGCATGGTTGTATGAGAATAAAGTAGGTTAATTGAAAACATGCATTGCTGTATTATAAATAAAGCAGGTTAATTGAAACAAGCATGGCTGTATTAAGAACAAAGTAGTTAATTGAAACAAGAAAAGCTGTATAAGGAATAAAATAGTATAATTGAAACAAGCATGGCTGTATTAGGAATAAAGTAGGTAAATTGAAGCAAGCATGGCTTTATTAGGAATAAATTAGGGTAATTGAAACAAGCATTGCTATATTTTGAGAAAAGTAGGTTAATTGAAACAATTATGGCTGTTATGGGAATAAAGTAGGTGAATTGAAATAAGCATAGCTGTAATAGAAATAAATAAGGTTAATTGAAACCTGCATTCCTGTTTTATGAGTAAAATAGGTTAATTGCTGTATTGTGAATAAAGTAGATTATTGAAACAAGCATGGCTGTATAAGAATAAGTAGGTTAGTTGAAACAAGCATGGCTGTATGAAGAATAAAAAAGGTTTATTGAAACATACATGGCTGTAGTAGGAATGAAGTTGGTTTATCGAAACATGTATTGCTGTATTATGAGTAAGATAGATTAATTGAAATAATGATTGCTGTATTATGAGAAAGTATGCTAATTGAAACAAACATTGCTGTATTATGAATAAAGTAAGTTAATTGAAACATGCATTGCTGTTTTAATAATAAAGTAGGTTTATTGAAACATGCATGGCTGTATTAGGAAAAAGTAGGTTAATTGAAACATGCATTGCTGTATTATGAGTAAAGTAGGTTAATTAAAACAAGCATTGTTGTATTATGAATAAATAAGATTAATTGAAACAAGCATGGCTTTAAAAAGAATAAAGTAGGTTAATTGAAACAAGCATGGCTGTATTAGGAATAAAGTAAGTTAATTGAAACATGCATTGCTGTATTATGAGTAAAGTAGGTTAATTGAAACAAGCATTGTTGTATTAGGAACAAAGTAGGTTAATTGAAACAAAAATGGCTGTATTAGGAATAAAATAGGTGAATTGAAACAAGCATGGCTGTATTTGGAATAAAGTAGGTTAATTGAAACAAGCATGGCTTTATAAGGAATAAAGTAGGTTAATTGAAACAAGCATGGCTGTATTAGGAATAAAGAAAAATAATTGAAACATGCATTGCTGTATTATGAGTAAAGTAGGTTAATTGAAACAAGCATTGCTGTTTTAGGAACAAAGTAGGTTAATTGAAACAAGAATGGCTGTATTAGGAATAAAATAGGTTAATTGAAACAAGCATGGTTGTATTAGGAATAAAGTAGATTAATTGAAACAAGCATGGCTTTATAGATCATAAAGTAGGTTTATTGAAACAAGCATGGCTGTATTAGGAATAAAGTAAGTTAATTGAAACATACTTTGCTGTATTATGAGTAAAGTAGGTTCATTAAAACAAGCATTGCTGGATAAGGAATAAAGTAGGTTAACTGAAACAAGCATGGCTGTATTATGAACAAATTAGGTTAATCGAAACAAGCATTGCTGTATTAGGAACGAAGTAGGTTAATTGAAACATGCATGGCTGTATAAAGTAGGTGAATGGAAACATGCATTGCTGTTTAATGAGTAAAGTAGATTAATTGAAACATGCATTGCTGTATTATGAGTAAAGTAGGTTAATTGAAACAAGAATTGCTGTATTAGGAACAAAGTATGTTAATTGAAACAAGAATGGCTGTATTAGGAATTAAATAGGTTAATTGAAACAAGCATGGCTGTATTAGGAATAAAGTAGGTTAATTGAAACAAGCATGGATTTATAAGGATTAAAGTAGGTTAATTGAAACATGCATTGCTGTATTATGAGTAAAGTAGGTTAATTGAAACAAGCATTGCTGTATTAGGAACAAAGTATGTTAATTGAAACAAGAATGGCTGTATTAGGAATAAAATAGGTTAATTGAAACAAGCATGGCTGTATTAGGAATAAAGTAGGTTAATTGAAACAAACATGGATTTATAAGGATTAAAGTAGGTTAATTGAAACAAGCATGACTGTATTAGGAATAAATAGTTCTAATTAAAACATGCATTGCTGTATTATGAGTAAAGTAAGTTAATTTAGACATGCATTACTTTTTGGGGGAATAAAGTAGGTTAATTGAAACACGAATGGCTGTATTAAGTAGGTTTATTGAAACAAGCATGACTGTATTAGGAATAAAGTAAGTTAATTTAAACAAGTATGATTGTATTTAGAAAAAGGAAACATTTGAAAACAAAAGTCTCTGTTTACTGAAACATTTCTGTTTATTTTCAGAGCCCAGAGTTGGACTGCAAATCGTCTGTCCTCATGGTGTTGGTATAAAACCAAGCAATGTTCCTACCCCCCTAAAAGTGAGATTTGATGTCTACGACATAGAAAATTAAATAAATGTTGTCTCCTTCAAAAGTGTTGTCTGTAAAAAACAAACTCAAATATAGAATCATCCCTGTGAATATTTTGTATTACAATCCAAAGAACACATAGTTTAGAGTAACTGCTTTTGATATACAGTAGAAACTCGATACTTCGAACTTACATCAGTTTGAACACACCCATATTTCAAAGTTAAAACGTGGCTAAGCTACCTGTTAACTTTGAAATACAGGTATGTTTGACTTCAGCAAGCTCAAGTTATCAAACGTCAATGTAAGAAATATGAGTAAATTCGCCTTAAGAGACTTCAAAGTATCGAGTTTTGACTGTACATCGTTGATCCAAATTGTTTACAAAGTGAAGTCAAAGTATAACACAAGTACTAATAAAAGTGATTTTAAGACCGTCACTCTTCATGTTTCTTCCCTGTCTAGAAACAGAATTGTGTGAAACTTTTCTTTTTAATCAGAACTATATTTATATTAACTATCACTACATATACATTACATATACATCTAGAGCTACATTAATATATATTCAAACAACATTTATATTACCTGAGGAAACATCAATTTTATCTAAAACTACAATGCATTACCTAGAACTACGTTGGCAGTATGCTGAACTAAAACTGTTACCTGGAAATACAGTTATATTACCTAGAATTACATTGGCATTACTCAGATAAACATTGGCATTACCTAGATAAACATTGCCATCACCTACAGCTATATTGGTATTGCATGGAACTACAGTGACATTACATAGAACTTCAGTGACATTACCTAGAGCTACAATTACAAACCAGAAATACATTTACATTACCTACATATTGACATTACATATAACTACATTGATATAACAACATTGACATTACCTAGAACTACAAATGGCATTACCTAGAACTACATTAACATTACTTAGAACAACATTGGCATTACCTAGAACTTCAATGAGATTACCTAGAACTATAATGATATTACCTAGAACTGCATTAATATAATTTCATTAACTTTTCCTAGAACTACATTGGCATTACCAAGAACTACAATGAGATTACATAGAACTACAATGAGATTACATAGAACTAAAGTGACAATACCTAGAACAACATTGAGATTACATAGAACTATAGTGGCATAACAACATTAATACTACCAAGAACTATATTGACATTACCTAGAAATATAGTGACATTACCTAGAACTACGTTGACATTACCTATATCTATAGTGACATTACCAAGAACTACAATGACATCAACTAGAAATACAATGACATTACCCAGAACTTCAGTGATATAACTATATTGACATTACCTAGAACTACATTTGCATACCTAGAACTACAATGAGATTACCTAGAACTACAATGAGATTACCTTGAGCTAAAACGGCATTACCTAGAAATACATTAGCATTACCTAAAATTACAGTGACATAACCTAGAACAACAGTGGCATAACCTGGAACTACAATGGCATTACATAGAGCTACAGTGACATTACCTAGGGCTACATTGGCATTACCTAAATATACAGTGAAATTACCTTTAGCTACACTTACATTACCTTGAACTATAGTTACATGGCCTAAAACTATAGTGACATTACCTAGAACCTCATTGACATTACTTAAAAAATTAGTGACATTACCTAGAACTACATTGACATGACCAAGAACTATAGTGGCATTACCTAGAATTACATTGACATGACCAAAAAGCTATAGTGACATTACCTAGAACTACATTGACATGACCAAGAACTATAGTGACATTACCTAGAACTACATTGACATGACAAAAAAACTATAGCGACAGTACCTAGAACTACATTGACATGACCAAAACACTATAGTGACATTTCTTAGAACTACATTGACATGACCAATAACTTAGTGGCATTACCTACAACTACATTGACATGACCAAAAAACTATAGTGACATTACCTAGAACTACATTGACATGACCAAACAACTATAGTGACATTACCTAGAACTACATTGACATGACCAACAAACTATAATTACATTACCTAGAACTACATTGACATGACCAAAAAACTATAGTGACATTACCTAGAGTTACATTGACATGACCAAGAACTATAGTGGCATTACCTAGAACTACATTCACATGACCATGACCTATAGTGGTGTTATCTAGAACTACATTGAAATTACCTAGAACTATAGTGGCATTACCTACAACTACAATGGCATTACCTAGAACTACATTAGCATTACCTAGAACTACAGTGACATTACCTAGAACTATAGTTACATGACCTAAAACTATAGTGACATTACTTATAACTACATTGACATGACCAACAAACTATAATTACATTACCTAGAACTACATTGACATGACCAAAAAACTATAGTGACATTACCTAGAGTTACATTGACATGACCAAGAACTATAGTGGCATTACCTAGAACTACATTCACATGACCATGACCTATAGTGGTGTTATCTAGAACTGCATTGAAATTACCTAGAACTATAGTGGCATTACCTACAACTACAATGGCATTACCTAGAACTACATTAGCATTACCTAGAACTACAGTGACATTACCTAGAACTACAGTGACATTACCTAGAACTACAGTGACATTACCTAGAACTACAGTGACATTACCTAGAAACGGCTGCGTGGCTTAGTGGTAGAGTGTCCGCTTGCAGTGCGGGAGGCTGCGGATTCAATCCCCGGCCGGGTCAAACCAAAGACTTGAAAATTGGTAGTAATGGCTTCCCTCCTTGGCGCTCAGGATTTCGGGTTAGCAATACGACTGGTTCATCGGTGCCAGGATAAAGTGACCAGCCAGGTACAGTCCCATTGGTGCACCTAAAAAGTGCCCCTTCTCATAATCATCAGAATTGATGACGTAGAAGTAATAAATAGAAACTACAGTGACATTACCTATCATTACATTGGCATTATCTAAAACTCCAGTGACATTACCTAGAACTACATTAGCATTACCTAGCACTACATTGACATTACCTAGCATTACAATGACATTTCCTAGAATTACATTGGCATTAACTAGAACTCCATTGACATTACTTAGAATTACAAAGGCATTAATAATCTAGAGCTACATTGACACTACCATTGACTAATTTTACTTTGACTTAAGCACTACAATGACATTATTTAAAAACTACATTTAAAAGATACATTGGTACATGCCTTTATGTCTTATGGCAGCTTAGGTACATTTAATACAGAAATATTTTTTCGAAAATTCTGCATTACATTTGTCCTGCATTGAGCAGCCAACTGATTTAAAGTTTCTTATTATTCTTAATTGAGCCGTTGTTTAACCCTTTCCCCACTAGTAGCTACTTTTAGCGTATTTAATTTATTCCTTCGCTGAAGAAAACAGTTTCAGTTTATACCCTCATGAACAATTACAATTACAAATTTTTATATAGCCTAGCAGATTTTAGCTTAAAGCAGGCTGAAAGTATAGCAGAATGTGCCTTAAGGCACATTCTGCTTTACTTTCAACCTGCTTTAAGTGGTCACCTGTCTTCAAAACTAGAAACAGGCTATGAGGTAAAGGGTTAATACAACTGATACAGGTATTACAGTAACTGTTCCTAGAACTAAGTTGACATTACATGTACTAACTATTTACACTACTAAGATTCAGGGCTACCATTTCTCCGGATTTTTCCTAAATCTCCGGATTTTTTTCCCCAGTTCATGGTAGCTTAAAGCAGACTGAAAGTAAAGCAAAATGCGCCATAAGGTGCATTCTGCTTTACTTACAGCCTGCTTTAAGTGGTCGCATGTCAAAAAACAAGAAAAAAGCTATGGGGTAAAGGTACGATTCGTTAAATCGCACTTGAAAATGCACATTTTGAAATCTTAGGGTTTTTCATGTCAATTTATGGCAGCCCTGAAGATTTAATAAGGGTATGCAAATAATGTCTTGCTGTTGTTTGACAGGACTTTTGTGGTGAACAGTTTCGTGTTGTGGCACTGATCCCAGAAAGCAGCGAGTGGCCTATCAGTGAATGGAGGATCACTCAAGATGGTGATGGTAAGTTTATTCTTATTTGAAACTAGAATTGTATAACTGTGCCATAAAAATATTACTCTTTGAACCTCATACTTTTCTGCTATACTATCAAACTGTCATACTAACTTCCCCCTAATAGCAACTTTGTGTATTATAGTACTCTAAAAAATCATCCCATGGGCTCCAGATAAGAGGGAGTAAACCCTATATAGTGTTACTACTCATTAGAATCGTCTCGAAGAGACGATTCTAATGAGTAGTAGCACTATATGGTTTAATGCAAAAATAAAGATTTTAATTTTTTTTAATACTCCCTCATCTTGAGCTCTGATTCTAACACATTTTCACATATTTCATATATACCCTTTCCTGGTTTCTCCCCAATAGGTGTGACTGTAATTCTTAGTTTATCTCATACAAATATTAATTGCATTAAATCTTGTATAAAATGTCCACATACAGTTCAACTTCGATATCTCGAAATCGATTAAGTCGAACATACCGGTAGTGCAAAGTTAAAACGTGGCTTAGCCACATTTTAACTTTGAACTACGGGTATGTTCGTCCTAACAGAACATGAATTAATGCAAATCATGTGTTTAAACATTGGATAGTTCGAGTTAAGCGAGTTTGAGATATCAAAGTTTTACTGTAATAGAAAAAACTATGTTTATCTTAAAAACAGGTGATTGCTTAAAGGCACAATCCCGCTCAAATTGGTGTTTAAAACGCGCAATTTCTTATATGTGTGCATTTTCTATGTATTAAAACTAAGTGAAATCGAGTGTAAGAAGCCTGACATATGCACCCACTTCGTAAAGAATCCTACCTAAATGTGTCGAATTCTTATCGTGGTGGTTTACATTATAAGCGGGTTTGTTTACAAATAAGATTACGGGCTGGTTCCGAGAACTCTCGATCGATCGCATAAAGGTCACGTGATTGATTCGGTCGCGACAATGTGTATCATTGCATCAGTTTAACGGCCAAACTTAAAGGAGTTGTCTCTCTTTGGTTGTAAAGCACTCGACTTGTTGTATATGGCATTACTGAAACAGGCTATCGGGTAGAGGGTTAAAGCCACTATATTACTCCCACATAAACAGAATCAAACATTTTTCTTACATGAAATTTATGTCACTATCGTAAGCGTTCCATATAAAAAGAAGTAATACGTGGTGATATTTGAAGCAATATTGCTAACGAACAGTGAAATTTGTGGAAACAAGTAATCAAGTTTGTTTATTTTTGAATAGCGACGAAAATTTACGGACATACTCGGTAAAGCTCATTTGCATAATTCTATACAACAAGTCGAGTGCTTTACAACCAAAGAGAGACAACTCCTTTAAGTTTGGCCGTTAAACTGATGCAATGATACACATTGTCGCGACCGAATCAATCACGTGACCTTTATGCGATCGATCGAGAGTTCTCGGAACCAGCCCGTAATCTTATTTGTAAACAAACCCGCTTATAATGTAAACCACCACGATAAGAATTCGACACATTTAGGTAGGATTCTTTACGAAGTGGGTGCATATGTCAGGCTTCTTACACTCGATTTCACTTAGTTTTAATACATAGAAAATGCACACATATAAGAAATTGCGCGTTTTAAACACCAATTTGAGCGGGATTGTGCCTTTAATACATATGCCTAATTAGAACAAGATGAAAGTGAAACAGAAAACTCCTGTCAATTTAACACACTCCGTATTTTGTTTCATCTTCCTTAAAGAGATTTTAAACAAGATTTTGCAAAATCAATGTAAATAGATGTCTGGGGCCCGTTTCATAAAACTTCGTACGATAAAAACGATCGTAAGTCAGATTATAAAAGTCTCAATTGTTATTTATTTCTCCATCTAATCCTGTCTTGTGACATCATTTTGGAATCGTCTTGAAAAGACGATTCCAAAAAGACGTCACAAGACAGGATTAGATGGAGAAATCAGAAACTACATGTATTTTAAAGTTTTGACTTACGACCGTTTTTGTCGTACGAAGTTTTATGAAATGGGCCCCAGATGTCTACCGGTATATTATCCTATTTTTCTGACATGGCCAAGTTATTTTTAGAACAGAATAGTTTATAATGGTAATAGGAAACAAGGTAACATCGGATATATGTTTGTTCACTTTCCTACTTGAGCTGAGCATGATCCTTGTGCAGCACGAGACCGCTGCACTAAAATTACTGATACAATGCATGTTATTACTTCCCAATAATTGCATTCACACTAAAACTATTATTTTCATTGCAAACAAGTTGATGCCAGATCAGATGCTGGGTAACCTGGTGTCTGATCAGGCTCCAGAAAGTTTTTAAAATATTTTTCTACATTTTAGTGCATTGGGTTTGCATTTCAACGGGAAAATAATGTCTTCTCTATTGTACATCATACACACAATAAAAACAGCTATCCGTATCTCTAGCTATCTACAGAAATCATCGAGTACGCTAACCATCCCTTTTAAAGTTTTAGAATTTTCCAATCTAAATATAACTTGGCCATGTCAGAAAAAACACCAATATAAACAAGTAAATATAAGTTTAAATAAAGATAAGGATTTGTTATAAATTATTTAGCTGGCATCTCTTGTGAGATCTGTAGTTGCTCTTTGTTACTACATGTAGAGGTTGATATAAAAACTAATAGAAGGGGTGGACAATGCATTATAAGAGTGACAGCTAGGGTAGAAATTTGTAATTGAAATATCAAAGTATAAAGTTGCAACCCAGAGATATTCCCTAGGCTAACCCTTTCAACCCTACAGCACTCTGTAGAAATTACTGATTATACATGCAAACAGTGTAGACCCTGATAAGAGGGCTCCTATAGGAGCCCTCTGAACAGGGTCTGCACTGTTTGGTATTTTCATTTGTTTTTGTTGAACAAACCAAACATGCAATAGTAGACTGGTTCAAAAGTCTTGTACTAGAAAAGTCCAAAAGGATAATAAATAACCCACAAGAGAAATTTAGGGTTAAAAGGATTAAGTAATAAACTGTAATTCCCTTTGCACAATAATTACAATATCATTCTTATAGCCTGATATATAAAACTCCATCCACTGTGAACATGCACATATCACCTAAACTGCATTGACTGTATTACTTTAGCTAACAAAATATGGATTTCTTTCCAGGAAAGAGTCTCGATGATGTTAATGTCTGACTTAGACAGATCCTATAGCGATACACTGCAGACACTAATCGGGTAGCTCTGTAGAAGCTGTTAAATCTGGATCAAAACTGTCTTCCAAAACCATCAATATACACTAATATGATGGAGTAATATCATGAGAATGAGTGAAGTTTTGAGATTTTTTTCTACTTTTAGAGATATTGAGGCTTGATGAGGACATGAAATCCAGCACAAAGAGACACACCACCATTGTGGATCTCACAGAAGCAGCTAAATCGTGGACCCTACATGAACCAATTTCTGCAGATGCTCCTTATGCCAACACTAGTAAATAAAACCAAACTGTGTAAACCCATGTCCCAATAAATACGCCCTTTTACACCTCTAATTCATTCCTCTACTGAAGAAAATAATTCCAGTTTATACAGCCATGGAAATGCATCAAAAGAAATATTTTGTATATTCTAGCAGAGGGTAGCTCAAAGCAGGCTGAAAATAAAGCAGAATGTGCCTTAAGGCACATTCTGCTTTACTTTCATCCTGCTTTAAGTGGACACATGTTTTCAAAACTCAAAGAAATAGGCTATGGGGTATGGGTTAACCCTTTCCTTCCTGATTAACTCTTCAAGGTTGGTTTTGCCTATGTATTGTGCTATGACAATTAAACACTACAGATCAAGCCCTCTGGTCTTTGTGTTCACTGGATGCATTAGGTCAAACGTACTCATCACAGGTACACTATAGCTATATGCAAAGGACACTTATTCTGATCAGGGTCTACACTGTTTGTAAAATACATACATGCATATTATTTTCCAGCACAGACAGGGGTTACCCTTCTTTATGTTGCTTTTTTCTTGTGAAATATTCCACCTTTGAAAAGTCAGGTACAGTTTACTTTTTATTGCTGATTTAAGGAAAATAAAATACAGTCAAAACTTAGCCACATTTTAACTTTGAAATATATTTATACCCCCACCACTAGTGGTGGGGGCTATATAGGAAACGCCTTGTCCGTCCATCAGTCGCTCGGTCCGTCCGTCGCATTTTTCCGGGACATTTGCCTTTTTCTTAAAAACTGTTTCTGATACCGTCTTCATACATTATCAATGTTATTTGGGGACACTTATTGATAGATTTCATAACTCTTGCACCAAATTTGACAGAATTATGCCCCTTTTTAACTTGATTTTTTTGTCTCTTAATTGAGAGTTTTTTCTTTGAACATGCCATTTTCTTGAAAACTATTCATGATATTGTCTTCAAACTTAGTACACATTATAAATGTTGTATTGTGAGACTTTTCATGAAATTTGACAACTCTTGCACTAAATTTGACAGAATTATGCCCCTTTATAACTAGAAATTTTGTTCTAATTTCTTGGAACATGCCATTTTCTTGAAAGCTATTCATGATATTGTCTTCAAACGTGGTACACATTAGTAGTGTTGTATTGTGAGACTTTTCTTCAAGTGTGACAACTCTTGCATTACATTTGACAGAATTTTGCTCTTTTTCAACTTGAAATTTAGTTCCTTAATATGCATGTATTATTCTTTCTACATGTCATTGTGCTGTTTGTGACAGGTCAATTTGGAGAGGAGGTATCAATCACCTTTAGTGATAGCTCTAGTTATGTTTGACTTTAAAGCGAAATAGTCTGATCAACTTATTAGATACAGGTACAGTCGATTAAGGTGACTTTGAAGTATTGAGTTATGACTGTAAAACAAACTGTACAAAAACTGATAGAGCGACTCTGATCAGGGGCTACTAGTTCTGTTTGCAAAATATACATTGATACATGTACTCAATAGGTTTCCAGCATTGATATATTGACTTATAGGAAGTTGAAGTAGACTGCTTCTTTAGAAGTACTCTGCTTTACTTCAATACAACCTGCTTTAAGCAGTCAAAGCTAGAAACAGGCAACCATGGAGGGGCACAAACACCTGCCTTTATATAAAAAAAATAAGTTTTCTAATTATTTTGTGTTTTTATCACATATGGTTTCCTTTGTCAATGAAACAAACATAAAAAAGTAACCATTACACTTAAGGTTTGATGTTTATTGAATTGGAAAGCATGATGTTTGCATCTTATATATATAATGGCACTCAACAGTTGTGTAGAATGTGTTTTGTTTCTTTATGGAGGCTTTCTACAATTTGTTATCTGCATTTAACCTTTATTCTGCTGATACATTGTATTATAATATTATAATTATATTAACGTTTTGCTAAAACAGTGTTGACCCAGATCTGACAGCTCCTTAGGAGCTATATTTGATCATGGTCTACACTGTTCTCATATGATCTGATTGAGCTGAGTCTGTAGTCTTTAATGTGTTTAATTTGTTTTTGACAAAGATTATATAGTTCAGATGATATGTACATGTACAGTAAAACCTCGCTATTATTTACAGTAACGACCACATAATGAAGGCTAATTGATTGTATAAGTATAGGTTAGACCATGGTTGCAAGCGAATAAACGATATAGTTCTCGGGGGCGTAGCCCCCGAGAACTATGTCGTTTATTCGCGCGCAACCATGGTCTAACCTATTTAGCACTGGCTTGGGCTCGAGGAAAACAAGAAAACCATTCGTTTCTGATTTCTGTTTTAGACGAAAAAGTCATTTTGTTTGTAATATTTTACTAAAATTGAAAGGTTATTTCAAATGATAAGTTTGAGACATTAAGCATGCTTTAACACCAACATAAATAACGCTTACACTCAGTGCAAAAAGAAACGCACACATTTATTACAATATTAACTGTATGTAGAAGGAACGTATTTGTGAAATAATCTTTTCATTACAGTCAGTAGTTCCGTCTTGGGCTATCAAGGTTGAAAATGGGAGGTTTATCATTGAATTGGTATCATCACAACCTGTACAAATCGGTGCGGTGTTTTCAACAGGCACTAGTTAACTCTTTCGCTGCCAAATTAATCGTGAGATTTTTATCCCACCACCGTTTCATTGTCGTCTGCTTCAATTTTGTTGTTTGCAATATCGTTTCAAAGTAAGATTTAAAGTAGTATGACTTAAAGTATATCTATACGAGTGTCAAACAGTTTGGATCCTGATCAGACGCCGCGTTACGCGGCGTCTGATCAGGATCCAAACTGTTTGAAAACGCGCCTTTTGACGTCATTAAGAGTGAAAGGGTTAAAATACAGCACAGTAATTTTAAGTATATGTTTTTCTAAACTTGTGGCAGAATTAAATTGATCTTAAGATATGGTCTTAGTATCTTAAAAAAGTCTCTTAATCTGCGCCTGAGCACAATGTGCGTTTCTTTTTGTACTGAGTGTACTGAAGCTCTATATGTAAGCACAATTCATTAGTAATTGTCGTTAAAGTCTATGTCTCACTGTACATAATAAAACGTCATGAAGCGTGTGCAGTTCACCTCTGACCTCAGCTGTTTTTAGAATTGTGACGTCAAATTGCCTTGAGATGACGGAAGCGAGGAATAAGTGAACAGTTTGTTAGTTATTCCATAGTTTGTTGAAATAAACGATATATTCACAGGTTTTTGAGGCATCTGATTGGCCGAGAGCTCCAAGCCATGTGCTAATAGAAAGGTGTCAGCTTAAAGCAAGGTGACAGTGAAAAAGAAAGCTCCTGAAGGAGCTTTCTGTTTCACTGTCACCTTGCTTTAAGCGGTCACCTATCATAAACACCGTAATAATTAACATAATTTATTTTATACCCATCGATGATTTATAGAGATTTCTCAGTTAGATAAATTTGATATCGTCACTGTTGATATCATCACTACATGTAGTGATGATATCACTTTTTGTGACGTCACGTTATAATAAGTTTAGTGACGTCGCGGTAATCAATTTTGTGTGTTTTTTCTGTAAAAAAGTCATTAAAAGATATATAATAAATAGAATAATCAATTCCTTTGAATAGATATGAAAAATATATCACTCGAATGGGTTGTTATCTGGTTAAAAAACTCGTCCTGTGGACTCGTTTTTTAACCAGATAACAACCCATTCTCGTGATATATTTTTCATATCAATCCAAAGAAATTGATTATCCTCTATTTAGTGGTCGTAATAGAGAGGTTTTACTGTATATGTATAAAATTATCGTATGCTCATAATTTGCAGAGTTTTATATAATGATTATCTAAGGCATAAATAAAGTGGATTCACCAGTGAAGGGTCTGGGGAACGCCTAGGCTTTTTTTGTAACTGAAGAAAAGTTGAATATAAGTGACAAACAGTTTGGATCCAGATCAGACGCTGTGTTATGTGGCATCTGATCTGGATCCAAACTGTTTGCAAATGTTAGCCAAATAATGGCTGGATTCACGGGCGTACAGACGTATAGGTAGCTACACGCCTGGCTGTCACATAATGCTGTCTAGACGGTTAATCCAACTGTTTCATCATTGAGAAATCACTCGCACAGCTAAAGTTTCACATCTTTTTTGCAGTTAAATCATCAATTTTTGGTGTAAGAAATGGAATTCTTTCGGCAAGAAAGCGTCTGATATACACTAGGCTGTGTTCCTTTGATGGTAAGTACACTTACACATTAGAACAGAACCATACTGGTATGCATCTCAGGCATGCATTCAGATAGCCACACAACTGCCACAACTCAAACTATAACTTATACCCAGATACCCCCCACAGAGCTATTTAAAAAATGAGCTCTTACGTCTGATACCAGACACTTTTTCCTGTTATTGTATATATTTTTACGGGTGTGGTGCACGTGGTGAGCATGTTGTCACCTTTTTAACTCGATCTTGCACTGCCCGGGAATAGACGAGGTAACCCTTTGTACATAATGCTAAGTACCGCATGGCTAACACTTGCAAACAGTTTGGATCCAGAAAAAAACGCCACGTAACGTGGCATGTGATCTGGATTCAAAATGTTTGGCACTCAAATTCATATTTTTTTAATTTGAAAAGCATAAGAAAGATTTTGAATTTCTCCACAGACGATAAATTTGAAGCAGACGGCAATTCAGCATGAAAAAGGATAACGAACATTTGCAAATACATGTAGTTTGGATAAATATAAAACACAAAGTAACTCAGCTTTTGAACATGATCCAAACTGACAGGGCTGCCATTTCTCCGGATTTTTCCTTAAATCTTCGGATTCTTTTCTTGTACATGGTAGCTAGCTTAAAGCAGGCTGAAAGTAAAGCAGAATGCGCTTTAAGGCGTATTCTGCTTTACTTCAAGCCTGCTTTAAAGCGACTCGCAACCAGATGGTGCATTAAAACTATACCGTCTACTAGTCAGTATAGAAAAACGATGGAAAATATCTAAAAATCTAAGATTCGGTGACGATTCTTGAGACTTTTTTTGGACTGATCATATTTTTTTAATGTCAGAAGCCAAATGATGCCACAAATTTGCTTTTATTTGAGTATTTTATTTTATTTTGACAAGTACACCATCCCGTTGCGAGTCCCTTTAAGCAGTCACATGTCAAAAAACCTAGAAACAGATGATGGGATAAAGGTAAAACTGGGGTAAAATCACACTTGAAAAATGCAAATTTGGAAATCTTAGGATTTTTCATGTCAATTTTTGGCAGCCCTGAACTGATTTGTGCTGACTTTGCATTGGAAAATAGAGGAAGACGGCAATTTCAATGCAGACAACAGTATGGCAGTGAAAGAGAAAACAACAAAATATAATATTGTGCCTGTTCGGGGGAGGGGAAACATATCTGGTCCTTGCATGGTTTGATTATAAAGGAGCGGAAAGGAATTATATCATATAATTCCTTTTCCGCTCCTTTATAATCAAACACTAATATCGTGCTAAAATGATATGGTTAACATATTTATTGATCTTAAAGCTATATGCTTAAAAATGAGATGTTTCGTAGACTGATAAATACAGTGCTTAATGACCTTACTAGCTGAGTACTTATTATCTGAGCATAGACAAACCAATACTAGTTATTTAACTGTATGACATAGCACACAGGCAGCACGGCATACTCGTGCAAGTTAGAAAAAGGACCAATGAAAATTAAATTTATAAGATTTATTATGTGGGATGGAGTATTTCAATATTTTAGAAGTGGATAGATTGATTTCCTATATCAAATTGACCACAATTATTATTGACTCGGTGCAATTTATATTAATTAGAATCTTCATATAAGTCAGATACAGTGACATCGTTCGCTTTAAAAGTGTCCAGTATCAATTGTAATAAGACTTTTTTGCTCGGACAAACTGAACAAGGATGGCGTGCTCGCGAAACAGTCTTATTACGATTGATACAGGATCTTTTAAAGTGAAACTCATCCTGTATCTATTACTTAACTCTTTACATGCTGGGTAATGTTTTTGTCTGCAGCAATAGCTGTCTGCTACTGTTCTAAGGATTTGAATTTTCAACACCGGGGGCCCGTTTTACTAAACAACTTACGCAAAATTTGTGAGTAAGTCAAAATCGTTTAACTCTTATTTTTCGATCATAAACGTTTGCAGACATCAAATAGCCAGATCAGAGGACGCGCTAAAAGCGCGTCCTCTGATCTGGCTATTTGCTGTTTGTAGCAAGTGATAATAAAAAATATAAATTAAAATTTAAAATTTTGACTTACGCAAAAAATTTGCGTAAGTTGTTTAGATAAACGGGCCCCGGGTCAGAGTGTCATGAGCAGTTAGTAAACATCAGGGGCCCGTTTTACTAAACTACTAACGCAAAATTTTTGCGTAAGTCACAACTTAAAGCAGGTTGAAAGTAAAGCAGAATGTGCCTTAAGGCGCCATGTCATGCCACTGCATGCCATGATGTCATCTACTTTAAACAATTGCCATCTGTTTCATAAAAAATTATTTCTCAAATTCAATTTATAGATATTTTGACGAAAGAAATAAGTAAGTTAATATTTTATTATTGTGACATGTGCATTTAACAAAATATTCTTTGAAAACATACAGTTTGCCTCCGGCCCAGTGGGCCTCTAAGTCACCGCAATTTAAACATAAATGTCTTGCATTTAGCAATCAGGATCCTTTTCAGATACCATGTTGTGCGGTGTCTGATAAGGATCTAAACTGTTTGCAAATAAACAACCTACTTGGGACAAGGACTAGTGAAGTGTTTGGGTTAACCTTTACACTACCATATTAACCCAGGATGATTACCCCATAGCCTGTTTGTAGTTTGAAGATATAATGACCACTTAAAGCAGGTTGAAAGTAAAGCAGAATGCGCCTTATGGCGCATTCTGCTTTACTTTGAGCCTGCTTTAAGCTATTATCTGCTATAATATAGAAAATATTTGTTATGATTTTTATTTGTGACAGTATAAATTGGAACTATTTTCTTCAGTAGAGGAATTAATTAAAGGCGTGAAAAGGCTTATTGATGGGGTAATGGGTTAACGCCTCTTTCAACCCTTCACAGACAAAATACCATTTGCTGTATCTGTAACACCACTCTGTTTTTAATCATGCCATTGATCTTTTAATTATTTGACTCATTTTAAAAATGATCTTACAAACTTACTATAACAATTTTATAATCTTGGTAATAATATTGGAAGAAATTCCATGTTTCCATGCATCTCAATATTGTATCATTTTTATTGTGAATGTAGTTATTTGTCTTTCTCGCTTTGTAGGTACATTTATATAATATCATGTGAAGCGCTTTTGAACGCACATCTCCTGTGTGAAAAGAGCGCTATATAAATCGGGTATAATAATAATAATAATAATAAATAATAATAATAATGTTAAATGTAAAATTCAAATTTTGGAGATTCTAACTGAAGAAGTATTGAGAGTGCTAAACAGTTTGGATCCTGATCAGACCTGATATTACTTGGCATCTGATCTGAATCCAAGCTGTTTGCAAGGTCTACTAAATCACCAATGGTAGTGAAATGGTAATGTTTTTTTCCAGGAGTTGATATACTGATCGAACAGCCTCACTCCGAGTCCAATTTTGATGAAAGATTAGATGTCAATGGTGAGACTTTCGGGAATCTAATGAGTGACCTGAATTTTCAAGTATGTATTTTCGTTACCTTACGTCATACCCAAAACCACTTGTAACGAAGTTAAATTTGAATAAACGATATCTGTATACAGTAAGACCTCTCTATTTCGACAAACTCGCTAATGAACACCTCTCTATTACAACCACTAAATTGTGTTAATTATTAGATGTTTATGACAGGTGACTGCTTAAAGCAAGGTGACAGTAAAATAGAAAGTTCTTTTAGGAGCTTTCTGTTTTATTGTCACCTTGTTTTAAGCTGTCTCCTGTCATTTATGCAGTCAATTTGCCTTCTTTTATTGGTCATGATAGAGAAGATTATTGTATATAATATTAAATGATTAAATTGTTATGACCTTTCATATTAGTTAACTCAAAAAAATTGCTAAAGATGTTTATTTGGACAGTTTTTCATTTTCTCTTTTCTTTGATTTATATATCTGACCTTCAGAGTTATCATTATTTATTTTATATATACTAGGTACCAGGACTGCCATTTCTCCAGATTTTTTCCGAAATCTTCAGACTTTTCTTAATTTCCTCAGACCTACGGATTTTTTCCGATATCTTTGGATTTCTGCTCTTATTACTAAAATTTGGAATTTTATGCTTTTTTTTTACTTAGGAAACATTGATATAGGTGTCAAACAGTTTAGATCCAGATCAGACGCCGTGTTACGCGGCCTTCCGATCTGGATGTTAACTGTTTGCATACTTATGTTTAGTGTGATAGAGCCTGACAGAGAAAGGGCTAATTTAAGGTACGATTCCTAAAATTGCGTTTGAAAATTTGAAAATCTTAGGATTTTTATTAGCTGCTGAATGTATGGTAGCACTGAGGTACTAATATTTGGTGTATTCCTGTACATAATACATTGTGTCCCGTATGTCTCCACAAAACACAGTAACTAGTGACTGCTCATTACAGTTGCCATGCACTAACAACATGGTGGTTCACAGAGAATTAACCCTTTATCCCATAGCCTGTTTCTAGTTTTAAAGACAGATGGCCACTTAAAGCAGGTTAAAACAAGCACCTTAGAGCTGATATCCCCTGCCGCAGCGATTGTCGAGAAGAAAGTGGCAAACATTATTGTGGGAGGAAGGGGCAAATGGTGATCACCTTTCTTTAAAGAACAACATTCAAAAGCTTTTTACAAAGTTTTATACAAATCCATTCAATTTTGTACATGTTAAAGCCTAAACAATACTAAAATAAAGCAGTTTGTAGCAAATCTGAGTATGACAGGGGCAGGTAACTCTAGATTCAATTTCAACATTAATTAAATACTTTCCAGAACTTATAATTGTGTGCAAGTATTATCAAAATAAATTCAGAGCTGTAGAATTTACTAGAGTGCAAACACTGTTAAACATGGCATTTTCAACTCATCAAGGGCGTAACACTCTTGACAATTTTGTCTGTTTTTGACAATAAATGAATGCATTTGAAAATTAATTGCTATGTATTTATACTAAATAGTAGATCTATAATAAAGTTTTTTATAAAAATCTATACACATTTGTCCATACTAGCGTGTAAACTGTACTAAAATAAAGCCTTTTCTTTCTAGCATTTCAAAGTTAATGTGTACATACAGGGCAGATAACTCTTGTCACAAGTATCTTGTTTTGAAAATAATTCCATCCTTTCAAGAAGTATATACATTCTATGCAAGTATTAATAAAACTCTGTTTAAAACTGGAGTTACTAGAGTGTAAACACTGTTAAATATGACATTTTCAACTCATCAAGGGCAGATTACTCTAGACTAATTTGCACATTTTCGACAATAATTGAACTCATTCTAGAAATAATAGCCATATATGGTTTAATAATTATTTTTAAAAATCCATTCACATTTGTTCACACTTGTATGTAAACAATAAAGCATTGTGTAGCATTACTAAGTACATAAAGGGCAGATAACTCTTGCCACAAAGTATCCTTTTTTGACAATAATTGCACCCCTTCAATAACTTATATTTATATACATGTACATCATGTGTAAGTTAAATCAGAATCCATTTAAAACTGTAGTTTCTTGATGGTAAAAACTGTTAAATATGGTTTTTTCGACTCATCAAGGGCAGATAACTGTTGACTAGTTTCTCGGTTTTCAACAATAATCTAATTCATTTGAAAACTAATAGCAATACGTAGTTTAAGATTTTTTTTTATCAAAATTCATGCATATTTATAGATCAAAACTGTAGTTGCTAGAGAGTAAAAACTGTGAAATATGGCTTTTTTTGACTTATCAAGGGCAGATAACTCATGACTTATTTCTCGGTTTTCAACAATAATCAAATTCTTTTGAAAACTAATGGCCATATAATGGTTCAAGAAAGTTTTTATCAAAATCCATGCATATTTATAGACACTAGTATGTAAACAATATCAAAATAAAGAATTTTCTAGCATTTCTAAGTACATCAAGGACAGATAACTCTTGTCACAAGTATCCTTTTTTGACAATAATTGCACCCCTTCAAGAACTTGTACTTATAGACATTGTGTGCAAGTATAAACAAAATATGTTGAATACTGTAGTTGCTAGAGTGTAAAAACTATTAAATATGGCATTTTTAACACAAAATGGGCAGATAACTCATAAATCTAAAATTTTCTGAAAAAAAAAAATTCCCACGGTGCTCCTATGATGACAAATAACTATACCAAGTTTCATCCTAATCTGTTTATCGGTTTCAGAGATACAGTTGCGGACGGAAAACGTGACGGACAGACAGACGTTCTTACGCTACGATACTTATGTGGCTATTTTCTATTGTTTTCTCTTGCGTGGCTAGCCACACAAGAGACAATTTCTTTTTGCTCTAACTTGGAATAGAATGATCTGGAGGCTAACCCTACCCCTAACCCTATGTCCCACAACTGGCCAGGTTAATGTCACAAGAAATGGCCAGGTTAATGTCACAAGAGACGGCCAGGTTAATGTTTTTCTATTATGGGGCTAAGAGTTTTAGCCACATAAGTATCCTAGCATAGGCACGGACGGACAGCCGGACGGACAGACCTAAAACAGTATCCCTCTGCCTTTCGGCAGGGGATAATAAAGCAGAATTCACCTTTACTTTCATCCCACTTTAAGCCAGGTAACCAAAAATTGCCAGTATATAGAAAATAGTTCTTTTGGTACATATTCATAGCTGTATAAAGTTGAAGTATTTTCTTCAGTGGAGGAAAAAACCAAAGTCATAAAAAGTTGTAATTATGGAGTAATGGGTTAAGGCAGAATATATTTTAATTTTCCTCTGATCTGGAATATCATAGGATCTGTCATGAGTCTATGTTTAAGAAAAGCTGATCTGAACTGAGTCTAGAATTGAAATGTTATTAAGCGAGCCTTGTTGAGTTTAATAACTTTTCTTTTCTAGACAAGGTTGAGATCAGCTTGTCTTAAACATTGACGAGTGTCAGGTTCTTTTTTTCACATAACCAACGATTTTAAGCTATTTAAGCCTGTTTTGATTGAGACTGGTTACTACGGTACTTAACCCATTACACAATAAATACGCCTTTTTACGTCTTTGATTTATTCCTCCATTGAAGAAAGTACTTCCAATTCATACAGTCATGAATATGTATCTTATGAAATAGTTTGTATATTCTAGCAGATGGTAGGTTAAAGCGGGTTGAAAGTAATGCAGAATGTGCCTTAAGTGATCACTCATCTTCAATACTAGAGACAGGCTATAGGGTAATGGGTTAATGCAGATTGAAAGTTACAGTGAATTCTGCTTTACTTTCAGCTTGTTTTCAGCTACTATCTATTGGGATATAGGACATATTTATTATATTTGCATATTCATTAATATATAGAATGGAATTTAACTTTCTTCAGTGGAGGAATTTGTTAAATGTGTAAAAATGAGTATCGGTGAATGTATATGGTTATGATGATATTTGGAACGAACGCTTCAATTTTCAAAATAATGACTTCTGTAGGAAATTATGTATAACCCATAACCCTATAGCCTGTTGCTAGTATTGAATATAGGTGACCACTTAAAGCAGGCCTTTAGACATATTCTGCTTTACTTTCAGCCTGCTTTAAGCTATCATCTGCTAGAGTATAGAAAATATTTCTTATGATACATATTCATGACCATACAAAGTGGCACTTAAAGTGGAGGTATAAATGAAAGGTGTGAAAAGGCGTATTTATGGGGTAATGGGTTATATACTCTATATACCTGCTGAATATTCATGAATGAAAGTCTGCCCTCTTAGTATAATGAACATCTATTATATAATCTAAGATAATGGCTAATAAAATAATGAAAATGGCACAAGGTAAGGGTGCTGACTTATTACTCAACACATACACATTTTAACACTTTTAATTTATTCCACAGCACTGAAGAAAATAGTTCAACTTCATACAGTTTGTTACTTATTACTCGTGTTTTCTCACTCATACAGCACCGAATCCTATACTGTTACTACTCATTAGAATCGTCTCTTCGAGACGAGACGATTCTAATGAGTAGTGACATCATAGGGTTTAAAGCAGAGAAAAAGATTTAAGCTTTTGATATACCCTTATCGTGAGCCCTGACACCATCCCAGTCAGACTGGTTGACATTAAGTAAGCACGCCAGTAAGTAAGTAAGTAAGTAAACTTGTATTACTTCACACATACACATTTAAACACTTTTAATTTATTCCACAGCACTGAAGAATTGAAATAGTTTAACTTCATACAGTCATTAATACGTATCATAGGAAATATTTCCATATTTTAGCTGATGGTAGCTTAAAGCAGACTGACAGTATTTAAAGCAGAATGACTGCCTTAAGGTTTTTTTCTGTTTTACTTTCAACCTGCTTTAAGTTAAATGTCACCAGTGTTTTCAAAACAAAAAACTGGGTATGGAGTAAATGGTTATAACATGGTTATAAAAGATAGACAGGTCTTTCAAGTATTGCTGATCTGGATCTATACACTGTTAACAAAAAAGCTTCAATATACACTTTTACTATATGCCTTTGTATGATATCGAGCGTTTCTGCGTGTATTTGCACAGTAAAATACAAGAGTCTGTATCAGCCACCTTGTATCAGCCACTTTGTATTTGACTCTGACCTCGCTTTCGATTTAACGTGACGTCATTTACGTACCGTACGTGTACAAGTGCCGCGTTATTCATTGTGGCAAAAAAATCTTGTTCTGCTTCAAATAACTAATAAATTTTGGCTATAAAATGATTTAAACAACTATTTAATTGTTTCTGGTGTGTATTCAAGGCATATAATAAACACATCACCAGTTGGCAGTGTGCTACAGAGTGTTGCATTTAGCTCTCGACGTTTTTGGCGGAAACAACCGATGACAGACTCGCGCCAAGGCGCTCGTCAGATCGGCTATTTCCGCCAAAATCGTCTCGAGCTAAATACATCACTCTGTATCGCACTGTCAACTGGTGATATGTATATAGCAGGCAATGGGTTTACATTTCTTTATACTCAGATTAAGCTAGCAGATGATACCGAGCCAATTCCACCCCTGGTGTATGTGAAGAAGTCAGGAGCCATGGAGCTTACCCCTTTCATGATCACAGCTTTTCTGACTAGTAGACCTCTCGATAAATTAAAGTGTGAGGAAGAAGGTGATGCCGAAGGTGACGGCCATTTAAACATTCAAGCCAGCGACAGACTTCTCTGTGTTGTCTCTTTCAATAGTGAGTAAACAAATTTTCATAATGAAGCATTGTTGTCCTGTCTGTCCACGATGTGCCCCTGCATTCTTCCATGCAGGATTAACCAGATTTAACAAAGTTGTTTAACATCAACACTGCTAACTAAACTGCTTGAATATTTTATTACAGTTGTTTGTTGCCTTAGACTATTTCCAATCCACCTATATCATGCATCCAACCTCAATTTTGACCTTGCTATTAGCTTGTTTCTAGTTTTGAAGGCATAGTTTGTTTCTAGTTTTGAAGACAGGTGATCACTTAAAGCAGGTTGAAAGTAAAGCAGAATGCGCCTTAAGGCACATCCAGCTTTACTTTCAGCCTGCTTTAAGATACCATTTGCTAACATATTGAACATATTTATTTTGATATGTGTTAGTGACTGTATTAATTGGAGCTATTTTCTGCATCGGAGGAATAAATTAAATATGCTTACAGGCGCTAAAATCTATAGGGTAAATGGTTCAAGGGGCATATACTTCTGAACTGTATTTCTTTGATGCAGTGAGACACTTTTATTCTACAAGAATCTTGTCCAATGCATTACACTGGTATATATATATTTTTAGTTTCTCAGAATTGGTATTATGTAATCTTTTCTTTCTATTTAAGAATTGAACTTATCTTATTGGCATTTAAGCAAAATAAATTACAGAAAATGATCGACAAATTCCATGAATCACGATTTCAAATCATGGTTAATTTGCTGATAATGCATTTTCTGTCGTTCATTTCACTTAAAAGCTGGAAAGAATCAGCTCATTTCTTATATTTACATTACATTTTCTGTAATTTCTAAAATTAATGAACATCAGTTTATTAGTATGCATGTATGTTTAAGGTGTTTTGACAGCTTTAAAACTGCAAAATTTGTGTTTTTAGCTTTTTTCCGATTTTAATAGCCGACAATCTGTTCTACAAATTAACAAAATCTCCAATACCAAACGAAGCGCATTACACGGCAATCTGATCAATAAATCACACCTCATTAAGCACTCCATAGTCCAGCCACGTGACCAGATAGAGGCGTTCTCCAGCTGCTGTTGCGTGATTTATGAGTTTCCCATGTTAAAATCATTATTGAAATTTGATTGGTATTTTTATTAAGGGTGGAGCTAAGGAAAATCGCTTACGAAATAATTATGTGTTTCCTTATTGGTTGAAACAAAAAGAACAAAAGTTGAACTCCAGGGGGTCAGACAGTCAAAATGACATGCTTATCAGTTAATTGACGATTTCCACACCCCCTTATTTTCAATCAGTCGCGGCATGTTTGAACAACCATTGTGTTCGCTTTGGGGTCCAATTTCACGCGGTTTAAAGCAGATGAAAGGGTATTATCTTCTCGAGGGAACCATGTCTCAGAATTTTATGAGGTTCTCTAGCTGTTCACAGCAAAGCGTTACGTAATAGAAATAGACTTTAAAAGGTAAAATAACTTTGATGTTACATAATAAAAATTGGAAGGGGAATTCTAAAAATCTGAGACACGGATCCTTAGATATGTTAATGATACGTATTATGGGCAATTTTAAAGGCATTACAAATTAAGATCGCTTTGAAATCGCTGTTTGAATTTTATTTATTTTGTCTTATAAAACATGAATAATGTGTACCCTGAAAGGAACAGCCATAATTTCATTACTGCACTGCAGCTGTTTACTATTTGAACGTAAAAAAATAAGTTCCATTGTAAAATGATTAAACGTCATCATTTAAAGACAGTTTGGCGCAAAAAAGTTGATTTGATGTTATTTTGAAATAGCGTCATTTTTAAACTAGGATGAATACATCAATTACTATAAAAATAAATAAATGCAGACATGCTGTTCAAAAGATATATTTCAATATTCTTGAAATTTGTCTAATTAATAAAGAAGAATTTTAGATGATTATCATGGTTTCCGCTAATAGGAAGGCAAATAACGCATTAGGAAGCGCATTGAAAACTTTCGCCAAATGTCTGCCGATTTCGAACAATATTCTTTGAGAAAACTTTCATTAGGCCTGCCTGCTCTACGAAAGATATCTACAAGCCTCACCCTCTTTGAAAATGCAGTTTATAAGAATTAAACATCAATTTCTCCAATGGAATGTAAATATATGGTCATACATGTATGTATAGCCTGTATGTTTAGGTGTAGATTTATATGTATGTGCATTAAACATGAACATAAATAAGATTATACACATTGAGTGTATATGTATAATCATGTAAGGTAACCGGGCTATCAGTATACCCTGGCAGTCATCCATCCAGGTACTAACCATGCAGAAGGTTGCTTAAATTCGCAACCCATACAAACACTCAACAGTAGTACATGTGGTAGTAGTAGATGCTAAAAACAGGCTATGAGTAAAGGGATAGATGTATATTGTTAATACTAAGTATAGGTCGTTTGCAGTTAAAAAAAACACGATAATTTTCAAATATCTCCATAACAAGAAAACGGAGACAAATGGAAATTTGCATAGATTTATGATATACCTATACCAACTCTGACAAAAAAGAAATATTTTTTTCTCTTCGTAATAAATTTTTTTTATTCATAACTTCTATGTAAAGTTTACACTTCTAAGGGACAGTTTTCCGAAGGGTGATTTCAAGTTATTCAACAGCCTATCTTTCACGACCCGGCAACGCCTCACCGTTAAGCCATCGCATACCATAGCAGTTTACAACTAACCGAACGAAGCCCTGACTGGGGTACGTTAAACGTATTAACCGATCATACTGTCATTTGCACACATGTTAGATCCTAATCGGACACCGGAGCCATTTCGTATCTGAATAGGATCCGAACCATGTGCCACTCATACGAAAGTTTTATCAACAAAACGCAAAATAACTAAATGCGATAAATAGCAGAAGAGACATGTTCATACCAGACGATCTACACCAACTTACCATTATCAAATTTTATCAACAGAACGTTTCCAGATCAGTTCGAAAACCTTTATTATTTTATCGCTTAAAGGAAACGTAATGTAAACGTAAGTGCAATACAACTCGAACATTGATACATATTAAACTCCAGATAAGGGGAGTATTTCCAAAACTACTAGTAAATCTTTATTTCTGAATTAAGCCCTATGGTGTGACTACTCATCAGAACCGTCTTTCTTCGAGTAGTCACACCATATGATTTGGTGCTGAACTGGGTGAGAAAATGTTGGACTTGTTCAAGTTTCTCTCACTTATTTGGAGCTCTGTAATTATGTAGAAATGTTACAGCTTCGGTTTGAAAAGTAATTGCAATTCTCTTTATTCCTGGTGAAGAGTTCGTGGCTTTAGGCATAGTAAAAATGTAATGTATTAAGGGGCCTCACAATTAATTTTGTACAACTAAACAACCAATATCAGCACGGGATTCACCTTTCAGACAGAAGCAACTTGCTATCAAGGTAATAGCCAATAACACCCCACGTAATTGACCATTTTCAGCGACACAAAATTTATATAAAACAAAGAAGAAAAGTTTTTAGTTAGACTTTCAAAAATTCTGAATTTCCTTGTCAGAGTTGGTATAGACACATCATAAGTGTATGCAAAATTCAATTTAAATACGTCCATTAGTTTTAAAATTATCTAAGATTTAGGTGTCTGGTCTCAACGCCCCATCGCATCAACGCCCCACTACATCAACGTACCATTTGTGGATCCAACGTGCCATTTTTAAAAAATTATATATATCACTCGTATTTGACAATTATTAATTGATGCAAACGTGAAATAGTGATTTAAATGAGTAACTGGGATTAAATAAAATATTTTTTGCTTACATACTGTGTACATACGATGTTCCTATGTGAGTATTATCCTCCGTTAGTCGGGGTTGTTTTATCCACTTATAGCATCGCATTAATCTTCGTATTTCGTAGAAGATAAGTTTCCTTTCGCTAATGCCACACCCAAGTAGCTACCATTTTTCACTGTGTATATGTTTCATGTCTACGATTACACTCTTTGAAATGTCGGCATACATGAAAGGGAAAAGTTGCAGACGAGAGGCGTAACAAATACACGTGTCAAGTCTAATGTGCCACTGACTGTGTATTCGGCACGCGCTGATAATCGCATAGCATATTTTTCGCGAGGGTGTGAACATCGGCACGCTTTGATAAATTGTTCAAATGTTTGCGACTTTCTTAACTTTTCTTAACGTTTTTAAATGTCTGATTGATTCACACAGAAACCAACTTCCAACTTGTTTCATTTATTTAGCAAACGTTCAATTCCAATTCGAAATTGCCATTATAAAAAAAAAGATATTGATATCATAATAGATCATAATTAGACAGCAAATTATTGGTTTATATATGACACTTGAATGTAATTAACGATTTACCTTATAATTATACTCCCATGAAAAGTGTTTTGTTTTCGCCAAGTTTATTTTTTATCTTCAGCATTTTTCGTAAAATTCCAGAAAATCATTCACAGATCACTGCGTGTAAACTCATTACATACACCACGAACATCGTAACTCGAAGATTTAGAAACGTTATCCATTTGTTAATTTCACATCTGGACCCTAATAGGAAGTTTCATGCTCCCAAAAGGTGTATTTCAATTGGATAATTATTAGTAAAATCCGCTGTCAATCACTTTTAGAAAACAACAAACTCTACTTGTGAGTTGAATATGTTGAGCGGGGAAGCGAAGTCGGCTAACTTTGAAGATTTGATCAAAGAGTTTTTAACGTGTTCATGCTGAATTGTCGTCTTTTTAAACATATTGTCTGATAAGCTGAAAACTAGTTTTCATGCATTTGAAAAAGAAGAAAAGTTGAAATGAGTGACAAATAGTTTGGATCCAGATCTGGAAACAACCTGTTTGCAATTATTAGACAAGTCGCACGTAACATGATGAGGGTTAAATATTTTACCCGTAAACCAACTTAAAGACAACAACCAGGACTCCAGATAAGAGGGGGTAAATTGAACAAATCCAGCACTTTCTTACTCATTTTACCACCAACTCCTATGGAGACGATTCTAATGAGTAGTGACACGATAGGGTTTAATTGAGAAATAAAGATTTTAGTTTTTGAAATACCCCCCTTATCTGGAGCCCTGAACAACTGTATAAGTATCTAGGGTAAAGTCTACTTAACGGACGGACACACGGACGGGACAACGCTATACGCATTCGCATTTATAGATACCGGGGGCATCAAATAGTGCAGATTCTGACAGTCTGTCTCATGTCATTTGTGTGTATATGGCTTGCGTATATATATTGTTGATGTAATTACTTGCTGATGTATCCCGTTATACGGGACTTTGCGGTTGTTATCAATAAAACTTGGAAACTTGATCAAAGAACTCGTGAAGGATTCATCTGAGCAGTGTCTACACTGTTTACTTAACAAAATAGATAAGGCTTAATGGTCAAAGACTTTGAAGTGGAGCCGACTGCCGAAAATAAAGTCTGCAGAAACAGATGAAACAGTACATGTCATCAGAAAGCGGTTAACCTGTAAGAAGCTGTGTCGTTATAACTTCAAAAGACCTGGTCCTGTCAATCACCCGTCCCTTACGTGTTTGTGTGCATGAGTCGAATCAGTTTTGTTACAGATAATATTGACTGGACTATTGATTTGTTAGGTAATTATAGTGGAAAACATATTATTCTTTCCAAATAAACGCATTTTTGCTAAAACTTATTATTGAAATTGCAAACATTTTGGAGAGTAACCCGGCGTCTGATCAGGCTCCTTAATGTTTGCCACTCAGATTAAAATAAATATTCAGAATTGACCACTAGTTGTCATTTCCTACATTTTATTGCAATTGCATTTCGTTTGCGTTTAAACGTGAAAGAATAACGTCTTCTTCACTGTATGTGTAAGTTTTACTGATATTACGATTTCTTTGAAATTACATGTGTTTTCGAACCTGCGACTAATTTCAGTCAAGTTTCAAAAAGATGCCTTTGTCATGGAGGAATTAAACCATGGGTATAATTCCTCCATGCCTTTGTGGACTGTTAAAATCGGTGTCAATATAAAAGTACCAAGTTAAATTTCATTAATGAGATTTTTCGAATTTAACGGCAGATTGAGAATTCAGTTTTAAGTGTAGCCGCATTTAATCCAATAAAAGAATCATTTTGAATGGGATTTTTGTTTTAACACCAATTTGTAGGTCTTTTACCCCTTTCCCAAATGAGCCTTTTAACGCCTCTGCAAACAGAGCAGACATAGGTCAGGGCCTACTATACCTGTCTATAGAGTTATCATAGATCAGAGTTGTCACAACTGTTTAGCAAAAACGATTGTTAATTATAACAGAGTGGAAATTTAGTTAATTATTCATAGTGGGTGGAGTCTGGAAAGAATATTCACAAGGGAACCAGCTAATATTATGTACATATTAAATGATGATTTCGGCTTTTGTTTTCGTATGTCCGGGATACTCGGCACTTTTATATGGTCGTCAATGTTCGACCATAGTTCATACTATAAATTTTAATTGATATAATAAGTTTCAAGACTATATCTTAAACCTATTTTAAATGTTGTATTCGGTATCGGAGTGTCGAAAAAAGTCCAAAAATAGAATTAATGCATAACCCCTATTTTAAATGGGGAACTCGGGGCGTTTTTCGTAGGTTTATACATTCAGCCCTAACGACGAGTATACTCGTCATTAACAAATAACGTACCTATGAAGAGTACACATGTCATACGAATACAGTGAGGAACCTGATCAGAGGGCTCCTCTGCCCAATGTCTGCTCGTATGTCAGTTTGCAATATATTGTCTTATTCAATCCTAAATAGTCATTAATGGACAAAACTTAGCTGGAAACTGGAATTGTCCATTCAGGGATGAATAGGTTAAGGAAGGTGGGTATTTCCAAATTATCGGCGATTCACGGTAAACCAAGAAAAGCCACCTTTTTTAACAGGGGTGTTGACACAGTTATTTAAACAATATATATATGCCTTTAAATACGATATTAGTACATCAAATTTATTTTAGTTGGTGTTTACGAAGGTTAGGTAGGATCGGCATTTTTCATATCGTCGCCGATTTTTGGACAATAAAAGTATCTTTTTGAGCGGGAATTCATATATGACTTATAAACTGGTGTACATATACCTTTAAATACGCTATTACAACATAAAACCCTTTTCCTGTGGTGTTCTCTGCATTTCGAGTCGCCAGTCGATGAAAACAAAGAAAATGAATTCTGCTAAATATGAGGCCTGCTTAAATCAATATATCCTCTATATGTGACTTTATTAATATCCAATTTACAAACAGTTTGGAATATATGATGAGAATTGAGTTGGTCTCTAATCTGGATGAAACTGTTTGAAAAGGTTATCAGGAGATTAGCTTTAGCTGCCGTCACGGCCGTCGGAGTGTACTATTTGCAATTTTTTCTACGATAGGGTGTTCATTTTTGTAATAACAGATATCCTAAATCAATCAGATTATATATCGTGAATAATCTCAAAAACAATAAATTATACAAAAATAGTATAAATAAAACTGATTTTCTATAATTTTTATAAAGTGGGACGTTCCATCCAGATAATTGGGACGTTCCGTCTGGTACGTTGAGGTATTGGGGCGTTGAGACCATAAACCTAAGATTTATCATGTTTTTTTGAACTGCAAATGACCTATACTGTAGGCTTGAGTCCAGGGGCCCGTTTCATAAAACTTCGTACGACAAATGTTGGCCTAAGTCAGATTATAAAAAGTCTCAATTTTTATTCATTTCTCCATCTAAACCTGTCTTGTTACTGTCAGACATCTCAATGGAATCGTCTTGAAAAGAATAAAATAGAGAAATCAGAAATTGAATTTATTATATGCCTTCGAATGATATCGAGCGTTTCCGCGTGTATCTGCAGAGTAAAATACAAGAGTCTGTATCAGCCACCTTGTATCAGCCACTTTGTATTTTACTCTGACGTCACTTTCGATTTAACATGACGTCATTTACGTACATGTACGAGTGCCGCGTTATTCTTTGTGGCATACAAAACTTCTCGTTCTGCTTCAAATAACTAATAAATTTTGGATGTAAAATGATATAACAACTATTTAGTTGTTTCTTGTTTGTATTCACGGCATATAATAAACACATTACCAGTTGGTAGTGCGCAACAGAGTGTTGCATTTAGCTCTCGACGTTTTTGGCGGAAACAACCGATCAGACTCGCGCCAAGGCGCTCGTCAGATCGGCTATTTCGGCCAAAAACGTCTCGAGCTAAATACATCACTCTGTATCGCACTGTCAACTGGTAATGTGTATGTATTATAAAGTTTTGATTATACAACCGTTTTGGGTCATACAAAGTTTAATGAAAAGGGTCCCTGGTCATACAAATCCTGTCATGTCCTGAATCTCTCCATGTATTAAGTTTTCTTTCTAAACACTCTCCTGTCTTCATAATTATAGACTAATTTCTATCAAGTTTCCTCTACAAAAATTTCAAATTAATTATAGCTTGGTCTAAATGCATTTCAAAATTTTACACTAATCTTCAGGGAGC
Organism: Gari tellinella; assembly: GCA_922989275.2. Lineage (NCBI taxonomy): Eukaryota > Metazoa > Mollusca > Bivalvia > Cardiida > Psammobiidae > Gari > Gari tellinella. The sequence goes on along the minus strand of OV277859.1, from coordinate 12,101,136 downwards.
TATCCCCCTTTTCATTGCAGGAGCAGCTGAAAGTGGTCTAATATCAGAGTCTGTACTGCATTCTTAACCCTTTCCCCAATAGAAGCGCCTTTTAGCGGATATGATTTATTCATCCGCTGAATAAAATAGTTCCAATTTAATCAGTAATGAATATGTATTATAGGGAATATTTTCTTTATTATAGCACATGATAGCTTAAAGCAGGCTGAAAGTAAAGCAGAATGCGCCCTAAGGCGCATTCTGCTTTACTTTCAACCTGCTTTAAGTAGTCACCTATCTTTAGTGTAACTAGAAATAGGCTATCAGGTAAAGGGTTAGAGGATTCGTCTTTTACATGAGACTGCACGCTTTCTGTTATTGTTAAGATGACAGATGTTCATTGTTAAGGAAGTTTTACAGGGCTGCCATAAGTTGATCTTGAAAAATCCTTACAATTCCAAACTTTCTATTTTTCAGGCGTGATTACTAAAAGTAGGTTGAAAGTAAAGCAGAATGCACATAAAGGTCCATTTCTGCTTTACTTTTAGCCTGCTTTAAACTACCATCTGCTAGGATAAGAATACGAAGTTTTTGGAAAAATCTTGAGAAATGGCAGGCCTGATTTTATATATGAATATTCAGCATGAACATTTTTGTCTGCTTGTATTTTTCAGCTGAGTCTAATCTTGTAGATGTTAAAATGCAATTGAAGAATTGTCTTGAGGATGCCAGAGTTCCTAACATTTGTGGTAAGTGTATCTAAGCCTTGTCTGTCTCCACTGTATTTCAGACTGGTAGCCAACTCGCAATCGATGGCCATCGATGACCATGGATTTCTTTACTGAACATGCTACAGGAGAAGCGATAACCCATTACCCCATAGCCTGTTTCTAATTTTGAATAAAGGTGACCACTTAAAACAGACTGAAAGTAAAGTAGAATGTGCCTTAAGGCACATTCTGCTTTACTTTCAGCCTGCTTTAAGCTATCATCTTCTAGGATATAGCAAATATTTCTTATGAAATATATTCATGACTATATAAACTGAAACTATTTACTTCAGTTGATGAATAAATTAAAGGCGTAAAAAGGCGTATTTATGGGTTAACAGGAGTTAGCCATCATGTAATATGGCTATAGTCACACCTTTAAACAGATTCCTCATGACAATGCCTGTTTGCTTCAGTTATCTCCCTTACCCACATACAAATGTCCATTTTATGCCCTTTCCAATTCCTCATAGAATTACCTTTTCACATTATTAAGTACTTTTCTTGGAAATCATTATTTCACCCACTATCTACCTATTACTCATAGAAAAAGCTTCATCCTGACAACTAACTGATTAAAGCATACTGAAATCAACCCATTCACCCTTAACCCTTTCCCACATAGCCTGTTTCTAGTATTGAATATAGGTGTCCACTTAAAGCAGGTTGAAAGTAAAGCAGAATGCGCTTTAAGCGCATTCTGCTTTACTTTCAGCCTGCTTTAAGCTATCATCTGCTAGAATATAGAAAATATTTTGTATTATACATATTTATGAATGTATAAATTGGAACTATTTTCTTCAGGGCAAGAATAAACTGAATGCGCTAAAAGGCGCTTCTATGGGGGGAAGGGTTAAAGTCTTTGAACCCTAGTCATGCATATATGCATCATTTGCAAACAGTGTACATGTGAGGAGTACACTTGTCCTATGCAAACAATGTAGACCCTGGTCAGAGGTGTTCTTAAGGAGCCCTCTGGTCCTCTACACTGTTTGTCATGTTGACACATAATGTGAAAGTCTACCCTAAAAAGTCAAAAGTGGACTAGATTGAAATGAAAACTAGAATTATCCATTTGAGGTTTCAAGCAGACAAGATTTAGTTCAAATGGACAATGCCAATTTCTAAATGAGTCCAGTCATTTTTGGACTAATTATTTGTGTTGATTTTAAAAATTAATTTTTGCATACTTGGCAAACGATGTAGACCCTAATCAGAAGCTCTTTTAAAAGTCCTCTGATCAGGGTCTGCACTTTTTGCATGGACAAGTGAACTCTTCAAAGGACTGGTGTATGTTTTGTAAATGACGAGTATACTCGTCACAAGGGTTGAATTTGTTATAGTTCATCAGCTGTATTAACTCATTAGCCCATATTACCCCATAGCCTGTTTCCGATATTTGATAGGTGACCACTTAAAGCAGGTTGAAAGTAAAGCAAAATGCACCTTAAGGTGCATTCTGCTTTTCTTTCAACCTGCTTTAAGATACCACCTGCTAGAATCTAGAGAATATTTCCTATAATATACATTGTATATTTATTACTGTATAAATTGAAAATATTTTCCTCAGTGGAGGAATAAATTAAACATGCTTAACCCTTTACCTCATAGCCTGTTTCTAGTTTTGAAGACAGGTGACCACTTAAAGCAGGTTGAAAGTAAAGCAGAATGTGCCTTAAGGCACATTCTGCTTTACTTTCAGCCTGCTTTAAGCTAAAATCTGCTAGGTAATATAAAATATTTGTAATGGTAATTGTTCATGAGGGTATAAACTAGAACTATTTTCTTTGGCGGAGGGATAAATTAAAAGGCGCTAAAAGGCGCTTCTATCAGGTAAAGGGTTAAAGGTGCTTTTATGGGGGAAAGGTTTCAGCTGTGATGACACATATAATTATGCATCCTTTGCAAACATTATACTTGATTAACACGTACATTCAACCCTAGCAATGAGTATACTCGTCATGTACATACCGTGCACCTGTGAGGATAACATTTGTCCCATGCAAACAGTGTAGATCCTGATCAGAGGGCTCCTTAAGGAGCCCTCTGATCAGGGTCTACACTGTTTGTCATTTGAAATATATTGTTAAAATCAATTAATAGGCAAAAATGGACTATACTTATTTTGAAGTTGAAATTGTCCATTAAAGGTTTCAGCGGTGAATGAGTTGCATGCCTATAGATGCAAACTGTGTAGACCCTCATCAGAGGAACTCCTTGATCAGACTCACTACTGTTTGTTAGTTGTTATGTGATAACTCCAACCTTATCTTTTTCAGGCCCCAGGACATTGGTTATTGATGTAGATACAATTAGAAGTATGACGGATGAGGACCACTGTAACAATGTTTTAGGTGTTGAACTTAATTTTGAATGCCCTGAAAGTAAGTATTCTGACATGACCAGTGGTGCAGGAGGGTTAATAAACTCATTGAGGATTTTCTTCATTCAATGGGTCTTTATTCAAGTACATATGTAGTTGAATAACTTTTATGCAAATGATGTAATGTTAATAATGTCATGTAACTACCTCATGACCTGGCGTTAAAGCTACACTAAACGCTATCTTTTCACATTGATTTTGCAAATATGATGATTAAAATGTTTATCAGATTAAAAGTAAGATCTCAAATTTTGTCCTTTCAAAAAATGGATTTAAATCAGTTGTATTTTATTTCTTTTTTCTTGAGTCATCTACATAAACCTTCCATTTCTTGGTTAACCCGTTACCCCATAGCCTGTTTATACATTTGAAGATAGCTGGTCACTTAACTCTTTGAACCCTAGTCACGCATATATGCGTCATTTGCAAACAGCGTATGTGTGAGGAGTACACTTGTCCTATGCAAACAGTGTAGACCCTGATCAGAGGGCTCCTTATGGAGCCCTCTGATCAGGGTCTACACTGTTCGCCATTTTGACATATATTGTAAATATCAACCACAAAATGTCAAAATTGGACTAGACTAAATTGAAAATTAGAATTGTCCATTTGAGGTTTCAGGGAGGAAAGGGTTAAAGCAGGTTGAAAGTAAAGCAGAATGTGCCTTAAGGCACATTCTGCTTTACTTTTAACCTGCTTTAAGCTATCATATACTACAATATATATTCATGACTGTATAAATTTGAACTAATTTCTTCAGTGGAGAAATATATTAAAGGGGTAAAAAGGCATGTTTATGGGGTAAAAGGTTAAATTAACTAGATTTTACCGTTTCAACTGACTTTAACACTGCTTACTAGAATGCTTTGATACTTCTGTACAGTTGTTTCCTTAGACCATTCCCTATCCTCCTATATAACCCAACCTCAATTTGACAGTGACCTCTTTTGGGCTTAGAATATTTTAACTCGGCCGTCTCTTGGTTAATTTAATTTTACCGTTTCACCTGACATCAACCCTTACTAGGATGCTTTGATTCTTATTCTTGTCCTGGACCATTTCCAATACATGTACATTGGAGAATCTGATATTCTTTCCCAATAAACGCGTTTACGCTAAAACTATTATTTGCACTGCAAACAGTTTGGAGCCAGATCAGACGCCGGGTAACCCGGCGTCTGATCAGGTTCCAAACTGTTTGTCATCAAGGTTAAAATCAACTTTCAGAATTGTGAAAAAGTTGTTATTTTCTGCATTTTAGTACAATGTGTTTGCGGTTTGTTTCCGTTTAAACGGGAAAGAATAACAGATTCTCCACTGTACACCTATATCACCAAACCTTTTTTTGACTGTCACCATATTTGGCCTAGAGATGTTTCTGAATATATTGGCCATTTATTTTACATAATGTTGCTATATGACAAACAGTGTAAATCCTGGTCAAATGTACTCTTCACAGGTACAGTGGAGAATCTGTTATTCTTTCCCGTTTAAACGCAAACATACGCAAACGCAAAGCAATAGAACGTAGAAAAGAACAACTTTGTGACAATTCTGATAATTCATGTTTATCTTGGTGGCAAACAGTTTGGAGCCTGATCAGACGCCGGGTTACCCGGCGTCTGATCTGGCTCCAAACTGTTTGCACTGCGAATAATAGTTTTAGCGTAAACGCATTTATTGGGAAAGAATAACAGATTCTCCACTGTACACAGCTTTTGTAAGTGACTTTAGATCAAATGAGCCACTAAATTTTTCTGTACTATGATAATTTTGTTCAGTGTAGAAAGGTATAAAAGAGTTTGACCCTTTTAACTCCACATTTGCACAATTTAAATTTACGCTTTTATTTTATTCTTCCATTGAAGAAAACAGTTTCATTTTATAAGGTGATGAATGTGCAATATAATAAATATTGCCTATATCCTAGTAGATAGTAGCTTTAAGTAGGCTGAAAAAAAAGAAGAAAGCTCTATAATTTTACATTCTGCTTTTCTTTCAATCTGCTTTAAGTGATCACATATGTTGTCTTAAAAGCTTAGAAACAGGCTCTGGTGTGATGGGTTAAGAGCTTTTGAAACTAGAGTTCCTCTGGAACAATTTGCTCATCAAGAACTGAAGATTATATCGAAAAGTTTGGAGCCAGATTAGAAACCTAGGCTGAGTAATACAAGGGTGTATGATCATGCTCAAAACTGCTTGATTCTAGGATAAGAATAAATTGCCAAGAATGTTCAAGAAAATGTCATTTTCTTTATTATACGACATTACATGTGTTTAACCCAGTATAACCAATAGCCTGTTTCTAGTTTTGAAGACATGTGACCACTTAAAGCAGGCTGAAAATAAAACAGAATGTATCTCAAGGCGCATTCTGCTTTTAACTTTGAACCTGCTATAAGCTACCATCTGTTAAAATATAAAAATATTTCTTGTTGTCCAAGTTCTTGCCTCTATAAATTAGACCTTTTTTCTTCAGTGGAGGAATAAATAAAATATGCTAAAAGGCACTTATTATGGGGAAAAGGTTAATAGAAAAGGAGATATTTCTTTACCTCAGTACTACAGTGCTCCCTCTCTACAACGCCACCCAATGGGAAACACATATTGTGTGTGTTGTTCGAAGGGAGTCATTATAGGGAGGGAATTGGCTAACATTTGCAAGCAGCATGAAGCCAGATCAGACGCCGCGTAACGCGACGTCTGATCTGGCTTCAGGCTGTTTGCCAGTCGTCATTAAGGTTTTTTTTTGCCAAAATGTCCATTATGTAACTTTGAGAAAAACAGAATACAACAATTTTAGGCAGACGATAATGCAGCAGTAAAAGCATTTGACATAATTATCGTGTTTAGGGAACTGCGGCAAGTGTCGTTGTAAAGAGGGAGTCTTTGTAGGGAGGGCCGTTGTAGGGAGGGAGCACTGTATTGTTTGTGATTTACTTTTCAGGTGATGCTGGTGGCTCTGCTTCCTTAAAAGTGATTCCAAACCCCTTTGAAAAGGATGGAGTAGCAGTTGTCTCTCGTTCACCCTATAAGGACATAGCCTATAGATACAACGTAAGTCCTAGTCAAAGTGTTCTAGTTTAACCCATTACCCCATAAATATGCCTTTATATGCCTTTCAGTTATTCCTCCACTAAAGAAAAAAAATTCAACCTTTACATTCATGAATATATTTCTTAACAAATATTTTCTAAATTAGTTTAAACAGTATTTATTTCAAATGTTTTACATACATTGTGTCATATTTACAGAACATAATGTCAAGTAACATTTAAATATGGATTAGAAAACAAGTTACTAAAAACTTATGTGAATTCTTCTCCATATATTTTCTAAATTCTAGCAGATGATGGCTTAAAGCAGGCTGAAAGTAAAGCAGAATGTGTCTTAAGGCGCATTCTGCTTTTCTTTCAACCTGCTTTAAAGGGATACTTGCGTATTTGAAAAATTCAACAGAATCTCATGAAAAGTTCTACAAGTTGAATTAAAGTATATATAAGCAAATTGCTAAAATAAAAATTGGGGGTTGCAATGCTTTTTTCAGCTCTAGCTGGCTTTGAAAAGTGTGACGTTTGCCGCATTTGCTCATTGTCAGAGCAGAAAACGTCATAAGGGACAAATGCACTTATATTACTACACAAAAACATATTTCTAGTACATTTTTTAAGTTTCTAGCATTCACTCATCACAAGCAAGTGTGAAATAAACTTTTTAAAGCTCTTTCTTGTGTTTTTAATGAGCTTTTGGGCTAAAATGAATGCTGAAAACCGGAAAAATAAGACATTTTTTCTTGCCAATGTCTCACAAAAACATCAATTATGTAAAAAAAAAATCCAATGAAAATTCTTTAAACTTTCTAGGCATCTAGGTTAAAGTATTTCTTATCAAATGGTGTAAAGAAACCTAGGTGTCGTGTTGTTCATTTATGAAATATGGTCAAATTTCTAACCCTACCCCCTTAGATTTTATGCAGAAAATATACCTCCCCCAATAGCCAAATTGGGTCTCTGTTGACCTAAAATGAGAAATATTCATCCAATATTTGCTTAAATAGGTAAATATATGAGTGTATGTGAATACAACAGCATTAAATAAAGTTTTAGTTACTTAAAGCATTTACAATGCTGCTGATAAAAACATAAACATAATTTCTACAAGAACTGCTACTCGGGACAGTTTTTTCAAATCTTGAAACAGTGCCTGTACGGAAAGGACTATATTTTACATAATTTACCAATGAGAACTTTTCAAAATTCATTTTTATGATAATAAATGTATTGCAAATCAGAAAATATATAGTAATCAAGGTATTTAAGAAGTTTATTTTTCAACATTTTTAATATAGGCGAGTATGTCTTTAAGTGGTCACATGTCTTCAAAATTAGAAACAGGCTATGGGGTAATGGATTAACCACTCACATGAACATACCCTGTGAGTTGGACTGAATAACCTCTTACTTTATAGATACACCTTTTTGTGCATTTAATTAATTCTTCCGTTGAAGAAAACAGTTCCATTTTATACAATAGTTAATGAGTGTGCAACGTACGAAATGTTTCCCGCAGCATCCTTGCAGGTGGTAGCTTAAAGCAGAGTTGAAAGTGAAACAGAATGTGTCTTAATCCATTACCTCATAGCCTATTTATAGTATTGAAGATAGGAGATCACTTAAAGCAGGTTGAGAGTAAAGCAGAATGTGCCTTAAGGTACATTCTGCTTTACTTTCAGTCTGCTTTAAGCTACCATCTGCTAGAATATAGAAAATATTTCTAAGATGTATATTCATGACTGTAAAAAGTGGAACTATTTTTTCAGAGCAGGAATAAACTAAAGGCATAAAAAGGCATATTTATGGGGTAATGGGTTAAGAATCTGTCTGACATGCATCTGTACTCTGTCCTTTGGAAATTTATCCTTATTTGTTTTCACTAATGTAATATTTAAGATGACAGATGTTCCTAGTGGGCGGAGTTTTGCCAATGAATATTCAGTGGGAGAAAGGTTAAGATATTACCTGTCATTAGGTCATTATTAAAACAGGTCCCCAAACCATCAATACCCCAGAAAACCGTCTTAAAGCGCATTTTATTTTATCTCCTACTTAAGCAAATATTGTTCCAATTTATACAGTTATAAACATGTACTATAAGAAATGTTTTCTGTATCCTAGCCGATTGTAGCATAAAGCAGGCTTACAGTAAAGCAGAATGCACCTTAAGGTACATTCTGCTTTACTTTCAACCTGCTTTAAGTGATTACCTGCCTTTACAATTAGAAACAAGCTATTGGGTAAAGGAATAGATTTAACTCTCTTTGTTTTCCATAGACTAAGACAGGATCATTCAAGAGGATAACAGATTCAAAACAGGACAGGTTGGACATGCTTGGGTATGGCAGGATCATGGTCCTCCTGAAATACTTATCAACACAGATTTCCACATGCCGTGAGGATGGAAGTAAGATATATAATGAATTATATCCTTGGCAACCCATTATCTGATAGTTACACTTTTATATGCCGTTTGTTTATTCTTCCACTAAAAAAATAGTTCCACTTTACACCATCATGATTCAAGAACATGCACCATAAGAAAACATGTCATATTTTCTAGTATAGGGTTGCTTAATGCAGGCTTAAGTAAAGCAGAATGCTCCATAAGAAGCATTTTGCTTTCTTTTCAGCCTGCTTTAACACATTAACCTATAAATACTCCTTTTTACGTCTTTAATTCCTTCTTCCGAAGAATATAGTTCCAATTTATACAGTCATCAATATGTACCATAAGAAATAGATTCTATATCTTAGCTAATTGTAGCCTAAAGCAGGCTGAAAGTAAAGCAGAATTTGCCTTTATGTGCATTCTGCTTTACTTTCAACCAGGTTTAATTAAGTGGTTATGATGACTGTCTTCAAAACTGGCTATTCGGTAATGGGTTAATTAAGCTACCATCTGTCGTAAAAACTGAAAACAAGCTATGGGGGTAAGGATTTAGTAACCAATGACTAAATCATCATAAATGCGGCTTCTCATCTGGATCCAAGCTGTTGGCAAAGGTTGTCACAGTATTGCTACTAGCATGCTAAAGGTGTTAACATCTGTGTACACAATTCAAACCATTTAACCCTTTCCTCCCACCATAGAAGCACCTTTTAGCCCATTTCATTCATTCATTCACTGAAGAAAATAGTTTCGATTTATACAGTCATAAACATGTACCATAAGAAATATTTTCTATATAGCAGCAGATGATAGTTTAAAGCAGGCTGAAAGTAAAGCAGAATGTGACTTAAGGCACATTCTGCTTTACTTTCAACCTGCTTTAAGTGATCACCTGTCTTCAAATTTAGAAACATGCTAAGGGGTAGAGGTTTAAACCAGTCAAACTTATGATTTCAAAACCAATTTTTACCTCTGAAACTTCAAATGAACTATTCCAATGATGTCCAAGTAAGTGTAAATTGGTTTTGACTATTTAAAGTTGGCTTTACAATATATTGCAAACTGAAAAAAAGTGCTTACCCTGATCAGTGGGTTCCTGTATGAGTCCTCTGATTTGTGGTTGGATTTTACAAAATATTTTACTTATGAAAAATGATAAACGGGGCAGACCAAGATCAGAGGGGTTCTTAAGAATACAAATCTACACTGTTTGCATAGGACAAGTGTATTCTTCACAGTTACACTGCTTGTTAAGGGTGCACATATGTATCGCTTAAGTGCTCAGTGGGTTAAGTGATGCATTCCCATTAATTAAACAATGCTGTAATATTTCCTTTTTTTATCAATTTTTAAAAATTTGCATGTGACCATTCGTATGTACATTGTAGTTATATACAGTAAAACATCTTTAGTACAACCACTAAATTGTGTAAACTATCTGGTACTTGTTTAAGGCAGGGGGCTGCTTAAAGCAAGGTGAACATAAAACAGAAAGCTCCTTCAGGAGCTTTCTGTTTTATGTTGACCTTGCTTTAAGATGTTACCTGTCTTTTATGAAACCAATAAGCCTTCCTTTAAGAGGTTGTAATAGAGAGGTGTCACTGTACAATTTATATCTCAGCTCCAGCCATTGACAAGGTTAGAGAACTGGAAAATCAACTTGAAGATCATAGAGAGGGCAGAGATACAGAACGAGAAGAAGAAGAAGCAGAAGGAGAAGAAGAAGAAGATAGAGAAAAGGAAGAGGTTGAGCTACCAAATGAATGGGGAAAGGACATAGAACAATTGCTAGATAACATGAACAACTTGGATGAAGAGGTTAACATTTCCCTTTTAATCCATTTCTCCATAATAGTGTACACATTTTACGCCTCACATATTATTACATATTATTGCGATAAATATGCACTGTTAGAAATATTTTCCATATTGTAGCAGATGCAAGCTTAAAGCAGGTTGAAAGTAAAGCAGAATTTGCACCTAAAGGTGGTAATTTGTCTTCAAAGCTAGAAACAGCCTATGCAGTAAAGCGTTAATTTGTGGTTGCTGTTGCAAACAGTTCAGATCCAGATCAAGCGCCTAATAAATCTGCATCTCATCTGGATCCCAACTTTTTAACACTTTGATGATTTTTTTTGGGGAAAAAAATCAAATAAATCATCAGTCTAAGAATTGCTACAGACAGAACAATTTTAGATGAGACATATGTTTAATCAACTGCTTTATAATTATACTCCACTTACTACAAACATCTGTAATCTGAACTATTAACCCATTACCCCATAAATACGCCTTTTTAAGCCTCTTATTAATTCCTCTACTAAAGAAAATAGTTCCAATTTATACTGTTACAAATTAGAATTATAAGAAATATTTTCTATATTCTAGCAGATAATAGCTTAAAGCAGGCTGAAAGTAAAGCAGAATGTGCTTTAAGGCGCATTCTGCTTTACTTTCAACCTGCTTTAAGCAGTACCTTGTTTTCAAAACTAGAAACAGGCTATGAGTAATGGGTTAAATTCTATTTAAAGGAAGGTTTTCTTTAGGAAAGGGTTCAGACTCATATATTTAACAAATACTATAAGAAAACAGTGCCTGATCAGACAGCTCCTTCAAAAAGCATAATAAATATGCTTACAGCAGGAGATGGGTTAAATGTCAATATGAAATATTTCCAGAGATTTTTGGCAAGATCTCAGATTAGTTATGTTCTGGAAAGTTTAGTTTCCCCTTTAAATCTTAATTTGGTGTGGATCTTAATAGACATGTCTTAAAGGGAAATCATCAGACAACTCCAGTAAAGTCGGTCTTAAATTATAGATTTTGTCTTAAAAACATCATATGTCCAATACCGTTGTCATTGGGATGCATATATGAGTAAAAAATAGATTTTACACTATCCAGGTAAGCCTTCCCTAATGAGATAGGAGGCCGTCATCATTCCATATTCGCTAGCGGAACCCCTCGGTCTTTATGCCATTAGACTTAATGATATACGAGAAACTTAGCAAACCCCTTTTTTCCACGTTTTGTTTTAAGCAATTTGTCAATCCCTCGTGATAATTGCTGTCCTTACTCCCAATTAATGACACTTGACTTATCAACTAGACCCATAAACTCATAAACCACCCTTCACGGCACACTTGCTATTTCCCTGACATAGGTGCTTGCCGCTACCGGAAATATGTGATAACAACTGCTTTATTGACTTGCCGCATGAAAGGTTGGAACATGTGATGTCTTGATCATTTTGTTAATGACTAAGACTGCAACAATTCACCGAATTTCGGTTATTTTCGGTTCGTTTGTCTCGGTTCGAGTTTCGGGTCGGCACCACAAATTTTCGGTTCGGTGCGCCGATGTATGGTGTATTACACTAGACCGCTAATTTACCAATCAGCGTGCAGTCTGCGTATATTTTTTATGGTCAGACGTTCCAAAATGTAAGGTTAAATCACAGTTCTAACCTTTTCTTCTTGCAGTAATTTAAATACATGTAGCTTGCTTCTCGTCCGTCTCATTCTTTTCATATCGGCTATTTATAATTCCGGGAAACCCAGCACTTAACGCATGCGCACGATTGATAGCCCGGCTTCAAAGGTACCAAAGTCGAACAGCATCAGAAAAAGGGTAACCAGTCTTTTACTTAGCGACCGCAAATTGTGAATGGCGATGTAAATAATTAAACTGAAATATTAATGACTTTTTCAGTAAAATAATAATATAATTGGAGCGAAAAACAGGTCGGGACGAACCACACCTTAAATTCGCTACAATCTGTCCTAAAATGGTAGAAAGAAATGCACATCTTTCTCGTACATATGATAAAATTATAGATGACAGTGATAGCGTTTTCGAAAAAGTGTGTAGATCTATTGTCTGCGTAGACATGTGACAGTAAATGAGAATTTTTTTCTGGTTGATTTTATCAAGTTCTTATCCTAATACCCGAACCGAAATAACCGAAAACCGAAGGGGTCTACTCGAACCCGAACCGAACCGTGAAGTACCTGAACCGTTGCAGCCCTATTAATGACCCATGTCAATATTTAAAGAGTGTTTAGAAAGTTAAAGGCATTAAACCATGAAATGTAATGTAAAACTATGATCAGTTTCAGACATTTCAAAGTATTTTTGTGAATTAAAATGTTATTTTATAAATATAAAAAAATTAAAAAATCAAAATACCTGCAGCTTTCAAAGAACATGGGTATTCGCATAGACACCAACTTTCAGTACATGAAAAATGAATGTTTAACAGGTTTTAACTGATCAAGTTAATCTTATTTTCATAAACAGCCTGTCTTCTTTGGTGTAAACATATACTGATAGGGGATAAATGATGTCACACAGGTAATACAAATGGCAACCTCCTTGAAAGATCTTTATCCAAACTAGGAAATGCTATAAAATCATTATTTTTAATGTTTTGGGGGGATTTTTTTCAACTTTTGCATTTTGAATCCATGAACTCTCGTTTAAAACCAAGTTTGGTTTTTTGTTTTGTTGTTAACGTCCGTTTCTGCCATCTATGGGCTAATTTGATGCCCCTGAGAGAGGGGAGCAGAATGATACATTGAGAACCCGGGCGCAATGCCCTACTCTTACTATCCAAATAATTCTTTTAATGATTCTTTTTAGATGCCAAGTGTAAAGCACTCATAAATCGGACCTCGGTTTATAAAGTCTCATCCCAAGGACTTGGTCCAGCTTGGGATCGAACTCGCAACCCCTGACGTCGTAGCGAGTTCGATCCAAGTTGTAATCAGCTGTCCATTTTCCTTTAACCTATTTCTCATACCAACATATCATGCATTTTACCTTGTCCTCATAGCAATCATTAATCAACCTATGTCTCATTCAATCAAATCATACATCTGTACCTTGCCCTCGAAGTAACACATCTTTTCATATTTCTGATACAAACACATCATGCATGTTAACCTTACCCTCATGGAAATGTTTTTACCTATTTCTGATACAAACACATCATATATGTTAACATTATCCTCATGGAAATATTTTTACCTATTTCTGATACAAAGACATCTTGCATGTTAACCTTACCCTCATGGAAATGTTTTTACCTATTTCTGATACAAACACATCATACATGTTAACATTATCCTCATGGAAATATTTTTACCTATTTCTGAACAAACACATCATACATGTTAACCTTACCCTCATGGAAATGTCTTTACCTATTTCTGATACAAACACATCTTGCATGTTAACCTTACCCTCATGGAAATGTCTTTACCTATTTCTGATACAAACACATCTTGCATGTTAACCTTACCCTCATGGAAATGTCTTTACCTATTTCTGATACAAACACATCTTGCATGTTAACATTATCCTCATGGAAATATTTTTACCTATTTCTGATACAAACACATCTTGCATGTTAACCTTACCCTCATGGAAATGTCTATACCTATTTCTCATACAAACACATCATACACATGTTGACCACAGGTACTTGACACATACATATAGATCCTCCCCCCCCCCCCCCCCCCCCCCCCCCCCAAAAAAAAAACAACCTCCAAAACTTTTTGATGCACCTTATTGTTAAAAAAGCACATACTGTCGCACTATTTGACGGAATCAGCGCATTTACAGTTGAAGGTTGAATTCCACTTAAGCTGGTGCTAGGGGGCGTGAGCACTGTTGCATATTTCAGTATTGCTCATTAACAGACTCAATTAAACCGAGTCTGCAATTTTCAGTATTTGCTTTGTTTTCTGTGCTTTCAAAGGATCTCCCCTTATTCAGATTTATATAATTCACAACAGCAGATGTTAAGTGCTAAGTGTGTGGCGGCTGTAAAAAGTCGCCCCATACTTCATTCTCAGTGTTGTTATACTTTCTAGTCCTTTAGAATCATTATTTTCAGCGCATTTACAGTTGAAGGTTGAATTCCGCTTAAGCTGGTGCTAGGGGGCGTGAGCACTGTTGCATATTTCAGTATTGCTCATGAACAGACTCAATTAAACCGAGTCTGCAATTTTCAGTATTTGCTTTGTTTTCTGTGCTTTCAAAGGATTTCCCCTTATTCAGATTTAGATGAAATAAAAAGTAGATATTGATAAATTAATCATTTCCCGGGGGTTCCACAAGAGAATATCGGCAATCTAGTCTATTTTAACATCAGTTTAAGTGGATAGTTAAGACTACCTGTTGGATTCTGTTGTATACCTTGTATCTAAAATAGAAGTCTAGTAAAAAAAAAAAAAAATGTGTGAATCATGTCAAGTACCTGTGATCACTGCCATTATGTCATCTGCTTGATACAGTTATTGTCTGCTTTTGTTTCTCAAACTTAAATCTTTGCTATATTGACTAAGATAATATTGTATTGAGTGTCAAACAATTTGGATCCTGATCAGATGCTGTATAATGCAGTATCTCAGTGATCAGCATCCAAACTGTGTACAAATAACCGTTGTTCTCAGTGAGGTAGTAATATAACTCTTTGCATACTGGGTAATTGTTTCATCTGCAACAATTTGTCCTCTGTGTTCTAAAATTAGAATTTTCAAAATTCTTTTTAATTCAGTGTCAGAATAGCAAACAGTTTGGATCCAGATGAGATGCCGCGTTACGCGGCATCTCATCTGGATCCAATCTGTTTGCAGAGGTAATCACTATGGCAGGTTGATATCCGCCGCTAGCGTGCAAAGAGTTAAATGGGTTTAATCAGTATTATGATTTCTATACATGTACATGTAATTCTGTTTTTTCAGGAGCCTGAAAATAAAGAAGAGTTAGAGGAATCAATTCAAAAGTTGATGGACTCCTTGATTTCACAAACTGAGACAGATGATTCGAAGAAAGTGGAGCAAGACGTTCTAAATGGTATTTTTGAAGCGATCGAAGAAAACCTTGACAAGAAACCTCCTTCGACAGATGCATGTGAAGTAATTGATAAACTTGGTGGTAATCGTGATCATATGACAGAGGGTTCTGATCTTGCAAAGGGGATTGGCTACTTGTGGTCCAATACGACACTCAAAAGTGACTTGGGCTGTACTAAACGTATCGTAGCAGAGTTCATCAAGTATAAGAAGAATCCAGAGGATGGCACAAGCTACACTGAGACCTGTAAGCCTAGGCTGTTCCATTGTATAAACAAGATCAAACAGATGTGTCACTCCATGGATCACACTGGAGAAGAGGTGGATACGGACATTTCTAGTGGGAAGGAATCAGTGTGTAACAAGCTTGAGTTGTCCAAGTGGCTCAAACGACGAGCTACAAGTTTGCAATTCTTTGACTTGCGCAAGAAAATGGCAGCCAATTATGGTACCGGTAAGTAAAAGAAGGAATATACAGTAAGATCTATGTTGACCCCTTCTCAATAAATACCCATGTTTATATAGATGCATTTAATTTATTCATACCCTGATGAAAATTATTAAGGCTGAAATTTAAGTTCCAATTCATACAGTCATGAATGTGTATCATAAAAAGGTTTGTTTATTCTAACAGATGTACGTAGCTTAAAACAGGCTCAAAGTAAAGCAGACTGCCTGAAGGCATATTCTGCTTTACTTTTAACCTGCTTTAAGTGGTTATCTATCTTCTGTCTAGAAACAGGCTATGGGGTAAGAGGTTAAGCAGGCAGTCATTAATAAGGCATGCGGATCATCAAAGACACGGTTTTGTTTAATGATATTAGAAGAAATTAATGCAGGGCATAATAAAGCAGAAAGCTCCTTTTATAATCTTTCTAGTTTGCTTTTGTCCTGTATGAAGCTGTACTTAACTTTATATATACTTGTCAATAAATGTGTTTGATGCCCTAGTGATGCATATATGCATCCTGTACCAAATGTGTATCTGTGAAGAGTACACTTGTCCTATGCAAACAGTGAAGTCCCTGATCAGAGGGCTCCTGCAGGAGCCATCTGATCAGGGACTTCACTGTTTTGCATTTTGCAATTTCATACAAAAAAAACCACACCCAAATAGTCTTAAATGGACCAGTCTTTATTGCAAACTGGAATTTTCCATTGGAAGTTTTAGGGGATAATGAGTTTACACAGGTTTTACTGTACACCGAATATTGCCAGACTAAGATAGTGACAATGCTAAGGAAAAGTATAAAACTGAAAACTTAACCATAGAGTTCAGTAACCCTTCTCCTGCCCGAAAACAGTGTAGACCCAAATCAGATATCTCTCAAAGGATCTGCACTGTTTACTAATCAGATCTTTCTTATTTAATTGTGAGCCTTCAACTTTTCCAGTGGAGAAATTTCCATATTTAATTAACTAATGCAATAGTTCAGATAATAGATATTTTTTTTATTTTTTTAAGATATTTTTTGTTGGTGGATTTTTATGTACGGTATGAATATTCAGTGGGAGAAGGGTTAATTTGATTGTCAAACAGTTTGGAACCTGGACAATTTATTACACCCAGTTAGTTACCATGTGTTTCATAGGGCCTCTAAATGAGCATCAGCCCTTGGAGTACAGCAACTTGTATTAAGTTAGCCCATTACCCCATAAATATGCCTTTTTATGCCTTTCATTTATTCCTTTCCTGAAGAAAATAGTTCCAATTTATACTGTCACAAATAAAAATCATAAGAAATATTTTTCATATTCTAGCAGATAATAGCTTAAAGCAGGCTGAAAGTAAAGCAGAATGCACCTTAAGGCGCATTCTGCTTTACTTTCAACCTGCTTTAAGTAGTAACCCATTACAAAATTAGAAACAGGCTACGGGTTAAAAGGTTAACAGCCAATCAAAATGAGATTTTTTCCAATTAGATGAATGCTTAATGCAGATTATTTGGAAAGTAGAAAGTTCCTAAAGGAGCTTTAATTCTGCTTTGCTTTTAGGCTGCATTAAGCTATTAATCTGTATATAGGAGTTTCTTATGTTAAATATTAAAAGACGGGCCATTTCACACAAGTTAAACTGTACAAATGTACTGTAATTTTAAAATTTGCTACAGTGTATGAGGTTTTCATCAACCTCAGATTAATTAATTGCAACCCTTAGTAATATTGTCGGATCCACTTACAATAATTTTAGACCGTCATTAACCATATTTTGCAAAATTATTAATAATTTCTGTGATTTCTAGCATCAATGCAAACAACTTAAGGCGGCCCGCATCTCGAATTCCGGAAATCCTGATGACTTTGACCTGATCTTTGCGATAATTAAGATAAAGAAAAGTTTGATGTGCTTCAGTGTCTTCTTTGTTAGCGCAGTTGGTACGGTGATTAACATGCAATACAAAGGTTCTAGGTTCGATTCCCACTCGCTTCAAAACTTTTTTTTTAACAAATTGTCCGATTTTAGTGACTAGTCAATTCATAACGCAGTGATCAAAGGACAGGCTTTGTTTAGTCACGTAATAATGAATAATATCGATCAGATGCAAGTAAAGTCAAGTGACAGCTAAATTTGTGAGGATTTATAGTCTACATGACAGATGGCAGCTTAACACAGGACAAAAGTAATTCTAAAAGATAGATCCTAAATGAGCTTTTATGCATTACTTTTGTTATGCATTAAGCAGTCACTTGCCTTTAAAGATCTACAGGCTACCGTATTCAATGGTCCCTTATTACAGGTTTGACTTATGGTATTATTTAGAGCTGATGGCATTTTAAAGTTGAACTCAAGGGAGGTTACTCGTTTTGTGTTAACATTTTGTCAGAATTTCAGGAAATCATGTATAAAATGTAAATTCTACTGTAGATTTTCATTAAATTTTTGTGACTAGTAGAATTAAGTTATATCTATCTAATAAGAGTAAAATTAATGTATGTTAAACAGCTAGATTTTTTGTAATTTGAGATTTAGTGACTTTTTCAGAATTTGACTTTTTTAAAATATTGATATTTCCAGAAAATATGTCATGAAATACTTTTGTTTACCCAACATCTTAAAGTCTATGTACAGTTTACTTGAATGTACAGAAATTATTGAGTTATATCATTTTATAAAGAAAATATTCCTGTTTATTAAAAAAGGAGCTTTTCTCGACAAAAGGTCCTGTCAGAAAAAAACGGCACTGTAACTTTTTATCATTTTAACGATTTTTCACTCTCCATATGGTATATTTTAATTTAATCAAGGTTTCAAAGAATTCTGACACAGAATAAGCTGACCCGCGAACCACCTTAAGTAAATAAAGTCTTGATTTTGTTAGAAAAGGGCTATGATATAAATTTGTAAGAAAAAACCCCAAATTACACTAGATTACTCTTTATCACCCATTTTCAGTTATTTAGGTGAATTTACTAGTTGTTAAACAATAAAACATAGTTTTACAGTAAAACCTTGCTATTATGACCACTAAAACCAAGGCTAATTGATTGAATAATAGACAGGTGACAACTTAAAGCAAGGTGACAGTGAAACAGAAAGCTCCTAAAGGAGCTTTCTGTTTCACTGTCACCTTGCTTTAAGCGGTCACCTATCGTAAACACACTAATAATCACCACAATTAAGTGGTCGTAATAGAGAGGTTTTACTGTACTTAATTTGCTGAAAATTCTGTAAGGTTAGCCAATCGGGTTGCAGCAAATTTATAGATTGTGTTAGAATACTAATAAACCACCAGTGAAAAATAAGGATTTTCTATTATATATGTAGGGTTTCCAGATAAGAGGTAGTAAACAAAACGTTTCCAATATTTTCCTCTTTATGTTTCTATTAAACCCTTTCAGGACTGGAGATAAGAGTGTGTAAACTACATTTTTTAGCCTTTTCTCCTTTATGCCTATACCAATCCCTATGGTATTACTAATTATTAGAATCATCGATTTGCAACGATTCTAATAAGTAGTAACAACATAGGGTTTGGTGGAGGCAAAAGGAATTAAGCTTTTGAAATTCTTCCCTAATATCTGGAGCCCGGGTCTGCGCTTTTGTTGTGATTTCTCATTGAAGTCATCTCAAAGAGACAATTCTAATAAGGCAGGGCTCCAGATAAGAGGGAGTATTCTGAACAAATCCAACATTTTCTCATTCATACAGCACCAAATCCTACGGTGTTACTACTCATTAGAATCGTCTCTTCGAGACGATTCTAATGAGTAGTGACACCATAGGCTTTAAAGCAGAAATTAAGGTTTTAGTTTTTGAAATACTCCTCTTATCTGGAGCCCTGAATTATAAGTAGTCACAACATAGGGTTCGGTCTGAGATATGAGGATTTTTGGTTTTGAAAATTTAATGTTACCCTATCAAGAGCTATCTTAGTTATTGTTACAGGGCATAAAACAGACAAGTGTGCACACAACAGAATGGAATTCAAACCAAGTAACGGGGTTATCTTTAAAGTTGGTGGTAAGTACAAGTTCCAATCATTTCTTTCCTCTGTTTTCATTACGAATATACTGAACTTGGTATAAACATGAAAAGTTGTTGCTTATAGAGAAAGAATAGTTAGAGGTGTCAAAATGGAGGAAATGCGTTAAAAGTAGAAACATGCGTAGAACCATTTGACAATTGTTAAGCAGGCAGTAATACAGTGGAGAAAGCGCTATTCTTTCTCGTTTAAACAAAACTAAATGTAAACGCAATGTAGTAAAATGTAAAAAACTACAACCGTTTATCCGATGATTCATTTTTATCTGAGTGGCAAACAGTTTGGAGCCTGATCAGATGCACCGGGTAACCCAGCGTCTGAACAGGCTCTAAATTGTTTGCAAGGGAAATGATAGTTTGAGCATAAACATGTTTACCGGGAAGGAAGAACATTTTCTCCACTTGTATGTTGGTGGAAAAGGTAAGCCTTCTCAGTGCAGTTTCAGATGTCTTAACCCTTTACCCCATAGCCTGTTTCTAGTTTTGATAATAGGTGACTATTTAAAGCAGGTGGACAGTAAAGCAGAATGCGCCTTAAGGTGTATTCTGCTTTACTTTCAGCCTACTTTAAGCTACCGCCTGCTAGAATAAAGAAAATATTCCTTATGATATTATATTCATGACTGTATAAATTGGAACTATTTTCTTCAGTGAAGGAATAAACTGAATGGGCTAAAAGGCACTTCTATGGGGGAAAGGGTTAACCTTTGCAACCAGTCTGGATGCTGATCAGAGACTGAGTAACTTGTCATGTGATCTGGATCACCTGTCTTTAATACTTATGAAACAGGCTTATATGGGATAATGGGTGAGGCTGAGCCACCTGCCTGAAAACAAAACATGAAATTACTATAACAGTTGTTTATATGTGATTTACATTTTTTGCTATAGAAGAAAAGTTTAAATTCTGCATGGGCATAATGGGGTGTTATATATATTATACTTTCCAGTTAGATAAATGCAAATGCAATAAAGATTAAAACTTCTTGAAAATGTGATATTGTAACACATTGAGCCCTTGCAATGAGTATACTCATCATTAACAAGTAGCATACCTGCAAAAAGTACACATGTCCTAGGCAAACAGTGATGACCCAGATCAGAGGGCTCCTGCAGGAGCGCTCTGATCTGGCTCTACACTATTTGTCATTTTTGAAATACATGTATGTTGTAAAATTCAACCCTAAATAGTCAATACTGGACCAGACATAGTCAAGAACTGGAAGTTTCTATTTGAAATTCAAGGGGTGTTTTGGTGTCTGATGAGACCCTGTGGTACTCAGTGTCTGATTTGGCTCCAAACTGTTTGCAAAGGTCATCAGTTCTAGAAGGGCCAATGTGGTTGGTAGGAAAGGAATATCCCCCTATACTATTGTCAAATTGTTACAGAAAATGGCCGTCTGAAGGCAGGAAAACGCAAGTTTAACAATGAGTGGAGGTGGAAACCCATCGCTGTTGATCACTGTGATGAATGTGGTGATGATGATGATGATGATGACTACTTTTCTGATGACTATTACACAGGCTTAGACTATGATTCAAATGATTACTCTGACTATGATGATGATGGTCACCCACAGAAAGGTTCAGACAGAGGCTCACATGGTCAATCAGATAAAGGCTCAGGCGAAGGTCAACAAAGTCCAAGTAACCCAAATCAAGGCTCAAGAGAAGGTCAACAAAGTACTGGTAACTCAAATCAAGGCTCCAGAGAAGGTCAACAAAGTACTGGTAACTCAAATCAAGGCACAAAAGAAGGTCAACAAAGTACTGGTAACTCAAATCAAGGCTCGGGCAAAGGTCAACAAAGTACCGGTAACTCAAATCAAGGCTCCAGAGAAGGTCAACAAAGTCAAAGTAACCCGAATCAAGGCTCAAGCGAAGGTCAACAAAGTGCTGGTAACTCAAATCAAGGCTCCAGAGAAGGTCAACAAAGTGCTGGTAACTCAAATCAAGGCTCCAGAGAAGGTCAACAAAGTGCTGGTAACTCAAATCAAGGCTCCAGAGAAGGTCAACAAAGTGCTGGTAACTCAAATCAAGGTTCAGGCAAAGATCAACAAAGTGCTGGTAACTCAAATCAAGACTCCTCAAATGGAGACTCAAACAGCCACCAAGAAAATGGCAGTCACTCAGGAAGCAATGGATCAGAATCAGATAATGGTCAAGAAACTTCAGATGGCTCAAACCAAAACAACAACAACAACAAAGAAGATGCCAGTGGGAAGAAATAAGAGAAACATTTGCCCTTCTCCTGCAGAATATTCATATATGAACCTCGGCCCATTACGAACATCTGTCATCATTCAGAACTATTACATTGGCTTATAGAATAGGGAGTGCATGCAGTCTAATGTCAGACAGAATGTGTTAGAAATCAGTTCTATCCCTGATCAGATACTAGTAGCTGTCGAATTTGGGTCCAAACTGTTGTCAAAAAGTGTCAATATACTAGAGCTGAAACGATTACCAGTTAATTGGTAACAATTAGAAAATGCTGATTAACCATAATCTGAATATAACTAACCATTTAATCGGACTACTAATGCCCCTGATCTGCAATTGATAGCTGATATTTGTAAACATGACAGAAAGAAGAACATTTCAAACTTACATGTCCATTTATTTCAGTAGAAAAGCAAGAGGTCTAAACACTTAATCTTATTCAGTGTACTACTGTTATATGTTGTGTAGGCATACACTTATTTGACAGACAGTCTGTTAATATGAAGTCGATGATCACAGATTTGTATTTCTGCAAAAGATTGGGATGCTGGCATGCGGCTATATTTAAATTAACTGGTTAATTATGGTTGATAGGACCAATTAACTGGTTACAATATCTCCTAACCATTTCAACACTTCAATATATGTTATTTGCAGGAGAAGAGCCATGAGAAAGTTTTATCAAAGTACATCCTCTATTGAGTGACCAATCAGTAAAGAATAATTGGGATCTTTTAACCCTTTACTCCATAGATAAATAGCTGCCTTTTTACTCATTTAAATTATAATTCACTGAAAAAAAAACTTCCAATTTATACAGTGAATGAATATTCACCATATTAGAAATATTGTCTGTATCCTATAGCAGATGGTAGCTTAAAACAGGCTCAAAGTAAAGCAGAGTGTGCCTTTTAAAGGCACATTCTGTCTTTCTTTCAACCTGCTTTAAGTGGTCACCCTTCAAAACTAGAAACAGGCTATAGAGTAAAGGGTTGAGGAATGTGGTTGCTTGATACAGGATAAAAGTAATGCAGAAAACTCCTAATGGAGCTCAAATGCATTTCTATTGCCCTGCATTAACCCATCACCCCATAAATACACCATTTTACGCTTTAATTTATTCCTCTACTAGAAAATAAATCTAATTTATACTGTTACAATTAAGAATTATAAGAAATATTTTCTATATTCTAGCAGATAACAGGCTGAAAAAAAGCAGAATGCACCTTCAGGCACATTCTGTTTTACTTTCAACCTGCTTTAAGTGGTCACCTGTCTTCAAAACTACAAACAGGCTATGGGGTAATGGGTTAAGCTTATACCTGTCTTAAATACCCAAAACATGATTTATATTGAATAAGCAGCAATTATTTGTGAACCATTTTTGAGTTTCAACATTCTGGCAATTTTTAAAGTGAAATGTCCCGTCTAAAACAGTGTGTAGAAGGTATTATTATTTGTTTTTCTCCATTGAAGTAGATGACTAAAACATAATGCTACATAAAGTAAATCTATTAGAGGGTGATTTGAGGTAGGCCCTAGGAATTAAATAATACCAAAAAACCCTAGACATGTTTGATTCTTTTCATAAACTTTTAAAAACAGGTTCTAAAACAACAGATTAAACATCAAAGAATAAGGGCATGTTTGTTGATAACTTCAATTATGAAACAGTTAAATGAACAATTTAAAGTGAATTTGGCATAGCAAACTCAAGTACAAATAATAACAAACTAGTTCACAATTTTAACTCTTAATTAAAATGCATGCTGGGTAATTTTTTTATCTGCAACAATTGTCGTCTGCTATTGTTCTAAAAGTAGAATGTCTTAGTCCTGAAGTAAAAGTAGAATGTTCTAAAAAAAAATTCAAAACAGGGTCAGAGTGTCAAACAGTTTGGATCCAGATGAGAAGCCGCTTTAAGCGGCATCTCATCTGGATCCAAATTGTTTGCAAAGATAATCATTGTGGCAGATATATCCGCTGCTAGCATGCAAAGAGTTAACAGGAAAGTAAGCAGAATAAAGTGTTCTGTAAATCTTAACCTCTTCACTGCATTACCCAAAATACATTGTGGTTATTTGTAGACAGTTTTTGATCCTGATAAAATGTAGCCTTATGCATTCATCACATTACACTGAATACCATAGTCTAAACGTCAATTTCCCTGAAATTTAAATTTTAAAAAAAAAAAGCAGATGACATATCATGGTAGTGAAGGGGTTATTAAGAATGGTGAAGAAAAATTTTGTTTATCGATGAAGTTATAGCCTGTTTTACTTTAACCCCTTCATAATGCCATTTATCGCATAAACGTGCAGAATATAGAGGTCCGTAAAAATCGTACGGCCCACTGGGCATATATGTTATACTAATTTTCAAATCACGAAAATACTGTACTACTACGCCGACTGTAAATAAGCTAAGAGAATCTAGACAAAGTTAGATCAACACTTGGTATTGAAACATTTTCAATTGTCTTAAAACCATTATCCTGAGCAGTTCCGCAAACTCAGGTTGCAAATTAGGCTACGTAGAGCTCTTTTATTAACAGTGACTCAGACAGTTTGTCAAATTTAGACGTTAGAATGATAATGACGTCGTGTTGCTATACCGATGTTATTTTGAAAACGAAACTAGATTCCAAATGTCAAATGATCATTTTTAGTCAATTAGAACAGTTTTAAATAAAATACTAATTTAAAATTTGAATATGGTATCAGAGAAGTCTTTTCACAACACATTGATGTTGATTTTCTTTATTTTAGTTTGATAGGTGTTTTTATCTACGGATGAATAAAACCGAATGACACCTATGACGAATCGTTTTCTTAAGAGCCGAGGGCAAAAGTGAAAGTAAGACCGTTCGGATTTTCGTGTCATTTGGTGTTTATGCGATAAATAGGATATCAAATTTGTGTGTTTTCAGTCGTGAATTTATTGAACTCGTTCCCTAGCCTGTTAATTACCTGAAAAGATTAGCCAGTGAAAGCAACTTCCAGCCTTGAAGGGTTATCAACGGGTGAACCCATTACTCCATTGATACGAGCGTACACATTTTTATGCCTTTATTTTTTGCCTCCACTTTAGAAATTAGCTCCACTGTATACATTCATGAATATGAGCCATAATATATATTTTCTTTATTCTGTCAGGTGGTAGCTTAAAACAGGCTTAAATTACAGCAGAATGTACAGTCTGCTTTAAGTAGTCAAAACTAGAAATTGGCTATGGGGTAATGGGTTGATTTAAGTTAACCTTTTCAACATTGAAGACCTAGCTGTATTGAAAACTATGGCATACAGTTTTGATCCAGATCAGGCCACACAATATGTGGGGCTTGATCTGGGTCCAATCTGTTTGGCACTGATCCTGCTTGTGTAAGTAAAAAGACTTTAGTTCTTTCTAAATACAGTTGAAATCGTAAGTATTGTAATTTTAACAGTTACTGTATATGCCCCTTGAGGAAGGGCAAAGAAACCTTTTTTAAATAAAAGGTTAACAGCTAAGTAGAAAATCAAGATTTTGGTTTTGAGAGTATTTAAAGACTTGCTATTACAACTAAGCCTGAAGAAGCGCATTTATATTGCAAAAGGCTGCTTCAAGTAATATGAAAGTAAAGCATATATATGCCCCTAAAGCTGCTAACTTCTTCAAAATAGTCATCGAGGTTTTGGTGTATCTGCTTATCGCAAGATGGAAGTGATGCAGAAAGCTTCCGTAGGAGTTTTCTGATTTACTGTCATCTTCTTTTAAGCTAATTCTTGTCTCTATCCAATTACTCCATAGGTATGCATTTATACGACTTTAATTTATTCCTGCACTAAAGAAAATAGTTCCTATTCATACAATCATGAATAAGTATGATGAAATATATTGTGCATATTCTAGCAGATGGTAGCTTAAAGCAGGATCGATCGAAGCTAAAAGCAGGATGAAAGTTAAACAGAATGTGTCTGAAGAGGCGCATTCTGTTTTACTTTCAGCTGCTTTAAGTGGTCCGACTCAATATATCTACAATACATTTACCGTAATTTCCTGCAATAAGCCCGCGGGCTATCTCATTTTTTAATGGTCAAGAGGGTGCCTGCGGGCTATGTGACGAATCTTTTTACCCATCGGGATTGCAGAAAAAATCTAATAATAGAGTTTGTGTAACAAACCGTTTCTTTCAAATTGTACAAATACAGAGGAAATTCAAACATATGTTAGCATTACTAAACAAATTTTCCATACCTCTTAACTAAGGAAATTACATATATACGAATGAGAAACGATTTGGATCCTGTGTAGACGCTTATATTCTCGGTGGTTAACAGGGTCAAAACTGTTTGCAACTTTTACACAAGTCGCGGTCAACTGGTGAATGGTTAAATTTAGTGCATGAACAAAAAACACAAAATACAATAGGGGTCAATGAAGAACAATACAATCGCCAATGCTTTATTGTTCTCCAACAGCAAACGGAATAAGATAAAAACTGGTCATACCCGACAATGTCTAGATGTATTTACAACAAATACCACCATTTGATCTACTCTGTTTTCATAGGTCACTAATGTTCTCTGGAACGTTTTCAGAAGAATAAAGATCCGAATAAAACATAGCATAGAATAATGCTTTAGCACTATCCGGCATTTAACGTTGATAGCGGTGAATCTTAAGTAAGTTTCACAATATGGGTGCGGGCATATAGACAGTGTGGGTTATTTGCCGAAACTTTTTTCATTTTTAAGTTTTCTGCGGGCAATATGCCGGATGTGGGCTATCTAAAGTTGCGGGCTTATTGCCGGAAATTGCGGTCGACTTAAAACCCGCTATAGGGGTAAAAGGTTGACATGATCAATGAGTATGTGTTGGTGTAATAGCAGGACTTTACTGTGTTAGTTTGGGCGCCAGGCTAGGGATGAAACCTTCATGTTGTAGTTTTATCTTATGTGTATGTCAATGTTTTCTTTTTCATTTACCTTAAACCTTATGAGCAGGCACTTTGTGAGAATGTAGAATGCCTTGATTGTGATATTACAGCATTATAGGGTCCTATACATGTATAGTGGCCAGGTTGTAGTTAAGATAACATCTTTAGATCAATATGTTGGTGATTTACAGAAAGGTCATATTGAATTGATACAATGTTTATAGGCCTATAAAAGGTCAGATTGTGGTAATACAATATTGTGCTGGCCAACAATATTGCTATTTAGGCCTACAGAAAGGTCAAAATGTTTTAAGACAATATTACTTGGGCCTGTAAAATATTCTGATTGGAATAGTACAATATTGCTTTGATCTACAAAAATTAAGGTCAGATTGAAATGTTTTGGGCCTACAGAAAGGTCAGCTTGTTGTTATACAACATATGTATTGTTTTGGCCTACGGGAAGGTCTGAGTGTGGCAAAACAATATTGGTTTTGCCCATGGAAAGGACAGATTGTCGCAAAACAATATTGCTTGGGCCTGCAGATCTATGTTACTTTAGTCTAAGTCTTGATAGCTCGATAAAATTCCCTTAAGTTGAACCTAACTGTATTTGTCTTCAGTTTGAATTTCAATAAATCAAACTGGCTGCATAAGTCAAAAATACATGTTACCTCGAAATATGGGTGTATTTGACAAATGTGGAATTAAGCTATCAAGACATGAGTTATATTTCTAAAATAATTGTACAAGACGCTTGTCCAGTTTGAAGGTACCATGGCATAGAGCTGACATGTGGATACAATGTTCATTTATAATATTTTCTATATATCCTTGCTATAATGAATTTAGGAATGAACTAATCCATTTACTGATACATGACAAATTTACATTGATTTATAAGGGATTTGTACCCGAAATATTTGAAAATACGACTCCGAGAGGAGTCCTCTGATCCTGGTCTACACTGTTAGTAAAGGATGGATATAAGTGCTAACACAATAAGGTTTAAAAAGCTTTAATCTAGTTGCTTGTATCCATGATAATATAACTTATGGGTATGGCTATTATAACTATTTAAATGCCATGAGTTATCAACTTAAAAATCTTTTTCAAAGCATAACAATTAATGCCGTGCCAATTGTGCATAAAATTGTCTGGTGCATGAAAAGCTTTCTTATAATTTATGGTCATAGAATAGAGAGGTAAATTAAATCATGGCCAACTGATAGTTAACCTAAGACATGAAAAAATATCATGGTGGCCATGCATTGGTTGACCCTTCCCTTAACTCTTTCCTCCCTGAAACTTTAAATGGACAATTCCAGTATGCGTTTTAGTCTAGTCAATTTCTGACTTTTAAGGGATGTTTTTGTCTATGTTTGGCATTATGACAAACAGTGAAGACCCTGATCAGAGGGCTCCTTTTGGAGCCCTCTGATCTGGGCCTTCACTGTTTGCATAGGACAAGTGTACTATTCACATGTACACTGTTTGAAAAGGACGCCTATATGCGGGACTAGGGTTCAAAGGGTTAATATCAATGGTCGTACAAAACAGCCACATCAAACTGATTATAGCGCATATATGTATGTTACTTCTATGTTTAAGACAGGTTGTTACTTTAAGCAAAATGAGAGTTAATTGCTTAAAGAAATATGAAAATAAAGCAGAAAGCTCCTATAAGAACTTTCTACTTTACATCCATCTTACTTATAGCAACACTATATTAACACCATCTGTGAATCCTCATCTGAGTGTAGTGATCAGGAGACGGTAGAGGTGTCCCTAGGTACTCATGTTCAGGAATGGGTAAAGGTGTTCCTTATAAGATAGGTCACATGCAGAGGAAAGGGTTTCTAATGCAAGTGGACACAATTAAAGTCCCATTGTGCTTTCAGACCTTTTTTTAATGTGGGAAATACAATAACGGTTAATAATAATGCTTGAACATTCTAATGGGCCAAACTGATCTATGAAATGTTGAAGACAGGCCTAAATCACCAAAAAAGCGATTTAAAACCATAACAAACCGAAAGTAGATCGTCTGACATAAATATTACCACACGGATTAGTGGCACGTGGAACAGCTGGGTTCAATATCACCGGGTGCGAACGATTGCTATAAAATGAGTCGCATTTCGTCACAACGGTGTTTCAGCAGTTTTTGCTCTCTAACACAAAGAGTTTTTATCGGATCTTCACCAAACTTGCATTAAATGTTCTTTTATATAAAATCTAGGTACAGTTAAATTTCTACTTAAATCGAATAAGGCATGTAAGACTTTTTGCCCTTTATGTATTAAAAGTTGACTGTTTCAGCAATTTTTGCTCTCTAAAACAAGCATTTTTTAGTTGATCTTCACCAAACTTACTGAAATTGTTTATTATTATAAAATCTTGGTCCAGTTTGATTACTACTAAAATCGCATGTGGCATGTTTGCGTTTTTGCCATTTTTGTATTAAAAATGAGTGATTCAGCAATTATTGCTCTCTTTCACAAATACTTTTATTGGATCTTCACCAAACTTGCTGAAAATGTTCATTAGTATAAAATCTAGGTTTAGTTTGATAACTACTAAAATTGTATGAGGCATATCTAAGTTTTTGCCCTTTATGTATTAAAATTACAGTTTTCAGCCAGTTTTTTTTATCTCTAACACAAATTCTTTTATTGAATTTTCACCAAACTTGCTGAAAATTTTCATTGATATTAAATCATGGTTAAATTTGAATACTAGTAAAATCGCATAAGGAATGTCGGAGTAATTGCTCTTGAATTATTAGAAATGACTGTTTCAGCCTTTTTTGCTCTCTAACACAAAGAGTTTTCATCGGATCTTCTACAAACTTGCTGAAATTCTTTATTTATATAAAACCTAGGTCCAGTTTGATTATTACTAAAAATCCCAAAATGATTATCTGAGTTATTGCCCTTAATGTATTAAAAAGGACTGTTTCACCATTTTTTTCTCTCTAACACAAATGCTTTTTTATCGATTTTCACCCAATTTGCTGAAGATGTTTATTAATATAAAATCAAGGTTAAGTTTGAATATTACTAAAATCGCATAATGTATATATGAGTTATTGTCCTTTAATTATTAAAATATGACTGTTTCAGGGGTTTTTTGTACTCTAACACATACAGTTTTTATCGGATATTCACCAAACTTGCTGAACATGTTTATAAATATAAATATATCTCCAGTTCAAATAGTACTTATATCGCATAAGGCATGCGTTTTTTGCCCTTTAGTTATTAAAAATTAATGTTTCAGCATTTTTTGCTCTCTATCACAAACATTTCTTTTCGGATCTTAACAAAACCTTGCTGAAATTCTTTATTTATACAAAATCTAGGTTCGGTTTGATTATTACTTAAATCGCATAAGGCATGTCTGAGTTATTGTCCTTTATGTATTTAAAAATACCTGTTTCACCATTTTTTGCTCTCTAACACAAATAACTTTTTTGTGATTTTCACCAAACTTGTTGAAAATGTTTATTAATATAAAATCAAGTTCATGATCTTAACTACCAAAATCGCACAAGGCATGTTGAAGTTATTGCCCTTGAATGATTATAGATTGCATACTTCAGGCTTGTCAGCTTTCTGACTCAAACGGTTTTAATTGGATCTTCAAATTTGCTGAAAATAATATTGGATAAAAACTTAGTCCAGCTCTATGAATACCCAAATCGCCGAAGGCATGTTGGAGTTACGGTTCTTCAATTATTAAAAATTTGCTATTTCATACTTATTTTAGCCCTGTCAACTCTGTAATAGGAACTGTTTTTATTCTATTTAAGCCAACTATTTGGTCAATAGTTGCATGTGCTTCATCTTGGCCGTGTTGGTAATAAGTAAAGTAATAAATGACTACTCCATACCTCCTTTACCTCTTGAAGGATTTTCAGTCAGCTGTATTCGATTTTTGTCTTGATCTATATTTAAAACAAATACACAATGCCAGCAAGTTTGGTGAAGATCCAATAAAAAGTGTTTGTGTTAGAGAGCAGAAAGGGCTGAAACAGTCATTTTTTTTAATTATTCAAGGGCAATAACTCAGGCATGCCTCATGCGACTTTGATAGTTATCAAAATTGAGCTAGATTCTCTACTAATAAACATTTATAGCAAGTTTGGTGAAGATCCAAAAATAGGTGGTTTAGTTAGAGAGAAGACAAGGCTGAAACAGTCATTTTCAGCAAGATCCCCCGTATTGGATTGTACACGTTTACCACCGTGATTAATTATTTACACGTGGTGACCTTATCTCATAGTTTAATCCTGTGCCTACTGGTCGCAACTGTTTGACTCTAAAACAGACACCGCGTAACGCGGCGTCTCATCTGGATCCAAACTGTTTGACACTCGTCTTAAGGTTTGTTTAATCAAAAATATGCATACATCTAAACTAAACAAATATTGCACACGACAATGTCAAAGCA
Organism: Gari tellinella; assembly: GCA_922989275.2. Lineage (NCBI taxonomy): Eukaryota > Metazoa > Mollusca > Bivalvia > Cardiida > Psammobiidae > Gari > Gari tellinella. The sequence continues at coordinate 12,069,617 of OV277859.1, read as the reverse complement.
GACGTCTTAGCAGCAGAATAAGGGTTAAATTCTTCATTTCAGCCGGCTCCAGATAAGAGGAATAAACTGAACAATTCCAACATGTTCTCACTCATTTCAGCACCGATTGCTACGGTGTTACTACTGATTAAACCGTCTCTTCGAGACGATTCTAATGAGTATGACACCATTGGGTTTAAAAGCAGAAATAAAGAGTTTAGTAATCGAAATACTTCCGTTATCTGGAGCCCTGTATTTACAGAGTTGTCCTTCTTTCCATTCACAAGGAGGCTCTTTAAATTGTGCTAGCACAAAAAAATTATAAAAAAAAATTTAAAAGCGAATTTCTTAGATAAAGCCGCTTTTTATGAAAGAATCACGTCCCACGTAGTTCTAATGGGATCCCAAACAACCGTTTTATGCAGGTTTCCCAAAAACACAATGCGGCTTTAAGCTGTTGCCATGAGATAAAAAAAATATCCACATGTCACCTATATGTCATCCTATGATTGGCTCTATTTATATTTTTCAATTTTTTGTATAACATATATATTTACAGTATATTTTTGCACTTTTTATGTATAAGCACCAATCCGCATAATTAGAATGTTTAAGAGTTTCCGTAATAATGATATTGACTACTGATAATTTTGGCAAGCTAATGTTTGTATTTCTCTGGAATATAGAATCAATCTGTGGTAGTAAATTGAATCTGAATATTTTACAACGTATGAATAGTGCTGATAAGTATCTATAAAAAAAATTGTTTATAGAGTACAGTAGAGTCCCACTGTTAAGACTTTTAAAAAATGGCATGTTAATTGTTATTGTATTAAGATAGGTGGCAGCTTAAAGCAGGATGGAATTAAAACAGACAATTTCTTTAGAAGCTTCCTGCTTTATTTTTAATCTTGCTTTCCCTGAAAAAATGTATAGAGTCAAACTTGTGTTAAGCGGCCACATAAAATATGCTGAAGTAGCAGCCTATAAGACAGACGGCCGCTTAATGCAGATCAAAACAGGGACTTTCTATTTCACTTTTACTCTGCATTAAGTAGTCACCTGTCAGTAGAGAAAGATACATTTTTTCTAATAAAGATGGCAAATGATTCAGATTTATCGTCCTACCAACATTTTTGGCAGTTTTAAGGAAACGGTGTCATCTCAAAAAGAGGCAGCTTAACCCATTTCCCAATAAATATGCCTTTTTACGCCTTTAACTTATTACTCCACTGAAGAAAATGGTTCCTCATTATACAAGCATGAATATGTAGCATAAGAAATAATTTCTATATTCTAGCAGATAGTTGCTTAAAGTAGGCTGAAAGTAAAGCAGAATGTGCCTTAAGGCACATTCTGCTTTACATTCAACCTGCTTTAAGTGGTCATCTGTCTTCAAAACTAAAAAGAAATGGGGTAAAGGGTTAATACAAGTTAGACTGCAGCCATAAGAGTGCGGATTGTACTGTTTTTCATTGGACAAGATAATAATTTAAACTTGCATTTAGTGCAGTCATTTTAGTTGATCAGCAGAATAAGTATCCAAGCAAAATTCATCAGATGTGTGCTTGCTTTTTTTTTTTTTTTTTTTTTTTTTTTTCAATGCAACTTTTTATGCACAATGTTATATTAACTCTTTCACTGTCAATCCAGAAATTGTCTTTATTTGCAAACAGATTGGATCCAAATCACACACTGTGTCTGATCAGAGTCCAAAGTGTTTGACAATCATTTCAATATTTTTAAAGTCAAAGTACTAGGAATTTAATTTTTGGAAATACATGACAAACAACACTTTTTAAGCAGACCACAAAATGGCAGTGAAGGAGTTAAACTTTATTTGTTGTTAAAGCTTTTTGTAAATATTTATGCTTTGAAGCTGTACATACAGTCAAACTTGTGTTAATCCTTTCCCACAAAGAACTAACTATTCACACTTTTACCTATTCCTATTAATTTGACTATTCCACATAGAAATGCCTTTGCAGACCTTTTCCCATGCCTGATACAGAGACTTCCACCCTATTCTGATAAAGAATCTTTTCATAGACCTTGACAGGTAGCTGCTCAAAGCAAAAATCTTTAAATGAGAGATATTGGCTTTACTTTTAGCAACCCATAACTCATTCATCCCTGAAACCTTTAATAGACAATTCCAATTTCCAATTAAGTTAGTCCATTTTGAACTATTTATTAATTATTTTAACAATATATTGCAAAACGACAAACAATGTAGACCCTGATCAGAGGGCTCCTGCTGGAGCCCTCTGATCAGTATCTACACCTTTTGCATAGAACAAGTATGCTCTTAAAGTGTACACTGTTGGTTAATGATGAGAAAACTTGTCTCTATGGTTATATGCGTTAATCAGGTACTCTTCTTTTCCACAGAAAACAAGCTTTAAAGGAAAAGGTTAAGTGGCCTATAATATGAATATCGATTAGCAGTCTTAATTCAGGTGGCAGCTGAATGCAGGACAATCAGTTGCAACTTGTTTACATATATTGCTGAGATGATAGTTAACAATTTCAAGCTAAGCAATTATAAAAAAAAAATTATATCAAGGGTTTCCATTGGCTGTATGCAGTAAGCGAAAAAAATTAATAATCAATTCAACTTAGCTATGCTAGTAACAAATAATGCAAATTTTTAGAAATTGTCCGAAGAAAATCATGTCTAAATATTTTTTTTTTTCTAGTCAGGTAGTACATGTAGCTGAATGCAGAACAAACAAGCAGGACTTTGGTTGTGCACTAAGCATCCATCTGTCCGTAAATATCCATGCCTCTTTATCAAACTACATGACTTAACCCTTTCCACACCTTTATTTATTCCTCTTATAAATGCCTTTTTCACTTCTGTTTTACTCTCAGTATGTTCTAAGCAGTAACTTTTCATATAAGAGACTTCCTCGGAATTAGATATCTTGTAGCAACGAAGAAGTGAAAATGAAATTAAGGTATTGATTATTGAACCAAAACCAAAATGTAATAAGAACAACTTCACTTGGTAATGTTGTATCCTAGCAAGTTTCATAAAATTCCGACCAGCTGTTTGCAGAGAAACAGCCCAGACACAAAAGCGTATTCAGTTGGAGTATGAAGTCGCCACAGATAATGTCACTGCTGTCTCGTTAAAAGCAATATCTTAACCTATTAACCCATAAATACGCCTTTTTACGCCTTTAATTTATTCCTCCACTGAAGAAAACAGTTTCATTTTATAAAGTCATGAGTATGTATCATAAGAAATAATTTCTATACTCTAGCAGATAATAGCTTAAAGCAGGATGAAAGTAAAGCAGAATCTGCCTTAAGGCACATTCTGCTTTACTTTCAACCATCTTTAAGTAGTCACCTATCTTCAAAACTAGAAACAGGCTATGGGGTAATGGGTTTAGTCATGCTTTCACTTCTTCATCACTGAAACAAAAACTGAAAGCAAGCTACTGAGTATGAAGGAAGAATTAACACTAGTTTGACTGTGTTTTATTTATATCAATATTTACAGCCTTACTAAAACATGTTTCTGTAACATTGAATAAATGTAAATTTTTGCTTCAAAATTGTCTAATGCTGAAATTCTAAAATTGGCTCTTTCCTAAATATCTATTTAAAGAAAGAAAAAAACAATCAAAGGGAAGACTGACTGTTTGAAACCTGTTCATATGCCAACTTAACCCGGGCTGCCATACGCTAATCTTGAAAAATCCTAAGATTTCCAAAATTTCTATTTTGCAAGCATGATTACTTAAAGCAGATTGAAAGTAAAGCAGAATGTACCTTAAGGCGCATTCTGCTTTTTCTCTCAGTCTTCTTTAAGCTACCATCTGCTAGGATGAAATATGAAGATTTTGGAAAAATCCAGATAAATGGCAGCCCTGCTTAACATATATCTTGCCATTCTCCAATCTGTTTAAATACAGATGAAAGTCAAACACCAAGTTGATACACACCTGATCAGGATCTAAACTATTCCTGTTTACATTACTCTGATTCAAAAGCTTGGAAAAGCTCAAATGTATAAACAATTTTGAAGCAAAGATATACTTTGTATAGTCAAGCTTATATTAAGTGGCCATAATTGGAGTATCTTTCCAAAGACAGGTGACTGCATAATGCAAGACAAAAGTAAAACAAACTCCTATAGGAGTTTTCTGTTTCTCTCTTGCATTCAGCTACCCCTTGCATTAACCCTTTCCCCTATAGAAGCGACTTTTAGCGTTTCTAATTTATTCCTCCGCTGATGAAAGTAGTTCCAGTTTATACCCTCATGAACAATAACCATTACAAATATTTTATATAGCCTAGCAGATTTTATCTTAAAGCAGGCTGAAAGTAAAGCAGAATGTGCCTTAGGGCACATTCTGCTTTACTTTCAACCTGCTTTAAGTGGTCAACTATCTTCAATACTTGAAAAAGGCTATCAGGTAAAGGGTTAAAGACTTAATTTCATTGTTTTAATAAGTGGCCACTCAATACAAATTTGACAGGAATAAATCTATTTATAGGAGAAAAAAACCCTCAAATTCTCAATTGTTTGGCCAGGATGACGTGCAATCAACTTTGAAATAAACTTTCAAAATTTGGGGTTTTAATTTCAAATAGTTTTACAATGTAGTATGTAGTACTATGTACATGTTAAAAAACACTAATATAGTAAAATAAAGAATAGTTAAGCTTTTAGTCAATGCAAATATTGCTATAGAGGTATGTGTTTATTTGAATTGAACTATTAGAGATGATCAGCATTTTTTTATGCATACTGTCAAATCTCAATAAACTGAACTCACCCAAGTCAAACTTACCAGTATGAGTTAAGTTGAAATACAATTACTTTTACCCCATGCGCCTTTGATTTATTCCTGCATTGAAATTAGATCAATTAGAAAACAGATCAACTTTATACAGTTATCAATATGAACCATAAGAAATATTGTCTATTTCCTAGAAGATGGTAGCTTAAAGTAAAGCAGAATGTGCCTTAAGGCACATTCTGCTTTACTTTAAGCCTGCTTTAAGTGGTCATCTGCCTTCAAAGTTAGAAACAGACTATGGGGTAAAAGATAAGTTCACATGTCCATATTCTAAGGTTTGAACTTTGAAGTACATGTACAACTAATTTTGACTGATGTGAATTCAAGTTATCAAAGTTTGACAGTATTATATTTTTTCAAAATGGCTTTTCGAATATTTTCAGGATATTTCTCAGAATCTACACCTGTCTGTGATAGCTTCTTGTTGTGTTTAAAATAAATATTTTCTTTGAAAAAACCCAACATGACTTATTATATTAATTACAATTCCATTCCCATATTGCAATGGCTAAAACCATTTGTCTTAGAACTGTATAATCTCTGTCCTTTCACATTAACTCATTCACCCTTGAAATATCAAATTGAAAATCACTACCTTCAGTCTTTTTTCAACTACTTTATTTCTGGGATGTTTTTACAATTTAATTGCAAAATGACAAACAGTGTAGACCCTAATCAGAGGGCTCCTTTAGTATCCCTCCCAATCAGGATGTACACTGCTTGCATAGGACAAGTGCACTCTTCATAGGTGTACTGTTTGTAAATGATGAGTATACTTGCTGCGAGGGTTGAATGAGTTAACCTATTATCCCATTTCTAGTTTTGAAGATAGGTAGCCACTTAAAGCAGGCTGAAAGTAAAGCAGAATGTGCCTAAAGGCACATTCTGCTTTGCTTTCAGAGTGCTTTAATTTAAGTTATCATCTGCCAGGATTTACAAAATATTTCTTATTCATTTTCATGGCTGTAAAAATTGGAACTATTTTTTTTCAGTGGATGAATAAATTCAATGCTAAAAGGAGCTTCTATGGGGGAAAGGGTTGCACGTTTTCCAGATCAGGAAGGGTTAAGAATGTTTCATTTGAAACCTGAAACATGTGTTTCTGCAGCCACTCAATAGAAGAACCATGGGCAGTCTGTAAGACAGGTAGCTACTTAATACAGGACTAAAGTAATGCAGAATGCTTCCTAGTGGAAATGTTCTTGATTGCTTTTGTTCTGCAATGAGAAGCCATGGCACCTGCCTATGAGTATGTCCATGCCTTCTTCATTTAATGGTAGCCTAATATAGGTTTTACTATAATGGTAAAACATCCGAAAGTGGCAGAATTTGTGACAGATTATTTTCTGTGTCCCAAAACATTTTTCCTGTTTGCTCTCCAAATATTCGGCAAAGTCACATATTGGTCTTTAAAGATAGTCTTCTATTCCATGCATGACAACACTACAGTAATGCATACCGGTAAGATGTTCTACAATATTTCATTTCTCATTCAAGAAACACATGTTTTAACCTTTTACTCCATAGCCTGTTTCTAGTATTGAAAATAGGTGACCTCTTAAAGCAGGTTGGGGTGCAGAATGGCAGTCTGCTTTAAGCTACCATCTGCTAGAATACACAAAGTATTTTTATGATACATGTTCATGACTGTTTAAATTGGAACCATTTACTTCAGTGGAGGAATAAGTTAAAGGCATGAAAGAGTGTACATATGGAGTAAAGGGTTAATATCATCAATCTTAATCCAATGCTGATGAATGGTAACTAGTGGGTTGTTTTTTTATTGGCAACATTTGCTGGACATAGTTCCGATGCATTTATAGCTTTGACAGGTAATAAAATGAAATTTTAAGACAATTCTATTGTATAAATAGTTTATTCAAATGAAAATGTCAAATTTACAACTGTACCAGTTAACCATGTGAATGCTAAATATAAATGACATCCAGTTCAAATGTCTCCTCTGATGCCATTCTAACACAGACCTGTACATCTATACATTTCTAAATGTGACAAACAGTTTATATCCTGATCAGATGCCAAGTAACTTGACATCTGATCAGGATACAAACTGTTTGTCATTTTCCCAAAATGGTCACTATACGCTTTCTGAATGTAAGTAATTCGATTCTAATTATATGGTACATAAAGCAACAGCCATGCTTTGCATTGCTGGATATATTAACTCTTTCTGTTAGCAAATATTTCAGAAAAAACAAAATTAAACAATCAGTTCAGGCCCTGATCAGAAGACTCCTTGACAAGCCATCTGATCAGTATCTACACTGTTAGCAAAGCATACATATACATGTTTCAAGCACAAAAAGAGGTAATTTGCACCAAGTTCTGTAAAGTGTCAATGATGGAATATATTAACACTAATTCCAGCACTATATAACTACCACATTGCTTATAATGGGTTATAAACACTTGTGGTAAACAGATATATTTATGTATGATCACATGAAGAAAAGTTTTATGTATCCTTTAAATCTAGCCAGCAAATAATTTGAACACCAGAACAGAAGTGAACATATCTGAATCAGAGATTAGAGTTTGAAGGGACAAATCAATTTCTATCAAAATATCACAAAATTAAAAGTACATTTCACAATCTGCAAAAAATAAGAAATAATCTATGAATGTTCATAAAGCTTTTTAACAGGATGCTCTACTTAACAAACTCAATTTGACATTTACAAAGAAAAAGCAGATCTGGTAGCCAAAACAATGTTAATCTCAAGTTGAAGTAATGCTCCAAAGATCTACAGCAAAACATTTCCTACATACTGTATTTCAAAATTCTTCAATTGACAGTTTTACTTTTCTGGATGCATACCCCAGATAAGGGGAGTGATTCAAGTACTAAAATCCCTTATGTCTATGTTGTGACTATGGAACTACTCATTAGAACTGTCTCTAAGAGACAATTCTAATGAGTAGTCGCAGCGTAGTTTTACTGAGACATAATGGATATAAATGTGCACAAATCACAAAAGGTAGCACAAAAAAGTAGTGACTCATAATTCTTATGCGACCATAAATATACATAAAAAACATGTGATCTATTATTTACAACATGCTTAGCACTATTCAGTAATTTGTTTTCGAGACTCAATCAAAAAGTACACTCACTATTCTATCTTCACCTTTGCTCTTTCTTTCTTTAACCATCCCCATATTCAACAGTTATCAAATAGACATGTATGCTTAACATCACATAGAACAATCAATGTAGACAGGGAAAAGCCTGTCTTTGTTTTGTAGTTAAGTTTCAAAATTGTTCAGGTTAAGAGAATATGAGAATGGGATGACAGATATAGAGAATGTTATGATAAACAAATATCAATATACATTTTATTCTTAACAACGGAAGGATATAATGAAATTAATTAAAACCTGTATCCAGCAGTCAGTCATTCAATAGAAGATGAATAGTGCAGTCATATATAGGTGGTATCTAAATGCAGGACTAAAGTAATGCAGAAAGCTCCCATGGGAGCTTTCTGCATTACTTTTGACCTGCATTAAGTAGTAAATTGTCAATAGAAAAAGCCATTTTTCTTTATTGTGCCAATACTGTATACAGGTTTTACTGTACAGTCCATTTCTTTGTAAAATTTCTCCCGAAACAATACAATACAATCTGATGACTTTTACAATAACCAGTGCTTGATGATACACAGTCTCGACCACAAACACGTTCCATCACAGATGAGTTGAAATATTATGATAGGCACAGGTTTTCAGTTTCCATATCTTTCTACAACCATTCCATGGCCCTGTAAATAGAGAGAATATTATATGTATTGCAATGATATACTTTGTTCTGATGAAATTCTTATGAGCCATGCTTTAATTTATAATGTTGGAAATAATCTTGAATGAGAAACAAGAGTACAAACAATAAAAACCCCAAGTCAATATTACATGTCAAGTGACACCAGCAGCCAAAATTGATTCTATATTGGGAACATTTCATATTAATCCCTTGAACCCTAATCATAAATATACTCATCCTTTGCAAACAGTACACCTGTGAAGAGCATACTTTTCCTATACAAACTGTACAAACTTTTACTACTTCTGGTACAAACCCACTTGGTTTTACTTTTGCAACTCCTTTTCTGGCCTTTCAAATGTTGGATCAAAATCAGGCACCTAGTTACTTGACATTTCCTGTTTGTCATACAGTCTTATACTGCTAAACTATGATAGACCTATTACTTCACTGATACCCATTTGTATGCCTTAAAGCAGGCTAAAAGTAAAGCAAAATGCCCCTTTAGGCAAATTCTGCTTTACTTTCAACCTGATTTTAGTGGTAACTTATCTTCAATACTAGAAACAGGCTATGAGGTAATGGTTTAGTAATCAACAGTTTACCTTCATATTCTTGAGGTCAGTTGGCAGCTTAAAAGAGCACAAAAGTACTTAAGAAAGCTCCTTCAGAAGCTTTCTGAGTTACTTTTGTCCTGCATCAAACAGTCATCTGTCTTAACAGACAGTGATGCTGCCTCATTTAGTGGTCAATTAACTCTCTCCCTCATAGCCGGTTCCTAGTTTTGAAGTCAGGTGACCAGTTGAAGTAGTTTGAAAGTAAGGCAAAATGCTCTAAAACAGCATCTGCTTTACTTTCAAAAGCTTTTAGCTCTATATGGAGAAGTAGGTTAACACAAATATGACTGTATTTGCAAAAATATAAAGAATGCAGACGTAATATCAGAATATAAGTAGAGGGTCTTTAGTGCAGGGCACAATTAATCCATTACCCCATAGCCTGTTTCTAGTTTTGAAAATAGGTGAACACTTACAGCAGGTTGGAAGTAAAGCAGAATGTGCCTGAAGGCACATTCTGCTTTACTTTCATCCTGCTTTAAGCTAACGTCTGCTTAAATATAACAAATAGTCTATGGTACATATATATTTACGACTGAATAAATTGCAACTATTTTTTTGAGTTTAGAAATAAATTAATGGCCTAAAAATGTGTTTTTATGAGAAAATAGGTTAATCAATGTTGAAAGGGGTAAATGGTATTGACAAGAAGTCATTACACTTACAATTCCACCTGCTGCACAGGCTGCTACAAGGGCAAACTGACCATCTTCCTTGGCCAATCTGTTAGCTGCAGTCGTGACAAGTCGTACACCTGTGGCTCCGAAAGGATGACCAAGTGATAGGGAACCTCCCCACAAGTTGAACTTGTTCATCGCTGGAGCTCCAACCTTTCAAATAGAAGCAATAACTTGTTTGAAGTATAAATATGCATGAATAGGTAAATCATTCATTTGCCATAATCTTGAAATTGGTTACACTGTCAAATGGGCCATAATAAAATAGAGAACTTTTGTCAGTTTTCCTAACAAATCAGGGACTTATTTTGTAAACCATTTTTTAACAAATAATGCCTTAAGATACAGTGAAATCAAACTGAAAACAAAACCCTCAGAAGATGAAATTGTTGCTGATAGTAACAAAAGTGGCAGCTCAACTCTTTACTCCATAGCCTATTTCTAGTTTTACAGACAGGTGACCACAAAAAGCAGATTGAAAGTAAAGCAGAATGCACCTTAAAGCCCATTCTGATTTACTTTAAGTCTGCTTTAAGCTACCATCTGCTAGGATACAGAAAATAATTTCTTACAGTGCTTATTCATGACTGTAAAATCAAACCTTTTTTTAGAGAATGAATCAAATGCATAAAAAGACGTATTCATGAAGAAATAGGTTAAAGCTACATCAAAACTAGAACTATCACTGCAGGTGATGAATACCCCCATTATCTAGCATGTCACAAGATAAATCTGCAGAAATGACTCTGAAATCTTAGGATAACCTGAAATTTGCGTCTTGCATATAAATTACACCTGATTTAACCCATTACCCATAGCCTGTTTCTCATTTTCGAAATAGGAGACTACTTAAAGCAGGTTGTAGTAAAGCAGAATGCACCTTAAGGCGCATTCTGCTTTACTTTCAGCCTACTTTAAGCTTTCATCTGCTGGTATATCGCAATTTTTTCTTACTGTATTTATTCTTAACTGTATAAATTGGAACAATTTTCTTCAGTGAATGAATAAATTAAAGGCGTAAAAAGGCATATTTATAAGGTAATGGGTTAACATTTATCCCAAGTATCAAGTGAATCAGGTAGAAACTGAAGGAAGTGTATGCCATACAAGATTTTGCAGACTCGTCACATTCAAGAAAGGCCAGAAGTTAAGGTCAAGGAGACCTGAAATTTGTGTACTGCACATGCACTACTCTTGATTAACATTTATGCCAAGTATCAGGTGAATCAGATTGAAACTGAACATGATATTGTGACAGAGCAGACAGACTGGCCACCAATTTTAAGGCCAGAGGTTAAGGAGACCCGAAATTTGTCTCGTTCACATCTACTACTCCTGATTAACATTTATGACAAGTTTTAGGTGAATCAGGTTGAAACTGAAGAATGAAATCACCATACAAGGTTTTGCAGACAGACTGCCTGACAGACAGGCCGATTCTAGTATACCCGGTATACCCCCTCAACTTTGTTTGTTGAGATATGATAAAAGGAAAATCGGGAAGGGAAAGAATACATGGGTTGAAGCTAGGTCAAAGTAAAGAAAAAATCTAGAGGGGAAAGAAAACAATTACCCGACAAGACTAATTAAGCTAGAAATGTATTTTTTTACCTTTGATGATCTCCCAAGGAAATTCTTTGCAAAAACATCTGAGTCAAGAGCTGTAAGGTTAGCCAAAATCTGTCCCTGAAATAATAAGATAATTCAATTGTTGTTGGGGTTTTAGTGTGTTTTTTGTACTACAGAGATAACTCCTAAAATCAAACTTCAGAAGAAAGGACTTTTTTCATGGTACATGTATATAAATACAAGTTTCACTGTTTATTGATGATAAGTCAGTTGTTCAATATTGTTATGCTGTTTACAATAAATCTCTATATCTATTTAACACTTTACTAAATATATATGCATTTTAACACATTCAATCTATTCATCCGCTGAAGAAAAAAAAATCAATTTATAAACTATAAAGTCTCAGATCAGTTCAGTGACAGCATTTATTGTAGTCAGGAATATGTATTATAAGAAATATATTCTATTTACTAGCAAATCATAGCTTAAAACAGGTTGAATATGAAATGGTCTTTTTTATATTCCCCATCATTCCATATTTGAACACCCATGTATAGATACAGTGGAGAAAACGTTATTCTTTCCCGTTTTAACGCAAACGAAATGCAAAGGCAGCACACTAAAATGGAGAAAATGACAACAGTTTGATAATTCATTTTAATCTGAGTGGCAAACAGTTTGGAGCCTGATCAGACGCCGGGTTACCCGGCGTCTGATCTGGCTCAAAACTGTTTGCATTGGAAATAATAGTTTTAGCGTACAGGCCTTTATTGGGAAAGAATAACGTTCTCTCCACTGCACTTGTTGAGTGCTTTAATATTGGTATATAATAAAGAACTTACTGCAAAAGCTTCATGATACTCAAACACATCAATATCTGACATCTGCAGTCCAGATTTCGCCAACACTTTGGGTGTTGCATATGCTGGTCTGTAGAAAGAAGAAATAAACCATTCTTAAATACAATAGCATGTATGTTCATAGTACCTGTAAACAAATATTTACATTCGCCTTATCTCTTTCCATTGTAAAAATCAGCGTTCAATTTTAATAAACACTCAAACCTTAGGAGGCGGAGCTTAGGGTTAAGTCGCTGCGCATTAATCTTCACTACTCTAAAATAAGAAATCACGTTGTAGTTGACATAGATTGAATCTAGTTTATTTCCCAATCTTTGTTTTAAACACTAAATACCAATATATATAGAGATTTTATATTCATATTGATATAGATTATTTACACTCATTGTGAAAAAAAATGCAGTAGGAAGCGCTCCGAAACTTTGTCCGTCTGTTACGAATATATTTTTATCACAACAATGATGCTCGAGATAAGATTCTCACTCGTTTTATGAATTCTGAGTGTGTAACTGGTCTACAGTCGCTCCTTTATTTTTGTTTACAAGTATAACAATAAGCAGTCACTAATTTGTGACACTGGGCGTTGGCGACTTTAATGTGAATCTAAAATATGTAATATAATTTTGATATTTACGATCAAACAGGCTTTAGTTTTGCGAATTTATCGGAAATTAGTGCAATAGATTTGAACAATTATTTTTACAATTTTTTAGTTATAAAATATATGAAAAATGTACTAGATCTACATAAAGTGTACATTTAAAAAAGCTATTACTGCTGATTCTGAAAAAAACAACATTAAAGGGGGGTAATAAATGTAGGCAGTATGATTGTTTGGTGGGGGGGGGGGAGTAGAAACAGACTTTCGAAACCTTCTCTTAGTACTGATCAGGATACAAAAGGAGCTCGAATACGATGTACATGTATACAGATATAGTATGCAATGCAGCATCAATCTCAATCAGGTCAGATTTGGCTAGTGATTTATAAACAGGATCAAGGTGCTGACACCGAAATTGGTTACATTAGTTTTGGGTTGAGGTGCATGGATATTCCACTGCTGAAGTAGTTTCTAACCACCGGTACTTTGACATACCCGGAATCAAGATCTAATACATGCATATATTAACCCGGATTCAAGATACATACTAAATACTAGATCTACTGAAAGAAAATTCCTGACCTACTTTCGGTGGTAACACCAAACCAGGTATAAAAGCATGTAACCCTGTGCTAGTTGTGCTGTTACTGTTATCTTGTCTAGGGAGGGGGTAGTTCATCAAAGACTGAGGAAGTAGAAGCTTGTTATTTTATTTTGTGAAGCGGGGACTGGAATCGGTAGTCCCCTGTGTACTAGAATATGATTCTGACATAGTCAGCTATAAGACTCAGGCATTTTTTTTTTATTTGAATATCAAAATTCTTAAAAATAAAAAGGTCATATTTATAATTTTATTTATAAAGATAAACTGTTGTTACTTTTGATTAAATTGCCTTTGAAAGAAGTTGTTTCCGTCATTTTAATCAGTACAATCACCGATATCAGTTGAAACAAAGGAAAAAACAGCATAAAATCATTAAAGGGAGGTAAATGCCGAACGAGATTCTACGTAAGATATGCGAACTTTTAACTGAATTGACATGTACTCTTTTAGGTTTAATTCGATTAAGAATAGGTATATTCCGATTCGATTTTTAATTTCCATCCTGTATGATTCTTTTTCGTGATTATATCAGCACACAATGGGAGGACTATTTCCTTTCCTCCGCGCAGTATAGATCTAGCTATGTAATTTGGTTACAGGGGGCGGAGTTAACTTCTTTAAAGCTCTTACATTTAAGTATATTTCTTCGACGTACATATCCTTTTTAAAACCCAATTTCTCCTTTAATAACTGAAATTTTGAATTTTTTTCATAACAAATATAAAGATAAAATAATGTAAATATAAGAAATGAATTGATTTTTTTCGGTGTTCAAGCCGAATGAACGACAGAAAATTATCGGCAAATACCATGAATCGCTAACGAGATTCATGGTATTTGCCGATAATTTTCTGTCGTTCATTAGGCTTGAACACCGAAAAAAATCAATTCATTTCTTAAATAACATCAATTTGGAACTTATCACAAAATCTAGATAATTAAATGTCTCTAGAGACAAAAAAGGTCAAATGCCATTTAGAGGTCATAAAATGACCAACATCAATTTCAAAATTATAAGAGAACATTTTCAGCAGTTGTTAGATACTCAATATTGAAAGAGTTGAGATGACTATACCTGCTTTACCAAAATTTGAGCAGCTTTCCTTTTGATGATTTACTTTGAACAGTTATAAATATTTCTGATATAAAAAGGAAAATATATAATGAATTATTCATTTGATGACAACTGTACTATATATGATCAGTATCTTATCTGTTTGACAATCATATTAGTATTTCTTTAGCAACAAAATTGTGTTATACTGTTAAAATAGAACAAAGGGTTATAATTGAATGTGTTTTCTATTAACACATTCAATTCTAGCGACAAGTATACAGACATAAATAGTGTATGTATAAAGAGTACACTTGTCTTATACAAACAGTGTAGACCCAGATCAAAGGACTCCTAAACTCTGATCAGGGTCTGCACTGTTTGTCATTTTGCATTAAACTGTCAAAACCAACTCAAAGTAGTCAAAAATAGACTAGATTTTATTGGAAAGTGAAACTTTAGTAACATTACATTTTAAGTTTCAAGGGTGAATGAGTTAAGACCTTACCCAAGCAGCAGTTGGTCCTTGGGGTCTTGAGACACATAGACAAAGTCTCTTAGGTAAGCTTTAGGCTTCAGTCCAAGAGCAAGGGCCTTCTCTTCTGACATCAACAAACAAGCTGAGGCTCCGTCAGTCTGGATTAAATATGACTTACTGATTTCATTGTTATACGAGTTACTAAGGGTGAAACAATTAATCTCTGCATTGAATCACAATTTTATGGTTTCATTTCGATCTGCTTCAATTCGCTTCAAAGGATATCATTTTTTATTCAATTTTTAAGTTGAAAAACTCACACCTAAATCAGTAGCGAAATAAAACGTGCCTCTAAAAATAAGATATTTTGAATCGTTTCACCACTACAAGTTACTGATTTTGCTTAATCTGTTTTGCCTTGTTTAGGTCATCTTATATGAGGAACTCTAAATATTGTCTTGCAAAGACAATTCAGTGGAGAAGGATTGTAACCTCTAAAGAAAGAACACTAGAGAAAAGAAAGAGGGGAGATGATACAGAAAACCTTGGTGCAATGCCCTTCTCTTATTATCAACAGAGTTGTCTGGCTCTTTGGATGCCCAGTGTAAAGTACTGACACATCAGACCTCAGTTTACAAAGTCTCATCCAAAGGACTTGGTCAAGCGGGAGACAGTCACAAAGGTCAAGGCTAGCAAACTGTGATGCAGCATGCTGCACTGGTTAAGGTGCATGAGTTTCTGAGGTAATGTGACCTTCACTGCAGTACAAAGTCCACAGGTCAAAGAGGTTAAGGTCATCAAACTGCAATGCAACATGCTATTTTCATTGAGGTACATGTGATGATGTGTTTGTGGAACACTATGCCCCCAAATGTGACCATGAACTCTAAATGACCTTGACCTTCAACTGACATGACCCAACTTGTAATGAGCACAATTTTTTCTCGAGTACATGTGCAAAATATGAAGTCTATATCACATGTAGTTCCTAAGTTATGGCCAATGTCAAATTCAGCATACGAGGGCTGTCCCAAAACACCGTGGACTGATATTATTTTTGAAGAACCCGACGTAATATTTCTTTGATTTTCTTACCAATGCTATTTCAAACATTTTCACATTTGAATAAGAATTAATAAGGTTCCTGAACACACCTGACCCTGTTTTATTTGTAAATATTCATTGTTGGTTAGATTATGCGGCGCACGCCAAAATCTTAAAGGTAGATTTGAAGAGGTACATTTTACAACCTCCTACAAAGCAATTTCGAATCGGAATTTGCGCAACATTGCGTCATGAATGTTGACGTTGTTATATATGACGTCATCCTGGAAAGAATCGTTAACGTAGCGTCATTTAAAAACAAGGGCCACTATGGCCCTAAATCGCTCACCTTGTACACCATGTAAACTTAACATATAGTGACTTAGATTATGACAGGACATAACCCACAATAAACCTTTAGATTGTTAACAAGATTTTTCTATGATTTGACCTAGTGACCCAGTTTTTGACAAGACACAATCCACATTTGATTTTGACCTAGATTTGATGTAGGCAAATATTCTGACAATATTTCATTCAGATCTAATGAGACTTGTAGCCGATCACTGTTTTTCAAAGATTTGACCTAGTGACCTAGTTTTTGACCGGACATGACCCACATTCGAACTTGACCTAGATATCAATGAGGCAAACATATTGACTAAGTTTCATAAAGATCCAATGAGACTTGTAGCCTCTAGAGTGTTAACAAGGTTTTCCGAAGATTTGACCTAGTGACCTAGTTTTTGAGAGGACATGACCCACATTCGAACTTGACCTAGATATTATTGAGGTGAACATTGTGACCAAGTTTCATCAAGATCCAATGAGATTTGTAGACTCAAGAGTGTTAACAAGGTTTTTCTATGATTTGACCTAGTGACCTAGTTTTTGACCGGACATGACCCACATTCGAACTTGACCTAGATATCAACGAGACAAACATTCTGACCAAGTTTAATTAAGATCCAATGAGATTTGTAGCCTCAAGAGTGTTAACAAGGTTTTTCTATGATTTGACCTAGTGACCTAGTTTTTGACCGGACATGACCCACATTCGAACTTGACCTAGATTTCTACTAGACAAACATTGTGATCAAGTTTCATGAAGATTGGATGAAATTTGTAGCTGCTAGAGTGTTAACGAACCAATTGTGAACGGACGGACAGACAGACGGACGACGGACATCCAGCGATCCTAAAAGCTCACCTTGGCATTTCGTGCCAGGTGAGCTAAAAAGATATCTAGTTATGGCGAATGATACTGTGTTCTGAAGACGCCAGAAATGACGACGTCAGAGGAAAGGGCGGCGCAGCAGAATGTCATAGAATACCGCTTTGAGTTGAATTTGATCCCGAAACAGACGTTAAAACAACTACAATCAACAGAAATTTATCAATCAGCATCTCGCTTGCTGGTGTTCAAATAGCATACGCGATTTTCAGGAGGATGGGTTGAGAAAATAATGTAAAGATGGGATAGCCGGAAGAAATTGACGGTTTCACTGTAGAAAACGTGAGGAACGTCATGATTGGTGATCGGCATCTTGCGGTGAGATAGAATGCTGAACTCCTCGGGGTCAGCAAATTGTCTGTACATCGACTTTTACGTGAGAAACTAACATGTCGAGAGTCGGTGCTATATGGGTGCCACGCTTGTTAAGTGCAAAAGAAAAAAAAAGATGTGTCCAGGTATCAACCCTCTTTTTAAGACGATATTCGAGAGATCAGGACTTTTTCAGCAAACACCCATCACACAGATCTATTGCATACCATACGAGAGAAGTGACCGGGGTTCATTGACAACTTAGAAAGCAACATATTTCACAAGGTTACATGTATCGCTTCGTGCCACATTTCCCAGCATGCACATTTGGAACTTGCCGTGTTGGGTTTTCAAAAGTTTAAACATCCGCCACATACCATTGACCTTGCCCATTAGATTTTGCAGTATTTTCATACCTAAAACCTCAATTACGCGGACAAAAATTGAAAACGTTGAAGACAGCTCGAACAAGAAACATTATGAGTGTTGCGCGAGCTACATATAGATACCAGCTTGTTTAAGCGGCTGTGCGTCAGCGAAAATGCATCAATCACCACTACAAGTATTTTGAAAAGGAGTGACATTGTTCAACGTCGATGACGTCATAACGTTAACTAGTGTGCGCCGGGGTTACACAGGTTGGGTGTTACAAATTACTCTTTGCTGGTGAGATTTAAAGATAGCGCGTTAAAACATCACACAGGTTTACATAAACCCTATGTTTATATATACTGACGACCGTTTGTCTCTGCTGTTTTAACGAACAATTTTATAAGGAAAGTCTACGATGTTTTGGGACAGCCCTGGTATTTTACCTCTAAATAACCTTGACCTTTGTCTGACATAAGCAAATTTGTATTGAGCTCAAGAGCAACTTGAGTTGGGGTGTACATGTCAAATATGAAGTCTTTATCACCTGTAGTTCAAAAGTTATGGTCAATATAAAGTTCAGTCTATTTGACCTTTAAATGACCTTGATCTCTCTTGGACATGAGACCCAACTTGTACTGTGTTCAAGGGCTTGTTGAGTTCAGTACACATGTCAAATATGAAGTCTCTATCACATGAAGTTTCATAAGGTATGGCCAATGCAAAATTCAGACCATTTGACCTTTAAATGACCTTGACCTTTGTGGTATATGGTCCAACTTGTACTGAGCTTGAAAGCTTCTTGAGTTGAGTACACATATTAAATATGAAGTCTCTATCACATTTAGTTCTAAAGTTATGGCCAAGGTTAAAGTTGTAAACAGACAAACAAATAGACAGATAGACAGACCAAAAACAATATGCCCATGATGCAGGAACATAAAATCTGAAGAGCTCAGGCAGGGATTGAACTCACAGCCATGAGGAGCTACGTGATTATAAGTCACACTGACTATATAGCCACTCATCCACAGAGGCCCAAAATTTGTTTTGAATGGGAACTATGATTCTCTAAACCCAAAGTCTCTTTAAACCAATTTAAATTCTCACACTAAAAGAGCTTGGTTTTTAGGTTTTACCATAATTATATCTCATTAAAGATTTGTTTGTTCACAATTCTTACCAAGAATGAGGCATTGGCTGCTGTAATTGTTCCGAAAGGTTTGACAAAGGCTGCCTTCAGTTTGCCCATCTGTTCCATTGATGATGGTCTGATGCCATTGTCTACTGTCACTGGCTCCTTCTTGTCTGTAAGCAGTGACCAATAGAGAATATAAAGTTATCATCCACCCTTTTTTTGCTATTAGATATTATATTGAAGCTTTTTGAAAAGAAAGTAGACCCAGATCAGACAGCTTAAAAGAGCTGCCTGATCAGAGTCTGCATTGTTTTCTCAATAAACCTGTCTGACATGAGTCTGCGTTCTCCAGTGGGAAAGTATTCCTAATTCTATTAGCTAAAGTTATACTTCAACTGACAGATGTTGTTTAAAATATGAGTATTAAGGGGGAAGAGGATTAAATTTCATAAAAGTTCCCGAGAAATGTTACTCCTTGTGTCATGTTATTGAGCAGAAATTTATTTTCAGTGACATAACCTAACAACCCCCATCTGTAAGCTCAAGCTGCCTGTATATTTTCTACCTGTCAAGTTTTAAAATAATATCTAAATTCCTACTAAAAACATTAATTAGAAGCTGTTAAAAAAAATAATTGCTCAAATTTAGAGCAATATCAGTTGAAAATTGCAGTTTTTGCAAATAAGTCAGGTTTGAAATAAACTTCATTTAGCTAAAATCATAAACATTCAAACTTGCAATTCATTGATGAAGCATAAAAAGCATTTAATACTGATGACTCTCAGTGCAGGATACAGCAGCTGTCTTGTATACTAAGTCCTGTTATCTCTCTTTGCTATTATCTGTGAGTAAAGAGACCCTAAGTAAGTTATTGGGAGGAACAGTTAGTTATACATGTCTTGATGCCATTTTTAGTCCATTTTTGACTAAATAGAGGATAACTGTTATCTATTTATTTATGCTTTTAAGCCAATTTTTAAACGAAATTGTTTGACAATCGAAAGCGAAAGTACACTATTTATCCCGTGTTGAGCCCCAAGTTTTATGTCGAACATATGTGCATGACAGTTGGCGGTACAATGACGTCACTTATTTATTGATTTGATGTCAACGGAATTAGGTCGTTACTTCCGATCTTGGATTCGTGTTCATCCGTTGAGTGCTTCGCTACAAAACGGACTGCATGAATTGAACGATAAGACACGATTGACTACGTTTCCTGGGGAGCCCTACGGGG
Organism: Gari tellinella; assembly: GCA_922989275.2. Taxonomy (NCBI): domain Eukaryota; kingdom Metazoa; phylum Mollusca; class Bivalvia; order Cardiida; family Psammobiidae; genus Gari; species Gari tellinella. The sequence goes on along the minus strand of OV277859.1, from coordinate 12,049,243 downwards.
AAAACTCTTAAAAGAAGCACGAGCGATGATAATCCCACTGCTTGAAGCAGTGGATTACCAAGTGATAATCCACTGCTTTTTCCAGGTAATCCACCGAAAAGCATAAATAAATAGGGTTAATTTTAATGTACTGCCAACTGACAAACAGTGCAGACCCCAATCAGAGGGCTCCTGCAGGAGCCCTCTGATGCACTGTTTGCATAGGACAAGAGTATTCTTCACAGGTACACTGTTTGTTAAAGACGAGCATACTCATTGCTAGGGTTCCCTTTAAATGACAAAGAAACACTCATGTATAAGAACAGAAAGCATAAAGCTACCAGTGTGCTTACTTGGTACTTTGTACGGCAACACATCTTTCAATAATCCTTTATCACTGGCCTCTTTGGCAAGTGTGTGTGACCTTAAGGCAAACTCATCCTGTAATACACAATATGGGTTACAATAACTGATAACAAGAATACATGTAATTTCAAACAAAAATATTCACTGATTATGATTTTTTGTCAAAAATGAATTTATTATTCAATAAATGTTTGGGTTCAAATTTGAACAGTGCTGTTTCTGGCATTTTCAAAATATGTATTCTACATGCCGTTAACAAAAGCTGCTTTCTTAAAGTTAAAGCCATTGTCCAATAAATACACTTTTTATGCTTCTAATAATTCATACTCTAAAACAAGACTGTGGGTTCAATAAACGCTTATGCCCCCGATGGCATCCTTGACAATATATTCTGAATGTTTTCTAAGTCCAAATTAGATTAAGGTCAGGGTCAAACTGAGCTTGGGTATTATTGGTGAGTTGGTAATGGTCCAAGGCAATAACTGTATAAGTATTGAAGCATTGTAGTAAACAGCATTGATGCTAGAGGAAACGGTAAAATCTAGTTAACCGAGAAAGAGCCTATTTAAAATATTCTAAGTTCAATATAGGTCAAGGTCAAAATCAAAGTTTGGTGATATTGGTGGATAGAAAAGCAACAACTATATAAGTATTCAAGCATCTGGGTAAGGGGTGTTGATGCTTTACGAAACGGTAAAATCTACTTAACCTTGTTCGGACGGACGGATGCACGGACGGACGGACGTTCTCACAGTTGGACATTTGTTGGGTATTTTTTTTGTTTAAAAGTACCCAACAGTACACAAAAATACCCAACAATAACAATAGGGTAATCACGGAATGAATGGAATCTGGTCCCCAGCTAGGAAGTCCTGAGCATGATATATAAAGGGCATTTCCTGTACCTTTCACAATGGGATAGTTTTTTTTTACTCTGAAGCTGCTTTCAGTGATATTAAACCTGTTTTCAAAACTAGAAACAGGCTATGGGGTAAGCAAGTTCATATTTCATTGAAATACACTCAATCTTTTTACAACTGAGTCAGTGGACAAGTGTTTTCAGTGTCTCTGATAAAAGAATGACTTTGTCATTTGAAGACTAACCTGGGCTTGTCTGGTTATGCCAAATGCTGAACACAGTCTGTCTGCAGAGTGACCCATGGTCTCCCCGCTAGAGAACTCTGCAACTGCTGGTAGCTACAATACAGTTCATAACTTACACTCAATATTATTAACCAACCGCTATTTACATTTGTGTAGAAATGTTTAAGGCATGTGACAGCTTAATGAAGAATACAAAAGAAGGCAGAAAGATCCTATAGGAGCTTTGCAAATAAGTTTTATCCTGCATTAATCAATCACCTGTAATTAAGACCACCAATAAGTTTTCTATTGAGTGGTCTCTTAACATAATTTATTTAAATTGACTGTACATAACCTATTGGTCCAGTAAAACTATCTTCAACAATAAAGATAACCATATACAGACAAAACTCGATACTTCCAACTTGCTTAAATCAATCGTACCAGTATTTCACAAGTTAAATTTCGATAAATTGATCTTGCTTAAAGGGACTCGCAACCGGATAGTGTACTTGTCAAAATAAAATAAAATACTCAAATAAAAGCAAATGTGTGGCATTATTTGGCTTCTGATATTAAAAAAATATGATCAGTCCAAAAAAAGTCTCAAGAATCATCACCGAATCTTATTTTTTTAGATATTTTCCATCGGTTTTTCTATAGCGTCAGCTGACGGTATAGTTGTTGTTGTTGCTTCTCTACACGGGCTCAGACATAAACCCGAGCCGAATATGTATTATCAATCGCTACCAGTGTAGTACGTTAATTCGCTATCATATAGATAGAGCGCCCCAGTAGCCGCGGGGTTAAAGGCGCTTCCCTTTTTATTTCATGTTTGTCTCCGCATGGAGGGTCACGGGTTCGAATCCCACCAGAGCTTATTCTTTTTTTTTTTTTTAAATGCATTTTTTAACAGAATTTATTATCCTAAATTAAATCTTACCCATTTATATAAGCATTTGACATATATTTACAAATTACTATTTTTTATGCTAAATCCAGTTGCGAGCCTCTTTAAATTGAACATACCTATATTTAAAAGTTAAAACGTGGCTTAGCAACGTTTCCACATTTAAACTTTTAAATATGGGTATGTTCGGACTAATGCGAGTTTGAAGTATCAAGTTTAAAGTGTAACAGAAATGTCTTCTCACAACATAACCTGATGTCTATCATATATTATTTTTCATTTCCAATTTTACAAGGTTCTTGCCAAATTTCCCAGTAATTTAGATCTGTCCATATCAATATCAGGCTTATATTCTAAATATTTCACCAACATTTCAGTCTATTTTGTCAATTCAAAATGCTTTCCACTTAGATTGAAATGGTCTGCAATGTAATAAGTGTTTTGTCTGTTCTGAGTGACACTCAAGTCCAGAACAGATGCCAAGTTAGAGCTCCAGATAAAATAGGTACATGTATTTCAAACACGAGCTTCTTTATATCTCTATTCAACCCAATGTTGTGATTAGTCATTAGAGCTGCCCCAAAGGTAGGATTCTGAGGAGTCAAAACATATAGTTTAGTGGAGACAAATAAAGATTCCAACACAACTTGCGCACACCCTTATATAAACAAAGAAGGAAGCAACTGAAACACATGTTTGAGTTCTCAATAGTAAAATGGCTTCGATAATGAATACACCAAGAGAGGGGCCTTTGCGTGGGTGCCAATTGTTTTTAGATGGAAATGTTTGAATCCGAATAATGAATTCATACCAGTGTTTTATTGTTTAATCGAACATGGGTAGTGGTTGAGATGCTTATATTTAAATCAATCGGCCTACGGCCTCCTGATTAAATTACCACAGATCTCAACTCTTACCCTTGTTCCATTCCACAATTAAACTCTTATCTAGTTTTCTGGATCCAAGGTTATAGAGCATTTGAGCTGAGTTTGAGATTATTCTTAGCTTTTAATTTGTCAGATTTGAGCAAAAGCCTTTTTTACCTCTGGATTCCACACAGCTGGATTAAACAGCTGCTTGACAAGGTTGAGTTTCTTGTTTGTTGTTTTTGCTTTGTTGAAGTCCAGCATGATCTTCCTCATTTTACGGCTGTGACGTATAGGAACATCTGACATGAACTCCACACCACCTGCTATAACTGCCTCACACTGACCGGAGGCAATCAGCCCAACACCTGAAATATAATATTTCAATTGTTTCAATTTTATACATCCCTTTTACCAGTATTTCAGTCATATCCAGAAGTCAAGCTAATTACAGGTTTTTTAAACCTCTAAAATATTATGATTACACATGTTTTAACTCAAGCATGTGATGGTCTACAGTTGTAGTAAAACCTGTGTTCAGTGGCCACTCTAAAGAAGACGAATTGTTTCATATAAAAGCGTAGCTTAAAGCATGAGAAAAGTAATGCAGAAAGATGTTTTTTCCACAGGACAGAAATATTATCAAAATAAGTTTTGGTGCCACAATAAACTACCTGTATCGACTCTACCCGTCAACATGGGACAGGCGCCTCTGTAAAATCAGCCATTTTAATATATCTTACCATCTTTCTGTACAATCCTAAACTCTTTCAAACGTATAAAAAATTTAACTGATTTTATTCTACATCAATTATGAAACCAGTTTGAACAACTTCATCAAATCACTCTTGATGACCTAAATGATGGTACATGTATATGTAGTCATTTCTGTAAGAGGGAACCACAGTACTGAGGGAAAATCAAAGTGTCTGGGTGAGCGACCAGTGTACCCTCTCACATTCTGCTTTAAGTGGTAATCTGTCTTAAAAACTTGAAACTGGCTATGGGGTATTTGGTTAAGACTTAAACATCATTAAAACTATGTAAATCTTATAACTAATAAATCTACTCATGACATGAAACAACAAGAACGGTGTCACAGTAAGTGACAAATGCCCCAAGGTTTTGTTGTCATTGAAATGTATTTATTTGGCTGTAAAATAAAATCATACAGCAAGTAAGATACCCCTTCCTGTTATTGTGATGAAAATGTACAAAGACACGCTTTTTCTAGATTTTAAACCACAGGTATGGCCAATGATGAATTAACTCTATTTGACCTTTAAATGACCTTGACCTTTGACTGACATGGTCCTACTGTACTGAGCTCAAGAGCTTCTTGAGTTGAGAACACATTCCAAATATAAAGTCTCTATCACATATACAGTCGAACTTCGATATCTCGAACTCTGGTAAATTGAACATACTCGTATTTCAAAGTTAACGTGGCTTAGCCACGTTTTAACTTTGAAATATGGGTATGTTTGACTTAACCGTGCATAAAATAATGCAGTTCATATGTCGAACTATCGGATACTTCGAGTTAAGGGAGTTCAAGATATCGAAGCTTGACTGTAGTTCCCAAGTAATGGCCAATGTTTAAGGTGTTTGATACCTGTAGTGATGGCTTGGTTGGAGGAGATGCAAGCCTGAGTGACTGTGTGTGCTGGGGTCTTGTCAGAAAAGCCTGCTGACAGCATAGCCTGAAAAAAACACAATCTTTTTTACAGATAACAAACAAATTAGAATGAGCTTAGAAATCCATATTCTATTCCAATATGCTTCAGTGGGGGAAAAGATGTCATAAAACCCTTCCTTCACACCTAGTTTTCAGATTTTTTAAACAGGTGGCCACTTATAGCAGATTTATTCTTAAGCAGCATTCAGGCCTCAAGGTTATAAATAAAGCTTTTGAGTTGAGCCTGAGATCATTCTCAAGCAATTTGATCTGTCAGATTTGAGTGAAAGCTTAAATCTGACCAATAAAATGTTTGAGAACAATCTCAGAATCAACTCAATTTTCGCTCAAATCTGACCAATCAAATACTTGAGTATGATCTCAGACTCAACTCATTATAACCTTGGATCATGCTTTACATTCAATCTCCAAGACAGAATTTGTCTATTTAACTATCAGTCTGCTTTTAGCAACCCCATGTATAAAAGACAAGAGCCGCATGCGGCCCTAAATCGCTCACCTGGTACCCATGGTTACAGTCATGGTGAAGTCAAATTGAACAAGTGATTTGGGAAACCCATGAATCATTTCCGTCAAATTATTCTTAAATCGGACCAGTAGTTTCAGAGGAAAGGTTTTTTTAAAAAAAAGTCAATACAGTAATACAGTCTATTCGCGATACTACGATTCTCGTTATTACGAAATAACGGTCTACTACGAAAAACACCACCGGTCCCGGCCGAATTTGTTCTTTTTTCAATGGTTAAAAGATGCATTGTTACGAAAATGCAAAAGAACGAAAAACACATTATAACGAAAGGTTTTCGTAGCCCCTTAAACACCTAAGCAGTAGTAAAAAGATGTATTGGTACGAATCGCCCGAGGTCTTTTCACACTTACGTCAACAAAGCCATCCGATGGTGAGTTGGCATAATTATCTATTGTTTACACACCCGACTGCTCGATACGCTTTAACACGCAGCGTGTTAGAATCAGTGTTTGTAGCAAGAATAAACTGATTGACAGCATGTCTCAAATGATAAAAATAAATGTTTTATTTAATTATCTGAGATTTCTGATAAGTTTTATCACACATCGTGTTACGATCAGCGGAAGCCGGGTTTGTTTGTTAGAGTGACTTATGTCATTATCGCAAAGAATATAAAATGTGCAACGTTTAGGTACACTGGTCATACTTGTCTACTGTCATATCACGTTGAAAACAACGGTTCTCATCCGATCATCGAAGTTAAGCAACGTCGAGCCCGGTTAGTACTTGGATGGGTGACCGCCTAATAATACCGGGTGGCCGTAGACTTTTTAAAACAAGAGCCCCATGGGGCATATTTCGCTCACCTGAGAAAATAGCTGAAAAAATGGCGATAATAATTTAGGTCCAGGACTGACCTAGATATGCAACAGACCCGAACAATTTGAACAAATTATGTAAAGTATATTTAAAAGTGTCACCATACCGAATATCAAAGCTCTGGCCATATAAGTGTCAGAGAAGAAGACGTTTCAAATTTTCTGTATATAACTCTATGTAAAACTGTGACCCCAGGGGTGGGGCCAATTTTGACCCCAGGTGCATAATTTGAACAAACTTGATAGAGGACCTGTAGGCGATGGTATGTGCCAAATATCTAAGCTCTGGCCCTTGTAGTTTCAGACAAGAAGATTTTTTAAGTTTTCATTGAAAAAAAATCTATTTTTAGCTCCTGTGACCTAGTTATGCAACCGACCAGAACCATTTGAACAATTTTGGTTTAGGACATCTAGAAGTGTCACCATACCAAATATCAAAGCTCTGGCCATATTAGTTTCAGAGAAGAAGACGTTTGAAAATTTTACTATATAACTCTATGTAAAACTGTGACCCCCGGGGCGGGGCCAATTTTGACCCCAGGGGCATAATTTGAACAAACTTGATAGAGGACCAGTAGATAATGCTATGTGCCAAATATGTAAGCTCTGGCCCTTCCAGTTTTTGACAAGAAGATTTTTTAAGATTTCCTTATTTTTTCACTTTGTTTGCCATGGCAACCCGAGTTCTGCATTGTTTTTAATTCTTTGAACAAATTTGAAAGAGCTTGACCCAAGGAACATTTCTGTAAAGTTTGGTTGAATTCTGTCAAGCCTTATAGGAGGAGATGTCATTTGAAGCAATTGTTAACGACGACGCACGACGGACGACTAAAGACGCCGGACACAGGGCCATCCCAATAGCTCACCTTGAGCCTTTGGCTCAGGTGAACTAAAAATGGGATGATGCATCTGATAAAGCTTATGCGGGACTATAAACCATAGCAGCAACAACAACAACACACAGGTCATAATTTCTGCTAATGCACTGCTAACATACGTTTATCAACGATATTACATCTGCAACTACGAAGAAGATTAAAATGAAATACAAGTCGATTTAACGACACATTACTATGCCGTGTGTTTAATTTATTTTGTATGCATACGTTGTGTAAACGTTTTGATTAGTTTCTTCTTTTTTTCCATTAGATCTACCTCTTATTATATTGCTAGCGTAAAAAACGTCCCAGACTCTAGATTAAAGTGGGTTTACTACATGTGATGACTAAATCTCGCTAAAAGAGAATACTTAAGGGTGTTTAAAGCACAAAAGTCTTGATGACAACATAACGGAGAAAATGTCGCAAATATTTCGCTTTCTCCCTCTGTTAGCTGGTCTTACCATTTCTTCTTTTATACATACCCCTTATGACATACGACATTCCAATATACACATGTAATTTGATTAAGTGTGAATGGATTTTCGTACATGTATAATTTGATTAGCAAACATGAAATATAAATCAAACCAATAAGTTGATAAAATATTTTTTTCTACATTTTTTTTTAAAACATCACATTACGACAATGCCATTTCAAAACCGCTGTACGGTAGATACATGTATGTTGATGCTACGGCGATACCATGAAGAGGAAAGGTGGAAATCTCATCGTATTCTCAAGATGCGTTGTTACGAAAATGCATTACTACGAACAATCGACGAGACCTGGTGCCGATTCGTAGTATCGTGAATAGACTGTATAAGGAAAACTTGCCCAACCCACTGGCGGCCATGTTTTGTAAAATAACAAAATTATTTTAAGAAATCTGGTAGAGGGTCATCAATGGATCATTTGTGTAAAGTTATTTTCAATTTGGACATGTAGTTTCAGACAAGAAGATTTTTAAAGTTTTTACTATACAGTAATTATAAGGAAAACTTGCCCCACCCACTGGCAGCCATTTTTTTTAAGATAACAAAATTATTTTAAGAAATCTGGTAGAGGGTCACCTATGGATCATTTGTGTGAAATTACTTTCAAATCTGACCAGTGGTTTCAGAGAAGAAGATTTTTGAAGTTTTCACTATATAGCCATATAAGGAAAATCTGCCCCACCCACTAGCGGCCATGTTTTTTTAGATAGGTGTTTCAAGAAATCTGATAGACAGTCACCCATGGAGCATTTGGGTCAAATTATTTTCAATTTGGACCAGTAGTTTTGGACAAGAAGATTTTTAAAGTTTTTTCAATTGCTTGCCATGGCAACCACAATTTCAACTGGATCACCAATATTTAAGGAAATCTGAGAAAGTACCCTACAATGAACAATCCTATGAAGTTTCAATGAAATTGGCCCAGTGTTTTCTGAGAAGAAGATCTTTAAAGAAAAAGTTTGACGACGGACGGACGGACTGACGACGGACACAGGGCAATCACAATAGCTGACCTTGGCACTTCGTGCCAGGTGAGCTAAAAACAAGTTGTGAATTGCATTTATGTATACATAAACCTACCTCTCTGGCAATATTGCTGGTCTTAACTTCCTGGATGACTGTTCCATACACAACATAGTCTATGAGATCTGAAACATACAATAGTTACAGTTGATTGGCAGGGTATTTGACCCATACATAACAAGAACTGAGTATATACAGCCTTTGCAAACAGTTAACTCTTTCCCCCCGCCTTTTAGCGGATATGATTTATTCCTCCGGTGAAGAAAATATTTCCAATTTAATCAGTCATGAATATAATAATTATAGTATAGGCCTTTTAGGGAATACATGGAAGCTTATAGCAGGTTGAAAGTAAAGCAAAATGCGCCTTTAATTTCAACCTGCTTTAAGTGGTCACCTATCTTCAATACTAGAAATAGGCTATCAGGTAAAGGGTTAAGACCCAAATTAAAGGGCTCCTGGAAGAGCTGTCTGATCAGTATCTACATTGTTTGTCATACTATTAAATAAGTATCAAAGCCTTGTAGTCAGTTGTGTTGATGCTAGATGAAACGGTAAATTCTAGTTAACCAAGAAATAGACTACATATTTAAAATATTGTAAGTCCAAATTAGGTAAAGGTCAAGGTCAAAATCAAAGTTGGGTGAAATTGGTGGATAGGAAATGGTCCAAGGCAACAACTGTATAAGTATCAAAGCATTTGGGTAAGCGGTGTTGATGCTAGAAGAAACGGTAAAATCTACTTAACCTTGTTACGGACGCACACACACACGGACGGACGGACGGACGGACAGGACGATTACTATATGCTCCCGCAACTGTCGATGCCGGGGGCATAAAAAAGAATTGTACAGGTTATTGTTTTAACCAAAGTGATTGTGAAGTTATCCTATATATTGTAAGTATTTGATTTTGCAAGTCATTATACCCATGTATGTGAGCATATAAGTATGCCTTTCTTTCCTCATGGAAGATTGGTAATTACCAAATGTGTTCCCTCATTAAATTAAGACTTTATTATTATTATTATTATTAATATTATTATTATACTTCACCTTATTCAAAGGCAATACCAAAATTTATAATTTCCAAAGTGACATATTTTACGTAGATCTGTTAGACTTAGGATATTCTTACCTTTATCAACACCTGTCCTCTTCATTAAACCTCTGAAAAGATAAAATCCACTTAACTATAAATATTCTTGATAGGTAAAAAGAACACAAGTAATGAACGTATACCATAAGAATTATTTTCTATATCCTAGCTTATTGAAGCTTAAAGCAGGAAGAAAGTAAAGCGGAACATTCTGCTTAAATTTCAACCTGTTTTAAGGGGTCACCTGTCTTCAAAACAAGAGATAGTCTGAGTTTATATGGTAACAGGATAAAGCACAAAGCTTATTTCCACAGAGGTATACACAGAGCAGACCTGGATCAATAATCAGAATATCCTTGGTAGCTAAATATCTTTTGTACACAACAACTTTCAAAGCAATGTGTTATTTCCTACTACACTGTAACAGTAAAGCAGTAATTGGAAAATCATTTCACTCCCAATTCATGAGATTCCTTTTCATTACAGGTAAAGTATTAATCTACCATTCAAATAGGATGAATTTCTTTTATATAAATCATACAGGTGACAACTTAATGCAGGACAAATGTAAAGCAGAAAGTTTCTACTGGAGCTTTCTGCTTTACTTTTGTCCTGTATTAAACAGTTACACGTATTGAGAGAATCAGAGAATCCTATGCCTCATTAAAGAGTAGCTGCTCAACCCATTACCCCATAGTCTGTTTCTAGTTTTGAAGATATATGACCACTTAAAGCCGGTTGAAAGTAAAGCAGAATGCGCCTTAAGGCGCATTCTGCTTTACTTTCAGTCTGCTTTAAGCTATTATCTGCTATAACAATATAGAAAATATTTCTTATGATTTTTATTTGTGACAATATAAATTGGAACTATTTTCTTCAGTAGAGGAATTAATTAAATGCGTAAAAATGTGTATTTATGGGGTTATGGTTTTAACAACATAGAGTGTATAAAACTATAAACAAAGAATGAGACTACTGTACTTACGCTAAGGAAACTGTAGCAAGATTATGTGGCATGAGGGTTTTGTAGTCTGTTCCTGACTGGAGGAAGGGTGTCCTCACTCCCTCAACAAGCACAACATTGCGCACATTGGGTTTGCCAAGAGATTTCTTTCCTGTATGACAGAAAATATTAAAATAACAAGAGTTGTCAGAGAGACAACAAAGCTCGCCATCGTCACATTTAGAAACTTAAAAGCACACTCTAAGGCCAAGGTCACAGAGGCTAACCTTTTTGTCTGCATGGAAACGTCTTGTCCATATACACAGGTAAACCAAATATGAAAGTAACACCTCAAGGGACATAGGAATTATAAGCGTTTTCAAAACCTAAACGCAGAATTCGAAACCTAAACCTAAGTTCAAGGTCACTAGACTGATTTTTTTTCTGCATGCATGGAAAGGCCTTGTCCATATACACATGCACACTGAATATAGAGTAATATCTCAATGGACACTGGAATTATAGGCATTTTTCGAAACCTAAACATAGATTTCTAAACCTAAATGCGGGCCCTTACTTCAAAGTCCAGATACTGGGGTAAAATAATTTGTGTGCATGGAAAGGTCTTGTCCATATACACATGCATACCAAATATAAAAATAATATATCAAAGGACATATGAGTTACATGTATAGGCATTTTGAGAAACCTAAACCTGGGCCCTAACTTCAGGGTAAAGGTCACTTGGGTAAAAAGATTTATGTACATGGAAAGGTCTTGTCCATATACACATGCATCTCAAATATAAAAGCAATAAATTAAGGCACATTATAAGTTATAAGCATTTTTCGAAACCTAAACGCAAATTTCAAAACCTAAATCCAGGCCTTAAGATCAAGGTCAAGGGATAAAACATTTTGTGTGCGTGATAAGGTATTGTTCACATACATGATGATACATATGCATACCAAATATGCTCTGTGCAGTCAAACAAACCAAGGTATTCAGTGTTTGCCTTTAGGTCAGTTTTGGACTTAATTCAGGAGTCAGATTCAAGCAACTTCACGCATGTTTATGGCCCTCAGCTAGTACAGCATGAAACATTATAGTTTGAAAACCTTGACCAAGACCTCTGTGACCAAGGTTATCAAGTGTTTGAGATAATTTGCTCAAACAAGATAGTTCATTGGAGATAATTGTACATGACCTTCGAGCGAGAGAAAAGGGTATATATTCATTTTAGTGTGCTTTGGGTGGCAGGAATTGAAATTGAGGTATTGTTTCCATATTATGATTATTATATTCCTCTTGGGTGCCAAATGTCAGAAAGGGATAAATAACTGTAGCCTGACAGGTTTTTGAACCTGTGGCTTTCATACTATTGTTCCAACACTCTACTCTGACTGAGCTACTGGCAGCTTACAAATTCTTCTTTCCATTTATTGTGTTCAGATCAGCACTGTTACATTAACATCCTGTTTCTTAGTAAAAATTTACTGAGCCTACCTTTTGTCTTTGCTTCAGCAGCCTGAAGTTTGGTACTGCTTGACAAGCATCGCACACCAACTGAAAAGTGGAAGAATGAAAATCTTGTGAACTACAATAAACCTCTAATACATGTAGTATGTTATGAGCACTTTTAACTCATTGAACCCTAATGATGCATATGCATCCTTTACAAACAGTATACCTACAAGACAACACTTGTCTTATGTAAACAGTATAGCATTCTGATCAGAGTGTGTACTGTTTGTAATTTTTCAATATATAGTAACCAGAACTGTAAAACGTGCATAATACGCCCTACAGAGGGCAGAAGTCATGGACAAGTTAAAGAATTGTGATGACAAACCAAACGAGAACCGCCAATGTCGATATGGCCGGATTGTCTGCACTTTTGCTTTGTATATATGTAATATAGTTACCCATGGCATATGATGATGACCTCACTACAACTGTACATGCCAAATTTGGTTGCTGTAGGACTCAAACTTTGACTAAAACTGACACTAACGAGCAACCGCCAATGTCGGTATGGCCGGATTGTCTGCACTTTTGCTTTGTATATGTTACAGTCAATCTGTGTAATCAGTCATTACGCGTAATGACTAGTCAATGTGTGAAATGACTTTTTCACATAGTCCTTTAATGATACTATTTATGATGATAGACAATGATATTTTTTAAAAGTTCAAAGATTTCCTGCACAAAACACCACATTTATTTCACACCTTATTTCAGTCCATTTGTGAAATGATGTTTAACTTGAACGCATATATAGGAAAGAATTGAATAATTTTCATGTAAAGCTACAGGCTATATTTTGTTTTATTTTTATTTTTAAAAATAATTTTGACAAATTGAGTGGTTGTGGTGTTTTGTGCACATTAACTTTTTGACCTTGAAAAATATCATTGTATAATTATCATAAATTGTAACATAAATTTTAGGACTATGTGAAATAGTCATATCTTTAAATTTTCTTTATTACCAAAATGGACTCATAGATTTTAAAGTTATGAGTCCCATAAGATTTTAATGAGTCCAGGACTCGGGACTCGCAGGTAAAAAAATCACTTAGCTTTGGCTAAAACTGACACTAACAAAAAGGTCAACCAAAGTGAGGACGGACGGATGGCTTTCGCCAATCTATTAGCCGCATTTTTCAATGATGTAAATGTTAGTAAAAAACATACTTTCTGAAACAAATCAGTTGGGTTTTATTTACAATTTCTAAATTTTGCAATTCATGTTCGATATTAATTACGGCGATCCATGGTTAGTCTTCTTCTTCTTCCTAGTGTTGTACAGGGCCCACTCTGGGGCATTTTCGTACAATGTGTGTATGTATAAGGCGGTGGTGAGGCGTGTGTGCAAATAAAAACAGTTAAAAACAGTAAGGCATTTGATCTAGTGCCTCAGCATATCTAGACTGGCCAATCCTTCCTTGAAGGCCTCCAAGGTCTGTGGCATGGCCAAGTGCTTAGGTAGGTAGCTGGTTCCATAGCCTTATCCGAGAGGGGAAGAAGGAATGACGGTGTGTGTCCATGCCTAGATTAGAGTCCATGCGACAGTAAGGCAGTCGGCACATTGTGGTGTCCTGGGCTTCTATGCCGTGTACCCTGGTTTGCAATGTGGATCGTTGGAGGTACTTGTCTGCTTGAATGTCCACCAAGTCTTGTGTGATGTGGAACATAATTGCCAGTTTGTTATGCCGACGCCGATGCTCGGACAAGGGCAGTCTGAGACTTTCAACATCTGGCAGGTGCTGCTGGTGGTCCTGTAGTAGTCCTTCTAGAAAGAACCTGTGTTTCGAATTTTGATCATTTCACGTTTATCATTTTGTTTTTTTACATTTTTTAGGTTCAGCTCAACTAGGGTCTTTGACTAAATATGTCATTTTCCGATAGCAAGTTACGTGTCAAAATCGAGCTGCAACTTCAAACACAATTTTCTCTTAATTAACTTTTTCTGCACACAGTTTGTGCTGTAGTCTACAATTTATGCCTTTATATTCAATATTTTTGACAAAAAATATAATGACAACTACATTAGCATCTTATTCCTTCGTTTAAATCCGAACACTACACGTTTTTAGCTCACCTGAGCCAAAGGCTCAAAGTGAGCTATTGGGATGGCCCTGTGTCCGGCGTCCGGCGTTAACAATTGTTTCAAATGACATCTCCTCTTATACCGCTTGACAGAATTCAACCAAACTTTACAGAAATGTTCCTTGGGTCAAGTTCTTTCAAATTTGTTCAAAGAATTAAAAACAATGCAGAACTCTGGTTGCCATGGCAAACAAAGTGAAAAGATAAGGAAATCTTAAAAAATCTTCTTGTCAAAAACTGCAAGGGCCAGAGCTTAGATATTTGGCACAAAGCATCATCTACAGGTCCTCTATCAAGTTTGTTCAAATCATGCCCCTGGGGTCAAAATTGGCCCCGCCCCGGGGTCACAGTTTTATATAGAATTATATAGTGAAATTTTCAAACGTCTTCTTCTCTGAAAGTAATATGGCCAGAGCTTTGATATTTGGCATGGTGACACTTCTAGATGTCCTATACCAAAATTGTTCAAATGGTTCTGGTCGGTTGCATAACTAGGTCACAGGAGCTAAAAATAGATTTTTTTCAATGAAAACTTAAACGAGAAACCGCCAATGTCGGTATGGCCGGATTGTCTGCACTTTTGCTTTGTATATATATATATAATATAGTTACCCATGGAATGTGATGATGACCTCACTACAACTGTACATGTGCTATAGGACTTAAACTTTGACTAAAACTGACCCTAACAAAAAGGTAAACCAAGACTCAAACAAAAAGGTTAACCAAGGATTCTCCAAGTCATTGGACCGTGAAATCTAGGTCACAGTGACCTAGTTACCCATGGCATGTGATGATGACCTCACTACAACTGTACATGCCAAATTTGGTTGCTGTAGGACTTAAACTTTGACTAAAACTGACACTAACAAAAAGGTCAACCAAGACGCAAACGTAAAGGTTAACCAAGAATTCTCTAAGTCATTGTACCGTGAAATCTAGGTCACAGTGACCTTGTAACCCATGGCATGTGATGATGACCTCACTACAACTGTACATGCCAAATTTGGTTGCTGTAGGACTTAAACTTTGACTAAAACTGACACTAACAAAAAGGTCAACCAAAGTGAGGACGGACGGACGGACAGACGGCTTTCGCCAATCTATAGACCGCATTTTCAATCCGGCCAAAAAAATCTTCTTGTCTGAAACTACAAGGGCCAGAGCTTAGATATTTTGGCACATAGCATTGCCTACAGGTCCTCTATCAAGTTTGTTCAAATTATGCCCCTTGGGTCAAAATTGGCCCCGCCCCGGGGTCACAGTTTTACATAGAATTATATAGTGAAATTTTCAAACGTCTTCTTCTCTGAAACTAATGTGACCAGAGCTTTGATATTTGGTATGGAGACACTTCTAGATGTCCTTTACCAAATTTGTTCAAATGGTTCTGGTCAGTTGCATAACTAGGTCACAGGAGCTAAAAATAGATTTTTTTCAATGAAAACTTAAAAAATCTTCTTGTCTGAAACTACAAGGACCAGAGATTAGATATTTGGCACATAGCATCGCCTACAGGTCCTCTATCAAGTTTGTTCAAATTATGCCCATGGGGTCAAAATTGGCCCCTGCCCCGTGGGGTCACAGTTTTACATAGAGTTATATAGTGAAATTTTCAAACTTCTTCTTCTCTGAAACTAATATGGCCAGAGCTTTGATATTTGGCATGTGACACTTCTAGATGTCCTATACCAAAATAGATTTTTTCTCAATGAAAACTTAAAAAATCTTCTTGTCGGCGGTAGTGGCCCAATGGTTAACACCTTGGACTACGGTACCAGGGGTCGTGAGTTCGATCCCCCGCCGGACCAGCGGTCTGACTAGGGGATTTTTTCCGAATCCCTAATGATGTACAGGAATGTCCTTGAGCAAGACATGTACCGCGAGTTGCTCCTCTCCACCCAGGGGTTAAAATGGGTACCTGTGAGGGTCTGAGCCGGTACTGCGGCTGCTTTAGCGCCATATGTTAGCAGTGCTCAATATTGTAGGCAAGATGGCTCAATGATCAGGGGGTAAATGTACAGTCGGCTGAGCGGTCATTCGGACTGAAAGTAGACTTTAACTGGTACTTTACTTTTACTTTTTTGTCTAAAACTACAAGGGCCAGAGCTTAGATATTTGGCACATATAGCATCGCCTACAGGTCCTCTATCAAGTCTGTTCAAATTATGCCCCTGGGGTCAAAATTGGCCCCGCCTCAGGGTCACAGTTTTACATAGAATTAAATAGAGAAAATTTCAAATGTTTTCTTCTCTGACACTAATATGGCCAGAGCTTTTATATTCGGTATGGTGACACTTTTAAATATACTTTACATATTTTGTTCAAATTGTTCAGGTCAGTCCTGGACATAAATCATTATCTCCATTTTTTCAGCTATTCTCAGGTGAGCGAAATTTGCCCCATGGGGCTGTTGTTTCTGAAACTCAGCCATTGTGGAACAAAGGTCATGTAAGGTCATGTATAAAACACAAGAATACCAATTTCCGTTTCCGGTTTGAACGAAAATCGACTCGCTGGCTCCCAGTCCATTTTAATTTTTGGTTTTGTTTGTTTTTTTACTCTCATTATATTAACCGGAAGTTGACGTTTTAATTGTTAACCGGAAGTTGAAGATTCAACTCTTATTCTCTCGGTTTTCTCTCGCTCAACTGAGGAAAGCTGTGAAATAAAGCAGAAAAAGGTTAGGGAATTATTTTCTTCTGTGCAGAATGCTATTTAAATTTTTTTTGGACCTTATAATAGAACTTTAGTTCGTGTGACTGACATTGTTAGTGTTAACGCGATATCCGTTTCATTGCTATCGGGAATTGAGCAAATGAATTTGGACGCTAGATTCACCAAGCATCCTCATTATTTGGACTATCTATCTATCTATCTATCTTCCAGTGAGTCAAACCCCTGTTGGGGACCTAGACTTGACGCGCGTCAACTGTCGAGAATGTTAAGTGAATAAAAGTAAAAGTTAAAAGATACAGAGAAGAATGTTAAAAGCAGGGGTGTAAAATGTTCAGAATTGATACTCGCCCTGCTGGGTGTTAATGACATTTTACTCATTAGTTTCTGTTGTAAATTATCAGAAAATCTGCTCGCCCTCATAAAATGTTACTCGCCATGGCGAGAGGGCGAGTAGAATTTTACACCCCTGACTAGTCCTGTAGGTGCCATTGATGGTGCGAGTATGCTGCAGATTGCGGCCCTGCACGACACAAAGAAGAAGAAGATAAATCTTGCTGCTCTGTCCTGGACTGCCTCAAGTTTCTACATGGAGTTGAACTTTGTGTGTGGATCCCATATTGGTGCGGCATATTCGAGGATAGGATTGACAAGGGTCTTATGACACTGTCGAGGCTATACTTAGCCGAGTTGGAAAATAGGTCATGTTGACCTGTTCCAACCCTCTGTCCCCACCCCCCAACTCTAAGCCTCTGTCACAGGGCTCCAGATAAGGGGGGTATTTCAAAAACTAAAATCTTTATTTCTGCTTTAAACCCTATGGTGTCACTACTCATTAGAATCGTCTCGAAGAGACGATTCTAATGAGTAGTAACACCATAGGATTTGATGCTAAAATAAGTGAGAAATGATGGATTTGTGCAGTGTACTCCCTCTTATCTGGAGCCCTGGTGTCTCACACCTGGAGTTTTGAAGTTTGAGACCCTTGACTGTGCATTGCTGCAGTTGTACTGCACTATCCCGGTTCTATTCGGTTACTAGAATAACCGGAATACACCGGAATACACCGAAATACACCTTACTATACCTATTATGGATCATGAAACAGTTTCAGTTGATGTATATACACATTTTAAGTACTAATTTATTAAATTTGCAAAGGAAATGTGCAATTTGTGGGTTATAAATGGTTTTTCTGTTGAAATCTTAACCGAAATCTACTTTTTAGGTATCATGTGAGAATTACACATACGTGAGAATTACACCGTACAAAGTAGATTTTGGTTACGATTTCAACAGAAAATAAACATTTATAACCCACAAATTGCATATTTCCTTGGCAAATTTAATATATTAGTACACAAAATGTGTAAATACATCACCTGAAACTGTTTCATGAGCCATAATGGGTCTATTAAAGTGTATTTCGGTGTATTCCGGTGTATTCCGGTTATTCTAGTAACCCGTTCTATTTTAATATTTTTGGGTGGAAATAAATTATCAAAGTACCATAATACGTTTCAAATTTTACTTTAGTAAATAGATGCAGTCCATTCCACTCAATTTAAGCATTGGTAATTTTGAAAATCCATCGTTATAAATTACGACCTTGTCGCATTCCCACGAAAATACAGCACTTCATGGGTTAGAAAATATAACGATACAATTAACTCACAATTAAGGACAACATATTGCTGGTTCTTATATCTGATATAAAGAAGTAAAATATGTTTTCTTTTCACATAACTAGATGAACTGAAGATATGATACTTACCATTTTTCAAATGAAACTTCAGAGCGGCGTTGGACAAGTTTAGAACGGACGCCATGTTGTTCTTCGGCTGAAGTCACGTGAACGCTAAACTGGTTACAATTTTATTTATTTCAGAGAAGAATTTGGGGACTTACTGGCATAAATTATCTGGCAGACAGATAAAGACTCAGTCGCTTAATTTATCTTCTTTCTTTTCAATTAGACTCTTTAAAAGTCAACGTTATAATTCTTGAACGCGACTTTCACGGGGAATCGAGATTTTACGAGGTTTCAAAGTTTGCCGGCTCAGGATGGCAGGACGAATACTTCGAGTCGTTAAACAAATCCCAAGGTTAAATGGGTGGAATGCATCAGGTATTTTTGTTAAACAACGCTAGATTATTACAAGTACTTGACATTTATGCACAGTTTCTACGTTTATGTAACTGAACGTCCTGGAAAATATGACTCGCGAAAACAGATGACAGGTTACGGTGTCGGAGAGTGAACGAACTGAAATTGCTGTCATATCCACGTATATATATGTAAGGGAATTCATACTATGTGTACGTAACATAGTGTTTTAGCTATTTGTAAGCAGAATCGCGGGGTGACCAGACCCTCTGCCTTTTTGATCCGCCCTTGTGCCCTTATTCCGTTCACGGAATTATACAAAACGGAATAGCAACTAAGCGAAATTGAATAGGCGAGTACCTGAGCTCTCGCGGCGGATGAATTTTGCGAGATTATGTGTCACGTGACAACATCTTCACTTTTTTGCCTCGACGTCCGCGATTTCTGGCGTGAAATTTTCCCACTCGAGTGTATTTATTGACATTTTATTTGATTTAAACGACTATGTGGACATTCCTATCAATTCACGGGAATAAAAACCCGTGAAGAATGCTTCGAAAACACACATTTATCATATTGACTACCGATAGACAGTCTCTTATCTAGTTTCGCGAGTCTCGTATCCGCCGCACGAGATTTACGATATAGCGCGAGGTTTCGATTCCGTCAGTGTATAATTCTGTGTTCCGTTTAAAGGATCCACCCTAGTGCCCCTGGTTCTGTGCCCCTATCCATTTGATATGTACCGCCCAGCTGCCCCAAGTGATCCTACTTACTGCCGCTAATCCCATTATTGCCAATCGGTACAATGTGACACACGTGTGTCATAAACACTCAACGAGTAATCGTCCGATACACATTATGTACCTGAAGTGGTACCCCGCATAGCGGGAGTGTATGACTGAAGACAGATTAACTCGAAACGCGCATGAAAACAATAAGTCGGCATATCGTTGAAAACCAGAATATACGACACTCCTTTCCCCGAACTTAAACATTCGTATGATTATTAACCATTTTGAAGACTGAACGAGGATCGATAAAAAGGAATCGAGAGCAACAGACTTTGCATTACATTAAAACGCAAATTGGCGAATCGGATTTTTGAAAAATATGCTCACACAGGGCCAATTAAGAGTAAGAATATTCTCCGAAAATGCTCAACAAATGAACATTTTAGGTGGATATAGATCTAAAACCGAACTTAATTTCTTGGAAGGAAATACTTTCCTTACAAATCTTTATTAATAATCATGTAACTGAAACGAACAGTCTTCCAAATTTCGGAAATGGAGAATTCAAACGTGCACCGTCTTTCAAACTTTTACACATTTCTTTACTTGTTTTATTGGCTATAAGAAAGGTAATTCCCCTCATCTTTTTTTAAACATCCAATGAATGTAGACGTTATATACATCCATTCAGAAAGACAGTATTGACAATTGATGTGAAATTAACAAATTACGTCTTAATATAGGGTGTATATTTCGTGGGAGTTTTGGGAAATAAGTTACGACTGAGAGAGGTTAATTTGGTTGGTTTGTTAACGTCCGTTTCTGCCATCAAATACGTGCGAGAATCGAAGAATGGGATATTTCTTTTTCTAAAAGTATCGATTTTATTTTAGTAAGTTCAAATTGAAGGATCTATTTGAAACAACATCAGTGTGACAACACGTATCTAAGTAGATCCTGTTTAATTTCTCCCGTGGTGCAGTTTAATTAACCCTTCCCCAAGTTTGTATTCTGTTTTATGACAGGTGGTTGCTTAGAGAAGGCTGAATTTTAATACGAAAATCCTTTAGACACACACCTATCTGGATACAGCAATCCTCTTTGACAAGAGAGTAGTAACGAAACGAAAAGTTATCTCTACGAGGAAAAGAGTTAAAATCATAATAATTATTGTATTTTATAGTATTTGTTTGTGTGTATGTTTGACTGTGTGTGACACAATAAAATGATTTTTAAAAAATCTCAAACTAATTTAATATCAGATTCAGACAAACAGAGAATAGACCCTATACTCACCCAGGAGCACTCTGATCTGGCTCTATACTTTTTGCATAGGTAAAGGCACTCCATTACCTAGTTTCTGGCTTTTTTAAAGAATAAATTGAGAGAATTGATATTTTCTAGTATTGATCTTTTTGGGGCTTTTACACCCCTATTTTACAAAATACATTGTTGCAAAAGAATGGAATACTAGTTAATGCCATCCTCAATCAACAGCTGTATTGGGAAATCATCAGGTGCTAGATTAAGAATTAGTTGTGTAACTTTAAATATTAATAATGAGTGATTTTGAAGAAAAAGAAACCTTGATCTGTTAATATTCTATTTACAAACATTGGCTGGTTTCATCCATTTTCCATAATACTTGTATGCCTCTGTATAATGTACATGTATAGCTAAAATGCACTACATGAACATACATGTATATTATAATATCTCTGTTTATAGCAAAATCGCACTATTTCATCATTAAAAGTGCAAAAAATTTCCGTCTCACCACAGGAGGGGACCTGGCCGGAAATTGAACCGGGCACCTCATGCACTGCAAACGGATGCTTTTATACTACTCAGCCACGCAGCTGTTTGTCATCAGATGTACTTTGCCTAGAGAAAGGGATTGACAGACAGGAGCTCCCTCCCCCCTTTTGTTTTTGTGGAGGCTAACAATTCAAATTTTATTTAACAGGATAGGTAGGCCTTCACCTGTTTTGCGCGGACAGACGCTAGGAGTGAACCCCGGTCAGCTTTCGGGGTATGACAGCCCCACCCCATCCCTGTTAGTTTAATGCTTTGGGAGATAGGAGCCCCCCCCCCCCCCCCCCCCCCCCCCCCCCCCCCCCCCCCCCCCCCCCCCCCCAGTAAGTTTGCAAAGGCGATGAGAGTCTCCTAATTGGAGAGATGACTGATTGTATTAAAAAATCATATTGTTAGACTTAGTGAAAACAAAATCAAAATTTATTGTTTTGTTCTATCAATTTCAGATGCTGTTCCTCCAAGACTGTTTTCAACGACATCCATTATGAACTATGGTATTCACTTATATTTATCATGATACAGCAAAATCTGTGGATAGTGGCAAAACTAAAGAAGATTATAAAATAGTTGCAGTCTTGTCTAAAGGTGGCAGCTTAATGGAGTACAAAACTGCTCAAAATTACATTGAGAGTGTGAAGCAGAACTTATGAGATCAGTAGATTTTTTATAGATAATGAAGAAAACTGGGCCCACGGTTATAATTTAAAGCCTAGGCTCAAATCTGATCAATCAAATGCTCGAGAAGGACTTCAGACTCAACTCAAAAGCTTTATAACTTTGGAGCCTGTACTACACTACTATCAGTATCATAGGAGTTTTGTTCTGCATTTAGCAGTAGTCTGTCTTTAGATGTCACTGTGGTTCTTTTTGAGTGACCACTGTTCACAGAGTTTTACTTTGTCTTTATGTGTTATGGTTATAAGCCAGTATTTCGTTTCTTCATCTCTGCAGGCCCTCTCCAATGTCTCTGATTTGATTCATCTTGTGAGCAATTCATTAATGGATACAAACACAAACAGAGATGAGACTCCAATTTACATTTCTGTTAAGACTTAAGTTGATAATGGGTGCCTAAGTCCCAGACCCAGAATTAATTGTCAATAGGTTTCAATTTTGGCCAGGGTATATTAAAAGGATGCTTAAAGTATAAATGGATCTATTAAGATAACGGAAAAACTTGAATCTTTGGGTCTCACTCTAACGAAAATTCTGATTGTCATGTTCTGTATTATTGTTTAGGATTTCAATTTAGTATAAATTGATAGGAAAGATTGGAATATATATATTGCTAACTGCACGTCTACAATACATTAAAATGTTTTGTCATTGAAACAGTAACTATACTTTCTAACAACTCTACCAATGAAAGGCCATAATTCGGACAAACTTATCTGGTGTTTTTCACACCAACCTCTAAAGGTGGTTGTATATTAGCGTGGCCATGTCCGACCGTTAGTCTGTTCGTTCGTACGTCAACATTTGGCTTGTTCAGAGTTTTCCAAAGTGCTCTTTATCTCGTATCACAGAACAAATATTGTTATTGCCTTAATTTTGTTTTCAGGAAAAAACTTGAATTACAAAGTTCATGATGGCATTGCTGTTGTCAAGTTTGATCAGCCTGATTCAAAGGTAGGCACTATATACAATCAATTTTGTATTATTTAAGTTATTGAGGTAGCATTAAGATATCTTTAGACAGGTGAGCAAGATAAAGATAATGCAGGAAGCTCCTATATTGGAGTTTTCTGCATTCTGTTTGACCTTGCAGTAAACAATCACCTTTAAGGTAACCCAAGGGTTGTCTATTGAGTGGTTGCTTAACCCTTTTCCCCAATAGAAGCAGCTTTTAGCTTATATAATTTATTCCTCCAGTGAAGAAAATAGTTCCAATTTATACAGTTTTGAACATGTTCCAAAAATAGTTTCCGTTTCATAGAAGATGGTAGCTTGAAGCAGGCTGAAAGAAAAGCAGAATGTGCCTTAAGGCACATTCTGCTTTACTTTCAACCTGCTTTTAGTGGTCTACTATCTTCAAAACTAGAAACAGACTATGAGGTAAAGGGTTAATATAGGATTTACTTTTTAGCTCACCTGAGCCAAAGGCTCAAGGTGAGCTATTGTGACCGCTCACCGTCAGTAGTCCGTCTGTCCGTCTGTCCGTTCACTTTTACTTCAAACGACATCTCCTCTGAAACCCGCCGATTGTAGGGAGAGTTCAAACTGCTCATGATGTTCCTTGGATGCTTCTCTACAGAAGTTGTTCAAAAAAAAGGAAAAAAAGCACAAACTCTGCTTGAAAAAGCAAAAAAGCAAAAATCTTTAAAAAATCTTCTTGCCCAAAACTACTAGGCCCTAAGCTTTGATATTTGTACAGTAGAATCTCCTGGTGGATCCCTCTATAGTTTGTTAAAATGAAATCCCTAGGGTCACATTTGACACCACCCTGCACAGTTTAAGTGCTGCTCTAGGCAGGTTTTACAGTATTTTTGATTTAGGCAGAACTGTATTTACCTGAGTTACCCTTAATATACTATGGGCAAATAGCCAATATTTGCAAACATTTTGGATCCAGATCAGATGCAACATAATCATAATGCTACATCTAATCTGGATCCAACCTATTTGCCACTCATTTACCAACATAACATTTTCTAAATTGTTTTTTTGTACACTTTTCACATACAGTAGGTTTTAAGCAGACATCATTTCAGTCTGGTAAGGGTAAGCCCAAGAGTTCTAGCCACTGAGGTCAAATATTATGCAACTCTGAACTGGTAGTGAGTATCACAGAACTGGTCATGATCAGCTGAACATGTTGTCTGCTAAAGTTTAGATATGGTTCAGTCTGATTCATACTTAGAGAAACAGGATCTGGAAGTGATCCACTGACAGTTATGTAATTATGTCTTATGCCATATTTATACATATGTTTAATATTGGTTTTGTCAGAGTTATCTGTATGTCTTTTCAATAATTCCACTTTAAACAGTCATGAAAATGTAAGATGCAAAAGTAAAGCAAAGTGTGCATTAACCCTTAGCCCGCCAAATAAATTGTCATCTGCTATATTTCTCGTCTGCTTCAAGTTTCAAAGTGCTTCAAAGTTGCTCAAAATTGCTGAAAATGTTGTCTGAGTGTCAAACAGCTTGGATCCGGATGAGACGCCGAGTTACTCGGCATCTAATCCGGATCCAAGCTGTTTGCATATAAAGCTATAGTCGTGAGTGGCAGGCTAAGGGTTAAGACACATTCTGCTTTACTTTCAACCTGCTTTAGGTGGCCACCTATTTTCAAAATTAGAAACATGCTATGGGGTAATGGGTAAAATAAAATTGCCTATTTGGAAAGAGCCTGATGAGAGGAAGTGCCATTTGCAAAGGCCATAACTCTGACATCATTGTTTTTTTAGTTATTTCCCTTTGTGATATTTTCTTGTCAAGAAGACAACTTCAGTTCTACTGATGCTATTGTAATGAAATTTTATGTATGGAAAGAAACTGATGAGAGAAAATGCCATGCACAAGGGCAGCAATATTTAGTTTTTCCCCTTTGTCATATTTTATTGTCAGGAAAATAATTCCAGTTCTGCTGACGCTAGTGAAATAATTATCATTTATTGGAAATGGAAATAGCTTGATAAGAGGATGTGTCATGGATAAGGGTCATAAGCTTGGCAACAAAATTCACTTTTGTCATGTTTTCTTGTCTGGAAGATAACTCCATTTATAGTTATATTAAAATGTTGTCTTGCCCAGTCAACTTAGGTACAAACTTCAATGTCCTCAGGTGAGCGAATTTAGGGCCATGGCCCTCTTGTGTAAATTATTTTCTCCCATCCTTCCCAGCCTTACAATCAATCACATTTTCCAGAGGTTGTACAGTAACCCATTACCTTATAGAAGCGCCTTTTAGCACATTCTGTTTAATCTTCCGCGGAAGAAAATAATTCCAATCTATACAGTTATGAATACTATCAGAAGGAATAATTTCTTAATTCTAGCAGGTGGTAACTTAAAGCAGGCTGAAAGTAAAGCAGAATGCGCATTCTGCTTTACTTTCAACCTACTTTAAGAAGGCACCTATTTTCAAAACAAGAAACAGGTTATGGGGTAAAGGGTTAAATGTAAATCTTTGTGAGTGTTTGCTGTTTTCATCTTGTATTTCTGACATGGGATAGAACTATAAAAGGAAGCTTGTAGATTTCTAAGGTCAAGTTGCTACTTACTAATCACCCAAAATAATCAAGCTGATTGATTCAGGTGCCAACTTTCTTACACAGGTGCTTAAAATGATAAAAAGGTTTAAGTCTGCATTAAGCCGTCACCTTCCAGGTTCTAGAAGTTTCCCATTGCTCTTTTATGAGAGCATAGTTAACTCATTACCCCATAGCCTGTTTTTAGTATTGAAAATAAGTGATCACTTAAAGCAGGTTGAAAGTAAAGCAGAATGTGCCTTAAGGCACATTCTGCATTACTTTCAGCCTGCTTTAAGTTATAATCTGCTAAAATATATAAACAATTTCTTACAATACTTATTCATGACTGTATAAATTAAAACTATTTTCTTCAGGGGAGGAATAAATTAAAGGCGTAAAAAGGTGTATTTATGGGGGAATGGGTTAAGGAGCATGAACAGTATTTTATGGAAAAGGTAGAGCATTGAAATAGCCTTTTTATGAGAGAAAGGGCTAACACAGGTTTTATTGTACTGATTTCAGGTTAATACATTGTCCAAAGCAACAATGGATGAATTCAAGGAGATCTATGCAGAGGTAACATCAAAGCCCGATATCAAAGGCATAGTGGTCACATCTGCCAAGCCTGATTGTTTCATAGCTGGTGCTGACATTAGGTAAATATGGCAGGGTTTGTCCTCCACTTACTAGATATGACAGGGTTTATCCTCCACTTACTAGATATGACAGGGTTTATCCTCCACTTACTAGAGATGACAGGGTTTATCCTCCACTTACTAGATATGACAGGGTTTATCCTCCACTTACTAGAGATGACAGGGTTTATCCTCCACTTACTAGAGATGACAGGGTTTATCCTCCACTTGCTAGATATGACAGGGTTTATCCTCCACTTGCTAGATATGACAGGGTTTATCCTCCACTTGCTAGATATGACAGGGTTTATCCTCCACTTACTAGAGATGACAGGGTTTATCCTCCACTTGCTAGATATGACAGGGTTTATCCTCCACTTGCTAGATATGACAGGGTTTATCCTCCACTTGCTAGATATGACAGGGTTTATCCTCCACTTACTAGAGATGACAGGGTTTATCCTCTTCTCTCCCACACTGCCTACTACAAGTGATGGTGAAGACATTTTAATCTTTCTACAAAATACTTTTTACATGAAGGTCCATTTTGTTAACTACTCCAAAAAGGCTTGTGTGTGATTTTTTGATGGTTTCAAACCTTTGAAATCTCTGTCTCCAGAGTTGATTTAAAGAATTTTGACTCAGTCCTCATCCACTACTTCGTCTCTAAATGACCTTTTTGTGTCGATGGGCCGTAAAACACCATTCATTCATTCATCCACTACAAAAAACAATACGCAATATCAGATATTATCAATAACTTTCGATAAATCAAGTCAGTTAAATTTTGAGAAACGAAATAATCAAAATGTTTGAAAATATTTAACTTCTAGTGAATAAATACTACATTCTGAAGTAAGCATGATATTCATAAAATTATAAGAATCTACTTTCACTTTCTTTTGTGTATGAAGAATAAGTGGCATGTTGCTTCGAAATGGGGAGGCACTGAGGGTTATTGATTCCCCTGCTTTTGAAAAAAGCTTCCCTGAGATTGTTTAATGATATTCAAAGACCATAATTCTGTATAGATAATCTCCAAATTTGCCTGAAATAAAATTCAAGTGCTCAAATGATTTACAAAAAAGGGTTTTCAGGATCTTTACAGTATTATTCAATGTGAGAAGTTCTTTCTCTATACAGTGGAGAAAACATTATTCTTTCCCAATAAACGCGTTTACGCTAAAACTATTATTTCCATTGCAAACAGTTTGGAGCTCAAAACTGCTTGCCACTAAAATAAACATGGATTGTCAGAATTGTCCAAAAGCCGTACTTTTCTACATTTAAGTGTTTTGCGTTTGCGTTTCATTTGCGTTTAAACGGGAAAGAATTAACGTTTTCTCCACAGTATATACAGCTGCAAATCCTACTATCAAAGACCGTTAAAAAGTAATCCAATCTAATCAAGATACATGTATAACCAAGCTACTGAGTCGGAAGTGAAGTTGTTGTTTTTCTTGCCAGTATGATAGAGTCATGTAGAACAGTTGATGAGGTTCAGAATATATCAAGGGATGGTCAGGCTTTGTTCAACGACATGGAGAAACTTGATAAGCCTATTGTTGCTGCAATCAGTGGTTCTTGCCTGGGCGGAGGGCTAGAGGTGAGTGTTAGACAAATAAAACGTATGGAGCTCCTGATATAAGCTAGTAAACTTAAAATGTCTTCTTTTTATCCATCAAACGCTATGTTTTGACAGCTAATTAGAGTCGTCTGTTCAAAACTATTCTGATGAGTTCTGGTAGTATCAACATAGAAATATACGGAGACATTTATAAGGATTTTGGTACATGTTTTTGAAATACAGAGCTATGTAAACTGTGATTTGTTTTGTTTGAAGTAAATGTTTGATGGATAATTATGAAAAGTTTGACTCAGATCATAGATATGAAAAACTGAACATACAGTTGAGTCACTCCCTTGAACTAGCTAAATACGGTAATACCTGTGTACAGCAACCATTAACTCTTTGAACCCTAGTCCCGCATATAGGCGTGGTTTTCAAACAGTGTACATGTGAATAGTACACTTGTCCTATGCAAACAGTGAAGACCCTGATCAGAGGGCTCCGAAAGGAGCCCTCTGATCAGGTTCTTCACTGTTTGTCACAATGCCAAACATTGACAAAAACAACCCTTAAAAGTCAGAAATGGACTAGACTAAAATGGAAACTGGAATTTTCCATTTAAAGTTTCAGGGAGGAAAGAGTTAAGTAAATAAGTGTGAAGATCTCTCAAGACATCTGACTGCTTAGCCCTTTGAATCCTAGTAGTGCATATACTTGTCCTATATAAATGGAGAAGACTCAGGTCAACATCTGTAATGTTTGTTATATTGCAATACATTGACAAAACACCCCTAAATTGTCACAAATGGACTAGACTAAAAGCTGGAAGCTCTGCTGGAATTTTACGTTTGAAATTTCAGGGAGGGTTAATGCAGGGTGCAAATAATGCAGAAAGCTACATTAGTTGATTTCTGCATTCTTTGCATCCTGCATTAGACAACAACATGTATTTAAGACCACCCTCAGTTAGTCTATTGAATGATCACTTATACAAGTATGACTGTAGGCTAACTTAATACAGTTGAACTTCGATATCTCGAACTCCCTTAACTAGAAATATCTGATATTTCACAACATGAATTTGCCTTATTTCAAGCTCGGTTTAGGTGAACATACCCGTGTTTCAATGTTAAAACGCGGATAAGCCACGTTTTAACTTTGAAATACGGGAATGTTCGTCTTAACCTAGTTCGAGATATCGAAGTTCGACTGTACTAGTATTTTCACTTATTGGCCTTTTAATGACTTTTATCTATGAAAAGTAATTTCTGTTATTCTGTTAACATACTCTCATACCAAAACAGAAATGTCCAATGCTCACATAAGCAATAAGAAGATATCACTGTTAACCCTTAACACCATAGTCTGTTTCTAGTTTTGAATACAGGTGACCACTTAAAGCTGGTTGAAAGTAAAGCAAAATGCATTATACTTTACTTTCAACTTGCTTTAAACCACCATATGCTAGAATAAAGAAAATAGAACTTGTGGTGTATATTCATAATTGAAAAAGAAGAAGTGTTTTCTTCAGTGTCTGGTCTGGGTCCCTTAAATATGGGAAGAGTTGTTGGGGCACCACAGAACTGACTTCTTAATCAGCCCACTTCTGTCTGTCATTACTAGTGCTGAAACAATTACCCGGGTAACCGTTAACGGTTATGAACTGCCGATTAACCGGTTACAAAGTCGGTAACCGGTTACTCGGAAGCCATTTTGTATAACAAAAATGAAGCCCCATTTGTCGGGAGCTACAGCCTTCAGATATGTTTTCCGTTCACTTGAAATCTTTTACTCTAAGACATACATGATATTTAAGTTTTAAAATACAGTAGCATGTTGATTGATAAGGGTAGGGCGTTTCCTGATTTTTGTAAACATGTACACGGAGCTCAGTACACAAAACGATTCCGTTAACAAAGTCTTTTATGTTCACAATTCTATATACTTTTCAGGTGTTCTCAACACTGAATACTCGCTGCATTGTGTCATTTTATTTTAAGTTGAGTTAAAGGACCCTTATTTCACCAGTCTTTACAATAAATGACGATTGAACAGTTTTAATTTACAACAAACTTATCTTCGAAATATTGTTTCCTTCGCTACTTTGACAGTTGAACTTGACACGCTTACTAACCTTCTGACCTCGAAATATTCGGTTTGCTTTGGATTTCTACCCTAGTAGCTATATATGTCGTTCGTGTAGGGAAAACGTAAACCAGGGTTTCCAGGAATATCCGCATGTCAATTTCAAATATATTTTTTGACCACCCAATCAAAAACGATAAAATAATAAAACCCGGTTAGCTGAATCTACACTTCAATCAGATCGTCTCATATTTTGCCAAGGTTTAAAATAAGACAAGAATGGGACCAATTAATTATCTATAACACAATGCGGGGTACAAAGTCTTCATATTCGGCGGCCACGCATAATTATTCCGTTTGTTGGAGTTATTACTATTTTACAAATGCAACGTATTTAGAGAAGACATCGAATAGCCTCTTTTTTAAGCGATTTATTGATCAACAGATTCATGCTGTAAACATGTAAGTTCATTTTATAAGATCCATACTTCTTTTCTTTTTGCAATTTATTAAAGACCTACGTCGGCATGCATGGTAAAATAGTTAGAAAAAAGTATAACATTCATAAACAATTCTTTGGCACCAATACTTTATTTTTGTGTTATCGTTCACACACACAAACGGTCTCCAAATTTGTAAATGTTTATAGGTAAAACAGTTGAACGTTACAGTGTACACGTGCAACGTTCGACCCTTACTGACTATGTGTCAGTCGGCATATTAAAGTTACGATTAACCGGTTAACCCCGGTTACGAGCAACGATTAACCGGTTACAAATTTCTGGTAACCGTTTCAGCACTAGACATTACTTTACCTAGCTTGGGTGGTTACTCCTAGTCCAGTAAAAAGTTGCCAAATAAGCATACAAAGCCTGCTATACCTGTAAAAAAAGAATCAGTGAAGCGTCACATGTCAGGCCCGTCTCTTGTTTTTGATGGTTTGGGTTGAAAAAAACCTTGAATTTGAGTATGCCAGGGCCTCTCTAGACAAAATGAGATGGCTATCCAACAGGTTTCAAGATTTTATAGTTACACCTAGTGAGAACAATAGGGGAGGGGAATCATTGTCATGATTGAATGGACTGGGATAATGTTTTTAAGCTAGAGCTTTCGACTCAGCAAATGCTTTCCTGGTCCATTCCTCAAGATTTTCTGTCCAATTCTTCCTTTGTCGTCCATGGCTACTCTTTCCTTCAATTGTGCCTAGAAATATGATTCTTTCTCAGTGTAGGAAAAAATTAAAGGTGTAAATGGCATTCTTGTGGAGCAATTGTTTAATTCTTTTCTCTGCTGCAGACTGCCCTAGCCTGCCACTTCAGAATTGCTGTGAACAGTAAGAAGACTTCCCTCAGCTGTCCTGAAGTGATGCTGGGTTTGTTGCCAGGAGCAGGGGGTACACAGAGACTTCTCAAACTGGTAAGACCTCATTAAGAAGTTCACACCTTATTGCTATTCTTTCAGGCCTTGTCAAGAGAAAGGTTCTAAAGTTCCGTTAATGAAGTCAAATCATGCATATACAGTGTTCTTTCTCTACAATGACACCCAATGGGAAACACAAATTATGTAACACGGCGTCTGATCTGGATTCAAACTGTTTGTCACTTGTTATTAAAAATTCTGTCAAAATGTCTGCGTTTTTAGCTCACCTGAGCACAAAGTGCTCAAGGTGAGCTATTGTGATCGGTTGTCGTACGTCGGTGTCGTCCGTTCACAATTTGTTTCAAACAACTTCTTCTCTGAAACCAATGGCCCAATTTTAACCAAACTTGGTCAAATACATACTGTAGTTGTGAGCTTTAAAAATTGTTAAAAAAAAGTGGGTGGGGCAATCTGTCTTGTTGCCATGGCAACCATGCACAATATCTTAAAAAATCTTCTTCTCAAGAACGACTGGTCCGATTTCAATTTGGTTTTCACCAAAATGTTTCTCAATTAATATACTTTCAAAATTGTTCAAAGAATTTTGATCCGTCAAAAAACATGGCCGCCAGAGGGCGTGGTCAATTTCCGTACTTACATCATCAGTTTTAAATAGACTTATATAGGAAAACCTTTAAATATCTTCTTCTCTGAAACCATAAGGCCCAGACCTTTTATATTTGGCATCTAGCTTTGCCTTATGGTCCTCTACGAAAATTGTTCAAATCATGACCCCTGTGTCAAAAATGGACCCGCCCCGGGGCTTATCAATTTTGCATAGACTTATATAGGAAAACCTTTATAAATCTTCTTCTCTGAAACCATAAGGTCTAGACCTTTTATATTTGGCATCTAGCTTTACCTTATGATCCTCTACCAAAATTGTTCAAATCATGACCCCGTGTCAAAAATTGACCCGCCCCGGGGCTTATCAGTTTTACATAGACTTATATAGGAAAACCTTTAAAAATCTTCTTCTCTGAAACCGTAAGGCCGAGACCTTTTATATTTGGCATCTAGCTTTGCCTTATGGTCCTTTACCAAAATTGTTCAAATCATGTCCCCATGGTCAAAAATGGCCCTACCCCGGGGCTTATCAGTTTTACATAGACTTATGATGGAATTTTTTTTAAAAACAATTGCTTCTCTGAAACCATTGACAGAATTCAATAATATTTTGATTGAATATTGTTTAAGTGACCCTTTATTAGCACTATTTATATCATCGCCATATTTTCCCATTTTGCTCATATAGTAATAATGACAAACAGATTCCGAATTACTTCTTCATCCAACAGTCCACATACATGCAATGACAAACATCATTTTGCATTGAGTAATATATAACACAATAGTCCTCAGGTGAGCGATTAAGGGCCGCATGCGGCTCTTGTAGTGATTCTTATAGCAATATTGTTGTTGCAATACGTACATGGCAGTTGTATGTTGATTTCAGCTTGCCTACCCGACAGCCTTGCCTATGATGCTGGCAGGAAAGGCCTATGATGCTAAGAGAGCCAAGAAGATTGGTCTAGTGGACATGGTCGTGGAGCCTATTGGTAAATGCACATCTACATACTGTACAGTAAACCCCAAGAGTTAGGAGTTTAACCCATTACCCCATAGCCTGTTTCTAGTTTTGAAATAGATGACTACTTAAAGCAGGCTAAAAGTAAATCAGAATGTGCCTAAGGCACATTCTGCTTTACTTTCAGCCTGCTTTAAGCTACCATCTGTTAGAATTTATTAAATACTTCTTATGATCTATGACTTTGTAAAGTGGAATTATTTTTTTCAGTGGAGGAAAAACATAGAGACGTAAAAAGGGGTATTTATGGGGTAATGGGTTAAGCCAGAGTGATAATTAAAGCTAAATGAAAGTCATGCAGAAGGCTCTTTCAGTGCTTTCTGTTTTTCTTTCATCTTGCTTTAAGCTACCAACTGTTTCTATCATTGAGCTTTCTGATTGAAATGTTTGAAAAAAAAATGGAGTTATATTGCATGTCATATACTTTAATATTCTGACACTATTTAAGTTATTTGCATAGAGGCAACACACTTTTAGAATGCCCCAGTCATGATATTAACTGTTTGCCCTTTCCATCTGAACAAAATTTTGATTAGCTCTGGCTAAACTTTTGAGTTAAGCAGTGGTATGTTAAAAAACAAAACATTTTCTCATATGCAAAACAAGTAAACAACATGTAGCTTAATGTTTCTTGAATAGCTTTGTTTCTCCCTTTAGGTCCAGGATTGAAGACTGCAGCAGAAAATACCATGGCAGAGTTGGAAAGACAGGCCATTCTGGTAGCAAAGTATGTAGCTTGAAGTGATATTGTTTCCCCTATGATTTTGCTATAATATTAATGTTGTCATCCAAAATTTTACATTGGCTATAACTTCTTCAATTTTTCATGTACAACCAGAGTGATGACAATAGCTCCTTGTTTTCTTTGAGCTATTGTCATCACTCCTGAGTCCACATTGTGGTTGTCGTCATCCAAAATTTTAACATTGGCCATAACTTTGGAACTACATGTGACACACACTTTGTATATGGTATGTTCTTGAGCTCAGTACAACTACGGTCATTTCCAACAAAGGTCAATGTCATTTAGATGTCAAATGGGTTTAATTTAGTGTTGGCCATGACTTTGAAACATGTGATAGAGACTAAATATATTTGGCAAGTGTACTAAACGCAAGAAGCTCTTGAGCTCAGTACAAGTTGGGTTATGTCTAATGTCAAGGTCATTTAGAGACAAAATCGGGTGAGTTTAACATTGGCCATAACTTTTGAGTTCTGCATTATTATAATTATTTTGATACCAGATCTAAAGAGAGAAAAAGACAAATAATTTGGTATGTGTACTCAACTCAAGAAGCTCTTGAGCTCAGTAAAAACTTTGGTCATGTCTTACAAAGGTCAAGGTGACAAGATCAGAGAGATTTCTCACTGGTTGTATAAAAGACAGGTGACCGCTTAAGGCAAGGTGAATTTAAAATGGAAAGCTCCTAAAGGAGCTGTCTTACCTTCACCTTCCTTTAAGCTGCCATCTGTCTTAACCCTTTCCCCAATAGAAGCGCCTTTTAGCGGATATGATTTATTCGTCCGCTGAAAAAAATAGTTCCAATTTAATCAGCCATGAATATATAGTATATGGAATATTTCTATATTTTAGCACATGGAAGCTTAAAGCTGGCTGAAAGTAAAGCAGAATGCGCCCAAAGGCGCATTCTGTTTTACTTTCAACCTGCTTTAAGTGGTCAACTATCTTCAATACTAGAAATAGGCTATCAGGTAAAGGGTTAAACACCTAATAATTAATACATTTTATAGGTCGTAATAGAGGGGGTTTACTGTACCTTACTACCTGTGTTGTCTGAGTAGAGCTTGATCAGACAGGGGGTCTGAGCTGATGGCGTGTCTGGATCTACATTGTTTTGCAAGATGAAAACTTCTTTTTTTTCCCCAATAATTTTAATTACATATTTTACATCCATACATATTTTTACATTCCAACATCATGTAGTATAAGTAGATAATACAAATACCAAATACAACGTAATTTTCATGAAGAATCGATGAACTACTAATATGAAAACATATACACAGCTTATTTTCATTTACTGTTGAATTAATAATCTTGGTTTTTCTCTACAGGGGACTTGCAGACAAGACTATGAAGATGCCAGAGAGAAATAAGGGGACAGTGAACAGTAAGTTTATCTTGTTCTCTTAACAATACCCAGAGCATGCTTTAAGGGGAAATAGCTTTTCTCTTAGTAATATGAATCACTTTATAGTCAGAACTTAGATCTGGACTGGAATCTTAAACACATTCTTCATTTTTGCCTTCCTAATTGATCTTTAACACTTTGCTTTGACTCCTGAAGCTTCTGTAATCCTGATAGTTACTGAAAGAATCAAAGTGGTAGATTTTATGGTCACAGGTTTGAGAATGTATCAACTGGCAGAAGCTTGGGGCCAAAACAGTGTTAGAGATCACTCTTGGGTTCCAAGCCTAAAGAATGTCCTGTTGAAGTCAGTGTCTAATGGTGCTGCAGCAATTTACTGTGATATTAAAATTATTATTCTAACATGACACGTGAATTCGTCTCTATAAACAAAGAACAGGTCTATCGTGGTATACCTGAGACGTTATACCACGCTCTTCCCTACCCGGCTCCTCCCGCGGTTACATGACATGACGTGACCACGTGCGTTCATACATTATGTCTTTTAAATTTCTTTGGTTATTCATATAGCCCGTAAAGACCATATACTTTTAACCAGTAACGTTACAGTAATTTTCTCATTCTTCTGTTTTGTTTGATGTAATGTTTGTTCTATGCCAGATTATGGATCGGTAATTGTAAATTTGCTTATGGGTGTTAGATTCTTGTAATGCCGCGGAAAAAGTTATTCGGTCGAAAAACTTCATCCGCTGAGGAAATAAGTATGGAACATTTGATTTCCTTTCTAATGAATTACCTTAAATCTGGTCATGTTAGAATCGAAATAATCTATGTTCTACCGTTGTGAAACGGTATTTTACAACGGTTGGGAGTTGTGGTGCGCAGGAATTGACCACGAAGGCCGAAGACCTTCGTGGTCAATTCCTGCGCACCACAACTCCCAACCGTTGTAAAATACCGTTTCACAACGGTAGAACATAGATTATTTCTTAATTATTATTATTATACCAGATTTATATAGCGCTCTTTTCACACAGGGATAGTGCGTTCAAAAGCGCTTCACATGAATTTACACAAATGTACCTACAAAGCAAGAAAAGACAAAATAACTACAATAAGATCTAAAATAAACATGAATAAACATACAAAAGACAGCCCCCAAAATGGCGATCACGTTACCCCATCAATCAATTAGCAACGAAGGCAATGGCTTCTTTATGCCGACTGATAGAAATAACAGTAGAGCGCCCAATGAAGGCCACTAAACATACAAAAGACAGCCCCCAAAACGGCGATTGCATTACCTCATCAATCAAGAGCAACGAAGGAAATGGCTTCTTTATGCCGACTGATAGAAATAACAGCAGAACGCCCAATGCAGGCCGCCGAATGTAACATAACTAGGAAAAATAGCATGCGACAATAACTAAAAATTTCTATAAGAGACCAAAAACCAGATAATACTCCAGAACTCCCATTTGGACCCACAACATCTACAGCAAAAACATATCACATAGGTAGCAGTGTTCTAATAACAAATATTAAAGAAATGTGTTTCCAGACGCTTTTTGAAAACTTCAACTGAGCTTGCATCTCTGATGTCTGATGGTATATATTAACTTCACTTTTTTATTCATTGGAGGCATTTAAGACTTTTCATATGGGGAAGTCTTCCAGCTAGCTTGCAGAAGGTCAGTGGTTCTACCCTGTTGCCGATTTATGCCTGAAACAGTGCTTTAAGGCTTCTAGGGCCTTCCTTCACCTCTAATTAGCTGGACATTGCTATATGACAGTCACTGACATACTGTTAAAGCGACATATAATTTCACATCCAAATAATTTCCACATTATTTTTAGAGGAGTCAAAAGGCGTATTTATTGAGTAATGTGATAGGCAAGAGCAACTTATATAAAAATGTGTCCTGGGAATTAGAATAAAATAAGTCTCACATAAAACACACTCTATTTATATACAGGTTAAAATTCAGTACAACAGTACAACCCATAACCAGTCCCTTTTTACTGTCGTGGAGAATGTCACATGCTTTCATTATTTATACTTTCCTTGGATTTTTTACAGAGCTGACTGAATTAGTAGCAAACAACAAACTGATTGGAGATGTGTTCTGGAATAATGTTAAGAAACCAATAATGAAGTCGACTAAAGGCAAATACCCAGCTCCTCTGAGGATCTTTGACGTAAGGGGTTCTGTGTTTGTATGTTCTGGACATATCTGTTATACTGTTTTCTTCCTGTATTATGAAACTACAGTGTAGCTTCTCTATTACAACCACTAGAACAAAGGCTCATTGGTTATATGAAAAGACAGATGACAGCTTAAAGCAAGGTGACAGTAATACGGAAAACTCCTGAAGGAGCTTTCTGTTTTACTGTCACTTTGCATTAAGCAGTCATCTGTCATAAACACCCTATAATTAACACAATTTAGTGGCCGTAATAGAGATGTTTTACTATATATGTATTGAATACTGCACATTGTTCCTCTATCTAGTGGAAGCTTAATACACGGTTGACTTTATTTATTTTAAGCATTTCATGCCATGTTTTGGGGACCTTTTTTGTTATCTTCCACTTCTTAACATGTCTTTCAACCTTGCACACTTTTTCATGACCAAATCTGACTAATATAATCAGTTGTTGACAGTATCAAGTTCATGTTTAAATATAGACCACATATTAAACTGGCTAAAATAGGCTTACATTGTTTTTTAAAAAAAAAAAGGACTATTTTCCTATATCTATTATACCCTCACAAGCAACGTTTGTGAAGTATATAGGAATCATCCGATCCATCCATGCTAGTAAGCACAACTTCTCTTTAACTGTTCATTTGACTTTGGGAAAAACTTTGTAGTTTGTAAGTGCAGCGGGGTATATTAGTTAGCACCTAGATGACAACTCTAGTTTGTTACTTGTGTCGTTAAGTTACCTGGTCTTTTTTTTTTTTACACCTTGTAAGCATACAAACTAATTTTGTGATTTTTTTAGGTTGCCAAAACTGGTGCTCAACAGGGCATTAAAAAGGGCTATGAAGCTGAACAGAGGGTATGTAATTTGGATGTGGGGCCTGTTTCATAGAACTCTTTTCTAAGATAAAGTAGGTCACAAGATGCAGTAAATATCGGCTTTTATGGCAACTCAAAGAAAACCAATTTATGTGGTTAACAAATGACAGTTTAAGTCAAGATGAAAGTGAAAGAGAAAGTTTTTTCAGGAGCTGTTTTATTTTCATGTTGCCTTAAGCAGTTACCTTAAACAAGCCTTCAGTTGAGTTGGAATAAAATGCTGTTTTGTACTCGTTTTGTAAAGATATACCTATGAGTAGATCTCAGATGAAACTCTATTATAGAGGAATGTAAAATATGAAAAATATATGCATTTGCATTGACATGTATGCATAGAGCATAATAGGAAATGTGGATTTTTTTAAATTTTATGCCCCCGGCATCAACAGATGCAGAGCATATAGTAATCGTCCTGTCCATCCGTGTGTGCGTCCGTCCGTTACAAGGTTAAGAAGATTTTACCGTTTCTTCTAGCATCAAGACCGCTTACCCAAATGCTTTGATACTTATACAGTTGTTGCCTTGGACCATTTTATATCCACCAATATCACCCAACTTTGATTTTGACCTTGACCTAATTTGGACTTAGAATATTGTAAATAGGCTATTTCTTGGTTAACTAGAATTCACCTTTTCGTCTAGCATCAACACAACTGACTACAATGCTTTGATACTTATACAGTTGTTGCTTTGGACCATTCCCTATTCACCAATATCACCAAACTTTGATTTTGACCTTGACCTTGCCCTAAATAGAACTTAGAAAATTTAAATGGGCTTTCTCGGTTAACTAGATTTTACCGTTTCGTCTAGCATCAACACTGTTTACGACAATGCTTCAATATTCATACAGATATTGCCTTGTACCATTACCAACTCACCAATAATACCCAAGCTCAGTTTGACCCTGACCTTGACCTAATTTGGACTTAGAAAAGAACATATTTTCAAGGATGCCACCGGGGGCATAAGCGTTTATTGAACGCTCAGTCTTGTTTTCAAACCACACGTTGCATAAAAATGAATTGCTTGATGACACATTTTGAAACATGACAAGTTTGGAAAATTTACTGTAGCCTACTGAAGATTGCCAGACAGAATTTTCCAGCTTATAAATCTCTTCACTGTCTCCCCATTTTGTTTTAATTTTGTTGTAATTTTACATTTAACCCATTGCCAATTAGCCTGTTTCTAGTTGTGAAGACATTACCACTTAAACCAGGTTGAAACAAAAGCAGAATGCGCTTTAAGAACTATCATTTCTCTTTATTATAAATCTGTCTCTGTGTGTAAATAATGTCAAGAATTTCAGCCAATGATTGTTTAGGAACATGAGATTTTTCAATTGCTTTAAGAATTAACCATTCCCTTTTAATCCTTTACCCTATAACCTGTTTCTAGTTTTAAAGCAGGTTGAAAGTAAAGCAGATTGCGCCTTCAAGACCCATTCTGCTTTACTTTCAACCTCTTTCCAAGCTACCATCTGCTTCTTATGGTATATCTTCATAACTGAAAAAATTGGAACTATTTTCTTCTGTGGAGTAATTAATTAAATGTGTTAAAAGGGGTTTATATGTGGAAAAGGGTTAAAACTTATTTTCATGCATTAACCTACTCCTCTTTGGAATGCCTTTTCATATTTTGAACTGTTTCCTACATCTGACAACTGATTTCCAAAAGCAAACTGAAAGTTAGGAAGAACTTTCATTCTGTATCCATCTGTTAAAAATATTAACAAGCTATGAAGAAAATGTCAAGAGAAGTCCGACAGCTTGATTATCAAGTGATATTTTTTTCATTTTCTAGGGATTTGCAGAATTAGCTATGACTCCAGAGTCCAAAGCTCTAATTGGTTTATATCATGGACAGACAGCGCTGAAGAAAAACAAGTTTGGTAAACCTCAGCGACAGGTGAAGTAAGTAGCACATTGTTTCTGTGACTGGTAGCAGGAGAAATATATTAAAGCTAACTTCTTGAGCATTTACTCCATATATATGTATAACTTATTGAGCATTTACTCCATATACATGTATAACTTCTTGAGCATTTACTCCATATACATGTATAACTTATTGAGCATTTACTCCATATATATGTATAACTTATTGAGCATTTACTCCATATATATGTATAACTTATTGAGCATTTACTCCATGAAATTGTTAACTCATTACCCCATAAATACGCCTTTTTATGCTTTTAATATATTCCTCCACTGAAGAAAATAGGGCCAATTTATTAAGTTATGAATTTGTATTATAAGATATTTTATATTTTCTAGCAGATGGTAGCTTAAAGCAGGCTGAAAGTAAAGCAGAATGCGCCTTAAGGCGCATTCTGCTTTGCTTTCAACCTGCTTTAAGTGGTCACATATCTTCAATACTAGAAACAGGTTATGGAGTAATGGGTTAAAGCTAAATTATTATTTTGTTGTGAAAGTGGTTAGAACATACCCTGAGATGCACTTACAGTAAATCCTTTGAGAATTATGCACTTCTTGACTGAGAAAAATGTTTGGTTTTGAATGTTCAACACTTTCTATCATAGGTAGTTTTCACCTTTATAGACAACTTTGTTGCTTAACCCATTCCCCCAAAAGTACTTCTTTCTACAGCTTTATTTTATTCCTGCATAGAAGAAAACAGTTCCACTCGATAAAGTCATGAATATGTACCATAAAAGGCACTTACCATATCCTAGCAGATGGTAGTTTAAAGCAGGTTTAAGGTATTGCAGAATGAAGACGCATTCTGCGTTACTGTACACCTGCTTTAAGTAACCACCTTCAAAACTAGAAAAGGTTGTGAGGTCACTGGCACCAGAGTCATGGACTTATAATATGTGTGTATTTACATTTAGATGCATTTTTATTTCTTATACATACAGAGAAGAATATATATACACACAGAGACATAATAAGTCTATGAATGTGGTGTCACTGTATCTACCGGTAAGTAATGTATACTATATATGAAGGCGGAAATCTTGATGTGCACGCTCTATAGTCTCTATCTACTAGATTCTGGATGTAGAACCTTTTTTCCGTTCTGTTAGCAACGTCTTTTGTATGGGAATGGAAATAAAAATAAAAATAAAAATGTGAGTTGACTCTAGATATGCCTCTACCTACCGGTCTGCTATTTTTTACTATAAGATCGATTAGATATAGATTCTTGATCTATAAGATGTCCCCCCCCCCCCCCCCCCCCCCCCCAAACGTTAGCAATGTCTATCGTATGGGATTGGAATAACAAAAAAAAATTATTTTTTTTTATTTTTTTTTTATAGATCTATCACGATGAGCTTCTACCGGTCTGCTGATCTACTATTATAAGACCATGGTATGTAACCAATTCTACACCGTGTCACTTCAACCACAAGAATAACTATCTAAAACGCATTCAATCCAAACCAAATCTTTTGCAATCCATAGATAAGATATTTTTCTATCCAAAATACACTTCTTCGACGGTTGATTTGAATACGTAACTACATGAATCAAGATTGAAGCCGGTATTTTACCAAACAGGGATTTCCTCCACCCCCTAGCTTCCGGTTTAGACGAAATGAAAGTAAAGTTTGCGACGAGTGATTTGATTGGCTGATTGAAAAAAGAATGTATATACCGGAAAGATGTGTAAATATATATCGTTCTCATGATTTTTGGTTGAAATTGTTAATCATGCAGTTATTAAAGTCTTGCATTAATATAAGTTCAGCACAATTGTGCACAATGTGACGCTGTAATCAGTAGCTTATTCAGTTTGACAGAAGCGCGGGAAGACGCTCGCGCGAATGACGTCAAGTACAGAAAACGTTATTCTTTCCAAATAAACGCGTTTATACTAATACTATTATTTCATTTGCAAACCATTTGGAGGCTGATCAGACACCAGGTAACCAGGCGTCTGACTAGGCTCCAAATTGTTTGCCATTGAGATTAAAATTAATACTAAAAAATAGTAAAAAGCTGTCATTCAATACATTTTAGTGACTTGCGTTTGCGTTTAAGCGGGAAAGAATAACGTAATGTCTACTGTACGGGAATACTCTCGCGTGAATTATTCAGCCAATGAAATTTGCGCTTACAAACGCTTTAACTTGACCCGAGGTCAACCGGAAGCTAGGGGGTGGAGGAAATCCCTGTTTGGTAAAATACCGGCTTCAATCTTGATTTTTGTAGTTGCGTATTCAAATCAACCATCGAAGAAATGTATTTTGGATAGAAAAATATCTTATCTATGGACTGCAAAATATTTGGTTTCAATTGAATGCATTTTAGTAGGTAATTCGTGTGGTTGAAGTGACACGGTGTAGAATTGGTTACACACCATGGTCTTATAATAATAGATAGCAGACAGGTAGATGCCAATAGTCAACCCATATAGATTTTTTTTTTATTTTTATTTTTTTTTTATTTTTTTTTAAATTTCAATGCAATAACATAGACATTGCTAATCGGTGGGGAAAAATCTTTTAGATATAAATCACTGGCACCAGAATCATGGACTTTTTATGTGTATGTGTTTACTTTATCTATACCTCTACTGATATATATTATAAGTCCACGACCCTGGTGCCAGTGTGTGAGGTGATGAGTTTATGCAGGATCTAAAATACATGTATACAGAAATCCCTATGTAGGAGATTTTTGCATTGTTTTTGTTCTGCATTCAGCAGTCATCTGTATATAAAAATATAGATTAAACTTTGAATTTTAGTGCAAGATCAACTTTATTGGTTTTATTTGGAAATGTCTTGGTTCTCTTTAACAGGACACTTGGAATGTTGGGAGCTGGTTTGATGGGGGCTGGTATTGCTCAAGTATCCATCGACAAAGGAATACATGTGCTCCTGAAAGACGTGTCTCTAGCAGGCATAGGCAGGGGAGAGGACCAGATTCAGAAAGGCTTAGATACCAAAGTGAAGAGGAAAAAGATCACGAGGTATGGGCATCTTGTAATTTTCATCACCCACCCCCACCCCCTGCAGAACTTAGGGTTTGTTGGCTTTTTTCTATCTGTCTGTCCACAACTTTAACCTTAGCCATAACTACATGTGTTAGAGACTTCATATTTTCTGCGCTTTTGAACGCATAACTCCTGTGTTAAAAGAGCACTATATTTAACTGGTATAATAATAATAATTGGCATGTGTACTAAAAAACCCTGTGATCTGAGAACAATTTGGGGCATGTACGACAAAGATGAAGGTCATTTAGAGGGCAAATAGGCTGAATTTAACCACCATGGTAAAATTATACAACTCAAGAAGCTTTTGAACTCAGTGTATCAGTG
Source organism: Gari tellinella (assembly GCA_922989275.2). Classification (NCBI taxonomy): domain Eukaryota; kingdom Metazoa; phylum Mollusca; class Bivalvia; order Cardiida; family Psammobiidae; genus Gari; species Gari tellinella. The sequence goes on along the minus strand of OV277859.1, from coordinate 12,005,622 downwards.
GACCATCATCACCTAACACAGTAAAAGTTGGGTGATGTCAGACAAAGGTCAAGGTCATTTAGAGGTCACATTAGAGGGCATAGTGTTTCACAAACACATTTTGTTTAAAATGGTTAATATTCTGCATAAAGTCTAGCTTGGTTTAAATGAACACTGAATGAAGAAAATTGCAATCTTTAAAGATAGATTACCACTCATTACTGGACAAAAGTAATTCTGGAAGCTTGTAGAGAAATACTGTGAGGATTTTTTGTGTGCAGTAGTACACACTCCTGACATAATCTGTGAAGTTCCTTAATCATGTACCTATTTTCATTCTAGCTTTGAAAAAGACAAGATTCTGGTCAATCTGGAGCCAACCATATCTTATGAACATTTCAAGCAGTGTGACATTATAGTAGAGGCTGTGTTTGAAGACAAGAAATTGAAACATAATGTAGTCAGGGAGGTTGAACAGGTAAGTCATCATGTAAAATTCTATAAACTTCAATCATTAGATACATGTAACACATTCGACCCTAGCGAGGAATATACTCATCATCAACAAACAGTGTACATGTGAGGAATGCCTTTGTACTATGCAAACAGTGTAAACCCTTATCTGTTGGCTCCTGTAGGAGCCACTGTACAGGAGCCACTAATCAGGGTTTGCACTGTTTGTCATTTTGCAATATATTGTTAAAATCAATCCTAAAATGGACTCAACTTAACTGGAAAAATGGAATTTGAATGAGTAAACCCATATCCTGTTGAATATTCATAGATAAAACTGCTTATATGAACATCTAACAGAGCTCTGAACAATCATATTTTTTGCAGCCATAATATTTTGCAGTTTTCTGGTGGAAAAACTATTTTCTATTTTTATTTCTTTACTTCTTTGAAACGAGCCTGAGGGTAACAAATTTCTGTGGAAATAGTTATAAAATCTGATATAATCACCCGCTTGTCATTATTTAATATAAACTTTTTCATAGTGTAGCTGGGTTTGAGTTTATGGTGAACTTGAAGTGGTAAGATATTTATGTAAGGGGTCTTGTAGCTACTCACCCTGTAAGTGAGGAGTCCCGGTCTCTTGTGTTGATGGGGATGTCTGTAGCCGGGTTGAGTTTATAGTGAGAGATATGTGTATGTGGGGTCCTGGTAGCTTATTTAAGAGAGCACTCACACTGTAAATGGGGGTTCCTGGCATTGAGTCACAGTCTGGCTGCATCCTCGTAGATGGAAGCTTAAAGCAGGCTAAAAGTAAAGCAGAATGCACCATAAGGTGCATTCTGCTTTACTTTCAACTTGCTTTAAGTGGTCACCTGTTCTCAAAACTAGAAACAGGCAAAAGGGTTAAGGGTTAAACTGAGTATTAATTATTACTTTTCTTGTGTTTTGATATTTTACCCTATAGAAAATTGTTACCAATTCTCATATTCTTTAAATATTTCCAGCACATCCCAGAGCACTGTGTATTTGCATCAAACACATCAGCATTACCCATTGGAGAGATTGCTCAGGCCAGCAAACGACCTGATAAGGTATGAACTTAGCTTTACTGAGATAATCAGATATGATTAAGTGATGGTTCTCTAATAGTAAAACCTCTCTTTTATAACCACTAAAAAGAAGGCTAATGAATAATACCAAATACAGGTGAAAGCTTAAAGCAAGGTGATAGTAAAACAGAAGGCTCCTAATGGAGCTTTCTGTTTTACTGTGACCTTGCTTTAAGCAGTCACCTGTCTTAAAACCTAATGTCATGTTTATACCAAACCTAGGGAGAGATTGGGGAGATTAATTTGTAATTAGCTGGCAAATGTAGAGCACCAAAACGGTAGTCAGAAGGTCCCGGGTTTGAGCCCCTGTCAGGCTGCATCTTTTCCCCCCACCCCTGTGACATTTGGCTCCCAACCAGGGACCGTGACAGTTATTGTATGATTAGCTTAACAGTGCCTGCATATATAACTATAGACTAACTCACGATTAAACTACTTTTATGAAGGTTAATTCGAGGACGAATTTCAATTTCGTGGGGACATAATTTTTAATTCAGCCGGCTAGCTCAGTTGGTAGAGCGGCGGAACGGTAGTCTGAAGGTCCCGGGTTCGAACATCTGTAGGTTTCCATCACATTACATTATCTGATACTTGTATGGAAGATTAATCAAGGAAACACACAACATGAAATATGATAAACGCATCAAAAAATAAAATTTTATACAGATTTCCCCTTATTTGGCCCATTTATGAATTTTTCAAAGTAACTAACATAAAGATCCCACCTGCTGTTCCAAATTTGAAATAGGGACAGACTTTTCCATGTGAATCAAATCCACTGATATTCTGTCAAGTAATGGAGATAATGAATTTTCAATCGACAAACAATCCATTTATATCTAAATCACTTTTTCAGCACCTTTGCGGCTTGTATCAACTATTAGGAATAAAGTTTGAAGTATGCTAAATTCATATGACGCTCTCCAAACAGAGCAGTCAAGTTTTGCTTGTAACGCGTCTCCATAAGATGTAAGATTGTGATATGAAGACTGTTTTAGATATCCTATATGTATAAGATACAATGTGTTATTTCAGTTCATTGGCATGCACTACTTCTCCCCAGTTGACAAGATGCAGCTACTAGAAATCATCACTACACCAGAGACCTCACAGGATACCATAGGTAAGTACACTACTACTACTATCGGATTTTTGATTAATGTGCAGGCTCAGGGGCAAAATCCACATCAGTGGGCCCCAGAACCAGTTAAATATCATAACAGTACCCTCGACACTCATGGTCTGTTTAACCAGCTTAGTTTCTGTGTTTTACACCGATGACTTACTGAGGATGAAAAGAAAGGCAGAAATCTTCCTTTAGGAAGTTTTGTGTTACTTTCAGCCTGCTTTAACCCTTTACTCCATAGTCTGTTTCTAATTTTGAAGACAGGTGATCACTTAAAGCAGGTTGAATGTAAAGCAGAATGCACCTTAAGGTGCATTCTGCTTTACTTTCAGCCTGCTTTAAGGTACCATTTGCTAGGATATAAAAAATATTTCCTATGTTTCATGATAATGACGGTATAAATTGGAACTATTTTCTTCAGTGAAGGAATAAATCAAATGTGCTAAAAGGCGCTTCTATGGCGGAAAGGGTTAAACAGCCACCTATCAGTATGTAGGAAAAGTTGCCTATGGTTCTACATTATGACAAGGTAGAAGCATGAAAAGCATAACTAATAAGAGTAGGAACAAACTTCTCTATGAGTTAAAGGTTATTTTGATCCCTCGCCGGACCATGTCTTTAGAATGAGACTTTAAATTGAGGTCCCATATATAAGTGCTATACACAGGACATGCAAAAGAACCAGGGCGCTCTATTGGAAAAGAGAAGGGCTTGACCCAGGTCTTCTGTATCTCCTTCCCTCTCTCTTTAGCCTGAAGTTGGCAGAAATGGACATAAATCAAAACAAGCAAACTAATAAAGTTAGAAAAGTCAAATTGACTTACAGTTTACGGATAAAAAACAGAGACTTCCAAGTAAAGCCTGTTACTCATAATGCTGATAATAAAAAACTGAACTGAATTGGTAAGTTGTCAAGATCAAGGGCTGAAGTTTTGATTAGGTTTATGTGTAATTCGAACAAATCTGTGAATGGTTTCAACAGGTACCTACTAGCTTGCTGCTTAAAGATATTTTTTCCTCTCATGATTTATTTTACTCCTAGCTTGTTTTGAATGTGTATTGCAGATGGCTGTTGAAAGCAGGCTAGAAATAAAACAGAAATCTTCGTATAACATAAATTTCAGCCTGCTTTAAGCAGCCATCTGTCAAGATGTAGGGAACATTTCATATAAGCTAGGCCAAGTAAAGACATTTCTATTGGTAATTGGTAAAAGGATTGAAAAGACATTTCTGTGATGTAAAGGATATATATTAACTGTTTTAAATATCATAAACAAAAACTGTAGTGTCCTTTTGTCCATTCAGGAGATATAGCTGAAGTACTGTTAGCAAGCAAAACATCTGATATGTTAATGAAGCAGGATATTTTTTTATTGGCAGACAATTTCAGCACAATGTTTTTGTATTTTCATGTAACAGCCACAGCAGTTGATGTTGGCCTGAAGCAGGGTAAGGTTGTGATTGTTGTGAAGGATGGCCCTGGCTTCTACACAACTCGGATTTTAGCCCCCATGCTGTCTGAAGCTGTCAGATGTCTGCAGGTTAGTTATTTTTCCCCATACATTGCTTGATTGAATAAAGAAACTACATGTACCTCTAAACCTGTTTGCCACTGAGATTAGAATGAGTTTCCAACATTTTAAAAGTTGTCTTTTTCTCCATTTAATTGCAACACGTTTGCATTGAGCTTCGCTTAAAATTGTAATAAAAATGTATTCTTGAAATCTTCACTGTATTGTTATACTGTTTAAAACCTACAGGAACAAGTATCACCCTCCGAGCTCGACAAGCTAACAACACATTTTGGCTGGCCAGTTGGTGTTGCCACATTGGCTGATGAGGTGGGCATTGATGTAGCAGCACATGTTGCTGAAGACTTGGGCCATGTGTTTGGTGCGAGATTTGCTGGAGGAAATATTAATGTTCTTAGTGATATGGTGACAGCTGGGTTTTTAGGTATGTAGATATGCCTGCTGAGGATTTTAGAATCATTTTCACACACTTTTAACCCTTTACTCCATGGTATGTTTCTAGTATTGAAGATAGGTGACTTCTTGAAGCAGCTTGAAAGTAAAGCAGAATGTGCCTTAAGGCACATTCTGATTTTCTTCAGTCTGCTTTAAGCTACCATCTGCTAGAATATGGAAATAAGTTATGATACATGCTCATGACTGTACAAACTATTTTCTAAAGGGTATGAATAATTGAAATGCTTTAATATTGGATATCTTTGGAGTAAAGGGTTGATTTAAATAGTTGCAGAGGTTAAGGTAAAACTTCTTAATTTAAGCTGATATCATTTTATGTTCAGTGTTAAACTATATGTATACATGTATGTTAGATAAAGTATCTTACATGAGTGTTCATAATTAATTTGATTTATTATGCTCCCCTTTAGTGGGGGAGCATATAGTCGCCGCTTTGTCCGTGTTTCCGTCCGTCTGTCCATCCGTCACGCTTTTTTGTCCGGCGCATATCTCTTGAACGGTACACCGTAGGTTGATGAAACTTGATAGAGAATGACAGGAGGAGGTGCAGTACACAAGAACTGTAACTCTCTCATCTTTCCAATTTTGAATTATCTCCCTTTTTCTCATAAAAAAAAAAATCAATTTTGTCCGGAGCATATCTCTGGACCGTTAAACTGAAAGTTGATGAAACTTGTAACAGTGATAGAGGATGAATAAAGGAAGTGCAGTACACAAGAGCAGTAACTCTGTCATATCCCAATATTGAATTATCTCCCTTTTCTAAAAATACAAAAAAAAATTGTCCAGAGTATATCTCTTGACTGCTACACCGTAAGTTAATGGAGCTTGATACAGTGATATGGGGTGCAGTACACAAGAACCATGACTCTATCATCTCCCAATATTTAATTATCTCCCCTTTTCTATTTAAAAAAAAAATCAAATTTGTTCTGGAGCATATCTCCTGAGCATTGCATTGTAAGTTGATAAAACTTGATACAGTGATAAGAGATGACAGAAAGAGTGCTGTACTCAAGAACCATAACTCTGCCATCTCCCAATATTGAATTATCTCCCTTTTTCTACATAAATTAAAAAAAAAAAAAATTTCTGCCGCACTGTAACTTGAACCTTGATACTGTGTTAGCGGATGACAAAAAGAAGTGTTGTACACAAGAATTATAACTCGGTCATCTCCAAATATTGAATTGCCTCCCTTTTTCATAATAAATTCATTTTTGTCCGAAATATATCTCCTGAATGTTACATCGTAAGTTGATGAAACTTGTTACTGTGTTCACCTACTAAACATGCTATACCTTGGGCTTTTTCTTTGTGGGGAGCATCCATCGTTGGGAACGATATTCTTGTTAAACAAGTCTTTTAGAAAACTAGAAAAAGAAGGGTTAAGTCTTAAATGTAACTTGTAGTAAGTCAAATGAATGAGCCATACCACAGATGAACTTCCCACTGGGTAGGTTGACAAAAAATGGCTACAAGAGGGACTCTATATATTCAGTAGATAACAAACATTTAGTATGATTAAATAGCATTCAGGTAGAAACAATATTGTAACTACATGAAAGGGTGATGACAAAAAGCATGCCATGAATCTCATTTGAATGTTTGAATAGATAGTCGTTTGCAAAAATTAAGCAACAATGTTATTCCATGCTTGTGAACTGTGTTGTGCTTTAAATTGACATAGTTTTTGGATACAAGAACGATACATATGAGAGTTACCTTTGGGAATAATTTGAATTCTAACGTCTACATAGTGACTTGATGTTGCCCATTTTATTTCTGTTTAGTTACTGTTGATTTTTGCTAAAAAAAACCTACCTAACTCATTGAATCCTAGGGATGAGTATACTAATTCTTTACAGACAGTGTACTTTTCACAGTACACTTGTCGAATGCAAAGTGTTACTGTAGACCCTGGTCATCAGGCACATTAACCCATTGTATGCTGGGTAATATTTGGTGGCCATTTTGAAATGTCGTCTGCAGCGGGTATAACTCAAATATTTGCAAAAGATTTTAGCAGTTTCTGATAGAATACTGAACTAGCTGCAAACAGTTTGGATCTCAGATCAGGCCCCACAATGTGGGGCCTGATCTGAGTTCAAAACTGTTTGCCTTGAGGTACACCTAAAAGTGTTTCCCGCATAAAATGGGTTAAGGAACCCCTTGAACTGACATGGTCAACAGCCATTTAGCAATTATATTGTAAAAAAAAAAACAACACCCGTAAACAGTCCAAAACGAACTAAACTTTATTGGAGAAAGATATAATTTGATGTTAAAGGAATGCCTTATGAACTTCATTGCCATCAAAATAAGGTGTACAGTGCAGCAATAAGTAAAGATGAAACTATTTTTATGCACCATTATGATGCAAGAGAATTCCTCTTTTTTTAATAATTTTCATAGTACAGTACAATGTTTTCCTTTGTCTTTTACAGGTCGTAAAGCAGAAAAAGGTGTTTACATGTATAAGAATGGAAAGAAAACTGGCAAAGAAAATGATGATGCAAAAGTTATTTTAGAAAAATATACACTACAGCCTCCAGCAGAGTAAGTTATCTGTCTCTAATCAATACACAACTATAATGTTATCTTTAACTCCATTGTTCAAATTAGATATTCCAATCTAAGAGCTCATCACTCTCTATTTATACTTTAAGTTCAAATTCTACTTTAAATTTTTATCAAAGTGTGTGATTATGAAATGTCAAAAAATTTGGTAGACCTGGACCTTCAAACTTCTTTGTTTAGCATACATTCTGCAATTTCCTCTATTACTTAATTTGGTGTCCTCCAAAAGACCTTCTTCATAGGTCTTTCTTTGTCCACCACTACGGTTGATGTCCTATCTTGGCTGCCATGTTTTTCATAACAGTGGGGCTACAAATTTATGTTCTTTAACTCTTTTCCCCATAGAAGTGCCTTTTAGTGCATTTAATTTATTCCTCCACTGAAGAAAAAGCTTTAACTTATACAGTTATAAATAGGCATCAAAATAAATATTTTCAAACGCTAGCAGATGGTGGCTTAAAGCAGGCTGAAAGTAGAGCAGAATGTGCATTCGGCTTTACTTTAAACCTGCTTATTGATAAATACGCACCTGTCTTCAAAACCATAGACATTCGGCCCGTTGGCTACGACACTACCCCTAGCTGCTATACCCCCCCTCCATCACTACCAAGCGTGGATAAAATACCCTAAAATGTATCCATACATTCAATAATCATCATAAAAGAACATTTCCTGAAGTTTCGTGAAATTTTAAAAAAAATAATTTTTTTTGCTTATTTATAAGTAAAATAGTAAAGGCTGCCATGAAAAAGCGCATTGCAGAAGCAACCCTCAAGTTCCCAACCCTGTCATATTGTCAAATCTTGGACGATCTGGACAGATGATGGCTCATTGTTTACAGCAAACAGTTTTCTTTGACGATAATTGGTAAAAAAATCAAAGCAATCGGCGAACACGCGCATGGGGACTCGAAGGGTGGGGAGACCCCTTATTCGGAAACCATCTGTGACGCAAAATTTTCCCAAACAAACGACTGGTTGCCCAGTCAAACTATTATCATTCTAGCAAACCCGAGAACCAGCTTCAAAGCAGGAAATGACGCAAAAGTCAAGCGCCTCAATTGGTCGTATTCGAATCAGGACAACTATAGCGTTAGTTGGACGTGTTGTCAACAGGTTCTATTCGAATCACCACTTGATGTTTTCCGTTGACAAAATGTTGTCAAACCATCAACTCGTTGACCACAATTTCGATTCGAGTCGGGTTAAAAACGTTGTCATCAGTAAATCTTCGATCATTTGCTCCGCCTAGTTTTCGTTGACAACAAATTGAATGATTCGAATACGACCAATGATATCATATCCGTTTGTCAACCGAAACTAAACGAAAGTTATCTAGAAATTTATTTCGTAAAAGAAAATGCTCATTTACCGATAATTCAAAAGGTATTTATGATATATTTCATTTTCTATTAATTAGCCGTACCATGGTGTAATGCATGGTCGCAAATGCACTTGTTAATCGCTGAATCAGTGAATGACTGACGAGCAAGTCCAAAAATTAAGGTGACAGAAGGATTCCGATATAAGGTGCCTATCGAACTTTTTATTTCTTCACTTGTGCTCGTGTCTTGCTTGGGCTGTGAGCTAACTTTCTTTGAACAGAACTGTTAAATGTAAATAATAAGCCATCATTTGTCAAAATCGGCCAAAAAATGACAAAATGACAAGGTTGGGAAGTTGATGGCCCTGAATACACATCCACCTTTTCATTGTATACATACATGATACGAAAAAAAAATTATTTTTTTTGAAACTTCTTGAAACATTTGTTAAGGATGTTTGTTGAACATATGGATGTATTTTGACTCATTTTGAAAGATTTATGGGGGGTAGCAGCGAGGGGGTGGGGGTGGGGGTCATAGCTTACGCGCCGAAAACCTGTGTTCAAAACTAGAAACAGGCTATGGTGTTAAGGGTTAAAACCTATAGGCAGTAGCGACTCATTAAACAGGGAAATCTGTAAACCTATTACCCCATAGACATGCATTGCAACACCTTTAACTTATTCCTCCATTAAGGAAAAAGTTCTAATTTATAGTCATGAATATACAATTTAGTTTTTTTAGGGAAGTAACATTTTCAGAATTGTTACTCACCCTGCCTGCTGGGTTATAATGACATTTGCCTTATTAGTTTGTTACCAAATTTTCCAAAATATGCTTGTCTTGGGCAAAGTTTTACAGACCATGGCAAATGGGCCAGTAGAAATTTACACTCCTGTTTATCCTAGCAGATGGTAGCTTAAAGCAGGCTGACAGTAAAGCAGAATGCACCTCAAGGGTTAAGACAGGCCACTATATAAGCACTCTGCATGACTTGTCCTGCATTTCATTGCCATCTTCACATTCAAGTAAGATTGACAATGACTGTACACAAGTTTTACTGCTGGTGAAACTGTTATGTAAAAGAATATCATGACTTTCTGTGCTATTAGATACATTGTTTTCTGTTACAGTAACAAAGATGAAGATATTCAGTACAGATTAGCCAGCAGGTTTATCAATGAAGCTGTCCTGTGCTTGCAGGAGGGTATTTTACCTAACCCCGTAAGTGATATTCTTGTATCCCATGGCTCCAGATAAGCTGAATCTTTAAAATACTTGAACCATTTTATGCTGATTTTCTCATGGACCATTCCACTTTTGTAACTTGAGCAAAATAAAGCAAAAAGTGCAGATCCTGGTTGAAGGTTTACTTCAGGAGTCTTCTGAATATTTGTTTACTGTTTTCCAGCATAGAAAGGGTTATAGGTATTTCACATCCATTTTAATTCTGTGATATTTTATTTGAATATTCTCTCACAGACTGTTGTATCAAAGGCATATAATTTTGAGTTATGGTGATAAACAAATAGAAATAAATGTGATCCAGTGATGTTCTTGGTATTGAATTTTAAAAAAATTTGTAAAACGTTAGTACAACATACTTTTGATAATAAACTTCATATCGCCATCTGGTTCTGAGCATGTGTAGTGTATTCTGAAGTAAAGTAATCATCACTTGTTTTACAGATGGAAGGAGATATTGGTGCTGTGTTTGGGTTGGGTTTCCCACCATTTTTTGGAGGTAAGGGATGCTGTAAAATGGTTTAGAGTTTAGGCTTTTAAAACAATTAAGCTTTAGATATAAGCCCTATAAGTTTGACTCATCGTTAACTGTTGATGGGTAGTTAAGTGACACAGTGGATCTCACTGTCTCTCTGGACTTTGTCATCAATAAAATAATTGGCAAAATTTAACTCGTGCTCTTGACGTCGACATCAATAGCTGTTACATTATTTCAAAATAATTACATGATAGGGGCTATAGTGAAGATACTCACAGATATCTAAAGAAAAAATCTAACGCAAGAGGCGTCTTTTTCATTTGTTAAAATATAGGGTTCGTTTTTGTAATATCCTGGTTTAGCAATTCTGCTACTTTTGATGATATCCCCTAGCTTGATTGCATTGAAAATAGAGGAACATTATCATGTTGGATTTATCCCAATTGCGACCATCATCAAAGGGAGATGTTAATGGAACTTTTGATACGGGATAAGTCATATTTCATCAATCAATATACCATGAATGGCGTGATATACGCATGCACTCGTTCTTTTTCGTTTGAGTACATACAGCTTTGGGTCTAAAGTCAAAGCTGGTAATTAGTGTGTGTTCAAGATTACATTATGATTTGATCATTTGCAGTATGTTACATATTTTCAATGTCCTTTGGGTGAGATTTTAAACCCAGGTCCAACGTATCAGTGCTATACACTTTGCATGCAAAAGATCCAGAGGGATCTATTGAAAAAGAGAAGGGCATCGTCCATGTTCATCTATATCCGATTCCCTTTCTCTGGGACATCCAATTAGCCCAAAGTTGGCAGCACAGACTTAAACCAAAACAAACATTTGTTTTAATGGATTCCTCCCATGTTTGGTCTTTATCATTAAATAAAGAAATGTTTTCATATGCAGGTTATTGAGTATGATGAATTGTTTTTCAGGTCCCTTTAAGTTTATAGATCTGCATGGTGCGCAGCCTCTTGTGGACAGAATGTTGAAATACCAGCAATGGTACGGAGATGAGTTCAAGCCATGTCAGCTGCTACTGGATCATGCAAAGGATTCCAGCAAGAAATTTTATCAATAAGACTCATTTAACGTGCCTTAGTGAAACAGGTAGTCCATTAGTCACTTCATGCCTGGTCAGTGATTTTAGTGAGAGTTAAATACAGTCAATCTTAAGTTAAACAACCACTCATTAAAGTAGCATGGATATCTGTTATGACAGGTAACTGCTTAATGTATGATAAAATAATATTGTAACCCCCTAAAGGGACTTTCTTCATTGTTTTTATCTTGTATTAAACAACTGTCAGAATTACAAACAGGCTACATGTTTACAAATGAGTGATTGCTTAGTACAAGATTAACTGTATCTGTTATTTATGATAGGTTTGTTATTAAATAGCAAATGGCATACTTTGGTGAATTTTTATTTACAATCAAACTTAGGCTAAACTACCAGACTGTGTGTTAGCATGGGTTATAACCTAGTTTTTTATCTTCTGATTGACGTCTTAGCAAGAGTTTGACTGTACATAGAAATCCACAAACTGCATTTTATGGAACAACAATCTTTTGGGCTTTGAAACCAGTTAGTCAATAATTAGGCTATGTTAGCCATGATGAAGAACAGTAGGTGAGGAAAAAATTAGACATTGTATGCTTTACTTCATACAAATACATGAAGTTTTGTGTCTTTGTACTTTTTTTTCGTGATAGACACTTAAGCAACTTGTTTATACTTCCATTCAATGTAAACAAATGTACTTCTTTAAAGACAGTGTTAACCCTTTCCCTCCATAGAAATGCTGTTATGTTTTTCTCATAGAAATGCACTTTCTTGACTCTACACTGCCCTGATAAAGAGCCTCATGAAATGGGAAAGCTTAGAACAGGCTGGAAGTACAGCAGAAAATCCCTGAAGGAACTGTCTACTTTACAATCAGGCTGCTTGAAGCCACCTTTCTGAAATACAGAAAACCAGCTATGAGGGAAAGGGTTAAGCTTCCGCCTGCTATACTGTCTGCTCATGCATCTGCTCAACACTGGATCGTAGTTTGGATCAAATCTACAGTGGATGAAAGACACCGGTTTGGTGTGGTTGAATATGTGTATAATAGGCATGTTTTGGTGGCTGTTAAAATGGACCATCCTCCTACATTTCTGTGATTATATTGTACATTAAAGTCATGTCATTATGTCTACTCAAACCAAGAGTCAGTAATGGTACCAAAAGCAGGTGGCAGCTCTAAAGCTTAAAGCTTCCATCTGTACAGTAAAACCTTGCTATTACGACCACTAAAACGAATGCTAATTGATTATATAATAGAGAGGTGACCGCTTTAAGCAAGGTGACAGTGAAACAGAAAGCTCCTAAAGGAGCTTTCTGTTTCACTGTCACCTTGCTTCAAGCGGTCACCTTCCCTAAACACCCTAATAATTAACATAATTTAGTGGTTGTAATAGAGGTTTTACTGTATATAATGTCAAAACAAGTCTTCTTTTGATTGGCAGTAATCACATGTCTTTATTGTATATATGTATATATATTTGGTGTTTGCTTAAAGCATAGAATTCTTCTGTTTCATATGTATTCTTTGAACAAAGTGCTAGAATTCTATATGTGCTATTATAAAAGATATTTTGTTTCGCTATATAGAATTTATCACCATCACTATGCCTTTCATTGGCAGACTTTCTTCTTTATTTGCCAGAAGTTCAATCATTTCATGTTATTTAAGCAAGCATGCAATGCATGCTCCTGCATGTGTTTGCATCCATTCAGCTTTAATATCTGTTCACCAAAAACAGTTGAATTCTTCTAACTTTTTTGTTTTTCTGTAGAATATTTTTCTTATAAAGATATCGAACTTGCAAAAGTATATTTTTCTTAAACACAATATTTGTTAAATTATAAGCAAAAAAGTCAAAGAATTAATGCAAGTTATTGAACTTTTAATAGCATTTTGGGGGAATTTGAAACTGAGCATAATAACCCTTTCAACCCTACAGCCCTCTGTAGAGATTGCTGATTAAATATGCAAACAGTGTATACCCTGATCAGAGGGCTCCTAAAAGAGCCCTCTGATCAGGGTCTGCACCGTTTGATATTTTCATTCCTTTTTGTTATCATATCAAAAATGCAACAGTTTCTACATTTACAGTGGATACCACACTGTTATCATGTTTAAATGCAATGCAATCAAGTTCTTATTGTTTTGAGTGGCAGACAGCTTTGAGCCTGGTCAGACTTCTGGTTACTGGTGTCTAACCTGGCTCCAAACTGTTTGCAAGGGACACAAATTGTTTGAGCATAAACATGTTAGTTGGGAAAAAAATATTTCTCACATAACTACCCCTGTTTTCTATAGCGAACAACGATGACGAATATCCTTATCTCCAACATGTGTAAGATCACTTTGATGACGTCACTTTAACGTCACTATTTATAACGGCGTTTTGACTTCACCGGGGTTCCAAAATAATGCATATTGCTTTGAAAATAGCTTAAATCGTCAGTAATGTGAGAAAAAGAATCTGTCACTCGTGATGTTTAAGACAAGTTGATCTCAAACTCGTCTAGAATAGAAAAGTTATCAAGCTCGCCAAGGCTCGCTTAATAACATTTCAATTTTAGACTCGTTTGAGATCAGCTTGTCTTAAACATCAACTCATGACAGATCCTATATGTCTTCCCCACTGTAGTACCAAATTTACCCACTAGTTTACAAAATACTTGTCTCTTTTAACAAACTTACTCACTACAGTCACAATTGTTGCAAGTGACCATTCAGTAATGTAATTGGGATCTCAATACAAATTTAAACGCTTAGTGCAGTACAAAACTAACAAGTTTTCTGCATTATTTTTGTCTTGCATGATGCCACCTTTTTTTTAGGAACTCCCCAAGTTATGTTTTGAATGGACACTTGCAACAAATTTAACTGTGTCATGTAACTAATGTTATCAATAATGTTTAATCGGAGATGACAATTGTTTGTTTGTATTCCTATTTTAATTATTGTATATTTAAGAATATCTTAATGATAGGATAACGGAGAATAACGGTGTTCAACTATGGAGAAAACTATAGAAAACTGTGTTGCAAATTTACTTATTAAAATTTATATATATACATTTCTTTCTTGAATTATTTTTTATCATCCTGATGTTTACTGTGATTAATCTAAGTGTTTGAACAGACAGGCCTGAGCAAACAGTGTAGACCCTGATCAGACTGCTCCCTCAGGAGCAGTCTGATCAGGGTCTTGTACTGTTTGCCATTCAGTTTGCACCATTTGGACAAATTACTGTGTGGTAAAAGCAGTTAGTTTAATTTAAGGGTACTAACAGCAGTTATACAGGGTGCCTAATTTTTAGGACTTTTATTGTACACAAATTGTCCCATACAGTGTTACAGTATTGTTTCCCTTGTCCATTCTTCCCATTTAGGTTAATCAGGGTGGCATGGCCAATCTACTTATTATGCTTATGTTCCTCAATGAGTAGTTACCTGAGCTTTTTGTGTTTGGTTCAGGTATGGATTGCTAAAGTGCTTGCCATTTTGGTCAAACATACTGCAGGTCATCTGTGTCTTGCATACATATACTACTCAAAGTTTGCTAAGGGTCAAAGGTATAACCTCCATAGGAACCAATGCATCGATCCTATCACTTTCTCACGTTGTAACTTTCCACAGATTTGTACAATTTCAACAAATTACT
Source organism: Gari tellinella (assembly GCA_922989275.2). Classification (NCBI taxonomy): domain Eukaryota; kingdom Metazoa; phylum Mollusca; class Bivalvia; order Cardiida; family Psammobiidae; genus Gari; species Gari tellinella. Next base: position 11,990,606 of record OV277859.1, on the reverse strand, counting down.
CAGGAGTTGTAGCTCGAGATCCATTCTACTGGTTCTTATGTGAATTCTACATGTATGTAAATGTCCTATGCAGATGCATTGGTAAGAAATATAAAATATCGCTTTTTCACAGAAAACTTTAAAAGTTACAAATTGTGTTTTTTTAGTTAATAAACATGGTTTACAATTCAATCATAGGTAGTTTCACATTGAAAGGTAAAACATTGTGTTTCCAACGAAAAACACCTAAGAATATTAAAATGCAGACTTGAAAATATGATGAAATCTCAGAAATTTCAAATTTTGATAATTTCCTCGGATTTCGCCTTCATGACCTGAACAAGAATAAATGTTATCACAATATGTCAAGTGAACCCTTGGCACACATATCTCCAAAGTTTGGAAAGAATGGAACAAACATGTTAAGTTATGCTGTGAGAAAGTGATGGGAGTAATGCATTGGAACCTATGAAGGTGTATACCCTTGAACCTTGGCATATTTTGAGTAGTGTATTTCTAGACTACAGGGTGTCCCAGAAAAACGGAACCCTTATTCAAAGGTATATTTTTCCTAAAGTAGACATATATATTAAAAGCTAAATATTCAGTTTTGTAGATACATTAGTTGGGCATATTTCTGCCAAATTGTATTTTTAAAAATACATCGGCTTTAAAGTTATGAGTATTTTGATGAAAAACCCTAAAACCCGTTTGACCATGATATTGGTTTTGTGATTACACACAGCAGCTTTTTGCATTGTTAAAGCATAGTCAAAACAACTGTGCAACTGTTTTATTCTTACCTGTATACGTATCAATTGTCCCAGAAACTAACAAATATACATGCTGCACACGCAAATTGAAACTACTAAGTCATCTTATATTTTTTTCAAGAATTGATTACAAATTGCCTGTCATTTGAGCGTATTTCAACATGCTGGTCAGTGCATATGGCACCAATGGCGGTTATGAAACCCTAAACATGTTTAATTTATGTCACACGTCGTCAGATTATTCTTGTCAACCATTTTAATTTGCGTTGTTTGTTTCACAACCAATTAATCTGTACAGTTCAATATCTATGTTGGAACCATAATTTAATTTTGTTTTGAAACAGAACATTTATCCCGACATTGCCAAGTTATTTTCAAATACTCGTGTCATGGAGAGCCGCTGTGGTAGAAATGGCATTAGTATGTTTCGGGGTATAGTATAAACTGTTTAATAACCGATAAAACAAAATGAAATTACATTATAGACAATAAAATAAATGAAAATAAAATTGTGTGATGTTTGACTCCGTATCAAAAGCGAAAAATGTGGATAGACGTCAAATCACTGTACAGTGACAACCTATTTTCTATGCGCGCCAAGTGTAAAGAAAAATCGATATCATGGGCAAACGGGTTTTAGATTGATTGCTTAAAAATGCTCACATCTTAAAAACTGCTGAATAGTTTTAGACCAAATTTGGAGGACATATGGCAAAATGTCGTCTTTACTTATTTATATACTTTTTATATATCGGTATTGATACAAAATGGATATATTGCATATTTGACCCATGGTTCCGATCTTTTTGGGACACGCTGTAGTGTAGCCTTTACTGTCAAATATGTATAATTATACGCAGATACCCCCCCGCAAAGCTATTCAAAAAGTGTCCTCTTACGTCTGATACCGGACAATTTTTTCTGTTACCGGACAGTTTTACTTTCTGTTACCGGATACTTTTTACGGGCGTGGTGCACGTGGTGAGCATGCGGTCACCGGTTTAGCTCTTGCACTGCCCGGGAATTGACGAGGTAACCCTTGTTATGCTACAGTGGAGAAAACGTAATTCTTTCCCGTTTAAACGCAATCGAAACGCAAACGCAAAACACAAAATGTAGATTTCTAGAAAATAATAACTTTTTTTTTTACATTTTTCATCATCTTTTTTCATCTGAGTGGCACACAATTTGGATCCTGATCAGACGCCGGGTTACCCGGCGTCTGATCTGGTTCCAAAATGTTTGCAATGGAAAATATAGTTTAAGCGTCAAACGCGTTTATTGGGGAAGAATAACGTTTTTCCACTGTGAGTACTGCTTGTCTAACATTTGGAAACAGTTTAGATCCATAGAAGTCGCCATGTAACGCGGCATGTGATCTGGATCCAAATGTTTGGCACTGATTTTCATTATTGATTCAATTTGGAAAGCATAAGAAAGATTTTGAGATTCTCCGCAGACGATAAGTTTGATGCAGACGTCAATTCAGCACGATAAGGGATAACGAACTTTTGCAAATAGTTTGGATCAATATCAAACACACAGTAACTCAGCGTTTGAACAGGATCCAAACTGATAGACACTTGATTCGTGCAATCAAATCCCGAAACTTTGCGTTGGAAACTAAGTGCATTCAGCAATTTCAAAGCAGACGACAACATGACAGTGCAAGAGTAAACGACGCTATTTAATAGTGTGCCTGTTCAGGAGAAAAATATCTGGTCCTTGGTTTGGTTATAAGGAGCGGAAAAGGAATTATATCGGGCTAAAATGATAAAATATTTATTGACCTTAAAGCTAAATGCTTAAAAAAAGATGTCATCTAAATTGATAAATACAGCGCTTACCTTATACTAGCTGAATACTCATTCTGAGCGCAGATAAATAAATACATGTACGTAGTTATTTTACGGCATGACCCAGCACACAGGCTGCACGGAATGCTCGTGCAAAGTATAAAAAGGACCAATGAAAATAATAGTTGGTTTACGTGAATTTCAATATTTTAGATATATTAATTTGCAATATTAGATTGACCGCAATCATTATTGACTCGGTGTAAGATATTTATTAAAATCTACGTATAAGTCAGATACAGCGACTTGTTCGCCTTAAAAGTGTACGGTATGAATCGTAATCAGACTGTTTCGCTCGGACGAACAACAAATATGTCCTCGGCTTCGCCTCGGACAATTTGTTGTCGCCCTCGCAAAACAGTCTGATTACGATTCATACCGTACACTTTTAAGGCGAAACCCGTCGTGTATCTATTACATAAACCACTCACAAAAGATTAATATGACAGGAGGATGCCTTAATGTAGGAAGCCCTTTCTCTCCGTCAAAGGTAAAATGATATTGTAACAGGCCAAATACGTGAGTAACTACTGTGATTACATGTATACATAACGCGGCATCTGGTCAGGATAACAGTTTGCAAAGTCGAATTAAGTTGCCTATGATGATGAAAGAGTTAATTTTCATACCAGTGTAGTTATTCCATTAGAATGTACATGTGTCCCCAGTAGATTCTTCCATGTTTATATATCAACGGGATGCCTGGTCAAAATTTCATTTTCATTTTGTTTTATATTGAAATTCCTATCAGCAACCAGTGTAGACTCTGATCAGAGTCTACACTGTTTGCCTATGTCACATATAATGGGATCTAGGGCACAAATGGGTTAAATGGTTTACAACACTTGCCCAAAACTTCAACGCTTTTCATTATCAACCCTTTCATCGCTTAGTTTAGCCGTCTGTCTTTAACCCTTTCTCAGACCTATCTCTACTAAAATTGTTTGAAAAAGCAATGTTTTGAAGATTTGAGTGTAGAAATATTATCACTAGTGTTAATTAGTTAAGATCCCGACCAAATGCAGCGTTACAGAGTCGACGATGGCGGTGATAATGTTGAGCCAGTTTCACAATCTTTATCAACCTTTGTGATAACTTGCAAACCGTTTGGATCCAGATGAGACATCGAATAACTCGAATGTTCAGGTCAAAACTGTTAATCATTCTGATGATTATAGTTTTGTCGTGCAGATAGATCAACTTTTACAGTGGTGATGAACGTGCGTTATTCTTTTCCAATAAATGTGTTTCTGCTAAAACATTATGTCAATTGCAAACCGTTTGGAGCCAGATCCCTGTTCCAAACTGTTGGACACTCAGTCCCGTGCCAAAGATTATAATGTATTATAATTATAGTCAGTAAAGTAAACAATCTAAATCACTTTTATAGAAATTGAATATTTTATTTGCGTTTTTTACACATTTATTACATAAATGAAAATCTTCATCTGGTTTCATTTATGATATGGCAATGAACTGTTTATAATCACAATGCTGGTTCACTCAGCACATCCCGAATACATGTAGTCCTTATAATTGACATATAAGAAGACCGTCAACATATTTGTATACAAGTAGTTCCGAATTTGACACTTACATGCACCTGTATTCAGATTCACACAATTTTAAACAAGCAGCTGGATAGTAAACCACCAAAAATTCCAGGTTTATACGGTAAATTATACCATTAACAATCATCTGGTTCCAGGTTTATTTCACGAACAAGCATCTAGATCCAGGTTTATACCGTTGATAAACAGCTGGTTCCAGGTTTAAACAAATTACCACCATTAGGTTCCTTGTTTATACAATTACAGCACGCACGACCATCTCTCATTGTGCATATTGTTTCTTTATCTCTCGTTCCAGATCCTCATTCCACGAATATAACAGAAACAAGTCTAGCTCTAGATTTATAAATCAAATCGCACCTGGTACCTATCATTTACTATACACGTTTAGTTAAGGTTGAAACCGTTTACCATCAGGCCCAGTTCCAGTTCTACACTGGTAGCATACTCCGGTCCCTGGTTAATATTTTTACAGCACATTTGGTTCCAGAGGTCTGTCTTACCAAACCTTTCCACAAAAACGAGCATACGTCAAAACTTTTAAACACATTTATTTCTAATTTCTCCATCTAATCCATCTCTTTGAAATCGTCTTTTCAAGACGATTCCAAAGAGATGTCACAAGACACAATTAGATGGAGAAATGAATAAAAAGAATCTAATTTAGAATTTTAGAATCTGACTTACGACCGTTTTTGTCGTAGGACGTTTCGTAAGACGGACCCCAGGTATACAACACTAATAAACCAGTACAAAATGAGCTCCAGGTTTATGTCTAGCATATTTTGTTCCAGCTATATAATTATCACTAACGAACACATCTGATTCAAGGTTTAGATCACTAACAGATGCGTCTAGTTCCAGTTTCATGTCTGTAACATACATATACAAATGTACCTGGTTCCAGGTTCACATCATTAACAAAACACGTCTAGTTCCAGGTTATGTCTGTAACATACATATACCTGGTTCCAGGTTTTCATCATTAACAAAACACGTCTAGTTCCAGGTTATGTCTGTAACATGTATGGTTTCAGGTTTATATCATTAAATGACACTTCTAGCTCCTGGTCCATGTCTTTAACATATCAGGTTCCACGTTTATTTCATAAGCTCATCAACCCCGTGAAACTTCAAATGAACAATTCTCATTTCAATTAAGTATTGTCCTTTTTATTATAACAATCTTTTACAAAATGACAAACAGTACATTAACACAATACTTTCCATGTTGTTCTTGTTATGTCCAATTACAAACGGACAGTCAAATATATAAAAGGTTCTTTGTCAAATTATATGTTTAACCTCTTCTCAATGCCTTTCTCAGAGTACAATGGTTATTTAAAAACAGTTTGGATCCTGATCAAACGCGACATCTGATCAAGATCAAAACCGTTAAGTTTTAGGGGTGAATGATTAAAGCATTTATAACAATATGCAAAGATTATGAAAATGGTTGATATTCCTTGGATGCGTATCACGACACTGTCCGTAAATAACGAGTATACTTGTCGCAAGGGCTCAGTCAAATGATCACACAGGGCTGCCATTTCTCCGGATTTTTCCTAAATCTTCTGATCTTTTCTGGTACATGGTAGATTAAAGCAGGCTGAAAGTGAAGCAGAATGCGCCTTAAGGCGCATTATGCTTTACTTCCAGCCTGCTTTAAGTAGTCACATGTCAACAAAGCTAGAAACAGGCTATGTGGTAAAGGTACGATACGTAAGATCGCACCTAAAAAATGCTAATTCGAAAATCTTAGGATTTTTCATGTCAACTTATGGCAGCCCTGATCACACATATTGCACGGTTATTCGCTCGGGGCTGGCATTAACATTTCTATTAGGTTTTCGTTTCTCTCAGCCGCCTCGCAGAACTCTTCAAATGTAATGTCTCCATCGTGATTGATGTCTATCTCATCAAATAGATGATCTGCAAACTCCTCAGGACTCGAAGAGTGTATTGTTGATTGACCATTTGATACCATATACACAGCCTAGAAAGAAATATACCAAATATCTTATATACAATGTAAAATAGTAGATATATGCAATAATTACTCATATCAATGTTCGCCTCAAACACATTCGAGTAATGACTAAATACGTGCAATTTTAATGTCAAAGTTTGACAGAGATAACGAGCGCAGCCTTGAATTATTAGACTTTGTCTAACTGCAATGGGCATTACTCTTCCAAGATTTGTTCAACTAAAACCAAATTCTAAATTGACCCTGCATATTTTCACGATGTACCTATATCCCAAATATCAGTTAAGAAACATTCAAAGTCCAAGAGGCATATGCCAATGAATATTCAACCAGAACCAATTTGGAACATGACCCGCATATTCTCGTTAAATGCATATATATAATTATTATATATTTCAAAGTTCAATTTAAACTCTCTATGCCTGATGTAGTTATGAGTGGCAACTTCAAACTGTTAGAATTTATCTAAGTCCAAACAAATTATCAAAATGTATTCGGTGCGCACACACTTGACCTGCTGTGCATATTGTCATGATGGATCTATATACCAAACTTTTAAATCCTATATGTGAATCTTTGTCAGAGATAATGAACGGAAACTAAATGATGACAGAATGACGGAAAGGCGGGACATAAAAATAACTTTTTTACTCTATGTGTTATCCGTTTAGCTCATTTCCCCCAAATATGCTTTTAACGCCTTTACTAAAATAGTTCCACTATACAGTAATGAATATGCACCGTAAGAAATGTTTTCTTTATCGAAACAGATAGAAGCAGACTGAAAATAAAGAAAAATGCGCCTCTAGACGCATTCTGCTTTACTTTAAACCCAGTATCCCATAATACACATTTTTACGCCTCTTATTTATTCCTCAACCGAAGAAAATAGTCCATATTCATATATAGTATATAGCTATGAACATGTATCATAAGAAATATTTTCTATATTCTAGTAGATGGTAACTTAAAGCAGGCTGAAAGTTAAGCAGAATGCTCCCTAAAGGCGCATTCTGCTTTACTTTCAATCTGCTTTAAGCTGTCATATATCTGCAAACCTAGAAGCGGGCTATGGGGTAATGGGTTAAGTGATCATCTGTCATAAAAACTAGTTATTGGTTGACGGGTCAACAGTTCTGTACCTTGATAAGACTTCTCATTTCATCCCTGTCAATCGTGCCACTCTTGTCCTTGTCGTAAACACTGAATGCCCATTTTATCCTGGCAAGCCGACCCTTCTTGTCAGTGGTGCCCTTATCCGCCATACTTATCCCGATAAGGAACTCCTCAAAATTCACTTTACCGTCACCGTTCACATCAAATGCGATGAATATATGTTCAGCTAATGAAGCCGCGCTTTCACCAAAGGCGGACTTGTACACCTTTTTGAAGTCCTTCAGCGTTAATTTTTTCTTTCCTCTAGTATGTCGCTTAAAGTCTTCATATACATCTCTGACATCGTTAATATCCATATTGGGCACCTTAGTCACCAAGTCTTCTAAACATTTCTTCCTCTTCTCTTTCTTTACTGTATTGTTATTTCCCATTTTAATCACTTGTTCGTCACGTTTGTAGTTTTTATCGTTTAATTATATTGAAGTAAACTCTTTGATATATCTATGTTGTAATCATCAGTCCCAGTGTGATCGTTTCGTCCTGTAAAAAAACAGACTGAGTTTACAAGCAATGGCAACTTTCCTCTATAGTCAATAGTGCAAATAACCTATATCGAACAAAATTCAACCCCTTCAAAGTCAAATTTATCGTGAGGTTTTTACCCCTTCGACGCCCTATTGTCGTCCCCTTCAGTATTATGTCGTCAATATCGTTTCAAAATTAAACTTCAGGCAGTTAAACTGACGTTATTTCAAAACAAATGTCAAACACTATTAATCAAGATCAGACGCCGTTTGTCAGTCCAACGAGTTACCTAATTATACAGTTTGTCAAATTTGTTGTGAGATTGGTCTAGTGCTTGAAATATCAAACTGCCCCTTTCAGGCACGGATTTACCGGGGGCACAGGGGGCACGTGCCCCCCCCCCCCACCCCCCCCCCCTCTGAGCCGACTTTTTTTAAGCGTTTTAGTGATTCGGATCAAATTTTAACAGGTGCATCATGTCCCCTATACCCTGGCAGCAGGGATTTGGTTACTATGGAAATGAAAGTCTTGTTAAGTTCTTATAAGGAAAATACAGATCACGCACTGTTAAGTTGTCACCATGAAAAGCAAGTTGGCAAGAATAGATTCATTCCAAGAATGCGACCATCGCATCGTTTACACTGGTTACAGAAAGATGAGAAAAGACAGTTACTTAACAGTTTACCCCATAGCCTGCCTTTAGTTGACAGGTGGCAACTTAGAGCGGATTGAAAAGTAAAGCAGAATGTGCATTCAGGCACATTCTGCTTTATTTCCAGCCTACTTTAAATTACATCTACAAATATACTAGGCTATAAATACTATATATATTTCTTACGGTAAATATTCGTGATTGTTTAAATAAGAAATAATTTTTTCAGTGGATGAATAAATTAGAGGCGTATGTATGGGGTAATCCTTCAGAAGTCCTCGATCAGGGTCTACACTGTCTGTCATTATATAAAGTATTGTAAAAATCGTTTCTTAGTGGACACTGGAATTGTTCATTTGATGTTTTAACTCTTTCCTCCCTGAAACTTCAAATGGACAATCCCAGTTTCCATTTAAGTATAGTCCATTTCTGCCCTTTAAGGGTTGTTTTTGTCAATGTTTTGCGTTATGACAAACAGTGAAGACCCAGATCAGAGTGCTCCGTAAGGAGCCCTCTGATCTGGGTGTTCACTGTTTGCATAGGACAGGTGGACTTTTCACATGTATACTGTTTGAAAAGGACGCTTAAATGCTGGACTAGGTTTCAAAGGGTTAAGGGAGAATGATTTAAGTTTGAATTAACTGTAAGTAAACTGCAGTGTACTATTGACCAGAACTCTTGTCCTGTACAAACAATGCTGACACAGACCAAAGGGTTCGTAAATGAGCCCTCTCATCACGATCTGCACTGAAACAGTGCATAAAGAGCTTCTGGGGTCTGCACTGTGTGTAATTTTGGGGTGTTTCATCGGGATGTTTACATCATTCTATTGATGTAAACTTCCATCTTAGAATGCCCTCAGCATGCACCATTTTTTCTGAGAATCGATTTTTTTTCTCTCAAGAGTACCTTTGTATCTTCTTTCTGTCTTATGAAACCACTTTTCGGGGTGTTTCTTCGGGATGGTTACATCATTCTATTGACGTAAACTTTCATCTTAGAATGCCCTCAGCATGCACCATTTTGACGTTAATTTTTAATATACCCCTCCCATACCCTCCCCAGGTGTGCCCCCACTCAACAATTTCTGGATCCGGGTCTGCGTTTATGTTGCAGATGCACCATTGATAAATGTTGCTGAAGTCTCGCCAAGCAGATTTATCATTAAACCTTTTCCGTCACATTCAAACGTCTGATCTGAGCCTTTTGCAGACAAAATACCGTCTGCAATATAAGTATTTCTTTTTAAGCATATTGACACGAATTTTAAACAGTTTGGATCCTGTCCAGACTCTGCATTACCCTAAAGTCAAACTGTACGCAAAGTCAACTTAACCCTTTCCCACATAGAAGCGGCTTTCAGTGTATTTAATTTATTCCTCCTCTGAAGAAAATAGTTCCAGTTTTTACCCTCATGAACAATTACCATAACACTAATTTTATATAGCCTAGCAGATGGTAGTTAAAAGCAGGTTGAAAGTAAAGCAGAATGTGCCTTAAGGCACATTCTGCTTTACTTTCAACCTGCTTTAAGTGATCACCTATACTTAATGTAATATACGAGTTAATGGGTAAAGGTTAAATCGCCTATTGAGGTGACGATAAAAACTGAAACTATGTGGGAATTTTTTATGTGGTTTCTGGGATTCTCCGATGGTCAAGTCTCACGGAGAGTAGTTAAAAGTCAGCAAGAGGGACTTTCTTTGTTCTGACTTGAGGCTTAAACCTTTCACTCCCAATGTCGCTTTAAACCGCGTTTGCAAAACAGTTTGGGTCCTGATCAGACGCCGCGTTACAAACTGTTTGACACTCTTGTCGATATTTATTAATAGTCTATAAGTCAGACAACCTTAAAGGGGCTCCCAACCAGATTGTGTATTTGCAAGTCTTTGCAAAATGAAAAGAAAATACTAAAATAAAAGCAAATGCTAGCATTAAACAAATATGATCAGTCTAAAACCATCCTCAAGAAAAGTCTTTGAAACGTGACTTACAGACAACAACACTGGTCAAATCAGACGACAATAAAGGGTAAAGGGGTAAACATCTCCCGAATAAGGTAACCTCACCGAGCCCTAGCGATGAGTGTACTTTACAAGTCATATGTCTTTGAAGAGTACACTTGTCCAATGCAAACAGTATTGAACCGAATCAGAGGATTCCTACAGGAGTTATAACTCAACCCTCTGATTAGGGCCTAAACTTTTTGTCATTTAGATACACATTGTAAAACACTACCGTAAATAACCAAAATGGACTAAACTTTATTGGAAACTGGAGTTGTCCATTTGAAATAGTAAACCATTTGTGCCCACGATCTCATATATTGGACATAGGCAAACAGTGTAGACTCTGATCAGACGCCGCATTATGCGGCGTCTGATCAGAGTCTATAGGAATTTCAATATAAAAATAAAATGAAAATTTGGACCAGGTATCCCTTTGATAAAAAATGGACTAATCCAATATATAAACATTGAAGAAATGGGTTAAAACACAAGTAAACTTTGCACGCTAAACGATCCGTACAAGTTCGTAGATACTGGAAGATGAAGATCTTTTCAAACAGCTACTGAATTATAGCAATACACACCAAAAACAATACTGCCCTTTGCTCCCAGATATTGGGACCTCTCAAAATCGAATCTTTTTCTTACCCGGAAGAGTTCCATCTTCAGAGGTAGGTCTACTAGTAATTGTATGCTAAAAGTTAACCCATTCACTGCCTTACCCCGAGAACAGTTGTTATTTGCAAACAGTTTGGATCCTGCTCAGACGCCGCGTAACGCGGCGTCTGATCAGGATCCAAACTGTTTGACACTCGTTTCAATAGTTCTTGAGTCAAAATACCTAAAAATTGATTTTTAGAAATAAAAGCAGACGACAATTGTTTAAACTTGATGACGTCACGGCAGTGAAATGGTTAAATGCCAAAAAGGACTTCAGCAAAAGTACATATCCACTATTCACTGCCATGATATCGTCTGCTCATTTTTTAAATGTATTTCAGTCAATAAAACTTAAGAAATTTCAACACGGGTCTCAAAATTGTTGATACCGATTAGATGCAAAATTACCAAGCATCAGATCGATATCCAAACTTGTTAATAGAAGCCAATAAATGAAAGATTTGATTTGATTTGTTATGAGTTTACGTCGCTTTTAACAGTATTTCAGTCATATCGCGACGTTCAGCTAATTACAGGTGGAGGAAGACCCCAGAAGCCCTTTATGCACTGTTTCAGTCACAAATCGGCAACTGGGTAGAACCACCGACCTGGCTCCGAGGTTATGAAGCTTTTGACTTGAGTCTAAAATCGTTCCCAAGCATTTAATTGGTCAGATTTGAGCCTAGGCTCAAATCTGACCAATCAAATGCCCGGGAACACACTCAGACTCAACTAAAACGCTTTATAACCTCGGAGCCAGAAGTGAAAGAGTTGAACTTGCTGAAATGTAGAGTACGTAGACATGCATATATAGAACAACCTCTCTAGTACGACCACTTGATTACTTCTTAATTATGTTTGTTTTACGGTAGGTGGCTGCTAAAAGAAAAAATTGAAAAGTAAATTAGAAAGCTGATTTAGGAGCTTTCTGCTTTACTGTCATATTGCTTTAAACCCAACCAGTCTTTTATACAATTAATTAGCCTTTTTTATAGTGGTCGTAATCAAACGGTTTTACTGTAGAATGTGATTTGTGTATGGTATCAATAGTTATTGTTTGAAATAATTTTAACCGGTATGCATCGTTAAAGTCTATTGGAAATTTCTCATTGTGACTGACAGATCAGATATAGGATTACCTTTTACATGTACCCTTAACCCCTTCAATGCCGTGACGTCATCAATTTTAAACAATTGTCGTCTGCTGTTTTTGTTTCTTAAATTTTATTTTTTGCTATTTTGACTGAAGAAATATTGAAATGAGTGTCAAACAGTTTGGATCCTGATCAGATGCCGCGTTACGCGGCGTCTGATCAGGGTCCAAACTGTTTGCAAAAAAACTGTTGTACTCGGGGTAAGGCAGTGAAGGGGTTAAGTAGGCCTGTACCATGGGCGAAATTTTGAATAACGTTTGCAAACAGTTTAGATACAGATGAAACGCCAAGTAAGTTGGCTTTTCATCTGGATCCAACCTGCATGGCATGTTGGTGGAACTTTCTTCAAGAAATTGCAGATAAATCTATTCAAGAGTTACTGCAGATCAAAATTGTATAGCGTTAACCCCTTCACTGCCATGGCTTCATCAATTTTAAACAATTGTCGTCTGCTTTTATTTATTAAATTTAAACTTTAGGAACTTTAACTTAAGAAACATTGAAATTAGTGTCAAATAGTTTAGACCCAGATCAGATGCCGCGTTACGCGATGTGCGATCAGGATCCAACCTGTTTGCAAATAACCATTTTAGATCTACTCGAGGTAAGGCAGCGAAAAGGTTCAACAGCAATTCTATTGTTTATACTGTGAACAACAAATAAATATAAGTACATTCAAACGTATTCTTAGCGGAAACATGTGTAGTCGCTTAAGACTACGGGGCAGAATTAATGTAGAAAGTTTCTGAATGAGCTATCTACATTATTTTTATTCTATATTTACTAATCATTTGTATTTACCGATCAATTTGTTTTACAAATCAATGACCGCTTAAAACATATTGTATTGGTTTTGAGGTATGCATTGTTTGTAATGGTTGATCTTCTTCTTTTCTTCTTGTCGTTCGCCTCTACACGATCAATCCAGTTGCAGAGATGAATTGTGTGGTCCTTCGCAGATCCTCCACGTCTCCGTACAGCTTCCTGTTCAGTGGGGTATCTGTAGGCCATATCGCATCCCTCTGCTGGTTGTGTTTGTCACATTTCTGGAGAATGTGCTCTACTGTCTGTTCCTCCTCACCACATGGGCATATTGGGGATGGGACCAACTTGAACTTCCTGAACATATGAGAGTTCAGTCTGTTGTGCCCTGAGCGTAGCCTTACCATGATGACTTGTTCAGGCCTGCTAAGAATATGATAAGCATCCTTCTCCTGTCTGGCCTTGAACATTGACTTAATCATGGTGACTTTCTCCTGATATGTGACACTGTTGTTTGATTGGTCTCCTTGGGCTCCCTGTTTGGCAAGCTTATCAGCAGCTTCATTTCCTGGGACTCCACAGTGGGCAGGTATCCACTGGAGTACAACTCTACAGCTGTTGTTAAGTTGTTGCAGTGCCTTTGCAAGATGTGGTGTCTTGCCATTGGAGAGGGCTTGCAAAACTGACAGTGCATCTGTGAACAGGACAATTTGTGAGCAACTTTCCACAGACGTTTTGATCATTTCAGTAGCTTGTATCAGTGCTTCCATCTCTGCTCCATAGTTGGTACAATGCTTTCCGGCAGTAGTGCTTGTTGTTTCCGTAATACCACTTGCGTGCTTGATGACAACACCAGCTCCTCCGTTCTGGATTGCATTGGTCGCAGACCCATCTGTATATATATGTGTCCAGGCCTCTGGTGGATATTGGTCTTGGATCATTGCTAGAGTGTGGACTCGCTTGGTGTTGTCATCATCTTGTTTTCCATGTAGTTGTGGTACATCCATGCGGATACCAACTGTAGATAGGTCAGTGTCGAGAGGGTTTGTGATGTCTGTGTTATCGAGAGGAGCTGTTGGGATATCAAGGGAGTGTGCATGTTGTCTCTTGAGTTTCTTTACCTCATGAACAAAGCTACTTCGCTTTAGCCTGTTTTTTGGTGAGTCCTTGTAACCTTTCATTCATTGGGTGTTCAGATAGGCACTCATATTTCTGGGCTTGAAGCAGTATTTTGGTTTGCCTCCTTTCTTCGAGCGGTTGTATTCCAGTGACTTGCTCCATCAGCTTGATAGGGGTTGACTTCATTGCACCTGTAACAATACGCAAGGCTTGGTTTTGAACCTTGTCTAAACTCTGGAGGTTTGTCTTGGATGTTGTGGACCATGCAGTTGATCCATACTCCAGATGAGGTCTTACTGTACCCTGGTATGTGGATTTCAGTATTTGCTCGTCTGCACCCCATGTTGTACCAGCAAGCTTGCGCATTATTGACAGCTTTTTTCTTGCCTTCCCTTCTGCCTGGGTTATTTGAGGCTTCCATGTTTGCCTTCTGTCATATGTCACTCCAAGATAAGTAGCTTGTGGCTCTTCTTTGAGAGGAGTTGGTCCCATCTTGACAACACCTGCTTTTTGTTTGGGTGACAATGTAAACAGTGTGGTGAAGGATTTGTCCTTATTGACTGTAACACACCAGTCTTCAGCCCATGCGGTGAGGACATCCATAGCCTCTCGCATCCTCAGGGTGGCTGTGGTGGCATACTCCTCTTTGCACCATAGTACAAGGTCATCTGCATATAGTGCAGCTTTAATTCCCCTCGGTAACTCGGATATCAGATCGTTGATGAATAACAAGAAGAGAGTAGGAGAGAGGACTCCTCCCTGGGGGACACCATGCCGTAGCAAGAACTTCCTACTGTATGTTTGTTCCAGTCTGACCCTTGCCCTTCTGTTGTAGAGATAGGACTTTATCCATTTGAACATGTGACCTTCCACCCCATTCCTCATGAGCTTAACTAGGAGCCCATCTGTCCATACTTTGTCAAACGCACGCTGTAGGTCAATCCATGTGGCAAAAAGGACCTTCTGCTCTTGAAAAGCGTCTTCAATTTCTTGTGACAAGTATGTGGTTTGGTCTTCAGTTGAGCGGAACTGTCTAAAGCCAGACTGTTGGGTTGCAAGTAGGTGGTTTGTCTCCAGATACCACTTGAGGCGATTGTTTACTATCCTCTCCATGGTCTTTCCAACACAGCTGGTCAGGCTAATAGGACGATAGCTTGCTGCTACTTTTGGGTTTTTGCCTTTCTTTAGGATGGGTATCATGACAGCTTCTCTCCATACTTGTGGCAGTTGTCCTGATTCCCAGCTGTGATTAAAAATTTCCAAGAGCTTGCTCATAGCTGTTGTGCCCAAGTGTGTCAGCATTTCATTTGTCACTCCATCTGCTCCTGGGGACTTCTTGCTTTTAAGTTGCTTGAGGGCTGATTTAAGTTCATTTAATGTAAGCTGCTTGTCCATATGGCCTGGTGTTTCCTTGTTTGTCCTCCTCTCTCGCTGCTCTCTTCTTGCTTCTCTCTGTCTCTCTCTGTTGACAGGGATGTCACTGACATCACGGTAGTTCTCAGCAAATCTGTTTGCTGCCTGTTTACCTGTCAACATTTCATCATTCTCTTCTAATGTAGTTGAGCCTCTTCCAGCATCTTCATCATTCAGCTGTTTAACCAGCTTCCACAGCTTCTGACCATCTTTCTGTAGGTTGAGAGATGCAGTTTTGGTCTTCCAGCTCTTTCTCAGTGCTTCTCGTTTGTGTCTGAGAAATTTGGCCTTGGCATGCTGTAGATGGATGTTGTTTTCTTGTGAGGGACGGGCTTCTGCTTCCCGCCTGGCTTCTGACAACTGACTCTGTAGCTCCCCCAACTCTTCACTCCAGTAGGGTTTGTATTCTCTCCTGGCTCCCCTTGGAATTGTCTTTTTGGCAGCTTGTAGGATACTTGTGTTAAAGTCTTTGGCTACCTGATTTATATCCCTGCCATCTACTCTGATGTCTTTGCAAAGTTCGTTGCTGAGGTGGTTATATGAGGTCCAGTTAGCTTTTTTGTAGTTCCATCTTGGGATGGTAGAAGCAGCAGGAATCTTTAGGTCCAATGTTAAACATATTGGTCGATGGTCACTGCCGCCTAGTTGCTCACTAACTTCCCTTCTAGTATATCCCTGTAAGTCATCAGAACAGAAGGCAAGATCTGGTGTTGATGTGGTGTGCCAGCATCTGGAGTAGAAGGTTGGGGGATCTTCAGGATCGTTAACCAAGTTGAGATTGTGGTCATCTTGCCAGGTCTCCACTTCCTCTCCTCTCTTGTCTAGGTGGTCATATCCCCAGCTTTGTGAATGGCTGTTAAAGTCTCCAACAACAAGGTAGTTGGCATCTTCAACAGGGACTTTGTCTAGGGACAGAGACTTGTCGTTGGGTGAGTATACATTCACAAGAGTAAGGTTGAAGTCATTTTTCCTGAGGCTCAATACCTGAAACTCGGAGTCATCCATGTGTGTATTAGTCTGGATAGCACTGATGTTGTTCCTGACTAGTGTGAGGATGCCTCCTTTGCTTCTCCCTTCCCTATCACTTCTGAAACACTGATATCCTCTGATCTTGAAGCTTTTGTCCGGCTTCAGGTGAGTTTCTTGTATGCAACAGATGTGGATATTCTGCTCATGTAGCATTTGTTCCAATTCTGTTTTCTTGTTGCTCACCCCTTCTGCATTCCAATGCATCAGTTTAAACAACTGATGCTTGGCTTTTCTATTTGGCTTACTGTAGCCTGTGTGTCTCCCCCTTCTTCTCTTGGCTTTCTGTGGAATGAAGGAGGGACCTCCAGTAGCTGAGGGTGGACTCTGTCGAGGCACAGAGCCCGGCGCTGTATCTCCCTGGAGGGACCTCAAAGATCCAACGCCACATCGAATGAAACTAGTTGGTCGTGTAGTCATTTGCGTGAAATTGCATGGTGCTGTGGTTTGTTAGAGAGTGCCACTGGCCCAGCACCTCTGACTTTAACTCTCTGGGTTTTCTGTCGGGGTTACCCCACCCTTAGCTCCTGGCCAAAGGACCTACCCTGGGAGCACAGGGGAGGTTTCTGTCGGGGTTACCTCACCCTTAGCTCCTGATCAAAAGACCTACCCTGGGAACACAGGGACTATTAACCCATAGCTGGAGATCTGTTCATGGGCATCAGGGCATATCCACACAATGGTGGGCCTGACATGCCGCATGTCTAGGGGCAGACCACCTCCGAGTCCTTACAGTTTAGCCTGGGGCCGCAGGGTACCCAGTTACCATGTGTCACCACGGGGAGGAACTGTATGGGGCTTGTCTATGAGAGGCTAAGTAGCAGCTATTCAGTCGCTATGTGTGGGCAAGGAAGGCTTTCGCACACTTGTTCCCTTTCACTTCATACAAAGCTAGCCCATAACGCATCAATAGACCATTTGACACACGTAATGGTTGATAATATTGAATGTTTATCCTGTAAGAATAACGTCTGCTTTTAAAGTTGTTGTCTGCATTTGTCTGAACTCAAATTGTGTTTTTTACTTATTTTTATTTGAAGATAATTTAATACGAAGGTCGAAAACAGCATACTTGTAAAACACAGCCTTATTCGACGTCTGATACTGAACCTAACCCTTTCTTGATCAAATTATTCGGGAGAATTTTACCCGTCTGCAAGACACGTTTTAAAGTTAGACTTGATGTTGTATGAAAAGTGTCAAACAGTTTTGGTCTTGATCAGACGCCGCGATACGCGGCGTCTGAACAGGACCAAACTGTTTGCAAACTCGCTTTAAAGCGTCAGTGAGAGTGAAAGTGTTAACTATTTACAAATAACATTCGAACGGCAACTTTCGGCTCGAGCCACGTTCTAGAATGCAGACACTGTCAGTGGACCAGCCATTTTTTTTTTGTATTTTTGACTTTCAATAACACGACTAGCCCATGTGTTTTGATATACATGTACACGTATATGAGCCGTGATAAAACCAGACATACAGCGCCCCGTTCTATAACGACTCCCATTTGGTGACAAAAAGTAAAACTGTGTGAGTTTTTCGGAGGGTGGTGTTATAGGGAGGAAAATTAAGACTTGGTTTTACATTTGCAAACAGCTTGAATCCAGATTCAAGCTGTTTGTTACTCGACATTAAGTTTTTATGTCAAATTGTCTACTTATATTTAACTTTGAGAAAAACAGCAGACACTTTATGCAGACGATATTGCACAAGTAAAGCGTTAGACATAAGTGCCTTGTCTGGGGACCAGCGGCAATCGTTGTTGTAAGGAGGGAATCGTTGTTGGGAATGTCGTTGTAGGGAGGGAGTACTGCAGTACATTTCCAACATTATAGCCGTAGACCAATCGCTGTGTCTTAGAAACGGTAGTTTGTCTAGGTCTACACTGTTCGACACTTACAAGTTTCCACAATATGTTGTTCGTGTTTACGCATTTTCCAGTTGTTAAGACCTTGACCAGACGCGGAATGCACGATAATGGCTAGCATTGAGCTAACTTATTTGCAATGTTTTCTCGCGACTAGGTTTAAGGGAATTTATAATCGTTAAACACGGGAAATAGCAAAAACAGTCGAACTTCGATATCTCGAACTGGCTTAACTCGAACTATCCGCTAGTTAGACACATGAATTGCATGCTCGGATAAGTCGAACATACCCATATTTCAAAGTTAAAACGTGGCTCAGCCACGTTTTAACTTTGAAATACGGGTATGTTCGATTTAACCGAGTTCGAGATATCGAAGTTCGACTGTAGAAGCTTCCTGAATATAGTTCAGGGTACATTCGATAGAAGTTAAATTGGCATTAGTCAAAGACTGATCATTTAGAAGTAAAGGGAAAACATCATACAGTAGTTTCTGCATTACATGTACTTTTGTACTGCATTAACCCTTAGCCTGCCAGTCACGACTATAGCTCCATATGCAAACAGCTTGGATCCGGATGAGACGCCGAGTAACTCGGCGTCTCATCCGGATCCAAGCTGTTTGACACTCGGACAACATTTTCAGCAATTTTGAGCATCTTTGAAGCACTTTGAAACTTGAAGCAGACGAGAAATATAGCAGACGACAATTTATTTGGCGGGCTAAGGGTTAAACAATCAAATGTCCAATAACCCTCTATAGTCTAAGCTGTAGACCACTTTTATTTGCGGTGAAAGGACCATACAACCTTTTGGTACTATCTTATAGCATATTTCCTCAGGAGTTCGGAAACAATCGTCTGACGCGTATTTAGGTAGTGATAAGGGGAGATAATTGAGGTTAAAGTTGTCTGCCCTTGGAATTTTAAGCAAAAAATGACATTCTTATTGGGCTTTTATTTCATGTGTTACAGATTTAAAAGTGGTATTTTGTTAGCAATTATCAATGTAGTTTTCCTAAATAAAAATTTTGAAAATGTTTTATGTTAGTTTTAGACTGACTGAAATCCAAAATGGCCGCCCAAATGGCTATTTTTAGTAACATTTAAGCTTTTCGAGCGATAAAGTTACTTATATTGACTACAATTGATACTGACATCGAACAATTTAGTTGATTCTTATTGGACATTAATTAAGAAATCATTCTAGCTTTTATTTGATTTGTTTCCTGTAATCCAATGCTGAAATAATCCAAAATGGCCGCCGTATATGCATACCTTATTAATTTCTACTCACATAAATTTTCTTGATTGAGGCTTTCATTTCATTTGTTAGAGATTTAAAATGGTATTTTTTAAGCGATTATTAAAGAAGATTTCCCAAATACATATTTTGAAAATGTTTTAGGATAATTTCAGACTCATTAAAATCCAAAATGGCTGCCAAATGGCTATTTTTAGTAACTATTAAGCTTTTCGAGCAATTCAACCACTTTTATTGACTGTTATTGATATTTATGTAAAAAATTTTAGTTAATTTTTAATAAACATTAACTGAGAAATCCGATAAGCTTTCATATGATTGGTTCCTGTCATCCAGTGCTGATATAATCCAAAATGGCTGCCGTTTATACCCCTTGTTACTAATTTCTACTAATATAAATTTTCTTGATTTGCCAGGTTATGCAAATATTTTTTATGTGTTTGTGTCTTTCAATGCCATTGTGCCAAACATAGTTCATGCTGATAAATGCTGAAGTTGGTAATGCTTTATGACAGGAATAATAAATGACCTACATTGACCACCATACAATACAAGTACTTATTTGATCAAGTTTGTTTTTTTTCTGATACAGATAACTATAAGGATATAGGTGCAAATAAAAGGGATATTTCTTTACAAAGGTAGCACATATTTATTATTTCTTAGTTCAAAATAAATTTATATAATGTGAAGCATTGTATTAAAGTTGATTTTTTCACCGGGGGTACAATGCACATACACATATTTGTCACTACCGGTAGTTTTCGCGGGTTTGTTGAAATTGTTATTTTCAATT
This sequence comes from Gari tellinella, assembly GCA_922989275.2. Taxonomy (NCBI): domain Eukaryota; kingdom Metazoa; phylum Mollusca; class Bivalvia; order Cardiida; family Psammobiidae; genus Gari; species Gari tellinella. The sequence continues at coordinate 11,970,076 of OV277859.1, read as the reverse complement.
GAAATTAATTATGTTAATTATATACCTATCGATGATTTATAGAGATTTCTCAGTTAGATAAATTTGATATCGTCACTGTTGATATCATCACTACATGTAGTGATGATATCACTTTTGTGACGTCCCGTCATAATTAGTATAGTGATGTCGCGGTAATCAATTTTGTGTGTTTTTTCTGTAAAAACGTCATTAAAATACATGTATATACGAGAATAATCCATTCCTTTGATTCCTGCGGACTCGTTTTTAACCAGATAACAACACATTCTCGTGATATATTTTTCATATCAATCCAAAGAAATTGATTATCCTCTATATATCAATGATGAATATATGTTTACCTGGCAATAGCATGATATATTAAGCCGTGCATTTTAACCCTTTACCCCATAGAAGCGACTTTTAGCGAATCTGATTTATTCATCCGCTGAAGAAAATGGTTCAATTTAATAATTTAATATATATTATAGGGGATATTTTCAATATATTCTAGCACAGGATAGCTTAAAACAGGCTGAAAGTAAAGCAGAATGCGCCTTAAGCGCATTCTGCTTTACTTTCAACCTGCTTTAAGTAGTAACCTATTTTCAATTCTAGAAATAGGCTATCAGGTAAAGGGTTAATGACTGTTTCAAAGCATGTGTCATTACATTGCTTGAATATACGGAAACAAATGTAAGACATAAATAAACCACTTAATTAGTGATACAAAAACCACTGCAAAGCTAAATACCTGTTTTACTTATTTAACGGGTTCACAGAGGAAACACTGTGAAAATGAATTTGAACGATACTGTGTTTGATCTTTCACAAGTGCAATGTAGTTGGACTGGAAAATAGACTCCAATAAGTATCTAGGAAGTGTGTGTGGCACAGTGACAAATCCCAGTACTTTAATGAAGTCCAATCATTTGATGAAAGACCTAGGCACAAATGAAAAAGTGACTTTATCAGATGAGAGAGATGTTGTATCTCCAATTGAATGTGAGCTGCTACAGCAATGTCCTTCCTGTTCGGGTTCGTGGAACAAACAGACACAGAGGATACAAAGTCGTAAACATTGAGTTCTGGTGTATCGTAGACAGTTGGGCTATGATCCCGATTATGCACAGCTGTAATATTCCCCCAACTTGTAATGTTCTATGATAACTTTTATCAAAATCAAGAGGTCGACCCAAGAAGGAGTTTCCTGTTAAGCAATCAAGACAATATATTAATTATGCCGCTGCTCTGATAAGTGACGATGAGCGACATTCGGCATGAATAAGTGATGTTCATATGATGGCAAGGGAGGTCATGTGCCATCACAGTTCTAAAAAGAAGTTTAAATAATTTCTAAATAGGGATAATAGTATTCTAGATAAAGTTACTAAATCAGACCAAGAATATTTGCAATCTGGAATATTCTTAAGGAAAATGTCCAAAAACCAATGCTCTTACATTTATACATGTAATAACTCTGTTTTACTTTTAGGTGCAATGAGAAGTGAAATAACAGTCTGTTTGTTCAAGACTGCTTCCTGCGACAGAATTTTGGAAGTCATTGGGAAAAGGGAAAGCGCCTCACTAGGGTTCTTGGTATTAAAATTCTGACAGGTTCTAAAAAGGTTATTAATATTCTGAACCGTTTGAGTCATCGCATAAACCACATGGCAGTAGAAGAACTGAAATCTAAATTAGCGACAGAATTAAGTGAGTGTAAAATGTCAACTCCTAATATATTATTACAACTGGTTTGACAACTGGTCTGGCGTTAGACAATTTTGACCAGTTCTTCTACTCACATGTAGTTTATGCTATGACACATATGGTTAAGAATATTAATAATCTTTCTAGAAAGGTTAGACTTTTGATTCCAAGACCCATAGCGAGTTGCTTTCTTGTTGTTTTTTTGTCCATGACTTGCAGCAAACACTATGTCACAGGAAAAGTATTGACCAAACAGGTTGTTCTTTCACTTGTTACTGTACCTAATAGGAAAGCAATTGTCCATGTATATGTAAGAGTATAAACGTGTTATATATGTCAACAGTATAGACATACTATAGTTACACAGAATATTTTGTTACATATTCCTGGGTGAAAATTAAAACCTACAACCAGATGCTTTTATAAATCTTTAAAAGTAAAAGAAAGCAAGATGTATCAATTGACAAATCATCTTATCAAAGTTGCTAATATTATAAAGGTTGGTTGCCAACATTTACTAGCACTTAGCTCATATCATATAAAACCCACACTATATAAACTCATAGTATATAACTTTCATTTGCTGTAACTAGCCTGCAATGACTATCAGTCTAGCGGTTGAGCCTGTGTATAGCACATTTAAGAATAACTTAAAGTCGTCTTGTAGCTCAGTTTGACCCTTCACTAGAGCTTAGACGGTTAAGGGTTCAGGTAGTTAATTGACTTTTTCTAGGTCTTTGATTGAGACTTGCCAATAAAATGTTGCCAGTACAATTGAATTGTAGTCAAACTTTGCCCTTTTGACCGTATTTCCTTCTATTAGATTTGCACTCGATACAATAGTTCCACTATTGTTAGATCTTTGAATGAACTTCAATTTTTGCAAGAAAATCCTGTCACCCAGACTTCAAGCCTGTGAGGATATTGCCACCTTCATTTAGAATATTAATGTAGCATATATGAAAGGAAGTTAAAATCGCAATGCCTTCGGAGTCTATTAGTATTTCAGACACATGATCCTTGAGAACATCTCATACATGGTCAGATTGCGAAGAATCTTGATTTGATTTAGTTACTTTCTCTATAATACTATGATCCCTATTTACAGTTTATTTAAAGTTCCTCTTACAACTGCAATGGCACATGCCACCCCTTGCACTCATAGGACGCTTATTGTCACTTCTCGGAGCAGCATCATAATCATATTGTCTTAATTGCTTCCATTGTTTGGCATTTTCCCGCATACTCCTTCTTGGATTGACCCCTTGGTTTTGAAAAGTTATAATAGAACATACCGGTTGGGAAATATAACATTGCCATACTGTCTTCGATAGTCAAAAATGCAATGCATCTTATGATCTAGCCACAGCAGTGACATTGTTATAGCAGCTCACATGATAACCTATGGAATCATTAAATGATGCTGAAAAAATAATGGACGCATATTTGGAGACATGGCTTTTCTCTTGACTGATAAAATCACATTTATTTTATTTGTGCCCAGGTCTTTTCATTAAAGATTTGACTTCACTTAAGCACTGGATTTTGTCAATGAACCGGACACAATTCCTCGATTTATTGGTGCCCATCTTCTTATCTAACTACATTGCCTTTGTAAAAAAGGAAATACAGCTTGGTTAATATCAGAGCTTCTCCTCAGAGAGTCCGTTAAATTAGTAAAACGTGTATTCAGTTTCGGGGCGCTTTTTAACCATTAAGTGGTTAACTTAAGCCCCATGTTTGTTTCCGTAGATTTAAAAAAAATGCTACTGACCCATTCTTTGAAAAACTTATTAAACCTCCTGCTTGATATACCATGCTACAGCCAGATAAGACGTATATTCTCCATTTATATACAATCAACTGAAAATAACAATTTCCACTAACTCGCGAAAACTAGTGATAAATATGTTTTTATGTACATTACATACCCGGGAACAAAAAATGGGCTTTTATACTGAGCTACACATTTTATAAAATTATTTTGATACTAAGTAATAATAAATGGGTTCAACACTTGTAAAGAAATATCCACTTTATTGGCTCCTATATCTTAAAATTTATCCAAATCAGACAAAATCAATCTTGACCAAATAAACATGCACTTTGATTGTATGGTGGTCAAAACAGGCCACTAATTATCCTGTAAAAGCATTATCAACTTCAGCATTTATCAGCATGAGCTATGTTTGGCACAATGACATGGAAAGACACAAACAAAAGAAACATTTTTGCATAACCTTTCAAATCAAGAAAATCTATATTTGTAAAAATTAGTCAAAAAAGGGGGAATGAACGGCAGCCATTTTGGATTATATCAGCACTGGGTGACAGGAACCAGTCTAAAAAAAAGGCCAACCCAATTTTTCAGTTTATATTCAATAAGAATTAACTAAAATTGTTTACATAAAAATCAATAACAGTCAATAAAAGTGGTTGAATTGCTCGAAAAGCATAATAGTTACTAAAAATAGCCATTTGGCAGCCATTTTAGATTTCAATGAGTCTGAAATTATCCTAAAACATTTTCAAAATATGTATTTGGGTAAACTTCTTTAATAATTGCTTAAAACCCCCATTTTAAATCTCTAACAAATAAAATGAAAGCCTCAAATAAGAAATTTTATGTTAGTAGAAATTTATAAAGTAGGTATACACGGCCGCCATTTTGGATTATTTCAGCATTGGATTACAGGAAACAAATTAAATAAAAGCTAGAATGATTTCTTAATTAATGTCCAATAAGAATCAACTAAAATTGTTCGATATGAGTATCAATTGTAGTCAATATAAGTAACTTTATCGCTCGAAAAGCTTAAATGTTACTAAAAATAGCCATTTGGGCGGCCATTTTGGATTTCAGTCAGTCTAAAACTAACTTAAAACATTTTCAAAATTTGTATTTAGGTAAACTACATTGATAATTGCTAACAAAATACCACTTTTAAATCTGTAACACATGAAATAAAAGCCCAATAAGAATGTCATTTTTTGCTTAAAATTCCAAGGGCAGACAACTTTAACCTCAATTATCTCCCCTTATCACTACCTAAATACGCGTCAGACGATTGTTTCCGAACTCCTGAGGAAATATGCTATAAGATAGTACCAAAAGGTTGTATGGTCCTTTCACCGCAAATAAAAGTGGTCTACAGCTTAGACTACTATGAGTCTTCATTGAAAATGGTTAGGCAGTAAATTTATCAAATGTCTATGGAGGGTGAAATGTGTTCCATTTCGAGGAGCTTCAGGTTTTAGGAGATTTCACGTTTGTTTTGTTTGTTAACGCCCGTTTCTGCCATCTATGGGCTAATCGGACGCCCCAGAGAGAGGGAAGCAGATACAGAGAACCCGGGCGCGATGCCCTACTCTTATTATCGAAAGAGTTCTCTGGTTCTTTTCGATGCCAAGCGTAAAACACTCACACATCGGACCTCGGTTTATAAAGTCTCATCCGAAGGACTTGGTCCGGCGGGGGATTGAATTCGCAACCCCTCACGTCGTAAGCGGGTGCTTTAAATACCCCTCGACTACGTCCGCCGGTCAGAGATGTGCATGTAACCCTTTCATTATCAATGACGTCATACAGCGCATTTAACAACAATATGGAAGCAGACGACACTATGGCGGTGAAGGGATAAAAACCTCACGATAAACTTGATCATGAAAGGGTTACAAAAGGAGAGTCGCAGCTCTTAAAATTTTGGGCTAAAGCTTAGGACTGAGCAGTGAACCCTTACCCCTGAAATACTCTTTCTCAGACCTCAAAGCAAAAACTTTTTTCCCCCTCCCAATCCAGACTAAGTACTCGTAAATTGAGGTTTTAATGTTTAAACATTTATATAGGATTTTGTTCGACTTCGTTATGAGTTATCACAAATCAATTGTAGAAATATGTGTCATTTCGACCTGAACGTTTCTATTGTACTATAATATATTATACATGTACATGTACGCGCATGTTTTATCAATTATAAATGCACTATAATAACACAAAGAGACAAAGTAGATTTACATGCTTGGCTATGCAGTATGTTATCAACGATCAGTACGTTTTGAACCGTTTGTACTATTAATGATATTACAGTGCTCCCACTCCACAACGACACACAATTAGAGATAGAGATTGTGTTTGTTGTTCGGAGGAAGTGGTTATAGGGAGGGAAATTAAGACTTGGCTTACATTTGCAAACAGCTTGAATCCATATTTGACGCTGCGTAATGCGTAATGCGGCGTCTAATCTGGATTCAAGCTCTTTGCCACTTTTCATTATTCGTATTCTATTAAATGTCCACTTATATGTAACTTTAAGATAAAACAGCAGACGACAATTTAAGCAGACTATATTGCAGCAGTAAAAACGTTCCACAGTATTGTCCTGTTTAGGGAACTACGGCAAGGGTCGTTGTAAGGAGGGAATCGTTGTTTGGAGGGCCGTTGTAGGGAGGAAACACTGTATTACCATACATTGTAGTATTGTTATAGATGTACAGGTATAGCTAGCCCTTCTCCTGCTCAGCTGAACACATGACTAGAATTTACAGTTTGGAATCCAGACTTGATGATGATTAACTTGGCGTGTGATCAGGATCCAAACAATTTTGACGAACGCTTTTCACGACTACAGTCAATTCTGTGTTAATCGACCAATGAATGAAGATGCATTATGATTATTAACCCTTTCACTTTCAATGACGTCGTGAAGCGTATTTGCATTTACAGTTTTGATCCTGAGTAACGCGTCGTCTGATCAGGATCGAAGCTGTTTGACACTTGTTTTGAAATTACGTCGGTTATACTGCCTTAAATCTAACGTTGAAACGATTTTGCAGACAACAATATTGAAGCAGACGACAATATGGCGGTGAAGAGGTAAAAACGACGCGATGAATTTGTTCATGAAAGGGTTATTAAGAGACCAATGAATGAAGATGCAATGTGAGGAGATCGTTTTAATATTATTAATGCTAACTTCTACCAACTCCACTCGAACTTGTTAACATAGGATCTGGATCAAACGCATGGTTACTCAGGGTCTGATCAGAGTTGCAAACTGTATGATTCCTGCAAGAATGTTTGTTCAGTCAATTTAAACTAATATTGACACATTAGTATAAGAGTTAAGAGAATAAAGTTGAGTAATGTGCATTGGTTAAAAAAGTTAATGTTTAACCCTTTACCCAATAAATACGCCCTTTAAGTCTTAAATTATTTCCTCCACTGAAGAAAACAGTTCCAATTTATACAACATGAAACTGTTTCATCACAAATATTTTCTGTATTGTAGTAGATGGTAGTTTAAAGCAGGCTGAAAGTAAAGCAGAATGCGCCTTAAGGCGCATTCTGCTTTACTATCGACCTGTTTTAAGTGGTTAAATATTTTCAAAATCAGAAATGGGTAAAGTGGTAATGGGTTAGAATAAGATTTATATTACAGTCGTGCATGTGTTAAACGCCCACTGAGTGAAGAAACATGTCGTGGTCTCTTCATGCAGGACAAAGAAATGCAGAAAACTGCTATAGAATGTAGATAACTCCCATACTACATGTACTATTTTTGTCCTCTATAAACACTTGAAAAGTATCATATTTTGAGTGGTCGTTTAGTACATTGAGCCCTAGCGACGAGTATACTCGTCTTTCAGGAACAAGTGTACCTGTATAGAGCACATTTGTTCCATACAAACATTGTAGACCCATATCAGACGGCCCCTAAAGCAGGTCTCTGATCAGGGTTTGTACTGGTAATCATTTTGAAATAAACTGTAAAAACAACCCTGTATAATCAAAACAGGAAATAAGACAAACTGGAATTTTCCATTGAAAGTTTAAGGGGTGAATGAGTTAATACGAGGTTACAATAAAATGAAGATTGGATTATATGACGCCTTTCATCTACACAGAAACGTTTTTTTTTATATTATATTTATTTCTAAACCTATTCAACAATTGTCGTTTGTTCTTATTTCTCTCTGTTATGTAGTTTGGCCTCATTTATATTATAAAGACGACGTGGTACGCGGCGTTTGGTCAGGATCCGAACTACAGTAAAACCTCTCTATAACGGCCACTAAATTGTGTAAATTATTTTTTGTTTATGACAGGTGACTGCTTAAAGCAAGGTGACAGTTAAACAGAAAGCTCCTGTAGGAGCTTTCTGTTTCACTGTCACTTTGCTTTAAGCTGTTACCTGTCTTTTATATATATAATTAACAATTATTTAAGTGGTCGTTATAGACAGGTTTTACTGTATTTGCAAATAACCATTGTACTAGGGGTAAGGCAATGAATGGGGTTAAATCGAAACAAACATGTAGCTGTAATTCTAGGAAAGACACTCCTTTATCTGAAGTTCTTTTGTGTTTACTTACCGCGGTATAAAATTACCTTTATGAACATTGTTTGTGTTAAGGTAAATAAAATTTGATTTGAATTGAATCGCATAATTCGCATACGATTTTGTCGAATTTTCCCGTATTCTAAATTTCAAAAGTGGCTCAGTCACGTATATGTTCGACTGAATTGAAATCTATTTGCAGAAAATCATGTTATTTTGACTTTGTGTTATCGATAACTGTATAACAAATCGAATTTATATAGACCAACACTAGCTTCGGGCGTATTTGTGATCTAAACTGTCTATAATGATATTTTCAGTACGTAAAACCAGATATATCAAATCTTGGAAAAGCTGCAGACGACAAGTTTTTGCAGACGAAAATTAATTAGCTGCAAAATGTATTAATTAAATACTGCTTAAATCAGACATTTAACCCAAGCTAAATTAACAACCACCTAAAATACTCAAGTTCATGTGACTTGATACATACCCATTTAACAATCCTCTGTTTTTTCCATTGCACATATCTCATTTTTAATTAATCCTTATTTCGTGTGAAATCTAACCACTTCCAGCAAACGCTATGATTAATGTTCTTGTCTCTTTTAGACATGCGAACACTCTATCCTTGAAAGTCTCTGATCTGTAATATATCCTAATAGCTCAAGCCCATTTGCATAAATCAATGGGTAACAATGGGACGGGTTTGTGAAATAATAAAACGTTATAGGTGTATTTATAGTAAATAGAAAAGAATGGTATACAGTGCATGATTCACGATATACCCGGTATTGATTATTTTTCAAAGAATTAACACAATTTGTTCCCTGTTAATAATCAGGTTTATAGCATTTTCTGAAATGATCTAATTAATATGCATTAAGATATACATTTTTAAGGTATCGTGGCATAACCCTTATCCCTCCAAGCGCGACTTAACTGGTGCTTTAGAACAGGTTGGATCCCGATCAGACACTGAGTAGTACGGCGTCTGATCGGTATCAAAAAACATTTTGACACATGTAAAGAAGTTTCTGTACCATAAAACGACATATTTAGACGCCAATGATACTACCTTGTAGACTTTCTGATCTCTGCACGTCGGTACGTTCAAGCTTTAGCACGTTTGGATCTGACGTCTGCAGAATTTGTCGTCTGCAATAATTCTCTGGTTTTATTTATCTGCATTTTCCTTCAAAAATATCATCAGAGTATACAATAGATTAGATCTCATCATCTGGATCCAAGCTGTTTGCAGCAACAGTTACTATCTCGTATTTTCCCGTAGATCTATAGCGGTGCGAAATATAAGCAAACCAAGACGTCGACTTGATTTTCGTCTGCAAAGATTTGCATATTAACCCCTTCACTGACTTACCTCGAGTTCAATGGCTATTTTCGAACTGTTTGGATGCTGATCAGACGCAACGTAACGCGGCGTCCCATCAGCATCATAACTGTTTGACACTCAATTATAGATTTCTTAGGTCAAAATAACTAAAATTTAAATTTGAGAAATAAAAGCAGAAGACAGTTTTTCAAAGCTGTTAACGTTATACAGTGGAGAATCTGTTATTCTTTCCCAATAAACGCGTTTACGCTAAATCTATTATTTGCAGTGCAAACAGTTTGGAGCCAGATCAGACGCCGGGTAACCCGGCGTCTGATCAGGCTCCAAACTGTTTGCCACCAAGATAAACAAGAATTATCAGAATTGTCTAAAAGTTGTTCTTTTCTACGTTTTAGCGCTTTGCGTTTGCGTACGTTTGCGTTTAAACGGGAAAGAATAACAGATTCTCCACTGTAGCAGTGAAGGGGTTGTTTTAAATGCTTTTTTAACGAAAGAAACAATTAGTCTTACGCGGTGTTAACACTTATATTACTCTGTTGCAATAACGTCTGCTTTAAAATTGTTCCCGATAGATTTTCAAATTTACTTGATAACATAACAGTGAACAGGTTAACCCACTACTCTATATATATACCTTTTTACACATTTGATCTGTTCCTTCACTGAAGAAAATAGTTGAAATTTCCACAGCCATGAATATGCAACATAACAAGTATTTTCTATATCATAGCAGAAGGTGGCTTAAAGCAGGCTGAAAGTAAAGCAGAATGTGCCGTAATGCACATCCTGCCTTACTTTCAACCTGCTTTAAGTGGTCAACTGTCTTCAATACTTAGAAACAGGTTATGGGGTAAAGGATTAAAAGAAAGTGGTGACTTAAAGCAGAATGAACTCTAAAAAAGCTAGAAGCTAGCGTTCTTTTATATACGTGGTCGCTAAGACCAGAGTAAAGCAGAAGTCTCCTATAAAAGCTTTCTGCATTAAGCATATACTTATATATGTCTTTGAGAGTCCTATCCTACTTGAAAGTGAGATTTCTGCATCTGTTTATCCAGCATTAACCCCTTCACTGCCGTGACGTCATAAATTTCAAACATTTGTCGTCTGCTTTTATTTCTTAAATTTTGATATTTGCTATTTTGACTGAAGAAATATTGAAATGAGTGTCAAACAGTTTGGATCCTGTTCAGACGCCGCGTAACGCGGCGTCTGATCAGGATCCAAACTGTTTGCAAAAAACTGTTGTGCTCGGGGTAAGGCAGTGAAGGAGTTAACCCATCTCTAACCAAGTTCCTGTTTATGTAGATAAATAGGTTGAAAGTAAAACAGAATGTGCTTTAAATTCTGCTTCACTGTCGGTCGGCATCAAGCTACAACATGCTAGGAAGTAAAAAAAAATATTTTCATAGTGCGTATCTATAACTGTATAAAGTCTGACTCATATCTTCAGTAGAGGAACAAGTAAATGGCGTAAAAATGTGTATTTATGAAGTAGACAAAATGGCTTATTGATATTCAATTGAGTGGTTGATTGATACGCGATTGATTGTACAGTCGAACTTCGTTATCTCGAACTCGCTCAACTCGAATTATCCGACATTTCGAAACATGTATTTGCCTTATTTCAAGCTTGGTTTAGGTGAACATGCCCGTGTTTCAAAGTTAAAACGCGGCTATGCCGCGTTTTAACTTTGAAATACGGATATGTTCGACTTAATCGAGTCGAGATATCGAAGTTCGACTGTATAAGTATACACTTTTATTATATAGATATACAATCGGTCTTTTGATTAACGCAGTAGACATTTGAAACTTTTCGTGCAGACGATGTCCTTTGTATTAACCCCTTCACTGCCACAATACCGTCAGCTTAAGATGTCGTCTGCTTGTATTTCTCAAACTTAAAGTTTGAAGTATTTTAACAGTTCTAAGAGACATCGAGATGACTATCAAACAGTTTGTATTGAGTCGAGTAACTCAGTATCTGGTCTAGATCCAAACTGTTTGAAAATGCTAGTGTAGTCGATCATGCTAGTGGAGGGTTACAGTGGAGAATCTGTTATTCTTTCCCGTTTAAACGCAAACTTACGCAAACGCAAAGCACTAAAACGTAAAAAAGAACAACTTTTGGACAATTCTGATAATTCTTGTTTATCTTGTGGCAAACAGTTTGGAGCCTAATCAGACGCCGGGTTACCCGGCGTCTGATCTGGCTCCAAACTGTTTGCACTGCAAATAATAGTTTTAGCGTAAACGCGTTTATTGAGAAAGAATAACAGATTCTCCACTGTAACCTGAATAACGTTAAATGCATACTTGATATAATTGAGCTCTTTCAATGACACAGTGAGATTTCTGCATTTGCAAGCGATATTTGTTAAAGTAAAAATGAAAAAATAAAAAATAAATCTGAATTCGAAAATAATGAGGGTGACAATTTCACCCTTCACAATGCTCAATCATAGGTTGCAAGCAATAGGACCCAGATGAGACGCATACTAAGACGGCGTCTCATCTGGATCCAAACTGTTTTAGCTCATTTGATAGTTTCTGCTGATAAATAAAAACTTAGAGATGTTGCAAACTACAACTTTTGTAGACAATAACAGTGTGTGTTGGGTGATAAGCAGACGATTAGGTACAGTGGAGAATGTGCTATTCTTTCCCAAAAAACGCGTTTACTCTAAAACTATTATTTCCTTTGCAAACAGTTTGGAGCCAGATCAGACGCCGGGTTACCCGGCGTCTGATCAGGCTCTAAACTGTTTGCCACCAAGATAGACATGAAATATCAGAATTGTCCAAAAGTTGTTCTTTTCTACGTTTTAGTGATTTGCGTTTGCGTACGTTTGCGTTTAAACGGGAAAGAATAACAGATTCTCCACTGTACATGTATCTATATGGCATTTAAAGGGTTTGATGAAAGATGAGAATTAATTTTTCAATACAGCGCGGAGCTTAATTTCAATAAATCTGCAGAACTGGTCAATGCATGCTGTAATCTTTTACTACAAAGTTATGTCGTCTGCTTTAACACTCTTACACCGCCAAAATATCGAATGCATTGATAGTGTCGTCTGCAATTCTTTGACTGACGAAATATCGATACAAGTGTCAAACAGTTTGGATCCTGGCCAGATGCGGCGTTGCACGGCATCTGATCAGGATTCAAAATGTGTGCCAAGACGCCAAAACTTTTGGCGTCATTGACAATGAAATAATCGCTTTTACCGATAAAGTCACAACCTATTACATTTGCAAACGCTTGGAACTTGATCAGACTCAGCAGTAACCCGTCGTCTAACCAAGATGCAAAATATTTCACAATACTCTCTTATACAGTAAACATGTCAATAAAAGGATTTTTATAGAATATGCAAGAGAGAGTTTGAATGCAAACAAAATTATTGTTGAATAATAATTTATCATTGCTACAGTATTTGCTGACATTAACCCTTTGCCTGCTGGTCGCGACTTTACTGATTTTTGCAAACAGTTTGGAGCCAGATCAGACGCCGCGTTTCGCGGCGTCTGATCAGGTTCCAAACTGTTTGACACTCGTCTTTAGAATTCTTTACTAAAAAATTGTATAAATCTAGATTTAACAAATTTTGCAGACGACAATTTCGAAGCAGACGATATCCCCGCAGGATAAGGGTTAACATGCAAGTCTTTTTAAAATTTGAATATACATTTACTCTTGCGCCGCTACATGTGCCTATATGCTACTTTGCGAACAGTTTGAATCCCGTTCGTGGCATCGTATCAAATGGATGTTCGAAAACACATTACCTAAAGCCGTATTTTAATGCACGTCTGCAAAAATGCTACAGTATCAAACATGTTGCAATAACAATATTCTTTGATAAATAACACCCCCCTCAAGACAAAGATGAGACTCTTCAACAGCAATGTGAAGACTGTCCTTTTGTATGGTGCTGAGACTTGGAGAAGGACCAAACGCCTGGATCAGCGCATGCAAGGCTTTATCAACACATGCTTGAGACAGATTCTGCAGATACGATGGCCAGACAGGATCTCCAACCAGGAGCTATTGGCAAGGACAGGATAGCAACCAGTCACAGACTCCATCCTACGGAAGAAATGGAGATGGATCGGCCACACGTTGCGCAGGCCACAGCCCAACATAGCAAGACAGGCACTAGATTGGAACCATCAAGGCACCAGGCGAAGAGGAAGACCAATAAACCCCTGGCGTAGTAGAACACTCAATATTGAAAGATGTCGTGGAGAGAAGCCAAAGCCCAGTAGGTCATGGACCGAACGGAACGGCGCTCTGTGGTGAAAGTCCTATGCTCCGGTCGGAGCGAAGAGGACTAACCCTTTCCCTCATAGAAGCGCCTTTTAGCAAATTTGATTTATTCATCAATTAAAGAAAATAGTTCCAATTTATACAGTCTTGAAAATGAACCATCAGATTTTTTTCTAAATCCTAGCAGATGATAGCTTAAAGCAGCATGATAGTAAAGCAGAATGTGCCTTAAGGCACATTCTGCTTTACTTTCAACCTGCTTTATGTGGTCACCTGTCTTCAAAACTAGAAACATGCTATGGAGTAAAGGATTAAGTAAGTTAGTTGGCATTATAGAGAGGTTTTACTCTACGCTATTCTTTCCCCTTTTGAACGAACCGAGACACAGACGCAGTGCAATACAATGTAGAATAATGACAACTTTTTAAAAAAAATCTGACGATTTAAATTAAATCTGAGTGCAGTGCAAATATTTTGGAATTCATTCTTCCCCTCTGAAATGTGTCAACGTGACCTTGATTTAAGAGGCACAAACGACCAACGGGTTGATTAATAATCACTGACCGTGTAACACCGTGCTCTGTCATGGAACAGTAAAACCTCGATATCAAACCACTTCAAAAAGAGCAAATTGTTTTCGGGTTCAGGCGGAATATTACTAAAATCAGAATATAAGTATAGCAGAAGGCTTCTACATGATCTTTCTGCATTACTGATACCCTGTTTTAAGCAGTCACACGTGTCCCCTTAACATCCGAAAATACTAATATTTTAATTGGTTGTAATACTGAAGGTTTACTTACAGTGGAGAAAACGTTATTCTACCCTATAAACGCGTTTACGCTAAAACTATTATTTATACATGTATTACAAACAGTTTGGAGCCAGATCAGACGCCGGGTAACCCGGCGTCTGATCAGTCTCCAAACTGTTTGCTTCCAGGAAAAAAAATGAATTATCAGAATTGTCCAAAAGTTGCGCTTTTCTACGTTTTGGTGTTTTGCGTTTGCGTTTCGTTTCGTTTGAGTTTAAACGGGAAAGAATAACAGATTCTCCACTGTATCAATTGTCGCACGTTTTACCTAACAGCCAATCGCAGACCATTTAAACGAACAAGGAAGTAATCGATTGGCTCTGCGCATTCATTGCAAAGAATTTGATAAAAATCACTTATTCAAAATCACAGACCTCGACGAATATTGAGAAGCATATCAAAAGAATACCACTTACCTGAACAATGATAATCTAAATGTTGATTTGAGATATTTATCATAAACATGTCAAAATGAGTTGTGGAGCACCTTTACAATTAGTCCGCCACCAAAAAAGTCATGTTTATGGTCAGGTTAATGACACAAGAAATGGCCAGATTAATGTTACAATAAAAGCCCGGTTAATGTCACAAGAGATAGCCAGTTAATTTCTACGAATATACCAAAAGATCTGCGGACAGATTGTAAAGTTTACCCTAACCTTCAGTTCCTAACCCTAGGTCTTGATGGCGGACTAATTGTAAACCCTAGCCTAACAACAGTTGCAAACAGTGAAGATCTCTAAACAGATCAGAGGGCTCCAATAGGAGCCCTATGATCGGGGTTTACACTGTTTGCTAATTTAGGGAAGTTTTTATTAAACTAGCCAAAACTCCAAGTAGACTGGTTTATGTTTTGGTAACTAAAATATCAACAAGGGAATCCAATGACCCACTTTTAGTTATTGGGGTTCGAATGTACTTCGATCATCTGCCAACTGAGCTATCAAACCTATGTCGAATTACATGTACATGTACAATGAAAATGGTGGTTAATGGCCAGTTAAAAGAATGAATGTTGGTTGCTTCTCGTCCCATTGACACAAGAGGCTATTTAATGACCATGGTCAGTTAAACGACGGTTGTAGGGTTATACGTTATGACAATTTAGGTACAGTGGAGAAAACGTTATTCTTTCCCAATAAACGCGTTTACGCTAAAACTATTATTTGTAGTGCAAACAGTTTGGAGCCAAATCAGACGCCGGGTAACCCGGCGTCTGATCAGGCTCCAAACTGTTTGCCACCAGGATAAACATGAATTATCAGAATTGTTCAAAAGTTGTACTTTTCTACGTTTTAGTGCTTTGCGTTTGCGTACGTTTGCGTTAAAACGGGAAAGAATAACAGATTCTCCACTGTATACTTTCAGATTTTAATGTCAGTCTGATCCGACAAATTCGGTATACAGTACTCCCTCTCTACAATAATCCACACTGGGAGACACATATTGTGTGTGTGTGTGTTGTTCGGAGGGAAATGTTATAGGGAGGGGAATTAATACCATTAGAGTAAATTTGAAAACATTTTGAACCGAGATCAGACGCCACGTAAAGCGGCGTCTGATCTCAGTTTAAACTGTTTGTCAATCGTCTTTATGTTCCTTCTGCCAAAATGTCCCCTGCCTAAAATGACATAGACACAACATACGAAGAAGTGTGCAGTAAAGCTAGAGAAACACTGTATACGGACATTTCTTATAAAACTACTTCCTAATATAGCTTGTTCAAGGAAACGCCGGTGTAATGACTAAAAGAGTACCTTTCTAAAAAGTATCCCCAGGAGGAATGTTTTCGACGTAGAGAATGTCCTTGGGTTTTGATTCGTCAACGAAATAAGTCCCCAGTGAAAAAATGAGGCTAGAAGACACTTTTCTGAGTCGAAAAATGACCCTGGGACACAATATATATATATATATATAATCGGGGGTGGGGGTGGGCGGGGACACACTTCACCATTAAAACCGCCAGGTAATCCATGGTGGAATAACAGCTTATTTCAACTATGGTCAAAGTTTCTCAAATAAAAAATTTCAAAAGGCCGAGAGCTTCTATGGAACAAACTCTTTGATGATCAAATGTTAACAGCTATACAAACATTGTATTCTTCTGTATCGTCAGAGTAAATTCACGATGCACTGACTAGTTCGATGTAAGATCAGGCCTACGACAAGGATATATTGTATCTCCATTGTTGTTTAATTTGTTCATTAATGACCTCGTTTTATATCTGAAGTCTTTAGAGATTGGCACACAATATGCATTGGCAAACCGTGTTGTACGCGGATGATATAGAGGATAATTGTTGTTTTTTTTCAGTATAAGATAGAAATTTAATCCATTGAGTGAAAATCAGATGTTATATTTTCACGAGTGGCGAAGCCACGAGTGAAAATATAACAGTCTGATTTTCACGAATTGGATTAAATTCGATCTTATACTGAAAAAATACAATTATTCTATTTATTTATGCGTTGAAGCCACTTTTTAAACGAAATTGTTCGACAATTGTGAAAGCGAAAGTACATGATTTACTCCGTGTTGAGCCCCAAGTTTATATCGAACACATTTTTTCGAAACAGTTTCCCGTACGATGACGTCACTGATTTATTGATTTGACGTCATCCGAATTACGTCGTTGCTCCCGATTTTTGATTCGTGTTCTTCCGTTGGGTGGTTCGCGACAAATCAGACTGCCGGAATTTAACGATAAGACACGATTGTCCGGTTCTTGGGGAGCCCTACGGGGAAAATTCATAATAAAAGCGCCCGTGGCGATAATCCCACTGCTTAAAGCAGTGAAATTACCAAGTCATAATCCACTGCTATATCGTGGTAATCCATCGAAAAGCATAAATAAATAGAGGATAATTGTTTGTTTCAGTGTATGATGGGGTTTTCTTTCATCGAGTGAAAAGCAAGGGTTATATTTTCACGAGTGGCGAAGCCACGAGTGAAAATATTACCCTTGCTTTTCACGAGATGAAAGAAAACCCCATCATACACTGAAACAAACAATTATTCTATTTCTTTTATGCTTTTTAATAGAGAAACATTGATCTAAAGCCGCCAATTACGCTTTGGCTATGTCAAATACCCCGTGGTGAGCCTCTCAAACCGATGTGCTCCAGACTTTGTGTCAATTTCATGGCGTAGTAATCTGCACGCGCTACACCTTGACAGCCATTTTTAGACATTTCTGGAGGCCATGTTTTGTTCGATTCAATTGGAAAGTTCATTTTTTGGATTAAAAGAGGAATGATTGGCATTGTTGAGGTAGGTGTATTTAATCACACTTAAATATTTCACATAACAAGACAGACTTTTCCCTGTGTCATTTTATAATGACTTCCGGTTCCGGTTATGAAGCTCGGACATGAAAAATTTTCGCATCGTGCATCTTAATATAAAATCGACAATCATCTAAGAAATTTCAAGAAAATACAACGAACAACTTACGCTATAATGAAGAGGACAATCTAATTTACATTTCGGACAAAAAATTTGCAGAGGAAAACTTAAATTTACGACAAAATAGGATAATTTAGAATAGCCGCGCCGGGAGCTGATGATCGCCATTTTGGATTGAAAAAAAATTCTCGTGGGTTGAGCTGCAAGGGTTGCCTTGCGCCAACAAAAATCAACTTTATTCTCTTTGGAATCAAAATTAACGTTATCTGTAATTGATTAGATCAACTATTTTAATAAAATATCGTGCAGGTAAGCTGCAAGGGTTGCCTTGCGCTACCGCGGACACTGAAAAGTGCATAATCATTGTATCTAAGTAACTATAAAGTGGAGACTGTCTGATGGAAAAAGTCAAAATTTTACGTGTGCCAAGTGCGAGGTAAGACTTTTCTATTTCCCTGAATTTAATGACAACATTTTCCCATGACGGATAAGAGCCTGAAGAAAACATTGGAGAAATTGAGGACGAGCGTTGACCAGAAGTTAAGGGAGGGAGAAGAACCAAGAAGTATCATCATCTTCGCAGATAGCAAGGGAAGGTACCTCCAAAGGTTTGCCGATACTATTCCAACAGAGATTAAGCACAGGGTTCACTGGTGGTGTAAAGGGGGAGCTAAACTAAGAGGGTCAATCAACTGGGTGAGGCGAAATTTTGATAGAAAAACAAGCAATCTAATCAACCCAATAGTATACCTCTAGTTTGGGACATGTGACTTAACAATTAAAGATCAAAGTGGACAAATCATACTCCACTCGAGGGATAATTCAAAAGTAGAGGAGATAGTAGAACTATACAAGGAGTTTAAGTCCTTCTTTACATCCAAGGGGTGCACTGTTGTAATCGCTGAAATAACCTACTATTCGATAACGCAGTGGAACAATATTACTGGCCATAGGGGAAACTGGTCGGAAGAAGACAGTCTGCTGATAAATCAAATAAAGGAGCTGAACAAACAAGTCGAGAGTATCAACACCCATTCAAATGTAATAACTCCAAAGTTTAATGTAGACTTGATAAAAGCGAGGTCAACAAGTAGAGGGACACATTACCATATAAATTGGACTAAGCTGACAGACGGCTTACATCCAGGTCCACAGGCTACTCGTGTGTGGCTGTACAAGATCCTACATGGTTCTATGATAAATTAATCACTGCAAGACCTAATTCTGTATCTGTCTAGGGATCGCTGCTGCAAAGGTTGCTTTGCGCTCCATAAGTCAAGGACAATCAGGTTACTGGTATCAAAAAATTAAAAATAGATAAAAGAAATAGCTGCCTAGTAAATAGCGGGTATATTTAAGCAAAAATAGAAGTAATCTGCAAAGGTTGCTTTGCGCTGTTTACAAGATCAGAAGTGAAAATAATAGGTTAAGCTATAAAAGTATACGATACTAAAGAAAAAGTATAAAAACATAATCATTATTGTGCTCCATCCTACGTCACAGATAGTTGTTAAAATTAAAAATCGCCGAAAGTCAATTAATAAAATAAAAAAATCAAAATATTAGGTAAAGGAAAAAAAACAAAAAAACATACAAAAACAGGTCACAGGTAGTTGTTGGCAAACAAACCAATAGAAAAGAAATCGTAAGAACAAAACTCTAAATAAAAAATAAAAATAAAAAATCAATTTAAATATAGCTGCAAGGATTGCTTTGCGCTATACACATAAGATATAAAATGGCGGATGCAAATCAAGAAAAAAGGAAAAGCAGAGTTACTAAGGGTAGATCAAACAACAACTCAAGAAACAACTCGAGAAACAATTCACCAATGGCGACAGGAATGGAACAAAATAATGATGATACGTGGACCTGTATGGTATGTAAAAAGCCCTTCTCCAATCAGGAAGATAAACTCTTAGAATGCCAAAGATGTAAAGAGCACTACTGCATCAAATGCCTAGGAAAAACAGAAGAGGAATATGAATGGATGGCGAAAAGTGACAGTATGTGGTTCTGCACACAATGTCGGGAGAAGGTGGAACGCAACATAGTGATCGACAAAAACATTGAAGACAGATGCAAGGAGATGGCTAAAGCTTTCGAAGACAGAATAAAGAACCTGGAAGATGAGATGAAACAAAAATGTGACGAAGATAAAGTAAAAGAAATTGTACGAGAGGAACTAAAGGAGCAACAACACCTCCAACCCACATCGGCAGAAGGCGCAAATAATTCAGATCAAATTAATTCGATTGTCAGTGAAATAAACGAGAGGAGGAGCAGAGAAAATAACATTATTATCCATGGGATAGAAGAAAAACTCCTTGAAACAAAAGAAAACAGAATCGCCTATGAGAAAGAAGTCATACTCAACGTTTCAGATGTGTGCGAGGCGGCACTGTCTGAAGAAGACATATTGAGAGTAAACAGAATTGGGAAATTCAGTAGAGAAAAAATCGAGGAAAACCAGATACAGATGGGAGACAATGACGAAACGAGAAAAAAGAAAGCTAAAAACAGCCGACCAATCCATGTAGTGCTGATAGACCCGAAACTGAAGAGAAATTTCTTTAAGGGAGGTAATAAACTAAAAGACTCCACATCATTTCAGCACGCACGGATAGCAAATGACCTTAAACAGTCAGAAAGGGAGAATGAAAGACGAATGCAACAGGAGGCCAGGGAAAGAGAAGAGCGCTCGGGGGAATACCGCTTCAAAGTCAGGGGCCCACCTTGGGCAAGGAAGATAGTCAAAACAACAAAATAAAAAAAAGTCGAAGACAAATGTTAATGACTGTAGTTACACAGTAAACAGTATCGATTGCTTCTATACAAATGCAGATCAATTTTTAAAAAAATTTATCGAATTTCAAGTAAGAATTAGGGACACAAAACCTAATATTATAGGAATAACTGAGGTAAAAGCAAAAAATCACAAATACAACCTAGACCCTGCAGAAGTCAAAACAAACTGGGTTAACGAGTATGAAATGTTTCATTCCAACATATCAAATGACATAGGGAGAGGAATGATTTTGTATGTACACAAATCGATAAAAGCAGAAGAGGTTTCATTGGCAATAGAGTTCAACGAACATTTATTCATCAAAATTCAAACAACTGCTAGAGAAAATCTCCTTGTGGGGCTTAAATATAGGTCACCAAGTGATCAATGTGAGGATAAACATGAAAAACTAAGGAAAATTATGGATACAGTTTCAAATTTGAACTACACACACCGCTTAATTATGGGAGATTTCAACTACCCAAACATAAACTGGGAATTGAACATAGCAAAAAATGAAAATTCATACGAACAAAAATTTGTAGAATGTCTCCAAGATAAATACTTATCGCAACACATTACGAAACCTACAAGGTGGAGAGGTACAGACGAACCTAATACCCTTGACCTTATTATAACACAAGACGAAGAAGCAATCGAAGATATAGAATACCAAAGTCCAATTGGCAAAAGTGACCATTGTGTAATTACCTTTAAATATGTGTGTAACGCAGTCATGAGTAACATTAAAAAAATTAGGAAAAACTACAACAAAGCAAACTATGAAGAGATCAAAAAAGAATTAGGGCAAATAAATTGAGGAAAAAGAGCTAAATCAAGCAACACTAAATACAAATGAAATGTGGGTAAAATTTAGGGGTAAAATTCAGGAAATCGAATCTAAACATGTCCCTACAAACTCATTATCCACAAAAACAAAAGACAGAGTACCCATTGATAAGAAAACAATAGAACTTATTAAAGAGAAAAATAGGCTGTCTAGAAAATTCGTCCAAACAAAAGATCCAGACGTAAGGAAGAAATATAACAGCACAAGAAATAAAGTAACTAAAGCGGTTAGAAAAGCAAGGAAATGCTATGAGGAAAGTATCGCTAATGAAGCCAAAAGTAACCCAAAAAAGATATGGCAGTACATTAACTCAAAAAGTAAAACAAGACAAGGTATTAGTGAATTATGCACTGACCCAACTGACCCAAAATCAAAAAAAGTAGAAGATGACAAATCTAAAGCAGAAATATTAGGAAACTATTTTGCAACCGTATTCACAAAAGAGCCGGAGGCCGAAACACCAACACTCAAACCCAAAAAACATGCTAAGACAAATAAAACAGTAACCATAAACGAAGAAAAAATTGCAGAAGCGTTAAACATACTGAAACCAAATAAATCGCCAGGCCTTGACGAAATGCACCCATAATTCCTAAAGGAATTGAAGAATGAATTAAGCAAACCGCTGATCATAATCTTCAATAAATCAATGCAGAATAAACAAATTCCAGATGCTTGGAAAAAAGCTAGGGTAAGCGCAATTTATAAGAAAGGCAACAAAGGACTGGCGTGCAATTATCGGCCTGTCAGCTTGACATCAGTTATATGTAAAACAATGGAACGCATAATAAGGGATCATCTAATAGAACATTTCAAATCTAATAATCTATTTACAAAAAGGCAGTACGGATTCATCTCCGGAAGGTCAACCTCATTACAATTAATTAAAGTCCTTGACGAGTGGACAGAAGCCCTAGACAGGGGGACGGGGTAGACTGCGTGTACATGGACTATCAAACGGCGTTTGATACAGTCCCACACAGGAGACTCATACAAAAACTGTCAGCCTATAATGTTGACCGAACTACTATCGAGTGGATAGCGAACTATCTTAGTGAAAGAAAACAACAAGTTTGTGTAAACGGCGCAAATTCAACATGGCATAACGTCACCTCCGGAATACCCCAAGGTCTTGTTTGTGATCTTCATAAACGACCTGCCTGACCTAGTAGACTCACCAGTGTATTTGTTCGCAGATGATACAAAAATCTTTAGGCAGGTCAGGGATGAACGTGACAGACATATACTACAAAAAGACTTAGAAAAATTAACAGAATGGAGTAATAAATGGCTCCTCAAAGTTCACCCAGACAAATGTAAATTCTTGCACATTGGCAAAAAGGAACCACCAGACCGCTTCAAATATAAACTAGTCGGGAAAGAATTAGAGCAAATAGAACAGAAAAAGACATTGGAGTAATAAAAGACGATAAACTAAGTTTTGAACAACATATATGCGAAAAAGTAAAAAAGGCCAATTCCATGACAGCAATAATTAGAAGATCATTCCAAAACTTAGAACAGAAAACCTTCACGCCACTATACAAGGCCTTAGTAAGATCCCATTTAGATTACGCAAGCTCAGTCGGGTGTCCATACAAAGAAAAGTTTAATGAAATAATCGAGGGGGTACAAAGGAGAGCCACAAGACAAATTCTAGGATTCAAGGACCTAAACTACGAAGAAAGATTAAGAAAACTAAAGTTGCCGACCCTTAAATATAGAAGATACAGAGGTGACATGATAGAAGCCTACAAAATAATATAAAATAAATATGATTCACATGTTACCGGATTCTTGAAATTTAGGAAAGACTATACTGAGAGATCCTCAAACAGAGGACATTCGAAGATGCTATTTACTCAAAGGCCGAAGTACGATTTGCCAAGATACAATTTCACAGTTAGAATAATAAATCTGTGGAATAGCCTACCAGATCACGTGATCTCTGCAAATACAACTAACGCGTTCAAAAATCGCCTAGATAAACATTGGTCGAACCAAGACGTTCTGTATAACTTTAAAAGTGAAATAATTATAAACCGGACCGGAACCAACAACAAAAGTCAAGAAACAAATGAGTCTGACGAAGAGGACCTTGCAGGACCTGTGTCGGAAATCAACCATAAGTAACCATAAGTATAATTGAAAGCATAACGATTCAAATGCGGTGAGTCACCCTCGTGGCGGTTAGTTTTGTCATTTGAATTTTGACACTACACGCTGCATAGATCAAAGTTGATGTGTAAACATAAAAGGTAACTCTGCTTATCGAATAACGATCATGAACCAGTACATTACAACAACAAAAATTGGCTGTTGATCCAGATCAGTCATCGATTAAAGAGTTAAAGGGGGTTAGTTGTGCTTATTCATTCGTCGCTATCTACGTAATTATCGGATAGCATACCGGATAATACCAACTAATTAGGTGTTTTTTTTAATTCAAAATTGACTGATATGTCCATACAAGTTTCAAACAGTTTGGATCCTGATCATATGCCGCATGACGTGGCATGAATTGATCAGTATCCGAACTGTTTGCAAAGTCACCTTTTAGTGCCATTTGTGGCCAAAGTGCAAAGAGTTTAAACTATGTAAAAAAATAAATCCTATTACTTATTTAGCAAACAAACTGAAAGAAAGACGATTTGGATCTTAACGCTGATCAATGTGTGTTAACAAAACAAATAAATTTGATATTTATTGTGTGAAATGAAAATAACAATTTTAAACAAACAACAACAATAACAGCTACTGCCTAATCAGAGGTGTTAACCATTCTGACTAGAACAATCGTTGTTAACTTTTAACCCATTTCACACATTAAACATAAAGTTCCTTTGAATAAATTGAGAAGCATCAAATTCATTACACATAGCTAAGCTCGAGAACAGGAGAGTAGTAGAAATACTAAAAATTTTATGTCTCCACAAAACTCAATGTTTTGACCACTTTGTGACAGATTACAATTTCGTCTTAAAGATGATTTAAATAAGCAATCACTGCATTGACTTTGGTGGAGATTTGTTATAGTTTACATCCATGTTACGTATCTGGAGCCAATCTAGCATTATGGAAATTATTATCTAATCACTGTCACTATCAGCAAGTAGCCGAATTCTTTTATGCTTTCTTGCAACAACTGGAGATTCTGGACTTCCAATCATATTTTGAGCTATTTGCGAAAGATTTTGTGTCTCGCAGTTAAATTTGAATGTCACATTGCCATTGAAATTGGTGTTGGCAAAAACACCTGAGGGAATGCCTGGAATAGTTGGACAACTCTGAAGATTTTGCGTACTATTGGATATCTGCGGCAGCGTTGAAGTTTCTGAAGACAGAGGCACAGAATTCGAAGCTCCAGACAGAATGTGTGATATTTGGCGACTTTGATTATTGTTTATGGCACTATAATTGTTGATCGAGTGTACATTTCTGTGGCCAGAAATCTGAATGATCTGGTTAGCAGGGATGTCTTCATCTGTCAGTTTCTGCACCAGTCGTTTTCTTGCACTGAAATATATAAAATGCCAGGATTTGAAATTGATGACAGCTCACTGCTGTGATATCTACCGTTGCTCAACACGATTTCGGATTCGGAGACATGCTGCTGTAGAGATAAAAACAGATAAACCTGATGCTATTTTGTGTTATAGGACCAGAGAGATCAGATAGCTTATTCTTTCAGGAGCATGCATTTAGTACCTCATTATGAAAATAACACTATAATGGGTTCTTTGCTGTGTGTTTCTGTTTGGACGGTTTAACCAAAAGCGAGATGAATTCAACAACACCCGCAAAGGAACAAAAATGGATTAAGGACAAAATACGGATAAAATGGTTTAAACATACAGGGCTCCAGATAAGAGGGAGTAAACTGAACAAATCCAACATGTTCTCACTTCATTTCAGCACCAAATCCTATGGTGTGACTACTCATTAGAATCGTCTCTTTGAGACGAATCTAATGAGTAGTGACACCATAGGGTTTAATGCAGAAATAAAGATTAAAGTTTTTGAAATACTCCCCTTATCTGCAGCTCTGACATACGGTAGTTGCAAATTTGGAGTGAATATTATTTCAAAATCAATATTTTTATTTACCTGTATGGGGTAATTCTTGAATCATCTATTCCGGCATCTTTTTTCATCTCATTCATGATGTTGTAAATCTTGTTAATACCCATCGGCGTTTTCTTGAACCATTGCATGCCATTGTCATTTGGTGATAACAGGAATGGGCTTTCTGTGTCCAACATTTCTTGGGGTCTTTTGTCTCTATATGTCCTGTACAGGTGAACAGGGTCTTTTTGGGGCTGGCCTGGTAAGGCATAGGCTCTTGGTTTGACAAGTCTACAAATATAATATAAGAAAAAAATAAAAAAAAATACTGTTGTAATTCAATTTAAAGAATCGGCTCTTTTTATGGCTTTGTGGAAGGGTATCGGGTTATTTCGAAAGGGAAATTTCGGTTCGTAAATTATCGAAACAGGGATATTTAAAATATTTTAAATGTATTTTACATTGCATTCATTTGTTTTTTTTTAATGGGGAGGAGGGTTCAAAAAGGTGTAAAATACATGCTTTTCAAAGAGCGGAAAGAGGCCAATAACCATAAAATGGGCCTGGAAAAGTTTTTTATTATCTATTTAAATACGTCACTTAAATCACTTGATGCGAAAAGGGCTCATCAGCATATGAATTAAGAATAAAAAATAGTTCCCAAAAGTTATAATTCACTGTAGATTATGACAATATAATATAAATCACTGTAGATTATGACAGTATAATCTACTGAGAAAACTCTATAGTTCACTGCTTACAGCGCTTAGCATAAAAGTGACGAATATACTAAGTAGTTGAGGCTATACATTTATTTTTAATGATTTGATAAGTTCTTCAGTTCATTTGCAAATCAAATCAAATAAATTTTATTTTGAGTCGGCAAGACATAAAACAGTGAACATAAGCTGCAAAGCTTTTTAACCGACTAACAAACAATTGTAAGCAAACATTTTTTTAAACAATACCGGTAGTAATTAAAAGAGTTTAACAAAGGATGTGCTAGAGATAATTTGCATCTTTAAAATGAGGCAAGTTTATAAAGGAGGATAAAGTAAAGGAATGGAGACAGAGGAGTGAGAGGACACATAAAGCTGCTGCGCAGATATTGTTATGTTATCATATTATGAACATTCTCAAATGGTATTGTCAGTACACTGTCTGTAAACTACACTAGACAGATCTGACAATGCATGATATCGGATTCTTCATCACATCAAAGAGAGACAGAAAAAGGATGTCTACAACGGAAAGTAATGGTAATAACTATTTTCACACCTTGTTATTTTACTTTTAAGCCCATTTTCTGGTGTATCCACGACCCATTTTCAATGGGAAATTGCAACAAAAATTCCCAATTTTAAAAAAAAATCCCAATTTCAATTTTTTGTTTTTTTGTTGGATGTTCCGGATAGACTAAATTCAAATAAAAACAAATAAAACAAGTGAAAATAACTACTACATGCCTTTTTCTGGCAATTTAGCTTAAATATGGGAAATCAAGAACTAAATATTCAATTTCTTTCCAAATCATTTGGTTAAAACTTCTCAAATCAGACATTGGATTTTTCCCAAAATGGCAAGAAAAAGGCCTGCTTTTAAAACAATCTAAATTATCTACATTTGATATGGCATACCTGGTGTCCTTTGGATTGACGCCTGTCCTGGTTTTTGTTTGGCGCTCAGTATTTAGAACTAAATACTGTTCTCCATTTTCAGCATCAAGCTGGACAACAACATCACCCCATCTGAGAGAATGGATTTCCTTGCCTGTCCTCAGTCCAAACATTGGCGTGCAAACAAGCCACATTGAATGAAGGAGAGACCTTGGTGTCTTATCACCCAATGTATCACACTTATACATCATGTCTATGTGAAGATCAGTCAGTGTGGTAGCAGTTTTGGGTTTATTACCTAAACCTAGGCTTTTTAACTACTTCATTTTCATCTTAAGAACTTCACGCAACCTAGCAAAATCTATATCCTTCATTATGTCCATTCTGCTTTGCTTCTGTTTCAGATACCGTTCAAATGAAGATATAAAACCACGCAAGGTGGTGGGCTCGTACTCACCACCATCCTTTTTAGTAACAGAGAGCAAAAAATTGCACATGAGAGAGTTCAGCTCTTGTGGGGGTATTAGTTCAGGGTCCCTGATTTCATTTTTAGAAAAAAAGAATGTTTTGACTAGCTTCATGTCACTGTCAGTTTTCTTCTTTGTGCCTTTATTTTCATTCTCTGATAGAAATTCTTCCACATTGACTGACCTGAAGTTTCTTTGCCCCAAGTCAAAATTGCCATACTCCTGTAGATCTAGTTCCAGAACATTTATTTCTTCTACTATTTCATTTTCTTGAAAAAGCATTTCAAATGAATCATCAAATTCTGCTCTTTCATTCATTTTGAAGGGATTTTTCAGTTTGACAGATGGATCAGTTGCAGCAGACGCCCCTTTATACAAGGGAGATAATTGTGTATGGCATATTCAAATTAAAGGGAAGTAATTGAAAAAAAGTAGTTCCGGCAAAAAAATAGTTCCTAAAAGTTATAATTCACTGTAGATTATAACTTTATAATCTACTGAGAAAACTCTATAATTCACTGCTTAGCATAAAAGAAATTGTGATATTTGCTGAAAATGAAAGCGATTTACAGTACATGATTAATGACCTTCATTGGTATGTCTATTAACAGAAACAAAAGTCAAATTGATCATTTCAGACCAGAAAGTGTTCCCAGAAAATCATCATTTTTTTATATAATTATAGGTTATAAGTAGTGGATAGATAGAGATATCTAGGCTTAGTGTTAAATGAACAAATAGAGTCAAGTATTACAGCCAAGGTAGTAGCACAGAGTGTAAGCTGTGCTCTTGGTATTGTCATAGCAAAATGCAAGTCCATTGGTGACGTACCTTATAATGTTTATACATAGCTTTATGACACAAATATCTGGCCAACTATTAGTTATAAGGTCGTATTAAGGGGTCAAAAGTCGCATTTGTGTATACATGCAGTACAATATGTTTCTTTCTTGGAGTCGGTAGATATACACCTATTGCAGCCGTTACTGATGAAATGGCATGGATAGCGCAATATGTAAAACAATATAGTAAACTGTCTCTTTGTTGACCCGTCTTTCTTATATGAATAGTAATAGAGTTAAGAAACGGTTTACTTTCTGGGCGTAGTCTTTATCTAAAAGAAATTGTAAAAAAGTATTTTGTGAGCAATATGACTTATGTTCAGTATTTGTGATCTAATGCATTAATGTGATATAAATACCTCAATTCCCGAAACATACACTTGTCGACAAAACTGTATCTTTTTACAGACAAAATACTTTATACACTGGCAACAGTCAATCGATGATGCAGCATAACCATCAGGTCGAGGGGGCAACAGATAACACACAGATCCTTTTTTAAAAACGACATTTGAAGTAGAAAACTATTGTTAATTGATTATGTCTCCTCGCCATAGGGTCGAATTTAGTAAATTGGAATGTTGGGTTGCGCCCATACGAAAAGAAACCGGTCGACATGACGGTTTTGTCTGGCTGATCGTAGATGTCTGTTCTGTGGCAATATTGAGGACGATGGCCATGTTTAATTAGAACATGGCTTATATAATGACTTGAGGCAACTTCTGTTTGAAAAGGTTATTACATAAGATGAAAATTACTTAAATATGTCCAAGCAAGCTCCATTTATATTTATCTTCATCCCATCTGATATGATAAGAATAATTACCCAAATCTGCCCTATTGCTTTACAATGTCGTACTTTTAATATGTGCAATTAATACATTGTACATATTTATCTTATGTAAATTATAAATTCTTTTATTACACCTGAAAAAACAGTTGCTAATTCAATTAAGATCAATCTGACTGATATGAAGATTGTTCGTTACACTATTTCGTAATTATGCACACTATTGCGCGTTTGACCTCGGTTTTCTATTTTTTGGTGGTAACTCATATTTGAGTAAGAAGTAATGACTGTTTTGCACTTTTAAAAGCATATATAAACATAAACATAAATTAACACTTACTACTATCTATTGTCTAATAAATACGAAAGACTCAAGCATATGTGATTGTTTCATGTGATAAGATTTATATTCTCTTGTAACTCTTATAAAACTGCTATACATGTACAGTTCAGTATCTTTAATATATTCATATACATGTATATAGTTGAGTCTGACAATAAAGAGTAAATATAGATCTACAGTGGAGAATCTGTTATTCTTTCCCGTTTAAACGCAAACGTACGCAAACGCAAAGCGCTAAAACGTAGAAAAGAACAACTTTTGGACAATTCTGATAATTCATGTTTATCTTGGTGGCAAACAGTTTGGAGCCTGATCAGACGCCGGGTTACCCGGCGTCTGATCTGGCTTCAACCTGTTTGCACTGCAAATAATAGTTTTAGCGTAAACGCGTTTATTGGGAAAGAATAACAGATTCTCCATTGTACTTGTCTCCATTATAACGAGTAAACATTTGAAGTACCCACAGTAATGAGGTGATGCGGACCAGTCGCACATGGACGGTATATGAAGCATCATTATATGGCTTTAATTCTTTACCTGTCCAATTTTATCGTCTGATTTAAGCCTCTTACCGCCTAAATATCGTCTGCTTTTGTAGTATTGTCTGCAATATTTTTAAAGTCACATTTAGGCCTGTTTTGACTGAAGAAATGTCGAAACGAGTGTCAAACTGTTTGTATCCTGATCAGACGCCGCGTTAAGCGGTGTCTGATCAGGATCCAAACTGTTTGAAAAGTCGCCTTTTGGCGCCATTGGCAGTGAAAGAGTTAAGTGGACGTAAATCATTCTTAGAAACCTTAATCATCATCACTTGTCACCATCTGATCCTCTCTCCAGGTAAGATTCATGTTTCTATATCCCAATTACACGTTCTGGTGGAAATCCGTTACGAATTTAGATAATTGATAACGGGCTTTAATGATCGCTGACAATTCTTTGATGGAACAATGTGAAATAAAAGCAGACGGCAATTTTTGAAAGCAGGTGTTATTGCAGTAATAATACAGAGTTTAACTTTTCGCTGCCAAATTAATCGTGAGATTTTTACCCCCTCCACCGTTTCATTGTCTGTTGTTTTCAAATCGTTTTAAAGTAAGATTCAATGCAGTATGACTTAAAACATATCGATACGCGTGTCAAACAGTTTGGATCCTTATCAGACACCGCGTCTGATCAGGAACAAAACTGTTTGCGATTGCGTTTTATGACGTCATTGAGAGTGCAAGGGTTAATATACAACTATAATTTTTTATCTACTAATAGAATGAATCCAAATCCTTAAATATGGCAATTGATCTAGTGTCAACCTATTGGTTAATAATGTATTTGTTCTTGATTTTGTTTCTTTTAATTTTACGTAGCAGACTGCAATATCAAGCAAACAATATCTCCATATGTAACCCTACATACAGTGGAGAATCTGTTATTCTTTCCCGTTTAAACGCAAACGTACGCAAACGCAAATCACTAAAACGTAGAAAAGAACAACTTTTGGACAAGTCTGATAATTCTTGTTTATCTTGGTGGCAAACAGTTTGGAGCCTGATCAGACGCCGGGTTACCCGGTGTCTGATCTGACTCCAAACTGTTTGCACTGCAAATAATAGTTTTAGCGTAAACGCGTTTATTGGGAAAGAATAACAGATTCTCCACTGTAATATGTACTCAAATATGTATCGCTTATCCAATAAAATAATATCAAACAACCGGAGCATTTGTTCTCGTCTGACCTTATACTGTCAGTCTAACCACTATTGAATTACTTCTATTTTATTAAGAGGTCAGATAACAATGCTAAATTAGATATAGAAAAATATCAGCCCACCACTTTATTGCACAATGTAATTGAAAATTGAAAATAATATGACTATTCGATATACCATATCTGTATTAAATCATATGGGAATTTGCAAATCACGACGAAATCCGTACACCTTTAACACTACATTGACAATTTGTATATTAATTGTCCAACCATTAACCACGGCTTTCCTGGAATTTGCAAACAATTTTGAGCCAGACCAAATACAAGGAAACTCAGCATCTGAGCATGATCAAAACTGTTCGACACTCATATTTAAGTTCCAAAGCTTGAATGTAAATGACTTTAGGTTAAAAATGCGAACGACAAATAGGCGTTATTGTAGGTTTAAAAAGTATTTTGCTCAAAATAGTGTCTGTTGCAACCATTTATGGTCTACACTGTTTCCAACATCCTCTATAGTAGAAACTATGATTGAATAGGTAAACTTACTATTGCCATTATATCGAGTGCTTCAATGTCGTCTGCAAAATCTTTCAAATTTGTAGAGGCAAAGAGGCGAGTGTCTTATGCCCCTATTCCACACCGACTACGAATCCCACGAATCGCCACGAATTGATGAATGTTATGATTCGTGGGGATTCGTGGAATTCGGCAAATCTTTCTATCCAATTCGTGACACTCTACGAATCGGCTACGAACGAGTTAAGAATATTCATGGGATTCGGCTCGAATCTTACGAATACTTTTATGCCCCTATTCCACACCGACTACGAATCCCACGAATTGATAAATGCTGTGATTCGTAGGGATTCGTGGAATTCGGCATTTCTTTCTATCAGATTCGTGGCCCTCTACGAATCGGCTACGAATCGGCTACGAACGAGTTAAGACTATTCGTGGGATTCGGCTCGAATCTTACGAATACTGTCAAGAATTCAGTACGAATTGCAAGAATCCACTACGACTACTGCACGAACGCTAAGAATCAGTTACGATTATGCCGAATACATCTACGAATCAGATACGAATGAAGTTTGATTCTTGACGGTTCGTGGGATTCTTGAAGGTATGTAGTGTTCCCTCCCTACAAAGGCACTCCATGCAACGATTCCCTCCTTACAACAACACTTGCCGTTGTTTTCCAACCCAAAACAAATATGTCCAACCATTTCACGCTTGCTATATTGTTTGCTTAAATTTGCTGTCTGCTGTTTTTCTCAAAGTTACATAATACAGTGCTCCCTTCCTACAACGAACCTCCCAATAACGGTTCCCGCCATACAACTACGCTTGCCGCTATTCCCCAAAACAATGCCCAACCTATTCACGGCTGCAATGTCGTCTGCTTTGAACTGTCGTCTGCTGTATTTCTCAAAGTTACATAATGGAGATTTTGAAGGAAAAAACTTAATAACGAGTGACAAACAGCTTGAATCCAGATCAGACGCAGCTTTATGCGGCGTCGGATCTGTATATAAACTGTTTGCAAATGTAAGCCAATTTCCCTCCCTATAACGACTCCCTCCGAACAACGCACACACTGTCTCCCAGTGGGTGTCGTTGTAGAGAGGGAGCGCTGTATTTCCCGTTTCAACTCGGGCATCAGTCCAGATATGGACTTTTAAGATAGAGCAGCAGTAGCACTGGACTTGGAACGCTAGCTGCATGCTAATAGCAAGAAGATACCCCGAAGAAGAAGGAGAAGATCCACAAGGTGATGTGTTAGACAGTGGTTGACTCCAGCTAGAAGGCTAGAACATTAGCTTAGTGTGGAAGATGACAATGCCTTTACCAACTCTATATGTAAGAATGCCAGGATTATAGGCCAGTCATCCATGCAGAGGAGGGAAACTCACGTGAGTCCAAATCTTTAAACCGGAGTGAAGCTGGCATTGACTCTCAGACTCCTGGCTACAGGAGAAATGTATCAAACTAGTACTCACGAATCCCACGAATGTGTTAAGAATACCACGAACGCCCAAAAAGCCGTTTAAGAATCAGTTACGACTCCTACGAATCAGCTACGAATCCTACGAATGCACTACGAATCTGTTACGAATTAACTACCCATTGTTCCATTCGTGGAGGTCTTGGCCAACACTTTGAACAGCTCAAAACTTTTGCCACGAATCCCCGACCGCTCACGAACTGCAAGAATCGACTACGAATCAGGTAAGAACTCCACGAATCATCTACGAATCCTAACATTTTCCAATTCGTAGCGATTCGTGGGATTCGTAGTCGGTGTGGAATAGGGGCATCCATAACAGTCTTGTCCCTGATAAGACACCGTGCTCGCTTGATTACTAGACAGGCTGTAATCTAAACCTGGGTACAACTGATTTCCAAACACATTTTCTGAACATATCCAGGAGCGGTGCGGTTCAACTGGGAATACAGCATTAAACCAGTCCCGGTATTTCCGAAGACATACATGGACTTCATAATATGCAAACACTGTTGACCCAGACTAGATTACTGCTATAGGAGCTCTCTGATTCGGTTCTGGACTGCTTGTTAATTTACAATATATTGTTAACCCTTTCCGCCATACAAGCGACTTTTAACGTGTTTTATTTATTACTCCGCTGAAGAAAAGAGTTCAAGTTTATACCCTTATGAACAATTACCATCACAAATACATTATTTTATATAGCCTAGCATATGGTAGTTTAAAGCTGAAAGAAAAGCAGAATGTGCCCTAAGGCAATGAAAGTATATGAAAACACTTTATGATGGTTTTGTATTGAAAAGCTATTTAAGATGAATGATAAAATAGAAAAAGTGTACATTTTGGTGAAAAACAGTTGGCTCCATGGCCATGTAAAAATTACCCCACCCACTTTCTCTTATTTTGTCCTTTTCAAACAGCCCGCTTCAATAAAATCCATTTTAAATGAAAACAAATATGATAATTTGGTTTTGTGTTATTTATTTCCTATCTATGGTAGTATTTCTTCATACAAAAACTAATTTAAGAAAAAACAGGCACCAAATGTGAAATTTATAAAGCTCTAAATATCATCGATATGGTACATTTTTGTAAATTTTGTAAGGGGAGATAACTCTTTTTACTTTAATAACTCAAAATTTTCAACACTGACCTTTCAATTTCTTTTTATATTTTGAACTGTCTTAGCATTGGCTTTCATTTGGTAGAATATAAGAGAAAGTTTAATACTAGAACTATTTCATTTTCAAACTTTTTTACTTTTTTTTTCATAAAATAAAATATCTAATAAAATCATGCCCTATAAAAAGCATATTTTTGATATTCGTGGATCCATATTGTTCAAACCTAGTGCCTGCTTTGTCTAAATTTGGTTTCTATATGTGAAAATACCACAATAGACATATAAATAAAGAAAACCCAAATTACCATGTTTGGTTTGGTTTGAAATAGATTTTAAAGAAGCTTGTACTCTGAGTGGGTAAAATTTGAGAGAAAAAGTCCAAATTTAACATACCTTTTTCAAATCGCTGTAGCTCAAAAAAAGGACACCACCATATATTTTTTTCTCCATTTTTACATTCATCATAAATAGCTCTTCCAAAAAAACAATGATAGAAAAAAAGTTTGATACTTTGAAAAAATCGCTTATGGGTTGGATACACCCTTAAAAGTAAAACACAATGGACAGCACTTAATTGATTGTTGAAAGTGTCCATTAAATGTTTCAGGGGTATCTAAGCTAATGCAAATATTGAACTTATCAAATGTTTCTGACAATCATCGTTCATTCAACTCGCTTTAGTCGAACTGGCATACTTTTCTACAGAATGGCATGACCATCACAGGGCTGCCATAAGTTGACATGAAAAATCCTAAGATTTTCAAATTTGCATTTTTCAAGTGCGATTTTACAAATCATACCTTTACCCCATCGCCTATTTCTAGTTTTGTTGGCATGTGACTACTTAAAACAGGCTGGAAGTAAAGCAGAATGCGCCTTAGGGCACATTCTGCTTTACTTTCAGCCTGCTTTAAGCTACCATGTACTAGAAAAAAATCCGAACATTTAGGAAAAATCCAGAGACTGAATGTTAGCCATTATTATAGAAGAAAAAGAAGAAGAAGAAAAAGAAGAAGAAGAAGACGATGAATGTCGTTAACTTGTGTTCGTTTGAATAGAGCATACCCATATTTTAAGTTAAAAGTTGAAAACATAGCTAATGTATAGCTACGTTTTAAATACAAGAATAGCTTTACTACCGATGAAAACATGCGACTTTGTTGTTGGTATTGCAATGATTTGAGTATAAATAAACTTTGATCGGTGTAAAAAATGGACATCTATAAAACTGTATGACTGTGATACTCGATATTACCGCCTAAATAAGCTACAGTAGTGGTCAATGATGTGTCAGCTGTGAACGAACCGCTGTCCCATTTTCCAAAAGTCGTTGATTTCTGCGAGTAAATGCAATTACTGTTGAAAGTGCATGCTTACAGTTGGTTTTATGTTATGGTTTTATGGAAGGGTATTATATTAGCTAGACAGATATACAAAAAGGGTGTCGTTTCATCAATTTTTATTCATGATATACCCGGTTTTGTCGAGAATAGGGTGAGACTATACAAACAATCAGTTGTACCCCTTGTCTCTATATATACATTCTGACGATTTTTCTCTCAAAAAGCAATCGTGTCGGGGGCCTGTGGCCTCGAGTACTAATGCATTCAAAAATCGCCTGATCGGGGATGATCTAGTTGATCTGATCGGCAGTGTGAACCTAGCATTAGATAATTGCAGAATCTGTAGCATTGATTCCTATAAATTCTATTGGTCGGCTGACTGGCATTTAGTGTTGGCCAGCACATCACTACAGAGCGGTTGCAGACATTCGATACAATGTCTTAATTACCATCATATAATAACTAGTAATAAAAAGGGAAAGCAACATAAAAATACAAAGGTAAGTTTATTCATTTTATTTCTCCAAGTCGTTATTAATCTTTTCACCGCTATACGAGACTATAGTAAACTTCGCAAACAGTTTGAATCCTGATCAGAATTCAAAGTCTTTGACGCTTGTATCGATATTTATTCAGTCATTTTGTCGTAAATGTAGTTTTGTAAATAACCCTGAACACAGTAATAAAGTAGACGATATTTTGTCAGTGAAAAGGTTAAAGGAAAAATAATATGACCAGGCAATATACTTTTCAGTGAAATTTCCGGAAAGTGATAGAACGTTTAACAATTGTAGGGTATTGATAACGAAATCTTTATTTTAATAATTTTAGTGTCATTCAGCGCATAAAAATACCATTTTCTCTGTGTTTCATTGAAAGTGGCAGCACGCAGATCAATAAACATATACATGTATATACAAATAGTATCATGAATTAGATAACCAAGCTTGTAAATGAGGGAAGACGTTCATATTTTCCAAATGTTTGTACTAGAACAATTTTGCTTGTTGAAATCAGTTTGGAGCCAAGTCAGATGCCGAGTAACTTGGGGTCAAATCCGGCTCAAAATTGTTTGTCATTCGGATTTAATAAATTATCAAAACTTTCACAACCGTTAACCTGTACATTTCTACGTTTTATTGCTTTGCGTTTGCATTCACACATTGTCCCATAAATACGCATTTTTACGACTTTCACTTATTCCTCCACTGAATAAAACAGTTTTCTCTTTATACAATAATCAATATGTAGATTCTACCATAAGAAATGTTTTTCTATATCCTAGCAAATGGTAGCTCAAAGCAGGATGAAAGCAAAGCAGAATGCGCCTCAGTAAGGCGCATTCTGTTTAATATTCAACCTACTTTTCAAGTGTCCATCTATCTTCAATACTAGAAAAAAGCTGTGGGGTGATGGTTGAGAGGCGCTAAAACGGGATAAATAAAGTCTTCCCCAGTGCAGTATGTGACCAATTCAAAAGTTATACATTCGTTATCTTTAGGACAGTTTGAAAACATAATGTTACATTATTGTATCACGGTCATCTGTCGGTACCTCCTTTATTGAGTAGCCGCTTTACACACTTGACGTAGTAGTACAGTGGAGAATCTGTTATTCTTTCCCAATAAACGCGTTTACGCTAAAACTATTATTTTCACTGCAAACAGTTTGGAGCCGGATCAGACGCCGGGTAACCCGGCGTCTGATCAGGCTCCAAACAGTTTGCCACTCAGATAAAAATGAAAACTCAAAATTGTCAAAAGGTTGTCCTTTTCTACATTTTAGTGTTTTGCGTTTGCGTTTCGATTGCGTTTAAACGGGAAAGAATAACAGATTCTCCACTGTAACGGCTGTAAATTTCAATATAAGTTGGTCATTTTTAAAATTGGATAAGTCCATTTGAAACATTCAGAGTTGTAAGGGTTAAAGGCCGCAACAAGCAAAAAGGACAACCGTGGCTTGCACCTGTTTGGTGTTGTCATTGTAATCCATCGTTTTCAATTCATGGTTTTGCTAATCAGTGATACTTCTTTCCTCATCAACACTACTTGTCAAACTATACTAATGTTGAATACTTATATCTAAATTGTTTAATAATTACATAACAATTAACAAAACAATCACAATTCATAGCGATAACAAATTGTATACTGAATTGTAAACAGTCTTAGTCACGATTCTACGCCTACGTCAGATCTGGATCCAAACTGTTGGACACGCCGTAAGATTTTATCTACGACAGTTGTACAGATGATGACGGCATAGTGACAGGTAATAGAATGGCAATTGTTATTGTTATTGGAATCAAATTATGGTTGTCATGGCCTTGGGAGATATGAAGTGACACGCGTTAGTGTACGTAAAAGCTCAACACAGTAAAAGCTCTATATAATACCAGCACGAAATAATGTCAATTATTTATTTTTGCTGCAGGTGGCTGCTTACATGTACAGCAAAGAAAGCTCTTTTTATCCTGCTTTAAGCGACCACATGCATTTCGAACAATCAATTAGCCTTCTTTTTAGTGGCCGTAATAAAGGGGTTCACTGTATAGCGTATGCTTCTATTCACACAGAGTAATTGCGCAAGTCTGAAAACCGGACTAAATCTCAGTATCCCAAAGAGTTTGTTCAAATGCTATTCAAGGAAGATTAATGAAGGACTCTAAGGACACATGGCTGATAAATACAGCATAGATTTACAGACTGCTGATAAGTGCTCTTTCTGCTTTACCTTAATGAGCTTTCTACTTTCCATGCATTAACCAACCACTTGTCTTAATTCACTACCCTATAACCTGGTTCTTGTTTTATGTACAACAGGCCACTTAAAATGCAGAATGCTCCTTATGTCTCATTTTGCTTTACATTCAATCTGATTTAAGGGTGTATCAAAGTCATGAGCCATTTTTTCAAAGTATTAAACTTTTTTTCTATCATTGTTTTTTTGGAAGAGCTATTTATGATGAATGAAAAAATGAAAAAAAATATATATGGTGGTGTCCTTTTTTTTTAGCTACAGCGATTTGAAAAAGGTATATTAAATTTGGATTTTTTTTCAAATTTTACCCATTCAGAGTACAAGCTTCAGTAAAATCTATTTCAAAACAAAACAAAAATGTTAATTTGGGGTTTCTTTATTTATTTCATGTCTATGGTGGTATGTTCACATATATAAACCAAATTTAGACAAAGCAGGCACCAGGTTTGTACAATATGGATCCTTGAATATAAAAAATATGCTTTATATAGGGCATGATTTTATTAGATTTTTTATTTTATGAAAAAAGTAAAAAAGTTTGAAAATGAAATAGTTCTAGTATTTAACTTTTTCTTATATTCTACCAGATGAAAGCCCATACTAAGGCAGTTCAAAATATGAAAAGAAATTGAAAGGTCAGTGTTGAACATTTTGAGTTATTAAAGTAAAAAGAGTTATCGCCCCTTACAAAATTTACAAAAAAGTACCATACCGATGATATTTAGAGCTTTATAAATTTCACATTTGGTGCCTTTTTTTTCTTAAATTAGTTTTTGTATGAAGAAATACTACCATAGATAGGAAATAAATAACACAAAACCAAATTATCATATTTGTTTTCATTTAAAATGAGTTTTATTGAAGCGGGCTGTTTGTAAAGGACAAAATAAGAGGAAGTGGGTGGGGTAAATTTTACATGGCCGTAGAGCCAACTGTTGTTCACCAAAATGTACACTTTTTCTATTTTTTCATTCATCTTAAATAGCTCTTCAATACAAAACCATCATATAGTGTTTTCATGTACTTTGAAAAGTTCCCAAAGTCATGACATTGATACACCCTTAAGTGACTATTTACTAGGGTATAGCTTATATTTATTATGGTACATATTCATGACTGTATAAAATGGAATTAAGTGAAAATTAGAGCCTTAGAAAGCGTGTTTTTCGGGAATTGGGTTAATTGACTGCCGATTCCAGTTATTTTGAATTTCTGCTAAACCCATCTAAACCGGAAACACAATTCAGATTTGCTGGGTCCAGAAGGGTTATTTTTTCCCGATGTTTCACTGTATTGTTATTCTGTGAACATTTGAGTTCAATGTCCATGGTTAATGAAAATACAGTAAAATCTCGCTATTACGACCACTAAAACGAAGGTTAATTGATTGTTTCAAAGACAGTTGACAGCTTAAAGCAAGGTGACAGTGAAACAGAAAGCTCCTAAAGGAGCTTTCTGTTTCACTGTCAGCTAGCTTTACGCGGTCACCTATCGTAAACATCCTAATAATTAACATAATTTAGTGGTCGTAATAGAGAGGTTTTACTGTATCTATTATTGGTTAACCCATTCGCCGTTAATTCATTCACCCCTGAAGCTTTTAATGGTCAATTCCAATCCTAATTAAGTCTAGTCCATTTCACAGGTAGACTAGTCGTTAATGACGAGTATACTCGTCGCTAAAGTTGAATGTGTCAAAGGCGACTGCAGTCGACATTGAAAACAGTTTGGATCCAGATCAGACGCCGCGCAACGCAATTTCGGATCTGGACCAAACTTGGCACTCGTATCAATATTTTCTTAGTCAGAACTATAAAAGTTTAATTATGCCATATATAATGGCACATGACCAATTTAAGCAGACCGATTTTTTCTGCGAAAGTTTAAAAAAACAGGCGGTAAAAAGGCGGTGTTGAAAGGAGGTTAAAGGGAATATTTTGCAGACATATATGTTTACAATATCAATCAACTGGCTAACGACGTTAATGCAACTCGCTTTGTATTATGCATTAGTCCTAGATAAAAACAACATTTTCAGTCATGCTGCGAATAATGATAGTGGTAATGTAAAGCATTAAGTCCAAAACTGTGACAGTGGAGATTCTGTTATTCTTTCCC
This sequence comes from Gari tellinella, assembly GCA_922989275.2. Taxonomy (NCBI): domain Eukaryota; kingdom Metazoa; phylum Mollusca; class Bivalvia; order Cardiida; family Psammobiidae; genus Gari; species Gari tellinella. Next base: position 11,929,381 of record OV277859.1, on the reverse strand, counting down.
GTTTAAACGCAAACGAAACGCAAACGCAAACTACTAAAACGTAGAAAAATACAACTTTTGGACAATTCTGATAATTCATGTTTATATTGGTGGCAAACAGTTTGGAGCCAGATCAGACGCCGGTTCCCCGGCGTCTGACCTGGCTCCAAACTGTTTGTAAAAGAAAAAATAGTTTTAGCGTAAACGCGTTTATCGGGAAAGAATAACGTTTTCTCCACTTTTATGCGTGATGTCATACCAATACTTCTCAACAACAATGACAATTACTGACTGGAGCATTTTTTTGGAGTTATGACCTTTTATATACTAAGAATTTTACAAAAAAAGCTTGTTTCCGGACAATAACTTTAGTTCTATTTGTCATATTTTTTTACGATTGTATGTATTTGGTATCTTTGGCATCGTCAGTGCGACACAAGGGTGCATTTCGCCGCATTTACGGGGGCCTGTAAATTGACAGTCCCTGCATAATTATAAAGACGAACCGGCCACGTCTATGTGGCGACGCGCCTATTCGGCACCTGTTAACGCTTTAACGAGTACTTGTTGCACATCGATATACATTTTCATGATTTTTATTGCAACGTTTCACCCATTACTCCATAATCTGTTTTAAGCTCACCTGGCACAAAGTGCCAAGGTGAGCTATTCTGATCGTCCTGTGTCCGTCGTCGTCCGTCCGTTCGTCCGTCCGTCGTCAACACTTTCTTTAAACGACATCTTCTCCTTAACTACTGGATGGATTTTAACCAAACTTGGCAGGAATGATTCTTGTATAGTCCTCATTGAAATTTGTTGAAATATTTCCGATCCGTTGCATATCTAGGTCACAGGAGCTAAAAATAGTTTTTTTTTCAATAAAAACTTAAAAAGTCTTCTTCTCTGAAACCACAGTTCCCTGAGCTTAGATATTTTGTACAAAGCATCATCTTCAGGTCCTCTATCAAGATTGTTCAAATTATGTCCCTGGGGTCAAAAATGACCCTGCCCCGGGGGTCACACATTTACACAGAGTTATATAGGGAAATCTCCAAACCTCTTCTTCTCTGAAACTAATATTGCTAAAGCTTTGAAATTTGGCACGGTGTAAGTTATAGAGGTACTTTACCAATATTGTTCAAACGGTTCCGGTCCATTGCATATCTAGGTCACATGAGCTAAAAATATAATTTTTCAATAAAAACTTAAAAACTCTTCTTCTCTGAAACCACAGTACCCTGAGCTTAGATATTTTACGCAAAACATCATCTTCAGGTCCTCTAGCAAGATTGTCAAATTATGTCCCTGTGGTTAAAAATGACCCTGCCCAGGGGGTCACAAATTTACACAGAGTTATATTGTGAAATCTTCAAACCTCTTCTTCTCTGAAACTAATATTGCTAGAGCTTTGATATTTGGCATGGTGTAACTTCTAGAGGTACTTTACAAATTTTATTCAAATGGTTCCGGTCCGTTGCATATCTAGGTCACATGAGCTAAAAATAGAATTTTTCAATAAAAACTCTTCTTCTCTGAAACACAGTACCCTGAGCTTAGATATTTTGCACAAAGCATCATCTTCAGGTGACTGGTCCTCTATCAAGATTGTTCAAATTTTGTCCCTGTGGTTAAAAATGGCCAAGCCCCGGGGGTCCAAATTTTCACAGTGTTATATAGTGAAATCGTCAAACCTCTTCTTTTCTGAAACTAATATGGCTTAAAGAGCTTTGATATTTAGCACGGTGTAAGTTCTAGAGGTACTTTACCAATAATGTTCAAATGGTTCCGGTCCGTTGCATATCTAGGTCACATGAGCTAAAAATAGAATTTTTCAATAAAAACTTAAAAAATCTTCTTCTCTCAAACCACAGTACCCTGAGCTTAGATATTTTGCACAAAGCATTATCTTCAGGTCCTATCTCAATGTTGTTCAAATTATGTCCCTGGGGTCAAAAATGGCCCTGCCCCGAGGGTCACACATTTACATAGAGTTATATTGTGAAATCTTCAAACCGCTTATTCTCTGAAACTAATATGGCTAAAGCCTTGATATTTGGCATGGTGTAACTTCTAGAGTTACTTTACCAATATTGTTCAAACAGTTCCGGTCCTTGCATATCCAGGTCAGAGTAGCTAAAAATAGAATTCTTCAATAAAAACTTTAAAAATCTTCTCTGAAATCACAGTGCCCTGAGCTTTGATCTTTGGCACAAAGCATTATCCAATCAGCAATTGGCACACTCATATTGTAATAATTTCTCAGCTTTCCTAAATATGTTACATTTACAAGACACGTTCTGTTTTACTTTCAGCCTACTGCTTGGCCATCTGCTAGGATATATAAACTATTTCTGATGGTACATATTTATGACCTTTTTCATAATAGGTATCAATTAAAGGCATACACTGTGTTTTATGATGTAATGGGTTAAAGCAGGCTAAAGAAAACGACTTAAAGGAGCTTTCTGATTTACTGTCAACCTGGTTTAAGCAACTACCTGTCTTAAACACGCAGATAGCTATACATCTGATGCCGTTCTTTCCAAATGAACGCGTATATGATAAAATTGCGACCAAGTGTCTGATCAGGTTTTAAACTGTTTGCAACCTAAATTAAAATGAGACGTCATTCTTTTCTAAACACTGTTATTTTGTACTCTTTCTTGCGTTTCTTTTGCGTTTAATTTGTTTTCAACATGTAAAAACGCCTTCCACCACTGTATAGTTAGGAATAAAACTTATGCACGGCAGCGTCACCGACTTTACATCCCTATTGATTGATTAATTGATTGATTGAAGGCGACGTCGTATCAGTATTTAAATTATTTGACAATCGCATCAATATTTAATCAGTCAAAACTTCAAAAATTGACTTTGTCATAAACTTGCCGATTTCACTGCCAAATCTTTCGTGAGAAATTTACCCCTCACCGTTTCATTGTCGTCTGCTTCAAATGTTGTTGTCAGCAATATCGTTTCAAAGTTATTTTTAAGGCAGTATGACTGACACAATTTCGATACGAGTGTCAAACAGTTTGGTCCTGATCAGACGCCGCGTTACGCGGCGTCTGATCAGGATCCAAACTGTTTGCAAACGCGCTTTTAAGCGTCATTGAGAGTGATAGGGTTAAGCACACTCACTTGTCTGTCTTTAGAAAAGAAATAAATCCCCTTTAACCCTTCCTTTGCAAACAGTTTGGATCCTGATCAGGATCAAAACTGTTTGACACTCGCTCCGAAACTTCTTCCGTTATTTTGCCTTAAATCTAACTTTGACATGATATTGCAGACAGCAATATTGACGCAGACAACAATGTGGCGGTGAAGTGGTAAAAGCCTCACAATAATATTGACAATGAACGTGTTAAGTGGTCGCAGTAGAGGAGTTTTACTGTCATTTATTTAAACGTAAAGTACATATGCAGGGCTCCAGATAAGGGAGAGTGAACTGAAGATTTTCGACATTTTCTCACTCATTTTAGCACCAAATGCTATGGTGTTACTTCTCATTAGAATCGTCTCTTCGAGACGATTCTAATGAGTAGTGACACCATCGGGTTTAATGCAGAAATAAAGATTTTAGTTTTTGAAATACTCCCCTTATCTGGAGCTCTGCATATGTAAACGTACATGCGCTGTTTGAAACACGCTACCATAATCATTGCCGCAACGTCTTTTAAGTATTATTAGTTATTTTTTTCGGGAAACCTACCGAATTTCATTAAACTATATCTGAGAAAATCACATGATTATATATACCTTGACCCAAATGCACAGCCATTTTAAAACAGTTCGGAACCTGATTAAACGCCAATTAAGTCGGCGTCTGACCGAGGTCACAATCCAAACTATTTAGTACGTTTCTTCAGTTTCAAGAATCTCAAGTCTAAGTATGATAAATAAAAGACGACCAGATTATATCCTGGCGTTGAGAGGATTTAATGTCGCCACGAGAAATTGTATGAAAAACTAACACATAATGATTTACTTTCTGCAAGCAACGGTCGAAATCGTTGTAGATGTAACTGTTGCAAACAGTTTGGATCAAGATGATAAACAGAGTAACTCGGTGTGTGATCTGTATCCAAACTGTTTGACACTGATGTTATTGTTGTTATGCAGTGAACTCAAGTCTTAGAAGTGATGCACGCGACAGTTTTGGCAAACAACAACAGTTACTACAATAGCGTGCAGGAGGTTGACCTTTATCCTGTTGCAAAGTCGTCTGCTTTGAAATTGTCGTCTGCAAAATTGGTTGAATTTAGATTAATACGGGTTTTAATTAAAGAAACCTGAAGACGACTGTAAAACAGTTTCGGTCCAGATCAGACGCCGCGTTACGCGGTGTCTGATCTGGATCCAAACTGTTTTACTAAGTGATGTCTCGATCAGCGGGATAAGGGTTATGAAAATGGAATATCACTGCTGGTATCAAGTATTATTTTTTTCATATTGTTAGCAATTTCGTAGAGTGTATTTGTATTAGGGGATCATTTAATACTAGACCATAAATAGCAGACATTTGTTCTTGTGGCTGCTAAATACACGATTGCAGTAGTGCAGAATACTCATGAAGAATATTGGATATCCGAAATATCGATGAGGCAAAACGTTCGATGGACATTCTGGTGTTTCCGTCATACAGTTGCAATCCCAATAAACGCGTTTACGCAAAAACTATTATTTCAATTACAAACAGTTTGGAGTCAGATCAGACGCCGGGTAACCCGGCGTCTGATCAGGCTCCAAACTGTTTGCCACCAAGATAAATATGCGTTATCATAATTGTCCAAACGTTGTACTTTTCTACGTTTTAATGCTTTGCGTTTCCGTTTCATTTGCGTTTAAACGGGAAAGAATAACGTTTTCTCCACTGTAAAAGAACAACCAGTCGCACGACGGGGGCTAGAACGGCCAAACACGTCGATTTGTCATCAAGAACACACAGTTTGTCAAGCCTTGTAATCTGAATATTGTAAATAACGATACGTAGTGAACATCGAAAATCTATTGATGATTCAATTCGTAAGCTTCCAAAATCAAGACATTTTCCAGAATATTGGTTAAAACTTCACAGAACAAGTAATTGTTACCCCAAACCTGGTGTTTTCGGCTCCGACCATGGACACGTGGTTATTTGTGGATAGTTTTTGTTAAATTAAGAACAGACAAATAATGAATACAAAGTAGCGTACAAAGAATACTTTTCTCATTGATATTTCTTATCTGGGGCGGGAATCAACCTTTGGAGCAGACATCTGTTATGCAAACTTAAAAGAAACTGTTAGGAAATTCTTCTTCAAAGTAATATATGTTTTAGGAATTACTGAAGTACTATCTTGATGCTATATTGGCATATATTTCTTCGCAATGTACAACAGCTTCCGGGCTTTTTGTTATTTCAAAGCTATAGCTGTATGATTAAAGGGTTTGTAAATGGACGTGAGACGGACTATTTTATAAAACAACTTTTATGTTTGTTAAAACATCCATCTAAATGATTAATTCTATAAATACTGCCTTTAGCATCCACTCTAAAAATACGTATATAGATTTTTAAGACAAGTCATATTTTAATGCAGAAAAGATGTAATTAATGCAGAAATTTCCTTAGAAGTTTTCTACATTATTTTAGTGCTGCATTCAACTATTACTTACCTTTCGGTTTCACTATAATGTCTTAGCGAGTGATCGCTAAAGAGAGACTTTATTCTGGTTTCAAAGTCACCACGATATACACTAAATCCTCCTTATTACGACCACAAAAACAAGACTAATTGATTTCATAAATAAGACGACAGCTTAAAGCAATGCGAACGTAAAACAGAAAGCTTCTAAAGGGGCTTTCTGTTTTACGTTCACCTTGCTTTAAGCAGACACCTGCCTTAAATACATAATGATTAGTACAAATTAGTGGTCGTAAAAGAGATAATTTACTGTCGTATCTGCAGGGTAGATTCAAGATTCAAACATTCTCACTTATTACAAACCAGTGCGGTATGATATAAAATTAGCTATAAGTGTGTGAGGTCCAAAGTCCCCGAGATCAAAGAGACAAAGACACGATCACAACTTTCTGTTTTGCCTGAAGCCCATGTGTACTTATATTATGAGGATATCTTTAACAGGTAAAAAAAATATGCGGCCTAAACTTTGTACATTGTATTTTAGATGGATACAACCTTATAAAGCGTTTAACTGTGGTGTTAATTTATAAGTAGAACGTCATTGCAATGAAAAGGACAACGTGATTCCTATATAGTCCCCCCACCATCGGTGGTGTGGGGGCATAATAAAATACATTTGTATTTACTACAGTCGAAATTCGAAAACCGAGCCACGAGGTATTAAGATATGTTCAAAACCAACTTTGATCGTCGATAGCCCTTGGTGACAGAGACATTAAGTTAATTGTTTATGCTTACGTATTGGAAAGTTCGGTACTATGCTATGCACCAGAGTCTCATATCTCGTAGAGTTTTCCATGTTCCCATTGACAACGTGTTATGAGCCACATTCTTTACTTACATTTTGTTTTAACCCGTTACCCACTAGCCGTTGATGTATTCATCCATTGAAAAAAAATCATCCATTGAAGAAAACAGTACCACTTTATACAGTCACGAATATGTACCATAAATATAGTTTTTATATTCTAGTAAATTTAGCTTACATGTACAACAGACTGAAATTAAAGCAGAATGTGCATTTAGGCGAATTCTGTTTTACTCTCAACCTGCTGTAAGTGGTCACCTACTTCATTAGTAGAAACAGGCTATAAACCCATTAAACTGTAGGGATGAGTATATTAGACTTTTACAAACAGTGTACTTGTGAAGAGTACAACTGTCTTATGCAAACAGTGTTGACACTGACCAAATGGATCCTATATGGACTATCTGATTGGAGTCTGTACTTGTTGTCATTTTGCAAGAATTTTGAAAACAAATAGCTGTGAATGGTCAACAATGAAAAAGACTTAACTTGAAATTGGGATGTCTATGACGTTTCAGGTTTAATGGGCTTTCTGCCGAGTAGCCATACTAACAAAGGGTCTTATCGCACCAATATAGGTCTGGAGGAGCTATACTGGACGGTGCAGTGTTGAGAAGAGTTGCAATGAGCGTGTTTCCATTACACATACGTTGGTCCAGATCAGACGTCGGGTAACCAGGTGTTTGGTTATTCTCCGAACTATTTGTCACTCTGTTAAAAACAAGTCTCTCGATTTCGTGGATACATGGTAATGTTCCAATCAAAAGACGGCTTGTAAACCAGGGAAAATTTCTTTACTTTACTTTAACTTTAAGCAAACACCATGCAATATTTTGCGTCTGCTTTTAAATGTTACCTGTATTTCATAACATATTATTTCTCTTTTTATATGATAGCAATATTTTGACTCTTTTTTACAGTCGAAACTCGATACTACGAACTCGCTTAAATCGATATTTCCAGTATTTCGTAAGTTTAATTTTGATAAATCGATCTCGTTTAAGTCGAAAATACCCGTATTTCAAAGTTAAAACGTGGCTAAGCCACGTTTTAACTTTGAAATATGGGTATTTTCGAAGTAACTCGAGTTCGTAGAATCGAGTTTTTACTGTATTTATCCTTGTCGTTTCAGGCTGAGCGATTGCCCATAAGTCATGACATGCAACACGAGCCTATCCCACAACGATGCCAACGTATCTCAGACAGAATGTGGAACTATCTTACATAATGCCAGTCGGTATATCCATGATACCATTATCTCTGAAGATGATGCTAGAATCGTTACTTTTGTCCTGGAATGCGTCCTGTTTCCTATCATTACGATCATTGGTATTTCAGGAAACATACTCAGCCTTTACGTCTTGGCCAAAAAGAACACCACCACTTCAATATTATTGATGGGTCTAGCAATCGCAGATACCTTGTACCTAACATCAAATATGCTACAGAAATCCACGTGCATCATTAAACAATTTGATCCACTCTTGTCTATAAGGTTTTATGTCTATAGCTTCTCTGTGTTGTTTTACATCAAAACGTCTATAAGCCGTGTATCCACTTGGCTTGTTGTTCTAATATCCGCGGAAAGACTCTATGCCGTCGTATGTCCATTCAAAGTGAAGTATATTGTTACAAAGACAAAGATGACGGTAGCTGTTCTGTTTGTTTATGGCATCACGTTTGCCTCGTTAATCCTTATTGCACTTCAATACGATATCAAAACCATACGTGGGATGCCATTTCTTGCTCTGAACAACTTGTATATACGCAACAGTGAGTTTTTCCATGTTTACAATCAGTACGCCACAGCCATACTGTTTCGTTGGGTACCAAAAACTGCGCTGGTAATATTAAACATTTCCATATGTTTGGTGTTGAGAAAAAGCAAGCTAGAGACAGTGTCACGTATTCCTTTAAAAGATTCGAGGCAGCAAAGAGATCAGAAAAGAGTCACCAAGATGCTTTTGATCGTGGCAATAGTGTTTGTTATTTGTCTTTTACCGGGTGACGCGTTTCTTATTGCCTCCACGCTTAAGCAGGAGTTCAAATTTTATGGTCAATATCATTATTTATTCGTAACTCTAAGTGATGTTGTGATTTTGTTTGAGATGGTGAATTCGTCAACAAATTTTATCATATATACTGCTATTAATAGCGCTTATTCTGTGCTTTACAAGAAACTGCTTTGTCCTAGACGGTGGAGGAGGCAAATGTCGGAGCTATCCATGAATAATTCCTCGGCATTCTCATTCAGGCATTCCGATTTATGTCTGCCAACACACATCTCAAGCATGACAGATATCTCAAAAAGCACCGATATCTCGAACACGACTGATGTGTCGAACACGATGCTTGTCTCGGTCATATCGTGTCGGTAAAGGAAGACATGGGTAACTGAAAGTATCTGTTCTTTCACTGTCCTTATGACGTCATAACGCGTCGAGCATATTCACTGCAATAACATCGTGTGTTCGCAAACATATCTTCTACTTCTTATTTTAATCTGAAAGTCTACGCAGTTTGACTTATAAACTCTAAATAAATGTCAAACGGTTAGAATCCTGATCAGACGCCGGGTTATGCGGCGCCAGATAAGGATACAAACTTATTGCAAACGTTAGTGTTTAAGGGCTTAACAACGAGGGTGTTGGGTAACATTTCAGTGAAAAATTATGAACAAAGCTAAACACAGATGACTCCACAATGTATGACAAAAGTGATGCAGAATGGTCAAATGCGAATCAATCATTCATTTAAGGAGGTTGATTAACACATTCACCCCTAGCGACGAATATGCTCGTCAATTACAAATACTTTACAAGTGAAGAGAACATATGTCTTGTTCTATGCAAACAGTATATAGCCTGGTGAGAGGGTTCCTGAAGGACCCCTCTGATAAGGGTATGCACTGTTTTGCCATTTTGCAACCCTAAATAGTCGAAATTGACTAGACCTAATTAGAATTGGAATTGTCCATTAAACGTTTCAGGGGTGAATGAGTAAAGGCAAATTTGACTACGATGTGCTTGGAAAAGTGATAAAAAGATTGATCACATCCTCAGATTTCTGTGTTTGACCTTTGCTTTTTCAATTCCAAATTATAGTGTTGAGTCCCGTTGACTTGATATGAAGAAATAAATGTTTGATATAAAAATAATATAAAAATAAATAAATAGATATAAACTAATCCCATGTTTATATTGTCTATTTCTGTGTGTTTGACCTTCATATGATTGCTTTACAACCTGGCCCCGAGGTTATAAAACTTAAAACGAACTCTGTGCTCAAAACTCAGATTTTTCCTCAGTTCATAACACTTCAGCAAACATTTCATTTTATAACTAGTATTTGCATACTTATTTATACTGTAAAAATGTATCCAAATGAGGTTACAAAATTTAAATAAAACGTGTTTTGTTAAAACTAGAGCCTGTTATGGAAACTGAGTTTTGAGCACAGAGTTCGTTTTAAGTTTTATAACCTCCGGCCCAGTCCTCGCTGATCAACACGACCTCTAAATACAAGTAGCTGTTTTCAATATTAAGGGTGGAAGGATGCTCCATACTTTAAGCTGCCATTTGACTTTTACTCAATCCATAAAACATTTCTGAAATGGCTGTGATAAGATTCAATAGTAAACTGACATTGAATGGTAAAGCACGATTATCTTTAAAGACATGCAACCGCTTAATGCAGGACAAAATGTACACAAATGGTTCATATAGGAGCCTTCTGTGTTTATGATATGTAGTAAGCTGTCATCTGCCTTAACCCTTTGAAACCTAATCCCGAATATAGGCGCCCTTTTCAAACAGTATATGTGAAAAGTGCACATGTCCTATGCAAATAGTGAATACCCAGATCAGAGGGCTCCGTCAGGAGACCTCTGATCAGGGTATTCACTGTTTGCCATAATGCAAAACATTGACAAAAACTACCCTTAAAAGTCAGAAATAGACAAGACTAAAATTGAAGCTGGGATTGTCCGTTTGAAGTTTCAGGGAGGAAAGAGTTAACCCATTTATATTATTCTTCCATGTTTATTTATTGCATTTATCCATTTTTTACCAAAGGGATGCCTGGTCAAATTTTTCATTTTCATTTTGTTTTATATTGAAATTCCTATCAGCAAACAGTGTAGACTCTGATCAGACGCCGCATAATGCGGCGTCTGATCAGAGTCTACACTGTTTGCTTATGTTCCATATATGGGATCGTGGACACGAATGGGTTAAATACTACACACATTGTATTTTTGAGTGGTCGTTTAATACAGGATTGACTGTATTTCTTTTCTAAGGAATGTTGTAAACTTTAGTGATACACAGTTAGCATGGCATACTTCTGAGGGTTTTGGTGTTTATTGCTCATTAAAAATTCCGTAATTGTCAAAATAACAAGGACCTACGCAACGACACCTTTGCCCTTCTCCTGCTAACTGTGATTATAAACGTATTTCGAAACAGTTAAGATTGCGATCAAATAATTGGTTGTATTTTCTGCAATTAAAATCTATAAATTTAAATAGGAAATTAGTGCAGCAGACGATAATAGTTTAAAGCAGACTATATTATGTCAGATGCCTTCTGCACGCTTTAAGCGATTTTTGACAAATGTTGCAAACAGTTTGGATCCAGATGAGACGCCGAGTAACTCGGCGTCTCATCTGGTTCCAAGCTGTTTGATACCCTGACAATGTTTTCTTGACGGAAAATGGACATAAACCAATTCTGAGAATTATTGCAGAATACAAATGTTGGAGACGATAGTTACGTACCGTGCTTAATATTAAGGGGTAAGTAGGTTTATGCAATACACGGCACATGTTATTAACAACGGACAGGTTGTCACCTATGTAAGGGGAGTCTCGGTCAAGCGAATTCACATTTCAGAAACATGAAAACGGATGTATAAAAATTCTATATTTGTACAAATACATATTGTAAACAACCAGCAAACAAAATTAGAAGGGGCCTTCAAAGGGACTTTCTTGAGTGCATGAAAATAAAGCCTAGCAATAATACACGCAATAGACTGTAACAATCATATCGAATGTAGTTCCCGGTAAAATCCTGCAGTTGGTAAATGTTTCACGTTTAAAGTTTTTTCTACGATTGTGCAAAAATATCCTTAACGAGTTTACAAAACTTGGTATATGGACAAACTGCTATGCTCATTTTTCAAGTGAAGATCCTATTTTTTCAAAGGCAATTGATAAGAGTGAGCAATTTGAACATCGTATTCCTGTTTGTATTAAACCACATGGACATGTTTTGAATATAAAAATACACGTAGTTACAAATAGAGTACACTAATGCCGCCATTATAATTAATTGCTTTACCTATCCAATTTAGAACAATTATTTTAAAAAAAATCCTCCTGTTATCTCTTTCACTGCTTAGTTTTATCGTCTGATTTAACAATCTTACCGCCACAGTATTGTCTGTATTGGTAGTATCGTCTGCATCATTCTTAACCCTTTCCCTTATAGAAGCGACTTTTAGCACATTCATTTTATTCATCCGCTGAAGAAAATAGTTCCAAATTATACCGTAATGAATATGTGTCATATTTAATACTTTCCTTATTCTAGCAGTTAATAGCTTAAAGCAGGCTGAAAGTAAAGCAGAATGCGCCTTAGGGCGCATTCTGCTTTACTTTCAACCTGCTTTAAGTAGTCACATATCTTCAATACTAGAAACAATGCTATCAGGTAAAGGGTTAAAGTCAGCTTTAGGGCTGTTTTGACTGAAGAAATGTCGCTATATGTACGTGTGTCAAACACTTTTGATCCAAACTTTCTGCAAAGTCGTCTTTTGGTGCCACAGGCAGAGAAAGGGTTAAATAGCAGTAGGAGCGATAGTTAACTGTATTTCTTTAACTATGCACATCCTTACCCGTACTTCAATGTTTATTTGCAAAGGTCCTATGATCTGGGTATACGTTTTTGGCATGGATTACGTGCATTCCTGACAGGTAAACTGTTTGTGGATGACGAGTACACTCGTCACAAGGGTTGAATGTTTTAGAGTCGTGTTAGGTAATTGACACAGTAACAAACAATATCCCTGAAATCGGGCATAGCCAAATGTTGTAGATCCAGATCAAATGGCTCCTGAAAGATTTAAAGGTTGATGCAAATGAGTCAATGATTATACCATATCACTTGAATTGCATTTACAAAATTTCAATCCAGATTAGGCGCTGCTTCTGTTTGACACACGTGTAGATGTTTTTTCATGTCAATCTGCAGAAAAAATATGTAGAAGTAACTTAAGTAGACAATATCGAAGCAGACGATACTTTGATGACAATTCACGTTCTTTTATCCCTTACAAGAGCCTTGCTCCACTTTCTAGTTTATAGCGAGGCGGGGTTGCCAGAGTCACGCTCGTCATGTCATTTTATGTTTGGATGTAGCAAATTGCGCTAGATGAAACACGAGCGACAATTTTATATGTTCCAACATCCCGGGAGGCGCTTCAGAACAAAATACGCTAATGAATGGAATACTTAGGCTGTGAAATAAACATGGTAGGTATACTTGTTATTGTTTTGATTATCAGAAATTGAAAAGAAATTCAACAGTCTGATTTAGTGAAGATTTTTTATATTACTTATCTTATCTTATATGCTACGTAAATATGCTTTTAACGACAATTTTCATTCCAAATAGCCAAACGTAGCTCAATATGACACCAGTGATCCGGTGGGTAAATTGGACATTTCAAAATTGTTTTTCATTATGTCTCCTCTAAACCTTCTGCTGTGACAGTCATTAGTGAAGTGCGCAAAATTTCAAATGTATTTATGAAAATAACACAAATGGTAATTTTAAACCCTTCGCTGCCAAACTCCAATTGCTCTGATATTTGTAAACAGTTCGATCCTGGCCAGTCTCCGAGGAACGCGGTATCTAGCCGGGGTCCAACCTGTTCGACACTCGTTTTGGTTATATATATTTTGTTTAGTCTTATGCCATTACTCCATGGATACTCATTTAAATGCATTTAATTTATTATTTCACTGAAAAAATACCGAGTTCAGAATAATACTGTCATGAATATGCATCATAAGCAATAGTTTTCATATTCTAGCAGATAGTAGCTTAAAGCAGGCTGAAAGTAAAACAGGATATGTCTTAATGCGCATTCTGCTTTATATTCAACCTGCTTTAAAATCACATATTTTCAATAAGACTTTGGAATAAAGGGTTAGTTTGAGTAATACAGGCTGGTGACACAAATCAGACGATATCTTGCTAGTCAACGGGTTAAGCAGATGAGCGAAATCGTATGTATCCATAAAGTATGATTAAATCGAAGATAACGTATTCTAAATTGTAGTGTGCTAATTTGTTTTGTAAAACTTGGCTTTGAATTAACCCTCTACTTAGCATTATCGCCATGGGAAAGTTATACCCCAATCCTTCATATGACACCATAAATAAATAATATGAGCCATGCCGTGACAAAACCTATTGTACAGACCAAGCACCGTTGTCATCCCAGACTCTATATCATACCGTATACAATCCAGCTACATTTAATGCTTAACATGCATAAGGGTGTCATATAGCGTAGATCAAGACCAGCCGCTGCGTCAAAGACGCAATGGCTGGCCTTAATCTACACTATTTGCAAGGCAAAAAGGTTGGTTTTATCTTGTCACGGCTCAACTTTATTCTTTGATTTTCATTTACATGTAGCTTAATTTGAGCAGTATTTGGATATGGGACATTAGCACTGTTTGATATGGATTTAATCCCTGCACTGCCTTACTCCGAATACAGTTATATGTAAGCAGTGTATATCCTAATCAATCACCAAGTAAGTGAGCTTGAGCCCTCTGAGCATGGTATACAATGTTTGCACAGGACACATGTCAGTTTTACAGGTTCACTGTTTGTTAATGACGCAAGTACGCATCGCTAGTGTTAAATTTCTTAACTCTTTGAGCCCTAGTCCCGCATATTGGCTTCCTTTTCAAACAATGTACATGTGAATAGTACACATGTCCTATGCAAACAGTAAAGACCCAGATCAGAGGGCCCCGAAAGGAGCCCTCTGATCAGGGTCTTCACTGTTTGTCACAATGCTAAACATTGACAAAAACAACCCTTAAAAGTCAGAAATGGACTAGACTAAAATTGGAACTGGAATTGTACATTTAAAGTTTCAGGGAGGAAAGAGTTAATGCAGATGGCGCCTTGGCAGTGAGGGGGATACAGTTTGAATAATGTATTATTTCATTGCCTTGTAGATCAGAATCAGTTCTTACCTCGTCATCTTCCTTCTTATGGTCTGTAATCCACTTCAATGTACTGGCATGCGTATTCATGGCGCCTTTATGAAACGGTCAACAGAATCAAACAACCAGTTTAAGCCTGCCGATGATATGACTACTAAACTGGAGGATAGACACCCTGTTGGTCAAGGGAGTAGTGAGTCCAATGGTCAGTTTGGTGTAGCATCAGGTCTACCTTTCACGATGTTCGTACCGCCCTGGCTTAGATATTACATGGAAATATGGAATGAAGTAATGTCACGACAAGATGATCTAAAAGTGAAATTCCCGACAGCATTTGAAAGAGAAAATGATATTCCAGATCAGTACAAACAAGGTGAGAACGAGTTTGATATAACGGAGAGCAATCATGAGATTTCCAACGACGATGTAAGCGAATTAAATAACTTTGCTGATGATTTTGCAGAAGTGCCTGAAAATTCTTTTTTCGAAACTCCTGAAAATAGTTTCGAAATTGGTGATTCAAATGTCTTCGAGCTTCCTGAATCGGCACAGGAATCGAGTTTTTTCGACGACACTGGAACTGATCAAACACCAATCAACGATGAGATAGACACAGAGATAAAACACCAATCTAACGGCACTCCTTTAGACGACTCAAATCTTCCAGAAGTAAGTCATGAAACTGAATGGTCACAGGAAAAAGTATTTAACAATATTGGTATGGGTGGAAACTGGATACAAGGAATGGTGAATTCTGCAATAAATACACAACCAAGTTTTAGTCATCAAAACACTGACGATCGAATGGATGATTTTCCGTTACATCAAGAAAGTATTCCGGGTTCACCAGATATTTCCGATGATATCGTTAGCAGTAGTTCAAATGGTGGTTTTGTATCAGCCAGTCCCTTCAATCATGTACCAATAATGTCCGGAACTGCTGCTAGTTTCGGAAGTCACTCTGGAAACTCTGCCCCGGACAACGAACAAGATTCGAGCTCATAACATTTAAACAGGAAGTATTTCTACTGCAGGACGAGCTGTCTTCTTTTTCTACAAGAACGGTCGAACCTCGATAACTCAAAACTCGCTTGTAACCCTTTCATGATCAAATTTGTCGAGTGTTTTACCCCTTCACCGCCATTACGTCGTCTGCTTCAATGTATTTGTCTGAACTATCGTTTCAAAGTTAGATTTAAGGCAGTACAACTGACGTTATTTCAAAACAAGTGGGAAACAGCTTTGATCCTGATCAGACGCCGTGTTACGCGGTGTCTGATCATGATTAAAACTATTTGCCAATGCGCTTTATGGCGTAATTTAGAGTGAAAGACTTAAGAGAGTTCGATATCGCGATTCGACTGTATAAAAAATAATACAAAGTAGAGCTACATGTACTACTGTTAAATCCCACTTAAACGATTTTCTATTGACGTCGCTTAAGACATTAAAAATTGAAAACAATCACAAAGTAAAAAAATGAAAGGGATTGCATCTTTGCGGTTTATAGATTACATGGTTTAAAACCAGTCGTCTTTAAGATGGCCGTTATAGTTAAGTTTTACTGTACCATCGCTCTGCATTTGCCTGACTTAACTGGCTTCAGAGTTGTAGGCGTTAAAAAACTGGAGATCAAATACAAACACAGATGTATTAATTTAGGAAAAAGTTTTGTTATAACTCAACTCACTCAACTCATAGAACTATAGAAATACATTTCAAAGAAATTCAGTATGACTTCGGTCAGGATCGAAATAATAGTGCTGAGAAGTCGAAACAAGATACTTGTACGCGAATATATTGCGCAGACACTTTAGACACCTTGACCACAGAGGCAATCTTATTTGACGGTATTTTTTGTTTATTTATTTTTATTTTATTTAAATTGTATGTAGCGAAGTTTAAAACGATGATCTACTCTGCCTTTGGTCCGAGTTGTAAAACGATGGATAAATCTAAAATACTAAGATTCAGTATTTTTTCTTAGTATGTTTTATACCGATCATATTTGTTTAAACCTTTCAGTCCGACAGCCCTCTGTAGAGATTACTGATTACATAGGCAAACAGTGTATACCCTGATCATAGGGCTCCTATAGGAACCTTCTGATCAGGGTCTGCACTGTTTTATATTTTTATTTCTTTTTGCAGTCATACCAAAAATGCAACAGTATACTGGTGCAAAATACCTGTACTAGAAGAGTCCAAAAGGATTACAAATACAGTCTATCTATGATAGATATCTACATGTATATATCTACAGACACGCCTCTCTGCATCGATATGATCGATGGACATTTTTACAATATTTCAAATTAAAATATTAGCGAGTATGACATAGCGTAAATCTCTCAAACAGACAAGGGCTTATGGTGGGATGAAAACGACACAGAAGACTATAGCAGTAGCTTTCTGTGTCGTTTTAACTCAACTTCAAGCGACCATTATAGATTTTCTAAATACTCTTGAAAGACTAACTTAACTTCTCCCAGTAAAACTATAAAATAAAACTATAAAATAAACCCATTACTACTCATCGTATGCCCTTATATTGAGTGGCGGTGTAGCCCGTCATCACTGTAAGGGAATACTGGAGTAAGTCTCAGATACATTGTAACTTTATTTTATAAGGTACGATAATGTTATTATTACTTGTTGATTTATTTATGCTTCTCTGATAAAATGTTATTTGTATGTGTAATTTTCATGTTCACTCCAGTGACACTGGATGGCTAGAAGTAGCAATTGTACTTAATGCCAATAAAATATATTGTATTGTATAATACCCAAAAGAGAAATTTAGGGTTAAAAGTGTTAAAACCATATGCGCGATAATGCCAAAAACATTTGCTTGTATTTGAATATACATTTTTTATTTTCTGCAAATACTCCATTTGATTTTCAATCTATTGAAATACATTAGCAAAACTGAAACAGGTGGCAGAGTAAAGAAGATCGCTTCAATAGAAGCTGTCTGATTTACGTCTATTGTGTTACAGTGCCCCCTCTCTATAACAACACCCATTGGGAGAGAAAGAGTGTGCGGTTTTCGGAGTGATTCGTAATAGGGAGGAAGATCAGACACCGCTTTACGCGGATTCAAGATGTTTGCCACTCGTCATTATGTTTTTTCTGTCAAAATGTCCATCACGTGACTTTCAGAAAATAACAGACAATTAAGCAGACGATATTACAGTCGTGAAAAGGTCGGGCATACTTGTCTTGTTTGGGGAACAATCGTTGTTGGGATGGTCGTTATAGGGAGAAAGGTCTGTATAAGCAGTAACAAAATTTGAAAACAAATCTTCTATAGAATGGGCGTAATGAGACGTTTTAGTGTAGGGAATATATTGTTCCTTTAGTATATGCGAAATCCTTTAAAATCATTACAAACAGTTTGGGCCCAAACAAGACGTTGGTAAACTCGACCTGTGAACAGGTTCGAAATTGTTTGTAGCTCAGATTAGAATAATCGTTAACATTTTCAAAAATCTATGCTTTTCTATATTTATGCATTCTGTTTATATTTAGAATTGTTTAAACGGGAAAGAGTAGCGTCTGCACATATTTTATTGCCAGTCTCTACATTTGCTTGAATGAAGTAGCTTTAAATTTTGAAAACAAATACTCGGCGTCTGATGAGTATCAAAAATGGTTGATACTCAGATTAATGTATTTTCAGTGAATATATCTTAATTCTTAATTAGGAGCAAATATTATTTATGCCGCTGAAACAGATAACTCTTCCACTTCCAATTATTGTCGTTTGCTTAACCTTTTCACGAAAACAACTTCGTCTAATTTAATAATACTGTCTGTGCATTCATTTCAAAATGTAGCGTTAAGGCGGAATGAATGAAGATATATAGGTACGAGCGTCAAACTGTTTTTAAAATCTACTGTAGACGCCTATAGCAATGAGAGGCTTAAGAACAGATTAGAAAAATAATGTATTGATCAACAATTCGAACAGACATAAGGAAGTAATAAAACATTTAGAATGTTAAATGTTTTGCTGATTTTAATTACAAAACACGTAAATAATTAACTAATTACAGTTTGTCTTCCTTATAGATTTAACTCACAATAATTAAATCCATAACATTTGCATTTTTAACAACACCTCAAAAGTACTGTCATGTGTTTAAGACTTGCGGCTTTTCAGGACAGACTGGGGTTTGAAATCCAAATGGCTTTTTCCGGACAGGGGAAATGTATGGGCAAGAAGTTCTGCGAGGAGTAGTGAAGTCGTGAAAAGGCGTGTGACTGGAGAAAAGGCTTAACTCATTCATCCTGAAACTTATAATTGACATTTCCTATATCCAATTATGTCAAGTCAATTTTTGACTATTCAGGGTTGATTCTAACAATATACATGTATTGCAAAATGACAAACAGTGAAGGAGTTTATAAGAGAGTTCATACAGCAGTCCTTTGATCAGGATCTACAAGGTTTGCAAAGGACAAGTGTACTGTACTATTCATGTGTACAATGTTTGTTAATGACGAGTATACTCGTCGCTCGAGTTGAATGTGTTAATTGATTTTTATTGTCTGGTATTCTCTTATTTTTTTTTTAGCTAAATTGAGATTCAGGAAGATTGAATCGGCGTCTCATTAAGATTCAAATATCTTGTCCCTTAATTCAATATTCATTCAGTTAATAAGCCTCAATTCTAAAGTTGAGACAACGTGACAACACATATTGATACTATTTGCAGTGTGCAGTGTTACATGTTCATTCTCTATAAACGTGATTTTGCTTAAACAATTACATGTAAGTCCGTTTCAAACAGTTTGGAACCAGATTAAACGCCGAGTAACTTGTTATATGATTAGATTCTAAATTGTTTGCCATAATTTGCTTTTACTTTTTTTTTTAGATAGATTGACATTTGATGATAAGTCGAATGTTTATTTTCCAAAGAGTTAAGATCCTGATCTGATGCATGTCACGTGGCGACTTATCAGGATCAGGACCCAAACTGTTTGACACTCAGTTTTATATTGTTTCAGTCAAAATACCTAAACTTTAAATTTTAGAAATAAAAGCAGACGACAATATTTTAATACGTTGATGACGTCAGAATTGTGAAACCGTTACCCCTGCTTCCAAATTTAACATGTTGAAATATGTCATGGAATTGCTTTAACAATAACTTTTATTATGGAACCATATATAATGCTGTAGCCTATACAATGAGGTTCTGGGTTTGCCTTTAGTAAACGGTGTAGACTCAGATCACAGTTCTTATGAATGAGCATTGTGACCAGTATCTGCACTGTTTGAACATTTTGAATTGTTGCAGAAGACAATTACAAATACATAATATTCAGAATGTAAAACATCCACTGCAGTGACGTCATTAATTCTAATCATTTGTCATCTGCTTTTATTTCTTAAATCTAACTTTAAGTTTGGTTCTTACTTAAGAAAGATTAAAATGAGTGTCAATCAGTTTTGAGTCTGAAGTGTTTGGCACTCATTCTAAATTTCGCCCTGTCATGCGCATTAAATCTAACTTTGAAATGATATTGCTGACAACAATATTGAAGCAGATGACAACATGGCGGTTAGGGGGTAAAAATCTCACTATGAATTTTACGATGAAAAAGTTACATTTCGCGATATAAAACGATATCTGTATATATTTGTTGATAGCTATTTATATTTCACCGTTGTTTGTAAATAATTTAATTCTCATGAAATATGTGTATGTTAAATCATGTCATCATGTATATAGACTTTTGCTTGTTAACTTGTTGGAGATTGTCATATATTATAGTTTGTTATTCAGTAAATAAAAACAGTTATAATGCGTACAACCTGCGTTTAATTGGTTTTTGATTAGGGATAAAGAATCAGAGTCGACTGGGTGGTTTTAGAAATCATTAGCTGTACACATTTCAAAAACAATAAATACACATTACACATTTCCGAGAAACCATTACACATTACACATTTTATTTATTATATAGCCAACGCATTATCAAAACGAATATATGTACATATATACCAGTCTTGTATTAATTACACATAACTAGAGTCATTGAAACAAGTAAATTTTACAACCCTAACGGCGAATATACTCGGCATTAAAAAACAGAGTATCCTATGCAAGCAGCATAGACCCTGATCAGAGGTCTGCAACAGGATCTGAACTGTTTGTAATTTTGTAATATATTGTCAAAATACTCCCAAATAGCCAAACATTGTCTAGACTGAATTGGTAATTAGAATTATTATACCTCACTCGATGTATCTACTATATAGCCTAATGTGACGTCAGAAGGTGAAAATCCGTAATGTTACATGGCTAACATTACATTTCGGCCCGCGTAACATCTCGAAATTACCCTGCGTATTCGGCCCGTGTTTTAGTACCCCTCAGTTCAGAAAAAGGAAGATTCAAAACGCTTCTAGTGAAATAACGGAAATGAACTGGAAAAGTGAGTCGATTCAAATTTGCAAAGTTACACAATCGAAATCAAATGGGCCATCTACTTTACGCTTCATCTCATGAGATAAGATTTTAAAACAATCGACTGCAAAGTGTCACCAGTTTTCGCGTTGCTAATCAATGTCGTTCATTATTTTGGAACAGTTTCTTTACTCACTCCTTAGATTCAAACTCTGCATCCTGTTCAATATTTATGTCGAAATTTGCTACTAAATTTGACATTCTGCTTTGTCAATTAGCCTACCTAAAGTATATGTCAACTTGTTGCTAGAGTGCCGTATTGCTAAAAATAGAATAAGACAGGCAGAATTGGAGACGATTGTAGAATGGTCTATAACAGCGTAGAGCTTTATGGGAATACAAATAACGAATGGATATGTGTTTGTTAACTTTTTGTTGGCAATATTTATTCAGAATAAAGATTTGTTGCTTGCAATTTAATTTTTTTTTTAAAAAACGCGTCAATATAAAAACTTTATATACAACTAAAATCGACGTCACGTGATCTGTGTCCGTGGTCTAGAGGTATGATGGTCGACTCTGCCCGCAGCGGTCTGAGTTCGAATCCCGATCGATCAATTTTTCAAATATTTTTTTTTTTGTGTGGATACCAAATGGTTAACAAACATTTATTTATTGTGTTTTTTGCGTCTAAAAATAAACTTCTCCGTTATTTGTTTTTAGTAATGAAAATAAAATAGTTCCGATACATGTATTCGCGATCGTTGTTCTGTATTGAAAACAGTGGTAATTAGATCTAAATTTTTGTTCGGTATAATAAAATAAATATCACATCTCACATAGGGTGAGAGAACGGATTGGTCACCCTCGACAAGTAAATGTCAACCTCGGCTGACGCCTCGGTTGACATTACTTGCCTCGGGTGACCAATCCGTTCTCTCACCCTCTGTGAGATGTGATATTTATATATTAACACCCCCCCCCCCCCCCTCCCCTTAAAAAAAAAAAAAATTTTTTTTTTTTTTACTTTACTTCTATTATAGATACAAGGTAAACAGCGCAATTCGACACCTAGTCTTTACTATCCACTTAAACTGATGCTAAAATAGACTCGATCGCCGATATTCTCTTGTGGTATCCTCGGGAAAGGATTAATTTATCAATATCTACTTTTTATTTCATCAAATTCCGTCAAATAACGCCACAGTACGTGAATTATAACGAAAATAAGCATAAAAAAGTTTTCTGTCGTTCTCTTGGTACAGAATTTATTGCCCAAAATAAGGGGTAATCTAGTCGGTTTGCACATTTAACGGCCTTTACGGCTGGAACTTTCACCTAATTTCATTAGAGCAAACGCGTTTGTGTCGGAACATGACCCTCTTCACTATCAGCTATATGAAATATACATGTAATTTGGCATGAAATTGACAAGTGAAAGACTCATTTCATTGTGAATGCCATTTTGAATACCAGAATGAATTGAATGAACGGAGCGATCTCATTGGTCAAAATTAAACAGGTAAAGTTTCTTTTAATTTTGCATTCTATGTAAATTATATAAAACTGATAATATTTCATTTAAAGATGATTTATAATATTTGGTGAAAGTTCCAGTGGCATAGGCCGTTTATTGTGGACAAATAACAGATCACCCCTACATGTACATTCGTTGCTATGTACCAAGAGAACGACAGAAAACTTTTTTATGCTTATTTTCGTTATAATTCACATACTGTGGCGTTATTTGACGGAATTTGATGAAATAAAAAGTAGATATTGATAAATTAATCATTTCCCGAGGGTACCACAAGAGAATATCGGCGATCGAGTCTATTTTAGCATCAGCTTAAGTCGAGAGTAAAGACTAGGTGTTGAATTGCGCTGTTTACCTTGTATCTATAATAGAAGTATAATAAAAAAAAAAAAAAAATATTTTTTTTAAAAAGGGGGGGGGGGGGGGGGGTTAATAGATAATAAAGTATGTGTCAAGTACCTGTGGGTACACTGTTCGTGAAGAACAAGTTTATTCGTCGTTAAGGTTCAATGTACAGTGGATAATCTGTTATTCTTTCCCGTTTAAACGCAAACGTACGCAAACGCAAAACACTAAAACGTAGAAAAGTACAACTTTTTGACAATTCTTATAATTCATCTTTATCTTGGTGGCAAACAGTTTGGAGCCTGATCAGACGCCGGGTTACCCGGCGTCTGATTTGGCTCCAAACTGTTTGCAGTGAAAATAATAGTTTTAGCGTAAACGCGTTTATTGGGAAAGAATAACAGATTCTCCACTGTATGTAATGCAATTACAGTAAAACCTCCCTATTACGACCACTAAAACGAAGGCTTACTGATTGTATAAAAGACTGGTGAAAGCTTAAAGCATGGTGACAGTGAAACAAAATACTCCTAAAGGAACTTTCTGTTTCCCTGTCACCTTGCTTTAAGCAGTCACCTGCCTTAAACACTCACTATTTAACAAAATTGAGTGGTCGTTATAGAGAGGTTTTACTGTACATGCATTTGAAAGAGTTAAGGCAGTGTATCTGGCGAACATTTTGTTCGAGTGTCAAACATCTTGGCGTCTGATCTGGATCCAAAATGTTTGAAAAGTCGCATTTAGTCGCCAAGAGGCGAAAAAGGTTTAAGTAGAACATGCAACTTGAGCTCGTTAAAATCGAACATATAAGCATGCTGATATTCATATTTCAAAGTTTAACGTACAATGTAGCTATCTCGACGACAATTTCGAAGCAGATGATATTGCATCCGCAAAAGGATTAATCTTCATCACGTTTTAACACTATAATTGAGTTCTATTGAGTTGTGCGAACTAGGGATGGTTAAGAATATGTACAGTATACTTCCGTTTAAGTGTATCCGTTTAAATAAACGCCCTCCAAGTACGACTTATATGTGATGTATATGCCAAAACTAATTCCGAACCACTGATTTTAACTCAAGCTGTTGAACTTTACCGCTTTTAACGCAGTATTTTTTATTCTGCTGCATTTGTCCTCATTTTTGTTTAAATCAAGAATTTTCAAAGAAATTTGCTCAAATAGGGTCTGAATTATAAACATTTTGGATCCTGATGAGACGCCGCAACACGCGGCGTCTCATCTGGATCCAAACTGTTTGCAAAACTTTCGTCGTTTGCGCGGAAAGAGTTAAACACTAAAATCCTGGCTACATTTTTTTTCGCGCCCCTGTGGGTGTTAAAACGGGTTATACGGTACGTTGTAAAACGCGCAACGAAACAATCCGTAGGCGAAAAAAGCCGAACAGCGTAACTGCTGGTGTAACAATCTAATTGGTCGCCCATGTATATTGTGACTTGTACCTCTTTTTTGTCTAATGCACATTTGGTGTAAGATAGTAATTATTGGATGGTCAGTCTGGATCACGGTGAACTAGAAGCACATCGCCGATTATTGAAGAGGAAGACGTTAGCACCTAAACAGTAAGACTTAACCACTTAAATTGCTATTTGCGTCGCATATAGTATGACATTGGCACCGAATGTAACTAATTTATTAATCCTTTATCTCATTGAACATGAGTTGATACGCGTTTGCAAACATTTTAGATTAAGTTCAGACATCGAGCCAATCTATATCTGATCAGTTTTCTCGGATTAACTCCGTCCCTGCTATGGCGTCATCTGTTTTAAACAATTGTCATCTGTTTTTTATTTCTCAAAATAAAATTAAGTTTTTGACCAAAGAAATGTTGAAATGTTTTTAGTACCTGATCAAACACCGCACTGCTGCTGCGCCTGACCAAAATCCAAATTGTATGCCAATAACCACTGCAAAGGAAGTGAAGGGGCTAAATCTGAATTTAAATAACTTATCAGTTTATCTGATAATTAGCATAGGAGACTTGATAATTATATATTATGGATGTAACAAATTTATCATGGACTATATAAAATGAGCATTATAAATGCCAGGTTAAATCTAGTGGAGCTTTCTGTTTTACTTTCGTCTCGCATGAAGCTGCATTCAGCCTGTGGAACTGACACATTTTAATCTCTAGTGTTTATACAGCTTTTAATAACGGTTATATCGAAATATAAAGAACTGATGTCATAAATAATTGAATATTGGTAAATTGACCAAATTCAAATATATATTTTCTAAAAAGCAAATGTTGTAAAGGTTAACTGTCAATCTAAATAGCGATACAGTGGGTGTCTTTAGCCCAATATTCCGTAGACTGCTTCTAGTTTTGAAGACAGATGACAATTCAAATCAGATTGAAAGTAGATACACTGGAGAATCTGTTTCCCGTTTAAACGCAAACGTACGCAAACGCAAAGCACAAAGTTACCCGGCGTCTGATCTGGCTCCAAACTGTTTGCACTGCAAATAATAGTTTTAGCGTAAACGCGTTTATTGGGAAAGAATAACAGATTCTCCACTGTAGAATGCGCATATATGTATAAGCGCATTCTACGTTACTTTCAGCCTGTTTTAAGCTTCTATGCTAAAGTATAGAAAAATACTTCTTATGGCATATATTCGTTACTGTATGAATTAAATATGTAAAAGTTAATTGCGTTTATACGGAGAGATGAGTTAAATAATGTGACAGCTTCAAAAAACCATGCTATGGTTATTTTCTGTACGTGTATCACGTTGCCCTCCATTGATATTTCACAAGTAAGTAGTGTCCCCTTCTCTTATTCATCAAATTACCCAAATTTGTAGGGACATTCAATGTACCAAACAGTGAAACTCTCTAAACATATTGAGACGAAACACTCATCAAATACAGTGTAGATCCAGATCAAAGGGTTCCTCCATGCGCCGTCTGATCAGGGGATGCCCTGTATGTCATTTCGAAAAAGGTACTCCAAAAACAACCCTTAATAAAGATTGACTATATTGGAAACAAGCATTGCCTATTTGAAGTTTCAAGGGACAGTTTCTTACAGTGGAGAATGTGTTATTCTTTCCCAATAAACTATCATTTCAATTACAAACAGTTTGTAGCCAGATCAGACGCCGGGTAACCCGGCGTCTGATCAGGCTCCAAACTGTTTGCCACCAAGATAAAAATGAATTATTAGAATTGTCCAAAAGTTGTTCTTTTCTACGTTTTAGCGCTTTGCGTTTGCGTTCGTTTGCGTTTAAACGGAAAAGAATAACAGATTATCCACTGTATATGACTCTCAATGAATATGTGGCAGCTATACGCAAGATGAAAGTAATGCAGAGAGCTCTTTTAGGAGATTTATGTACTACGCTAGTAGACACCTGCATAAATCTTCTACAGGCTGCGGTTGGGTTTATTTGTGATAGCTGTTGCAAACAGCATAGATCCAGATGAGACGCCGGGTAACTCAGCGTTAACTGGACTAACACTGTTTGCCACGTTGGGATTGTTTTCTGAAAGAAAATGCAAATAGGGTCCCCCTTCTGCCTTAACCTTTTACACCATAGCCGGTTTCTACGCTTTGAAGACTGATGATCTATTTAAGGAGGTCAAAGTAAGGCACGCCCTGCTTTGTTTCAACCTTCTTCAATCTACCAACTGCTAGGTTATAGGAACTCTTTCTTAAGCTGCATTTATTACTGTATAAACATCTCTAAATGTGACCCCGATTTCCTTGCAGCACAATCATGGAGTTCCGCCTGTGTACTATATTTCTGGCCGTTCAAGTACTCCTCATCTTTAGTTACATACAAGAAGCCAATGCCACGCGAGAAGGATTCAAAAGTCATGACCAGCTCGTAGTCACTGTGAACCCGGAGGGTGTGGCTGCCGCGGATAGCCCAACATCTGTTTCCGCATCCTCAAACTCCAGCACCAGTGTGTCATCTAAGAAGAAAAAGAAAGATAAAAAGCGGCCATCTGCTTCTAAGATGATGCGATACCTTAAGCGTGCATGTAGGGCCCTTAGAGAATTCTCTGCAGGATCAAAGTTCGCCAATGACCTAATAAAAAGCCCATTGACTTCGGAAATGTTGACACGGGAATTCAAGCAGTTTGACACAGAAGACCAATGTGGGTTTGCGCCATATTCCGCCTCACTACGTATCTTCCTTAAAACGTGTTCAATCATCGAGTCTTGCTCATTTCCGTCTATTAATCCGCCCTATAAATTCAAAATACCAAAGACTGCCCCTCAGAAAAATGGTGGTCAACTCACAACTTCGAAAGTATCTCAATCTTACGTGGCCGTCCCCAATGTATTTGCTCCAAGTATTTCAAATATGAACAATATTGGCCTAAACCGAGGAGGATTCCCGAGACCTGTGCTAAGTTTTGCAAGACGGCCATCGTTACTCCCTAACTGGATCCCGGTCGTTCAGATGATGCAGATGCAACAGGCTGCACGCCGAGTCCTTGCACGCCAATTGCAAGAAAGTGGCGGGATACATGTACCAACGCCTAGACCTGTAACAGCAACTACCCCGGAATCTGATGGCACAGACTAAAATAACTACAAGTAAAACCTCTCTTATACTACCACTTAAATAAAGAGTGTTAATTATGAGGAATTCACGGCTAGTGACTGCTTAAAGCAATGTGACAGTAAAACAGAAAGCTCCAAAAGGAGCTTTCTGTTTTACTGCCACATGGCTTTAAGCTATCACCTGTCTTATATACCCGGTATAATCAATTAGTCTTCGTTTTAGTGGTCGTAACAGAGAGTTTTATTGTGCTCATTACTTGTTGGAACTTTTTATAATCATTACATTGACCATGTTGTATTGTAAGTACAGTAATACGTTTTTATTGTTTTACAGTTTCCCTGCTTATGACATACAGTGGAGAATCTGTTATTCTTTCCCGTTTAAACGCAAACGTACGCAAACGCAAAGCACTAAAACGTAGAAAAGAACAACTTTTGGACAATTCTGATATTTCATGTTTATCTTGGTGGCAAACAGTTTGGAGCCTGATCAGACGCCGGGTTACCCGGCGTCTGATCTGGCTCCAAACTGTTTGCACTGCAAATAATAGTTTTAGCGTAAACGCGTTTATTGGGAAAGAATAACAGATTCTCCACTGTAATACCACATGCTTAAAAACTGTAGTTTGATTTTAGATTAACAACGTTCATACATTGTTAAAATTAGAAAGTCCTGGTGTAACCGATTTAACATCGACAAGAGTGGCACACAGTATGGACCACGTTCAAAAGCCGAGACTCGGTGTCTGAACTTGTTCCATATCGTTTGGTACTGGCATAAATATTTGAGTTAAACAGTCGATCTTCGATACATCAAACTCAATCAGTCGAACTGACCCGTATTTCTACAGTTCATTTTTATTATTTCAAATCGCTTAAGTCGTACATATCCATATTTAAAAGTTCTCTTTGAAATGTAGATATGTTCGATTTATGAGTTTGAGATATCGAAGTTCGACTCTGAGTCAAAATTTCTTAACAGTAATAATTCAGGCCACAATATCAGCCCTTTCAATGCCACAATGATGTCATCATCAGCCAGATAACACATTCGTCTACTTGCCAAACCATCATAATTATGCATTAATTTGAATTTTAGGCATGCATTTCGGCTTAAAACATGTGTATGAGTGTTAAACAGTTTGGACCCTGATCTGAGTCTAGACTGTTTGCAAATATTAGTGTTGTCAAGATGGACACTGAAAGAGAATAGTAGAGCATAGAGGCAGGGTGTTATACTATATCGCTGTTTACAATCAAAACCTGTATCATTGCTCACAATAAGGATGTTCTGTACAGTATTGAATGTTTGTATATACTAGTGGTGTATGAATTAAGTAAATGATCATTGAATTATGTTCTACATGGAGATACACATAGATGTTTGCAAAAGACTTAGTTTCTGAGTTTCAAATATTGTTACACGTGTCCTATTTCAATTAGTTACCGTAAAATTCCTTAAAACTGGGAACACTGTATAAAAATGAACATATTGCTTCTATCACACAGTAATTTGTCCAAAGTGTGCAAACTAGATGGCACACAGTGACGACCTGGACCAGACTGCTCACCCAGGAGCAGTCTGATCAGGGTATACTACATGGCAGTGAAAGAGTAAATCTCTCAGACCTACAGTGGAGAATCTGTTATTCTTTCCCAATAAACGCGTTTACGCTAAAACTATTATTTGCAGTGCAAACAGTTTGGAGCCAGATCAGACGCCGGGTAACCCGGCGTCTGATCAGGCTCCAAACTGTTTGCCACCAAGATAAACATGAATTATCAGACTTGTCCAAAAGTTGTACTATTCTACGTTTTAGTGTTTTGCGTTTGCGTACGTTTGCGTTTAAACGGGAAAGAATAACAGATTCTCCACTGTATACATACTTATGGTTTGGCTAGACGAGGCGCACATCTCAGACTTATTTTTATCTTAGAACGCATAAGTACATGAACGTCTGCAACTTTTGTCATCTGCAGAAATTCTAAGAGTAGTTTTAACCGCCATTTCTTTCAGAAATTATGATCAGTGTCAAATACAAATGTAGTTTGAATGCAGTTGAAGCGCCGAGTAACCCGACATTTCATTTGGATTTAAAACTGATTGAAACTATCATACCAAACTTGCTTATTGCGCATTCCGGTATACATGTTTGATGTTAATTTTATGATATCTGTAAGCATTTTATTTCTATTTTAGAAAATATGTTTTATTTATTTGCCTTATATTACACTAGGCTAGAACATTTCCAATCCATTATTCCTGTCTTTTCCAATGGAATATAAAAAACTTTCTTTTAATCCATTTGTGCCCCACGATCCCATATATGGGACATATGCAAAAAGTGTAGAATCTGATCAGACGCCGCATTATGCGGCGTCTGATCAGAGTCTACACTGTTTGCTGATAGGAATTTCAATATAAAACAAAATGAAAATGAAAATTTTGACCAGGCACCCCTTTGATAAAAGATGGACTAATCCAATATAAAACATTGAAGAATCCACTGGGCGAAGTTTAATACGATCATCTTAGAGGTTCTACATGTACTCGAACTCGCGACCTTGAATTCAGCAGTCAAACATCGCCAAAAAGATCGTGTCGCATCGCACAATAATGTCTTCACTGCAAGAACATCTACTGCAAACATTGTCGTCTGCATCATTTTATTAACACAATTTAACCCTTTCCCGTATAGAAGCGGCTTTTAGCGCATTCAGTTTATTCATCCGCTGAAGAAAATAGTTCCAAATTATACCGTAATGAATATGTGTCATATTTAATACTTTCCTTATTCTAGCAGTTAATAGCTTAAAGCAGGCTGAAAGTAAAGCAGAATGCGCCTTAGGGCGCATTCTGCTTTACTTTCAACCTTCTTTAAGTAGTCACATATCTTCAATACTAGAAACAATGCTATCAGGTAAAGGGTTAAAGGCCAATTTTGCAATCGAAAACTGAATAAAGCGGTTGCACTGGATTAAATGAGTACATTCATAAATTAGAGTGATACTCAGTTTAGATGCTGATTAAACACCACGGTACTCGTTGTGTAATCTGGATATAAACTGTTTTCAAATGCTAGTGCAGTTGGACTTGGCAGTGAACTGGGTTAATAAGACTTCTTCTGATGTTTAAACTTATATCATAGCAGTAATTAAACCTTTTATCATATCTATTGATAAACGATATATCCATTATTAATATTATCTTAGGAAATCAGTGATACGTAAATAAAGTCTAAGAATTGATATAGACGACAAATAGCGGGCGGAAACTTCCTTATCCTTCTAAACTTCCTTGTTTTTATTTAACGCATTCACCCCTGAAACTTTTAATGGACAATTCAAGTTTCCAATTAAGTCTAGTCCATTTTGACTATTTAGGGATGATATTCACAATATATTGCATATTGACAAACAGTGTAGACCCTGATCAGAGGGCTCCTGCAGGAGCCCTCTGATCAGGGTCTACACTGTTTGCATAAGACAAATATATTCTTAACATATGCACTGTTTGTTAATGACGAGTATGCTCGTCGCTAGGGTTGAATGTGTTAACGAAATTTAGGTGCGTTTGTCGGTCAGAAGTTCTTATTACTTTTGTAGAATGAAATTACTATAGTAAAACCTCTCTATTACAGTGGAGAACACGTTATTATTTCCCAATAAACGCATTTACGCTAAAACTTAAATTTGCAGTGCAAACAGTTAAGAGCCAGATCAGACGCCGGGTAACCCGGTGTCTGATCAGGCTCCAAACTGTTTGCCACTCAGATTAAAATAAATGATCAGGATTGTCAATAAGTTGTCGTTTTCTACGTTTTAGTGTAATGTGTTTGCGTACGTTTGCGTTTAAACGGGAAAGAATAACGTTTTCTCCACTGTACGACCACTAGAAAAATGGCTAACAGCTTAAAGCAATGTGAACGTAAAACAGAAAGCTCTTAAAGGAGCTATATGTTTCACGTGCACCTTGCTTTATGCAGTCACCTGCCTTCAACATATATGGCATCGGTGGTAATGCTGCGTTTACACTTAGCCACGATAGTTACGATGGCCGCGATTTAGAAAAAGCGCAGAGCTTCACGATTTAATATAATTTTCTACGCTCTATGAATGTCTTGTTACCTCCTGTAGCGTTTTGTTGCGAACCGAACAAGATTCTGATGAGGATCTGCCACGATTTCATTACCTTCTCTCAAGCTCTCGTACGGTAACCACGATACGCTATCACGTTTTATCACGTTCTGTTAAGATCTAACACGATATAACGCTCTGTTAAGCTCTCCTGCGATTTATGGCAACGATTTCACCAAGCGTGTTGCGTTTTGAGCACGATTGGGGTATAAAAAGGAGGCATGTGCCACCCACTCATTCTCTGGATGCTGGTGTCAAACTCTGATTACATAGGGATGACGCATCTGAAAATATTTTGTGGGAAGCTTAACCTGTCACTCGTATTTCATTCTATCAAAATGTCAACTTTTATGTAATTTTGAGGAAAAGAAGTAGACAACATTTTTTAGCAAACCAAATTGCAGCATTGAAAGCGCTTGAAATACGGTAGGGTCTAATTGTCTTGTTTAAAGGAAACTTCGGTAAGTGCCTTTGTAAAGAGGGAGTCGCTGTTGGGAGGGCCGTTGTGGGGAGGGAGCACTATATTAACTTAATAATACATGTACAAACTTAAAGATTCGCCTTTCCAAGTTAACAAAGATCCCCTACGTTTGGGCTTCACGCTGTGATGCGTTCTGTTAAGTTCTGTTAAGCTCTGTTAAGCTGTACGACGCTCTACTAAGATTCCAAAGTTCTATTACGCTCTCTCACGATATAAAAAACAATCGGCATAATCGTGTCAAAAATTTTTACCGTCAAAAAATCTGCCACGATCCTTGCGATTCTCCCGATTCTTCCACGCTCTCTCAAGATCACCACGATTCGTCCCACGGTCCGCCACGCTCACCGCGATTCCCTCGAATCATGGGCATCGCAGCTATCGTGGCTGAGTGTAAACGCAGCATAAAGGGGCAGTAAAACCTTTAGTGTATATTATGAAATAATTAAAGTTCATGGGCCCTTTTCATTATTATAATTATGTCAAATATTGTCGTAAGGTATAAAACCCAGGCATTTACGGTCACGCTTAATTAAGGCCTTTGACGGTGTTAAACACAGGTTACAGCTTGAAGCAGAGTGGAAGTAAAGCAGAAAACTGTTACAGGAGCTTTCTGCATTACATCCAGCATGCTTTAAACAATCATTTACCGTTAACCTACTTAATCTTCGCGTCTGTTAAAGGGGAAATTGGCAAATAATGTAGAACCTGGTGAGACATCGTGACGCGATGTCTCATCAGGGTCTTCATTGTTTGCTACATCATATGAAATGTTCTGTTGTATGGAAAACAGTGCAGTGCCCTTAGATATATAACGAAACCTTCTAGCAAGCACATAGGGAGAGTTCATTGCAATATCCAGGCAGAATGGGTTCATGTCGCAAATAAGGGGTTTTATTGAGTGGTCGTAATGAATGTAATACTGTAAAACACCACCCAATCGTTAAATTTTATTCCATGCATGTTTACAGAGACTTTAAAGATTTTAATACATACACCAGAGTAAATGACATGCACCAGAGTAAATGGAAATGTTAAACTCTTTAATACACTAGGAAGACTATTGCCTTGAATTTCGTTGACAGTTTGAACCCAAACAAGATGTCGAGTTTCTTGACTTTGCGTTTATATATATTAGCAAACCTTTCTGCACTCGCACTGATGTTCCATGAGTCAAACATACATAAAACTGGAAGTTGATTTATTTGGCAGAAAATATGTAAGTAGTAGATACTTTAGCGTGATAAGGATTCACTCCAAAACATGTGTTGCCAATGGAAATAAAAAGGCGAAAAAAACACAACTATAAGCGGCTGTCAGCATTACAGTGCATGACATTTGACCTCTTGCCTCGAGGCAAAGGTCAAAAGCATGACACTAACGTAGTGTACTGGTATTATGGTATTCATTTGAGTAATTCTATTGGTGGATAAACATATGTAAGCATGGGTTCTACATATGTTTAGAGTGCTTTACATGTTATTACTGTAGAAACTAGTATTGACATCTTGGAACACCCACGTTCAAGGTTGCTCGACTTACCGAATACATACAAACGTCTGCTTCAATATTGGTGTCTGCAATATCTTTTTAAAGTCAGGTTTAAGGCAGTTTGACTTGCACTATGAAATTCGAAAGTTCTATACGATTGTAAAACAGATTGGATCCTGTTCAGATGCTGCGAAAGCATTTAGTCGCCCACGACGGTGATAGGATGAAAGCTATGAGCTAAACCGAACATCATACAGTGGAGAAAACGTTATTCTTTCCAGTTTAAACGCAAACGTACGCAAACGCATTAAACTAAAACGTAGAAAAAGGCAACTTATTGACAATCCTGACCATTTATTTTAATCTGAGTGGCAAACAGTTTGGAGCCTGATCAGACGCCGGGTTACCCGGCGTCTGATCTGGCTCCAAACTGTTTGCACTGCAAATAATAGTTTTAGCGTAAACGCGTTTATTGAGAAAGAATAACGTTTTCTCTACTGTATAATATATGTACGTAAGTCATTTAACCCCTACCCTATAGCCTGTTTTTATTTTTGAAGACAGGTGACCACCTCGTAAAGTAAATTGAGAGTAAAGCAGAATGCATGATAAGGCACATTCTACTTTAATTTCAGCATGTTTTAAACCAAAATTTGCTAAGATACATGTATAGAGGATTTTTTTTATGGTACATGATCATGACTGTATACAATTGAACTATTTTCTTCAGTGGAGGGAAAATGTGTATTTGTGAAGTAATCAGTTTAAAACAACTAGTTAACAATAAATATACCATTATTTGTAAAATCGGTAATAATCGGCGGTATGTTTATAGGTAAAATTAAACACTTCCCTAGTTGTGATGTCTGGTCATTAAACCTGTACCTTTCTTTAGAAGTGTCTTCTAAACAGTTTTGAAATCAGACTTCAAGGCATTTTAATATGCAGACGTACAGAAACAGTATGTCAAAAAGTGTATACCCTGATCAGACGCAGCGTAATGCTCCATCTGATCAGGATGAAAACTCTTTGCAAAATGTCAGTGCTGTCGAACTTAACAGTGAATTGGTAAGCTATGAAAAACATAATATTGGTCCAAGTATGTCCAATGTAAACGGTTTGGGTAACCCGGCATCTGATCAGGCTCTAAATTGTTTACCCCTTAAAATAAAATAAATACTCAATAGTTCCTATAACATTCCATTTATTTTACTATTCATATTTAGTGTTTGTGTTTAGTCGGAAAATAAGAACGTTTTCTCAACTGTCAAAACAGTCAAACCGTGATCGACATTTTATAGAGTTGACGTCAATTTCCATCATCTGTATTAAGCTTACAGTAGAAAATACACTTCACACAGTGCTCACTCTCTACAAAGACACCAAATAGGAGACACAGAGTGTGTGTGTGTTGTTCGAAGGGAGTCGTTATAGGGAGGAAAATTTAAGACTTTGCTTACATCTGCCAACAGCTTAAATCTAGATCAGACACCGCGTAACGCGGCGTCTGATCTGGATAAAGCTGTCTGTCATTCGTCATAATATATCTTCTAACAAAATGTCCACTTATATGTAACTTTAAGAAAAAAACATCAGAAGACAGTCTTAAGCAGACGGTATTGCAGGAGTAAAAGCGGTAGACATACTTGCCCTGTAATGGAAATTGCGGCAATGGTCGTTTTAAAAAGGGGCTGTTATTGGTAGGGAACGATGTAGTAGAAACAAACGACATTTTTCATACACCTTTATCAACAAAATACCCACACTAAAACATGCGCAAATGACTAGGGACTGTCTTCCAAGAACTTGGCTTCCAAAAATCCCCTGAAAATAAAAAAATAAATTCGAGTCAGCTGATCATCACTGATTGAGTCTACAAAGGAAATCTTGTCATGTCCTATCATGCCATGACTAGTTTTTAGAATCATTAAGGAAGAATTGCATTGCAGGCATGTTTTACACTCATTTTACCAATTACAGTGCTGACGAAATTACCATCTCCGGCTTCGGAAAAACAAAACGTACACGCAATGGGATAATATATAGGAAATGGAAGATGCCAAAAGTTACACGGCGTCTAATCTGCATCAAAACTGTTCGCCTTTTTCAGTTTCTTTAATAAAAATGTATAATATTATATTGTCCAAATAGCAGTGGATTGGAACCATCTGGACAGTGAGATATTGAGCGCAAAGACACTAGAGGGTTTCAAGGTAGCCCTTCCTTTTAAATATTTTGATTAATATTCCTTAAGTCGCACACCACCACGCGCTGCATTACGCCGTAACTGGCCCTACACCGTATAGAAGCAGAGGCAGAAGCAGAATATATCTCAATTGAATATTTTTTAATAGATATTAGTTTCAAAGCAGGCCTTATTAAGGCAGGATTAGGGTTGAATTTATCTGATCTGGATCCAAACTGTTCACCAATGCTAGTGTAATCGACAGTTAAAGGACTAGTCCATTGAACACTAGTGACGCATGTGAACACTTCATTGACAAACGGTGTACATGTAAGGAGTACACTTGTCACATGAAAATAGTGTAGACCAAGATCAGACAGCACATACAGAAAACATCTAATAAGAGTCTGGAATGTTGTTCATATTGCAATATATTGTATATAAATAGTCAAAAATGAACTTGATAGGCTTAATTGGACTCTGACAGTGTCCATCTAAAGGTTCAAGGAAGAATGGGTTAATCAAAGTATCTCTAAGATCAAAAGCAATGACTGGTTCTTAATCAACAAAAAATATTTTCAGTTGAGAAATGTTGTTTTACAAACATTTGGAGCTTAATGAAACTAATATTATTCCAAAAGTACACGTTTTGATGTTTAAACTAAGGAAATAGTGAATGGCTTTTGATCAGAGTTCCATTATATCTGTTGAACAACGAAATTACAGAAGCAGCAACTATGAATATCAGTAACGGCTATGATTATTTGTTATCTAACATTATTAAACCCTTCACCTGTCATAAATTACTATTTTACTTGAAGTAATGCAGTTAAGGGATTTAGCTGTTACAGCCAGAATGCATAGCAATCAAGGGTAAATAAAGTCGTGTTTATTAAACTTAAACTAAATTAATCGCGTGACACGAAATTAACGTGACTGAATGGTGATCAACTTCACGACGCCCACTTTAATTATCTTCGTTCTGAGCTACGCATGTACCTTTAACAGTTTAACAAGAATTTAAAATGATATTTGAAGCTTAAATTTAAAGTCTCTTCTTTTTTCAAGATTGAAACAACAATAAATCACATCGAAAATATCATGTGACTTTTACTCACGGTTTCTGGGAGAGTTGGAACACAACCGGGCCGCCATTTTGGCTCACACGTCCATTGTTAACAGCCGCTTGACAAATTGGAAGGTTCTGGTGAAAAAAAGACACAGTTACGTAGCTTAATTAGTACATGTGTATTACCAATTAGTTTTACTGCACTGCAAACCCTTACAACAATTACATTTGCAAACAGTTTAAATCCGGAACAAACGCCGAATTACTCGGCGTCTGATCAGGAACTACACTGTTTACCACGTACAAGCTAATTTAGAAATTCGCTAGGTATCTTAATTGACGAAACTAAAATAAAGTACATTTTAAGCAGGTTAACCCTTCCACTCTCAATGAAGCCTTAAAGCGTGTTTGCAAACAGTTTGGGTTCTGATCAGACGCCGCGTTACGCGGCGTCTGATCAGGACCTAAATTGTTTGACACTCTCATCGATATTAATTAAGTCATACAACCTTATATCTAACTTTGAAACGTGTCTTGCAGACAACAATACTAAAGAAGACGACAATAACGCGGTACAGGGTGAACAACTGCCGACTTATTTGATCATGAAAGGGTTAAGCAGACGGGTTATGTAATTATTATGTCGGAGCAAAGGTTACAAATAACTCATTCACTTCCTTTTACCGATTATAATAGTTATTTGCAAACA
Organism: Gari tellinella; assembly: GCA_922989275.2. Lineage (NCBI taxonomy): Eukaryota > Metazoa > Mollusca > Bivalvia > Cardiida > Psammobiidae > Gari > Gari tellinella. Next base: position 11,891,736 of record OV277859.1, on the reverse strand, counting down.
GTTTTGGGTTTTGAGCAGGTGTAAAGGTTTTAGTTTTCAAAATGCCCCTTATATCATGTATCTTATATTTAGCCCTGAATGATGTTTATGATGATAACAATGTTTTGACGGAAATTGATAAAAACTGTTTATTTTACCTCTGCATATCCACTGGCAACGAACTGGGCGTTCAGGTTTTGGCATCCCTTCGGACACACACCACTGTAAATTAAAGAAATAGTAGTTGTATATAATTTGAACCCGAATATGCATATTTCCTACAAATTAGACACTGATTAAACAGTGAACAAATTCAAATTTCAAATTTCCTTTATTTCTCTAGGATCGTAAAACATTCCTCTCGACTTTACAGCGTAGTTTTGTCGCGTTGTAAGCTTCGCATCAAAGAAGTGCTCTCGGTATTTAGGAAAATTATTCTATTTTATAAAGTGTAAATCCTGATCAGACGCGATGGAACTCGGAGCAGGATTCAAACTTCACATCAATATTCAGGTTCCGTCTGCTCACAGACACAAAACAATAATTTTGACAATGTGCATATCGAGCTTTTTCTATTAACCCATTTATGGCCACGATCCCATATACGGGACATAGGCAACAGTGTAGACTCTGATCAGACGCCGCATTATGCGGCATCTGATCAGAGTCTACACTGTTTGCTGATAGTAATTTCAATATAAAACAGAACGAAAATGAAAATTTTGACCAGACATCCCTTTGATAAAAAATGGACTAACCCAATATGTAAACATGGGAGAATCCACTGGGCGTAAATGGGTTAATACCTTCACTGCCTTTTGTATTAACCCTTTCCAACATATTGTAAACACTCTTTTTATGCCCTTAATTCAGTCCTTCCCTGAAGAAATACAATGTACTTCCAAAGTGTACATTCATGAATATGCATACTAAGAAAAATATTCTTCCTCCTAGCAGATGACTACCTACAGCATATTTAGTAGACCATATACGAGGTTTAACCCATCATCCCAAGCCTGTTTCTGGTATTGAGATAGATGACCACTTAAAAGCAGGTTGAAAGTAATGCAGAATGTGCCTTAAGTCGTTGGTTCGACTCCAGGCACTGTTTTGTAAACGTCGGCTTCAGGTATTTTCTTTCCTATAATTATGTATTTTACTAAAATAAAACAGTAAACGTTTGGGTAAAGAAAAACTTGCTGCTTAACGAAATACAGAAGTAACAAAGAGGGCTTTCTGCCAGAGAGTGCTTTGCATAACGGTATGTTGCTACAGTGGAGAAAACATTATTCGTTCCCAATAAACGCGTTAACGCTAAACTATTATTTCCATAGCAAACAGTTTGGAGCCAGATCAGACACCGGGTAGCCCGGTGTCTGATCAGGCTCCAAACTGTTTGCCACTCAGATCGACATGAATAGCAAACATTGTCGAAAATGTGTCCTTTTCTATGATTTATTGCTATGCGTTTGCGCTTCGTTTGCTTTTAAACGGGAGTGAATAACATTTTCTCCACTGTATAAGCACTTTTCTATCCAAGTTTCCTTAGGCAAGTTCACTGTACTTTATCTTATACAATTGCATGAATATCATGGTTTGTATAAGTGTCTACCATAAATAAATAAAAAAAAACACATTAAGAAATATTACAAAATAAACTCTATCGGGGATCGAATCCACAACCCTTACATTGGTAGCGCAGATACATAACCACTGAGCCATTACCGACTGTAGTTATCTTTATCAGATAATATAATCAAATTTGAGTCATCGTTGAATGGCTAATTTACTATACACTATTATTGTTGTTTCCGGAAGATAAAAATAACTTACGGAAAAAGACGGAATATTCATAAACTGACAGGTCAAACCTTATGGACATTACTATCTGATAGGATATAGAAAATATTTCTTATAGTCTAAATTCATAACTGTATAAAGAGGAACTATTTTCGTCAGAGAATGAAAATGAAAAGGTGTAAAAAGGCGTACTTATGGGGTAATGGGTTAAACGTGATTTAGAGGAATACATGCATATTTCAATAGAAATCGCGCTTTAAAATAGAAAAATTTGGAAATCTTAGGATTTTTCATGATCAACTTATGGCAGCCCTGCATGAAAAACTCCAGGTACAGTATAATGTACTTCTTACCCACAGATGGCACCAGCAGTAGAACAGACTTGGAAAGTCGTATCGCAGGTAAATGACGTCAGGTTGTGATATACTGAAGCAAAATGATGTATCAAAGTGAAATACAAATAGGTCTATTGAGCAATGCTAAAAATAAGGCCAGTGTCTCAATACTAACTCCTTCTCCACCAAACAATAAACTCTGAAAACTCATTAGAATCGTCTTATCCCTAGACCAAATTGCTTATTTCTAAAACACATGACCACTTGAAGTAGTTGAAATTTAAGCAAAATGAAAGCACAGCAACCATGTTAATACAATATTTACTGGTCAATTCATAGACTCCCTCTTTCTAATAGTACATATTCGGAACCCACTAACTGATAAATCCCACTGTTCCCTTTACAAACAGTATAACTGTAAAGAGTGCAATGTTAAGTGAAATGTAGACCCAGGTCAGAGGGTTCCTACATGAGCCTTCTGATCAGGGACTACAATTAATGTCAACTTGCAATATATTGGAAAAACATCACTAGATAGTAAATAAAATGATCTAGACTTAAAATTGTCCATTTGAAGTTTGATGGGTTAATCGAATATTTTCCCAGACCAGGGAGCGGTTATTGGAGGTTTTACGGTACCATAGAATGAGGCTGTGAACGTCCCTTTCTCCGTTATTGCCTGGCACTGGTATTCTCCAGAGTCTTCCGTCTTCTCAAAACGGAACACAATATCCTCGTTAGGTAGTATATGGTGGGTAGGCAGTCCACCATGGACCTTGGAGTAGGTGAGAGTGTGAGACAGCACATTGTTCACTACACAGCCATCGTCAACAGAGTCACCAGGGCGGACTGAGACAAACTTCTGCCGGGCTTCAATCACCGGCTGCCCACCTGTAAAGAAAGAGGATTGCAATAACTGTTGTTTACCACAAAATTATATTAAATTAAATAGCTGAAGGCACTTAATGTAGAGTGTCTCACAAATTACCCGGTATCTGAAATAAATCCAAGCTACTCACAAAAGCAAGATAGTCGCACTGCGTAGTATAGGAAATAAACAAATTGTCATAAATTCCTTTACAGCCAAGCAAGACCACAGTGTATCTGCAAGGTTGTCTACAGAGTAAATTGGTGCCTGATCATGGTCTTACAGTGGAGAATCTGATATTCTTTCCCAATAAACGCGTTTACGCTAAAACTATTATTTGCAGTGCAAACAGTTTGGAGCCAGATCAGACGCCGGGTAACCCGGCGTCTGATCAGGCTCCAAACTGTTTGCCACCAAGATAAAGATGAAATATCAGAATTGTCCAAAAGTTGTTCTTTTCTACGTTTTAGTGCTTTGCGTTTGCGTACGTTTGCGTTTAAACGGGAAAGAATAACAGAGTCTCCACTGTAGCTGTTCAAAACGCATTATTTTAACCCTTTCATTATCACATTTATCGCGAGAATTTTACCCCTTCACTGCCATATTGTCGTTTGCTTCAATAGTGTTGTCTGCAATTCGTTTCGTAGTTAGAGTTAAGGCAGTATAACTGACGTAATTTCTAAAACGAGTGGCAAACATTTTTATCCTGATAAGACGCCACGTTATGCGGCATCTGATCAAGATCAAAACTGTTTGCAAATGCGCTTTATGACGTCATTGAGAGTGAAAGGGTTAACATAGACAATGCCTTAATGATACAATGTATCTGCATGAACGTTATTTATACATGTACCACTTTTAACAAACTATGATGATTAATAAATATGATTTGTTATATGACAATTAACCCATTACACAACAAAAACGCCTTTTACGTCTTAATTTGTTCCTCCGCCGAATTTATGTTAAGTGAAGAATGAATGTTTGTAAACTTCTTTGGAGGTAAAATATGTTTAAACTAAACGAAACATCCACCGAAGACAATAATTTAACATTTTCTATAAAAACTGTTTCCATATCCTAGCAAATAGTATTTAAAGCAATCTTCTTAAGTGATCACCTGTCTTCAAAGCTAGAAAGGAACCACTTGTATGGGGTAAAGAACAAGAAAATATTCTTACTATCGACAGTGAATATGATAGTCTTCGTCGATGAACCAAGAACATTTGTAGCCTTGCACTCGTATTTGCCGGAGTCGGTTATTTGGACAGCGTCAATGGCAATACCGATGGGTGTGGTCACAGTTCGGTTAGCTGGGATAGCCCCGCCCACTCGTTCCCAGGTTACAGTCGGACTTGGCTTGCCTTCTGCCACACATGGCAATAGAACAGTGTTTCCAACTACAGTGTTGATGTAAGTGTCAGTACTTCCGGTTTGAAAAGCTGGCACCTCTGTAGTATTAAAACATGTTTATCCAATAGTTTTTTAAACATTTCACAAACAGATTCAGATGAGACGCCGAGTAATTTTGCGTCTGATCAGGATCATTATTATTTGTCTCTCAGAGTGTATACATGTACATGGGAATTAATTAATCAGGCAGATACCATTTCAATCTTTAACATATTCAACGCTAGCGACGACTGTACTCGTCAATTATGAACGGTGTACATGTTTTGAATACACTTGTCCTACACAAATAGTATAGATCCTGATCAGATAGAAGCCATCTATCTAATGATGGTCTACATTGTTTGTCATTTTGCAATACATTGTCAATCCGAAATATGTATCAATGACTAGGCTTCATTGGAAAATGGAATTGTTCATTTGAAGTTTAAGGGACGGATCCGTAAAATGGTTGACATACTGAGCAGGGCATATCATAAGTTCCAAGTTAATACTATTTAAGAAATTAAGAATAATAATTACGTGAGCGAACTTATTTGCAGAATACAGGGCTATTTTACTCGAATAAATAAGTCCATATGATATTATGTACACATTCAACTGAACCGTCCCATCATGATTTTCCCCCTAACTTATAGATCTATATGTATTTTCGTATACAAGTAATCAAATTTTCTGCGATTATAGAAGCTTGTTTGAACAGCTGTTAAACCAAAGAATACTTCTAGTATTTAATGACATTGTCTAAAACACGCACCATCACCATTTTTGCCATCAATGTATGAAACTGGGGCATTTTTCATTAACATTCGTACGACAAAAAATTCTGATTTCTCTATCCAATCCTGTTTTGTGATATCTCTGTGGAATCGTCTTTTTAAGACGATTCCAAAGAGATGTCATACTACAGGATTAGATGGAGAAATAAATAGTTAATAAGCCTTTTATAATCTGACTTACCACAACATTTGTCGTACGAAGTTTTATGAAACGAGCCCCTGATTTGCAATTCAATAGAAGGTGCTAAACAACACAGTCACGTTTTATGCCAATAAAAGTAGACACACGTCAAAACGTTTACTCCATATACTTACGCAGATTTTGGCAACAGTCTGTCGATCCTTTTCCCTGTAAAAACAAATCAAATTTAAAGCTATTTAAAATAATTTATTTTATCAATTTTTTTATTACAGCAAAAATATTGTTAAAGAAAAGACTCCTAAAGGAGCTTTCTGCTTAAGTTTTGCCCTGCATTTTGTTGTATCTTGTTTTAAAGAACGCATATTCCTCAATTTTTGTGGCTGCAAAAACATATTGGACTGAACATTTGATTATTCTCCATAATGTTGACACTTGAAATAATAAGGGAAAGATACATGATAGACAGAATATTGCCGAAAAATGAACATGTAGTTCTAAAGGTTTTAAAACGTTATTACAGTGAGTAAGATTATATTCTTTCCCGTTTAAACGCAAGCGAAACGCAAATGTAATGAAATATAGTGTTGAAAATTAAAACGGTTAAGTTGTATTACTATTAATTTAACTTTAATTGGCCAACAGTTTGGAGCCTGGTCAGACGCTGGGTTATCCAGCGTCTGATCTGACTCCGAATTGTTTGCAAATGTCAACATAGGTTCTGCCTAAATGCTTCTTCTCCACTGTTTAAGAGAGTTTTAGTGCATATAGAAGTGTTGTTTATTAATGATATAAAGCCAACGTTAAATTGTTTTGCCTTAGAAATGTACGTAATTCATGAAATGGTGTTTCTGTGAGAGGAATAGTTACAGGTTGAAATTTGTTTTAAATGTACATGTTTTCAATTAGCTCACGTAAAGACGGTTCATACAGTTGAATAAAGTGTGTAGAATTTGTTGGTTATCCTTTTCGTGAAATTTACGTTACTTTTGCGTGTCAAAAGACGTTTGTCTATTTTGGCATAAATAGGTCAGTACACTCATTTGTACGTTACATGCAACACGTTTCAATGTACACTGGTTGTTTTGGAAGTAAATCAATGGAAAAACAAGTAAAGTTTGTTTTATCGACCATGGCGGCTATGTCACGGCTGTCTGAAAATGCGCGTTTACGTTCAGTCAGCATATTAGAGGTTGGAATGCAGAAAAAATGATTATACAGGCCAATCTGGCCTTCATCGTAACACCATGTTGTCATTATCGAGACGTATCGACAAATTGGCAATGCTCGCGAGAACCTGCGATCAGGGATAGCGCTTTTAACGTAACGTCGACAAGATACGTATATTCCCGTTACACATGTGCGTCATCATCTTCAGTCTTCAAACTTTACGCTCAAAACATTCGTCTAATCAGCCCGAGGACAGTGCGCAAAAGATTACGCTAATTTTGAATCCGTCCTACTGTACGTCCCATTCTGACGTCAAACCCGCCATATTGCCTTAATGACAAAAACGCACGGCAATACAATCTTGATTGACATCCCACTTAAATGAATCTTATGAAATGTTAGATTGATGTTTAAAATAACACAATAACAACAATAACAAGTCAATTTATATCTGGTTTGTTATTCCTATTATTTAGAAAGCTTTTCCCAATGCGCAGTTTTTAAATTCCGTGAGTATATATTAAAACACTAGATGTATTCTTACCGTGCTTCCCTTTTCGCCCTTATTTCCAGGCACTCCAGTGAAGCCTTGCTCGCCTTTGTTCCCTTGATTTCCCGGAGGTCCGATCGGTCCAACATTTCCTGTTTCTCCTTTCGTACCAATTTCTCCTGTAACGGGAATGATTAAGAAATATTCTGGTGATCCTTAAAGACAGGCGACTGTTTTATTCAGGGAATTAATTGTGGACTGCCTATCTTTATGTCTTACATTTGGCATGCATTAACCCTTTCATCGCGAGAATTTTACCCCTTCATCGCCATATTGTCGTTTGCTTCAAAATTGTTGTCTGCAATATAGTTTCAAAGTTAAATTTAAGCAGTATGACGGAAGAAATTTCTAAAACGAGTGTCAAACAAGGCGTCTGACCAGGATCCAAACTGTTTGCTATCGCGCATTTTGGCCTCATTAGTAGTGAAAGAGTTAAGCTAATACATGTACTTGATGTAAATGCTACAATTGCATTTTATTCCTTGTGGTCGCTATATACCAGTGGGATTGTATTAACTCTCACAAATTTTCAGCTTCATAATGTTTTCATTATATGTTTATGTACAGTAGCTTGGTTTCGAATGACGCATACAGGTACATGCGCTTTTTAAAAAACTATTCTTTAAAGTAATTGAAGCTTATTAAGTATTGTAAAATATATCATTAATTTTGTTTATATTTTAAATACTTAATCTGAAAACAAACAATCACAAAGATGAACCTTTTTGTCCAATGTCTCCCTTTTCGCCGACATTCCCTGTGTTTCCTTTGATCCCTAGTATACCCTGAATGCCCTGTTCTCCTTTCAATCCTGGCTCGCCCTTTAACCCCTGAACACCAGCAACACCTGTGTCACCTTTGGCCCCTGGAAGTCCAGTGTTGCCCATTGGACCGGAATCGCCCTTACTCCCGGGCAATCCGTGTATTCCACGTTCTCCCTTCTCCCCAGTTGAACCTTGCTCTCCCTTTATACCTTGTTGCCCAGGAGTTCCGCTATATCAAAAAGATAAAAGTTGAAGCATAACTAAAGGGGGCATGACGTTAAAAAACATGTCAACTTAATGAGAATAAAGAAAAATAGAACTAATTCAATTTGAGCAATATATTTCACGTTCGTCTAATCTCATCTTTCCTATAATGTCAAAGAAAGAAGCATGTTTTGAACGCTTTACATTGATTGGTGAGATTCGTTTCAGTTACATTAACCAATTTGCGCCCTGTGGATTCTTCTATGTTTTATATTCGATTCGTCCATTTTTTATCAAAGGGATGATTGGTCAAAATTTTCATTTTCATTTTGTTTTACATGTGTATATTGAAATTCCTATCAGCAAACAGTGTAGACTATGATCAGACGTCGCATAATGCGGCGTCTGATCAGATTCTACACTGTTTGCCTATGTTCCATATATGGGATCGTGGGCACAAATGTGTTAAAACCGCATTCTGAATAGAGTTTCGATTCATTTCATTTACCAAACATTCATAGGATAGAATATGTATTTCATCTTACCACTGCACATATAATTGACACAAAACCATATACATGTACATGTACAATGAATTTCAGGATAGAGCACCGGCATTTCATAAAATTATGATATATCTAAATCAATTAAACTACACAATGAATTCATTTTCTTTGTATCTGTTGGCAATTGAACGATGTAAAAAGGTCACACTCTTATACACATGGATGTTCTACTGTAAACTTTCTATCAAACTTCGTCAGGGACACCAGGACAAATAACGTGGATAATGTCTTACGGTTTACCGTCCTGGCCAGATAGTCCAGGTTCTCCTTTGTTCCCCATTTGTCCTGCTGTTCCAATGTCTCCTGCAATGTTAAGCTGTGTCTGTAGTTAACCCTTTCACTCTCAATGACATCATAAGGAACATTTGCAAACAGTTTTGATCCTGATCAGACGCCGCGTAGTAACGCGGCGTCTGATCAGGATCAAAACTATTTGCCACTTGTTTTGAGATAAGTCAGTTAAACTACCTTAAATCAAACTTTGAAACGCTATTGCAGACACCAATATTGAAGCAGACGGCAATATAGCGGTTAATCGGTAAACATATCACGGTAAATCATGCAAGGGTGAAACGTTCAACTACGCATAAGAAAATGACTCTGGAGTTATATAGACCGGTTGCTTTAACTTCCTCTGTCGTTATGGCGTCATAACCCATCTCCCACAGTCACTGCTATAACTTGCAAACGTATCGCCTGCTCACAATTTTAGTCAGTCGGAGGTAAAGGCATTTATAAGAGTGTCAAACAGTTTGGATCCTAATCGGAGGCCGCGTTTTGCGCTGTCTGATCTTGATCCAAACCATTTGCTTATATTCATGTTACAGAGCTAGGCAACGAAAAGGTTGAAACACAATACTGATTTGGGGTCATCTGCTTTATCGTTGTCTGTTTTCTCTCATTTGAAATATTGACTCAAGCAATATCGTAATGAGTATCGAACAGTTTGGATACTCACCACTGCATTCAGACACCGCGTTATTCGTTACGTTGTTTCGTGATCAATGTAAAATAAAATTAAGTTAAACCTTTTCATATAAAGATTTAAAAAGTGAAAGTGTTCAACTGAGCTCGATTAATACTAAATCGGCAGTACATGTATATCATTTTGATGTTCACCTTTGTCACCCTTAGAGCCATTTATTCCGTCGTGTCCAGATGCACCAACGTCCCCTTTCATACCAGGTCCGCCTACGAACCCTTGTTCTCCCTTTACACCCGGGAAACCCATGGTCCCTTTAGTTCCATTGAATCCTGGACTCCCGGACAAACCGATAAGGCCTTGAGCTCCATTTTCACCCTTTGTTCCAGTAGTTCCTTGAGCTCCCTTCAAACCTCTGTTTGACAAAGTATTTGAATAACATGTGTTTGTCTAATAATGTTCTAGTTGGTAGTGCTTAAGTGTCTTTTTATATAAATACATATAGGCAGTATTTTAAATAAATCTATACAAACAGTTTAAGCGAAATTGAGTGAATTTCAATAAGACCAAAATTACATAATACGTCAAATAAAATCGCGACCATGTTCGCCTTTCCAGGAGAAAATATCTCGTAATTGTGTTCTTTATAGAAAGAGTACAACAGTTTGAAAGTCAAGCAAACTGCTCATTTAGAATGTTCTGCTTTTCCATTTTCTGCCTTTAACAGAACTTTGAACTTAAACGACTGATAAATATATTTTTCTCTTTTTCTTGACTAGCACCACCGTTGCGTATTAGTCACGATTGACTGCGTCAACGTACGATATAGATGTAGATGTAGATTTTGATGTATCTTCTTCTCAGCGACCACTTTTAAACACGTTAACTTTGATAGTTTTTGTATAAGTCGGATATCTAATGAGAGATACCTACGTATTTCCCATCTCGCCTTTAGGTCCTGCTGGACCAATCTCTCCCTTTTGACCATCTTTACCCGCGGTTCCAGCCACGCCTAATAACCCTTTCTCGCCTGAAACATTTGATATGTAAAATACAGGAATAACATTATAAAGTTCATCCTAAAGTTTTTATTTATTGTTTATTGGGTTTGCTTCAAGTAAGATTTAAGTAAACGGAAAGTTCCCGTTTTATCCATTTTGGATAAACAGCAGACTACAAGTTTAAACAGACGATATATTAGCAGTGAAGTCGTTAGTTATAAATTTCTTTTTTAGGGGGAACAGCGGTAAGAATCGCTGTAGGGGGTGAGTCGTAGGGAGGGAACACTTAAGTAGGAACTTAAAGGGTAAAACATATCTTATCTTACCTTTAGGACCTTGCGGGCCGTTAATACCATCAGTTCCATTCAATCCATCTTGTCCATCATCTCCTTTCTGACCCTTTGTTCCCACCAAGCCCGGCAGCCCCTGTTCACCTTTGATTCCTTGTAGTCCGTTCATACCATTTGTACCATTAGAACCATCTTGACCGGGTAGACCCTGATCTCCTTTAACACCCGGAAGTCCCTGGATACCGTCCTTTCCCTGTATGCCCTGAACCCCTGGTAAGCCGCTGATACCCCTTGAACCTTTTTGTCCCGTTGTTCCTTGAATTCCCTGATCACCTTTCGAACCGTTCTTTCCATTTATTCCATCGCTGCCAGCCATTCCTTGCAATCCTTGGTTCCCCTTTTCTCCTTTAGAACCATCTTTACCCTGGGAGCCAGGTTCGCCTTTAACGCCTGGTTTACCATCCATGCCATCTGTACCGTTTACACCAACATCGCCCTTGTCACCATTCTCACCTTTAATGCCTTGCACACCAATTTCTCCTTTGAGGCCAGGCAAACCTGATATATGAAATTATCAAATTAATTTTATTGATAGTCTAAGTAATTAAAATGGTTTTAATTGATAGTCATAGTTAAGTTCAAATACATAGCTTTGAGAGTATTTGCCGTGCTAATGGGTGATTATTTTTAACTCATTAACCGGTGAAACTTCAAAATAGATAAAACCAATTTAAAAGTATATCTAGTCCATGTTGCAATGCAAAAAATACAAACAGTACAGATCCTGATCAGAGAGCTCATATAAGAACAGTCCGATCTGGATCTACAATGTTTGCATTTGACATGTGTATTCTTCATCTGCACACTGTTTGTAAAAGAGGTGTTTCTAGTCACAAGGGTTCAGTGGGTCGAATGAATGAATGAATGAACGACTTTATTTTACAAGGGTAACTCACTTAGTCAGGAGACTAATCTACCGCGAGGCCCTCAAACAAGCATTTCTTACAAATCATATAATTAACAATAATAACACGATCAATATGAACAATCAAAAACAATTAGCAAGAAAATAACACTCTCTATATAAACAATAGGCAGGCATTAGGCGTTCTCTGCAAATAGTGTATCTGTGAAGAGTACACTTGTCCTATGCAAACAGAGAAGACTCAAATCAGAGGGCTCCAAAAGGACTAAAAGGAGTCCTCTGGCTAGGGTCTCCACTGTCTCATATTAGAATATATGGACAAAACAAACCATAACTAGTATATGGTGTGCTAGGCTAAATTGGAAACTGGAATTGTCCATTTGAAGTTACAGGGGAAAAAGTTAAAGTCATTTAATCTATTATAATTTGAATTGAAAAATTTATATGCTTACAATTTCTTCCAAAATGTATGATTTGAGCGGTCCTGAACTCCTTCACTGCCTTACCCCGAGTACAGTAGTTATTTGCAAACAGTTTGGATCCTGATCAGACGCCGCGTAACGCGGCGTCTGATCAGGATCCAATTTGTTTGACACTCGTCTCAATATTTCTTCAGTCAAAATATCTAAAAATTGTTTTTATAAATAGAAACAGACGACAATTGTTTAAATTTGATGACGTCATGGCAGTGAAGGGATTAAACTAGTATAAGAATACCTCAGTACACCTTCTACATATGCACTGACCATACAATAGATGGATGATAGATTAGTTGGTTTTACGGCACAAATGTGTCATATGGAGCCGATGAATGAAGAGATTATGTTATTATGATGAGGGCTTTCAGGCAGATGATTTCGGCTAATCTCATTCGCTGCAAAGAATTAATACAAATGCTTTCCAAAGCGCGTTAGGCAGCTCCATCTGCATCACGAAGTAGGTATCATAATTATTATATAGACATGATGTTACCGAACCAGAGCACTAGTTTAATATGGAATTGCTTTCCAGTACCGTTATGTACATACATATATGTATATATCAACTTGATTATTGTTAATTGATGCTGAAGTGTTCACAAACAACGAGAAAACGCAATAGCATACCAGACTCAAGGTAAGATAGGATAAAAGGTACAATATCTTAACATATCACTGTGTTTACAGGGCTCGATTAAGATGTTTCTACTGGTATATCTAATCCCCTGCCTTTTTGTACTTTTACGCGACAATGCTCTAAACTTTACTAAACAAAACGTTTAGCTGAATACTTACATCAGATTAACTCGTTTGTGCCCACGATCCCATATATGTGACATAAGCAAACAGTGTAGACTCTGATCAGACGCCGCATTATGCGGCGTCTGATCAGAGTCTACACTGTTTGCTGATAGGAATTACAATATAATAACGAAATGAGTAATTTTGACCAGGCATCCCTTTGATAAAAATGGACTTATCCAATATATAAACATGGAAGAATCAACTGGGTATAAATGGGTTAATATACAATGGCTTCATCAGCTACATCAAATTTGCGTACAAGATGCATAGGGCGATATAAACTACAAGATGTGAACATCTATTTCGTGACGCTTGGTGGTAAATTTATGTTCTAAGCATTTTAAGACTAGAAAAAATACGGTAAAATCTCTCTTTTGCGGACACTAAAATAAGGCTAATTGTTTTAATAAAATACAGCTGACAGCTTAACGGAAGGTGACAGTAAAACAGAAAGCTCCTACATGAGCTTTCTGTTTTACTGTCATCTTGCTTTAAGCAGTCACTTGTCCTTCACGCCTAATAACTAACACAATTCAGTGGTCGTAATAGAGAGGTTTTATTGTAGTGTTTGATGAAAAATACGAGTTGTCCTAGCGTGTACCTGAAATAGACGTAACAGTAAATAATTTGCCAGAAGGACATGTTGGTGATATCGTATTTTACATGTCTTAGCAGCCAATTCTAGAATTACTAAACATTTTAACAAAAATGTTTTAAAGCTTAATTGCACGCTGTTTCACCCACGTTACCATCTGCTGTTTCGTTAATCGATCACATCCTGAGGTAATTTGAGAAAACCGTTTCTAGTCTTTTTAACCCATTTGTGCCCACGATCTAATATATGGGACATAGGCAAACAGTGCAGACTCTGGTCAGATGCCGCATTATGCGGCGTCTGAAAAGAGACTACACTGTTTGCTGATGGGAATATAATATAAAAAAAAATAAAAATGACAATTTTGATTAGGCATCCCTTTGATAAAAAATGGACTAATCCAATATATAAACATGGAAGAATCCACTGGGCATAAATGGGTTAAAGCTACCGTATTACAATTTACACTATTTAATACTTAATGTTAGACTTAATTGGTACTAGTTCCTCTTACTAAATCAGCCTTCAATTACAAGAGCTTTTAACATTTTCTCATCAAATCAGTTCCAGTAACTCCCTTCTATTACGACCATAAATAAAAAAGGTTAAGTAATTCTATGAAAGACAGGTAACAGCTTAACGCAAGGTAAGGTGAACGTGAAACAGAAAGAAGCTTTCAGTTTTACTGTCACTTTGCTTTAAGTAGCCACCTGTCGTAATCACTTAATAATTTACCATGTTTAGTGGTCGTAATAGAGAGGTTATACTATGTATACAATCAAGTGGTTTTTGTTTTACTTTTTCTTTAGAATATAACCTACATTTTTAAGCAATCAAACTGCCTTTTGCATCCCATTAAGTACGGTGTAACATTAAATTTTGACCCCGTTGAGAAATGACCTCCCGGTCTTTTTTTAACGTTGAAAAAAGACCTCCTGGGTCATTTTTCAACGGGAATGGGTTCATTTCTCAACGTTGAAAAAATACCCTTCCCGTGAAATTATGACTGCTGAAACATTTAGTTGTAAAAGGGTTGGGTCATTTCTCAACGTTGAAAATAGACCAGGGTCAATTCTTAACGTTGAGAAATGACCCTATCCGTGAAATAATGACGACAGTGATAATACGCCATTGAATAACGAACGGAAGAGAGGGGTCATTTTTTAACATTGTAAAATGACCGGGGGTCAATTCTCAATATCAAAATATAACCATACCCTTAAACTATAAATGGCTGCTACAAATTACTGGTTATGAACTGATCCTTGTTAGGTTTTTTCAACGTTAGTAATAGGCCTGGGGTCATTTCTCAAAGTTGAAAAATGACCCGGGGTCCTTTCCCAACGTTGAAAAAAGATCCTTACTACTGGTTAGAGGGGGACATTGTTCAACGTTGAAAAATGACCCGGGGTCAATTCTCAACGTTGAAAAATGACCCGTGTAAAGTTTCATCGTTCAAAGATGACTTAACCTGTACAAATATGTCTCCTAGACTTAATTGTTATTAACCTACTACTGGTATGAGGGGGTCATTAGTCAACGTTGAAAAATGACCCGGGGTCAATTTTCAAAGTTGAAAGAAGACCCTACCCATGAAAGTATGACTCATGAATTATCTTGTAAAATGACCGGGTGTCATTTCTTAACGTTGAAAAATGACCCGTGTAAAGATTTAACGTTGAAAATTGACTTTCTCCTAGACTTAATTGTTATTAACTGACTACTGGTATGAGGGGGTCATTGTTCAACGTTAAAAATGACCCGGGGTCAATTCTCAACGTTGAAAAATGACTCTACCCATGAAATTATGACTCCTGAATCATATTGTTGTAAACTGACCGGGGGTCAGTTCTCAACGTTGAAAAATGACCCGTGTAAAGATTTAACGTTGAAAATTGACTTAACCTGTACACATGTCTCCTAGACTTAATTGTTATTAACTGACTACTGGTATGAGCGGGTCATTGTTCAACGTTGAAAAATGACCCGGGGTCAATTCTCAACGTTAAAAAAAGACCCTACCCATGAAAGTATGACCCAATGATCCCCTCAAACGAGTAGTCAGTATTCACTATTAAGTCCATGAGAAAATTCTGCACGGGTTAAGTCTTCAACATGGGTCATTTTTCACGTTGAGAAATGACCCCCATTTCATTTACAAGAAGATAATTCAGGAGTCATAATTTCAATGGTAGGGTCTTTTTTCAACGTTGAGGAATGACCCCCGGTCATTTTTCACCGTTGAACAATGACCCCGATACCAGTAGTCGTTGAAACTTTACATGGGTCATTTTTCAACGTTGAGAAATGACCCCCATTTCATTTACAAAAAGATAATTCAGGAGTCATAATTTCAATGGTAGGGTCTTTTTTCAACGGTGAGAAATGACCCCGGGTCATAATTTCATGGGTAGGGTCTTTTTCAACGTTGAGAATTGACCCCGGGTCATTTTTCAACGTTGAACAATGACCCCCTCATACCAGTAGTCAGTTAATCACAATTAAGTCTATGAGACAATTCTGCACTGATTAAGTCAACTTTCAACGTTGAAACTTTACACGGGTCATTTTTCAACGTTGAAAAATGACCTCCGGGTCATTTTACAACAAATCATTCAGGGGTAATAATTTCATGGGTAGGGTATTTTTTCAACGTTGAGAATTGACCTCCAGGTCATTTTTCAACGATAAAAATGACCCGGGAGGTCTTTTTCTAACGTTAAAAAAAGACCGGGAGGTCATTTCTCAACGTTGAAAAATGATCGGAAGGTCATTTTTCAATGGGGTCTAAATTTAATGTTACAACGGCACTTAATAATGTTGTTGTTTTTGACGTCGCGTGGTGTCTGCACGCGATATATAGACAGCTCCGCCTCGTAGCAACTAGTTGTAAACACTGCCATATTTTGCGATCTCGCAACCAGAATAAGCGAGGTTTATGTACTAGAAACTTTGGAATGGGCCAATCAAATATAGGTTATATTCTAAGTTAGTAAGAATATATTAAGTGAAATCGTAATGGCTAAGAAGGGTCTAGCTCGCTGACGCTTCGCGTTGACCTTCTTAACCATTAAGATTTCACTTCATATGTTCTAACTATAACTTAGCTTATTGCAAAATGAAGACCATAAGAAGAGGGCCGTAACTAATGTTAATAGAACTCAATATGTTTAAACTAAATGAAGACCATGACCAGTAGCACGTTCAGGTACCGTATCGATGCCCATTGATGGCCTCCAAACGATACACTTTACACCAAAACGACATGTTTGCATGATCAGAATCTACACTGTTTGCTGATAGGAATTTCAATATTAAACAAAGTGAAAATGAAAATTTCGACCAGGCATCCCTTTGATAAAAAATTGACTAATCCAATATATAAACATGGAAGAATCCACTGGGCGAAAATGGGTTAAAATGAAGTGCTAAATGTTATAGTCACCTGTAATTCCCGTGTCACCCTTTTCCCCCTTGACTCCTACAGTACCATTTTCACCTTTCACACCTTGCAGTCCTACAATGCCTTGATCACCTTTATCCCCCTTAGTTCCATTCATCCCATTATTCCCCGTGGGCCCTTGCTGGCCTGGCAGACCCGACAAACCTCGTAAGCCTGGTTCACCCTTGTTGCCAAATTTCCC
Source organism: Gari tellinella (assembly GCA_922989275.2). Lineage (NCBI taxonomy): Eukaryota > Metazoa > Mollusca > Bivalvia > Cardiida > Psammobiidae > Gari > Gari tellinella. The sequence continues at coordinate 11,874,512 of OV277859.1, read as the reverse complement.
TGGTACCCCAATATTGCCTTGCGCTCCTTGGTCACCTTTGTTTCCCTTTTGACCTGTGGTTCCGTTGAAGCCATCAATACCATCCATGCCAGGCGGACCAACTGGTCCAACATCACCTTTAACACCAGCAGGTCCTGGTGCGCCATCTGTTCCATTAATTCCAGGAATACCATCTGCACCTTGACTTCCAATGTCACCTTTAATACCTTGTAGCCCCGTAACTCCAGGTACGCCAGTATCCCCCTTCTCACCCTTTGTCCCAGCAATACCCGGCAAACCTTGAATACCACTCTCACCCTTTTCTCCTTTAATACCGTCTGTGCCATTCAAGCCCTGTAGACCGTCGTGGCCAGGAGGACCAATAAGTCCCGGATCTCCCTTTGCCCCCGAAAGGCCAGGCAATCCCTGTGTACCATTCATTCCTGGGGCTCCAACATTTCCGGAAACACCTTTCTCGCCCTTTTGACCTGGAAGGCCATCGGTGCCATTATAGCCCTGTGTACCGTCTGACCCGGGCGGTCCAGTGGCCCCTTTAGTGCCAGCGTTCCCGTTGTCTCCTTTCAAGCCTGGTAGACCTGGTGTTCCTATATAGTATAAAGATAAGATTGTGACTAATTACTATGTAGATACATTAATTTGTTTGATGATCATGACTATTTTTACACTAAATGTCAGCTTTATCCCTTCACTGACATGATGCCACCAACCTTAAAAAATGCTCGTCTGCTTTTATTTTCAAACCAGGAGCCGAACTATTTGCAAACAATCAGTGTATTAGGGATAAGGCTGTGAAGAGTTTCAACTAGTTCGTATTGCTAAGCAGTGATTGCATTGTTGTAGATACATGTACACCTCGCTTTGAGTTACAATGTTAATTTCCCATAGACCTAAAGTTAGCATTTTGCATGTCCTTTACATCTATCCAAAATATACTGTCACTCTTTATGATATTCTTTATGTGACGTCACTCTAAATGATAGTATTTTTTTCTCCACTCTCTAAGGTACTGTCAACTATGATATGATTTTCGCTATGGGAACATAAAAGAACGTTTTAAAGAGTGGTAACTCCTAATCAACTTTTGGCATTTTCTGTACAAGTTGCTTCCCTTTGTCGAATTTCTTACAAGAATAAAACTTGACAAACGATTTGCCATCATTTCGGCAGAGGATATTTGCCAACTAGAAAATGAAAAGACGCTGTGTCTTCAATCGTCTTGTCATAACGTTCTTCTTTCTTTCTTGTAATATAATTATAAACAATGTGACGTCGTAGACGTCATTTCCCGCTTTAAGTACATGTCCGCGCTAAATTGGTATTCACAACACATTTTATAAAATACGAATGAGACGATTCCAAAGCCAGGGTTGATAAGCTCGGTGTAATAAAATAAATATTAGATGTCAGTTTGCGTGACATTCAAATTGTCAACCCTCGAAAATTGACAATTTTTGGCTACGACTCGGGATGACATTCAGTTTCTCGGGTTGACAATTTGAATGTCACGCAAACTGCCATCTAATATTTAAAGTTAAAGTAGACTTAAGTGAAAACGACTTACACTACTTATATTTGTTCAAACTTTGCACAGTTGATGTCTTTCGATTTAAGCCTATCCAAGTATTTTACATCTGGCATTGATACAGTAAAAACGACGTTATTTCCTCCAAATAAAAAGCAACCGGGTAACCCGGTCTCTGATTACTGATTAGGCTCCAAACTGTTTGCCACTGAAATAAAAAATAATCGTAAGAATTGACAACAAGCTTACATTTTCTTCAGTTTTTTGCGCTGGATATAAGTTCCTTACAAACATGGAAGAGTAATAACGCCTTCTTCAATGTAGCGCTAGTGCAACAACTTACCTTTATCCCCTTTGGCTCCTACAAGATAGATTGTTCAATATTAGCCATTTGCCTGCTAACTTCGCGACTTTTCTGATTGTTGCAAACAGTTTGGATCCATATCAGACGCCGCATAACGCGGCGTCTGATCTGGATTCAAACTGTTTGACACTCGTCTTTAGATTTTTTAACTTAAACAATAATGTATAAATCTAAATTTAATAAGTTTTGCAGACGACAATTTCGGAGCAGACGATATTACCGCAGAATTAGGGTATAGTATACAGTCAAACCTGTGTTAAATGACCACTTAAAACACGATACATTTGTAGTATTCATGACAGGTGAGAGCTTAATACAGGGCAAATGTTATGCAGACGGCTCATAGTGTTGGCCTTGCATCTTTAAGCGGACACGTGTCTTTAAAGATCACCATGCATCTTAATTCAGTGGTTGACTGTTTTTACCATAAATTATAAAGTTATTGAAAGGGGGTAAATTGATATTTTCAATCCTTTTGCCTGCAATCCTTATGTCATGACTATTCATTAGAACTGTCTCTTCGAGACGATTGTAATAAGTAGCCAAAATAAGGATTTCTTAAGACACGAGAAATAAATTGATTTAGATCTATAACGCATTTATTTTAATAAAGCTGTATTTATCGGAACATAATAATACCTGCATTAAAACAAATTATAAGATGATTAACTCAATTAATGTCAGTAAACATGCTTGTTTAGTATTGATATTTCCTGTCCATCCAACATAGAAATACTTCGCAATATTTACTATTTTTATTATCTCAAAATGGCAATATAAGTGAATGTCTCGTCTACAATTTCAGTTTTTAAACGAAAAACATGTCATAATCATTTAATACAACTATGGAAACAGAATGAAATGGTTGGATAGCGTGATAAATTGTATCAACACATTTCTACAAGGCCACGAAAGAAACCGGAAACTGCTAACCGCTCGCCTACTTGTCACTATTAGATCACATGCCGCGATCCAAACAAATTGGCTCTCTGTTTAACGTTTCTGAACCCGGCGTCTGATCAGGCTCCAAACTGTTTGCCACCAAGATAAACATAAATTATCAGAATTGTCAAAAGGTTGCACTTTTCGACGTTTTAGCGCTTTGCGTTTGCGTACGTTTGCGTTTAAACGGGAAAGAATAACAGATTCTCCACTGTAACCGTGCGTCTGTTATCATTTATCATCTGTTTTAACGCTGTTGGTTGGCGTCTTGTCCGAATCTAAACTGTTTGCATTCTGAAGATAATCTGAAATAAATACATCCTGACATTTTCTGCAGACGACCAATCTTTGTGTTCGATAACAGTCTGGCGTACTTCTACCACTTCTACCATAATACGGCCTCCATCAAATAGTTGATTTTTCTGCCGTTTTCAGGATGTGCGCATGAAACGCATTGCAGCCTATTTATGCTGAAAGGTGAGCCTTGAAGGAATCCAGGCTCTGCGAAAGCACGGTACTCGTGGGCAATGTGTTCCACTCCCATGTCGTTCGCGGATAGAAAGATTCCTTCCTGACATTCGTCCGACAGATTGGCAGCTGGTATGCTCTTTCATTGAACGATCGCGACTGTCTTTGGTATGGTGTGAGTTTCGCACTAGTGTCAATGTACTCGAAGTAAAGGCTATTTTTCACTTACCGTTGCATGTTATTGAGGCATTTTGACAAAGACTTTGTACTTCGTTCTGTAAGAAAAAGATTCGCATATTGATCATTTGAAATCACCCAGCTGGTGGAGTATTCCATCGACATTTTAGTAGGTTTGAAAAGACTGTCAATCAACAAAAATAAAGATTTATCAAGCGCTGCTACTTTTATTCAAAGACCATTCAATTGTCTTTACTGTAATATAAAACAGCCTATACTAACTACTAGTCCCAAAGTTATAGAGCTTTTGAGTTGAATCTGAAATCGTTCTCAAGCATTTGAATGGTCAGATATGAGCTTTTGCAAAACAAAAGCTCACATCTGACCAATCAAATGCTCGATAACGACTTTAGATACAACTCAAAAACTTTATAACCTTGGACCATGGACTTCAATTATTTTGGTTGTTTTACAGGACTCAATAATTATAGATATATACGACTTTGAGTAAAAACGTGTTCTATTTAATGGTATTTACTATAGCAATGCTGTAAATTGCCATATATTATCAAACGCTTAAGTTGATTAAATCAGTGTAATGTATACAATGTATAATCAAAATAGCTAAAGTGGAACTTACAGGATACGTAGATTGGGCCGTGACATTATAAAACCTGCCTTATTGCATTGCAACATTGTACGGACCAAGCACCGTCGCCATCCCAGGCTCCGTATCTAAGTTTGGTCTACATTGTAAAAAGACGTATATAGTTCAACTTCATAAAATGTTTAAGATGCATGATTTGTGTATGTCAAACAGTGTAGATCAAGACCAGCCGCCGCGTCTATGACGCGGCGGCTGGCCTTGGTCTACACTTTTTGCAATGCAAAAAAGCAGGTGTTGTCATGCCACAGCTCATTTGTACATGTATTAACATCGCGTCTACACTCATTAACAAAATCACTTTGTGGCTCCAGTCTATAGTCTCGCCCGAAAGACAACGGAGACCCGTGTCTATCGCATAGACACATTCTTTACAAAGTGAATAGCTTGCCACTAGTATAGGAAGATTCCAGTTCTGAGGGATAATGCACTTACAATATCCAATGTTAACACATTACACATTAAACTCTAGCGACGAGTATAGTCGTTAAAAACAGTGTACCTGTGAAAAATAGCATTGTCCTGTGCAAATGTACATTTGAAATATTGTGTTAAAATCAACCCTATCGTATAGTCAGATTGGACTCGAATTAAAAGTTTCAGAATTGATTGAATAAGGTAGTGAAACATTTTATAGATACCCTTATGTCATTTATTGTGAGTGTCGTAGCTCTCTTCTCTATTCTGTGAAGCTGGTTATCATCTGTGCCCGCATTCTGCAATAGTTACAGATAAAAAACATAAATGATATTTGTAAAAGACAAGCTTATGTGCGCTTCGAGTGAATTTGTGATCATGTTGATAAAAGTTGGTTTCAGATGAAACGCGGAGTGACTAGGCGTCGCATTTTAATGTAAATTATTTGACTCGGTTTGTGTTTTCTGAAAGAAAACGCAGGTAAATCACTCATGACATTAGTTGTATTTGACAATGTTGGCCATCGGGGAAAGGAATAAGAATCCACCTTTATCATACAAAGTGTAACTTTGCTAACATATATGTCTATAGGTTTGACACAATTCAATTGAAATTTTCTTCGTTTGAAAATGCAACCAAGGGAAAAAACAACCAACAACCCAAGTCTTGAGTTATTTGAACTTATTTCACATTTAAGGACGCTGCAAACTCGGCGTCTGATTAATATCCAAACTGTTTTACTCTCACATTAAGGGTTCTTAAGGTATACAGTGAATCTCACTTATTACGAAATTGGATATAACGAAATAAATGCTAGTCCCATCTCTAATTAACATATATAGTATAATGGACATGATATAACGAAGTTTAGAGATAACGAAAGGAATCAGGGCCCCGTTTCATAAAACTTCGTACGAAAAATGTTGTCGTAAGTCAGATTATAAAAGTCTCAATTATTATTTATTTCTCAATCTAATCCTGTCTTGTTACATCTCTTTGGAATCGTCTTTACAAGACGATTCCAAAGAGATGTCACTAGACAGTATTAGATTGAGAAATCAGAAATTAAATGTATTTTAAAGTTTTGACTTACGAACGTTTTTGTCGTACGAAGTTTTATGAAACGGGTCCCAGATGGTCCCGATCACTTCGTTATACGTGAGCTTCAAAATCAAAGTTCAACTCGTTGACTGCCAAGTTTTATTGTCTGCTTAAAACCTCTTACCGCCAAAATATCGCTTGCATTGATAATGTCACAGTGGAGAATCTGTTATTCTTTCCGGTTTAAACGCAAACGAAACGCAAACACAAAACACTAAAATGTAGAATAGGACAACCTTTTAAAAAATTTGACTTTTCATTTTTATCTGAGTGAAAAACTGTTTGGAGCCTGATCAGACGCCGGGTTACCCGGCGTCTGATCCGGCTCCAAACTGTTTGCACTGGAAATAACAGTTTTAGAGTAAACGCGTTTATTGGGAAATAATGTTTTCTCCACTGTATCTGCAAATATTTTGCAATTCATATTTAAGGAGTTTTTTGACGGAAGAAATATTTATACAAGTGTCAAACAGTTTGGGTCATGTTTTGAGGGCATCATTGAAGATTTGCTTTTACCAAATATGTATCATTAGATTAAGTCTTTATTATTACTAGTATTATTATTATAATTATTATAAGACGCCGCGTAAATGCTTGCAAAGTCGCCTTTTGGCGCCATTGGCAGTGAAAGAGTTAAAGCAAATTGCAGACGAAAACGGTGAAGCAGACGATAATCGATAATTAACAGTCGGTGAGTTAAACGGGGCCATGCATGCAACTATTTACCTGCAAGTAAAGGGTTTGTTTAATAGACTCGACATTATCCTTTAGCTGGTTAATCTGAAGAACTTGGTAAAACACTACTCCAGATAGCACCAGAATACACAGCCATTCGAATACCATAGACACATTAAACACATGGTGATTGTGTGGTTTTTGCTCAGTGGACGGCATTTTGTTCTGGTCTGTTTACAGTGGCCGTGTCACTAGTGGTCATACTTATCTGGTGGGGTCAGAAATCTTATGCAGTGCTTCATAATTGGTTGCAAGAAAGTCCCAACACGGCATGACCTTTATTTTAACCCCCGTTTTGCCGTTATGTAGCTTCTAGGGGAAAATACATTATATTATGTCATGCATTTGATCTAAACGGAAAAGAGATGCAATGAATGCGGACCATGTCATTTAAAAAATGACGACCTTTTTCTAATCTGAATGACAAAAAGGTTTAGAGTCTGATCTGACTGATTATATTGTGTGAAATGACTTGTCTATGTCCTGTAAAGAATATTCCTTAGAATTGTCATCTGCACTTTGTGTTTAACCATGGAAATATAATTTTCCTTGGTTTAACTAACCAATGATATTCTAGCATCTTTAATTCTAGGTACGGATTTCAAACATGTGTGATCGATCATGCCAGACCTGTTTGCAACTGCGCTTAACCCATTTGTGCCCACGATCCCATATATGGGACTTAGGCAAACAGTGTAGACTCTGATCAGACGCCGCATTACACGGCGTCTGATCAGAGTCTTCACTTTTTGCTGATAGAAATTTCAATATAAAACAAAATGAAAATGAAAATTTTGTCCAGGCATCCCTTTGATAAAAAATGGACTAATCCAATATAAAACATGGAAGAATCCACTGGGCGTAAATGGGTTGAATATAAAGGATCTTGTATGAGATAAGGTCTGGTTAATAGTATTTGATGGCAAAGTTGATGGTGATGGGTTGGGTTTTGCGGCTTTGCGACACATATTAGATCATACATGTATAGCGCCGATCGATGATAGGGGATGATGAGCTGAGATAATGATGATTTCAGCAAGATGATTCGGCTTATGTCTCAATTCGTTGCAAAGCAGCGCATGGAATCAAACCCACCGACCTGTCTTCATTTTAGTTCTTGGCAGAGGGGATAATCTCTATCAAATAAATAGACGCCGATCTAGATTCAAGCTGTTTGTCACTCGTCATTATACATGTATATTTTTTGTCAAAATGTCAAATATGTGACTTTGAGAAAAACAGCAGACGACAATTTTAAACAGACGATATTGCAGCCGTGAAAGGTTCCATATAATTGTCTTTTTTGGGGGACATCAGCAAACATTGTTATAAGCAGGGAATCGTTGTTCAGAGGTCCATTGTGATGAGGGAGTACTTACAACCACGGAGTAATTACAGACAACTGAAGTTCCTTTGAACTCTTAACGTTTCCTATTACATGTACATGTATAGATCTATTTGTGGTCTGCATTTGTTTTTCGTTGACACCCGTTTTTCTTCAATAAAATGTCATTGAAATTAAGCAAGAACACGCCTAGTTTGAAACGAACCAGTCGCATTATATAGGTATCGCTGATTTCTTAAGTAGTACTTTGACAGTATAGCCGAGTAGTTACGGTAGGAAACAAACGATAATTTATCATTAATGCTACAACTGTCATGCTATTATTATTATTGTTATACCCGATTTATATAGCACTCTTTTCACACAGGAGCTGTGCCGCGTTCAAAAGCGCTTCACATGTGTAATATAGATTTATAAATGACACAAAAAATGTATAAAACTATGTATAGAGAAACGTACCAATTCAGGCTTTGGGTTGAACCCGGGTCGCTGTCAAGCACCTATCACATCGCTTAAAACGCGTTGAAATTACTATATATAGCAAAGTCGTACAACTGGTGCTATTCAAAACTAACACTGAGATAAATATCTAATCAGTGCCATTAGTTTAGAACGCGAACTTGAAAGTGAATGCAAATTATATGTTACGAGGGTCACTCAAAAAGTACCGTTACTTGTTTTTTTTCTATAATTTCTATAACAAAGCCTCCATTATTATGCTCTTCAAAATCACTCAGAACATTGTACACGTAGTCGTAGATCACAGCCACCTCCGCATATCAAGAAAACTAAACTGCATAACACCATTTTCTAGAACACAATATCATAATGCTAACTCATGTTTTCCTCGTAGTATCAGACTTTGGAACCAGCTCCCTTATAACATCAAGGCCTGTGACAGTCTCTTGGGCTTCACTGCTAGTCTCTGCTCTCCCTAACCCTAATCATTTAACCTGTTTTGACTGTTTTTAACTTGTCTGTTTACTGCACCGTTTTGCACTGTGTGTGACTACTAGGAAGTAGCAGTCGTTTTTTGTAATTATTCTTTTAACACTGTCCCCGACCTAACTGCAATTATCAGCAATTGATACCGTAGTAGGGAGTAACCACGTAGAAGTAGAAGTAGAATTATCATGTGTTTCACATCGTTGAGGCTTTTTCTTGCGGGTGCAGTGATGCATAATACTTTACAAAATTCAATACTTCTCTTTGCTTGCAAAACAGACATCAATGTTGGTCAGCCATAGGCACTGGCCATATTTGTAACTGAACTTAATAATTTTATATCATATTGCTTAGAAAAGGTGCCATATCAGTTCTTATACTCGCCAAAGTTTATTGGAATATTTCTAAAATGTTAGGCAAACAATTTAACACTTAATTTTGAATAGAATCTAGTTACTTACTTTTTGTAAGAATAACCATGATGAGTAATTTATTCATCGACAAACTACACTCAATTTAATTACATTGTTTTGTAACTTTCACATAACATTTTACGAAATCTTCGGATTTTTATCCTAAAATGGTGGAAGTTTAAAGCAGGCTGAAAGTATTTAGCAGAATGTGCCTAAGGCGCATTCTGCTTTATTTTCAACTTGTTTTAAGTAATCGCGCTTGAAAAATAGAAATATTTGGAAATGTTAGGATTTTTCAAGATGAACTTATGGTGTAATGACAGCCCTGAAATCATCAAACTACAGTATATTTGTCTCTTCAATGCACCACAGCAGTATTTCAAACTCTATAAATATGCACGGTTTCCGTGTATTGTATTTTTGATGATATACCAACCAATATTAACAAAAAATATTGACTTGCGTGATACATCTTCCTTAGCAACGTGATGGAGAACTTTATGACCGAGGGTGATCAAAACTATTGTTAGCTTTACATATAGACATATTACGAAGAGAATTACTTCTCTGCTCAAACTCCGTAATTATCCTAAGTAGGCACTGGGACAGACATACCTGGCCAAACAGTATAGAGTAGCTATAGCCCCTGGTCATCGATCCGGATTGCTCTATCAGGATCAGTCTGATCAGGGTCTACATTGTTTGTAATTCGCACAGTTCGCACCCTTTGGACAAATAACTTAGTGATAAAAGCAATTAGTTTTAATTTTAGATTAAATACAGCAGTTTGTTGAACATAGGCTTAGATCTATAGGGTGTTCCAAGTTTTAGAATATTTACGGTATTTTATTATTACAGTGCTCCCTCTCTACAACAACACCCAATGGGAGACAAAGCTTGTGTATGTTGTTCGGAGGGAGTTGATATATGGAGGGAAATGGCTTACATTTGCAAACAGCTTGAATCCGTTGCGCGGCGTCTGGTCTGGATTTAAGCTGTTTGTCACACGTCTTTAAGGGTTTTTTTCTGTCAAAATGTCCAATATGTGAATTTTAGAAAAACAGCAGACGACAATTTAAGCAGACTATATTGCAGCAGTGAAAGTGTTAGACATAAAGGTCTTGTTTGGGGAACAGCGGCAAGCGTTGTTGTCAAGCGCAGAGACAGTGTATTATACACTGTCTCTGTCAGGAGGGAGTCGTTGTTCGGAGGACCGCTGTAGGGAGGGGCACTGTAGTGGTTTACCCTTATACTGAATTCGGTTTATTAACCCTTTCCCCTATAGGAGCGCCTTTTAGCGAATATGATTAATCTTCCGCTGAAGAAAATAGTTCCAAATTTAACAGTCATGAGTATATATTACAGGGAATATTTTCTATATTCTAGAACATGATAGCTTAAAGCAGGCTGAAAGTAAAGCAGAATGCGCCTTAGGGCGCATTCTGCTTTACTTTCAACCTGCTTTAAGTAGTCATGTATCTTCAGTATTATAACTAGGCTATCAGGTAAATGGTTAAAGATATTCCAGATCAGTTAAAATAATAACAATAATTTTCAAACGATTTAGATCTAGGATAGAAATGAAATCACAATCACAATCATCTAGAGAGCGCAACTTCATTCGAGTCGAAATGATGGTGAGACGAATCAACTGCAACTAACCGTATCTATCCGAAACTATCCGAATGATGTTTTGATCCAACTGAAGGTTAAAAGTTAGGAAAGTTGTTTATGTTTATGCTTTTAGAGAGTGTTTTGACTGAGAGAGGTGAAATCAAGGACATTGTTGACTTGCAGAAAAACAATTTTATCACACCAAATCAAATTGAGAACATCGAAAGCAAGCTGTCAACCGAATTAAGGTAGGAATAAAGTTCTAGTCTGTGACGATGCCTGCGGCTGCAAGTGCAGGCAAGCTTCCAAGTTCCAGATCTGTTTTTGATTTTAGATATTTGTTTACCCCTAACATCTTTGACAATAATAAGTTAAGAATATTTTTCATGATTTCATCAAACAAATTTTGTATATAAACATGTATAGTGACTTCTTTCCAGGATTCCTCTATTTCATCATATTGAACCAAATGACCTGGACTAACTCGTACCCAAGTAAATTCGTACCGAAGCAACGTTTGTCGTTTATTAAGGCCAATTTTTATTTGGATACAATATATTCTTGTTTAATATCTTTATAAATTTGTATTCAAAGGTTTGACCTATTGGTAACTTGGTAACATGTTGATGTGGTTTATATGATATTGATAATGAAGTTATCCATTGTGATTATGTTACTACAGCGCTCCCTCTCTACAACGACACCCAATGTGAGACAAAAGTTGTGTTCGTTGTTAGGAGGGAATCCTTATAGGGAGGGCAATTGGCTTACATAAATTTTCAAACAGCTTGAATCCAGATCAGACGCCGCGTAACGCGGCGTCTGAACTGGATTCAAGTTGTTTGTCACTCATCATTGTATTTTTTCTATAAAAATGTCCACTTATATGTAACTTTGAGAAAAACAGCAGACGACAATTTTAAGCAGACGGTATTGCAGCCATGAAAAAGTTTGACATTCATGTTTTGCTTGGGGAACAGTGGCAAGGATCGTTGTAAGGAGGGAGTCGTTGTTGGGAGGACCGTTGTAGGGAGGAAGCACTGTAACAGTGTAAGGAATGAGCACTTGTTTTATCTTAGCTCTAAGTAAATACTATGCTGAAAACCCAAATAGACGTTTCTATTTTCTAATAATAATTAGTTAATATTGACTTTTGGAGAGTTTGTGCCAAACATATTTATAATGGCAAACAGTGCAGACACTGGCAGGATAGCTCCTTGGGGAACTCAGATCTTGGTCCTCACAGTTTTCAAAAGACCAAGTCATCATATTTAAAGAATTAAAGTTAGATAGATTCTTTTCAATACAGAACTATGTACAGTGCAAGGCCAAGGCAGTCATGCAGATCTTAACAGCAAAAACTCCTGATGTGGCAGGCACTAAAAGCGAAGTTTATTATAAATCTACACAATTAGAATTGTTTAGTTTCATATCTTTACATAGAAATTGACAGTCATTAAAATTATTTATGAACACACGCCTCAGTAAGTGCACATATGTAATATTTAGGTGTCAGGTGTGTGAATCAATGCTCAGTGATGAGTTAAATGCTGGATGAACAGTTTTCCACCCAGGTAAACGAAGGGTAATGTTTTCTTCTGTAATAATCACTATCTGCTACTGCTCTTCAAAATTTATTCTGAACCCTTCCCCTTCATAGCCTGTTTCTAGTAGACTAGTCTAGTATTGGAGACAAGTGACAACTTAAAGCAGGTTGAAAGTGAAGCAGAATGCGCCTTAACTCTTTCCTCCCTAAAACTTTAAATGGAAAATTCCAGTTTACATTTTAGTCTAGTCCATTTCTGACTTTTAAGGGTTGTTTTGTCAATGTTTGGCATTATGACAAACAGTGAAGACCCTGATCAGAGGGCTCCTAAGGAGCCCTCTGATCTGGGTCTTCATTGTTTGCATAGGACAAGTGTACTATTCACATGTACACTGTTTGAAAAGTACGCCTATATGCGGGACTAGGGTTCAAAGGGTTGAGGCGCATTCTGCTTTTCTTTCAACCTGCTTTAAGCTACCATCTGCTAGAATATAGAAAATATATCTTATGATACATATTCATGATTGTGTATATTGGAACTAGCTATTATCTTTATTGTAGGAATAAATTAAAGGTGTAAAAACTTTAAAAGGTGTATTTATGGGATAATGGGTTGAAACAGGATTAGAGAGTCAAACAGTTTGAATCCTGATGAGACGCCACATTACGCTGTGTTTCATCAGGATCCAAACTGTTTGCACAGATAATCACAATCTTGCCATTAGTGCACAAAGAGTTAAACCTTACTCTGCGTGGAACAAGTTATACATCATTTGCAAACAGTGTAGACTGTAGACCTTGGGATGAGAGAACTCCTGAGTGATTAGGAGCCTTTTTATCAGGATCTGAACAGTTTGTAACAATTTTAAACATTTTTGGAACAAAGTTCTCATGAGCTTAATGTAAACTGGTCATAATATATTTAGAAAACGGAAAAGTATTTGGAAAGTTAGCATAAAGGTTAAAATGTTATCTGCTGAAAATTTCCTTTCTGAAAGTTTATATTTTACCCTTTCCTTTGTATAATGACATGTGTCATAGAAATGCTATTGTAATACTATTAAATGTTATGTGGGCAGGGCCTAATCTTGATCCAAACTATTTGCAGAAGTCTTCAATATTTATCTCCAGTAATTCAGAGGGTAAACATATCACTCTGAAATGGTACACTAACCCTATGAACCCTAGTTACACATATACACATCATGTGCAAACAGTGTACCTGTAAAGAGTACCCCTGTCATCTAGGCAAAAAGTGACAAGTAAGTAAAGTAGGCAAACATTCAAACAAGACATTGATTTAGAATTCAGATCATTTAGACTCATTGTTAGTCTGTTGTTCTGATGCTGCTATGCATAAAGCAGTATAAGGGTAAAAAAAAGTTATTTACCTCAAGCAACATAACTTTTTTTCACTAACTAAATTCATGCCACCTGAATGCAATGGTTATTTGCAACAATTGAATTCTAATCAGAAGCTGAGTAAATTGGCCTGATCAGGATCCAAACTGTTTAATACTTGTTTTGGTATTATTTTAGTCAATTTACTTGAAGTTTAAGTTTGAGAAATACATGCAAGTGACAATTTTTGTGTCACCTGCTGTAGGCAGAGGTGACACATATGGATCACTTTTCCCGCGTCTGTCTGTCCGTCACGCTTTTTGTGTCACGCCTCATAGCTTCTGTTTTACTGAAGCTTTTAAGATAAAACTTCATTTATGGAAAGAGCTTGACAAGTGGAAGTGTATTGCACAAGGGATATACATGTAACTCTTGTATCACTATTGTGAGAGTTATTCCCCTTTTTCTTAATCTTTTCATGCAGATTTCTTCTGTTTTACTGAAGATTTTGAAATAAATTTCTTTTATGAAAAGAGAATGTTATACTGATGCTTGCTGGCAGGTGACACACATGCTCCGAGGAACCCATCAATTTTTTTAAACAGATGCCATCATGGCAGTGAAGGAGTAAACACTTTAGCAGATGACTGTTTTATATATTTTCAGACAAGCAATTCTTACTTTGCCCTGCCTCTAAATGGATACCACTGTGAAAGAGCCTCCACAGAAACGTCTAAGATCTCAGTCAATAGATGAAACAATAGTTGACAGATTTTGTGATCCAGATAACCCAGTCACTGTTAGTTTCCAAGATGTTAGTGCAGCTGCTTTCAAAATTAAAGGTGGCATTCAAAACACACCATGTATGGTAAGTACAAACAAGACTTTTCACGTTTGGTTTTGAGGAAAGTTTGCAAAGTTTTTTTCTATTATACATTTATCCCCTCTTTGAATTCTTATTCATACATAGTTTGAGCCTTTTCATGTTTGTATTTAAAATTCATGAACATGTCTTTTCATACTTCTGCCATCTCTTGATAAAGAGCTATGAGAAACTTTTTCTTTATCCTTACAGAATGATGATTGTTTTATTCAGCTGAAAGTAAAGCAGAAAGTTCCATAAAGAGCTTCCTGTTTCACTTTTATCCTGCTTCAAACTAACACCTGCCTTCAACATTGAACAGCTCTGATAGATCAGGTTAACCCTTTCAACACTAAGTAACTCTTGTGGCTTATTACTATTAGGCTTCTTGTATCCAAAATTTCTTGGTAGTTTATAAATAAATATTGGTCTTACATAGTAAGCAGTGTAGATCCAGATCAGAGGGCTCCCATAGGAACCCTCTGATCTGGGTCTACACTGTTTGTAAATGTAATAAGAATATTTTATACACTAGGTCTATGGTATTTAGCCTGTCTCTAGTATTGAAGACGGGTGACTGCTTCAGGCAGGTTGAAAGTAAATAGGAATGCACATTAAGACACAGTCTGCTTTACTATCAGCCTCCTTTAACTTAATTACTATCTGCTAAAATATAGAAAATATTTCTTACAATATATACAATGTAGTCATGACTGTATAATATGGGATTATTTTCGTCAATGGAGGATTACATTAAAGGCGTAATTAAAATGGCATTATGGAGTAATGGGTTAAGCAGTCACCAGCTTTTAAACCTTAAAATAAGCCTCAATACCATTAGATTAGTTAACTGAATATAAAATCAGTCTTTGAATCACAAGGACAACACTTGTTTGAATTTCAAATCAATAATTTATTTAACTTAAGTCCTCAGTTTGTTGTTTATTTGTTTGTTAATGTCCATTTCTGCCATTTATAGGCTAATTGGATGCCACAAAGAGAGGGGAGTGGATACAGATACAGAAACCCGGGCACGATGTCCTACTCTTATAATCGAACTCTCTGATTATTTTGGATGTCCAGTGTAAAGTTCTGATACATGGAACCTCAGTTTATAAAGCCTCATCCGAAGGACTTGGTCCGGCGTGGGACTTCAGTCCTCAGCTCAAATCAAAAGTTTATATTTTATGTGATGTGTAAAGGATTGAAATCTTTTTAATAATTTCCTAAAATTCAGAACATTTAATTGTTTCCATTACAGAGGTCACAAATGTCAAATTTGTTTGGGATGAAGCTGTATTTCAAGAAGGAGTTTTTGCAGTATACTGGAAGGTATGAGTTACGACAGGGCTCCAGATATAGGGGGTATTTCAAAAACTAAAATCTTTATTTCTTAAATAAACCCTATGGTGTCACTACTCATTAGAATTGTCTCTTCGAGACGATTCTAATGAGTAGTAACACCATAGGATATGGTTGTAAATTGAGTGAGAAATTAAGTGTTGGATTTATTCAATTTACCCCCTCTTATCTGGAGCCCTGTTACGATACACATTTGCTGTACACTCACCAAAATGCATTCAGATTTCATTTGTTTCCCCTCCTTATAAAACATCTATTTGCAGCTAACTTGTGGTAGGGTACCTGCAGATAGGAGGGCATTATAATGTTCAAGTATTCCTCCCTTTGTTTGCATCAGCTCCTATGTTGTAACTGCTCAGTAGAATTGTCTCTTCAAATCAGTTCTCATGAGAAGTCACATAGGTTCTGGTGGAGATATACTGTAATGAGCTAAAGTATTTGGACAGACTGGCTTCGGCAAACAGTGGTAAAAAAGGAAAAGGTAAAAGTAAGCTTTATTTAAAGTCACATAGGATAAACAATCAACATAAACTCTGTAGAGCTTTTATAGGGACAAACAAGGTATCCATTAACAGACATACTTACCTGGGCATTACAGTTATAATGTACCCTTCCTAGCACTACCCTTATAATGCCGAGCGCCAGGCAAGGGAGCTACTAGTACCGTTTTTATAATGGTCTTTGGTATGACCCGGGTGGGGATCCAACCCACAACCTCCCACTTTGAAAACGGACGCTCTACCAACTGAGCTATCGAGGCGGAGCAGTTTGATCAAGGTCTACACTGTTTGTGTGATAAAAACAAGTGTTAAAATTTTATGATGATAACAGCAGTTACACAGGGTCTCCCAATTATTAGGAATTTTACTGCAAACATTTTAGCGTTTGAAATATTTCCCATATCTTGACCTATGTTGAGTATTATGACTTTTTCAACATATATTTACATTTTCAGTTTCAAGGAACGAGGAGCAAGATACTCGCTTATGATGATGACAGAGGTAATGCCTATTCCAGGAATATCTCCACACTGTATTTTGAACAAAGACTTTAAAAAATAAGCCATGATCAGTTTATGGGTGAAACCAGAACGAGATATGTGCTTTACTTGCTCTCTGATTTAAGCAGCTATCTGTATAAAATACTGATCACAAGCTGTAAGAGAAAAGGTTGAATAAAAATGGGACTGCAGTTCATATTCTGTTAGTGGGGATAAATCTTGTTTCAGAAGTATAAAACAGAGCTCCAGATAAGGGGAGTATTTCAAAAAACTAAAATCTTTGTTTCTGTTTTAAACCCTATGGTGTCACTACTCATTAGAATCGTCTCAAAGAGACGATTCTAATGAGTAGTAACACCATAGGTGTGTTGATATAAGTAAGAAACTGTTGTATTTGTGCAGTTAACTCCCTCTTATCTGGAGCCCTGTATAAAAACTATCACAACTCTCCAGATACTTGTTTATTTGCATATTGGCATTAACCCATTACCCCATAGCATGTTTCTAGTTTTGAATACAATTGAAAACTAAAAGCATGTTGAAAATGAAGTGGAATGCTTCTTTAGATGCATTCTGCTTTACTTTCAAGCTACATTAAGCTACCATTTGTTAGGGAATAAAAGATATTTCTTATGTGCGTAAGCTTGGTCAGGATCCTATGACTTGACTTGACTTGATCCTGAGTTTATTTTTCAATTGCTGCAGATGTCCCAGGGACTATATGCAGAGAATTGGCCAGTAGATCTATTTAATGCTTTGAGTTCCAAATTTTTCATTTAGTCTATAAACAGCTACGGGGTTTTCAAGAATGAAGAAGTTCAGGTTTGTTTTGTTTGCATCTGTCTTAAGCATTTTTTCTGTAGAAGTGCATTTTAGATTTTTAGTGCATTACTTTTTTCTCACGCTTTTACCATAGTCTGTTAAAAAGGCATAGAAAAGGTAGTTGCTTAAAGCTGGCTGAAAGTAAAGCAGAAAACTTCTGAAGGAGTTTTCTACTTTTTTGTCTACAGACCATGATCAGACTCTGATCATGGTCTACAATGTTTGCATAGGACAAGTATACACTCTACAGTTGCACTGTTTGTAAATGACAAATAGAATTGTGGCTATGATTGAATGAGTTAAAGCAAATATCTGTTATGAAAACTGAAAAAAGTTTATGTAGCAAAGGGCAAAGTGATCATTGATCTTAACCCATTACCCCATAAATACGTGTTTTTACGCCTTTAATTTATTATTCCACTGAAGAAAATAGTTTGACATTATACAGTTATGAATATGTAGCATAAGAAATATTTTCCATATTTTAGCAGATGCTAGCTTAGAGCAGGCTAAAAGTAAAACAAAATGTGCCTTAAGGCACATTATACTTTACATTCAAGCTGCTTTACCTGATCACTTCTCTTCGAAACTAGATACAGGCTATGGGGTAAAGGGTTAAAAAGAGAAAGGTGTCTCTTTCTGTGTATTTGCAATACTTTGGTTTACTGTATTGTACATTGCAGATATATTTGATTTCAGGAGCAGAGAAAAAAGGGTGTGGTAGCAGCCAGTGCAGGCAATCATGCCCTTGCCTTATCTTACCATGGCAACGACCTTGGCATTCATATCACCGTGGTGATGCCTGTGATTGCACCACTCATGAAAATACAGAGCTGCAGAAAGTATGGTGCTAATGTTATGATCCATGGGGCTAATCTTAGTGAGGTTTGTCCTTGTTTAAGCATTAATTTGGGTTTAAAGCAACTTTCTAGATACACGGTAATTCTTTCACTGTGTTAGTGGACAAAAGCCGACTGCATGTTCCGTACAAGCTCCTTAACTCTTTCCCCATAGAAGTACCCTTTAGCTGATTTAACTTATTCCTCCATTGAATACAAAAGTTTCATTTTACCCAGTCATGAACAAGCTTTATAAATATTTTTCTAAATTCTACCCGATGGTAGCTTAAAACAGGCATAAGGAAAGCATAATGCACCTTAACTCTTTCCTCCCTGAAACTTAAAATGGACAATTTCCAGTTTTAATTTAAGACTTAAGATTTCTGACTTTTAATGGTCGTTTTTGGAAATGCTTGGCATTATGAAAAACAGTTAAGACCCTGATCAGAGGGCTCCTTTAGGAGTCCTCTGATCTGGGTCTTCACTGTTTGCATAGGACAAGTGTACTATTCACATGTTCACTGTAGGCATTGGACGCCAATATGTGGGACTAGGGTCCAAAGGGTTAAGGAGCTTTCAACTGTACTTTCATCTTACTTAAAGCATCCACCTGCCTTAAACATAGAATCAGAATCATTAAATATTAATTTGTGGCACTTATATTGAGGTATAGCTAAATGTGACCTGTAATGCTTCTGTGGAGGAAAGGGTTAACCCTTTACCCCATAAATACGCCTTTATACGCCTCTAATTTATTCCTCTGTGGAAGAAAATAGTTTCAATGAATACAGTCAGAAACATGTACCACAAGAAATATGTTCCCTATCCTAGCTTGTGGTAGCTTAAAGCAGACTTAAAGTAAAGCAGAATGCGCCTTAAGGCACATTCTGCTTTGCTGTCAACCTGCTTTAAATGGTCACATGTCTTCAAAACTAGAAACAAGCTATGGGGTAATGGGTTATAATGAATCCAGATCTGCTGTGAGGTCATTATATCATGATTGACATTGTTTGGTGTTATCATGTGTCTATTTACAGTGAAACCTCTCCAATACAATCACAAGATTGCATTTATTATTAAGTGTTTACAACTGGTTACTGTTTAAAGCAAGGTGACCGTAAAACATAAAGCTCCTTGAAGCTGTCACCTGTCTTTTATACAATCAATTAGCCATCATTTTATTGGTTGCAATAGAGAGGTTTTACTGTATACATTTCATAAGCGGATCCAGAGAGGACAACTGGGGAGGGGGACACCCCAGGAAAATAGAAAGAAAATGAAAGAAAGAACTAAATTGGAAATTATAATTGATATGTCTCCCTTGTTTCACCATCTTATACCTTTTGGTGATTACCTTGTTATGACCTGACCAAATGGGTGATAACTGATAAGCCATGTGTTTCTCTCTGTGGGGCTCATGCAGTGCATGAAGCCGATAAAATTAAATTATGTTGTACACATTAGAATCCCTCTATTAGAGTCATTCAGAAGCTGATTTGTAAATTGTATTAAAAACAGGGGGCAACTTCAAGTAAGATAAAGGTAAACAAGAAACCTGTCTGACAACTGAAAACTTGTAGTGAATTCATATAGTGGTCATAAAAGAGGGGTGTTATTGTATATAAAATCTTCCCGTTTGAAGCATCCACTGAGAAAACTGGCTTGATCTGTACATGCATGTGTTGGTGAACAAATCAGTTTTTATGAGACTCAGAATAAATCTACACAGTGCTCCAGATAAGGGGGGTATTTCAAAAACTAAAATCTTTGATTCTGCTTTAAACCCTATGGTGTCGAAGAGACAATTCTAATGAGTAGTAACACCATAGGATTTGATGCTAATATAAGCGAGAAAATGTTGTATTTGTGTAGTTTACTCTATCTTATCTGGAACCCCGCCACATGAAGTTTTATTGTTTCATTTAAGGCAAGGGAGTATGCAATGAGAATAGGAAAAGAGAATGACTTGTTATATATCAATGGGTAAGTATGCATGTCTCTGCAGATAGCACATTTTAACATGGACTGTCAGACATTACAGTTAAGTTGGATTAGGAATAAAAGTAGTTTATAACATTTTTTCTTGTTTACAGAGATCTAGAAAAGCTTGGATCTGAAAGGTTTCTTTTACGCAAAGTGCTAACTTCCTAGGTCCAGTCTTTCAATCATAGTCGCTAGTGCAACTTAACAACTGTACAACATATCTGTGCATAGCAAAGTCTTTTTAAAAATGCTTGTTTATTTATTTTTATATAAGATGCCACGGGTTATTGTAGTTAGTTTTCTATGGATCCATGATCCATCATCTGTTTAACCATTTTCCTCCACAAGTACACTTTAGAGCCCATGTACCTACTTTCCTATATATGTGACATCAGTGGATATCTATTGACGGTGTTGTAACTTTCTGCTTTACTTACATCTTGGATTAAGCAAGGATCCGTCTTAACCCATTACCCCATAGCCTGTTTCTAGTTTTGAAGATATGTTGCCACTTAAAGCAGATTGAAAGTAAAGCAGAATGCGCCTTAAGGCACATTCTGCTTTACTTTCAGCCTGCTTTAAGCTATTATCTGCTAGAATTAGAACATATTTCTTATGATTTTTATTTTTGACAGTATAAATAAGAACTACTTTATTTGGTGGAGAAACTAATTAAAGGCGTAAAAAGGTGTTTTTATGGGGTAATAGGTTAACTACAGTTGGCTTTAGGTGATATGACCATGGAGGGAAGAGAAAACATTGCAACATATCAAATAGAGGAATTCTTTTATCTGCATACCAACTCTGTCAGCAGTAAAGCTTGTATACAAGAAGAAATTGATGGCCTATATACAGGATACAGCTAAATACAGGACAAAAGTATTGCAGTTGGTCCCTGTGCCTTTGTTCTGCATTAAGCAGTGTAATGTTTCTTTTTGGACAAGCTGCTGTACTCAAGTTTTATTGCAAAATTCATATAGGTACTGATTTCATTTTGTTGCCTATTTGCTTGTAACATACCGTTAATTACTATGGCAGGAGAGACCTTGTTGAAAGTCCCCTCTTACAAAACTTTAGGTAAATATATATATTGACTATAACAGAGCTTGATTTTGTTTGCTTTTGACATATTAGTTACCTTCTCTTTCATATAGGTATGACCACCCACACATATTAGCAGGGCAGGGTACCATGGGCCTAGAGATTATAGAGCAGGTTCCCGACTTAGATGCCTGCATCATACCTGTTGGTGGGGGAGGACTGATAGCTGGAACAGCAGTGGCTATCAAGAATCTGCGACCCAGAGTGCAGATCATTGTGAGTGCTTCCCAATACTACTTTTGTAAACAGTGTAGACCAAGATCAGAGGGCCCCTATAGGAGCCCTCTGATCTGGGTTTATACTGTTTGGTAATTTAAAGCAGTTTTTATTAAACTTCCCAGAAATCCAAGTAGACTGGTTCATGTTTTGGTAACTAAAATGATCAATAAGGGAATGTAATAACCCACAAGAGATATTTAGTATTGAAAGAGTTAATTGAAATTAAATAAGGTAGAACTCATAACAATTGACTCTGAGGAATAAATTAAAGGCTTAACCCATTATCCCATAAATACGCCTTTTTACGCCTTAATTGTTTTCCTTCATTGAAGAAAAAAGTTATTCTTTTATATAGTCATGAGCATGTACCATAATAAATAATCCGTTATCCTAGAAAATTATAGCTTAAAGCAGGTTGAAAGTAAAGCAGAATGTGCCTTAAGGCACATTCTGCTTTAATTTCAGCCTGCTTTAAGTGGTCACCTATCTTCAAAACTAGAAACAGGCTATGGTGTAATGGGTTAAATGCTTATCTATTGAGTAAACTACTACTAAAGGGTTAACATTATCTTCAGGGTGTGGAGTCTGAGCGATGCCCAAGTTTCTCCAATGCCATGAAGGAAGGCAAGCCCGTCTTTACAGAAACCAGGTCTACATTAGCTGATGGTATGTATATGCTGTGTCTTGTACTATAGCCTGTGTATTCGGCCATTTAACCAGATGGTTCGGTGGTTATCAGTCACTTAACCATTTGTAACTCTTAACCAATTTCTCCATAGCCTGTTTCTAGTATGTAAAATAGGTGACTGCTTAAAGCAGCTTGAAAGTAAAGCAGGGAGGAAGTAAAGGTGGGAGGATGGGGGACTTAAAAAATGAAAAGTAGTATGAAGAAAAGGGTGACCTGTAAATAAATTTTCCTTCAATATTGCTGTATGCTGAAATTCTGGGTTATAATGGGTAAACAAATAGGTCACTATGTCAAATCTTAGAAAAAACTTGCGAACACTCTAATGGCCACAATTTTAGCCCAATCTTTATCAACCTTGGTCAGAATGACCATCTTGACAAAATCTAGGTCAAATTGGGTCATGTGGGGCCAAAAAGTAGGTCCCTAGGTCAAATCTTAGAAAAAGCTTGTGAACACTCTAGTAGCCACAGTTTTAACCAAATCGTTATCAATCTTTGTTAGAATGACCATCTAGACAAACTTTTGGTCAAGTTTGAATTTGTAGGTCACTAAGTCAAATGAAAGAAAGTGGATTCAACTGTTGGCCTAATCAAGTTGATGCACTCAGGTGAGCGATTCAGGGCCATCGTGGTCCTCTTGTTACTGAAGAAACATGATATGAATGTCAAACAGGTTACTTTGCATCTGATCAGGATACAAACTGTTGGCAAATGTCAGACAGTGCAGCAGGGTCAAGACAGTGATAGAGTTTAAAGTAAACAGAGACACGTACAATATGACCTTAAGACAGGCGTGGGAATTTCTGCATCTGTTTATACTTGTCTAGTACATGAAATCCTTCATTACAACCACTAAAACAAAGCTTAATTGATTTTAAAATATACAGGTGACAGCTTAAAGCAAGGTGACAGTAAAACAGAAAGCTCCTACAGGAGCTTTCTGTTTTACTGCCACCTTGTTTTAAGCAGTCACCTGTTGTAAACACCTAATAATTAACACACTTTAGTGGTGATAACAGGTTTGACTGTATAGTCAAAACAGTGATGTACCAATTGACATTTGTTCATTGTACTGTTGGTAGTTCCTGATAAGAGAAATGAATAATGGATAGGCATAGTATACAGGCAATATTATATTAACCCATTACTCCATAGATATGCCATGTATGACTTTAATTTACTCCTCCACTTAACCCATTACCCCTTAAAAACGCCTTTTTACGCCTCTATTTATTCCTCCACTGAAGAAAATTGTTCCAATTTATACAGCCAAGAATATGTACCAGATGAAATATTTTCTATATCTTAGCAGATGGTAGCTTAAAGCAGTCTGAAAGTAAAGCAGAATGTGCCTTAAGGCACATTCTGCTTTACTTTCAACCTGCTTTAAGTGGTCACCTGTTTTCAAAGCTAGAAATAGGCTAAGAGGTAATGGGTTAAGAAAATAGTTCAACTTTAAACAGTCATTATTATGTACCATAAGAACTATTTATATGTCCTAGCAGAAATTAGCTTAAAGCAGACTGAAAATAAAGCAGAATGTGCTTTAAGGCACTTTATTAGGACCCTGCATTTGAAATGCATATTTTCTGTTTGTTTATCCATCTGTTTCTCTGGCATTCTGTCTGGCACTTTTGATGTGATGCGATTACTCACACAGTTCTTAAAGTATAAAGTTCATATTTACAGCATATGGTTAGAATCATAAGATGAAGCCTGTAGTTTTTGGGTTTAATCGAATCATTACGTCCAGAGTTATCTGCCCTTGAATTATCAAAAAAGTAAATATTTAATCATGTTTAAATTCTAGCAACCTCGTTTGTCCTCCAATCCTATTCATATTTTGACAGATAAGACCAGCTTTTGACCTGTATAAGATTTATGAAGTTTGATAATTTACTTAACCCATTACCCCATAGCATGTTTATAAGTTTTGAAGATATGTGAGCAATTAAAGCAGGCTGAAAGTAAAGCAGAATGTGCCTTAGGGAACACATTCTGCTTTACTTTCAGCCTGCTTTAAGCCATCATCTACTAGAATATAGCAACTATTTCTTATAATACATGTTCATGACTGTATAAATTGGAACTATTTTCTTCAGTGGAGGAATATATCAAAGGCGTAAAAAGGTGAATTTATGGGTTAAATTGGATTGGACTGTATTTTTTATTTGTTCAATTTCAGGTTTGGCTGTGCCTACTGTGGGAGTGAACGCTTATGCCACGGCCAAAGATTTCATAGACAAAATGGTTATTGTCAAGTAAGTTCTAATCTTTGTGCTCCCTCTCTTGCGCAACACATTAGTAAATAAAAATGGGGATCTTAAAAGCAGGTGACTGCTTAAGTCAGGACAAAAGAAATGCAGAAATCATGCTAAACAGATTGTAATATAACAAAATCACATGGTCCGGCTTAATATGAAATGTTCCTTTGAACGCAAGAATAAGCTAATTTGGCAATCCAGAAAATATACATACTTACCAGTTAACCCATTACCCTATAACCTTATTCTAGTTTTGAAAAAAAGATGACCACTCAAAGCAGGTTGAAAGTAAAGCAGAATGTGCCTTAAGGCGCATTCTGCTTTACTTTCAGCCTGCTTAAAGCTACCATCTTCTAGAATATAGACCTTCTAGGAAATAGACCTTATCATACATATTCATAACTGTATAATGTGGAACTGTTTTCCTCAGTGGAGAAATAGATTAAAGGCGTAAAAAGGAGTAGCTTGTTTTTATTATCCAATCAAAAGGTTGCTCAAAGCAGGCTGATAGAAACCTAAGCATTCTGCTTTACTTTCAGCCTGTTTTTAGCTACCATCTGTTACAATATAAGAAATATGTCTTATGGTACATATTCATGACGGTATAAAGTGAACTATTTTCTTCATTGGAGGAATGAATTAAAGGCTTAATAAGGCAGTAGCTATAGGTAATAGGTTAACCCATCATCCCATAGCTCATTTCTAGTTTTGAAGAAAGATGATCACTTAAAGCAGGTTGAAAGTAAAGCAGAATGCACCATAAGGTGCATTCTGCTTTACTTTCAGCCTGCTTTTAGCTATCATCTGCTAGAATATAGAAACTTTTTCTTAAGATTATAATTCATGACTGTAAAAATTTAAAGTTATTTCTTCAATGGAGGAATAAATTAAAGACGTAAAAATGTGTATTTATGGGGTAATAGGTTAAAAGATCTCCATTATTTTGAAGTGAATTTCTGTTCAAGAAAGCGTGTCCTTTTATATTTCAGCATTCCAAAATGGCAAAGATCATCATTTAAGTTTTCGTTCGTTACGGTTAAAATTGTCATAAGTTTAGGCTAAGACTGTCATTTATAGAGCTGCACAAATCAATTACTAGCTGACAACATTTCAGGGAAGAGAATATAGCTCTGTCTATATTGAGGCTGATAGAACTAGAGAAGGCTGTGGTGGAAGGGGCTGGGGCTACAGGTCTAGCTGCCTTGGTGGAGGATCTCTTACCTGAACTCCAGGGTAAAACGTAAGCCTGGTACTGTAAAACTAGTACAGTGGAGAAAACATTATTCTTTCCCATTTAAACGCAAATGAAACGCAAACGCATTGCCAAAAAATGAAGAAAATTACAACTTTTAGACAATTCTGAAAACTGATTTTAACCTGGACAGCAATCAGTTTGAAGCCTGATCAGACGCCGGGTTACCCGGCGTCTGATTTTGCTCCAAACTGTTTGCATTGGAAATAATAGATTTAGTGTAAACACATTTATTGGGAAAGAATAACGTTTTCTCCACTGTATTATATAATCAAAGTGAAGAAAAATTGACCTCTCTGGAGATAGGTTACTGCTAAATGCAACCTTAACCCTCTACACTATATTCAGTATTTAAGACAGATTGTTTGTTAAAGCAGGCTGAAAGTAAAGCGGAATGCTCCTTAAGCTATCATCTGTTAGGATATAGAAAGTATTTCTTTAAATGCATATTCATGTCTGTATAAAGTGGAACTATTTTCTTTATTGAAAGGAGAAAAAATATTGAAGGAAGAAATAAAAGGTGTATTTATTGGGTAATGTGTTAAATAATTAAAGTATGTCATGAAGGATAGTTGACTTTTCATGTATCTATTTTTCAAATGGATGCCTAGCAAAATTTGAATTTATAGAGATTTCAAGTCAATTTTTTATCATCTTTTACCTGAGCAAATCTTCAATATGGAGCTTTGGTTTGACTGTACTGATACCTTTCCAATGTGATGTTTGTTGACAGGGTTGTGGTGGCTCTCTGTGGTGGTAACATAGACACCACTGCACTGGGACGCACTATAGAGCGAGGCTTGGCTGTCGATGGCAGACTGGTACGGTTTGTGGTTACCGTCAGTGACAGACCGGGTGGCATAGCAGAACTCACTAAACTCATATCTGATTTGGGAGTCAGGTAAGAATCACATTGAACACAATCACAAAACAAAACTGTTTGCACTCTGAATAAATGTCATCTGCTTCAACTTTGTCATTTGCAAAAACTCACTTCCTTGCTCTGTAAAAAATACAATGCATATGACCAGGCTCCAAGGTTATACAGCGTTTGAGTTGAGTCTGAGTTTGTTCTCAAGCATTTGATTGGTCAGATTTGAGCCGAGTCTCAAATCTGACCAATCAAATTCTTTAGAACGACTTCAGACTCAACTCAAATGCTTTGTAACCTTGGACCCAGTTGTTTGGATCCTGATCATTTATTGAATATAATACTAAAAATTATTTACAAATTCTAGTAGGTTTACTATTAATATTGCATTGCTGCAAAATTCCTGTAATAGCGCACATTTAAAAGAAGGCAATTATTGTATTTTCTGTCTTATTGTATTATTGCGTGTTTCCTTTGGTTTCAGTATCAAAGATATCTTCCACGAGAGGGCTTGGCTTAAGAGTGACATTTTCTCAGTTCAGGTAGGTCAAACAACAGATAACAACAATATGCAGTTGAAACATAAGGCACATTCTGCTTTACTTTCAACCTGCTTTAAGTGGTCACATATCTTAGAAATGAGAAACAGCCTATTAGGGGGTAATGGGTTAACACAAATTTGATTGTTCTAGCCATGTCATCAGATGTGATTGTTCATATTTATCATAATATATTACAGTCGAACTTCCATATCTCGAATTCGCTTAATTCAAACAGTTGGATTCATCGACACATGAATTGCATTATTTCATGCTTGGCTTAGTCAAACATACCCGTATTTCAAAGTTAAAACGTGGCTTAGCCACGTTTTAACTTTGAAATACGGGTATGTTTGACCAAACCGAGTTTGAAATATCGAAGTTCGACTGTATGTGTAACTGACAGTTTTATACTCTGTCTTTCTTCAGGTGAAGGTAGTGTGTGAGACAAGGGATGCTGATCACTGTGAAGAACTGCACACAGCCTTGAAGAACAAATACACCCATGTAGCATGGGGCCCACGGGTCTTTTAAATCTAGTCTAGCTGATCTTCACATGGTGCTTTTTATTGAAAATGATTCAGACCCAGATCAGATGCTTAGTTACTTTATGTGTGATAAGGGTTCACACATTTTGGAGCTCCTAAGATTGATTTTTAAAAAATGACCTTAAAACATGTATACATGTAACCTATACCAGGCCCATCTTACGAAACGTTGTACAACAAAAACAGTCGAAACTGTTAAATAGTAAATACATATAATTTCTCCATCTAATTCAGTCTTGTCACATCCCTTTGGAATCATCTTTTCAAAACGATTCCAAAGAGATGCCACAAGGCAGGATTAGATGGAGAAATAAATGATAATTGACAATTTTAGAATCTGACTTACGACAATATTTGTTGTATGAGGTTTAATAAGACAGACCACTGATGTAGAAAGTGAGTCTGAATCATTAGTCCTTCTCCTTTTATGTATGAACACTGTAAAATCGGTTTTATTTGCAAGAATATAATTTACACGTTAATTTGCGAATGTCTCTAGTTTTGAAAATAGGTGACTTCTTAAAGCAGGTTGAAAGTAAAGCAGAATGTGCCTTAAGGCACATTCTGCTTTACTTTCAGCCTGCTTTAAGCTATCACCTGCTAGAAATATTGTATGATGTCGGGAATTAATACAAAATCGCATTACGCGAAATATTCATGACGTGAAAAATACCTGTTTTACAGTATTCAATAGGATGAGAGCTTAGACTTGACTTTACATGTACTTGAAATATCCTCAGCTACCGAATCACAATCACTCTTCATGTTAGTCGTCTTAGTATGTTGATAGAAATTGTTAATGTTGATATTGCAGTTTTTGACAGAGCATTTGGAAAATGTCTTCCTTCAGATGGTAACTTGAGGGCTGCCATTGGTTGGCATGAAAAATCCTAAGATTCCCAAATTTGCACTTTTCAAGTGCGATTTTATGAATCGTACCTTTATCCTGTTTCTAGTTTAGTTGACACGTGACTACTTAAAGCAGGCTGGAAGTAAAACAGAATGCGCCTTGAGGCGCATTCTGCTTTACTTCCAGCCTGCTTTAAGCTACCATGTACTGGAAAAAATCCGAAGATTTAGGAAAAATCCGGAGGAATGGTAGCCCTGTAACTTGTAGTCATCATATCATTAGACACTCGAGTTTCATGACCTTTTCACCAAGTATATAGTTGAGAATGTATTGTATTTTATTCATTCAATGATCAAATGTTTAGTGTAGCTTAAATCTCAATAGTATTTTCTTCTTTTATAGTGGCCTCCCTTGCTCAAGTTAACTCTTTCAACACTAGGTAATTCTTGCAGGTTATTAGGTTCCCTTGTGGATCATATTAGATACCAAAATGTGAACCAGTCTACTTTGAATTCTGGGTAGTTTGATTACACTGCTCTATATTGGCAAACAGTGTAGATCCTGATCAGAGGGCTCTGATCTGGGTCTACACAATTTTCAAATGTAATGAGTATATTTTAAACAGGTCCATGGTGTTGAAAGAATTAAAAAACACCTCGGAACAATTTGTTGTTAATCAATCTTAGTTAACCCTTAAAGAACAAGACCAAACTTATTACAAACTTTGCAAACAATGTAGACACCTGACCCTGATTGACAAAACATATTGATAATGTTTAACAACTGTCATGTTGATTGACCTATCACCAAGACTGGTATAACACCATCTCTGCCCAAGGCTTTATCATTAACCCTTTACTCCCTAGCCTGTTTCTAGTATTGAAGATAGGTGACCACTTAAAGCAGGTTGAAAGTAAAGCAGAATGCGCCTTAAGGGGCTTCTGCTTTACTTTCAGCCTGCTTTAAGCTACTATCTGCTAGAATATAAAAAATATTTCTTATGATACATATTCATGACGGTATAAAGTGGAATTATTTTCTTCAGTGGAGGAATCAATTAAATATTCTAAAAGGTGCTTCTAGGGAGGAAAGGGTTAAAGTTGCATGTGTTAAGCGACCATTAAATGAAGAAACATAGACATATTTATAGACATGTGGATACTTACTGCAGGCTAAAGCAACTGTTTTTAAAGGGAACAATTTTTTTATTGGAGAACATGAGATTGATTGACAAGTGGCAATATGTCAGTTTAATGAAAGTCATGATTACTGCATAGCAAGGGAAGTAACTATTGTGAGTATAATGCACTATTTTAATCAGTGTTATCTGTTTGTTTATAGTTAAAATATACTGAAGGAGGCAAGGAATAGAGAACTTATTGTTTCCCAACAAAAGTATGTATACAGTCAGGACTCGATACACTGACATTCGATACAACGGAAAACTCACTTACTGACACGAATTTGGTGGGAACGAACCTGCACAGTGTTATTTGATTCCGATATAACGACAAATTCAGATTCCCACACCGACATGAAAAATCTGGGAATCAAACGACATTTTTGCTATATATGTTGATTCGATATAACGACATGCTATCCAGAATTCCCCAGCGCTATTTTTAGCTAGAGTAGATTATAGTATAAGCGAAAAGGGCAACCTAATGAACCTATGTACATGCATGAGTGACCATAGGTCTTTGTGTAACTGAGCGAAGTGTGAAAACATTTCATCCACAAGCTTTGCAAATTATTTATCTGTTATAATATACAATTGTGATACAGTTTACCAAGCATGTCACATCCTAATTGCTGTGAACAATTAAACAGAGAACCAAGAGCAAACTTCAATATAACAGATTTTTTCTAACAGTAATAAGCAAAACCTAAGGTAAGGTTAGCAGCATAAAAACTGTATCTGCTTATGAATTACATAGGCAGATATAGCATTTGCACAGCTCACCGACGATAATTAATCAAAATTTAGATTTTAATATTGCTTTCATGTTTTAAAAAATGAAATTTATTGTATCCTAATGCTTTAATATGTATATAATTGTAAGATATATGAATAATACATGATTACATTGAAGCTAAAACTATTATTGAATATACTGTCTCTTAAACATATACATGTACAGAAAATATGAGATTCAATATAACGACAAACTCATTACAACAACATTTTTGTTGGGAACGAACTGTGTCATTTTGCTGACCCTGCTCCCTCAGGAGTCTACACTGTTTGCTCAACATGTCTGTCTGAGGGTTATTATGGTACAAAACTTGTTTCTTGCACATATCTTGTCATGGTCAATCCAGTAGTAAATACTTGGTACCTGACCACAATTTATTATTATTATTATTATTATACCAGTTTTATATAGCGCTCTTTTCACTATCTGGTTGTTTCAAGTCGTATATATTTACGCATTGTTGATATACTGATGTTGATGCGTTTTGAATTGATGTTATTTTTGTACTTTTGTGCCAAAGCATCATTATCTGGTTGTTTCAAGTCGTATATATTTACATCATTCAACTACAAACAGAATGGAAAAAAATGCCTGATGTTAAATATCAATTTTAAAACTGTAAATACATGTTAATTAAATGATTGATCATAATATACAGCAAAACCTCTCTATTACAACCACTAAAAAGAAGACTAATTGATTGTATTAAAGACAGATGACAGCTTAAAGCAAGGTGGCAGTAAAACAGAAAGCTCCTATAGGAGCTTTCTGTATTACTGTCACCTTGCTTTAAGCAGTCACCTGTCGTAAACGCCTAATTATTACCACAATTTGGTGTCCGTAATAGAGAGGTTTTTACTGTATTTGATATTTACACCTTCTGTTTGGGATAATATGGCAGTAATGTTTTCAGAATAAGCCCAAAATTGGTCTAGTTAATAAAATGTCTAGAGTCACCTTTTTATCTGAAATTGTTGATTTAATCTTTAAATAACAAACCGAAGATATATGTTATGCTTTGTTTTTAAAATGATTGGTTTTCTCTAAATCATGCTTTGTTTTTAAAATGATTGGTTTTCTCTAAATCGATTTGTCATGACATTCCTATACTGTAATTTTGCACTATAGGCTAAACATATCTAGTAATTGTGGTATTTATGATATTATTTTACACAAGGTAAAGAAAGGACATGCTATATTGTCAAATGTGTGTAAAGAGCCTTCTCAATAGAGTATATCAATTAATAGTCTTCTGGAAAATCAATACATGAGAAAAAAAAGCTCAATGGAATGGAAACTTAATTCATTGATCCTTGAAATTTTAAATAATAGTTCACATTTTCAGTTAATTCTCTGCCCAATTTTGACCATTTCTGATTTTTAGCTCACCTGAGCTAGCTCAGGGTGAGCTTTTGCAATCCTTAAATGTCCGTCGTTCGTCGTCAACAATTTTGGTGTTTACACTCTAGAGGCCACAATTTTTATCCAATCTTTCTGTAACTTACTCAGATTGTATATTACCATAAGAGTTCGGATGAGTTTGATTATTGTTGATATTTGACCTATAGGTCAAGAGTTATCAACCTTTGAATTGCTGAAAATGCAATATTTAGCAGTGTTTACACTCTAGAGGCCACAATTTTTATTCAATCTTTCCCAATCTTGCTCAGATTGTATATAACAGCAAGAGTTCGGATAAGTTCAATTATGGTTGAAATTGGATTGATAGGTCAAGAGTTATCTACCTTTAAATTGCTGAAAATGCCATATTTAAGGTTGTTTACACTCTAGATGCCATAATTTTAATCCAATCTTTCTCAAACTTCATCAGATGATATATGACGATAAGAGTTCAGATGAGTTTGATTATGGTTGCAATCGGATATTTAGGTCAAGAGTTATTTACCTTTGAATTGCTGAAAATGCCATATTTAAGTGTGTTTACACTCTAGAGGCCACAATTTTAATCCAATATTTCTTAAACTTGCTCAGATTGTATATAACTATAAGAATTCGGATGAGTTAGGTTATGGTTGGAATCGGATTTATAGGTCAAGAGTTATCTACCTTTGAATTGCTGAAAATGCCATATTTAACAGTGTTTGCACTCTAGAGGCCACAATTTTCAATGGATTTTAATTATGATTGCACACAATGTATATGGCTATAAGTTCTTGAGGGAGTGCAATTATTGTTGAAATCTGATCATTGTGGCAAGAGTTATCTGCCCTTGATTTATTTTGAAATGCTAGAAATGGCTTCATTTCAGTATTATTTAGGCTCTATTTATCTGTCTTTGATGTACTTTACTATACATACTAGAATGGGTCATATTGCAATGTTGTGTACATGCTATACTACAAATTTGAATGGATTTAGAATAAAACAGGTGAACTTCAAAGGTAAAGCTATCAGGCTTCATTATAAAAGGTGAGCGATATCAGGGCCTTCAGGTCCTCTTGTTTTTAAGTATACTGATAAATGACAAACTGTAAACCCAGATCAGAGAGCCCTCTGATCTGGGTTTATGTTGTTTGCATAGGTCAAGTGTACTCGGTAATGCCATATGCTGATTAATCCTTTACTATATAAGCAACAGTGCAAATAACAATAACATATCCAATTGAAATTGGATCTGGTGGCTGCTTTAATCAAGAAGTGATAAGGGAAGAAAGCCTATAAATTCCTATAAGAATTTACTGTTGTACTTTTATCTTGCTTTAAGATTTAGATGTTGCACAGTACCAAATAAATCAGTTTTGAATCTCATTTTATATATCTATGAACAAATAAGGGAAGCATGTACAGTCATTATGCACTATATGAATCTCAGTGTTTTGTTGTTTTGTATGACAATCTTTATTTGATGAGTTACATTAGTTGTTTTAATATTGATGAGATAGGGTCATGTTCTGATTAAGATGATGGAACTAACTCAGGGTCTGTTAAAAGTTATTCAGAGTGACTCAGGTTGGACAAACTTGTTAAATTGTTTTTATTTTTTTTATTGAATAGTATATCTTGTTGCTCACTTTGTATAGTGTGTAGAATAAGTTTTTTTTGTTTTTGTTTTTTTAAAAATACACTCAAAGTTTTGCCCTAGTATTGTTTTCATATTTGGTATGTGTGTGTATATGCTGGTATACTTTGTTTCAAATTTGATTTTGAGTATCACTCAGCTTTTATATTTGTACAGGCTAATTGGGCTTTTGTTGAACATTGATAATTTTCATCACCAAAGTGTGATTTATAAAATGAAAAATAAGTCTTGTACCTTGTAGTAATTGATTGCAAAACAAATACAATAAATAAAAACTCTCTATTAGGAGCACTTAAAATAAGATAAATGATTGAATAAAAGTAACATGTGTATATGTAAATCATGGACAAACTTACAGCCATGATACGCTGTATGAATCTCTATATTTGTATTGCTGTTTTAACCTTGTAATGCATTTAATTCATTCCTCCATTCAAGAAAAATAGTTCACTTTTATACAGCCATGAACATGCAACATAATAATTATATCATTTATTCAAGCAGATAGTAGCAGCCTAAAGCAGGCTGGAGTAAAACAGAATGCACATTAAGGCACATTCTGCTTTGTTTTCAACTTGCTTTAAGAGGCCACCCTTCCTCAAAATTAGAAACATGTTTTGGAGTAAAGTTGTATAAAGTTCAAAGATTGAAAGCTTTGCTTTGTAAAGGAAATACAAAAATATGCTTTATCAAAAAATAAAGTTTTGACTAAGTAGACCAACTTACTTTTGTCTAAGAAAATTGGAACAGTTTCTTTGGTAAAAATGTTTTTTTCCCCAGAGAAACAGCCTTTAATAAATTCTAGTAGAGGATACTGTTTTCTTTCTTATTGTATTGATAAAACAAAATCTGATTTCGAATGCCAAGGAATGGAAAGATTTCTTTTCAACCTTTAAAGTGTTTTGTCTTGAGATGGAAAGTTTTTATGTCAAGGAAATGCTCAAATTGCATTTACAAAAAAATAGTTTCTGTTTTGACCAGGAAATCAAAGTGATAAATATACTGATTGCACCAGAAAGCTAATACATGTCTATGGTACATTTATGGAGCTTTAATGTTATTTGATTTTAACAACTTTCAATTAAACTAATATTGGCAAGAGTATACATGTATTTGTATTTCAATGCATCATTAGTGCTTCTTATATACACTTCTGATGACAATTATATATCTAGAAATATTTTACATCATAACTTTGTTGATGATTTGTGCCAAATATAATTTTAACAAATCTATAATTCTTGTCTTACTCTATTGATGTTGTTTTTAGCTTTTTATCTAAGGTTTAAAATAAGTATATCAGTTTCACTTTTGTTTGTATAGTAACTGTTTTGTCTTTTGAATTTCATCTTCAATTTTTATATGTGTCAATGAAATTACTTTAAAGGTATGTTTTCTTTTAAACATGGCCCCAAGAGCAACAACTGTCCTGCTTCCATCCTATTTTTATGCCCCTGGCATTGATAAATGCAGAATGTAAATATAACTGACTTGTCCCTCCATCCGTAAATGGTTACCCATGTTTTATTGTTATATCCAGCATCAACACCACTTACTTGAATGCTTGGGTACTAATACAGTTGCTTGGACCATACCCAATCTACCTATATTGCTTGATATCAGTTTGACTTTGAACTCGTATGGTTTGTTTAGATATCTTTGTTACTTTCAAGCAGGCATTTTTTTTTAAATTTTAGAAACTTTGTTGGTACATGGAAAGGATTTAATATTAACAGCATTTTTCTTTTAATGTATGATGATAAGCATATTACAGGACTTTTGCCAGTGATTTCTGTCCTGAAATCATTTGAAAAAGATTTTGGGATTGAGGTTATGTTGAATTCTGCTTATCAGTTTTTGGTAAGTTTTCAGCATAATAAGAACATTTGGTATTAGTCATTTAGTCCAGATTATTTTTCACTGAGTCTCAGATTATCCACACTACCTGTATAGTCATACTTATTCCTTAGGTAAGATTTATGAAGCTTCCTAGCAAGCTGCACACCTAGTTTTGTTGTGTTGAATGGGTTGGGCTGGATGGTCCTCTCTTCTAGTTATACCTACAGTGGAGAATC
Organism: Gari tellinella; assembly: GCA_922989275.2. Classification (NCBI taxonomy): domain Eukaryota; kingdom Metazoa; phylum Mollusca; class Bivalvia; order Cardiida; family Psammobiidae; genus Gari; species Gari tellinella. Next base: position 11,838,628 of record OV277859.1, on the reverse strand, counting down.
TGTTATTCTTTCCCGTTTAAACGCAAACGTACGCAAAGGCAAAGCGCTAAAACGTAGAAAAGAACAACTTTTGGACAATTCTGATATTTCATGTTTATATTGGTGGTAAACAGTTTGGAGCCTGATCAGACGCCGGGTTACCCGGCGTCTGATCTGGCTCCAAACTGTTTGCACTGCAAATAATAGTTTTAGCGTAAACGCGTTTATTGGGAAAGAATAACAGATTCTCCACTGTAGTTGGACTTCAAACAAAGAGTACACACAGTTAAAGTAACCAATACCCACCCTGCATGTTCACAGATGTGTCCATTTGAAAAATTACTTATACTTTACTAATGTAGTTGCACTTCTTTGGCATTCTTGGACAAAATAAACAAAGGTAGCATGGACACTAACCAGCTATCCTTTATTTAGATTGATGGCAAGCAAACATGAACATTTAATTATACAATGTTTCTTTATCAATCGTGCAATGCCCTTGCAGTCAAAACTACTAATACCATATGGAATTATTTCACTCACATGAGCAATATAGGACAATCATTGTTAATTGATTTGTTTTTGTGACATCTAGTTAATTATGAGTAATGTTAGTTAGTTTTACTACTTTTTGCTGTAAAAACCTTTAGTCATATGCACATATTTGTACTTTCCTGATCTCATGTAGAACCATATCAGTTTTCAGTCTGTGTTATAGTGTCAGGTCTGTGTATTGCACATAATATTGCCTGTAATCATATTATATCTAATGTGTGTTTCCAGACAATATATTCACCCCTAATACTTTAAATAGACAATTCCAGATTCCAATTAAGTGTAGACTTTTTGAATTGGATATGTGTATGCTGCACAGGTACACTGTTTGTAAATGATGACAATAGGTGGAGTGTGTTAATTGTTAAGTCAGTATATGCTCTTAAGTCAACATATTTTATTGTTAACCTTTTTCAGTGTGATATTATACATTTATACACCTGTCAAGTTTGGTTTAGGTAAAATTATTTTAGCACTTAACATAGATACAGTGTATTCTCTTACAGTGGAGAAAACATTATTCTTTCCAGTTTAAAAGCAAACGCAAAACACTAAAATGTAGAAAATAACAAATTTTTGACATTTTTCATACCTATTTTCATCTGAGTGGCAAACAGTTTGGAGCCTGATCAGACGCAGGGTTACCCGGCGTCTGATCTGGCTCCAAACTGTTTGTAATAGAAATTATAGTTTTAGCATAAACGCGTTTATTGGGAAAGAATAATGTCTTCAACACTGTTCATGTTTCACTATGCATATTGTTATACTCGGCCTAAAGGCTAAATTTAATCGGTTCATAAAGATACTTGTTTCCTTGAAGCCATTGATTTTGCTCAATATACTTGCGTTACACCTGTAGAGTACTCATCCAACATTAACCCATTAACCCATTACCCCATAGCCTGTTTCTAGTTTTGAAAATAGGTGACCACTTAAAGCAGGTTGAAAGTAAAGCAGAATGTGCCTAAAGGCACATTCTGCTTTACTTTCAGCCTACTTTAAACTAACACCTGCTAAAATATAGAAAATGTTTTTTTATCAAACATATTCATAACTATAAATTGAAATTATTTTTCTTCAAAGGAAGAATAAATAAATGCAGTAAAATAGCGTATTTATGGGGGTAATGGGTTTTATTACCGGTTATTGTAAGAGTATAGCATTAAGGCATGCATCCCTGCAACTTCAAAGGGGTCATTTCAGTTTCCAATAAAGTCTAGTCCATTTTTCACTATTTAGGATTGGTCTTTTACAATTCAGTGCAAAATGACAAACAGTGGCGACCATGATCAAAGGGCTCCCTAAGGGACTTATACTCTTTATAGGTACACTGTTTGTAAATGATGAGTATACTCGTCGTTAGTTTTAACCCATAACCCCATAGCTGGTCTCTAGTTTTGAAGATAGGTGACCACTTACAGCAGGTTGAAAGTAAAGCAGAATGCGCCATAAGGCGCATTCTGCTTTAATTTCATCCTGCTTTTAGCTACCATCTTCTAGAGTACAGAAAACAATTCTTAAGGTATATATTTGTGACTGTACTCGTATAAATTGGAATTTTTTTCTTTTGGGTATGGATAAATTAAAGGTGTAAAAAGGCGTATTTATGAGGTAATTGGTTAAAAGAGATATTTCGTATCTTGTCAAGTTGTGTATCTGGTATAAGTAATTATTAGTGCTAAGATTTATATGTCAGGATAAAATGATATATTGAACATATTATTGGGATATGTCTTTGCTTAGGAATTGTTTATTAAATATGTGTTTACAAAATATCTGAGGGTCATTTCTGCATGGTTCAAAATTGTTACTTGTTCCATTGTGATGTTTACGGGAATTTTAATAAAACTGTTACAATGCTGTTCTACGTTTTTGTTAATTGTGTCTACTCTGAAGCCCTTTCCAGTATAAATTTCAATATGCTTTACCCCAATAACCTAATGTTACAAGATACCATACACTTATGTATCAGTATTGACTCTTTGGCTGGTAATTGCAACATGAATGTGATTTGCAAACAGTCTAGCTGAGACAAGACGCCAAGTTACTTTGCGTCTGGTCTAAATCCCAAGAGATTGACACTTATGTGTGAGATTTCTTTAGCTAAAATGATATTCACCCTTATCCTGCTTGTCACAACTTTACTAGTACTTGCAAATAGTTTGGACCCAGATCTATTCAATTCAAATTGTATTGTGATAAAGGCCTCCGGACCAAACACATATATACCCCAATAAATATACAATATGAGCATGAAGCATCACTTTGATCTCTAGATAGATAGATTTATTTCGGTAAAAAGTTGTACATAACATGGCAAAACATAATTAAAGCAAACGTATAAGAGTCGTGTAGTGCGCACCTAGGATAAAAATGCACATGGCTTCTAAACCTATATCCTGCTGTGATTTCGCCTGCTTTGAAATTGTCGTCTGCAAAATTTGTTAAATTTAGATAGATATATTTTTCGAGTAAACAAATAAAAAGACCGAGTGTCAAACAGTTATGATTCAGATCAGACATCGCATTACGCGGCGTCTGATCTTGATCCAAACTGTATGCTAAAAACAGAGAAGTCGCGATCAGCAGGCAAAGGGCTAATACAGTGTGTAAATAATGCAGAAAGCTACTTAACCCTTTGAATCCTAGTCCCGCATTTGGGCATCCTTTTCAAACAGTGTAAATGTAAAAAGTACACTTATCCTGTGCAAACAGTGAAGACACAGATCAGAGGGCTCCGCAAGGAGCCCTCTGATCAGGGTCTCCACTGTTTGTCATAATGCCAAATATTGACAAAAACAACCCTTGAAAGTCAGAAATGGACTAGACTAAAATGGAAACTGGAATTGTCCATTTAAAGTGTCAGGGAGGACATATCTGCATTATTTTTTCATGCATTCAGCAACCATCTGTTTTGAAGCCTGTTGATGGGTTTTGCTTAAATAACTCACTCAATACAAGATCAGCTGTAATTACTTTTATCCCTTCACTGACTGATCCCCAAACAATATTTATTTGCAAACTGTTTGGATCCTGATCAAACGCCACATTCATTTCAATACTTCTTACGTCAAAGTACACGTATACATAAAATTTAAATTTGAGAAATAAAAGCAGACGACGATTGTCGTAAAAATGGATGACGTCATGGCAGTGAAGGGGTTAAAATTTGCTTCAACATCCATCGCCAGAGTATCAACACGTGAGTCCAAAGTTTGTCATGTCATCTGCTACAGAGGACAACAGTCAATAATGTGGATCTCCTGAGAATACCTGGCTGATTGAAGGCCTAGCTAGTGTTTTGTAATGCATCTCTCGTAAAGTGACAGCTCAAATTTATCGCTCCTTCTCGTTTTGTAGCTCTGTACCGCGTTCTTTATTGCTTGACAACAATTCTGTACATAAAATGACAAATTTAACAAGCCAATATGTCACCGATACGGGATGTAAATGTTAGTCAAATCTGGATACAATTTGTCCAATACTTTGTAAACAGAGGCATACTCATTTTCTGAAAATAGTTGTGCAAACTTTTCATAGATCTGCAAGAAAACAACAGCATAATATTTGACTTAACCCGTTCACTCTCAATTACGCCACATTAAACTAAAGTGCGTTTGCAAACATTTTGGGTCCTGATCAGACGGCGCGTATCGTGGCGTCTGATCAGGGTCCAAACTATATGACACTCGTTTTGAAATTTCTTCAGTCATACTGCCTGATTTTTTAACTTTGAAACGACATTGTAGACAATAAAATTGAAGCAAACGGCAATGAAACGGTGAATGAGTAAACATCTCACGAAAAAGTTGGCAGTGAAAGGGTTAAGACTTTGAATGCTGCACAAATACGATCGTACTGAAAATGTCTTCGCAAAAACAAACGTTTTCTTAAATGATTATGCAGCCAAACAAACTGATGTCCATTGTAACTTGCGTTCTGATCAAGCTCACACATGTACAAAATTTAATACATGTATATTAAAAAAAAAAATGTCGATAATTTTTAGAAACTGTCATCTTCTACATTATATTGCATTGATTTTGTTCTTCGATTTGTTAACACGGAAACAAATACAGTGGAGAATCTGTTATTCTTTCCCGTTTAAACGCAAACGTACGCAAACGCAAATCACTAAAACGTAGAAAAGAACAACTTTTGGACAAGTCTGATAATTCTTGTTTATCTTGGTGGCAAACAGTTTGGAGCCTGATCAGACGCCGGGTTACCCGGCGTCTGATCTGGCTCCAAACTGTTTGCACTGCAAATAATAGTTTTAGCGTAAACGCGTTTATTGGGAAAGAATAACAGATTCTCCACTGTACCTTCACCAAGGTAAAATATCACTTTCCCAATCTATTCAGAGTTACAGCTGAGAAGTCGTTATAATTATTCTTTCCCAATAAACGCGTTTACGCTAAACCATTTAAAACAACAATTGCAATTTGGGGCCAGATCAGACGCCTGGTAATCAGGATCTAAACTGTTTGCCGCTCCTATAACGATTAATCGTCCGAATTTTCAAGCAATTGTCTTTTTCTACATTTTATGGCAATGCGTTTGTGTTTCGTTTGACTTTAAACAGGAAATAATAACGTTTTCTCCACTTACAAGAGGTTATCATAACAGTACTTAACCCATTTATACCCAGTGGACTCTTCCATGTTTATATATTGGATTAGTCCATTTTTTATCAAAGGGATGCCTGATCAAAATTTTCATTTTCATTTTGTTATATATTGAAATTCCTATCAGCAAACAGTGTAAACTCTGATCAGACGCCGCACTACACTGTTTGCCTATGTCCCATATATGGGACCGTGGGCAAAAATGGCGTAATAAAGAACTTGAACTTGTTACTGTACCAGGAATGCCATTTCTCCGAGTTTTCCGAAATCTACGGATTTTTTTAATTTCTCCGGACCTTAACGGATTTTTTCCGAAATCTTCGGATTTCTGCTTTTACTTTTGGACTTTTATGTGTTTTTACTCAGGAAACATTGATATGGGTGTCAAACAGTTTGGATCCAGATCAAACGATGCATTACGCGGCGTCTGATCTGGATCCAAACTGTTTGAATAATTATGTTTGTGTTATAGACCCTGGCAGTGAAAGGGTTAAAGGTGTGATTCCCAAAATCGCGTTTGAAAATTTTGAAATCTTAGGATTTTTATAAGCAACTTATGGTAGCCCTTCTGTACATTTAACACCTCTACCTGTCAATAGAATCCCGTATTTGCCTGTCGATTTAGGTTTGACTAGTTTTTCCAAACAGTTTGGATCCAGATCAGATATCCGGCGCAAAATGCGGGGTCTTATCTAGATCCTAACTGTTTGACACTCATTTTAAGAACTCCTTACAGTTAAAATGCACAGATTATGTTTTGACAAAATTTGCATTCGGTGTAATGATTGTAGAAAGGTTAAGACTACCCGAACGTTTATTTTTACAACTGTCTTAAGCAATATTACCTCGTTTTGTTTTCAGCTGTCACCCAGGTTTAACAACATTATGGAACTTTCTTAATTAATGCATTTATCCTTTTACAGCATAACCTGTGTTTTCGATTTGAAGATGGGTGACCACTTAATGCATGTTGAAAGTAAAGCATATTGCACATTAATGCTTCAAGCACACACCTACTTGGATACAGAAAATACTACTTATGATACCTATTCATCACTGCAAAAGTGGCGGAATTAATTCAATGCATTAACCCTTTACCTGGTAGCATTGTTTCTAGTATTTATTATATGTGACTACTTAAAGTAGGTTGAAAGTAAAGCAGAATGCGCCCTAAGGCGCATTCTGCTTTACTTTCAGCCTGCTTCAATAAGAATACTGCTAGAATAAGGAAAATATTAAATATGACACATATTCATATCGGTATAATTTGGAACTATTTTCTTCAGCGGATGAATAAAATGAATGCTGAAAGTCGCTTCTATAAGGGAAAGGGTTAAAAATGCGTATCTATGGGGCAATGGGTTAATGCATTGATACATTTGAAAGATAATTCGCCCCGTTAATCCATCATACAATTAACATTGAAAAAATATGTTACTGCATATTTCGTACATACAGTGGAGAATCTGTTATTCTTTCCGGTTTAAACGAAACGAAACGCAAACGCAAAACACTAAAACGTCGAAAAGTGCAACTTTTGGACAATTCTTATAATTCATGTTTATCTTGGTGGCAAACAGTTTGGAGCCTGATCAGACGCCGGGTTACCCGGCGTCTGATCTGGCTCTAAACTGTTTGCAATAGAAATAATAGTTTTAGCGTAAACGCGTTTATTGGGAAAGAATAACAGATTCTCCACTGTAAGTGATTTAGTTGCATTAAATGCATATTATACTTTAAATAACGCTAAATACTTTGCTGACTTAACAATAGTCAAACGAAATCTAACTACCATCGACCACGGTTTAAGCCATTATCCCATAGCCTATTTCTAGTGTAGAATTAAGGTGTGTGATCACTTAAAGAAGGTTGAAAGTAAATGCAGAATGCGACTGAAGGCAGCTTCTGATATACTTTCACTCTGCGGTAAGCTACCATCAGCTAAAAAGTAGAAATTATTTCTTTTGATACATATTCATGACTGTATAAATTAGAACTATTTTCTTCAGTATAGGACTGATATAAATGTATATGAACTAAATGGGTTTAAAGCAAGTAAAGGTTGATAAGTGATGGGAGTTTGAGTTATCCGGAGTCGGCCGTATGTTTTTCACCATCATTTGGAATATGGCAGGCACTTTCAAATCGTTTTAATCCAGATTAAAAATTCTTAGAATTTAAAAATGTTTTAGGCCTATATCGGTATTTCTTCAGTTCAATGCCAATAGTTCTAAAGCGCAGAAGATGTTTATTAAATGCACCACGCGTGGAAAAGGTTGAGCATTAAGTAATATCTTTGTAACAAGTGTTGGCTGTTACTGTTCAAAAATAAGATTTTTCTAAAACTTAATTTCAAGATTTGGTCAGAGAAAAATCAATTTTGTTCCTGATGAGACGCCGAGTTACTCGGCATGTCATCTGCAGGGATACAAAGTTTTTGGCAACGATAAACAAGGTTTCGTCGTTAACACGAGCGCCATAGTACCCGGTACATGTAGTTGTTTATTCAAGACTCTGCGCAGAGTGTTGCCGAAAACTCCATAGTTTCGTATTTCGTTCAGTTTTGTTTGACTCCAGACTGTCTACCAATCAAATGCACGTGGCCCGAGTCTTTACGTGAACAAGAAATGAGACACAGCCAAACCACAGAAATCAGAATACTTCCAGAATACTTCCAGAATGAGTATCCACTTTAGATTTACAGAGACTTCCGTCAAACTGATGTATAGTGACTATCCAAGACAGAATTAATACGCAGCTTTTAACCCTTTCACTCTCAATGACGCTTAACCCTTTACCTGATAGCATTGTTTCTAGTATTGAAGATATATGACTACTTAAAGCAGGTTGAACGTAAAGCAGAATGCGCCCTAAGGCGCATTCTGCTTTATTTTCAGCCTGCTTTGAGCTATTAACTACTAGAATAAGGAAAGTATTAAATATGACACATATTCATTACGGTATAATTTGGAACTATTTTCTTCAGCGGATGAATAAAATGAATGTGCTAAAAGTCGCTTCTATAAGGGAAAGGGTTAAAAGTGCGTTTGCTAACAGTTTGGATCCTGATCAGACACCGCTAACTGTTTTGCACTCGTTTGAATTTTTTTCTGTCATACTGCCTCATTTTATTTTTTTAACTTTGAAACGGTATTGCAGACAACAAGTTTGGAACAGATGACAATGAAATGGTGAAAAGGTAAACATTTCACGAAAGCGTTGGCAGTGACAGTGGTGGCTAAATACAGGGCATCAGAAATGTCGTTAAATTTCCTACATTTAACCCTTTCCCTTATAGAAGCGACTTTTAGCGCATTCATTTTATTCATTCGCCAAAGAAAATAGTTCCATTTTATACTGTCATGAATATGTATTATAAGAAATATTTTCTATATACTAGCAGATAGTAACTTAAAGTAGGCTAAAAGTAAAGCAGAATGTGCCCTAGGGCACATTCTGCTTTACTTTCAGCCTGCTTTAATAGGTCACATATCTTAACTACTAGAAATAGGCTATGGGTTATAGGGATAAGCAGCCACGTTTTGTTCGAGTTCTCGATTTATCTTCGTTGGAGCGTTGTTTGAGCAAGAAATTTAGTTTATTTCTGTAACCCATTGCCCCACAGTCTTTTTTCGATTTGAAGACAGGTGACCACTTAGAGCAGGGTGAGCATTGGTGTGCATTCTGCTTTACTTTCAGTCTGCTTAAAGCTACCATTTGCGAGCTTATAGGAAATATGCTGCACATTAATGTATAAACTCAAGGATACTGTATAAGATGGTCAATGATGAAATGGAACAATTTCGATCAGTTGAGCGAGAAATTTATAAAATGCGTATCTGTTGAGGAAAGGGTTAATATACTTCCAATTTATAGAAGTTCGGACTTTAGAGGTTATATTGTACGTATCTTACAGCAGAGATAATTTTTTACATCTACAAATATTCTAAAACAATAAACTCCGACTATAATTATAGTTACACTACCGTATGATCGGAGCGCGAAACTCTTTGTATAGTTTACTGGTCATGTTGTATTCGTGAACAATAAATCCCATTCTGTCATTTTAAAAGCCGTTTAAATGTCAACATGTCGTGGATAAGGACTTTTTCATTATCAAATTTACTATTCGACGGCGTATCGACCAGCTGTCAAAGTCGACATGTCGTCTCAGCATATGGCTGTCGAACAACAATCAACTATCATTCAATCAAGAACAATCGTTCGGGCTCATTTTTGTATTTTTTATAACAAAAATATAATAAAAATCATTTTTTTCTACTGAGGGATAGCATATTTTCTTACCAACAAAAGCGTTTGCACTGAAAGATCTGAAGTAAATTGCCAACATTTTGAAGCCAGAACAGAAACCGAGTAACTCGGCGTCTGATCTGGCTCCAAATTATTTGACATAATCAAGAATATTTCATTTGATTTTCATTCGCGTTTCTTCTAGTTTCGTGCAGACGGGAAAGAAAAACATCGCCAATGTAAAGAACTACTTATTACATGTATAGTACATGTATTTAAAGACATATTTTCAGCTTCATTTCGATTGTTTTCTCATTTACAAATATTCTGTCAGGTGGTTTAGAGTTGGAATAAGCCAAACAAAGGTTAACTATTTGCATGTTGGGTGTTTGTTTCTCATCTGAAGTCCTTTCTCCATGTCTGAAGCAATGGTCGTCTGCAAACTGTTCTAATAGTACAATTTTCAAAACTGCTTTTCAGAACAGGGTCATCGCGTTAAACAGTTAGGATCCTAATGAGTCGCCGCGTCTGATCAGAATCCAAACTGTCAGGTACGCGCATCTATCATACTGCCTTGAATATTTTTTTGAACCAATATTTAAGCAGACGATAATATGGTGATGAAGAGGTGAAAATTAACCGCTACATTTTGAGATTACAGTGTTACTGAAGCTTAGGACACTCCAACTTACAATGTATACATGTATTAGCGTAAAAGCAGTTTATATCTTGAGTCTCATCATGATTTCAACATATAATACATATAACATATTCCCATTTACACAATCATGCCATTCATAAAAGAATTACAAGAGAATATATGCTTGATGTAATTATCAGAATCCATTTCATTGCAAATATCAATTAAATGCTACATGTACAGTGAGAATCTGTTATTCTTTCCCGATAAACGCGTTTACGCTAAAACTATTTTTTCTTTTACAAACAGTTTGGAGCCAGATCAGACGCCGGGTAACCCGGCGTCTGATCAGGCTCCAAACTATTTGCCACCAAGATAAATAAGAATTATCAGAAATGTCCAAAAGTTGTTCTTTTCTACGTTTTAGTGCTTTGCGTTTGCGTACGTTTGCGTTTAAACGGGAAAGAATAACAGATTCTCCACTGTACATGCTACAGCTTTTATTTACATATTCTAAGATATATACAGCCTCTATCAATGATACGACCCAAACAGAGTATCTATTTAAGATACACTTAGAAAGATGAAAAGTTTCAAGGAAATAAAAATAAATAAATAAACGGCCTAATAGGATATTTAAATAAATACATTAAAGAAATAGGTTAATCCCATATAAGATTTTAGATAGAAATTATTGATATAGACTGTATTCATAAAGTAAAACAAAAAATTTCATTGGCGGGTGAGTTAACCCATTACCCCATAGCATGTTTCTAGTTCTAAGTGAACACGTGTAGTTGAGCGCTTAAAACACTTTGAAAGTAAAGCATAATGAGCCTTAAAGGCACATTCTGTCTTGCTTTTAGACTGCTACATGTAGTATATACAATTATTTCGTATTGTACATATGTATGACTACTGTATAAACAGAAAATATTTTCTCCAATGAAGGGAAAAATTGAACGCGTAAAAAGGTGTCTTTCGGTATTAAACGTATAGAGTTTTCTATTGTCTGTAACTGACATACAGAGGTTTGGAGTTATATAACACACAAAAACGAAAATATTAATTTAGAGACAATTTTAGGTAATGGTGCGTTACTTAGTTTATTCCACCATTGAAACAATAATTCCACCTTTATACAATCATGAACGCGCACCATAAAACTAGTGTCTGTATCCTGGCAAATGATTACTAAAAGCAGACTGAATGTAAAGCAGAATATGCATTAAGTGGAATTCTGCTTTAAGCGTTCATCTGTTTTCAAAACTTCAAACAGGCTTTGCGTGGACGGGCCTGGACTTAACTGGGTCGCAGAGACTACACATGTAGCTGAAGACCGAGAGGGACCAAAAGGTTGAGGGAGAGATGAGTTGAGGTGAAAGAGTTTACGTTATTTTACAGCTACAGTGTTCCGTCTCTATAACGGCCCTCCCAACAACGACTCCCTCCTTACAACGACCTTGCCGTAATTCCCTAAACGAGACATGTATGTCTAACGCTCTACTGCTGCAATATCGTCTGCTAAATATTTTCGTCTGCTGTTATCTCTTCCAGTGATATATCAGTGGAGATTTTGAGATTTTAACACATTACATATAGTGACGCGTGACAAACAGCTTGAATCCAGATCAGACGCCGCGTTATGCGGCGTCTGATCTGGATTCAAGCTGTTTGCAAAGGCAAGTCAAGTCTTAATTTCCCCTCTCCATAACGACTCCATCCGAACAACACACACAATATGTGTCTCCCATTGGGTGTCGTTGTAGAGAGGGAGCGCTGTATATTCATTAATAGTTTTCGGTTTAAAGTTGATCCTCGCTTTTATATGTAAAGTAAATGAATTTTGCTAGATCATTAATGACCATTGCCTTTTTGTGTCAACGCTAAAACATCAAGTGTAATTAATGGTTGTTTTAAGTACATGTGTTTGGTTACAGTGACTAGATCTAGTTATTTACCGTATTGGGTACAAATTAATAAAAATGTTGGCTTAGGATAAGGTTGACTATATAATATTCGGTTTTCCTAATTATCTTTGTTATTTATTGGTATTAACAAAAGAAGCGTCATATCTGGACATGACAAGCGAATCCATCAATCTTGTCGTTGTAGAAACAGCTGTCGAACTTAGTTACTCTATGCAATTGTGTGCAAATTACCAATATAAAATATTTCTATTGTCTCAAATAAGGTTACTGTTTACTCTTAAAGCATTCGCTGCCAACAATCAACATCAGCTTGGACTCATTCATCCCTGAAACCTTTAATGAACTATTCTAAGTTCTAATTAAGTTTAGGCCATTTTTACTACATGTATTTAAGATTTACATTGATAATATATTGCAAAACGAAAAATAGTGCGAACTCTAATCAAGGGCTGCTGCAGGAGCCCTCTGATCAGGGTCTGCAATGTTTGCATAGGACAGGTATACTATTTACACATACTTAACCCTTTCCCTTATAGAAGCGACTTTTAGCGCATTCATTTTATTCATCCGCCAAAGAAAATAGTTCCATTTTATACTCTGATGAATATGTACCATAGAAATTTTTTTCTATATCCTAGCAGATAGTAACTTAAAGCAGGCTGAAAGTAAAGCAGAATGCGCCCTAGGGCGCATTCTGCTTTACTTTTAACCTGCTTTAATAGGTCACATATCTTAAATACTAGAAACAGGCTATGGGTTAAAGGGTTAACTGCTAGTGACCAGTATACTCGACGCTAGGGTTGAATGTGTTAAAACCTCAGTTCCTTATACAAATATTTCTGAAGGTTCTCCTATTAAATTGAGAATTCAAACTGTTAGCAAATAGAACAAAACAGAACAGAACATTTTTTATTCCCGACTTATACATTTATATAACGCAATGATTATGCTTTAAACTGTAGGTTCTTATGAACTGTTTATTTTAATTGTTACTCTCAATTCATGTTTTATTTGGGTTTTTATAAGTGTAAAGCACTTTTGAACGTATGTTTATGTATGAAAAAAGTGCTATATAAATATGGTATATAAATATAATAATAATAAGTACACCGTCTTGTCTACATTTGAAACATACATTGGTATATGGATATACATACAATATACTAATGATGAATATATAACAGTCACATGAAATACCGCTGTAGTCGGACTGTGCAGTGAAGGGATTTTAGTCACAATGCTTTTGAAAACGAGTGGCGAAATCCAATGACCAAACCATGTCCGATAATATTTACGGTACCTAATGTTACACATTCTAGCAGGAAGGTATACTTTTTTCCATGCCCTCTTAAATATTTAAAATTAGATCAGACAGAGGGTTTGACACTTCCTACCACTTCGAAAGTTGATGTGTCTAGTACAGAAAATAGTAGTACATTGTAGTATGTTTTATTTGTTTGGTTTAGTTTCTTTTACATCGATTATGAAACAAGCTATTTCAACTGATCCAAATCACCCTCGATAGCTAGAATGGTGGCGTTTATTGTTATTTCTCTGGACAAAAGCTGTAATGCCCGAGGAAACCCGCCTTAGTTTTGTTTACAGGCGGGGGCGTGAGTATATAGTAGGTTTGGTGTAAAAATTGTAAAATACGTTATATGAGATAACCACACTTTTGATATGATTTGGTAGTAAACGATCTAGGCAGAAACAAATTGTAAAAAAAGTACAACTCATTCCGCGTCTTACATTGAAATTGAACTGTTTAATACTGACATTTCTGTTTATAATGTAATAGACTTAATAACAGGGGACATATGCCGCCGACTAAAGGGAAAGTTTAACCATATAAACCAGTGACTCCCATCATGATCGATAGACGATTGTTTTTAAGCGACAGTACGCTACTCAACATCACAAAACGCTTTATCATCTATTATGATCTTCCTTATCAAATACTTTGTGAGTTCGTAGTTATGAACTGCACGCTTTTGCCAAGCTATCTAGATGTACATCAATATATGTCTTTAGCAACAACCTGTAACAAAGAATCAGAATTTTAAGTTCAGGTGACAGCTTAATTCAGGATAAAAGTAATGCAGAAAGCTCCTTTAGGAGCTTTCTGCATTACTTTCATCCTGCATTGAGCAATCATTTGTCTTCAAGAGCGGATAATAAAAGTTGTATTTGGTGTCGCTTAATAGAGAGTTTACTGTTCCTTCTTATTTACTAAAGCTCGATTTTCCCTTTTGCCTGTCATTAGACGCGTTTCTAACATCAAGTAGGAGTGTTATCAAAACATGCGCTAGTGTTTCGTTTCACTTTAGAGATGATGCTTTATTTTCTATTGTCTAGATTTGTCCGAATGATTTTCAAAAGTTAATGAGACTAGTGGTGTCGGATTTTGACGAGCATGTTCCTACAGCGGTACAACCCAGTTCTATCTGATGAGGATTTAGGCTTTCTTCGCTACTAAATCCGTATACTTTTGTGTGTATGTTAAGAAAGTGCTGGACTTGTTTTTAGCTTTTAAGCTGTGACTGAATAAGATATTATTTGTTTCTTCAAAAAAATCAAACTACCATGGAAATTATTTGGGACGGAATGTTTACATACACACTAAAAGATCTACTGGAATGACGGTACATTGTTTATTTTCTTTTATGATAATATCTTTATCGAAATATATACGTTTTACTTTCACAAGAGAAGTAAGTGAAATGAATATTTAACTAAGAGAAGTGATCAAAGGAAAGTGCTTTAGTGTATAATAAATATCTACAAGACGATAGCTCATTACAAAATCATGGCTCAATATGAAATACAGTTTAATGACTCCAGTTTTAGCGGACAGTTCATGGACTCCCATTTCATTCATCCACCGGAATCTTTATCTCCGCCAAATTACGAAATACCTCACATGGAATCTGGGATACCGGGCCCTTTCCGTTCCCCGAAACGGCGCGGGAGACCCATCGCAAACAACGCTGCCAGAGAGAGGTCGCGGGTTAAAACCTTGAGAACGGCATTTTTAGATCTTCAGCGGACACTGCCAGCCGTTCCACCAGACACCAAGTTGTCAAAGCTGGACGTGCTCGTGCTGGCCACAACGTATATTGCCCATCTCATGAGTGCCCTGCATGATGGACTTGATGTATCACAGATCTTTGCTGCCAACGGCTGTATGCACCCTGTCAAAGTAAATATGAAAATATAATATCTAAATTCTATCATTAGAGTACATGTACATGTATGTTCTATAATTCCCTCTGGAATATACGTGAGCAAGTTCGAATCATCGACTTTCCACATAATTGACTGATCGGAAATGTTGTTGTCTAGTAGAGTATACGCTATTCTTTCCCATTTTACCCTTTACTCCACATAATAGTATAAGCGTTTTCACATTGAATTGATTTCTCCATTGAATAAAAATGTTCCACGTAATAGTTGTTCAACAAAATAAATATTTCCTCTTTCCTAGCAAATGGTAGCTTAAAGCAGGCTGAAGGTAAAGCAGAACACACCTTAAAAACCTCATTTAGGAGTTGGTTGTTTTACTTTTAAGCTGTTTTAACTGTCGTGCGGGTTTAACGTAGAAACAAACTTTCTTTTGATTGATCATAATAGCGGGGATTTATTACAATTAAGTTTTTATAATAATCACTTCATGGCATTTATATGGTTGTATGTTTATGATATTTTTGGAGACAAAGAGTACAATGGTTAACCGCAAAATGCATTTTATAAACGTATGCAAGTCCCCGGACATAATGCTTTAGATAAGTACACGTTTTCAGTGGAGAAAACGTTATTCTTTCCCAATAAACGCGTTTACGCTAAAACTATTATTTCTATTGCAAACAGTTTGGTGCAATGTGTCAACGAATAATACACGACTTGCGTGAAATTATCAACTGCTACTGCAGAATATACGAAAAGAAAATTTGAGCCGTGCCATGACAATTCCAGCCTTATTGTATTGCAATAGTGTATAGACTAAGCACCGTTGTCACACCGGCTCTGTATCTGAGTTTGGTATACACTGCCAAATACCATATATAATACAGCTTCATATTTTAATATTTTAGATGCCTGTTGGTGCCAAACAGAGCAGCGTATATCAAGACCAACCGCCGCGTCTATACTGCTTGCAATATACAGGTTTCTCATGGCACGGCTAAAAATAACAATTCTAATTGATTCGTTCCCACACGAAAACCGTATTACGTGTACACTTTTAGCTGGAGTTTGAATGTTTCAAGTTGACACTAGGTGTTTAAATTAATCAAGTTTAAGTTTTAGAAGAATGCTGGCATTCAGTGGAGAATGCGTTATTCTTTGCCGTTTAAAAGAAATAAAAAGCAATGCAAACCATATAGAAAAAACGACAGGTTGTTGAAAATGTTCACGATTTACATGTATATTGAAATCTGAGCGACAAAGCTTACCAGATGTTACATTACATGGTGTCTAATCTGGTTCCAAATTGTTTTCAATGCAAGTTATAGTTTTAGCAAATAATTTGACTAAAGGACCAATCCTACTAATCAAAGCAGTATACTGAACTTATTTTAGAAAAATTACAAAACTTAATAATCTCGATACATGTATTAATACAATTCAATTAATGGATCAGAGACGACTTTTAAACGTAATAGCTTAGAAGATCGCACTATTGGAGAAACTATGGCAGTTTTATATACATGTACTTTTAACTCTTTCACTGACATATTATTGTCTAATTATATATTTATTTTATTGTTTAATAACTGATTAATTTGTTGTTAAACAATTTCGATCCTAAGCAGACGCCGATTTTTTCAAACGTCAATGGAAACGTCATTGATATAATGTAATTTGCATTTACAAGTTTTTGTATGAAGGTTATAAGCTTTTTCACAGAACTCGTTTTGTTTTGTGTATCATGTACACATACAGCACGAATTTTGTTAGACGACCCTTCATTGGTAGATGCGTTGGGGTCTCTAATATTAGTATAATTGCAGAAAACTCACATAATATAATTTTGCATTTTTTAAATCGTGCACTTAACAATTGTCAATGGACGTTTGTGAGAAATTTGATGTTGCTTTTTAATAAAAGTTCAATATACCCAACCACAGTTAAAAAGTAAATGTAATGTATTTCTTCTGGTTGTTTCGAACAGGAAAGGAAATGTTTGAATATGACGATAAGCACAAAATTCGTCCGATTGATAGCGACTGAATACATTTAAATCATTGAATGATTGAACAATTAGCCTTTTGCATGCCAAATAAATACCATCTGCTTAAAATGTGGTCTGCTTGAATTGAAATAAATATTTTCTTTTCTATATATCTATATTTTCAGATATGCAATTCGATAGGCAAATAGCTCTGACTGAAATTAGACGCCTAGTCCGGATCTTATCTGTTTTGCAGGAGACAAAACAGATTCGTTTCCCGGAAAAAATGAAATTTACATAACAAAACCCTAATGAAAGTAAAAAAGCGATTTTATCAAGCATGTCCTAAGGTGTAGACAATTTCCTGCATAAAGCCTTTTCCCGCCATAGGAACATAAAGTCGACTTAGCAAATAGCTTGGATCCTGATCAGACGCCGCGTTACGCGGCGTCTGATCTGGATCAAAGCTGTTTGATACTAGTATCAATATTTCATCGTTCAAAATTGTTTAAATCTTTCTTAGAAATAATAATTTAGGCAACATATTTTAAGCAGACGATAAAATGGCATTGGATGGAGTTAACGCATACGATAACATTTTGTAGGGACAAGGTTAACCCCTTCATTGCCTTACCTCGAGTGCATTAGGTATTTGCCGACAGTCTGGCTCCTGATCAGACGTCCCGTAACGCGGCGTCTGATCAGACGCCAAACTGTCTGACACTCATTTCAATATTTCTTAAGTCAAAATTTCAATTTTTACATTAAAAAATAAATAAAAGCTGAAAACAGTTATTTAAAGAAAATGAAGTCATGGCAGTGAAGGGGTTAAGGACAATGCTTGTTACATGTAAGAATTATTGATGATGCACAGGATTTTGTTTGTTTTCTAACCATTACACTGCAATGATTGTCGTCTGCTAGAATTGTCGTCTGTAAAAATTCAGATGTTAAGCATTTCTAATAAAATTAACGTCGATACGATACGATCTGCAACAGCTTTGATCCTGATCAGACGTCAATTAATTAATTCGTCTTCTGATCTAGATCCAAACTGTTTGCACATGCCCATGAATACATGCTTGTCAGGATAATGAGTATTTAATGAATTACAGGACAGATTTTGAATGTAAAAGATGGTTTAAAGCTTAAGTAGACAGTACATTATTTGTTTATAAGGTTCAATTTATGAAGATCAGGATGACTTTGAATAACGAGCGTACATAACTATTTTATAAGTTGAACACGCTACAATAATAATGATAATTATCATTATGTGGGTGCTTTTATAGACGTAAAAAAGTCATTTAACATTTTCACTGCCAAGTATCTGCTTTAAAACTGCCTACTGCATATGTTCAGCTTCAGTCTTCGGGCCTTGTGACTCAAGAATTTCTAAGAGTATCGAATAGTTTCCATCCTGACCGATTTACTCGATGTCTGATTTGGAACAAAACCATTTGCAAAGCAAGTTTTTTTTTTACAAATGGTGCTGAGTAGGTTGATCCATTTATTCTTGGGTACAGTGGAGAAAACGTTATTCGTTCCCCTTTAAACGCAAACGAAACGCAAACGCATTGCAATAAAATGTACAAAATTACAACTTTTTAACAAATTAATCTTACTGTTGATTTTATACGAGTGGAAAACAGTTTGGAGCCTGATCAGACGCCGGGTTACCCGGCGTCTGATCTGGCTCCAAACTGTTTTCAATGGAATAATAGTTTTAACGTAAACGCGTTTATTTGGAAAGAATAACGTTTTCTATACTGTACTGCAATGAACTCATCCTGTGTGATTGCTGGAACATTTCAATATAGATGTACAAGGGTGACCCAAACAGTCTACAGTTGGTTTTCTTACAGCCGAATATTTCATATGAAACATTGCAGACCCAGGTAAGACGCTGCATAACGCGGCATCTCTTCAGGGTCTACGCTATTTGCCATTTTCCTCTTAAGTAGACGCGATGCTTAAATGGGTGAATTTATGCATACCACAGTGGTGATTTTGTAATAACAACAATAGCTGTGACAGTAACACCACGAACTTAGGATCACACAAATTTGAAAAGAGGAGTGTTTTCATATTTTGACCTTCAACCGCGCTAGCGATTCACGATAAATTTGCCGATCATTTTCTGTCGTTTATTTCGCATAAACGCCCAAAAAATTCAGTTCATTTCTTAGTTTTACATTATATTTGATTTAATTTCTAATATTAGATAACATTTTATCAGCATGTGTGTATGTTTAATCCACTTTAGAGATTGTTAACACGAATAATATGTACCCTGAAAGGAACAGCAATAACGGCATAACCGAAGCAACGCAACAAAATGATTCGCGGAGAGCAGATTCATGAGCCCCGTCTCCTCCACGGAAAGGTATGCACAAGTCCCGCCCCAAGAGAAATTGCGTTTATACAAATTAAACGTCATTTTGTTCAATGTAATTGAATGGGGCGAATGTAAATATTTCAAATACAAGTTTGACAATAACTTTCAAACGGAAGCAGAACCTTATAAATGTTCCCTTTCCTTTCCAGAAGTGGCCCATGAGAACGCGGCTTTATGCGGGTATCTTATCCAGTACAGGATCACAACTCAACAAGCCCAAAGAGAACCCTAGTCCCCACTATCATCCAGAACAGATCCCCTGGATACAAGAACCACGGTCGTATAGATAAACTGAATGTCATACTAAACATTGATTCCTAAGCTAGTGTTATCATTATTGTGAGTTCTGAATAGAGGTGGTATCTGCTCAACAAGCCATTGAATTGAATTCTTTTATTAACTCATTACCGCATAGCCTGTTTCTAATATTGAAATGACCACTTAACCCTTTGAACCCTAATTTCGAATAGTGGCGTCCTTTTCAAACAGTATACATGTGAAAAGTGCACTTGTCCTATGCAAACAGTGAGGACCCAGATCAGAGGGCTGCTTAAGGAGCCCTCTGATCTGGGTATTCACTGTTTGCCTAATAATGCAAAATATTGACAAAAACAACCCTTATAAGTCAGAAATAAACTAGAATAAAATGGAAACTGAGATTGTCCATTTGAATTGCCAGGGAAGAAATAGTTAAATCAGGTTGAAAGTAAAGCAGAATAGAATGATCTACGGACACCATGGGGACTTCATGCTTACATCACGTGCTGAATAAAATGGCAGAATGTTAAGTTAGCGGTTATGTGTACTATTCATCCAGAACTTGTTGGTCATGTGTGTGTTTTAAGGTACTTCGCATATGCGCGTAGTTTCCATACGATTGTTATGAAAATTGTCATGAAGAATGATAATAGCCTAAGAAACAATGTGTGTAAATATAGGCAAAATTTATCGTGTGGTTTGTCTTTAAGGTCTTTTTTCTGACAAAAACCTAGAATTTTGATGATTTTATTTTTCTTAAAAATGAATAAAGCTAATGACTATAATTCTCGCCCAATAAGTAGTCCACAACATTCATTACAAGAAAAGCTAAAAACATTTTGAATAGAGGTGTTCAGAAAGATGTTATCAGCTATTTAAATTTTGCAAAATGCTAAAAAATTGAATTACAAAAAACTGACTCATTCAATGTATATTTGTTTTCATTTTATTCAAATATATGGTTGATGAACTAGTCAGTCTGAAAAAATTAGAAAATATTACAGTCAGGATTTGTTGTAATAACATATTTTCTTATTAAAATGTGGGATATTTGTTGTTTAGATACAGTTTCCTACCTTAGAATTAAAACTTTGTCATTAAAATGCATTATTATTTATTCATGGACTTGCATACAAGGTTTATTATATTGTTTGAACATAATTATAATGGGCAATATCGATCTTGAAAAGGTTAGCGTATTGATAAGCTTCAAGGTGTGGCTTTATAGTTCGATCAAATCGTTTACATGTATATCGATTTAATTGACTTGTAAGTCATTAAACTAAAACGTACAGGTAAGTGGACATATACTTGGACCGTAAACATCACTAGTACTAATCCACGAAGACTTAACATAACATGTCTCTTGATTACTGCGTTATGGATTGACAAGTCAATAAATCGGACACTAACAAAAAAATTTGGATCGGATGGGTCTCGAACCTATGACCTTTGGATTGCTAGTCAACCACTATAGTCAACCACTATACTAACTATGAAGGATTATACTAATTTATATCAACATTTCCTTTATATAAATTTTCTAGTATAAACACGTACGAAAAAGTCTGTGTCGTCCAGACGCATATCCGCTCGCCCGCAAGACCGACTTCCGGTAGCGAAAGGCCTTAATTTGCTATATACAGCAGTCACACAATATACAATGTAGTGAGACTGCTGGGTAAATTGTGATTATTCTACAGTGCTCCCTCTCTACAACGACCCCCAATGGGAGACAAAGCTTGTGTGTGTTGTTGGGAGGGAGTCGTTATAGAGAGGGAAAATTAAGACCTGACTTACATTTGCAAACAGCTTGATTCCAGATCAGACGCCGCGTTACGCGGCGTCTGATCTGGATTCAAGCTGTATGCCACTCGTCATTATATTTATTTTATCAAAATATTCACATATATAATTTGAGAAAAAACAGCAGACGACAATTTTAAGCAGACGCTATTGCAGCAGTGAAAGCGTTTGACGTTATTGTCCCGTTTAGGGAACAACTACAATGGTCGTTGTAAAGAGGGCGTAGTTGCTGGGAGGGCCGTTGTGGGGAGGGAACACTGTATGTATACCTTTTTCAGCCAGCACTTAAATATATGACTGCCTGTAATGACTGCAATGACATTGTGAATGGTTGATATGTTTTCATACATAAAAATATTAATACTGGGCTATATTGAACCCTGTTATTAACTAATTTTCAAATTTTATAAGTAAAAGCAGACGAACATATAAGCAGACGATACTAATGGCAGCGACAGTTTTAGACGGGTATTTACGTTAAATTGTTTAACACATCTTTTCTCATCTAGGTCAAAATAACGTTCAGTAGGGAAGACTATATTTGTCCCGTCCAAACGAAATTGAACCCTCACGTAATACAATAAAATTGAGCAAAAGCCATTGTTTTGAAAATGTTTACTCGTTTTAATCTGAGTGGCAAACTTTTGGATCTCGGTCAAACACAGAGTTCTCCGGCATCTGACCTTGCTTCAAACTATTTTAACATAAGGATTATAGCATACGCGCGTTTATTGGGAAATGGTAACGTTTTCTCTTCTGTACATCATATTTTAGAAAACATTGCACAAAGGTGGAGAGGGGAAGTACTTTTATTTTCCAACAAAAGTGTTGATAATCGAAGAACTGACCCGGTGGTTTTAAAACTCTATACTAAAAACTCATTTTTTTTCTTGGCTCAAACAGTTCATCAAATATCTCATGTATACATTGGAGAAAACGTTATTCTTTCCCAATAAACGCGTTTATACTAAAACTAGTATTTCCATTGCAAACAATTTGGAGATATCCGGCGTCTGAACAGGCTCTAAACTGTTTGCCACTCGTATAAAAATAAATAGTCAGAGTTGTCAAAAAGTTCTCTTGTTTGCAAAGTCATCTTATGGCGCCATTGCAATGAAAGAGTTAACCCTTTGCCTCATAGCCTGTTTCTAGTTTTGAAGACAGGTGACCACTTAACGCAGGTTGAAAGTAAAGCAGAATGTGCCCTAAGGCACATTCTGCTTTACTTTCAGCCTGCTTTAAGTTAATATCTGCTAGGATATAGAAAAAAAATCTTATAATACATATTCAGGACAGTATAAAATGGAACTATTTTCTTTGGCGGATGAATAAATTAAATACGCTAAAAGTCGCTTCTATAAGGAAGAAGAAGAAGAAGAAGAAGAACGTTTATTTGACTTAAACTATACAGTTTCTCGTCATAACACATAAATATTTACAATATAACATATAATACAAGGTCAAATTTGATATGTAGATCTAGATCTACTAACTTTTAGCCAGAATTATTTTACATGAAATAATTTCGAAAATATCACGAGGATGGTATCAAAAGCATCGATTCATTTTTATTTATTTTTTTAGAATACTAACGTATAGAGAAAGAAAGAGGCAGTCTTTCACACAATTAAGGTCCAAGTGAAACGCCGAGTTACTTGGCGTCATTAATGGACCCGAATCGCTTGAATCAGCCATAACAATTGTTCACCGCGTGCAGAATATTATTTGACCCAGGCCTAGATCTGCATAAGTTATTTACGAATGATACAAATGCAAACACGATTTAACCCTTACTGTGCGTGAAGCAAGTATATTCTATCTGCGCAAATAGTGTAGACCCAGATCAGAGGGATCATGATGGATCCCACTTATTTAGGTCTTCAATACTTGCAGTAGGGGTTCAGAACAATAAATAGTCGATTAGGTACTGGTCATCATTCCAGAATCTGGAATAGTCAGTTTGCATAATCGGCATAGTAAGGGTTAAGTCTTGCAGAGAGTGACAGTTGTCACCATGAACACATGCGAATCGAGCATACTGCCCGTTTCACTCATAAAAATCAATATGTCCAAACGCCCAGTCAATGACCGTGTGGCGTCATCACATTCCTGTCCTGTCCCAAACTCATTGATTGGTGCTATTTTCGCGCTTGAATTTAACAACCAATCAACGCTTGAGACACCGATAGTAATAGTATAGATGCCAAATATGGATTATATAGTGCGACGCTAAATGCAAGTTCTGCGCAACCTTTTGCGCAGCTCGGCATCAAGTATTAGTCTTTCCTTCTGTTTTGACTGGGAGCCGAATACACAAATTATGTCTGGCGCTATCAGTTTGGAATAAAGTGATTTAGGACAGAAATCCACATGACAAGTAAGTGCAATTAAGTGTACCAATATATAAAGGACATATATGTTACTAAAAATTATAATGTCACAAACCTCAATTGGCAGAATATCGAGATATAGTCACGAGACCACGTGCTGTTTTTGTGTCACACATGTGACAATATCAGGTTACACAGTAGGTCAACACATTTTTTACCAAAACAAAAACAAACACGTTTTTGTCCAACTATAGTAAATTCCTGCGCCAGCTTAAAAGCAAATTGAAAGACAAGCTGAAAGCTTCTAAGGAAACTTTCTACTTCACTTTCACTCAGCTTCAGGCATTCAGACTCGGTTACAAAATCACAGCCGTGTAAATATAGGTCATTTGATACAATGGACTGTTAATATCCCCAGATTTATCTTGAATAACTATTTGTACATTTTATACAAAGTTAACACAAAACCCGAGTTTCCTCATCTTGGAATCAGATCTTTACATACTATAAACATTATATACAAATATGGATACAGTGCGAATCAAAACATAATTAACGCCCTAGACAAAACAGTTGAGGACATGATCAGTCCCCATGTAATGGCTTCTGTTTTGGTTCAAATACTGCTCACAGACATATTATGAGCAGACACATCATATTATTATGTGCTCTACAATCATAGCAGAGGTAGCTTAAGACAGGCTATAAGTAAAGCAAGACACACCATGTGTACACTCTGGATTACTTTGAACCTGTCATAAGTGGTCACATATCTTCATAACTGGAAGCAAACCATGGTAGGTACCTTGAAGTAGATCCAAAGTAAAGCAGAACACACATTGATGTGCATTCCACTTTACTTTCAATCAACCTTAAGTGATTATCTGTCTTCCAAACTGGAAGTGTACAATCAAGACTAGTTTCCTAGCACCTCACATTAACTCTCCCCTTAATGCAAATGCTTCAAATATGAATGTACTTAAATTCCTTACTGTGGCATTACCATCAGATTTCATTAACTCAATAAACTTATGTACACTAGGATTTCTGTAGTAATAAGGTTTGATATATAAAATTCTGAGAGGTTGATATGCCTCACAGATTAAAGTGAAATGGTATTCATCTTCTATATCTCTTTTGTTACAGATTGTGCAGTACCGCTGGTGACGCTCTGTTCTGTTTCGAGCATATCGACCAGTTTCAATATGAAGTTTGTGAGATGCTAATCTTAATCTTGTCAATGGGATGCGAAACTTGCTGGTTAAAACACTCAGGTATGGTTCATATGCAAATGTGTTCTTAAAATTTCTGTACAGAGATAGAGAACTAGAATTGTTTACACCATTGACCCATGTCTGTACAAATACATCATAAACTCTCTGTTTGAACAACAAATGAAATGTGTTCAAATTTACAGACTGCGGATTATTCCATACATATGAAAAACCATAATCATTTAGTAATGTCTTAATATTTGATGCCCAGTTTCTATTGTTCACACCTCCGATCATATTACACAACTCATTATACAGTGTGCTAACAACTACATTTTCAGATTGAATTACCTTGGTCCAAAACTTTATCATTCTTGTATATCTATTTATGTACAGTGGGTATCTCCCTAATTCTCCATATACAGCCATGTTACTTGTTGAGCTTTTAACCTGTAAGAGTTGTTTACAAAACTTTAAATGGATTCTTTCAATCTCTTTTGACTTGGAGTAACCCCATATTTCGCATGCATAACTTAGAGTTGCTCCAACAAATGCATCAAATAATTGACACTTAGTCTTAGGGTTCAGCTGGTACTGTTTAAGTTTAGACATCAAAATATTAAGTGCTTTAAGCCCTTTGCCAGCCAGGTACTCTTGATTCAAGGAATAATTTCCTGTATAGTTAAAAATGGTTCCTAAATAATTAAAATCATTTACATTTTCTAAAATACATCCTCCATAACTCCATCTTTCATTTTCCCTTGTACTGCCACGTTTTCTAAAAACCATAACCTTTGTTTTATTTATATTAACAGCTAATCCCCATTTATCACAATACACTTTCAGCATGTCTAAGCTATTCTGCAAGTCCTGTGGTGACTTACCAAAGACGACCATGTCATCGGCAAACAACATCAATATAAAGGTAATATCATCAAAAGAAAGACCACTTGATTCGTCATTCCGTAGATATGTCTCTAAGTCATTTATAAATAGGGAAAAAAGCAGAGGGGACATAACTTCCCCCTGCTTAAGTCCTACTGCACATTCGAAAAATTCCGAATAAGAATTGCACCCCTGTATACAGGATTTTACTTTGTTATACATACTTCTGACAATATTAAGCATTTTACCATTGATACCTAAATTGAATAGTTTAAACCAGAGTCCATTTAAATATATACTATCAAAGGCTTTTTTAAGATCTATGAAAGCACAATACAAGCGGCCTTTCTCATTCAGAACTTTCTGTACAATGGCATTTAAAACAAAAATTGCATCTACAGTGGATCTACCAGATCTAAAACCAAATTGCTTATCACTAAGAACATTATTAGACTCAGCCCAAAGATTCATTCTAGCATTTAAAATACCAGTGAAAATTTTTGCTAGACAACTGACTAATGTGATACCCCTATAATTATTAACATCGTTTATATCGTTCTTTTTATGCAATGGTACTATAATGCCCTCTGACCACTTGTCTGGGAAATGACCCGAATTTAATACAGCATTAAACAAGTCTAACAAATGTACATTTATGATGTCATATGACTCAATAAAGTATTCATTTAATAACCCGTCAATGCCACTTGATTTATTCTTTTTCAAGGATTGAATCGCAGAGGTTAATTCTGCAAGAGTAATGGGAGCATCAAGCTCTTCAAACAAAATGTCACCCAAATCACTGGGATCTGAGTTGCAAAAGTCTTCAGCCTCAGGGACAGTTGTACCATATAAATCATCATTAAGCTTAGAGAAATATTCAAAAAAGTCTTCCAAATTTATATTACCTTGTTTAGATTTCTTCTTGGTAAACAGTTTCCAAAAGTCCCTGGGCTTAGAATGTCTAAGTTTTTCTATTTGCTTTAATTTACTATGCTCAAAACTCCTTTTCTTTTTTCTTACCAGTGCTTTATAAGTTGATTTTGCCTCACACATAATGGTTCTGTTTTGATTAGATTTACATTTGTTAAATTGAAAAATACTTGATTTGTATATTGTCTTAGCTGTAATACATTGGTCATCAAACCAGTCTGCCTTATTACCTAATCTATTGTGATGCTCATATTTGGGCAGTTCACTTCCAGATTTCTGTACCTTTGAAAATAAGGGGTCTGTTACATCTCTAAGTACATTGGTAAACATATTAATACTGTTATTGACAGAGTCTTTACTAGTAGAATCAATATCTTCCACTATAGAGTTCAGTTCAGGCAGCTTCGAAATGAGTTTACTTCTGAATGTATCCTTATACATGTCTCTCCAGTTAAAGTGGGTCCGGCCTGCACCTTGCTCTTTGCTACACTCTGCTGTATCATACATACCACAGTGTATATCAAAGGACAAGGGTGCATGGTCTGACCATTCATTAAAATCATTAACAACGAATTTATTAATCACGTTAAAATCTTTTTCTTGTATTAGAAGATAATCTATTACACTTGAACCTGTTGTGTTAACATAGGTGAAGGAGCCAGACTGATCACTATGTAGACGACCATTGGCGATTCTCATTGATGTAGCTTTACAGAGATCCAAAAGCCTTAGTCCATGTGCATTGGTGCCATTGTCCATTGATGACCGTGGTAATGGATTATCAGGTATATACTCCTCATTATCTAAATAACTTACAGGTCTATCTAAAACAATATAATCATGCCTGGTTTTTCCCACTCTTGCATTAAGATCACCACAAAGTATTACTTTACCCGATTCTTGGTATCGTGTTATGTCTGCTTGTAATAATTGAAAGAAATCACAGTCAATCACATTATATGCTGGAGAGTTTTCGACCCATAAATAAGCCCCTGCTATATAAATATCCTCATCGTTTCCAAAGAACTCTCGGTCAAGTTTCAACCAGATGATTGAGTCATGGACTGATTTTATTACCTTAATTCCCATTTCGAGATCATTCCTAGTGTATACAGCTACCCCTCCACTACATCTCTTGGCTCGCCTATTTTGAAATTTTCTGTAGTAGTTAATACATTTAAAACCCGATATGTCAAAAGCACTATCTTTATCAGCCCATGTTTCGTAGAGAAAAATTATGTCACTTTTACCTAAATATTGTATAAATTCACTGTCTTCCAGTTTGTTCCTGCTTAATCCATGGATGTTCCACGAAAGAATGCGAAGATCCACCCTCGGGGACCCCTATTGGGCACTGCCTCGCCTGCCTCCACGACCCCTACGTCCGTACCCACGACCACCTCGACCACGTCTACTGCCATTACTACGACCTCTGTAACTCCTATTACCTGATGTACTCTCATCAGCAGCAGATGAGTCGCCAGCAGCCGGACCACCATATTCGTTGGTTGGATTCTGTGGGGCGTTTGGAGATTGTGGACGCCCATCAATGTATAGTTTGTCGTAACTGATCCATGCCTTGTGTCCATTGTTAACTGCCTCTTTGAGCCTTGGGACTAATGCCCTCCTACGATCACTCACAGACTTCGGGAATTGTTCGTGTACATAGTAGCTGGTGCCTTTCAAATTCCTACTTGATGTGCGTACTAATTCACGATCTTTGAATGAGGAAAATTTGACTATGACATTCCTAGGTTTACGTGGCGGGCCATAAGCACGGGAGTTATCATGTGAATTGTCATGAGTGTAGTCTGCATTCATTGTACTTACAGGCTGATGTGTAGCCCTGTGTGCACGCTCTATACTGAAATGGTCAACCGTGTATTGATCGATCTTCATCGGGAAAGGGTTAAACGGGAATGAAAAGGGGGTTGAACAATGTACGAGATATTGGTTATTGTTAACCTTGTATTGATGTTTAGTTATTGTTGTTGTATATATAAAATAATGTTTGGAGGTCTATGTCTCAGGTTTGAAAATAATAATATTCACGAATGTTAAATGACACATATAGTGGGAAAACATTGTTCGAATAAACGTGTTTGTGTTAAAATAGTTATTCAATTGCAAACAGTTTGGAGCCTGAATAGACGCCGGGTCACACATTGTCTGATCAGACTCAAAGCTGTTTTCTGCGCAGATAAAAATAAATTGTCAGAATAATCAGAGCAATCAGTTCTTTCTCTTGATTTAATTGCATTGCGTTTACATTTATATTACTTTAAACGGGACAGAAAATTGTTTTCTGATGTAATATAAGGTATTCGTTTGCTTTAGTTTCATGTTTAGTTTGTGTGAAAACCATGTCGTCCTGCTGTCAAAATAAATTATGCCTGCTGGGTTGCAACAGAAAATGTAATAATCTTGAAAAAAGTAAAGAAACAAGTTCCTGATTACCCGACATGCAAAATGGCACTGGTGCGTAGTTTATAAAATATGTTTAACCGATATACATGTTCCGTTTGTTACTACATTTAAACAATTAAAGGCGTTATATGAAGGTCATTTAGAAAAGACAGCATTATCTTTTTCTTTCAAGTACAGGGCTGCCATTTCTCCGGATTTTTCCGAAATCTCCGGATTTTTATTCCAACAGATGGAAGCTTAAAACAGGCTGAAAGTAAAGCAGAATGCGCCTTAAGGCGCATTCTGCTTTACTTTCAACCTGATTTAAGCAACACGTGTCTTAAAAACTAGAAACAGACTATGGGTTAAAGGTATAATCAGGAACATCGGGCTTGAAAAATCGAAAAATTTGAAATCTTAGGATTTTTTCTATCAACTTATGGCAGGCCTGCAAGTACAACCATTTACCCATTTGTTTTACATTGGCTGATGAAATAAATTAAAAACTACAAATGACAATGTGCAGACTCGTTCTCGGACAGATCCTTAAATAAATTAGAACATGCCCCGATCAGACAGCCAGATCAAACAGTAGTTGTCTGATTTGGGTATATACTTATTGTGTTTTGGGGAAATGTCGTTATACTCTTGTAGCAGGAGAAGGGTAAACATATGTCTTTGCAACAAAAGTCAAAAGCCGAATGTTTCTGCATTTTTTGTCTCGCATTAGGCATACATATGTAAAGATATTACTTTCCGATGTTCAGCATGCAGTACATACATAGCAAATAGTCAATCGTTTCATCTTTCGAACTTGTTTCTGTGTTTTGCAATATTGCTAGTTGTGTTATTCGTTGTAAGCGTTTCAAACAAAGTCAAGCCACAGTCTCTCGAGTTCACTTAAGTCGAACAAATTCGTATTTCTATAGATCAATTTCATCATAATAGTATTTGAAAGTTAAAGCTTTCCTTAGACACAGTTTAAATTTCAAATACGGGCATGTTCAGCTTGAACGAGCTCGATTTATTGTGGCTCGACTGTAGATCTAACAATAGATGGAAAAAAATCTGCCCTTAAGCACATGTTGTTGCTTAAAAAAAAAATGAAAGTAAGACAAGCCGAGACTTTCCGCTTTACTGCCATATTACTTAAAGCAGCCTATTTAATACAATCAACATTTTTATTGGTCTTTGCAATGAGAGAGTATTGTATAAGTGGAAAAATTGCTCGATCTCTGTGTCACAATATAATTATGTTAGATTGAAAATATATATGATACCGTTACTCTTTACAGTAAAACCTCTTTATTACGACCACTAAAACGAAGGTTATTTGAATGTATAAAATACTGGTGACAGCTTAAAGCAAGATGACAACAAAACAGAAAGCTCCTACTGGAACTTTCTATTTTAATGTGACCTTGCTTTCAGCAGTCACTTATCTTAAACAACTTATAATTTACACAATTTATTGGTCGTAATAGAAAGGTGTTACTGTATTCCCATACCAATTACACTAGCACAACATATAGCAGTGTGATTCTTTCCCATTAAATGTGTTTGTGCTAAATCACTGACCGAGTAATATGACGTCTGATCAGCTTCATACTGTTTGACACTCAGATTAAAATAAATAGTCAGAATTATCAAAACGTTGTCATTTTCTTAATATAGTACAGTGCGTTTGCGTTTAAACGGAAAGAATAACGTCTTCTCCAGTGTACATGTATTCAGACAAGACAGTAACGTTCGAAAGAGGAACCATGTTGCACGTCCGGTATTAACCTGATAGCATTGTTTCTAGTATTGAAGATATGTGACTACTTTCAGCAGGTTGAAAGTAAAGCAGAATGCGCCCTAAGGCGCATTCTGCTTTACTTTCAGCCTGCTTTAAGCTATTAACTGCTAGAATAAGAAAATAATTAAATACTGACACATATTCATTACGGTATGATTTGGAACTATTTTCTTCAGCGGATGAATAAAATGAATGTGCTAAAAGTCGCTTCTATAAGGGAAAGGGTTAAGAAGGAATCACTTGTGATCATACGTTTCCGCTGCAATTACAGTGCTCCTTCTGTACAACACCGTGCAATGTGAGAAAAAGAGTGTGTGTGTGTTGTTCGTAGGGAGTTGGTATAGAGAGGGAAATTGGCTTACATTTGCAAACAGCTTGAATCCAGATCAGACGCCACGTTAATTTTTCTGTCAAAATGTCCAATATATGACTTTGAGAAAAACCACAGACGACAATTTTAAGCAGACGATATTGCGAAAAGGTTGGACATTAGTGTCTTGTTTAGGGAACAGACGGAAGCTTTGTTGTACGGAGGGAATCGTTGTTCAGATAGCAGTTGTCGAGAGGAAGTACTGTACTTAAAATGAAGTCAATATTATTTTCAGCGACCACTCAAACAATACTGAAGATGAGTTGTATAAATGTATTTTGCTGAACCTTTAACTGCCTATCGCCCATACTCAAACGTTAGCAAACATTGCAGAACCCGATGAGACACGGCAATATCATCAATATCACTATTTTAACCCATTTATACCCAGTGGATTATTCCATTTTTATATATTGGATTAGTCCATTTTTTATCAAAAGGAGTCCTGGTCAAAATTTTCTTTTTCATTTTGTTTTATATTGAAATTCATATTGGCAAACAGTGTAGATTCTGATCAGACGCCGCATTATGCGGCGTCTGATCAGAGTCTACACTGTTTGCCTATGTCCCATATATGGGATCGTGGGCACAAATGGGTTAATTTTATACATGCTATAAGGAAATACCCTGAAATGTCTATAGAGCATCCTGGTATATTTATAGCCATGATGAATTCTTCTAGCAAGGACATAAGATGGTTCATTGCAATACATGTATCTAGGAATAAATTGGTTGAAATCAAATTTGTTTCTGCCTCAAACAGCCACGTGTCGCTGGAGACCCCAATGCTTCTTAGAGTAATGGTCGCTTAACACAATGTGTCTTTATTTATCCTGCTTAGTTATTTTATAATACAATTATTCTGTCATTTTTGTTGCAATATATATGTTTGAGCCATTT
Organism: Gari tellinella; assembly: GCA_922989275.2. Taxonomy (NCBI): domain Eukaryota; kingdom Metazoa; phylum Mollusca; class Bivalvia; order Cardiida; family Psammobiidae; genus Gari; species Gari tellinella. The sequence goes on along the minus strand of OV277859.1, from coordinate 11,806,176 downwards.
AGCCATAAAATATGTTCTTTCAAAACAGATGGGTTAATGAAACTGATTGGAGTATTTTGTAAGTAGATATGTAATAGGACAAGTTATAGATAGGGTACTTGTAGAACCGTATGGATGCTATAGTAGACATGCCTAGTTATCAATATTGAATGAAACAGTTACGTGTTTGTCTAATAAAACAAGAATAAAGGATTATCTTTCGATATTTTGGTTTTCGTTCTTATATATTCAAGTCCCCAAAATGCCACATGTCAGTTGTAAACAGTTCATGTATTTAACCATAGCGGCGAATGATATTAAATTATTATATATAGTCGAACTTCAATATCTCGAACTCTTTTAAGTCAAACATACCCGTGTTTCAAAGTTAAAACGCTGCTTAGCCGCGTTTTAACTTTGAAACACGGGTATGTACACCTAAACCGAGCTTAAAATAAGGCAATTTCATGTTTCGAAATAGCGGATAGTTTGAGTTAAGCGAGTTCGAAATATCGATGTTCGACTGTATTAAATATACATGTACTTGTCATTTACCAACAGTATACCTGTGAAGAGTACACGTGTCCAATGCAAACAGTGTATACCCTGATTAGATGGCCTTTAATGTGCCTTATGATCAGGGTATGCACTGTGTGTCTGATCAGCCCCATAACTATTAGCAAAAGTAAACCGTCTGCTTGTTTGAACAAACTGCCAATTGCTACTTTTAATCGTATTACGCTTGCCTATGGTTTCGGTTAACCCTTTACATCAATAAGCTATTAAATCCGACTTTGCAAACAGTTTGGATCCTGATCAGACGCAGTATTACCCGACGTCTAATGAGGACTCAAACTGCTTGCAAATACAGTGGAGAAAACGTTATTCTTTCCCGCTTAAACGCAAACGAAACGCAAACGCATCGTAATAAAACGTAGAAAATGACAATTTTTCGACAATTCTGACTATTCATGTTAATCTGAGTGGCAAACAGTTTAGAGCCTGATCAGACGCCGGGTTACCCGGCGTCTGATCTGGCTCCAAACTGTTTGCAATGAAAATAAACGTTTTAGCGTAAACGCGTTTATTGGGAAAGAATAACGTTTTCTCCACTGTAACCATTGTACTCAAGGTAAGGCAGTAAAGTTTTAAATAAAATAGCTACTAAAACGTTTTCAAACGTAATGTTGTCTTCAACAAACCAAGTGTTTAAACTTAATGCACTAATTCAAACAGACATAATTATGTAGTAAATCAAAACCAATCAGTATTTTTATAAAACAACATCAATCAGTATTAATTGTATACTCGTATACAGTGGAGAATCTGTTATTCTTTCCCGTTTAAACGCAAACGTACGCAAACGCAAAGCACTAAAACGTAGAAAAGAACAACTTTTGGACAATTCTGATAATTCTTGTTTATCTTGGTGGCAAACAGTTTGGAGCCTGATCAGACGCCGGGTTACCCGGCGTCTGATCTGGCTCCAAACTGTTTGCACTGCAAATAATAGTTTTAGCGTAAACGCGTTTATTGGGAAAGAATAACACATTCTCCACTGTATATGGTAATACAGTTAAGGTTACTTAAAGAGGATAATACGTTATTCTTTCCCGTTTAAACGAAACGAAACGAAACGCAAACACAAACACTTAAACGTAAAAAAGTGCAATTTTTGGACAACTCTAATAGTTCATGTTTATCTTGGTGGCAAACAGTTTGGAGCCTGATCAGACGCCGGGTTACCCGGCGTCTGATCTGGCTCCAAACTATTTGGAAAATAAATAATAGTTTTAGCGTAAACGCGTTTATTGGGAAAGAATAACGTTTTCTCCACTGTAAATAGTATTTAAATTTCTTTATGAAATACGCGTAATAAACGGCCTTTAAAGTTAATAAACTTTAAAACAATATGCCGAAATCTCCTACAAACATTGAAATAAGATTAAACAATTGTGTTAACGACATAGGACAGCTTAATATAGGATGAAGGTAAAGCAGACAGCGCCTATATGAGCTTTCTTCTGTACTACCATCTTGCTTTTAAGCATCTAACTGCCTTAACATCGAAGACTAAACCTTAGTTACGATGCGCTTTCAAGTTACATAAGATCTTACATTACAAATGGATCTGTTAAATAATACTAAAGCCTTTGCTTTACTGTAATTTCCGTGCGTAATTGTGATTTATTCTATAATTATTGTAGTTGACTGTATACACTAAGATATAGTGTAAAACATGTAAAATATAACCAGCGGCTTAGTTACTAGGCGTCTTTGGCCCGTTTTACGAAATTTAGTACGAAAAATGTTGACGTAAGTCATATTATAAAATTCTCAATTATTGTTTATTTCTCCATGTAATCCTGCCTTATGACAACTCTTTTTCAAGACGATCCCAGACAGTATTAGATATAGTTTTGAAATGTTTTGACTGTCGTACTACGTTTCCATGGCGTGGTTAATTCATACATGTACAATCAACAATGGTGATTTCGCAAACCGCGGGAACATGTATCACATTTTCTGTTGCAGTTAAACCCCATACCCGACAGGATCAAGCAAAAGTAGTTAAATACTGGATACAAGGGGCTTTTCTTTCACATTACTTTTATCTTTAAATAAGCATATAACACCATTCCTATAAGTCTTCAAAACCATCTCTTTTAAATACGGTTGATTATAACTTATTCTGTCGTTAATTCGTCTCAAAGTGTCGCCGTCTGCAAATATTTTGAAATTAAGATATTTTCTGTTTTCTTGCTGAAGAAATCTAAAGAAGATATCAAAAAGTATAGAGCCGGAAACGGTGTCTGATCTTTGTCCAAACTACATGTATTTTCAAATGTGAGCAAAGTGGGATCGGCAGGTAAAGGCTAGATCAGATTTCACAAAGTGCTTTCACTTCTATCATTGTAATATTGTTTTAGATCATTCTGCGTGTAACCTTATACATGTAAGAACATGTTTATGGGCTATGAAAATAAAACAACAACAACAACAATACAACAGAGGAAAATACGAAACGAAACAGCATTGCAAATAAATAAAAAAAAACATAGATCTAGTTTCTTGCAAATTTCGTGGATATATTTTAACCCCAGTGCCAAACAATGTTTTGTCACATCGGTGTATTATTTGACTTCAAAACAATGCAAAAGACACTGGTTCAACGAATGGTTTCACAAGCAGCAGGCGTGGCTTCACCCACTGTCTTACGAGTTTCCTAATTGCATTAAATCATTATTGTTAATCACCGTATGAAATGGACATAGGTAATGACAGGCTACGCGCGCGAGTTCGGTAATTGATATTTTATCGACGGCAATGACAGTTTTATGTATTTGAATCATTTGTTTCCCCACAAATGCCAAATGCCACGCGTTTAATGAGATTAATTAGTGTTCTTCACTGTGCTTCTTGTAGTGTATCGCCATTAAGGATGTAAGAAGTATGTCGACAAGTTTTTATAATTTATGACAGCTATAATCATTAGCCTTAACCTCTTTACTGCCATGACGTCATTTGCTTCGGACACTTGTCGTCTGCTTTTATTTCTTCAATATAAATATTAGGTCATTTGAAATAAAAAAAAATTAAAGAAATGAGAGTAAAACAGTTTTGATCTTGACCAGACCCCACGATACGCGGAGTCTGGTCGAGATTAAAACTGTTTGCAAGTTACCATACTCGGGGTAAGTCAGTTAAGGGGTTAACCACTTCACTGCTTTACTACAAGTACAATGTTCGCAAACAGTTCGGACCCTGATCAAACGCCACGTAACGCGGCGTCTGATCAGGATACAAATTGTTTGAATTCAATACGATATAACTTTTTTTCATAATTTTAAAACTTTAAATTTAAAAAATAAAAGCAAACGAAAATAATTGTTTAGATTAAATGATGTCGTGGCAGTGAAGTAAAAGGGTTAACAATCTGTCTGCATTAATATCGCCCGCTTTTTTGTCGTCTGCATATTATTTTGAATAAATTTTAAAAATTGATTGAAATAATTTTTAATGGAGAAAGAGTTTGAACCCTGATCAGAGGCAGAAGTAATCGATGCCTGATAAGGATCCAGTTTGTTTAAAAAATGTGTCTAATAGCACATACAGTGGAGAATCTGTTATTCTTTCCCGTTTAAACGCAAACGTACGCAAACGCAAAGCACTAAAACGTAGAAAAGAACAACTTTTGGACAATTCTGATAATTCTTGTTTATCTTGGTAGCAAACAGTTTGGAGCCTGATCAGACGCCGGGTTACCCGGCGTCTGATCTGGCTCCAAACTGTTTGCACTGCAAATAAAAGTTTTAGCGTAAACGCGTTTATTGGGAAAGAATAACAGATTCACCACTGTACTAGTCGACGGTAAACATGCATGAGACCCAGCACTGCCAAGTTTCCAAGCACTGAACACATGTGCAAACAGTTTGTATCCATACCAGGCATACTTAACTTTAAGACCTGATCTGTTTCAAAACTGTATGTCTCTTTGATTTTGCGTCTGCAAATATATAGAAGATCGAACGAGTTTTGAAATTGCAACTGGGATGCTATTTTCAACCGAATACCGTTAATCAGTTGAAATGTTAAAATACAGTATAACGCCCAACAATAGATACAGTGTTCCCTCCCTACAACGGCCCTCCCAACAACGACTCTCTCCTTACAACGACCCTTACGGCTGCTCCCAAAACGAGACAAAATGTTTAACACTTTTACTGCTGCAATATCGTCTGCTTCAAATTGTCAACTGCTGTTTTTTTCAAAATTACATTTTGATGGAATAAATATAATGAAGAGTGACAAACAGCTTGAATCCAGTAACCCGGCGTCTGATCTGGTTTCAAGCTGTTTGCAGATGTATGCCAATTTTCCTCCTGTAACGACTCCCTCTGAACAACGCACATAATCTTTGTCTCCAATTGCGTGTCGGTCTAGAGAGGGAGCGCTGTAGTACATAATTTACCCGTTTAACGAAACTTAAGCGTATACTCAAGTCCATAAAATGTCAAAAGTGCAGCGACAAACAATTTGGATCCTGACCAGACACCGGGTGTCACGGCGTCTGATCTGGTTCAAAACAGTTTACAATGGATATAAGGCTTGTTTTAGCATACGCGCGTTTATTTGGAGAGAATAACGTCTTCCCAACTGTATTTACGGCATATTGACTTACTTTAACTCTTTGCATGCTGGGTAAGTTTTTCGTCTGCAACAATTGTCGTCTGCTGACGTTCTAAAAATTAGATTTTTCTAATTTTCTTTTCAAAACACGGTCAGAATGGCAAACAGTTTGGATCCAGATGAGACGCCGCGTTACGCGGCGTCTCATCTGGATCCAAACTGTTTGCAAAAATAATCACTGTGGCATATATATCCGCCGCTACCGTGCAAAGAGTTAATGGTAATATTTAGGTTGGTCGATACAAATTTTGTGACCAATAACCTTAGATAAAGCTGGTATTTAACAGTGCATTATTAAACTCATTGTAAAACGAAAAAAACAATGAAAGTCGTATATTTTACAAAGGCTCAAATTTCATTGCCATTGAAGAATAAACGTTTAACTGTGACACTGTTAATTTGATAGTGGCAGGACATTTTTGTGATATTCTGTAGGAATATTCAGAAGGTAAATTGTTCTTTTTACGCTATTATATTTGTACAAAAACATAATTGCAACAATGGTTCTGCTTTTACTGTAATTTTCCTATTTTAATCTATTTTAACTGTAAAAATACAACAACATGTATCAAATGTATTACATACCGTACAGATAGCAAGATTAAATCTTGGTTTTTAACTCAATCGTAGAAATACACGATCTCGATAACTTAACCATTCACTGCCTTACCCCGAGTACAACAGTTATTTGCAAACAGTTTTTATCCTGATCAGACGTCGCGTAACGCGGCGTCTGATCAGGATCCAAACTGTTCGTCACTAGTTTTAATATTTCTTAAGTCAAAATACCTAAGAATTTGTTTTTACTTTTTAGAAATAGAAGCAGACGACACTTGTTTAAATTTGATGACGTCATGGAAGTGAAGGGGTCAATTTCGCTGTTGTCGGACTTACCCGTATTTCACTGCTAAAATTTGGAAATATGGGTATGTTCGACTCAAGCAAACTGAAACCATTGAAATTCAGTTCGACTTAAGCTAGCTCATATTATCGAGGTGCGTCTGTATTTTGCATGTGCACACCTTTGAAGATCAAAGAACCAGATTGTGCACTGCACTGTTTGTCATGTACACTGGGGACACCTGATTCTTTCCCGTTAAAACAACACTCAAAGCAAAAGAAATACAAAGAGTACGTATATAGTGCGTTGATAACATTTTATCTGAGTGTCAGACAGTTTAGGGCCGAGTCAGACGCTGAGTTACTTGAAGTCTTGTCAAGATCTTTACAAAGTCCTGAGAACTCGCCATTTTTAGTGACACAATTCTTTAAATCTACGCCAGTTCAGAAAGCGTTCTATGATGGAATATAGATATATCAATTAAGTCTGTATATGTAATACCTGGTCCAGGAATGGATTCAGTGTTTAACATTATTTGGGATATTTTTACCCATTCACCATTTTATTGTCGTCTGCTTCAATATTGTTGTATGCAAGACACGTTTCAAAGTTAGATTTAAGGTTGTCTGACTTAATAAATATCGATAAGAGTGTCAAATAGTTTGGGTCCTGATCAGACGCCGCTTTTCAGTAGAATAAAGTATATGTCACATGACGTTAGACAGACTTCACAGACAAATCTAATAGTACTGTATTGATCGAGATTTAATACGGTTCAAAAAACTTATATCTATTATAGTCCAGAGTAAACCAACATTCGTTCAGACTCAAAATTGTTTGTCCCTTTAGTCAAGAAATGTATCGTCAATATTGGCCGATTTCTATAGTATTCCATTGGGACTAATAACATTTTCTTCACTGTAAACCATGTAAGCAAAGCGTCTTTTAAAGCATACACTGAAGACCATGATTAGACGCCGCATTACACGGCATCTCCGGTGGTGACATTCTAAATTCCTACTTCTAACTTCCATCTTCCAACTTCTTACTTCTTACTTCCAAGATAATTTGCTATCTGGTATTCGGCTTTCGTACCTGTAATTAAAACATACATCTACATTTATGTTATATAGACAACAAGGTCCCTGTAACAGCCGGAATACTCCCAACTAGCAGAATCCCACCATCATCGGGCCATGGATGGAGCAGGTAACAACTTCTTGAAGAACCCATTAGCCCATAAATACGCATTTTACTCCGCTGATTTGTTCCTCAACTCAACAGAAACAGATAGTTCCATTTTATACTGCCATGAATATATACACCATTAAGAATAGTTTGTATATCACTTATGGTGTACATATATCCTAGAAGACGGTTGAAAGTGAAGCTGAGTGAAAAAGAGGTGAAACAATTGATAGGCTTGTGTGGCTTGGTAGCTCAGAGGTAAGAGTTCGGGCATAGTAACACAAGGGCCAAATTTTCGATTCCCAGTTGAGTCACAACTTTTTCACTATGTTTCAAAAGTAAAGCAGAATGCGCCATAATACACATTCTACTTTATTTTCAACCTGCCTTACTAGTATGTGATCACCTTTCTTCCAAAACTAGAAATAGGCAAAAGGTAAAGGGGTAACGATATAATCAGAGAAAGTCATACCCCATTTTATTCAGTGTGTTGTTCTCTACAATATATTTGAAAACAGTGCAGACTCTGATCAGAGGAATCCTAAAGGAGTTGTCCGATCCGGTTTTACACTGATTGCATATGGTTAATGTATATTTCACAGGTATACCATTGTAAATGGTACGTATACTCTTCGCTAGTGTTCAATGCATTGACCAATCTCGTACATGTACTGGATTAAATATTGAACGACCACTTAAACTGTTCAAAGTAGAATTTCCTGTGTACGACAGGTTGCTGGTTAATTCTTTCATTGGCATACTTATCGTGAGTTTTTTCCTTCGCCATCGCCATATTGTCGTCTGTTGTAATATTGTTGTCTAAAATATCGTTTCATAATTAGATTTAAGGCAGTAAGATAGAACATTTCGAAAGGAATGCCAAACAGTTTAAATGCTGAACAGACCGCATATCGCGGCTTCTAATCAGGATCTTAACCTTTTGCAAATGCGACTTTTTTTTGCGTCATTGACATTGACAGGTTTAAATTAGTTGAAGAATGACAAAATGTTCCTAGAAGGATTTTATTCTGATTTGCAGAGTAGTAACGTTTTACTCCTTCATCAAAAACTTTTATCATCTGCTTCAACCGTTTCTGATTTGTATCAAACTATTTGCATATACGTGTATATGAATGAAGCTTTAAGCCTGGTAGCAGACCTGCCATCCATCTTCTTTTATGTGGTTGGACAGTGCTCCCTTCCTAAAACGGCCCTCCCAACAACGACTCACTCCTGACAACATCCCTTGCTGCAGTTTCCTCAACAATACATTGAAGTCTAACGTTTTTACTCCTTCAATATTGTCTGCTTAAATTTGTCGTCTGCTTGTTTTTTCTAAAAGTTTCATAAGAGTGGACATTTTGACAGAAGAAATATTCTGACGAGTGACAAACAGCTTGAATCCAGACCATACGCCGCGTAACGCGTTGTCTGATCTGGATTCAAGCTGTTTGCAAATGTAAGCCAATTTCCCTCCCTACAACAACTCCTTCCGAACAACGCACACACTCTTTGTCTCCCGTTGGGTGTCGTTGTGAAGAGGGAGCACTGTATATGCTGGTCTCTATTATGTTATGATATTTTATATGACACAATCATTGTCATTGTGTTTGTACAGATCCAGAACAGGTTATTGAGGGTTTGATGTGGACGGATCTGGAGCTGGATGATACGGGGAAGGTGTCCATAAACGAACTTGGTCGTTGTCTGAGGCAGAACGGCATAGACATATCAAACTTCATGATCCTCAGAATAGTTTCCGACGGACAAATACGTAAGCAGTCACGTGACACAACTACACTTTAACATATACTAGTACACTCTATATAAATATCGTTTTAAAAAGATTGTCGTCTGCAACAATTCTCCAAATGGCCATTGATTTAACCCTTTCCCTTATAGAAGCGACTTTTAGCACATTCATTTTATTCATCCGCTGAAGAAAGTAGTTCCAAATTATACCGTAATGAATATGTGTCATATTTAATACTTTCATTATTCTAGCAGTTAATAGCTTAAAGCAGGCTGAAAGTAAAGCAGAATGCGCAACCTGCTTTAAGTAATCACATATCTTCATTACTAGAAACAATGCTATCAGGTAATGGGTTAAAGGCATTATGTTTTCCAAAATATATAATCAGAGTATAAAATAGTTTAAAATCTGATCAGATAACTGACCTTGATCCCAAAAGCCCGTGTAGAGAAGCAACAACAACAACCATACCGTCTACTAACGCTATAGAAAAACGATGGAAAATATCTAAAAAAAACTAAGATTCGGTGATGATTCTTGAAACTTTTTTGGACTGATCATATTTTTTTAATGTCATAAGCCAAATAATGCCACATATTTGCTTTTATTTGAGTATTTTATTTTATTTTGACAAGTTCACCATCCGGTTGCGAGTCCCTTTAAAATGAGCACATTGTTTAAGATATGCAATATACTGAAGTTCTAAATTTAATTTTCCTATAGTTTTTTCCCTCTTCCTGCTTTATTGCTTGACGTTCCCTTATCAATTCTCCTTTCATGCTTTATTCCATGTCATTCTTTGCAGACACATCTTTTCATGCTTCTACATGCATTTAGTACTAATAAAGAATCATAGAAGAGTAAAACAGAAGTTATAGTTAGTGAGATAAAGTTCGTGTATTTCTATACTCCTTCTCTACAACAACATCCAATGGGAAATAGATTGTGTGTGTTGTTCGGAGGTAGTTGTTATAGGGAGGGACATTGGCTTTCATTTGCAAACAACTTGAATCCAGATTAGACGCAACGTTTGTTACTCGTCATTATTTCTGTCAAAATGTGACCCAATATGTGACTTTGAGAAAATAACAGCAGACGATAGTTTTAAGCAGACTATAGTGCAGCCGTGCAATGGTTGGACATAGTTGTCTTGTTTGGAGAATAACAACAAAGGAGGGACTCGTTGTTCAGAGGGCCGTTTCGGGAGGGACGCGCTGTATACCGAAATCGAAGTTCGACGTTTATTTTCAGTTTATACTTAGTCTAAGCAGCCTAGCACCTTTTACACTAAAACAATCTATGAATGAAAATATTAGATGCCCCTTCCTCGTGCTATCTGTTAGACTGTAAGTGCTGTAATGTAATTCTTCTACAATGTGATTGTTATGTCTCAAAACTTAAATTCTTGAGAAATCGCTTTGAAATCTAACCTATACCCCAGACTCGTGTGCTTAATCATTCGCGAACGCCAAATCGTAACTTCTTGATTACAGCGCTCCCACTCTACAACGACATCCAATGGGAGAAAAAGATTGTGTGCGTTGTTCGGAGAGAGTCGTTATAGAGAGGGACATTGGTTTACATTTGCAAACAGCTTGAATCCAAATCAGACGCCGCGTTACGCGGCGTCTGATCTGGATTCAAGCTGTTTGTCACTCGTCATTATATCTATTCTATCAAAATGTCCACTTACATGTACATTTGAGAACAACAGCAGACGAAAAATTTAAGTAGACGACATTGCAGCCATGAAAAATTGGTCATAATTGTCTTGTTTCTGGAACTGCGACTAGAGTCGTTGTAAGGGGAGAGTCGTTGTTGGGAGGGAACACTGTACTTCTAATTTCCTTCGACAATAACTAAAGATATTCGAGGTGTTCCGATTTTCAAATGTCTATACTTATTCTTTACAAATTTTTATGAATTAAATGTACGTTTGCTAACGTAGAAAGTCAACTGTTACACTGGATTGCCTTAAATATTCAGTGATTTTAATTTACACCAGCTAGGGGAAACAAAGTTCATATTCCGAGAGAATTCGTAAGCATCCAGTGAAACAGACTAATCGAAAATGAAATAAGTTTTATCAACGTCATAGATGTGTCATCCATTGAATTTAACGGGACAAATCTTATCTCAATATTATAGACATTAAACTTCAGTAAATATATTTATTATATAGAGGATAATCTATTTCATTGGATTGATATGAAAAATATATCACGAGAATGGGGTGTTATCTGGTTAAAAAAACGAGTCCGCATGACGATTTTTAACCAAATAACATCCCATTCGAGTGATTGATTTTTCATATCTATTCAAAAGAATTTATTATTCTATTTATTATATATATTTTAATGACGTTTTTACAGAAAAAACCCCACACACAATTAATTATTTACCCGCGACGTCACAAAAATTATTATGACGTGACTTCACAAAAAGTGATATCGTCACTACATGTAGTGATGATATCAGCAGTGACGATATCAAATTTATCTAACTGAAAAATCTCTATAAATCATCGATATGTATATAATAAATACCTATAAGGCTCGCTTAATAACATTTCAATTCTAGACTCGTTTGAGATCAACTTGTCTTAAACATCGACGAGTGACAGATTCTTTTTCTCACATTACCAACGATTTAGGCTATTTCTTAAACAATATGTATTTTTTGGAACCCCGTTGAAATAGTGACGTTATAGTGACGTCATCAAAGTGATCTTACACATGTTAGAGATAAGGATATTCGTCATCGTTGTTCGCTATAGAAAACAGGGGTAGTTATGTGAGAAGATAATATTAACTAGTTATGATAACACTTTTGCAGTGACGATATCATTTTTGCGACGTCACGTCACAATATCGTTTTGTAACGTCGCGCGTAAACAATTAATTTTGTGTTTTCTCTGTAAAAACGTCATTCAATTTTTTTTAACCAGATAACAACCCATTCTCGTGATATATTTTTCATATCAATCCAAAATAATTGACTATCCTCTATATATTCGTATCCTTTTTCGTTCTAAACAAAAACGTCTGGCATTTACAAACAGTTTTGATCTACATCAGACGAAGAGAAGCTCAAAATCAAATTAGGGACTTTTGGGCGCGGGTATGAATGTTTTTCAGTAGGAACCCATTTGTAGAGTAGGCGATTTATGGTTAGGATACGTTTTATGAAAAGGCTATAATAGTGTATTAAACAGTAGCACGAGGTCGGGTATTTCCTTAATTTCAAAATTCTTGCTTAGGTGTTCGGAAATACCAGACTACGCTATGCTATGACGAAATATCGTGTTTAAATGTAAAAACATTGAGCATACACCGACCATGACCTTTATTAACAAACACATTTGTTCAAGAGTTTGCAGTATTATGGTTAATACTCGTATCTGTATATACTCGTATATATGTTTATATACCACGAATGTTTCCAAGTAGTGAGCAATAGCGTATAAATCAAATGTTTAAAAGTTAATTGTAAAACGTACACATGAAAATACGATGGCGACAATGTTTTTTTATTTTTATTTTTAAACGAAACGGAACTCAAACGCAATAAAGAGTAGTGTTTCATGAAACATTTAGCAAATGTATGTTGAATCCGAGTGGCAAACAGTTTCTCTCAGTCTGATATGGCTCCAAACTGTTTGCAATTAAAACCATTGATTGAAGTGCTAACAGTTTTGTTGGGAAAAACCATTATTAACTGGAAAGGATGCTATTATTTCCAAATAAACACGTCTATACTAAAAATTATTACGTTCCTTTACGAACAGTTTGGAGTCAGATCCGACGCCAGGTAACCTGGTGGTCTGTGCAGGCTCCAGCTGTTTGCCATTCAGATTAAATACACAATCTATTTTTCAAAAACAGAACCTCTGCAATGTTCTACAGTTTATTGCATTGCATTAACGTTTAGCCCTTTCACCGCCAAATTATTTTTGAGATGTTTACCCCTACACCGTTATTATGTCGTCTGCTTCAATATTATTGTCTGCAATGTCATTTTAAAGTCAGAATTAAGAGAGTATGAAATAAGAAATATCGAAACGGGTGTCAAACAGTTTTGATCCTGATCAGACGCCGCGTAAAGCGGCGTCTGATCAGGATCAAAACTGTTTGCGAATTCGACTTTAGGCGATTTCGGCGGTGAAAGGGTTAATATAATGTTTAGTATAATGATGCATTCCAATTTTCCACCGTACCATCGTGTTTTGCAAAACAGGAACTTTTATCTACAAATATCGCTCATAGAAGTTTACCATCTGCACGTTATGGAAATGTCGTCTGCAAAATTTGCCGTCTGCAACAATTCTCAAAGTTGATTTAACTCTTCCATTTTCAAATTTATCGTGAGGTTTTCACCCCTTCACCGCCATATTGCTGTCTGCTTCAATATTGAACATGTTTCAAAGTTAGATTTAAGGCAGTATGACTGACATATTAATTTCGAAACGAATGTCTAGCAGTTTGGATCTAGATCAGAATTCGCGATACGCGGCGTCTGATCTGCATCCAAACTATTTGCAAACGCGCCTTTTTGCGTCATTAACAGTGATATGGTTAAAAGCCTTACTTGTCGGAGAATATAATCAGAGTGTCAAATAATATAAGATCCAGTTACTCATTTGGATTCAATTTGTTTGCAATAGAACATCAACATTTTGTCCACTAGTAGAAAAAAATGGTGATGTGTGTATTGCTTTGGTGTAAAAAATACATTCTGAATTTATTATTTCCAGCACAACATACCATAGACCATGAATTATTTGTAAATGCTAAAGCGAAGATATTAACAGAATTACAGAACCAGGTATGTAAAATTTAAGATAGTTCGCCCTGATGAGATCAGACAAATGTCGGTTAGTATCGATATTCACGTAAAGCAATCGACCATTCTCGACAACTGACGCTCCAAAACGGATTATACTCGGTACTGAGCCGGTCAGTTGCAGGACGTTTATATATATGTTGATCTTCAATGTTTTTTCTATTTTTCAAGAGCGATTACTTAAAACAGCTTGAAAGAAAAGCATCTAATGCGCCATAAGGCGCATTCTGCTTTATTTCCAATCTTATTTAAGCTACCATTAGCTAAAATAAAAATCCGAAGATGTCTGAAAAATCCGGAGAAATGGCAGCCCTGCAGTTGACGAGAATGGCCGATCGTTCTACAATGTACGTAGAATAAAGATATTAACCGACATAAACCTGATCAAATTACATTAAGGACTGACAACTGTTGGTTGGTAGTTATTATTCTGTCAAGCGAAAAGAGTTCATACAGCTCGACGTTTGGTTAGGATTTGAATCATATCACAATTTAAGACTAGCTTAGATAATTTTTCTGTTCAAAGTTAGTTATATTAGTTCTATGCTAATGTTTGTATAGACAAGATGAGAAATAAACAAAACAGTTTTGCATTACAGAAAACCCTTGACGTCTAACCAGTATGTAATATTAAAACAACTAAATTAGGTCCTATGCTTATAATGTATTTGAATTGAGTCTGAGATAATAAAACAGTGCTGTTTTAAATACTTTGGTTTAAACTAAATATCGAATAGATTAACCATGTTGCTAACAAATGTTGTTTTCGTTCGCAGAGCCCAATTGATGTTGAGGATAAGAAGAGGAAATTCAGAGGTATTACAGCGAAATCTTTCTGTAGCGACAATAGGCCTGCATTCATCAGTCAAACAGTTTGGATTTTGAGCAGACGAGCCACATGATATCTGATCAGGATCAAAGCTGGTTACAAATGGCAGTTTAGTCTTTACTAAGGGTTAATTTTTAAGTTAGTCGGCAAATACATCAAGCGACGTAGGACCCCCACTTTGAGGAAACCGTCCGAAATTCTAGAGTTCAAAAGCAAAACATGATGTTTACTATAGGAATAAACAACATCTTCGGGCGTTTACGAAACTTACCCCCCTGCGAAGCTAATGTGTTCATACCGTCATGCACGGCAAAAAGATGTTGTTTATTCCTTATATTTATATTTTCTGTCTTGTCCATTTAATTTGTATGTTGACCACATTTGTTTTCATGTATAAGACTATATCATATACCGGCCAAATAGGTTTGATAGATGTAATCCTAAATGTAACAGCCATTCGAACTCTATAATATGCGGTATGAAAAGTAGTCCAATATAGATCTACATGTTTCGGAGTTGATTATAAAATCAGGCTTTTACCCAGTAAACTGTCGTTGTGTGCATAACGAACGCTTATAAGACATTTAGAATAAACAAGGCAACTTAAGTATCTATTATTAAAGGATATTTCAAAAATAAGATCGCACATGTTTATTTCGGCCTAATTACACGCCATAGCAACCATTAGCTGGTCGCTAGGTCGGTATCTCTCCGGCGGAGACTCCTCCGCCCTCTTTTTAACTGGCTGGAACCAGTTTCGATTTGTAGGTTCATTGAGGGATGACCTGCACATTTTTAATACGATTACATAAATACTTTACAGGGTGAATGTAAATATAGTCAAATGAGTACCAAGCAAGGACATATAGGCAACGCAGGAAGCTCGTTTTAGGGGCATCAATCAGATACAAGTATTACAACATAAACCATGGATAGGTATAACCTACCCGCCATTTAGGCCTTTTTGTACTCTCATTTGCAATAGATAAGTGGGTTACTTTAAATCTGTTTTGCTGATACATGTAAAGCAGTCTTGCAAATAAAATATGTTTTCAACTTTTTCGCTGCCAAGTTTTATCGTCTGCTTTAACCCTCTTTACACCAATATATCGTCTGCATCGGCAGTGTCGTCTGCAATATTTTTAAAGTCAGCTGTAGGGCAATTTTGACTGTACAAAAAAATGACGATACGAGTGTCAAACAGGTTGGATTCTGATCAGACGCCGCGTTACGCGACGTTTGATCATGATCCAAACTGTTTGCTAAGTCGCCATTTGGCGCCATTGGCAGTGAAATATTTATACCGAGTAAATAGCCATACTCTTTCAATCTTAATACAGACTTTTTCTCTTCACCTTGAGTTGTTATTGTCCAAGGTTTTTGACAAATATTAGCCCTGGCTTACTGTGATGTTCAGTGACAAATATAGTCGTGTCAAGATATATTTTAACAGATTGTATTTCAAATCTACGAGTATGTTCGACTAAACGAATCCTAGTTCGTCTTAATCAACAGTTGAAAAACGGATAAGTTTCAACACCAACTCACTTTAGCCGAGCTTAATCACATTTCAAAGTAAAAACTAGTTCAAGCTACGTTTAAACTTTGAAATGCGGGTATGTTTGACCAAATATTTTTCGAGTTTTGTCATTCAACTGTTGATTAACGGGAAAGTCCTACATAAGCATGTTCGCGATTTCTAGCTTCGGTTGTGTTTAAGTTTTCAGCTATTGGTCCAAATTTGTATCGGGAAATTAAGGGAGAATCAGAATGTGGCGAGAGTTTCATTTACTGGTATATTTCCAAGTCACTTTACGACAGTATTAAATAATTATAATTGTCGAAAACATTATTCTTATACCTATTTTAGGAAAACCATGTACAATAAAGTGTAGAAAATGGCAATTTATTGAAATTGTTCATTTATTTATGTGTCAAACAGTTGGGGCTTGATCAGACGCCGAATTACTCGTTGTTTTATCAGGTCACAAACTGTTTGAGAACACTCATTTCTTTGAGAGAGTGCGAACGCTTCTGTGTTGTAACAACAGTTTTCTTACTGTAACAAGGGAGATAACCTAAAACATGATTCCAACAAGATCCCAACATGTTCTTATTGATTACAGCCCATTACATTGACCTATGGCGAGAGCACTCTCACTCTCAGGATGACGGTGGAGAAATCCCTATCTCCAAGCTACAGAATGTCGTGTTTGCCGAGTGTAACCCGACACGAGAACTGCTGGACGCCTTAGTTGCCATTAAAAGTGACGGTAAAAGTGTTCTAAATAAGATAATAAATTCCAAATTCCAATTAATGTTAGTCAATTTAGGACTATCAAAGGTTATTTCCTGTTAATATATATTTTTATACGCCCACCTCTTGAGCAGGTCGTATATTGGCGTGGCCCTGTCCGTCCGTTCGTCCGTCAACATTTTGTTTGTCCGGAGTTTTTCTGGAAAACTATTACAGGGATATTAATGAAACTTTACACAAATGTTATATGCATCAAGATCTAAAGCTGAGTCGAGATTGAGGTTCATTCAAATATTTGTTACAGAGTTATCTGCCCTTGATATACTCAAATATGCTATAGAAAAGCTTTTCCGGAGTTTTCTGGGTAAACTATTACAGGGATATTAATGAAACTTCACACAAATGTTATATGCATCAAGATCTAAAGCTGAGCTGAGTTTGAAGTTTATATAAATTTTCGTTACAGAGTTATCTGCCCTTGATGTACTCAAATATGCTATAAAAAGCTTGTCCGGAGTTTTTGTTGTTGAAAAGTGTTACAGGGATATTAATGAAACTTCACATAAATGTTATATGCATCAAGATCTAAAGCTGAATTTATCTTGAGGTTCATTTGAATTTCGTTACAGATTTATTTGCCCTTGATGTACTCAAATATGCTTTTCTTGGAAAACCTTTTGAAGGATATTAATGAAACTTCACAGAAAGGTTATTTGCAACAAGATCTGAAGCTGATTTAAGTTTGAGATTTATTTGATATTTCGTTACAGAGTTGTCTGCCCTTGGTGTACTCAAATATGCTATAAAAGGCTTATTTGATAGTGTTATAACACACTTAGCAACTACAGTTTTGAATGGATTTTTGTTTATGTTTGCCCACAGTATAACTATAGAAGTATAAGTTCATGAAAGGGTTGATTATTATTCAAATCGAATCATTGTTTCGAGTTATCTGCCCTTGGTGTACTCAGATATGGTAGTAAAGGCTTTATTTCAGTATTGTCAATGCTCTCAGAGCTCTAAGTGTCTAAATTTTGATAAAACTATATAATTATTTGCCAGTGGGCGTATAATGTACCGCTTGCGGTGCTCTCGTTCAAAATAATAAACAGTGCAAAATCTGATCAGGGCCTAAACTGTTTACATTGGACATGTTTACTCTTTATAGGTAAATGACGAGTATAGTCGGCGCTAGGTTTGAATATGTTTACGCTTTCATATTTAAATAAATTCCTAGTTCAATCTCCTTCCTTCAAATACCAGTTTGTAGTTATAGCCAAAAGGTGTGAATTTCAAGTTTTTTCATTAAAAAGAAAAAAAATCCTTATCAGATAAAATCGAAACTATTTTAGCGAAAACGTACTGACTTTCTAAAGCAACATTAAAGTTAAGATATGAGTTTCTGCTTCAAGCAACCCTTGTCTTAAACATTTTATCGATAAATCAAGCATTCCTTTTGAGTTGTCCTTATAGTGAAACATTTACCATAAACATAATCCTTCTCTTAACAGGCAGTGAAAGCTTAAACTTTACTGAGTTCTGTGAAATGCTGGACAATATACCGAAGTCGGGTATCATTGATCAGTCTACTCTGTTAAATGCGTTTCAAACGGAGGATGTTGATGGGAGTGGCTTTCTAACCCGTGCACAACTCTACTCTCTACTAGTGGAGAACGGTAACAACCCACTGAAGAAAGAGGAAGTAGATGAGCTGATGGAGGACTGTGGTACAGGGGACAGATTCAAATATACAGGTATTTTTTACTTTAGTTAGTTCGAGTTATCGAAACACGAATTTTGTGTGTCATATTTGGTCAGTGATATCCATGTGCGTACTCATATTTACATAACAATACGCAAACGAACTTCAAAATACATCCACATGTTAGCTTTGAGACACGTGACATCTTAAGCTATGATAAAAGAAGTACACAAAAAACTAATTTAGGACTGGAAAAGGTTTGCTTGAAAAATATTGGTTTGTTCTATATCTTACACTTGAGTTATCTTTTATTATATTTTATTATTATTGTCAAAATTAAATCAAGTGCATATATAGTTTCTAATCAAAAGCTAAAGTCACATTTAGTCCCATGCAATGCCGAGTTACATACATACATCGTCGCAATGAAAACGTCTGTATTATGAACGTGTTGACAATAAGTCCCATACAACTTGTTATTCTGATGGTACGTTACATACCCTAGATGTTCACACTGTGGAATGTGCTTTGCTATAACATTTAAATGGCCTACATAGGGAAACAATTATATACATTCAGCAATTTGTCGTCTGCAACTGTTCTACAAACAGTATTTCTTAATTTCAAATAAAGTCAGAATGCCAAAAAGGGCAAAGAAAAATCGTTCAAACGTGTCTTGGTTTCCTTTAATGTCCTTTCTTTTTAACACAATTTAGTCTTTGAATATTTACGGCTAACCATTATAACGTTTGCAAACAAAATAAGTTCAAATTTTAGAAACATTTACTTAGCATTTACGATTGAAAGGGTTTTCAACTTAGTTGATTGTACTGAAAGGCATGGCTGAAGTAGTGTCTAGAAAGATGAGAATATTGCCTTCCAATGCACAACATTTGTTCTTTTATTTCAGAGTGGGTCCAAAGAGTTGTGACAATTAAAGAACTGTCCGAAAAATGATGCTAAGTTTTTTGTACAGAAAGTTAAAGAGAAAAATCGACTATGTAAGAATAACAGATGGCAAACAAAGTTCTTCTTTACATTGTCAAAGAAAACACGAGTATCAAGTATCTATGGATAGCTTCAATCAAAACATGTTTTTGTTGTGTGAAAGAGTTTGTTAGAATTAAAGAAATATAGACCTCTACTTCCAATCCTCTCTTTTGCGGATATGTTCTGTTCGCATCTGTTTATATCAAAATGACATTCGCTATTTTGAGACAGAAACATTCTATTTGAACGTTTTGAAACTGGAAAAAACATGTTTTTGTTGTCTGAAAGAGTTTATTAGAATGATAAAAATATACACATTTACTTCCCATGTTCTCTTTTGCGGATATCACGGGGGGGGGGGGGGGGGGGGGGGGGGGCAACTACGTATTACAGTGTATCATCAAACTGTATAGCTACGACAACCTATATAGGTATTATAACAGATTTGTATTGCTACGAAGTCAGTGTATACAGTGAGAAATGTTTGTCTACGAAAACAAAGTTGCCTTCGTAGCAATACAAATTTGTTATAATACCCATATAGGTTGTCGTAGAGAAACATTTCATCGTAATACCTAGTTGGCCCCCCGTGTATATGTTCTGTTCGCATATGTTTAAATCAAAATGGCATTACCTATTTTTGAATCAGAAACATTCTATATGAACGTTTTGAAACTGGAAAAATAAACATGTTTTGTTGTCTGAAAGAGTTTGTTAGGATGACAAAAATATAGACATTTACTACCTGTGTTCTCTTTTGCGGATATGTTCTGTTCGCATCTGTTTAAATCAAAATGGCATTCCCTAGTTTTGAAACAGAAACATTCTATATGAACGTTTTGAAACTTGAAACAAAACATGGGAATTCAAATGAACCAGAATGTTTTTTGTATAGGCAATTAACCCACTACTCCATTAATACGCATATTCTACTATATTACCACCGAAATATATCTATTTATCTATTCCCGCTTCTAATTCTTTCTTAACTAAGAAAAGTAGTCCCCACCTAGGAAGTCCTGAACATGAAAAACAAGTCATTTCCAGTATATTTCCATATGATAGTTAAAAGCAGATTGAGAGTAAAGCAGGATGTTCCATTAGTACAGTGGAGAATCTGTTATTCTTTCCCGTTTAAACGCAAACGTACGCAAACGCAAAGCACTAAAACGTAGAAAAGTACAACTTTTGGACAATTCTTATAATTCATGTTTATCTTGGTGGCAAACAGTTTGGAGCCTGATCAGACGCCGGGTCACTGCAAATAATAGTTTTAGCGTAAACGCGTTTATTGGGAAAGAATAACAGATTTCTCCACTGTAGTATTCTGCTTTACTTTCAACATGCTCTAACGAGTCATCTGTTCCCAAAAACAGAAACAGACTAGGGGTGTGTTAAATAGTTGATAAGACTAAAATGTTTCTAGTGTGGCTATTGGTATGCATATATTCATCTTACATGTTTTGATAACACGAATACCACTGCAAATGTATGTTTCATCACATTTGATTATCAGTTTACAAGGTGTCTTGCTTTTGTCGATCAGTAAGAATTGTAATTTAGAGTCTAAGACTATAATTTTGAGCTTTCAAATTCATTAAGAAAATATATGTGAATGAAAACACCATTTATTGGTACAAAATATGAGTTTAAACCATCGACTCCAAATATATTTCCTAAGGTTGTCTCCCTTTAGTAATAGTGCCATTCAGCACGTCTTTGTGAGTTGACGTGCAACGTTGGAACCTATCTCATCACTGAATCCACAGAACGTCCGCCTGTAACATACAAAAGAATCAATTTTAACTAATTACAAATAATTTCGTCTTTATACGCCTCTAATTTACCGCCGCTGAAAAAAATAAGTGGTATTTATAATTAGTCGTCAAGAGGAAGATTGAGACATGTACAGCTGAAACGTATGGGCTTCACCCTAATTGAAAAGTTCCAATGTAATTCATACACAAACATCCAGTTTTAATAATAAAGTGTGTCCAGAGTACACCGAAAGGATGTTATTTACTTACCTGTGGTTAAATTCCCCGTTCACTACATCCACCTTGCTGACGTGTATAGAGTGTTTGGTCAGTAAGCTCCATGTAAACGGGTTATACCAATGTGAGTCAAGTGTCCACCGGAAGTCCATCTGACTGAGTTCTCCAATGTCGTGGGTAGATGTCACGACGAAACCATACCTGTGACCTGCTTGAATCGTTATTGAGCTGCAAATTTAGGTATGGTACATTGTATATATAATAAATATGATATATTTAATACTGCCTCCGCTTTTATCTGATATGTCTCAATTACTGATGTTGATTTGAATGATGAGGGTAACGATGCATCATCCAAATCATTGCGGTGACGGTTACAGCGGAGAATCTGTTATTCTTTCCCGTTTAAACGCAAACGTACGCAAACGCAAAGCACTAAAACGTAGAAAAGAACATCTTTTGGACAACTCTGATATTTCATGTTTATCTTAGTGGCAAACAATTTGGAGCCTGATCAGACGCCGGGTTACCCGGCGTCTGATCTGGCTCCAAACTGTTTGCACTGCAAATAATAGTTTTAGCGTAAACGCGTTTATTGGGAAAGAATAACACATTCTCCACTGTATATAATAAATATTTTTATCCATTATTGATGTTGTTTTGAATGATGAGGGTAACGATGCATCATCCAAATCATTGCGGTGACGGTTAGCAACAGACCTGAAACGGACCCTGTTATAACATTATTAAACTCTTTGAAAGCTAAATATCGTTTTCATCTGTAACTATTATCGTCTATTATTGTTTAACATTTTGAATTTTAAAAGATAGAGTCAGAGTGTCAAACGGGTTGTATCCTGGTACGACGCCGAACATTGTTTGCATATAGGTAATCACAGTTTCGCCGATAGCGTTTTAAAAGTCAGTTATTACGTGTTACCTAACCCCTTTACTGCCATGACGTCATCAATTTAAACATTTAACATCTGCTTTTATTTCTCAAATTTAAAACTTAGTAATTTTGACCTAAAATATATTGAAATGAGTGTTAAACAGTTTGGATCTCAATGCGCTACGCGGCGTCTGATCAGGATCCAAACTGTTGGCAAATTACTATTGTACTCAGAATGAGGCAGTGAAAGGGTTAGGAGTTAAAATGTTACGTATGCTGTCAGGACTGCAATTGATCTACTCACTCTACGTTAAGCTGAGTCTCTCCGAGCTGTCCGTTTTTGCCATGTAAGTTCACATATAATGTGCCTTTCTCCGATTTTGATGTAACGAGATTCCCGAAAGTAATATCAACCTGGTAGTGGTACCCTAAATGTAGAGGCAAGTGTACGGGTCCAAGATTATAAAAGCTTTTCAGTTGAGTCTAAAGTAGTTCACAAGCATTTGATTGGTCAGATTTGAGCCTAGGCTCAAATCTGACCAATCAAATGCTTTAGAACACTCAGACTCAGCTCAAACGCTTTATAACCTTGGACCCAATATTGGATTTACAATTAATCAAACTCGTCTTTCAATCATTATCAACATTGTTGTCTGTAAAGCTGCCTATGTAATCATCATCATCCTCAACGCCTCCATCAATTAAAACACATGGCTGCCATAAATTTATCTTTAATAAACCTAAGATTTCCAAATCTTCTATTTTTCAAGCGCGATAATTTAAATAAGGTTGAAAGTAAAGCATAATGAGCCTGAAGGCGCATTCTGCTTTACTTTCAGCCTGCTTAAAGCTACCACCTGCTAAGATAACAATCCGAACATTTCGAAAATATCCGGAGAAACGGCAGCCCTGAAAACATCAAGAAAATCATCATCATCATCAACACATCATCATCGGTGTCAGTATTGTTGTATGTATTGTTGTATGCAGTCATCATCAAAACCAATGTCAGATACGACATAATCACACACATCATCAGCATCAGATTAACAAAAACACCTTCAACAATATAACCAACCACCTCAATATCATTATCTTTGATATCATTATTGAAATATTACCAATACCTTCATTATTACCTTCATCTTCTTCTTAACCCTTTACCTGATAGCTTATTTCTAGTATTGAAGATAGGTGACCACTTAAAGCAGGTTGAAACAGTTCGACACTCATATCAATATCTCTATAGTCGAAACAGTCCTAAAGCTGACTTTAAAAAAGATTGCAAACGACACTATCAATGCAGACGATATTTTGGCGGCAAGAGGGTTAAATCAGACGATAAAACTTGGCAGTGATTGAGTTACTAGTAAATTATAAAGTATCCAGACTTAGTATTTGAATAGAAATAAAGTTCTTACTACAGAAGGGCCCGGTGTCTCCAGTTTTTAGGTAGTACTGTACATTTGTCTTGCCATTTTTTGGTTTGACTTTGTCGGCATGGAAACCCATGAAGCCACAATTACCCCCTGAGCATGGTAGACACATTCCACGCTGTAAATAATATACATTTGGGCAAAATGTTACTATTCCACTTTTGAACAAAATTACAGGGCTGCCATTTCTCCGATTATTTCCAAAATCTCCGGATTTTTTCCCCAGTTCATGGTAGCTTAAAGTAGGCTGAAAGTAAAGCAGAATGCGCTCTAAGGCGCATTCTGCTTTACTTACAGCCTGCTTTAAGTAGTCGCATGTCAACAAAACAAGAAAAAGGCTAATTGGGGTAAAGGTACGATATGTAAAATCGCACTTGAAAAATGCAAATTTTGAAATCTTAGGATTTTTCATGTCAACTTATGGCAGCCCTGAAATTAATGCAATACAGTGCTCCCTCTCTACACCAACTTCCTATGGGAGACAAAGAGTGTGTGTGTTGTTCGGAGGAAGTTGTTATGGGGAGGAAAAAGGGCTCAACCGGCGGTAGTAGTCCAGTGGTAACACGTTGGACTACGGTGCCAGGGGTCGTGAGTTCGATACCCCGCCGGACCAGCGGTCTGACTAGGGGATTTTTTCCGAATCCCCGATAATGTACTGGAATGTTCTTGAGCAAGACATGTACCGCGAATTGCTCCTCTCCACCCAGGGATTAAAATGGGTACTTGTGAAGGGTCTGAGCCGGTACTGTGGCTGCAATATGCGCCACATGTTAGCAGTGCTCAATAGTGTAGGCAAGATGGCTCAATGATCAGGGGGTAAATGTACATGTACAGTCGGCTGAGCGGTCATTCGGACTGAAAGTAGACTTTAACTGGTACTTTTTTTTTACTTTTTTAACGCGTCGTCTGATTCAAACTGTTGGCCACTCGTCATTATGGGTTTTTGTCAACGTGTCCGTTACGTTACTTTGAGAAAAACTACAGACGACAAGTTTAATTAAGACGATATTGCAGCCGTGAAAGCATAAGACATAATGGTCTTGTTTTGGAAAAAGCGGTAAGCTTTGTTGTACAGTGGAGAATCTGTTATTCGTTCCCGTTTAAACGCAAACGAAACGCAAACACAAAACACTAAAATGTAGAAAATGACAACATTTTGACAATTTTGACTTTTCGTTTTTATCTGAGTGGCAAACTGTTTGGAGCCTGATCAGACGCCGGGTTACTGATCTGGCTCCAAACTGTTTGCATTGGAAATAATAGGTTTAGCGTAAACGCTTTTATTGGGAAAGAATAACAGATTATCTACTGTAAGGAGGAAATCGTTGTTGGAAGGGCAGCTGTAGGGAGGGAGCACTGTACAGAACTTGTAGAAAATGATTCATTTGAAAATGTTGACAATACGTTCTACTCTAAATGGCAAACAGGTTGGAGCCTGATCAGACGCCAAGTAGCTGATCGACATTATCTGGTACCCCATTAGAATGCAAATTGGTGCCATGCACATGTAGAAATGGCAAACTCACTTTTAAATTTACGTGACATTGTTCAAAGAGACTCCGTATTTAGACTCGATAAACTTTAATCACGTTTTGCCATAGCGTGCATAAGTTTTATCTTTCCATCCCTTTAGACATGTATTGAAGACCTTGAAAATTGTTTAAATCCAGATAAGACCCAATTGAACGTGGGACTTGAGCAGCATAAAAACCGTTTGTCACTATAGTTCTCTTTCTGTGAACATAACAGAGACAAAACAGATTTCAGATTATTGAACACGATATTTTAGCAGATGGCAGTGCTTTAGTGTTGGAAATGTTTCCAAACTACATTAACCATTTCACAACCATAGGTACAGTGGAGAATCTGTTATTCTTTCCCGTTTAAACGCAAACGTACGCAAACGCAAATCATTAAAACGTAGAAAAGAACAACTTTGGGACAATTCTGATAATTCTTGTTTATCTTGGTGGCAAACAGTTTGGAGCCTGATCAGACGCCGGGTTACCCGGCGTCTGATCTGGCTCCAAACTGTTTGCACTGCAAATAATAGTTTTAGCGTAAACGCGTTTATTGGGAAAGAATAACAGATTCTCCACTGTAGCAACTGTGCAAACAGTTCGAATACTGATAGAGGTGGCAGTGAAACAGAAAGTTCCTTTAGGGGCTTTCTGTTTTTCTGTCACCTTGCTTTAAGCTGTCACCTGTCTTTAAACAATCAGTTAGCCTTCATTTCAGCTGTCGAAATAGAGAGGTTTTACTGTATTTATCGCATGGGATCTGAAAAATATTAATTTTTGGGTGAGTGGGTGGGTTGATAGGGGGATAGATATATAGCATGAGATGACGAGGGCCTGTGATGCAGAGAGAGAAAGGGTTAACCCTTGCTACATTAGACTCCAGTAGATGTTCATCTTGAAAACAATAATAACACTGATCAGATGATTCCCACCCCTCTGATCAGGATCTACTCTTTTTCTAAAATATTTTTTTTAAAATAGCCCTTAAAATCAACATAAACCGGTCATATCTTAAAAAAATAGAATAGTCAATAAGAAAAATCATGTAATTTTATTTAGCGTTGATATCCGAGAAATAGTGTTTAACAGTTATATAACACATTACTCAATTAATGCCCATTTTACGCCTTTGATTTATTTCTCCACTGAAGAAAATAGTTCCAATTTATACAGGCATGAATAAATGCACCTATATATCTTAGCAGATAGAAGCTTAAAGCAGGATGAAAGTAAAGCAGAATGTGCATTAAGGCGCATTCTGCTTTACTTTCAATCTGCCTTAAGTGTTTACCTTCGCCAAAACATAAACAGACAGGTTATGGAGAAATGGGTTAAAGTCGATGCAATTATAGCAGGGACGATGTTAACCCTTTCATGATAAAATTATTCGGGAGATTTTTACCACTTCACCTGTCTACAATGTCGTTTCAAAGTTAAAAAATAAGGCATTGTGACTGACGAAAATTCAAAACGAGTGTCAAACAGTTTGGATCTTGATCAGACGCCGCGTGACGCGGCGTCTGATCAAGATTCAAACTGTTTGTAAACGCGCTTTTAAGCGTCATTGACGTAACGTCAAAAGCTCATGCCCCACCGCGTTACACATGACGTTAAAATACAGTTGCACTAGTATAGATCTACCAGGCTAATGAACCGTCTATACATGTACCATTTATCGTGGGTTTTTTCACTGATGACGTAAATATAACAAATACTGGTGACGTCAATTATGACATCAGTTTCTCCATTTAAAATCAATATTGGCTACATCGGTACGGTTGGTTTTCCCCCACGACCCCAAGAAGTATCTGTCATATGCAATGTGTTTGAGGAGGGGAAAATGAAAATGCTGTCGAGACTTTGAAGAAATAAAAGAGGAAAGCAGGGTTGGGTTTGTTGACTGTAAGCAGTTGCGCATACAGTAAATGAGTCCATCTATTTTATTTAAAGTACAGGATAGGATATGACAATCAGGCTAGACTCAGGTCAACATCTGTATGAATATGAGGCGTCTGATCAAGGTCTACATTCTTCATGGGTACGCGTCATGTTTTCTGGCCCATACAGACCAGTATCAGTTGCGACAATTTCAATGTGGTAACGTATATTTGTTTACGCTGCTACGTTTTATAATTTTAAATTCACTCGAAGTTGGATCTAGAGTTGTACGTAGAGCTAGTCAATAAAAAAACTGTTATTTATATTTTTAAAATATATATAACAACAGTTTCGTATGTCCTGTAGAGACACGGCGATAGTCTTTTCTTTACAAATATATCAGTTTGTTTCTTTTTCAATTTACACGGAAGTTTCTTTATTATAGCTGCAAATTTCTTTTAGATAAACAAACACCAACAAACACAACCTCGAAAAATGTTTATACGTTGTCTAATTATTTGAACGTCAACGTTTCACATTATAAACCAGCGTCTGGGACATTTCTTAGGGACAATTTGTTTGGTAAATTACAAAATTAGTAAATTGAAAAGTACAATAATTTATATATCAAAATAATCGCAAGAAAAAGTGTATTTTTCCTATCAGACTATTTTTTGGCTAAAATTCATTATTATTTGAATAAAACAGCGCCATTTTTTCGGAATAAGTAAATATGACGTTGTTTTCTTACTTTGGGACATTTGAATGGACAATCCATTTCACGGATTACAGAAATATCTGAAGTGCTTTTGGTAAAACGACACTATATTTCAAACCAGGACAAAAAGTGTATTTTGCCAACAAGAATTAATGAACTAATATAAATTATTTATATGTCAGATATTTGATTGAAAACAGTGCTTACAATTTTTTGGGAGCATGGGACAAATTCTCTTTCTTTGATTTATCCTCCTTTTGTCTTCCATTAATGTAGAATTTTAAAATAATTGTGTGCATTATATCTGGAAATGATGTTCCATCAACGCTGCAGATGAAATGTATGCAATTACCCGCGTTTGAACGGAACACATACGTTTCATCACAAACAGCTGTATGAAAATGTAACATGGGACATGTGATTTTTTACTGATCATTACTAGTAATGACGACTCATTTTTATTACGTTTTGTATATTTCTAAAATATGAATGCATCGTGACATTCAGTAATCTTGGACGTTCATTTTGATATATAACATTAGTATTGTACTAAATCTTAACATGCTTTGAAAGGCAAAATGAACGGTCATGTTAGCATGTTTCAAAGGGGGCATGAGCTTTTGACGTTACGTCCAATGTTGAGAGCGAAAGGGTTTAGAAGTGGGAAACAGGTAAAGCCGATGCCATCATGGCAGCGAAGAGGTTAAGAAGTGAGGAGATGATAGCGACACTATCTTATCACTGACCTGGAAGTCGGCATAGTCCTTGCACGTATAACCGTTGAAGGGACAAATACTGTTGATAGACTCAGTATAGTATTTGTACGCCCTTAGATGACTGCATGCTACAAACTCCTTACCACCTGGTAAGGAGAGGAAAAAGACGTTATTCAATCAATCACTCATTCAATCAATCAATCAATCAATGTTCTTATCAGCTTGTTTACATACAGAAACATTTATTTTATGTAACAAACGCGTAGGCAAGTTTTTCCAATTCAAACAGTTTGAAACTAGGTTCGACACTGAGTAGTCCGGTGTATGATCAGGATCCAAACTTTTTACCAGTAAGATTTTAACCTGTCATGCATTCTGTTACATTGCGTTGGCGTCTATGTCCGTGTGAGCTGGGAAAATAGCATCGTTTCGACTGCACAATAATTAACAATTCACCAATTATATACTCAATTCCAAAAGAAACTGTGCACTTTTTATTTTCAAATATTTTAATATCTAGAAGACGTATCGATTTAAAATTTCGCACACAATATCCCATGTATATTTGCCATCAACCAATAACAAAATCTATAACTTAGTATTAAGAGATTTTAGTATTTTGGGAAATACGTCATTTTGCATATTTTGCACGTGCAGCTTAAGGAAAATGCACATGCCACCGAAAACGTGCATGGGTGTAATTTGTATGCCTTATACAAAGAAAAAAACACTTTTTACTTCACATCGGTACACAACGAACTTGCTGAGATTGAATCAAAATAGGCCAATAAGAGTCTTTGCAATGCTTATTTATAACTAGTACAACGTCACGAACGTGAGTAGGACGTTAGAATATCAAAGAAACACACTCATTTGGTTGCTCAAACGTTATCAACATACAAGTAGAGTGGCAGATCGCCGCACACAGTGGTCAGATACATAGGACAACAGTTCAACAAACGAATATGTTACGTTAACGTTACTTCGACGTCATTTTCAAACGGCGTCTAATTCTGCTAGACAGTACGGTATCAGCTGTCAGACCGTATTGTGTTGTCTCCGGTAAAATAGGACACCCATCCGGGGTAGGGGACCCTTTGTTGAACATATCTTGACAGCACGTCATTTGGCTGCTCGTTTGCAGCGAGCATGGCGTCATTTCCGTTTTGGGCGACAGAAGTGGACTCGTGCCTTTTCTCTGATAGGTCTCATAATATTCTTAGTGAACGTGATGCTAGCATGCGGGGCTTTAGGAATAAAGACCTTATGGACCTTGCAAATGCACTAACTTAGGTATAGGACAACGTTTCATTCCCGACGTCTTTATTAGACGTCACGTAAGGTCTATGCGATGTTTCATTGCCAATTGCATCATGATGAAAGATGGACACATACGATGCTGACAAAAATTATCATAAGATTACAACTAAACCGACTTAAAATTCCAAACTAAACACAGTCTGATTCTCAGTGTTTCTTTGCAACTTTGATTTTTTACACTTCGTCTTGTCTCGTTTAAAACATCCACTTTAAACGACCGCATCTCAAAATCGGAAATAGTTGTCATATTGTTCGTGAACTGATCTAAATTTTGGTACCAAATACATAGGCTTTCAGGAAAATAGTCAATGAATAATTACAGAAAACAAAGTGCACAGTTTCTTTTGGAATTGAGTATAGTTTGTAACAACCTGTCAGTAAGAAATAATGGATACAAGCGCTTTTGAACGCACTACCCCTGTGTGAAAAGGGCGCTATATAAATCTGGTATAATAATAATAATACGAGCGTATATTACGACTTGGCAACCAGTGCAGACCCTAATCAGAGGCTCTCCGCTTCAAGAACTCTATAACCAGGGTCTGTCTGTACCATGTCTGTAGATGATACATGTAAGTACTCGTATACTTGTCGTCAGGGCTTAACTGTGTTCAAGAGCGACAATGATGCAGGTTTAAACTTCAAAAAGGGGGCTTACATGTACTTTATTATGACAGACAGCACACACACAGCGATAATGGTTGTGTGTGTTGGTTGGAATAAGTTCGATCATTTTTATACAGGAAACATTTATTAAATACAAATGCGATTGGACTGGATATACATGTAACTTCTTAACCCTTTCGACGTCAAATTAATCGTGAGAATTTTACACCTTCACCGCTTTATTGTCGTCTGCTCCAATATTATTATCTGCAATATCGTTTCCAAGTTAGATTAAGGTTGTATGACTTAAGAAATTTCGATACTATTGACAAGCACTTTGAATCCTGATCAGACGCCGCGTTACGCGGCGTCCGATCAGGATCCAAATTATTTGCAAAGTCGACTTTATTCGTCTTCTTCGTCGAAAGGGTTAAGCGATGGAACCTTGCTTACCATTGTATATATCTCCCTCCAGTCTGATCGTGTCTATGGGACTTTGGTGACACCCTGGCTGATCAAGGCCAGCATTCGGGAAATAGTCCACGTGACCACAGGGCTCCGACATCCCGTAACCTTAAAACGCAATCGTGAACAAATAACGGTTAGGCTAGAAAAGGAGTTGTGAATGCTTAATGTAGGGGGAACGTATTACAGACAGTAAATATGTGTTTACCCTTCCTTAAACTGGCACTTGTCATACAGACTTTATATTTACGCATTTGGATTTGTTACGATTTTAGGTCATTTTAACAGTATTTCAGTCATAGTGCGACGCCCAGCTAATTACGGGTGAAGGAATACCCCCAGAACACCTTGATGTACTGTTTCAGCCACAAACCGGCAATTGGCTAGAACCACCGACCTTCTCCAAGCCAGCTGGTAGGCTTCCCCAACATGAAAAATCCGAAGTGCCCAGACCGGGATTCGAACTCACAGCGGTGAGGAGCTTAATGACTGTAACACTAGGCCACGGATGCCCCTTTATATTTACGCAATACATGTACAGTGGAGAATCTGTTATTCTTTCCCGTTTAAACGCAAACGTACGCAAACGCAAAGCGCTAAAACGTAGAAAAGAACAACTTTTGGACAATTCTAAAATTTCATGTTTATCTTGGTGGCAAACAGTTTGGAGCCTGATCAGACGCCGGGTTACCCGGCGTCTGATCTGGCTCCAAACTGTTTGCACTGCAAATAATAGTTTTACCGTAAACGCGTTTATTGGGAAAGAATAACACATTCTCCACTGTATTTAGTAGCTGCACCCATTCACTGCCTTACACCGAGTACAATGGTTATTTGTTAACAGTTTGGATCATGATCTGACGACGCGTTACGCGGCATCTGATCAGGATTCACACTGTTTAACTCTTACTACGGTACTACTTTCATGAATTTACCTAAATTTTCAATACGAGAAGTAAAAGTAGACAACAAAATCTTTAAAGCAAATGACGCCATGACGGTTAAGGAGTGTGGTTTTCCCTATAGCGTTATCAAATCGACTCAAGATGCAGAATGAAGGAGATATATGTAGTAATAAAACTAATTTTAGAGCAGACGATGTCGATAAAAGGGGTTAAATAATTTCCATTTTTTATCATTTCCGGTCAAAAGAAGGTGAAACAAAAGAGACGGAGGATATGTGTTTCTTAATACGTTTAAGACGATTTTGAATACGAGCACACGTGCATTATTTGCATGAAGAACGACGCAGCACGTGACGTCTGATCAGCATCCAAACTTTTTAAAAAAAATCCCAGTATATACGGTCTTTGCAAGGTTTGAGATTGTTAATAGATAAAACGTCGATGCCAAATTTTAAGGGGATTTAGTTTACAACCATAATTCCATAATAGTTAAATTACCTAGTTTTAATATACTGGCTCCGTTGGTGTGCATGATGTCTACAAACGTTGCGTCGCCGGAATCCAGCCGAACTGATTTATCTGTGTACTGGAAGTAAGGCTCAGCCGGGTCCAAGCCTGTTTGAAAGTAAAATAAAACATAATTATTAGATTTATACGTTAAAACGCGATTATATAGAGGATAACTGTTTTTTTCAGTGTAAGATCGAAATTTAATCCATTGAGTGAACATCAGACGTTATATTTTCACGAGTGGCGAAGCCACGAGTGAAAATATAACAGTCTGATGTTCACGAAATGGATTAAATTCGATCTTACACTGAAAAAACACAGTTATTCTATTTATTTATGCTTTTAGGCCACTTTTTAAACGAAATTGTTTAAAAATTGAAAGCGAACGTACATTATTTATCCCGTGTTGAGCCCCACGTTTTATGTCGAACACATGCGCGTGACAGTTGGCGGTATAATGACGTCACTCGTTGCTCCCGAGTTTGGATTCGTGCTCTTCCGGTGAGTAGTTCGCGACAAATCGGACTGCCGGAATTTAACGATAAGACACGATTGACTACGATTCTTGGGGAGCCCTACGGGGAAAATTCATAATAAAAAGCGATTGGTGATAATCCACTGCAGTGGATTACCAAGTGATCATCCACTGCTATTTCGTGGTAATCCACCGAAAAGCATAAATAAAAATATATTTTGAGGAGATTTGAAATATCTAGAACTCAAATTCAAAACCCAAACAATAACTCTGTATGTTTTAAACATGCATACCGGGAAGAAGGAGACATGTTGGATCCGAATCAGACAACGCACATGTCACTGCTACAGTGATACCATGTCTCCGGTTTGCAGAAATCTTCGGGATTTTTCTTAATTTCTCCGGATTAACGATTTTTTCCGAAATCTTCGGATTTTTGCTCTTATTTTTAAAAGTTGGAAAATGTATGCGTTTCTTACGTAAGAAACATTGATACGGGTGCCAAACAGTTTAGATCAAGATCAGACGCCGCGTTGCACGGATTCTGATCTGGATCCAAACTGTTTTCATAATCATGTTAGTGCAATATAGCCTGGCGAAAAAGTTAAAAGGTACGATTCCTCAAATCGCGCTTGAAAATTTGGAAATCTTAGGATTTTTATGAGCACGTTATGGTAGCCCTGCTGCTTTTACTTTATTGGTTCTGTATGCCTACATGTAATACAGTGGAGAATCTGTTATTCTTTCCCGTTTAAACGCAAACGTACGCAAACGCAAAGCACTAAAACGTAGAAAAGAACAACTTTTGGACAAGTCTGATAATTCTTGTTTATCTTGGTGGCAAACAGTTTGGTGCCTGATCAGACGCCGGGTTACCCGGCGTCTGATCTGGCTCCAAACTGTTTGCACTGCAAATAATAGTTTTAGCATAAACGCGTTTATTGGGAAAGAAAAACAGATTCTCCACTGTAACATGTCAATATTGCTAAATATAATATCGGGTTTGTATCATTTTGTACCCAATCAAGTTTCACATTTAATCCATGTAAAATAATTGATAATAATAATGAATGAGTAACGTAATATTATTTATGGTTGAGGAACTGGTTAGTGACTTACCAATTATATATCATAACATTGTTTAAATATAGAACACCACGGGCATTCCAAAAGTCTTACAATATCTTTTAGCACAGTGTTTATACTTTGACAAATAATACTCAAATTTGAGACTTAAACCAATAACCCATAGTGACAAAGTGTTATGCAAACATTGTAGACATCATTCAGAGGGATCGTCTACAGGAGACCTCCTCTGATCAGAGTCGGCACTGTTTGTTATTTTGCAATATATTGTAAACAACAACCCTCAGTAGTAAAAAAGAACTAGACATATCAAGGAACTGGATTGGTTAATTTGAAGTAATATGTGTAAAGATCGGTTAATAGGCATTTCCAAAGCTCTTTTCCAGAACCCCTTATAGCATAATTCAACAAGTTACAGTTAAGTTTTTCCCCAACGGATGGACGACAGACACGTATGTATAATTCATGTATTTAAATATGTGATGTGAAAGTGTCCAATGATTTCTGATATAACCACTATTCCTATGGTACAAGATATTGTGTATCTTTCAGAATGCCGCTCGTGTAATTATACTATTGATTAGAACCTGATATTCTTCCAAGGTTCACGGTCCTTGCACCAGCATAGCCACATATATGGGCTCCCAGACTGTGGCCAATAATATGGAAGTTCTGTGGGTCCGCAGAGACAATAGTCTGAAAAATAGCATTATAAATCAAACTCTACTGATCGACAGAACAGTTTGGAACATTTTCTGCAATAATTTGATAATTGTCCTCGAAACCGACACCGGGGCTTGCATAACACGTGGCACTCCTTTTTTGAAACATTATCACTTTTATAGGACACATCATATACCGAAACACAGTCAACCTTCACCCAATAGTCTGTTTCTAGTT
Organism: Gari tellinella; assembly: GCA_922989275.2. Lineage (NCBI taxonomy): Eukaryota > Metazoa > Mollusca > Bivalvia > Cardiida > Psammobiidae > Gari > Gari tellinella. The sequence goes on along the minus strand of OV277859.1, from coordinate 11,771,184 downwards.
TTGAAGACGGGTTACGGTAAAACATAATGCGACTTAAGGCGCATTATGTTTTACTCTTCGTCCTTTTTTAGGATACCATCTGATAGGATATTGGAACATTTCGTACGGTGCATATCCACGACTGTATAAAGTGGAACAATTTCTCAGTGGGGGAGTAGACTAAAGACGTATTTACAGAGCAGTGGATGACTTGACCTTGTAATTCAGATGAGTTTCCTAACAATTACAATATTTTTGTTACTATCACCTTAAGCGGCATTTCGTATGCCGATAGCATATCTGCCGTTTGCCATAATACATTATTCTGATGTATGAACAGGTTAACATTCTTTCAACAATATACAAACTAGCAGGCACTGGTAATAGTTCTAATCTTTCACCAGTCTTCGGTAGCCATTTCTGTCTATGATAAGTTTCGACCATGTCCTTGTAACTTAACCCTTTCCCCCATAGAAGCGCCTTTTAGCGGATATGATTTATTCCTCCGCTGAAGAAAATAGTTCCAATTTAATCAGTCCTGAACATATATGGTATAACGATTTGTTTCTATACTCTAGCACATGGAAGCTTAAAGCAGGCTGAAAGTAAAGCAGAATGCGCCTTAAGGCGCGTTCAGCTTTACTTTCAGCCTGCTTTAAGTGGTAACGTAGCTTCAATACTAGAAACAGGTTATCAGGTGAAGGGTTAAAGAGCCACTCTGGCATTAACCCTTTCCTCCCTGAAACCTCAAATGGACAATTCTGATATTCAATTTAGTCTAGTCCATATTTTACTCTTTTTTTTAAATAGGGTTGATTTTTACAACATATGTCAAAATGACAAACAGTGTAGACCCTGCTCAGATGGCTCCTTAATGAACCCTCTGATCAGGGTCTATACTGTTTCTATAGGACATGTGTTCTCCTCACATGTACGCTGTTTGTTTGCAAATGACGCATATATGCGTGACTAGGGTTCAAAGAGTTCAGCGACCATATATTGAAGTACATCGTTCCCTCTCTACAACGACACCCAATGGGAGACAAAATATGTGTGCGTTGTTCGGAGGGAGTCGTTGTAGGGAGGAAAATTGGCTTGAATTTCAAACAGCTTAAATCCAGATCAGACGCCGCGTAACGCGGCGTCTGATCAGGATTCAAACTGTTTGTCACTCGTCATTAAGTTGTTTTATTCTGAAATGGTAAAAAATGTAACTTTTAGAAAAATAGCAGACGACAATTTTAAGTAGACGTCATTGCAGCCTTGATAAGGTTGGATGTAAATTTCTTGTTTGGGGGAACAGTAGCAAGAGTCGTTATAAGGAGGGAGTCGTTGTTGGGAGGGCCGTTGTAGGGAAGGAACACTGTACCGTGAACATCTCTGATGTCTGATAATGCTGGATAACAATTAATGCAAAACATTCATTTAGAAGCGTTCTGCTTTACTTTTATCCTGCATTGTTCAACCACATGTATGTATGGTAATCACATTGACCTTCGAATTCAAGTGTTGTCGCTTATTGCCTTATTGACTGTATTTAGACATGGGACAGGACTGTTCTATCATATGATAAGTTAGTTCGGAACATGTCAATATGACCTATATTTAGGTTACTGAATAGGAATATTACCGTTCACCTGAATGGTCTTGGATAGTTTGCCTATTTAAGGACCTATTCCAATTCTGTGTTAACTGCCAAAATGAACACCCTAGATTACTAAAAAACTTGTAATAACGCACGTGCTTTACTCTCTGCACGCTATCTGTGAACTCGTGATAACATTAATTTTTCAAACAGTTTGGATCATGATGAGACGCCGCGTAACGTGGCGTTTCATCAAGATCCAAACTGTTTGACACTCTGATCCTGTTTAGAAAATAATTGTTCTATATTTAAAAACAGGATCCAATTGTTGCAGACGAAACAATTAGAATCTACCTAGCATACAAAGATTGGAACTAGTACCCATGTCGCGCATAATGTCACCATACTTAGGCTCCTCGTGGAGTCGCTGACCCTTTGTCCATTTAACTTTAACCTTTTGATATGCTTGAAACCTGTATATTTGGCAAAAAGTGTAGATCCTGATCACAGGGTTCTAACTTTGGCTCTCAATTTTTGTTTAACTTTTATCTTTCTGGATTTCTTATTTAAAAATCCATAAACTCCTATGTCCCTTGAGGCATTTAAAAAAGGAATATTTCATGTGAAACAATAATATATAACTGGGCAATAATGTTTGCACAAATTAAGGTTGGAGCATGCCCTTAAAGCTTATATTTAGACAAGAATAGTATCCTTTACCTGCATGGTCTTGATAAGTTTAGCTACTTCAGCGCCCACCACTCTTGTGTTGGCCGTGGCCTGGGTGTAGGGTATGCCCGAACCACCGCCCCAATCCACGAGAACTAAATTATAGTCCCCGTACTTCAGTAGCTCATTCTTCATGTCCTGAAAACAAGTTTTACCATGTTTAACCCCTCTATTGCCTTACCCCGAGTACAATAGTTAGTTGCAAACAGTTTGGAACCTGATCAGACGCAACGCAACGTGGCGTCTGGTTAGATTCAAACTGTTTGACACTCATAACGATACGATTTTATTCAATTTACCTAAACATTGAAATTTAGAAAAAAGACCCTATTTGCATGTTTAGCCCTTTACCTGATAGCCTATTTCTAGTATTGAAGATATGTGACTACTTAAAGCAGGTTGAAAGTAAAGCAGAATGCGCCCTAAGGCGCATTCTGCTTTACTTTCAGCCTGCTTTAAGCTTTAAGCTATTACCTGCTAGAATAAGGAAAGTATTGAATATGACACATATTAATTACGGTATAATTTGGAACTATTTTCTTCAGCGGATGAATAAAATGCATGCGCTAAAAGTCGCTCCCATAAGGGAAAGGGTTAAAGCTGATGACGTCAAGGCAGCGGATGCAAACGGGTTTAATCGCTAGTTATTACACATAAACGCGTATGGTCTGCAAATTTAATGGGCAGAGTATTGAGCACGAATAGGCTTACAGTTGCAAACAGCTTGAACCCAGTTCAGACACCGCGTATCGCGGAATCTGTTCTGAATTCAAGTTGTTTGTCGCTCGTCATTATGGGGTTTTTTCTCAAAATTTCCCATAATTATGTATTGCAATTTACAGCTTCATAGCGCAGGTAACGAGTGACTCGACATGTGACCCAACTCCACGCGTTTTGACTTGTCCGCTCAAGTTAAAAGATTGTCAACAGTTTGGTAAGAAACCATTTTCTTCGTCTATAAATCGGAAAGAATAAAGTTTGAAGTTTTCCCCAGTGCACTTTAGCAGATAAACCACACTATTTACAACTTAAAAGTATGCATGCGCAGTACTGCTAAGCTCAACATAACTAGAGAGCAGAATGTCCAAGTATCAGCTTTCTGTTTTACATTCAGGCTCTTTGAGGCTGTCATCAGTGTTCATTTATTAATACAATGTTGAATTTCACTGTGTACTCGTCCTCATTTTTGGCGTAAGAAGTATATACTTTTATATTTTTTTCCAAATAACCGCGTTTATGCATTAAACCTCAGTTTCAAACAGTTTTGGTAACATATCAGATACCAGCTAAAGTGCTCCCTCTAAACAACAACACCCATTGGGAGACAAAGATTGTGTGGCGTGTTTGGAGGGAGCTGTTATAGGGAGGGAAAATAAATACCCTTAGTGTGTATTTGCAATTAGTGTAATGCGGAATGGGAGTTTGGTTCAAACTGTTTGTCACTCGTCTTTATGTTACGTTTGTCAAAATGTCCAATACGTAACTTTGAGAAAAACAGCACCCGATAATTGTATAAGCAGGCAGTATTGCAGCAATGAAAGTGTAAAACAAAATTATTTTCTACATTTTATTATCCTGTGGTCAGTTGCGTTAAGTTTTAAATTTAAATTGGTAAAAAATGACGACACATTCTCCCCTCCACCTTGGACGATACTTGTCGTAAAGTGGATTATGAACAGAATCGCTACAATTTATTTTGAAAATCAAAGTACTTGAAAGCACTGATGATTGTTTAAAACCGAATACAGAGGTATAGAGTAAAACAAATACTAAATTCTGAGAGAGCAGTACTTCTTTTTCATTGTATCTGAAAGGAGCATTTGAAACGATTCAAAATAATGTATGTTAGATAACTCGAAACATTGAATAACAATGTAAAGAGTCTGAAAACTGTATTTGGCCTAACCCTGTTTTGTAAATGATTTTTCATGAAACACGTGCATTTTTTTTCAAAAAATTTTGGAGATTATCTATACAAATAACATTAAAACATCGCAGCGAGGCCTTTTTTTAACAGACGCGGAATCTACTGCTGCGGCGATGCCCTCGGTGCCGTTACATTTCAAAGCAGCCTGTCACTTTCCTTGTCCAGACATTATACGTATACAGTGTTCCCTCCCTACAACGGCCCTCCCAACAACGACTCCCTCCTTATAACGACTCTTGCTACTGTTCCCCTAAAACAAGACATTTATATCCAACCTTATCAAGGCTGCAATGACGTCTACTTAAAATTGTCGTCTGCTATTTTTCTAAAAGTTACATTTTTTACCATTTCAGAATAAAACAACTTAATGACGAGTGACAAACAGCTTGAATCCTGATCATACGCCGCGTTACGCGGCGTCTGATCTGGATTCAAGCTGTTTGAAATTTAAGCCAATTTCTCTCCCTACAACGACTCCCTCCGAACAACGCACACATGTTTTGTCTCCCATTCGGTGTCGTTGTAGAGAGGGAACGCTGTACAAGTAAAAATGAAAGTCAATATTATCAATTATTTATGATCAACATATTTACATCAGAGTGTAACGTTTAGTCACAAGACATTTATTTTAAATAGTTTCACTGTTTCTTCTCATACAGTTCTCAAACATAATCGAGTTTCCCTTTTAAAGAACTGATAACAAACTAATATAGTATTGAATGTTGCGTCTTTTAGCAGATGAGGACTGGGTAAACGTTTTGGAAACTCGACGCTGACCATAGAGGATTTCAAAGATTGAAACCATCAAATAAATGTTTGGAAATATTTTGAGGGACTTTAGTATAACACACTTTTGACATCGATTCAAATGGTTTTGCTCTGATAGTATTTAAACAATAAAAATGTTCAAAGTTGTTTACGTTTAACCCAGGGCTGCCATAAGTTGACATGAAAAATCCTAAGATTTCCAAATTTGCATTTTTCAAGTGCGATTTTACGAATCGTACCTTTACCCTATAGCCTTTTTCTTGTTTTTTTGACATGCGACTACTTAAAGCAGGCTGTAAGTAAAGCAGAATGCGCCTTAGGGCGCATTCTGCTTTACTTTCAGCCTGCTTTAAGCTACCATGAACTGGGGAAAAATCCGGAGATTTAGGAAAAATCCGGAGAAATGGCAGCCCTGTTAACCTAAGGGTATTGCATTGCATTATTAAATATCCGATTACGACTAAAGTAACCAACACTAAATACCGGAACTCTCCATTAATACGACAATTTAATTGTAGACACTAGCATTTAAGACAGCATAGGCGGTTAAAGCAAGATAAAAGAAGATCAGAAAGTATCAACACCAGTTTCCATTTTACTTTCATCATGCTTAAACTGCCAGGAGTCGTCAGCAATTCGCCAATTAGCTGCCTTAGCGCGAGTGTGCCGATAGTTTCTAACAGCCTGGAAGTCGGGTAACTCCAAACATTATGAAACTCGAATCGATGGTGTGTGTGTGTTTTAGTCAAATGACGTACAATTATAGTTTGTGAAATTAATGCCGTCATTGCATTGAAAGAGTTAAAATGTACCTAATCGTGTTTCACTGTTTCTTCAATTGTTCTTTAGCTAACTGGAGTAAATGTAGATTTTGTGAAAGAAAGTAGATATTGTTTAAATCAGATGACGTCAAGGGAGTGAATGAGTTAAAATTGTACTGATCGAATTACACTGTTTACAGAAATACGATATACTAGAAGACGTATGGCTGTTCTCAAAACCAAAATAGTCTAATAAGATCCTGGCGCATTCACCGTTATGGTACTGCCTGTTTACTAAGTGTCATTTACATTCATTTCTCAAGACTTCGGGTATTTTGAGCAAATAAACATTGAAAAACGTTTAAGGTTTCGATCCTGATTTTACACAAGGCTTTGTCTTTGATTTATATGAAGGGCAATGTCATGCCTTAGATTAAAGTTATACGTTAACAGCATATATAACAAAAGTGACCTTTAATTGTATAACGTTAAGCATCCAACTACCTAAAACATTGACGACAGTCTTTATTTTGGTCTGTTGAACTAACTGGATTTTATTGTAGGAACTTATCGTCAACGCGTAACCCATTCCTTTTCTTAACCCACGTACACTGGTATTTTCAAACAGTCTTGATCCTGATCAGACGGCGAACCATCTGCGTCTGATCAGGATCCAAGCTGTTCGACAAATATATCATTACTGTTTCACCCAAATTCAATGTGCATATACTCAAACGTTAGGGAACTAAAATAAGTCATTTGTTTAAGTTAAATCCAATGACGTCAAGGCAGTAATATGGAATATACCGAATTGTGTCGAATTACACTGTTTACAGAAATAGGATATACTAGAAACGTGTTTATAGTATATTGTATTTATGTTCTTAAAATCGAACCCTCATGGTGCTACGATACCTTCACAGTCATTGAACTGTCTGCTCAACACCAATAGATCTAGCTTGTATTTATTTTTACATAGTTAACCTTTTACCTCATAGCCTGTTTCTAGTTTTGATGACATGTGACCACTTAAAGCAGGTTACCACATTCTGCTTTACTTTCAATCTGCTTTAAGCTAAAAGCTGCTAGGCTTTTTAAAATATTTGTAATGGTAATTGTTCATGAGGGTACAAACTTGAACTATTTTCTTCAACGGCGGAATAAATTAAATACGCTAAAAGCCGCTTCTATTAGGGGAGGGTTAAATTGTTGGCATATTGACTGAAGAAACATTGGCACGAGTATCAAACAGTTTCGAGAATGAGCTACCATGACCCCAATCCTTTCAATGCAAACCAAATGATTCTCGAATTATTGATACTTTATGCGTAAATGGTCATTTAAATATAATACGTATTTTTGCATGACGTTTTTAAATTTTATATACTTATATTGTTTTACACATAAATAGAAAAAAATGACCCAAACACCGAAAGTATCATTCGGGATGTTTGTTTTACTTCTAGCAAGCTTTAAACAGTCACGTAGCTTAACTCTTTCGCTGCTAAGCTCTATAAAATACATAATTTTATGCAGAATTTAGATCCAGATCAGACGTCGTGCAACGCGGCATCTGATCAGGATCCAAAACGTTTGAACAGTGTTTCTTAAGTTAAAAACGATTGAAATTTTCAATTTGTATAATTAAAAAGAGACGACAAATATAAGCAGACAATAGTATGTCAATAACTGCGTTAGACGGGGTTGTACAGTGGAGAATCTGTTATTCTTTCCCGTTTAAACGCAAACGTACGCAAACGCAAAACACTAAAACGTAGAAAAATACAACTTTTGGACAATTTTGATAATTCATGTTTATCTTGGTGGCAAACAGTTTGGAGCCTGATCAGACGCCGGGTTACCCGGCGTCTGACCTGGCTCCAAACTGTTTGCACTGCAAATAATATTTGTTATCGTAAACGCGTTTATTTGGAAAGAATAACGTTTTCTCCACTGTACGCCATAATTGCAGCGAAAGGGCTAACCCTTTCATGATCAAATTTATCGAGAGTGTCCTTTGCTTCAATATTGTTGTCTGCAATATCGTTCCAAAGTTAGATTTAAGGCAATATGACTGACGAATTTCGAAATGAGTGTCAAATAGTTTGAGTTCGTGTAACGCGTCGTCTGATCAGGACCCAAACTGTTTACAAACGCACTTTATGATGTCATTGAGAGTGAAATGGTTAAACAATGGAACAAACTGTTGGGAAAAATTCACTTAGATACTCACAGCCATCCAGTCAACATGACCATTTTCCAGGAACCCGTGAATGACTACTTTAGTTTGTCTATCGGCACTGAAGTCTGAGTTACGAATACTGTCATAGTCATTGGCCCGGATGTAGTATAACGAGGAGTTGCCAGGGTTACGGCGTGTAAACAACATGAAGCGGGTGTTGATGTGGCTCGGGGACTGTGGCGTGATGCTCAACGGTCGGTACAAACTGGTGAATGCCCCACCCGTGCCAAAACAACCCAAGTCGCCATAACACACGGTCGACCCTGAAATATCATGAAGAATTGAATATAATGGAATATATGTATCTTAAACGTAAATATAGACCATCAGTTTTGACCTAAACTTTGCTTTTAAAAGCATAAAGAAAAAAACGAAAAAAAAACCTTGATATATTCTCATTAATTTCTTCTTATCCTGATGCAAAATTCTAACTGTTGTACAAAAATCGGTTAAAACAAATGTTAGATACCGCTATGAAAGCATTCGCAAATGGTGAGCATTAACATACAATTTTATGACCATAGCATATCTCGAAAGGTTTAACCGGGACATTTTGAATGCGATAAATACTTATAGTACTATTAGTTTATTTTGATACAATTAGTAGAATCCCAGTCTATAGAAGTTTGTATCTACCAGTTTTTGTTTGACTACAACTACTTTTTATTTATATATGTTTTGAAATTAAACATTGAAGCTCAATATTTCTAATTAAAATGAATGTACGTAATTGTCACTAAACATGACCTTACACAATTTATTAAAATAAAGTTGAAGTGGAATAAATGAATGTCATGTATATAATACAAATGGGTGAGGCGTTATTGTTTTCTTTTTCGATTTATTTTCATCTGAGTATCAAACCTTTTAGTCCTTAGTCAGGCGCTGGGTTACCCGCTGTCTGATATGATTCCAAACTATTTGCATGGATATAACTCTTGTAGCTGGGAAAATCCGTCCTCCCAACTGTACGACTCTGCGATTTTGAAATAGTTCTTTCTTTTTGGCGATTTTATTTTCAGTTATTTAAATTATCTAGCCGTTTCAACACGCACCAATACAGATTTCCTTCATTCTGGAAATTGTGCGGTCTTCTAAATGTTACCTGGTTGTCAGTCTGTGTAAGGCCGCCCTGACCGTATTGTGCTAACATGACCAAAGGCAAAGGCTCGCTCAAGTCAAATATACGTGACAGAGTCACTTTTTGATATTTGAAATACAGACAAGTTCGACTTCAGTGAGTTTGTGAAAACGAAGCCGACTGTCCAGGAAAACTTCCTAAAGCCGGACTCCTTTCAATCGGAGGACTAAGTATTACTCGGTCCAAAATATTTGTTCTATAAGTGCTCAAGAAACACTAAACGAAGACATATATAGGGCATACTTCAGGAAAGGACACTATCATTAATTACAGAAAGCGTCTTAGCACTTCAACTAATAGCTTTTTTCTTGCTTTGAATACATGTGATCCCTTAAAGCAGATTGAAAGTAAGGTTACCTTCAGTCTGTTTTAAGCTACAGTCAACTAGAATCTATATATTTGTTTTAGGTACATACAATGGAGAATCTGTTATTCTTTCCCAATAAACGCGTTTACGCTCAAACTATTATTTGCAGTGCAAACAGTTTGCCACCAAGATAAACAAGAATTATCAGAATTGTCCAAAAGTTTCGACTTCTTTCGAATGACCGTTAAACCTCTCTAATTCGGGAACCTCTCTACGCCGAACATTTTGCATAGTCCAGAAGGATTCAGTTTTAGAGATTTCACTGTACGTGCGATAAAAGTAGACAATGTTTTGAAAAACTAGGGCATATTTCATCATTATTGGACTGATATGTCTTATCTGGCTTAGAAAGGAACACGCCTTTATACAGTAACATCTGGCTATTACGACCAATCACAACAATGATCGTTTTCTTTGTTTACAGCACGTGACTGTGTAAAGTAAAATAACAGTAAAGCAGAACATTCCTGTAGAAGCTTTCTGCTTTACTGCCATACTGATTGAATATGTCATCTGTACTTCAAAAATAGCTGAAGTGTATTTATTTTCTGAAGGCTTATTCATTAAAATCCGACTGTTACGGCCAATGTAAACATGTTTTTTTTCATATTCGGAAGTGAACTGCTTAACCCAGTCAATGAGACTATTCCAGTTTCCTATACAATAAAGTCCATGTTGACTAGCAATGATTGTTGTTACTATTAATTGTAAAATGGCAAATAGTGCAGACCCTGATCAGAAGGCTTATGTAGGTCAGGGCTGCCATTTTTCCAAACCTTTCCGAAATCTTTTTATTTTTATCCTAGCAGATGGTAGCTTAAAACAGGCTGAAAGTAAAGCAGAATGTGCCTAAAGGCACATTCTGCCTTACTTTAAACCTGCTTTAAGTAATTACGTTTGAAAAATAGAAAACTTTGAAATCGTAGGATTTTGCAAGATCAACTTATGTCAGCCTTGGTAGGTTCACACTAGTCTGGGCTTACCGTGATGAGATAAGAGTTCTCTATCTAAGTACACTGTTTGTAATGACGACTCAACTCGTCACTAGAACTCATTGGATTAAAACAAGATCAAAATAAAACAAAATTTCACGTAGATAAGGCTTTCAATGGAACGAATAAGAAACGGACTGTATAGAAAGACTAATAAGCCTGGTCATATAGGTATTTGACAGCGGTTTTGTTCAAGAAACTGGCGGACGTGGTCCAGTTGTCGCACACTCTACTACGATGTTGGGGTCAATAGTTCGATCCTCCGCCGAACCCAGTCTTTCGGATGAGACTTTATAAAACCGAGGTCCGATGTATCAGTGCTTTACACTGGGCAGCTAAAAGAACCAGAGAACTCTGTCGATAATAAAGCTAGGGAATCGCGCCCGGATTCTCTGTTACCGCCCCTCCCTCTGGGGCGTACATTTAGTCCAAAGATGGCAGGAACGGACGTGCATAAACCAGCAAACAAACATGTTCAAGAAAAGACATCTAGTTCGTGCCTGATCAGGATCTCCAAACTAATTGACATACCTGGAATGGTTTACATTTTGTGATATGAAATGTGATCGAATATATACATGTAATATGTATACGAAGTGTAACCATGATGAGTCTCAAATAAATAAATATTATTATTATTCTGTACTGGTAATGGTATTTCTTTTGTCAAAATGTCTATAATAAAGATAACAATATTCAAAAGAGGGAATTAAAATACAGTAAAAACTTGATTTTACGAAATCGCGTTAGGTCGAAAATACCCATATTTCAAAGTTAAAACGTGGCTTATGGGTATGTTCGACTTAAGCGAGATCGACTTATCAAACTTAAACTTACAAAATACTGGTAACATTGATTTAAGAGAGTTCGAAGTATCGAGTTTCGACTGTAGTGTTTAATTATAAAATTGTTCTATTCTAATTATTCGACCTCTATGCGCCTTTATAAGGTCGAAATATTAGAATAGAGCAGGTTTGATAAAATTTCTACAATCTAAATTTGAGAAAGAAAGCAAACGGTCATTTTAACCATCTGTACACTGCGGGGGAATTAGTGATTACAATTACCAACAGTTTGAGTAACTCGGCTTTTCACCAGGGTCCCGGATTACGAAATATCGTACGACAAAAACGGTCGTAAATCAAAACTTTTAAATAATCTTATTTCTCATTTCTCCGTCAGGGCTCCCATTTCTCCGGATTTTTCCTAAATCTTCGGATTTTTTCCCCAGTACATGGTAGCTAAAAGCAGGCTGAAAGTAAAGCAGAATGAGCCTTAAGGCGCATTCTGCTTTTCTTTCAACATGCTTTAAGCATCACGTGTCTAAAAAACTAAAAACAGACTATGGGTAAAAGGTATAATTCGGAAGATCGCGCTTGAAAATTTGAACATTTTGAAATCTTAGGATTTTTTTAATCAATTTATGGCAGCCCTTCTCAGTCTAAGATGATTCCAAAGAGATGTCCAAAGACAGGATTAGATAGAGAAATAAATAGTAACGAATAATTTTAGAATCTGACGTACGACAATATTTGTCGTACGAAGTTTCGTAAGACAGGCTATTGGCTCCAAACTGTTTGACACTCTAGGGATATTTCTGCCAAATATGCATACAAACGAATTCAGAGAATCGTTGCAGACGACAAATATTGCAGACGATAGTTACATAGCATTTCGAAGGCTAAGCAGACGTTGTTTTGGCAGTGCAGGGTTTGATTGACCATGAACGAATTTTGACCGAACGAATTTGGTTCCTTATAAGGAAACATCTCTGATAAAGATGGCAAACATTGTCATGTCTTTAACCCTTTCCCATATAGCATATCTCTAGTATTGAACATAGGTGTCCACTTAAAGCAGGCTGAAAGTAAAGCAGAATGCGCCAAAAGCGCATTCTGCTTTACTTTCAGCCTGCTTTAAGCTATCATCTGCTAGAATATAGAAAATATTTTGTATTATACATATTTATGAATGTATAAATTGGAACTATTTTCCTCAGAGCAAGAATAAACTGAATGCGCTAAAAGGTGCTTCTATGGGGGAAAGGGTTAACATAGTTAAGTAAAAGGTTTACCAACATGAAAATCATTGTTAGTTTTGTTCAAACTGCCTTGCTTTTTGCAATTTGTTCATCCAATATGTCATTTCTTTTTTACTTTTATAGATAGTCGAAAATAAAAAACAAAGCAAAATAATTTACACTATCTGCCAGTTATGATTTAAATTATAAACTTTTGCATTGCCTGTATTATCGTCTGATTCACAGTTGTAACTTACTTTTTGTTTCTAAAACTTTATTTTAATACAATTTCAGTTTCAGACACTAAACAGTGTGGGTACCGTCTTACGAAACGCCGTACGACAAAAACGGTCGTAAGTCAAAACTTTAAAATACATCTCACTTCTGATTTCTCCGTCTAATCCTGTCTTGTGACATCTCTTTGGAATCGTCTTTTCAAGATGATTCCACAGAGATGTGCAAAGACAGGATAGGATGGAAAATAAATAGTTATAAATAATTTTAGAATCTGACTTACGTCAATATTGGTCGTACGAAGTTTCGTAAGACAGCTGCGTTTGCCATCGTGGGGTTTCTCTGCGACACAAAATTATACAAATATCGAGCAATATAAAATGACAATAAAATACTGCTAACATTTGTCCGTATGGAACGTCGACACTTTCTTTGTGAAACTGTTCTATCGTACAGTTCATCTTGTTTTATGAAGCCCCTCATATGTTTTAGATGTCCGATTAAATACAAGTGAAAGCTTAAGGCTTGACAGAGGTAAACATAAAGCCCACAAAGCAAGTTTTCTGCTTTACTTTTGTCAAGCATTAAGTAGCATCGTTCCTTCTTTGATTCCATTTTTGAATTCCATATGTTTTCAAACAATGTCCGAAAGATGCAAGATTTACTGAAGTCTTGCATATATTAATACATAAACGATACAAAAAAACATTATTAATATGGAAATGTCAAAAAGAGTAAGAGAAAATAAAATTAACTACTTTTTTGATCGGAAGCTCCAACAGTGACTATTGCAATATATACCAGCACTGCCTTGTCCCACGAAATTCCCATCTCGGCCGAGTAACAGACAAACAACAGACGCGGCCTCAAACTTTCTGTAACTTTCCTTAACCCTTTCCAATTCCAATTTAACCATCTGACTCAACCCTTTCGCATCAAAAATATCGTCAACCAACATTTGCTGTCTGCAGTTTTGTGCCAAATTTAAGTTTTTGAAGATTTGATCGCATAAATGTTATACTACTGGCAAACAGTTCGCAACCTGATTAGACGGCGCGTTACGCGGTGTCTGATCTGGATCCAAAGTGTTTGCAAAGTGTCTTTAGTCGCATATGACGATGAAAGGGCTACAAGATAACATAGCGTCCTTGAATTATGATGGGAAAGGTGGTCCGGTCATAATATCGGCTGCTGTTTTATAAATCTAAAGTTTTCTTCTAGGCATTTTGACTAGAAAAAATATATATGTAATGGCAGTAAGTTCGCAAAATGATCTGAAGCTTAGCAACTCGATGTCTAGTCTAAATTCAAACTATTTGAAAATACTTGTACAGAGGAGAATCTGTTATTCTTTCCCAATAAACGCGTTTACGCTAAAACTATTATTACCACTGCAAACAGTTTGGAGCCAGATCAGACTACATACTGTTTGTCATCAAGGTTAAAATCAACTTTTAGAATTGTGAAAAAGTTGTTATTTTCTGCATTTTAGAACAATGCGTTTGCGTTTCGTTTGCGTTTAAACGGAAAAGAATAACAGATTCTCCACTGTATCATCTGCTTTAGCAGTGAAGGGCTTAGCGCTGATAAAAATTCTATTTATGAAGACACAAGGCAACATGGAACTATGTATAAGAATAAAAAGTTTCATAAAATGTTTGTAAAACGTTTTGTTTAAACAGATATAATGTAGCCAAAACCAGACGTTGAGGCGTTAACTTTGTTAGTGCTAAGCGCGATTTGGCAAGAATTTGCAAACAGTATGGATCCAGATTTGACGTCGCGTAACGCCACAGCTGAACCTCTGACATCTGAACATCGTCAAAAAAGTGGAACATGAAATTTAATTTATCACAATTACCAATATTTATTAGGATGCCGTAGATCTAGAATGCATAATTATAGACATTTCCGAGTTTGTTGTTTTATGGCTGTGGCACCTCAAATAAAAATTTGAGCAAACTGCAAATTTTAAACAAAGTATTTTTAACGGAAGATATATATTACAGTAACCTATATAAAGTGTAATGCTATAGTAGTCGTTTTATATAGATGCACCCGCATATGAAGATTGTTGGCTGTGTAGTCTCTCGTGTCTGAGTATTGGAGCTAAACGCAAAGTCTAGCCAAAGTCAGCGAGGCGCAAAGTATAAACAGTAACATCTCTCTATTACGACCACTTAAACGAGGTGAATTTATTGTATAAGATACAGGTGACAGCTTAAAGCAAGGTGACAGTAAAACACCTATCGTAAACAACTTATATAATAAACACAATATAGCGCTCGTAGTTGGTGGATTTTACTGTATTTTCTTTGGCGTGATCCAAATAGCGAGATTTACTGGATACGGCTATGTGGTTGTGCCGTGTAACACTTTTATTAAAACAAGCATCTCCCTTATCTCAGTCTAATGACATTAAGCAGTAACCTAAATTGGATTTGAGTTAAAAAAAAAAAAAAAAAAAAAAATCCCTATTAATATTTTATACGAATTTTCGATTTTCTACGGAATATTGTTAGGGATATCGCCTATTAATATACTGATTTGAAACGCGAAAGTACAGTGGAGAAAACGTTATTCTTTCCCAATAAACGCGTTTACACTAAAACTATTATTTCCATTGCAAGCAGTTTGGAGCCAGATCAGACGTCGGAGTACCCAAACTGTTTGCCTCTCGTATAAAAATTAACAGTAAGAGTTGTTAAAAAGTCGTAATTTTGTACAATTTATTGTAATGTGTTTGGGTTCGTTTCGTTTGCGTTTAAACGGGAAAGAATAACGTTTTCTCCACTGTACCATGATGAAAACGCGCTATCACGACAGTACGACGGAGTAAACATGACTATAAGACAGTGCGCTGATGATAATGCGATAATACTGTCGTTTTATACACGTCTTATTCATTATTTCGCGTTTTCATCATGGTACTAGTGTGGTAATACCACGTGACTTTGACGTCATAAAAGCTACCATGTCAAGACGTATTTTGCCTCGACTGAACTTTTGAAAGAGCTGTAAGTATTTTATTTTCCATGCAAATGTGACGAGACCCGGCCAATTCGAACGAGAAAGTAGTAAGCTTTGATCGTGTCCACCTTTATCGCGGATTAAATACGGTGTTTTTGATAGATCGATGGAAAACTGGCTGGAGAGCACGCAAAACGAAGGGGTACTGTGTTCAGCGAAACCAGTTTCTCGGTAAAATTCTAGGTTTGCGTATCTGTAAAGGTACATTACCAGCAAAATTAGCTGTTAAATAGAGAAATAATCGAATTGTATGCAACTGGTTCTGGGAAACGCAATAGAAATAGGGAAAATCAGAGATATACGGGAAAGCTACTTCGGGAAGAAAGAATCGAGCAAGGCTACCTTGGGAAGCGGATTCGATGGTCTAATTAACAGACTACTATGCCTATTAAAAGATTGTTTTGACTCCTTAATTATTATTCAAATACATTAGTACCTACCAAAAGATCTTGGACAAACACAGTTAGCTGGATACACAATTGTATATATTGAACGCAAGGCCTATGTAATTAATCTGAATTGAGAGTCAGGCCACGCTAAATTCGGGGCCTGATCCTTGATCCAAACTGTTTTAAACTCGCATAGCCCGACTGGTTACATAGCGCATATTTGAATTACCGAATGTGACATATTGGACGATAAACTGCGATAGAATATCGATTATTTCGGTTTTACCATGAAAAAGTTGATATGTCACCAATCTTGCCTCAAGACGTCATTTACCATTATACTTTATAACGTAATATCACAACCGTGGTTTACTGTAAACTATACCATGGTCAGATTGCTCTGTTTTTATGGTGCCGAAAGAACGTGTCAAGATATAATTGGGGGGAAGGGTCGAATTTAATGTTGTTAGAACTCGTGACCCGACCCCATTTCCTTATGTATATGGAAATAAAATATGTTTAAACTAGATATAATTGATAATACATGTATTGTCAATTTTTCCTTTGATCATGCAAAGTGACTATATCTTAATTTCTACATATAAAACGTCATATGTGAAATGGTGGCTTATTGAGGGACAACTATCGTAATCCGTGATTAGACGACACGCGTAATGCGCTGCGTTTGATCAGGGTTTTAGATTTGTGTTGCCCATGAGCATCTAAAGCTCCATGTTTACTGTTTAACATAAATACCATCATAAACGTGTGAAGATAGCTGACCTGGGATGACACTGTGTGTTCCGCAATATGACACCCTTTCCCATGATGTCAGATATAAAAACATTATCAAAACTAATGCATGTTTGTTTTATTTTCAGAATAATGAGAGCTCTAACATGCGGCCGAAAGATGCTGAATAAAGAGAAAAAGCGGAGAGAACGGAAACGGTCCGCTTATCAGACGTCATGTATAGGATTCAACAAACGTAAAGTAAACTACTTAAATATCTGTGATAATGCCACACATGAAACGACCGGAAAACACCAGACAAGTCACAAACTCCTAGGTTCAAGAGCCCCCTTAAGAGAATGAAAACTACCACGAACAAAATAAATTTAAAAACGCCTTCAAAATCGCAATCACCAAAGAAATTTCGTAGAGCCATATTTTTTTGTCTGAACAAGACCAGAACAAAAAAAGCATCCAAACGCTCAACAATGATGCCAGTGACCGCTGCAATGGTGTGTTCAATGACCTGATTGATTGTTTTCCAATCTCTGAAGGTGACGAAATGCAACATGACATTGCTCAAATGATTGACTTGGTTCCATCGGTCATGGATAATCTATCAAAAGAGGGTCACGCAAAGAACATGCTTCAATTCTTTCAAATGACAAATGATGACAAATTTCCACTTTATGGTTAGAAGTGGTAAAATTGTTTGGTGTGAGAATGCAACAGAAATGAGATCCTCTGAAAGCACTAAGAAGTTTTGGAAATTAGGATATAGGCTGTTCGGAGGGCGATGATAGAGCAAGGGATGTTACTCTGTACAAACAGTATTACTCATATGTATATCTGATATAGACCACACTGTGACGCAGTAAAACAAACATGTGCCTTGTTGATATTTTTTAATTCATTTATGACATAAAATTCTCAGTTGAGTCTGCACTAGTACCCATCCAAGACAAAGAAATCAAATCGTCACCATGAAAACAGAGCAATCTGACCTCGGTATATTTTGCGATCTCGTATCACAGTTGTGATGTGACGTTATAAAATATAATAGTAAATGACGTTTTGAGGCATTTCTTGAATTATGTCCATCCATCAAAGTATCAATATCGGTGATATAACAACTCTTTCATGAAGAAACCGAAATAATCGATGTTCTATCGTTGTATATCGTCCAATATATCACATTGGGTAACATAAATATGCGCCATGTAGCCGGTCGGGCTATGCGAGTTTAGAACAGTTTAGATCGAGGATCAGGCCCAACATTTTACGTTGCCTTACTCAATCCAGGTTGTTTACATATTGGCCTTGCGTATAATACATATAATTTTGTATCCCGCTTAATGTATACTAAAGATTTTTTGGTTGGTACTTAAGTATTTGAATAAAAGTTAAGGAGACAAAGGCAATATTTTAATAGGTAGCCTTGCTCGATTCTTTCTTCCCGAAGTAGTTTTCCCGTATATCTCTGATTTTCCCGATTTCTATTGCGTTTTTCCTGAACCAGTTGAATACAATTCGATTATTTCTCCATTTAACAGCTCAATTTGCTGGTAATGTACCTTTAAAGATACGCAAACCTAGAATTTTACCGAGAAACTGGTTTCGCTGAACACAGAAGCCCTTCGTTTTGCGTGCTCTCCAGCCAGTTTTCCATCGATCTAGCAAAAACACCGTATTTAATCCGCGATAAAGGTGGACAAGATCAAAGCTTACTACTTTCTCGTTCGAATTGGCTGGGTCTCGTCACATTTGCATGGCAAATAAAATACTTACAGCTCTTTCAAAAGTTCAGTCGAGGAAAAAAACGTCTTGACATGGTAGCTTTTATGACGTCAAAGTCACGTGGTATTACCACACTGTGTCAAGTGTCGTATTTAAAGTCAGTATATTAAATGGCGATAGCCTAACGAAATTCCGTACCATTTCGGTACTGTTTTCCATTATGTTGGGTCGATTGGCTTTAAGAACAATTTGATTCATCCACTCGGCTGGTTTTAGAATTGAAAACACTTCCTAGCCCTTTCACTGCGAGGGGCGATCAACTTTGCAAGCAGTGTGGACCTCGTTCAGACGCTGCTTGACACGGCGGCTGCCTAGGATGCATACTGTTCGGCACTTGCTTCATGGTTTCTTCGGTTTAAACTTCGAAAATCAATTGAGCAAACGACAGTTTTATCTGAAGAGAAAATTAAAATTTGGCAATGAAAATATTAAAATACGGTAGATTTCGAATCTCTTCAAAGTTGTTTGACGCGCTATAATCAAATGTTACCTTTGGTCTACCGTAGGATATGCATTTGTCAACTTTGACAAGAAACTAATAGCAATTTGACGATTTTTAACAGTTCTATATATATGTTGAATGACATTTAATGGCCTGTTTCAATAGATAGAAGAAAACGTGTCCTTATTTTCCAACTTGAGATTTCTTCTCACTTCGGACAGTTCAAACTTTTTTATTTCTTATAGCCATCTTCCTTGATGCCAAAATCAAACATCCTGTCGACGAGCCATTCATTATTACGCTTTTTGATTGTGTTTTGAATCGATTTAAGTTATATAAGTATTTGTATCAATCAAATGGCAAGTGGCAGTTTATGCAGCTCCTGTCTGAGATCTCCGGTTTATTTTTGTTCTGCATCTAGCAGTTACCAGCATTTCTTAATTCAAGATTTGTCAACTGTTGTATTTTACATCATTTGCCAGTTTCGCCTCTATTTGAACTTATTTCTGTACATTGACCGTAAAAAAAAGTATCCATTAATCCATTTGTACCCACGATTCCATATATGGGACATAGGCAAACAGTGTAGACTCTGATCAGACGCCGCATTATGCGGCGTCTTATCAGAGTCTACTCTGTTTGCTGATAGGAATTTAATATAAAATGAAATGGAAAGAAAATTTTTGACCAGGCATCCCTTTGATAAAAAAATGGACTAATCCAATATATAAACATGGAAGAATCCACTGGGCGTTAATGGGATAAATGATGTGTTTAGAGATGGCAGTGTGTCGTTAACCCTCATCATGCTGATTTGTCGTCTGCTTCAAATATATCGTCTGCGAAAAATAGTCAAAACTAGTTTAATGCTTGTTTAAACTGAAGTATAGTTTAATATAAGGGACAAATAGTTTGAATCCAAACTATTTGAAAATGTTAGCCAGGTCGCGCCTAGCACGATAATGGTTAAGAATACCTATTAAAACAAACACTGAACATTATCTCTTTCGCTGCCAAATTGTAATCTGACGAGAAATTATTTTCTGCAAGAAATATTGATGATTTTAAGGAGTTTCTAACAGTTTGGATTCTGATCAGACGCTGCGATACTGATCTGGATTAAAAACTGTTTGCAAATAAAAACGTCTGTGCCATTGGCAGTGAAGACGTTGAAAGCGCACAGGGAGACACCTACTTCAAACTACCCCTCCTCCCCCATTCATCGCCTTTGACACCTATAACATGTCGCCATTGCTTTCTGATGTCTAATGACTCATGTTTTGTATTTTTCCACTTTAACCCCTATCATTGCCAGGATACCGTCTGCTTTCAACTTTGTCGACTGCTTTTCTGTGTCAAAATCAGATTTTCGACATTTTTTGGAAAAGAAACGCTCAAGTTGAGTGTCAAACAGTTTGGATTCTGATCAGACGCCGAGTTTCTCGGCGTCTGATCAGGGTCCAAACTTTTTGCAAATACTAGTACACTAGGGGTAAGGGTGTGAACGGGTAAAGATAATATGTGCCGTTATACTCCGTGTAACCCCACACCATTTCTAACATTTTGAAACTTGTTTAGGGGTTTAGCATGTCGCCAGGTTTCACTTTATCGTTGAACGATCTATTCCCACTATTGGTAACACGTCTCGACGAGAACCATCATGTTGGCGACAGCATTCATAAGGGGGCCTTTTTGGCCCCTTTAATGTCTGTTACTGTGTCACTTTCATCACAGACCCCTTGTCACGAATCATCGGTCATTCAATTTATTTAAATGTTTGTTTTGAAACATTTGTAATGTTTCAGCTGATTTCGATCTGACAGAACGATTAATGCGGTTGTGACGAAATTCGCACCGAGGTGACATTAACCATTTTAATAAAATGTTTAAATGAAGCATTCAGAAAACGAGTCTTTGAGCACTCAAGCCAACTTTAAAGACTGAAACGAATTCTAAGCAAAACTGTAAAGTGTTCAAATCTGCAAATACATGACAATTATACAGATAATTATTAAATCAGTAATAATTATCTGACAGTGGTTATAATACCTACTTAAACTCATTAAAAGAAATATCAGTTTAATTGCCAAAAATATTGCAGTTTTATCTCAACAAACTGACAGAGAACCGGTCAGAAAATGCATACAAGTAAAAAGTTAGATCTGCTTATCCAGAAAAACTGTTTTATAGTTTAATCGTTTGGTACAGAACGAACGTAATCAGATACAGTAGAGAATACGTTATTCTTTCCCGTTTAAACGAAACTAAACGCAAACGCAATTCACTAAAATGTAGAAAATAACTATTTTCTGACATTTCTCATAATTTATTTTTGTCTCAGTGGCAAACAGATTGGAGCCTGATCAGACGGATCTGGCTCCAAACTGTTTTCAATGGAATTCATAGTTTTAGCGTAAACGCGTTTATTGAGAAAGAATAACGTTTCTCCACTGTAGATATATACACATATTTCAAGAATAACACTATTTCATTAATTCCTTCACTGCCATGACGCTTTCTGCTCCAATCTGTTTGACACTCGTTTAAAAATCTTTTCAGTCATACTGCCTTATTTTTTTAACTTTGAAATGATATTTCAGACAACAAAATTGAAGCAGACTACAATGAAACGGTGAAGGGGTAAAAACGTCCCGAATGATTTGATCATGAAAGGGTAAATGCGCAAGTCATGTCGTGTTTCTGAATACTGTAAAACTGGTTTTATTCGCGATAATATAATTTTCGCGTTAATTCGCGAATGTGTTGCCTCATGTCTCTAGTTTTGAAAATAGGTGACTTCTTAAAGCAGGTTGAAAGTAAGCAGATGTGCCTTAGGCACATCATGCTTTACTTTCAGCCCTAATACAAAATCGCATTACGCGAAATATTCATGACGCGAAAATTACCTGTCTGCATAGTGGGAGGATTCAACTGCAAGCATATTGTTTGCTTCAAACGGAAAGCGTTAAAACGTTAACAAGTTTTGGGATCAAATGAAAATGTCTAAGCAGATTGTATGCTAGTTATCCCTTTACCCTATAAACTGTTTCTTGTTTTGAAGACAGATGACCACTTAAAGCAGGTTAAAAATTAAAGTAGAGTGTGCATGAAGACGCGTTTTGCTATACTTTCAGCCTGCCTTAAGCTACCATCTGCTAGGATATAGAAAACTTATTTTTTATGGCACATATTCTTGTCGGTATGAAGTGAATTGTTTACTTCAGTGGAGAAATAAATAAAATGCGTTAAAAGACATGCCTAGGGAGCAAAATTATATTCAGGTGTTAGCAAATAGTACATAACTCCCTCGCAACAACGGCCCTCCAAAAAACGACTCCCTCCTTACAAAAACGCTTGCCGCTGTTCCCAAGACAATTATGTCTAACGCTTTCACTGCTGAAATATCGTCTGCTGTTTTTTCTTACATAATGGACATTTGACAGAAAATACCCATAATGACGAGTGGCAAAAAGTTTGAATCCAGCCAGCGTAACGCGGCGTCTGATCTGGATTCAAGCTGATTGCAAATGTAACCCATTTCCCTCCCTATAATAACTCCCTCCAAACAACACATACAACATGTGTGTCCCATTGGGTGCCGTTGCAGAGAGGGGTCATGGTATTCAGGAATCAAACATTAAACGTTTCCAATCAAGTTAAGATTACAGTGTTTAATGTTTATTTGTTTGAAAGGTTAGCATTTAGAACAAATATTAATTGTAGCATGGTCAGTTTTATTAGATTTTGTTTTTCACACCACCATTAAAACGAGGTTGAAATGTTGAAAACTTGAATGTAATGAGTATTTCATTTTCGATATACATGTACAATAATTTGAATCTTTATTGATCGTAATTGTATAAGGTCCACTACCGTGGACAGCCAGCATTAACATTATACAAATATAAAATGCATACAAATAGGTAGGTCCCATGTATTGACAAATAAAACCACAAATTAATAGAGTATAAGAAGAAGTAGAAGGAAAGGATTACTGTCAAGCTACAAATCCATACGGAAAACCCCAAGGCTGCTGTTAATCCAAATCAACCTGTTGGGTCTATAAAAGAGGATATTGACCGACAATGTAGACTCTGTGTACGCATAGTTCTGCTGTATGAAGTCTTTAGATCAACATTGTATATATTTAATGAGATATTCCAGCAAGAACACAGGGACAGTTCATTGTAATATCCAGGCATAAATGAGAAAAAAATGAACTTAAGCATTTTGTACCATGCAAATACCATTTGCAAATTTTATTATCTTAACTCTTTGAACTCTAGTCACGCATAAATGCGTCATTTGCTAACAGTGTACCTGTGGGGAGTACACTTGTCATATGCAAACAGTGTAGACCATGATCAGAGGGCTCCATAAGGAGCCCTCTGATCAAGGTCTGCACTGATTGTCATTTTGACATAAATTGTAAAAATCAACCCTAAAATGTCAAAAATGGACTAGACTCAATTGAAAACTAGAATTGTCCATTTGAGGTTTCAGGGAGGAAAGGGTTAAATGAATCTCAGGCTTGGTTGCCCTTTATTTCTTTTATTAGGTTCTATCAGATTTTTTCGAAAATGTATAAGATGCTTTATGTTTTGGAAATTTGGCCTATAATCAGGGTTGAAACTTGAAACACTCGTGTTTCTGTTTCTTTAATCGAATGCTATAATAGAAAAATGAAGGAAGGGGTAATGTCGTCCTTTCACCGCATAAAATTGACATCGCAAACAATTTGGTATCCAAATAAGTCACATTACCTTAAATCTAAACTTGAAATGATCTTTCAAACAATACTTTTGAAGAAGACGATAATATGGCGACGAAGGGGTAAAAACCTTGCGATCAATTTGGAACTGAAAGGTCTAAAGACAGTGACCAAGGGGTTAAGATTGTCAGGGTGTGTGACTCATTAATTGGGCGCGTGCCGACTTGTCTAGTTTGGCTGTCAGTTAATTGTTTCCATGTCAATGTTTTCGATAAAAGGTTAAATGAACTTTTTGTTGTTCTTTTTGGTGGATGATTAGCGAGAGCCCCATTGACTATTGAAAACTGGGCCCTTTGAACTGATCAATAGGTGTAAATGAACGTTAGACCCTTTCCTGCCAGTCTATCGTCTGCTAAATAATGGTCGTCGGTTTTTATTTATCAAAATTTAGAATGTTAATATTTTGACCGAAGAAACATCGGTATTAGCGTCAAATAGTTTGAATCATGAACAGACGCTGAGTAAATGTGCGTCTGATCTAGTTCCGAACTGTTTGCATGTACAGGCGTAGTCGAGTTTGGGAGTGAAGGGGCTAAGATAAAAGCCCTAAAGTTATTTGTACCCACTCGACCCTTTTTTGACACACATACTGATTGTTAGATAACCGAAATTAGCCCTTAAACCAATTCACTGCCTTACATCGAGTAAAATATTCATTTCAATTTTTCTTTAGTCAAAATAACTAATCTTTAAATTTAAGGAATAACAGCAGAGAACAGTTTATTAAAATGGATGACGTCATGGAAGTAAAGGGTTTAACATGCTGTGATATTTTATGTTTAGGAATGTCGTCTGAAATATTTCCAAACAACATTTTCTTGCCTTTTAATTCGTACAATCATTTTGAATATTTAATGTAAGAAACCTAGTTACGAGTGACACACATTTTGAATCCTGATTAAGCGGAGTCTGATCGAGGCCCAAAATATGTGCTAGTGAAAAGCTAGTCGTGATTCGATGACTCAATGGATCCTAATTTGATACCGAGCTACTCTGTACATCCAGATTCTAAATTTTGTTACAGTCACAAATATACGCTATAAACTGTTAGCATGCCTAAATCGGCGACTAAAACAATGATTATCTGTGCAAACAGTTTGGGTCTTGAAGAGACGCTGCATAACACAGCGTCTCATCATGACCCGAAATTGTTTACTACTCTGGCCCTAATTCCAATCATTTTTGAAAAATCTTCTTCTTTTTTTTTTGAAAAGTAGACAATTGTTGCAGACGAAAGCAATTACCCAGCATGCAAAGAGGTAACAAGAGATGGGTTAACTCAGCTGAGCGTAGATAATATCATATAAAGGCACTTGGAATTTAGAGATTCCAGATTAGGTTCGGTGTAATCTGGAAACTGTTCTAGATCACATCTGCATGAAGTTTGGACTTGACCGTCCTTCCAATATCGAGTAAATTCGTGTTTGTTCGGTTCCAAAACCATTGAACACATTTAGCTATGTTGCTTTCCTTTTAAAATGCATTTTATAGTTTTTAAAATATTTGCAAATGATTAGCCAGAAGTATTGATAGAACCGTAGATTTACAATGGATATATTCAGACAGCGTCGCATGCCTATTTAAAAGAAGGTGACTTGTAGATGCATATCTCTTCGAGATAACCGGTCACCAATATTCAAACCATTTCTGCTTTAATTCATCTAGAGTAAGAAAGTCGAAAAGGCGTTAAGTCATGACGCACGGTTAGATAGTTCATCAAAACACCAAACAAATTCATGACATAGCATATATGACTCATTGTCGTCAGGCGGACATCAGACAAATAAAGCATTCAGATCGATGTAGCTTGGACTAAAATTATATAAAGCATAATACATATACCATCACTTTTGATAGATAAAACCTTGGCAACGATAGACTGCAATATTGACACAGCATATGAATAAATTAAAGAACAGTATCTACTTTCATTGTTCGATACTAATGTCTAAATAGTGAATTGCAAACCCAAGATACCAACGTTTGGACATCTCCATTGACACTAAAACCTAACACAAATTGGCTTTGTTCTTGGTTTATCCTAGCTTCAATTGTCCCTTTCAATGGGCCCAGATACAGTATAGCCTGGAACACCCAAACTCGAACTTCTCCTTATTTTTCAGTTGAAATTCGCTACCTTGAACTCCCTTTTAGTGAAAATACGCTTAAACTATGAAATACGAGTAGGTTTTTACTTAACACTCTACCCATAGCCTGTTTTTAGTTTTTGAAGGCAGGGAGTCACTTAGATAAGGTTCAAAGTAAAAGTAAAAATAATCGGAGAGGACTCACATAGTTTGTTGTCCAATCCTTTTCTCTGAATAAAATATTGTTTAAAGTACTAAAGTAAAACTAGATGCGCCTTAAGGCCCATTCTGGTCTATTTTCAGTCTGCTTTAAGCTACCATCTGCTATGATGTAGGATATGTTTTTTTGGGACATGTTCATGGCTGAATATACTGCAACTAATTTCTTCAATGGAGGAATAAAATAAATGAGCAAAAGGGCACTTCAATGGGGGAAAGGGATATAGGCGTCTGAGGTATCGACACCCTGCTTCCATATCGTGCATAATTATTTGTACGCAATTCGTCATTAACAGTGGTGGACATTACACATTCCCGTTTCAACGAAACCAAACGAAAACTCAATAAAAAATCTTAGAAACATGACAAGTTCGTTGAACAGATTTATTAAAATCAGAATGAACAATTCGGAGCCTGGTCAGACGCTGTGTTACTCGATGTCTGTTATGGTTCAACTGTTAGCAATGGACTTGCGGTATTGGCATGGTCTTTTAAACCCCTTCACTGCCTTATCCCGAGTACAATAGCTATTTGAAAACAATTTGGATTCTGATCAGACGCCGCGTAACGCGGCGTTTGATCAGGAATCAAACTGTTTGGCACTCTTTTGATATTTCTGATGTCAATATACGTGGAATCTAAATTTGTGAAATAACAGCAGACGTAACTGTAAGCAGGTGACGTCATGGCAGTGTATGGGATGATTAAAGTACCACCACTGAAATAAATGTTTCAATCACCTTTGAAATGATCGAAACTTCAAAACGTTACTTTGAAATTATCTTGAAATCTACATTGACGATTTTCATGTATGATACATCATTAAAAGGTCCACATCTTACGGATTTGAAGATGTATCGCTACCACGCAGCCAATACACTATTATAAATGATCTGAAATGTGTGATAATAGCATCGTATGTTTTAATGTGCTAACGTAAATGTTTGTCTGATGTTATGTAAAAAATTAGAAGAAAACAAATTAACAGGCATTGAACTGGGCTTTGAATATCGATACTCTTAAAAGCAATGGAGAGAAATTCCCGACTTATTGTTATTATTTTAATATTATACCAGATTTATATAGCGCTCTTTTCACACAGCTCAAACGCGCTTCATATGACATTACATAAATGTACCTACAAAGCGAAAAAAGACAAATAACTACATTTAGATCTAAAAAAAACCATAAAACCTTATGGATTATTCCGAACAAGGGAAATTCTTTCAATGTAATTACCAAGATTTAAAAAAAACTAATTAATTACGAAATAAATATATACAATAATTTTCTACTCGCATATTCAAAAAGTTTTTACTTACAATGACAGTTTCGGCACTCCATTGGAGTGCCTTCTTCAGACCGTTGGTGACGTCATGAGTTTTGTTTACTACTGGGCATTTTTCCCGTAGTAAACAGCGGCCGGTAGATGGGGCTCATTAGATATCCCCCTCGTCCCTGTTCATGACTCTGTCCTCCTGTACAATGCATAACGATTCTCTTAACCTCCTCAGGGATGTGTTATTCTCTTTGTCTATCACTTTTACACCCTCCCAGTCTATAAATTGTACAGGAGGACAGAATCATGAACAGGGACGAGGGGGGATATCTAATGAGCCCCATCTACCGGCCGCTGTTTACTACGGGAAAAATGCCCAGTAGTAAACAAAACTCATGACATCACCAACGGTCAAGTTCACAGTCTGAAGAAGGCACTCCAATGGAGTGCCGAAACTGTCATTGTAAGTAAAAACTTTTTGGATATGCGAGTAGAAAATTATTGTATAAGTTAACATAAGCTATCCTGATGAATTTCTTTCGTGAAATAAATATAGTCTAAATAGATCTATATTTTATACTTCTATTAATACAATGTATATATAAAAAAATCGCTATTGTACCATTAAATGCATTAAATGTGTGCTTTAAGTAGGTCAATGCAATTATCTTATAGACCATTCAATGTTTAGTGTTGTTGATGTTTAACTGCTGTATAAACTGATGTGAGTATTAAAACAGGTATGGAACCTTTTCTTAGCCAAAGGATATACATACATGGTTAATTTCAGTAGCAAACGTGGCCAGTGCATTTGACTGACCCAGAGTGCTTTCTATTTTGCACAATGAAGATAGGGTAAGATGTCGTCGTAATGATCATTACCAGTATTTCATTATATAAACACTTCCTGCAATGTATGTCTGACAAAGATGAACGGAAATTAGATTCAGGATGTTCGATGTATTCTTATTATGCTGCAATAATCCCATTTTGTACTTAGTTTGAAAAATTCCGAAGAATTTGATACTAGTCACAGAGTTTCAACGTGTATTGTTACCAACAAAAAACCATGCCTCATTTAAGATAGATTACCAAAACGTGTTGTTTCCAGAAGCAAAGGTTCAAAGGGACATTTTATGATTGAAGAAAACTCGCATGTTTTAAACAATAATTTAGCTTACAAAATGCGTGTAAAAACAGCAATAATATAGAATATAATTAATTTATAACAGACACATTGATATGTCGGTCTTCTGAACTAACCTACGGTTACTAAGCTGGAGTAAGCGATGTGCGAATTGTAATGCATTGTTACAAACAGTTTGGATCCATATCAGATATTTCAACAAAGAAATTCCAAATGATTCTTCTATGACAATTTCTGAAGCCGATCTAGTCTTTGGACAAATATTGCGTAGTGTGGCTAAGGTTAAAATGTTAACTCTTTCCTCCCTGAAACTTTAAATGGACAATTCCAGTTTCCATTTTAGTCTAGTCCATTTCTGACTTTTAAGGATTGTTTTTGTCAATGTTTGGCTTTATGACAAACAGTGAAGACCCTGATCAGAGGGCTCCTTTCGGAGCCCTCTGATCTGGGTCTTCACTGTTTGCACAGGACAAGGTTACTATTCACAGGTACACTGTTTGAAAAGGACGCCTATATGCGGGACTAGGGTGCAAAGGGTTAATTAAGCCAAGGTCAACAATACTGACATTTGCCAACAGTTTGAATTAACTCGGTATTTGCTCAGGATCTACTCTGTTTGACACCTTTGTTGACATTATCAGTCAAATGTAAAATGATTAATGTAAATAGGATGAAATTAACGACACGTTTTAAGCATTCAATACCATAGAAGTGAAAATGTTAATTGTTCAAAGCCACATGTTCTTTCAGATATGATCATAAACAACCGATATTGTCTCAAACAGTGATTCTTTAAATAAGTGTAGGCACAACAAAAGACAAGTGACTATTTAATGCGAGGCTAAGATTAAACATAAAGCTCACAGACGAGCTTTTTCTGGTAATTTTGCCCTGCATTAAGCTAGCATAATGTATGTATTAAAGAATGCGTATTTATACTTTTGCTGAGTTTCAGCTAGAAGAAGGTGTGACTGTACATCTGGCAAGTGATTGATACCAATACCTCTGCATGGGCCAAAATTAAGTGTTCTATTACGCCGTATTTTGTCAACACACCCTGTTACAATATAGGGGATCCGTAAACTAACCGCACAAATTGTTACAAAGATGATAAGTGATTTGTACTTGCGTATGAATTGTTAATTTAGGTATACTGTTACGAAATGCCACGAACAGTCAAAATCATTTCAAGAGATTACTCACACTGACTCTAATTTTCATTATTTAGAAACTCGTAAGCATAACATAGGATAAACATAATGCAGACAGCTCCTACTGCGGAGACTTTAAGGATTACTTATGTTCTGTAATTAAGTAGAATCTTAAACATGTATATAAATATTTCACTGTTTCTCTACATAATGGTCACTTGGCACAAGTTTGATAGTGTTATGAGCTAATGTTACACTGCCGTGAGCTCACACATTCTAGTAAATGTTGCCCAAGTTCAGGGTTACAAAGTACATACAACTCAGAAGCAATGGTTTTATCCGGTACTCCTTGTAATTATAAACACCCTAACCGAATGAATGAATGAATGACGACTTTATTAACGTATTACCCCTATAGCATGTTCCTAAAGTTTGAGAAAGGTTGAAGCAGGTTGAAAGTAAAGCAGAACACTTTCATCCTACTTTAAGCTACAATCTGACCGGATGAAGAAAATATTTCTATGATGAATTGTATGACTGTATGATTGTATGGAAATTTGCTTAGAAGAGGAATACATTAAAGGCACAGAAATGCGTATTTATGGGGTAATGGATTTAACAATTGAGACTCAATTAGTCAAGTTGAGGATGTATGAACTGTATATATATTAGTCAAGTTGAGGATGTATGAACTGTATATATATAGTGAGCATGAATTGCAACAATACAAAGGAGGTAATCATTAAAGTCAACATACTCATTATCAAGCAACTAAATTTAGGATGAATGTTCAATACATCTTCAGGTAAAACGACATATCATAACCTACCCAAAATTTGACAGTTGAGCCTCCTGAAAACAAGATGTATGATCTCCTTTAAATGTTACATCTTTTTCTGTAAAGTGTATGTTTACTTTTCTTTTTCACAGTAATAAATTGTTAACTGACAAATATATTTATTCTAAGATATCTTATCTTAAATGTCTGGCGCTAGAATAAACTCTTAATATTGACACATGGAAATGTATTTAGTCATTTTGTCTAACATCTAGCTTTGTTAAAGAGTAAACACCATATACAGGGTGCATTAGTCCAGGAGAGGTTGATTTTGAATAATCGACTGAGCGACGCTAATGTGAGTTGGGAGAAAATTGCAAACACCTACTGGTCAATCTTTACCCTTCTCCTACCTATAGCGCCTATTAACATTTTTTAAAAAAAAAAGTTTGCTTTAGAAAGAATGATACATATAGGACCCAAACTAGTTGACCCTGTGTTAAAGTTTCTTTAGCTAAGATGGCTTTGAATTGAAACCTTAAAAAACAAGTGCAGACGACAACTGTGAAATGTACGATATTGTAGAAGGTGAAGGGTTAAGCATTAACCGTGTCGTTAAATTGAATAATAATTACAAAATTCAATTTGGAAAAAAGATTACATATAGCAATTCTAAAACACGCGATTTCACATCAGACTCGGTTAACTTAAAATTGTGCCCCAGTAATTTATATGGAAGTCATATTAAGCATTGATCAACATATAAGTTAATAACGTTAATGAAATGTAAACACTTTTACTATCTGCCAGTTCTTTACTGGGGACATTTAGTATATCTGTTCAGCGAATTTGTATAAGACATTGTTACCATTAAGGTGGGTCCACGATAAGACCCCCAGTGGCAATGATCATAGAGTAGATAAAATACCCGTGGCGAAACAATGCACTCGGTATAGACATTTGGAGACAATCTTCATAGGTTAAGTGAACTTTACCACACTAGAAAAAAGTTCATAAGAGGCCCGAACTATCGTTTTCATATTATAGTTCAGAGTTAAAATGGGTTAAACTCTTTCGGGGTTGATAGATTTCTGTTCTTTTCTCATCCTGCCTTAACCCATTAATTTCTAGTGACGCTTATATGCTTCATTTGTAAACAGCTCACTTGTGAAAAGTACACTTGACGTTTGCAAACAGTATACACCCTGAACATAGGACTCCAATGGGAGCCATCTTATCAGTGTATGCATTGTTGAGAAAGATGGATTATACTTGCATGTTATGGGAAACTTGACTTGTCCATTTAAAGTTTCAGGGGTCAATGTGTTAAATCAGTCTGAAGTTGAAACAAATACTTTCAGAAGAGAGATTTCTGTTTAACATTTCCTACACATAGTTATAAAAAACGGGTAGAAACATAAAAATACACTTCAATGACTAATAGGTAATTGCTGACAACATTAGGTGTCTTTGTTGGAATATGTTAAAGCAAGATTGGAAAAAGCTCAAGTGACGTCTCGTCTCTTCATGACTATAGGTTTTAATGTTTTGTCAGAACCTGAACTGCCATAACGACTTCAAAAGTAATACAAATTTATAATGCCAAAGACAAATGGTTGGTTAAAGCAGAATGAAAGCAAATCACGTCGGCTTTTTGAATACCCTATTGCTTTCGAACACTGAAGCTTAAATAACATGGTACAAGCTTGTTCTGATTTCTGCAACAGTCTGGAAATGCTAATATTTCCCGTTCAAACGAAGTTAATCGTAAACGCAAAACATTACTATTTGTTGGAAATGGCAGGTTATTGAAATGTGGACGATTCATTAAAATATAAATGACAAACAGTTTGGAGCCTATTCAGACGCCGAGTGACTTGACTTCTGATCTGATTTCGACAGAGTTTGCACTAGTCATGAATGTTCAGCAATTTGTTTTGAATTGGGAAAGAAAACTGTATATAGCTGACGTTATCAAGGGGCCTCTTTGTTTTCAAAAGAACAAACATTAACAGACGGGTCAGTGGCTAGTTCTCCGTGGTTTAATGGTCAACAAAAGAAGTAACACTTTTTTCACATATATTGCCACAAGATCCTCTAAAAGTAACCAAATCTAGTCTTTCCCCTAGTAGAGTATCAAGTTTTACTCGGCAGGAGGTAGTTTTAACAGTTTCATTTTTGAACTACGTGGGGTGTAAACATATAGGCGAAGGTATGTAATGATTTCTAAAACAATTGAGTATATTAATTATCATGGGTGTCATCTAACAGGGTGGCACAAGAGCAAACCGCGTTAGAGTGTAGAGTGTCTGTTAACCTTCTTCACGCTGAGGGCGAAATTGTAATAACTTTGGCAAACAGTTTGGATCCAGATAAGACGCCGATGACATCGGCGTTTTATCTGGATCCAAACTGTTTGACACTCTTAGTATATTTTATGAAAGAATATGAAAAAAATCACATTTTAGGAGTATTGCAGACGACATATCTTGCAGACGACAATTACACAGCGTGCAGAAGGTGAATGACTGAGATACCAGCCTAATGACCGGTGATTCTCGCTCCTGCTGAGAAAGTCCGACAGAGTATAGCCAGCCTCTCCCTGTTTGTCCTTAATTCACGAAAGAGTAATTAACCATTTTGTCATCAAAGGCGATCACAGTCAACTTTGCCAACAATCAGGATACAGATCAGACGCCATGTAACCACGTCTTAATAGGATCATAACTGTTTTGCTCGTTTACCGATATTTTATTGGTCAGTCTACATTTAATCTTGGCTTGTAATAATGGTTCAGGCAAAATTTTAATTTTAACGCTGGGTGGCATAATGGTGGCAAATGGGTTAAAGCAGAATATAAACGTCGGCGATGAAAGGGTTATTATAGGGATTGAAAGACAGAACTGTCTTCCATACTGAAACTGAATGCCTGTAATGCAGAAAACTATATTATACAATAATATATAATAAAACTATATTATACAACTACATTTTCGTTTATTCTTACAACGTTTAGATCTATTAGCAAAGAAGGTTTTCAAAGAGATTCGCATTAGAGTGAGCTACTATTTGTTGTTAACTGGCTCTATTTGTATATTCTTTAGTGACCTTTGTCATGTATGGAAAAGTGGATCTTCTAAAAGAAATTTCATTTTTCATTAGGTTAGATTATCCACATGCTAAGATATAGTTCGTATGCAATATGAATGTTCTAAGCAATATGAATGTTTCAAACAAAATGAAACGTGAATGCTTAGGCAGGGTTGCGATAACTAATGACATACTTTAAAAGACAATTTGTCTTAAATGCTAAAATCAAACTATGAACGAAAATGTTGTTTTTCGTTGGTTGATAATGAATGTTTGCAGCATGACTATTAGAAATATCCTTTTATCATCAATGAATAGACGAGTTTGGTTTCAAATTTAGAAATCTAAATTGTTTTAAAATTTAACACGCTTGTATAATTTAAACTGTAAAATCTGGGACAATATAATAGACACACAGATATAAACAGACAGGAAGAGAGACAGAGATACAGAGACAGAGACAGGGAACGACAATTCCTCTTCAAGTTCCCATTTAAAAGAGCATCATCGGTGAAAACCCAGTCTTATGAGGACTCTGTATCTTTGATCATTTTAATAAGCTTTTAGAGGAGTTCTTGGTTAATTATTCAGTCACAAAAGGGTCAAAAATGGGTTTAATAGCAAATATAAAAGCAAAGAGTTGAATTATTATACAATGTATGTATAAAAACTAGTTCCCGAGGATATTGTTTAACCTGTTCATTGCAATGACGTCGTCAATTTTAAAACATTGTCGTTTGCGTTTATTTATCAACTTAATTTGAGGTATCTTGACTTAAGAAAGTATTGAAATAAGTGTAAAAAATGTGTTGATCCTTATTAGACGCCGCGTCCGGTCAGGATCCAAACTGTTTGCAAATAACTATTGTACTCGGGTAAAGGCAGTGTAGGTTAACATTAGCGAATTTGGCTTTTCAAGTATTTACGGGAGAAAGAACTTGCTTATACACTTATATAAAACAATGCTGCTCTGAGTAGAAACTTTATATGCTATAAAGTCTAGACGGACATATACAGGGGATATATGGGCTATTCTTTCTCAATAAAATCTTTCGTATGCCAGAAACTATCATGTCAAATACTAACATTTATCAGCGTCCAATCTCTTATTACAAACAGAAACTGAAATGTTCTGAATTTAACATTTGTTTTACTTGTCGACTAGTTTAATCGTGAGAATAGGCAGCGTTTTCGTCATGGTACATGTACATCAAGGGAAATAAGGACAGGGAAAGCAATTCATCTAATATTTTGCACGCTTTGTAATGTCGCCTGTAAGAATTCTCATAATTGATTAATCTGTATTTTCTTTCATAAATATCGGTAGCTTTACGAACAGTTAAATCTAAATGAGACGCCGAGTTACTTCTGGGTTTAACCCTTTACCTGATAGTTTTTTTTCTAGTATTGAAGATAGGTGACTTCTTAAAGCAGGTTGAAAGTAAAGCAGAATGTACCTTAGGGCACATTCTGTTTGACTTTCAGCCTGCTTTAAGCTACCATCGGCTTGATTATAGAAAATATTTCTTTTAAAACATATCCATAACTGTACAAATTGGAACTACTTTATACGACGGAGGAATAGAATAAATGCGCTAAAAGGCGCTTCTATGGGGGGAAGGGTTAAACTGTTTGCAACACGTATCACAAATTGACTCGTAACGTGCAGAAGGTTAGATTTTGCTTACATAAGGAAAGGGAGATGTTCGATAACAAATATCATGTATATTTCATGTTCATTTTATTTAAATTATATATATTCATTTACGAATATAAATCAAACATGGTGAAAAATACAAAAAAACATAAATTACATGTAGATCTATGTAATGACAATAAAATGCAATAGTTATAAAACTCTTTCTAGTCTATACAGTAAAGCCTCTCCATTACGACCACTGAAATATATTACATGCATAGTTATTTGATGTCAAAGGCAGGTGAATGCTTAAAGCAAGGTGAACATGAAACAGAGCGCTCCTAAAGGAGTGTTTTGTTTTATTTTAAACTTGCTTTAAGCTGCAATCTGTCTTTCTTTCAATCAATTATCCATCTTTTTTAATGTCGTAATAGAGAGGTTTTACTTTATTTGGTATTTTAAGTCTCATTTAACCATTACCACGCTATGTAATTGACGTCTGCAAAAACGTGATGTCTGCAACAATTCTCAGTATTAATTTATCTGAATTCTGTATCAGAAAATATCGTCAGAATTGTCAAATAGATTGAATCCAGATGGGACACAGAATTACTCGGCGTCTCATTTGAATCCAAACTGTTTTCAACAGATACCACGAATTCACCCGTAGCGTACAGATGGTAAAAAAGTCTTGCAATAATTGCCATTTAACCAATTAAATATGACAGCACAATCTCTTTGCGATCATACAGCATATGAAGTGGATGCTTCAATATTCTATAAACAGCTTCAATTTTCGACAAGCTGTATGTTTTTGTACTTGCAAGTGAAAAAGCATTTTCACTGTTGTCGGCTGGATTACTGGAAATGTCCCTAAGCTCGTGAAATTTTATTTCTCGTGCGATTTAAACTGGCATTGGTTAATAATATGCAGTATTAGATTTAAATAGCTTATGGTATAAACCAATATAAGCAATGGTAAAAAGTAAATCAGAACAAACTTTAACAATGATTCAAGCAATAGGTGTTATTAGAACAAAACTCTTTGCTTGAGGAAAGACAATTTCTTGTATAGAAATATATTGCCAACTGCTGCATTGTAAATAACCCATTTCCTGATCAATTGCCATCTGATTGTATTATTTTATTTCTCAAATTTAGATCTGAGTATATTGGCACGAGTATCAAACAGCTTAGATCAGACGCCGAGTTACTGGGTGTCTGGTCTGAACCAAACCGTTTGCAAATACAATTGCACTCGTTGTTAAGGCAATGATTGTGTATTAAAGAAAATGCACAAGAAGACATTCGAGTGAACAGATACGAGTAGTTGCATTTTGTCAAGATGAAATATAAGCATTAAATATAGTGACACTATGATAGTATCCAACTATCCATCGTAAAGAATAGTTCACCCCATCACATGCCATCATACATTTATTTGCAAAAACAGTTTTGATACAGACCAGACGTTGTGTAACACATCTAATAAATATCAAAATTGTTTGACATCCGTAATGATGTTTCTGCAGTCCAAATAGTTGAGATCTCTTTTGATCCCATTTGGAAAACGACATGGTTTTAAGCATGTCTGGGTTGAGAGATTGAAGTATTGTTTTCCGTTTGACTAAACGGTGTTCATATATTGGAAAGGTTATACTAAATACAGTCAAACATGATTTTAAAGCGCTCATATTTTTTAGGAAACACAGAGCTGTTAAATAATATGTAACTACTCAAAGCATGACAAAAGTAAACCAAGAGGCTCCTAAATGAGTTTTTTGTTTTACTTTTGTTCTGCATTCAGTTGCTACCTATCCTAAAAACCAAAAACCAATAATTTATTTAATCCTCTAGCTATGACCGTTTAACACAAGTTTGACTGTTGTTCAAAATGTTGGATTAACTGTCATTGTAGTCCACTGGTCTTTCCTGGGTAAAATGGGAAAACGGGAAAGAGGAATACATGACTGGTTTCGATCGTGCTGACTGTGGCGCTACTGCGGCGTACGGATGAAGATTTGTAGGTGGAAGTCCGGATAATACTCTGTGATAGGACATTGGGAAAAGAGTTCTCTGGGGACCGGAAACACTGCCTATCGTGTACCGCAGTGTGCTCAGGCTATGAGCCGACGAGAGTCCAGAAACACTTGTTGGTGTAAATGCAGATTTAAATGAACTGTCTTGTGAATTTGACATAAAC
The DNA here is from genome assembly GCA_922989275.2 of Gari tellinella. NCBI lineage: Eukaryota > Metazoa > Mollusca > Bivalvia > Cardiida > Psammobiidae > Gari > Gari tellinella. The sequence continues at coordinate 11,733,685 of OV277859.1, read as the reverse complement.
ACGGAAGGCACAAATGGCTGACAGTCTGAGCTTGGTGGCTTGGGCGAGTGAGACCCAGAGGAGTTAAGAATTTGATCGATAGCTTGAACAACATCCCCATGGCAGCCGTGTAGAATCAACTGAATAATGTTCCGTTTTAAGTGTGGAAATATTCTCATTAACATGTCCATTGATTTTGCAAACGTTTCCGGTATGTCTTCGTTGTGGCTCGGCGGGAAGGCATCCGGGACTGGAGAGCCGGTAGAGGAAGGGCAGCGTGGTGACAGTGAACCCCGGCTGTCTGGGGTTCGAGATTTTTCTGGCATGGTGTTACTCAGTGAAATCATGTAACTGTCATCCGGTCGGAATCGCTTAACCGCTGGAAAAGAAAAATGGAAATAATTAGTTCTTCCTAATTATAACAGTCTTACAGTTACTCTCTTGACCGACAGTCAAATATATATCATATTTGGTAATTAAGACAGGTGGTAGCTTAATACTTGACGAAAGAATAGAAAAATACTCTTAGATGAGCTTTCTTCATTACTTTTGTCCAGTATTAGATTTCATCTGCATGAACTATTATCAATTCGTTCTTGATGTTGTCGCTTAAGAGAGGTTACATAAATAATGTTTAATACAGCACGTAACGTTAAAATGATAGTTATATATGTAACGTTATGTGAATGTCCAATGATCCAATGACTATACATAAGCTTTTTACATCCACTTTTGTGTTAGTCTACAAATTCGGCAATTTTTAGCATGGCTACTACTAAAGTTTTTGTAAAATTACGTATGTAAAGTTAAGTTAACTTACGAGGTTGTTCATTATCACTGCTATCGTATCCACTGGATGACTCTGCTCTTTCCCTTACTCTGCTATGGTAGTATTGGGGTGATGTCTCTTGGCCTAGACTATCAACTGGTTGCACATACAGCATGCCTACGTCTCGAACCTCAGACTCGTCCTGGGCCTGTTGTCGTCGAAGTGCCACCTGTGCAGCCATCACCCTCTGGCGCTCAGATATCAAAGTGCACTTGGCGCAAGAACAGTCTCTCCAGCGACAGTAGCGTTTGTGTCCTTTCAGAGCCGACACAACCCCATGGTTGCGACATCTGGCACATTTCGGCGTCCGTGGGTATCGATCCGGTGTCCTCAGAAACATAGCGCCAGGGATCGTGACAGCACCGGGATGCTTAGGTCCCTCACTTTGACCTCTATCGTCCTCATTTGGTTTTGTCATAGTCAATTTGAGATAGCTTAAGATTAGCGTACAATGGCTAAGTCACTGGCCACCGGTATTCGGTTTCACACAGTTGGCGTACAAGAAGAAAGCAAACAATTATGAAGACACTTGTACATTGTGACGGTATTTAAACCCTGCCTACCAAGTGTACAGCCCACATTGAAACTCGATAGCACGGAACAATACTTGGGCTCTCTATGATAGGTTACTTTCAAAACGGGTGTGTTTTAGAGATACAGTAAAACATCGATTCTACGAAATCGCGTTTGTTCGAAAATACCCATATTTTCAAAGTTAAAACGTGGCTTCGCCACGTTTTAACTTTGAAATACGGGTATGTTCGACTTAAGCGAGATCGACTTATCAAAACTCAACTTAGTAAATACTGGTAAGATTGATTTATGCGAGTTCGAAGTATCGAGTTTATACTGTACAGTCAATCGTATATTAGGCAACAACTCTTTAAGTAACGTCGATGCCTCTTAAGACAGGTGACTGCTTAATGCTGGATAGAAATAATGTAGACAGCTTCTTAACGAGCTCTCTGGATTAATTGTATCCTGTATTAAGCAAGTACATGTATTAAATACTCCCCATGAGTATTCCATGGAGTGGTCGTTGAATATAAGATCAACTGTAGTAAAGAATAAAAGCAGAAACGTCAATCAAACTAGTTGATTTATACACCACGTGCAGCCCCTTTTATCGACTTGTTTGAAACTCTTGTCTATGGAACTTATTAATGACTGTATAAATATTTTTCAGTAGAGTAATAAATTGAATCCGTTAATAGTTAGATTTGCAGTTTTGTTTCAAAGCTAGATTTAAGGCAAAATGACTGAAAAATATCGAACTTATTTGCAAACTGTTTGGGTCCTGATCAGACTCCGTGTAACAATACAACGTGTTTGCACATTGATAGTAGTCGCCGCTGTTAAACAGGCCAGAATATGACAAATGGACACACACATTTAAAACATCTGGATAAAATAAATACATAAAATTCATCTAGATCTAATATTTTTATAAAGACTTGAAAATTCGGTATTCAGAAATATTACTTTGATTGCATACATTTTGGTTGTTCCGCATTTTACTTACCCGTAGAAATAAATTGAAGCATAATTGGTTGTACAAAAGACAAATGACAGCTTAAAGCAAGATGATAGTAAAACAGTAAACTCCTAAATGAGCTTTCTGTTTTATATTCACCTTGCTGTAAGCAAGCACCTGCCTTCAACACAAAATAATTAATGTAAACATAGTGGTCGTACTAGAGAGTTTTACAGTGCGTTTTTTCGCCCACCGCTACAGTGGAGAATCTGTTATTCTTTCCCAATAAACGCGTTTACGCTAAAACTATTATTTGCAGTGCAAACAGTTTGGAGCCAGATCAGACGCCGGGTAACCCGGCGTCTGATCAGGCTCCAAACTGTTTGCCACCAAGATAAACAAGAATGATCAGAATTGTCCAAAAGTTGTTCTTTTCTACGTTTAAGTGCTTTGCGTTTGCGTACGTTTGCGTTTAAACGGGAAAGAATAACAGATTCTCCACTGTACTATCATATTTTGTTTATTTACTTTTACATTAATGCGTTAAATGCATACTCAGCAAATAACCCAATTACATTTCTGCCTCCCAACAACGACCCTCTCAACAACGATTCTCTCCTTACAACAACACTTGCCGCTGTTCCTCAAACAAGACCATCATTTTGTCCAACCTTATCACGGCTGTAATATCGTCTGTTTGAAAAGTCGTCTGCTTTTCTTCTCAAAGTCGCATAATTGACATTTTGACAGAAAATAAACATTATGACGAGTGTCAAACAGCTTGAATCCAGATCAGACGCCGCGTGACGACGCGGCGTCTGATCTGGATTCAAACTGTTTGCAATTGTAAGCCAATTTCTATCCCTATAAAAAATCCCTCCGAACAACACACACAACATTTTTGTCCCATCGGGTATTGTTGTAGAGAGGGAGCACTGTAGCTCTGTCAATGGCGACGTCCACTCAATTTTCATAATGTTGATTTGCCTAACCGCACGGGTTTGAATCCTGCCCATGACATTTATATTTATTATACTGCAAAGTTAATTCAATACTTTTCATTGGTCAACGAGCCCTTGAGATAATCCGATGTACCCTGTGAGCTGACAGGGTACATAGAAATGCAGCTGTTTTCATTGGCTGACAGGTCCCTGAGTCTTGCTTTGCAGAAAATAAGATGGCCGATTGCTCGACAGGATTGAGTGCATTCAATCGTGCATCCTCCCTTTTAAATACATTTCGGCTAAGAACCATTCGCTGTTTGGATCTTTCAACAGTCGCATTATTTCTGGGAAAGTTTGACGCCGAATATGCCCATTTTTCACATGAATAACAACTTCAAAAACATATGACGTCACAAGTTTACGCTCAACGTTATCTGCTTTGGCGCGATTTTGTTATAGTTTATTATAAACGCTGTACACGACAAATTCCGAAATATTTCGTTTGAACAGTGAAAACTTTGCAGTATAATAAATTCGTTATACAGTTTCTTCACAGTGTACATGAGGATTTCTTCCCGGCTGGTAAAATCATGTAACCCTCGCCTATCGGCTCGGGCAACATGATTTACCTCAGCCGGGAAGAAATCCTCATGTACACTGTGAAGAAACTGTATAACTAATGGTATATCTATTTATTGAACTAACTACTATTAACATATCATTGTCTGCTATACTTTCAACCTGCTCTTAGTTTTCGCCTATCTTCCAAACTAGAAACAGGCTATGAAGCAATGGAATAATGTTTCTGTATAAATATATTTTCCAACTATTCTGAAAAATAAGGCACAACATCAATATTGGATATGTTACTATTGCGACACAGCTTGCTAACTTAAATATAGAGTATCCTATCCGTATCATGGGTGAATAAAGTCGACTTTGCAAACAGTTTAGATCCTGATCAGACGTTGCGCTACGCAGTGTTTGATCAGGATATCAACTGTTTGGAACTCAATCTAACAATATCCCGTATCATTATTTAATAAGATGTAGAATCTACATGGTTCACACCGTAAAACGGCCCTCTGAATAACGATTCCCTCCTTACAACGACACTTGCCGATATTCCCCAAACAAGACAATAACATCCAACCTTTTCGCGATTACAATTATCGTCTGCTTAAAATTGTCGTCTGCTGTTTTCTCAAAATCACATATTGGACATTTTGACAGAAAAAAAACCATAATGTCGAGAGACAAACAGCTTGAATCCAGATCAGATGCCGCGCGACATGTTCAGTTGAGTTACTGGTTTGGAGAGTTTTGTTGTCCTGTTCGCTGTATACCATAAACAGCGATACTCTTTTGATCAAAACAAGCATTGCCTAAATTTGAATATTGTTCATAGTAAATATTTAAAGACACAACACATAAATTGATGGTACAGCGCGCGCTCCCTCTCTACAACGACACCCAACGGGAGACACAAATTGTATGCGTTGTTCGGAGGGAGTCGTTATAGAGAGGGACTTTGCAAACAGCTTGAATCCAGATCAGACGCCGCGTAACGCGGCGTCTGATCTGGATTCAAGCTGTTTGTCACTCGTCATTAAGTTTTTTTTCTGTCAAAATCTCCGTTATGTAACTTTGAGAAAAATAGCAGACGACAATTTTAAGCACACGACATTGCAGTCGTGAATAGGTTGGACATAATTGTCCTGCTTAGGGAACAGAGGCAGGGGTCGCTGTAAGGAGGGAATCGTTGTTGGGAGGGCCGTTGTAGGGAGGGAACACTGTTTAAGCAAATAATAATGTACTTTCGACCACCTTCATTGTCATTGTCGTTGGCATCACTACTTCTTTAGTCAAACTGTTTTCCTTTAACCCCTGCACTGCCCTTCCCACGTTGATCCACCAGGCCCCCTTTACTGCCTTACCCAGTGTACAATGGTTATTTTAGTAACGCGGCGTCTGATCAGGATCCAGATTGTTTGCTAATCTTTTCAATATTTCATAAGTCAAAGTACCTGAAATTTAGATATGAGAAATAAAAGCAGGCGGCAAATGTTTTTAAAGTGATGGCGTCACGGTAATGAATGCGTTAAAAACTTTGTTTATGCGACATATTGCAATCAGAGGGTTTAGTGGCGGTGAAAGATTAAACGTTGGAATATGGCGATGGAATATGGCGCTAAGAGGATTAAACCTATCGTTTTATAGAGATATCCAAATTCTATCAGAAGAAAAACACACGAAATATTGAGTAAGTTCTTAGGTCAAAATACCTAAACTTTAAATTTAAGAAATAAAAAATGACGGCATTTTGTTAAAAATGATGACATCACGACAGTCAAGGGTTAGCGTTCGTCGTTAGATACTACAGTTACAGTACCTGCAAAGTTCACTTTATGATGAATAAATGTATCTATCTATATATACTACAGTTCACTTGAAAAATCAACAATGCTTTAGGTTTACTTTTGTCCGGCAAAGGGTAATGGTTGGCAATATAATCATATTGTGCATAAGCATCTCTTGGACATTTCTCTAAGAAATAAGTGTTTTTTTAAAGCATGTGCCAGCTAGTCGCTAGAATTTGGAAATACAAATCGAGGGCTTGGTGCACCAAGCCCTCGAAATGTAGTTTGGAATCAGATCAGACAGCGCAGAAGTATGAAAGTATGATCTCCAATACCAAAACTGCGTCACCGGCAGCTAAATAACTTTAATCCTTTCATGATCAAATTTATCGTGAGGTTTTTACTCCTTCAACGCCATAGTTGCAAACAGTATTGACCATGATCAGGAGCAAAACTGCTTGCAAATGCGCTTTATGACGTCATTGAGAGTGAAAGGGTTCAAATGAAATTAAAAACAGTTGCAGCCAACACCTGTGAAGCTCAAGTAGACGATATTATAGTAGCCAGGCGGATGGGTTTACAGGTGACCAGAATTAAAAAAAAAAAACACAGAAAAAAACTATAAAGTTTTTTCGCAAGGGGTTTGAACACACTCTGTATAATGCGTAAGCCTGACACAATCGTCTCCTTTCTAAACGTATCCCAGTGTATTTTCAGTGCGAATTAAATCACAGTCGAGCTTCGATAACCTAGACAACTCTATGTAATGTATAATCATATAAAAGGTTTCTGGCCCCTCTAGAGAGGTCACATTGTAGCTACATGAATTGCCCTCAGTATGAACACATTAACTACCGGTATATCTAGGTCACATACTAATATTAGTCATTTCGTGTCTTAACACATTCAGCCCTAGCGACGAGTATACTCGTCATTTACAAACAGTGTACCTATGCGTATTTCACTTAACCCATGCAAACAGTGTAGACCCTGGTCAGAGGGCTCATTAAGTAGCCCTCTGTTCAGGGTCTACACGGTTTGTCATTTTTTTTTAAAAATATATTGTTAGAATCAACCCTAAATAGTTAAAAATGGACTAGACTTATTTTGAAATTGGAACTGTCTATTAAAAGTTTCAGGGGTGAATGAGTTAAAGCAGATCAGTTGGTCAAATTGCAGAAAGGGCTACTCAAGTCAACCATGTGTATTTTCTTATTTCTCTGATGGGCATTTCAGTGCTTCATTGCCCTCTTTTTGATCATTATGAAACTCCTCTTAAGGGGGTAGGTACACCTTTGGAAAGTAATTACCAAATTCTTCAAACTTTGCATACAGACAGTAAAATTAGTTTCTATGACAAAACTGGTGAAAAAAGTGGGAGTACCGGACCTTTTTTCCCACAATTTGAGATTTTTCAAGACTACCCCCCTAAAAATGAAGCTTCACTAAAAATCCGGATTTTTTGTAATACGTTTTTACAATCTTTATTTATACAAACTATTTGTACAAGACAGGTCCTAATTTGTATTTCTATAGTTAGAATACACCCTGAAAATAATGTTTTGTCAAGATCCAAAATAAAAATGTTTGATTTCACTGGAAAGGAGTAAAAATTACCCCACCCACTTTTTTATAATGGGAGGTTCAGGCACAGTGAAAATTGCCCTACAAATTGTAGCAAACTAAATATAAAAAAAATTATTTGTTGTTTTTAGCCTTGAAAACATAAAGTTTTAGTGAAATAGCAAATAAAAACACAGGGTCCCGGATCTTTTAAAAAAGTTATAGACCATTTTATCGAAAAAATCCATTTTTTCTCATTTTTTCATTTTTTGGTGTATTTTTTTTTTAAATAAATTCCTTTGATCTATTGAATTATCGATAATTTATAATAAAACTGTACTTCCATGAAAATTTCATACTTATATTCTAAGAAATTGAAGTGAAAACGGATGTAACAAAGTGCAACCTACCTATGAAAAAGGTGTGTGCTGAAAACTATGAATCGGACACAAATTTTAAAAAGTCCCTCCCGGTATGAAAAAAACATTTTTTCCGCGGCAAATTAGTATTTTATGACTGAATGTACTCACAGAAAATGAGTTATTAACATTTTTTGGAAAATGAGTTGGTAAAATGTTTTGGAAATTTCATCATGCTGAAAAAGACAGGCCGACATCCTTAACACAATCAACGACTCATCATTAACAAACAGAGTACTTGTGAAGAGTACTCTTGTCCTATGCAAATAGTGTAGATATTGATGAGAGGGCTCCTTGAGCCCTCTGATCAGGATCTGCAATGTTTGTCCTTTTTGCAACATATTGCTAAAATCAACCGTAAATATTCAAAAATAGACAAGAAATTGCAATTGTCCATAAAAACTTTAAGGAGTGAATAATTTGACCCATTTGCCCCACAGTGGAGTCTACCACGATCCATTTCTAGCTAAGGGATACCTGGTCAAAAAATAATTTCGGTTTATTTTACAATGTATATTGAAACTCCTCTGAACAAACAGTGTAGACTCTGATCAGACGCTGCATTATGCCGCGATTGATCAGAGTCTATACTGTTTGCCTATGTCCCATATATGGGACCGTGAGTACACATTGGTACAGTAGGTCCTATGAACTGAGTGTAATAAAGGAAATTGATTGATTGATATGGGGGCTTCCTGTTTTAGCAATGTAAGTATCAATGAATTTGTTGAATCTTTGCATGTTTGGCGAGAGTACTTTGGCAAACTTATACAATGTACATGTATGTTGTCTGAGACGTTAGTAACGTACACGTGACAGCACTTGTCTCGTATAAAATTTATGTTTAAACTATTTTGAAAACTAAAACGTGTGTTGCCGACCATTGAAAACTCTTGGAATCCTGATCAGGTCCCACAATCATTGTTTTTCTATAGAATCTGTCTGACACGATGTGTCCTTTTTGAAAATCTTATTTTATTAGCAAATGTAATGGCTTACATAATAAATGTATGTATTTGTTCTGTATCTGTATTATACGGAGTTTTATACGTATAGGTGAATATTAAACAAGAGAGTTTTATATAGAAGTGCTTTGATGTATGCACTAAACCCGCATCATGCTGAGTGTGATTGGCTAACATTTGTAAACAATATAGATCCAGCTCAGACATCGAGCTATTGTTGTTGTTATGCACCGTGTGTCTTAGCTAGGCGCCGCTGCCGTATCCGACAGATTGGGGTAGTAGACTGTATAAGAGTGGTCTCCTGCATGTATACATATGGGTTGTCTTTTACAGAAAAGCTGGTGGTAAATATTATATCGCACAGAACGCAGCAATCATTTATCAATGACCATAATGAACACTAGTTTTGGTATTTTTCTTTGATTTCAAAGAGCTGTTTTCAAATATTTTATTAGTACGAAATGAAAGAAAGAGTACGCTGTTATTCGATACATTCATGTTGATATAGTGAACACTTTGAAGCTAATGAGTGCCAGAAAAGTGGTGTGTTGAACATGCACCCCTCTTTCCCGTGCGCCACAAGAATTGACTCCCCGTGTGACTCTTCACATGGTAATGAAGTGTTTGAAAAAAACAGGACACTCCGAGTTATCAAATTGGTAAGCTGGTAATGATTGTTACATTCCGTGCGTTATTTACATGTAACAGTTGCGTAATTTAAGACAAAAAAATAGTTTTCCGCTTAAACACATATACCCCGTGCGCGTCATCGCCGCTCCCCCATATCGGGCGAAATGACGGGGGCGTGTAGTTCTTACGCGCTAGTGGAAATTATTGCATCACCGAATATCTCACAAAAGCTTTATTGATAAAGATTAAGGGCGTGTTCGATTATCAGTTCCAGAACTGTTTGGAACGATTCCATGGAATTAGTAAATCAAATAAAAACGGAATTGAACCCTTGCAAATATGGTAGTCTGGTTCCCTACTTATTACAAGTTTGCTGTCGAAGCGTTCGTAAATTGTGCCGGGAACCATGATGATACGTCACAATTCTGCTCACACCACCTCCTCGGGCAGAATTGATAGAACAGTTCTGGAATTGAATTCCGGACCATTCGATTTCGATTCCGTCAATCCGGAAGATTCCGGACTGATAAACGAACACGCCCTAAGAAAGTCAGTCAATCGTTCCATTAACACTGACTACATATTTTCGTTCACAAGGAAAACAAATCAAAACGAACAAAATGTTTGATGTTGGGCATCGAGGTGGAGGCGGAAGCATTGTGTTGGCCACTTCCAATGACCAGAAAAACACACCAGAACACATGATCGACGGGTTTGTTTCATAAATCTTTATATAGAAAAATCTCAAGACACAAGTCGATTTTGTCAAAAGGAACCGTTGTGGTGAAACCGCATCGGCCATATGCCGTATATTAGCGGTCCGTGTTTTAGCCTATGCCGCTATCCGGATTACCTCGTCAGCCATCCTATTCCATCAGATGTTATCTCGTGTTCAACCAGTAAAGATGTGACTTATACAGACATTGACTAATACCGACCGTCGACGTAGACGTAACTACTACGGGCTTGGAGCCGACACCACCATGCTGTGACATGGGCTAGTAAGCTTTCACTACAATGGCGCTGTGACCAGGGTTGCTTTTTGCAATTATTTTTTTTTATACCATTTTAATGCGCAACAACTTGGGCAAATTCTGTCGATCACAGGGAATCTGGTTTTGATTCGGGTGGTGACATTTTCGCGAAGTTCGGCGGGGTCTCACTCTATCTTGCATAGTTGTTTCTTAGGTCACGGGGTAAAACTGGGTTGTTTTGACCGTGTAGGTAGATTAACTTGCAGATTTTGTGTGGTTTGTGACATTTTTTCGGTGGGTTCCGAAAATTTGTCATGGGGTGCGGTGTGCATTTTGAATGGGTTAGTTTAAATTTGCCGCCGTGGCGCACAGGTATTGTGTGCACAAACTAGCATTTTATGAGAATAATTTGCAAATTTTTATTGTAATTTGTGATATTTTTTCGATGGGTTTCGAAAACTTGTCATGGGTGCGGCATGCTTTTTGAATGGGTTAGTTTAAATTTGCTGCCGTGGCGCACAGGTATTGTGTGCATAAATAAACCATTTTCTGAGAATAATAAGAGGCTTCAGCCTTCTTTTTTGGAATTTCTGAATTTATAATAAACATAATTTGTACACATTTCGAAAATATTCTCACTTTGGCTGTCTGTGAAACCACGTGGCATCGGGATTGATTATTTCAATCTTTTTCTAAATTTTATTAGTCTATTGTCACTACGTGAACAGTTCTTATAAGTAGTTTTGCAACCAAATTGTTGTAAAAATTTCCTTTTTATACTGGAATTTAATTTGGTCTGTGAAATTTGAGACCGACTTGTCACGTGTTCAACAAAAAATTATGAACATGTGCTTTTTAAATATTTGACTATTTAAAGTTTATATCCTGATATCTAAAGGATATCTTGATATTGCACAATTATATTTTGGCATTTTTTACACTTTGTCTCGCGGTATCAGGTGGATTGAGTAGCTTGCTACCCTAGACATTGATGTTTAAGTATTTAGGCATTTGGTAGTTTTTGTTATCAGCTGATATCTGTTGATATCTATTTGATATCTATTTGATATCTTTAGATATACATGATAATTTTTTTTTTGTATTTTGTGTGAATTATGTGAAACTTTACTATTTAGAAAGGACTCACAAATTTTTGGCCATATTTAATGCAAAATTTAACCTCTTTTGGTAAATGCTTGAATATTATATCTGTTCTACCCGTTAATGTATTTGGGTGAATGATAAATATTTGGATTATGATAGCATTAATTACTGATATTTTGATACCTTAAAAAAAAAAAAAAAAAAAAAAATTAAGGGGGGAAAAAGGTATAAATTTGGGTATATCTTGGTATTTCTGCACCTTGTCGAGAGATTTCGGGTGGATTGAGTAGCTTGATCCTCTAGACATTGCTGTAATTTAGGGACTGCTACCAGTAATTATAATAGTAACCAATAAAAAGTATTTTGGTATATTTTAGTAATATTTGGTAGTATGTTTAAACACGTCATACAATACTGCCAGTGAAGTCTATTATGAAGCTTTTGAAGTATATTTTATTAAATTGGAACTTCACAGTTATTGTTCAGAATAATTTACCTATTCTACCCAATACAACACTTTTGGATGAAAAGTAAATATTTCTTATAGCATTTTGACTATTTTGTGTTGATTAAGCGGTTTACCTTGCACATATATTCAAAGTATTTGGTGTTGGTTAGGCGGTTTAGCCTGCACAAGTATTCAAAATGGATGGTTCACTATTGCCAATAAATTTCTGTTCGTACAGGGATTTATTGGACCTGCCATACTCAAGTCACCGTCTGGCAGATGAAATAATGGAAATCCGTGACAGATATGGGAATATAACGGAAGACGATTTCCGCTGTATTCCATACCTGAGGAATATAGAAGATATCATAGACATGATCGATTTTTCGATGTATGATTCTATGCCGCCGAGTCTCAGTTCTGATTTAGAATATTTTGGTTATGACCGTTCTCCTAGATCAGAAGCCTATTATCATTCAAGAGACCAATCCCCAAGAAGACCGTTCAGGTCCAGATGGGAAGATACACCTACACATGATTATTTCCGTGACTCACCCAGACGTGATGATAATCTGGATGTTGATTTCACCAGACGGAATGATTCACAAATGTGTGATGAGGAATATTTGTATGATGATTCCCCAAAATATACGAATGGTTATTTCCGTGATTCACTCAGCCGTGATGATAATCTGGATGTTGATTTCACCAGACGGAATGATTCACAAATGTGTGATGAGGAATATTTGTATGATGATTCCCCAAAATATACGAATGGTTATTTCCGTGATTCACTCAGCCGTGATGATAATCTGGATGTTTTCACCAGACGGAATGATTCACAAATGTGTGATGAGGAATATGATGATTTCCCCAAATGGAATGAATTGCCCCAGCATGATGAGGAAAATTTATATGATGATTTCGTATATCAATCTATGCCAAGTTATGAACATACAGAACGAGTAACTTCTGTACCTAGTTACTGGCATAATTATGAAAATCTATCTGATAATTTTGCCCATCAATCCATACCGAGATATGATGATACAGAACATGTAACTGCTGAGTCTAGTTACCAAGAGCCAGATGTTGTTGATGAAGAACTTAAATTCAAAGCTTGGAAAACAAAGTTGGACATGACCACTGACAAGATTTGTATACAGATAGATTCAATGGTCAGCCAGATAGATTCCATTGCCATCCAGATGGATACAAGCAGAGAATTGCTCAACAACAGACAACCTCGTGCTAGATCACCATCACCGAACAGATACTGTTTCCGGTGTGATTTTCCAAATCATTTTGATGAGGTTTGTCCTATTGCTCAACAAAAACAACAGTCTGTACCTCAGCAACAACAACAGTATCTCCAGACCAGTGGACCATTTGCTTCAGCCCTGACAGTGCAGCCTGTGGCCACACAGTTAAAACAATTACCAGGAGATGAAGTCATTAAAGGAAATAATCTGATAGAGACATACAGATATCCACCAAACACTGAAGACTCTGGTAATAAAAAGGCTGTAGCTGAGGGGGTCCAAACTGAATTTTTAAACGGGGAGGGGTCGGGGGCATCAAGGGCCAACCACCGATCCAATTACGAGTAAGGCCCGAAGAAGAAAATCCTTCGCAGGCAGCAGACAGTGAGCTTAATTGCTGTGTGCAACCGCAGTGGGTAGACAGTCACCGAGACATACCGGTGCAAGCAACAAATTTGGGTCATTCTCAAAGTGGGTCAAATAGTTGTGTGCAAGAAGAATCGGTAAATCGCGTTCAACAATCTCCTGCTGACCGTTTTCACACTAAAAGTGAGTGTTGTCGCAGTGAACTCATCGCGTCCAACAGTCACATTTATCCGACATTCAAAGATGACTATGCAGAAGACTTTGCTCATCAGACATCGGAAGATGACGATTGCCATGCCATTTCTCAACTCTGTGAAACAGAAGACCTAGATGCCTTGTCTGTAAAAGAGAAGGGGGAGGAGGAATGGGTAACTCTGGACGAACTAAATGCAGTTGATATAGCTGCTGAAGATGCCCGGATTTGGATCAAGATATTTGCAACCTTGGGTGCAGGCCAAATTGATTGCCACTGTTATGTACAGTATAATGAAATTGTCAAGAGGTCTAGGCCACCTCCAGCTCGAGACAAACTCTGCGTACTGAATGTTTATAAGGCATCCTTCGGGGAGGTTGCATACAAGGTTGCACGCACCCGATTCATGTAGTTCCACTGCAGACCAATCATAATGTCTAAATGGTCTCGGTCTGCAGGGTTTCCTAGTGTTAAGTACCTTGGAAATTTGTGATACTAGCCTTGTCCGTTATGGTGGACAGGCTTGGCATTGTAATTATGATAATACCAATCGTCTGAAGTGTCACCGTATCAAGTATCAGGCTTTATTTATAATAGCCGTTGATGCATTGATGGGTACTGAGTTTACTCTATCTGTATGAGAAGATTCTCAAGGATGAGCAACCAAGTCTCACCATATGGCTGATAATAGTATAGAACAGGTTCTTACTAAACGGGGGGGAATGTGGTGAAACCGCATCGGCCATATGCCGTATATTAGCGGTCCGTGTTTTAGCCTATGCCGCTATCCGGATTACCTCGTCAGCCATCCTATTCCATCAGATGTTATCTCGTGTTCAACCAGTAAAGATGTGACTTATACAGACATTGACTAATACCGACCGTCGACGTAGACGTAACTACTACGGGCTTGGAGCCGACACCACCATGCTGTGACATGGGCTAGTAAGCTTTCACTACACCGTCCACAGGGGCCAGTCACAAAAAAAAAAAAAAAATCTCTCTACCGAAACTGAATATAGTAGGTCGTAGAATCTTATAAAGGCTTTTACACGACGGAGAAAGGACAAATGGAGAAGTAACTTATACTCAAATCTGCATTTTCCCGAAAATGGTGTCGTCCGTTACCTGTATGTGCGATAACGCTTAATCGATCGATAATTCAACTGCACCGGTACGCCGATAGCGGGCTATCGCGTTTTTTATCGTGTTGAGTGGTTACCTACTGTTAGTTCAAGTTACATAAAATCCTTAATTTTCACCCGATTTTCATTATAATGGTCTTAAAAGAAGGCTAAGATATTTATCTTTCACTTGTAAAAATAACAGATTTTATTTTAAAAATTGATCAGTTTTATGGCGAGTTAAAGAGTGGTTTCTAAATGAATTTGCCGATAAAAGGGAGCAAGCACTCGCGCATAAATATATCATGCCCCGTTACAAAACCTTTCATAAAACCCTCAATTTTCGACCGATTTTCAAAGAAATGGTCTTAAAGGAAAGCTTACATAATTTTTTTTCAGTTGTGGAAATGCAAGTGTTAATTTTCGAAATCGACAAATTTTATGGCGAGTTAAAGAGCGATGGCCAAATGAAATAGTCGATAAACGAGAGCAGGCGATCGCGAAATATATACTACGTCCCGTTTAAAAAACTTGAATTTAATCCATAATTTTCGTCCGATATATATAATATATATTTTAAAAAAGGTCTTGATATAAAGCCGTGACACTTATCTTTCGGTTGTAAATATACCAGGGTTTTTCTTGAAGCGAAAAAAGTAATGATGACCTACAAAGGTTGCTGGCTAATGAAATGACTAGACCAACTCACGTATGAAAAGAATTCCTTCCGTATAAAAACTTAAGCAAACTTCTAAACTTCTTAATGTGTTCATGCATTGTTACAATGTTCTACATGGAGGAAATATTTCCTTGGAGGCAAAAAAAAAAATCCATTTTGTATGTAAAGAGACATTTGAAAGGAGTGCGCGTCAAACGGCCAAAATCCAAAACGGCCAAAGTTGTAACTGTATTATTATGTTATGTGATCATTATTATTATTGAAAGGAAAATTAGAATTATTAACATGATACTTCAAAAAAATGAATTTAGGGTTAGTTTTACATCCAGACTAAACTATACATATTATCCGTTCCATTTCTATGAAAGAGGTAACAGTTTGCATTATCTTCAGAAATTAATTGCAAACATGATAACACGAGATCTCCGTTTCTTTCTGCTTTACTTATGTCTTATATAACGGAGTAAATTATAAAGCAGCCAATGCCTAAAGCAATTTATTTTAGTAACTGCTAAACTCTTTGCCTGCTGATCGCTAGTCTATTCATCTGTAAACTACATGTCTGCCATATTACACATCACAAAGGAATGTGACACATTACGTAACCGTACACAGATAGCAGGACATTTATAAGCGTCATAAAACTCTCCCAGCATGAAGTCCATGCTTCTTGAAATGCCGATTATCTATGAAATGCATGTTAGGGAACTGGACACCAGGGGGTTGCCACTTTAATAAAAAAAGATCAATGCTACCCGTGCATGTAACTTGAACCTGTGTTTTTGACTTCTGTAACCGCATGATGTTTATATATTATACAAATCACAAAAAATAAAGATAATAGAATTGAATTGGAAAAAAACAACAACAAAAAAACCAACATCAATGCACCTGGTTTGGTTGATGACTGGATTAACCCTCTCATTACTGAATACCAGTAACATGATGACTATTGCAATTGCAAACAGTTGTAATCCAGACCAGGCTGCAAAAATGTCGGATTCATAGAGTATGTCTCTTGAAATATAGTTTACCCCTTTTTCAAATTAAGCTCTTTATGACACATTTTACCTTTTCTCCGCATGAGGATCATCAGAGAGAGAGACAGACAGACAGACATTCATACAGAAAGATGGAGACAGAAAAGAAGAAGCGAGAGACTGACAGACAGAGATAAGAGAAAAACAGACAGAGAGACAGACAAGAGGCAAACAGACAGTGGCAGAGAAATATAGACACACACAAGCTTCGTAGGTAAACGAAAAAATACGTTTTTCTCTCATTTTCAAAACCTCACTATACTAACAATTTATAAGCTTTCGCCTCAAATTTTGTACTACGCGTAAGATCATGGTCTAATAAAACATCTGTATTAAAATTTATAACGAAAAGATGACATTAACCCTTTCCCCCATAGAAGCGCCTTTTAGCGCATTCAGTTTATTCTTGCCCTGAAGAAAATAGTTCCAATTTATACATTCACAAATATGTATTATACAAAATATTTTCTATATTCTATCAGATGATAGCTTAAAGCAGGCTGAAAGTAAAGCAGAATGCGCTTAAAGCGCATTCTGTTTACTTTCAACCTGCTTTAAGTGGACACCTATATTCAAATACTAGAGATATGCTATGTGGGAAAGGGTTAAAAGCATTTCTATTAACACCAAACTTCGTAGGTAAACGAAAAAATACGTTTTTCTCTCATTTTCAAAACCTCACTATACTAACAATTTATAAGCTATCGCCTCAAATTTTGTACTACGCGTAAGATCATTGTCTAATAAAATATCTGTATTAAAATTTATAATGAAAAGATGACATTAAAAGCATTTCTATCAAACACCAAACTTCGTAGGTAAATGAAAAAATACGTTTTTCTCTCATTTTCAAAACCTCACTAAACTAACAATTTATAAGCTATTGCCTCAAATTTTGTACTACGCGTAAGATTATTGTCTAATAAAACATCTGTATTAAAATTTATAACGAAAAGATGACATTAAAAGCATTTCTATTAACACCTAACTGAAAGGGGGGATTTCATTGGTTGGTTTTTAAGGTGCCGATAATACCCGCATTTGCTCTATATACTTTTTATATAGTATAGAGATTTATTTTTTTTTGTGACTGGCCCCTGTGGAACCGTCATCATGTTGGTGCCGGTCAACTATGGCTAGGGTCATGGTTGCTGGTTAGGTATAGGTCGAATGTAAAGCAGAAAGCTACCAAATTGAATGGCAGTTAGTCTCATCAATTAACCCCTGTGATGTAACATGCTATTTTTTGACATGTGCCGTCCTCATGCAGGGTCTCATGGCAATAGCTAAAAAACAGAGAGGAAATTAAGTTTTGCCTCATTCCATAAAATCACAGATTGGTTCACATAAAATAATTTACTAGTTAAAAGTCACACAATTATTGCGAAAAACCATTTTGAAAACAATTTCTGACCTCAAATCAAGCTTCAGGTCTTTATTTTTCAAATTCTAAACTTTTCAAAGTACTCAAGCAGAGGTTGTGTTTATGTTGTTTACATGGCAGCTTGTACACGCTGTACACAGAGATGAATCACAAATTAAGTGTTTAAAATAAAATTTTTACCAGGTTGGTGTATTTTTGCATCCTGAATCTATTACGAGTCTCACTTTTTATACACCCGTCTTCAGATGGGACATATTATGTCGTGGCGCTGTCTGTCTGTCCGTCCGTTAACTTTTTCATGTCCGCTCTCTAACTCAAACAAATTTAGTCCAATCCTTTTGAAACTTTGTCAGATCGTGTATGACCATAATATCTCAGTCAAGTTCGATAACCAGCAAGATCGCCCTAGACATTCAAGAGTTATGCCCCTTTTTTCGTCAAAAACGGGCATTTTAAGAACTTTTTCATGTCCGCTCTCTAATTCAAACAAATTTAGTCGATTCGATAACCAGCAAGATTGCCCAAGACATGCAAGAGTTATGCCCCTTTTTTCGTCAAAAACGGGCATTTTAGTTTGTCCGCTCTCTTACTCAAACAAATTTATTTCAATCCTTTTGAATCTTGGTCAGCATGTGTATGACCATAATATCTCGGTCAAGTTTGATAATCAGCAAGATTGCCCCAGACATTCAAGAGTTATGCCCCTTTTTATGTCAAAAACGGGCATATTTTAGTTTGTCCGCTCTCTAACTCAAACAAATTTATTTCAATCCTTTTGAAACTTGGTCAGAATGTGTATGACCATAATATCTGAGTCAAGTTTAATAACCAGCAAGATTGCCTTAGACATTTAAGAGAAATGCCCCTTTTTTCGTAAAAAAACTGGCATATTTTAGTTTGTCCGCTCTCTAACTCAAACAAATTTATTCCAATTCTTTTGAAACTTTGTCAGGATATGTATGACCATAATGTCTAAGTCAAGTTCAATAATCAGCAAGATTGCCCCAGACATTCAAGAGTTATGCCCCTTTTTATGTCAAAAACGGGCATATTTTAGTTTGTCCGCTCTCTAACTCAAACAAATTTATTTCAATCCTTTTGAAACTTTGTCAGAATGTGTATGACCATAATATCTCAGTCAAGTTAAATAACCAGCAAGATTGCCTTAGACATTTAAGAGTTATGCCCGTTTTTCGTCAAAAACGGCCATTTTTTAGTTTGTCAGCTCTCGTACTCAAACAAATTTATTCTAATTCTTTTGAAACTTTGTCAGCATGTGTATGACCATAATGTCTAAGTCAAGTTTGATAACCAGCACAATTGCCCAAGACATTCAAGAGTTATGCCCCTTTTTTCGTCAAAAACGGGCATTTTTTAGTTTGTCCGCTCTCTAACTCAAACAAATTTATTCCAATCCTTTTGAAACTTGGTCAGCATATGACCCCTAACTTTCAAGGTTCTTCCCTTTTTTTCCACTTTACCTTGATAGGGTTTTAGTATGACTACATTCTAAGATCGATTTGATGGGCGTATAATGTGCCCGGCTTGCGGTGCTCTTGTTAAAAATAATTACTTACTTTTTGAGGAATGTGATGCCCAACAAAATCTGTTGGGGTTTAATTAAATAGGGAGGTGAATACATGTATACCCTCCTAATCTTGAGTCTTGTGTACTGTGAAGACAGCGCCTGAAGTCTAAAATTAGCTTGCTGTCTCTAATTGTACACAGAGTGGACTAGCACGCAGTCAGCTCATGAGTAAAGTAACAAACTAATTTTGCCCACATAGCTCAAGTCATAGTCCTATTAGGAAATGTCATACATATAAGTTATAACTATAATACAATACTTTAAACTAAGGAGGAAATTTAAACTATATACAGTATTGTGCCTAGGCCGTGGCATCACGAGAATCCCACAGTTTTTCACTTTTGCCTGGCGGGGGAAGACGGGATGGCCAAGAAAAATATCAGGCCAAGTGACTCAAAAAAGTATTTATAATACAGCTGTTATTAAACTTACATTTAAATAAATAATGATAGAAAGTTAGAAACTGTCTTCTGAGATCATTAGTTGATTTAGCAAAAACGGTGAGTAGAATGTACAACCAACAATCTCTCAAGTTTATAATGACTTTATTACTCTTACCAACATTTCAGTCTCTCCAAGGCCTTCCTTAGGGTACATAAACTAAAAAATGGATTTTTTGTTCTTAACATGCTATTTTTAGCTCACCTGGCACGAAGTGCCAAGGTGAGCTTTTAGGATCGCTGGATGTCCGTCGTCTGTCTGTCCGTCCACAATTGGTCGTGAACACTCTAGCGGCTACAAATTTCATCCGATCTTCATGAAACTTGATGACAATGTTTGTCTTGATGAAATCTAGGCAAAGTTCGAATGTGGGTCATGTGGGGTCAAAAACTAGGTCACTAGGTCAAATCATAGAAAAACCTTGTGAACACTCTAGAGGCTACAAATCTCATTGGATCTTAATGAAACTTTATCAGAATGTTTGTTTCATTGATATCTAGGTCAAGTTTGAATATGGGTCATGTCCGGTCAAAAACAAGGTCACGAGGTCAAATCATAGAAAAACCTTGTGAACACTCTTTAGGCTACAAATCTCATTGGATCTTGATGAAACTTGGTCAGAATGTTTGTCGCATTGATATCTAGGTCAAGTGCGAATGTGGGTCATGTCCGGTCAAAAACTAGGTCACTAGGTCAAATCATAGAAAAACCTTGTTAACACTCTAGAGGCTTCAAATCTCATTGGATCTTGGTGAAATTTGCTCAGAATGTTTGTCGCATTGATATCTAGGTCAACTTTGAGTATGGGTCATGTCCGGTCAAAAACTAGGTCACTAGGTCAAATCATTGGAAAATCTTGTTTACACTCTAGAGGTTGATTGTGGGTATACATGACGTCCAGTCATAATCTAGGTCACTATAGGTCAAGTTTGCCAATGTGTACCAGGTGAGCGATTTAGGGCCATAGTGGCCCTTGTTTAAATATTTTTGGTCATGTGATTAGTTCTAAAAATAGATATTTGTATTTTGGTTGCTAAAGAGGGTATACATCCCGTCATAGTAGTCCAGTAGTTCATTTAGGTAAGTTTAAGAAAATTAAAATTAATTTTACTGAGTTATTTTTGCATTCAAATCATATAACGGTATTTGTGAAATTGTTTTTTAGCTCACCTGACAATGTCCAGGAAAGCTTTGACCCTACAGCTTTCAAATTCAGACCACACATACATACTTTTGGAAAAAGTTCTTTCATCTATGTTATAGTTTTGACCTGTGACTTTGACTTCTGACTACTACATGTATTGTTAAATTTGTTAATTATAGACATTTATTTCTATTTCAGTAAAGATGAAACCTTCTGGTCAACCACAGGACTGTTTCCTCAAGAGTTTATCATGTCTTTTGGGCATACAATGGATTTACAACGGATTACATTATCAAGTTATAACAGTAAGATATAACAGTTACTGGGTGCGACAAAACCTCCCTATTATGACCACTTAATTGTGTGAATTATCAGGTGTTGAAGGCAGACGACTGCTTAAAGCAAAGTGAATGTAAAACAGAAAGCTCCTTTATGTTCTCCTGGCTTTAAGCTGTCATCTGTCTTTTATGCAGTCAAGTAACTTTCTTTTAAGTAGTCGTAATAGAAAGGTTTTACTGTATTCAAATTCTTAGAATAGACAACTCTACAGATGTTTTGCTGTACCTTATACTTATGCACTGACTTCCAAATGAAAAAAAATCTGCTCCTTGCTAGTTTTAATACTAAAAAATATCTGTTAACGAGAACAACGAAAACAGAATGATAAGAATATAATGTTTAGGCATAAGATGAAGATAGTGAAACTGTGATTTTAACCCTGTTCTAGTTTTGAAGACAGGTGACCACTTAAAGCAGGTTGAAAGTAAAACAGAATGCACCTAAGTGTGCATTCTGCTTTAATTTCATCCTGCTTTAAGCCACCATCTGCTAGGATTAATGAACTATTTTTTATGGTGCATATTCATGACTGTATAAATTGGAACTACATGTACATGCATTTTTATCAGTGGAGGAAAAAAGTAAATGTGTACATGGTCGGATCTATGGGTGGAAAGGGTTAATCTATATAGCATAATATTATACATATACATGTATGTATTGTACTTAACCAATTACCCCATAAATAGTCCTTTTCACGCCTTTAATTAATTCTTTCACTGTAGAAAATAGTTCCAAGTTATACAGTTATGAATTATATGATAAGAAATACTTACTATATACCAGCAGATGGAAGCTTAAAGCAGACTGAAAGTAAAGCAGAATGTGCCTTAAGGAGCATTCTGCTTTACTTTCAACCTGCTTTAAGTGGTCACCTATTTTCAAAATGAGAAACAGGCTATGGGGTTACGGGTTAATAACAAAGATTTCAATTCAGCTTACTTTCAGGTTTCTGTATATCGCATCTACTAGTCCAACAATGGACCCAAGTTTTGAAGGAAATAGTTTAAAGGAATTATTTTACCTACAGTACATAAATAAGCAAATTTGTTTAAATTTTGCATGAAAAGTATGAACTGAAACTTTATATCGAATGATTTTCTTTTTTCAGTTAAACATCTGACAATAGAAAAGTGTACTTCACAAGATCCATCATCGTTTGAACCACTGGCAGAACGAGGTAAATAAATCATTAATATCAGTTATCTATCTCGATGGCGAACAGTGAAAATTGCCGATATCAAACTAAGTGTAAGACAGATGAAAGTAAAGTAGAAAGTTTTTTAGGTGTTTTCTTCTCTTTTCATCCTTTATGGATAATCATTTGAGATGTTGATGGGTATGTAGAGGTATCTTATTGTGCTTCTATGGAAGAAAGGGTTAAGTTTCTGTTATATAATTTCAGCTGTAAATATAGACAGTAGTCTGAACTCAGTACAAGTTGTATCAGACAAAGGTCACACAAACACAACTTGTTTCAATTAAAAAAAAAACCTGGAAAGTAAAAAAAATCTATTTACAGTAAAGGTGACATTCTTGTTTTCAAGGGTTGACATCTAATATTTATTTTATTACACCGAGCTTATCAACCCTGGATTTGGAATCATCTTATTCGTATTTTATAAAATGTGTTGTGAATACCAATTTAGCGCGGACATGTACGTAATGCGGGAAATGACGTCGCCGTCTTACGACGTCACATTGTTTATAATTATATTACAAGAAAGAAAGAAGAACGTTATGACAAGTAAATTGAAGAAACAGCGTCTTTACATTGTCTAGGTGGCAAATATCCTCTTCCGAAATGGTGGCAAATCGTTAAGGAATAGAAAAAGGGAAGCAACTTGTACAGAAAATGCCAAAAGTTGATTTAGAAGTTACCTCTCTTTAAAACATTCTATTATCGCCCATAGCGAAATTCATGTCAATGCTGACAGTATTTTTTAGGACAGAGAAAAAAAGTAATGTCCTTTAGAGTGAGATCACAAAAAGAATATCATAAACTAAAAGAGTGACAGTATATTTTGGATAGATGTAAAAGACATGCAAAATGTTAACTTTAGGTCTATGGGAAATTAACATTCTAACTCAAAGCGAGGTGTAATAAATTATTATTATTATACCAGATTTATATAGCGCTCTTTTCACACAGGGGACGTGCGTTCAAAAGCACTTCACATGAAATTACATAAATGTATCTGCAAAGCGAGAAAAGACAAAATAACTACAATTAGATCTGAAATAAACATGAATAAACATACAAAAGACAGCTCCTGAAACGGCGATCACAATACCCCCATCAATGAGCAATAAACCGACCGGCTAGATTGCCAACTGAAAGAAATAATACTAGAGTGCCCAATGCTTGCCGTTGAGAAAAGACAAATAACTGCAATTAGATGTAAATTAAAAATGAATAAACATACAAAGGACAGTCCCCAACACAGCGATCACATTAAACCCATCATTCAGCAATGAACCGACCGGCTAAAGATTGCCGACCAATAAAAATAATAGTATAGCGCACAATGCAGGCTGCCTAATGCAACAGAACTAGGAAAAATAGCATGCGACAATAACAAAAACTTTCTATATATGAAATTTTTCTTATCATGCATATTCATGACTGTATAAAGTGGAACTATTTTCTTCAGTGAAAGAATGCATTAAATGCATAAAAAGCGTATTTATTTGGTAATTGGTAATAAAACTCTAACACTGAATTTGACTAAATTTTAAAACAATTGTAGTTGAACAATTTTTTTGTCTGCTACATTTGTCATCTGTTTTTTTTGCTAAACAAAAACAGAGTCAGAGTTATAGATGAGACACAACATTATGTGGCATCTCATCTAGATCCAAACTGTTGCAACCGTAATACTGTTTCGCCTTTGGTGTACTAGGAGTGAACCACTGAAACCCTTATTAAATTTTTGGACTTTGCGTTGCCCCTTAAAGTAAAATGTTCTACATTCTAGCAGATGGTAGCTTAAACAGTTACCCCATAGCATGATTATAGTTTTGAAAACAGGTAACGACTTAAAACAGACTGACAGTCTAGCTGCTTTAAGCTAGCATTTGCAAATATCTATAACATATTTCTTATTGTGCATATTCATCACTGTATAAAGTGAAATTATTATCTTCAGTGGAGGAATATATTAATGGCGTAAAAAGGTGTTTTTATGGGGTAATTGGTTAAAGCAGGCTGAAAATAAAGCAGAATGTGCCTTCAGGGGCATTCTGCTTTGCTTTCAACCTACTTTAACCCTTTACCTCATAGCCTATTTCAAATTTTGAAGACAGGTGACCACTTAAAGCAGGTTGAACGTAAAGCAGAATGTGCCTTTAGGCACATTCTGTTTTACTTTCAGCCTGCTTTAAGCTAAAATCTGCTAGGTTATGTAAAGTATTTGTAATGGTAATTGTTCATGAGGTTATAAACTGGAACTATTTTCTTCAGCGGAAGAATAAATTAAATACGCTAAAAGTCGCTTCTATGGGGTAAAAGGTTAAGTGGACACCGATTTTCTAGAAACAGGCTATGGGGGAGTAAAGGGTTAAACATGTTTATACAGTATGTTTTGTGATTTGACACTCGTCTTTTTCCTCAGATTTACCACAGACTGATGGCCAACTCCAGGTTGAGGACTTTGACTGCAAGACTCAGGCCACCTACCTTAAGTTTGTGATAGAATCTGGACATGACCATTTCATTTGTATTAACAAACTGAATGTGGGGGGAAATGCAGTTCATGGATAATACGTGTCTTCAATCAACTAGTGTCTCCCAGATACATTCCAGCACAGTCAAACTTGTATGATGCTACCCAGGGCTCCAGATAAGAGGAAGTTTTTTCAACAAATCAATCATTTTCTCACCCATTTCAGCACCAAATCCTATGGTGTTACTACTCATTAGAATCGTCTCTTCCAGACGATTCTAATGAGTAGTGACACCATAGGGTTTAATTCAGAAATAAAGATTTTTATTTTTGAAAAACTACCCTTATCTGGAGCCCTGATGCTACCATTGAACAGAAGATACAGTAAAACTTGTGTTAGGTGGCCACTTAAAACATGATGAATTGACAGGCTTTTATAGAGGTATAAGCTTATGCAGGGTAAAAATAATGCAGAAAGCTCCTTATATGGAGCTTTCTGCTTTTTTTTTTAACTGTAGTAAGCAACAACTTGTCTTTGGAGTTTCATATGCTTTATCATTGAGTGGCCTCCTATCTCATGTTTACCATACTTTTTAGGTTTTATGAGAGGTAGTAACTTTATATAGGGCAAAGGCAATGCAGAAAGCTCCTATAGGAACTCTCTGTATTACTTTTGTCCTGCTTTGAGTAGCCACCTTTAAAAAAATAAAAAAACGAGCACTGTACTATTTCAATTGATAAGCAAGATATCACAACCACTTTGAAAGAGATCTATTTTCAGTTTTAAAGATGCTTAAAAAGCAAGTTGACAGTAGATTTAACTTCTCAGTTACCTTCTGCTTACTTCTTGCTCTCAGCTGCCACTTGTTTTATGAACTTTCTTTTGAACAGTCTTGAAGGAATTCATTTTTGGTTAAATATTCTTGAAATTTGTAAAAATTAATTTTTTTGTAAAACAAACTAGTCTTAATGACAGGAAATATGGTAAAATGGTTCTTTATTGATTTTACTAAAGGTTGGTATAGTTTGTTCTAAGTAAACAACAACAGGTTAAAATTAACCGTATCATTTAGAGAATGGGCATTGAAATTCAACTGGAAATTTGAATCGATTTGGATCCAGATCATATGCTACAAAAGGAATCTAATCAGGATCTAAAATGTTTATCATACAGTCTATATTTCTGAAACCGTTCTGAAGAGGAAGTTTATTTTAGAATTTTATTTGATATCCTAAAGCTTGTATGTTGATGAGCTAAAATGAGTGTAAATTTAACTTAACTGGAATTTGTTTTTGAAGATGAAATATGCTAACATTTAATTCTACATTATTTATGTTGTTCAATCCTGTTCATACTGTTTTTATCATATTGACTAAATGTATTCCACTTTTGAAAAATGATAAGTTTATGTTGATATAAGGGCTGCTCTAAGAAACCAATGTAGAGAAAAAGTATAAAATGTAAATCAAAAAGTTAAAATCGACATAAATCAGTTGTTTTTCAAAAGTGGAATAGGCCATGGGGTTATAAAGCGTTTGAGCTGAGGCTGAGTGTGTTATCAAGCAATTGATTGGTCAGATTTGAGCCTAGGCTCAAATCTGACCAATCAAATGCTTGAGAACAACTTTAGACTCAACTGAACATCTTTATAACCTTGGACCAATGGCAATTTCAGTATAAAAAGGTTCACGCTTGTCTAAATTATTTCATGAGTCTCCACATAGAAAGAGTTAAAATAGTTTTGATTGTTAATTTATGATCAGTCATGTCCGTCCAAATAAAAAACAACAATGAACGTCTTGTGTTGTCTTAGTCTTTAAACCAATCTCTCACTCTCTGTAAGGGAAAGTGTTATATTTCTAGTATATCACTCTCTGTCCTACAGTCTATAGGACAGAGACCTGTGTACTGGTAATATACGCTGTTGTCCGTTTTCAAACCTCACAGAGCTGAACATTCAAATGGACTTTCAATTTTCTGATTTAATGACCTATTTTTATCAAGGGATTTCCCACAGTTTTAATCTCACCTAGCACGCAGAAGTGCCAATGTGAGCTATTGTGATCGCCCTGTGTCTGTCGTCGTCTGTTGTCAACTTTTTCTTTAAAGATTTTCTTCTTGGAAGCCACAGGGCTAATTTCTTCAAAACATCATGGGATTGTTCCCTATAAGGTATTCTCTCAGATTTCTTCAAATATACATTATAGGTCATCCAATTGAAATTATGGTTGACATGGCAACCAATTGAAACAACTTTAAAAATCTTCTTGTCAAAAACTGTCTCCGAATTGAATTTATTTTACACAAAATCCTTGGGTGACCTTCGATCAAACTTTAAAAAATAAATTTGGCACCTTATGGCTGCCAGTGAGTGGGTAGAATTTCCTTATATGGCGATATAGTGAAAACTTTAGGGGTGACCCTTTGCGAGATCTCTACCTTAAAAAACATGGCACTCAGTGGGTGGGGCAAGTTTACCTAGGATGACTTTTAGTGAAAACATAAAAAATATTTTTCTCTGAAACTACTGGTGCAGTTTGAAAATAATTTTACACAAATGATGCAATGGTGACCCTCTACCAGATTCCTTCAAATAATTGTGCCAGCTTAAAAACATGGCCGCCAGAATGTTGGACAAGTATCCTTATATTACTGTACTTAATGTAAAACTTTTTCTTCTTGGAAACTGATAGTCCTAATTGACAGTAATTTTAACACAAATGCTCCAATGGTGACCCTCTACCAGATTTCTTCAAATAATTTTCTAGCTTAAAAACATGACTGTCAGTGGGTGGTTGATGTTTTCCTGATATGGCGAAATGAAAACTAAAATTGAATTCAAATCTTCAACTTGCCTACGTTGATGTCACCATGACTGTAGCCGTGGGTACCAAGTGAGTTATTTACGGCTGCATGCGGCTCTTGTTAAAAGTGTGACAAACATGTTAAGACCCTGATCCGAGGGATAGTTCAGGAGCTCTTGGATCAGGGTCTAAACTTTTTGCTATGTATGTAAATGTATATACCTGGTTCCGACAAAAAACCAACCCAGCAATCATTATATACGGCCCCATCTGGGTTTCCATATGGGTCCCATATCGAAAGTGCAACCGGGTAAAAGACTGGCCCAATATGGGCTGCCCATATAAAATTTCTAAATCAATCAAATAAATTATTATATACTGATTTTTTTCACCTTTCTGTATGTATTTAACCATACTGTCATTAATGTGTAATCTTTTTGTATTTAAACGATTGTTTTGTGTGAAAATATAGCACCTGGAAATGTATACGGGCGCCATACAGAACCAATATAGGGCCCGTGTATTTGGAGATTTCATATGGGTACCAGTTTTAACCCGGTTGCACTTTCGGCATTGGACCAATATTGGTTGCCCATATGGGCCCCTTTTAGCAATGTTTGCTGGGAAGTAGTTGTTTAATGCAAGATAAAAGTAAAACAGATTTACTTTCAACACCAATCTGTCAGTATGGTGACCAGGGGTCAATTTTCATAACTGGCTTATACAGCTCTTTCACTGCAATGTTATTGTCTGCATGGCTATTATCATCACATGCGTTTTGTTTAGCCAAGCTTTACTGTTGATGGAACATTGTTATAAGAGACAGTTTTGACTTTATCAGACACAGAATATCACTGTGTTTAAGCAGGTACATGTACATAATTGTACATGTTTTCTCTGCTTCTTCGGTTAAGTTTCATCGTCCATGTATCAGAGGTGGAGTAACACATTGACTCCCTTAAAACTCATTATCCGTGAAACTGCAAATGGACATTTCCAGTTTGCAAGAAAGGCAGGTCCATTTTCGACTATTTAGGGTTGATTCTTATATTGTACAAAATGACAAACAGTGAAGTCCCTGATCAGAGGGCTCCTGTAGGAGCCCTCTGATCAGGGACTTCACTGTTTGCTTAGGACAAGTGTACTCTTCACAGGTACACTTTGGTAAAAGACGCATATATGCGTCACTAGTGCTCAATGAGTTAAAAGTCTCCCTTTTAATGAATTTGCGCTAAATGAGTTATGTCCAATGCATACAGCTTGGCACCAGATCAGATTAGTTACTTGGCAACTGGCTAGGACCCAAGCTGTTTGCTTCTCTGATTAAAGTCATCTATAAAGGACATAGAATGAGTGTGTTTTCAGTATTGACTTTATTGAACGAGTTTGATACCATTGCGAGTAACATATTATTTTCATCCAAGAAGTTCAATAAAATAAATGCTGGAAACACACGAATTTCAGCTATTTATCACAAAAACCAAATGACCCAAAAATCCGAACGTTTATTTGTCCCTCAACATTTTGGAAAACGATTCGTCATATATGTTATTAGGTTTCATTCATCCGTAGATATAAACAGTATCAGACTAAATTAAAGCAAAACAACATCAATGCATTGTACATTTTAATACATTTGTATTTGCGTTAAATTTCGTTTAAAATGAAAATAATACTAAATTATCCACTTTCATCATAAAGACTGAGAAGAAACAACGTTAACAGGCATTTCTGTGAGAAATCGTTAAATTATGAAAAGGAAACTGTTTCTATGGAGAAGGGGCAAGAGCCCTGTCGCACAGGATTGGCGTCATTGTTGCATTCTCAAGGCGACACATGACGCCATAGGATCGTGTTTAGAACGCTGAAAAACTGTTTACAAGAGAACTCGCGAATGTGCCCTTCACGTGCAGATGATTACAGTTTGAACAGGACAAAACGTCTTACTTCGGCAGTCAAGTCACACTGTCGGATGATTTGTAGCTGTTTGTGCAGTGTTCAGGAGTAACTAAAATTAAAGGACTAGTTTAAACACTAAAGATACAGTAAACTGTTAACCAATTTAACCCTAGCGGCGAGTATGTCCTTTACAAACGGCGTACCTGTGAAACGTACATTTGTTCTATGCAATCAATGTAGACCTTGATATCAGAGGGTCTCCGCAGGAGCCGTCAGTTCAAGGTATATATAATTTGTTGTTTTGTAATATATTGTAAAATATACTCACAAGTAGCCAAAAATGGACTAGAAGTAATTGTCCATTTAAAGTTTTATGGGTTAAAGGGTTAAATCATCCGTAGCGTTTGCGCTCTACTGGCATAAGTCCGTTGAAAGCTGTTTAGAGTCGCATCAAAGGCCTTGTATTTAAGAGATTTCCGACTGGTCTAAGTGTCTATATTTGACCTTCAGAGAAAAAACAACAACCGTCAGTATTGTCAAAACAATGTTATGTTCTACGTGTACATGAGCCTTGTCATGAGAAAATCTTATTCAGTGTAGATTAAGTCCAGCTGCCGCGCCAAAGACGTGGCGGCTGTCCGTGATCTTCAGTTTGACACCCACATGCATCTAAAACATTTTATGTAGCTGTACAGTATTTGGCAGTGTAGACCAAACTCAGATACAGAGCATGTGGTGACAACGGTGTTTGGGTTGTACAATGTTGCAATGCAAAACGACAGGTTTTGTCAAGGCACGGTGACAACGGTGCTTGGATTGTACAATGTTGCAATGCAATACGACGGGTTTTGTCAAGGCACGGTGACAACGGTGCTTGGATTGTACAATGTTGCAATGCAATATATGACAGGTTTTGTCAAGGCACGGTGACAACGGTGCTTGGATTGTACAATGTTGCAATGCAATATATGACAGGTTTTGTCAAGGCACGGTGACAACGGTGTTTGGGTTGTACAATGTTGCAATGCAATATATGACAGGTTTTGTCAAGGCACGGTGACAACGGTGCTTGGATTGTACAATGTTGCAATGCAATATATGACAGGTTTTGTCAAGACACGGTGACAACGGTGTTTGGGTTGTACAATGTTGCAATGCAATACGACAGGTTTTGTCAAGGCACGGTGACAACGGTGCTTGGATTGTACAATGTTGCAATGCAATACGACAGGTTTTGTCAAGGCACGGCTCATATATTATTGCCTTCCAATGGCACACTTCAATAATCATTTAACTAATCCAACTCCTACAGCTTCGAATGGACAACCACATTTTTATACTTAAATAACTCACTTTTTATTACTTGAGGCTGTTTTTAACAGGATATTGGAAAATAAACCGTGTAGACCTTGGCCAGAGGGTTCCTTGAGGGGAACCCTCTGATCTAAGTCTACATTGTTTGCAAATAATATTACCCAAGTGCATATAATTATATTGTTTTAAACTCTTTCATCTTACAATTTAACCGTTTGCTTCTACCCTTTCTCCGATCACATGCTATAAAGTTTTGCATGCTTGGTATTTTTTGTCTGCACCAATTGTCGCCTGCTACTGTTCTAAAATAGAATTTTAAAAAATATTTTTTAAAATAGGATCAGAGTGTCAAACAGTTTGGATCCTGATGATACGCCGCCTCACGCGGCGTCTCATCAGCATCCAAATTGTTTGCAAAGGTAATCACTGCCACAGTGTGGCACATATATACGCAGCTAGAATGCAAAGAGTTTATAAATGGTGACTACTAATTCATTTCAAAGCAACATTTGAAGCTGCATAGCCGAAGAAATATCGATAAGATTGTCAACAATTTGGATCCTGATTAGACATCGCGTTACGCAACGTCTGATCTGGGTCCACACGGTTTGCAAAGTAGACTTGAGTTGCCCATGGCTGATACAGGGTTAAGCAGATATTCAGCTGTAATTCTAGGGTGAATTTACACAACTAAACAAGGGCATAGCTATTGCAGAGATGCCACTATAAATTACCTTGGCAGGTGGTGCGTGGAGAAATAACTCTCTTGGGGAAATAAAAACGTCGAACGAATTGTCTAAAATGACAGAATTAAATTCCTAAAACCATACCAAAGTGTTACTCTTTTTTAACTATGCGTTAGATACGTATTAGTGTGCGGGTTGATTTCCAAACATTTGTGATATAGTATCATTAGTTTTTGTTTGTTTATTTGAACCATTTTAGTGCATGTTCTGTTTAAATCATCTACACTTTATCTTAATCCCAGTATAAGAACCGGAACCAAGGAACAAAAAGAACAGTCCAGCATAGAGGATCCTGAGACACCTGCGCTGGAAAACAACGCTAAGTTATACTGCCTTAAATTTAACTTTGAAACGATATTGCAAACAACAATATTGAAGCAGACGACAGTGAAGTGGTGAAGGGGTAAACATCTCACGATAAATTTGTGAATGAAGGGTTAATACAAGTTTGACTGTAACTGCGGTGATTATATCAAGATCAGTTTATCGCGTTGGTTTTCTTATCAGAAAAACTCTATTAGAAGAATTTAACTGCTCTATCGTTGATAATTCTCACAAAGGTATTTTATTACTAAATTTAAGTAATACTTCTAACAACTTTACAATGTGTGTGCTATCTTCCCCCCAGAAAATTCTACTCGATTGTTCGATGTGAATAGTTTTTAGCTCACGGTGAGCTTTTGCAATCCTTGAATGTCCGTCGTTAGTCGTTCGTCGTCAACAATTTTAGTGTTTACACTCTAGAGGCCACACTTATTATTCAATCTTTCTCAAACTTGCTCAAATTGTTTATTACCATAAGAGTTCGGATGAGTTTGATTCTGGATGAAATTGGATCGATAGATCAAGAGTTATCAACCTTTGAATTGCTGAAAATGCCATATTTAACAGTGTTTACACTCTAGAGGCCTAGATTTCAAACTTGCTCAGATTGTATATTACCATAATAGTTCAAATGATTTTGATTATGGTTGAAATCGGACCTATAGGTCGAGAGTTATCTACCTGTGAATTGCTGAAAATTTCATATTTAACAGTATTTGCACTCTAGGCCACACCCCCCCCCCCCCCCATTTATCTCAAACTTGCTCAGATTATATATGACCATAAAAGTTCATATGAGGTTGATTATGGTTGAAATCGGACTAATAGGTCAAGAGTTATCTGCCCTTGAATTGCTGAAAATGCCATATCTAACAGCGTTTAATCTCTTGCAACTACGTTTTTCAATGTATTTTGATTATACTTGCACACAAAGTATAAAGCTATAAGTTCTTGAAGGATTGCAATTATTGTTGAAATCTAATCATTGTGGCAAAAGCCAATAGTTATCTGCCCTTGATATACTTTGAAATTCTAGAAAAGACTTCAATTCAGTAATGTTTAGGCTCTAGTTATCTGCCCTTGATGTACTCTACTATACTAGAATTATGAGGTTGTATTCCTAAATTGTTTACATTCTATACTACAAATTTGAATGGATTTAGATTTAAACAGGTGAAATAGAAAGGTAAAGCTATCAGGCTTCAGTACAACAGGTGAGCGGTATCAGGGACTTCAGACCCTCTTGTTATGATTCTCTACTGTATTCGTTTTACATATTCAAAGATACTGGTTCGTTTTACATATGTGGAGATTTCAATATTCGCTGTGGTGATAACGACGACTTTATATACGTGGTGTTGACGATGCTTTAGAGAGATTTTAGTATGAATTAGTACGGTGAAATACTTTACTTTTATAAACAATTTATATTTAATGCAAATATGTGTATGATAAATGGCCAAAACAGTATAAAGAACGATTTTACAAGACATACCAAGAAGTTTCCACACAGCGTGCCTTCGAAAGTTATTAGGCATCAACTGGTAAGACAAGACCCAGACACTGAGCCACATGATGACTCTGCTGGTTTCAACAACAAACAACATTACCTTTATTTCATCTCAGGCACCGAAGTGCAACATGAGGGAGTTTAAACATCAGTTTTGCAAAATACATGTAATAAAGTTACATTACAGATAATTGGGTACATACACATATACAGGGGTAAATACGCTATTCCTATTTACGCGTTAATCTATGCGTAAAAACACATAGTGAACGGTTAACGAACGGTTAACGACTAACGATTTTAATGAGTTTTCGTGATGTTAGCAATGTTCCAAACGATTTAAATTTGGATCTACAAATGAGCAACGTCGATCAGAACTCTGGAATAAAATGTGCAAAGCAGATACTACCTTGATATCATATTACAATTTTTCTTTAAAATAATTACAAAATGTATAAGTACTATATTTCTAAGCGTAACTAGTTTGACCAAGCGGTACAGAAAGCGAAGCGTTTACACTGGTACTAATTGCAAGAGCAGAATTTAGATGAGCGTGTGATTACCTCGACAAAAGTTGGAAGTCAATCGGTAAAGTTGGTGTTAACTGCTCTAAATGTAGTTATATTCTAATGGAAGTCATTTTGCCAGACGGTTATTTATCATGTGATAAGGCAACTGTTCTGGAAAAATGGCATAAAGATTTTAGTTCTCTGTTTCGTGAGTTAAACTATGAGCATACAAATTTAGTTTATAATCCCATTGTAGAAATTAGTTTTAATGAGATATATTGATACTGGAGGTACATAAAGCTTTGATGTCAATCAATAAAGGTTAAGCTTGTGGTGTGGACAACATACCAGATTAAGTATTGAATAATGATACAGCTATGTCTTTTATGAATGTTTTATTCAATGTGTGCTTGAAAAAGGTATATTACATTCTATGTGGGATACATTAAGAAATGAACTGAGTTTTTCGGCGTTTAAGTGAAATAAACGGCAGAAAATGATCGGTAAATTCCATGAGTCGCGCTATTTACATTATATTTGCTGTAACTTCTATTATCAAATGAACATTTTTTCAGTTTGCACGTATATTTTATCCATTTTAAAGGTTGTGACATGTAACACGAATAATGTGTACCCTCACAGGAACAGCCAATACTGCCATTACTCAGGGATCGTCACAACATGATTTGCGGAAAGCAGGCCCATAAATACCGCATCCTCTGCGATGATATCAACACATCACCCGCTATAAAATTGCATTTATACGAAATATACGTCACTTCGTTCAATAGAGCTGAATAGGGCGAATGTAAATATCGTATCACAAATCCTATTCCGAAGTCATCTACTGTAGATGAAAAGGGTCTTTTGTCATATCGTGGAATATCATGAGCGTCTTCCATGTATAAAGTGTATTGTAACATACAGTTTGTGTACATTGGCTGAGACCATGACTAGAATACGGTATGTGACGAGCAGAATGGTTTTAGAAAGGAGAGACGCCCCAATGATCATACCGGTTATATATCTTTGTCAAATATTATTGATATTAGAAAGAAATTACGCAAATCTACATTCTTTGCTTTCGTAGATTTTGATAAGGCACACGACACCATTGGTAGAGAATTGTTTTTGAACAGGTTGTCAAATATAGGAAAATGTGGTAAAATGTTTCTTGACATTACGTCTCTATATGTTTCTGTAAGTGCATGCGTTGTAGTAAATGACTTTAACACTGAATGATTTGATGTTAATTAACTACGCAATTGCTGTATTTTGTCGTTTTTGCTGAAACGACTTAACGTTATATCTAAAGTCTTTTGATAAAGGTGTTATGGTTGAATTTGCTATGCAGGCGACATTGTATTTCTTGGAGAGTCTGCAGTGGATTTACGAGTTCTAGTGTTTGAACTTAACAACCGGTGTGAAAAGAATGCCATGACTGTTAATCCAGATAAAAGTAATGCAATGTACTTTAGGTCTCACTCAATACCTGCTACCTCATTTCATTTTATGTATAGTACTACATGTAGCCAGATGAACCTTGTCGACATATATATTTATTTAGGTCCAGAGACCTCCCTACTGTGTCGTGGTTCTAGGGCTTAATTATCACAGGAAATGTTTTCTGTTTATTAAAACGAGAATATCCCCTCTACCAAGAACTAAAAGGAAGGTAGATCGGTCGTCTTAATCCCACGCGCTGCTTCGCAACAAATGGGATTAGCCGAAATCGTATTCCCGAAATCATAATCATCTCATCTTATCATACCTCATCAGTCATCGGCGCTTTATGACATATTTTGTGTCGCAATACCGTAAACCAAACTCATCCTCCTCAAAGTGCAGTTAGAGCTTTAGGATTATTAATAGCTAAATGTAAATATTTTGGCGGACTGCCTTATTTGAATGTTCTCACCAAACTATATAATTCCGTTGTCTGGCCTGTTGTGAACTATAGTGCTCCGTTGTAGGGGCATCGTTCTTACTCCTGCCTCGAAGCGGTTCACAAGAGAGCGCAAAGATTTTTTCTGGGAGTTAAAAAGTACAACTTAAATGATGGATTGTCTGGTGAAATGGGATGGAAACCACCTGTAGTCCGCCAGTGGAAAAGTATTGCTTTGTACTGGTTAAGACTTAGTCGTATAAACGGGTTAAAAGTTCATAAAAGCACTTTTGTCTTATTACAGATATTGTCGTTTGTGTAAGAACGGGTTTTACAATTGTCAGGGTTATATTTTGCGAATAACTCATCTTGCTATAATTCACGCGAAATCCCGATTGCTAGAGCGTTTGCCAATACAACAAGTGCATGGTGATTTTGTTAATAATTGACAAATAAAATTAATAATAGTATCAGGCCGTAGTCGAAATAAATTAAGATTTGTATAAAACATTCAAGAAAGAATTTG
The DNA here is from genome assembly GCA_922989275.2 of Gari tellinella. Classification (NCBI taxonomy): domain Eukaryota; kingdom Metazoa; phylum Mollusca; class Bivalvia; order Cardiida; family Psammobiidae; genus Gari; species Gari tellinella. The sequence continues at coordinate 11,697,253 of OV277859.1, read as the reverse complement.
GTGATGAGGCTTATTGTAAAATAATTCTAACACCGAGTCATCGTTTGCCAAATTTAGGTTAGGTGTGGCCCCCATCCGTTTAGAAACTAGAAAATATAGGGGTTTTCATGGGTGAAAAGAATGCAATCGAGAATGAAGTGAACGTTTTGCTGCTTTGTGAATTATATAACGACCTTAGAAAAGAATTGTTTTTAAAGGCAAGATACTTTAATCAAAATTTCTGAAATATGCCAGGATGTGATAAAATAAGATATCTTTTTTCCAACATACAAAGATATGGTTGGAATGTGTGCCTAAACATGTTTTGATATTTTAAAAAGACAGCAGCTTTTCGTGGGCAGATTAACTTTAATACAGGAGTAATCTACTTTTAATTGTAAATAATGTATCAAATGATCATTTAAATTTCAAATGTATTTTATAATATATATATACAACTTCCATTAATCAGTTTATCTCAATTCTGATTTTAGATAAATAATCAATGTTTTATATTGTTTCTTAAGTTGAAGTATTTGGTCATTTTTTCTGTCAATCTTTAATTCGATTTGTAATGCAGATTTCAAAGACAACCATGGCATTTTGTTAAAATGCTATGATTGCCTAGATTAATGGAAGTGGTATGTATTTTAAGCTATTATGTTTATACAATATATGTGGTTAGTATCTTTATATATGTATTTACGTATGTGCAATGGTTCAAAGGACAGTGAATGTTAATGTCACTGAAAATAGTCTCTTATAATTAATTTATAAATGGTATGATTACTTTGTATATTGTTGTGTATTTCATGTCGTCTTTGTTATGTTTTAACCATGATGAGACTCAAATAAAGAATGAACTGAACTGTAAAATTTAAATGAAAGAAACGGGAAACCTAAGCAGAATTTTTAGATATTTATCAGACAAGCTTTTCGTATCGGGAAAAATCAATTTCTCTTGCTTAAAACCTTCAAATGAGGAACTCGGTATCGGATCATAATACAGACAGTTTGTAAAAGTTGTCTGTAGTTGCCCAGGGTGGTAAATGTACTAAGAACACAAGCTTTACTTTTAGAGAAAAACCAACATACTCCAACTTGTTTGCGACTCTCGCTCTGTTCTGAAAAGAAATCTTTAGAAATGTTTTCATTTTTATAGCACAATCAGATGGCACTTTTTATCAAGATAACTTGAGGCATTTTTTATTTGTGAATCCCTGAACTGCATTGACATTTTTAAACATTAGTACCCTAACAAGATTCCGCGTTACGCAGCGTCTGATCAAGATTCAAACTGTTTGAGATTTGTATCGATGTTTCTGCAGTCAACGTGCCTGAAATCTGATTTAAAAAATAAGAGCAGACTATAATTGTTGACGTCACGACAGTGGATGTGATTAAAATTGTGACAGGAAACAAATTCCCTCAGTGACTTATAAACTGAGGTCATTGATGTATTAGCAGTAAAATGCTCAATTGCTCATACCTGGGGGTTCACTTTCTCAATGTGAATGAAAAACAATAATTAAAAAGTGCGTCATAGGAGAGGTAGATATATGATTCTTGTATTAACCCTTTCACCGCCGGAGTCGCCTAAAGTCAAATTTGCAAACAGTTTTGATCCTGACCAGACGCCGCGTAACGCGGCGTCTGATCAGGATCAAAACTGTTTGACACTCGTTTCGATATTTTTTATGTCATACTCTCTTAAAACTTACTTTGAAAATGATCTTACAGACAACAATATTGAAGCAGACGACAAAATAACGATGTAGTGGTAAAAAACTCAAAACTAATTTGGCGCCGAAAGGGTTAACATCATTTGGCATGTTTTTCTTCATTTGATCACAACGAATAAAGCGATTATGTTGTTGGTTATTGCAATAAAGCAATTTAACCCTTGAAACATTATAATAATATTGATTGTTTAATTAATAACACGTATCATCGTATCATCTAAACACGTGACTAATAAATTGTGTTCTACTTTCATTCTGCTTTTGAGGCTATCTTTAACCCGTTCACTCTCAATGAGGTCATAAAGCGCATTTTGCAACGATATTGCTAAGTTTGAAAACGATATTGCAGACAACAATATTGAAGCAGACGATAATATGGCGGTGAAGAGGCAGAAACTTCACGATAAATTTGAATATGAAAGGGTTAATACTTTTATGCTTTTATCAACATTTGAACCCTAGTGACGACCTTATGTGTCATTTACAAACAGTGTACATGTGAAGAGTAAACTTCACATAAATTATGCAAACAGTTAGACCCAGATCATGAAAATCTGATTAATGTTTACATGTACAATGGTTGCAACAAAATAGGCAAGAATGGACTAGATTGACGTAGAAACTGAAATTGTCCATTTAAAGTCACAGGGTTGAATGCGTTCAGTAGTATCGCTCTGTCACTACGTATGACGTATCGTACTGACCGGTCAAACACAGTCGCAGCAATTACTTTGATAATATCGTCAACTTCATTTTTGTTGTTTTCATTTCTTTGCGTTGTTTACTTATAAAACATTTATACCTGATCAGACGCCGCGTTATCAGGACATACTGGCAGTAGAAACATTAAACCATTTGTGCCCACGATCCCATATATGAGGCATAGGCAACCAGTGTAGACTCTGATCAGACGCCGCATCATGCGGCGTCTGTTAAGAGTCTACACTGTTAGATGATATGAATTTCAATATAAAACAAAATGAAAATAAATTTTTTGACCAGGCATCCCTTTGATGAAAAATGGACTAATCCTATATATAAACATGGAAGAATCCACTGGGCGTAAATGGGTTAAAACATTTATATGAGGACTGGGTAGATGCGTCAAAAGGTGCTGCAATGGGGTAAGGGGTTAACTGTCGTTCTAAGTTTTTAAACTCATTATTGAGGCTATAAAAAGTGCAATACAATGTAGATACAGTGGAGAATCTGTTATTCTTTCCCGTTTAAACGCAAACGTACGCAAACGTACGCAAACGCAAAGCACTAAAACGTAGAAAATAACAACTTTTGGACAATTCTGATATTTCATGTTTATCTTGGTGGCAAACAGTTTGGAGCCTGATCAGACGCCGGGTTACCCGGCGTCTGATCTGGCTCCAAACTGTTTGCACTGCAAATAATAGTTTTAGCGTAAACGCGTTTATTGGGAAAGAATAACAGATTATTTCACTGTAATGAAAGGCTTGGCTTTTACAATTCGTCTGACATTGCTTCAAACAGTCTGTAATTGTCACCGAATCTTAATCATTATCCTGCTGCAATATCGTCTGCTTTGCAATTGTCGTCTGCAAAATTTCTAAAAATTAAATTATTAAATCTTTTAAGTAAATAAACATAAAGACGAGTGTCAAACAGTTTGGATCCAGATCAGACGCCGCGATACGCGGCGTTTGATCTGGATCCAAACTGGTTGCAAAAAAACCAGTGAAGTCGCGATCAGCAGGCAAAGGGTTAAAGTACAAATGCATTTGCTGCGAAAGGATTGCTGTCTCTTTTTTTTTACTACAAAAAAACGGACACTTTAATCATTACTATTGTGAAATTGGTGACATCTTCAAGACGAATGGGAATTAAACAGACAACGGCATCAATATTTTTCTCTACTGGCTTCCATATTTCTATAAATAGCAGCATCAAAGGACCTTCTTTTCAATGGTCTTAATAGCGTAATTGATAGTACTGATATTTAATTAACCAGCTTTCATAAATCCATTCAATCGGTAGATGATCAGGTTTCAAACTGTTTCACACTCGTTATGATGTTCTTCTCTCAAAATGTCTTGGAATAAAATCTGACAAGAGAGATTAGACATGCGATAATTTTTAGCCGATGATTTAATGGCATTGAATGTATTAATTAATTCAACCCTGAATCTTCATATGGACAATTCCAGTTTCCAATTAAATCTAGGCATACTTTTCTATGTTTACTATTTAGGCATGGTTTTGATTTTCCAATATACATATATTATGCAAAATGACAAATAATGTAGAATCTGATCAGAATGCTCCCGAATGAATCTTCTGATTAGGATCTACACTGTTTGCAAAGGACAAATGTGGGGTTCAATGTGTTAAGTGATCTTTATTCGATTGAAAAGGCGTACTTAACATTAACCCTAACACTGCTTGCGGCGGATATGACTGCCACAGTAATGACCTTTGCAAACAGTTTGGATCCAGATGAGACGCCGCATAACGCGGCGTCTCACCAGGGTCCAAACTGTTTGCCATTCCGACCCTGAATTTAAAGAAATTTTGAAAATTCTAAATTTAGAACGGTATCAGACGACACTTATTGCAGACGAAAACATTACCCAGCATGCAAAGAGTTAAGCATATCGGTCTGTTGTCAAGGGAATAATTCAGTGCTTTCAAAATGCAAAAAGCAATTAACCACTGAACTGTTATAACGTTTGCATAAATTTAGAGTTAATGTTCAGGTACTAGTATTGATTTGGAGTAGATAAACACTGATATGAATGTTAAATAGTTTGGATCCAGATTAGACGCCGAGTTCCTCGGCGTCTCATCAGGATCCAAACTGTTTGCAAGTGCATGTGTAGTCTGGTTTTTGCAGGGAAGAGGTTGATATTTGTCATCAATAGAATGAGATTAACATCATGCGTAACTTCCTATACAATTTTGGTGGAAATATAAAGTGATATCACTCCCGGGACAAGTTTTCTATGTTCCTGTTAATGTATTTCTTTTGACCTTAAATAGACAAGAACTGTCGAGGTATATTATTCCTTTATGGTACGAATGATGTCATAATATGAACTTTAAACTGGTACCACATAGCCTGTTTCTAGTTTTAAATAAAGGTGACCATCTGCTAGGATATTGAAAATATTTTCCATGGTTCACATCAATAACTGTATAAAGTGGAACTGTTTCTTTAGTGGAGGGATACATTCAGGGCGTGAAAATACAAAATTATGGAGTTATGTGTTTACTCATTATCCCCTGAAACTTCCAATGTACAATTCCAGTTTGCAATAAAGCCAGGTCCATTTTAGACTTTTTAGGGTTGTTTTTGTCATAAATTGCAAAATGACAAACAGTGAAGTCCCTGATCAGAGGGCTCCTGCAGGAGCCCTCTGATCAGGGACTTCACTGTTTGCATAGGACAAACGTACTCTTCACACGTACACATTTGGTAAAGGACGCATATATGCAAAACTAGGGCTCAATGAGTTAAAGCACATTTAAAAGGGCTGTGTCGAAAGTAACAGAACAAAACAAAACTTTATTTCAACAGAACAAGTAAAACAAAGCAGAGTTGTCGTTCAGTGATTGTTACAATATTTAGCAGGCGTTAAGACTACAAAGTGTGTAATAAATATGCAAATTTGAAGACCTTGCCCTTCAAACTGCTTATAATTTTAATTTTTTCATTACTTTTTTTATGCTGTTATTGACTGTAATTTTTGTTTCATAACCCCATGAACAGAAATGAAATTAGGCCACGCCTTGTCGGGACAACTTTTCTCTTAGTCCAACTGTTCTCCACAAGCGCTACATGGAGCGGGACGCCAAATGGTATGAACAAATGATCTGCTCACACTTTTCAAGTGTAAAGGAATGTTGTCGATTCTATCAAAATCAATGTGAATTAAGGTACATATACCTTGTACAAACATAACATTATTTCTGTCTCTCTGTGTATATATATGTCCGTCTGTCTGTTCGTCCGTCCGTCCGTCCGTCTATCTTTCTGTATGTTTGTGTATGTGTCTCTCTGCATCTCTCTAGCTCTTTCTGTCTCTCTCGCTCTGTGTTGGGGAGATAAATGAGAGAAAGAAAGATAGAAGACAGAAAGACGGATAGATGGACAGAGATTGAAACATAGATAAAATGGCAGAGAAACTTTTATTTCAAAGCACAACGGAGAGCGCGTAATTCTTTTGTTTTCAACGAAGCTAAGCACAAGCGCAGTGCAAGGCAATGTAGGAAATTATAGCATTTTGAAAATTTACGCAATTTATCAAAATGGTAAATGCAGTAAAACCTCGCTATTACGACCACTAAAACGAAGGCTAATTGATTGTATAATAGAGAGGTGGCAGCCTAAAGCAAGGTGACAGTGAAACAGAAAGCTCCTAAAGGAGCTTTCTGTTTCACTGTCACCTTGCTTTAAGCGGGCGCCTACCGTAAACACCATATAATAATTAACATAATTTAGTGGTCGTAATAGAGAGGTTTTACTGTAGTTTTGAGTCCTACCTGGCTCCACATTGCTTGCAATGGAAATAGCCGTTGTTACAAACATTTCTCCTCTGTATTACTGTATAAACGAACCTGTGATGTTCACAACAAGTCTGTGATGTTTAAAGGATAACGACCACACACAGGCGAGAACCGCAGTGCTACATAAATATTTGCTCTTTTAAACAATCACTCTGACAGTTATATATAACCATTAGGGAACCTGGAATAATGAAATTTTAATAATGGCTACTCTCTGATGAAGACGTAAATGTCGAAATCTCGGAAAAGCAATACAATGCTATCAATTCATTACTAATATCATCTGTTTAAGTATTGTCGTCTGCTGTTTCTGATCTCTTTATCTCATAGCCTGTGTCTAGTTTTGACTGTACAAAGGAATTCTCTGCAATATTTATGTCCTGCATCAATCCATTGCCACACAGTCTGTGCTTAAAGCAAGTTGGAAGTATAGCAGAACACGCCTTATACAATATTTCGTACAGTACATTTCATGAAATAGTTAAAACCGACGATAAAACTTGGCAGTGAAAGAGTTGCAAATATCAAATTACAAAAGTATTAAAGAAGACGACAATTTTGACGATGAAAGGATTAAATTATACCTCTATACAACAAATTGATAATTTCAAATACTTTTTTGTAGTCTAAATCTATCATGTTAGATTTCAGAAAACGACAAATAAATTGAATAATTTTTATGATCGAACATTATTAAATTGATCAGTGTGACAAACAGTTTTGATCCTGATCAGACACAGCGTTACACGGCGTCTGATCAGGATAAAGGATGTTTGCAAATGCGCTTTATAACGTCATTGAGAGTAAAAGGGTTAAACACGAAACCGAACCCCATAAACCAGAAGTCTAAGGAAAGACAAGATCGGTCCATAAACATGTGTTCTTCTTGCTCTTTAACCACACACAGACACAGGGGAGAAACCATTATTCTTTCCCAATGAACACATAAATGCTAAATTTTAATGTCCATTGCAAACGTTTTGGAGACGGTTTGCCTGGTCTCAAGGTTTTGAAAACGTTTGAATTAAGTCTAGTTCTCAAGCATTTGATATGTCAGATCTCAGAACAAACTTCAATCTGACCAATCCAATGCGTGAGCACCATTTAAGACTCAATTAAAATCTTTATAACCTTGGATCCTTAGGTCTTAGCAGTCTCCAAACTGTTTTGTTATCTCATATTACAACAAAGGAGCTCAGAGTCTGCGTTGTTTGTCATTTTGCAATGTACATGTGTAGTATGAAAACTTGTCCTAAATAGTAACTGTTGGACTAGAATTAAATGGAAAATGGAATTGTTTGTTTTTGTTTTGTTTGTTAACGTCCGGTTCTGCCATCTATAGGTTAATTGGACGCCCCAGAAAATGGAATTGTCCATTTTAAGTGTCAGGGGTCAATGAGTATATCTAAACTAAATCAAAGTTCTTGAGATGATGGTTTCAAACTAAAATACAATTGTATTGAATGAAATGAAATCCAGAAGATTAATAGTGAAAGTTCTGAAAACAGCATTTCTTTTTAAATGTGTTTGTGTACATTGTAGTAGGATTTTAAACGATTTATATGGAACTTGTAACATTAAAAATCACTGTAAAGCGCCTGAAAAACGGATTTGACTTAAACCCTATCATGAAACACGTTAATATTATTTCAGGCATATTTGGAAATATCGAGGAAACGTTTCCAACAGCCGCTGAATCGACACACTTCGGTGCCACTTCATTTCAAAACAGCATGCCACTTTCCTGGTCCCGAAATTATTGGTACACAACACAAAATGAAAGTAGATTCTGCTGATTTTATTATCATCATATTTACTTCAGTATGTAACGGTTATTCACTAGAATTTTGTTACACTGTTTCATCTAATACAGTTCTCAAAATAAATATAAATCATCGTTTATGTGGACCTGATACATTTGAACGGTATTGAGTGTTTTTATCTTGAGCGTATGAATTCTGAGTCAAAGTTTTGGAAACTCAACGTTGACTATAGATGGATTCAAATCAAAGTTTTGAAACCATCAAAACATCTAAAAAATGTCTGTGTTCTGTTAATTTGATCTGAAATACAAATATCTTGAAGAATGATTAGAAAACAAATTAGTCTTTTTTAGTTTTTCAAATAATTAAAACCTTTGTATCCCTCTGATTTTCTTTCATATTGCTGCAGTTTGCGGCCTTTATTTAACACATTTAATACGCATTTCTGTTTGTCGAAATCACTGATAAGATAAGATAAGATAAGATAATCTTTATTTATAGTCGGTTTCAGTCAAACATATTAACACTAGCTTTAAGCTATTGTCCGACATAACAAGATTATCCAGTAACAATTTAAACAAACAATCTGTAATAAAATATGCATTAAAATAGTTAAGAGACTTCTATAAGAGACTCCTATAAAAGCTTTCTATGAGGTGAGATCATAAGTATAATCATAGTTAAAATTATATTTTTATGCAATACTATGTTAAATAATAAAATTTAAAAGTTTTTGCATAGCTAGAGGATCCAGATCATAGATAGACCAATAGCCCGAGACATATCGGTATGGCACTAAATCTGACCTGGACCCACTTGCTGGAGCTATCACATATGTTTTTGAAGACAACACTGAGCATACTTGAGGATCAATATAAAGTTGTGTAGATCCATTTTTTTCCTACAGACCAGCAGCCCATACAGTTTTGGCTCCAACTACATATCAGACCTGGATCCACATGAGATTATGGCTAACTCAACATTTATAAATATGCCTCATAATAGCAGCCCAAAAAGTTATTTGCAGATTTATGTTAAGTTTAATCATGTTTTATTGCTCAATTAACTTAAATATTCACACAATCACTGTACAATTTGTTTAATATAAACAAAAGGGTTGGGACACATGTTATGTCAACATTATATTGGACCCTTCTCTTAATGTCACAAACATGTCGGTAAACATTAAATATTATTGTTTTAAATATGGTTCTATCTGCAATTAGAAGAAAAAACATCGAAATGCGGAAAGTAAGAACATTGAGACAGAAATGAATTTCGTTGATTTTAAACACTGATTTGACAACAAAATAGTAAAAGCATTAATTATCAGTAAAAAACGATAACTAAAATTCAAAAAGAGAAAATATATTGACAAAATTAATGGTCTACTTTTTCATACTCTGAATTTTGCTCCTGTGATCTTAAACTCCTCACACCTAATCAAACTATCAACGTACACATTCATCCAGTTACCATTAGCAATAACATGGGATCATCGTTATTAAAACCACTATAATACAATAGTTAACTAAGATACACAGGTTTGCACATTTATCAACTTAACTGATAAATTGTTTTGACTTGTAATAAATAGAAAATTCTTTTTTTCAACGTTAATATATAATCAACAGCCAAAGAAAACGGATCATTCAATAGAAACGGAAAGAATCCACTTTAAGTTCAGCATTGCAAGATATTAGAGCGCCTGTTCAATTGAATACCAAATGGACCGTCTAAAGCCCTAATCCAGTTGAAATACTCAGTACTTTGCGAGTCTCTAAAAGGGCGCATCCGTTTTATGATAAATGCCTGGTTAACATTGACTCATCAGGTACTGGTGCCAAAATATCTGCAAGTGTGACGCATAGTGTAAACCCTAATCAGAGGCTGTTTTTGGTCTACACCTTTTGCAAATGATGAATATACACGTGCATGTATTCGATTTCAGCACATCAATGCCCACATATTGCTAGATACAGGACACAAGATACAAAGTTTTATTTAGAGTCGGATGTTTACAACAGATAACACTAGCTATGAATCGCTATTGACAAACGTTGTTCAACTTTGATTTTTATTCTTTTATTAAAAGGAGTTTCCATCAATTTGGAGCCATACCAATGACCTATTTCCCGTTCCCTTATCTGTTTTGCAATTGTCAGTATTTATGTGTTTTCCAAGATAAAGGTCAAAATTATGATAGTGTGTATAAATGTGAATAGGTAAGTGCGTGTGTGGAAGTGCATGCCCGCATGTGATATAGATTGTTTTGCACTACAAACAGTAATGGTCCTTATTGTGCAGAAAATCAATTGCAGCGAGGCCGACACTGTTCGTCTCGGTTCAAACAAAATGTATTTACATTTCACTAAAATGTAGAAACTTGAACTTTCCTGAAAACGTTGACAACTCGTTTAATCTTGATGACAAACAGTTTGAAGCCTACGCTGGGTTACCCGATGTCTGATCTGGCTCCAAACTGTTTGTACTTGGTAAACTAGCTCTTTTAGCATGACTAAGTTTATTGAGAAAGAATAATGTCTGGCCCACTGTAATTGGTTTCCGGAGAGCGATTGCCTATAAATGACGGAAACACTACGCCAGACTGACAATTATAGCAGTATTAGGCATCCTTTGTTACTTCCTAGATTGTCAAACTCAGGTGCTACATAGCTCTATATGGGCTCGCTAATTGGGTTATTTCAAACTAGTTTATGGCACTTTCTTTAACTCTCCCACTGCCGTTATAACGTCTGCTTTAACATTTTTCACTGCAAATTTTTGTTTAAATGAGATTTATGCAATTTAAAATTGGAGAATACTTAAAACGAGTGGCAAGCATCTTTTCTTGCTTTAACCCTTTCACTCTCAATGACGCTTTAAAGCGCGTTGCAAACAGTTTGGGTCCAGATCAGACGCCGCGTAACTGTTTGACACTCTTACCGATATTAATTAAGTCATACAACATTTAATCTAACTTTGAAACGTCTCTTGCTGACAATAGTACTATAGCAAACGACAATAAAGTGGTGAAGGGGTAAAAATCTCCCGAATGATTTGATCATGAAAGGGTTAAACTGTTTGTTTCTAACAGAATATGCAGTGGTGATAATGTTATTCTTTCCCCGTTTAAACACAAACAAAACGCAAACCCAAAACTGTAAAGTCTAGAAAATGACAAGTTTTTGAAAGATTGACAATTTTTTTATTTCACTATATATAGGCATATTTTAAAGCCGCTTTATGTAATTGGGTAATCTACATCAGACGGTTGTTTTCGATCCAATTTGAACTACGCAGGTCGTGATTCTTTCACAAAAAGTGATGTTATCTATGACCTCCACTTTTTATTGTTTCAATCTTTGAAATCATTTATAGTCAGAGTCGAATTTCCAAAACCTTTAAGACAGCAACTCTCAATAATATCGAGGGATATTATCTGTGCCTTAAAAACGAAACATCGATTACTTTTGAGAACTGTATTAGAAGAAACAGTAAAACAATGTAAAGTAATAATTTCTAGTGAATAAACATTACACTCTAAAGTAAATATGATACTCATAAAATTAGTAGAATCTACATTCACTTTCTTTTGTGTAAGAATAAATTCGGGACCAGGAAAGTGGCATGCTGATTTGAAATCCGGCGATACCGAGGGTTTCGCCATGGTCGATTCCGCGGCTGTTGAAAAAGTTTCTTTGAGATTGTTTAATGGCATTAAAAGGCTATATAGGCATAGATAATCTCCAAATATGAAATAATTTACAAAATAGGGTTTACGCCGCACACGGCTTTTAGAATATTTACAGTATTATTCAATGTTTCAAGTTCCATGTATAACATACATACTTACATACACGAACATATATAATTTGAAATAGTTTCAAATCCTACTATCAAATACATTTCAAAAGAAATATTGTTCTCTCAGAATTTTCACTGTTAGTAAAGTTTTCACTCCACTCGTACTTCTATGTTTCAGTTTAAAATCATCATCAGTGCTCTCAAGTTCTTTGGTCGAAAATGTTTTTTATTAAATTCTGAATCATACATCCACATATTTATTATATTTTGTTCTCTACATAATGAAAAGGTTGCTAAGCTTCATTGACTATCTTGGAAGTTTAGTTGGGAGAGCGAGTGCCTAGCATTCCAAAGGATCCAAGTTCGAGTCCCAATCGAGTCAAAACTTTATGACTATAATGTAATGTCCGATTTTATTGACCTGTCAGTCATGAATAACGCAGAGATCAAGTTATTTTTAGTCTTTATTGGTCAGAATTAGTGTCCGCTATATTGCTCGTCCTTTTAAGTTATTGTTTAAATGACTGACAAGTAAACAAACTCTGAATATTACATTTGACCGAGCTAAAAAGCCACACAGGGTTGTATATCAACTTTTTCTTTGCAGTATGTCTGAAGAAATTTCAAAACGAGTGTCAAACAGTTACGCGGCGTCTGATCAGGTTCCAAACTGTTTGCAAACGCGCTTTTAAGCGTCATTGAGAGTGAAAGGGTTAATAGACATGGGCGCAAAGATGTCAAGACTAGCATACTACTTTCTGTGTTTAATATAGACGCCCATCATGAATGTTATGCTAAAGTGCACGTGTATCTATTTTAGTATTGTTGATGTGACCTAGACAAACATACAAAACACTACAATCTGGTTTTGCTCATTAAAGGCTAGGAATGAAGACATTCGTGGAATATGTGCACAATGAAACGCCTATATATCGAGCACTGAAATGTTGTATTGCTGAAAAGAATTAAGGTGGTTGGTTATATGATGGTATTAAATACAGGAAACAGTTGCGAGTGGGATGGAACTAAAGCCGCTTCTGGAACCTTCTGCTTCTTTTGCATCCTACTTTAAACATTAAACCTCAATCATATGTCGTTATAAAAAGGTTTAAGTGCTCTTTGTAGGAAAACAGGAAATGCATATGCATGAGTAAACAAGCGCATTCCATATAACTCTATCTCAAAATGTTTTTCAAGCAGAGACTAGATGTTCTGGTCAGAAACTAGAACATATCGTGGATAATGGATTGTACATACGTACAAATGTTTACTGTTGCATAATATAACAAAGTAGGAAATAAATGATTGCTTGATAGTGTGTTCGTGCTGTGTATGTTGTAGATCTAAATGAGAGTTTGGTACCGTTGACCCAGTGTCTGTCTGATGGATCTTGATGGTTAGGGATTGCCCCTGATCTCTTTGAAACCGGTTAGCCAGGGTCTGTGGTATGATTCTTGGACAGCGTATTATCATATAACTAGTATTTCTTCCTGAACCTCTAAAACTTTAACAATAAATAAGAAAACCCAAGCAGTAAAACAAAACGTTCCTCTAGTTACCAATGATATTAATTACGTCATGCGGAAGCATCGACATTGCTCAGCATGCTAGGGTCCAATATATAAAGTGTTTGAATTGAGTCTGAGTTTGTTCTCAAGCAATTTGATTGATAAGATTTGAGCATAGGCTCAATTCTGACCAATCAAATGGTTTAGAACGACTCCAGACTAAACTCAAAATCTTTATAACCTTGGAGCCTGAGGTCGGACATGCGAGATGGTAGGGTGTAGGTGTTTGGAACAACAATGACTTTAAAAAAAATGTTTTTAATAATAAAATTAATCTTTTAAATATTTGACTCATTTAAAAACTGATTTTACACACTAATATTAACAAATCTTATAATCTTAGTAATTATGTTAAAAGAATTACAGGTAGGATTCTTTATTTTATTGTAAATGTAGATATTTGTCTTTTCTCACTTTGTAAGTACATTTATATGATTTCATGTGAAGCGCTTTTGAACGCACAACTCCTGTGTAAAAAGAGCGCTATATAAATCTGGTGTAATTATAATAATGATAATAATAATAATATTCAGGGCTCCAGGTAGGAAGGTTAAACTATACTCAGCAAAATAAAGAAAGTACCCATTTCTGTATTCTAAATATTTAGCGTCTCTGTATACAATTTATTTAATTTTTATTATATATAAAGTGGCAGAAACATGAACTTATTGTAGCTAAATAACTGGCACAATGTATTGAAAATAAAAAGTTTATTACTCTTTTCCCTGTAAACAGCATGTTTGCTTAGAAATGTTTTTCATACAAGAGAAACGATAGTGTTCATATTCAGCAGCTAGACTTTTTCTTAAAGAAAATGAATAATATTAGACTTTTATTCATCGCAATATTCACGGCGTTATTAAGACTAGAAATATACTATAATATTACCTCCCTTTTAGTTGAAATAATAATGAACTTTAAGTGTTTCATTTTCGTTATGTGTGTCGTTTAATCTGAATGTTTTATTGGAAAACATTGGTGAACGTATTGAGCCTTTAAAATCTCAGACAAAACTGAAGTTGATAAGGTACCCTAAAAGATAAGGAGCTTTAAAATTTACTAAATGTAAAGTTAAAATGTAAAAAGTGGGTACTTTCTTTTTTGGCTGAGTATAGATACCTCCAACATGTTTTTCCATTTCTTCTACACCAAATTCTGTCATTTGCAAACTGGTTGGGTCAAGATCAAAAGCCGAATAACTCGACGTCTCATCTGGATTCCAACTGATTGACACATTTATTTCAGACAGATAAAGGCTAATTGAAGGACAAAGGTTCTGTATTACTTATATCCCATTTTATGCAGTAATACATCTAAAGAATTGCGATTCGTCTTCAAAATACTTTCCTTTCAGAGAGGCCTTAGCTTTACCGACAAACGAGAAATTTATTTATTTTCCCTGTATGGTATCTGCAACGTAGCCGAAATACAATTAACCCCATCACTGCCTTACCCCGAGTACGATAGTAATTTACAAACAGTTTGGATCCTGATCAGACGCCGCGTGACGCGGCGTCTGATCAGGATCCAAACTGTTTGACACTCATTTCAATATTTCTTAAATTAAAATACCTAAAAATTAGATTTGAGAAATAAAAGCAGACGACAATTGTTTAAAATTGATGACGTCACGGCAGTGAAGTGGTTAAATTTGGATAGACGGTATCTCTTCTCACCAAGTTTTGCCATCTGCCGTAACCCTTTCGCCGATATCATAACCAAATTTGTATATTTGCTATGGTTTTGTTTTTCAAAGTTAGATCTAAGACACTTTCACTGCAGAAATATCGATATCAGTGCTTCACAGTTTTGATCCTGACGAGGAACCATGTTTAGCCTCTAATCTATTTTCAAAGTCACATACACGCGCATATTGCGGTGAACCGGTTGACCCATTTGTGCAAACGATCCCATATATGGGACATCGGCAAACAGTGTAGACTCTGACCAGACGCCGCATTATATGGCGTCTGATCACAGTCTACGCTGTTTGCTGATAGGAATTTCAATATAAAACAAAATGAAGATAAAACTTTTGACCAGGCATTCCTTTGATAAAAAATAGACTTATCCGATATATAAACATGGAAGAATCCATTGGGTATAAATGGGTTAATCTATGTGTATATGTATGTCTGTATACGTTTGTAGAAAGCTTACTGAGTTTGTTAGATGGTTTTATGCCAACAGTTGACGGTTTCATTGATCAATTAACTTCAATTATCAAAAGGTTCCAGACAGACCATGTCAGGGCTCCAGATAAGAGAGCATAAACTAAAGTTTTCCAACATTTTCACGTGCATGTCTACACCAAACCCAATGGTAATACTAATCATTAGAATTGAAAATATTAGTCACAAAATAGGGTTTTACTTCCCATGCTGAAAAGGTTTTCTGTCTTTAAAGCAGTATTTCATTTTTAGGATGTTATCTTCTTGAAAATGCTGTACTCTTTATATCTGAAAGAAACTGTTTCTTCCCTAATGACCTTTGAATCACAAGCTGAGTGTCAATTTTAATCGATTGGATCCGGATAAATGACCAGTTACTTGGCATCTCATTTGGATGCAAACAGTTTGCAAAAGTCACCGTTATAGTTACGCTATTAACGCGAGAAGAGTTTAAGCCCAAGTTTGTAATCAGACTATTTCTAAGATATCTTAAATAAAACCAAGGTTGATAATATTGTTGAACATTATTATGGATCATATAGATCTTGAAAATACTGAAAAACATACATAAACCATTAAAACGGGTAATTTAAAGCCGTTTCAACCAACAGTAAAACTGCTGGTATACATAGAACACACCGCTGCAGTTGGCTCGTGACATACCGAAGAAAAGGTTTATAAGATTCACTGTGTGAATTGATAGCTCGGCCAAATGTTATGTTCCTTTGTTTTCCCTTGTTAGTCATTAAACATAAGCTATTTAACTTACCAACGAACAGTAAAATTGAATTGTCCCTTGACCTCTGCGTTAAATATTTATGATTGACAGGTCAATAAAATAGGACCATCATTGTAACAAAAAAAAGGTTTGAAATCGATTTGGACTCGAAACCGGGGTCCTTGGATTGCTAGTCAATCGCTCTATCAACTGAGCTATCAAGACAGACATTGAATCATATCAACCTTGTCATTATGCACACTCTTTACCCGGATGCACACGAAATTTTGTGAGCTATCGCCTCGTCCAATATGAATTATAGCTGCTGTGTACTCGTCCAATAGAGTTCAGTATTGTACTCAACACTGTTAAATAACCTCTTATTATCACACGAATGGTGAAACATAATCAGAGTGTTTACGTGTGTTAAATTCTGAACAGTCATTATTTAAGTAGCTTGATTTCTCTCCTACAATATTTTTTATCAAATTGGTTTTTTTTTGCAGAAAACCATTACGGAAATGATTATCAAAATTTAAAACTCTATTTTATTTTCAATACTTTGTGTTACTCTTCTGATGTTGTTTATTTGTTTTTGGTTTTTTTTCCTCTGTTCTATGAATTGCAAATCTCTCGCGGTTTCAAATATTTTGCAAGCTGTATGGAAAACTTCTTTATGATGTCTTCAAATGTAATAATACAAGATTTGAATGTAAAGATGGAAGTTTCTGTTTTATTTCCATCCTGCTTTGAATTAGTAAACATCAGCATGATAATTTCAATATAAAGATATTTCGGTTAATGGTCTTTCACAAAGAAGGTTTAACTGACCTTATATGGAACACCATTTTAACATAATCTTCAAGAGAATTAAAGAGAACCTCTGCTAAATTAAATATATTTTAATGTAATTAACGATATTTTCAAATACGTCCATTGAAGAAATAATAATTAAAAAAAATAACAATAACAGCTATTATTGCAGAGTATAAAATGAAGTATTGTTACAACATGTCTAACGTTTACGCATTAAATGTTTGAAATGCACACCATAATGTTCTTTTAACCAAGAGTTATAGTCGACGAGAAGTGCATTCATTTCAACAGTATCATATTTTACAAGTTAAACATGAGATTAAATAAAACATGAATATTTGCATAAGACAAATTTACCCGTGACTGGATAACTGTTCATAAAGGACGAGTATATGCGTCAATATGGTTCATTGGGTTAATCAATTTACTCGGAAATGTATTTTGTTTTGAAAGACTTCCAGTTAACCCTAAGGCGACATTGCAAACAATTTGGATCCTGATCAGACACCGCGTTACGCGACGTCTAATCAGGACCCAAACTGTTTGACACTCGTATTGATATTCTTAAGTCACACAATATCTACCTTAAATCTCACTTTGGCACGATCTTACAGACAATCATTTTGAAGCAGACGACGATTAAGCGGAAGAGTGGCAAAAATCTCATGAAATTGCATTGAGTTTAACTGTACCGTAATGGTACGTTGCCAACCTAGTAGCCACGGTCAACTTCGCCTAGCGATGGACGGACACCCTCATGACAGACATGTTTGAATAAACAGTGTAGAAACTGATCAGACTGTTCCATCAGGAGCTGTCAGATCAGGATGTACACTGTTTGCCATGCAGTTTGCATCGTTTTGTCGAATTATTATGTAATAAAAGCAATAATTTAAAATTTTAGAATAGTAACAGCAGTTATACAGTGTCCCCTTTTAACCCATTTGCGCCCAGTAGATTATTCCATGTTTATATCCTAGATTAGTCCATTTTTATCAAAGAGATGCCTGGTCAAAATTTTCATTTTGTTTTATATTTATTTCTATCAGCAAACATTGTAGACTCTGACCAGACGCCGCATAATGCGGCGTCTGATCAGAGTCTACGCTGTTTGCCTGTGTCCCATATATGGAATCATGGGCACAAATGGGTTAAAGATATTTACGGTTGAACTGTAAAAAGAAGCGTAAATGTAGAAACTCTATATAATACGAAAATCTAAAACAACACATCTACTGCACGCATTACAATTCGAAAAACAACATCTCCATAGCATTATATAATGACATTTTCATAACTATAAATCAACCGATAATTTCCATGCTGCACGAAACGTTGCACAACGGTTTTCAATAAAATAACAGCTCAGCAGAAAACCTGGTTTTTTATATACAGTTGATCCTCTCTTTAGCTACACACAAAAGAGTTTTAATTTCTGCATTTTAATATGGAACAAAAGTAATGCGGAAAATGTCCTTTCGGAACTGTCTGCATTACTCTTCTCCTGCATTAAGTTTCAGCCTACTTTAACCCATTTGTGCCCACGATCCCATATATGGGACATAGGCAAACAGTGTAGACTCTAATCAGACGCCGCAAAATGCGGCGTCTGATCAGAGTCTACACTGTTTGCTGATAGGAATTTCAATATAAAACAAAAAAGAAAATGAAAATTTAGACCAGGCATCCCTTTGATTAAAAAATGACTATTCCAATATATAAACATGGACGAATCCACTAGGCGGAAATAATATCTGTTTACTGGTTTGTCGCTGTAGTGAGCGAGCACTGCAATGGTATTTCAACATTAGAAAATTACAGGTTAGAAAATGAGATCATGCATATTTTTCGTAATAACATCTTTAATTGACAAATAAAAGCAGTCAAGTTTTAAGCAAACTTTTTCTGGTAAGGAAGGGTGTAATTTTCGATAATTTCAATGTAGCGGATTATAGTTTGGGGGATATAATAATAATAATACCATATGAACACAATATACCGTTGCCCTTATCATGCAAACCCCGACTTCTCTAACATTACAAATAGTTGAAATCCACACAACGCGGTCTGGTCTGGATACAAAATGTTTGTTATTCGTATTAATCTTGTTTTTCCGTTTAAATTTTTTAACCGATTTTGAGTGTATCGCAGACGACACTTGTGGAGCAGGCGGCAATACAGCATGAACAGAATTAAAATATAAAATGAGAGTTACTAAGTATTCAATAGAATGATGCATTATCAGTAAACTATACAATAATTCCATATCAAATGTTCTTCATTTCATCCCTTCAATGCCTTATACCGAGTACAATAGTAATTTGCAAACAGTGTGGATCCTGATCAGACGCCGCGTAAAGCGGCGTCTGATCAGGATCCAGCCTGTTTGACATTCATTTCAATCTTTCTTAAGTCAAATACCTAAATTTTAAACTTGAGGAATAACAACAGACATTTGATTAAAGCAAATGACGTCATGGGAGTGAAGGGGTTATTTTTAGGGTTCTGTGTGATGTTTCGACTGCAGTATTATTCATTTGCAACAATCCCCAGAGTTGCTTTATTTGTAATTTATTACATAAAATATCGCCATAATGACAAAGAGAGTGGTTACAGATAAAGCATTCAGCATCTCAGTCGAATCTAAAGTGTTTTCACAAGTTATCGTAAACTCCCCAGTAGCACGCTGAAGGATCATTTATGATATAAATATGGAGCGCGGATCACAACAAAATTAATATTGGGCAAAAATAAAAATAGTTTTAAGTTCATACGATAGTCAATAGTGGGATTGTCCATTACAAATGTTAGGGTTGAATGAGTTAAATATGTTAATTGTTCTCGTGTTCTAAATCCAAAAGGTATCGCTTGGGTTGGATATGTTAAAATTTGAAATAAGTTCTGCTGGAGTTAAGCGACCTCTAGTTGTCGTTACATGTACTTAATTGAAATTCGATCTTTCTCCAAATGCTGCCAGCTTTAGAACGCAAAACGAAAGTACTTTCATCTGACCAGTTGATGTTACTGTCTTCTCTTTGAGCATCGTTTCCTGCAAACATTTCGTTTACTTCGATATATTAAAATTTTCCCATTTGTGCCCACGATCCATATGGGACATAGACAAACAGTTTAGACTCTGATTAGACGCCGCATCATGGTGCGTCTGATCAGAGTCTGCACTGTTTGCTGAGGCGTACATTTGTAAATGGGTTTTAGTATTCCCTACTATACTTCCGTACATATCATTTCTATATCACCGACTTTCACAGACAGATACTCGTCTGAGGGCTTTTAAACTTATTTACTGCTGAAACTTCTAATGGAAAATTCCCATTTCCAATAAGTTTATTCTCGTTTTGACTATTTTAGAGCTGTTTTTACAATTCATTGCAAAATGACAAAGAGTGAGGCCCTAATCAGAGTGTTCCTGCACTCTGGTCTGGATATTTACGGTCTGTACATGTTTGCTCCATAGGTACACCGTTTGTAAAGGCAGGGTATATTCGTCAGTGCGTTAACCCATTTATGCCCACGATGCCATATATGGGACATGGGCAAACAGTGTAGACGCTGATCAGACGCCGCATTATGCGGCGTCTGATCACAGTCGACACTGTTTGCTGATAGGGATTTCAATATAAAACAAAATGAAAATGAAAATTTAGACCAGGCACTCCTTAGGTAAAAAATGGACTAACCCAATATATAAGCATGGAAGAATCCACAGGGCACAAATGGGTTAACATAAACCAAACTGTTGACAATGGTCCTAATTAATGTCTAGTCGTCAAGATATATTTTAGCTAATGTAAAACCTTTGTGTCCAATTAAAACTGAAAATCAATATTTCATGAGCGACTCGTTGCGACAGCAAAATGTTCAAGCTATTTTTTTAAGAAGATAAACTGTATGAGTATATATGTTAGCGTTAGAACTTGATCTTGTATATATCGCTATCATAATTAGGTACATTCGGATTTGGACAGATTTCAACAACTATATTTGCTTTTGGATCCAGAATTATTTTTAATAAAAGTTTATTTAACATAATTTACCTCGTTCGATATAGATCGATAATGTTATTTGCGTTGTCTCTTTGTTGGCCTATCTGCATTCAAAATCCCTTTTACGTTATGTTATAGTTTAATAGTGATACGGTTTGACCATAACCCATTTATACCCAGTGGATTCTCCCATGTTTATAAACTTGATAAGTCCATTTTTTATCAAACGGATGCCTGGTCAAAATTTTCATTTTTATTTTGATTTATATTGAAATTCCTACCAGGAAACAGCGAAGACTCTGATCAGATGCTGCATAATGCGACGTCTGATCAGAGTCTACGCTGTTTGCCTATGTACATATATTGGATCGTGGGCACAAATGGGTTAACCCTTTCATCGATATAGGCAACTATTTCGAAGAGTTTCGTCTCTGGTCAAATTATTGATAGTCATATAAATATTTTCTTCAGTCAAATTGCTTTAAATCTAACTTTAAAATATATTGCAGACAGCTAAACTATGGCAGATAACGGGTTAAAACAGAGAATAAAGTCTGGCTGAGAAATAGCTAATACTATTTAATGTCTCAGACGGTCTAGTGTCAGATGTCAACACTATGGACAAATAAGACACTATTGCCTATACTGTGCCTTTATAAGTGTCGTCGATGACATCAAAACGTCTTTCGAACCCTTTCTTTTTATAGTCTTTTTGAAAAAATGGCGTCTGGATGGCTTTTGGTAGTGAAATTCTCTCCACTAAAATATCTTGTACAGTTAAACCTCTCTATTACGACCACTAAATTATGTTGATTATTGCAGTGTTTACGATATAATACGTGATCGCTTAAAGCAAGGTAACAGTGAAACAGAAAGCTCCTTTAGGAGATTTCTGCTTCACTGTCACCTTGCTTTAAGCTGTCACCTGTCTATTATACTATCAATTAACCTTCGTTTTAGTGGTCGTAAAAGCGATGTTTTACTGTATATCATTTTAAACATTTCTTCGCCGAATTGTATCATGTGTTTTAACCCCTTCGTCATCATTAAATTGTCTGCTTTAAAAAAAACGTTGCCTACCATATTATTGCAAATTAATATTGAAAACTGTTTGACAGCAGAAATATTGATACGAGTGCGAAACATTTTTTGTCCTGATCAGACGGCATCTGATCTGGCCCCAGGGTTATAAAGCTTTTGAGTTGAGTTTGGAGTCGTTCTCAAGCATTTGAGTGGTCAGATTTGAGCCTATGCTCAAATCTGACCAATCAACTGCTTGAGAATGATCACAGACTCAACTCAAAAGCTTTAAAACCTTGGACCCTGGATTGAAACTGGAAGCAAGGTAGTAGATTGCAGTTGCCTATGACAGTGATAAGATTTAATTTACGTTGACCAAATATTTATAATAAAGAAGTGACTGACATAAGCCAATAAAATAAGTTTTTAAGATATTTCTTCCTACAGAAACCCTCTGGTCTTGATCAGCACTGTTTGTCATTGTGTAATGAATAGTAAAATAATACATCCCTGTATAATAAACAATGGACTAGACTGAATTATTCCGCCTGAAATTTCAGGGTTCTGTGAATGAAGGTAGTTATTGTAGCATGCTTAGGAATAAGGCTTGTCATCGTTGGTCACAATTACACTGTTTGACTGAAGATTTTAATTGCTCTATGAATGTATGGAATTGATATTACCAAGACGAGCTTGTTCTACGCATTAAGATATACAGCGCTCCCTCTCCACAACGACAACCACTATGAGACAAAGAGTGTGTGCGTTGTTTGGAGGGAGTCGTTATTTAAAGGGAAATTGACTTCCGTTTGCAAACAGCTTGAATCAAGATCAGACGCCGCGTAACGCGGCGTCTGATCTGGATTCAAGCTATTTGTCACTCGTCATTAATCTATGTCCGTTATGTAAGTTTTGAGAAGAAAGCAGACGACAATTTTAAGTAAACTTTATTGCACCAGTGAAAGAGTAAGGCATACAAGTCTTGTTAGGGGAACAGCGGCAATGGTCGTTGTAAGGAGGGTTTAGTTGCTTGGAGGGCCGTTGTGTGGAGGGAACGCTGTACATGTCTAAATCAATCGATACTGGGAGCATGCTCTTCTTTCGTCACATAAGGTAATTCAGATCGCTTTAATGACATTTATTAAAGGGCTTCGTGTTCTAAAGCAATGTAGAATGTCACTAATTGCTATCCTATCCCATGAGTGCAATACGAGTCTTGGTTTATTGTTACTTTCGTTTAAAGCATATATCATATTACACGTTAATTAATTATGACGTAAATGGAAAACAAATATGTATCCCCAAGACAGTCCGAATGTCCTGGTTCTTTGGTTGCTAATAACCGAATAACCCCTAGCGACATGTACATGAGTATCTTACAAACAATGTACCTGTATCGACTCGGTTGTCATACTAGTTTGCAAACAGTGAATCCAGATCTGCGCAGTTTGTTATTTTGCAAACCATCACTAATTGGCAATATGAAATACTCTAACCCCCCCCCCCCCATAAAGACCACCGAAAAGAAAGGTAATTGATGGTATAAAAGACAGATGATAGCTAAAAGCACGATGACAGTAAAACAGAAAGCTCCTACAGCAGTCGCCTGTCGTAAACACCTAATACTTAACCCATTTATATGCCCACGATCCCTTATATGGGACATGGGACATTATGCGGCGTTTGATCAGAGTCTACACTGTTTGCTGATAGGAATTTCAATATAAAACAAAATGAAAATTTAGACCAGACACCCTTTGGTAAAAATGGACTAATCCAATATATAAACACGGAATAATCCACTGAGCATAAATTGGTTAACACATGGAAATGGTCGTAATGGAGGGGTTTTACTGTAGTAAAAATTGGACTAGGATTAACTTTGCGTATTCTGATCACTAAGGTTCAATTTGTAGTTTATTTTAACAATATCTTTGCAATTTTGTAAATTCATTCTTATAAATTCATTCGGAACTGCTTTATTAGGTTTTTAGTACAACTACCTGATGTTTCGTAAACACTCATTTTTGATGGTTTCAAATCTTTGGAATCATCTACAGTAAGCATCGAGATCAAAGCCTTTACTCTTGCCTAATCCGCTCCAAGAAAAGAACACTCAATGATATTGTTGGGGATAATCAGTTTACTCGATTAATTTCGAAAGTAGCACTCTGCTTTGAAATGCGTCGTCACCGAGGGTTGTCGATCCCGCAGCTTATAAAAAATCTTCTTTGAGATTGTTTAATGAAATCTTAAGACCATATGTGTATAGATAATCTCCAAATATGCCTGAAACTATATTCAAGTTTTTCAGGCTCTTTACAGTATTCAATGTTACAAGGTCTCTGTATAAATTAACAGATACAAATCCTACTATCAAAGATACTTAAAAAGAAATATTGCTTTCAGAATGTTTCACTATTCATCTCGTGGTTTTATTTTCATTCCATACCTCTGTTTTTAATTTTGAAACCATCACCAGTACTATCAAGTGCTTTGATTAATAATGTTTTTCAAACACTAAAATAAATTTCTTATATAGCAGGTGTTTGATATGATCGTATTTTCATGTTCTTTGTAGAGCTGTAAAGCCCTTTTGAACGTTCGAAAAAATATGTGTGAAAAGCATGATATATAAATAAGGTACATATTATTATTAATAATAATAATAATAATAAATAGAGGACCTTACATGAGGGCTCATTAGTGATCAATTTTAATAAACGAGTTGACTAAAATAAAATGACGCGAGCCTTGGCGATGAGCCCGACTGTGAGATTCTATTTATCACATAACAATTTCAAACATATGCAGCGCTTGTGGACGATCAAATTGGGCCGGAGCCGAAACAGATATTTCACTAGTGGAATACGATATTAATATAATGGCTTTAAACCACTCCCATATCGCAAGTTATGCGATCCATCTAATTTCAAATTCAGATTTTTTTTAAAGTTCTGACTGAAGAGTATTATTCTTCTTCATCTTCTTCCGGTAGTAGGTCAGGAGTCTTCTTAGACTTTAAATGTTGACCTCAAAGCAATAATTTACAATTAAAAATCCAAAATGTGCATCTAAAACTATGTACATGGATGCGTAGCTTAGAAAGTGCAGGTAGCTGGCCTAAATGCAGCATTGGAGCCTTCCAGTGAGGCCATGTCTTGGATTTTGCGAGCAGATGGCTGATGAAGACGCTGGTAACACAACCCGTGGTTGGGTCAACATAGTTGTGCTGGACACATATCGCCCCTCTCCGTTGGACTTTCTGCAGCTTGTCGATGTCTGTCTTTTGGTGGGGGTCCCAAACGGATGCAGCATATTCCAAGGTGTGGTTGATAAAGGCAGAAAAGGCTTCACTTCTTGCTTCCTTGATGACATAGTACAGGTAACGTCGGAGAAATCCCGGTGTCTAGGAGGCCTTTGATGAAGCGTTGTTGACTTGTTTTGAGTTCAGGATGAGTTACTAATTATCTGATAAATAAGCTGTCCAAGAACTGAACTATACCACAGACCACAGCCAACCGGATATCAAGGGCAATCCCTACCATCAAGATCCATCAGACAGGCACAAGGTCCACGGTTAAACTCCTGAACTCCCATTGAGTTCCCAGGATCTACAGCAAGAAGACACTGTCTAGAGGTAGCAGTCATTTATTTCCTACTTTGTTCGAATAACAAATATTAAAGACGTGCGTTTTCAGACGCTTTTAAGGCTATAACTGAGCTCGCATCTCTGATATCTTATGGTAGAATATTCCAGAGTTTTTGGGCTGCACGCATGTCCATACTTCACCAAAAGGCTTCTCGGTACAACCAGCGATACTGATTTACTCGCAGACCTCAACTCTCTTTGTAACAATGTAACTTGGAGAATCATTGCGCATGGCTTTGTATATAGTGTCAGAATTTTGAACTCAATTCTTTGTTGAACTGGAAGCCAGTGAAGCTCCCTCAACACTGGAGTGATGTGATTGTACCGAGGAGTCCTTGTAATGATGCGGGCTGCTGTATTTTGCACACTAAGTAGTTTTCGTAGTGTTTAGGGGAATCCCATTAAGGAAGCTAGTTACAGTTGTCAATTTTCGATGTTACCAAAGAATTGAGCGTGGTCTTTGTAGCCTCAGGGCACTGTCTAATATGACTTATACGCCGCAACAGTGCTTAGCTAGGTCTGCTCACAGCGTTGACGTGCTGTGTCATATCCATTTAGGAATCAAACTTAGCACCAAGATTCTTCACACAAAGTGATGGTTTGGTTTTGGAATGTCCTACTTTATAATGAAACTGTTCAGGTAGGTTAAGTTTTATGTGTAAAACGAAATGACTTCAGTTTTGTCGGTATTAAACTTCAACACATTCTTTTGCATCCATGGGACTATGTCTTTTAGACATCCCTCGACTTTTAAAAAGGGCTTCTTGTTGATAAGAGGTATCTTGAGGTTTAAAGAACAATTAAAACTGTGAATCATCATCATAGAAATGATGATCCAGATGATTTCTGCAGATTGAGCCGACAGGTTACGTGTACAAGATTTTGTTTTTTCATTCCAAGGACTGATCCCTTTAACACCACATTATATTTCATTTTAACTGGGTCAGATCAATCTCCATCTACTGCGACTGTGTGGTAGCGGTCGCCTCAGATTTGAAGTCATAAACTTTAGTGGATTTCCAATAATTTTGAAGTCTTTTTCAGGGCTATTGAGTAATGTCTTATGACCAATGGTGTTAAATGCGGCTGATAGGACAAGCATCACCAGAATTGTGATTTCAATCTTATCAAAATATTGCAGGATGTAATTTTGAACTTTGAGAAGAGCCGTTTCTGTAGGGTGGCGCTTACGATATGCTGACTGATGCTGCTCATGTAGATCGTCTGTGGTCAAATGGAACTCAATGCGTTTGTCTACTATTGTTACTAATACTTTAAAGAAAATTTGCATATTTTAAACTGGCCTATAGCTCTTAAGCTCATTTGTATCGAGATCAGGTTTCTTCAAAAGAGGTCTGACATGCGACTTTTTTAATTCTTTGGAACATACGCCTTTTCCAGCGAAGAGTTCATACTATTGTCAACGACGGTAGGGGCTAAGACTTTAAGAGCCAAGTAGCTCTTGGGTAAAGTTCACAGGACTTACATGGGAATGACTTGATGCTATTCTCAATGTCCTTTGCTTTAGCAGGACCAAAACTTTCTTAAAATTTGAGGTCAGTGAATGCGACAATTCTGTGGTGACTGTGGTGCATTACGCTTTGTCAGAGGCAATGCCCGTATGTACTGGGTCTACTTTCTCAACGAAGAAGTCGCTGAAACCATGCGCCAGTTGTTTTGAGGACAAATTCTTTGGCTAGGTTATTTCACTGTTTGCACCCAAGAGATGCTTAGTGACTTTGAAAAGGCTATTCAAGCCCTGTTGACAGGACTCTACTTTCTCTGTGTAGAAATTGGTCTTTGACTTTGCTAACATTTGTTTTACTTTAGCAAACTACTCTCGATACAGTTGATGATTAGTTGTGAGCTTGGATAGTTTCCATTAGCGTTCCAGCTTACGCCTTAAATATTTAGCGTCGTTCCTGGGTATACCATGAACACGGTAAAGATGATGAGATGATATGATGATTATAGGATGGATTCGGCTAATCTCACTCGTTGCGTAGCAGCGTATGGGAGCATAGCCACCGACCTGCCTTCCGTTTAGCTCTTGGCAGAGGGGATATCTCGGTCTAATAAACAAAAAAATTCCCTGTGACAATTAAGCCCAAGAACCACGGCAAGGTATGAAGGTCTGTTGGGCGGACACTTGGAGCCTCGTCAAACCTCGGGTTATCCGCCTTTTGAGCTAGCTCTAAAGTTTTTGCAATGGATATCATAAGCACAACTCCAGTAATTACATGTAGGAAAGAAAAAGGTATTCACCACTATAACAAACAGGGTAGACCTGAACAGACACAGGTTAACTAGGCATCTGATCTGTATCAACTTTTTGCCGCCCTACCTTTTAGATGGCACGTCACTCCGATGGCTAAACTTGATTGTTGTAAAAAGGTGTCATGTTGCCCTTGTCCTTGCCTCCAATGTTCTCTATTTTTAATTATAATAGAAAATCTCGAATTTCAAATAAATTTAACTTAACAATAAACATGTTTAATTTTTTTGTTCCTACTTTGTTTCTATTTCTGATGACATTTAATTAAATACCAAGCACCACGACCACTCACTAGAGGATTGTTTTCATAAGACTTGTTTCTTTTACATTTCCCCCTGTCGGTCGCGATTTGATAGGCATTTGCAAATAGTTTTGATCTAGAGCAGACGCCGCGTCACCCGTTTTTAGGATTCTTCATTTTAAAGACGTGTAAATCTAAATTTTACAAAAATGTGTAGACGACAGTTTTAGAGCAGACAGTAATTTGACAAGTGGTGAGTTAAGAACCATTGTAATAGATCTACATGTAAATGCATAATTTAACCGAATTGTTTATTTATGTACAACCCTTTCATTTAAGGAAATAAGTATTGAGATTTATAAACATTTTAGAACCATTTTAAATGAAACTTAATTAGGGATTGTGAAATGGGTTCGGTTACTGTACATTGATAAAGCAACAAGCAAACATGTTAGTAAACATTATATTCTAGATACGACGGGTACTAGACGCTGAATGGCATAATTCATAAAATCTACCTAACGTGGTTTAAGCGATCGCTTAAACGTGGTATGTTCGTAGTTTTCAGGATGGGATGCAGCTTAATACAGATCGAAAGTGCAGAAACCTGCTATAGGAACTTTTTTCATAACTTTTGAACAGTATTTAACGGTCTTTAATGTTACAATTATATCATGCTCCTTAACCCTTTGAATCCTAGTCCCGCATATTAGCATTTTTTGCAA
Source organism: Gari tellinella (assembly GCA_922989275.2). Taxonomy (NCBI): domain Eukaryota; kingdom Metazoa; phylum Mollusca; class Bivalvia; order Cardiida; family Psammobiidae; genus Gari; species Gari tellinella. The sequence continues at coordinate 11,668,236 of OV277859.1, read as the reverse complement.
ACAGTGTATATTTGAATAGTACACTTGTCCTATGCAAACAATGAAGACCAAGATCAAAGGGCTCTTAGGAGCCCTCAGATCAGGGTCTTCACTGTTTGTCATTATGCCAAACATTGACAAGAAACAGCCCTTAAAAGTCATAAATGGATTAGACTTAAATTGAAACTGGAGTTGTCCATTTAAAGTTTCAGGGAAGAAAGAGTTAACACATGTTTAACTGTATAGTCGAACCTCGATATATCAATCTCTCCACAGTCGAACTGACCTATAATTCAAAGTTAAAACGTTTTTACTTTGTACAATGGTTAGTTACAAACAGTTTGGATCCTGATCAGACGCCGCGTTACGCGGCATCTTGTCAATATAAAAACTGTTTGATACTCATTTCAATACTTCTTCAGTCAAAATATCATTAAATTTAAGAAATAAGCTGATGACAATTGTTTGAATTTGATGGCGTCAGGGCAGTGCATGGGTTAAGTTTGTCTGAGGCGAGTTTGGATTATCAAGGCTTGACTGTACAGTAGAACCTCTCTATTACGACCTCTAAGTTGTGTCAAATATTAATCGTTTAAGACAGGTGACTGCTCAAAGCAATGTGAAAGTGAAACAGAAAGCTCCTACATGAGCTTTCTGTTTCACTTTCAAATTGCTTTAAGCTGTCACCTGTCCTTTATACGGACAATTAGCCTTCTATTTAGTGGTCGTAATAGAGGGGTTCTACTGAATGTTGTTAAGTGAAAATGTGCACCTCTTAAATTAGAGAATCAATGGAAGAAGATAATATTTCAAGACACGGAAATAAATGATTAGGGAAATAATTAGCTACAGCCTTAGTTTCAGTCTCAAGTAACGAGATAATTCCAATTTAAACCATGATAACAACATATTTACACGTAACTACAGTGGAGAAACTGTTATTCTCTCCCGTATATATATATTGAAAATGTTCACGTATCTTTCAATCTAAATGGCCAACAATTTGGAGCCTGATCAGACGCCGTGCACTCCGGATCTAAGCTGTTTGCTTCGAAAGCTATAATTGTTTTAGCACAAACGCGTTTATTGGGAAATTATATCGTCTAATCCTCTGCGAAGTCGAAAGTCGATTACACAACTCGCTTTACATGGAATTTGTTGTGCATATTTTACCCAAAAAACCCTTCATTTCCACTTTGATTTGCTTTTTTCACAAAGTTTGACCTCGAACAAATTTCATTTTTTTGTATTTTGTTCTAAAGACATAACATTATACCGTTCATTGTGTCTGTTTTGTATTTACCAGTCTTACCCCCTCTCTTTTGTTAGGATATATACATAAAAAAGAGTGGCAACTGATAAATGACAATATTAATGTATTGAATGACAATTTTACGTAATGGTGAAAAAATAATTCCCTTTTATATTGGTATACAACAAGCTCTTGTCTATAAATGCAAACATACATTCTATTATTATTATTATGAATTTTGAACTTTGTTTTGATAGTTTCAAGCTCTGAAACCTTCTATAGTCAGAGTCGTTTCCAAAACTTTGACTCAGTAGCGCATCCGCTAAATAAAGTAACACTCAGTTATATCGCTTAAAACGAAATATCGATTTATTTTGAAAACTTTATTTGAAGAAACAGTAATACGATTTAATATAATAAACTTTAAGTGAATGAACATAACACACTGATGTAGATATGATTATCACAAAATAAATACAAAGTACTTTCACTCTCGTCTGCGTACGAATGGTATCAGCACTCTCTTTCAAGGAGATAAATGGTAACGGGTATATTTGGCCCTTGGTCGCTCCGGTCTATGTTGTTTCGCCCTAGGTAATTTTTGCCTTTTTAGGGATAGATAATATGTAGGTAGGTTTGGTCCATTTGGGGGGGGGGGTGTTTTCTATCTAACATTTATGTAACCTATATCAATATCTAACGCGTACACTCGGCCCTGCATTAAAGTCCCATTGTGTTTTCAGACCTTTTTTTAATGTCCGAAATACAATAACGGTTAATAATAATGCTTGAACATTCTGATGGGCCAAACTGATCTATGAAATGTTGAAGACAGACCTAAATCACCAAAAAGGCGATTTAAAACCATAAAAAACTGAAAGTAGAACGTCTGACATAAATATTACCACACGGATTAGTGTCACGTGGAACAGCTGGGTTCAATATCACTGGGGTGCGAGCGTATCTACGATATTGTTATAAAAGGAGTCACATTTCGTCACAACGGTGTTTCAGCCCTTTTTGCTCTCTAACACAAAGAGTTTTAATCGGATCTTCACCAAACTTGCATTAAATGTTCTTTTATATAAAATCTAGGTACAGTTAAATTACTACTTAAAATCGAATAAGGCATGTAAGACTTTTTGCCCTTTATGTATTAATAGTTGACTGTTTCAGCATTTTTTTCTCTCTAAAACAAACATGTTTTAGTTGATCTTCACCAAACTTACTGAAATTGTTTATTATTATAAAATCTTGGTCCAGTTTGATTACTATTAAATCGCATGTGGCATGTTTGCGTTTTTGCCATTTTTGTATTAAAAATGAGTGATTCAGCAATTTTTGCTCTCTTTCACAAATATTGTTATTGGATATTCACACAACTTGCTGAAAATGTTCATTAGTATAAAATCTAGGTTTAGTTTGATATAACTACTAAAATCGTATGAGGCATATCTAAGTTTTTGCCCTTTATGTATTAAAAATGACTGTTTTCAGCAAGTTTTTATCTCTAACACAAATACTTTTTATTGAATTTTCACCAAACTTGCTGAAATTTTTTAATGATATTAAATCATGGTTAAATTTTAGTACTACTAAAATCGCATAAGGAATGTCGGAGTAATTGCTCTTTAATTATTAGAAATGACTGTTTCAGCCTTTTTTGCTCTCTAACACAAAGAGTTTTCATCGGATCTTCTACAAACTTGCTGAAATTCTTTATTTATATAAAATCTAGGTCTAGTTTGATTATTACTAAAATCCTATAATGATTATCTGAGTTATTGCCCTTTATGTATTAAAAAGGACTGTTTCACCCTTTTTTGCTCTCTAACACAAATACTTTTCTATTGATTTTCACCCAATTTGCTGAAAATGTTTATTAATATAAAATCAAGGTTAAGTTTGAATATTACTAAAATCGCATAATGTATATCTGAGTTATTGCCCTTTAATTATTAAAAAATGACTGTTTCAGGGTTTTTTTGCACTCTAACACATACAGTTTTTATTGGATATTCACCAAACTTGTTGAACATGTTTAATAATATAAAATATATGTCCAGTTCGAATAGTACTTATATCGCATAAGGCATGTCTGAGTTTTTTGCCCTTTAGTTATTAAAAATTAATGTTTCAGCATTTTTTGCTTTCTATCACAAACATTTCTTTTCGGGTCTTAACAAAATTCTTTATTTATACAAAATCTAGGTTCAGTTTGATTATTACTTAAATCGCATAAGGCATGTCTGAGTTATTGTCCTTTATGTATTAACAAAAACCTGTTTCACTATTTTTTGCTCTCTAACACAAATAACTTTTTAGTGATTTTCACCAAACTTGCTGAAAATGTTTATTTATATGAAATCAAGGTTTAGTTTGAATAATACTAAACTCGCAAAAGCTATATCTGAGTTTTTGCCCTTAAGTACTAAAAATGAATGTTCAGCAGGTGTTGCCCTCTAACACATACAGTTTGTATCGGATATTCACCAAACTTGTTGAAAATATTTATTAATATAAAATCTAGGTCAATCATCTTAACTACCAAAATCGCACAAGGCATGTTGGAGTTATTGCCCTTGAATGATTATAAATTGCATACTTCAGGCTTGTCAGCTTTCTGACTCAAACGGTTTTAATTGGATCTTCACCAAATTTGCTGAAAATAATATTGGATAAAAACTTGGTCCAGTTCTATGAATACCGCCGAAGGCATGTTGGGGTTATGGTTCTTCAATTATTAAAAAGTTGCTATTTCACCCTTATTTTAGCCCTGTCAACTCTGTAACAGGAACAGTTTTTATTCTATTTAAGCCAACTATTTGGTCAATGGTTGCATGTGCTTCATTTTGGCCGTGTTGGTAATAAGTAAAGTAATAAATGACTACTCCATACCTCCTTTACCTCTTGAAGGATTTTCAGTCAACTGTATTCGATTTTTGTCTTGACCTATATTTAATACAAATACACAATGCCAGCAAGTTTGGTGAAGATCCAATAAATAGTGTTTGGTTAGAGAGCAGAAAAGGCTGAAACAGTCATTTTTTTAATTATTCAATGGCATTAACTCAGACATGCCTCATGCGACTTTGCTAGTTATCAAACTTGAGCTAGACTCTATACTAATAAACATTTATAGCAAGTTTGGTGAAGATCCAAAAATAAGTGGTTGAGTTAGAGAGCGGACAAGGCTGAAACAGTCACTTTCAGCAAGATCCCCCGTATTTTATTGTACACGCTTACCACTGTGATTAATTATTTGCACGTGGGGACCGTATCTCATAGTTTAACCCTGTGCCTACTGGTCGCAACTTTACGGAGTTTACAAACTGTTTGACTCTAAAACAGACACCGCGTAACGCGGCGTCTCATCTGGATCCAAACTGTTTGACACTCGTCTTAAGGTTTGTTTAATCAAAACTATGCATAAATCTAAACTAAACAAATATTGCACACGACAATGTCAAAGCAGACGTCTTAGCAGCAGAATAAGGGTTATCTTCTTCATTTCAGTGCTCCAGGTAAGCGGTATAAACTGAACAAATCCAACATTTTCTCACTCATTTCAGCACCGAATGCTATGGTGTTACTACTGATTAAACCGTCTCTTCGAGACGATTCTAATGAGTATGACACCATTGGGTTTAAAAGCAGAAATAAGGGTTTTGTTTTCGAAATACTTCCGTTATCTGGAGCCCTGTATTTTCAAAGTTGTCCTTCTTTCCATTCACAAGGAAGGCTTTTTAAATTGTGCCGCACCAAAAATTTATAAATAAAAATTAAAAAGCGAATTTCTTAGATAAAGCCGCTTTTTGTGAAAGAATCACGTCCCATGTAGTTCTAATGGGATCCCAAAAAACGATTTTATGCAGGTTTCCCAAAAACACAATGCGGCTTTAAAGCAGGTTGAAAGTAAAGCAGAATGCTCCTTTAACATGCATTAACATGCTGTACAAACAGTATAAAACCTGATCTAATATTTTAGAAATAAAATATATCAATCAATACTATTATTCATGTAATAAATATTCATTTTTAAAAGTGGTAAACGTCTGTGTTTGAATCCAGATAAAAACTGGAGAAATACGGCATTAACTAGAAGTTGCATCCAGACTAGATGCTGAATAGCTCTGCCAGAGTATTTCATCATCTGGTCGTGCTTCTGATCTGAATGGAAACTGATTGACGCTTGGGTGAAAGAGATCTTAATATGTTTAATTAAGCTTGAAAAATGTTCACATGTTTCATGAAATCATTTACAAAATAGGGTTTATGCCAAATCCGGTTTTCAGACTCTTTACGTTCTCTTAAGATAGCTAACCATGTCTGTATAAATTGGAACTATTTTCTTCAGTGGATGAATACATTACATGCGTTAAAACTCAAACTTCTTCTCTTAATAAAAATCAACAAGATTTCTCCTTCCAGAGGTTACGCCACAATTATCTTAGTCTAGAAACAATGTCTAAAAACACGTCACAGTTATTCGAAATAATACTTGCTGCATTTCTGCGCTAAAATGGCGATAATGTACTAGATTTTAGTATATAGTTCAGTTATCCTGTTTGTCGCTTTGTCAATAGTAAAACTGCCAGAGAACCATTTCCGATTTGACATGCCATCCTTAAAGGTTTACGATCTATGGCGATCAGATCAAGAATTACTGACACTTCTTACAGACAGGAACATTTTCACCACCAAATTTAACCGCCTTTCAAACCCTTTCGCAGACAAAAATAAATGTCGTCTGCAATTTTATGCAAATTCCAATATTTGAAGTTCTGATTGAAGAAACTTTAACAAGACTGCCAAACAGTTTGGATTCCGATCAGACGCCGCTTAAAGCGGCGTCTGATCGGGATCTAAACTGTTTGTAATATTGGCGGTAGAATCTAGTTGTCTTTTCAGGACCCCTGAGCACCTTGATTACTCTCACTTCCCTCGATAGAGGAGCAGAAGGACGCTTACATACATATGCCTATTCATAGTCATACATGTGAGCGCTTCCTGGACATCTTTACTCTACGTTTGTCGAGGGCTAATACTTTCTTATACAAATTGCACAATCGTCTTTATTTGAAAGCAGTTTGGATACAAATCAATATCCAAACTGTTTGACAATTTCTTGAGTGAATATTTTCAAAATTGTCAATGCTGCACAAAATTTCAGACGACATTTTTCAGCAGACGATTATTTGGAAGTAACATTGTCAGAGTTATTTAGATATATACTTGAATTTTTTCATAGAGTGTCAAACAATTTGTATCAAGATGAGACGCCGGGTTACTCGGCGTCTCATCTGGATCCAAACTGTTTGAAACAGTGCATGATCAAAACTTCGTTGATATCGTTCAGTAACTTATATGTACTGTGTACCATATATGACGTATCCGTGCTGCGTAGGTTAACTGCACCGTTGGCTGTAGGGGGAAGGATTAATCACATTTAGCCCCACACATTCCTCTTAAATATTTAAGAAGTAGTAAGAAAATTATGCTGCGCTTGTATCGATTTCACATAGGGCGATTGACTAATTTGGAGCACTGGGCTTTGGTAGAATATGATTAGACACTCGGTTAACCCTTAGTCTGCCGATCGCTACTTGATTGGTACAGTCGAAACTCGATTCTTCGAATTCACGTAACCCTTTCAACCCTATATATCTCTTGTGGGTATTTATCATCTCTTTGGAACCTTCTAGTACAGACCATTTTGAACCAGTCTACTTTTGTATTTCTGGTATGACAAAAAAATACAATGAAAACATCAAACAGTGCAGACCCTGCTCAGAGGGCTCCTATAGCAGCCCTCTGAACAGGGTCTGCACTGTTTGCATATGTAATCAATAATCTCTACAGAGTCGATCTCGTTTTAGTCGAACATACCCATATTTTAAAGTTAAAACGTGGCTAAGCCACGTTTTAACTTTGGAATATGGGTATGCTCGAACTAACGCGAGTTCGAAGTATCGAGTTTGAACTGTATTTGCAAACATTTTTCATCCAGACCAGAAAGCGGCGTGGATCAAAATCCTTTGGCAGTCGTTGTTCAGTTGTTTTGTTTTGTTTAATTTTAAAATGTATCTAGATCTGAATGATACCAACCCTAAAGAGGACAAGTTCAAGGTAGACGATATATAGACAGGCTAAGGGTTAGCCTTTATTCCCCAACATTACCGCCCGCTTTCAATTTCAATTTCAATTTCCTTTATTACACTCAGTTCATGATATACATGAATACATGAGGACTACAAAAGCTCAAATTATGTTTCATATGTTTTCGAGGAACAAAATATCCAAACAAGTGTCAAACAGTGCTGCTTAATTACTCGGCGTCTTATACGGATCCGAACATTTCGTTTCTGCAAGTCAAGGCTAGAGTTTCGAGTCTAAGTTTAAAGGCCACACTATTAGTTGTCGAAAGGATAATTATTGTGATATGAGGTTAGTCTGTGACATTGTTACAATTTTAGTTACCTACAGATCTTGCAGTTAAGTTCGAGTGTACATGCATAGTGCTTCCTCTCTACAACAATACCCAATGGGAGACAAAGATTGTGTCTGTTGTTTGGAGGGAGTTGTTGTAGGGAGGGAAAATTAATACCATTAGGCTAAATTAAAGTAAATTTGCAAACAGTTTGAACCCAGATCAGACGCCGCGTTACACGGCGTCTAATCTTGATTCAAACTGTTTGTCACTCGTCATTATATTTCTTCTGTCAAAATGTCTCGTATGTATCTTCGACAAACAGCAGACAACAATTTTAAGCAGACAATATTGAAGCTGTGAAAGAGTTATGCATTATTATCCTGTTTAGAGAACAGCGGTGAGCATTGTTGTAAGAGGGAATCGATGTTCGGAAGGCTGTTGCACGGAGGGAGCACTGTACAGTGAAACCTCTGAAAACCACAAGTCTCTGAAAATGGAACTACAGTGTCTTGTTTAGGGCACAGCGTTGCTGTAAGGTGGGAATGGTTGTTCGGAAGGCCGTTGTAGGGATGGAGTACTGTACAAGTCAACTACTTATACAAGCTGTTAAATCGTGATATCGCAATGGAAATGGTTGTAGGAGACTATTGGTCAGGGGACCTTTTCATAAAACTTCGTACAACAAATGCTGTCGTAAGTCAGATTATAAAAGTATCAATTTTTTTTCTCCATCTAATCCTGTCTTATGACATCTCTTTGGAATCGTCTTGAAAAGACGATACCAAAGAGATGCACAAGACAAGATTAGATAGAGATATCAGAATTTAAATGTATTTGAAAGTTTTGACTTACGACCGTCTTTTTGGTACGAAGTTTTATTAAACGGGCACCAGAACAGACGCCACTGTTTGTAAAATGACGCGTATACAGGTCGCTAGGGTCGTAGGGTTAACAAGTTTTGAATGTTGTAAACGAATTACATACCTGCCAACTTCTCAAATGTAGGGAGTATTATAATACGTGTATGACTGTAAATATGGTTATCTATACATGAGTATATCCTTGATTAACCCTTTACCCATATGCATGTTTCTAGTTTTAGAGACAAGTGATCACTGAAAGCAGGCTGAAAGTAAAACAGAATGGGCCTTAAGGCGATTCTGCTTTACTTTCAGTCTGCTTAGTTACGATATAGAAATTATTTCTTATAGAGCATATTCATGACTGTACAAAATATAATTATGTCTTTAGTTGAGAAATGAATTAAAGACGTAAAAAGGAGTATTTATTTATTAATGGGTTAAGAAAATGGATGATTGTTTTCCGTGCAGGGATTCTATTCTGATATTTTTCTGAATATATTGCAATTAATATTTCTATTGTTTCCATAATAATTATTATTTTACCTTGACCAACCATGATGATTATATGACCTGAACACAAAAGCAAAGTCCAAACCGATATAAAAGGATAATTTAAAGCTATCCCGATGGGCACGACATCTTTTCTTCCGCACTGTTATTTTTCCAGCGCTCTGTTGCGTGCAGTTCGCAATAACCCACAGTCACACTTGTGTTAAAGTGCAACTGATTGAAGAAACATTATTTTCTTTACGACACTTGGATGTTTCATGCAGGGCAAATGTAATACAAAAAGATCCTATAGGAGTTTTCTGCATTGTATAGTCCTTGCATTTAGCTATTTCTTGCTCAAGAGATTACAAAAGTACATTCTTATTGGTGGTCGTATTAATCAGCTCGGACAGTTCATATAGTTATTAAGTTATATTAACCCCTTCACTGCCTTACCCCGAGTACAATTATGGTTATTTGCAAATAGTTTGGATCCTGGTAAGACGCCGCGCATCGCGGCGTCTGACCATGATCCAAACTGTTTGACACTCATTCCAATACTTCTTAAGTCAAAATACCTAAAAATGATAATTTGATAAATAAAAATATACGGCATTTTTTTTAAAAACTGATGACGTCATGGCAGTGAAGGGGATACGCAGCCATGGTGTGACTATAGGACTCGGGAGCACGCTGGGATTTGTTCAATAATGACTGATGGCATGCTATTATAAATCAATATTTTAAAAGTGTTTAAATCATTAGTTGACACTGCAACAACAAACAAAGATAATGTAATCTAGAAAACTGCAATTGAAAAAAACAGAAATTCTTGAAATGGAATAGGCTAATATTACTTTTATGGTCGTTGTGCAAAACATTGTCTGAAGGGATATGTGTGTGTTAATTTAACACATTCAATCCTAGCGACGAGAATACTTGTCCGTTACAAAAAGTGTACCTGTGAAGATTACACTTGTCCCATGCAAACAGTGTCTTAAGGAGCCATCTGATCAGGGTCGACGCTGTTTGTCGTTTTGAAATATGTTGTTCAAATCAACCCTAAAATGTCAAAAATTAACTATACTTATTTTGAAATTGGAATTGTCCATTAAAAGTTTCAGGGGTGAATGAGTTAAAAGAATTATGCAAACGTCTCGATTAATATAGTTCTCAAACAGTAAAGACCAAAATCAGACGCAATGTTTTCAAATATTCCCGAGAGGCTTTCCCCGCGTTATATAGTTCATTGTGTTAGGTGGATTCATGGGGCGTATAAAGACGTTAGACTAATTTCCACAGTTTGTAGGAATTCTGCGTGTGGAAAATGGGTTGAAAATATTACAATATTAAAAGTTATCCAAGGATCAACAATTAACTATACTGACACGAAAACGAAACTGTGCATATTGAGAGTAACTTTTTAGTTATTAAGTTTAGAATGATAAATTTTAGCGTAATAAGTGATAAAATAATTCTACACACACTGCACTAACTTACCCAATATTCAAGCACCTGGATGTCATGCAAACGTACCAACGGCTATTATGCAATATTATGCACGTGCTGCCTGTGCAACATGTTTACAAGTACAGATTTTCACTGACCGATATCTTTACTGATTATGCAATAATAAAATCACAGTACATTTGAATTAAACTCGTTAACAAGCTGCTACGGCTTCAAGAAAAAGAACGAATTCAGACACTTTAGCACCTTTAATCCGACGTCAGCGTCTCTGACGTCACTGGGCAGTTAGATTGCCACCGAAATACCATCATGACCCTTCGACATCCTAACGGTCAAAATGGAAGTGTTAAAGATCAGTCAGGATCCAGCAAGCCATCACGTCAGGGTAGATACATGACGTTGACGAATTTACGTCACAAGACGTTACGTGAGGTCAATGCGTCCGCGATTTATTGCATTGGTCAGTATAAGATGAGGACATTACACATACCGATTTATATCCATTTTCATTTTCAAAACTTAATGAAACAATACCGATTTGCAACTTTTACTTTTAATCTCTACTTCATTCAAGCATTAACAGTGCATTTATAACGACACGAATTGGGTTTAAAAATAAAGCATCGTGTAAAAGAAATATCGACGAACATTTTGATACCACACTTGACTATATTTCTCTAAAAAAAGAGGCAAATTTTCATTCCTAAACAAGTGCACAGTTTCTTTTTCGTGTCAGTATACAATGGATTTCAGGTATCCATTAAGGAGCACCGTGTTGATTTTACTTTTAGCATGCTAGTAGTTGAGCCATGATAACGTTGGCAAACCTGATGAGACCTCGTTTTGAAATGACAATACCATTTGTAGAACAGTAGCAGACGACAATTTTTGCAGACGAAAACAATGCCCAGTATGCAAAGAGCTGAAGCTATTTCACTTTATCTCTTGCCGGTACATGCATTAACCCATTTGTGCCCACGATCCCATATATACGACATAGGCAAACAGTGTAGACTCTGATCAGACGCCGCATTAAGCGGCGTCTGATCAGAGTCTACACTGTTTGCTGATAGGAATTTCAATAGAAAACAAAATGAAAATGAAAATTTGACCAGGCATCCCTGTGATAAAAATGGACTAATCCAATATATAAACATGGAAGAATCCACTGGGTATAAATGGGCTAATTTCCCCCTGAAAACCATAAATGCAAGTTTATTGTTTGTGATTTTCTGCTGTGATTTGTGCTTCAAATTTCACAAATTCAAGCGGGTAGACAAAAGTGTTTAATCAGCAATAATCCCTTGAGCAACACAAGATTACTATATTCTTTACGCCCGTGCTTGCCTTACTTTCTCCAGAATATGTTCTTTTATCACAAAAACGTGCAAAATATAGAGGGCCGTAAAAATCGTATGGCCCACTGGGCATATATTTTATACTAATTTTCGAATCACCAAAATACTGTACTACTACGCCGACTGTAAATCAGTAAAGAGAATCTAGACAAACTTAAATCACCACTAGGTATTGAAGCATTCCCAAGTGTCCTAAATACATTATTCCGAGCAGTACCGCAAACTCAGGCTGCAAATCAGGCTGCATAGAGCTCTAGTATTAACAGTGATTTAGACTGTTTTTCAAATTCAGACGTTACAACGATAATGACGTCATGTTGCTCTAACGACGTTATTTGGAAAACGAAACTAGATTCTAAAAGTCAACTGATCATATTTAGTCAATTACAGCAATTTTTAGATTAAATATTAATTTAAAATTGAATATGGTATCAGAGAAGTCTTTTCACAGCACATTGATGTTGATTTTGATAGGTGTTTTTCATTACGGATGAATACAACCGAATAGCGCCTATGACGAATCGTTTCCTAAGAGCCGTGGGCAAAAGTGAAAGAAAGACCGTTCGGATTTTCGTGTCATTTTGGTGTTTATGTGATAAATAGGATATCAAATTTGTGTGTGTTCAGTCGTGAATTTATTGAACTCGTTGGATAAAATGATATGTTGCTCGCCAAGGCTCGCAACATATGATTTTATCCAACTCGTTCAATAAATTCACGACTGAACACACACTTATTCAATATCCTCTATATATCTAAACCATACCCCTATGTACTAGGGTAAATGTACGTGTCTTCAAAACCTTTATGCCTTTAATTTATTCCCCCAAGGAAGAAAATAGTTCTTCTTTATACAATCATGAATATGTACCGTACGAAATACTTTCTATATTCTAGCAGATGGTAGTTTTAAGCAGACTGAAAAGTAAAGAAGAATGAGCCTTAAGGAGGATTCTGCTTTACTTTCAATCAGACTTAAGTGATCACTCGTCTTCAAAACTATAGACTCATGCTATGGGATAACGGTTTAAAGGGACACTTTTGTCACAACGTTGATAGAGGTGTATACACTGGTGTATGTAATATCGTAATTAGCGTAAAACAGTTTTGATCCTAATCAGACTACGACAACTGTATAGAATAACCATTGTATCCGAGGTAAGGTCGTGAACGGTTAGACTTAACCCTAGATAATTAACTGGAAATGTTCCGTAACGCGCCATCTGAGTTACAAGTTCCAAACTGTTCGACGCCCAATTCAATATTTCTTAACCCTTTACCTCATAGCTTGTTTCTAGTTTTGAAAAACAGGTGACCACTTAAAGCAGGTTGAAAGTAAAGCAGAATGTGCCTTAAGGCACATTCTGCTTTACTTTCAGCCTGCTTTAAATCTGCTAGGCTATATAAAATATTTCTAATGGTAATTGTCCATGTGGGTATAAACTGGAACTATTTTCTTTTGCGGAGGAATAAATAAAATACGCTAAAAGTCGCTTCTATGGGGGAAAGGGATAAAGTCAAAATACCTAAAAAATAAAATAGGAGAAAGCAGATCACAGTCGTTTAAAATTGATGGCTCCACGGCAGTGAAGGGGTAAACAGCCCGTGACATTAAAAATAATTAAATTTTTATAATTGATACTTAAGTAAAATGCACATCAATCAATCATTTCCGTTCTTACCTGGATAGTTTCTTTATCTAGTGTTCAAACTAGTCAGCCAGACAGCAGGCCTGTCTTTTATTAAACTAATCTATCTCTGAAGCCAATAAGTCTGTTATAATTTATCAATATAACTCATCTATCAAATCAGCGATGCAATAAGAAACGCACCAATAAGTCACCTTGCACATAGCCAGTCAGTCATTGAGCTATTTGTCATTTCGCAATATGCAATCGAACTTCGATATCTCGAACTCCTTTAAGTCGAACATACCCGTTATTGAAAGTTAAAACGCGACACAGCCGCGTTTTAACTTTGAAACACGGGTACGTTCCCCTAAACCGAGCTTGAAATAAGGCAAACTTATATTTGAAATATCGGATATTTCGAGATAAGCGAGTTCGAGATATCGAAGTTTGACTTATATTGTAAAAACGAACGCGAAAGTCAGAAATAATCTTCACTAAATTATAAACTGGAACTGTAAATTTGAAGGCTTATGGTTGAATTCACAGCGCACATGTGTATGTTAGGGTTGTTGGGGATAGCTGGCCATAACATATTCACTGCCCTATACCGAGTACACTGGTACTTTGCAAACAGTTTAGTTCCTGATCACACGCCGCATTAAGCGGCGTCTAATCAGGAACCAAACTGTTTCACATTCATTACGATAGTAGATCTACTTAAGTCAATTTGCCCAAGTTTTAAATTTTAATACTAAACGCAGATTTATACAGATGAAGTATTGGCAGGGAGTGCGTTAACCCATTTGCGCCCAGTAGATTTTTTCATGTTTATATATTGGATTAGTCCATTTTTATCTCAGGGGTGCCTGGTCTAAATTTTCATTTTCATTTTGTTTTATATTGAAATCCCTATCAGCAAACAGTGTAGACTCTGATCAGACGCCGCAAAATGCGGCGTTTGATCAGAGACTACGCTGTTTGCCTATGTCCCATATATGGGATCGTGGGCACAAATGGGTTAAACAAGTACAAACTATAGGCAGATGTAAGGTTTTTATTTATTCTGACGTTTGTGTTATCAGCAACTCTTAGTGTTAATCACAAATGAGCCATACATTGTATCTTGACAAAACCAGTCTTATTGCATTGCAACATTGTACAGACCAAGCACCATTATCATCCTAGGCTCTGTATCTGAGTTTGGTCTACACTGCCAAAATCCGTATATAATACAGCTACATAAAATGATTTAGATGCATGTGGATGTCAAACAGTGTAGATCAAGACGAGACGCAGCGTCTTTGACACTGCGGCTGGTCTTAATCTACACTGTTTGAAATGCAATAAGGCAGGTTGTAGCTAGACACGGCTCATATATACATTCAATGTATTAATCCCTACAATTCTGAGCTTTTGAATTAACTTTTCCATGTTGTGATATTTGTTAAACTGACGCGTATACGCGTTCTTTACAAACAATGTGCATGTCTGGGGCCCGTTTCATAAAACTTCTTACGACAAATTTTGTCGTAAGTCAGATTATAAAAGTATCAATTTCTTTTTATTTCTCCATCCAGTCCTGTCTTGTGACATCTTTTTGGAATCGTCTTGAAAAGACGATTCCAAAAAGATGTCACAAGACAGGATTAGATAGAGAAATCAGAGATTAAATGTATTTCAAAGTTTTGACTTACGACACCATTTGTCGTAAGATGTTTTATGAAACGGGCCCCAGAGTACAGTTGTCACTTACCAACACTTACAGTGTATACCGAGATTGAGCCGTGTCATGACAAACCAGCCTTATTGCACTGCAGCATTGTACAGACCAATCACCGCTGTCATTCCAAGCTCTGTATCTGAGTTTGGTCTACACTGCCAAATATCGTATATAATTTAAGTTAAACTACATACAATGCTTTAGATACATGTTGGTGTCGAACAGATATGATCCCAGACCGTGAGGGGATCATTCTACTACCAGTCGATGGGGTCCTTTTTCTACGGTCTGGGGTCATTTATCTACGTAGTAAAATGACCCGGGTCACTATTCTACGTAGTGACATGACCCATGGGTCATTTTAGCAGGGGAGGGTCATTCTACTGCGTTACACCGGCATTGATCTACACTGTTTGCAATGCAATAATAGGTTTTCTCATGACATGACTCAATTGTTTTTATTTGATGCAACGCTCTCATTTATGTACAACAAAACACATTTTAAAGGCAAAGTAGAAAGTTCATAATCGAACTTTCTGTTGAACGTTCGACCAGCTACAAGCAAATATATGTCTTAACTCATTTTCCCCTGAAACTTCCAATGGACAATTCCTGTTTGCAAAAGTTGTTTTTTTTATAATATAGACTGTAGGAGCCCTCTGATCAGGGATTTCACTGTTTGCATAGGACAAGTGTACTATTCACAGGTACACTTTTGGTAAAGGACGCATATATGCGTCACTAGGGCTCATTAGGATTTAATTCTATTAGATTTTGAATGAATATTAGAATTATTCATCGAAGCTGTATGCATTGCCAGTAGTTTTTTTCTTTTTCAAGTAGAGAAATATACAGTGGAAAAGACGTTATTCTTTTACAATTGAGCGAAACTATACTTATACCAAGAAAACAATGGTATTTTTAAATATGAATATTGAAATAATTCGATTTACTTTGAAGAACAGTCAAATTTATGTTAAAATGTCATTATGAAATGATTGTTAAGAAACTGTTATGACATGTTACCGCTTGAGACAGAACAAATTGAAGCAGAGAGTTCCTATAGGAAGTTTCTATTTAACTTTCGTTCGGCATCAAGCAGTCACCAGTCTGTATAGAGATACAGTAAAATCTCTCAATTACGACCACTTCATTTTGTTAAATATTATGTGTTGAAAGTCAAGCAAGCTGGCAGTAAAACACCTTTCTGTTTTACTGTCACCTTGCTTTAAGCTGGCACCTACCTCTAATACAATCAATTAGCATTCGTTATAGTGGTTGTAATAGTGAGGTTTTACCAAGTATGATGAACAATACCACACAGATAAATTTCCACAAGAATTGACTGTTCATATGTTTATGTTACAGTCAATCTGTGTATTCAGTCATTTCATGAGATGACTAAAAATTTCAGTCATTACGTGAAATGACTGTTTCACTTAGTCCATGATTTCATGAAATGCCTACAATTTTCATTCATTTCGTGAAATGACTAAAAAACACCTTCAGTCATTTTACGAAATGACTAAATTGACTTTAGTTTTATTTATCCAATCGTAATGATTAGTGTTTTTTAATAATTACAAACTACACTATTGAAACAATACATGTATATTAAATTTATACAAATCAAGTCTCTTAATTATTTTTAAAAACTGCGTACAATGTTTCTGGAATAATTGTTAGATATCAAGTTTTAAACAATATTATGCATCTTGAAAGA
Organism: Gari tellinella; assembly: GCA_922989275.2. NCBI lineage: Eukaryota > Metazoa > Mollusca > Bivalvia > Cardiida > Psammobiidae > Gari > Gari tellinella. The sequence goes on along the minus strand of OV277859.1, from coordinate 11,651,318 downwards.
CATGAATGAACAGCTGCTGTTGAATTAATTAAATAAAAGTCATTTCACACATTGCCTGAATCCTGTTAAAGTTAGTAAGCCAATTTGTGTAAAGTGATCTGTCAATTTCAGTCATTTCACGAAATGACTGAAATATTTAGTCATTTTGTGAAATGACTGATTACACAGATTGACTGTAACATATTTACATGTACCTCTATCAGTTTGGGATACCTTCGTAAAAAAACGACATGGCAGACTCTTCATTGAACTCTCTATCCCATAATTAAAGAAGGCGTATTTGTAGAGTTATGAGTTTAGAAAATTAACAACAACATTATTGACCCCTTCGATTGGCTACATATAACCAGCTTCAAAACTGTAGTTTGAAACACTTGAGACCTGAGATTGATTCTAAATCGTTTTAGTAGTTTTAGTCTCACCAGAATTTGTCAGTTCGTTTTCATTTAAACCTTATCGTGCTAAGTACGACTTTGATATCATGTACAAACAGTTTGGATCAATATCAGACACCGCGTCACGCGGCATCTGATCTGGATCCAAACTGTTTGTCACTCATTGTCACCTTTTCTTCAGGTTATATAAGCATAAACTAAGTTGATGTTTTCGCAGACGATATATTTGAAGCAGACGACATTTCAGTATAAATAGAGTTAAGAAGCATTGATCGACATAATTGACACCCGGTCTGAATTATTATCAAATTCAAGTTAACCCTTTCATGATCAATTTTATCGTGAGCTTTTTTACCCCTTCACCGCCATATTGTCGTCTGCTCCAATATTGTTGTCTGCAATATCGTCTCAAAGTTAGATGTAAGGCAGAATAACTGACGTTATTTCAAAACAAATGGTAAAAATGTTTTAATCCTGATTAGACGCCGCGTTACGCGGCGTCTGATCATGATCAAAACTGTTTGCAAGTGCGCTTTATGACGTCATTAAGAGTGAAAGGGTTAAGCAAGCTTGGTCAGACAGGGGTTGAATGAAGTATAATAATTATGAGTGCAGCTCAGGCCACTTTGGCGTAAAGATTAACAGTACAACCTCTCATTAACAACGCTCAGTGTCCCATCGTCGTCATTGCTCTCATTCGACAGCTTCATGGACCCTTGATTACAAAGCATTTTAGATGAGTCTGAAATCGTTCTTAAACTTTTGATGCCTCTCGAACCCAACCAATCAAAAGCTTTAGGGTGATCTTAGTCTCAACTCAAACGCTTTTTAGCCATTGACTCAGGACGAAAGTAACGCAGTTCTATTGTTGCAATACGCTCGAAATGCATATAGTAGCCACATGCCTTTCAATTACGAATTTACACTCTGGGCATTCAGTAGATTTCCATGTTTTCCATAAATGCACGAGAATTTGAACTCCACTAGATCTTTATCTATATTTCCTTAACCCTTTCAACCTTACAGCCCTCTGTAGAGATTAGTGATTACATAAACAAACAGTATAGACACCGATCAGAGGGCTCCTGTAGGGGCCCTCTGATCAGGGTCTACACTGTTTGATAGTTTCATTGGTTTTTGGTGTCATATAAAAATGCAACAGTAGACTGGTTCAAAATATCTGTACTAGAAGAGTCCAAAAGGATAATTAATACCCAAAAGAGATATTTAGGGTTGAAAGGGTTAATGAGTGAAGTTGTGCTGCAAACAGTGACTTTTAACAACTCTGCATCATACAATATCCGGTGGTACGGTCGTTATACTTATGGTCTCTTCCTGTGGCACAACAGCATAAGCACTTGTTTCTGCCTTTTCTGGGTCCGTGTCTTCGCTCTCTTGATCTAGATTTGTATCTGAATTATCATTGCGTTCGTGAATAGTTGGCGCGAAAATCCGACAATTTTCGTCATCGGACGATACTTCGTCATCGTCTACGTCATCATATGATAGTGACGTCAGAGCATGGAATGCATGAATTGCGACACGGTTCACTTTATACTGTTCACGCTCTTTTTTATACGCTGGCATACTCCGAAAGAAGTCCTCCAGAGCCTTTTCTTCTTCTAATTCCTTCTTTTCTCTTTTCAGGTACTTAATTATCATTGTCACAATGCCTGCCGAATAGAACACTAAGACAGCTACAATGTAAAACACTGCCCCGGCATCTGTTGCCTCGTGAGACTTCTTGTCCTCCTCTATTATGTCAACATATACGGGTATCGATGTGTCATTTAACACTGCACACCCCCGTATGATAGCACCTAACAGCGAACCGCTGCGGGAGCCATTCATAACAGGAACAGGACCTCCAATGAATGGATCACATCCTGTCTGAAGAATTATCTGTTTCATTTGTCGTTTGTACATGGATCACTGTTGCATTGACTGAAAAGAAACAACCAAAATTATGTTCAAGAACTTTAGGTACAGTGAGCCTGACTGGGAAAATCTTTACTCTTTCCACATTTAAACCTAACTAAATCCAAACGAAATACAATGAGGGAGATCGATAGAAAGATAAACAGTGTTAAATTTATAAAGGTGAGAACACTAGATATCTCCTGCATGGTATGTCATACGTACAAACAGCACGACCCTCCTTTCCAATCATTTATTGAACAGTACAATGCACACACGTTTGCAATTTCATTGCAAAGGTGACAGAACACACGACGAGACACTAGAACATCAGAAAATGCAGCAACTATATGGTGGTACAGTTGAGAATCTGTTATTCTTTCCCGTTTAAACGCAAACGCATTGTACTAAAATGCAGAAAATAACGAACTTTTTCACAATTCTGAAAGTTGATTTTAACATTGATTACAAACAGTTTGGAGCCTGATCAGACGCCGGGTTGTCCGGCGTCTGATCTGCCTCCAAACTGTTTGCAGTTGAAATAATAGTTTTAGCGTAAACGCGTTTATTGGGAAAGAATAACGTTTTCTCCACTGTAGCTGATCGCCTAGGAGCAAATTGCATCCAAAGAACTGCGGTATAGAATATTCACATGAGTAGCAAACAGTTAGAGACGTCGTAAACGCCGAACATTTCGACTTCTAAGCTGGCCAAACATTTTCCAAACAGAAAATCAACTTAACCATTTACACCATAGCCTGTTATAATTTTGATGATAGGTGGATACTTCAAGCAGGTTTAAACTATAACAGAGTCCGCCTTAAGGTGCACTCTTCCTTACTTTCAACCTGTTTTAAACTACAATCTAAAAGGATATAGAATATATTTCATTTAGTGCATGTCACTGGGGATATACACATGTGTATTAGCTCCGTGATAGCCATCACTTTACAAATTGGAATTATTTTTTCAGCGGGCTACTCCAATAAAGGCATAATAATGTGTATTTAATATTTATGTAATGGGTTAATATACGTTTAATTGGAAAGGAGGGGGCATTTATCTCTTCATGAACTTGACTTGACCTGAACGTGAAGGGTACAGCCTTTACAACGTCTTTAATAGTTGCATGATACAGTTGCCTGTCAGATATTAAGTCTTCATTCAATATACTCGTACTTCAACGTTCACACAAAACATTTTAACTGCCCTATTTCAATTTCAAATATGAACAGTATGCACGGAATTATACACACAATTCCGTGTTTTATGTAATTGCAGTAAAACTTACATTAAACGACCTACAGGATCTTTCTCATTATTGCTATCCTGCATCTAGCAACCTCCTGTATACGAGATGGCTAATTGGCATTGTATTGAATGGTAGTTTAACCTTTCATGATCAAACTAATTGTGAGGGTTTTACCTATGTTAATATAAGATTGACTGTATAGCTAATAAATTTGCCCAGTCACAAATCAGCGTAATTTGATTTCTAAATGACATTGACCTGGCTGACATGGTCTACCAGGGGATATCCCCGTCAAATAAACACTTGATATACGTGTACATGCTAATTCATTGCAATGTTAACCACACACATGCTGCTGGAAATTAATCCTATTGCATCCTAAATGAGCATAATTTCTATTAAAAAAAAAGTATTTATAACTTACACTCTCATATTCTCACAATAACCATTTGCCAGTATTTTGCAATGCAGTATGTGATGGTGCCAATCTCACATTCGTAGTACGCTCGTGTATTCTGCTTAAATTGTTTTCTCTTGTTATTTTCATGGATACAATTTTAACCATATAATAAATATTCCATCGCCATTTGCGACTAATGTCGACTTTACAAACAGTTTGGACCCAGATCTGATGTCGCGATCCACATTGTTTGACTCTTGTATCAATATTTCTTTAGTCAAAACTTCAACATTTTGAATTGGGTATAAAGTTGGAAACAGCAAAGTTTAGCAGAAGATAGTTTGTCTGCGAACTGTTAAATTAAACTTCCCCTCTAATATGCACATACTGTGCAAAAAAACGTCACTCGTGTTGCTCTTGGCAGTAAAAGTGTTATTGAATTGATAATATGATATCTATGATATAATTAAATATCATTGGAGTATTATCCATTTTCCTGAACATAACTTCCATTTCACTTTTGGTGATATAAGCTGAGCATTGTAAAGGTCAGATAAAATAATAGTTACTCCATGTTTCGTTTGACCAACAAATAATAATTCCTAACCCTTTCACTGCCTAGACGTCATCAATTTTAAACAATTGTCATCTGCTTTTATTTCTCAAATTTATTTTTTAGGTATTTTGATTTGAGAAATATTGAAATGAATGTCAAGCAGTTTGGATCCTGATCAGATCATTAAGCAGCGTCTGATCAGGATCCAAACTGTTTGCAAATAACTACTGTACTCGGGGTAAGGCAGTGAAGGGGTTAGACAGAAAGACGCACTGGATCTGGTCTGGGTTCAAGCTGTTTGTCACTCGTGATTATGTTTTTTCTGTCAAAATGTCCATTATGTCACTTTGAGAAAACAGCAGACGACAATTTTAAGCAGACGATATTGCAGCCATAAAAAGTTTGGGCATAATTGTCTTGTTTTTGGAAGGACGGCAAGCGTCGTTGTAAGGAGGGACTCGTTGTTTGGATAGCGCGTTATAGGGAAGGAGCACTGTAGCAGTTTTCCCTGAGTATGTCAAACTATGTATCATTTTCAATAAGTAAGATAACCCGACAGGTAATGAGAAGCCATACTGTCTAACATTTTATTTGAATGTCTCAGTTAAAAAGGAAATATTCTGAAATGATTTTCAGATAACATTTGTATTGAAGATAGCAAGCTGACAGTAGCATTTAACATTGAATGTTTCTACGGGATGCTATGTAACGAACTCTTGATTGAAATTGGCAGCTGGTTACAGATACTGTGGATAAAGGACAAATATACCAGAAAACCTGACTACGTGACAATATTGCCTCCAGCAACGCATTAATACTTTCCCTCGTTGCAAAAGTAAAACATACTGATATTCAACCAAATGTTTTAAGACGTTGTACTGCGTAGTGCAAAATAGAAGTAAATCAGAAAGCCTCTTTGGTGGCTGTCTGCTTTACTTTCATCTCTTTAGCTGCCATACGTATTTAACAGCATCAGTGAATATTCGTGTGTAGTGTTTATGCAGAGGAAGAGTAAAAGGTGTCGTATCGCATTATTGGGATGAACGGGTTAGAGATTTTAGCCTTTTACTGCCAAAATAATTAGCTTAAATTTTACAGTTCGCAAATTGATACTAATGTCAAACAACTTGGATCCAGACCAGACGCTGAGAGAAACAGTGCCTATTCTTATTCCAATCTGATTTTTTTTATAGATTCTCATGCTTTTTGCTCATGACTTTATATACGGTTTGAGTAAAAAGACCACCTACCAATTTCAAACAGTGTATACCCATTTCGCAATAAATGGTTTAAATCAATAATAAATAGTCAAACATAGACTTGCCTTAAATGCAAAACGTTTCAGGGGTTAATGGATATAAAGATTTTTCTGGAAATACAGACCGATAGACAAAGTGATAGACAGATATACAAATGGAAAGACGTACAGACAGACAAGAGTACAGGCATGAGGGCAGAAACCTCAAATTCAATTCCCTTCACCAGTTTCTAGAGTGGGCGGTGCTATATCAAAGGTGCTAGGGCATCTCTATGGTTGTGGAAATGTCAATATTGGAATGGCGTAAAGCGGAAATATAGTTTTATATCAGTAAACATGATCAGTATTGATGTCTCTGTTATGAGCGAACATGCAACATTATGATATCGATCAGTTGTCTGCCAGACGGCACATTATCATATCGTCAGGACTTTATTTGTCTACACCATGCCCAGTGTCATACTAGAACAATGGAAGGGGACTTTGCTGAAAGTTTGGTACAGTGACGAAAACGTTATAAATTGACTCTTATTATGCTGATTTGTCGTCTGCTACAAATACATCTTCTGCGGAAACAAACATAATCAATTGAAATTATGCTTTTTTCTAAACTGAACAAAAAATCAATATCAGTGGCAAACAGTTGGAGTCCAGATCAGATGCCGCGGCGACATCTGGTCTGGGTCAAAACAATTGTAAATGTTAGCAAAGTCCCGCTTAGCATGAAAATAGTTAACCTTTTCATCTCCAAAATTTAACCGTCCGCTTTACCCATTTACACACAAAATATCCTCTGTAAAATGTGTCGTTAGCATTTTTCTAAAGAATATTATTTTGAAAGTTGTGGCTAAGGATTTATACTAGTACCATACAGTTGTATACTGATACAAACTATTTGCAAAGTGGACTTCAGACGACCATAGCGAAGAAACGTTTCATCATTTAACTCGCTGACTCTTTGAAACTTCAAATGGATACATCAAGTTTCCAATAACGCCTTAATTTTCTGCGGAGGTGAATATTACATTTGACTATTTAGGTCAGCATTTTCTAGGTTTAAAGGCACCTGCCTAAACCGAATTATCTGATTGGTCAGGGGGATAGGCTGGTCTATGTAGTTTTATAATTTTTACTAGAGATGAATTGAGAGTGCAAACTTAAGATACAAATACTGTGACATACTGCATTGCTATGACATGTGTTTCTATTTTTAAAAATGTCATTTGCTTAAGTATAGTTTCAACTTTGTTTCACGAAACTCCATGATTGAATTTTGATATATAGAAGAGAAGAGTAATGCGAGAATCTCAGATCTGCAGGATAGAGTTTAAATTATTGTTTTGCATTTTTGTAGATGATAACGTTTTAGTAGTTATGCTTTATTTAACATACATGTATGTATGCTTTTGCTTTTCAATCAAAGGTATAACAAATCTTTGAAAAAGTCAATTTCATACATTTTGCACACCAATCTACAGCATTACTTTTACCGCGCACACCGCTGAATATCTATTAAAAGATAATTCTTGTTTACTATTTAGGGGACCTGGTATCTCCTACACTATACTGGATAATGCCAACCATTGCAGCCCATGCAAGGGAAAATGCGTACGATATTATTACTGTCTTCACGATACAATGGGTTAAACAAACTGTACACAAATTAAATTAAAACTAATGTAGAAAAATACAATTTAAAACGTATGGCTTTTCAACACTTTCAAACCATAGGCTTCTTTAATATCATTGCAAAATACTCTGTTCCAGACCAAGATCAACTCGTAGTCTGCTCTTGTCCCAAGCCGTTTGCATTTGACATAATTGTTATACTAGCACTATCGCAGGTTCATACTTACAGCTGAAAATAAGACCGTCAAATGAGCATTGCCACTCATCTGCTAGATAATCGAGACTACAAACTAGAGGTCCCGGGAGAGCAATTGTCTTGTTGTGTATAGTTTGGACGTAAAAGGGGGTAGTATTTCTTTGATGTCCAGCCAATTTCAATTACATGAGTCAATTCAATTACCATAGTAGAAGTGGATGATATGTAACGTTGTCTCAGGTTATATATGACAACAAATATTTCGTTAAACTGGGACTTTTTTTTCAATGAAAACTTTTGATAATGTAATACAATATAAACAACCGTCATAACATTTATATTGATTGATTTATTTATTACTCGATTTGGGTTTTACGGAATTGTGACACAATACTGGCCATATAGCGCCGAAGTGTATGTATGACTGTTTGTAGTGAATACATGTGTCACTTTTTGGCGGAGTCTTACCACTCTGCTAGTTCGCGCAGTGGGTGTATTCTATACCCCTCCCGCACACACACACGCATCCTACAGTGATATTGAATATAGTAATAAAACAAATGCAATAATAATTAAAATAATATCATAATCAGTATGAATAATAACAACAATGATGAAGATGATGTGTACGATGAAATAATGATAATATTGATGGTGATATTAATACTACTACTATCAATAATAGTATTGATAATATGGTTTATGAATAGTCTCAGTTTCCATAACTTTATTACAAGCGTACTTATATAATGCTACACATATAACTACTACTAGTACTACTACTACTACTACTACTGCCACTGCTGTTACTGCTATGCATTGTACCTGTCACTTTCACATCGCATAACTACCACCTTTTTGTTCGATTCCGTCTAAATTTGGAGATAGCATTTCCAAATGTTTACTTTACGAATTGTTATAATTTTATCACGTGTCTAGGTCCTGTACGCGAAATGCGAGGACATTATCAAAATGTGCAATTTCTGAGAATTCCCCAAAATGTTGAAATCCATTGAAATCTACATTGTAATATTCTAAGAGGCAATATTCGTTTGTAAAAGCAATGTTTTACCTTTCAATGTTATTGTACTCATTATATCATCATAGAATCCATAAAGTGAACATTTAGAATAATATATCCGAATTTGGAAGGAATCGAACAAAAATGTCGGAAGTTATGCGGTGAGAACGTTAAAGGTTCTAAGCATTGTTACCTATGAAGCAATTACCTTTAGTGCTTAGAAAATTTTGAGTAGTAAAACATCTACTACCGCTACTATATACTTCTGCGTTTTCTACTCCAGCGACTATTACATATGTTGTAGCTAGTTGCCAATATCTATGACCCCGAGGTACACTATTTCTTTTAATCATTTGTACAGAACATACTGGAAAACAGCTTAAGCTTTTCGCTGCAGAAACGCAATTGATTTAAACAAGTGTCGTCCACTTAAATTACTTCTCAAATTTGAACATAAGGTAAGTGTCAAAGCGGTATTGCAATGAGTTTTAAACAGTCAGTATTCTGATCAGATGTCGTGTTACTAAGCGTCCGATCAGGATCCAAACTGTTTGCAATTAAGCAATGTAGATCTACTCGGGGATAAGGCAGTGAAAGTGTTATATAAGTGTTACGAGGGACTTTAAAAATACAGTCTGAATCGCTGACAATAAAATTGCAGTAAAACCTCTCTATCACGACCACTAAAACGAAGTCTCATTGATTTAATTAAACACAGGTGACAACCTAAAGGAGCTTTCTGTTTTACTGTCACCTGGCTTAAACACCGAATAATTTGCACAATCTAGTGGTCGTAATAGAGAGGTTTTACTGTAGGTCTATATCTGCTTAAGGTAAATCATTTCAATCATCTTGATAGAAGTTCACGGCCCCTGAAGCTAGTTCAATCAGCATATTCTGATGTTAATCGAAAAACATGCATCATTCACAGCATCAGGAATGGTAACAAATATCCCAGAGGTCCACCATGGTCGATATCACACTTCAATTATTCATGAAATAAGAGAGATAGACCCTGTATTGTTATCCACATTGAGTGTCGCTAAATCGCACAAAGCATGCTTTACCCACATGTAATATAGATAGTGTACATTGATTGGGTATAGTCTAATAGTCATTATCAACAATTCATTACCATACCATGTATATATCAGTCTGTATTTTGTATATACCCTACACTCGCAATACAGTAAAACCTCTGTAAACCGAACTGTCGTTGGAAAAGAAAGTAGACTACAACAATGCAGGATACCATTTAGGCAGATAGTTCCAAAAGGAAGTGTTCTGTCCTACTACCTTTGTCCTGCGTTAGCTACGAATGGTTACTAACTTGTTTGGACCATATTTTCTATACTACATCAGCTTGAGATACCAATTTAGGTGTGTAAGAAATTTTTGGATGGCGGAAAGTCGTGAACAAATTTCAGGACTCTGTCACCTTGACCTTTGATTTCAATTACAGAAATCAGTTTCATATGATTTGTAAGAGTAAATGTTCAGTTCTGCCTACAACAAATTGTCAATGTTAGTGCTTATACAACATTACGAGTGCATTTGTCATGTACTGTGATACAGTTGAAGTTCAAATTGTTTGGAGCCTGATCAGACAGGATATCTTGATCCAAATGTTTAGCAACTGTCATAATTGTTTTAGCACAAACGCGTTTATTGGGATAGAAAAACGCATTATCTCCTGTACACTTACATTGATCATGAAAGAAGAGATCTAGATCTATACCCTTTATTGGGATCTAGATTGAATGTCACTAGGGTGTTAGTGAACTTTCTCATGTAACAGGGGTGGTATATAGACGTCATGTTCGGTAGGGGAAAACTTACTTTTAAGTATTATTCTTCTAAAATAACCCGTTACTCTATGTGCACTATAAACTTTACAACCTAACTCCAAAAAAAAGAAAGTCTCTGAAAAGTGAAAAAAGTGCTGCATTGTTTGTCATTTTGTAGTATATTGTTCTCAACCCTAAAGCAATTGTTGAACAACCAATAAACTGGTATCACCGAAAGATCTTTAATTTCAATTTCCTTTATTTTTCCGAAAGATCTTGAAATATATAGTTGGCTGCTTAAAGGAAAGTTTTTGTATAACCAATTTAATTCATTTCAATCTTTCAAACCCCAGGTTAAGCCTCAGTCCTCAAGTAGTCGTTTTTTGAGTAATTACAGTGGAGAGGGTGTTATTATTTCCTGTTTAACCCTTTGCACCCTAGTCCCGCATATAGGCGTCCTTTTCAAACAGTGCACATGTGAATAGTACACATGTCCTATGCAAACAGTGAAGACCCAGATCAGAGGGCTCCGAAAGGAGCCCTCTGATCAGGGTCTTCACTGTTTGTCACAATGCTAAACATTGACAAAAACGACCCTTAAACGTCAGAAATGGACTAGACTAAAATGGAAACTGGAATTGTCCATTTAAAGTTTCAGGGAGGAAAGAGTTAATTAAACGCAAACGAAACGCAAATGCATTGCAATGCAATGTAGAAAATGTATAACTCTCGATAACTATTTTAAACGATTCCGTTAACTATGAGTGGCCTGATCAGACGCCAGGTAACTTGACGTCTGATCAGGCTCCAAACTGTTCGAAGCGGACATAACTGTTTTAGCATAAAAACGCTTATCGGAATAGAATAACGCCTTATCCACTGCTCTACATTGGCAAATATCATTTGATGCCATATTCAATGCACTTTCGCATTTTTAATAGTGGGTTTCGCGGTCTATTGCTTTTCGCGGAATCTGCGAGAAATGTCGCATATGTTGCTGGGTCATGGTAATATCCTGAGGGAGGTACTGATACTATTTGTCTCGCTTATTATGCTAGTCATGAAAGGTCCCTATCGAAGAGTCTGCAAATAGTACAGTCGAATATCGATATCGTGAGCTCCATTTATGTCGCTTTTATAATTGCATTTCGATAACTTGTGATTGCTTAGCCGTTTCTCCCATAGAAGTGCCTTTTAGCGCACTTTATATATTCCTTCACTGAAGAAAATAGTTCCAATTTATACAGTTATGAATATGTACAATAAGAAGTATCTTCTATATTCTAGCAGATGGTAACCTAAAGCAGGCTAAAAGTAACAGAATGCGCCTTAAGGCGCATTCTGCTTTACTTCCAACCTGCTTTAACTGATCACCTGTCTTCAAAAATTAGAAATATACTACGGGGTAATTGGTAAACTCATTGACCAATGACACTTGAAATGGACCATTCCGGTTTCCAATAAAATCAAGTGTATTTATGACTATTAAGGAATGTTTTTGTCATACAATCGAAAATTGACTATATGGGGCCTTTTGATCATAGCCTATATTATTTGCTTAGAAAATTGTATTATTCACTAGTTCACTCTTTGTAAATGACGAATATAGTACCTGATTACAAGTTAAAATGTAGATAAACTACGTTTTAACTTTGAAAACGGTAAAACCGAATAAATCATGCTTGCGCTAACGGGAGTAAGTACTAACGAGCACCAACTGTATAACGTATTCTTTTAAGTTTAGCATAGATCTAAATATATGTATATTTTTGTATTATATAAACAAATATTTAATAAAGAGAAAAAATACAAAGATTTAACACTGTAGTTTATTATATAAACAGTAGCATTTTCGCTATGTTAAGATATTAACGGTTTAATAAAAGATTGATCGATAACGTAATAGCGACATTTTAATGAAAAACAAACATCAAAAGGCCTAAAATCGATCCTGACATATGAAAAAGTGACGAAACAATGTAAGCTTTAGCCAAGGGCTCTAAGCCGTTCTGACGGTCGATGGTAACTTTTGAAATGTGAAATATCGTTGATTGATTGATTTAAGTATATATCGGTAAAGCTCACATGCACAGAAAACGTGACAATGCACCATAAAGTCAGCAATGTTACACGCAAGAGGTATTTAACATTTTAAACGCAAGAAATGGGTGTTCTTGACCATTGCAAACAGTTGGGATCCTGATCAGACGCCTAGTAAATTGGCGTCTGATCAGGATCCAAACTGCTTGTCACTCGGATCGCATATATAATATATAATCATTGACCAGAAGACATATTTCAGATTTAAGGCAAATATTATTGTTGGTGTACGCGACACATATTTCAGATTTAAGGCAAACATAATTTTTTGGTGTACGCGACATTTATTTATTCGTACGGTGAAATGAATTAGAACGTACATTAAGCGGTATCTAAGATTGTTAAGCAGATTCTGTCTGCAATACGTGCAGAGAGCATTTGAAAAGTGAAGAATGAGATTAATTGAAGGGGAGTGACAAGTGATTTTTTGGCAAAGACAATGGACTTTCTAAATTGTCCAACGATCAGTGATGCAGTCTGCAATATGCGGCTACTCGAAAGAATGTGACCGTTTTCTTACAACAAAATGGCAGCGCAACAAGTTCACAGTCAAGAAAACCTACTGACGGCTTTGCAAACCGTTTGGAACCTGATGAGACGCCGTGTTACTGTTTGTCATTTAGTTCAATGTTTCAAAATACAGTCATTCTGAAATGGAGACAATAGATCTTGTATCAGAGCAGAATATATCATTATTATTATTATTGCCATGAAACGGCTTAACCAAATACTCCAAAACAGGCCTAAATACCTCCATTAAAGAAATATAGTTCCGCTTTAAACTGTCATGAATCTGCGAGATACATAATAGTTTCTGTATCCTAGCAAACGGTACAGTAGATCTAGCTTAAATCAGACTGGAAGTAAAATGTTAACCCTTAGCCTGCCACTCACGACTAAAGCTCCATATGCAAACAGCTTGGATCCGGATGAGACGCCGAGTAACTCGGCGTCTCATCCGGATCCAAGCTGTTTGACACTCGGACAACATTTTCAGCAATTTTAAGCAACTTTGAAGCACTTTGAAACATGAAGCAGACGAGAAATATAGCAGACGACAATTTATTTGGCGGGCTAAGGGTTAAGGCACATTCTGCTTTACGTTAAACAAAAGAAACTAGAAAGAGGCTATCGGGTAAAGAGTTAAAGCAGATCATAAACTGTGGCCTGGACTTAAAAGAGTTAATGCAAAACAAAAGTCATTGAAACAGCCAGAGACCATACATACAGTGGAGAATCTGTTATTCTTTCCCGTTTAAACGCATACGTACGCAAACGCAAAGCACTAAAACGTAGAAAAGAACAACTTTTGGACAATTCTGATAATTCTTGTTTATCTTGGTGGCAAACAGTTTGGAGCCTGATCAGACGCCGGGTTACCCGGCGTCTGATCTGGCTCCAAACTGTTTGCACTGCAAATAATAGTTTTAGCGTAAACGCGTTTATTGGGAAAGAATAACACATTCTCCACTGTACATGTATGTATGGTCTCTGAAACAGCTTTCTTATAAACGCTTTACATTATTTTTATTCTACATTATTCAGTAACGTGTGTTCATGGAATTTGAAATAATCTTAATCAAATGATCGATAAACACAAATTGTATTTTAATATCTATATGACATTAATACAGCCTATAAGGAATTATACCTGATCTATTTCACAAAACTTATGAAGAAGAGAACTTAAGCGATACAGTTTCTCGTCGTACAAACATATAAATATTTACAATATAATATAATATATAAGGCCAAATCTGATTTGCAGATCAAGATCTATATCTAATAAATTTCAACCAGACTTGCGCCAATTAAATTACTGTAATCAGTGAAACGTATATCACGAGAGTGATCTCAAAGGCATCGTTTCGCTATATGTAGAATACAGGTACATGTAAAAATGCATATTCAGAGGCCTATCACACTTTTTGGTCCAAATTAGACGCCAATGAAAGTAAAACAAATCCTACCTTTACATTACCATATTCCTTAGTCTAGCTCTCATACTTTACGAGTACTGTTTATAAATTGATGAAATGGAAACGATTGAAGAACATGTCTTTGTCTTTCTCATATAATATGTTCTGGTATTCCAAATAATTATCGAATAAACATCACACAAATAGAATGCAAGGCATAAACATTATAATTTCCTGTGTTTACCCCTTCATTGCCATGACGCCATCTGCTTTAAACAATGGTCGTCTGCTTTTATTTCTCAAATTTAAATTTTAGGTATTTTGACTTAAAAAAAATTAAGATGAGTATCAAACAACTTGTATCCTGATAGACAACGCGTTACGCGACGTCTGTTCATGATCGAAACTGTATCCAAATAGCCATTCCACTCAGGGTAAGGGCGTGACGGGTTTAACCCTTTCGGCGCCGAAGTAGCATAAAGTCGACTTTGCAAACAGTTTTGAACCTGATAAGACGCCGCGTTACGCGGCGTTTGAAAAACTGCTTGACACGCGTATACGTATATACTTCACTGTGTCTTACTTTGAAACGACATTGCATACAACATTATTGAAGCAGGTGAAGGGAAAAACATCTAACGATTCATTTGGCGCCGAGAGGGTTAAACGAATTGAAGCGCGAGGGCAATGCTCTGTAATGTAAAATAAATGGCAGTTTCTTTGAAATTTACAACGATTTTGGAGTCTGGTCAGATGCCGTGTTACTAGACATCTGAGCTGACACCAAACTATTTCCAACGGACATGAGTAAGCGGTTTCGCTACATTTCAACTTCGAAATACGAGAATGTTCGACTTAATACGAGTTATTGAGAGTAAATTAACGTGTTCACTGTCATGACGTCAGCAGCTTTAAACAATTGTCATCTGCAAATTTCTCAATTTTGAATTTTTAGGTATTTTGACTTAAGAAATATATAATCGAGTGTTAAATAGCTTGGATCCTGATGGAGGCCGCGTTACCCAGCGTCAGATTGGGATCAAAACTGTGTACAAATAACCATTGTTTTCGGGGTAAGGCAGTGAATGGGTTTAAATGTATACGGATAAGTTCACTTTAAGTTAGTTCGAGATATTGATGTGTAAATGGACATGCACAAGACGGACATTGATCACCACAAGCTGACACTGCTAATATGCTCGCACTACAGCGTCTGATCTGGATTCAAGCTGTTTGCAAATGAAAGCAAATTTCCCTTTCTATAAAAACTCCCTCCGAACAACACGCAATCGTTTTCTCAATTTTTTTGTTATTGTACAGAGGGGACACTGTATGCACAAGACGTACAGTGGACACCACAGGCTGACACTGCTAATAATCTAATGATTCTTATTCTGCTAATATTCTCGTACTAGTTAGTCCTCGAATTATAATGACTGTATACTAAGCACTGTGACGACTGCACGAGATAAGAAAACCAACAGAGACATTCTCATTAGATTATTTATTGAAATTGCTACATGAGCATAATTGCCTAACCATCTCCTCAAAGCCAGTTTTCCAATATCAATACAATAAACACCAAGTATACCGACCACTGCTAAGAAGACTGCATAAGACCACAGTCAAACCTATGAAAACAGGGGCCCGTTTCATAAAACTTCGTACCGTAAATGTTGTCGTAAGTAAGATTATAAAACTCTCAATTATTATTCATTTCCCCATCTAATCCTGTCTTGTGACATCCTTTTGGAATCGTCTTGAAAAGACGATTCCAAAAAGATGTCACAAGACAGGATTAGATAGAGAAATCAGAGATTAAATGTATTTTAAAGTTTTGACTTACGACAACATTTGTCGTAAGAAGTTTTATGAAACGGGCACCGGAGCCCTAACGAAACAAACTGGATTAAGAAATTAACCATTTCACTGCCTTAACCCGAATACGATGATTATTTGCAAACAGTCTGCATGCTGATGGAAAGTTTGAAAGTATTTACGGTTCCTTCAGTTAATTTACCGAAATGCAAATCTAAGCTATAAAGCATAATACTGTTTACAGCAAATGACGTCATGACAGTAAATAGATCAAGCAGCCATTTAAACGAAATTAAATTGGCAGTTGATGTACCGTGCTCCTTCCTAACAACGGCCCTCTGAAACAACTATTCCCTCCGTACACTAACGCTTGCCGCTGTTCCCTAAACAATACAAATATGTCCAACATTTTCACGACTGCAATATCGTCTGCTTAAAATTGTCGTCGTGCTGCTTTTCTCAAATTTACATATTGGACATCAGCCCTTAATATTCGAAAATGGACTACAATTAATTTTGAAATGGATTTTTTGCCATTAAAAGTTTCACAGTGAATGACTTAAATGGTTGTTATAGCGGTGATATACTGTACATGTCTTTTCAATGTCAGTATTTTATGCCGTATGATCATTTTAAAAGCAAACTGCACAGTCATCAATTTTTAACACAGTCTAGAGATGACTGATAACTTTGAGTATTTGATACTAATCGTTTGCTATTACCAGAAACACTCACGCTTAAGAAAACGGCAAATGACAGTCTAAAATATAGGCGATTACAGTTCAATACAGGACAAACGTTAAACATCACGTTTAGTCGGCATTGGGCAGTTAAGCTGCATTAACCCTTTCATGATCTTATTTGTCGAGCGTGTTTTACCCCTGCAACGCCATAGTGTCGTCTATTTAAATATTGTTGTCTGCCATATCGTTTCAAATTAAAGGCAATATGACGGACGAAATTTCAAAAAGAGTGCCAAACAGTTTGGGTCCTGATCAGACGCTGCGTAGGACCTAAACTGTTTGAAAACGCGCTTTATGACGTCATTGAGCGTGAACTGGTTAAGACCACATTGGCATTAGGGTGTTGCATGTGAAGGTTTGTGAATGATGTACAAAAGAAATATACAAACTAATTCAGCATGTAATTTCAATATTTAAACAGAAAAATGCTGTAAACTTTTACATCAAAGGTAGATGAAACCCAAACTATTAGTGTGTAAAATGTCGCCTCTCTACGAGCCCTGCACAAAAAGCAATTGCGTTTAATGTTATTTATTTAGTACGTGCATTAGCAAATGATTGACGGAGTTAAAATGGAGAATTTCGCTGCATTTCCCGAAACGAAATTTTCTGTTTTTGTGTGTTCGTTTCAATTTGTTTAAAATGTTTCTTTTTCTTTTATGCTTGTTTACCTTCACGTAGTGCAACATTGGCACCTTATGTACGAAACTGATTTCAACGGATAAGCCAAATACCGGTACATTCCCTCCTTGCGACTGCCCTAAAACAACGACTCCCTCCTTACAACGACCCTTGCCGCAGTTCCCAAAACGAGTCAATAATGTCTAATGAATAAATGCTGCAATAACGTCTGCTTAAAATTGTCGTCAGCTGTTTTTCTCAAAGTTACATATAAGTGGACATTTAAAGAGAAGAAATGTAATAACGAGTGACAAACAGCTTGACTCCAGAGAAAACGCGTCTGGGCTGATTTAAAGCTGTTTGCAAATGTAAGCCAATGTCCCTCCCTAACACGACTCTCTCCGAACAATGCAAATAATGTTCGTCTCCCATTGGGTGTCAGTGTAGAGAGGAGCGCTGTAATACAGTTCGTCTGATTCTTAACACATTCCCACACATTGACATAACATGAATAGCAAATAACCCTACCCTGCGAAGTCATAGTGTACATTTTGGAACGAAAACTATCTAAATCTGAATAAGGGGAGATCCTTTGAAAGCACCGAAAACAAAGCAAATACTGAAAATTGCAGACTCGGTTTAATTGAGTCTGTTCATGAGCAATACTGAAATATGCAACAGTGCTCACGCCCCCTAGCACCAGCTTAGGCGGAATTCAACTTTTAACTGTAAATGCGCTGAAATCAATTATTCCAAAGGACCAGAAAGTATAACAACACTGAGAATGAAGTACGGGGCGACTTTTACAGCCGCCACACAAGCACTTAACATCTGCTGTTGTGAATTATAAATCTGAATAAGGGTAGATCCTTTGAAAGCACCGAAAACAAAGCAAATACTGAAAATTGCAGACTCGGTTTAATTGAGTCTGTTCATGAGCAATACTGAAATATGCAACAGTGCTCACGCCCCCTAGCACCAGCTTAGGCGGAATTCAACTTTTAACTGTAAATGCGCTGAAATCAATGATTCCAAAGGACCAGAAAGTATAACAACACTGCATTTAACAGCCAGTTAAAGTAGACAACATAGTTGTCCTTCAATGACAACTGACGAAAGGAAAGTAGATGACCCTTGCTCAAACCTTTAATCTTCATTAAACAGTCACATGTTGTGAGACACGTCTTCAACACTTTCACCGCCAGAATCGCCCAAAAGTCGAAATTCCAAACAGTTTTGATTCTGATCAGACGCCGCGTTACGCGGCGTCTGATCAGGATCAAAACTGTTCGACACCCGTTTCGATATTTTTTATGTCATACTCTTTTAATTATAACATTGAAATTATATTGCAGCCAATAATATTGAAGCAGACGATACAATAACGGTGTAGGGGTAAACCACTTAAAAATAATTTGGTGGTGAAAGGGTTAAAGAATCTTGTATTTGACAATATACTATTGATCACGTAATTAACCTATCGAATAGAGGTCAATATCATCGACAGTGTGGGTGTCTTTTTTACTATGTCTTCAAGAAAATGTCCAACTGACACCTACCTATGAAGATTTTATTCAATAATTGCATCCCCCATGACGAGAACATAACTGTCGAAACCGCTGGGGAACCAATTATACAAATTAGCAAACATTTGCCTTTAGATTTTAAAATGTCATTCTGGTCCGTTTGAACGAAACAAAACCGGAACGCAACACAATTTAATGAAAATTAAACATCATTTACAATGGCTATTTGGCTATTTGCAATAGACATACATATTTATACATGAACCCATTTATTGGGGGAAAATAACGTCTTCTGCACTGTATATCTACTACAGATTATCCTATAGAAACAAACCTCTATCAGATCGAACACACAGTTCGGTTAAAAGAGGTTCCAAAATAACGAGGTAGATCTACGTAGCTAGAGCAGTTATCTAAAAGAATGTTCCTGCAGATCTGACCGAAGCACAACATGGTCAGTCGTTTAAGAAGGATTGTTATTTAACGCAGGGCAATAGTAATGCAGAAATCTCCTAAAGGAGATTCCTGCATTACTATTGCCCTGCATTAAGCACTCATCGGCCGTACGGTTTCTGTATGCCTTTTCCTTGAATGATTGGTAACCAATTAGAACTGATGTTAAATTGTTTAGATCCGAGAAATGTGTGCGTTTTTTAGAGAGTTCTGGTTGCAGGGAGTGCGATTATCGGAACATAGTTGGATACTTATTACAGACCATTTGTCATCTAGTTGGTTCTCTCTAAAATATCAATATATGCTCTTATCAAGTGCAAGCAAGTTTCGAGTATTTCGAATGCTAAGTTATTGATGTCTCTACGAATAAATGTTCCTGCGATACATTTTCTGTCAATATTGTATTGAACAATCTCCAGATAGATACGTTAGCATTCTTTATGGTTAACGTCAGCTGAATGCAGAACAACAGTAAAGAAGAAAGCTCCTATACGATTTAAGAAGTCATCAAATCCACATGTACATGTATTTTTTAAAGAAAGGTCTCTTTACTCTAATTTTACTGTAAGTCATCTGTAGCTACAATTTACCTACTTAACCTAAGCGACGCGTATACGCCACAGGTTTTCGGCGCGTAAGCTATGCCCCCCCCCCCCCCCCCCCCCAAGCTACTACCCCCATAAATCTTTCAAAATACATCCATATGTTTAACAACCTTGTCATTTTGTCATTTTGGGCCGATTTTGACAAATGATGGCTTATTATTTACATTTAACAGTTCTGTTCAAAGAAAATTAGCCCACAGCCCAAGCAAGATACGAGCACAAGTGAAGAAATAAAAAGTTCGATAGGCACCTTATTCGGAATCATTCGTCCACCTTAAGTTTTGGACTTGTTCGTCATACAGCGATTAACAAGTGCATTTGCGACCATGCATTACACCATGGTACGGGTAATTAGTAGAAAATGAAAATTATAATAATAAATACCTTTTGAATTATCGGTAAATGAGCATTTCTGTTACGAAATAAATTTCTAGATAACGTTTACAAGTTTCGGTTGACAAACGGATATGATCATTGGTCGTATTCGAATCATCGAGTTTGTTGACAACGAAAACTGGGCGGAGCAAATGCGCGAATATTTACTGATGACAACGATTTTGACCCGACTCGAATAGAAATTGTGGTCAACGATTTGAGGGCTTGACAACATTTTGTCAACGGAAAACATCAAGTGGTGATTCGAATAGAATTTGTTGACAAACTATTCGAAAACGACCAATTGAGGCGCTTGACTGTTGCGTCATTTCCTGCTTTGAAGCTGGTTCTCGGTTTCGCTAGAATGATAATAGTTTGACTGGACAACCAGTCGTTTGTTTGAGAAAATTTCGCGTGGACGAATGATTCCGTAAAAGGGGTCTCCCTACTTTTCGAGTCCCCATGCGCGTGTTCGCCGATTGCTTTGAATTTTTTACCAATTATCGTCAAAGAAAACTGCTTGCTGTAAACAATGAGCCATCATTTGTCCAGATCGTCCAAGATTTGACAAAATGACAGGGTTGGGAACTTGAGGGTTGCTTCTGCAAGGTCCTTTTTCATGGCAGCCTTTACTATTTTACTTATAAATTAGCAAAACAATTTTTTTTTTTAAATTTCATGAAACTTCAGGAATTGTTCTTTTATGATGATTATTGAATGTATGGATAGATTTTAGGGTATTTTATCTACGTTTGGTGGTGGTGGAGGGGGGGGTAGCAGCTGGGGTAGTGCCATAGCCTACGGGCCGAATGCCTATGGTATACGCCATATTTACAAAACTGTACAATGATCCCTCACTACAACAACACCTAATGGGAGACAAAGAGTGCATGTGTTGTTCGGTAAGGAGTCAGAATAGGGAGGGAATATTAAGACTTGGCTTACATTTGCAAACAGCTTGAACTTAAATCAGGCGTCACGTAATGTGTTTTTTTCCTAAACAAACGCATTTATGCTAAAGATCCTGTGTCAAATATAAATAGTTTGGAACCAGGCCCCGAGGTTATAAAACTTAAAATGAACTCTGTGCTCAAAACTCAGAATTTTTCTCAGCTCATAACACTTTTGCAAAGGACAATATTTTATAACTAGCATTTGCATACATAATAATACTGTAATAATGTACCCAAATGAGTTTACAAAAATCAAATAAAACGTGTTTTGTAAAAACTAGAGCATGTTATCGAAACTGAGTATTGAGCACAGAGTTCGTTTTAAGTTTTATAACATCGGGGCCTGACCAAAGTCTGATATGGCTCCAAATTGTTTGTCGCACAGATTTCAAAGACACTTTTTAGAAATGCACTTGTTTGCATTTAAACGAGAATCAATAACATTTTTCCAATGTACTCAAACATAGGCAAACGAGTTCTGTCACTTGTGAAAACCATAACCATTGGTTTCGAATTCACTTTAGTCCGACCAGTTATCCATTTCAAGTCAAATCAAATCAAATGCACTGTTTTAACAAACGAGCTGAGATCAATTGAAATATGATATCCGTGCAATATCAACAGACACAGCTATAAAGTTATAAAACAATACTGTTACAGCGTTCGTTTGTTGTGTTTGTTTGTTTTTTATGTGTTTTTGGGGCTTTTTGGGGTTTTTCTTTGGGGGTGTGAGGGGGTTGGGGTATTTTGTGGTGGTCCCGTTCTCAATTGAAAGCAAGGGCTTTTTCCGAAAATGAGCATTTAATGGTGGGATTTTTCCCAAAATGAGCATTTTACGACTCACCTTTTCCGTATACATGTAATCAAGTATTTTACGTCGTTTAGAGCATACTTTTCCCAATTATATGGATACCAGCTCATTCCCAAAGTGGTGAAAGAAACACTGAAAGACAGACAGACAGACAGTGAGAATTGAAAGAGAGAGATTGAACATTTTCTCTATCGCTATATAGTCTGTTTAGAGGTAATTGACAGTTCCTTTTATTTCTCAAAGATACACTTTAGATTACTTTTAACAGAAATCTAAAGACCCAGTTTTGAATCAGATCAGACGTTGCGTGATGTTGTGTCTGATTCGTGTTAAATCTGTAAATGTTAGTCGAGTCATGCTCAGCTCTTAACTCTATCATTGCCAATGGCACCAAAATACAACTTTTGCAAATAGTTTGGGTCCTGATCAGATGCCGCGTTACGCGGCGTCTGATCAGGACCCAAACTGTTTGACACTCGTATGAATACTTCTTCCGTCAAAAAAAGCCCTAAATCTGACTTGAAAACATATTGCAGACGACATTATCAATGCAGACGAAATTTTGGCGGTAGGAAGGTTAAAGCAGACGATAAAACTTGGCAGTGAAAGAGTTAAACGGTTTGCAAATGTCAGCCAAGTAGAGCTCGGCACTCTCAAGGTTTATGGAGCATGTCAAGGAAACAAACACGTGTTCTGCTAGTTCTCACAAAGAAGGAGCGTTCTAGAACACTCCCATTTTGTACAAATTAAAATCTTTAGCATAATTGTTTTCTATTCCTGTTACATTCCTAGAAATTTTCCTTGATGTCTTTGAATACCGATTACTTGGCTAATATGTATTGTTTGGGTCATGTTCAGACGCCGCATAAGGCAGTGTCTTACTTGAATCCAAACTGTTTGAGACAAGTATCACTGTTATACGATCAAATTAACTAAACTCTTATTTTGCAGTAGTAAAAACAAGGGAAACTATTCACGCAGACGATATTGCAGCATCGAAAGGGTTGGGCTACACACACTTAGGAGAATGAATTACAAAAGCATCGTAAATGCTTCCTTGTCTGTAATATTTATACGAGTAGTAACTCTATTAGGATTCAAAGTTTGAAACTCACATTGACATTTCAAAGGCGCTTTAAACCCTTATCAATTTAAATGAAACGTTCAAATGAAACGGACAGCCATAAAATGTAGTAAGTGGTAGGTTTTGAGAACAAGCGCGCTTATCTGCGAAGAATAGCGTTTACCCATAATGCATGAGTATACAGTTTTAGACGACAATTTTGAAGCAGGCGGTACAGTTCGGAATATGTTGTTCTTTCCCAATAAACGCGTTAAGGCTTAAACAACTTCTTTCATTGCAAACAGATTGGAACCTTATCAGATGTCAGGTAATCAAACTGTTTGTCGCTCAGAATGAATATTCAAAATTTTAAAAGGATGTTGTTGTTTTTCATTGCATTTCGTTTGCGTTTCGTTTGCGTTTCGTTTGCGTTTTTAAAACGGGAAAATATGATCCACTGTAATAATATGAGAGGGTAGGTATTAATCATTTCACATATTCCTGCAATAGCGAACGAATTGCAATGTAATGTATTCGACTCTACCAACTCTTACTCTTCCGCATTGCCGACCATTTCTATGATGTTCAAACGCAAAGTGCAATAACACGTAAGTTTCAAGACAGTGCTCCCTCCCTACAACGACCCTTTGAACAACGATTTCTCACTACAACAACGCTTGCCGCTGTTCTGCAAACAAGACACTTATGTTTAACGATTTCCCTGTAGCAAAATCGTCTGCCTAGAATTGTCGTCTGTTGTTTTTTCTCAAAGTTAGATA
Source organism: Gari tellinella (assembly GCA_922989275.2). Lineage (NCBI taxonomy): Eukaryota > Metazoa > Mollusca > Bivalvia > Cardiida > Psammobiidae > Gari > Gari tellinella. The sequence goes on along the minus strand of OV277859.1, from coordinate 11,627,141 downwards.
TTACGTCGTAGTAGACATTTTGACATAATAAATATAATGACGAGTGACACACAGCTTGGATCCAGATCAGACGCCGCGTGACGCGGCGTCTGATCTTGATTCAAGTTGTTTTTAAATTTTAGCCATGTATGTCTTTATTGTTCCTCCCTATAAACTCCCTCCAAACTTTACATACAATATTTGTCTCTCGATGGGTGTTATAGTAGAGAGGGAACATTGTATCTGCATTTGTCTAAGTCCAAAAAGTGTCGGACTACAATAACATCTCTACATATGCTAATTCTTCCATGTTTATATATTGGATTAGTCCATTTTTTATCAAAGGGGTGCCTGGTCAAAATTTTCTTTTTCATTTTGTTTTATTGAATTTCTATCAGCAAACAGTATAGACTCTGATCATACGCCGCATAATGCGGCGTCTGATCAGAGTCTACACTGTTTGCATATGTTGTCCCTTATATTGGATCGTGGGCACAAATGGGTTAAAAGCATTCGGCTCATATCTGAAAATCAAAGTTTTCAGAACGATATCAGAATCACCTTAAACGTTTTAAAGGGCAGGTATAGGTCAAGCTTCCTGACACAGGTTGCAGATCTATTTGAGTTACATGATCTTTTACATTCTTACCTTTTTACAAAAATAAATTGAACCATATTTTGTTTTTAACATGCCACTTTAAAAATATTGACACCATATTTAGTCTGAAGAAATATTTAATCAGGGCCTCTATGACCAGGTAGATATTAATGTAAGGAAAGAATTTGTTAAAATAATGTTCACAAGTGAGTTAGAGTCTATATGAAATTGACGAATTTCAAATGAATATAATTATAGTTTGTTTGGTTTTTTTTTTTAAAAAAACAACATAAAGTTTATAATTTAACAGATATAGATGATAAAATTTCATAAACCAAGAAAATCGAGTTTCCATTTTTCTCTGATTTGCACAAGGGAAAAGTACTTTTATTTAGCCCTTTTATGCTAAACTTTTCATTTTGGACTTAATTTGAAAATGTAAAGTTTGGTTTGGTTTCATGATTGTTTACGGAAATATTTCAGAAATATAAAAGTAAAACAAACAGTGTGGACTCTAATCAGAGGGCTTCTTAACCCTTTCGTGATCAAATTTATCGTGAGAGTTTAACCCCTTCCACGCCATATTTTCGTCTGCTTCAATAATGTTGTCTGCAATATCGTTTCAAAGTTAGATGTAAGGCAGTGTAACTGACGTAATATTAAGTTTGGATCCTGATCAGACGCCGCGTGATGCGGCGTCTGACCATGATCAAACTTGTTCGCAAATGCGCCTTATTACGTAATTGAGAGTGAAATGGTTAAGATGCTTTCTGATCAGGGTACACACTGTATGCAAAATATCCATAATCTTATATTGGTTTCCAACCTAGAACGGGTTAAGTAGTTTCCAAAAGATAAAATATAAAAATAAGTACAATACCAAAGTTTACGTCGACCCTCAACCACTTGTATTTAATATTTCCAATAAGCCAAAAAGCTGTTACAACAATGCAGGTATGTATCCAGTTACCTATACTCCTCCTATAGTATTCAATATCAGCTGTATGAGTGGCGATAAACCCGGCAACATATGTGCTGTCTCTCACACCACCATCCTATCCTACGGCAATAATCAATTTGCCACCTCGACAACCAGTAACAGAACCATGATGGCCATGGCAGGACAACCATGTCTATCATCGATATTACACGTTTTCATGAGCCGCCCGTTTAGTCAGTTTCCCGATCATCTATAGTCCCTGAACTCTCACCCTGTCGTTCGCGACTTAATCCCTTCACTGCCTTACCCCGAGCACAAAAGTTTTTTGCAAACAGTTTGGATCCTGATCAGACGCCGCGTGACGCGGCGTATGATCAGGATTCAAACTGTTTGACACTCATTTCAATATTTCGTAAGTCAAAATAGCAAAAATTAAAATTTAAGAAATAAAAGCAGACGACAATTGTTTAAAATTGATGACGTCACGGCAGTGCATGGGTTAACTGTTATTTGCAAACAGTTTTAACTCTTTCATCGTCGGAGTCGCATATTTTAGTCTACTTTGCAAACAGTTTTCTAACTTTGAAATGATCTCGCAGATAACAATATGTAAGCAGACGACAAAATAACATGACCGGGAAAAACACTTCACGATTAATTTGGCGCCGAAATGGTTTATTTAGATTACATGCCGCGTGACGCGGCGTATGGTCTCGAACAAAGCTGATACCCCTAGTTTAAGGTTTCTTCAATTTCAAAATGTATAAATCTGATTTGCATACGCAACTTTCTATACAGACAATTATTCGGAAAGACAAACGTTAACTGGCAGGGTAGTGTCTGCTTAGTAAAATGTCGTCTGTTTACATTTCCAGGTTTTGGCATTGTAGCTAAAGAAATAGTCAAATACGTGTAGGATGAATTCTGGATCCAAACTCTTTTAAATGTCATTGCAATGTACAATGGCAGCGAAAATGTCAACGTCATACATTCATGGAGACATCACTTGTGTATTTGAATAATTTAACCCTTTCACTCTCAATAACGTCATAAAGCGCATTTGCAAACAATTTTGATCCTGACCAGACCCCACAGGATGAAAATTGATTGCCACTTGTTTTAAAATTACGTCAGTTATACTGCCTTAAATCTAACTTTGAAACGATATTGCAGACAACAATATTGAAGCAGACGACAAAATGGCGGTGAAGGGGTACTTTTGATCATGAAAGGGTTAAAACAATCGGTCGATTCATGGCATTGTATGACATTCATCCTCTTGATGCTTTATAACAAAATTGGAATGGTCAATGCTTGTCACGAATAAACACGATTGCAATTTCTTTCATGTCGGAAAATCCAACGACTACGTTTAGCGTTCAAACAAACACATGCCTTAACAGGCTTTTTGTTTATAGCAAAATATTGTCAACAGAAGGTTAATGATTTTCATGAAAATGTTCAATAAAATGACTTTATACCACCCCCAGAACGCAAGTTATGTGATAAAAACAAACTTCATAAAAATTCAAAGGCTTATTCTAGCTGTTTACAGTATGAAAACCCGATATTTTAGCTCACCTGGCACGAAGCGCCAAGGTCAGTTATTGCTCATCTGGCACGAAGTGCCAAGGTAAGGCATTGTGATCGCCTTTTGTCCGTCGTATGTCGTCTTCGTCAGCAGTCCGTCGTCATTTGTTTCTTTAAAGAAATTCTTGGAAACCTCTGGGCCAATTTCATTAAATTTTCATAGGATTGTTCCTTGTAGGGTACTCTGTCAGATTTCTTCAAATATAGGTCATCAATTGAAATTGTGGTTACAATGCCAACCAATTGAATAAAACCCTTAAATATCATCTTGTCAAAATCTACTGGTCCGAATTGTATAATAATGAACCATGAGTGACCTATCAGATTTCTTAAAATAATTGTTCTAGCTTTAAAAGCACACCATGGCCGCCAGTGGGTTGGTAGATTTGTCTATGTAGTAAACACTATAAAGATCTTCTCTGAAACCACTGGTCCGGTCTCAAAGTAATCTCACACAAATGATACGTAGGTGTCATTCTACAACGTTTGCCTTAAAACATGGCCGCCAGTGTGTGTGGCAAGTTTTCCTAGTATAACTGTATCGTGAAAACTTTATACATCTTCTCTGAAAGTACTGATCTGAATTGAAAATGATTTACACAACTAATTCACAACTAAAACACAACTAATAAAGTCTAATTCTTAAACTTTAATTTTTACTATTTTGACTGAAGAAATATTGAAATGAGTCAAACAGTTTGGATCCTGTTCAGACGCCGCGTAACGCGGCGTCTGATTAGGATCCAAACTGTTTGCAAAAATCTGTTGTGCTCGGGGTAAGGCAGTGAAGGGGTTAAGACAACATGGATCATGCTTATAAGGCGGTTGGGATGAGTGTGAGGTCGTTCTCATGCTTTTAATTGGGCAGCTTTGAACATATTTCTCAAATTTAAATTTAAGGTATTTTGATTGAAGAAATACGGAAATGAGGGTTAAACCATTTGGATTATTACGGTCACACGCCGTGTTTTTCTGAGTCTGATCAGGATCAAAACTGTTTTTCAAATAACCATTGTGCAGTGCTCCCTGTCTCCAACAACACCCATTGCGAGACAAGGAGTATGTGTGTTGTTCCGAGGGAGTTGTTATATGGAGGGTAAATTAAGACTTGGCTTACATTTGAAAACAGCTTGAATTCAAATCCTACGCCGCGTAGTGCGGCGACGGATCTGGATCCAAGCTGTTTGTCACTCCTCATTATGTTTTTTTCTGTTATACTGTCCATTACGTAACTTTGAGAAAAACAGCAGACGACAATTTTAAGCAGACGATATTGCAGTAGTGAAAGCGTTATTCATAATTGTTATATTTGGGGAACAGCGGTATGCGTTGTTGTAAGGAGGGAATGTTGGGAGAATCTTTGTAGGGTGCGAGCTCTGTATTTAGGGTAAAGCGGTGAAGGGAGGATAATGAGCCGCCAACACTTTCTAGAAACTGTCATTTTCTTTACTCAATTGAATCGCTATTAGTTTAGTTTGATTAGGGAATACAGTGCTCCCTCTCTTCAACAACACCCAATGTGAGACACATAGTGTGTGCGTTGTTCGGAGGGATTAGTTATAGGGAGGGGAATTTTCTTACATATGCAAACAGCTTGTATCAAGATCAGACGACACGTAACGCGGTATGATCTGATCCGGATTCAAGCTGTGTGTCACTCGTCATTATGCTTTTATTCTATCGTGCGGGTTTTGCAGCCTTGAAAAGGTTGGACATACTTGTCTAGTTTTCGGATGATCGGCAAGCGTTGTTGTAAGGAGGTATTCGTTGTTCAGAAGCCGTTGTTGGGAGGGAGTACTGTATAACTTTTCTCCCCAACAGTTACAGTAAACCAAGATTAAGTGGTTATCACCACCTGAATTCCATTCAAGCTTGTTTATTGATTACTCTGATAAGAGAAGTAAATATGATCAGCTCTTCCATTGGCAGGACTCCCATGGTCATATGGATATTGACCGTCCCAGGAACAAAACATGTCAGTCCCAACTATAACAAGTACAAATAGAACTACTACAGTGGAGAAAACGTAATTCTTTCCCGTTTAAACGCAAACGTAAAACACTAAAATGTAGAAAAGGACAACCTTTTGACAATTTTGATTTTTCATTTTTATCTGAGTGGCAAACTGTTTGGAGCCTGATCAGACGCCGGGTTACCCGGCGTCTGATCTGGCTCCAAACTGTTTGCACTTGAAATAATAGTTTTAGCGTAAAAGCGTTTGTTGCGAAAGAATAACAATTTCTCCACACTGTACCGACTCTCTGCTACACAATTTAATACCAGATGTATACATTTTTGTACTGGTGCGGATACATGCTGTGAGTTCCTTGACAGATTTCTACACTGAAACAATTGAAAGGTCCTGTTTAAACGCAAGATTTCTGCGATTGGACGTGGGCAAATTATTTGGTCGATACGTGTAGGTATAAAGGGAATATTACGACAGTCTCCAAGTTTTTGTAATCCGATTACATCTCGTTACGTGTGGACGATCTGTTACCATACATGACCAGCGGTGTTAACCCCTTGAAACTTCAAATGGACAATTCCAGCTCCAGTTAAATTAAATAGAAGAGCATTTTAGCACATTCAATTTATTCTTTCACTTAAGACAATAATTCCAATTTATTTTTTATAAATTATAATAAATATCCGAACTATTCCTTATAATTTGATATCACTGTTGAATTAAAGAAAGAGATAAGATAGAAATTTTGACACGATTGTTCATTATTTAACATTTTTAAGCCGTAGGTTAGCCGTAAGTTGAAGTTATATACCGCCAAAGCGACATTGTTTTGCAGAACTTTACGTCATCGTCAATGACGTCATTTGGCGTCCTGCTTCATGCAGCGCTTGTGTAGAACAATTTGGACTAAGAGAAAGTAGTCCCGACAAGGCGTTGCCTAATTTTTTTTCATGGGGTTATGAACTAAAAATTACAGCTGATCACAGCTAAAGCAAAAGTAATGAAAACAAACAATATCAAATTATACTGTCATGTATGAACATGTTACATAAGAAATAGTTTCTAAACTAGCACATTATTGTTTAAAGCAGTCCGAAAGGTAGTGGCATATCTTCAATACTAGAAGCTGACTATCGGATAATGGGTTAATATAAAGGGTAGTTTTACAAAGTATTTAAGAATGGTACACCTTTCAGACCATGATCAGTGGGGTTTCTTTCTATGCGTCTACACTGTTAGTATAAAGCAATTGCACCTTCAGCGTGGACACTGCTTGTAAATGACGCGTATAGTCGTCACTAGGACTAAATGGGTTAAAGCGATCTGTACCGCATAAAATGACAGTTTCTAGATAAAGTTGTTTTAATAACAGAATGGGCTAACATTTGCAAACAACTTGGATCCTGGTCAAACATTCTCAAAACTGTTTAAAATCTTAATCAGATCTCGGAATGCACGCACATGTTGTGAACGAATAGTGCCGTCTCGACGTACAGTGGTGTTTCCGGTATCATGTGAAATGATCAACAAAAAAATAATGATTGGCCTATTAATTTTGGCATGGGCAACGAAATATCATTTCATTTATATCAATATTATATTGAAACATGTGTCGATAGCAGGTCTTTCTCTGTGAATGTGGGGCGTACGAGTATTTTTCATACGGGAAGAAAAAAACAAGTCCCGTTTCCTCTGAGAACGACATCCGCAATCTACGTCATTTTCTGCAATAAAAGGCAATGGGATTTGTCTTAATATTGAAAAATATAATGTATACACAACACAAGAACATTGGCAAAATAGTACTCTTGATGATATATTCTTGGAATACGAAACAAAATCCATTATAGCGGAGCAGATAACTGAAACAATCTTTCACTTCCGGAAACAAGCACCAACATTGGCATACATACTCCTTGGAGGTGTTGCTCTATCCACTATATATAATTCAATGGCACTGCTCTATGATATTTTTAACCCGTTTGTCACTTTAAAAATTCAAGATGGCCGCCATTTTCAAGATGTCCTCAACAGAAATACTGGGTTTTGCATTATATTCGCAAATAATTTTCCTATATCAATGATCTTTGTTTGAAATTATATTTTTGACCATGTAAAACTCAAGTTTGGAGCAATCAAGTGATTCAAAGGCTTTCTTGTACCGTTAACGACTTGAAACTTTAAAATGGCGGCTATTTGGTCAATATCACTGGTTTTGTGTCAAATACTTTTTTTGTAAAATTCAAGATTAGAACAATGAATTTGCTCAATGGTAACCTTGTAACAGATACCACTTAAAATCAAGATGGCGGCCATTTTTTCAAGATGGCCGCCACAGAAATATTGCATTTCTAAATAAAATATATTATATTAGTCCTTCTTTAATGATCTCTGTGTCTAATTATACTAATCCGATTACGTAGAAATCAAATTTGAAACAAAGGGATAATTCATTGGCGTTCTTGTACCCATAAGCTACTTAAAATCCAAGAAGGTAGTCATGTTCCAGTTAGCCACCATGGGATAAACAGAAATATTGCACTTCGCCATAAAATTGCAAAGAATTGTTCTATTTCAATTGTCTGTGTTTCAAATCAATTGAATATTTTTTGACTCTGTAGAATTAATTCGGAATTATTGAATTACTCAATGCTTCCATGCAACCGTAAGCCGCTTAGATATTCATGATGACTGCCATTTTCATGAAGGCCACCATAGACATATTGCATATTGCCATAAAATCGCAAATACAACCCCCCCCCCCCTTGTATCATTGGTATTAAGATAGCTATAACAGAAACATTGCATTTTTAAAATAAAATGGCCAATTCAATTGTCCTATATTATCGGTCTTTGTATAACATTATACTTCTTTTACTCTGTAAAATACAAATTTGGATCCATGGGATAGCTCAATGGCCTCCGTGTACCCGGTACCTATTAAAAATCAAGATGGCCGCCACAGAAATAATGCAATTAGCAATAAAATCACAAATACGAGTCCCATTTTAACGACCTTTGTGTCTAGTTAATTTATGCTTCAATTTTGGAAAACATGGAATCACACATTTGCGTTCTTGTCCTTGTAAGCCTCGTATAAAATTCACAATGGCGGTCATCTTGAAGAAAGTCCGTTAGAACTTACGGAACAAAACTACAAAGATCTGTCATAAACAATGTTGTGTGTGTCAAATAATACCCTTTTGACCTTGTAGAGTCCAAAATATGAAACCACGACATTACTCACTACTGCATAAATTTCAGTATTACCTGACATTTTTGGTAAGTAACCCAAATGCTATCTAATAACACCCATATCGGTTAGCTAATCTAGTTTGGATATAGTTTAATATAGTGTGTAATTAAATGTCGTGCCTAAATTGACAGGATGTACAAGCACGAGAAAGCCGATCCAATGTAAATAAATATATGACCTGTTCAGTATCAAAATGCCAAAAAGCTAACTCTCTCACTCACTAACTATATGATATACAGTAAAACCTCGCTGTTACGACCACTAAAACGAAGGCTAATTGATTGTATAATCGACAGGTGACAGCTTAAAGCAAGGTAACAGTAAACAGAAAGCTCCTAAGGGAGCTTTCTGTTGCACTGTCACCCTGCTTTAAGTGATCACCTATCGTAAACACCTTTATAATTAACATAATTTAGTGGTCGTTATAGAGAGGTTTTACTGTATATAACTCTTGACTGATATGAGCAAAGTCTGTTTTGCAAGAAGAAGAAAATCAAAAAAGCTCAAATAACCACATACAAAACAACAAGCATGATCGCTACATTAATATTGCCATTAACCTTCCCCGTGTTAATTAGATGCATGTTGTTGGGATCCATCCTGACTTAATGATGGTAATGGCGCGAAAGAAACTTTTAAGAGGTAAAAGGCACAGCATCACCAATATTGTCAGTTATTATCAACAACACAGAGTAGGAACCGAACAGAAATTAAAGAACAGAGCGCTCAGTCAGTAGAATGTCAGACCAAGCTGCTTGGAACCAGACGCAAAGGCCAAACGTGCTTCATATGTGACAAAGACATATGTCGTTGAACTCCAATGACAAGATTAAATAAATGTTCCCATATTCCCAAAGCTTACTTTGACCACCATATACGCGACTATAGACATCATAAACCACAGCGACCGTTTCGTTCCATGAAACCAACATTTCTAATTTCCAGCACCTTTAAAACGAAAACAAAAAGGTGGAAAGCTGAAGTTTGTGGAGGTTAAAGTGAAGACAGTCCATAAACTTTCAAAGCATTTACCAATATGAGACCTTTCTTCTTCACAGGAGATTATTTCTTCCTCGAAATTGTTTGAAACAAAAAGATGACTGCAGTTTGTGGAGGTTTAACTGAAGACAGTCCATAAACTTTCAAAGCATTTACCAATGTGAGACCTTTCTTTCTTCTTCACAGAATAATTATTTCTTCTTCAAAATTGGTTGAAACAAACATACACCTGGTTCTGTCTGCTGTCAGGTCACATCTGTCAATTGATTATGAAAGGTTTGATGACATTATAGCGACATATTGGCCAGTGGCTACGGCCTCTACCCACTATGCCTTGCAGAACAGAACAAAGCCATTTGAGGTCAGCATTACATCAATTTTCCTCTGCTCCAAGATCAGGCCCACACGTTTGCTACAGTCGAGCACTAGATGGGGGCATTCTCAATCCCAGCCATTGTTGCTGACAAGCCAGTATATCCAAACAGTGGCATGAAATCTACGGTAAGAAACAAATATGCCATAATGTGTTGATGTCATCATGAATTCCATTGTTTTAAATTTAAATAGTCAATAGTCAAAAGGGTATTGGTTGAAATGTAATCATCGAAAAAGGACAGGTCTTTAAGTTTTATTGAGAAATGCAATATTTTTGTGGCAGCCATCTTGAGAGATGACGAACATCTTGAATTGTAAACGACTAGCAGGTACAAAGAACCCATTGAGTAATTTTAAAGTTCCATATTTTAATTATACATAGTCAAAAAATCATTGAAAAAGAACAAGTCTTTGCAACATTACTGCGAAACACAATAATTCTGGATATACCATGGCGACCATCTTTAAAAATGGCGATCATCATGATTTTAAGGGACTAACAGTTGCAAGGAAGCAATCGAGCAATGCCATAATTCCGAATTAAATTCTACAGAGTCAAATAATATTCAATTGATTTGACATACAGGCAATTGAAACAGAACAAGTCTTTGCAATTTTATGGCAAATTAAGTGCAATATTTCTGTTTAGTGAAACTTTAGTGGCCAACTTGAACATGAATACCTTCTTGAATTCTAAGTAGCTTACGGGTACAAGGATGCAAATAAGTTATCCCATTGTTCCAAATTTGATTTCTACGTTACAGGCACAGAGATCATTGAAGTCGAACAAATATATGCAATTTTATTGGGAACCGCAATATTTCTGTGGCGGCCATCTTGAAAATTGCCACCATCTTGATTTTAAATGGTTACCTGCTTCAATGAATCCATTGAGCAAATTCATGATTCCAATCTTGAATTTTATAAAAGTAGATTTGACACAAAACCAGTGATATTGCACAAGTATTTGCCATTTTATTTCGAAATGCATATATACCTGCGATGGCCATCATGACAAAATGGCTGCTTTCTTGAAGTTTTATGTGGTTAACGGTACAAGAAAGCAGTTAAGTCACTCGGTTGAACCAAACTGGAGTTCTACATGGTCAAAATTATAATTTCAAACAAAGATCACTGATATAGGACAAGTATTTGCGAATATAATGCAAAACCCAGTATTTCTGTTGAGGACATTTTGAAAATGGCGGCCATCTTGAATTTTAAGTGACTAACGGGTGAAAGGAAGCAATAGAGCAATTCCATTGTTCAATAATTGAATTATATTTAGTCAAAAAGTCTCATTTGACATACAACCCATTGAAATAGACAAGGTTTTGCACATTTATGGCGAAAAACAATATTTCTGTATATGCCTTGGCGCACATCTTGAAAAATGGCGGCCATTTTGGATTTTCACGTGGCCAGCGGGTTTTTTCAAAAGAGCAACCCCAAAGGAGTATGTGTGCCATTTTGGTGCTTGTTTCCGGAAGTGAAAGATTCTCCTCAAATTTACGATTATCTGCTGCACTATTACACACCTTTCATGTTTCCTTGAATTCTATTATATAAAGAGGCAATTTTGAATGACACGTGACTGTATACGCCAATGTCAGCTCTTTCTCGTGTAACCATTTACCATTTCCATGCCAATCGCCACTTGACTGTTCTTGCAAACAATTTGGATCCAGATCAGATGCCGCGTTACGCGGCGTCTGATCTGGATCCAAACCGTTTGACATACTTCCTTCACATTGTATTTTCAATTCTTAAATGCATACAAGTACATCGGAATTTGATAAAAGTTGCAGACAACAATTTCAAAGCAGATGATATTGCGACAGGACACTGATTGAAATATTGTGTATTTTACGTTAAGAAGAAAATGCCTTAAATGTCATTCCAGCAGAAAAAGCAAGCAACTTTCCGATTACATTACCCCTTCACTGCCATGATATCTGCTTTAATTTCTCAAATATAAAAATTCTAGGTATTTTAGCTTAAGAAATCCTGATCAGACCCCATTCTAGGTGGGGTCTGATGACGATCCAAATGTTTGGACATAACCACTGTATTCTAGATAATGTAGCCAAGGGGTTGATTTATAAACTGTCGAAAGGATTGTCTTGTAATCTATCATTATTATGATTTCCCAAGAAAACACAAGAAGATATGAAAGACTTTATACAAGACAATATCCTGTCCACATGTACAGTCGAACTTCGATATATCGAACTCGGTTATGTCGAACATATCCGTATTTCAAAGTTAAAACGTGGCTAAGCCACGTTTTAACTTTAAAATTCGGGTATGTTCACCTTAACCGAACATGACATAATGTAGTTCATGTGTCGAATTATCGGATAGTTTGAGTTAAGCGAGTTCGAGATATCGAAGTTCAACTGTATGCGACGCACTTGGAGGGATGGGCACATTTGTGCAGGTTTGAAAATCAGACTTCCATCAGCCTTTACATGTTTCAGTTGTAGTTTGAGGTATACATTCAATGCATCACTGATTGAGAAAACATTGAGATTCTTGAATATTTAACCCTAGTGACAAATATACAGATCATTTACAGACAGTATAGAATATATATTTTCCCATTTAAAAGCAAACGAAATGCAAATGCACTGCAATAAATGACGTTTTTTCGACAATTCTGACTCTTCATGTTAATCTGGGTTGCAAAAAGTTTGGAGTTTGATCAGACGCCGGGTGATTCGGCGTCTGATCAGGCTCCAAAATGTTTGCAATGGAAATACTAGTTGTAGCGTTAACGCGTTTATTGGGAAAGAATAACGTGTTCTCTACTGTAATCATTCTAGACCAGCATCAAATAGCCCCTATTGGTCAGCGTCTGCTATGTTTGCAATTTTGCAATATAGAATAATAAAAATATTAAAATCAACCCTAAATAGTAAATATTCAAAACTGGGCTAGATTTAACCATTTCGCTCTCAATGACGCTCAAAAGTGCGTTTGCGAACAGTTTGGATCCTGATCAGACGCCGCGTAACGCGGCGTCTGATCAGGATCCAAACTGTTTGACACTTGTTTTGAAATTGTTCAGTCATACTGCTTTATTTTCCAACTTTGAAACGACATTGCAGCCAAACAAAATGAAGCAGACGACAAGGAGACGGTGAATGGGTAAAAATCTCACGAAATAATTGATCATCAAAGGTTTAATGGTAACTGAAGAGATTCATTTAAAGTCTCGGGGATCAATGAGTTAAAAGCTATTCATTGATATCTGAAAAACCTGGCAATCTCAAAAACCAAAAACGCTACAATTTGTTATAACGTTTAGTGCAATGAATTGCATCCATTGATAGTTTAAAGATGTGTCTGTTCTACGATTGTCTCATCTTAATGTAATATTGTATTATGGGGAGATGACGTTGTGAACCAATCAAATTGTTTCCAATCAGCAAAATGTTTACTATCCGTCTAGCATCGTCGTCTCTATGCAAATAATTCAGGTGTATTGATGACAAGGTCAAAACTGAACGTTGCGGCTATTGTGATTAACCCATTACCCCATAGCCTTGTTCTAATTTTGAAAACATGTTACCACTTAAAGCAGGTTAAAGTAAAGCAGAATGCGCCTTAAGGCGCATTCTGCTTTACTTTCAGCCTGCTTTAAGCTACCGTCCACTAGAATATAGAAAATATTTATGAAAATTCATATTCATGACTTTTTAAATTGAAACTTTTCTTTAATGGATGAATAAATTTAAGGCATAAAAGGCGTATTTATTTGGTAATGGATTAACACGGTGTTTGTTACAGGTGGCGGCTGACAGCAGGATATCACTCCTCATAGCTTGTTTTCACTATTGCTGACATGTTTGCTTAGAGCAGGCTAAAAAAGCAGAGTGTTTCTTAACCAATCGGAAGCATTCTACTTTAACGTTCACCCTGCTTTAAGCTACCATCTGCTAGGAAATAAAATTGGCATGGTTCATATTTATAACTACATAAAGTGGAACTATTTTCTTGATGAGAGAAATTAGTTAAAGGCGTAAAAAGACGTATATATCAGGTAATGGGTTAAAACATTTTAGCGGAAGTCTGTCTCATAAACAAGTTTCAGTAGTAATTTGCCTTTTTACACAGCAACTAAACTGTATTATTTAGTAGCCATAGATGTGTTATAGGCCTATAACTGGACATATCTTCAGTATGGTTGCCGTCTTTATTGTCATTATTAAATATGAACCGTGCCATGAGAAAACCTGACTTTCAAAAACCTAAATTCAATTATTGCATTGCGAATGGATTTCGTTTCAGGAGCAGGAACAGGAGTGTGTGGCATTTACAAACTACAAATATCGCAAACTAACTCATTCACCCTTCAAACTCCAATAAACAATTCCAGTTTCAGAATTTAATTTAGCTTATGTTTTACTATTTGACCGTCGACAATGGTGTGGTTTGGTGGTAACGTCACATGTCATAGCGAGTTATAGAGCATATACAATAACCCGTCTGAAAACAACTCCATCTACATGTATATGAGCCGTGCAACGTGAAAAAACTTGACTTGTTGCATTGCAAACAGTGCAGATCAAGGTCAGCCGCCGCGTCTTTGACGCGGCGAATGATCTTGATCTACTCTGTTTGTCACCCACATGCATCTAAAGCATATCATGCAGTTGTACTATATACGGTGTTTTGCAGTGTAGACCAAACACAGATACAGAGCCTGGGTGACAACGGTGTTTTGTCTGTACAATTTTGCAATACAATAAGGCTGGTGGTGTCATGACACGGCTTATATAGAGTGGGGGCAAAGCAGACAATATAAAGAATTGAAAAGGTTACCTCCTTTACCACCAGGACGTCATCTACTGTAAACACGTGATGTCTGCTTTTGTTTATTAAATTTGAATTCTAAGCAAATTAACTAAAGTTATATCGTAATGAATATTAAACAGTTTTGAGCCTGGTCATATGCCACGTTATAATTATAATGGTGTCCAGCCAGGAGAGTTCAAATTGGCGGTGAATATGTTCATCGGGTGTTTGTGTATACTTGTAACGATCAACGTTTCAGTTGAGAAAAAGTTTTCCAAAATATAATATATGCTTATGCTGTTTTAAGCCGAATAAAGATCTATATCGATATCTGTATTTAAAGAATTTTAATATCACATTGTATAGCCATTCACTTCGAATAACAGTTTCCGTGAATGGGATCAGCTAGATTGTTTGCCCTCAGCAGCTGTTTAGTATTTGATTAAAATGTCCAGTATTGATTGCAGCCAGTTTCTATTTTCACTGATGCATTTAACCCTTATCATGCATGGTTTCACATGTCACGTATTGTTTACAGTTTGGATCCAACCCAGATGCAAATGCTATCGCCTACTGATCAGAATCCAAATTGTTCGACATTCAAATTAATAGTTTTTGCGTCAAAATAAAGAAACGCGTTTTGTAGAAGATGTTTTAATCTTAGAACAAACCCCTATTCTAGCAGCATCAGGGAAATATTGTAACATCAAGCATATTAGTAAACACCGACGTCAAATATAAGGGATCGCGAAATGACACAAACCTTGGATAAACAAAGTGCATTAAAAGTATAACCTCTCTAAAGGGACACGCAGTTTGTATGGCTTCTTGGGAAAATAAGAAAGTTAATACATAAAAAACGTTCTTATCTGGAGCTCTGCTATTGCTATTTAAATTGTTCAGCTATATTAGAAATTATGTATTATGTTTTCTGTTTACAATTTCGTCCATACATTGTTTTCAGCATTTTAGACAAATGGCTGCTTACAGCAGGCTGAAAAGTAAAGCAGAATGTTCCTTAAGGAGCACCCAGCTTTACTTTCAGCAATTTTTAAGCCACCATCTGCTAGAATATAGTAAATATTTCTTACGGTGTATATTCGTGGAACTAATTTCTTCAGAGAGTGGGAATAAAACAATGGCGTCAAGAGGTGTATTGATTGAGTAATTGGTTGAGACAAGACACTTTGTAAGTTTACGTCCAATAAAGTATTCTGTTCTGTTCTGTTTTATCCCCTTCACGGCCATGACCTAATCTTCTTTAAAAATCTACTTTAATACATGTATCTCAATTTTAGATTAAGGATCATTAGAAATGTTGAAATGAGTGTCAAACAGTTCGGACCCTGATCATACGCTGCGTTATAAAAGAGCAGTCAGCATTAATTGTGTCCTGCCTTAAGCAGGCATGTGCCTCTAAATATATCAAACCATGATAATGGATTGGTTATTAAATAGAGGTCGTACTGTGAATAGACATGATACTAACATTTATTTGAAACAAACATCAAAGGACCTGTGGTTTAATCATCTTAAAATATGGCAATTGTGCATTCATTGAATTCTATTTTTGATCGCTTACTTAACGCCAGCAGCGTATTATACACTACACAGCTCACAGTTAGAGTTGATTTCTTAATAGCAAGTGGGCTTGAAAACCCATGAAGAGAACATGAAGCGTCACATAATGTCATAAACATACATACAAATTATATTATAGACAAGCAAATGTATGAAAACCACGTAAAGATGTTTAAAAGTAATTACTTGAAACCTATATAAATGTAAGTCATCAGTATATAACGGACAATAACGACAGCTGCAAATAGTACAGCTCCAGATAGGACGTCTCTAACAGTCATGCGTGGTCTGCGCCTTTTGCCATGAGAATGTTTATTCAAATAGTACTGTTTCACATACGTTTTACTCCATTTTATTTTTGAAAAATAATGCTTTTATGCTTTTACTGTAACAGGCAGTCCCCCCCCCCCCCACCCACCCACCCCCACACACACACACACAACAGCGACACACGTTAAATATCAACCGACCGGAGGTCCAATGCTTAGAGAGTCACTATTTTCCGGTTTTGAACGGCCCAACTTAAGTTGCAGTGATAGTGCCATAAAACTATTTATTGTATACCTTACTATAAATAGTAACAGATTTTGCTTTGATGACAATGTAATACGCCCTTGCTGAGCGGGCCAATAACCGGATGCAGTCCAATTACAGGTTATTTGGACTGCATCCGGTTATTGGCCCGGGGGCAACAGAATTTATGAACGTGAAAACGTTAGCAACGTAACGTTCAAAATGGCCAACGTTCGTTGAAGATGACGTCATTTGATTTCTTTATTGTATACCTTACTATAAATAGTAACAGATTTTGCTTTGATGACAATGCAATACGCCCTTGCTGAGCGGGGCCAATAACCGGATGCAGCCCAATTACAGGTTATTTGGACTGCATCCGGTTATTGGCCCGGGGGCAACAGAATTTATGAACGTGAAAACGTTAGCAACGTCGTTCAAAATGACCAACGTTCGTTGAAGATGACATCATTTGATTTCTTTAACGGCCGCGCTTATGTAAACATTCAAACAATCTACATATTCGTTGATTTTGGACCAGATATACAATAAACAAGTCATTAAACGGCCGAGGGCGGGCCGTCGTTGCTTATTGGCACTCGTTAGCCACATTGGCACTCGGGCCAAGGCCCTCGTGCCATAATGGCTAACTTGTGCCAATAAGCAACGACGGCCCGCCCTCGGCCGTTTAATAACTGTATAATAATTATATACATGTAATCCAATACAACCATTCATGAGCTATCGGTGAGACAGGTTTAACGGATAAACTCAGAGGCAGTTGGTCACTTATTGCATGGCAGAATAATACAGAAAGCTCATAACGGAGCTTTCTAAATCAGATCCGAGAGTAAATCACAATGTTTTAACCCATTACTCCATAAATGTCCCTTTTACGCCTTTTATTTCTCAACTGAGGAAAACAGTTCAATTCTATATATTCATGAATATGAGCCATAAGAAATATTTCTACATGTATATCTTAGCAGGTAGTAGCTTAAAGCAGGCGTAACGTAAAGCAGAATGCGCCTTTATTACTTTCAACCTGTTATGAATGATCAAACAAGTTTTCAGAACTAGAAACAGTCTATGGGGTAACGTGTTAAGCTATCACAGTTATGTGTTCTCTATATTGGGTTTTAGTCTATTGTATTTGTTTAATGTCGCTACCAAAAAGCAATATTAATATGTCAATGTTCAGGTTAATAAACTACTACAATAGTGTTCCGTTTTCGATTTCTGGCCGATTGTAAATTACGTGGGACAAAAGAAGCACTTTCGCAATAACCATTTGTAAATGACTCATTAAAGGTAAACCCCTTCACTGCTAAGACCGACAAAAACTAGAGCTAACAGTTGCGAACAGTTTGGTTCCTGACCAGACGCCTGGTCAGAAGCCAAACTGTTTGAAACTCATATATGTTTTTATGTCAAAAATGGATACAATTCCAAAATTTGTAAATAAAAACAAACGTAAATACAGACGTTAATGTTTAAGCGAGTGACCCTACTGTAGATTAACATTTGGCGCAAAATTAATCATGAAGTTTTTTACCCCTTCACCACCATTATTGTCGTCTGCTTCAATATTGATTTTTGCAAGATAATTTCAACGCTAGATTAATGGTAGCATGGATTCAGAAATATCGATACGAGTGTCAAACAGTTTGGATCCTGATCAGACGCCGCGTTAACGCGGTGTCTGATCTAGATCCAGACTGTTTGCAAAGTCGGTTTAATGCAACTTCGGCGATGAAAGGGTTAATAAGTGTCCTTGTAAGTTTACCCTTTCACCGCCGGAGTCGCCTAAAGTCGAAGTTGCAAACAGTTTTGATCCTGATCAGACGCCGCGTGACGCGGCGCCTGATCAGATTTAAAACTGTTTGACACTCGTTTCGATATTTCTTATGTCATACTCTCCTAAATCTAACTTTGGAATGTTGCAGACAACAATATTGAAGCAGACGACAAAATAACGGTGTAGTGGTAAAAAAAAAATCAAAAATAATTTGGCACTGAAAGGGTTAAGGTGGTGTTGACATGATGAACCATTTGTATGAACAGTATACGTTATCAATTGTTTGTAATATATTCTATCATTGTTCTACTGTGAATCTAAACAAGAGCGTGTGTGCGAGGACAATCCAATTTGATAATGGCGTAGGTTTATTCATAACTATTACCCGCTGTGTAACTAGATTGCAATAATTCCTGCGTGCACTGAAATTATGTACAATGTGTCACGAAGGCGTACATTATGTCAAGCAATTCCGAATTCAATATACAGAAAACCCAGGAGTTTAACATCCACTAAATTGTGTTACTTATTTTGTGTTTAAGATAGGTGACTGCCTAAATCAACGTGAAAGTAATACAGAAAGAGCCTTCTTTTTAGTTTCACATTGCTTTTAGCTGTGGCTTGTATTTCATTAATTAGAATTCATGTAAGTGGCCATATTGGAGGAGTTACATGTAACTGTACATTATATTATATACAGTGGAAAATCTGTTATTCTTTCCCAATAAACGCGTTTACGCTAAATCTATTATTTGCAGTGCAAACAGTTTGGAGCCAGATCAGACGCCGGGTAACCCGGCGTCTGATCAGGCCCCAAACTGTTTGCCACCAAGATAAACAAGAATTATCAGAATTGTCTAAAAGTTGTTCTTTTCTACGTTTTAGTGCTTTGCGTTTGCGTACGTTTGCGTTTAAACGGGAAAGAATAACAGATTCTCCACTGTAGCTCGCTCCGTGGGCCTATTCGTACTGATGACAATCTGACCTCGCCTGAGTAGAATTTATCAGCATTTCTACAGGGCATGGGTCACCAAAACGGCTCTCCTATATAACTTATATAAAATGCGTAATTTCCGAGGTAAAAATAAATACAATTTTTATTCCAACTACAGGTGCTACCCTATATTTCCTACAAAGATACACCCTTGCACAAGTGAACACTGCAGAGAAAACATGGGTCATGTGGCATATAAGAAAAATCTCTTGGCTTCAGTGACATGACTGGTGTTTTGCTACATTTTGAAATAGGCCCAGCTAAAACATGGACATGTCACTTCAGCTCACATAATTTCTCCAAAAACCCATCTATTATGACAGAAAGTCTTTGTTTCTGTTCTCTAGCATTCATGTATTGCATAAAAGGCTCAAAACAGTAAATATTTCTTGATCAAAAGCTATTCTAAGGCAAAGAGTTTAGCACTATTTCTTTACCGGACTTCTTTCGACTACACCATGAAGCACTTCCGGTCTATGTGGTGGCCTAATACCTCTACAGTAGATACTAGAGATATAATTAGACCGAAATTACTGATGTTGAGAACAGACACACAATTGAAAGGTAAATTGTAGCGCGCTAAGCTACGTGTCAACTTTGAAATATGGGTATGTTCATCTTAAGAATTAAGTTGAATTATCAATAAAATATTATATTATCATGCACATATGTTCAGATTCTGACTAAACTTAAGATGAAATCACACAATCTGTCTTTGTCACTTAGCTGAACTGAGCTCTTACAAGAGTTACAAGAGCCAATAAAATCTTATGGCACAAAGATGTCATATAAATGTCGTCCAGGGCGAGGTTCCAGTATGCAGTTTGAAAAGTTAGGGCTGCCATAAGTTGATCATGAACAATCCTAAGATTTTCAATTTTTCAATCGCGATTACTTAAAGCAGGTTGAGGAAAAGCAGAATGCGCCTCAAGGCTTGCTTTAAGTTACAATATATTAGGATAAAAATCCGAATATTTCGTGAAAATCCGGAGAAATGGCAGTCCTGAAAAGTCGACTGTATAAGAACATATGACATAGAAAGGGTTAAGCAGTTTGCTGAGGTTCGCTACATCTTGTTTTATTGCAATCTTATTGATTCAGGTTATTTTTGTTTTAATTAACTAGCACTTTATTCGGACAAAATCGAAGAAGCAGTATAATACATAATAAGGAGCATCACGCATTACAAACGGACCCATGCTGCTCCTAACAAGGAAATACGTTTTTTTAAGGACAAGCTAATACTAAAGTATTTAGCGACTACTCTTTGAGGATGGAAGTGTTACTTTATGTTAGTGCCTGTTCAATAAAACATTACGTTGCAACCTGAAACGAATACTTCTAAATTATCATTTTACTAACCATTAAAGAGACTGACAACCGTATAACATTGATAAAAAAAAAAAAATTCTAAGTTTTGCTATAAGCCAGTTTATTTTGGTGCTAAAACTCTAATTAACAACGTAGTAGGTAGGGCGAGAAATATCGCTGGGTTTCTTTTATGTTTCACTTTTAGGTCGCAAGGCTTACGATCGTGCTTCTCGTTCTTTAACTACAAATCTTATTTATGTATATGTATATAGCCATAAGCGCATGTTGTTAATACTAGGTACAGTGGAGAATCTGTTATTCGTTCCCAATAAACGCGTTTACGCTAAAGCTATTATTTCCACTGCAAACAGTTTGGAGCCAGACCAGACGCCGGGTAACCCGGCGTCTGATCAGGCTCCAAACTGTTTGTCATCAAGGTTAAAATCAACTTTCAGAATTGTGAAAAAGTTGTTATTTTCTGCATTTTTTTAACAATGCGTTTGCGTTCCGTTTGCGTTTAAACGGGAAAGAATAACAATTTCTCCACTGTAATGCCTCTGTGGCGATTGGGTTTCATGAACGGCTTCATTTTCTGTTGACTCTGATTTGATTGAATACTAAATCTTGACAATGACATTTTGCCCCTCTAATTACTTTCGTTTAATAAATCATTTTCACAAACTATCGTTTTATGTGTACACTAGAGCCGACCATCCATTTAACTTATAACCCCTGAAACTTTAAACGGGCAATTCCATTTTCCAATTAAGCTTGCCCTTTTTTAAAAAAATATTTAGGGTTGAATTGAACAATATATTGCAAAATAACAAATAGTCCGCAAACACTGCAGACCCTGATAAGAGGGCTCCATCAGGGACCCTTTGATCTTGGTATTCACAGTTCGCATAGGCCAAGTGTATTCTTCATAAATACACTATTTGTAAATGGTCACTAGGGATTCATAGGTCAAACATTATATCGGGCATGAGTAATCTCTATCAGAAATATGAAGTGGGTTTTTACACTGAGGACACAGGGCTGCCATTTCTCTGGATTTTTCCGAAATTTTCGAATTTTTATCTTAACAGGTGGTAGCTTAAAGCAGGCTGACAGTAAAGCAAATGCGCATTAAGGCGCATTCTGCTTTACTTTCAACTTGCTTTAAGGAATCGCGATTGAAAAACTGAAAATTTGGAATCAGTATCAACTTATGACAGCCCTGAGGACACGTTCCAACAGATGAGTAGGTGTTCCAAAATCTGGTGTCGTGTGCAAACAGTTGGAAGATACATCAGGCGCCGAGATCTGATTTGGAGTAAAACTGATTACCATTCATATCAATAGAAATAGCCGTCACTGTATCAACGTAACGTTACTAAAATTCGCGTGTTACATTATCTTATATAGAGCACACGATAACCCAAGTCTCTAAACTGTAGCATAAGTTCAGCAATTGGCATTCACTTTGTTTTCGCAAACAGAATAGAACTAATTGAACCGGAAATCTTTCACAACCGAACGAATTTCATGCTCGATTTTCAATATGTGTCATTGTCCTACCTGTTCCTTCTGAACTTGACATTTTTCTGTATCCAGAAGTGTACGGTTTTTACCAAGTTTACTGTCATATATGTAGTTTAAACATATTTATTGCATATAATATACATGCAGGGGATTGGGCTACAAGTTTTTACAACATTATATAATGCCAGCTATGGGAGAATGTTGCATCTAAATTCGAGAAAAAAGCAGTCGAGAAATTTTAAGCAGACGATTTATTGTTTGATTGTGTTGGTCCTAATAACGGAAATTCGATCAATGCATTTGCGGAAATGCCAACCAAACATGCTTATTGACACTGTTTCCGACATACATTGTCTCTTAGTATCTGCCTTTAACACAATGTATGTAACTACCGTCTGCAGAATGTGTGCCCTGTAATAATTGGTTTGCTTTAATTGCATTTCTTTAACCCTTTTATGATCAAATTGTTCGGAAGAATTTTACCCCTTCACCGCTTTATTGTAGTCTGCTTCAATATTGTTGTCTGCAAGCACGTTTCAAAGTGAGATTTAATGTGGTATGACTTAATTAACATCGATAAGAATGTCAAACAGTTTCGGTCCTGATCAGACGCCGCGTTACGCCGTTTGCAAACGCGCTTTACGGCGTCATTGAGAGTGAAAGGGTTAAGATGATATAACCCAAGTGTCAAATAGTTTGAATCGAGATGAGACATCAAGTTTCTCGGCGTCTGATCTGAATGCAGTCTGTATGCAAGATATATCACAGACTCGCTCTTAGAGAGCAAACGCTTAAATTGCATGTAGTTACGGGTTATCACTTTCATTTATAAAGGCATGCAGAGCGAGGGGGAAAGAAGTTTTATGTTGAAAGTCTAGGTAAATGGAATCGCAGTTATGCACTATCGGTTACATTTTCAAAAGGTCTACTGAGCGCCGTGGGAAATACACGAATACACCGCAATATCCTTTTATATGTGATGAATGCCGTTAACAAAGGAGCATTGAGTGGACCTTTTCTAAAACACAAAGTCAAAGGAGATTGCTTTTTATTTCACAGGTAAACAGCAAGTTAAAAAGTCATATTCCAATATAAACAACTAAGATTTCTCAGTTAGGAAAATATAATCGGATATTGAACAGTGTCCTGTTTTATATGCATATATGTGAAACTGTTATCTAATCATGTTATTTAGTCTTTCAATTGTGCGTTTATCAACTTTTATTGATACCTAGCTTTTAACTGCACTGTTATTAATAGGGTGCGTGGTCGTTATCGCTGGTAATAAAAGTAGGAATAAACAATTTAGATCAATATACTTTAGAGACAGACGTATTGTCGGCAAGATCAAGCTTGGAATGTTGGGTTTTGATGAGTGTGTATCCGTTTGTGGATCAATTTAATATCTGTGTAACTCGATCAATAAAAAATGGCTCTGCACTCTTTATAATGTTGTGTTAGAATGTTCTTACATAATAAAGATTCATGCATTTTTCATTATTTGTAACCATTTAAATTAAGCCCCCAATAGAGAGAGATGCTGCGTTTGGACAACTCTTGTTGTTTTAAGCCGAATGTTAAACAGTGCCAGCTGATTTATGTTTTTTATATTCTTTTGTGCGTAATTTACACTAATTTCTGAAAACACTTATACTGAATAAATAAAAACACCATGTGGAGTGTTAATTATGCTTAGATAAATAAGAAACGCATTGTTGTCCAATATAGATGTATATAAGGCATACACCATAGTATTTTTAAGCAACAACCAACGCATATATGGCATCCTGGTGCAAAGCAAAACTATTTGAGCCGTGTCATGAGAAACCATGACTTATTGCAATGCAAACAGTGTATATCAAGGCCAGCCATCGCGTGAAAAACGCGACGGCTGATCTTGATCCACACTGTTTGACACCCACATATATCTAAAGTATTAATGTAGCTGTATTATATACGCGTTTTTGGCAGTGAAGACCAAACTCATACACAGAGCCATGTGATGACAACGAGCTGCAATGCAATAAGGCTGGTTTTATCATGGCACGGCTCAGTTGTTTGTACCAGTGTACTCGAGATAGAGCATTCATTTAACCCTTAGCCTGCCAGTCACGACTATAGCTCCATATGCAAACAGCTTGGATCCGGATGAGACGCCGAGTAACTCGGCGTCTCATCCGGATCCAAGCTGTTTGACACTCGGACAACGTTTTCAGCAATTTTGAGCAACTTTGAAGCACTTTGAAACTTGAAGCAGACGAAAAATATAGCAGACGACAATTTATTTGGCGGGCTAAGGGTTAATATTGCAATATAATGCAAAAAGAATTTTAACCGTTGCACATGGACTAGACTTACCGGTATTTAAAAAATGGAATGTTTCGTTGGAAGTTTCATTGGTCCTTGGGTCAAAGTAAAACTAGTCTGTTTTTGTAAGTTTGGTTTTGGCTTAGGACTCATTGATTTTAAAGTTTATTAGCAAACTGGCATTTATACACGTAAATCCTTTGGCCATTTACATACGTATTAACAGGTCTGTGTGTGCCCCTCATCAACGCACAGATGACCATTGTTAACCCCTTCACTGCCCGTGACGTCATCAATTCTAACAACTTATCGTCTGCTTTTAATTCTCAAATTTAAATTTTAGGTATTTTGACTTAAGAAATATTGAAATGAGTGTCAAACAGTTTGTATCCTGATCAGACGCCGCGTTACGCGGCGTCTGATCAGGATTAAAACTGTTTGCAAATTACTCTTGCACTCGGGGTAAGGCAGTGAAGGGGTTAAACAGTTATGATGCTGGTCCGAATGTTATAACGCGTTTTCGTTGGGTCTGATATCGCTCTCTTTTGCTCAAATCTGACCAATCAGATGCTTGAGAACGATCTCAAACTCAACTCAAACTCTTCAAAACTTGGACTCAAGTTAAGCTATTTCCACTTAGAGTAAACAAAAATAAATAGTACAAAGAGCTGTCATTCTTTTCCTTAATTGTATTTGTGGTTTAATCCTTTACCCATCGCTTGTTTATAGTTTTGAAGACAGGTGACCCCTTGAAGCAGCCTGATAGCAAAGCAGAATGATATCAACTGAATATGAGAAAAGAAGAAAACGTGTTAATTAGATTTTAGTCAATTAATGTTAATTTGTTTGCTGAACATCTATGGAGAATCAAGCAATAAATCGGTTAAATTCAAAACTCTGAATGTTAAACTCTTCAGGGTAGTTTAAAATTCAATGATAAAGAAGTATAGATCAAGATTGTGCTCTGATGCTTTATAGCGGTACTTTTAAATTAGATCGTGCTGGCAAATACAGCGTTGGAGGCTCTTGTCGTACCTCGGATCATCCAATTTATTTTTGGGAACATCGGGGTATGTGCAATAGTATCATAAACATTTACTGTCGTATTTTGGAAAAAATTGGAGACTTAATAATGTTCATACAAACCCCAGCATTTGCGATTAACCCATTTAAACATAGTGTCTATTGAATGTGACCTTGGTAAACCGTGTAGACCCTGATGAGGCGCCGCGTTACGCAGTGCCACATCAGGGTCTTCACTATTTACTATTGCCTGTGAAATGTTTTGCTATATGGAACAAACATTGCAGTGTCCTTGTACAGTAAAACCTCGCTATTACGACCACTAAATTATGTTAATTATTAGGGTGTTTACGATAGGTGACTGCTTAAAGCAAGGTGACAGTGAAACAGAAAGCTCCTATAGGAGCTTTCTGTTTCACTGTCACCTTGCTTTAAGCTTTCACCTGTCTATTATACACTGAATTAGCCTTCGTTTTAGTGGTCGTAATAGCGAGGTTTTACTGTATATCTATAATAAACTTCCAGCAAGCAAATAGCAATGGCAATTTCAAGGCATAAGTTGGTTAAGCGATCATCGAATGCAAACATTAGCGAAAAGTCAGATACAAATTAATTAAAACGTCTGGAACAAATAAAACAATGCTAAACAAGATTACTGAATGAAGTGTGAGGCAAAATTGATTAAATGTTCCGGTTGGCATTGCACAGAAACAGGTTTAATTGCATTAAAACAAAATTGATATCCTTGAAGAATATTCCGGCCTAGAATGCCATTACGAAAGATAAGACTCATTAGAAGATTAAACGAACCATCTAAATGCTGTGAACGAGCTTGTGGTATTTTGGATACAGATGAGACACCGAAATATTAAGCGTCTCATCTACATCCAACTATTTGATACTTTGTTAACAGATGTATTTTCATAAATAAATGGCAGATAAATGAGTCATGCCATGAGAAAAAACAGATTTACTGATTGCAAAATAGAACAAGCCAGACTGCCTTCATGCACGGCGCCTAAGCAGAGTTTTTTACTGTTTAACAAGTAAAATCTCAAAATATGCTTTATGCTGATGAATATCAAACGGTGTGGATTCAGACCAACGGTCGCGTCTCTGACTCAGCGTTTACTAGTATGGGTATACACTGCTTGCAAAACAATATAGCTGGTTTTCTAATGGTACGACTCAAAGATATCCTAAATTTTACAGCAGACTAAAACTTCCTTGCGAAATGTGAAGACAGTAGTCAATGAAAATTTCAGTTATGTAATTTACACATTTCCTCTGATAATGACGTATGCTTCCATATCATCGTCTGCAATAATTATCTAACTCTTCCATCGCCATATGCGACTAAAGTGTTCATTGCAAACAACTTGGATCCTGATCATACGCAGCGAGACGCGGCGTTAGTTCTGGATCCAAGCTGTTTGGCACTCGTATCGACATTTCTTCAGTCAAAACCGCATAGAATTGCAGACAACAGTTGTAAGAAGACGATGTTTTGTCTGCGAAAGAGTTAAATCAGATGGAAAAATTTTGCAGTGGAAAGGTAAAACTGAAAACAAACAACCATCTGAAAAGCCTCAAACGGACAATATAAGAGTGTGTCCCTTATCGACACCTGAAGAGGCCATGCTATGCATTTTGGTTTCTCCCTTACAGTGAATCATGGCGAAGCGACCTGACGTTGTCGGGTACTAAAACCTAAAATACGACTCATTTTCGCTTGAATTTTCTGCATTGAAAACAACGATAGCATTACAGTTAAACAATGTCAATTTCATGATTCATTTGAGAATACATCTAGACTTGTTTCAGGATTATTTTAGAAAGTACGTGTATTGTTCATTTCATGAAATACAACTTATGAAATAGAATCAAGTAAACATTTAAACGTGTTTGCATTGTTCTGAAGCAAGGGAGATCATCGCTTCACATAGCTTGTCTATACTAGGGTGCATTACCCATTCACCATCGTCGGTTTGTTCATTTTTGCGTATTTAGATACTGTTTCGCTAGGGTGTGTAACTGTGTAACTACAGTTTGCATTAACCCTCTGTCATCTTCATTTCCCGACATTGCTATGAACGCTAAATGAGATTCACTGAAATTTCCGGACAGAAATTCTCTTACGAAAAAAACTAGCAAATCCTGTTTTTGTCTTCGTTTATATTTACGGCATAAGACTACTACAATGACACAAATAACGACACAGGTAACTGCTGTTGCAAAAGTTGCAGACAGTATTATCTTCAATCTTTTGCATAGATAATCAGTTTTATCCACAGCATCCATGTTTATCACAAGTTCATGCCTCTGATAAGAGCACTTAAGAGGCTTTGAATCTTTGCTGTAAATAATGTTTGGGTAATTCAAAATCATTTTCAAAAACTCTTTACTTTTACATTCACATTCGAGAGGATTTCCTTGCAAAAGAACGTGAAAATGAATGGTTCTATTTCGCAAAAGTCTTGAATCCAAGTAAGAACTGAATCCGTTGACTCGCACAACCCCAAAATATTTAATTTTGTTATTGCTTAAATCAAGTTTTTGTAGAGATTTTAATCCATTTAAATTGACACCAAATGTTGTAAGCTCGTTATTGTTAAGTAAAAGAACTTTAACTCTTTCCTCCCTGAAACTTTTAATGGACAATTCCAGTTTCCATCTAAGTCTAGTCCATTTCTGACTTTAAAGGGTTGTTTTTGTCAATGTTTGGCATTGTGACAAACAGTGAAGACCCTGATCAGAGGGCTCCTTTCGGAGCCCTCTGATCTGGGTCTTCACTGTTTGTATAGGACATGTGTACTATTCACATGTACACTGTTTGAAAAGGACGCCTATATGCGGGACTAGGGTTCAAAGAGTTAAGCTGTTTGTTCCATTGAAACATGTTATTGTGCAGACATGAAATGCTATTATATGCTAGATCCAGATACTGTAGATTTGTCAGATTCGTGAATAGTTGCCCAAATTCAGAATCACGTTCCATTTTATTGAGCCTATTCCATGAAAGATTCAATCTTTTCAATTGTTTTAAACATTCGAATGCTGTTTTAGCGATGTACTGAAGCTTGTTATAGGCGAAATCTATAGAAACAAGAGGGTTATTGTCGTCAAGAATGAGTGAAACATTCAAAGCGACTATCCTGTTATTTCTGCCAGTCAGTGTTTTAACGTCAATCATATTGCCCGTAAAATTCCAATTTTCTGTAATATTTATATCTACTTTTGACAGTCTGTTAAAAAATACATTTTCCACAAAAAGTAGAAAGGGGAATGGAAGTGGATCGAAAAACCGTGCCTTTAAAGCACTGTTATCACCATCTCCTGATATGGATTTACTCATGGGACCCCAATTTATATCAGCGCCACTAATATCAAGAATCTGAAATGTTGGTACATTGCCATCTTTCCTTCTTGTGTCGGAGAAACCAGTTGTAAACATTGTTGCGTCATCTGTGGGTTCTAATTTAGTTCTTACATTGTCTTCTTTTTTCCGGTTCATCTCAGTTACGAAATCATCAACCAAACTGCGCCCTTTCGAACTAAAATATTTCAGCTGTTGACTTGTCTTGTTTAGTATGTTATATGTCGATTTATAGTCTCTCCCCTTCTGCCCATTCTGAGATTGTGTTTTTATACGGTGCGGCGGTGGGTAAGCTACAACGTTTGTGTCAGAGATGTTTAATACCTCTATAGTGGATATTAAATCTATCAGTGTGTTTTCAACAGTAATAAAAATTAACTTGCTGAAATTGAGATGTTTTAATGGTCTATTCAGCAAACCTTTGAAATTTTCTTCATTAAAAAAAATGTCTGGTTTACTTTGCTGGCGTTTAGGATTGACCGTCAGTTCTGTAAGATATGGGATACTGTCATTACGAAGAAAGATGTCTCCGAACGAGAACAGGTTTCCCATTCCGGTCAAAGTTAATATCTGTAACTTACTGAGACCAGTAAATGATTCCTTGTGAAAATACATGTCCTCTGACGTACCAATAGCTAGTTCCTCTACATGTCTCCAGCTTTCATCTGAGAATAGTTTGTGATGGTAATCATATCCAATATAATGTCTCACAATGACAGTCGTTATGCTCATTGGCACACTCTTTGGTAAACCATACACACACGACATAGTCTGTTTGATACACGAACAGTTTGTCTCTGTTGATTGGACATATTCCTGTGGCCAGTTACATGTTTCACTGTGTCGGTAAGTGGCTCTTTCAGTGTTGTTGTAAGCTCTTATTGAACTAACTTTCATTCCGCTTGTAATGCAAAGAATGACACATATCTTCATCACGTTTCTATATATCAAAATACTTCCCATGGTGGCCAATCAAGCATTGAAAAGGTTAGGAGATGAGAGTTTTAACTACTGTATTCCAGTGGCCGTGAAACGTTCACTGAGGCAGGTGTGAACTTAGAAAACAGATCTGTTCAGTGACTACTGTTACTTCCGAAACACTGCTTTTCGTCATCCTAATCAAATAGGCACAATTTGACATGGAAATCCTGGCACTTTCTGTCAACAATGTACGCCCGAACACCGAATAACGTCCCATTATGTGTTCTACGGGTTAGGTGTACCCAGATATCCTTCTGTAAGCTATATAATGTAATTGTCGTCTGCAAACTTTGTTGTCTGCAACAATTGTCAATGTTGATTAAAATGCATTTTCATTCAGAAAATATAATCAGGGAGTCAAACAGTTTGGATCCATATGAGACGTTGTGTTACTCGGCTTCTCATCTTGGTTCAACCTATCACAAACTCACAAGCAGTGTGCAGAAGATTGTACATCCGTATCGGGTCAGGGTATTCGCCTGACTTGTTCCGTACATGTACACTAGCTACTATGTACAGGTACATACTATTGTGGGGTCTCGGGTTTTATATTTGTGAACATAAATAAAGTAAACCTAGATGTCGGGACAAGGGTGTATTACACTTATAATAGCATCTGTATCTATAAAACATATAAACGGTTTACTCCGTTTGTGAGTGATACCCTAGGTAGACGTTTCGTGGTGTCGTAACGAAAGCTTTTAGATTATTTTAGTTTATATGTCCATCAGGCCCGTAGCTACGCTGAGGCACACCGAGGCACTTGCCTCGGTGAAATTTTCAAAAGTGACCAAAAATAAAATGAAGCAATTTTCGATAGTTAAATTAGAAATCAGTTAAAAAATGTATTCAAATCACTCAGAGTGATTATAATATATGTTATTTGATAAAAAGTATCTTCTCAAGTTACATTCAACCACATATGATTAGATCAACCAGCCTCTGCTATAGGAGATCGGCGGTGTCCTATGCAACGAGAATATGCAACCGTTGCGTCATACATTTTTTACGCGCACACCGGTTTCGGCTCTGCAACATGAACATGGTGGATCTGGAAACTTATCGATGCCGAATCGGTCTTAAAGGTCGCTCGACTACGTTCGAACTGGAAATGCTGCGGGTGATTGGCGTTGTAGGTTTTGTAGGACTGCTGTTGTTCATGGCGGGCATAGAGCTCAACCCAGGGTCTCTCCCCATTGAACAGTCGTCAGAGCTCACCATTTCAGTTCTAATTTCCGTTTTTTTCCCGGGGGAGAACCCCCAGGAGTTTCTGAATATCAAGAACTACAAACTACAAAGACGACATATGCAAGTCTATGATGCTACTGTATGTACCCTCTTTTGCGTCTAAAGGCCGATTAGCTCTATAGCAGATATTGACTTTAGTGGCAGAATAATGTTATGTCTTATAATTACATGTATATAACGCATCTTTGATAAAAATTCTATGGTTTACATAAGTCGTATTCAGTGTCCCAAACACACTTCAGAACTCACCATTTCAGTTCTAATTTCCAGCAGAGTTATGCCCCTTTATTGTCAAAAATTGGCATTTTTAAAAAAAAAAAACAGAACTTTTTTTTTTATTATTCAATTGATTTCAAAGTTGATATGGTGACACAATGAATGAAGTAACTTTACATATATTACGGGTTTTTGGTTTGACTCCGTATTTTCAGAGTTATGCCCCTTCACACAATTTTTTTAACAATAAATTGTTTCCTGATAATAATTTTACTTACATTTTGTCTATTGTAACCAAATTTCATATTTATCTTTCTCATCATGCAGGGAAGGCATCTGTTAATTTTGGTTCCTGTTAAATTATTTTTCTATGAGTTATGCCCCTTTACATACTTAAAATTTAAAATAAGCCACACTTCGTCCGTTAACTTTTCTTGATAGCGCTCTCTCACCTTCATTTATTGACCGATTTTGATTAAACTTCCTGCAAATATTCCATACCACAATAGTTCGGACGAGTTCGCGTTTCAGACGTTGGCGTTTTTTTAAGCAGAGTTATGCCCCTTTATTGTCAAAAATGGGCATTTTTTAAAAAAAAAAAACAGAACGTTTTTGTTTTTATTCAATTGATTTCAAATTTGATACGGTGATACAATAAATGAAGTGACTTAACATATATTACGGGTTTTTGGTTTGACTCCGTATTTTCAGAGTTATGCACCTTCACACAATTTTTTTAACAATATATTGTTTCCTGATAATAATTTTACTTACATTTTGTCTATTGTAACCAAATTTCATATTTATCTTTCTCATCATGCAGGGAAGGCATCTGTTAATTTTGGTTCCTGTTAAATTATTTTTCTATGAGTTATGCCCCTTTACATACTTAAAATTTAAAATAAGCCACACTTCGTCCGTTAACTTTTCTTGATAGCGCTCTCTCACCTTCATTTATTGACCGATTTTGATTAAACTTCCTGCAAATATTCCATACCACAATAGTTCGGACGAGTTCGCGTTTCAGACGTTGGCGTTTTTTTAAGCAGAGTTATGCCCCTTTATTGTCAAAAATGGGCATTTTTTTAAAAAAAAAAACAGAACGTTTTTGTTTTTATTCAATTGATTTCAAATTTGATACGGTGATACAATAAATGAAGTGACTTAACATATATTACGGGTTTTTGGTTTGACTCCGTATTTTCAGAGTTATGCACCTTCACACAATTTTTTTAACAATATATTGTTTCCTGATAATAATTTTACTTACATTTTGTCTATTGTAACCAAATTTCATATTTATCTTTCTCATCATGCAGGGAAGGCATCTGTTAATTTTGGTTCCTGTTAAATTATTTTTCTATGAGTTATGCCCCTTTACATACTTAAAATTTAAAATAAGCCACACTTCGTCCGTTAACTTTTCTTGATAGCGCTCTCTCACCTTCATTTATTGACCGATTTTGATTAAACTTCCTGCAAATATTCCATACCACAATAGTTCGGACGAGTTCGCGTTTCAGACGTTGGCGTTTTTTTAAGCAGAGTTATGCCCCTTTATTGTCAAAAATGGGCATTTTTTTAAAAAAAAAACAGAACGTTTTTGTTTTTATTCAATTGATTTCAAATTTGATACGGTGATACAATAAATGAAGTGACTTAACATATATTACGGGTTTTTGGTTTGACTCCGTATTTTCAGAGTTATGCACCTTCACACAATTTTTTTAACAATATATTGTTTCCTGATAATAATTTTACTTACATTTTGTCTATTGTAACCAAATTTCATATTTATCTTTCTCATCATGCAGGGAAGGCATCTATTAATTTTGGTTCCTGTTAAATTGTTTTTCTATGAGTTATGCCCCTTTACATACTTAAAATTTAAAATAAGCCACACTTCGTCCGTTAACTTTTCTTGTTAGCGCTCTCTCACCTTCATTTATTGACCGATTTTGATTAAACTTCCTACAAATATTCCATACCACAATAGTTCGGACGAGTTCGCGTTTCAGGCGTTGGCGGTTATTTTTAGCAGAGTTATGCCCCTTTATTGTCAAAAATGGGTGTTGTTTTTTTTAAAAAACAGAACTTTTTTTTTTTATTCAATTGATTTCAAATTTGATATGGTGATACAATAAATGAAGTGACTTAACATATATTACGGGTTAATTCTAGCAGAAAACAATTTTCGTCATAAAATAATGTTATCTAATGTAAAGGAACTTTGAACAAAATTGTATGGTTCAGTGACATCAATAGATCGTATTCAGTGCCCAAAATACACTTCAGAGTTAGCATTTCAGTTCAGATTTTCATTTTTCTCCCGGGGTAGACTCCCGCCTTAAAGCGCATTATACTTTATTTTAACCTGCTTTAAGTTTTTAACTAGATATTTTCATTTGTAGCGAAAAAGGACTTTGGGGATCACACGCACTTTTCCTTATGAAAATGTATTAGTGATACAATCTCTGGTTTACAGGATGAATGAGTTGCGTTAAATACCGCACTGTGACACAAAACGGTCATATAGCGCCGATGAATGATGATGATTACAAGAAATGTTAGAATTTAAAGTATGCATATTTTAAGAAAAAACACCCCAAATATACGCCAAATCGCACCCTCGAAAAAAAAAATCCGGGGGAGAATGCCCCTGGACCACCCTAGAAAAAATGTGCCTCGGTGCTTTTTAGTTTCTGCATACGTTATATTTGATATAGAGAGAATTCTAATCACCACTAGAAACTGTAAAGTTCACGTGAAATAAATTGGTGTTTTGTTCTATTATATAAAGAGGTGTTATGGTGCTAGCATGTATGACGCGGGTCTTGCTACATCCTCATCCAAACAAACGGGCGGTGTAATCATAGTAATGACTTCATCCTCTATGCTTGGACGGACATAAAGCCTACTTACAGATTGAATGGGAATTGTAAATGTATGTCAAACGCTTATATATAAACACGAAAATATTAGTTTAGAATAAGTAATTATGTTTTGTTTTGTTTTATAAAAAAAAATATAGAAAACTCAGGGAAATTTCCATTAAAATGTCAGTGGTGAATGAGTTAAAACAGTTTGGAAAAGTGTTCCCGAATGTTGCCAATCAATGATCAGCCTAAATAATAACTGTACTCATGATACTGTTATACTCATCATTAGTATATTGATATGCAATGTTACTATATCTATTAGTGAATGTGTAATATGAAGATAATACGAGTATGCAAACGCCTGGAATGAAATATGTTCTTTTATGAATACTGCTGTTACATGGAAACTAACATCTTTATATTGAAAATGTAACTGTTCACTGTTTTAAGATACAGCCAAACCTCAATAGGCCTCCGAATAGAGCCAAAATTCGATTGCATTCGAAGCTCGAAGTGGTTTCAAGACTATAGGGAGGACTAGCGGACATTTGTAATAAGTTGATGTCATGGTTGTGTAAGACAAGTGACAGATTGGTGTACTTCCTAGATTACTGTTGTGCTTTATTAAACAGTCGCATATTCCACGACCTCTATATACATATTTGAGTGTTTGGTTATCTGAGGTTACCTTATAGTATGTTTGTTTGGGAGCTTTGATAAATCGAGTACGGTCTTCAGTCAAAGATACCCATAT
This sequence comes from Gari tellinella, assembly GCA_922989275.2. Classification (NCBI taxonomy): domain Eukaryota; kingdom Metazoa; phylum Mollusca; class Bivalvia; order Cardiida; family Psammobiidae; genus Gari; species Gari tellinella. Next base: position 11,592,130 of record OV277859.1, on the reverse strand, counting down.
TTTAAAGTTACAACGTAAGTGCCCGTATTTTCTTCACAATCCAATCAATTAGTTTAAGTATTACACCACCAATGAATTCTAAATAAAGCGCCTTATTTACCGAGATAACATTTAAGTTTTAACTAAGTGGGTCCCTATATTGCCAGCATTTCACACATTTTAATTCCAAATACGTATGTAGTCAAATTTGTACGTGTACATAATACCGATATTCACCCCTTTATTGTCTTGCAATGGGTGTTTGCAAACAGTGTGGATCCTGATCAGACATAGCGTAACGCGGCGTCTGATCATGACCCAAACTCTAAATCAAAATACCTAAAATGTAAATTTGAGATATAATTTATGCGGGCGAAAACTGTTTAAAATTGATGACGTCATAGCAGTGAATGGGTTAGCCCTTTCCTTTGAGAATATCGAATGCTTCAATTTTGTTGTCCGCTTTTATTTTTATATGATGCATTTTAAGTCTATTTTGAGTAAAGAAACTTTGATGTGAACGTCAAACAGTTCGGATCCTGATCAGACGCCAAAAACACGCAGCATCTGATCATGATCCAACAGTTTAAAATACAAGTCGGCTAAGGGTAGCTATACACTACTCCCTCTCTTCAGCAACACCCATTGGAGACAAAGAGTGCGTGTGTTATTCGGGCGGTTATAGGGAGGGAAAATTAAGACTTGGCTTACGTTTGCAAAAGCTTGAATCCATATCAGACGCCGCGTAACGCGGCGTCTGGTCTAGAATTAAGCTGTTTGTCATTCGTCATTATATGTCTTCTGTCAAAAGGTCCACTGATATATAACTTTGAGCAACAAAAGCAGACCACAATTTTAAGAAGACGATATTGTAGCAGTGAAAGTATTTGAATAACCATCTTTTCTGCTGAAGGGTGACAAGCATTGTGGCAAGGAGGGAATCGTTGTTGGGGCCATTGTAGGGAGGGAGCACTGTATCTGTAGCATTACGGACGAACACATGCATAAAGCTCTTTAAGTCTGGTCCATATTTCACTATTAAATACATTGTAAAATGACATACAGTGTAGATCCTAATCTAATCAAAAGGGTTCTGATTATGATAGCTAGTAGGACTTAAACATCAGCTATCTTGATTGCAAATGTTAGCGACCTAGAGCAGTAGAAATCCAGTAGAACACGTTATTAATTACAAATTATTTTAATTTCATTTTTAGCTTGTCAAATTCAGTGCCAAACAATTAAGTTAGCCGGCGTCTGATCTGGCTCCAAACTGTTTTGAAATTTAAATTATTGTTTTAGCATAAACACGTATATTGGGAAAGAATAACGTCGTCTCCACTGCGCAAAGTGCAGTACTCCCTCCGTACAACGGCCCTCTGAACAACGATTCCCTCCTTACAACAATGCTTGCCGTTGTTTCCCCACGAAAGTTAATTATGTCCAACCTTTTCACGGCTGCAATATCGACTGCTTAGAAATGTTATCTGCTTTTTTTCTCAAAGTCACATATTTGACATTTTGACAGAAAAAAACATAATGACGAGTGACAAACAACTTCAATCCAGATCAGACGCCGCGTTACGCGGCGTCTGATCTGAATACAAGCTGTTTGCAAATTTAAGTCACTGTCCCTTCCTATAACAACTCCCCATACAACGCACACACTATTTGTCTGCCTTTGGGTGTTGTTGTAGAGAAGGAGTACTGTAGACGATTACTATGGCAACATGCAGAAAGGTCAACCTTATGTTCAGACAGATAAGAAATGAACCAACATGTTGTTGACAGAACAGGATGTAGATGATCCACTTTATCAAACACTAATGGTCATATTCGTTTGACATTACAAAAGTCAAAGGATAAAATATTTTCTGAGGAGGAAATAATACCTATTACATATAATGCAGTAAAATAGGTCTACACTTCAATAACACCTAAAGGCATTTAGATCTAGTAACATTTTCTGAAACCCTTCACCGACTTGCCAATAGTGAAGTTGTATTTGCAAATAGCTTGTATCCTGATCAGACGCCGAATAAAACATTATCTCTTGTCATTTTGCCTAAATTTTAAATTTTGAAAATAAAAGCAGACGACAATAATTTTAAGCAAATGACGTCATGGCAGTGAAATGGTTAGACGACTAGGTAAATAAGACTTCCTGTTGGTATTTCACTTTTACCCACTGATTATAGTATACGAAATAACTACATGTACATAAAGATCCACTCTGATATTTATATTGATTGTACGCATCTATAAACAGCCACATTTCAATTGGTCACCGAAAATTCGTTGTACATAGTATATATAAATGACAAGTATATTCGTCGCTATGGTTTGATGAGATAACTGACCAGAAATGGGTGTCAAAGCCCCCTGATTTCGCATCTTTAAAAGTTAAGTCTTAATACATGTCTTATCGAAAACAAATCAATTTTAAGTTTAGAAAGAGTATTAAATGAATGGTGAGTCTCAGTCTAGTTAGATGGGGTCAACAATTTATTAAAACATGTTATCCCTGATGTCACACCTCGAAATTATCTTGATCATAGTCTGACATGATCTACGTTATAGTGCGCTCAAGAGGTTCTTGATTTTAGTAACCGTGCCAACTATACAGTATCTATAACATGTTATTCCATGGTTATGGTCAAATCTTAATTCAGCCTATTTGACCTCTAAATGACCTTGAACGTCAAATAACCTTTAACCCTTTTTTGTAGCAAACAAAACTAAGTCCAAAACACATAAGAATTTAAATATAGACAAATGTGATTTAACTTCACAGTATCCATGATTGACCTCAAATAAACGTCCTTACAAAATATCAGCATTTAGTAAAAAAAAATAAACTTGAAAATAACCCGTCCAAAAAACTTTAATCTGGTGATTTGTAGTCAAAAAGCCCTAAACATGTCAAAATTGACATAAATTAAGATTACTTTTAGATTCCAACTTCATCAAGCCAAATGAATCTCCATACAAAATTTCAGCACCAAAAAAAAACTAAGTCCAAAACATCAAAATTTGACACATATTAAAATTATTTTTTTAAATTCTAACTTGATAACATTAATACTTGACGCCAATTAAACTTTTATACAAATTTCAGCACCTTAGCACAAGTATTGAGCTTAAAAGAATCCGTCCAAAAAACTTTAACCTGGCAATTTGTAGCAAAAAAACTTAGTCCAAAACATGTCTAAAATTGACAAAAATTAAAATCATTTTTAAATTCCAACTTCATAACACCAATCTTCATCAACAAATGACCCTCCATACAAAATGTCAGCACCCTAGCACAAATATTAAGCTTTAACCCTTTTATGCCCACGATCCCATATATGGGACATAGGCAAATAGTGTAGACTCCGATCAGACGCCGCATTATGCGGCGTCTGATCAGAGTCTACACTGTTTGCTGATAGGGATTTCAATATAAAACAAAATGAAAATGAAATTTTAGACCAGGCATCCCTTTGATTAAAAAAATGGACTAATCCAGTATGTAAACATGGAAAAATCCACTGAGCACAAATGGGTTAAAACAACACGTCAAAAAACGCTCACGACCACCCTCACGTCGTGGGTATATAGCATAAGCTCTGCTTTGCTGCGAACAGGAAAGCGGAAAAATTGTGCAGGGAACAGTAGAAATACTCTGTTGGTTGCAGTTAGGGATTTAACGAGATTTGACTAGGGCGATTGTTTCATTAATTCAAATGATTATGTTGATATACAGTGGAGAAGACATTAATGTTTCCCAATTAACGCGTTTATGCTAAAATCCTTATATCAACTGCAAACAGCTTGGAGCCAGATCAGACGCCAGGTTGCCCTGCTAAAAACGCTGTTATTTGCTATATTTTATTACAAACCGTTTACGTTTCGTTAAAATGGGAAAAGAATGACGTCTTCTCCACTGTAACATTATTATTAACATGTAGCCTTATTCGATTGAGGGGAGCTCGAATTGAAGCGGTTCGACTACATATACATATTTACTCTTAGGGTGCTAGTCGACACATGACGTACATTGGATCAAGACCAGACGTCGAGCAACAGTCAGACGTCATTCATTGTATAAAATGTTTGTTAGGCCCTACTTTGATTTTCTTACTAGATTTTTACAAATGAATCAGAGTTCAAAGTAAAAGCTAAAGTACATTTACCCACTGCCATTATGACGTCATAACTCGTGTACCATGTTCACTGCAATAATATTGCTTGCTTGCAAATTTTATAATATCTAAAGTTTTGAACTTTAGGTATTTTAGTTTAAAAACATTTATGTGTCAAACCGTTTGGATCCTGATCAGACGCAGTGTAACACGGCCTCTGATCTGGATCAAGACAGTTTGCGTACATTATTGAGCGTTGCACTGAAGAGTTTAAAACTGAAGTCAGTATTAGTTCTTATTTTAAAACCGTTCTATGAGTCAACTTGAACTGACATCGAAACTCGAGCAAATGGAGGGTATTTGGGTTCCTTTTCCACGCCAACCCCGATTATACTGTCAACTATTTAATGTGGCTTCAAACTATTTGACACTCGCATTTAAGACCAAAACCTCAAATCAAGTTTTGAAAAAGAAAAAATAAGACACATTTTAAGCAGACGACATCATAACAGTGGACGGGTTTAGGCAGGGATTATAGGGTTTCTACTCATATATTATTAACGATAAGCAACGTTTTATCTTTTTTGACAAATTGCTTGTCTGACATGTCGGAAATGATTATCACACAGTATACGTTTTCCTGGTCTATTCTGTAAACCTTAACCCTTACCAGGGCGACCATAAGTTGCTTATAAAAAATCCTAAGATTTCCAAATATTCAAGCGCGATTTTAGAAATCGTACCTTTAACCCTTTCGCTGCCAGGTTCTAATTACACTAACATAACTATGCAAACAGTTTAGATCCAGATCAGACGCCGCGTTACGCGGCGTCTGATCTGGATCTAAACTATTTGGCACCCATATCAACATTTCCTAAGTAAAAAACGCATATTTAATTCTAAATTTTAAAAGTAAGGGCAGAAATCCGAAAATTTCAGTTAAAATCCGTAAATCCGGAGAAAATAAGAAAAATCCGAAGATTTCGGAAAAATCCGGAGAAATGGCAGCCCTGTCTTACACGGCCAAGTTTCATCGTCTGCTTCAAGTAGCCCTTTCGCCGCCAGAATATCAGCTGATAGATCTATATCGAGAAGATCTCAATGAGCTTATAGTTTGATGTATTTTCAGTTTATATGATTGTAAATACTATTGAAATAAAATATAAAATAACTAATATCGGCTGCGTTAAAACTGAGGTATGTGCTAGTGTTTCAAAGCTAGATTGAAACACAATGAACCTGTTTAAACTATACATACTATTTACATTTGCAAACAGTGTAGATCCAGATCAGTAGGCTCCTAAAGGAGCCCTCTGATCAGGATCTACGCTGTTTGCTAATTTAGACCAGTTTTTAAAACACCATAGGCAGTGAAATAGTTATAGCACACAATAGGCTACACAGCTGATTAATTTTACAATCTAACTAGTCGTAATATTGTCGCAATTTTAGCAGGTTAAAAGCTTAAGTAGAAATAATACGTATTTAGTAAATTTCAAAAATGAATACCGGTAGTTATACAATCGTTAAAATATAAGATGACGGGTATGGTTTGGAGAAATGAAAACAATACAGACGTCAAATTCGTTTTGATTAAGGTACAAAACGAGTACACCCATGTGCACTCAGGATATATGATTTGCCACATTGGATTTTGTATCACTCGGCTACGGCGATCATTAGAATTTGTTTTAAAATGCTAATTCTTGTACATGTACTGTTACAACAAACATCTTTTAACCTTTATTAGTTACAAATTTCATTTACGCTCGTACGTACAGTTTAATATGATCTCGTAAAGGGCAAACCTATATCTAGTGATAGATTAAATTTAAAATTGCGAAAAACGACCAAAATGTCATTCTATTACTTTTCTTTACGCAATAAAAATAGGTATGTAATTGAATTACGTCAGTCAGCTAATTAACGTTAGTGAAGAGTTTACCCTTCACCTATCTATTTATCGTCTGCTTTCAAATTGCCGTCTGCAAATGTTTTATCAAAAATTTGTTTTAATATATTTCTGTTTTTCGAAACTTTAATACGAAATCAAGCAATTTAGAGTAATCGGTGTCGGATTTGTATCCAAACAACTCCCACTTTCCAGTCAAGTCACATTTGGCTGTAAAAAGCTTTAACTCTTTCAATGCAAATGGCGATGTTACTGATATTTTGATTTATTTATCTGGATCCAGATCAGGCGCCGAATAACCCGGGATCTGATCAGGATCCAGTCAAAATTTCTTATAAATACTTCTTCAGTCAAAATGACCAAACTATAATTGTGAATATAACAATGCAGAAGACAATTTTAGAACAGACAGCAATATGGCGGTTCAAGAGTGAACGAACGGTTCTCGTGTGTTTTAGCCTAAGTGAATTAGTAAGTCGGTTGAATGACAGGGCAGTAGATGACTTTGAAGATTACTTTTCAGTAGACAGTAGAGAATGAAGTACCCTATAAGTAAAACCAGGGATACTGTAGTGTATACATGGTCCTTGCTAAACATACACATAGACAATATTGTATTAACCCTTTGCCTGCTGATCGCGACTTCACTAATTTTTGCAAACAGTTTGAATCCAGATCAGATGCAGCGTAATGCGGCGTCTGGTCTGGATTCAAACTGTTTGACACTCGTCTTTTTAAGTTTATTCAGAAGAAATCTACTTGAAAAATGTATAAAACTAAATTTAACGAATTTTGCAGACGACAATTTCAAAGTGAAAATAATACAAATTGCAGCTTAATAGTTACACTCTACATTGAAATTACCAATTTTGCATACTCATGAATATTAACGAGACAATTTAACATTGTAAAGAAAATATAGAAATAATTTTTCACTTTTTCATCCTATAAATATCAGAAAACAACTACAAATGCAGTTTAAAATGATGACAAAATCCTCAAATAACAAAATATCAGAGCGAAAAAACTCGTATCTACAAAACCGTCCAAATCACAGCCAGATTTTTGTCTTAAACATATACAACTGGTACCAAATTGAAGATAAGACAAGTTATGCGTTTATTTCCATTTAAGGTTTTAAAATTAACTTATTTACATACTCATGAATATTAATGAGAACAATAAAAAAGCTACAGAAAATATAGATATAACATAAACTTGCCACTTTTTATTCCTACACTGGGAAGTTCCCATAAAAAACAATAAAATACTGTAAAAACATTACTTAAACGTTAATGTGTGTCCTCAAGTTAAAAAATTGTTTGTGAGGATGTTGTCATCATTTTAAACTGCATTTGAAGCTGTTAACTGATATTTGTATGCTAATAGGTGAAAAATATAAGTTATTTCTATTCTATATTTTCGCTACTATTTTTAATGTGCTCATTAATATTCCTGAGTATGCAAATTAGGTAATTTCAAAGTAGAAGCTGGAAATAAAACCACAATTTGTGTTATCCTCAATTTAGTACAATATTTATATGTTTAGGACAAAAACTGACTGTGATATGGGCAATGTTCGCAGGCATGGATCATAATGACTCAATTTTGGGCGTTCCCATGGAAACAAATAAAATACTGTTAAATGTTACTGAAGGGTTATTCTGTTGTCCCAAAGTTAAATACTTTTTTCATCATTTTAGAATGCATTTCCATTTGTTAACTGATATTTGAATGCTACAAAGTGAAAAATTCAAGTTATTTCTATGTATTTTCTACTACTTTTAATGTGCTCATTAGTATTCATGAGTATGCAATATTAGGTAATTTCAATGTATACGCAAAAAATAATACCACAATTTGTAATATCTTCCATTTGGCACAATATTTATATGTTAAGGACCAAAACTTACTGTGATACGGGAAATTTTGTAGATACTGTCCATTATAATGCAAAATTTGAGGGTTGCCATGGAAAAAAATAAAATAAATTCCTTCAAGCTAATTTTTTGGTCCTTAAGTAGGATATTTTGTTTTTCCGAGCATTTTGTCATCCTTTTAAAATACATTTGAAGTTGTTTTCTGACACTTGTAGGATAAAAAATTAACCTTATTACCTTAAGAATATAATTGGAAATAAAAGCCCAATATCTTATCTTCAATCAATTTGGTACCAGTTTTATATATTTAGAACAAAAACTGACTGTGATATGGGTGATATTTCAGGTATTGGTCATCATAACAAAAAATGGGGGGTTGCCACGGAAACGGTTAAAATACACATAGCCTAAAAGAGTTTATTTTTTAGTACATTCGCGATTCTAATTCAGTATACCTAATAAACATTTTGGTACCCATGTAAAAAAAAGTCTAGGGGTGCACGGTAGACACCACTGGCCCCGAGAATATATGCTTAACTCGTTGCATGCTAGCTGTGGATACATGTGCCACAGTGGTTATAGCCTTTGCAAACTGTTTGAAACAAAAAAACTCTGACCCTGTTTTGAAAAGAAATTTATTTTGGAAAATTCTATTTTTAGAACAGTTGCAGACGACAATTTTTACAATCGAAAAAAAAATGCCCAGCATGCAAAGAGTTGACAATGATGTCTGCAACAATTCCCACAGTTGATTTACCATCATCTTTTTCAGAAATTAACAATAAAGGGTCAGACAGTTTGGTTCCAGATCATATGCCGAATTACTCCTAAACTGTTTGCAATAGTTGTCACTTATTGTCTCGTAGCGTGGTATTTGCAAACAGTTTTCATCCGGAACAGACGATACAGTGGAGAATCTGTTATTCTTTCCCGTTTAAACGCAAGCGTACGCAAACGCAAAGCACTAAAACGTAGAAAAGAACAACTTTTTGACAATTCTGATAGTTCATGTTTATCTTGGTGGCAAACAGTTTGGAGCCTGATCAGACGACGGGTTACCCGGCGTCTGATCTGGCTCCAAACTGTTTGCACTGAAAATAATAGTTTTAGCGTAAACGCGTTTATTGGGAAAGAATAACAGATTCTCCACTGTATTGCGGCATCTGATCTGGGTCCAAACTTTTTGACACTCGTCTTTTAGTTCGTTCATCTAAAATATATTAATCTATATTGATTATTACCGCAGGATAAAGGTTAAAACTACCATTTAGAGAAGACATTTTCGCCCTTAGATTGAAATCAATGAAATTGGTAGGTAACAAACCCAAATTACAGCGGTTTGCTAATTATATGACGTAGTCCTAATCTAACAGTGAAAGAAGCTATTGGATTAAAACGCCATTAAAGTTTTAAACATAACGCTAATGTAAGACGCTGGTTAGTTTGGCGCTTTCGTTGCCAATGACAATTTCATTGGCGCTTTCAAACGGTTTGGTTCCAGATCAGACGCCAAGTAACTCGGCATCTGATCAAGAGCCAAACTCGTATAAATGAGGGTTTTAGTAACGGAACTATACAAATTGAAAAGTAAAGAGTGGCGATGTTTCTCAGAAGACGATAAAAAAGCAATTAAAGACTTTAGCGTCATCGACAAACTAAAGCGAGTAGGTTTTACTGTCGTCTACCTCTTCACTGCCGTACCCCGGACACAGTGGTCATTTGCAAACAGTTTGGATCCTGATCAGACACCGCGTCACGCGGCGTCTGAATAGGATGCAAACTTTATGACTTATTTCAATATTTATAATATATATAAGGTAAACGACTCTAAAATTTCAATTTGAGAAATAAAAGCAAACGACACTTGTTTTGAAATTGTTTGACGTCATGACAGTGGAGGGGTTTAAGTATGTACAGTGGAGAAAACGTTATTCTTTCCCAATACCACGTGTTTACGCTAAAACTGTTATTTCCAGTGCAAACAGTTTGGAGCCAGATCAGACGCCGGGTACCTGGCGTCTGACCAGGCTCCAAACTGTTTGTCATCAAGGTTTAAATCAACTTTCAGAATTGTGAAAAAGTTGTTATTTTCTGCATTTTAGTACAATGCGTTTGCGTTTCGTTTGAGTTTAAACGGGAAAGAATAACATATTCTCCACTGTACCAGTCAGTGTTTATGATGCTACCATTCCATCGTACAAACACAATTGTGATTAGTTGAAAACCAATCTCGTAAACGTAAAATGCGGGTGTCTTATACGGCGCTTCGTATGTTTTAATTGTTACTATGCTGGGAAGCAGTATATGTATATTTTACAAACAGTGTAGATCATGATCAGAGGGTTCCTGAAGGACATCTTTGATTGGAATATGCACAGTTTGCTTCACTTTCAATATTCCAACATATTTACTCAGAAATCAAAACATAAAATTGATATTAACTGGTCAGATTTTCAAAGTGGAATATTCTATCTTAGCAAAAATGGGGTGTTGAATGTAAATTATCTTGTCGTTAACGAGAAACGTAGTTTCTATGTCCATGTTGAAGATCTCTTAAAATGTTACAATTACCTAGTCATCAGGAAATGTCGTACGACAAAAACGGTCGTAAGTCTAAACTTTAAATCACATCTAATTTCTGCATCTAATCCAGTATTGTGACATCATTGAAATCGTCTTTTTAAGACGATTCCACAGAGATTTCACAAGACAGGATAAGCTGGAGAAATAAAAAATAATTGATAATTTTATAATACGACTTACGGCAATATTTGTCGCACGACGTGTCCCAGTTTTTGTAGTACCTTCTCACAGCGGCCTTGGACAGTTTATTTTACCCATTTTGGATCTACCTCTGAAACTTCAAATCGACTATTCAAGTTAACTCATTATCCCCTGAAACTTCCAATGTACATTTCCAGTTTATAATAAAGGCTGGTCCATTTTAGACTATTTAGGGTTAGTTTTTGTTTTTTTAATAAATTGCAAAATGACAAACAGTGAAGTCCCTGATCAGAGGGCTCCTGCAGGAGCCCTCTGATCAGGGACTTCACTGTTTGCATAGGACAAGTACACTCTTCTAAGGTATTCATTTGGAAAATGACGCAAATAAGCGTCACTAGGGCTCAATGAGTTAAGTTAAGTCTATCTTTTTACTACTAAGGGTTGGGTTTTTTTGGGTTGGTTTTGCAAAATATTGTAAACTGTCAAACAGTACAGGCCCTGATCAGAGAGTCCTTTAAGGAGTCCTTTGATACGAGCCTACAGTGTTTACAAAAGACAAATGTATTTTACATACTTAGGTTCCATTCTAGTCAGGACTAGTATATTTGTCATTCAGATTCAATGGGTTAATCGAAGTTGCTCCAGGAAAAGCTCTGATAAATACTGGAAGAAAAATATCCAAACTGTTTGCATTAGCAAGTTGAGTCGCTATCGACCGTGAACTAGTAAATGTAGTACAAAAATTGTACAGAAACCTACGTATACGATATTACATTTCAGCAAGAACCTTCTGGTGTTTCGCTTTGTTCTATCGTCTACTCAGCCATCAGCCTTAAAGTGTTACTTGTGTATTGCTTGTAATGATGGCATAAGTATTCAGGGCTTTCTATTTTACATTCATCCTTACTTTAAGATGTCACCAGCTTTAAAGAGATTGAAAACCAGATGGCAAATTGACATTTTAGGGACAAGAGTTGTCAGAGAGACAACAAAGCTCGCAAGCGGCACATTTTGAAACTTACAAGCAGAGTATAGGTTGAAAGTCACATGCGTCAAAGGTTTTGTCTTGTCTACATACACATGCATAACAAATATGAAAGCAATATGGAATGGTGGGCGAGAAGTGTGTCAAGAATGATGCTGGTGAGGTATCCCTTAGTGAGGATGAGAAGATGAAGGCCTGGGTGGAGCACTATGCTAGGTTGCTGAACATTGAGTTTGAGTGGCCGAGTGACCTACTTCCTGAGGTTGCACCAGTGGAAGGCCCTTCCCCACCAGACACATTGGATCTAATCCAGAATGCTCTCAGCAAAATGAAATGCGGAAAAGCAGCGGGACCGTCAGGTATCATTGCTGAGATGTTAAAAGCTGCTGGCGAGGAGGGCATAGCGATGCTGAGGTACTTGGCAGATGCAGTATTCCGGGTTGGTGTTATTCAGAAGGATTGGGAGGAGAGCTTTATTCTCAACCTCTACAAAGGTAAAGGTGATGCCCTAGACCGTGGAAATTACCGGGGGCTAAAGCTTACAGATCAAGTGTTGAAGCTTCTTGAGCGTGTGTTGGATACCTCTATCCGTAGGATGGTTAGCATCGACAAGATGCAGTTTGGCTTTGTGCCTGGCCAGGGCACCACAGATGCAATATTCATCATCCGCCAACTTCAGGAAAAACATATTGCTGCAAACAAGAAACTGTATCTTGCCTTTGTCGACCTTGAAAAGGCTTTCGATAGAGTACCAAGGAAAGTCCTTTGGTGGGCAATGAGGATCCTGGGGGTGGAGGAGTGCGCCGTACGGGTAGTCCAGGGAATGTACGCCAATGTAAGGAGTCGTGTGCGAGTTAGTGGGAAACACAGCGAGGAGTTCAGTGTAGGAGTTGGAGTCCACCAGGGTTCAGTCCTGGGTCCGCTGCTCTTCGTCCTGGTATTGGAGGCGCTGTCGCGTGAATTCCGCTCCGATGTGCCTTGGGAACTCCTGTATGATGACGATATTTCCATCATGGCCAACTCTCTGGAGGAAAGCGTGGCAAAACTCAAATCCTGGAAGGAGGGGATGGAGAGCAAGGGGCTTAGAGTTAACATGAGGAAGACCAAGTTCATGATCACAGGACCCGGCCTTGATGTCCTTCGTGATACTGGTGCCTTCCCCTGTGCTGTCTGTCGGCGCGGCGTTGGAGTGAATGCCATCAAGTGTTCGCAGTGCACACTCTGGGTACACAAGAAGTGCAGTGGTATCGAAGGGAGACTTGTTGCCAACCCAAATTACGTTAGTCCTAGGTGTTGTGGACAAGCACGTCCAATCGATGGCAGACCAGTCACACAAGTAGACATAGATGGAACTCTGCTTGATGTTGAAGCCAGCTTCTGCTATCTTGGTGACATGTTGTGAGCTGCTGGTGGTTGCTCGCTTGCCATAATAACCAGATGTTGCACTACCTGGGGTAAATTCAAGAAGCTTCTGCCAATATTGACATCCAAACACATCTCCCTCACAAACCGTGGGAAAGTATTTAACACCTGTGTCCGCTCTGCTCTTCTTCATGGTAGCGAAACATGGGCCCCGACAGCCGCAGACCTACAGCGACTCCGCAGAAATGATAGATCGATAATTCGATGGATGTATGGTGCTAAGCCCCATGACAACATCCCGTTCGATGTGTTGTGTACCAGGCTGGGGGTACAGGAGGTGACAGCTGCCTTACGCTCCAGGCGTCTTAGATGGTACGGACACGTCGTTCGATCCTGATCGTCAATAAAGTCCATCACCAATATGAAGGTTCAAAGCCCAATAGTACGTGGGAGACCAAGAAAGACTTGGTCAGATTGTGTGAAGGCTGACATTAATGTGTGCAACCTTGTTGATGTAGATCCACTTGATAGAGCTGCTTGGAGATCAAGTATCAGACAGACTAACCGCCTGCTGCCTACCCCAGATGCTGGGACACCCGCAGCAGATGACAAATGAAATCAGGCTTAAGTAAGTAAGTAAGACCTCAAAGAACATAAGCATTTTTCGAAACCGGTCAAACTTTTTACATGAATGGAAAGGTCAATAACATGCATAACTAATATGAAAGCTATACCTGAAGGGAAATTTTCCATAACCTACTTAAAGACAAACAGCGGACAATACTTAAACAGCCAATTTCGAATTATTTAAGAGTCATAACTCTGAATGCCCCATGCGTTATACGTGTCCAAGATTGTACACTGACAAACATTTTCAGCAAATTTGTTGAAGATCGAATGAAAACTGTCAGAGCTTGAGAGTGGATAAAAAGTGTGAAACGCGGACAGATAGACTAACGAACAAGGGCAATTTTGGGCAGCAAAACCAAAGTGTGAGGCCATGATAAAACTTCTGTAAAATTGGCAGTGTAGATGGGTAAGATGTTTAGGGCAAAAGTCGAAACTACAACAACAAATAATTCACAAGGGACTTTATTAAGTAGCAGTATTTTATTACAAAATTGTCTAAATAGATGCAATATCTATACCAACGTTTAGATAATGTATTAACCCATTGCCCCATAGCCTGTTTCTAGTATTAAAGATATGTGACTAAATAAAGCAGGTTGAAAGTAAAGCAGAAGGTGCCTTAAGGCACATTCTGCTTTACTTTCAGCCTGGTTTAAGCTTCCATCAGCTACAATATAGAAAATTTTCACGTGATATACTATATTCTTGACTGTATAAATTTGAACTTTTTTCTTCAATGGAAGAATAATTTAGAGGCGTAAAAAGGTGTATTTATGGGGTAATGGGTTAAGCGACCACTCATTGAAGTAGCCTGAATGTTTTCCAAAAATAGGTGATGATTAATGCAGGACATGAATAATGTAGAATGCTCTAATAGGAGCAGTCTGCATTATTTAATCTGCATTCAGCAACTATCTGTATAAAAAGACTATAGGTTTATTTTCATTTAATAGTAGCTCAATACAAGGTTGACTGCAATGAATGGTATAATTAACCCGTTACCCCATTAGCTTAGAGCAGGTTCAAAGTAAAGCAGAATGCTCCTTAAGGAGCATTCTGCTTTACTTTCAACCTCCTTTTCTAGTATTGAAGATATGTGACTACTTAAAGCAGGTTTAAAGTAAAGCAGAATGCGCCCAAAGGCGCATTCTGCTTTACTTTCAGCCTGCTTTAAGTTATTAACTGCTAGAATAAGGAAAGTATTAAATATGACACATATTCACTATGGTATAATTTGGAACTAATTTCTTCAGCGGATGAATAAAATGAATGTGCTAAAAGTCGCTTCTATAAGGGAAAGGGTTAAGTGGTAACATGTTTTCAAAACTAGAAACAGACTATGAGGTAACAGGTTAATAGTTTAGACAACTGTTAGGGTAGCCAATCACATGGCTTTGGCAAAAATATAAAGGGACTAACATATATGCCACATGTGTATATATGTTAATATACATGTAGCTATATATGTCGATTTTGTCAGTAGTATAGATAATGCTACTATGTACAGTGGAGAACACTTAATCTTTCTAAACAAACATTGTGTGACCAGAAGTGATATCAATTGCAAACAGTTGGGAGCCATATCATACACCGAGTAACTCCTTGTCTGATCAGACTCCAAACCATCTGACACTCAGATATAAAACAAGAGATCCATCGGCCAAGTTTCGCTCACCTGAGAATAAATGACAAAATGGAAATTTTGAATAATGTCCCAGGGCAGGATCGTTTTTGACATAAGAGGCATAATTTGAACAATCTTGATAGAGAACCTGTAGATGATGCTATGTGCCAAATATCTAAGCTCTGTGTACTGGGGTTTCAGACAAGAGGATTTTTTAAGTTACCATTGAAAAAAATTATTTGTAGCTCCTGTGACCTAGATACCGTATAAGTGTTTTTTTACGCGAGACACAAATTTAGCGATTCTACCGAAAATGAATTATTAGCGTATTCATTTTTCGCGTAAGCGTATTGCAAATCTATTTTTCGCGGTATCCAACCGATCGGAACTATTTCTTCAATATTGGTAATGACACTAGAAGTGTCACCTACTAAATCTCAAAGCTCTGCCTCGCCATATTAATTTTAGAGGAGACAGGCCAATGTTGACCCCTTGGGCATAATTTGAACAATCTTGACAGAGAACATGTTGCTATGTACCAAATATCTAAGCTCTGTGTACTAGGATTTTCAGACAAGAAGATTTTTTAAGTTTTCATTTAAAAATCTATTTTTAGCTCCTGTAACCAAGAGAAGCAACGGACCCTAGCTAATTCAATGATATTGGTTAAGGACATCTAGAAGTGTCACCATGCCAAATATCAAAGCTCTGGCCATATTAGTTTCAGAGAAGAAGACCTTTGAAAATTTCACAATATAACTCTATGTAAAACTGTGCCCCCTGGGACGGGGCCAAATTTGATCCAAGGGACATAATTTGAACAAACTTGGTAGAGGACATGTAGATGATGTAATGCACTAAATATCTAAGTTCTGAGTACTAGGGTTTCAGACAAGAAGATTTTTTAAGATTTCATTAAAAATCTATTTTTAGCTCCTGTGACCTAGATATGCAACAGACCAGAACCAATTCAACAATATTGGTAAAAGACATCTAGAAATGCCACCATGCCAAGTATTAAAGCTCTGGCCATATTAGTTTTCAGAGAAGAAGACGTTTGAAAAATTCACAATATAACTCTATGTAAAACTATTACCCCTGGGGCTGGGCTAATTTTGACCCTAGGGGCATAATTTGAACAAACATGATAGAGGATCAGTAGACGATGCTTTGCGCCAAATATCTAAGTTCTGGCCCTTGTAGTCATTGATAAGATTGTTTGAGATTTCCTTATGTTTTTAAATGGGTTGCCATGGCAACCAGAGTTCTGCATTGTTTTCAATTCATTGAACCAATTTGAAAGAGCTTGACCAAAGAAACATCCCTGTAAAGTTTGTTTGAAATCTGTCAAGTGGTATAGGAGGAGCAATTGTTAACGATGATGCATGACACATGTCGCACGACAGACACAGGGCAATCACAATAGCTCACCTCGAGTCTTTGGCTCTGGTGAGCTAAAAACAAAAACAAATATAATAAAAAACAATGTAACATAAAACAGCATTTTCAAGAAATTGTAATTATCTAATATTATTGTACTGCAGTTTGTTATGTTCATCTGGAAAGAATTACATATTCTCCATTGTAAATTAATGATATTATTATGTATATGTGCGAGTGTGTGTGTATTTATATACATGTACATATATATCTCTATTTCTTCAAGTAATGCTATTATGTATGCAATGATAATTATCAATGGCTTTGTATATCACAGTCTAGATTAAAAGATAGAAATCAAAAAGAAAAATGAAATATGCTTAACGGATTAGAACAAAAAGAAGATTCAAATTAAGATAAATTATTATGATCAATTTAAAATGAATAAAATGTCCCTATCACATAAATGATATCCATTTCCCAGCACATTTCCTTGTTAGCCAGCTACACATTTAACTCATTATCCCCTGAAACTTCCAATGGAAAATTGCAGTTTTCAGTACAGGTTGGTCCATTTTAGACTATTAAGGGTTGTTTTTGGTAATAAATTGCAAAATGACAAACCGTGAAGTCCCTGATCAGAGGGCTCCTGCAGGAGCCCTCTGATCAGGGACTTCACAGTTTGCATAGGACTAGTGTACTCTTCACAGGTACACATTTGGTAAAGGATGCATAATATATAGTATATGCATCACTAGAGCTCAATGAGTTAAAAGTCATTGACCCCTTAAACATCAAATGGACAACTCCAATTGTCAATAAGTCTTGTCCATGTTTGGCAATAAAGGATTGTGAGTTGTTTTGGGGTTTTGTGGGGTTTTGTGACAATATATTGCAACATGACAAACAATGTAACCCACAATCAGTGGATTTCCTACACTGTTTGTCATTTTACAATACATTGCAAAAGTCAATTCTATTTAGTCAGTAATGGATTAGACTTTTGGGAATTGATTTTTTTTCATCAAGGGGGGTAGGAGAGGGTTAAGACAAAGTAACCTCTCTAAATGCCAGTAACGCAAAGGTAGTATTTCTAATTTGATCTAACTAGACAGAGGCAAAAAAAAAGATAAAGGTTTGCACATACTGGTAAACACTTTTGTAAAGTTTCCAGGCTAAAGGTCAATTCCCATTTAGGTATCAGCCAAAAACAATTTCCTGACATAAACATCAGTACCCTATATACAATGTATGCCATCCCTTTTAGAAATGGCGGAATACAAAAAAAAGCTACAATAAACAGGTGAGTGGTCCTTTCCTTATATACACAGAACACATCAAAATGTAAACATATCACAGGAATCAAGCATGAAATAAAATTACACAATACACTTTAAGTACAATTTACGCTTTAAAAATATCTGTCCTTTGAAAAACAACTTGCTTTTGACACTTGAACAAGGGGTTGCTTAATGAATGAAACTGCAATACAGAAAACTCATTTAGAAGCTTTCTGAATTACCGTTTTCCCGCATAAAGCATCTTTCATTAATTAATTAATTAGAAGCTTATAATATTATGTTCTTTGTCTGAATGACTGAAACAGGACAAGTTTTTTTCCATTTTCAGATGCCAACACTGTTCACATACAAAAACAGTAGCCTGCATGAGTGTATGCTAGATTTAATCATTCTAAACTCCTGTGGGGGGAAATGGCACATGTCATATAATGAACTATTGGTCAGTTGAAATCCTTTAACCCATTACCCCATAAATACACCTTTTGACGCAACTAATGTATTCATTCACTAAAGAAAATAGTTAAATTTATAAAGTCATGAATATTTACCATAAGAAATATGTTCTATATTCTAGTAGTTTGTAACTTAAAACAGGCTGAAAGTAAGGCAGAATGCGCCTTAAGGCGCATTCTGCTTTACTTTCAACCTGTTTTAACTCTTTCCTCCCTGAAACTTTAAATGGACAATTCCAGTTTCGATTTAAGTCTAGTCCATTTCTGGCTTTTAAGGGTTGTTTTTGTCCATTTTTGGCATTATGACAAACAGTGAAGACCCTGATCAGAGGGCTCCTTTCGGAGCCCTCTGATCTGGGTCTTCACTGTTTGCACAGGACAATTTAATATTCACAGGTACATTGTTTGAAAATGACGCCTATATGCGGGACTAGGGTTCAAAGGGTTAAGCATTCATATATCTTCAAAACTAGAAACAAGCCATAGGGTAATGGATTAAAAACAATTCAATATATCAAATAAACCTAAGCACACTTTGTGTGATAACTAATGCAAACATTTTGAACTTGGCATCTCATCTGTATCTAAACTGTTTGATACCTCCATGATAATTCCTAAAGGTTTACTGATATTTAACAGAAAGACCTCCCGTAGTCATGGAATTCAACTTTGTTTAAAATAACGTACAGTCGAACTTCAATATCTCGAACTCACTTAACTCGAGTTATCGGATAGTTCGACACATTAATTGCATTATTTCATGCTCGGTTAAGTCGACATACCCATATTTCAAAGTTAAAACGTGGCTAAGCCACATTTTAACTTTGAAATACGGGTATGTTCGATTTAACTGGGTTCAAGATATCGAAATTCGACTGTACTTAACAGTTTGTTTATAGCCCATTAACTCATAAGCGATTAACAATTATCAGTGCTCACCTCAATGCATGCTAGTTGATTAAAGTGAGTCAAAATGAGTTAGTATGAGGCTATTGCGCAATGAGTCAAAATGAGTCACTATGGCTTAATGGGTTAACTTAAAATATCAAACACAAAAATGTGAATAGCATGTCCAACATAAAATCTTTCACAAAATTGGCTTAATCTAAAACATTAAACACACAATTATTTCTTTGATAAAAACTTTCAGTTGTTTAAAGGTTGGATAATAATGTCTGTTACACAGGACTTCTCTCATTGACCTTGACCTTGTCATGACTTAGAGTTCAATTCTGAGCAATGACTTTATTTGTGGTATTTATCTGTCAAATATGAATAGTCTATCTATAATTACTAAATAGTAATCTAAAGTACTAGCTAGATACAAGAGCAGAGTGCAAGATAAGGGGAGAACTTCAAAAATCTGCATTAAACCTTGGTCCAAGATTACAAACATTTTGAGTTGAATCTACAGTCATTCTCAAGCATTTGATTTGTTAGATTTGAGCTCAAATCTGACCAATCAAATGCTTGAGAACAAACTCAGACTCAGCTTAAACGCTTTATAACCTTGGACCCTTATAGTGTCACTACTTGTTTGTTCAGTTTACTCCACCTTATCTGGCACCCTGCAAGAGTCAATCCATTTGACTTTGACCTGACATGATGCTGCTTTCATCTTTTCAATTCTTTTGCTCTTCATTTATATTGTTTCTATCACAGATGATTAAAATAGTATAGCAATACTACAATGGAAATAGTATGGTTTAACTGCATCCCAATTAGGTTGTTTTCTGTCATGAAAGACAGGCTGAAAGTAAAATAATAATCCCCTTTAAAAAGATTGAAAATCATATGGTGCATTCGCAGAAAAAAAGAAAATACTCAAATAAAAGTAAATTTGTGGAATTATCATGCATATGGCAATAAAAAAATGATATCTGTATAAAACATCCTCAAGAAAAAATGAATCTAAGTCCCCCCCCCCCCCCCCCCCATATTTGCTTTTTTCTTCTCCAAACTATGATGGAGTAGATTATTGTTTTAAATTTTCCTACATACAATTAAAATATGTTAAAATAGACCACCCCATGAGAATGCCTCTCTTGTCCAGGGTCTAAGGTTATAAAGCTTTTCAATTGAGTCTAAAGTTGTTCTCAAGCATTTAATTGGTCAGATTTGAGTCAAGGCATGAGAACACACTCAGACTCAGCTCAAACACTTTATAACCTTGGACCCAGGTGGCTAAAGCGACAGTATATCTTGTTTTGACTTGCCCACACAGGTTTGATCATGACAGAGCTTTAGTTTTCTTTGAAATGTATTTTTTAACATAAATCATTTTCCTACACTAATATTTAGGTGTTTATATCAGTGCCTGGCATCCACTTTCAGTCACTTTAAGGAGACTTCTGCTTTACTTTGAGCCTGTTATGATTTAGGAAACATTTCTGAATGGCTTTTTAACAAGACATGGTAGATCCATAAGAAGGCAAGAGTTAAGCTCGTAGACAAACATCCCAAAAAACTAGTAAATCTACTAATAAACAAAACATAACAAGAAGGGCATTGCTGAAACAATGCAAGTCTTCTACTAGAGAATGGTAAACCATTAAAATGCCAACATAAACATGGACAGACTGATTCACAAGTAGGGTCTTAAGTTCTTAACCCATTTACCCATAGTTTGTTTTAAGTTTTGAAGACAGATGAATACTTATAGCAGGTTGAAAGTAAAGTAGAATGTGCCTTAAGGCGCATTCTGCTTTACTTTCAGCCTGCTTTAAGCTACCATCTTCAAGGATATAGAATATATGTCTTATGGTGAATATTCATAATAATTTAAATTGGAACTATTTATATCAGTGGAGGAATCAAAATTGGAGGCGTAAAAAGGCATGTTTATTGGGTAATGGGTTAAAATGACTTTGATCTCAATTCAAGGACATAAAAAAATCTGAGCATACACCAAATAAAGTAGACCTTGGTAAACAGTTCATAAATGGAAGAGACAGAGCATTATTGAGAATTCTCCCCAGGGTCTGAACAGTTTGCTGGGATATTTGTCCTTGTAATTGGTTTTCAGACAAGCTAAATACAAGCTTTCACTGTAATGAATAGTAGAAACAACCAGCATTCAGGATATTGACTTGCTGGGCCATACTTCTTTTATTATATCAACATTTCTTTCTGATATACCATCGACTTGAGACCATTAACACACCGAATCCTAGCAACGAGTATATTCATCATTAACAAAACGATGTACATGTAAAGAGTACACATGTCCTATGTAAACAGTGTATACCCTGATCAGAGGGCTCCTGAAAGAGCCCTCTGATCAGGGTATACACTGTTTATCATTTTGCAATATATTGTTAAAATCAGCCCTGAATAGTCTACCATGGACTAAACTTAATTGGAAATTGGAATTGCCCATTATAGTTTCAGGGGTGAATGAGATAACCCCTTCAGGCTAAAAGCATATATAGATGACTTGGTGAGATGGTGAGAAATTGTCTGCCACTCTAAATGTTTGGCAGCAATAGGGGCAATATGTTATTCCTCAAATAATCTGCATCAATTTAATATAGTCAGGTTAGGTAGTCAACTACCAAATATATACAATGTTTGATGCTGGCTGGCAGCTGCTGAATGTGGTCCAATATTGCAGTTTCAATGAAAACGGCTGAGCACTAGAGCTTCAGATAAGGGGAGTATTTCAAAAAGTAAAACCTTTATTTCTGCTTTAAACCCTATGGTGTCACTACTCATTAGAATCGTCTCCAAGAGACGATTCTAATGAGTAGTAACACCATAGAATTTGGTGCTGTATATGTGAGAAAATGTTGGATTTGTTCAGATTATTCACTCTTATCTGGAGCCCTATGTAACATCAGGGTTTTCACTAAAATACTATTCTCAGTTAATGCTAAGTATTTTAATGCCACAATAACCAATTAAACATATAATCTAACCCCTTCCTCCTCAGAAGAGCCTTTACCCTTTACCCCATAAATATGCATTTAATGCACATGTATATCCTGGAGAAAAAGTTCTTATTTATAGTCATGAATATGTACCAAAAGAAATAGTTTCTATATCCTAGCAGATGGTGGCTTAAAGCAGACTGACAGTAAAGCACAATGTGCCTTAATGTACATTGTTCTTTACTTTCAACCTGCTTTAACTCTTTGAACCCTAGTCACGCATATATGCGTCATTTGAAAACAGTGTACCTGTTAGGAGTACACTTGTCCTATGCAACAGTGTATACCCTGATCAGAGGGCTCCTTAAGGAGCCCTCTGATCAGGGTCTACACTGTTTGTAATTTTGAAATATATTGTAAAAATCTACCCTTAAAAGTCAAAAATGGACTAGACTACATTGAAAACTAGAATTGTCCAT
Organism: Gari tellinella; assembly: GCA_922989275.2. Taxonomy (NCBI): domain Eukaryota; kingdom Metazoa; phylum Mollusca; class Bivalvia; order Cardiida; family Psammobiidae; genus Gari; species Gari tellinella. The sequence goes on along the minus strand of OV277859.1, from coordinate 11,569,426 downwards.
TTGAGGTTTCAGGGAGGAAAGGGTTAATTGGTTACCTGTCTTCAAAACTACAAACAGGATATCGGGTAAAGGGTTAAGACGCCCCTACCTACACTTCCTAATAAGTACCACAAATTAATATCCATTGATGGTGTTGAATACAGTTAGGTAACAGTCAGATGATAGCAAAGCAGAAAGCTCCTAAACTTGCTTTTTGCATTGCTTCCATCTTGTTTTCAGCAGTCAACTGCCTTAAACATAGCTGGGTTAAAATAATTTGTACTTTTGACAATGGAGAAGAGTAGTTTAATCATTATACATCTGTCAGATGCAGTAACATTGTAATTGGACAATCTGTAACAGATACACAACAATAGAGTACAAGGGCTGCCATGGCCCTATATCGCTCATCTGGTATACCATGTAAAACATGATCTATAGCTACCTAGATTACGACTGGACATGACCCACAATGGACCTTTAGAGTGTTAACAAGATTTTTCAATGAATTGACCAAGTTTCTGACCAGACTTAATCCACTTTTGATTTTGACCTAGATTTGATGTAGTCAATGATTCTGGCAATATCTCATTCAGATCTAATGAGATTTGCAGCTTCTAGAGGGTTAACAATGTTTTCTTTGATTTGACCTAGTGACCTAGATTTTGATCTAACATGACCAATATTCGAATTGACCTAGATATCAATAAGGCAAACATTCTGACCAAGTTGCATTAAAATCTAATGAGATTTATTGTCTCTAGAGTGTTAACAAGGTTTTCCTATGATTTGACCTAGGGACCTAGTTTTTGACCAGACATGACCCATATTCGAACTTGATCTAGATATCAATTAGGCAAATATTCTGACCACGATGCATTAAAATCAAATGAGATTTGTAGTCTCTAGAGTGTAAACAAGGTTTTTCTATGATTTGATCTAGTGACTTAGTTTTTGATGGGGCATGACCTATATTCAAAGTTGACCTAGATATCAATGAGGCAAACATTTTGACCAAGTTTCATTAAGATCCAATAAGATTTGTAGCCTCTAGAGTGTTAACAAGGTTTTTCTATGATTTGACCTAGTGACCTAGTTTTTATCTGACATGACCCACATTCAAACTCGACCTAGATTTCTTCAAGACAAACGTTGTCATCCAGTTTCATGAAGATCGGATGAAATTTGTAGCCGCTAGAGTGTTAACGAACCAATTGTGAATGGACGGACCGACAGACGCTCTAACATTTCATGTGACTTTCCCATTGTTTAAAAGGTGTGAAAAGACAGATAAAGAAGTCACATAAACCCAACATGGACTAAGGGAATGAACAGCTCTATTGTTTTCTTTTGTTCTGTGTTATGTCACCTAGTCCTATATACCCAAAATGTTAGTGCGGACAGACGACGGACAACGGACATCCAGCGATCCTAAAAGCTCACTTTGGCACTTCGTGCCAGGTGAGCTAAAAACCTGAACACCAACATCAATTAGAATCACAAATAAAAAACAACTTAAAGTAAAATAGAGTACTTAAAAAATAAATAAACATTATCTGAAATATTCTAATACAGGAACTTTAGATAACATTTTGATGTTGAACTAAAATTTCAAAATGGTCAATGCTTGAATATTAACAACTTTAAAACTCTTTTTTTTCTTCAAAATCACAGTATGATCACTGCCCAAGGTAACAAACTTTTGTTCAATTTATGCTTACTCCTTCCTCAGTCATATCAACTGCCAGACAGGTAGAATAAGTTTCCTCCCTTATAACCCTTTACCCGATAATTACACCTTATCCTTGAAATTATTCATACATGTACATTATGTAAAGCAGTCCCTATATGGAACATTCTGTTTCACTTTAAAACTGCTTTAAGTAGTAACCTGGTTTAAAAACTGGAAACAGGCTATGAGGTAACGGGTTAACAGGGCCAGGTAGAAGCCTCTTCTTGTTTGCTGGGTAGAAGCTTTAGAAGACATTTCTATCAGGATTAGGTAAAGGATGACAATACATTCTATGAAGGAAAGGGTTAAACATCATGTATTACACTAGAGTTTAGTAAACCCTTCACTCCATAGGTAAGCATTTTACGCCTAAAATATATTCCTCTACTGAACAAAGTAGTTCCATCTTATACAGTCATGTAATACTATATGTATCATATGAAATATTTCCAATGGCGGTAACTTAAAACAGGCTGAAAGAAAAGCACCTTAAGGCACATTCCACTTTACTTTCCACCTGCTTTAAGTGGTAAGCTGTCTTCAAAACTAGATACAGGCTATTGAGTAAGGGGGTTAAATTTAGATATATTCTTTGTTCTATTGATGATTATTGCCTCATATAACATGGTTTGGATTTCTGACCGCAAATTAACCATGAGGGCTGAATGTTCCATGCCCTTGTAGAATTACAGAACTCCCTCTCTACAACAACACCTAATGGGAGACAAAGATTGTGTGTGTTGTTCGGAGGGAGTCGTTATAGGGAGGAAATGAATACCCCTGGCATGCTGAGCATGACTTGGCTTACATTTGCAAACAGTTTGAACCCATATCAGACCCCGCATAACGCAGTGTCTGATCTGGACTCAAACTCTTTGCCACATATGTAACTTTGAGAAGACGATATTAGGGAACAACAGCAAGCATTGTTGTGAGGAGGGAATCATTGCTGGGAGGGTTGTAGTAGGGAGGGAGCACGGTATCTAATAATTGGGTGACATATGGAAGGGGTTAATTCCCCAAACTGATAGCCTATATATACTGTCAATTTTCACAATGTGATATATTGCAGAATATACCATGGTGCAATTGTTCTTGGTTTATGAAGACAATTTCTTGTGCCACATACAATGTACAGTACACTAGCTTGTATATGGTAAAATGATCATAATGAAGTAACATGCCTATGACTCATCATTCTCTTCTGTTCTTGAGTTACAAAAAGTGTTGTACATTTAGTTGTCTGAAGAAAGTGTGTACTGCCTGAAAATATCACATTCAATTGTGTAACTGAGATGAAAACTGTATGAACATATATCAAAACTATCCCCCATAGGAGTAATGTGAAATCAAAACATTTGCACCTGGTGCCTGTGTCACAAACTTCGTACTACAAATGTTGTCGTAAGTCAGATTATAAAAATCTCATTTTTTTTTTATTTATCCATCGAATCCTGTCTTGTGACATCTCTTTGGAATCGTCTTGAAAAGACGATTCCAAAGAGATGTCACAGGACAGGATTAAATAGAGAAATCAGAAGTTAAGTGTATTTTAAAGGTTGACTTACGACCGTTTTTGTCGTACGAAGTTTTTTATGAAATAGACCCCTGAAGTCTTCTCTGCACCTTCTCACAACTAATACTGATATGCCATTTGATTATTTCTTTTTAATACATTGATGCAATTTCTGACATATCCTGGAGTAATTTATCCAGGACAGGTAGATCAGTTGATGTATACAGAAAAAACTTGCTATAATGACCACAAAATTAAGTTAATTAATGTGTGTTTAAGGCAGGTGGATGCTTAAAGCAATGTGAAAGTATAACAGAAAGATCGCCTTGCTTTCAGCTGCCACCTGTCTTTCACAAATTAATTAGCCTTATCTTAGCAGTTGAAATAGACAGGTTTTACTGTGAATTGCCCAGTAATGATTTCTGTCTTTGCCTCTCAGAGTTCCTGATCTTATAGAGTATGTGTTTGATCTTTATGATTCAGTAGTCTACCCAGAGAATGTTTAGCTTGCTTGGTGTGATGTCTGCAGCTGTTTTCGTTGGTTGTCTGTAGTAGTCACGACGAAGATAGTTCTCAAAGTTCACCATACCTCTGGCGGACTGGAAAACAAGAAAGTAATTCATGATATTTCAAAACTTTTTTATTTTACAATTTATAACTACATTATCTTTAAATAGCGTTTTTTTTTTATATATACACATATATATCAGATTTACTATATGTGCAATAATAAATGGCATTTGTGTCATATTACCATGAGCTATTCCCATTTAAAAACACTTCAATATTAGACCAAACCAACCTTTTAAACCTTTTGTGACGATGGATGGTAAACATTTCAATTTTACCCACCATTTATGATTTTATGGATGGGCAATAAATGGTGAATGCATGTGTATATATACATAGCTTGTACATTTTCAGCCTAAGAAAGCAGGTTAATTTAGGTTTTCAAAGCAGGCGATTGCTTAAACAAGGTTGAGAGTAAAACATAAATACTCACTGTGGTTGGGAGCTGTCGATGTGCGCTTGTCGGTAACTGTCTATGTGAAATGGGTAAGCCCCCTTCATTGGTGGTGTGTCTGCAATGAACAGCAATTAACTTCATACAATTGAATCACAAATAAAAATCTACAACGGTCAAACTTGTGTTACCCATTACCCAATAAATACGCCTTTTTACGCCTTTGATTTATTTCACCACAGAAGAAAATAGTTTCAATTTATACTGTCACAAATAAAAATCATAAGATATACTTTCTATATTCTAGCAGATAATAGCTTAAAGCAGGTTGAAAGTAAAGCAGAATGCGCTTTGAGGCGCATTCTGCTTTTCCTTCAACCTGCTTTAAGTGGCCACATATCTTCCAAACTAGAAACAGCCTATGGGGTAATGGGTTAACCCTTTCCTCAGCATAAGCGCCATAGGATGCCTATATAAACATACTTCTCTCAGGAAATGCACAAAACTGAAAATCCATTGATTGTGTTGAGAAACAGGACCCATCAGCTTATAAAGATTTTGAGTTAAGTCTGACATTGTTCTCAAGCATTTGATTGGTCAGATTTGTGCTTTACCATTCTGCTTTACTTTCAGCCTGTTTTAAGCTACTTTCTGCTAAAAAGTAGAAAATATTTCTCATGATGCATATTCCTAACTTATAAATTTGAACTATTTACTTCAGTGGAGGAATAAATTGAAGTGCATTAAAGTATGTATCTATGGAGTAAAGGGTTAAAGCAGTTTGTGCTTCTTCAAAGGATGGCAACTGAACATTAGTTTTGATTGTATAAAGAATAAGGGTTTCTCACAAGCATACGTAAAATATCAACAAGAAATTCCGAGGAACAAGATGTGTCATTCCAACAAGAAAGCAAGTGGAAAACAATGTGACATATTACTTATTAATTAAACCATTAATTACCCCATAAATATGACTTTTTACGTCTTTCATTCATTCCTCCACTGAAGAAAAATGTTTCAATTTATACAATCATGAATATGTATGATAAGAAAGATTTCCTATATTCTAGTTGGTGGTACCTTAAATCAGGCTGAAAGTAAAGCGGAATGTGCCTTAAGGCACATTCTGCTTTACTTTCAACCTGCTTTAAGTGGTTATCTATATTTAATACTTAAAACAGGTTATGGGGTAATGGGTTAAACTGGAACTAAAACAAAATGTGTACATTGTCATCTGGTAGTGATGCTTCCTAGTAAGTTTTATAAAACTCCAATCAGCATTTCAAAAACATGGCTGTCGCAATACCTTAGTCTTGATTAATACAGCTGTCATGTCATTGGGTATTCACCCATTACCTCATAATGACCCTTTTTACACTTTTAATTCATTTCTCTACAGAAAAAAAAATAATGTCATGAATATGCAGCATAAGACACGTTTCTATAGAATGACGGGCATGAGCATATTAGATAATGCACAGCTACTATAATTCTATATTTCTTAAATATCTACCAGTAATTCGTGAACAATTACAAGAGGGCCATGACCCTCAATTCGCTCATCTGAGGACATTGTAGCTGACTGGGCAAGACAACATTTTGATATACATGTAGATAAAAAAAAGAAAAAAAACTAAAAAAGTCACTGAAGACCATGCTTATAGAAGGTTAAATGACTAAGATATTGTCAATGTGATCATTCTGATAAGATTCATCAAGCTTGGATTTCAATATGGCATCAAGTGTTTTCAAAAGCTTTTCATATGATCTGACCCAATGACCTACATTTTGACCCGACATTATTCATATGCCTACATTACCTAGATTTTGGATTGGTGATTATTGAGAGCAAGGTTCCTGAATTGGGGGCTTAAAATATGGCCCTTAAAGTGTTCAAAGGTCATTCCTTTGATTTGACCTACTGACCAACTTTTTAGTCCCACATAGTTCATATTCATACTTGACCTAGATTTTGTAATGGTGATTATTCACAGGTAGATATATGAAATCAAAGCCAAAAATGTGGGCCCTAGAGTACTATGGAGCTTTTCCTATGATTTGACCTACTGACCCACTTTTTTACCCTAAGTAATCCATATTACTACATTGCCTAGATTTTGTTAAGGTGATCATTTTGTTTTACAAAATTATAGCTTAAAATATGGCCCCTAGTGTGTTTAGAAGCTTTTTCTATGTTTTTTACCCCTACATAACCCATATTCACACATTGCCCAGATTTTGTCAAGATGGTCATTCTAAGTAAGTTTCAAGAAGATTGGGCTGGAAATATGGCCCCTGGATGGGCCAAAAGCTTTTCCTGCTTTTTAGGCTAATATGGTTTCTGAGGAGATGAGGTTTGAAATTGTAGACGGATGCCAGACACTAGACACCGGATGCTGGACGAAGAGCGGTCACAATAACTCATCCTTGAGCCTTTGGCTCAGCTGAGCTAAAAGGTAAAACAAAACTTTACTTAAGATTCATAAATAAATGTGTTTTGTTGGTTATATTTTCTTGTAGTTAAAACTATAAACTATTCTTACTATCAAATATTTAAACAAATATATTAAAGGATTATATAATATAAACGGTGAGTATTTGTGGTAGTATCGCTCAGCAAAAACAAACCCAAAACCTATACACAGATATAACAAACTATTACATACTGGTATCTGATATACCCCTGCTACAGCGGGTTTGAGCTGGGCTTCAGGTAATTTAACCCATTACCCCATAAATATGCCTTTTTATGTCTTTAATTAATTCCTCTATTGAAGAAAATAGTTCAAATTTATGCTGTCACAAATAAAAATCATAAGAAATATTTTCTATTTTCCAGCAGATGTTAGCTTAAAGCAGGCTGAAAGTAAAGCAGAATGTGCCTTAAGGAACATTCTGCTTTACTTTTAACCTGCTTTAAGTGGTCACCCATCTTCAATACTATAAACAGGTTATGGGGTAATGGGTTAAACTTGCACATGAGCCTAACCAGCAACATACTAGTTCAAAGTATGCCAGTGGCCTAAAAATTGATCTAGAGTAGCAGTGATTGAAATTTATTTTAAATTTATTAATAGTAACCCCCTCATAATTCAAACAAGCTAAAGTTTAAATTAAACAAACTGAAAGTAAGGCAGAAAGCTTCTGAAGGAGATCTGCTTTATTTTCAGATTGCTTTAAGCAACCAGATCTGTCTTAAAAATTTGAAATATTCTATTGGGTGAAAGGGTAAATGAAATAGGCATGCCTCATCGGATAACTCAAAAGTTTAAACATTTAGTATGTACAGTCTATGGCGTCTATCTGGCCTTGACATTATAGCAAAAATGCTCATTATATGGTTGTTAATGGTCATTCCAACATACCAACAAGCCAAAGCCTATATCTAGTGGTATTAAAAACAAATACAGTCAAACTTCGATATCTCGAACTTGTTTAACTCGAACTATCCGATAGTTCGACATATGAACTGCATTTTTTCATGCTTGGTTAAGTCGAACCTACTCATATTTCAAAGATAAAACGTGGCTTAGCCACATTTTAACGTTGAAATACGGGTATGTACGACAAAACCAAATTCGAGATATCGAAGTTTGACTGTACACAAATGTTTGATTTAAACACATATTATTATTTTGTGTTTATAGCTAAAAGCATGCGTTGTAAATAATGTGGTATGGCTAGCATGTTATGTGACTGCCTACATAGATGTATGCTATAGCTATAATGATGAAATGATATCATGTCAATGAAATCTCTCAAATTGTCTAAGCAATTCGAAGTTCTGAATGATTAGTATATGTTTTCTACCCTGTAAAAAGTGTAAGATATGAGATTAATTCATTGTTGAATTGTACAGGCTTATTTTTTCCTTCTCCCATGGAAAGGAAATGGTACCAATCGAAAAGCTTAAAAACATTGTTGGCTGGTGAATTCATAAACAAAATCTTTATATTACAAGGGTATCAAAACACAATGGGTAGATTACCAAGTGATGTTGGCAGAAGTTGTAAAACCCTTACATCTTTTACAAACAATTGAAACCCAGATCAGAGGGCTCCTGAAGAAGACCTCTAATCAATGTCTGCACTATTTGTTAACTCATTACCCCATAGGCTATTTCTAGTTTTGAAGACAGGTGACCACTAAAAGCAGGCTGAAAGAAAAGCAGAATGCGCATTCTGCTTTACTTTCAGCCTGATTTCACCGTTGCTAGAAAACAGAATAAATTCTTATAGAACATAAATCAAGACTGTATAGAGTGGAATTATTTTCTGTAGTGGAGGAATAAATTAAAGGCGTAAAAAGGTGTATTTATGGGGTAGTGGGTTAAACTATACTATAACTATTTCAGGACAAATCTATCGAGAGCTAATGTAAACTGATGATTTATCAGAAAATGGAAGTGTTCAACTGAAAAAATAGGCAGCTTAACTCTTTGGACGTTAAATTTTATTGTTGTCTTCAACAACTAGTAAAAACAAATCTAAATCCTACTTTCAAAATTGGGTCAGAGTGGCAAACAGTTTGGTATTTTGGAGCCTCATGATTAGATGCTGCATTATGCAGCATCTCATCTGGATCCAAACAGTTTGAACACCTAATCAGGGTTTCGCTTCTTGCATGCAAAGAGATAAGATTCAGGCCAACTGCTTGAAAGCTATATATTTACTATTCGCTAATTACTACAGTTTTGGGGTGAACAAGGACTTTCTCATTGTAAGGTCTCAAATAAATTTTGCTCATAATAATTAGAGATAATCAAGTGACATAGTCATTGCCAAGATGATGAAGTTCTAGACAGAAAAATTTGTTAGAATTTCATCTCCTAGCTAGGTTACTAGGCTAGGTATATGAAAACAAGAGGGCCTGAAGGCCCTGATATCGCTCACCTCTTGTACTGAAGCCTGATAGCTTTACCTTTCTGTTTCTCTCCTTTTAATCTAAATCCATTCAAATTTGTAGTATAGCATGTAAACAGTTTTGGAATACAACCTCATAATTCTAGTATAGTCGAGTACATCAAGGGCAGATTTATCTAGAACCTAAACTAAACTGAAATGAAGCCTTTTCTAGCATTTCAAAGTATATCAAGGGCCACAACAATAAGATTTCAACAAAAATTAATTGCACTCCTTTGAGAACTTATAGCTGTATACTTTGTGTGCAAGTATAATCAAAATTCAATGAAAACTGTAGTTGCAATAGTGTAAACCCTGTTAGATATGGCATTTTCAGCTATTTAAGGGCAGATAACTTTTGACCTATTAGTTTGATTTCAACCATAATCACACTTATTGCAACTCTTATGGTAATATACAATCTGAGCAAGTTTGAAAAAGACTGGATAAAAATTGTGGCGTCTAGAGTAGAAACACTGTTAAATATGGCATTTTCAGCAATTCAAAGGTAGATAACTCTTGACCTATGCGTCTGATTACAACTATAATCAAACTCATTTGAACTCTTGAGGTCATATACAGTATGAGCAAGTTTGAGAAAGATTGTGTAAAAACTGTGGCCTCTAGAGTGTAAACACCCTTAAATAAGGCATTTTCAGCAATTCAAAGGTAGATAACTCTCGACCTATGCGTCTGATTTCAATCATAATCAATCTCATCTGAACTCCTATAGTCATATTGAATCTGAGCATGTTTGACATAGATTGGATAAAAATTGTGGCCTCTAGAGGGTAAACACTGTTAAATATGGCATTTTCAGCAGTTCAAAGGTAGATAACTCTTGAACTTTTAGTCTGATTTCAATCATAATCAAACTCATTCGAACTCTTATGGTAATATACAATCTGAGCAAGTTACAGAAAATTTGGATTAAAATTGTGACCTCTAGAGAATTAACACTAAAATTGTTGTTAACGGACGACGAACGACGGACGCCGGACATTCAAGGATTGCAAAAGCTCACCCTGAGCTAGCTCAGGTGAGCTAATGAAACAAAACTTTTCATATACATGTAGTTTTACAAAGATTTTGCTAAGTTGGCCAGATTGCTAATTGCACTTCAAAAGGCAGTTAAAAAGCTGTTTGTTTCCACTATTATTGTCCAAAGTTGGATTTGGTAGGTCTAAACAAATAAATACAGGCTTAGGAAGGAGAAATAGGGTTGGTTTGAGGAGTGGAAACAAATAATTTTTTTACACCTGAGTATATAGGTTCTTTAACTCAGAGCAATAGGTTTTTTCCTTTACCTTGGAATTTTCGGAGATGTCACATCCCCTTCATCGACAAGACTGCACTGGCTTGGATCACATGACCGGTGAGTGGTCATGTGATACGAGGGGACCGTCGTACACCCGCGGTAGCTCCAGTCCCTTGTCCCCTCGTATCACGTGACCACTCACCGGTCATGTGATCCAAGCCAGTGCAGTCTTGCCGATGAAGGGGAGGTGACATCTCCGAAAATTCCAAGGTAAAGGAAAAAACCTATTGCTCTGAGTAAAAAAACCTATCTACTCATGCCTGATCCAGAGCAGAGAAACCTCTTTGGAAATTGTTTACACCTGACTATCATTTTCTCCTTGAGGATAATGGCTGAAATGTAGTTATTCTGTATCTTCTGGCAAAGTTTGTCATGAAATAAACAAAATTTATTTGAGTCCTAGCCTATAGCTATGAGACAATACTGGCTGTATGACTGATGGTGGACCACTGATGACATATAATTACCCATAATTCTGGCCCCTGGCTAGTAGACCTAGAATGACAATCAACTTTCTGTCATAATTATTCCTGTTTAGCCTTCTATAGTGCTGATGATGAGCCCAGAAATATTCCTTCCTTTTCAAACAGTGTATACCCAGATCAAAGGGCCCCTCTAATCAGCCTCTGCACTCTTTGCCATATATTTAAAACTTTTGGGACAACCCCATGGAGAGTCTACAAACTGGTCATTATCTAGAAAGTGGAGGGTTACTTTGGAAATTCAGCATGATAATGGTTAGCCCTATCACTGTAAGACAGAAGGTGCTGGATATATCTTTGTCAATACTCCTATAAGAGCTTTATAGGCTGCCTCAACCTTGTCCTGATAAATGCTCTCAAATGAGGATTCACTGATGCTGTAAAAACATAAGACAGCTAAAAGTAACAGTTGCTTTCATCTTCCTTTAAACAGTCACTAGTTAGTCTATGTTTTACTTTTATAATGCCTCTGTGATGACTAGTCAGGGGGCAAACTGTTTTACCCGTGTTCATCCATCATCCTGTTTGTTTGTCTGTCCGTCCAATATATTTACAGAATGTTTCACATGGGCCTCAGATGTGAATATCCATATAGCATCTTGATACGCTTCAAATTTTACAGAATTACCTCCATTTGAACTTTGTTAATTTTTGCATATACAGTAGAATATCTCTATTACAACCACTAAATTATGCTAAATATCATGTATATATGACAGGTGACTGCTTAAAGCTGCGCATAATCCTCGAAAGAGGATGTCGCAGTATACAAAGAAAGTAACAGTGAAATAGAAAGCTCCTTTAGGAGCTTTCTGTTTTACTGTCACCTTGCTTTAAACTGTCAGCTGTCTTTATACAATCAATTAGCCTATGATTTAGCGGTCGTAATAGAGAGGTTCTACTGTATACAATGGACATCAATTTGTATCTTACAGACACGGTCACTTCTGTAGTTCTAACCAATATACTTTCCTTGAGCAAAAGGTATGGCTGTCAAGGGGCAACTCCACCAAAGACAGTTGAAATATTGCAACTGACTAACTCACTCAAACTACAAGTATTTATTCTCAACACCTCCTACAAGGGCCACATTAGCAATGAAGAGGTCTGCAGTAACTTGGTTCTCACTACAGTAAAGAAAAGGAACTCAGAGGGCAGTTGAAGACAGGACTGAACGGAGAGAGATTGTCATGAAGTCAACTGAGATGCCCCTATGACCAACCAAGTTACAAGGCAAGTGAAGTGACGTATTTAGGCAATAAAGCATCCTACCAAGTAAGATAACAATTGGGCAAACATTCCTTGAGATTGGCACAAACAAACCAAAGATATGGAAACTGGATGGACGGACAATTGTATACCATAATATCTCCCATGTTCAAAACAACCCTAAATTATCATAAACTCACCATTTTTATATATAAACAGGAATTTGTCCATTTAAGAAATAGCATCAAATGGTTAATTCTGTATACATAAACATGTAAAAAATCAACAAAAAACCCCACATTATACTAACAAAATTGAACAGTTGAATCAATACTACATAGACAATAGCAATCACTTATAGATGACAGTTAATTTTGTTGTATCTTAACTCTTTGCATGCTGGGTAATTTTTTCGTCTGCAACGATTGTCGTCTGCTTCTGTTCTAAAATTAAAATTTTCAAAATTTCTTTTAAATTCAGGGTCAGAATGGCAAACAGTTTGGATCCTGATGAGACGCCGCATTATGCGGCGTCTCATCTGGATCCAATCTGTTTGCAGTGATAATCACTATTGCAGGTACATGTATATCTGCCGCTAGCGTGCAAAGAGTTAACTTAATGGTCATAACTATTTCCCCATGTCATACTTAAGGACTCTATGCCTTCATGAATAAATGTACCAATAATCATAAATGTAACTTTCACTAAAGTAATGAACAAAACAAGTGCTCTGCAAACAGTAGGGTGGTGGGCTGGGGGACCAATCTGTTATTACTGTAAACATAATAAGAAGCTTTTCTCTACTCCTTCAAAGGAGAAACTTGGGACAAACTTACTGTCTGATTTTGACAAGGTAAGTGCAGCTTAAAGCAGGATAAAAATAAACCAAAACCTTTAGACAAGAGCATTCTACTTTACCTTGTTTTATGCAGAAAACACAGTTATTACATACAGTCAAACTTCGATATCTCGAACTCGTTTAACTCAAACTATCCAATAGTTAGACATATGAACTGCATTATTTTATGCTTGGTTAAGTCGAACATACCCATATTTTAAATTAAAACGTGGCTTAGCCACGTTTTAACTTTGAAATACAGGTATGCTCGACAAAACCGACTTTGAGATATCGAAATTTGACTGTACCTTCAGCCATGTAGCCCCTAATTTATTGCTATATCCCAAAACTCAAAGAGTGTTAGAACAAGACTGCGCGTTCAATAAACGCTTATGCCCCCGGTGGCATCCTTGACAATATATTCTGAATCTTTTCTAAGTCCAAATTAGGTCAAGATGAAGGTCAAACTGAGCTTGGGTATTACTGGTGGGTTGGTAATGGTCCACGGCAATAACTGTATGAGTATAGAAGCATTGTAGTAAGTAGTGTTGATGCTAGACGAAACGGTAAAATCTAGTTAACCAAGAAATAGCCCATTCAAAATATTGTAAGTCCAAATTAGGTCAAGGTCAAAATCAAGGTTGGGTATTATTGGTGGCTAGGGAATGGTCAAAGGCAACAACTGTATAAGTATCTAAGCATTTGAATAAGTGGTGTTGATGCTAGACGAAACGGTAAAATCTACTTAACCTGGTTACGGACGGACGGACAGGACGATTACTATATGCTCCCGCATCTGTTGATGCCGGGGGCATAAAAAGTATATGAAGTATATACTAATGCATGTGTAAGCCTCGGTTGTCATAAATGTATTTGTTTCAGGTTATTAACTTAACCCATTTACGCCCAGCAGATTCTTCCATGTTTATACAGTGTAGCTCCATTATATCGCGGAAGTTGGGGTCCACGAAATGAAATCCGCGATGTGGTCGGATCGCGATATAGCCGAATTCTGAGCTGAACTATATTCTGCTGTATATTCCATTGCCAAACGCTATTATATCAATGTCATGCAATAAACACGGTTTCTTGGTTGATTACCTTGTTATTTCTTGTCAAAACAAGTCTTTATATGCACTGTCATATCTAGCATCAGCGTTTTCATGTGTATTATACCAAATGCCTAGTTTCGTTTTTGACAACGGCCGCCATTTTGAATAAAATGTGCGTGTGTATCAGTTAATCGTGGAACTCACACTTAATGTCTATATCGCGATTAGAACGCGGATAAAATGAGATTTTCTCGATTGACTTGTCAAAAAACGTAGCGCGGTATATGAAATTGAAAGAACAATGAAACCAATTATCAGTTCACAGGTTAAATATAATTTATTTCTTGGCCGACATTGTTCGAGTACGTTGTTATCTGGTACGAATCGCAGTTATGATTGTAAGCGTCTGATTGATGTATCAAAATATGAATGACTGTGATTTTAATGTCTGTGGTTATCTTTCCACTGCTATTAATACGGATTAGTCGACTTTGATAGTTATAACTCAATCAGGTTAGTTTGCTAATTATTGCTAAATAATGAGGGAAACCGCGCATGCGCGAGTTCACTCAGTAGGCCTATTGTTTGTTTGTTAGTGCACCTGTCAATCAACGCAGCGGGATGACACACGCGCAGTCCACAGATGGTGATAATTGACACCGATTACGCAATTATAACGACCTGTTAAAGGAAGATATAATTATTAAAGAAACAAAAATGATCGCTACTCGGCTTTTATTGACTTTTAGTATACATATTGGAAAAAATGGGGTCCAAGCCGTGACCGCGATATATTGGCTTTCGCGAAATAGCGGACCGCGAAGTAATGGAGCTACACTGTATATTGGATTAGTCCATTTTTTATCAAAGGGATACCTGGTCAAAATTTTTATTTTCATTTTGTTTTATATTGAAATTCGTATCAGCAAACAGTGTAGACTCTGATCAGACGCCGCATAATGCGCCGTCTGATCAGAGTCTACACTGTTTGCCTATGTCCCATATATGGGATCATGGGCACAAATGGGTTATGGTTACAATGTTATACATGTTGGTCAAATGATTTAAATCCTGGTCAGGCACTAAGGTACTTGAGGTCTTATCTGGTTCCAAAATGTTTGACAATATCATTAAAATAAATCATTAACCTTTTCATAACATGTTGATTTTCTAACCCCATAAATACGTCTTTTTAGGCATTTAATCTAATTCTCAACTGAACAAAAAAGATCCCTTTTATACAGTCATGAATATATTTAACCACAAGAAAAACATTCTATGATTATCCTAGTAGATGATAGCTTAAAGCAGGCTGAAAATAAAGCAGAATGTGTTGTAAAGCGTGCTCATTCTACTTTACTTTCAACTTGCCTTAAGTGGTCACCTGTCAACTAAGAAACAGGTAATCAGAGCTCCAGATAAGGGGAGTATTTCAAAAACTAAAATCTTTTTTCTGCATTAAACCCTATGGTGTCCCTACTTATTAGAATTGTCTCTTCCAGACGATTCTAATGAGTAGTAACACCATAGGATTTGGTGTAGAAATAAGTGAGAAAACATTGGATTTGTTCAGTTTACGAGCTCCCTCTTATCTGGAGCTCTGGGTAATGGGATCATGGGTTAAACAAGAAACAGCAACAATTTTACTGTGGTGAAGCATTAAGTCTAATATCTAATATCCTTAACGATATGGAGCCAACACAGTGGTCATGTTTTAACCCTAATATGCCTTACACTTTGACCTTGAGTCAGCAGAATTATTTCTGCATATTACATGTATCTTTAACTCATTACCCCATAAATACGCCTTTTGACACTTTTAATATATTCCTCCACTGAAGAAAATAGGGCCAATTTTATTAAGTTATGAATTTTTATTATAAGAAATATTTTATATTTTCTAGCAGATGGTAGCTTAAAGCAGGCTGAAAGTAAAGCAGAATGCGCCTTTAGGCGCATTCTGCTTTACTTTCACCTGGCTTTAAGTGGTCACCTGTCTTCAAAACTAGGAACAGGCAAAAAGGTAATGGGTTAACAATGAAAAATTGATTTAACCTACTCTCACTGATATTTATAAAACTGCACCAACTATGAACATCTAATATCTAAACTCATCTAAAATCTTATTGGCTAATAAAGTAAAGAAAATTCACCAAGAAAAAATGCAGACTCATGTAAGACAATTCCTATATGAAAATAGTGCAGATCTCGATCAGACAGCTCCTTCAGGAGCTCTCTGATATGGTTCTACACTGTTTTCGAAAAGTGTCAACAGTATGCCGTTAGCATAAAATAGGTTTATATTTAATGTAAATCATAGAAGTACTCAAGTAGTTACATTGATATAGAGCAGATATGATTTGTGATTGACTAAATGGTCACTAACAAATGAATGGATGATGGTTATTTCTGGGTAATATATTTCATTCAAATTTCAAAATCTGGTATTTGTATATTGTGTGAATATATAAAGTTATCAAATATATTGATATAATGATACTACTGGTATGTGAATGAATTAATTTAAAAAAAAAAAAACAGCATAAAAAAGCAAGTCATGCAATATCGCAAGTATCTTCAAATTTGAAGAGACAAAAATATGTATTGCAAATGTCAGCCTGCCTTTCTCAAATCAACAGGGCTGCCATTTCTCCGGATTTTTCCTAAATCTTTTTTTCTCCAGTACATGGTGGCTTAAAGCAAGCTGAAAGTAAAGCAGAATGCGCCTTTCTTACAGCCTGCTTTAAGTAGTTGAATGTCAACAACACAAGAAACAGGCTATGGGGTAAAGGTACAATTCGTTTGGAAATCTTAGGATTTTTCATGTCAACTTATGGCAGCCCTGAATCGAGGTCACAATAGCTCAAGCTTGCCTAAGTCAAACCAGTATCCATACATATCTACAGCCAGTTTAATTTAGCACAGATGCAATTAAAAATAAAGTTTGACTACAGCAAGTTCCAGCCAAAGAGACTTAACGATGGTAGCAAAGGAATAAAATATGTTTCAGAAATTCAAGAAAATCTATGGATGAGAATGTGAGGCAGCAATTTAAAGCTTCAAAAAAGCTCTGGTAACCAGTTAGCCAGGGCTGCCATAAGTTGATCTTGAAAAATCCTAAGATTTCCAAATTTTCTATTTTTCAAGCGTGATTACCTAAAGCAGGTTGAAAGTAAAACAGAATGCGCCTACATGCGCATTCTGCTTTACTTTCAACCTGCTTTACGCTACCATTTGCTAGGATAAAAATACGACAATTTTGAAAAATTCAAGAGAAATGGCAGCCCTGGTTAATTAGCAGTGATGATACTCTCCAACAGCTGATAAGCCAGATTATTTTGCAAGAGCCGCTGTGCCATTAAGAAAAATTAGGAGGGACCCAAAAGTCAAATTAGATACTCTAGTGTCCAAAGAAAGCAATTAATACTACATAATACAATACCATTCCAAGCTTTACAAAGGCACAACTAATTGTTCTTACACTATTATTTAAAAGGTACATGTACAATAACAAGTATTAAAACTATAATTCTGTGAAAGCTTGTTTCTTTGTTATATCCTATGAATTAAAGACTACTGTCTCGTCTTAATTTGCTTAAGCAGACAAGAAACAAACTAAAAAGTAAATCCAAAGCATTTAATTGAAAATCTAACTCAATGTTCTTTTTATGATTTATTAAATTAACTCTTTGCATGCTAGCGGCGGATTTATCCACCACAGTGATTGCCTTTGCAAACAGTTTGGATCCAGATGAGACGCCGCGTAATGCGGCGTCTCATCAGGATCCAGACTGTTTGCCATTCTGACCCTGAATTTAAAAGAAAGATTCTAATTTTAGAACAAAAGCAGACGACAATTGTTGTAGACGAAAAAATTACCCAGCATGCAAAGAGTTAAAATCAAGCCTCTATTAAGGTCAACTATTGAAAAGAAGCAACATTTTTAGTCTGTTGGACAGGTGTCTATAGGAGCTTTCTGCTTCACTTTCTGTATTAGAGTAAACAGTCTCCAACCCATTACCCAATAAATACGCCTTTTTATGCCTGCAATTTATTTCTGCACTGAAGCAAATAATTCAACTTTAAACAGTCATAAATACCATGAGAAATATTTTCTGTATCCTAGAAAAGCAGGTTGAAAGTGCCTTACAGGGGATTCTGCTTTACTTTCAACCTGTTTTAAGTGGTCACCTGTCTTCAAAACTAGAAACAGACTACATGTAATGGGTTAAAGTCAACATACTTCTCCATTCAGTGTTTGCTAAACACTAGTTTGACAGTAATGCAAAAATATACCGTGGTTCAAATTTATACATTACAGAAAATAACACATCAGAGTAATTTTATTTTCATTATTCTACATCATGAAATTTGTCTCCTTTTAATGCTATGTTTCAATAGTATGCTTCAGTATGATTATTTTCTAGTTATTAATGCTACATTGTGAAATATTTATCTTTTATGCTTCAATATAAAACAGTTCTCTTTATTATGCTTCATTGTGCATGCTAATGAACGTTGCTACATTATCAAATACCTATCTTTTAAAGTTATGCTGCATTAGGATATCTTTCTCAGTATTTTGTTGGATTCTGAAATCTTCTCTGTAATTTTGCTAGTTTATCTCAGTGCATGCTGGGAAATATTTCCATCTGCAACAATTCTCATCTGCTATTGTTCTAACATTAGAATTTTCAAAATTCCTTTTCAAAACAGGGTCAGAATCAGCCGGCTCCAGATTAGGGTGGTATTTAAATAATTTCAATTTCTGCTTTAAACCCTATGGTGTTACTACTCATTAGAATCGTCTCGAAGAGACGATTCTAATGAGTAGTAACACTATAGGATTTGGTGCTGAAATAAGTGAGAAAATGTTGGACTTGTTCAGTTTCCTCCCTTTTATCTGGATCCCTGTCAGAGTATCAGACAGTTTGGATTCTGATGAGATGCTGCAGCAGCATTACACGGTGTCTCATCAGGATACAAGCTGTTTGCAAAGGTACCATGTTACCACTAGCTTGCAAAGAGTTCTGCAATCTAATTTGACAATTGGTTCCACTCCTGTACAAATGACAAACCCACATAAAAAATGTCTGAGGTAGAATGGAATGAAGCGTTACCTTGGGGACAGGGTCAGGGCACTGCCAGATACACCCACACCGGTAATTAAACTAAAATCCACTGTGCAGACAAGGGAATATATATAAACAGTGCTTTTAACAAACCACAAATCAAAAATATAATTATGTAACATAGAATAATCTCATCCACTTGTTTTTACAGTACTTTATACATTCGCATGTGAAAAAAGAAAATCTATATGAGCTGTGCAATGAAATAACTTATTCAGAGCTCCAGATAAGAGGGCGTTAACTGAACAAATCCATCATTTTCTCACTCATTTCAGTACCAAATCCTATGGTGTTACTACTCATTAAAATTGTCTCAAAGAGACAATTCTAATGAGTAGTGACACCATAGGGTTTAATGCAGAAATAAGGATTTTAGTTTTTGAAATACTCCCCTTATCTGGAGCTCTGCTTATTGCATTGCTGAACAGTGTAGATCTGGATCTGCTGTCATCTCAGGTTCTGTGTCTGGTGAAAGTCTATAACTGGCAACAGGATTAGGTAACAAATAGCTGTAGATACTGGTGGGTGTAAAACAGTGTAGACCCTGACTATAGATGCCACATCTCTGATACAGCAACTGGTCTTGGTCTGCACTGTTTGCAATGAAATAAAACTGTTTTTCTCAAGGCACAGCCCATATTTATTACATTATCTGTATGTACAATGGAAGTACAGTAAAAAAAAAAACTCACTTAAGATACAATCAAGTTAAATTCCATTGTCAGTCTCAAGACTGGTGCTATCTAAATGAAAGACCCATTACTAAAAGAGCATGCTGCATTACTGTACTGTTATCCAACATTTAACCCTTTCAACCCTAAAATTATATTGTGGGTATTTAAAGTCCTTTTGGACTCTTGTAGTACAGGTAGTTGGAACCAGTCTACTATTGCATTTATGGTATGACAATTAAAAACAATCAAATTATCAAACAGTGCAGACCCTGATCAGAGGGCTCCTATAGGAGCCCTCTGATCAGGGTCTACACTGTTTGCATATGTAATCAGTAACCTCTACAGAGGGCTGTAGGGTTGAAAGGGTTAACTCATTCCACCCTGGAACATCAAATGGACCATACCAATTTCCATTTAAATCAAGTCCATTTTTTTTACTATTAAGGGTTGTTTTAACAATATATTTTGAAACAAACAGTGCCGACTCTGATTGGGGTTGGTGTCTACATTATCTGATAGGACAAGTGCACTCTCCTGAAGTACACTGTTTGTAAAGAAAGAGTATACATATCACTAGGAGTCAATTCTTTCAACACCATGGAGCTGTTTAAAAATACCCATTACCTTTGCAAACAGTGTAGAATCACATAAAAGTGCTCCTATTGGAGCCCTCTGATCAGAGTCTGCACTGATTTCTAATTTAGAGCAGTATTGATTAAATTACCCAGAATTCCAAGTACATTGTAGACTGTTTCATGTATTTGTAACTAAAAAGATCCAGATATAACCTAATAACCCACAAAAGTTTATAACTTAATGTTGAAAGAGTTAAAGGGTTGCATAGTCATCTGTCAGTAAACTAGGAAGACAAACAAGAGAGTTTGCTCTGTATAGCTTGCATTAACCCATTTCATGCGGGATACACTTTTAGGTGTACCTCTAGGCAAACAGTTTTAATCTCAGATCAGGCCCCACATTGTGGGGCCTGATCTGAGATCAAAACTGTTTGCAGCTAAGTAATTTTTTATCCGAAACTGCTAAAATATTTTGCAAATATTTGAGTTATACCCGCTGTGGACTACATTTCAAAATGGCTGCCAAATATTACCCAGCATGCAATGGGTTAATTCCCAGTGCTTCAATCTTTATCAGAATTTCTCTGTAGGTAATATGGAAAATTCCAATCATGGCTAAAAATCAAATAAAAATACAACTTGCTGTTTGCAAATAATGTAGAAAATATGATTAAACCAAATAGCTAAGAGCAGAAAATATCATTTATCTTTTTATCAACACAAATGAAACAAGCATTGACAAATAATAATTAGTATACATACTTCAACTTTTACCATGGAACCCAGGTTGAACAGTAGCAAGTTATTATAAACAATCAACATAATCATAAAACCTAAACCTTTGCATTTACATAACCTCCCCAGCACCTCCAAAACATATACAACTACATCTTTCTCTTTTTACCTTTAAAATGCTAAATTGTCCGATGGACTCTTACATTTCCTAATAAATTACTATTTTACATTGACTGTTGAGGGGGTTGGTCCTAAATTATTTAAAAGCATAAAAAACAGTACTGATCAGAGGACTCCTTTAGGAGCATACCGGTCTGGGTCTATACTGTTTGCACTGGATGTATTAACTCTATCCAGGCAATGTAAGGATTACCCTTACTGTTCAGAAAACAAGTATGTATAATTTCATTTGCCAGTAGTGTAGAGCCAGATCAGAAGGCTCCTTATCTGATCAGGGTCTGCACCGTTTGACATAAATTTAAACATTTTTAGGATTATTATAGAAAACCCCTCAGCTTAATGCAAAATGGTCAATATTTAGAAAAGTATAGAAAAGTCAGTTTGGAAAGTGTGCATTGTAAGGATTTACTCACAGGCACTCTCATGATAATGTAGACACCAACCCCAATCAGAGGGCTCCTATAGGAGCCCTCTGATCAGGGTCTACACCGTTTGCATATGTAATCAGTAACCTCTACAGAGGGCTGTAGGGTTGAAAGGGTTAACTCATTCCACCCTGGAACATCAAATGGACCATACCAATTTCCATTTAAATCAAGTCCATTTTTTTTACTATTAAGGGTTGTTTTAACAATATATTTTAAAACAACAAACAGTGCCGAATCTGATCAGGGGACTCCTTTAGGAGCCCTCTGATTGGGGTTGGTGTCTACATTGTCTGCACAGGACAATGCACTCTCTTGAAGTACACTGTTTGTAAAGAATGAGTATACATATCACTAGGAGTCAACTCTTTTAACACAATACAACTGTTTAAAAATACTCATTACCTTTGCAAACAGTGTAGACCCAGATGAAAGGGCTCCTATAGGAGTCCTCTGATCAGAGTCTGCACTGTTTTCTAATTTAGAGCAGTATTGATTAAACTACCCAGAATTCCAAGTAGACTGGTTCATGTATTTGTAACTAAAAAGATCCACATATAACCTAATAACCCACAAGAGTTTATAACTTAATGTTGAAAGAGTTAAAGGGTTGCATAGTCATCTGTCTGTAAACTGGGAAGACAAACAAGAGAGTTTGCTCTGTATAGCTTGCATCAATTCCCAGTGCTTAAATCTTTATCAGAATTTCTCTGTAGGTAATATGGAAAATTCCTATCATGGCTAAAAATCAAATAAAAAAACTTGCCGATTGCAAATAAAGTAGAAATATGATCAAATCAAATAGCTAAGAGCAGAGAATATCATTCATCTTTTTATCAACACAAATGAAACAAGCATTGGCAATTGATAATTAGTATACGGGTACATAGTTCAACTTTTACCATGGAACCCAAGTTGAACAGTAGCAAGTTATTATAATAAACAATCAACATAATCATAAAACCTAAACCTTTGCATTTACATAACCTCCCCAGCACCTCCAAAACATATACAACTACAACTTTCTCTGCATACCTTTTAAATGCTAAATTGTCCGATGGACTCTTACATTTCCGAATAAATTACTATTTTACATTGACTGTTGAGGGGGTTGGTCCTAAATTATTTAAAAGCATAAAAAACAGTACTGATCAGAGGACTCCTTTAGGAGCATACCGGTCTGGGTCTATACTGTTTGCACTGGATGTATTAACTCTATCCAGGCAATGTAAGGATTACCCTTACTGTTCAGAAAACAAGTATGTATAATTTCATTTGCCAGTAGTGTAAAGCCAGATCAGAAGGCTCCTTATCTGATCAGGGTCTGCACCGTTTGACATAAATTTAAACATTTTTAGGATTATTATAGAAAACCCCTCAGCTTAACTCTTTGAACCCTAGTCCCGCATATAGGCGTGCTTTTCAAACAGTGTACATGTGAATAGTACACTTGTCCTATGCAAACAGAGAAGACCCTGATCAGAGGGCTCCGAAAGGAGCCCTCTGATCAGGATCTTCACTGTTTGTCACAATGCCAAACATTGACAAAAACAACCCTTAAAAGTCAGAAATGGACTAGACTAAAATGGAAACTGGAATTTTCCATTTAAAGTTTCAGGGAGGAAAGAGTTAATGCAAAATGGTCAATATTTAGAAAAGTATAGAAAAGTCAGTTTGGAAAGTGTGCATTGTAAGGATTTACTCACAGGCACTCTCATGCTCATAATGCACTCTATACAAGAAAGAGCATCTTTTAGGAAGGGAAAAGTTAAGCAGCAAAATGTCTTAAGCACTGAAAACACGCCTTCCTTTAACCGGTCATGGTAGTCTGGTCAATTCCCATTAAATCTCCATGGCAACTAAATTAGTTTCAGGACCTTTACTCTAAGCCAAAAATATACTTTGACATATTACCTTAGACTTAACCCTTTTAAGTGTATCAACTGAATTGTCTTGACCATTTTAAACAGTATATATCCTGATCACACCAAGTAACCTAGTGTCTGATCAGCAGACTAACTGTTTGTTACTCAAATTTTGTAATATACAAACAGAGATGAAAAAGCTCACTTTAGAATTACAGACATTGCCATTTTGAGCAGATGACGTATTTGTTTATTGCTTAAAGTGTTAATAGCCACCTTGTGTGGATATACTGGTATTTAAGTGATCATACTTCACAGAATTGCTGTCTGCCTACACTAAGTCAAGACATTTCCTCGCCGTAAGTATGGGACAGTAGAAAGTGATTGTTCACCAAATTATCACTCCTTTCTACAGCAAGACAGTTATAAGTCTATTTCCTCCAGACATCGGAGAGAGACGGTTATTACACAACCATTATCTTTGTCCACAGACAGTTAATAAATGATTGTAGCTCTAAACAGCTACAGTAATAAAGCTTAACCCCTTTCACTGTCATGACGTGTTCAATTTTAAACAATTGTCATCTGTTTTTGTTTCTCAAATTTAAATTTTAGGTATTATGACTTAAGAAATATTCAGAAAAGTGCCAAACAGTTTGGATCCTGATCAGACGCCGCATTATGCGGCGTCTGATCAGGATCCAAACTGTTTGAAAAAAACTAGTGTACTTGGGGTAATCCAGTGAATATAAGCTCTTTGCACACGCACACGAAACTGTGAATACCTTCACAAACAGTTTGGATCCAGATGAGACACTGAATAACTTGGTGTCTCATCAGAATCTAAACTGTTTGACACTCAAACCCTAGTTTGCAATTTAATTTTAGAAAATGTTAATTCTAAAACAGTAGCAGATGGCAATTTATGCAGACAACAATTTTACTTAGCATTTGAAGCATTAAGTAGATCTACATGTCACTGAAATGTTTGAAATAGAAGTTGCTTCTGCCTCTTTTGTCTTGTGTGTTGGCTTTAGGGGGAAAAGTGTTTCCTAACTCTCTCACCACAATAAATTTCTGCTTTCATACTTTCATTACCACATTTTGCTTTAACCCTTTACCTGTTTCTAGTTTTGAAAATAGGTGTCTACTTAAAGCGACTCGCAACCGGATGGTGTACTTGTCAAAATAAAATAAAATACTCAAATAAAAGCAAATTTGTGGCATTGTTTGGCTTCTGACATTAAAAAAATATGATCAGTCCAAAAAAAGTCTCAAGAATCGTCACCGAATCTTAGATTTTTAGATATTTTCCATCGTTTTTCTATACCGACTAGTAGACGGTATAGTTGTATAAATGGTAAAGAATTAGTTTAGGATAAGAAATTCTGTTTAAAAAAATGTATTTCAATAAAAAAAAATATTGGTCTCTGGTGGGATTCGAACCCGGGGCCCCGGCATTGGCGGACAGAAGGCAAAATAGGGGAAACCGCTTAGACCAATGGACCACGGAACTATCCGTTTATCTCGGATCGATTTAACGTATTTCAATGTGTAGCTATCGAAAGTGCATACAACTTCGTAATTCGGCTCGTGTTTATGTCTAAGCCCGTGTAGAGAAGCAACGACAACAACTATACCGTCTACTAGTCGGTATAGAAAAACGATGGAAAATATCTAAAAATCTAAGATTCGGTGACGATTCTTGAGACTTTTTTTGGACTGATCATATTTTTTTAATGTCAGAAGCCAAATAATGCCACAAATTTGCTTTTATTTGAGTATTTTATTTTATTTTGACAAGTACACCATCCGGTTGCGAGTCCCTTTAAGGTGCATTCTGCTTTACTTTCAAACTTCTTTATGTCTTCCTCTGTCTTAAAAACTAGAATCAGACAATGGGGTAAAACTAACAATGTTGCAATGCAATAAGGCAGGTTTTGTCCTGACACGGTTCATATGAATACTAAACAAGAGAAGGATAATGTTTCCAACAAATACTATATTGTGACTACTCATTAGAATCATCTCTTTGAGACAAGTCGAATGAATAGTCACAATAAAGGGGTTGGTAGAAGCATAATGACGTTGCTATATTTTACATTACTTATTATCCCAAATAGTTCTAAATATCTAAGCATTTGAGAGCCTTGTGGTTTAAACACCTCAAAAAAGCAGTCTCAAAGCAACTGAAAAGAATTACCCTTATTCCAACATCTACATTCATAATAATGCCCACAAACCAAAAATGTGATTACCACTCATTATACTCAAGAAATCAAGACAAAATACTATAACTATAAACCCCTTCACAAAGATATTTTATATTTAGCAGTTTCTATAAGTTATTTCAATTGATAACCCTTCGAGTGCTACATAATTTTGTTTTGCTCCAAATATTGTCCTTTATGTTCGCAGATATTTCAAGCCAAAAGACAAACATTTTGGATACTGACCAGATGCCTTGGCATCTTTGATACATATTTCAGTGAGAGATTCCATAACTGGTGTGATGTCATGCAGAGCTCCAGACAAACAAATATATCAAATACTACCTTTATCATGTCTCTACCAAACCCTATGTTGTGATTTCTCACTAAAATCAACTCAAAGATACAATTCTCATGAGTAGTGGCATCCTTGGGTGTGATCAGTATAATTTTTCAGTGGTACTATGGATAAACCCACAACCCCATAAATATGCCTTTTTACGCCTTTAATTTATTCATCCACTGAAGAAAAAAGTTCCATTTTATACAGTAATAAATATGTACCATAAGTAATATTTTCTATATTGTAGCAGATAGTAGCTTAAAGCAGGCTGAAAGTAAAGCAGAATGTGCCTTAAGGAGCATAATGCTTTACTATCAACCTGCTTTAGGTGCTCACATATATTCAAAACTAGAAACAGGCAATGGGGTAATGGGTTAAACTAAACTGCTATTTATTTCCTATGGAGAATGTTTGGTGCATGTTTAGTTGATTTTGATTTTGAACTTATTATGATACAACTCATTTAGTTAAGTTCTAATTGCCAGATTCTCTTAACTCATTCTTCCTGAAACTTTTAATGGAAAATTCTAATTTTCAATGAAAGCTAGTCCATTTTGGACTATTTAGGGTTGATTTTAACAATAAATTCCAAAATGACAAACAGTGCAGACCCTGATCAGAGGGCTCCTGCAGGAGCCCTCTGTTCAGGGTCTACACCGTTTGCATAAAACAAGTGTACTATTCACAGGTACACTGTTTGTTAATGATGAGTATACTTGTCACTAGGGTTGAATGTGTTAAACACATTCACTGGTCCTGGATAAAGGGCTATTATAATTCGTCAATGAGTTAAATGGAACTGTCAAAAATATTTTGGAGTCTCTACCAACAAGATTGCAAATGTAGACAAATAATCTCACATTTGACTTCAAGAATATCTTAACAAAAACATTTGGCTTTATTGCTGTGATCAATGCCTAGGTCCAAGGTTATAAAGCGTTTGAGCTGAATCTGATTGTGTTCTCAAGCATTTGATTGGTCAGATTTGAGCCAATTGAATGCTTGAGAATGCATGATTTGAGACTGAACTCAAAAGCTTTATAACCTTGGAGCCTGTTATTCATGTAACTTTACATCCAACAAAACAGCCAATTAAAGGGGCTTTTATATCATATCTTTACCAATAGGGGGAGCTCTCAGATCTAGGTATACACTGTTTGCATAGAACAAGTGTACTCTTCATAGCTACACTGTTTGTAAATGATGTGTATACCCATCAACAAATGTCAATGGGTTAATAATACAATCTCGGTGTGTTTGACGGTGTCTAAAAAAGCATATGTGGGACTATAAACCTTAGCAGCAGCAACAACAACTATAGTGTTTCATGCTGGACATCATGTGTAACTGGTACAACAGACTTTAGTATAGCAGAAGTAAGGGTTTCCTTTTTCAATTGTAAGGTTTATTACAGAGAATGCAATATGTGGGGGAAAAAAACTAGAGTACCATCTCTATTTTTATATTTTTCTGTGTGTAAGTTTATGTATGAAACAGAGCTCAATAAGGACATTTACAAGGAGGGTCATATTAAGGTGTTTTTTGTTTTCGTTGTTTTTTTGTTTTGTATTTTTCCAAATCCAGCATTAACCCTTTCCCTTATAGCTTGTATTCTGTGTTTATGACAGTGGACTGATTAATAGTATTGAATTAATACAGACTGAAAGTAACTCAGATATCTCCCTTTTAGAGATTTTTGCTTTACTTTCAGTTTGCTTTAAGCAGAAATCTATATGGGTGTAGGAAAAGTTTCCTATAGATAATTGATCAGGACTGGGTTGAAGCATAACAATGCATTTTGAAGAGGAACTTGAAAAGTGTTACTTGGAAGAAAAGGGGTTTCTATAAAGGAAAGGGTTAAAAGGGGTTAATGACATCCCTACAGTACAGAAGAACCTCTCTATTATGACCGCTAAATTGTGTCAAATATTAGTCGTTTAAGACAGGTGAGAGCTTTAAACAATGTGAAAATGAAACAGAAAGCTCCTACAGGAGCTTTTTGTTTAACTTTCACATTGCTTTAAGCTGTCTCTTATACAATTAGCTTTCTTTTAGTGGTCGTAATGGAGAGGTTTTACTGTACATAGTAAACCCATGTTCCAAGTTCTAATCAAAGAAGTAACAACATACATATTCTAGTGCACAGTGTTATGACATCTGATAAGCAAATTTAAGTACAGTTATTCTTGTGCTAAAATGGCCATTCATTATAAGATTCATCAAATGTCTTTAAAACGGGTGGCAGCTAAATGTAAAACAAAACTAATACAGAAACTTAAGATTTATATTGTAAAGTTCTATTTACTTATCCAGAAAAGTGAGAGTTTCAGTAAAACAGCCCTGTGACGTCTCTTTAATAGAGAACCGAAAAGTCACAATTTAAGTAAAAACTTTTCTGGATAAGTAAATAGAACTATTACAAGTGAAATACTATCCTGATGAATTTCGAGAAATTTAAGAGTTTTCAGTCTTATTGGATATTCCTTATATTCTGCATTAAGAAGCCAACTGACTTATTTGATCTACATGCTTCTTTATCAAATGACCATTTTTACACATTTGGTTGTACATGTACAAATTTGTGTTAAACAGCCACTTTTTAAACATGGGTGGCTGCATAATGCAGGTAAACAGAAAATAAGAAAACAATCTTCCATAGGAGCTTCATATTTTACTTTTGTCCTGCATTAAGTTGTCACCTGTAATAAAAGTTTAATGGGTCTTTTTAAGGGGTTGTTTAACACACGGCTGTATATATCTTCATACATGACAGAGCTCCAGATAAGGGGAGTATTTCAAAACTAAAATCTTTATTTCTGCATTTAACCCTATAGTGTCACTACTCATTAGAATCATCTTTTTGAGATGATTCTAATTAGTAGTTACACCATAGGATTTGGTGCTGAAATGAAAGAGAAAATGCTGGATTTGTTCAGTTTACTCCTCTTATCTAGAGCCCCGTTTTCATACATTCAGTGTTATATAAAGTGCCCTGTATTCTACACATAATTACCTGGCACTGGTATGCACACCTTGCCTACATCGAATGTCCAAGACTCAGTGAATTACACAGAAATGTGCATAAAAACAATTTGCAAAGATCAAATACAGTAAAACTCTGATATCTCAAACTCATTTGACTCTATTTTCATTCTTACTTCTACAGTTGCAATTCATTATTTTGGCTTTACTTAAGTCAAATATATCCTTAATTGAAAGTTACAACATGGCTTAGCCACGTTTTAACATTGAAATATGGATAAAGGACAAGGTTCACGAAGCCTCTGTTTTGGCCCTGTAAAAATCTTTTTTTTCCAAATTATCTTTTAGCCATGTTTTCTTTTTATTTGTCAATTTCAGATATTAAAACTTCATGTAATACACAAAACTCAATTCAAATTCAAGTTTTGACAAATTTATACTTTCTTGTAAATGGGTCATGAGGCCAAAAAAGGCCAAAAAGGCAGATTTTTGGTACAATTCAGGGTATAAATCATAGAATTAAACAATGAAGGCACTAATGCGACACAAAGATATTTTAAGTCCACAATAAATATTTAAGTTGTAGTAACATATCAAAAATTTGAAGTGTCGCATGCATGCCTTCATAGTTTATCTTTAGGATTTATACCGAGAACTGTACCAAAAATCTGCTTTTTTGTCTTTTTTGGCCTTTCGGCTCATTTACAAGAAACTATAAAATCGTCAAAACATGACTTTGGGTCGTTTTGTGTGTGTATTATAGAGTATTAGTATCTGATATTGACAAGTAAACAGAAAATAAAGATAAAAATCTTTTTTGGAAAAAAATGTTATTACAGGGCCAAATCGGAGGCTTCGTGAACCTTGTCCTTTGAGTTGAGTGAGTTTGAGATATCAAAATTTGACTGTATATAACAATCTGCATTAACCAATCATTCATCCCCACTTCAAACGGTGCTTGTTGTGTATTTATTAGCATAGGTCATCAAAGTCTATTAGAGTCAGTCCTTTAACGTCCTATCAACAGTCCGTCAATCAAGTCATTGTAATACAGATAAAATAAGCAATCCATGCTGACAAACTTTGATTTGTTAAAATAAGCAGTCAGTCAATTCAATGACTTCACTGTACCATAAAGAAAATGCATCAATACATGCAGAGAAATGTTGGTAACATGTTTAGATTAACAGTCAAGTCATTTAACCCATTACCCCATAGCCTGTTTCTAGTTTTGAAGAGAAGTAACCACTTAAAGCAGGTTGAAAGTAAAGCAGAATGTGCCTTAAGGCACATTCTGCTTTACTTCCAGCCTGCTTTAAGCTACAATCTGCTAGAATATAGAAAATATTTCTTATGTTACATATTCTTGACTGTATAAATTGGAACTATTTTCTTCAGTGCAAGAATAAATAAAAGGCGTAAAAAGGCGTATTTATGGGGTAATGGGTTAAGTCATTGTAATAGTGATAAACAAAACAGCAAACCATGCATGTCTGTAAAACTCATGCTTATTATGTTGCTAAGTTAATGTCCATTCATCTTGTTGTGTTAACTCCTACGTGCTAGGACTGAGTATAACAACTTTACAAACAATGTAGACCCTGATCAGAGGACTCCTGAAGGAGCCCTCTGATCAGGGTCTACACTGTTTGTCATACTTTAAAATATTGTAGGAACACATCCCTCAAGAGTCAACACAAACAATTAATTTTTCATGTAAATGGATATCTCCATTTGATATTTTATCATTAGAATGATCAAGGAGAAGAAACAACTTGTCAATACAAACCATACCTTGCCCAGTGTCATCTGACGATGGTGAAATGGCTGTAACATTCTTGCGAGAAGATTTCTTTCGTCGTCGTTTAGCCTTTGCCTTTTCGTCCATACTGGCCGTGTCAGAGTTGCTGCCTTGTCTTGGCACTCCCCTCCGCCCGTTAGCACTATTGTTATCAGTCTTACCAGCACTACCAACTTGGGACGGTAAAGTCCGCCGTTTTAAGAATGTGTATCGTCTCCGCTTTTTCTGAGATTCACTGAAAAGGGAGTGGACTTGTTAATAATCATGTGCAAGATGAGACAGTAAACTGAGGACCAACCACAATTTGATCTCTTTTTTGACTTTTTTATGCTAAATTATTCATTTGGACTATTCCACTTTTAAAGCATGATCAGTCTACGTTGCTTTTAGGAGTGTTCTTCTTTACTTTCAGGCTGTCTTCAAAACTATAAACAAGCAATAAGGGAAAGGATTATACAAGAACTATGTGGAATTACATGTCTGGTCTGTTCCAGCTTTGCCCATATTTGTTGAGTAACACAGCTACAATGAAATTTAACATTGGATCTACATCATAATGTTTGATGCTGACAAAGACAACCACAGTGATAACAGAGAATCAAAACCTTGGTCTCACTTTTGCTCCTTCATCATGGCTAGACAAACATTAACCCTTTACTCCATATATACACCTTCTTACACATTTCATCCATTCCTCCATTGAAAAGAAAAATTCCAATTTATACAGCCATGAATAAGTACCATCGAAATATTTTCAATATTCTAACATGATAGCTTAAAGCAGCTGAAAATAAAGCAGAATGTGCCTTAAGGCACATTCTGCTTTACTTTCAACCTGCTTTAGGTGGTCACCTGTCATTAAAACTAGAAACAGGTTATGGAGTAAATGGTTAGTTTTATCTTAATCTGATATATTCTGCTAATAACATTATAAGATATATATTGAATTAAATACTTACAGTTCATTGTTGTTTGAGTTCTGGTTGTTCTCTGGAGGTGCTGGCAGCTGTCTGACATGATGACCATGTGGTTGACTGGCAGTCGGCAGTGGTGTGGCATTGGCCTTGTGTAAATCTAACAGTTCTCTCCCCTCCCTCTGATCATGAACTCTATGTGGAGTAACAGGTGTCAGTATTCTACTACTTGACTGAGAGTCCAATGGTATGGCTCTGTTATCCCCAGTGGGTCTGTGAATACCTGCAGACTTCTGGGGTCGTAGGTTTCCAGCACTTTGAGTCTTGGACTGTGGCAGCTCTGATGGGGACAGGTTAAGGAAATACTTGCCAGTAGGCAGTGGAATACGACTGGCGGGCCCAGAACCCTTCTTAGACATGCTGATCTGAAAGAGCAGACACAAACACTAAACAATGAGGAGAAAACGTATGGTTCCATTATCAAACAGAATATCTTTATATTTCATGATTTATCAGATTGTTTTCATCTTTTCCAACCCTTCAACCCTTTCTTCATTGGCAAAAAGTGCAGGTCATATTTATCCAATTGTGTTTTAACCCATTACCCCATAGCTTGTTTCTAGCTTAGAAGATATGTGACCACTTAAAGTAGGTTGAAAGTAAAGCAGAATGTGCCTTTAGGCCCATTCTGCTTTACTTTCAGCCTGCTTTAAGCTATACTCTATAAGGATATAGAATATTTTTCTTATGGGGCTTATTAATGACTTTTAGGTGAGAAATAAATTGGAGGCGTAAAAAGGCATATTTATGGGGTAACGGGTTAAGCAGGATACTTATTGATGCAAGATGAAAATACAACATAAAGCTCCTTTAGACATGTTCTGCTTTATTTTCATCTAGCTTTAGGCTTCCACCTGTATTCATCAGCATCAATGAATATTAATTTGTGGTGATTATGCAGAGGATGGAGTTACTGAGTATGTGCAGCTGGGCACCCTATGGTACTTATGCTGAGGAAAGGGTTGAGATTCCTCCTGAAAATGTCTTTTCATGCCCTGACCCTATGAAGACTTCATAACTTTTTACATTTTACAAGTGACTGCTTTAAAGCAGGATAACAGTAAAGCGGCAACAAAATACATGTATGAAAATATTTTTGTTATAATGTAGTTAAAAAAAGCATGAAATTCTCTACAAAGAGCTTTCTGCTTTATTTTCTGTATTATTATCTGTCTGCATTAAGCTGCCCACTGTATTTATAAACAACTACAAAAAACTATTTTTAAGTTGCTGCTTAACCCATTACCCAATAACTAATTTCTAGTTTCTAAGACAGGCAGTTGATTAAAGCAGGTTGAAAGTAAGGAAAGTATGCGCTTTAAGGCCCATTCTGCTTTAATGTTTCTGCTTTAAGCTATAATCTGTGAGGATATAGAAGATATTTCTTATGGTGCATATTCATAACTGTATAAGATGGAACTATTTTCAGTGGAGAAATAAATTAAAGGCATAAAAGTGTATTTATGGAATAATGGCTTAAAAAGTGAGTGTTCATTTCATACTTTCTGCAGGCATAGTAAATTGTGACGTTATATGAGAAATGCATTAATCATCATTTAATAAATATATTATCATTAAGTGATTGTTAAAATGCACTCTCAAAGAGATGGATTTCAAATTAAATATGGATTTCTATCCATTAAAAATTGAACAGAATCAAGCTAAGTTAATACTTTCTATTAACGCTTATTTAGGAATACCTACATGCACAGTGTACAAGTGGGAAGGTGTTTAAATGAGAGAAAGATTAAAACACTAAAATTAACCCCTTCACTGCCTTACCCTGAATCAACTTGGATTTTCAAACTGATTGGATCCTGATCTGACATCACATAACACAGCTTCTGATCAGGATCCAAACTGCTTTGACATTCACATCAAAGTTTTCTCATTCAAAATACCTAAACTTTAACATCAACAAATAAAGGCAGACAGCAATATTGAGGCAGACGGCATCCTGGCAGTGAAAGGGTTAACTCTTTGCACGCTAGCGGCGGTTATACCTGCCATAGTGATTATATCTGCAAACAGATTGGATCCAGATGAGACGCGGCGTGACGCGGCGTCTCATCAGGATCCAATCTGTTTGCCATTCTGACACTGAATTTAAAACAAATTTTGAAAATTTCTTATTTTAGAACAATAGCAGACGATAAATTGTTGCAGACGAAAAATTTACCCAGCATGCAAAGAGTTAACAGTGACTAGTTAGTGCAAGTGCCTGTAGATATACTGTAGTTATTATGGTTAATGTATTATCAGTGGAAATAAACATTAATAAAGTCAGCTCTCCCAAACACTGAGTAACTTTCACTGACTTCACATTTTATCTGTTAAATTTCTGAAAAATGGTTTGATCTTAATATATACAGAAACAGGGTCTGAGTAACAAACATTTTGGATCTGGATCAGGCCCAACATTTAATTGTGCCTGATCTAAATCCAAAATGTTTGCAAAGGTCTTCAATACAGGTATACAGTGTTGAAAGGGTTTAACACGTAATCTGAGTAGAAAATAAACTGGGATTGAATGGTTTTATGATTATACTGTAGCCATTCCTCTCATTTCTGGCATTAGAACTAATTAGTTTAATATCAAATTTCAATCTTGGCAAAACAAAAACCACATCATGGAAAATTAAAAGCTATTCAATTAGTCTTGTATTTCATGATACTGTTGTCCAATTTATTAATCCAATACCCAATAAATACACCTTTTATGCCTTTGAGTTATTCCTCCACTATAGAAGTTAGTTCCACTTTATACAGTCATCATGAATATGCAAAATAAGAAACGTGTACTATTTATTTATCAAGATAGAGCATGGAAGCTTAGAAATAATGAAGAAGAGCTTAGAAGATACTTTTAGCCTACTTTCTGTCATTTTCTTCACACGCTTATCAGGATGGGCAGGTGACTGCTTAACCCATTACCCCATAAATACGCCTTTTTATGCCTTTTATTTATTCCTCCACTGATTAAAATAGTTCCAATTTACACAGCCAAGAATGTGTACTATAAGAAATATTTTCTATATTCTAGCAGATGGTAGCTTAAAGCAGGTTGGAAGTAAAGCAGAATGTGCCTAAGGGACATTCTGCTTTACTTTCAACCTGCTTTAAGTTGTCAACTATTGTCAATACCAGAAACAGGCTCTGGGGTAAAGGGTTAAAGCAAGCTAGAAATAAAGTGGAAAGTTCCTTTAGGAGCTTACTGCTTTACTTTCATCTCGCTTTAAACTGCCTCTTGTTTTTAAAACCAATCAGAGAATCCTTATTTTGGGACATTTATCAAGACAGGGTCGTGGCATCCTATGGCCCCTCTGTGGAGAAAGGGATAAAAGCTTCCCATAGCCATGTGGAGGAAAGGGTAATGACAATTTACAGTACTTGGTGTATACTCACCAGGTTCATATGTTTGAGCTGTTCTACTTTCTCTTCTTCTGCCATACGGGAGACTTGTGATACATTAGATCCTGCAGAAAACTGCCGTAACTCCATCCTGGACTCGCCGGCTGCCACTGTCATGGTCAGACTCACTGGCTGGGAGCCAGCTGATGATGATGCTTGGGGTGCTGAGCGACTGACATTCTGGTTGACTGGGTTACTTGGCCGGCGCCTGGCTTGGGTCATTGTTGATCTGCTAGCAGCTGATATAATAATTCCATGCATTACAAAAAGCTATACAAGAAGAACAACTGTATTAACACTTCTCTTGCAAACAGACTGAACAAAATGTTAAGTTTAGAGAGATTTTCAGGTAAGCGAGATCTAGCAGATATTCATACAAAAGTTTCAATATTTGTTGATGTACAAGCTATGTGACAAACAGCTCAGGAGTTTTAGATTTCTGGTAATATATCATTTTAGCCCTTCTCCTGCTAATAGCTTATAAATATGTTTGCTTTTGAAAAACAGAGCAGACCAAGATAAGGGTCTGCACTTTTTCGTATAGGTTCTGTCCAACATGAGCCTGCACTCTTTTCTAAGGAAATTTCTTTATTCTGTTAGCCAATGTAATTGTTTAGATGATATATGTTAGTAGTGGACAGAGTTTAATAAATCAATATTTAGTGGGAGAAGAATTGAGCATCATGTAGAGTATGACAGATGGAGCTAAGCTGCTCCTAGACCTAGGGTCCAAGGCTATAAAGCTTTTAATGTGAGTCTGAAGTCACTCTCAAGCATTTGATTGGTCAGATTTGAGCCTAGGCTCAAATCTGACCAATCAAATGCTTGAAAACAAACTCAGACTCAACTCAAATGCTTTATAACTCTGGAACCTAGTCTTGCAGCTTGCCAAGGAGATATATATTAGCTCACCTTCCCTAACTGGTCCTAGCTCTCTCTTTGACTGATTGACTAGGTTCTGCCTGGAATATCTAGAGGTGACTGTTGAGGTGACGGTGGACGTTGTGGACTCTAAAGAGTTGTTGCGGGAGTATGTGGTACGATTGTTTACAGAGTTGTCATTACTGTTGCCAAATCTGCCTCCCCTGCTTGGTGGCTGGTTGCCTTGTCCATTGACACTGCAGGGGAAGAGTGTAACAATATATGGGAAAGGTTAACCATCTTATCACTGAATAACTGTAGACTGCTGAAGAAATTGCCTGCTTTGTTCCAAAATTGACTTTTTCATCTCTATATTTGCAGACTTAATGTTAGAGCGACAAGCATATTACAGCCATATCACAAGCTGTGTTACTCCATGTCTGATCTGGATCAAACTGTTTGTAAATGTCTTGAACATTTGGTTCACACACTACATGTATAAAGGTTTATCGATATATTACTCACAACTATAATAAGTCCAGTAAAACCTCTGACATTATAAAGCATATTTTTATACAACATAGGAGTAGTTAAACCTGCATTAAGCCACAATTCAGCTGATGATTCATGGAATATTTAAGACTGGTTTGGCCTTAACACAGAACCAATGTAAGGCAGAAAGTTTCTTCGACAGTAAAGTCTTTGATTGAAAATCCCTGAAGCCTGTTCTTTCACTACTGTTTAATCACTGATTATCATGCTTTGACAGAAATACTGGTAAAGACATGATAAAGCCCTACCGTATCTTACAACAGCCCCGTATTACCTGTTGTTCCTTGACAGGGGTTTAGAAGGGTTTCTGGGTATTCTGGGTCCACCCCTGATACTCCTGAGGAATCTGCGTACACTCTCTCTGACCCCTGTAAGACTGTTGTGTTCTGACAGCACGAGTCTAGACCATGGGTTGACATCAAACATATCTATACCAGCTATAGCTAGGGCCTTACCAACCTTAAATATGAGAGAAAATGAGGTATTTAACCCTTTCCTCCACAACATTATGTCTATATTACCTATTTCCAACTGGGCTTAAGTTGAACTAGGGCTGAAACGATTCAAAAAAATTCGGTTCGATTCGATTTCGATTTTTTATAACACGATTCGATTATTTTCGATTCGATTCGATTTTACATCGCAATAAATGAATGTACTAAGTAGATGACATCCTGCAATAACAGTTAATATTAAAAAACAATATACATGAACATTCAGGGCCAAAAAGTAGGGGTTAAAGTTTGGAAAACTACACCTTATTTATTATGTAGATGGTTTGCAGTATTGACATACCAATTCTTCTATGTTATTATGATTTTCTATGCGCAAGCAGCAGTGTAGACCATTGTCATCAACCATTTACAGCTGCCTGGTAACGGTCTACTCTGTTAGCAAGGTACAGAAGGGTGTAAAGGAGTGGATAGTCATTCATCTTAAATGAAGATTATAATAATCGATACATCTGAATATTACTGTTCCGTTCCTGAATTTCACTCACCGGTTTAAGTTCGTTAACAATGCTGTCAGTCGCCTATGCTTTCGATTACGGAGCGGACTTTGATTGTTACTTGACATATCGCGGGAATTCACCATACATTCTTACACCTATTATCCGGGTGTTGAAACGTATGTCGGGCTGTATATAAATCACAATAGTTTATAATTTAATTTTCTTACCTGGATTGTACGTCCTTATTTTTTAAAGTAATGAGCGTATTAGGTTGAAGATAATAAAATATCCAACGTTTACAGAATTATAAATTTATTTGAAATTATCGAAGCAGTACCGAGATACGTAATGTGAACGAAGAATTACATCACAATTGAGACAAGCAATTGCTCACGCATGCGTAGAATGACACAGGAAACCGGCAAAGTAAACATAGACGTACTCGTAACGGATGAAAAAGCCTGTGCGGGATCTCTAATCTTTCGAACTAATACTTTACCGTATATAATAGAGGTACATTTTAGTTCGCTATTTATCACACAGAAGCGCAGCTGGACGTAATACTCATATGATGGTGTTGCAGTATGAAAAGATAGATAGATAGATAGTAGGGATAGAAGCGAGTTTTCTACATATAAATCGAATCGAAAATGACATTTCCTAAATCGAATTGAATCAGATCGAATCGAGGGCATAAAATCGCGGTTCAATCCAGATCGCGATTAATCGTTTCACCCTTAGGCTTAACCCATTACCTCATACCCTGTTGCTAGTTTTTGGAGACATGTGACCACTTAAAGCAGGTTGAAAGTAAAGCAGAATACACCTTAAGGTGCATTCTGCTTTACTTTCAGCCTGCTTTAAGCTACTATCTGCTAGAATATAGAAAACAGTTAAATTATACATATTCATGACTGTATAAATTGGAGGTATTTTCTTAAAAGAAGAAATAAATTAAGAGCCTAAAAATGTGTATTAAATTCCATTTAGTTTCTTTTAAATTATTAAGAATAATATCTTCTCCACTGTATATAATATAACTATGTACTTTGTTATAAATTTTACGATGATTTGTTAAAAATCTAGGTTATAAATCTATTGAAATGTTGAAATGTTCTCAATAGAAACAATTAGGTGCCTTAAAGATAGCAAACAGACTAAACTTAATGACTCCAAAAGAGTAATGCAGATATGGAACTAAAAATGCTTCTATTTTACCTCCTCAAAGTGGGCCTGAGTATACTTGGGTGGGAAGCCTGCTAATGGTGGAGGGGTGGCTCTGCCATCATCCCCAAAGGCCTGGGGCACTGGGTTCACCATACGGCCAGTATTATAGTTACACTCTAGGGTATAACTGAAAAGAAAATTCCATAAGATCATTTTCTTTTGATAATAGGCTACTGTCTAAACTATAACTAAAGGCGAATAATACCCCTATTAGCACTTGTCACAAGAGGCAAATGTGTCAGATAACGTTGATGTGTGTACTCCATATCAAACACGAAACATCTTGGTTGCTCCAAAGATATGTTCTCAACGAAAGTTTTCAGCAGTCAAGGTCCGAGTCAAGGTCAAAGTGACCTGAAAGTGTTATGTGACACTCCACGTTGTCAAGATGTATCCCCACACCAGATTTAGGAATCCTGGATATTATAGTGTAGGCAATATGCTCCAAAAAAGTTTTTTCCAATATTCAAGGTCAGCTGTCAAGGTCAAAGTGACACTTTGCAATCCCAAGAAAGTATATGCAAACAAGGTCACATAATTTATTATGATATGACACATATAAAATGAAACAAACTCTTATCAAGCAGGCATAGGACTCTCTGAAGACAGGTGATCACTAAATGCAGGTTAAAAGTGAAGCAGGAGTTTATACAAGCTTTCTTCTTTACTTTTATACTCCATGAAGCTGTCACACCGGTTTAAGACTGATAATTCGTTTTTAGAGGTCACTGACTACAAGTTTGACTGTACAACTGGCTCAAGGATTCTAATGTGTGGTAACAACAGGGTTTAAGTTAACCCATTACCACATAGCCTATTTCTAGATTTGAAGATAGGTGACCACTTAAAACAGGTTGAAAGTAAAGTGGAATGCGCCTTGAGGCGCATTCCACTTTACTTTTAGCCTGCTTTAAGCTACCATTTGCTAGGATATATAAACTATTTCTTATGATACATATTCAGAAATGTATCAAATAGAATTACATTTATTTTCATCATGGAGATATAAATTCATGGTGTAAAAATTGTATTTATGGGGTAATGGGTTAATGGTAACATACAGTAGAAAATGTTGGAGTTTTGTATGAATGATCTGATATGCTTTGGAAAGCACTGTAGTGAGGCAGATAACCATAACAATTGTGCATTTTGTGATAAAAGCACCAAATTTTGAAATATAATAGTTCAACATATTCCAATCAAAATTAGATATTGAGCCATCGTGAATTTTCAAAATGGCGCCCACGGCAGCCATTTTCCAAAATGGCCGCCATCGACAATTATATAAGAGTTAAATTTCTTATTTATGAGGTGTAAAATTATATCGATTGCAGCCAAATTTCATATGTAGCTTACCTATGATGCAGAAAAGATGCCTAGTGATTTTGGTTACAGTTCAATGAATTTCACTTGAGTTATGCCCCTTTACATTATCTATAAAAGGTATAATTATCAAATTTCATAGTAAGCTTTCTCATCATACAGGTAATTAGACACTTCCTGCTTTTGGTTATGGTCTGATGATTTTACAGCTCAAACTAGATTCTGAATGATAACTCTACTTCTGATTGCCTTATTGAAACCAAATTTCAAACGGAACTTTCATATTATACAGGAAAGACATATATTGATTTTCGTACTGGTCTGATGTCACGGGTGTATTATGTTGCCGCTTGCGGTGGCCTTTTTGCACTTCACTGCCTGACACAACCTTTCTGACATTTGCAGGAAACGATTTGCTAGACTGCCATGCATCTGGTATACGTGTCGAGAAGGGTTGATAGTTCCCCTCAGCTGTCTTAGCTCAGCTGACCTGTCCCGTTTAAACGGTGATGGTTGTTCTAGGGCTGACACTAGCATTTGACCCCACACATGACCCCCTTGGTACTCTGCTCTCTTAACGTGCACCTCTAGGACAGTCTTCGTTGCGGGGTATCGATTCCACACTGTGTCTCTTGACAAATAACTTCCTCCTTGCCTTGTTTATATATGCATATGTGCTGCTTCGATCACAGAGCAGGATGACAAACCTCTCAGTGGTGGTCATTACCTCTGGGAGCATGTCTGATGGAGCGAACGACAGTTGTAATATGTCATGTGGAAGTGCAGGAAAGACAGAGAATACTGCCCATGCTGTCTTTTTTCCGTGGCCAACAAGGATTGAAACGGTGTCACAGCGCGTCAAAGCATGGAACACCGGAAGTGCATGTGCCTTTTCGTGCCCTGGTCCAGCTGTGTTTTCATGGGCTGCTAAGTAACGAAAACTATTTCCAGTCCCGAACTCCAACCAAAGCCCATCTTCCTGCTGAATACTGTGTGCCACTGCCACGGCCAGTACCACAACATCAGTATCAACAGTTATCATGATATTCCGGTGACAATATCTTGCTGAATGTGCCTCATGAAATAACATGCAACTATCGGATTTCTTGTGCTTGCATGGAGCAACTGAATCCAGATCTGGCAGTGTTGGTTTGCTTCAGACTTCTGCATCAACTGTGACAACAATCTGCTTGTCTTCCTGCACAAACCAATTGAGCAGAGCATCAGAAAGGAAGTGAAACAAATCTGTCTTATTACTATTGACTCTGAAAAAGTTCTACCGATTCTTGGGTATTGCAGCAGCATTTAGGTATCAGAAGCCTACGTCTCGTTTGTCTGCGTTTTGCTCTTGTAGCAGCTTTCAAAGACTCAGGTATGTCGCGGTCCCACACAACATCAAGACGCCACACATTTTCATGCATTTTGTCAAGGTATGGGACAAAGTTGTTGTTGTTTCTGCTAAGGTTTATAGTCCCGCATAAGCTTTATCAGATGCGTCATCCCATTGTCTCAGGATTGGGACAATGGTCAGCATCATGCCTATTATTGAGTGGACTTTGCTGTGGTGGCCCTGATAAGGGCCTTCTGTTGCCGCGGGTCGTCGGGAAGGAGGAAATGCTGTCTTGTCCTGGAGGTGTTGTTGTTTCTGGTTCCCAGTTGTTGGCTGTTAACAGATCCATGATGCACCTTATCCGATTCGGGGCTCCCACCGAAAACCTGTCAGGCTATCCCCGAACCTTGCTCAGATTCGACAATCCAGGCGTCCAAATGCAATCCCCCTTTTACCTTGTGCGTACCATGGTTCTGGATCCTGGTGGCCTGTGTAGCGCTCGGTCCGTTCCCATCAGCCACAGGGCGCCCGACCGACCATAAGGTGGTATTCATACCACCCCCTGTTCGGCCGTGCACCCCAGGGGCCTCCATATGGGACAAATATATCGTGGGCGTACTATTTAAAGGTCTTTGCCGAAGTTGGTTTCAACATACATGTATAAATAATGGCTGTTCCATCTAAAATAATGCATTTTACCTTAGGGTTGTCTGAATTATAAAATTATGCTTCAGTTGTGACTTCAAATTGTAGAACGAAAGTAATACAGAGGGCTTCTGTAGGAGCTCTCTGTGTTTGCAGTGATCAGCGTTAAGCAGTTGCTTTTAATATCCTAGTTCATTCTGATAGGTCGCTGTCGAGGGGTAGAACTGTATACATGTAGCACCAATAAATTATGTCCATTGTGTCTCAATAATATGGTATGATCCTACTGGAGCGACACCGAAAGCAGGCCTCACATCGGCAAGTGGTCGTCCACTGTAAGACGATGTCAGTGTAGTACACTTCTTTTGAATCAAGTAACGACTCCCTGTTATACGAAAGTAATGCAGAAAGTTCCGATAAGATCTGTCTGCGTTGCTGTTGTCTTGCAGTATCACTGTGAGAAGCCACATGATCTGTTAACATTCCAATCCATCTTAAATGATCGGTAGCTGCTGAGGGATATACTATGTGCACAGATGATTATATAAATTAAGAGGGATGTTGTTTGGATACGTCCAGCCTCAGGTAGAATTATAGTGGTATAAGATATTCACCTATAGTTACTTAGTCGGACAACAGAGTCCATACAATGATATTGTCATGTATACTATATAATGAATCCATTGTATCATGTAACAAGAAACATGTATATGTTTACGTTACTTAATAAAATGTTTTGAATCTGAATCTGAATGTGCAGTGTGGACATATTCGAGGCATGAATGCAGATTACTCGTCAGCCCTAGATGGAGACCTCCCCCATTAGACAATACGGGCGGACATGCCTGGTTCTTATGCTGGAAGAACTCGTCAAGCTTGTCATCTCTGGTACGGCAAGCAATATACAGCGTTGAAAAGAGCTTTATGTATAATTGTTTCAGAGAAATTGGTTGTTACTTGTCCTTTTACACTGGCATCAAGGTTGGAGTAACACACACAATCAATATATTTCGCGATATGGTACCGTCTACTGGTTTTGTTCTTTATACAAGACTGCTGCTCTCTTATCTTCTTCACCCCCTCAATGGTTGCAGGCCCAGTCATTTCTTTTGTGTCGAGCAAAGGGGTTTCCAAAATGTTCCATGACAGGCTGACCATAGAGCGGACATCTTTGGTAAACGCGACCTGAACACTTGGCGTTTGATCGTGATGGCGTGTATCATTTGATTGTTCCGATTTGTTTGAGATGGTCTCAAAGTCCTGTATGGATGTGGCTACTTCTGGTCCTGCTAACATCCACTGCATAAGCGCAGAAGGGTTATCAGTAAGACCAACTGTACCGCCATCTCCTTTGATGCAAGCATTAATTTGCCCTAGGGCCTAGTCAATGGCAAAAGAGGAAACACTTGTTAGTCTTCTGAATACTTTATCTATGCCAGGGTGTGTCCTGGGAAGTTCAGCCATG
Organism: Gari tellinella; assembly: GCA_922989275.2. NCBI lineage: Eukaryota > Metazoa > Mollusca > Bivalvia > Cardiida > Psammobiidae > Gari > Gari tellinella. The sequence continues at coordinate 11,525,773 of OV277859.1, read as the reverse complement.
TCTCTCAGATGAATTGGAATCCATCTGGCATATTGCGTTAGATCTATTGCATGAACTCATTTGGCTAGTTCCGTAAGGGCATCAATGTTCGTTGAGAAGGATACCTCTCGCAGTGATCGTACACAGACAGAAGCTCTAGTTCCAGTACAATGGTCCAGTATTGAAACTATGAGATGTTTCCTGCCCTCTGGCTGCACCATGCTTTAAACTCCAGAGGATCTTCGTCTGTTTGTGTCTGACAATAGTTATCAAAAGCTTGATTCTGCAGAATGTGCAGAGCTGCTGCCGTAATTTGATGCGCTCTTCTGATACGGGATACATGGGCCGCCCTGAGAAACGAGTTGGCTGTACCTGGAGAGGATATGTCAACTTGTACCAGCGCCTTGACCCAGCCACTTCCCTGCAATCATTTGCCAATCATCTTCAGTGCTGCCATCTCGATATGCAAACCGCCAAACTTAATCACAAGCTTGTCTTCGCCATATTTGTCTGGCCACTTCCACTGGATTTGTCCAGCCAGGGCATACAATGGCTAGTCAAATGTGGCTACAGCACTTTGGCCAGAATTCAGATTTTCCAAGGCCGCAATGATAAGATCCAATGAATGCTTGATCATAGCCATAGTACGGACACTCTCAAGAAAAAACGGGAAAAGAGTTGTGGTAAACAATGCTCGAGTTCCTTGTGGCTGATGATTTTCATGGAAGGCAGCCGATGCAGTATCCAACACATCACTTCCCGTGACTTGGTTTCTCACAACCTCTCTTGCATTACCAAGCCACTGGTATTTGTCCTTGGTATGCTGACTGAAGTCGTCTCTAGTCAGTGATTCTACCCTGGTTTCTGAGACCAGTGACACCTTAACATTACTAGCGACAGGGGAATGGGGGCCTCTGTGTAGGACTGTGGTAATCGACCTATGGAATTGCAGCATCTCTGGTACACCTTGTACTAAAATACTACTGTCAGTCCCTTCACCATCAAAAGAAGGATGTTGAAGAAGAGAGATGGCAGTACCATGGAACGAATCTCTAGCTGATGTTGAACTTGGATTGTGGTCAATATTGTCAACAGCAGCAGTGGTAAGCACTTGGCAACGCAACTGTGGAGGGCATACAACCTAATCTCTATGAACCGGCCTAAAAATGTCTAGATTGCTTTACATGCCCGAGTAAAGCCGTATACAGTCGGAATCCGCACATACAGTCCCATCTTGCGGATGTGAGAACCGTAAGTCTGGCCTCTAGCACAGAACCTGTTCGGCTTTGGTAGCCCCAAAAGGAGTAAATTTCCCGTCGGACCCGGTGATCAACAAGGTACTTTATCTCCCCACCACGAAAATGTCGTCCTCACTGGGAGGTTAATTTTATATAGAACAACTGGTCAGCGCAATTTTATTGCAGCTAGCAGTAAATGCCTGCTATGGCTGGAATCATGAAAATATGGCGGCCATCTTGATTTTTTATTAACACATACCGGCGGACGAAGTCGATGGGTAAATCACTCGATTACGATGTCAGGGGTCGTGAGTTCGATCCGCCCATGACCAAGTCCTTCAGATGAGACTTTATAAATCGAGGTTTGATATATCAGTGCTTACACTGGGCATCTAAAAGCACCAAAGAACTCTGTCGATAATAAAAGTAGGGCATCACGCCCCGGTTCTCTGTATCCGCCCCCTCTCTCTGGGCGTCCAATTAGCCCATAGATGGCAGAAAGGACACAAACAAACAAAATAAAGCATTATTAGCATCCCTATTCTGATCATATATGCATGGTTTATCATTATAAGTAACTATGCTTGAGAATTGACCATAAAACAGTTGTCGTTGGTGGCCATTTTGGAAAATGGTTGCCATGGTCACCCTATTCAAAAATCATGATGGCTCAATATCTAATTTTGTTTGGAATATGTTGAACTATTAGACTTCCAAATTTGGTGCTTTTATCACAAAATGCACACTTGTTATAGAACTTTCAGTTAAGCTGCAGGACTACTGATAAGAGGAAGTTAACTGAAAAAAAAAAATATTTTCTCACTCATTTCAGCACCAATCCTATGGTGTTACTACTCATTAGAATCGTCTCTTTGAGACGATTCTAATGAGAAGTAACACCATAGGGTTTAATGCAGAAATAAAGATTTTAGTTTTTGAAAAACTACCCTTATCTGGAGCCCTGACTTGACAACACTACTTTACCTATGTATGATTCCCAGTGCCTTATAAATGGCCACCCTACCACTGCCCTCCTTGGACATGCCGTCCCTCTTGTCTTTAGTGTACATATTCTTCTCTGTAAAGTTACACCCAGTGAAGTCAAAGTGGGCAGTGTTCATTGAGATCAGCTTAGGAAACAGCATATTCTCCACCTAAAAGAAAAAAATAAAACAGAAACTTCAGTGCCTGAAACATTTTGAATAAACCAGCAATGATCATATTTATATTTGCAAGAAAGGGTGTCATTATATGTGCATCAATACAACTGCCACAGAGAATATCAATTTTGACTTATGTTCAATCACAAACAAGGTATATGTTTGTGACAAACAATGATCTCTGATGTGTCCATGACCTGTAAATGACCTTGACCTTTGTCTGACACAACCCAAATTGTACTGAACTCAATGGGATTTTTAGTGGAGTTCACATGCTTAATACGAAGTCTTTATCACATGTAGTGTTGGTCTTGACAATAGAGGCTGTTGAATATGCATGACCCAGAGATATGTGACGTCATATATCTCTGGTCATGTGTCTTTCATCGGTGCTTAATACATTTTCCATTTTATATCATTTAATAAAATTTGAAAATGATTCTCAGCCTCTATTGAAGTTGACTTGCGTCTAAATTGATTTTGGTCTTGACATGCGTCTAAATTGACTCCACGGTTATGCCATATGGCCACTGTTAATTTCAGCTTATTTCAACTACTTTAGTTTGGTAACACATGTACTAACTTTGTACTGAGATCAACAGCTTCTTAAGTAAGGTACACATACCTAATATGACGTCTCTATCACATGACTTAGTTCCAAAGTTATGGCCAAGGTTAAGGTTGTAAACAGACAGACAGCCAGACAAAAAACAACATGCCCCAAACTAGGTCACGCAGGGCATACAAAAATGGCCAGCTTTTAAAAGGCTTTCATGATGTCAAAGGTCAAGTTTCATTTATTGTGATCTCTTACCCATTATCTCATAGCCTGTTTATAGTTTTGAAGACAGGTGACAACTTAAAGCAGGTTGAAAGTAAAGCAGGATGCACCTAAAGGTGCATTCTGCTTTACTTTCGACCTGCTTAAGCTATCGCCTGCTAAGACATAGAAAATATTTCTTATGGTGCATATTCATGACTATATGACTGTATGGAGTAATGAGTTAAATTAATGCAGGGTTTTGTGTACAGAATGTGTCAGAAACCACTGGTCAATCCATGCAAATCCTTGTTTAGATTTAAGCTATTATGTTAAGATTCCTCAACAGCCAAACTGTTCTTAGTTCTTGTAAATAAAAAAACATGATATCACTTATAATGTTGAAAAGAAGTCTTTTTATGAAATACAGTTCAATTTAAACAAGTTGTTTTCTTGAAAAATGCCATCTCATATCTCTCTGATATGATCTTTCTTATACAATTGCGCACAATATCAGGGCTCCAGATAAGATGAAGTTCAATATTTTCTCACTCATTTCAGCACCAATCCTATTGTGTTACTACTCATTAGAATCATCTCTTCGAGACGATTCTAATGAGTTGTGACACCATAGGGTTTAATGCAGAAATAAAAAATTTAGTTTTTGAAATACTCCCCTTATCTGGAGCCCTGTGAGTGTCAAACAGTTTGAATCCAGAGCCGATATCTTTGCATTAATATACTGTATTAGCATGAGATTGGTTAAACAGATGACTATATTATGTGTTGCAAGGATAAACAAACAGGACATTAGCATAAGAAGGGTTACACAGATGTTCTTTGCTTTGAGGATAAACAAACAGACCTTTATGAGTAAACACTTCACTTACAGAGAATTTTCAATACATCAAGTAACATTTATTTTCTTAGGTCCCTTGGATTTTGATTTAATGAGTTTTAACTCCATAAATTATTTCAAATCAGACTATGATTATACAGTACCTAAACAGGAGAAACTTTAAACATAATGGAATGGCAAAGTGTGTGTTACATGCACATCTAGGCTATGCTTAATCATTACTGTGAAGTTTCAATGAAATCTGCCTGATTATTTTAAGTTTTAACCCTATATATACATCAGTTTTCCTCAGTATTTTTGAAAGGCAGTTGTTTAAAGCAGGCTTAGAATAAAGCAGAATGTTCATTAACCTTTTGCTTGACTTTCAAGCTGCTTTAAGCCATTACCTGGCAGAATGTAAGAAAGTATTTAATTAGGAGAGGTTGGATGTTAGTATGAAAAGATTTTTCTGTGAGGTGTTACAATGAAGGTTTAACCCACTACCCAAAAAATACGCCTTGAATTTATTCCTCTACTGAAGAAAATTATTCCAATTTATACTGCTACAAATAAGAATCGTAAGAAATATTTTCTATATTCTAGCAGATAATAGCTTAAAGCAGGCTGAAAGTAAGACAGAATGTGCCTTAAGGCACACCTGCTTTAAGTGGTCACCTGTCTTTAAAACTAGAAACAGGCTATGGGTAATGGGTTAAAATATGAAAAAGAGTACAAGAACTTAAATAGAACGAAAAACTAATTGACATGTGCCTGTATGAACAGAACAACGAGTCAATGATGAGGGCAATATCCTATGAGGAAGACATTACTATCCCATTCCCATTAAAGACAAAAACCTGAGTTAAGCAGATACTCAAAGAATATAAACAAGTGGAAGCTTAATGCAGGCCAAAGTAATGCAAAAAGTTCCTATGGGAGCTTTCTGCATTACTTTTTTTCTGCATTAAGTAACCTGCATGTGGGAGATCTTCAAGAATGTCATTGAACAACAGTGATAGAGACCATTAATACAACTGTCCTCAATGCTTATCTTAACTCTTTCCTCCTGAAACTTTAAATGGACAAATCCAGTTTCCATTTAAGTCTAGTCCATTTCTGACGTTTAAAGGTTGTTTTTGTCAATGTTTAGCATTATGACAAGCAGTGAAGACCCTGATCAGAGGGCTCATATGGAGACCTCTGATCTGGGTCTTCACTGTTTGCATAGGACAAGTGTATTATTCACACGTACACGGTTTGCAAAGGACAGCAATATGAGGACTAGGTTCAAAGGGTAACCCGGTTAACCCTTTGAACCCTAATCCCGCATATAGGCGTCCTTTTCAAACAGTATACATGTGAAAAATGCACATGTCCTTTGCAAACAGTGAATACCCAGATCAGAGGGTTCCTTACGGAGCCCTCTGATCTGGGTATTCACTATTTGTCATAATGCAAAACATTGACAAAAAACAACCCTTAAAAGTCAGAAATGGACTAGACTAAAATGGAAACTGGGATTGTCCATTTGAAGTCTTAGGGAAGAAAGAGTTAAATGGCTTTAACTCATTGAACTCTAGCGACTAGTATACTTGTCATTTACAAACAGAGTATATGTGAAGAGTACACTTGTCCTATGCAGTGTAGATCCAGATTATAGTGCTCCTAAAGGAGCCCTCTGATCAGGATCTATACTGTGTGCCATTTAAAAATGTATTGTGCAAAAACAAACCTAAATTTTAAATAATGGACTAGGTTTAATTTGAAATTGGAATTGTCCATTTGACATTTCAGGGGTGACTGTGTTATCTGAGAAAGAAGCCACTTACCTGTATATCTTCACTTTCATGGAAATTTCCATAGATAAAACATCCTCTTTTAGAGGCATGCCCATGAAGGTCCACATAAAAGGCTACCCCACTATCCTGATGACTAATCTCTCTCAGTTTGGGGTGAGCCAAATGGGGAGCATTGTTATATGACAACATATTTGGGGTCATATCCATGTCATCTTCTGACCCCTCATTGCCAAGATGTTCTGTGTTAGGATCAAAGTCATCATCATCAGAATCAATAACATTCTGACTGAGGGTACTGAATGCCTTTGACAATCTTCCCCTGTAGTCATCTGACATAGTCATCTGGGATAACCTCAGTCGTAACTCACTGTCCACTCTCTCTTTCTCATTGTTGTTAATGAAACTAGAATTGGTAGATAACAGATTAATGGAGTCCATCATGTATAGTTTATCTGGTTTATTGGCTGTATCACTGTCTGATTCATTCAGATCTGCCAGATTTAAAGGCTCCACTTTTGGAATGGAAGCTGTTTGTGGAGTTTCTGATTTGCGAGGAGTCTCTGGTTTTGTAATGCTGTGTCTTGGAGTTCCTGGGGTTTTACTGGGTTTTGGCATATTCTGGCCATACCTATATTCTCTAGTACTACTATCTACAGAGAAGTGATAAGCAGTTCCATTTGCTACTGGCTTTGCATCGTTTGGTCGCCTTTGAATCCCTCTCTCACCACTTACAGGTGTTTTTCTAAAACTCATAATACTGTTAGCTTCAGACCGAGCTGTTCCAGTGTGTCTTTCTGAGTCACTTTCTAAACGGCTCCTTACTAATGACACATTTTCAGATTGTTCAGTGCTATGTGAGCTTTTATCTGTGGTTGAGCTCCGAGCTGAGCTTGCATTCATATTTACATTTTTAGCTCGTTTTGATAAAAGATTAAAACTATCATGACTAGATAGTACAAATCCACCAGGGAAATTGATGCTAATATTACAGGTATCATCCTGCTGGATCACTCTGTTCATCACATGATGATACACAAGCATACTTTTGGAAGCATATATTGATGGATGAAAATCTATACTAGGATCTAGATATAAGCGATTGAGATTCACTCCTCTCTGATCTGTCCTGTAATGCCCACGGGAAACTCCATCTGGATTAAGTATTGGAATTAACTTAAAGACAAAGTTTTTACGCAGGGCTTTGGCACGAGGATCATTCTCACGTAGAATGAACTCTAAGAAGCCATTAAACACATGACTTGCTGGGGTCTCGCCGGGATGAACACGACTGCTGAGCAGATACACCTGTACAAAAGAGAACAATCAATTAAACACAGTACTCCATAAACATGCTTTTTTATGCCTCTTATTTATTCCTCCACTGAAGAAAATAGATCCAATTTATACAGAAATGAATGAAGTGGTCCCCTGTCTTTACAAGTAGAAACAGGCTATGGGGTAACAGGGCAAAGAGAAATGATAACTTTCCATATACAGTAAAACTTAATTATCAGGATCTCGTTCAAGTCAAACTTACCCTTATTTCAAAGTTAAAACGCAACTTAGCCACGTTTTAACTTTGAAATACAGATAGATTTTATTTAAATGAGCTCAAATTGTCAAAATTCAATGAAAGAAATATGGTCATTTTGACTTAAGCAATATCAAAATAGACCTAATTTGATATGAATTTACATTGTTTTAACAGTATTTCAGACATAAATGTACCGCTATTGTGATGTCCAGGCAATTACAAATGGAAGAAGACCCTAGTTGTGATATAAAGGTTCATCTGTGCATGTATGTTATATACAGAACATACATTAAAGTTCCTGTAAAAGCTTTCTGCATCACATTGTCCTGCATAAACTCATTTCCCCATAACCTGTTTACAGTTTTGTGGACAAGTGGCCACCTAAAGCAGGTTGAAAATAAAAACAGAATGCGCCTTAACCATTTAAGGCACATTCTGCTTTACTTTCATCCTGCTTTAAGCTACCATCTGTTTGAGAATAGAAAATATTTCTTATGAAGTTATGATACATATTCATGACTGTAAAAGTTGGAATTAATTTCTTCAGGATATGAATTATTTAACCCATTACCTCATAAATACGCCTTTTTACGCCTCTAATTTATTTCCTGCACTAAAGAAAACAGTTCCAATTTGATCTATTATGATTATGCATGGTAGATGGTAGTATTATAGATGGTAGCTTAAAGCAGACTGAAAGTAAAGCAGAATGCGCCTTAAGGCGCATTCTGCTTTACTTTCAACCTGCGTTAAGTGGTCATCTGGTTTCAAAACTAGAAACAGGTTATGGGGTAATGGGTTAAATGGGTTTTATAAGCATATTTGTGGAGTACAGGGTCTAGTAGAAAGCTATCTTTCTGAGATTGCCAATTAAGTGGCCCATGTACACATGTTTGAATACATTTGAAGGAGTTGAAACTTACTTTTTTAATGTTTGCTATTAATTAGTAAATTTATTTTTCTTTCAATTGTGGCATCAAAAGTAGAGGATGGATGTACACAATTGGTAATGGTAACTGGATGCAAAGTTAAACGTTCTGCTCTACTTTCAACCTGCTATAAGTCATAACGTGTTTTCAAAACTAGAAACAGGCTATGAGTTAACAGGTTAAAATTTTGCTGTTACAACTAAATACATAAATACTTGCCCTTTTGCCTTCAAACTTCCGACAGCGGGGTTCACTCCTCTCTGGAAACAGATTGGAATCAAACCTTGGTTCTGTTTCATTCATAATACCGTGACAGGAAGAGATGGTGATGAGATCTATGCGTAGTTTGTCTAGGGAGTGACACAGCAGCTCCCTGTGGTAATATATACTGCCTGGAGGACTGTGAAAACAAGAAAACTCTGAAGTTTGTACATTAAGATTAGAACACTGTTGACCCTTTTCTAGTTTTGAAGTAAGGTGACCACTTGTGGCAGGAAAAAATAAAGCAGAATGTGCCTTAAGGCACATTCTGCTTTACTTTCAGCCTGCTGTTTGTTGCTGGATACTTTTTCAACAGTTTTGCCAACTTTCATGAGAAAAACATGACTGACATCTCTTTCTGACTTTTAAAGCAGTTACAATGAAAGGGGAGTTACCTCCCTTTAATAGAAAATATTACTAATGGTACATGTTTATGAATGTATGAATAGAAACTATTTTCTTCGGTGAAGGAATAAATTAAAAGCACTGAAAGGCGCTCCTATTTGGGGAAAATGTTAAGACAGCTGGCATTTTAATGAAAACATGAAGAATGCAGAAAGCTCCGTAAGAGTTTTTCCAGATAGACTATCACAGTGTTACTGCAGCACTGAAATTTTAGAGGGTCATTCTTGACCCCCTTGATGAAAAAGTGGGGGTCATTTGGAAATTTTGGGGGTCACAGGATTGTTTGAACTTTTTTGACATTTATATAGATAGATATTGAATAAAATACTTATTGTGTTGTTCAGTGTCTTTATTTCACAATTAATATAATTGAGAGACAAACGATCTAACTATATAGAAGAACTTCTATTTCTATAACACCTCATCAGTCATTCAGTGAAGTACGGTCAGTGCATTTCACTATTACTTCAGACAAGCAAACAGTTTTCATTTTTTTCAGGACAAGGTATTTATGCAGGCAACTTGTTTGTGAAAAACAGTTTTCAACTTTGTTAAATATAGAAGACTTTGATACCCTAAGTGTCACTTACTAATATCACGAATGAAGAACTTTTTTTTTTTATCGTTAATTGATTGTTCCACAGAAAGAAGTTGAAATGAAACTGACAGACTGTGAGACATGTAGATCTGGCCAGACAGACGAAGATAAATTGATCCCTTAAAGTAGATGACATAATTCATGTGCAATTTATTCTCTTTTTTGGGCACTGAAGAGATAAAGAATGAAGTAAAACAGTCTGCATTTTAGCAGATGATGCTTGAGCCTTTACGTTCATTACCCCAATCAAAACACTTTTGGCAAAGTGAGTTCATTTAACAAACAACAATGGCGACCGGTTCTGGCGATTAGCGGTAATACGGAAGTTTTAAATCATTTTCAAAGGAAACAATTTAAAAGCATATGCAAACACAATAAGTCTAAATATGAGGATTTAAATAAATACTAAACACGGAATCTGTGTAGTTTTAATATATTTCGCCCTTTACAACTGTCGATTTTTAATTACTCGAGTGACTTTATATGCCAATCGAACTGAACTCTTATACCCACAATGCACCCGTCAAAACAACCAAAATGGCCGTTAGCGGACTCTGTCAATTTCGTAACCGACATGCATACAACACGGAATTCATAATTATATATTTACTTCAGCGTCGGCGGCGTGCTTTTAATGAATATGCCGATTTTAACATTTTTAGTTTCAGTTAGTAGGCAGAATTGACTTGCGTCACATAAAACGCACTTGCTGAATTTAGTTGCGCCAAAAGTGATTTTGTTGCGTCAAAAACGCACTCTCGCGGTAACACTGCTATCATCCTGACTGTAGCTTGAATATGGGGAATAAAGGCCTTCTTTTGAGTAGTTGCAACAGCTGTATTTTACTTATCTTTTGTCCTTCCTGATTCTTGACTGTAGAATGGAAGAATAGCTGAATATTCAATTAGCAATTTTCCTCATAGCTAATATCAGTGTTAACACTTCCCATAAAATTAGTTCCAATTTTTACAGTAATTAATGTGTATCATAAGAAATATTCCCTGTATTCTAGCAGAGTATAGCTTCAAGCAGACTGAAAGTGAGCTTCCTCCTGTTTTATTCTTAGCCTGCTTTAACCATTTGAACCCTAGTCCCGCTTATAGGCGTCCTTTTCAAAAAGTGTACATGTGAAGAGTACACGTGTCCTATGCAAACAGTGAAGATCCAGATCAGAGGGCTCCAAAAGGAGCCCTCTGATCAGGGTCTTCACTGTTTGTCATAATGTCAAACATTGACAAAAACAACCCTTAAAAGTCAGAAATGGACTAGACTATAATGGAAATTGGAATTGTCTATTTAAAGTTTTAGGGAGGAAAGAGTTAAGAGACCATCTGTCTAAACATTGTTTCAAACAGACTGAAAGAGTTGAGACAATGATTAAGTATATATTTTTCATTTACGCTACATTCTTAGTTGTATCAAGCACCTACTGAATGACGATTCCTGGTGATTAAAGACATGTTATCATTTAATGTAGGACAAAAGTAATGCAAAAAGCTACAATAACAATTTTCTGCATTATCTTTGTCCTGCATTAAGCTGCCTCCTATCATGTAAGCTTAAAATATAACCTATTTATAAAGGGGGCTTCATACAAGTTTGACTGTACATTTTCTTATGAACCTATAACTGTCGATGTTGACATAAAACTGTATCCACTGGAATGAATAAATCAAAGAGTGAATGCAAATCCTTTAACACCAAACTATTACCTGTTTTTGGATAGGTCCTTGCAGTGCTCAAACTTCTTGTCCAGTTCTTGCAGCTGTTCTTGAGTCTCGGTATAAGACCAAGGGAAACAGAAGGCAAAGTAAGTTGTAGCACCACGTAACTCAGGAAAACGGTAGGTGAAGGAGAGATTGAACTGTCCATCAACAGTCTGTAAGAATAATTTGTCAAACCATAAGTGATTGGTTTAGTTTTTGTTGAAAAGTGTATCCTCTGAAAAATAGAATTCTCTGATAAATGACAAAAAAATCTGAGCCTTATCATGCTAAGTGCAACCAGGCTAACACTTGCAAACAGTTTTGATTCTCAATCTGAGAATTTGGTTGCATGGAACAGTAATGCAGAAAGTTTCTAAATGAGAAAAAACTTTCTCAATATGCTTTTATAAACATACTGTTCATTATGAGATAGATTTCCTACTCTTTAAAAAAAAAAAAAGTTGATACTATGTGTAAGAATATCTGTAAAATTGGAATTAATACAAAAGAATTGTCAGTTCATGGAAACTTTTACCTACATGTATACAATATCAGTTTTTTAAAGGAATATTCTTTTCTTGAACTTTAGAGTAAAATTTTTTTAAAATAAGTGCCAAACAGAAACATTTAACTCTTCATCTACATAAGCACCTTCACCCCTTCCTGTACATAAGCACCTGAAATGACTATTCACTAATGCTGTTCAATACACCGGTGACAGCTTAAAGCGAAATAAATGTAAAGCAGAAAGCTCTGACAGGAGCTTTCTGCTTTACTTTCAGCTTGCTTTAAGCATTATTCTGCCTAAAAAGTTTGATTTAGGTGATTTTCTCTTTAGACTAAGGAGAAAATGGTCAAACTACAGTGGAGAATCTGTTATTCTTTCCCAATAAAGGCGTTTACGCTAAAACTATTATTTGCAGTGCAAACAGTTTGGAGCCAGATCAGACGCCGGGTAACCCGGCGTCTGATCAGGCTCCAAACTGTTTGCCACCAAGATAAACAAGAATGATCAGAATTGTCCAAAAGTTGTTCTTTTCTACGTTTTAGTGCTTTGCGTTTGCGTACGTTTGCGTTTAAACGGGAAAGAATAATAGATTCTCTACTGTATGCATTTTGTGGTATTTTATGTATCTAGTTTACTCTAGCCACCTACTTTAACTCATTCACCCCTGAAACTTTTAATGGACAATTCAAACTTCAAAATACATCTAGTCTATTTTGGACTATTTAGGTATGATTTTAACAATATATTTCAAAATGACAAACAGTGTAGACTCTGATCAGAGGGCTCCTTAAGGAGCCCTCTGATCAGTGTCTACACTGTTTGCATATGACAAGTGAAATCCTTACAGGTACACTGTTTGTAAATGATGACTACAGTCGAACTTCGAAAGCTAGAACTCTGAAAGCTAGAACACGATCGAATTCTCGAACTCATTTCTCGGTCCCGTTTCTTTCTCTATATAATCCTTATTGTTCTACCTTTGTATTCTCGAACACTGAAAGCTGGAATTCTCGAACTGATGTGCGGTCCCCGTGAAGCAGTTTGTTCTATATTTCACACCTAATGGTCGAACTGTCAACAAACGTTTGCACCTTATGCTCGAAATGTTTACACAATCAGTTTCGGTCCCATTGTTTCATGTTATAATTACACCGGCGGCGCGTGAAATTTTCACACCCCGTCAGATCAGCATTCGTTACACAAATGTATCAGTGTGTGTTTGCTTTAAAGTTTGAAACATGTACACCTGAATTGTTTATTGATTAAAATAAGAGAAAAAACCCACATTTCTTAAATAAGAATAAGAGAGGTAAAAACTTTGGTGCTTTTATAAGGAAGATAACTTAATGTTCATCAATCGTAATGCACAACGATGAACTATTTAAATATTGCTAAATATTTCGTTTCTAGCGATAACAATGCGAGCATAGCGATTTTAAAACAACTTATATACATATGACTCGTTTTCTTTTAGTGTTACAAGCGCAGATTAATTATTTATGTTTTCCTATTCATGTGTTTATAATCATTATTTCTATGCTAGTTGTGCATTAGGTATATAATGAAAACAGCGGTTATTTTTGACGTTCGTTTTAATTCCAAATGCATATAATAAGCAAGTTGACACCGAACTATTTCTGCCGTATGTAGCTCTATGTGTAAGATGTAAATGTTGGAGATCGAATAAGTTATCTGTCCAATTATTGTGTTTAAAACGTACACGTTATTCTGATATACCCAACACACCAGCTGTATATCAATCTCCATCGCAGTACAAAGTCGAACTTGAAGTTTCGAACTTCATACTACCTGAATCTCGAACAACCCTTTTCTCGAACAAATTCTAACGCCCCCAGGGTGTTCGAGGTTTCGAAGTTTGACTGTATACTCGTCGCTAGGGTTGAATATGTCAACACACTTTTATTGGAAAAAATAATCTTTGAAAAATGATAATAAGCTGTAGTTCTGTGACAATGATTGATATGAACTGGCACACAAGAAGATATTTCCCCTATACAAGTGTATTTTGGCATATTTACATATTCATCTTGCAAAGGTATCTGTTCATCCTTTTACCATGCCTTGTTAAAGCGCCATAGAAAACCTTTTCTTTCATTGTGACAAGCAGATGCTTAAAGCAGGCTAAAAGCAGAAAGCTCCCCCTGTTCAGCCTGTTTTAAGCAACCACCTGCCTTACAACACTGAAACACAAGCTTTTGAGAGTTTAGTTAAACACTAAAATGCTGTATCAAATTCTGTATAAACTGTGTTATTTTATACCTCATACGAGGGTCTGTCTCGAATTCTTTCCCATTTAGGTTTTCCTGGTATGGTTTTAGTGAGTGGAGTATGGCCCTGGCTGTACAGCTTGCCTTGTCTGTTCATGTTGACAATGTTGATCTTGATCACCCTCCCTGGATTCCACCCTCGAATTCCAAAATAAAACCATGACCTGCAACACACACAAAGTAATTGCTGAATTACAAACTCTGCAACAATAAAGATACCAAAACAAGACATGGTGCTGCAATTAACCCATTTCCCCATTAATACGCCTTTTAACGCCTTCAATTTATTCCTCCACTGAAGAAAATAGTTTCAACTTCCACTGTCACAAATGAGAATCATAAGAAATAGTTTCTATATTCTAGCAGATAATAGCTTAAAGCAGGCTGAAAGTAAAGCAGAATGTGCCTTAAGGCACATTCTGCTTTACTTTCAACCTGCTTTAAGTGGTCAACTATCTACATCAAAATGTTTGAGGCTATTGCAGGAAAAGTCATATATTTTTGTTCCATTGTTACTGTGAGATAATATACATTAATTCAATTTAACCCTTTGAACCCTAGTCCCGCATATAGGCGTCATTTTCAAACAGTGAACATGTGAATAGTACACTAGTCCTATGCAAACAGTGAAGACCCAGATCAGAGGGCTCCGAAAGGAGCCCTCTGATCAGGGTCTTCACTGTTTGTCATAATGCCAAACATTGACAAAAACAACCCTTAAAAGTAAGAAACGGACTAGACTTAAATGGAAACTGGAATTGTCCATTTAAAATTTCAGGGAGGAAAGAGTTAATTGAAAAAACTACTACTTGTCAGGTTAGTCTGTTAGTAAAATCATCCCATTAACTATTTATCTCATAACCTGTTTCTAGTATTGAAGAAAGAGCACCACTTAAAGAAGTTGAAAGTAAAGCAGAATGAGCTTTAAGGCGCAATATGCTTTACTTTCAGCCTACTTTAAAGAAAATGTTTCTTTTGATACATATTCATGACTGTGTAAACTAAAACTGTTTCCTTCAGTTAAGGGATCAATTAAATATGTAACAAGAACAGTGTCACAGTAAATCAACAACATTTGACATCTAAATGACCTTGACCTGTGTTGGACATGACCCAAGTTGTACTGAGCTCAAGAGCTTTTTGAGTTGAGTATACATGTACATTCCAAATATAAATTCTCTAACACATACAGTTTCAAAGATAATGTTAAATTCACCCTATTTTACCTGTAAGTGACTTCCAAATGACCTTGACCTTTGTCGGACATGACCAAAATTGTACCCTAAGTTGAGGTCAAGAGCTTCTTGAGGTGATACTGATTACACAAACCAAATATCAAGTCTCTATCTTATGTTGTTCTAAAGTTATGGCCAAGGTTAAAGTTATGGACAGACGGACAAAGTGACCTCTAAATGACCTTGACCTTTATCAGACAAGACCTAAACTGTACAGAGTTCAAGAGCTTCTTGAGGTGAGTACACATACCAAATATCAACTCTCTATCTTATGTAGTTCTAAAGTTATGGCCAAGGTTAAAGTTGTAGACAGACTGACAAAGTGACCTCTAAATGACCTTGACCTTTGTCTGACATGACATAAGTTGTAATGAGGTCAAGAGCTTCTTAAGGTGAGGACACATACCAAATATCAAGTCTCTATCTTATGTAGTTCTAAAGTTATGGCCAAGGTTAAAGTTGTGAACAGACGGACAAACAAACAAACAAACCTAAACAACATGCCCTGACTAATTCGTGCTGGGGCATATGGAGTAATGGGTTAAACATCTATAGTGAAAGATCAACATTGGCTCTGACTCGATACAGTCAAACTGTTGTAATGTTAAGCAGCCATTGAAAGAATATGAAATATCAATCTGAATCAATATTACAAGTGACATCATAATGTAAAACAAAAGCTTTCTATTTACTTTTGTCCTGCATTGAGCCGTCACCTGATCTTAACCAATTACCGCATAAATATGCCTTTAATATATTCCTCCACTGAAGGAAATACTTCCAATTTAAACAATCATGAAAATGTTCTGTAAGAAATATTTTCTGTATTCTAGCAGATGGAAGCTTAAAGCAGGCTGAAAGTAAAGCAGATTGCGCCTTAAAGATCATTCTGCTTTACTTCCAACCTGCTTTAAGTGTTCAACTATTGTCAATACTACAAGCAGGCTATGGGGTAAAGGGTTATGTCAGGTCCACTGGAGTATGGGGTAATGGAATAACATGCCGCCAATGTCAAACACTAATAAATGACTGGTCTACACAAGTGAACACAATCCAACAATATTGCCTGTTAACCCTTTGAACCCTAGTCCCGCATATAGGCATCCTTTTGAAACAATATACATGACGTGAATAGTACACTAGTCCTATGCAAACAGTGAAGACCCAGATCAGAGGGCTCCGAAAGGAGCCCTCTGATCAGGGTCTTCACTGTTTGTCTTTATGCCAAACATTGACAAAAACAACCCTTAAAGGGACTCGCAACCGGATGGTGTTCTTGTCAAAATAAAATAAAATACTCAAATAAAAGCAAATTTGTGGCATTATTTGGCTTTTGACATTAAAAAAATATGATCAGTCCAAAAAACGTCTCAAGAATCGTCACCGAATCTTAGTTTTTTAGATATTTTCCATCGTTTTTCCATAGCGTTAGCTAACAGTATAGTTGTTGTTGTTGCTTCTCTACACGGGGTCAGACATAAACACGAGCCGAATTACGAAGTTGTATGCACTTCCGATCGCTACACATTGAAATACGTTAAATCGATCCGAGATAAACGGATAGTTCCGTGGTCCATTGGTCTAAGCGGTTTCCCCTATTTTGCCTTCTGTCCGCCAATGCCGGGCCCCGGGTTCGAATGCCACCAGAGACCAATATTTTTTTTTATTGAAATACATTTTTTTTAAACAGAATTTCTTATCCTAAACTAATTCTTTACCATTTATATAAGCGTTTGACACATATTTACAAATTACTATTTTTAATGCACCATCTGGTTGCGAGTCGCTTTAAAGGTCAGAAATGGACTAGACTCAAATGGAAACTGGAATTGTCCATTTAAAGTTTCAGGGAGGAAAGAGTTAACATTCTTACCGGTTTCCATTTTCAAACTCGGTTCCTGCACAGTCTGGTTTGGTCCAAACATTGAACTCATAATCTGCTTTCACATCATTGAAATATTTGGAACCTGCAAGAAAACAAACTTATCAATAGTCTTGTTTATTATGCAAGACAAAATTAGATTTTAATGCAAAATAAAATTTTCTGTTCTGAAATTGTCTCTTTTATCCTAATCTATACTTTCACTTATATGATCTGAGTAACAGTTTGCATGTTGATCTACATTTCCAGTAACTCTTGAGTCTAATCTAGATCCAAGCTGTTTGCAAAACTTCAAGTCTAGAAAACTTTCCACTGAATTACAAGTAAAGTTAACCCATTACCCCATAGCCTGTTTCTAGTTTAGAAGACAGGTGACAACTTAAAACAGGTTGACAGTAAAGCAGAATGTACCTTCTGGCTCATTCTGCTTTACTTTCAGCCTGCTTTAACTCTTTGAACCCTAGTCCCGCATATAGGCGTGCTTTTCAAACAGTGTACATGTGAATAGTACACTTGTCCTATGCAAACAGTGAAGACCCTGATCAGAGGGCTTCTTTCGGAGCCCTCTGATCAGGGTCTTCACTGTTTGTCACAATGCCAAATATTGACAAAAACAACCCTTAAAAGTCAGAAATGGACTAGACTAAAATGGAAACTGGAATTTTCCATTTAAAGTTTCAGGGAGGAAAGAGTTAAGCTACTATCTGCTAGGATATAGAAACTTTTTCTTTTAGTACATGTTCATGATTGTATAAATTGGAACTATTTCCTTTAGTGGAGGAATGAATTAATGTGCTGAAAGGTGCTTCTATAGGGTAATTGACTAATTGGTTAAACTTGTACTTAGAGAGAACAGACTGAGTCATGCTTGCTTCTAAAACAAAATCTAAAGTTTAAACTGCAAATTCTATTTACTAAAAACAATTAATTTGGCTTTCGTCTGTTCTGCATTAATCAGTTGTCTGTCTTCATGACTGCCACACATGTTTCTTCATTCAACAGCTAGGTTCCTCCTCAGAAGCACCTTTCATGAGTATTAAATGACTGTGTTGAATACAGGTTGCAGCCAGGGGCGTAGCTTGGCCGAAATGAAAGTGTAGGCATATCTTTTCTAGGGGGGTCCGGGGGCATGCTCCCCCGAAAATATTTTGAGTTCTACAACACTGTAGACGCATTTAAAGAGGGTCTGGGGAGACATTTATATGAAGAATTAATGAAATTAAAAGCTTCAAACGACAGACAATTTTTTTTCAAAGGAATATGTCTGCATATTTTCTTGAAAAACTAACCAAAAAACAACCCCACGTCAATTAGTATATAATAGGGTCTGATACCGTAATTTTTCATTAACATACTCGCTACTTGAAATTATTTGGATGTAACTTTCTTTTCGGGACAAATTGATCGAGCACACTACAGGCCCGTATGAAATCCAAAATAACTATACCAAATTATGAACTCACTCTTACTAGGAGGGGATTGGGGAGGGTTGATTCCTAGATAGCCGCTGGCTTGTTTTGAGGGCGTTTTTGCGTGTCCAAGACAGGTAAAATTCTGCCATAAATATATGTAAAAACTCGGCTGAAAATGACATAAATTTTCTGTTCGAGGTTATTATAATGTAATTGTTGACATGTTGTCTTCCATTAATCTCTAAGTTAGACTCTAACACCACCCTATTCCTATTTATTGCATTTTTATACTTTTAGAATTGTCGCAAGTATGTTTTGCATAAGGCAGAGCTCTACATGTACAATTTGTACATGCGTGCCAACGGGGTGATTAGACCAGTTAATTAATAAGTGTACGCTTTCTTACTAGGGGGGTCCGGGGGTATGCTCCCCCGGTAAATTTTTATTCCTAGATAGTCTCTAGGTGCGTTCTGAGGTCTTTTCCCGCGTTTGATAATGGCAAAATACTAACATGAATCTATGTAAAAATAATTGGGGTTCACCTCTAAACCCCCTTAGATGTCAATTTTATTGCTTTTTCTGCATTTTTAGCCTTTTTTATTTTTGTAGACTTCTGAAAAAAAGTGTAGGCACGTGCCTACTTGCCTAATAGGAAGCTACGCCAATGGCAGCTTAAAAAACTTCAAACTTTATTTTCATCTTGCTTTTAGCAGTCACCTGCCCTAAGCACATTTGCATACACATATTTACAATTTTTGCTAATGAGAAAAGGGTTTGCATAAGTTTGAATGTACAACTTCCAAACGTAAGGTAGTTGAAGCAGTTTAACCCTTTCCTCCCTGAAACCTCAAATGGACAATTCTAGTTTTCAATTTGTCTTATACATTTTTGATTTTCTAGGGTTGATTTTTACGATATATGTCAAAACGACAAACAGTGTAGACCCTGATCAGAGGGCTCCTTAAGGAGCCCTCTGATCTGGGTCTACACTGTTTGCATAGGACAAGTGTACTCCTCACAGGTATGATGTTTGCAAATGACGCATATAGGCGTGACTAGGGTTCAAAGAGTTAATATCAGATACTGTTATAACAATTAACATGGATTCAAGTTCCTCAGGCAAAAACCAGGGAGTTGATAATTTGAGAACAAACCTGATTCTTCTTCATCGTCATCTTTAGAGACTTTTTCAACTCTAGCAAGATTGGCAGAGTCATGTTTAGCTGTGAACAGCAAGCCTCCACATCTGAACTCCATTATTGTCACTGCTGATCATTCCTCAGTGACATCTAAGCAAATAAAAAAAATAGCCAGTTTCAAATTTGATCCTTACATCATGCTAAATTGTTGCCTGCTTCAAATATATGGTCTGCTAAAAATAATTCAAAATTAGTTGTATGCATTTCTAAGCTGCAGAAACAGTTTTGATCCAGATCAGACACTGCGACATGTGGCCTCTTATTTGGAACCATACTGTTTGCAAATGTTAGGCAGGTTGAGCATAGCATGAATAGGGTTAAACGAACAATTCTGGGTCAAAACGGCCTGAGTCAAAACGCAGTGAGCATGACAATGTATTAAATAATCTGTTGTCCCTTTTCTCACCATTTGCTACATGACTATTAATCTAGCTAAAAATGCTCATCATCACTTTTCCCAAACGACATAATAATCGAATCTGCACCCTATTAATCCAATCTGCAGCCTATGAGGCCTTATAATAATTAACAACTATGCCATGGAATGGATAAACAGACCAATCCAGAAATGTTAACTTAGTATTTTAAAAGGGTTGTCATTTTCATGCAGACTGCAAGGACAAACAACGACATAGAGGGTAATTATTAAAACTACTTTCTTTTTTATACATGTACGAGGGTTGTTCGGAAAGTTCGTAGAATTTTGTTATATCTCTGGTTAGCTTTATTTGATCAATTTGAAATTTGGTATGTAAGTACCTCATCTTATTTTTAAACTACTTTGTAAGAGAGAAATGAAATAGATAATGTTTTACCGAATATACAGGTTACCGTAGCAACGCAGTAACGGGGACCCGGAGCAGCTCGAAAGTTGTAATTTTTTAAACTTTATTCTAATAAAGCAAACGTGATTTCTCTCAATTCTGTTGACGCTAGATAAGCACGAAAAGGTCTGATTGCAACGTGACGTCATGACGTTAGTTACTCATAGTTTCAAAACATTGTAAGCGTTTGAACAGAATTTACAGTATTTAGTCTACAGATAGCGGAAATGCAAACTAAAAAGAAATGACGTCGACCAGTGACGTTGACTTGCGAACTGTTGTGAATAAAATTATGTTACTGTAGGTAAATCACCGACAAAAACTCTTAAAATGATTAAATCCACGGGAAAATATGACAAGAAGTTGAGTCTCGCATTCCTGTTTAAATGGCACTCACTTTTTAGCAATGGAAGATAAACGATCCAGGACGCTCCTAGGAGCGACCGACCATCAATCTTAGCTGCTTCCATTAAGGACAAGTGAAAAGATAAGGAAAATGCGGACAGAGTTACAACAGTAAGATATATGCCTGATAAAATTGGTGGTTCTTGCTCTACCGTACATGAACAGTACTATTAATAGATGAACTTGGTATGTCTAACGTTAGAGCACGCTGGGTGCCGAGGTTGTTCACGGACAAGGGAAAGAAGAACCAAGTTCGATGCTCTCAGATGTTTCTCTGCCAAAACGATGCCGAAGGTGACGATTTTTAGGACAGAAGCACACTACGGATGAGATACGACTGATATTACGAGAGAAGCGACTACACATGGATCTTGAGCGCGTAATGCTACATGTACATCAGGATAATGAACCGGATCGTAGAGCAGCTTCAACGCATTTAGCTGAAATCAGCTTGCTATGGTTTGATATGTAAGAACACCCGCCAAACGGCCCCGAATTGGCTCCCATGGGTTTTAGAGTGCTGACAGAGTTAAAGGCGAGCTTACATGGAATTACATTTGTTTCAGCAGCTGAATTTACCAAACAGACCCAGAAATTTGTATCTACATTCAGTGAGGACTTGTATACAGAAACATGCCTAAAATGAGTTAGAAAGCCATAACGAGTAGTACAGGTATATCTACCGTAATTACAAGTATAGATAAAATAAGAATATTTGTAGAGGATCAACTTAATATCTTGTTGTTTTCTTATCCAGATATTTTTTTAACAAAATGAAAGATCATGCAGTGTAGCCCCTAATCACTACACCCAGAATTGACAACCTGTTTGAAAGGGGTGATGCCAACGTAGAATACATCATTTAACATATTGAAAGTAAGAATGCTGCTTGCACAGGTCTACATAAAATTTATTAACACCTGCATATGATGATCAGGGGCTTCACTTATCATCCCATCTTAGTAAACACTACCTGAACACAAGTTGTGTTATGTTATCAATACCTTACAATAGGTGCAAAATACAATCACTATATACTTGCTTTCTAGGCGAATTCACCATTTGTTTACTATATATCTAATTGTAGGCGAGTTCGTCTCTAGGCGAATTCACCATAAACCACAGATATCGTCCGCTCACCCGTTTTGACGCTCACCTATTTTGACGCCATATTTGTTTACTAGTCATATGGCCAATTCAACCGTCTTTGTGTAACATACACACTTGCTATCTTTTGTAAAAACAAAAAACTACGCTCTGCTTCAAAAATGTGAATAATCAGATATGCAAAGGGAGAAATATGACAGTTTTACTTTTCTCAATGCATTTTTATGTATTTTCACTAATGCAATAAAGTGAGGAAGTTTATAAGCCGTTTTCTGTATTTAAATGATCATGGAAAACTTCGACGCTCAGTTGTCAGGAACACCCAATCATATTTATCTTCTCAGGCGACAGTCACGTGACAATCAATTATCTGACTATTTAAAAACAATTCACTGTTTAGTAGGTGTACGCTTATATAAGAATCAGTGAGAACATGCTGATGTCATTACAAATTGGCTTATATATAAACTATAAATTTATAGAAAATGTATCTTAGTTTATTATTTTCATTTAAGGCATCCAATGCCAATTCTATGAGCTACTCCCCAACACCCATGATTTAGACTTTGGATAATTTATGGGAGAGAGGGATACAAATCAAAACCACCCCTTCTTTAAATATGAGTTCAAAGTCACATTTACTCTTTTCTGTATTTATATTTTAAATTGTTTGAAAATCATGGCAAATATGAAACAGAAATGGATAAACCAAACATGTCCAAATTAAATATTTCGTACACAATGCATCACCGTATAGATTTAATTTATAACTCAATAATTATTGTAATATAGGTCAGCCAATCAGAGGCGTCAAAATAGGTTACTCCCAACAAATATGCTGGCTTTCTCGGTATGTTATAATTGGCTATGCTCTGAACAACTGGGGCATTTAAATTTGTACGTTACATCATTTTTATCATTAACTTAGCACATTTAGCTTCAGTAATAGTTTTAATCACATTCATTTTATAAGTTATATATATTGCATAGCTCCCACGAGTTATCTCAATTAAACGCGCACACTGTACATGAGTGCGCGCATGCGCACGAGTGTATGTGGGCGTGTTTAATTAGATAACGAGTTGGAGATACTGCAATATATTGCTTGTAATATGGCTAAATATAGACCAAGAGGTTGGGCTCTGTGCAATTTACATCAACTATTGAGCGCTTTTGACATCCATTAGAATCCCCATTTGAACGACCAATCAGTGACAGGAACAACATCGCTATCTGCGCAAGTTATACCAAATGTTGAGCGCTTTGCTAATCAAAGGTAGTGTAAACCCCATAAAAGAGACCAATCAAAGACTGGAACGTATACTCATTAACCAATCCGACAACTTCCAGCATAGATCGCTTTCGCGGGCAGTGTGTTAAAGTTTTGCTGTAAAGACGAATGTTCTAGTTTCTGGGAATATTTGCAGGGTTGCCATTTCTCCGGATTTCTTTTCTAGTACATGGTACATTGTAGCTTAAAGCAGGCTGAAAGTAAAGCAGAATGCGTCTTAAGGCGCATTTTGCTTTACTTTCAGCCTGCTTTAAGCAGTCACGTGTCAACAAAACTAGAAACAGGCGACGGGGAAAAGGTACGATTCGTAAAATCGCACTTGAAAAACCTTCGGATTTTTTTGTCAACTTATGGCAGCCCTGTATTTTCGTCACTAGCTTTCGCGCGTGTTTACTTAAAATGATTAATATGGATATCGGCACAGTGATGACGGGACGATTTGCAGTAGAGAACACGATTGCATTTCTCAATCAAATATTTAGCAATTTTTCCTTTGCACAATATTTGGACCCAGATAAGACGCTTTGTACAAGGTGTCTGGTCTGGATCCAAACTGGTTGAAAAGGAATTATCAATTTTGCACAAAATCGTTTATTGTTCAAAACAAATCGTGTAATTTCTCCATTGTGACTTGTGCTGCTATTACCATGCCAAGGCTCCAGATAAGAGGAGTATTTCAAGAACTAAAATCTTTATTTCTGCATTAAACCCTATGGTGTCACTACTCACTAGAATCGTCTCTTAATCATAGGATTAAATGTTGAAATGAGTGAGAAAATTTGGATTTGTTCCATTTACTCGCTCTTATCTGGGGCTTTATATCTGCAACACCGGATGTGCGCCAGACTGTGCGGTTAACTAGATGTCCGCCATTACTGTGCGGTTAACTAGTTAACTGCATGGTTTTCTACCAGTTATTGCATGGGCGGGGAAACTCCGCCCACTACAAAGTGTGCGGTATTCAACTTAAACTGGGGTACTTTTCTACAGAAAAATGCCGCAGCCGTGTTACAACTGTCAGAAATTAAGGCGAGTTTATCGCTTAATGGCGTCAAAACTGGTAACACTAGGATAGAACCAATTGAACTTGAACCGGTAGTCCCAATTCAAACCAAAACGTAAATAGCGTGCATATTTCTGTTTGTTGGTCGATAACTTATTCAACAGTTTTCACACCTTACTTTGTATCAACTTAAGTGCACTGGCCCTTCTCTAAATCATACAGAACCCGTATTTATTGACATTTATCCGTTCTAAAGTCAAGCCAATCACTGGCTTGTCAGTCTCATTGTTTTAAAGAATTTCCACATAAGACTCATTGTCCTGGGTTTCTGTATTAATCATTCGACTCTTAAAATCGTTGCAAATTCAATACCTTTCGGTTTTATAATCCAACGATGTTCCATTAAAAACCTGTGGGCGTGTATATTTTATAACGATTGAGCAACAAACTAATAAATGCTGTATTTTGATAACTATCTCTGAAATGTGTTCTCGGCAGACATATTGTAAACTATGCTGGTTGCCGACCACATGACCCAATACAGATAAACCATTGGTCAAAATTCAGAAGTCACATGATAAAAAGATGGTGGTCGACCTACATTTAGCAGTGACTTCCCTTATATTTTGACAGCTCGGTATTTCCCGACAATTTACTACGGGAATTACCGAGCAATTTTCTATTGTAAAAAAAAATCATATTTTATAAGAAGACCAGCAATTTTTTTTAGACTTTAATTTGAAATCGGACAAATCAGGGGAGATTGGAACAATGAACGAGAATCGGCTTTATCACTTAATTAAACAAGAGGACATTTTACATGATATCGCTCACATATTGAAAATTGTCACTAGTAGAGCGGGTCGGGTATTATCGAACACTTAAGACATAATATGTGAATGTTCGGTAATAGGAGATAAATTCCATAGGTTTTCTACAAATTTGGAAAGATTCTGCATTTGTCCTCGAGTTTGCACAATATCCGAGCAGCTGTGATTACACTGACTATAAAATAATGCTCTTTAGAAATCAGACCGTCTTGCTTGCATTACCGAACAACAGCTTGTTTTTCCGAACAGACATGCTTGCTTTTCCGAACACTTATAGGTTTAATAATATACATGGAGGAAGTATACCCTGGAGAAGTATCCGGCCGGCTCGCGATTTATCTTGTCGTCCAAAATCGGTCAATCAGCGGCGCTCGCTGGCCGCTAGAAAACAACGTTTTTCCGAAAGTTAGGTGTTAATAGAAATGCTTTTAATGTCATCTCTTCGTTATAAATTTTAATACAGATGTTTTATTAGACAATAATCTTACGCGTAGTACAAAATTTGAGGCGATAGCTTATAAATTGTTAGTTTAGTGAGGTTTTGAAAATGAGAGAAAAACGTATTTTTTCGTTTACCTACGAAGTTTGGTGTTTAATAGAAATGCTTTTAATGTCATATTTTCATTATAAATTTTAATAAAGATGTTTTATTAGACAATGATCTTACGCGTAGTACAAAATTTGAGGCGATAGCTTATAAATTGTTAGTATAGTGAGGTTTTGAAAATGAGAGAAAAACGTATTTTTTCGTTTACCTACGAAGCTTGTGTGTGTCTATATTTCTCTGCCACTGTCTGTTTGCCTCTTGTCTGTCTGTTTTTCTCTTATCTCTGTCTGTCAGTCTCTCGCTTCTTCTTTTCTGTCTCCATCTTTCTGTATGAATGTCTGTCTGTCTCTCTCTCTCTCTCTCTCTGATGATCCTCATGCGGAGAAAAGATAAAACGTGTCATAAAGAGCTTAATTTGAAAAAGGGGTAAACTATATTTCAAGAGACATACTCTATGAATCCGACATTTTTGCAGCCTGGTCTGGATTACAACTGTTTGCAATTGCAATAGTCATCATGTTACTGGTATTCAGTAATGAGAGGGTTAATCCAGTCATCAACCAAACCAGATGCATTGATGTTGGTCTTTTTTTTTTTCTTTTTTTCAATTAAATTCTATTATCTTTATTTTTTGTGATTTGTATAATATATAAAAATCATGCGGTTACAGAAGTCAAAAACACATGTTCAAGTTACACGCACGGGTAGCATTGATCTTTTTTATTAAAGAGGAAACCCCCTGGTGTCCAGTTCCCTAACAAGCACTTCATAGATAATCGGCATGTTCAAGAAGCATGGACTTCATGCTGGGAGAGTTTTATGACGCTTATAAATGGCCTGCTAATTGTGCACGGTTACGTAATGTGTCACATTCCTTTGTGATGTGTAATATGGTAGACATGTAGTTTACAGATGAATAGCCCTAGTTCATTATTTAACCACAATTTCTTGATGATTTTATTCTTAAATAAACGTCTATTACCTTTGTAGGTCATCATTACTTTTTTCGCTTCAAGAAAACCCCTGGTATTTTTACAACCGAAAGATAAGTGTCACGGCTTTATATCAAGACCTTTTTTTAATATATATATATCGTACGAAAATTATGGATTAAATTCAAGTTTTTGAAACGGGACGTTGTATTTATTTCGCGATCGCCTGCTCTCGTTTATCGACTATTTCATTTGGCAATCGCTCTTTAACTCGCCATAAAATTTGTTGATTTCAAAAATAAACACTGGCACTTTCTACAACTGAAAGAAAAATATCTTAGCTGTCCTTTAAGACCATTGTTATGGAAATCGGCCTAAAATTGAGGATTTTATGAAAGGTTTTGTAACAGGGCGTGATATATTTTTGCGCGAGCGCTTGCTCCCTTTTATCGGCAAATTCATTTGGTAACCGCTCTTTAACTCGCCATAAAAATGATCAATGTAAAAATTAGATTATGTTATTTTCACAAGTGAAAGATAAATATCTTAACCTTCTTTTAAGATCATTATAATGAAAATCGGGTAAAAATTAAGGATTTTATGTAACTTAAACTAACAGTAGGTAACCATTCAACACGATAAAAAACGCGATAGCCCGCTATCGGCGTACCGGTGCAGTTGAATTATCGATCGATTAAGCGTTATCGCGCATACAGGTATTGGACGACAACATTTTCGGGAAAATGCAGATTTGTGTATATGATTCTTCTCCAGGGTATACTTCCTCCATGATAATATGTGCATTAAAAAGGTAAGCCATCCAAATTCAGATAGTCGTCTTGATTTCAGGACATTTCGCCACCTGGATTTTCGCTACCTGGACTTTTTCGCTACCCAGTTTTCACACCTCTTATTTACTGTGCTCCCACGTACAATGGATTTTTATTTACTGATTTGGATCCGGACTAACGTAAAGAAATGGAAGAGGTTTTATTGACTAATCTGAATTCATACTAACAGACAGAAATAAAAACAAATTTTGACAAAATATTTGCACAGACGCCACGCGTCCATATAAGATATTTTTATTTATTAATCTGGATTCAAACCAATCGAATCAGCATATTTAAAAGTGATTTTTAAGAGGATTCGTTTTCTTTTACTGATAATGGACGCTATGCCATTCCTAGAGTCAACAACTTTGGTAAGAAGTCATTTCTTTTCAGAGGTGTTCACTTGTGGAATGGTCTTCCTCAGAATTTAAGAGTGAGTAAATCTTCCACTCAATTTAGATTTGATGTCAAAAACTTCTTGTTAGCTAAAGAATAAGTTCTTTACTTGTTTGTTTCATTTTATCATTATTCTTATGATGTGTTCTGATACTCTACTGTGTTAATTTGTGAACATGGTCTAGTCATTCTGAAACTGACTTTGTTTAAGATACTATCTGTGATATTTACTAATAATAATGTACCGTGACTCTCTGTGTCTTGCCACTAGAATCAAGGACCACAATGGAAATAAGGAAAATATTTTTCCTTTTTTGTGTTATCCTTGGTTGCTAGTGCGCATTATATGTTTTGCTTTAATTATGCTTTGCCATGTTATGTTGTACACTTTTTACCTGCCTGCCTGCCTGGCTACCTACCTACCTACCTACCTTTTATTAATCTGGATCGAAACTAAAGGACAGAGATCATTTCAATGTTGACGAAATATTTGCACACGTTCTCCACGCGTTCACATCAGACATTTTTATTCCTTAATCTGCATGGATCCAAACCAATGGAATCACCATATAAGTGATTTAAGTTAATAATCATCTGGATCCAACATACGGACAGAAATAATTACAGTTTTGACGAAAGATTTGCGCAGACGCCACGCGTCCACATCGGAGATTTTTATTTAACTAATCTGGGTCCAAACCAATGCTAGCTCAATATAAGAGGTTTTTATTTACGGAAAAGGGGATATTTATTAATCTGGATCCCAACTAACTGACATAAATAGAAGAGATTTTTATATAATAATATGGATCCAAACTAACCATGACAGATATAATTATAATTTTGACGAAATATTTGTGCAGACGCCAAACTAATGGAATCTCAAAAAAAAAGAAGTTTATTTATTTACTCTTCTCAATGCGGAAAATGATTTACTGATTGGATTTTTGCGGAAGCTGATCTGTATCACACAAATTTTCAGAAGCGCCTTTCAAAATTGACAACTGCTAATTTCATTTTCAACTGCAACTTTCAGATCACTAACTATTTATCTATCTGCTGCACACCCTCACGGGTAATTTCGAGCAGGTTTTAGCGAAATTGTACGGGTAGCGAAACGTCCAGGGTAAAACACCCTGGGTAGCGAACTGACATCATCCTAGGTACTGAGTCATGGCTAAAAAGCCACCATTTGTCTACAGAGATATTCCCACAAGGCAAATAAGACAGGTGGCGGTGTCTTCATTCTGGTATCAGACAAGTTTGTCAGCCAAGAACCGGAAGAGTTTGAGACAGACGGTTATTGTGAAATGGTTTGGTCCCATATACAGATCCCTGGAATAAGTCAGTTATTTGTTTGTTCTTTCTACAGACCCCTGATGAAACTAGTCCAGAATATTTCTATCGCTTACATTCTGCTCTTTCAAGGATCCCAGCTGGCGCACACGTTTGGCTAGGAGGGAATTTCAATCTCAGCGATATTGACTGGTCCAGTGAATGTGTTAGACCTTATGCAAACAGGTCTGGGCTTTGTCATCAGCTTCTTAACATAAGTAAAGATAACTTTTTAGACCAGCTAGTGCTTGAACCAACCCGTATCACAGAAGACACTGAAAACACACTAGATCTATTTTTTACCAACAACCAGTCCTTAGTTAATAGAAATCAGATACTTCCAGGTATCTCAGACCACGAAGTAGTATACATAGAATCAAGCCTCCGACCCACTAAAGCGGTAACACCACCACCACGTAAAGTGAATCTTTATAACAAGACTGACTTCGAGACTTTGAGACAGGAACTATCACACGACAGAGACTTTCAGACACTCTATCCATTGAAGATCTGTGGAATAAATTCAAATCACGCATTTCCAATCTCATGGCCAAATACATACCAGCTAAAAACATACGTGGCAAGAAAAACAATAAACCCTGGATAAACAGGAAGATCAAATCCTTGATGAGACACCGTGACAAACTATTCAACCGCCATGAAGAAAACCAGGAACGAAAGCGACATCAAAAAGTTCAAGACATGTAAACAGGCAGTACAGAAGAGTGTCAGGCAGTCATACTGGTCTTACATCAATGGCATTATCGAAGTAGGAGATCCAGATGCTGAAGTAATACCAAAACAAAAAAGGTTCTGGAACTACATAAAGTCGTTAAGGAAGGATACGACAGGAATATCCCCATTAAGGAACAATGGAAGGATTTTCAAAAAGGAACGACACATACATGTACTATCACATTTCACACTTTTATTTTATATAACGCTAAGAGATTCTCTGTCAGAATATCATGTGACTGATATGATACAGTATCAAATAATGAAGTATCGTGACTCTGTAAAAGGTCTCGATGTCTCTGAAATACTTAAAAATGAACGCTGTCTTATCATTTTTGATGGTTTAGAATGGGTGTGTCCACTTGGTTCCCAAGTCCCATCTTTTCTTAATCAAGGAATCCCAGGCAGGGAACGACATAAAACTTTTTGATGCACATTTTCGTTATAATTCACGTACTGTGGCGTTATTTGACGGAATTTGATGAAATAAAAAGTAGATATTGATAAATTAATCATTCCCCGAGGGTACCACAAGAGAATATCGGCGATCGAGTCTATTTTAGCATCAGCTTAAGTCGATAGTAAAGACTAGTTGTTGAAGTGCGCTGTTTACCTTTTATCTATAATAGAAGACAGTATAGTAAAAAAAAAAAAAAAAAAAAAAGGGGGGGGGTCATAGATAATAAAGTATGTGTCAAGTACCTGTGCATACTACAGTAGGTTGAAGAAAGGAGGAATTTATCTTTCTTTCAAGATTTTTTTTTCTTCAGATCGCTCATCTCCTGAACAAGTGACACACAAAAATGTAATAAGTGATTCCGAACCCAATAAACGACTGTAATACAAGCTGTGTACATCAAGGACACTGAGATAGCTCTGAACAAATTAATTAGTTAGATCTTATTTGATTTTCCCAAACTGTTTCCTATCTAGATCGAGAAAATATAAAGTTCAACAAAATTTTATAAAGAAAATCATTCTTATTTGTAGACAATAAAAATACCAGATAACTCATGAATAATCAGTCATATTTCGACCACAAATATACTCCGTTTCCTTTACGCAAAATATCTATAAGCTTCGCGTAAGTTGCACATGTGGTTTCACACAAGATTTTAATCC
Organism: Gari tellinella; assembly: GCA_922989275.2. Classification (NCBI taxonomy): domain Eukaryota; kingdom Metazoa; phylum Mollusca; class Bivalvia; order Cardiida; family Psammobiidae; genus Gari; species Gari tellinella. Next base: position 11,494,682 of record OV277859.1, on the reverse strand, counting down.
AGACCATAAACTTGAAGAAAAAAAAAAGATCTATCTACCTATTCTCTAGAAACAATTCCAGTTTCAAATGATATCTGGTCCATTTTTATACGCCCGTCTTCAGACGTATTATTTTATGGCACCTTAAGTCCAGCAATGGTGTTTTTATTCTGTTTTTACTCTTTTTTCCTGCTGAGTTTTAACATTCTTATAACTTTATTTTATCCGCTAACCCTTATCTTTTATCCTGTTCTTAACTCTACTAACAGGCATAGACGCGCACTGTCCGAAGTTACCCGTGAGGATGTGAGGCAGAATGAAAAGATAGAAGATATTGTGATAATTTCAATTGTTAGTGGTAACCACAGACTTTGACCAATATTTTCATGTATAGTTAGGCATTATATAACGCAATCCGTGACCAACCACTTTGCTCCCCTTTATATACATATAGTCCAATTTAATATATATGCCCAATTTTATGGACAATTCCAACAAAAGGACGGTCCCGCTTTCGTGGTTATTTTCGACAACATAATGTAATTTTATACCGTATAACTCTATATATATTATATAACTACTTAATGCTTAATCACTTAAGTTTTATAAACTTAAATGACCACTTATCTCAGATACCACATAAGTCTTTCTCCAATGTTTATACGTCTGTCCGTCCCTGAAATGATGATTGTCCGCCTCTCTTATTCAAACAAATGTACTCAAATCCTTTTGAAAATTGGTCAGCGTGTATATAGCTATCAAAATTCCTGGTTTAGCCCTGATATCGCTCACCTGAATATATTTAATTTGAATAATTTTTAAAGTATCGCAATGTAAAGCTCACTTTACAATATCAACTTACATTATATTCTTTAGTTTAAGAATTGTCCATTTTGACTAAACACATTCAATCCTATTGATGATTTATACTGGTTTCTTACAGAGTATGTGTGAAGAGTACATTTGTCTTATTCAAACTGTGATTGTCCTGGTCAGAAAGCTCTTTAATGTGCCCTGATCAGGTTCTGCACTGTAAGCTTAAAAAGCAGACTGAAAGTAAATCAAAATGCTCCTGAATGAGCATTCTGCTTTACTTGCAGTCTGCTTTAAATAAGCAACCATCATCTATCGTCAATACTGAAAACGAGCTATAGGGGGAAATAGAATTACTGTGCTAGAAACGAGTATATATACATCATTTGCAAACAGTGTAGACTAAGACCAAAACTTCTGGAGGAGCCCTCTGATCGGATTCTGCGCTATTTGCTATTGTTTAAAATATTTCAAGGAGAAACCCCTCAAAACTCAATGTAAACTGGACAGGTTTACAGTTTAAACATATTTTATTTTCCAAATTTACATGAAAATGGGGTTGTGGGTCACAAGTTCTGACAACATTAGTTTATAGGACAGGTATAGGCGCGGCTAGGGGTTAATAGGTGAAGCAGATGATACCATCATTGCATTACTAGAATACTGAACAGTTTCTGATCTACCTGTACACCCATGAATACTGATTACTATGGGATGCATGTTGTGAAATACCACTAACTATTTGCAAACAGTAACCATTTATTTCATCAAAGCTCCAGGTAAGACCGAGCTAATGAACACTTTACCTCATTATTAAATACGTATTATTACATTTCTTTTATAAATCATACACTAAGAAAAGCAATCCACTTTGTTATTTTTGTTATCCATTCGTGATATTGTCAAGGTGATCATTCTGAGTAAGATTCATTAAGCCTGAATTACAATATGACCTCGTGTGTACTCAAAAGCTTTCCTATGATTTGACCTAATGGCCTACTTTTTGACCTCACATAATTTATTTACATAAATTACATACCTTTGTCTAGGTGAATATTCTGGGCAAGTTTTTGAATTTTGGTCTTAAAATATGTCCCTATGTCGTTTCTTTGGTTTGACCTACTTTTTATTCTGACATAACCCATATTCATTCTTGACCTAGATTTTGTCATAGGGATTACTAACAGCAAGTTTCATGAAAGTATGGCCAAATATGTGGGCCAAAGAGTACTCTGAAGCACAGGGGACCGTCACAATAGAAGTCTGAACCCCAAAAGAAAAAAAAAGGTATAAACACTAGATATATAGACTATACACTAAACGACATTTATAAGTGTGCATGTATAAAAATGTCATTTGTTAGTTTATTCCTGGTTTGTTTTCAACCAGATTTTTACCAGATATTAAAAACAATAATGCAATTATAACTCGCTATTCATTTTTTTAAAAGCGTGACAAATTCACGGTCCAGTGCGCAAACAAATTAAAACATAAAAATGCACGTGGAATTCGACGCAGCGTGCAAAATGAAATTGCATTTGACGATAAGTAATGGAATAGTTCACGTTTGTATGAAAAACACAAAAAAATCAAGTTATCTATCCCACAAGGAGGCGTAGCCATTGGTTAAAGTAAAGCCGGTGTCTGTCAATGCCAAGTTTGCATCTTATTTTTTGATTTACAAATCAATCTGTTGTACGAAAACAATAAACTCACCCGTGAATAATAACAAGTATTTGTTCTACAGATTGGAATAATTTTTTTGGCAAAATGGTTTCTCCTATTTCATAAAAAAATTAGTTTTACTTGCTCTTATATTGTACCATCTAGCACAATACATAGCCCATGTAGGCATTTAATTTTTTAACACAATATTTCTTAAACATTTTCTAATAAAGTCCAAAACTATTGATGCAACATCGCGCTTAGGGTTCTGAAATTGTTAAATAATTTGATTCCATACCGATTTATAATATCGACCTAAGCATACGCCAGCAGCGGAAAAATCGATAATCAAACGTATTATATAGTTTGGCTTTAAAAAAGGACATTCAACCGTTGATGCGATGTTTACGTTACTTACTTCTATTGTACAGAAATATCTAAATGAAAACAAAAGATTGTATGTGTGTTTTGTAGACCTAAAGAAATGTTTTGATAGCATTAATAGGAATGCACTTTGGTATAAGCTTTACAGGACAGGTATTCAAGGGAAATTACTATGTATTCTTAGGGACATGTACAAAAAAGTTAAGTCGTGCGTGAAACACTGTAATAGTTATTCTGATTATTTTGAATATGCAGTTGGATTGAGGCAAGGGGAGGTAATATCTCCTGGCTTGGTTTCTCTATTCATGGATGACTTAGAGCTATTTCTACAAGATGAAATTAATTCAGGTTTATTGTTTGATGATATTGTATTGATTGTATTGTTATTTGCTGATGATATGGCAATTTTAGCTAACAGTGTTGAAGAATTACAAAAATATCTAGATTTATTATACACTTATTGTACTACCTGGGGCTTGGAGGTAAATACAGAGAAAACCAAAATTATGGTGTTCAGAAAAAGAGGTAAACCACGAAGAAATGAAACCTGGACTTACAATGGTAAACTAATTGATTAGGTTGATGATTTTAATTATTTGGGTACTGTATTTAATTACACTGGTAACTTTTCCAAAAATCAAGAACATTTAATTGGAAAATCTTTAAAAGCATTAAATTTATTGTTATATAACTGCAAGAAAGTTAAGCTAAAGCCCAAAATTCTGTGCCAGTTGTTTGATTCCTTTGTTGGCTCTATTTTAGGATATAGCTCGGAGATATGGGGTTTTGGAAAATCAAAGGAAATTGAAAGAATTCATTTGAAATTTTGTAAGAGATTACTCGGTGTAAGGTTAAACACGAGTTCAAATGCTGTATACAGTGAATTGGGGCGTTATCCTTTATATGTATCACGCTATGTAAGTATTATTAAGTATTGGCTAAAATTAGCTAATAATAATGATAATATTATAATTAAATCGATGTATCAACAGGGGCTCATTAACTGTGAAGCGGGGAAGAAAAATTGGGTTGCGAGCGTTAAAAATCTTTTGAATAATTATGGTTTTGGATTTGCATTTTATAATTCAGATCAGTTGAATATCAAGACATTTCCTTATGTTTTTAAACAGAGAGTTATCGATAACTTTATACAGCAGTGGCATGTTTCAGTCAATAGTAGTCCTGTTTTAGACACTTATAAGTTTCTGAAAAGTAGTATTGATTATGAAGGTTATTTGGATAGTTTACCTTACTCGCTAAGATGTAGTTTTTCTAGAATTAGATTGTCCTCGCATTCCCTTAGAATTCAAACTGGTAGATTTGCACAGAATAGGTTAATTCGTAATGAACGAATATGTTTACTCTGCAATTCTCGGGACATAGAAGACGAATTCCATTTCATATGCGTCTGCCCTCGTTTTGTTGACTTGAGAGTAAAATATCTAAATAAATACTTTTTTCAAAGACCTTCTATGTTTAAATTTATTGAACTAATGAATTCATCAAATAAGCATGTTTTGTATAATTTAGTTATATATATTAGAGAAGCTCTTAAATTAAGACATTCTTTCAATGAAAATTAACTTATGTATTCATCCTCACTATTGTCAATTATGTGTCTAGGTTATGGAAACAATTTTTGCCACGCAACTATCATTTTGTGAGCACGGACGGACAGACAGACTCTGGACAGATCGGTATCACAATAGCTCACCTTGAGCACTTTGTGCTCTGGTTAGCTAAAACTTACCCCACCCTGACTTATTTGTACTGCACCCTATTGATGCTTCTGATGGAGTTTGTTAGAATTTAGGCCAATTGTTTCAAAGAAGATGTTTAAAGAATGTTGCCATATGCCCCACAGTGGGCATTCCATATCAGTCACCATAACCCAAATAATTACCCCATAACCTGTTTCTAGTTTTGAAGATATGTGACCACTTAAAACAGGTTGAAAGTAAAGCAGAATGTGCCTTAAGGCACATTCTGCTTTACTTTCAGCCTGCTTTAAGCTATTATCTACTAGAATATAGAAAATATTTTTGTATGATTTTTATGTGTGACATTATTAATTGGAACTGTTTTCTTCAGTGTAGAAATTAATTAAAAGCGTAAAAAGGCGTATTTATGGGGTAATGGGTTAAGCCTTCGGCCAAGGAAAGCTTAAAAGTTATTTCCAGTACCTTCCTATAGCTGGTTGAAAATAAAGCAGAATGCTCCTCAACCCATTACTGTATAAACACACCTTTTATCTCTACAATGAAGAAAATAGTTCCGCTTTATACAGTAAAGAATATGTACAATAAATATCTTCATATCCTAGCAGACAGTACCTTAAAGCAGACTGAAAGTAAATCAAATGCTCCTCAAGGATTATCCTGCTTTAAACAACCATCTTCAATACTGAAAACAAGCTACCAGTATGATGGAAAGAGTTTTTAATGATTCTGCTTTACGAAAACCTGCTTTTTAACCAATTACTCCATATCTTTTTTCAGTTTTGAAGGAAAGTGACCACTTAAGGCACATTCTGCTTTACTTTCAGCCTGCTTTAAGCTATCATCTACGTGGATATAGAAAATGTTTTCCACTGAACACATTCATGACTGTATAAAGTAGAACTATTTTCTACAGTGGAGAAATAAAGAAGTTAAAGGTGTATTTATGGTGCAATTGGTTAAGTGGTAATCTGGTGGTAAGTGGTAAGTCTTTGAAATACTGTATCTCGAGACCTTTCATTTCATGCGGATTGAGGGAAGACGTGGGCCAGGGCGGCCCAAGATGACCTTGAAGGCTCTAACAGAAAGAGACAGACGGGAGTGGAAACTCTCTGAAGTCGACCCTGGTGAAAGGGATGTATGGAGATCCAATGTGAGATCAGCTATGCATGCAGTCAGCCAGCTGCCTGGAAGGGGGGCCACCGATGTGGACAACACTCCCTCTCCTGCACGTTAATATAAATACCGATGATGATGATGATGATGAAGAGTTATATCTTTTCTTTAGTGAAACAGGACACAATAAGAATGAAACAACTTAGCAGTTTTCAGTTTGAAAAACAACAGTTTTATTTAGTGCATGTATAAGAATTTCTAATTTTTAAAGAAAGAACCGAACACATACATTTTAAAAATGCATACATGAATATATGTACACCCTTTTTAACCCATTTTATGCAGAATTCCTCAACTGGACTATAATTTTACTTTTGAAAAATGACCAGTTTTATTTTGTGTTTTGGGAGTGTTTTTAGAAAATAATATATTCCCGCATAGAATGGATTAATTAAACCTTTAACCTTTAGCAGGCTATCAGTAATTACAGAAAAACCTCTCTATTACGACAATTTAAATGAAGGCTAATTGATTGTATGAAAGACAGGTGACAGCTTAAAGCAAGGTGACAGTAAACCAGAAAGCTCCTAAAGGAGCTTTCTGGTTTACTTTCGCCTTGCTTTAAGCCACCATCTGACCTAAATACTAGAATAAATAACACAATTTAGTGATCATTATAGAGAGGTTTTAGTGTAGTTAAAAACTGTTGCAAACAGCTTGGATCCAGGTGAGATCTCATTGGTTGAAACTGATCCAAAATTTCCTTTGTCGAGAGTATCTCTCCTCAGACTTATTTGTGGACGAAAACTGTCCAGCGTGCTAAAGGCTAAGACCATCTAGTTTCTAAAGTCTGATTTTATTGTGGGATGACAATGGGCCACTATGCTCCTCCAATAATTAAAACTAAAACCGGAAACCAGTATTGTATTAATTGCATGTATACCGTATCCAAAACTAAATGATATTGTGGGATGACAAAGGGCCACTATAGTCCTCCTATGATCAAAACTAAACCCCAAGACCAGTATAATATTAAGCAAATGCAAATTCTAATGCTTGGAAATCTTAGGATTTTTTTATGCCAACTTATGGCAGCCCTGCAGTAGATCTATTTAAAATTATTATTTCAAACAATAATTCCTCCAACAGTGAAACCATTGCACATTTAGGCTTATATTATCTATCTAATCTACTGATTACAGTAAAACCTCTCTATTATGACCAATAAATTGTGTCATGAGCTTTCTGTTTTACAGCCACCCTGCTTTAAACTGTCACATGTCTTTTTATACAATCAATAAGCCTTGTTTTAGTGGTCGTAATAGGGAGGTTTTACTGTAGTACAAGGTGTGTGTGAAACACTATACCCTCTGATGTAACCATGACCTCTAAATGACCTTGACCTCTATCTGACATGACTGTTGGTTGTTATAGACTCGAGGACTTCTTCAACAGAGTACACATACCAAATAGAAGGCCTAAATTATATATGATTCTAAAGTTATGGCCAAGGTTGTAGTTGTGGACAGACAGACAAACCAACCGACAAACCGGCAGATGGACCCAACACAATACAGTATGCCTTAGATTCTAGGGGGGCATACAAATGCAAAATATCATACCTTTCATGGTAAGTCATCAACCCAACTCAATATTATATTACATTTACAGACTCTTTCACTGCCAGTCTAGACTGTCTGCATTCAATTTTCATATTAACCCTTTCCCCCATAGAAGCGCCTTTTAGCGAATATGATTTATTCCTCAGCTGAAGAAAATAGTTCCAATTTAATCAGTCATGAATATTATATTATAGAGAATAGTTTATATATTCTAGCACATATTAGCTTAAAGCAGGCTGAAAGTAAAGCAGAATGCGCCTTGAGGCGCATTCTGCTTTACTTTCAACCTGCTTTAAGTAGTCATCTATCTTCAATACTAGAAATAGGATATCAGATTTATAAAGGGTTAAAGTGGGGGCATTTTGACAGAAGCAACATTGGCGCTGGTGTTGATTTTGGTTGAATTGTTTTAAACCAGACCAGATGCTGTACTACTTGGTATTCGATATGGATCTAAATTGATTGCAAATGTCAGTGCAGCCACGATTGGCAGTGAAAGAGTGAAGCATCATAAAGCTCATATCACATTTCTTAACACACTGGAAAATCTGTAAAGTATAAAGTTAAATGTCTGAGGATCACTAATGTGAACATGCAATATACATTTCAATTCTATTTTTTTAAAACAACAATTATCACTGAATTCACAATCACATCAACAGCTCTACCTTAGGCGGGGCTCCAGATAAGAGGGTATTTACCCATTACAGTGATTACCCCATATATAATCCTTCTATGTATTCCTCCGTTGAAGAAAATGGCTCCAATCTATATAGCCATGAAAATTCATCAAAGAAATATTTCCTATATCCTAGCAGATAGTAGCTTAAAGCCGAATACATCTTGAGGCGCATTCTGCTTTACTTTTAACTTGCTTTAGGTGGTCACCCATCTTCAAAACTAGAACAGACTATGGGGTAATGGATAAATTCAAATATTATTTCCAAACATTTTCTCTTTTGTATCTACACTTGGCTGGTTTTTGTGACTACTCATTAAACTTGTTTCTCTATAAGTTTGGTTGAGACATAATTCTGGTATTTAAAACACTCCCCTTATCTGGAGCTATGCCAATTTCATGGATTTAAAAAAATGTCTATTCAAGAATTATCTATAGTGCAGAGCTATTGTAGCAGATGACACAAGGACCCCGCCCTATGCTTGTCTGTTGACAGAGCAACACAACCCTAGGCTGTGTATGGGGGTGGGGCGACAGTCATTTCCTTCATCTTGAGAACTTCATCATACTTTGGGGGCAACAGCATCTGAAATACAGTGTAAGCTGATACAGTGGAGAATCTGTCATTCTTACCCGTTTAAACGCAAACGAAACGCAAACGCAAAACACTAAAATGTAGAAAAGGACAACCTTTTGACAACTTTGTGTATTCATTTTTATCTGAGTGGCAAACTGTTTGGAGCCTGATCAGACGCCAGGTTACCCGGCGTCTGATCTGGCTCCAAACTGTTTGCACTGGAAATAATAGGTTTAGCGTAAATGCGTTTATTGGGAAAGAATAACAGATTCTCCACTGTAACAAAACCAAATCCTATCATCTGACCACATCTGAAACTTCAAATGGATAATTCCAGAGTCTAGTCCATTTTTTACTATTAGGGTTGTTTTGTTTTACACAATTACATTGCTCCCTCTCTACAACAACACCTAATGGGAGACAAAGATTGTGTGTGTTGTTCAAAAAGAGTTGTTATAGGGAGGGAAAATTAATACTCTCCCATTTTCGCCTATGTGGGATAGGGATATTTCCCATGGGGAATCACTCTATCCTCCAAACCACATGACGTCTTTATTGTTTGCCCAGCTTAACCACAAGTGCTGCATGACACGGGTAAGTAAATGACGCCACTTCTGATGACCTTACTATAAACAATGTCATGTTTTGGCAGAAAAATGTGCACACACACTACAATTATTTCATTATTTGCATCATGTCCTCGTCCCTGCATGAATTTTCTGACCAGAGGGGCAGAAATTCCTATCCTACATCAACACTCATGGTGGATTCTTATATGACTAGAAGGCTGTGCATGACTTGGCTTACATTTGCAAACAGTTTGAACACTGCATAACACTGTGTCTGATCTGGGTTTGAATTGTTTGTCATTCGTTTTTATGTTTCAAAATGTCCAACTTTGAAAAACAACAACAAACGACAATTTTCAGCAGCTGATTTTGCAGCAGTGAAAGCATTGTTATAAGGCTGGGGACAGCAGCAAGCATTGTTATAAGGAGGGAATCATTGTTTGGAGGGTGGTTGTAGGGAGGGAGCACTGTAATTACACAATGACACATTGTGGAACCTGATCAAAGACTCTTCTCAGTTCTTGGACTCCATTGTTTCCATAGGACAAGTTTGATCTTCGCAAGTACACTATTCATAAAGGATCATTATACATGTACTTGTCGCTAGAATTGCAATGCTAAAAATAAATCCTCCTTTTTTTAATTTTACCATATCCTAGCAGATGGTAGCTTAAAGCAAGTTGAAAGTAAAGCAGAAGGTGTCTTAAGGCGTCTTCTGCATTACTGCCAACCAGCTCCAAGTGGTCACCTGTCTTCAAAACTAGAAACAGACTAAGGGGTAATGGGTTCAATGTAAATAACAGGTACAAATGATACAGCTAAATTACCAGGTCCCCAGATAAGGGGAGTATTTCGAAAACTAAAATCTTTATTTCTGCTTTAAACCCTATGGTGTTACTACTCATTAGAATCGTCTCGAAGAGACGATTCTAATGAGTAGCAACACAATAGGATTTTGTGCTGAAATAAGTGAGAAAATGTTGGATTTGTTCAGTTTACTCACTCTTATCTGGAGCCCTGAATTACACTTAGCATTCTAACAGGGTTTTGTTTCAAACAGTTTTAGTCCGGATTAGAGGTTAAGAAACTGACAGACAACATTTTCTCACTTATTTCAGCACCAAATCCTGTGGTGTACCTACTCATTAGAATTGTCTGGAAGAGACGATTCTAATGAGTAGTTATGCCATAGGGTTAAATGCAGAAATAAAGTTTCCAGTTTTTTAAATACTCCCCTTATCTGGAGCTCTGCAAATATGGTGGTTCAAGTAAAACTCTTCTCCTTCCTCTAACCATGATACAGTGGGGAAACATATTCTCTCCCATTTAAATGAAAATAAATGAATATGCAAAGCAATTCTATTCAACAAATGAGTTTTCTTTGCAACTTGCTGCAGTTTATTTTTAGCCAAATGGCAAATAGTTTTAACTTGATCATACATCATCCCTATGTGTCTGACCTGGCTCCAAACAGTTTACATAAGTTCCTACAGCATAACTCAGTGTGAAAAGACAAGTATTCTTACCTCAGAGTCTGGGCCATGTGTACTGTACTCTTCCACACCATTCTGATTGGCCCTCTTCATCTGCAGGTACTTGTAGCAAGACCAGACCATGTCCAATAGGTAAGCCTGAAATAGTGGTAGTCCATAGGTTAGCCCTTTACCCAATAGCCTGTTTCTAGTTTTGACGACAGTTGGCCACTTCAAGCAGGTTGAAAGTAAAGCAGAATGCACCTTAAGGCGCATTCTGCTTTACTTCAGCCTCCTTTAAGCTACCATCTGCTAGGCTATAGAAAATTATTCTTTTGGTACATGTTCATGACTGTATAATTTGGAACTACTTTCTTCAGTGGAGGAACAAATTAAATGCACAGAAATGTACTTCTAAAGGCAATGATAGGCATTTTCATCTAATCTTAATCCTTTCCTTTACTGAATCACCTCAGGAAATTTTTATCTACTTCTAACCGTAGAGAATCTATACCCTGTCCTGATACATGCATTCCAATGACAATTCATAGACCCTGTCCTGATACATGCACTCCAATGACGACTCATATACCCTGGCCTGTCCTGATACATGCACTCCAATGACAATTCATATACTCTGTCCTGATACGTGCACTCCAATGACGATTCATTGACAGGTGTCACTTTTTACACCATAGATTGTTGCTGGTTTTGAAGATGTGTGAAAGCAGGTTTAAAGTAAAGCAAAATGTCCCTTATGGGCCATCCTGCTTTTTTTTCAGCCTGCTTTACGCTACCATCTGCTAGAACGTATAAAATATTTCTTATGTTAGTACATATTCATTACTGTATAAATAAGAACTAATTTCTTCAGCGGAAAAATTAATTAATTAATGTTAAAATGTGTGTCTAAGAAGTAATGGGTTAAAGCAAGACAATGATAGTAAATATCTATATGGGACCAGGCAAAGACGAGTTATTTACTGGCACTGTATAGTCCATATTAGGTACACTAAGCACAACCTACTTTAAGTGGTCACTTGCCTTCAAAACTATAAACAGGCTATGGGACAATGGTTTAACCCATTACCCCATAGCCTGTTTCTAGTATTGAAGAAAGGTGACCATTTAAAGCAGGTTGGAAGTAAAGCAGAATGTGCCTTAAGGCACATTCTGCTTTACTTTCAGCCTTCTTTAAGCTATCATCTGCCAGGATATTGCAAATATTTCTTATTAAACATACGGTATTCATAACTGTATAAAGTTGCACTATTTTCTACAGTGAAGGAATAAATCAAAGGCGTTAAAAGGTGTATTTATGGGACAATGGTTTAAGAGACCGCTATCTATAAGTAATACAATACAATGTTGACACATACCTTGACACTGATGATCAGGGCAAAAACAATGACACAGAGAAGCATGAGCCACTTCTCATCCATCTGCAGCAGCCTGTCCATGCCTGGGTAGTCACTCTGTAATAACAGGCAAACATGTATTATCATTGTAGCTTTGATTCTCATATCTCTGTGGCTAGCAAGTTTACTATTATGAATCTTGTGTTATAATGTATACCAGTTATGAGCCACTCCATAATTAAGAGCCATGAAGCTCTCTAGAGTCAGACGACTGCTTAATGCATTACCCCATAAATACGCCTTTAATTTATTCATCCACTCAACAAAATAGTTGACATTAATTTTATATAGTCATAAATATGTATGATAAAATATGTTTTCTATATTTTAGTATATGTTAACTTAAAGAAGGCTGAAAGAAAAGCAGAATGCGCCCTAAGGCGCATTCTGCTTTACTTTCAACCTGCTTTAAGTGGTCACCTAATTTCAAAACTAGAGGCAGGCAATGAGGTAATGGGTTAATGCAGGAGCTTTCTGCATTGTCTTTAATCTGCATGAAGCAGTCCTATATATAGATCAGTCTGGTTCTTCATTCAGGTCACATTGTCCATTTGAAATTTCAAGGGTCACCGAATTAACTCAGTGACCATTGAAATTTCCAAATTCCAATCAAGCCTGGTCCAGTTTCAACCAAAGAATAATATTTAAATTTTAAAATATTAACAAAACAAAGAAATTCTGAATTAATACACATTTATTTGCCCTTTAAGTTAAATAAATGAAAGCAAGATCTCAGCGCTTAGAATGTGACTGCTTCCAGTCCTACCCCAATCAAACATGGTCGCTGCCCACCCTAAAGGCATCTAGACTGGGGCTTAATATTAACCCAAAACACCAAAAATGAAGAAAATTGCACCATTTTCCCCAAAAAATTCAAAATATAAAGACATGATATCAAGTAAAAAATGCAGTTGTAAAAGTGATCAAAACACCTTAAAATGCAGGAAATAGCACCATTTTTCAAAAAACTTTGGGGCCCTAGGTGGGCCCTAACCCCAATCCCCCCCCCCCCCCCCTTGATGTTTTCAAATCAAGTTTTTAGCAAAATAAAAGGGGGTTGTCAGATTTTGTCTTCAGAATGGGGAGACTGCGGGTAGAATCAAGTGAGTTGGGAAGCAAGCAAATATAAGAACTATGTAGAACATGGAAAAAACATATAAATATTTTTTTTATAAATAAACAAGAGCCGCATGCGGCCCTAAATCGCTCACTTGAGGACTGTTGTGTTATATATTACTCAATGCAAAATGAAGTTTGTCATTGCATGTATGTGGACTGTTGCATGAAGAAGTAATTCGGAATCTGTTTGTCATTATTACTATTTGAGCAAAAGGGGAAAATATGGCAATGATATAAATAGTGCTAATAAAGGGTCACTTAAACAATATTCAATCAAAATATTATTAAATTCTGAAAATGATTTCAGAAGAAATTGTTTTTAAAGGTTTTCCTGTATAAGTTTATGTAAAACTGATAAGCCCCTGGGCAGGTCCATTTTTGAAACAGGGGTCATGATTTGGTAGAGGACAGCAAGGCAAAGCTAGATGCCCAATATAAAAGGTCTGGGCCTTATGGTTTCAGAGAAGAAGATTTTTAAAGGTTTTCCATTATAAGTCTATGTAAAACTGACAAGCCCTGGGGCAGGGCCATTTTTTACCCTGGGGTCATGATTTGAACAAATTTTGTAGAGGACCACAAGACAAGGCTAGATGCCCAATATAAAAGGTCTGGGCCTTATAGTTTCAGAGAAGAAGATTTTTAAAGGTTTTCCATTATAAGTCTATGTAAAACTGACAAGCCCCGGGGCAGGGCCATTTTTGACCCTGGGGTCATGATTTGAACAAATTTTGTAGAAGACCACAAGGCAAGGCTAGATGCCCAATATAAAAGGTCTGGGCTTTATAGTTTCAGAGAAGAAGATTTTTAAAGGTAATCCTATATAAGTCTATGTAAAACTGATAATCTCTGAGGCGGGGCCATTTTTGACCCAGGGGTCATGATTTGTACAATCTTGGTAGAGGACCATAAGGCAATGCTACATGTCAAATATATATGGTCTGGACCTTACGGTTTTAGAAGAAGATTTTTAAAGGTTTTCCTATAAAAAAATGATGCCTGGGGCGGGGCCATTTTTTTACCCAATGGTCATAATTTGAATAATCTTGGTAAAGGTTTACAGTATGATGCTACATATGAAATTTGGTTGTCCTAGGACTAATGGTTATTTACCAAAAAAATTGTAAAGTTTTGACAATGGTTGTCAATATGATGTAAGTACGGAAATTGACCACGCCCTCTGGCAGCCATCTTTTTTGACGGATCAAAATTCTTTGAACAGCTTTGAAAGTATATCAATCGAGAAACATTTTGGTGAAAACCAAATTGAAATCGAACCAGTCGTTCTTGAGAAGAGTTTTTTTTTAGATATTGTGCATGGTTGCCATGGCAACAAGACCGATTGCCCCACCCACTTATTTTGAACAATTTTTGAAGCTCACAACTACAGTATGTATCTGACCAAGTTTGGTTAAATTGGGCCATTGGTTTCAGAGAAGAGGTTGTTTGAAACAAATTGTGAACGGAGGACACCAACACCACCACAGACACCGACGGACGGCGACCGATCACAATAGCTCACCTTGAGCACTTTGTGCTCAGGTGAGCAAAAAAAAGGACTTGCGTCTTCAACTAAACAGTAAGAGTTTTCTGATTAATGAATTAACTACAGGTTTTTGTAACAGAACCAACCAACTTACTTGAAATATTTTACAGCCACAAACTGAAATCTGAAAATGAAAACTCTAGAATTGTCTCCCAGGGTCTAACTAGTAGCCCAGCTGCGCTTACGAGCTACAAAGCATGAAACATTTAAATTGAAGTATCTTTCCTTGGAAATGGCAGAATGGAATAATACTTCTTTATAAATGCATATCTTCATTATCTTGAGATGGTATTCTATCAAACTGGGAAGTTTTTCCAAAATCCGATGAACTATTCAGAGTTGTGCTTTATACAACAGGGCTCCAGATAAGAGGTAGTTATTTCAACAAATCCAACATTTTCTCACTCTTTTTAGCACCAAATCCTATGGTGTTACTACTCATTAGAATCGTCTCGAAGAGACGATTCAAATGAGTAGTGACACCAAAGTGACCATAGGGTTTAATTCAGAAATAAAGATTTCAGTTTTTAAAAAACTACCCTTATCTGGTGCTCTGATACAAGCTACAAAACATAAAAAATTTAAACCGGTTGTTAGCAGCAAGTATGGCAGTTCTCACAGCCTCTCAGTCATGAGGTTTAACTGCTGTGATTCTACAATTTATCTCCGTATAGTTAACGCTTAACCCTTGATGACTGTAGACACAGGTCAGACAACTTTAGAAATAGCTGTCTGGTTAGGGTTTGCACCATTTTCTTATAGAATGCATTCTTTCCTGGAGAAAACTTTCCTTATTTTATTAGCATATGTAATAGTTCAGGTGAATGCTTTATGCTGGTCAGTAGTTATGCAGCTTGCTGCGGTTGTCCTGTAATAGATGCCATCAGTCTTAACCAGGGCTCCAGATAAGAGGGAGTTATTTCAACAAATCAAACATTTTCTCACACATTTCAGCACCAAATCCTATGGTGTTACTACTCATTAGAATCGTCTCAAAGAGACGATTCTAATGAGTAGTGACACCATAGGGTTTAATTCAGAAATAAAGATTTTAGTTTTTGAAAACTTACTCTTATCTGGTGCTCTGGTTTTAACAACTTTCAAAAACATGCCTAACCTCTCCTATCTTGAAATCTCTCTAAACCATACGTTGCAGAGGTTTTACTGTATGCAGTCAATCTTGTATTAAGAGACCACAACTTGAGGCAGTGTGGAGATTTCTTAGACAGGTGATTGTTTAATGCAGAATAATATAGGAGCTTTCTGCATTATTTTTCTCATATAAAGCAAATCACATGCATTTAACCCATTACCCCATAAATACGCCTTTTTACACCTTTAATTAAATCATCAACTGAAGAAAAAGTTTCAATTTATACTGTCACAAATACAAATAATAGAAAATATTTTCTATATTCTAGCAAGTAATAGCTTAAAGCAGGCTCAAAGTAAAGCAGAATATGCCTTATGGCACATTCTGCTTTACTTTCAACCTGCTTAAAGTGAACACATATGTTCAAAACTAGAAACAGGCTATGGGGTAATGGGCTCAGGCTGCTACAGTACTGAACCTTATTAAATTAAATTGATAATCGCAAGCGAATTGCCATCGAATCGGGCGCTTCAAAAACAAATCCTACATTTGAATACTTTTACGCGAATTTTTTGAAGCGGTTTTGACAAAAATGGAATCGAAAAAATTAACGTAGACATATTTGCGAACATTTATGAGATAAACCATTCAAGAAAACTTACCTGAGGGAAGAGTTAGTATTTTGAATCGCAAGCGAATTGCCATCGAATTGCAAGCGAATCGCAAAAATTGTTAATTTAATAAGGTTCAGTAATGTAATAGGTCTCTTATCACTTACTACAAGATTGACTGTCCAGTTATTAACCCATTACTCCATAGCCTGTTTCTAGTTTTGAAGAAAAGTGACCTGTCAAAATAGGTTGAAAGTAAAGCAGAATGCGTCTAAGGTGAATTCTGATTTACTTTCAGTCTGTTTTAAACTGCCATCTGCTAGGATATAGAAAATATTTCTTATGGTACATATTCATAACTGTATAAAGTGAAACTAATTTCTTCAGTAGAAGAATAAACTACAGTAAAAACCTCTCTATTACGGACACTAAAAAAAGATAATTAAGTGTATAAAAGACAGGTGACAGCTTAAAGCAAGGTGACAGTAAAACAGAAAGCTCCTACAGGAGCTTTCTGTTTTACTGACACCTTGCTTTAAGCAGTCACCTGTCAGAAACATCTAATAATTAACAAAATTTAGTGGTCCTAATAGAGAAGTTTTACTGTAAAAGTGTCAAAAGGCACATTTTCTGGAGTAATGGGTTAATGTAGTTGTTGGTTTACTGTACCATATGTTGCTGGTCAATCCACAGCTTGATGTTTGGAGCATAGGTTATGTATCCTACCACAGTCAGACAGGTTATACAGAAGTCAAACACTTGCAGGAAGAAGAAAGGCATCAGATACCCGGGACGGCGCTGCAAAATAAATATTCTTTAATATATACAGTAAAACCTCTCTATTACAACCACTAAATTGAAGGCTAATTGATTGTATAAAAGACAGGTGACAGCTTAAAGTAAGGTGACAGTAAAACAGAAAGCTCCTGAAGGAGCTTTCTGTTTTACTGCCACCTTACTTTAAGCAGTCACCTGTCATAAATACCTTATACTTAAAACAATTTAGTGGTCGTAATAGAGGGGTTCTACTGTATATAGAGGATATTGATTGAGTTGGATAAAATTATATGTGGTGAGCCTTGGCAAGCAAATTATAATTTTTATCCAATGAGTTCAATAAATTCAATACTGAAAACACATGAACTTAATATTCGAATTTCTATTTATCACATAAACAACCAATGACACAAAAGTCTGAATGTTTTTACTTTCACTTTTGCCTCAGCTATTAGGAAAAAGATTTGTCATGACTGTTAATTTATTGGGTTCTATTCATCCATAGATAAAAAGAATATCAAAATGAATTTAAGATAAAAAGTGTTGTGAAAAGATTTCTCTGATAACATATTCCATTTCAATTAAGATTCATCTCTGATAATATATTCCATTTCAATAAAGATCCATCTAAAAAAAAATTCCTAATGATTGAAATGATTTATTTGACACTTAGTTTCATATTCAAAATTACGTCATTCTATGATAAGATAACGTCATTATGATGTAACGTCAAAAATTCAAAAATAACCATTTGTTCATGCTACAAGTTGTTTTTTATCATCAGTCTTATTCTGAGTCACTGTTAGTACTATGTAGCCTTTTTGTTGGGTTACCCGACGTCTGATCTGGCTCCAAACTGTTTGCAATGAAAATAATAGTTTATGTGTAAACACGGTTATTTGGAAATAAACAGTTTTCTCTACTGTACTCTGCACAAACTGCTAACCTAAACAGCAAACAGTGGTAACTGAACACACTACAGCTTACCTTTACAGCACCATACACCATCATCAAAGCAATCAGGAATGTACACATTACCAAGGCAAACGCAAAACATAAATCCTCTGAAAGATAAATATAAGCTCATAATTCGGAAAAATTTCCTTCTGATTATTTATTTATTGTTTGACACAAGTCTTAATGAGTCGACTTAATATAAGCGACTCTCTTATAAATACAGTTTGTGTGCTTATTACACCAATCTTATAACACACAGTAATGTTATTTTTTTTAACCCATTACCTCCTTTTTACTCCTACAATTTATTCCTTCTCAAAAGAAAATACACTGTAGTTCCATTTTAAACAGTCATGAATATGCAATTGTAAGTAATATTTCCTATATTCTAGCAGATGTAAGCTTAAAGCACACTGAAAGTAAAGCAGAATGCACCTTGTAACCTGATTTAAGTAGTCACCTGTTTTTTAAACTAGAAACAGGCTATTCAAAGAAGAAATTTAACAATTCCCACAAACAACTTTAATGAGAAGGGCTACTGCCACATTATCTGATACTGAGGCGCAGTATTCAAAGCAATCAAATTAATTTCTCCAACAATTTCAAAAGAACAGTAGCAATATGCTTGCTAGTAAGGTTTAGCTTAACATTTTCATCTCAACATATTTGCAAACAATCTATATCCATCTGTAATTTTTCTGCATTAAAGGTAAGTGACTTCACCTCTAATAATTTAAATGGACAATTCTTGTTTCCAATGAAGACTGGTCCGTACTTGACTATTTTGAGCTGATTTCTGCAATATGTTTCAAAATGACAAACATTACAGACACTGATCAGAGGGCTCCTTAAGGATCAGGGTCTACAATATTTGTATAAGACAAGTGTACTCCCTACAGGAACAAGGTTTGTAAATGACAAGTACACTCGTAGCTATGGTTGAATGTGTTAAAGCACACATTTTCTGCTTTATTTTCATCTTGTTTTCAGCTGTCATCTGTATACAACCCCATCAATATTATAAATATTATCTGATGGGTTTAGTGGGGGAGTAGTTAGAGTCATCCTATGACACCTATGTGGAGGAGTAGACAGAGGCATCCTATGGTGATAGAAGTGCATGTACGTGATAACAAAGGGTTAAAACATGAATCTTACCTCTCTTAAATTTTCTGAGAGTTAAACTGTTGCTTGGTGTCTCATATTGGACCTCAAAGACAGCACTTGTATCTTGACTTTCCCCATCCTTTCTCACATCCAGTATTACATCTGTGCCTTTTGGTGTGTCATAATTCTCATCTTTCATCAACTCAGGATGTAGTGAAGATGTGATGAGACATCCCAAGACTAGGACATGAACCACCTTTTTATAAAATAAACCAGAAATGGGTGTCAAAGCCACCTGATGCTCGCCTGTTTAAAGTTTAAGTCTAAAAAACATCTTGTATCAAAAGAAAATCAATTTTCAGTTAAGAACTATTATTAAATTAATGTTGAGTCTTAGTCTAGTTTTATTAAACTTTAAACAACCCGTGCAACCTTTAACCTGGTGATTTGTATTCAAAACAACAAAGTCCAAATCGTGTCAAAAATTGACAAATATTAAAATCATTTTTAAATTTCAACTTCATAACATCAATGTTTGACCCCTAATGAACCTCCATACCACATTTCATAAGCCTAGCACAAATATTAAGCTTTAAAACAACCCGTCCAAAAAACTTTAACGTGGTGATTTGAAGTCGAAAAACCTAAGTCCAAAACATGTCGAAAATTGACATAAATTAAAATCATTTCTAAATTCAAACATCATAATATCAATGTTTAACCCCAAATGAACCTCCATACAAAATTTCATAAGCCTAGCACAAATATTAAGCTTTAAAACAACTCGTCCAAAAAACTTTAACGTGGTGATTTGAAGTCCAAAAACCAAAGTCCAAAACATGTCGAAAATTGACATAAATTAAAATTATTTTTAAATTCCAACATCATAACATCAATGTTTAACCCCCAATGAACCTCCATACAAAATTTCATAAGCCTAGCACAAATATTAAGCTTTAAAACAACCCGTCCAAAAAACTTTAACGTGGTGATTTGAAGTCCAAAAACCTATGTCCAAAACATATCGAAAATTGACATAAATTAAAATTATTTTTAAATTCAAACATCATAACATCAATGTTTAACCCCCAATGAACCTCCATACAACATTTCATAAGCCTAGCACAAATATTAAGCTTTAAAACAACCCGTCCAAAAAACTTTAACGTGGTGATTTGAAGTCGAAAAACCTAAGTCCAAAACATGTCGAAAATTGACATAAATTAAAATCATTTCTAAATTCAAACATCATAATATCAATGTTTAACCCCAAATGAACCTCCATACAAAATTTCATAAGCCTAGCACAAATATTAAGCTTTAAAACAACTCGTCCAAAAAACTTTAACGTGGTGATTTGAAGTCCAAAAACCAAAGTCCAAAACATGTCGAAAATTGACATAAATTAAAATTATTTTTAAATTCCAACATCATAACATCAATCTTTAACCCCCAATGAACCTCCATACAAAATTTCATAAGCCTAGCACAAATATTAAGCTTTAAAACAACCCGTCCAAAAAACTTTAACGTGGTGATTTGAAGTCCAATAACCTAAGTCCAAAACATGTCGAAAATTGACATAAATTAAAATCATTTCTAAATTCAAACATCATAATATCAATGTTTAACCCCAAATGAACCTCCATACAAAATTTCATAAGCCTAGCACAAATATTAAGCTTTAAAACAACTCGTCCAAAAAACTTTAACGTGGTGATTTGAAGTCCAAAAACCAAAGTCCAAAACATGTCGAAAATTGACATAAATTAAAATTATTTTTAAATTCCAACATCATAACATCAATCTTTAACCCCCAATGAACCTCCATACAAAATTTCATAAGCCTAGCACAAATATTAAGCTTTAAAACAACCCGTCCAAAAAACTTTAACGTGGTGATTTGAAGTCCAAAAACCTATGTCCAAAACATATCGAAAATTGACATAAATTAAAATTATTTTTAAATTCAAACATCATTACATCAATGTTTAACCCCCAATGAACCTCCATACAAAATTTCATAAGCCTAGCACAAATATTAAGCTTTAAAACAACCCGTCCAAAAAACTTTAACGTGGTGATTTGAAGTCGAAAAACCTAAGTCCAAAACATGTCGAAAATTGACATAAATTAAAATTATTTTTTAATTCCAACATCATAACATCAATGTTCAACCCCCAATGAACCTCCATACAAAATTTCAGCCCCCTAGCCCAAGTATTAAACTTTAAAACAACCCGTCCAAAAAATTTTAACCTGGTGATTTGTAGTCGAAAAACCTAAGTCCAAAATATGTTGAAAATTGACATAAATTTAAATTATTTTTAAACTCCAACTTCATAACATCAATGTTCAACCCCTAATGAACCTCCATACAAAATTTCAGTACCCTAGCACAAATATTAAGCTTTAAAACAACCCGTCCAAAAAACTTTAACCTTGGCCACGCTCACGCCCACGCCGGGGGTATGACATTAGCTCTGCTGTTCTTCGAACAGGCGAGCTAAAACACACTATAGCCCTGATTTCACACACCTGAATATATTGAATTGGATATTTTCCCTGAAGGTACTGCAATGTAAAGCTTAGTTTATGGTATTGACTTACATTAAATTCTTAAAGACATTACTTTAATCTAGCTTGGGTGATAACACCTAGTCAGGTACAAAGTTTGAATTAAAGCATGCAAAGCATGCTTTACATGCACAAAGATTCAGTGAAGTGTCTCATGTGGGGCTGTCCCTTTATTTTTGACGGGTTGGTAATGTCTTTGCGTTCATGAATTGTCATTTTAACGCATTCAATCCTAGTAAAGAGTATATTGTTTTTTTTACAAACAGTGTACCAATGAACAGTACACTTTTCTTATACAAACAGTGAGGATCCTGATCAGAAGGCTCGTTAAGGAGCCCCCTGATCAAGATCTACAGTTAGCTTAAAGCAGGCTGAAAGTAAATCAAAATAAGCAAGTACTATTACTACACTGTTAATGTGAAAACTGATCCATTATCACCAATACCAATAAAATGATTAAATTGCAGTGGTACGCTTTGACCACGGTTCACTTCATGGACCATTAACCATCAAAAACACAGGTCGCATCACTCACCTGTGAATCAATAACAAAGATTTGTGAATTCATTAAACTTAAAACCAAGTGACACCAGTACAGTAATTATCCTATTTTTCATTTTACATTTGTCTGGTACTGATATTTGTCTTGTAATTCAAGCGTATTGGGTTTGAAGTATGTATATGCTCTGATGGGCTGTGCACTCGATGCCAGTGCGACCGAGTCTAGACAATCAATTTCTTTTTCTCCACCCACTTTCCATATCAGATATCGACAGCGCGTAATGTTTACGTGTAGGTAAAACAATGGTAGGGAACTATGTCGTATTTTGTGATATTACCAGGTGCCACAGTCCAAGGACAATCGTTCCAAAACGAACGTGACAACAAAAACAGCATTTATACTTCGGATCATCCGAGTCAAACTTCCTCATTTTTGTTTGTTTTCGATGACGATCTATTATTAATTGGAAAATAGTTCTCTGTTGTATTTCTACACAGGTGAATTCAAACAACAAATCTCTAGCCTAAAGTATGGAATGGACTTTGAATTTAAAAAAGAGTTTTCATTAAAATACACCATGGACTAAATATTTGATGACGATCATTTTTAGACCTAGATTTGAATTAAGAAAAAGAAACTATTTTATTGACGGTGAAAAGGCTCTTAAGGGTAGAGAACACCAATTCAGCTGGAAATAAAAGAGAACAAAAATGCCATAAACCATGTGTACAAAGTCAAAATAATTTGCAGTTAATTCCCAATTACAAGAGTAGCTTATTCATAAAGTATGTCCACAAAACAACTACAAAATTAGTGAAATTAAACAGGAAAATCACTATTAATGAACCTACAGATTAAGGGAAGCTTATGGTGTTCTATGCCTACTTGACAGCGGTCCTGGCTAAAACATGCGTCGCTGGAAACACACAGCTTTTTTAGCCAGAACCTTAAGAAAGTTCATATCACCCAAACGCATGAAACAACCTATATCGCGGAGCCTCATCTAAACCGAAAGCGCCTGGGTGCATGACTTGGAAATACAAACTGTCACCGGTTTTCGTGTTTTTGTCGAAAACATCAAAATGTGCGGAATATGTTGTATTTTATGTCGGGGTGCTGTAGCCGAACATTTTAAAAACGTATGGTATATTTTTATGATTATGTAAGAGTCTTTAATGTAACTAGGGTTTATTATTGCTAAAGTGCAGTCTGCTAAAGAGTAAAGTGCAATGTATCAAGGTTTGTATTGTCATAGATCTGATTTATGTTCATGTATGAAGCCGTGTTGAGCTTATAGTCTAATGGTGAGAGATTTTTGTAAGAGGCCTGGATAGCTCAGACGAAGAGCACTTGTTCTGTTACCAAGGGGTCTCGGGTCTGCTTTACTTTCAGCCTGCTTTAAGCTACCATCTGCCTGGACATGTTGGATAAAAAATTATTTCATATGTTGCACATTCATGAAAACTGGATAAAATGCACTTTTATTGTGTGCATTTGTGCACAGGGGACCGTCACAATAGAAGTCTGAACCCCAAAAGAAAAAAATGTATAAACACTAGATATATTATAGACAAGGGGTCGAACTTTCAATTTCCGAATTGTACAGAACTACTCTCCCAAGTTATGCCTCTATCGACATTCGATCAAACGGTATATCGGGTAAATCTTTTTGCCAATATGTAGTATAAAGTTAGTATAACCTTCGTAATTGCAAAGCGAAAAACTTTTAGTTAAAACGGTTCTTGATCTTGATCTTTTACAGTGTTATACGTCTTTCAACAATTGTACACCGCACATGCGTCATACATTTTTTCACATATTTGTTTTTTTGATTTCATTTACAAAAGATAGTGTGGAATCTTTTTTGAAGTCGAAGGAAATGCTTTCAATGAGACCTTTGCCTAAGCTATCCCAATCTCTAAAAATTTGTAACGATTTAGCCTTTTATGGCCCTATATCGCTCATCTGGTACACCATTAAAACTTGACCTAAAGTGACCTAGAGTTTGACCCGACATGAACCATATTCAACAGTGGCCTAGATTTCAATGAGGTAAACATTTTGAGGAAATTTCATCAAGATCAAATGAGAAATGTAGATTCTACAGTGTTAACAATGTATTTTTATGATTTGACCTAGTGACCTAGCTTTTGACCCGACATGACCCACATTCAGACATGACCTAGATATTAATTAGGCAATCATTTTGACCACGTTTCATGAAGATCTAATGAAATTTGTAGCCGCTAAAATGTTAACAAGGTTTTTCTATGATTTAACCTAGTGACCTATAGTTTTTGACCGGACATGACCCATATTTGAACTTGACATAGATATTAATAAGTCAAACATTTTGACCAAGTTTCATGAAGATCTGATCAGATTGGTAGCCTCTAGAGTGTTAACAAGGTTTTTCTTTAATTTGACATAGTTTTTGACTGGACATGATCCACATTCATACTTGACCTAGATGTAAATGAGACAAACATTTTGACCAAGTTTCATGAAGATCAAATGAGATTTGCAGCTTCTAGACTGTCAACAAATTTTTTCTATGATTTGACCCTGTGACCTAGTTTTTGACCCAACTTGACCCACATTTAAAATTGACCTAGATTTCATCAAGACAAACATTGTCATCAAATGAAATTTGTAGCCGCGAGAGTGTTAAAGAACAATTGTGGACAGATGATGGACATCCAGCGATCCTAATAGCTCACCTTGGCACTTCATTCTAGGAGAGCTAAAAATCTGATGACATCGGAAAAATCCGGAGAAATGGCAGCCCTGTAGCTCTTGATTCGGTTGACCAGTTTGGGGCACCTTAATCCCTTATGAAAATATCATCATGGCTATATCCAGGTCAGTTTGGCCCTCAAGCTTTAGTTTCGGCCACTTTGTCGTTGTAGGAGAAGCCTCAGTATAACGTATCTGTAACTAAAGTAACTGTATTGGAAGGTAGACAATATCATCTGTATCTGTTTAGGTTCCACAGAAGCGTTCAATACTGGTGTTTAGTGACAAATATGGACATGTTCTTTAGACCTGTTAACTGTCTTTGCACTGATTTGTGTGTCACTTAAGGAGTTCTAGTCAGAAATAGGTTTCACAAAGATTTTTTTAAGAATGAGCTTTTGCTGGGCTAATTTTAAATGCTTCAGAGTTGTTTATTTGGAATTTTGTCACTGGGTTTGATGTTTGAAAGTCACTCAAGTATTTGCTTTTGATGCGCCTCTTAGCTGGAATGTTTTGGAGAATCATATCAGTCTTTATGGCCAGTACCATATCCTGTGCGATCTTAAACAGCATCACAAATCTCTTCTCCTTTCTCCGTTCTTGGAGTCAGGCGTTAAACCAAGAGTTTTTAACATGTCCGTTACACAGCCCTCTGGTCTAGATCTATACATGTAGTTGCCTTTTGTAAATCTAGCGGCATTTTGTTGCAATTTTTAGCTCACCTGGCACGAAGTGCCAATGTGAGCTATTGTGATCACCCTGTGTCCGTCGTCGTCCGTCATGTGTCATCAACTTTTTCTTTAAAGATCTTCTTCTTGGAAACTGCTGGGTCAATTTCATTAAAACTTCATGGGATTGTTCCTTGTAGGGTACTCTCTCAGATTTCTTGAAAAATAGGTCATCCAATTGAAATTGTGGTTGCCATGGCAACCAATTGAAAAAAACTTTAAAAATCTTCTTGTACAAAACTACTGGTCTGAATTGAAAATAATTTTACCCAAATGTGCCATTGGTGACCCTCTATAAGATTTCTTAAAATAATGTTCCTATCTTAAAAAACATGGCCGCCAGTGGGTGGGGCAGATTTTCCTTATATGGCTATATAGTGAAAAATCTTCTTGTCGGAAACTTCTAATTTCACACAAATGATCCATGGGTGACCCTCTACCAGATTTCTTAAAATAATTTTGATATCTTTAAAATCATGGCCGCCGGTGGGTGGGGCAAGTTTTCCTTATATTTCTGTATAGAAATTTTTCAAAAATCTTTTTCTCTGAAACTTTTGGTCTGATTTAAGAATATTTTTAAAAAGTAATGATGGGTGACCCTTTGCCAGTTTTCTTCAAAGAATCTTTCTAGTTCAAACAACATGGCTGCCTGTGGATGGGGGTTAATTTACTGGTGATGGCTTATAGTGGAATTTTATCATAACTGGTCCATTACCATGACTGTAAACATTGGTACCAGGTGAGCGATTTAGGGCCGCATGTGGCTCTTGTTAAAGGTTTTCTACATGTATATCACTTTGTTTATACGGATCACTTACAATGGCTGCAGTTCTCTAATGTGAAACATACTAATGCAATGTACACTGTACATTGGCAGTCTTGGGTGCATAGGTTGTTTTGATTTGCCCCTTTCGTTATATTGTTAAGAGTGGTCACAGATTTGATCAAGCCATGGCATGTGTATCAATACAGATTATTGCAGCTATCTCTATCACTCTGTCAGTACTAGTCAGGAGGTCGTTTCTGCAAACTTTCAAGATTCCATTGGTTGTGACTGTACCAAAGTACCAAAAAGTTTGCTAGACAGACTCCCCCCCCCCCCCCCCCCCCCCCCCCCCCCCGTCTGATTTTTGGAGGGTTGAAAGAAGAAGCCCCTGCCTGTTTTGCACGGGCGGACAAGACCAAAACTACGGTCCATTCATTCTTCAATTCTTTGTTTATTTTAGGACTTGCAAGAATGTTCAAGATTGTCCAACCGTGGGCCTGACCATAGTGATATAAGAAGTATTTGTTTGACAAACAATTCAAGATTAACTTTCCATGGCCATGTTCTTCATCTGAGAGGTAGTGTTGGTGTACCCCAGCCTGCAGTAGACACTAATGGAAATGTCCTCCTGTGGAATGGAGAAATATTTGATGGCTTTGAGGTAAACATTTAATTTACTCCTATAAAAATATAGTATTGATTCATTAAAAGGTTTTATATACACATGTATATTATATTGAATAATTACTGTCCTATTTTTCTCTACTTTTAGATTTTCGAAATACAATTTTTAAAATCTTGTAAGTAATCTTGAACAGACTGAAAGTAGAGCACATATCTCCTTAATTTATTTGAATGTTCATCCTGTATTAAGCTGTCACCTGTCTAAACAATGAGAATTATTTGAGTTCTGCTCTGGAGAGGTAAACCTGATCATTCTACATTAGTTTATATTTATAAAATATATAGCATTTATCCCTTTACCCCATAGCCTGTTTCTAGTTTTGAAAATAGGTGACTACTTAAAGCAGGTTGAAAGTAAAGCAAAATGCGGCTTTAGGCGCATTCTGCTTTACTTTCAGCCTGCTTTAAGCTACCACCTGCTAGAATTAAGAAAATACTCCTTCTGATACATATTCATGACTGTATAGATTCAAATTATTTTCTTCTGTGTAGGATTAAATGGAATGTGCTAAAAGGCGCTTCTATAAGGTAAAGGGATAAAATATATTAGTCACATGACTCTCTAAAATATATATGTTTCCTATAGATTGGTGATCTGGAAAGTGATACCCAAATACTTCTTAGTACCCTGGCCCAGGGCCAGTCAGATGACCATGTGTTGAAAGTGATGTCACAGATACAAGGTCCCTGGTCCTTTA
The DNA here is from genome assembly GCA_922989275.2 of Gari tellinella. Taxonomy (NCBI): domain Eukaryota; kingdom Metazoa; phylum Mollusca; class Bivalvia; order Cardiida; family Psammobiidae; genus Gari; species Gari tellinella. The sequence continues at coordinate 11,466,772 of OV277859.1, read as the reverse complement.
TTTATTACCAGGTAAGATTAAACTTTTCCTGCACAGCAACATCTTCTGACGCTTTTACCTTTTCCTAAACATTAGTAAATTATCACACTGTAATCCTATGCCACTTTTTAACTTGGAAATAAGGGTAAGTTCAGCTAAAGGGAGTTCATGTTACATGTATTGAGGTTTGACTGTTCTCCTATGTGAAGTGCTGCTGTCTTTTAATGCATTTGAACATCTTTTTTCACTCCTTGTGGGTTTAGAATACATTGTATCTGCATAAGGAAACATACAGGTGAGATACATAAACAGTTGAACCTCTCTATTACGACCACTAAAAAAGAGGCTAATTGTCTATATATAGAAGACAGGTGACAGCTTAAAGCAATGTGAAAGTGAAACAGAAAGCTCCTGTAGGAGCTTTCTGTTACACTTTCACATTGCTTTAAGCAGTCACCTGTTTTAAACGACTAATATTTGACACACTTTAGTGGTCGTAATAGAGAGGTTCTACTGTACATGTATTTATTCATGCTATTTTAGGCATACAATGAGACTGTCTGGTTTGGTCGTGATGTATTTGGCAGGAGAAGTCTACTGTGGCATCTACCAGAATCCAATACAGATCCATTTATACTTTCTTCTGTTCGAATCAAACCATATGTAAGTGTAACTAATTTGTAAGTTGAAGCAATCAAATGTACGTTGTGCATGTGTATAACATTAACCCATTACCTCGTAGCCTGTTTCTAGTTTTGAAATAGATGGCCACCTTAGGCACATTCTGCTTTACGTTCAGCCTGCTTTAAGCTACCATCAGCTAGGATATGGAAAATGATTTTTTAGCAGTATATCAATGAATGAATAAAATGGAACAATTTTCTTTAGTGGAGGAATAAATTAAAGGCATATTTATGGGGTAATGGGTTAAATCCTTCACTGCCTTGCCAGAGTACAACCACTGTTATTTGCAAACAGTTTGAATCCTGATCAGATGCTGGGTAAAACCTCATTTTAATATTTCTAACGTCAAAATATATAGATGGCAATTTATTCATTTAACGCCGTTTAGCGGATATGATTTATTCCTCCGCTGAAGAAAATAGTTCCAATTTGATCAGGCATGAATATATAGTATACAGAATATTTTTCTATTTTCTAGCACACATAAGCTTAAAGCAAGCTGAAAGTAAAGCAGAATGCGCCTGAAGGAGCATTCTGCTTTACTTGCAACTCGCTTTCAGTGGTCACCCATCTTCAGTACCAGAAATAGGCTATCAGGTAAAGGGTTAATGTCAGAAAAAAGTAAAGCAGAAAGTTTATTTATTTAAGTGGAGAAGGAAGAACCTGTGAAAAGTAAACATGTCCTATGTAAACAGTGAAGACCCAGATCAGAGGGCTCCTATACTGATTAAGGTCTGCACTGTTTGTCATTTTGAAATAAATTGTACAAAACAGCCCTTAGTAGTCAAAAAATGGACTAGACTTTATTCAAAACTGGAACTGTCCATTTGAAGTTTCAGACATTGTCAACTTCTATTTTTTTTTCTGTAGACTTTTTCAGAGATACCATCAATAGGGATATTTAAGCTATGCTTGAAGCCCCTCCCCGATGCTGACCAGGTAGACTCAGACTATGTGATATCCATATTCCCCTGGAGGTGTGCAGTTTGGCCTGGGACTCTCATGCCTGTGTGTGGCAGTGATTTCAAAGAGAAACTATACAAAGGTACTACAGTGTTCCCTCTTTACAACAACACCCATAGCCAGACAAAGAGTATGTGTGTTGTTTAGAGGGAGTTGTTACAACAACACCCATAGGGAGAAAATGAGTGTGTGTGTTGTTTAGAAGGAGTTGTTATAGAGAGAAAAATTGGCTTACATTTGCAAACAGCTTAAATCCAGATCAGATCTGGATTCAAGTGGTTTGTCACTCATCATTATGTTTTCTGTCAAAATGTCCATTTTGTCACTTTGAGAAAAACAGCAGGCGACAATTTTAAGCAGACAATATTGCATCCACGGAAAGGTTGGGCACGATTGTCTTGTTTGAGGAACAGTGGCAAGCGCTGTTTTCAGGAGGGAATCTATGTTCAGGGGGTCATTGTAGAGAAGGAACATTGTACAATACAATATGTGTACAGCTACTGTGAGCGTATAAAGAAACATGGAGATCTCTATAGACAGGCTAGTGCTTAACTCTTTGCATGCTGAGTAATTTGTTTTGTCTGCAACAATTTTTGTCTGCTGATGTTCTAAAAATAGAATTCAAAACAGGGTCTGCAGAGTGTCAAACAGTTTGGATCCAGATGAGACGCCGCCTTACGTGGTGGCGTCTCATCCAGATCCAAACTGTTTGCAAAGGTTATAACTGTGTCACATATATCCGCCGCTAGCATGCAAAGAGTTAACTCAGTCACCCCTGAAATTCTTAACCCTTTCCCCAATAGAAGCGCTTTTTAGCGAATATGATTTATCCCTCCGCTGAAACAAATAGTTCCAATTTAATCAGTCATGAATATATATTATGGGGAATATTTTCTATATTCTAGCACACGGAAGCTTAAAGCAGGATGAAAGTAAAGCAGAATGAGCCTTAAGACGCATTCTGCTTTACTTTCAACCCACTTTAAGTAGTCACCTATCTTCAATACTATATATAGGCCATCAGGGAAAGGGTTAATGGACAATTCCACTTTCCAACTAAGTTTAGTCTATGTTTGACTATTGAGGGTTGGTTAAAACCTTTTTTTTGCTGCAATATATTGCAAAATGACAAACAGTGCAGATTCTGTTCAGAGGGCTCCTTCAGGACTCCTCTGATCTGGATCTATACTGTTTGCATAGGACAAGATGCTGATTGAAATAATAAGCAACATAAAAGTGAGTATTTTATGAAATTGTCTTAGTTAAAAGTTTGGATCCAGATCAAATTTGAGTAGCTCAGCATCTTATCATGATGTAAACTGCTTGACATTTGTACATGTATTGGTATTTCTTTAGTCATGTTGCTTAAATCTATCTTTGATATGATAGTGCAGACAGTATTATGGCAGTGAATGGATTAAAGCAGATGATCAATTTTGCTGTTGACAGGGTTCATCTTTGTGCACATGCATTTCTAACTTAACCCATTACACCAAAGCCAGTTTCTAGCTGTGAATACAGGTGACCATTTACAACAGGTTGAGAAAAGGCACATTCCGTTTTACTTTCAGCTTGCTTTAAGCTACCATCTGCTAGGATACAGAAATAATTTCTTACAGGTCATATTCTTGACTGTATGTCTGTACCAAGCTGTCCTGTGAGTGTTAAGCACAGGTAGGCCAACAACAACAACAACATTCTTGACTGTATAAAAATTAAATTATTTTATTCAAAAAAAAATTAAAAGCTTGATTAATGAAGTATTGGATTAATTTGATCTGATGTGTAGGTGAGCAGTCCTCAGCTATCACCTTCCAGTTACATGAAGATAGACAAGTCCCATCACAGATGCCACAGCTGAACAAAGAGATACCACCAGAGGAAAGTCAGTTACCTCCCCTGAGTGAGATGACATCACTCGAGTATCTAAGGGTAACAGAGTGTTTCATGTTTATTGTCATAATACTACTACTACATTTACATATCAGGAAACATGTGGTCTAATGTATATTTTAACGCACCTTGCGGGCACCACTGTATGAGCAATGAAGGAATCTATGTTTAGATTCACTATAAAACATTCACAGGCTGTAACAGTTTAATGTGACGTAATATGGCTTCGAAAAGCCATGCACCAAGAAATGTAGTGCCATTGTGGCAGTTCTAATTGTAGTTAAAATGAAGTGTATACATGTACCACTGTATTATCGTGCAATAGAAGTATAGAACACAGGTAGTCTTTGAGATGCTGGTAATTTAATCACTCAGCCTATGGCCTTGTGATTTAATTACTACGCACATCAACTCCTACCTGTGTTTTATTGTAAGATAATACACTGATATGAATTTATTATTTCTTAACTATACACCATAAGTACATTAAATAGAGCCGAGTTTTAGACCTTTGCAAATAAATTGGACATGCCAAGTAACTCAACATCTGATCAGTGCTTATAACCCTATACTCCATATATACACCTTTTTATGCCTGTATTAATTCTTCCATTAGAAAATAGTTCCACTTTATACAGTCATAAATATGCACCATAAAACATTTTCTATGTCCTAGCAGATTGTAGTTTAGGGCAGACTGAAGGTAGAGTATTCTGCTTCACTTTCAACCAGCTTTAAAGTATCACTTAACCAAACTTGTTTTCTACTCCTAATATTCATATGTGAAATTGCATGTATTGTCAGCTCTGACTGTATTTATATTGAAATAAAATACTGTTTAAACTAAGTTGTCACTTGTCTTAAAACTAGAAACAGGTTGTAGGTTAAAAGGATACGGAAGCAAAATGAAAGTAAAGCAGAAAAAGGCTGTCTCGCTGTAAGCTTTCACCTGTCATTTAACCCATTACTTCATAGATAAATTTAAGCTTTAATTTTATTTATTCCTCCACTGAGGACCATCTTATACTGTCAAGAATATGTATCATAAGAAATATTTTCTATGTTCTAGCAGATGGTAGCTTAAAGCAGACTGAAAGTAAAGCAGAATGCACCTTTAAGGTGCATTCTGCTTTACTTTCAATCTGCTTTAAGTTGTCACCTATCTTCAATACTAGAATCAGGCTATAGGGTAAAGGGTTAAACCCATCAAAGAGACTTATTTTAGTGGCTGTAATAGAGGGATTTTACTGTATGTTTGTCATTGGTCGATCAATGTATATATTTTATTGTTGATAGATGCTGTTAGATAAGAATGAGTACCTGAAGACATTGTCACGTCAGTTGTCCCAAGTTTTACTAGATGCTGTTAAAACCAGAGTCTTCAACCAACAGAGAAAACCAAGGCGGCATAAAGGAGGTATGTCCCGTATTTAAATGATTGATCAAACCCAGTGTTTTCAAACAGAACAAAAACCGCAGTAATACTTCTCTTCAGCAACACTGAAAATAAGTTTTTAATACAACTTAATTATCTGTATATTGCAGGGCTGCCATAAGTTGATCATGAAAAATCCTAAGATTTCCAAATTTTCTATTTTTCAAGTGCGATTACTTAAAGCAGGTTGAAAGTAAAGCAGAATGTTAAGGCGCATTCTGCTTTACTTTCAGCCTGCTTTAAGCCACAATCTGCTAAGATAAAAATGCGAAGATTTCGGAAAAAATCTGAAGAAATGGCAGTCCTGATATTAACTGTTGTTTCTTTACATGCACACAGGGTGACTATGGTTCCTCTGCCTGTATTTGAATGGTATGTAACTACACTGGTATTTACTACTAGTATGTCAGATTGAATAAGAAACCAATACAGGCTAGCTCCTTTTAAAGGAACTGTCTGATCATGGTCTAAACAGTTTTCAAAAGGTGTCAATATGTGCTAGTAGCAGGAAAAGGGTCATGTTAACTTTTCTTTGCAGATGGAAAGTGTGACATTCAAGATAATGTTAATACTGAACATGAAGACAACATAACCTTGAATCATGATACAAGTAGCAATCATAATGTTAGCAGTACAGACACTGGACAGACTAATATCAGCATAAACTCAGCGGCAGCAGATCAGACCTCAATAGTGACAAACGAATCCTCTCATCATCATACCACTGTAGACAGTGGCACAGGACCAGATGAATCTTGCAATCTTTCCAGCCTTAACCTTGTCCAGGATAGACTGATAGACAGTCAAGCATGTGACCAGCCCCGGTTAGAGGACATGGCAGCATGCAGCATGTTGCCTGAGCCAGAACTGTCTAGTGCACAAGTTGCTATACTGTTTTCTGGTGGAATAGATTCAACTGTTCTAGCTGCCCTAGCAGACAGGTATATTGATAGATGTGCATTTACAGTAAAACCCTTATGTTATCACCACTTAATAGAAGTCTTATTAATTGTATGAAAGACAAGGGACAGCTTTAACCCTTTACCCCATAGCCTGTTTCTAGTTTTGAAAACAGGCCACCACTTAACGCAGGTTGAACGTAAAGCAGAATGTGCCTAAAGGCACATTCTGCTTTATGTTCAGCCTGCTATAAGTCACTATCTTCCAGAATATAGAAAATATTTTTATGGTTAACATTCATGACTATAATAAAGTGGAATTATTTTATTCAGAAGAGGAATAAATTAGAGGCTTAAAAGGGCCTATTTATGGGGTAATGGGTTAAGCAAGATGACAGTCAAACACACACTCCTAAAGGAGCTTTCTGATTTACTTTCTTATTGCTAACCTGCCTTTAACACCTAGTAATTTAGTGGTTGTAATACAGAGGTTTTATTGTATATGGATATATATTCTCAGTAGTCTAGTGATCCATGGTAACTGAATATATGTCTGGGCTCCTAGAAGTTGCTTATAGAGGCTAAAGAGTTTTCTGCATTACTTTTGTCACACAATATGCTACAGCCTGTCTTTCTGACTTGTCATACCTCTTCAGTTTGCAGCATAACACAGGTTTTAATATAACAGATGTTTTAACCCAATGAGCCCTAGTGACATGTATATGTACCCTTTACAAACAGTGTACCTGTGAAGAGTACACTTGTCCTATGCACACAGTGTAGACTATGATCAGAGGTCTCTTACAGGATCCCTCAGATCAAGGTCTGCAATGGAAACCAACAAAATACAGTAGAACCTCTCTATTACGACCACTAAAACGAAGGCTAATTTTCTATATAAAAGACAGGTGACAGCTTAAAGCAATGTAAAAGTGAAACAGAAAGCTCCTATAGGAGCTTTCTGTTTTCACTTTCACATTGCTTTAAGCAGTCACCTGTCTTAAACAACTTATATTTGGCACAGCTCAGTGGTCGTAATAGAGAGGTTCTACTGTAGTAATGGCATAGAATTGGAAGCTGAAATTGTCTTTTGAAGTTTTATGGGTCAATGAGTTAGTAATATAGGATGAGATTGGTTTTAAGATTTTAGTTCATTCATCATCAAAAAGCTGGGGCCCCGTTTCATAAAACTTCGTAGACAAATGTTGTCGTAAGTCAGAATATAAAAGTCTCAATTATGATATTATTCTCCATCTAATCCTGTCTTGTGTCATCTCTTTGGAATCGTCTTCAAAAGGTGATTGCAAAGAGATGTCACAAGACAGAAATTAAATGTATTTTAAAGTTTTGACTTACGATCGTTTTAGTCGTACAAAGTTTTATAAAACGGGCAACAGATGTGCTGTAAAATGTTTCCAATTTAACCCATTACTCCATAAATATACTTTTTTACACCTTTACCTGGAGATTATAGTTCCAATTTATACAGTCATGAATATAACCCATATGAAATATTTCTTTATCATAGCAGATGGTAGCTTAAAGCAGGTTGAAAGTAAAGCCATACACGCCTTAACTCTTTGTCACGCATATTTTTTGCAAACAGAGTACCTTTGGGTGGTACACTTGTCCTATGCAAACAGTGTAGACCCTGATCATTTTGACATATATTGTAAAATTCAACCCTAAAATGTCTAAAATGGACTAGACTAAATTGAAAAAAAGAATTGTCCATTTGAGGTTTCAGGGAGAAAAGGGTTAAGCATCATGATTATAATCTATTTTTATTTGCAATAAATGCCCAAGACCATTATCACTTCTTCCTGTAATTATGTTATTTTCCAGGTGTGTTCCAAAAGAAGAACCAATAGATCTAATTAATGTTGCATTTGAGTTAAAAGACAAGAGTGTTGGAAAGAAGAAAAGGTAATTCGTTCACCTTTATGTTTTTAGCCCTTCCATTGCCGACTTTTCAATTAACCCTTTGAACCCTAGTCCCGCATATTGGCGTCCTTTGCAAACAGTGTAAATTTGAATAGTACATTTGTCCTATGCAAACAGTGAAGACCCAGATCAGAGGGCTCCTAGGAGCCCTCTGATCAGGGTCTTCACTGTTTGTCATAATGCAACAACCTGTTAAAGCAAGAAATGGACTAGACTTAAATGGTAACTGGAATTGTCCATTTAAAGTATCAGGTAGGAAAGAGTTTTCCATTTTCTAAATAATGACCGGTTTATATTGAATCTTGAGTGGTATATTAATTCTTGAAGGGTTTGTTCCAAATATGTTACATTATAACAACCAGTGCTGACCCTGATCAGAGGACTCCTTCAGGAACCCTCTGATCTGGATCTACATTGTTTGCAAATGATATGTATACTCATTTCCCTCACAGTAAGGATTAATAACAAGAATGTCACAAACCAGACATTCCTAGTTTTAGCACATATGTAGTCATTATGCAATGAAATCAGCATTGTTGGTCATTATAATTATTCCCAGGTATAATCGAGAACTTAGAATTTGATAAAATTGTCATTTCATCTATACTTTCAAGCTTAATGCTGTCTATTCTGGAAATCTACATGTATAATTTAACTATATAATTTAACCCTTTACTCAATAGATATACCTTTGTACGCATTCAATTTATTCCTCCACTGAACGAAATACATGTAGTTCCATTTTATACAGTAGTGAATCTGCAACATAAGAAATATTCCATTTATCCTAGCAGAACAGAACAGAACAAAACTTTATTTCATCTCAGGCATGGTTACATGCAGCATGAGGTACAGTATATAAACAAGAAGAACATAAACAATGTGACCTAGCATGGCTTATTCAGAGTCTGAGATAAACATTTGGTATATTTCCGTAGTTGGTGAAGAACATTGTAGAGCCACACCCTATGCAAAGAAGAATCGTTTATCAGATGGTAGCTTGAAGCAGGCTGAAAATAAAGCAGAATGCACTTTAAGGTGCATTCTGCTTTACTTTCAACCTGTTTTAACTAGACATCTGTCTTCAATACTAGAAACTGGCTTAACAAGCTGTGGAGTAAAAGGTTAACAGTGTTTACCATCAGTTTTGTATGTATCATCACAGGCCCACTGACCAGACACCATTTAAGAAGTGGGATGTACCAGACAGACTGACTGGTTATGTAGCTCTGTCAGAGCTTAATGCAGACAGGACATGGAACTTTATAGAGGTCAATGTTACAGCTGCAGAGCTTCAAGATGCCAGGTAGGACTTTGAGGGTTACTCTATCAAGATCAGGAAGGCAGTGACTCTTAACCCATTCACCAATAAATACGCCTTTTTACCCCCATAATTTATTCCTCAACTGAAGAAAAAAGTTCCCTTTTATACAGTTATGAATATGTATCATATATATTTTCTTTATCCTAGTAGAAAGTAGTTTAAAGCAGGCTAAAGTAAAGCAGAATGCGCCTGAAGGCACATTCTGCTTTACGTTCAACCTGCTTTATGTGATCATCTTTTTAAAACAAGAAACAGGCTATGGGGTAATGGGTTTACCCAGGCCAGTGAACTCTAGTGACAGGTATACTCATCATTTACCAACAGTATACCTGTAAAGAGAACACTTTCCTTTGCAAACAGTTTAGTTCCAGATCAGAGTAGCTTTCTGTAGTACTGTTGTTTGCTTTAACCCATTACTCCATTGATACTCAATTTAATTTATTCCCGCACTGAAGTAAGGAATTCCAATGTAAACAGTTATAAATATGTATCATCGGAAATATTTCCTGTATTCAAGCAGATGGTAGCTTAAAGAGGCTCGCAACCGGATTTAGCATTAAAAATAGTAATTTGTAAATATATGTCAAATGCTTATATAAATGGGTAAGATTTAGTTTAGGATAATAAATTCTGTTAAAAAATGCATTTCAAAAAAAAAAAAAAAAGCTCTGGTGGGATTCGAACCCTTGACCCTCCATGCGGAGACAAACATGAAAAATGAGGAAACGCCTTTATCCCCTCGGCTACGGACGCTCTCTATATATGTAAGACTCAAATCGAGGGCCGGTCCCAAATCGAGGGCCATTTCGAAAATCGTGGGCCGGTCCCAAATCGTGGGCCGTTTTCTCCCAAATCGTGGGCCGATTTGTAACCCATAAAATACTCGCGCCCTATCTTAACATTGATACACAAATCACAAATTTGACTAAGTGCTACTTAAAAAACTGCATAAAGATATAAAAGTAAACCAAAATTATATAGAGGATATTGAATGAGATTGTTGTCACTCGTGAATTTATTGAACGAGTTGAATAAAATAATATTTTGCGAGCCTTGGCGAGCAACATATCATTTTATCCAACGAGTTCAATAAATTTACGACTGACAACACACGAATTTGATATCCTATTTATCACATAAACACCAAATGACACGAAAATCCGAACGGTCTTACTTTCACTTTTGCCCTAGGCTCTTAGTAAAACGATTCGTCATAGGTGTTATTCGGTTTTATTCATCCGTAGATAAAAACACCTTTCAAACTAAAATAAAGAAAATCAACATCAATGTGTTGTGAAAAGACTTCTCTGATACCATATTCAAATTTTAAATTAATATTTAATTCAAAACTGTTCTAATTGACTAAAATGATCATTTGACATTTAGAATCTAGTTTCGTTTTCAAAATAACGTCGTTATAGCAACACGACGTCATTATCATTGTAACGTCTAAATTTGAAAAACAGTCTGAGTCACTGTCAATACTAGAGCTCTATGTAGCCTGATTTGCAGCCTAAGTTTGCGGGACTGCTCGAGAAATGTTTTTAGGACACTTGGAAATGTTTTAAATCCCTAGTGATGATCTTAGTTGTCTTAACTCTCTTAACTGATTTAAAGTCGGCGTAGTAGTACAGTATTTTGGTGATTCGAGAATTAGTATAAAATATATGCCCAGTGGGCCATACGATTTTTACGGACCTCTATATTTGGCACTTTTATGTGATAAATAAACTTACGGAATTAACGAAAATAAAAATTCCAAAAATAGTGGCGCGAAATGCTAGGACGTCAAAACAGACGACGCATTGCGTAAGTGACGTCATACTTTCAAACGTTGAATAAAAACGAAACAATGGAATCAAAAGATCAAACCCCCATGGATCTAGAGAGAGATGGAAATGTGCTTGTCGAGGAGTAGGAGAAAGGCATAAAATGTGTCTCGCCAAAGAAAACATCATCTCCAGGTTGCGTGAAAATCACAGACCAGACTATCGGTAAGTGGACTCTCTCTCTATGATAAATAAGAAAATCCTATCGGTCGAGAAACGCTTGCCACTTTATTCAAGACTGAAGTCAAAACTCATACATAACATGTACTTTTCTTTTACCTTGTTTTAACTTTTAAACCAGAAAATATTTCATTCATAGCGCGTCATGAATTTATACGAGCGTAGTTGCCTATAACATAATCATTCAAATTACCTAGGACACAAGTCAACAGTGAAACAGACTATACTTTGTCGGATAAAGTTATGACGTATGGTCATGACGTTACTTTTTACATGTAGGATGTACAGTTAAACCTGTGTCAAACGACTCCAAGTCTTAAATAGCCCGCCGTTTGTAGTAGTTATTTTCTATGGAAAATCCAGAACAACGAAAATGTTCAGCATGCAGTGTCTTTGTGAACGATGGGGCACATAATCATGAAGTTGCCTTATTGTTCACATACGATCATGTGAACCAAAACGCTTTTTATAAATTAGATCTAGACTCTAGAGGCATGCATGGGCAATTTTTATATGGGAAAACATATTTTGAAAGGATATTTTCGGCATTATATCTGGATATACACTGTACATGATATTTGCCGTCTGAACAGGATCTACACCGTTCTGCTACAGGTGGTAAACGAAATGTATTTTACTTACAGGCTTGCGTATGTCCTACTTTAAAGAAGTACAGTACCTTCAAAGTTTAAAATGCTGTTAAAAATACAGAATGTTTACATAATTATATTTAAGGTGCTGTGACGGTTGAAGAGGGATGCACACCAGAGGCACCGTGTCGCAGGAATAACCAACAACAGAGAACACCTTAATTATGGCCATGGAAAGATAAGTCGCTTGGTAAGTTTCGATTAACGCAGATTGGCCGGTTTTTTTTCAAAAAGAAAAGGTTCAAATTTTGTGTTCTACATGGCGAATTGTTTAATTTGGTATGGTTCTTTTGAGTTTAACACCACTAATAACTGTTATCTAAAAACGAACAGAATGGTGACCCTGGGCGCGTGTTTAGATCCATCGACCTACAGCCTACCAGTTATCATGGAATGGGTTTCAAATCTGAGTCGGGACAATAACTTCAAGTTACTGTTAGAAGGTCTTCCAGCTAACTTATGAAATCCTAAAATGTGTATGTCAACATAATAGCTTAGTATTGTGTCGGTACAAGATACATGCACAAACTTTTGTTTAAAGCCGGTTGTCTACACAACAGATAACACAAGCTATTGTCCGATACTGCCATGCCATGGTGCGATGTATTTTGAATACTAAATCAAAACTAAAACGTATGGAAATTGAATTATTTTCAGATGCCTGCCCACTGAATGACGAGCAGATGTGGTCAACTATGCCAATGCAGATCCCGAAGCATGCAGTTGTTTTGTCCTCTCTGTTGAAACGGAGTGACCCCTAACGAAACCAGGTGAGATTTTGATCTTCAGTAAGATAATTATTAAAGAGGCTGAAAACCAAATTTTGCCCAAAATGTTTGTATGGTAAATCGATGCAAAGTGCCTATATAAACACGCAAAGATGAGTTAAGGAAAATAATTTACGCTTGAATGAAAAAGATGACAGGTCACCACGTAATGAAGGGTGGAAGTAAAGCAGATTCGAGCTCGTGCGGAGAAAGAAAAACAAGACATGGCCTTAATATTTAGCCTACGCTCTAACCCATTCGACCACAGATGGTCTGTTTTACCCTATTTGAATTTTATTCAGTGTTGTTTAAACCAAGATTCGGTCTGGGAAGAAGATGCGACAGGTAAAACTACATAACTATAGGATTTTATTATAGAGAGTTTAAACATAGATACGTTCCTTCTTCGTTTATATAGGGGTGCGCGCGAGGTGTGTTAGAATATGAATTGTTTTTCTTTCCTGGAATGATTGCATACAAACTGGCGAGTGGATCATATTAAAGCATAGTGTGTGTGTACCAGTTCCTAGTCCTACGTTCATCTGAAATACAATATCAACTTTCTTCTTTTTATGTCCCGACATCGACAGATGCGGAGGCATGATAGTGATTGTCATGTTCGTCCGTCCGTTCGTCCGTGCGTACGAGGTTTACATTTTCGTCTAGCATCAGAACCACTTACTAAAATGCTTTGATACTTATGCATGCAGTTGTTACATTGGATCATTCCAAGTCTTCCCATATCGCACAGCCACAATTTGACCTTGACATTAACCTCTTTTGGACTTAGAATATTGTCAATGTGCCATTTCTTGGTTAACTAGATTTTACCGTTTGACTTAGAAAATTATTCTGAATTTATTGGCAATGGTTTCATCTGGCATAAGCGGTTAATGAACTCAGTCTTGTTCCTTCCTATAATGATTGCATACATTTAAAGGGCGAGTGGTGCGATTTACACCAACCCATAAAGTTCGAGTTCGAATATGAATAATTTAAGTGTACGTGTAAAGCACAGTGAGTTTATCAGTTTCACCATACAACTCAACTACATGTAGAACGTACATTTGTCTTATAAAAATATCCTTAAAAGTGATTTATTAATTTCAGCCTCGCAAAGAAAGCAGCCAGATTGATTCAGCGCGGAAATCTCCACAGGGACATGTGTACGTAGGAGCACTTTGCTACAGGTTGGGGATCGAGGCCGTCTATTACAGACTGATTCCGGAGCTGGTTACAGGAACGGCGTTTTTACAGACTGTTTATTTTATAGACAATGCGAATCATTAAAAAAAAGGTTTTTACCACATACAAAATCAAAGACAGTAGTACAGACGTAAACGTGTATTCGTAAGCGTTTATACTAAAACAACTAAAACAGTCATTTTAAATGTAATGTCATAAAACCGTGTTCAACTCTTTCAACCCTAGCGACGACTGTTTTTGTTCTTTACAAATAATGTACAATGCGGAAGACGTGATTCTTTCAAAAATAATCGCATTGATGATGAAACTATATTATGTTCATTGCCAACAACGGGGAGACAGATAAGACGCCGGGGAAACGCGGCGTCTGATCTGGCTCAAAATTGCTTGCTACTCAGATTAAAAAAATAGAATTGTTCTTTTCTACACTTTATGCAAGGCGTATGCGTTTCGTATGCGTTTAAACAGGAAAAATAACGCATTATCAAATCTTCCTGTAAAGAATATACGTGTCATTGGAAAACCATATTGACCCAGATATTTTAGGGGCACTGTTTTTTCATTTTGCAACAACAACCTCAACTTTCGTATACGTATTTTGTTGATCAGTATTTATATATAGGAAACTAAAACTGTCCTATTACAGCTTCAGAGAAGAATGGGTTAATGGACAATGGTTATCTTGTTGATATTGTTTACAATCATTTCTACACATCTTTTTAAATTACGTCGTAATAAAATGCTTCTCGTGTATAGTATCGTCATCTTTTATATCCTTGAATTACTTAAGGTGTTCACTCTCCGAAATTGAAGGTGTTCACTCTCCAAAATTGACTTCAGATCGGCCCACAATTTTCAAATTTGCATCCTTATTTGTTATGAAAGCACGTTAGGAAATCGGGACTCACGATCGCAGATCGGCCTACAATTTCAGATCGGCCCAAGATCTTATTTTCAATCTTGAAATTGTTACATGTAAGGTATCCGTGTTTCGAAATCGGAGCTTCTTTCGGAAAAATGTCAACATTTTTGCGCAACATTATTTCTATAATGCACTTTCAAATATCGGAGCTCAAGATTTTAGATCGCCCCACAGTTCTGGACGAGCGCTCAAGGTTTAAAGATCGGCCCACGATTTGGGATTGGCCTACGATTTTCGGCCCACGATTTAGGATCGGCCCACGATTTTCGAATCGGCCCTCGATTTGGGACCGACCCACGATTTGAGTCTTACATATATATGGTAGCGAATTAACGTACTTCACTGGTAGCTATTGATACTACATTATTCGGCTCGGGTTTATGTCAGAGCCCGTGTAGAGAAGCAACAACAACAACTATACCGTCAGCTGACGCTATAGAAAAACGATGGAAAATATCTAAAAAAAACTAGGGATGGGAATTCGGACCCAAATTGCTATTCGAATATTCGCTTAAAGTATTCGAATAATTCGAATAATTCGCCTGGAATAAACGCTTTGTCCGATTGTGTGTGTGGGGGGGGGGGGGGGGGGGGGGGGGGGGGGGGTATCCGATCCGAGTATAATTTCACCATTAAATGTAATTATTCAATGTTTGCTTCGTAGAAATACCTATCTTAAATGGACCAAACCCTGAGCAGAATGTGTATTCTGTGACAATCGTCTGATTTGGTTACCTTATCAACTTACTACCGTTAATCTTTGTAGATATGGCGGTCTCCGTATGTAAGGGATGCAACTCGTGTTTAACGCAACATCTATATCTGCATTTAAATTAGTTTCGAATTAAGTCTTCCGTCATGTAGGATCAATTAACTTATTTTGCGTAAATATTTTGTCGGCTTTGAAAATTATGTTTTATCTGCTTTTAAAATTAATCACTATCAAGTTTCTGTATGCGGATGTAACGGGCAGAAATGGACGTAATAAACGAAACAGGTTGCTGATTTCTTGTCGTCAGAACGAGTTAATTCTTTCACACAGGCGAAGCACAGGTGCCAGACGCATGCTTTGACCCAATATGCACCTCAAAACACAAATAAAAGACATAAAACCATAAAAACGTCCTTTTCTATGACCAAACACCATATTCTGACCAAAAGCTCATTTTTCCAAAAAAAAACTTTTTTTCATAGTATATACCTTAGAAAGGTGTCCAACTCCCACGGCAGATGTGCTTCGTGAAACGCACGGATTTTATTCCGAGTCTTGTTGCGCAGTCAATTCTCGATCGATTGTGAATACAAAGTTACCATCGCATGCAGAAAACCCTATGGTACACAGTAGCATTCCATATAAGATCAATTTCCATCGAAAACAAGCCCATCCGACTCTCGGAAGTCGCAACTTATTCAGGTCAAACAAGTCTCTACCGTCACATACACGAGTACTTTTACCGCAGGGGTCTTATCTTTACACCTTAATTCTACGACATGCAATCAGTGTCCTCCATATTTCGATACATACATTTAAAAGAAGAAACGTACCATACATGACAAAGCCAAACTACTCTGCATTATCATAAAAGGGCACTAGTCCATGTTGACGTTTTTCTACCTCCGGGTCACGGAAAACAGATGGCTAGTGCGATTTAAATTGAAACCCCGGCCGTTGCGCGATAATGTAGAGTAGTTTTGTTTTGACATGTATGGTACGTTAATTCTTTTAAATGCATTTGCCATGCATTTTAGATCGAAATAAAGCGGACACGGAGTGCATGTCGTAGATTTAAGGTGTAAAGATAAGACCCCTGCGGTAAAAGTACTGTGTATGTGACGGTAGAGACTTGTTTGACCTGAATAAGTTGCGACTTCCGAGAGTCGGATGGGCTTGTTTTCGATGGAAATTGATCTTATATGGAATGCTATTGTGTACCATAGGGTTTTCTGCATGCGATGGTAACTTTGTATTCACAATCGATCGAGAATTGACTGCGCAACAAGACTCGGAATAAAATCCGTGCGTTTCACGAAGCACATTTGCCGTGGGAGTTGGACACCTTTCTAAGGTATATAGAGTCTACTATAAAAAAAAAAATTTTTTTTAAAAATGAGCTTTTGGTCAGAATATGGTGTTTGGTCATAGAAAAGGACGTTTTTATGGTTTTATGTCTTTTATTTGTGTTTTGAGGTGCATATTGGGTCAAAGCATGCGTCTGGCACCTGTGAGGCGAAGCAGTAGCCGGCGACATAGTTGCGTTTTCAGTAAGAATTTGATCGTTATAGATCTACGTCTTGTGTATGGTCAATATGAAGCTTTCTTGGCGTCTTAACTAGAATGTTTGATATTTTTAAGTAGTGTTTGCGAGATATTGGTCATTTACGAAAAGCGTCATTTGAGCTGCTATGATTGGCGGTATTAACAATTATTCGTCTTGTTTTGATTGGATGCTCTTAAATGTCCTGTGCTAAACACCCCTCTTTTGTTTGGCAACTAGGGTTCCCCAACATGTCAATTAAGGGAAGCGCCCGTCGATTACATAACACAGCGGGTAATGTTTGCAAACTGTGTACAACTTGACAGGCGCTATCAAAACACTGACTAGCCGGGGTGAAAATCACCCTACACACGAGGATTAATGGCGAACACTTAGCCTGGTTGGAGAAAATGAAACAGTCTCTCAAATAAATTAAATAATCCATATTATGTTTTTAATAAAAATAAAATTTCAGAGACCACTATTCGAATACTAAAATGGGATTCGAATATTCGGCCCTTATGCGAATATTCGAATATTCGAAAATTCGGTCCCATCCCTAAAAAAAACTAAGATTTGGTGACGATTCTTGAGACTTTTTTTGGACTGATCATATTTTTTTTATGTCAGAAGCCAAATAATGCCACAAATTTGCTTTTATTTGAGTATTTTATTTTATTTTGACAAGTACACCATCCGGTTGCGAGTCCCTTTAAAGCAGACTGAAAGTAAAGCAGAATGCGCCTTAAGGCTTCAACCTGCTCTTAGTAGTCACCTATCTTCCATTCTAGAAACAGGCTATGGAGTAAAGTGTTAAGTGGAGACCTGTTTTAAGAACTGTTTGTGCACATTCTTTGAAAGGTGAACAAGCAAGTACATGTATATCAAATGATTTGAGAATGAAACATTTATTTGTTCTTTTAAACTTCCTAGTTTTTGTTTCACCATGAGAATGGTGCAAAACAAGACCAATGTGTTTGCATTCAACATAATGATTAGCTCCAATGTTAAACTTTCTGTTTAGCTCTGTTGCTAAAAAAATCTTACCGGTAAGTGCTAGACCAACCAAACTTGGAATACAGATGTATAGAGACTAAATGTGTGGACTGATGGGCAAAGCAGGGAGAAGTGAGACATTTAATTCCTTGGAATTCTGGTCATAAGTTTGGATTTCATATAGTTTACTGTTATGTATATTTCAGACAGATGCACATGCTTGTACTTATTTTATAGACTTGCCTTTTACCCTATCCTACATCCTGATAGGTGGCTACCTAAAGCAGGTTACTCTCAGTCTGCTTTAACCCTTTGAACCCAAGTCTGACATACACATCCTAGATGCAAACAGGGTACCTGTGAAGAGTACATTTTACAATATGACAAACAGTGAAGACCAAGATCAGAGGTCTACTAAACCTCTGATCAGAGTCTACACTGTTTGTCATATTGAAAAATGGACTAGACTAAATTTGAAACTGGAGTTATCCATTTGAAGTTTCAGAGAAGAATGGGTTGAGAAACCACACATCTTAAACACTGACAAAGTATGAGGATGCGGATCAATTAGTGTTTAACATTTTCTGTAACAACATTGTTTCAGATTATTAAAACATAATGTAATTAACACATTCAACCCTAGTGACTAGATAATATTCATCATTTACAAACAGTGGACATGTGAGGATTACACGTGTCCTATGCAAACAGTGTAGACCCTGATCAGAGGGTTCCTTAAGGAGCCCTCTGATCAGGGTCTACACTGTTTGTCATTTTGAAAATTGTTAAAATCAACCCTAAATAGTCAAAAATGGGCTAGACTTATTTTGATATTGGAATTGTCCATTTAAAGTTTCAGGGGTGAATGAGTTAACTATGTTTATTTCAGACAGAAGCACATCCATGATCTTCTGTATCCACTGGAGACTGTGCTGGATGACAGTATAGGCTGTGCTGTCTGGTTTGCTGCCAGAGGATTAGGGGTCTTGGGTAATGGGACCAGAAAGGGACAGCAGATACATAGTAAGGCAAAGGTAAACTATTAACAAGAAGTGTTAAACACTGTGCCCCCTGATGTGACCATGACCTTTTAATGACCTTGACCTATGGCTGATATGATCCAACTGTTACTGAACTCAATAGCTTCTTGAGTTAAGCACAGTAGAACCTCTCTATTACGACCACTAAAATGAAGGCTGTCTGCATAAAAGACAGGTGACAGCTTAAAGCAATGTGAAAGTGAAACAGAAAGCTCCTGTTTTAAGTGCACCTGTCTTAAACTACTAATATTTGAGACAATTTAGTGGTCGTACTAGAGGGGTTCTACTGTACACATACTAAATATGAAGTCACATGTAGTTCAAAAGTTATAGCCAAGGTTAAATCAGGCTATTTGACCTCATAAGGAGGCATGACCCAAGTTTTACTTAACTCAATAGCTTCTAAAGTTGAGTACACATGATAAGTATGAAGATAGATATGAACTCTTTATAACATGTAATTCCAAAATTATTGTTATGTTGTGTTGTTTTCTTGTAGGTGATACTCTGTGGTATGGGCGCAGATGAACAGTTAGCAGGGTATTCCAGGCATCGGGTTAGACATAAGTGAGTAGGAGACACAAACAATATCCTTGTGCCCATTGAATTCTAGCGACGAGTATACCCATTCTTTACAAACAGTGCACCTGTGAAGAATGCACTTGTCCTATGTAAACAGTGTAGACCCTGATCCTACAGAAGCCCTCTCAGCATCTAAACGTTAAAAAAAAAATTAAATAGTCAGAAATGGACATGTGAATTATTCTGAACATTTTTGGGTTGAATGAGTTAATGCTGTAAACTCTGAAAACCGTATTCCAAGAACTGCTTGTCTCTGAAAATGTTACAAATTATTCTTCTTGCTCACCATTCATAAACCCTTTACTCCATAGCTTGTTTCAGTATTGAAGACAGATTGTTGCTTGAAGCAGGCTGAAAGTAAAGCAGAATGCTCCTTAAGGCCTTCAGCCTGCTTTAAGCTACCATCTGTTAGGATATGAAACTACTTTTATGGTGCATATTCATGACTGTATAGAGTGGAAGAATATATTAACCCATTACCCCATAGCCTGTTTCTAGTTTTGAAGAAAAGTGGCAACTTAAAGCAGGATGAAAGTAAAGGAGAATGTGCCTTAAGGCACATTCTGCTTTACTTTCAGCATGCTTTAAGCTGCCAGCTGCTAGAATATAGAAATTATTTCTATTGTTAAATATTTATAACTGTATAAATTGCAACTATTTTCTTCAGTTGAGGGATAAATTAGAGGCGTAAAAAGGCATATTTATGGGGTAATGGGTTAAAGGTGTAAAAGGCATATCTATTTTTAATGGGTTAAAACAAGGCACAAGGACACTCACTGATGAAGTTACCATTTTAAAACAAATGGTTGATTTAACCTTAACCTCTTCACTGTCTTACCCCTAGTACAGTGGTAATTATACCCCCACAAGGGTACTCACTGATGAAGTTACCTCTTCACTATCTTACCCCTAGTACAATGGTAAATTGAAAACAGTTTGGCAATTTTGAAGCAGACCCAGGCCTACCATAATTTAAAAAAAAAAATCCTAAGATTTTCCCAAATTTTGATTAAAAGCGCGATTTTCAAAATCGCGCCTTTGAAGGCGCGATTCCGAAAAGCGCGCTTTTTAATCGAAAATCTTTATTTGTGCGCTTTTGTGTTTAAAACCATATTTTCAAAATATATCACACCATTGCAACCATCATCTATATATTAAAAACATACACACAAAGAATAGCAGTATAAACTTTATTGCAATAAACTTTGTAAAAAAAACTATAATAAAAGATTAATAACGAAACATCATAAATACTGCTATGGGCAACTCAACTGTATTCTCCATAGTTGCAAATATTTACTCTTTTTAGCAGTATAGACCTCGGTCAGACAACTGTGTTCAGTGATAAGGACCTGTACTGTTTGGTTAAGGATTAGAAAAGTTATAGTATCAATGCCTTACATCTGATTTTGCACATTTCAGTCCACTATGACTAGTAAGTTAATAATATTCATATATATAGTAATATAGCCTACTCATGACTAGACACTTTTAGCAGGGCATCATGCACGTCCTGCTTTAATTCCATGACAACCTGCAGTAATTTTCAAAATGGAATAATAAAAATATTTGAAAAAGTCAAAATCGATTTCATTTGGCTGCATTTCTTCTCTTGGGTATAGCAATTTTGCTCATGTGTATAGCTTCTTTACGATATCGGCAATCTCGCTGTTTACCTGCACTACACCATAACTTTATCGCTATACGTGAACCTGTCGTGTCATAAATGTGTACACCACACTATCATGGAGAAATCACCATGACACTAAGCAACATGCAGAACCAGACGTGTCATAAATAAAGTGCCTGCCGTATCAACTTCTCAGCCCGCAGTCGAATCGGCACCACAGGTGGTAATTACATGTTTGATTGGTTGTGATGAACAAGCTGCTAATCCTGTCAATGACCCGATTAGTACCAATAAAAATAGCATTCGGAATACTTTTATTGCTTTTCTCTTATCCGCGAAGTCCGAGAAGGTGCTGTGTCTGGCGCACTGAATCGGGTATTAAGATTTTTTGGGAAGATTTTTGAAAAAATCCGGAGATTTCGGAAAAAATCCGGAGATCCGGAGAAATTGTAAAAAATCCGGAGATTAAGGAAAAATCCGGAGGAATGGTAGGCCTGCAGACCCCAAAGGGGTTTTCCTGACAGTGAAAAAAGTAACAGAGCACTTACCTTTCAATAAAGACAGGATTGAGTAATGCCACTTAGAACAGATTGAAAGTAAATTCACAGTAAACCTTAAGGCACATTCTTCTTAACTCTCAGCCTGCTTTAATCTACCTTCTACTAGGATAAAGAAAATAAATTTTATGATGTATATTTATGACTGTATAAGGTGGATCTATTTTCTACAGTTAAGTGGAGGAAGAAATAAAAGATGTAAAAGGCATATAAATTTATGGGGTAAAGGGTTTAGACTGATCCTATTAAATTGTCAATTAATTTACCCTTTTTAGAACCGAAGGATGGCCAGGTTTAGTGAATGAAATAGAGCTTGAACTGACACGTCTCTCAGCCCGAAATCTTGGTCGAGATGATAGGTAATGATAATATAAATTATACTTCAACAGTGTTGTTTTTATTGCTATTCAAAGCATGTGTTGTTTAATTCTTGGTTTCCTACATTACTTACATTACTGTTAACTTGAGTTTCAACCTATCTAAAATAAATCAAAATCAATTCTGATAATTTTTACTAAGCTTCGGTGATTACTGAAGTCAGACCTTAGACTTTGTAAGCTATCTATTAGCCAATAAACAGTACAGCACTCCCTCTCTACAACAACACCCAATAGGAGACAAACCGTGTGTGCATTGTTCGGAGGGAGTCGTTATAGGGAGGGAAATTGGCTACATTTGCAAACAGCTTGAATCCAGATCAGACGCCACGTAATGCGACGTCTGATCTGGATTCAAGCTGTTTGTCACTCGTCATTTAAGGTGTTTCCTGTCAAAATGTCCATGATGTAAATTTAGAAAAGCAGCAGACGACAATTTTAAGCGGATGATATTGCAGCAATAAAAGGGTTAGACACCCAATAGGAGACAAACAGTTCGGAGGGAGTCGTTATAGGGAGGGAAATTGGCTACATTTGTAACGCGGCATCTGATCTGGATTCAAACAGTTTGTCACTAGTCATTAAAGACGACAATTTTAAGCAGATGATATTGCAGCAATAAAAGGGTTAGATACCCAATAGGAGACAGTGTGTGCATTGTTCGGAGGGAGTCGTTATAGGGAGGGAAATTGGCTACATTTGCAAACAGCTTGAACCCAGATCAGACGCAGTGTAACTCTGCATCTGATCTGGATTCAAACTGTTTGTCACTCATCATTAAAGGTTTTTCCTGTCAAAATGTCCATTGGATAAATTTAGAAAAACAGCAGACGACAATTTTAAGCAGACGATACTGCAGTAATAAAAGGGTTAGACATGATTGTCCTATTTTAGGGAACTGCGGCAAGGGTCATTGTAAAGAGGCAGTTGTTGTAGGGAGGGAACACTGTACCAATATAATAGACCTCATTCCTTTGACAAAAACACTTGCTGTAAATTGAATTGGTCACTAATCCAATTCAACCCTAGCAACAAGTATACTTTTCCTCAACAAACAGTGTACTGTAAAGAGTACACTTGTCCTATACAAACAGTGTAGACCAAGATCAGAGGGATTCTACACGAGCCCTCTGATCTTGTCCTGCACTGTTTGTCTTTTAATAATAATATATTGAAAAAATCATCTCTATTAGTCAAAACTGGACTAGACTCATTTGGAAACTGGGATTGTTCATTTGAAGTTTTATGTGTGAATTAGTTAAAATGTGATGTTGATTTATGTGATTTCAGAATAATAACAGACCATGGTAAGGAGTCTCGTTTCCCATTTCTGGATGAAAAAGTTGTGAAGTTTTTGTGCAGTTTACCAATTCACAACAAGGTAATTACTATGTAGTGTGGCAATTCCAAGATACAGATTGACATTTGAATTTCATGTTCATACCAGCTGGTATCTTAACTCTTTGAACCCTAGTCACACATATATGCGTCATTTGCAAACAGTGTACCTGCAAAGAGTACACTTGTCCTATGCAAACAGTGTAGACTCTGATCAGAGGGTTCATTTAGGAGCCCTCTGATCAGGGTATACAGTTTGTCATTTTGACATATATTGTAAAACTCAACCCTAAAAAGTGAAAAATGGACTAAATTGAAAACTAGAATTATCCATTTGAGGTTTCATGGAGGAAAGGGTTATGGCTTTGGTAAGTTATCTTTAACCCTTTCCTCCATAGCCTGTTTGCAATCTTTAAGACAGGTGGTTGCTTAAAGCAGACAGAAAGTAAACCAGAAAGCTATTTCAGGATGCAGAATATTTCTAGCGTCAACAGAATATGGTATACCGGTAAGCATGAAAAGGCATCTGTATGAGAAATTGATAAAGGCTTCTAAAGATGTCTTATTGGGTAAGGGGGTTAACTTGGGCTTTTGTATAGGGAAAGGGGTCAACTTGGACCTTTCAATAGGGAAAGGGGTCAACTTGGACCTTTCAATAGGGAAAGGGGTCAACTTGGACCTTTCAATAGGGAAAGGGGTCAACTTGGACCTTTCAATAGGGAAAAGGGTCAACTTGGGCATTTCTATGAGAAATGAGGTTAACTATTTCCCCAATAGGACCGCCTTTTAGCGTTTTTCATTTATTCTTCCAATGAAGAACATAGTTCCAACTTAACCAGTCATGAACATATATACCAGAAGAAATATTTTCTACATGTTTGCAGAACAGTAGCTTAAAGCAGGCTGAAAGTAAAGCAGAATGCGCCTTAGGGTGCATACTGCTTTACTTTCAACCTGCTTTAAGTGGTTATCTATTTTCAAAACTAGAAGAGGGGTATGGGGTAAAGGGTTAACTATTTCCCCCCAATGCCTCCTATTTTACTGCATATTTCAGGCTGATTTTTCACTGCCAAGAGGGCTAGGTGAGAAGTTGTTACTACGACTGTGTGCTGTAGAACTAGGACTGCTCAACACTGCCACATTACCAAAACGTGCCATCCAGTTTGGATCTAGGATAGCCAAGATGGAAAACTCCAAGGAAAATGCTGCTGACAAGTGTGATAGACTTACAAGCTTACAGTCATAGCATGTGATTTATATCAAGTCATTGTACAGTCAAACCTGTGTTAAAAGACAATACATTTGTAATATACATGACAGGTGGCAGCTTAATGCAGGGCAGAAGTCATACAGAAGGCTCCTATAGGAGCCTCCTGCATGACTTTTGTCCTGCATTAAGCAGTCACATGTCTTCAAAGATCACCATGCATCTTCATTCAGTGGTCATTTAACACAGGTTTGATTATAATTGCATTGGGCCAGTTAGTAATGTATATTTATTCTTGTCCCAATTTATCAGCATAACATGGTAAGGGACGTCAAAGTGAAGCAATTGTGATACTACTGGGAAATATTGTAAATTGTTTTCCAATGATCATTTGTGATACATAGGACTATTTCTGGAAAATCTCCCTGGTGGAGTCAAAACTCCAGAAAAAAATAATTGGTAAATGAAAATAAATTGTCAGATTTCTATTTAGCACTTTGTTATTTTGTTCAACCGTATTAATATCAAATAAATGCTGTTGTTCCTGCTGTAATTACAGTGAAAACTTCTGAATTAGGACTTGTTTTAGGTGTTTAAGACAGGTGGCTGCTTAAAGCAAGGTGATTGTATAGCAGAAAGCTCCTGTAGGAGCTTTCTGCTTTACTTTAATCTTGCTTTAAGCTGTCACCTGTCTTATATACTATATATTAGTATTGTTTTGAGTGGTCATAATAGAAGGGTAGTAACATACAAAATTGGTTATTCTTAGTAAATGCCAATATAGCAGATTTTGAACTTTCAATACAAATTGTCATAAGTTACAAATGAGTTTTTACAGACTTCTTGATTTTGAGAAGTCTGGATTTCAAGAGATGTAAATGTAGGCGAGCTGACACAAGTCTCATCACATTCCTTGATGCAAACAAAGAGACGGCGCTTTTCTCTGATAATTGAACATAATCCCTAATTAATAGATTTCTACAGTTTGATAAACTATAGATGTTGATTTTGCAGAAATTGATTTTAGCTGCTTAACCCTTTACTCCATAGCCTGTCGCTAGTTTTGAATACAGGTGATCACTTAAAGCAGGCTGAAAGTAAAGCAGAATGCGCCTTAAGGTGCATTCTGCTTTACTTTCAGCCTGCTTTAAGCAATCATCTGCCAGACTATGGGAAATATTTCTTGAAGTACATTTTCATGACTGTAAAAATTGGAACCATTTTCTTCAATGGAGAAATAAATGAAATGGGCTAAAAGGCACTTCTATGTGGGAAAGGGTTAAAACTGGATAAAAGTAGTAGTTTCCCTATGTGTTTGTGTTAAAACCTTATGTCCGCTGCAAACAGTTTGGAACTAGATCAGCTGTGGAGTAACTCGGCATATGATCCAACTCCAAAATAAATTCTCAACTCTTTCAAAAACCAGTAGTTTAATGCTAGAGATCAAAGATCAGGGGGCATATTGTTTTTGTCTAGCCACGACAAAGGAGCAAAAGCGAGACATAGTTGTTGCTCTTCCGGTGACGTCAAACATCATTCTGCATTTAGCTCCAACATTGAGTTATCACTTACTTGAGTAAAACAGTATGCCCTGACTAATTGTCACGCAGACATAAAGAGCATTTGGTATGTCTGAAATAGATCTATGAAATGGAAATATAAAACAATAAAGACAGTTACATTTTTTCATCATTTGTATTTTTCATAATTAACAATACAGTTATAGTGCACATTAACAATTTGAAGTTAGAATGAAATAGTCATCTATAATTTAGAACCTTGTGCCATTAGCTACATCCGGTTGGCACAGAATCACTGTCAAGAATTTAGAACTACAGTCAAACATGTGTTAAGCGATCATTGAATCACTCGGGATCGAGTCAAGTCTAGTGAATGGACATCCATGCTGATCTTTAAAAACAGGTGACCGCTTAAATTTAATGTAGGGCAAAAATCATACAGAAGGCTCCTATAGGAGCCTTCTGTATGACTTTTGCCCTGCATTAAGATGTCACCTGTAATGAATACTACCAATGTATTGTCTTTTAAGTGACAGCTTAACACAGGTTTGACTGTATTTTGTGTCAATACGTGTCAATCATTTGTCTACAAATATTATTACTGGTCTCAAAACTATTGACCCTTCTCATACCACCTGCTTTAACCCATTGAACCCTAGTGGTGAGTATCCTAATATTTTACAAACAGCCTACACTTGTTCTGTGCAAACAGAGTAGACCCGATTCAGAGGGCTCCTGTGAGAGCCCTCTGATCAGGGTCTGCACTATTTGTCATTCTGCAATAAAGAAAAAATCAAACCCGAAATAGTAAAAATTGGAATAGACTTTATTGTAAGCTGGAGTTTCAGGGGTTGAATTAGTTAACCCTTTCCTCCTTGTATAAGCACCATATGATGCCTTTACACTTTCCTGATAAATGCATTTACATGATGAAGAAAGGTTAAATAATCAATCCTCTGCAAAAATATAATCAAATCTAGCTTTAAAAAGTGTTGTTTTCTAAAGTATATTTTGGGGGTTGTTTTTGTAATTAATTAAAGAAATCTTAAAATGAGCATCAAACAGTTTGGATCCAAAGTAGATGCCTAGTTAAATTTCTAATCTGAATCCAAATATCAAGTGAAGGTCCTATTAGTCTGATTCTGGGTTAACAATGGTAAACAGTGATCAAGATGGCCCAAACATTTAGCATTTTCATGTCCCTTTGCTTCTTGTTTCTATATTTTTCTCGCAGTACTAAGTTTCAAATTTCAATCAACTTCTTTGTTGCTAGCATTTCTAAGCATAAGCATACAATATACACGGAGCCCAGCAGTACAAATTAACCCTATATCCTCTCTAGATACACTCAATGTCATCTTTACCGTCTCCTCTTCAAACCTAGCCTCAACCCATTATGCCATAGCCTGTTTCTCGTTTTGAAGATAGGTGACCACTTAACCCTTTCCCCCTTAGAAGCGACTTATAGCATGTTTTATTTATTCCTCCGCTGAAGAAAATAGTTCCAATGTATACAGACATAAACGTGTAACAAATGAAATATTTTCTAAATCCTAGCAGATGGAAGCTTAAAGCAGGCTGAAAATAAAGCAGAATGTGCCTTAGGGCACATTCTGCTTTATTATCAACCTTCTTTAAGTGGTCACCTGTATTCAAAACTAGAAACAGGCTATCGGGTAATGGGTTAAAGCAGATTGAAAGCAAAGCAGAATGTGCCTTAAGGCACATTCTGCTTTACTTTCATCCTGCTGTAAGCTAACATCTGCTAGGATACAGAAAATATTGCTTATTGTACATGTTCATGTCTGTGTAAAGTGGAACTATATTCTTCAATGCAAGAATAAATTAAAGGCCTAAAAATGTGTATTTATGGGGTAATGGGTTAAAACCCTATTTAAACAACATTAACTATATTACTACAACTGATTTGATGATTCATTGTTTGTGTTAAAGAAAGGTGGTAGATTAAAACAGGCTGAGAACAAATCAGACAGCACCTGCTGAAGCTTTTAGTTTTACTTGCATAAAGCTGCATTACCCCCATAAATACACCTTTTTACGCCTTTAATTTATTATTCCACTGAAGAAAATAGTTCCACATTATACAGTCATGAATATATTTTTTAAGAAACATTCGCTATACCCTAGAAGATGATAGCTAAAAGCAGGCTTAAAGTAAAGCAGAATGTGCCTTAAGGCACATTCTGCTTTACTTTCAACCTGCTTTAAGTGATCATTTTTCTATAAAACTAGAAACAGGCTATGGGGAATGGGTTAAACAGTAGAGGTGGTTTTCCTGGGTGACTATAGAGACAAGGGTTAATAGTCCAATACCTTTAATCAACTTATCACTATCTGTATAACCATAAGTCCATAACATATACAAACATCTCTAGAGCAACATGGGTTATATGGTGATATGTGATATTAATGTTCAGAATAAAGTCACCAAAAAATGGACATATTCATGCTCAAGCCTAAAAATCATTTCTCTTCTTCATTTCCCAAAAGCTCTCTTAAAGCTGTTTCTCTATAGAAATGCATTTCCACACCTTAATCTGTTCCTAGATAAGCATTTTGTGAATAGAACCCTAGAACAGAGCTAACTAATTCAGATACCGTCAGACATTCATACAGACAGTCAAAATGACTTAACCTGCAGTCACCCAAATAGAGATTTTATGACCAAAACAGGAGCTGTCACAGTAAGTAACAAATGCCCCCAAAGGAAATCCCAGACATTAAAACCTTCACCAACGATTGTGACCATGGCCATTGAGCTACAGACTCATCATCTTATCTTGGAGTATATTTGTGCTAAATTATATCGTACTGCATCCCTACAGAGCTGGATCTTGTGCTGGACATATTGTCTTCACTAGATGAACACCCATGCAAGATTATTTCAAAATCCATCCATACATAATGGAGTTAGAGCCCGGACAAGAAAAAATGGTCCCCTTTTTTACCTTTGACCCCAGTTTGAGACCTTGACCTTGGAGCTACAGACCTGTGTTTTAACCACTACACATTGTACCAGAAGAACACTTACCCCAATTTATTGTATAATTCATTCATGCATGACAGAGTTAGAGTCCACACAGGAAAAAGTGTCCCCCATTTTTACCCCAAATTTTGACCTTGACCTTGGGTCAACAAAAGACAACAACTGTTGAAGACAAAAACAAGACTGCACATTCAATAAACGCTTATGCCCCCCGTGGCAGCCTTGACAATATACTTTGAATATTTTTTTAAGTCCAAATTAGGTCAAGGTCAAGGCTAAATTGAGGTTGGGTAACATGGGTGAATTGGTATTGGTCCAAAAAAACAATTGTATATGTATAAGAGCATGTAGTCAGTAGTGTTGATGCAAGATGAAACGGTAAAATGTCCAAATTAGGTCAAGGTCAAAATCAAGGTTGGGTGATATTGGGAATGGTCCAAGGCAAAAACTGTTTAAGTATCCAAGCATTTGAGTAAGTGGTGTTGACGCTAGACAAACAGTAGAATCTAGTTAACCAAGAAAAGGCCTATTTTCAATACTCAAAGTCCAAATTAGGTCAAGGTCAAGGTCAAAATCAAGGTTTGGTGGATTGGCAATGGTCCAAGGCAACAACTGTTTAAGTATCTAAGCATTTGAGTTAGCAGTATTGGTGCTAGACGAAACGGTAAAATCTAGTTAACCTTGTTACGGACAGACAGACAGGACGATCACTATATGCCTCCATAAAAATTTACTTAAGCAAGATAATTCATGATTCATGTTTGCTCATATTCAGATATCAGAATTAATGATGAAAATGTAGAGGGACTTCAATCTAACACTTTCCTTAAGAGACCTCAAAGCTACTTTGCTTAACCCATTTATTCCAATTGACAAATACAGTCATTCTATTTAAACATTGTACCTGTGAAGAGAGCATTTTTCCTATGTAAGCACTGCAGCGCAGATCTAGATCAGAGGGCTCCTAAAGGAACCTTTTGATCAGGGCCTGCTCTACTGGTCTTAATCTTAAAAAGTCAAAAATTAACTAGACTGTAACGGAAACTGGAATTGTCCAAGTTTCAGGGGTGAATGATAAAAAGATCGCTGAACACAGTTTCAATGGTTATTCAAAATTCCACATGCTAAAGAACAAAACTAATGACTGTAAGGGTGCCATAGTAAGGAGACCAGAGGTTTTTGAAGCATGAGAAGCCCTGGAAACAGGTCTTGTTTAACCCATAAATACGCCTTTTTATGCCATAAATTTCCTACCACACTGAAGCATATACTGTAGTTCACTTTGCAGTCAAATATACTAACCACAAGAAATATTTTCTATATCCTGGAAGATTATTTCTTAAAGCAGGCTGCTTTAAGTGGTCACCTATCTTCAATACTAGACACAGGCTATGGGGTAATGGGTTAAACTTCTAGCACACTAGGCAGTTGTCTTAACCAATATATAATATCAGCTGTTATGCTCTGATTTGATTTATCTATGAATTCATTCATGGATATATCACCAGAATGTAACCAGTGTGTAACATGCATTTCTAAGGTGTAACAAACAGAGGGCACTCTTGAATTATCTTAGCAGGTTTCTTCATTTTACCACTTAAAACAGGTTGATGGTAAAGCAGAATGCAACTTTATTTACATTTTGCTTTAATGTCAGCCTGCTTTAGGCTATCATCTGCTAGGATATAGATCTGCCTATCTATAGAATAATGGTTTGATAAAAAGGTGTGTCTCATATATGACATATTTTCAATCTATCTAAGTAATATGCCTATTATGGGTTTCTTTGATTGCTTGCAGTCAGAAAATTAACCCATTACTCCATAAATACCATTTTTAAGCCTTTAACTTAATACTCCATTGAAGAAAATAGTTCCATTTTATACAGTGTGGCTTAAAGCAGACTGAAAGTAAAGCAGAATGCACCTTTAGGTGCATTCTGTTGTACTTTCAATCTGCTTTAATTGAACACCTATCTTCAAAACTAGAAACAGGCTCTGGGGTAATGGGTTAAAGTATAGAATTTGTAAATTCAAGACACAGTATAATATTTTACAATGAAACTTCCAGAAATGCAAAACCTCTTCCTTATCAACTTTGGGTCTAAAACTTTACCTCTTTCTCTACCCATCACAACTTCACCGGCATTTGCACACAGTGTGGATCCAGATCAGAAAGTTACTAGCTATATGATCAGGATCCAAACTGTTTGAAATAAGTATCAATGTTTCTTCAATAATAACTAATCTAACTTGACCTTAAAATGTTATATTTTTTTTTTTTACAGCAAACAATATCTTGAAAGTGAAGGGATAACCCCCTCACTGTCATGACATCATCTGCTATAACTCATTCACCCTCAACATTTTAATGGACAATTCCAATATCCAACTAAGTGTAGTCCATTTCAGACTATTTAGGGTTATTTTAACAATATCTTGCAAAATGAAAAACAGTGCATTCTAATCAGCGGACTCCTGCAGAGTTCTCTGTACATGGTCTACACTGTTTGCATAGGACAAGTGTACTCTTCACATGTACATCTTCTGTTCAGTATGAGTAAACTCGTTGACAGGGTTGAATTTGTTACAATTTCTCTTAAATTTAAATTTGAGGTAAATTGACTAAATGTAATACATGTTGGTGTATTATAATAATGTCAAAGAGTTTGGATCCTGCTCAGATGCTGCATTATGCAGCATCTGATCAGGATCCAAACTGTTTTGCAAATACCAGTGAAGTCATGGTAAGGTAGTGAAGTGGGTTTAATGAGAAAGCATCAATTGATTGTTGTGCAATGTCTTTCCTACAACAGTACAAGTTGACTATACACACAGCTATACAGCACATCTAAATCCACACAATATGGAATGACTGGTCAGGCATTAATATGAATTGCTTTGTTATGCGTTAAACACTTGTGTCAACATATACATATATTTACAAAGTACTGGATCAACAAGAGCTGTCAGTATATTATAAAGAGCAAGTAAAGAGCATAGCTCATCTGCAGCAGAGCAAAAACTGTCCAAAACAATGTCTCCTATATGTCTGTACCATATCGTATGTTCACTACTATGTTGGTACTTTAAGATAATTTAACGAGTCGTCACAACATACGGTTTGGTGCAGACATCAGGATTTATTAATAATACATGTACTAACTTTACTTGGAGCTATCTTTAAGTTGCTTAACCTTTTCCCCCATAGAAACATCTTTTGAAGTCTTCACTTATTCCTTATATGAAATGCCTTTTCAGGCTTCTATTGTGTTCTATTAAAGGGACACTGGTGATTGGAATCCTTTTTCTGTCTTAACCCTTTACTCCCTGAAACCTTAAATGGACAATTCTAGTTTTCAATTAAGTCTAGTCCATTTTTGATATTTTAGGGCAGATTTTACAATATATGTCAAACTGACAAACAGTGTAGACCCTGATCAGAGGGCTCCTTAAGGAGTCCTCTGATCAGGATCTACACTGTTTGCATAGGACAAGTGTACTCCTCACAGGTACGTTGTTTGCCAATGATGCATATATGCGTGACTTGGTTCAAAGAGTTAAACATTGCAAGCATCCTATGGGTGAAAAGGTTAAGTGGATATTATTAAAAGCATAGACAATAACAAGTACGACAGGGTATAGTATATGCTTCTCCTGTGTTCGACACGGGAGAGCTAAAACATCTTCTGTAGCACTTCATGAAATTTACATATACAAAACTGGTATAGAAATATTTAGAAAACATTGTTCTCTACGGCCTTACCTTCCAATCTCCATTTATGAGTTAATAGAAATATTAGACTTAGCAAAAATCAACTACAGTAAAACCTTTCTATTACGACCACTAAATTGTGTTAATTTTTTGGTGTTAACAACAGGTGACTGCTTAAAGCATGGTGACAGAAAAACAGAAAGCTCCTACAGGAGCTTTCTGTTTTACTGTCACCTTGCTTAATCAGTCACCTGTCTTTTAAACAACCAACTAGCCTTCATTTTAGTGGTTATAATAGAGAGGTTTTACTGTACTTTCAAAATTGTATTAGGCGACAACTGAAAAGAAGGTGAATCTTACAGAAAGGAGTCCAATGGGAGTTATCTGCATTACTCTTATGTATAAAGTTCATGATATCCATGCTTCTTTACTCAATGGATGCTAAACACAAGACTGAATGTATGTAACCCTTTACCTCATAAATACACTTTTCTATGCTTCTTATTATTCATACACTAAGACAAGCAGTCCTTAATGACCAAGTCCTCAACATAAAATATAAAGGCATTTCTAGTACTGTTCAAAGCTAAAAGTACAACAGAATGCTCTTTAACCCCTTCCTCCACTGAAGTGCCTTGAGCACCTCTACCTATATCTCCATAGAAACGCAACAAAATTAATATAAATTGATGCTATGTAATGCAGGTGGCAGCTTCAAGCAAGATGAAAGCAAAGCAGAAAGCTCCAATTCATCTTGCTTTATAATAAAAATCAAGCAGTATCTTGCCTTAAGCACTGTTGGATATAGGTGATTTGCACTACTGGCTATGAAGGAAGGGTTAAGACACATTCTGCTTTACTTTCAACCTGCTTTAAGTGGTTATCTGTTTTCAAAACTAAAACCAGGCTATGAGGTAATGGGTTAAACAGCTTAAAGAATATCTAAGAAACAACCCATATGACCGGAAATAGTTATTTTAAATCTGAATTTATCACACTCCATCTTTCAGTCAAGTTAACACAGCCAGAAAATAATACATGCAATATTACGGCATGCTCTTTGTTTAAAAACCACTTTAAACAGGCTTGTTTAACCCTTTCCCTCATAGAAGCGCCTTTTAGCGCATTTAATTTAGTCCTCCACTAAAGAAAATAGTTCCAATTTAATCAGTCAGGATTATGTTTTTTAAGAAATAGTTTCCATTTTCTAGCAGATGGAAGACTAAAGCAGGCTGAAAGTAAAGCAGAATGCGCCTTAAGGCTTTACTTTCATCCTGCTTTAAGTGGTCAACTACATAACAAGAAACAGGCTATGGGGTAATGGGTTAAGGTGCTATGCATACATGACAGATTAACTCATTACCCCATAATAATGCCTTAAATTTATTCATCCACTAAAGAAAATAGTTCCACTTTATACAGCCATGATTATGTACCACAATAAGTAATTTCTATACTCAACAGATTGTAGCTTAAAGCAGGCTGGAAGTAAAGCAAAATGTGAGTGAAGGTACATTCTGCTTTACCTTCAACCTGCTTTAAGAGGTCAACTATCTTCAATACTAGAAACAAGTTATGGGGTAATTGGTTATTGAAGAATAAAGTTGCCTGCATAGTATGCATACCTTCAACCTGTTTTAACTCTTTGAACCCTCAAACTGTAAGTGGACAATAACATTTCCATTAACCCATTACCCCATAGCCTGTTTCTAGTTTTGAAGACGTGACCACTTAAAGCAGGTTGAAAGTAAAGCAGAATGCGCCTAAGGGCGCATTCTGCTTTACTTTCAGCCTGCTTTAAGCTACCAGCTGCTAGAATATAGAAATTATTTTTAACATTGAATATTCACGAACTATATAAATTGGAACTTTGTTCTTCAGTAGAGGGATATTATAGAGGTGTAAAAAGGCGTATTTATGGGGTAATGGGTTAAAGTAACTTTCTGGTCCCATTTTTTTTAAAACTTATGCCTGTTTTTTAGTTTAACAATGGTTTGCAAAATGGTAATTAGTATAGACCTAGAGGAGAGAAGTCCTGTAGGAGCCCTCTGATCTGGGTCTACACTATTTACATGGGACATGTGTACCTGCACTCTTCATAGTTTCACTGTAAAGGATGAATACATTTGTCACTATGGTTCAATATGTTCAGCACCCACATGCTTTAACCCATTACCCCATAGCCTGTTTCTAGTTATGAAGATATGTGACCACTTAAAGCAGGCTGAAAGTAAAGCAGAATGCGCCTTAAAGCGCATTCTGTTTTACTTTCAACCTGCTTTAAGCTATTATCTACTAGAATATAGATAATATTTCTTACGATTTTTATTTGTGACAGTTTAAATTGGAACTTTTTTCTTGAGTAGAGGAATTGATTAAAGGCGTATAAAAAGGTGTATTTATGGGGTAATGGGTTAATACATCAACAAATTGTGCCTAAATTTAGACTGATCTTAAATCAGATCCACGTTTTTTACTGTTTCATGAATATATACCTGTTTAGTGTTACATTAACTATATATTTTTTTTACTATTTTACTATGAAACCTCTTAAGGACCCCCCCCCCCCCCCCCCCCCCACCCTTTGACGCCTTTACCTATACATCCAATACCATTTCCAATATCTTCCATGCTCTGTAAAAGAGCTACAGAAAATGTTGCTGTTTTCCGAGATTTGGGATTTGGATGTTTAAGCAACTACATATCTCAGCAAGCTATGATAGACTCAGTAAACAATAAACAGGCGATTGAGAAAGGGTTAAATACATGCACCCCTAGTCACATCATTGGAACTGAAATAAATTAAAGTCTACAAAATGTCTACCTCTAATTCTAGTTGAAGTAGGTGTTTGTTAACCCATTACCCCATAGTCTGTTTCAAGTTTTGAAGATAGGTGACCAATTAAAGCAGGTTGCAAGTAAAGCAGAATGTGCCTTAAGGCTTTACTTTCAGCCTGCTTTAAGCTACCATCTACTAGAATTAGAAAATATTTTCTTTGTAAACATATTCCTGACTGTTTACAGTAGGACTATTTTCTCCAATGGATAAATAAATTAAAGGCGTAAAAAACGTATTTGTGGGGTAATGGGTTAAACACCATGACCAATTAGCACATATATTTGTGTACTAGGCATGGACATGGCTCCAGATAGGGGCAGTATTTCAATTACTGAAATATTAAGTCAAAATCAACCTCTCTCAAGTTGAACTAACCCTCTTCTCTACAGTTATAATTTATTTTGAGTCAAACTTATCTGTAATTCAAATTTAAATTGTGGATAGGCCACATTTTAACTGAATTACCAATATGTTTGACTTAACCCATTACCCAATAGCTTGTTTCAAGTTTTATAGATGTTGACCACTTAAAGCAGGCTGAAAGTAAAGCTTTACTTTCAGCCTGCTTTAAGCTACCATCTGCTAGAATCTAGAAAATAGTTCTAATGATACATAATCATGATTGTATAAATTGGAACTACATGTATTTTCTTTAGTGGAGGACTAAATTAAAGGCATAAAAAGGCGTATTTATTGGTTAACGGGTTAAGCAAGTTCAAGATATCAAAATTCTTCTGTTTATGTCTCAACTGAACCAAATATTGTGATTACTAAATAGAATCGTCTCAAGACAATTCTAATGAGTATAGAGATATGAAAGGAGTTTTTAGTACTTCCTTTATCTGGAGTTATGCTAATGCAATCCCTTACCAGTTTTAACCCATTACCCCATAACTTTTTTCTAGTATTGAAGATAGTTGACCACTTAAAGCAGGTTTAAAGTAAAGCCTTAAGGGGCATTCTGCTTTACTTTCATCCTGCTTTAAGCTACAATTTGCTAGGATAAAGAAAATATTTCTTATTGTACATGTTCTTTACTGTATAAAGTGAAACTATTTTCTTCAGGAGGAATTAATTGAAAGGCGTATTTATGGGGTAATGGGTAAACCATTAAAGCCAGGGACAAGACTGGAACAATGCTTTGTCTGCTGTGATATTTGGAGAATGAATGTTAGTTTTAGTGTAGTAAAACCTCTCTAAGTCAATGCCTTGTCAATCCCCATCTAAGAAAGCAGTTTAATGCAGGACACAGGCAATGAAGAAAGCTCTTTTAAGAGCTTTTGAAAATTGCCTTGCCCTTTATTACCTTCCTTTGATATGGGGGCTTGTCCATGTGTATTTGTACAATGTGATACAAGAGTCTGTATCAA
Organism: Gari tellinella; assembly: GCA_922989275.2. NCBI lineage: Eukaryota > Metazoa > Mollusca > Bivalvia > Cardiida > Psammobiidae > Gari > Gari tellinella. Next base: position 11,429,665 of record OV277859.1, on the reverse strand, counting down.
ACCTGTATCACATTGTTTGTACAGTCGAACTTCGATATTTCGAACTCGGTTGAGTCGTACATACCCGTATTTCAAAGTTAAAACACAGCTGAGCCGCGTTTTAACTTTGAAACATGGGTATGTTCACCTAAATCGAGCTTGAATTAAGGCAAATTAATGTTTCGAAATATAGGATATTTCAAGTAAAGCGAGTTCGAGATATCGAAGTTCGACTGTATTTCATTTCACATCTTTTTTGGTAAGTGTAACATTATGTATACATACATGTACAAGTTCAGTTATTCTTTGTGAAGTTAAAGAATTTATTGTGCTGCTTCGAATATAAAATATTCCTGGAGATAAAGTGTTTGAAACATTGACCGCATACAAAACACATCACTAGGTGCCAGTGCCCTACAGGACAATATATTCAGCTCTCCTTAAACTGGACTGAAACAGTTGATAACAAATGCACCAAAGGCACTCATGATATCATCTGTTTCTGTCCTCTATGTCTCAGACTGAATCCATTTGCCCTGTATCACAAAGGCAACTGGTAATGTGCATGTTTTGACTCATTCACCCCTGAAACTGGACAATTCCAATTATCAAAATAAGTCTTGTCCTTTTTTGACTATTTAGGGTTGATTATAACATTTTTTTTCAAAATGACAAACAGTGTAGACCCTGATCAGAAGGCTCCTTAAGGAGCCCTCTGATCAGGGTCTACACTGTTTGCATGGGACAAGTGTAATCCTCACAGGTACACTGTTTGTAAATGATGAGTATACTTGTCGGTAGGGTTTAATGTGTTAAGCAGTCAAGAACACTTTTCTTTCCTACTATCCAGTGGCTTAAGAGAGGTTTTACTGTATGTGCATGTGAATTCTAGTCGATTTGTTAAAAATACCTGATCTAAATCTACATTATCACACTAGAGCATCTAAGCTTTATACCTGAAAACCAATTACAAATACCTAGAATCAATGCCAGTTAATAATATCAGTACACATGTCATCATTACAATATCTTCAGGAAATCAATCCTGAACCTTACTTCATTCACAGAAATATCTCTCACTATGTCAATATCAGGGCTCTAGATAAGAGGGAGTAAACTGCAGAAATCCAACATTTTCTCACTTTTTTCAGCATCAAATCCTATGGTGTTACTACTCATTAGAATCGTCTCTTCAAGACGATTCTAATGAGTAGTGACACCATAGGGTTTAAAGCAGAAATAAAGATTTTAGTTTTTGAAATACCCCCCTTACCTGAAGCCCTGTCATATTTTATATCACTACAGTTGTGTACAACTTGTGAGCAGCAGCCACTCAAACAAGACAAATGTGACCGATACAAACTGATCACTACTTGACCCTATACCCCATAACCTTTTTCTGAAGACAGGTGATCACTTAAAGCAGATTGAAAGTAAAGCAGAATGTGCCTTAACTCTTTTCTCCCTGAAACTTTAAATGGACAATTCCAGTTTCCACTTTAGTCTAGTACATTTCTGACTTTTATTTAAGGGTTGTTTTTGTCACTGTTTGGCATTATGACAAACAGTAAAGACAAAATGCAGAAAGAAAACTCCTATAGCTTTCTGAATGTATTTTATCCCCCGTAAAGCTGACAATGTGAGTGGCTACTACCTAATTAATTTACTTAAAATATTTACTGCCCTATTCAATATCAGTGACCTAGGGATCACACTAAGGATCATACAGTTGAACTTCGATATCTCGAACTCAGTTAAATCGAACAAACCCGTAATTCAAAGTTAAAATGTGGCTTAGCCACTTTTTAACTTTGAAATATGAGTATGTTAGACTTAACCGATCATGAAATAATGCAGTTAATGTGTCGAATTATTGAATAGTTCGAGTTAAGGGAGTTCGAGATGTAAAAATTTGACTGTACTAACAAACCTAGGTGCCTGTCTTAGCAGACAGTTTGAAATAGCCCTATCACTTTCAGATGCAGACTGGGTCTATTACTGTCAGTGGAGAAAACGTTATTCTTTCCCAATAAACGCATTTACGCTTAAACTATTATTTCCACTGCAAACAGTTTGGAGCCAGATCAGACGCCGGGTAACCCGGCATCTGATCAGGCTCCAAACTGTTTGTCATCAAGGTTAAAATCAACTTTCAGAATTGTGAAAAAGTTGTTATTTTCTGCATTTTAGTACAATGCGTTTGCGCTTCGTTTGCGTTTAAAACGGGAAAGAATAACAGATTCTCCACTGTACCTAGCTGCTGTAACCCATTACCCCATAGAGATGCCTTTCAATGTCTCTTATTATTCCTATACTAAGAAAAGTAGTCCATAGATAAGTTCTGAAACATTATTATGGATGGAATTCCAATTATTTTATCAGATAGAATCTTAAAGCAGGCTGAAAATAAAGCAAAATGCTCCTTCCTTCTGCTTTACTTTCAACCTGCTTTAAGTGATAACATGTCTTCAAAACTAGAAACAGGGTATATGGGATAATGGATTAATAAACGAAACAAAGTCTGCATGACTAGAGAGTCAAGAAGACCAGTGCTCCTGTTTTTAATATCACATGAATTTTTTTAAAGTTAAAAATTCCTAACTCTCCCTAAATATCAAGACTGAGAGCAGGCAGAGAATCGAAATCTACGTGTGTTTGTCTTCTGCTTTCGCTTCTTGTGCTTGGGATCTGGTATAGGCTCTTCTTCCATGGGCTTAGCTGCACCTGTGAAAGATAAGAGAATAGTTGAACCTCCAGAACTTCAGCTTGATTTCTTCAGTTGAAATTCTATAACTTACACATGCTCAAGTCGAACATATCTATATTTCAAGTTGCCCAAGTTTTAACTTTGAAATACATGCAAGTTCAACTTTAGCCAGTTTGGGTATATAGTGAATCTAACACCACCGTGAGTGTCAGATAAGAATATCCCACTCGAGTTTTGAAGATATTTTTGGACATGAGGCTTTGCCGAGTGTTCCAAAAATATCTTCAAACGAGGGTGGGATATTCATCTGACACTCAACTGTGGTGTTAGATTTATTTTCTCACCTCGTCAACCCTAAAAATGCATTTAACTTGCTATACAGTGGCGAGTTGTATTTTAATGCGCTAATGCATGCATGACGACGTCATGACGACGTCATAACAACGGCAATAACAACCAATCATAAGATAGTTCGGCTTGTCTGTCCGGACAGATAAGGTTATCTCACACCCCCTAGATTTCGGGATACCTTTGTCTGAGAGGTGAGAAAAGTATATGTCGCCTAAGTAAGTTTTGCTGTCTCAGCCCAACGTTCACTTATTTTACTACATGTATTATAGCCAAACCAAAGGATTAGAAGCCGGCAGCCTAAGCAATTCTGTAAATAGAATAATCTCAGATTTGGGTTGGATCAGCAAACAGTGACTACTGCCAGCATGCTGTATAATAAAACGTAACTTCTGCAGGGTCAAAGTTATAAATAGGTAGAGTTGAGTCTGAGATCGTTCACAAGCATTTGATTGGTCATATTTGAAAGTTTGTCCCATGCTTATAAAGCATTTGAGTAGTCCAACATCATTCTGCTCAAATCTGACCAATAAAAAACTTGAGGACTCAAATCTGACAATCAAAAGCTTGAAAACTCAAATCTGATCATTCAAAAGCTTGAGAACGATCTAATACTCAGGGCTACCATTAGTTGATCATAAAAATCCTAAGAATTCAATTTTTCAGACGCAATTTTACTAATTGTACCTTTACCCCATAGTCTGTTTCTTGTTTTGAAGACACATGGCTGCTTAAAACAGGTTGAAAGTAAGGCGCATTCTGCTTTACTTTCAGCCTGTTTTAAGCTACGATCTGCTATTATAAAAATCCAAATACTTAGGAAAAATCCGGAGAAACGGCAGCCCTGAATACTCATTGCAAATGCTTTATAATCATAGACCAATGTTGCCTAGACTTACTGTGAGTATTTTGTTGCTGTGTGCCGTTGCCTTCAAATGGAATCTGTGTTTGCGGATACATTTGGTCCTCGTCATACTCCTCCTCCTCTTCCTCGTCACTCTGAATGCCGCGATTCAGATCATCTATGTACGGAATCACAGTCATACTGCGTAACTCATCCTGTCCATCAGCGTGGCTCGGAAATGGCACAATTTCACACGTTGGTGGAAACTTCTTTTTGTACCAGCTGTATCATATCAAATTACCATATTGAGGATATTTTTCACAAGGTTTAATGCCTTATCCCTAAAAGTTCAAACTAACAATTCCAGTGTCCATTTTTTACTATTACGTGTAAATACAATGATGACCCTGATTAGAGGGCCCTCTATCTCAAACTACATTGTTTGTATAAGACAAGCTTACTTTCTACAGAACTGAGGTACACTGTTTGTAAAGAGTGCTTGGATTCAGATCATGTATTTAACATATGTATTCAAATCATGTTAAACATTACTGTAAAACTACCTCAAAAGAGGTTCAATTTTGGTTTCCCATCACATGTGGCTGTTTCACCCTTTACTCCATAAATACACATTTTTACATTTTTAATTTATTCCTCCACTAAAGAGAAATGTAACACTTTATACAGTCATAAATATTTTCTAAATTTTAGCAGATGCACCTCAAGGCGTATTTTGCTTTACTTTCAAACTGCTTTAAGTGGTAACCTACAGTGTTTTCTCGAGACTGCGTTTTTGGCGCAGAAAATTCACATTTGACGCAACCAAATTTGTAACCTGCGTTTTTCTTGACGCAACAATATTTCAGCCCTAAATTGCATCTTTAACCCCCGAAGAAATTGCCATCTTATAAACTGAAAGTCGATGACGAGAAGTTTACTTGTTGCTGTTATTCTGCGCATGCGTGAGCACTTTGCTGGCCTCAATTCCAGTAGTCTGGTTCCCTGTATTGATCACATTCAGGGACCTGACTAAAATTACGGTGCAATTTCCCGTTCAAGTTACGTATCTCGGTACGACTTCGACGATTTCAAACCAATGAATAGATATCTAGTAAAAGTTGAATATTTTATTACCTTCAATCCAATACGACTGTTGCTTATAAATAAAGACGTGCTACTCAAATAATAATCTTCAATTATCAAATTTTGTGGAATTATTACTGATACCGAATATAGTGTGACATACGTTCCTGTGCCCGGACAATATTAGAACGTCTTCCCGCAATATGTCAAGTTGAATAAAACTTTACGTCAGCTCCGAAACAACGGAGGCTAACTGCATTTTAATAAAAAAGAGACCTCTGATTACGGTGTTGATCGTAGTAAATCAATGCCTTGAAGCAGAAACAAATCAAACGAGTGAAGAAACTGCTTCCAAAACAGCGTCGGCAGCGAACCCGGTAACATGGCGAAAATTTAGAACTGCATGGTTTGAGAAAAACTTTCGGCTACGATATGAAAGCGGCAAAAACGGGGGGAGAATCCAGAAAAAGACAGATATTCTCTCAGTAGATGTGAGCTTAACTATTTGTATCAGTCAAGAAAAACACACGTATTAGCTGTTTCTGACTGAGTTTCATTCTCAGTGAAACTTTCTGTAAGTTTAAAGTGAGAGGCAGGCCGAACATTGCATTTCTGTTGAATTTTGATTATTACCTGTATTCAAAAAACTTTAATTTTCAAGTTGATTAATCCTCTCTTATACACCTTTGAAGTTCTTCTTCACCTTGCTAACAGAGCAGACCATTACCAAACAGCTGTAAAGGCTACACTACTTTCTCACAGATCATAATAAAATAACTTAGAACATGTTATGTCAACACTTCAAACCATCCACATAAACAGTTGTAACACCTTATATGCATTAATTTAGATAATTTAAGTCAGAAATATATATGACCCCTGATTTTACTAAATGACCCTCAATTTTTTAACCAGGGGGTCAAACTTGACCCCCTAATTTTTGGCTCTAGACACATAAACAGTTGTAACACCGTATATGCATTAATTTAGATAATTTAAGTCAGAAATATATATGACCCCTGATTTTACTAAATGACCCTCAATTTTTTAACCAGGGGGTCAAACTATGAAGTTAAGGGTTAAAACAGAATGAAAGTATTACAAGAAGTATACTTTTAAGGTACAAGCAAGATATAAGCACATTTTATTGTCTTAAAAGTCCTGATCTTAGTGATAAACTGGAAAGCCACAAACTTTATTTTACTACAATAACCTAGTAGGAAATTTTGAAATTTATCCTTGAAATTAAATACAGTACTCCCTCTCTACAACGGCCATCCCAACAACGACTCCCTCCTTACAACAACACTCGCCGTAATTCCCTAAACGGGATAATAAAGTCTGACTCTTTTACTGCTGCAATATTGTCTGCTTTAGATTGTCGTCTGCTGTTTTCTCTCACAGTTACTAATAAGTGGAGATTTTGATATAATACATATATTGACCAGTGACAAACAACTTGAATCCTGATCAGACGCCGCGTTACTCGACATCTGATCAGGGGCCCGTTTCATAAAACTTCTTACGACAAATGTTGTCGTAAGTCAAAACTTTAAAATACATTTAATTTCTGATTTCTCTATCTAATCCTGTCTTGTGACATCTTTTTGGAATCGTCTTTTCAAGACGATTCCAAAAAGATGTCACAAGACAGGATTAGATGGAGAAACAAATAATAGTTGGTACTTTTATAATCTGACTTACGACAACATTTGTCATGTTGTCGTAAGAAGTTTTATGAAACGGGCCCCTGGATTCAAGCCGTTTGCAAATGTAAGCCAAGTCTTAATTGTCCCTCTCTATAATGACTCCCTCCGAACAACACACACACTATGTGTCTCCCATTGGATGTCCTTGTAGAGAGGGAGCACTGTATATATTTTGGGGCTAGACAGTGAAGGAAAACTTCTACACTTACTCATGTTGTTTTATCAATTGGATGGAAATACGATCCTCTGCTTTATACTGTAACATGCCTGTAAAAATATAGCGTAACTATAGAATAATAAGCAAACAAGAGTATGAAACTGCCATAATATATGCCTGTTTTAGAACAGGAGCCAAAGGCAATATTAACCCTTACTCAGTAAATCACCTTTTAATGCCTTTGGATTATTCATTCACTGAAGAAAATAGTTCAACTTTATACAAGCATGAATATGCACCATAAGTAATATTTCCTATATCCAAGCAGGTGGTTGCTTAAATCAGGCTGAGAGTAAACAAGAATGTGCCTTAAGGCGCCGTTCGCTTTTTTTTCAACCTACTTTAAGTGGTCATCTGTCTTCCAAACTAGAAATTTGATAAAGGTAATAGGTATCTTTTATTTCTTACTATTTCACAAGATTTTGGGATTTGGTTTAACCTATAAGAAGACTTACCTTTTAAAAGAGAATGTAAAACATTATCTAAGGAGTCGGGTATAGTATAGTCTCCTTTACCAATGTTTTCAAATAATTTATAAATATTTTCTCCCTCAAATGGGTATAGGCCTGTAGTCATATTGTAACTGAAATAGAAATTAAAATTATTCAATAAACAGGTTTGAATTAGTTACAATAATTATTAGTACAGTAACCCAAAAGAGTCCAAATGAAACAGGTCCTTATGAACATTCACCAGTCTATAATGTGAAGGGTTATCACTTCTCTAGCTACGTATATTAAAGCCTATATTGAAACTTTTTTAAAACAGTGTAGACCCAGATCAACAGCTTCTGAAAGGCTATTTGATCATGGTCTGTACTATTTTCTTATTCTGATCCAACAAAAATCTGCACTCTTTCCTGAGAGAATGTTTCCTTTATTTTATTAGACAATGTAATAGTTCAGATGATGAATGTTCATAAATGTTCATAACTTCATTAACCAATGAAATAATTGAGATGACTGGTGTTCATAGTGAGTTTTTGACGCCTTTAATTTATTCTTTAATTTAATCCTCTACTGCAGAAAATAGTTCCACATTATACAGTCATGAATATACAGCATAAGAATAATTTCTGATATATATCATACCAGATGGTTGCCTAAAGCAGGCTGAAAGTAAGACAGAATGCTCCTCAATGAGCATTTTGCTTTACTTACAGCATGCTTTAGGCAACCATCCGTTGTCAATACTAAACGAGAACATGGCAAATGGTGCATACAGGTAATACGCCCACCGGCAAACAAATACATGTATATAGTAGGAGTACATCAAGGGCAGATAACAATGTAACGATAAATCAAATGAACCTAAAAATTGACTCGGCTTCAGATCTTGATGTAAATAACATCTATTTGTGAAGTTTCAAACAGTTTTCCGGAAAAACTCTGATCAAGCCAAATGTTGACAGACATACTACTGGACGGATGGACAAAGTGACAGACAGGGCCACGCTAATATACCACCACCTTTAGAGATCATGATGGGCATATAAAAACATGCTATGGTGGAACAGGTTGCTGAAATGACTGTTGGTTTGAGTTGATTAAGGTTCCAGAGCTCCAGATAAGAGTAAACTCAAGTTTTCCCTACACGTTTTCCATCATGTATGCACTAAACAATATGGTGTAACTACTCATTAGAATTGTCTCTTTGAGATGATTCTAATTAGTAGTCGCACCATGTAGGGCTTGGTGCAGAAATAAAGATTATTAGTTTTTGAAATACTCGCCTTATCTGGAGTCCTGGCTTCAAGGTTATAAAGCATTTGAGTTGAGTCTGAGTTTGTTCTCATTTCTCAAACATTTGATTGGTTAGATTTGAGCCTAGGCTCAAATCTGACCAATCAAATGCTTGATAATGACTTCAGACTCAACTCAAAAGCTTTATATCTTGGAGCCTGGTTTCCGGTGTGCACTGTGATGATATGTCTACTCACAGTGTTACACCTGAGGACCATACATCCACTTTGAAACCCTTAAAGGTTTCTAGACCATTGGCAATCTCTGGAGGCTGGAACGCAGGGGAGCCTTGACTTGTACGACAAGTGTCATCCTCAGCAAACATGGCCAAATCCTGATAATGTACCAAATGGAAATATAGGAATAAATTACATGCCTTTATGCACTGTTTTTCAAACTATTGAATATTAACATGGCCAAATCCTGATCATGTACCAAATGGAAATATAGGAATAAATTACATGCCTTTATGCACTGTTTTTCAAACTATTGAATATTAACATGGCCAAATCCTGATCATGTACCAAATGGAAATATAGGAATAAATTACATGCCTTTATGCACTGTTTTTTCAAACTATTGAATATTAACATGGCCAAATCCTGATCATGTACCAAATGGAAATATAGGAATAAATTACATGCCTTTATGCACTGTTTTTCAAACTGTTGAATATTAACCCTTTACCTCATAGCCTGTTTCTAGATTTTAAGGCAAGTGACCACTTAAAGCAGATTGAAAGTAAAGCAGAATGCGCCCTAAGGCGCATTCTGCTTTACTTTCAACCTGCTTTAAGTCAGTATTTGCTAGTATATAAGTAATATTTCTAATTGTACATTTTCATGTCTGTATAATCTTGAACTATTTTCTTTGGCGGAGGGATAAATTTAAATGCGCTAAATGGCGCTTCTATCAGGTAAAGGGTTAAGGGGATGTGCCTCTAAAGAGTCAACATAAACTGGTAATTTTTCTAAATTCAGGGCTGCCATTTCTCCAGATTTTTCCGAAATCTGTTGACTTTTATCCTAGCAGATGGTAGCTCAAAGCAGGTTGAAAGTAAAGCAGAATGCGCCTTCAGGCGCATTCTACTTTACTTTCAACCTGCTTTAAGTAATCATGCTTGAAAAATGGAAAAATTGGTTATCTTAGGATTTTTTAAAATCAACTTATGGCAGCCCTGTAAACTGAAAGAGTCAACCTGAAAACTCAGCAATTTAAAGATGAAACATTTGTCATTGACCCTTCAAGAAAAGATACACAGGCTGTTTCAAGATGTATTGCTGCTTAGTCCAAACACTTGTATTGCTTGCTACCAGTATGTCAAAGTTTCATTGAGTTTAAGCAGGTACTAAACCCAATAGAAATGCCTTTAGATACCTTTACCTATTCCTCATAGAACTGTTCACGCTTATACCTTGTCCTGTTACAGAACTACTGGATTATTTTCTATATTCTGACTGGTGGTTGCTTAAAGCAGACTGAAACTATTGAAAGTAAAGCATTAGAAGCTTTCTGCTTTATTTCCAGCCTGCTTTAAGCAACAGACTGTCTACAAAACCAAATGAAGACAATGGGGAAAAGGGGGCTATGAAACTTTACAAAAAATATGCTTGGCTATTAGTGAGAATTAAAATATTGTTAGCTAACAGCATGTCAAAGGTTGGGATGGGCAGATACTTACCTCTGATACTCCTAAATCTGTAATCTTGAGTGTTTGGTCTGTGGTGACTAACAAGTTCCCTGGTTTGATATCTTTGTGGACAACACGCTTACCATGCAGATATTCTAGACCATTTATTAGCTGCACAAAGTACCTGGTAAATAAAACATACATTATACAATCACTCCTGTGTGTACTAGCTCTCTGATCTGGGTCTTTACTGTTTCAATATATGCTACAAGTAGAAGGCTTGGGTAACCAGGGCTCCAGATAAGAGGGAGTAATTTGAACAAATCCAACACTTTCTCACTCATTTCAGCACCAAATCCTATGGTGTTACTACTCATTAGAATCGTCTCTTTAGGACGATTCTAATGAGTAGTGACACCATAGGTTTTAATCCAGAAATAAAGATTTTAGTTTTTGAAATACTCCCCTTATCTGGAACTCTGGGTAACCCTTTCTATCACAGACAGGTTCAAGCCTTTACCAATTTCTCATTACCCTTTACATGCTTCTACTCTGTCAAGCTAAAGAGCAATACATCCTGACAAATGACTGTTTAAAGCAGGCTAAAAGTAAAGAAGAAATTTCCATATGGAAGAATTCAGCTACAATTTAGGCCTGCTTTAAGCAACCACCTTTTTAACCCATAAATACACCTTTTTACGCTTTTAATTTATTCTTCCACTATAGAAAATATTTGCATTTTATGCAGTAATAGATATGCATCATAAGATATATGTTCCATCTTCTAGCAGATGGTAGCTTAAGTTAAAGAAGATGGAAAGGAAAGCAGAATGTGCCTTAAGGCACATTCTGCTCTACTTTCAACCTGCTTTAAATGATTACTTATTTTCAAAATAAAAAACAGGCTATGGAGTAATGGGTTAGATGCTGAAAACTGGATATGAGGAAAAAGGTTAAACTTCTAGTAAAACAAGTTGTATTGGCAGTCATTCCAATATAGCAGCATAGAACTGGTCTATGCAGAACGCTCCATCAATAACTTGCTGTATTACAAATGAACTCTTTGCCTGCCGGGTAACTTTTTGTCAGCTACTGTTCTTAAAAAAGAATTTTCAAAGTTTCTTTTCAAAACAGGATCGGAGTGACAAACAGTTTGGATCCTGATGAGATGCCACATTATTGCTTAACCCTTTTCTCCATAGATACATCTCTGAATCAATATCTGAATCGATACGTCGTAGAATCCTATTACGGCTTTTACACGACATCTTTTTATGCCTTTAATTCATTCCTTTACTTAAGAAAATGGTTCCAATTTATACAGTCAAGAATTATATTCTATATCCTAGCAGATGATAGCTTGAAACAGGCTGAGAAAGTAAAGCAGAATGCACCTTAAGGCTTTACCTTAAACCTGCTTTAAGTGGTCACCAGTCTTTAAAACTATAAACAGGCTATGGGGTAATTGACAGGGTTAACATTTTACTCCACAGAAGCGTCTTTTAGCACATTCAATTTATTCCTCCACTAAAGAAAACAGTTTGAATTTATACAGTCATAGATATGTATCATAGAAATATTTTCTGTATTCTAGCAGATGATAGCTTAAAGCAGGCTGAAAGTAAAGCAGAATGTGCCTTAAGGCACATTCTGCTTTACTTTCAACCTGCTTTAAGTGGTCATTTAACTTTAAAACTAGAAACAGGCTATGGAGTAAAGGGTTAAGAAGACAATTTTTAACTACATGTAACTTATCAGCATGAGAGAGGTTAACACAACTGAGCTTATTGATAAGTACCTTAATCCTTTGCCTGCCGATCACTACTGGACTAGTATTTGTTAACAGTTCAGATCCAGATCCAGATGCCGCATGACACAGGGTTTGATCAGGATACAAACTGTTTGACGACAGTCTTTAATTAAAAGTATATACGTATTTCTTAATTTAACAAACTTTGCAGACAACATTTTCAAAGGAGATGATATTGCAGGATAAGAATTAAAGGAGTAACCATTGAACATCTTTTTAATATCTTTTAACAATGAAGTAAAACCTCTCCATTACAACCAATAAAACGAAGGCACTAATTAATTGATTGTATATAAGACAGGTGACAGCTTAAAGCAGTGTGACAGTAAAACAGAAAGCTCCTATAGGAGCTTTCTGTTTAACTGTCACACTGCTTTAAGCAGTCACCTGTCTTCAACACCTATTAATTTACAATATTTAGTGGTTGTAATAGAGAGGTTTTACTGTACTAGTATACTCTCATGCTTTGACACTGTGCTAGTAATTAGGCTAAACTAAGTAAAGGATTACTTACATATGTGCCTGCCAAACAGGAAACTTTTTCTCTGGAGCACTTTCCAACATGCTCTGCAGTTCGTCTACACAATACTCCATTATCATGTACCTGGTGCTTGTCAAGGAAATACACATGAAGGAAAGCCATAAACTTCCCTATTACGACCAGTCAACTTCAAGGAAAGACATATTCGATGTATTACCCTTACAATAGTTTTATACTGAATTTACAAATAGATTATTCCATTCTCTAAATAATGATCAGTTTACATTATCTCTCAAGGAATTCAATAATTATCATTATGACAAACACTTTAACACATTCAACCCTAGCAACAAGTATACTCGTCATTTACCAACAGGGTACCTGAGAGGATTACACTTTCCCTTTGAAAACAGTGTATACCCTGATCAGAGGGCTCCTTAAGGAGCCCTCTGATCAGTGTCTACACTGTTTGTCACTTTGAAATATATTGTGAAAATCAACTCTATAGATAGTCACAAATTGACTAGACTTAAAGGTTCAGGGGTTAATTAATAGTGCAGATTCTGATCAGAGAGCTCCTTCAGGATCTATCTGAACTGAGTCTTCACTGTTAACAAATGATGTAAATTTATGTTTTCTGCACATTACGGGTTAATGACAGGTGACAGCATTAAAGACTTTTCCTCAGTCCATTGAGCGACCACTACCCCATTGTTCTGGAGGTGTCAATGTAACTGTCAAATCATGTGCAGCACAATCTCAGTTTACCTAGTGAGGTCCGGATTATACTCATGCTCTGGTGATTTTCAATGGTTATTTCTAAATTCTAACCAAACTATCAAATATAAAGGTAGAGTCTCACACGAGAAGCTTCAATGGTTCTTTGCTAGCGACATGTCCATAAGATCCATGATTATTGCAAGGAAATTGTCTGGCAATGCGTTATGATCGAAAGGTCATCTAGGGATGTCTTGAAGTGCTTTTAGCTCTACTTTCATCTTGATTCGACCCTTTTCTCAATAGTCATATATGCAGTTTGTGAAACACTGCGTCCCTTCATGTGATGGTGGTTTATGGTAACTTTGAAATACGGTTGTAATCGTGTATTCAACTAAAGTGCCAAATATGGTTAAATTTGACTTTTGAGTTATCAAGCTTTGACTTATGAACATACATTTGTAATTACAATTGTCACCTAGGGGCTAACTAGTACCCCCTGCCGTGCTATGACCTTTACTGCACAAAACCATTATCTCCCCTTAGAAATGGCACTCATGCACTATAATGCATGAAATATTAGTTAAGTTATCTCCCCATGAAAATTGTGGAATGGAAAAACATTTCTTCTCTGTAGATGGTACTCTGTCAGCCTGTGAAGTTTTTTTAAATGGTGAATGAGGAGTTGCTCTTACAAGTGCTTTTGACCTATAATGCATGAACATTAATTTTCAGTTATCTCAGAATAGAAAAAAAAATCTTCATAGCTATAGATGGTACTCTATGAACGATTCATCCTGTCAAGATTTTCTTTTAAATCCCATGAAGGGTGTAATAGGAGTTGCTCTTACGAGTGCTTTTGATCTATAATGTATGAAACATTCAAGTTATATTATCTCTCCCTTTGAATTATCTGCCGAAATGGTTGAATGGAAAGACATTTCTTCATGCAGATCTGTAGATGATCAGCCTGTGAACTTTTGCTGAAATCCGGTGAACAGTGTAGGAGGAGTTGCGTTTATGAGCGCTTATAACCTATAAAGCATGAAACATTAAAGAAATCTTAAAATTAAATTATCTTTCCTTTGAATTATCTCTCCTTAGAATAGAAATGGTGGAATGGAAAGATATTTCTTCCTGCAAATCTTTCCATGGTGCTCTCAAAACAAACAAGAGCACCGCAAGCCGGGCACATTATACGCCCGTCAAAACGATCTTAGAATGTAGTCATACCAAAACCCTATCAAGGTAAAAACAAAAGGGGAAGAACCCTGAAAGTTAGGGGTCATATGCTGACCAAGTTTCAAAAGGATGGGAATAAATTTGTTTGAGAAAGAGAGCTACAAACAAAAAAATGCCCGTTTTTGACGATAAAAGGGGCATAACTCTTGAATGTCTGGGGCAATCTTGCTGATTATGGAGCTTGACCGAGACATTATGGTCATACACATGCTGACAAAGTTTCAAAAGGATTGGAATAAATTTATATGAGTTAGAGAGTGGACAAACTAAAAAATGCCAGTTTTTGACAAAATAAGGGGCATAACTCTTGAATGTCTGGGACAGTCCTGCTGGTTATAGAACATAACCGAGACATTATGGTAATACACATGCTGACCAAGTTTCAAAAGGATTGGAATAAATTTGTTTGAGTTAGAGAGCGGACAAACTAAAAAATGCCCGTTTTAGATGAAAAAAGGGGCATAACTCTTGACTGTCTGTGGCAATCTTGCTGGTTATGAAACATAACCGAGACATTATGGTCATACACATGCTGACCAAGTTTCAAAAGGCCTGAAATAAATTTGTTTGTGTTAGAGAGCGGACAAACTAAAATATGCCCGTTTTTTACGAAAAAAGGGGCATAACTCTTAAATGCCTGGTGCAATCCTGCTTGTTATCAAACTTGACAGATACATTATGGTCATACACATGCTGACCAAGTTTCAAAAGGATTAAAATAAATGTGTTTGAGTTATAGAGCGGACAAACTAAAATATGCCCGTTTTTTACGAAAAAAGGGGCATAACTCTTGGATGTCTGGGGCAATCCTGCTGGTTATCGAACTTGACCGAGATATTATGGTCATACACATGCTGACAAAGTTTCAAAAGGATTAAAATAAATTTGTTTGAGTTAGAGAGCGGACAAACTAAAATATGCCCGTTATTTACGAAAAAAGGGGCATAACTCTTGAATGTCTGGGGCAATCCTGCTGGTTATCGAACTTGACCGAGATATTATGATCATACACATGCTGACAAAGTTTGAAAAGGATTAAAAAACATTTGTTTGAGTTAGAGAGCGGACAAACTAATATGCCCGTTTTTGACAAAAAAGGGCATAACTCTTGAATGTCTGGGTCAATCTTGCTGGTTATCGAACTTGACCGAGATATTATGGTCATACACATTCTGACCAAGTTTCAAAAGGATTAGACTAAATTTGTTTGAGTTAGAGAGCGGACATGAAAAAGTTAATGGACGGACAGACGGACGGACGGACAGCGCCATGACATAATACGTCCCGTCTGAAGACGGGCGTATAAAAATGTAATAAAGTTTGTAATTCAAGGATACATCTTTTGCTTTTCAGAATTGTACAGCACTTCTATCAAGTTGATGATGTTTTTGTGATACAGCCTCTTCAGCAACTGGATCTCTCTGTATTTCAAAAATAACATGGAATCACAGGGCTCCAAATAAGAGGGAGTTTTACTGCACAAATCAACATTTTCTCACTTATAATATTTTAGCATCAAATCCTATGATGTTACTACTCATTAGAATTGTCTCTTCGAGACAAGTCTAATGAGTAGTGACACCATAGGGTTTAAAAGCAGAAATAAAGATTTCAGTTTTTGAAATACTCCCCTTATCTGGAGCCCTAGAATCATAATACATGTACAATGTATAAAAGGATAAATTGAGATTGATCTTGGTATGGCTTTTATATCCCTGAAATTACAAAATCCTAGCTTTTTCAACATTCAGGCCTCTGATGATTATACAATTTATTCAGTGTGTAAATAATATTTTTAAGACCCTGAATATACCAAAATTTTCAAATTTGAATAAAATTTATGCTCATCTAGTGGAACTCAGGAAATTGTTTGGTACAACATTTTTCAGTACGGTACTGCATTTACCGGTATGGGTAGTGGCTTTGTATACCCCTTCTGTGTTTGCAACGTACAATACTGGACGTATGAAAATTCAATTTCACTGTATGAATATTAAATGGAAACAGTCTACCAGATCATGTTCTAAGTCTACCAGATCATGTTATAAAAGCTATGTTTTTAAGTTTCAATGTAGTACTGCTCCACGCCAGTAACGATATTTACGGAAAACTGTTAAAACCGTTTTAAGACAACGTAGAGTGTGTAGACTAGTGGACTGTGGAACAGAGAGCTCCTAATAAAATGGTGTAACACCAAACATACATTTATGTGACGTTAGAACTCCTTTAAGAACCGCCTTTACAAGCATTGGAGAAACCAGGAAATTCTGTATAATTATAAGAGCAATATTGTATTTACAATGTAACAACCATACCGAAAGTATGGTAGTGAATCATAAGTAGTGAAAGTTGAAACTAACAAGTTTGACAAAGAGGACCCTGTGTCAGAAACAATAACATAGTGTTTTAGCTAATGCGGAATCGCGGGGCGGCCCACCCTTCTGCCCTTTTGATCCGCCCTTCTGCCCTTTTTCCGGTGTAAGAATCCGCCCTAGTGCCCCTATCCATTTGATATATACCGCCCCGCTGCCCGGAGCGATACCACTTACTGTCGCTAATCCCATTATTGCCAATCAGTGCAATGTGACACACACGTGTCGTAGACAATCAACAATTATAATGTGTAATCGACCGATACACATATGTACCTGGCGTGGTACCCCGCGTAGCGGGAGTGTATGACTGAAGCCAGATTAATCGAAACGCGTGTGAAAATAATATGTTGGCCTCGTTGAAAACCAGAATATACGACACTCTTTTCCCTAAATTGAAACATTCATATAATATTAACCATTTTGAAGACTGAAAAAAATCACAGATTAAAACGCAAACGCGAGTCGGATCTTGGAAAAATATGCTCGATACAGGGCCAATTAGAGAATGCTCGACGAACGAACATTTTAGGTGGATATAGATCTAAAACCGAAATTAATTTTCTTAGAACTTAAGGAAATACTTTCCATACAAATCTTAATTAATATTCACGTACCAGAAACGAACTGTCTTTCAAATTTCGGAAATGGAAAATTCAAACGCGCACCGTGCTTCGAACTTTTACACAAGTTGTCTTTACTCGTTTTATTGGCTATAAGAAAGGTAATTCTCCGCATCTTTTTTTAAAACATCCAATGAATGTAGACCTTATATACACGCATTTAGAAAGACAGTATTGATGATTGACGTGAAATTAACAAATGACATCTTACAGGTGTATATTTCGCGGGAGTTTCGGGAAATAAGTTACGACCGAGAGAGGTTTGGTTGGTTTGTTAACATCCGTTTCTGCCATCAAATACGCGCGAGAATCGAAGAATGGGATATTTCTATTTCTAAAAGTATCGGTTCTGTGCTTTTGTTTTTATTTTGGTAAGTTCATATTGAATGATCTATTTGAAACAGAACACCAGCGTGACAACATATATCTAAGTAGATCCTGTTTAATTTTTCCCGTGATGCAGTCTAATTAACCCTTCTCCAAGTTTGTATTCTGTTTTATGACAGGTGGTTGCTTAGGGAAGGCTGGATTTTAATAGGAAAATCCTTTCGACACCCACCTGCCTGGATACAGCAACAATCCAATGCCAATAATTATTGTACTTTATAGTATTTGTTTGTGTGCATGTTTAACTGTGTGTGACAGAATGCAATGATATGAAAAAAATCTCAAAATAATTTAAAATCAGACAAACAGGAAATACACCCTATACAAAGGACTTACCCAGGAGCACTCTGAGCTGGGTCTATACTATTTGCAAACAGGTAAAGACACTCCAAAACCTAGTTTCTTGCTGCTTTTTTTTTAAAGAATTAAGTGAATTGATATTTTCTAGTATTGATCGTTTTGGGGCTTTTACACCCCTGTTTTACAAAATACATTGTTGCAAAAGAATGGGATACTAGTTAATGCCAACCTCAATCAACAGCTGTATTGGGAAATCATCGGGTGCTGGAGTAAAATTTAGCTGTGTAACTTTAAATATAAAGAAATAAAGCTTGATCTGTTAATATTCTATTTGCAAACATTGCCTGATTTCATCCATTTTCCATAATACTTGTATGCATCTGACTGTATAATGTACATGTATAGCTAAAATGCACTACATGTGCATACATGTCTATTATATATCTCTGTATAGCAAAATTGCACTATTTCATCATTAAAAGTCCAATTTTTTTTGGCTGCAGCGCAGGAGGGACACCCCTCCCGCACCCTCCCCTATGTTCCATTGCCACATGTATTAGAAAACCTTTTTCTTTACAGACTTATATGCTAAATACATTAAAAGCGCTTATGGGCCTAAAATACTTCAAATATGATGAAAAGACACCTAGAAATGTTAACAATCCCATCGCCGAAGTTGCGGGTCTGCACATTGTTTGCACCCTGCCCCTTTTTTGGTGCCCCCTGCCCCTTTTTGGTGCCCCCCTGCCCTTTTTGAGAGTCTGGCTAAAACACTATAAATAACAAGTCATGTAAAAGCCTATAATATGGCTATATAGGATTCTACGACGTATTGATACAGATGCAGGTATTTAATATTTCAGGGGTATTTGGGCATTTCCCTAAAATTCAGGTATTTCAGTGAGTCTTGTGATCCCATATAACAACTAAAGACTGGCTAGTGTAACATATCGATATAAGTATAGCCAATCAATGCAACTAACCTATATTGATCACCCAATCTGACCATTTAGTCCACATTTATTAGACGTTTCGCTTGCTCTTTATCATTTAATTTCCTTATCATGTAAGCTTCAACGTCTAAAAGCTATGAGCTAGATCCCACATTTTCTACCTGAATCTATTTCTGTCATTTATCTTAGTTCTTAGAGAATATGAATATGGGTTTCAAACTTTCAATTGATACATTAAACTGTTTAACATTGCATACTACCTAAAATCTGTGTCACTCACCTATCTATAGGTAAATAACACTTACAGTAAATATTCCCAGTCGAACAACTTAAAAATGTTCGCCATGTTTATGTCACAATTATACGAATACATTTAGACAAAATATTTTAAGAATAGCACGGTAATTGTTATTGTGGATTTCGCTTAAATCTATAATTATTTCGTGAACAACTTCCGTTGACCACGTATGCAAATCAAGGGAATTCTTGGAAAACAGGCCTGGGTCAGCCAGGGTTATAGATAAAGCGCGTATTTGTGTAAATACGCAATTAAATACAGTAGAAAAGCAATTACTTTCAAATCCATGCGTACTGAAAATCAATTATTGAAAGGGTTTACGCAAAATAATTCAAGCAGGCGCGTATCGTACGCAATTAGTCGCATTTCTCAAGTTTAATGACGGGATGTTTACTACGACACCGGGTAAATATTTTACCGATACACCGGTTAGACTGGTTATTTATTTCCAAATAATAGCCTATAGGATTTATGCAGCGCCGCTTTTTGTTAGCTCGTTTAATTAGTAAACCAGTCACATCGTCTGCCAGAATTTCTTCTGTCATTAAAATGGCATCGCGCGGACGGAAAAGAGCAACAATAAAAAACCACATTATTCAATTACGTTCAGCCTTCCGCGAACAAACCAGAAATAATTTGTAACAGTGTCGTGAATGAAATTTTGAATGATGCATGTAACAGCCAAAAAAGAGGTTGTTTAATGTTACCGACATAATCGACGATCTTTTGTCCCGGATCTGTAAGTCACCAGTGCTAAAGTTAGCAAAGTTACAGTAAAGGAATCCTGGAATGGCTTTTAAAGTTTCCGTGGCTGAAAATTAATGAATCCTAGTTTTCCTACACAAACATGAGCTGTTGCATTTGTGTTGAAATGAGATCGAAACTGAAATTATCCAGTGTGGGCAAATGAGGGTACAGTACATCAAACAATCAGCTTGTGTTTTGTATTAAAAGAAAAAAAAAATAGAGTAAAAAAGCAATTCATATCAAATTGATGGAGTAACGGTTTTTTGGATACTCAATTGAAATTCAGAAAACCCAATTCTTAGAAAATAGAGGGAGTAAATACCCAATTAATGCAAAACCTTATCTATAACCCTGGTCAGCGATGGTAAATGTTACTAAAGAGTGATTCAAATCAGATAAATAAACATATAGATGTGAGTAGTCAGTACAGTTATTGAGTTAACTATTTTCTGGCAAAATATGTTGGAAACAGTCATTTTACAGTCCCCTGACTGAAGTGAATTACATGGTCAAACACACCTAATTTGCTCTATATCTTTTGAATTATTCTGCCTCGATTTACGTGGGAACAATGCCCGGCGCCCAGTTTGTTTTGAAAAAGTGAAAGACGTTGCATATGCCAGAAACTGAAAACTGTAAAATATCACTACTAATGAAGGGAAATGTTGATAATAGCATATGCAATGGCTTTCTTAGTTTCTATGAAGGACTATTATGAAAAACCAACTTAATATATCTTCAGGAAATAAACATTTTTTTCATAAATTGAATAAGATCTTATTTAAAGCACAGAATTATACACTGAAGGAATCGAAACCTCGCGCTTTATCGTAAATCTCGTGCGGCGGATACGAGACTCGCGAGACTTGACAAGATACTGTCTATCGGTAGTCAATACAGTAATAATTTTAGAAAAAAAAAGAATGGGTCCTTTGGGACCCATAACTTTGATATCTATGGGTCCCATAGAAAAACTATGGGTCCCAAATATTTTCACCAACTATAAGCATGTGAACAGATTGTTACACCCATCCGTATTTTCATTTCACTGAAAATGAATCAATGAATATTAAAATCTTAATGTCATAGTAAGTTTAGTTTGTTCATTTAATTTCATAAAACCTGCATGTTTCTGATATTTCCAGTTCAATGTGCACTTAAGTCAATAACTTTGGTCAACTTGACTTTATTAGGACTCTGTTCTTTGTGATTCTGTCCAAAAACGGAAGCCTGTATGCTCTACAGATCAGCATGTGTAGCAAGAGTGCTGTGTTGAAAATTACTGTTCTAACAAACTTTCACAAATGAATTTCTTACTTTACTATTATTACGAACACACCTACAATGTTGTAACTGTACTTAAAACAGTGTTGCAGCTATGATGTCCGATTCTCGCATAGATTTCGAAAATCTCGCACAAAAATTACTAGTGCAATCTTTCAAGTCAGCTCTACGCGATTCCCGCCCTACGATATTATCGCCTATAATAACTAATGACGACTCTTCTCCCCGTCGTGATATTCTACGACGCATTAGATATAGAAAGTTTAGATACAGATAGTGCGTGAAAATTTGCGCGCACTTGCTACGATAATCAAATACCATGCGTCAAACCTTTCAAACTTTGGGGCGATTCTTGTCAAGTCCGATACCCGCCATATTTTGGACATAAATAGGCTAGGTCTAAAACATTGACCGCACTGTCTTGACTAGCCAGTATAAAAAGAGTTCATTATTCGCGGCGCGGACTTTTTGTATTCGTCTTATGATTTATTTTGGCCTAATTATCATAATATATTTGGCGTCTTTAGCAACTATGTTCGTCTGCGAAAACAATTTAGCACTTACATAGGCCTGATACGCCGTTACAAAGTTGCTACACATAGTATGAATCGTTCTGTATTTTTCACGCCCATACGAAGATGCGTCCTTGAGGACGCACGTCTTTTCAGACTATGCGTCCTTGACGATTTTTATGCGTATTGTACGCAGGACGCAGACCTAAAATTATCACTGGTCAATATGATAAATGTGTGTTTTCAAAGCATTGTTCACGGGTTTATATTCCCGTGAATTGATAGGAATGTCCACCAAGTCGTTTAAATCCTATAAAATGTCAATAAAAACACTCGAGTCGGTAAATTTCATGCCAGAAATGGCGGACAACGAGGCAAAAAGTGAAGATGTTGTCACGTGACACATAATCTCGCAATATTCAACCGCCGCGAGAGCTCAGATACTCGCCTATTCAACTTCGCTTAGTTGCTATTCCGTTTTGTATAATTCCGTGTTTAAAGCCTCTGAAATAAAACTTGTATCCAACGTTGCCATAGTAACAGTAAAAACTGTTAATAATAATACACACTGGACTGTGAGACATTATTTAGGACTGACAAGGATCCAGCATCTCTGGCATACTTTCTTACCCTAAACTTGAGCAACCATGTAATACAAACAGAACCTCTAATTTGATCCATTTCTATCTAGAACCTGTAACGACTTAAGTCAATCTCGCTAAACAGTAAACCATAACCAAACACGATCACCGTATGATAGATAAGAGGTTGTGTTTATGTGGCATACAAATGATACATTAACATATCTACCGTAAGACAAAGTCTTGAGCTGTTTTAATGCAACTAAGTATTAACACATAAGAAAAGACTTCTAAATAATCATATAGTGACATGAACCTTTTGACATTTTGTTCTCCATTGGGGATCTTTCTCAGCCTCTTCTTTTTCAAGATCTTCACTGCTCTCCTGCACAATGTTTCCGTGTCCAAAACTTCTTTAACTTTGCCATATGAACCTTCGCCAAGCAAATCTCCCATCAAATACTTTTCAATTAGTTTTGCTCTTTTCCTCCCTTGGTATATAACCTCCGCCGAGTCCACTTTATGAAAAAAGTTTAAATCCATATCCATGTTCTCGTCATCATTGATGAAAACCATCGGATCAACATTCCCCGGCATTGCATGACTGAATTGATCCTGATCAAAATCATTAAACTGTTGAATCAAATAATTATTAGCCATTGCCAATGATGCAAACTCTTGATTTTCACCTAAAATCATAATTTATTTGAAATTTATTCGGCCTATGTCTGCAAGTCGGAGCCATGTTTATTGCAGTGTCAAAAGGAGGCTTGATTGATCATGTGACCAACAAAGGGAAATAATAATATTTAGACAACCCTTGCATCTCTTTGCGGTATTTTTGGTGAAATATTCGGGTTTTTGTTTTGTTTCTTGATTGATTGATTGATTGATTGAGTTGGGGATTACGCGTTTCTTATATAAAAACATCAAAACTTCAAGCTAAGATGTCATTTAATTATCATCATTATTATTATCATTATCATCATCATCAGGAACGTATATAGATAATCTACGTTCCTGTCATCATCATCATCATCATCATCATCAACATCAACATAATTATAGTTATTATAATTATTATAATAATTATTATTATAATAATAATTATCATCATTATTATTATAGTATTATTATTATTATAGTATTATTTTATTATAATTATTTTATTATGATTATTATGATTATTATGATTGTTGTTGTTGTTGTTGTTGTTATTGTGGTTGTTGCAATAATAAAGATAATTAATTATTCAATTCAACAGTTAGATTTAATTATTATTATTATCATCATCATCATCACTATCACCATCGTCGTCGTTGTCGTCGTAGAAGTAGTAGTAGTATCATCATCATAATTATCGTAAATCAACATCATCATCGTAATCATTATTATCAATATTATTATTATCATCATCATCATCATCAATCATCATCATCATCATCATCATCATCATCATCATTACTTGTATCATTATTATATTTATCATTGTTGTTATAATTATTATTATCAGAATTTATAGATCATTTGTTTTACAATCATACTTATTATCAGCAATAATGTAATAAAAATAGCAATAATGTTATAAAATTTATATTTATTGTCATTCCAATAATAACGGTAAAATGACAATCCGGTTGATAATGATTTTGATTTAAATTAATGCAACTGCTGCTTTAATTGTTGTTTTGTCGTTGAGCACTGCTGATATTATAAATAGAAGAAAACAATCTGTGTTTGGAACCCGTATACGAAAATAACTGACCGATGTGACATTAGTTTTTGGCTTGACATTTCTGAAATCTATATATTCATATTCGTCTTAATAAGAGCAACAGGTATACTGAAATATGCTGCCCCTTTCATCTGAGGGTCAAATGTGATAGCCATTTCAGCTATGTGACCTACATCTACTGACCTCGGTGAACTTGGCATATGGCCCGGCATTGTATATTGCTTATTTAGATCGTCTCCATAGTAGAAGAGGTGTTCTTATAGATGAAAAAAAAAACATGTCAATAAATTATTGTACAAAATAGAAAAAGTGAAACACGTCTTGAACTTTATTCAGGCGAGCTAAAATTGACAGTTTGACCTCTGTGTAATGATGTTTTAACTTTGTATATATAACAGTTAAAAAGGTATGACATACGGTGACCTTTTAATCTTAACCACTGACATGACATGTCTAAAATATACAAATTCATATTCCTCTAAATTAGAGCATTTTGTATACCAAATATGAGGTCCCTATCACTTGTGGGTCAAATGTTATTGTTATTTCAAATAGTTGGTCGTTTGATCCACGTGACCTTGATCTTTGACCCGACGTGCCCAAAAACTTGCATTTTCATATACATATGGAAAGCACACATGCCATATATTGAGTGTTTATTTATTTTAGTTCAAAAGTGAATGCGAACGTTAAAGCAGGAACGTACATTACTCTATATGCGGATAAAAAAACAAACAGACAGACAGACAGACAAACAGACACACAACTACACAGACAAACAGGCAGACAGGGTACTGAAAATAATATGGCCCGGCCATAGATCTTGGGACATTAAACGTAGAAGAAAAGTTAGAAGAAAACTAAATTAAGAGCTGCTGGAGAACAGGCTTCAATGTTATAAAGCTTTTGAGTTGATTCTGGAGAAGTTCTCAAGCATTTGATTGGTCAGATTTGAGCCTAGGCTCAAATCTGACCAATCAAATGCTAGAGAAAAATATCAGACTCAGCTCAACAGCTTTATAACCTTTGACCCTGCAAGCTGTTCGCCTATTGTAACTTTTTTTTTTTAAATCAGTACATATCAATATAAAAATGTATTAGTACACGCCTGGTACTGATCATTACATATTCTTTAAAACTCTTTCCCGCCTTTAAAGGGACTCGCAACCGGATGGTGTACTTGTCAAAATAAAATAAAATACTCAAATAAAAGCAAATTTGTGGCATTATTTGGCTTCTGACATTAAAAAAATATGATCAGTCCAAAAAAAGTCTCAAGAATCGTCACCGAATCTTAGATTTTTAGATATTTTCCATCGTTTTTCTATACCGACTAGTAGACGGTATAGTTGTTGTTGTTGCTTCTCTACACGGGCTCAGACATAAACACGAGCCGAATTACGAAGTTGTATGCACTTTCGATGCTACACATTGAAATACGTTAAAATCGATCCGAGATAAACGGATAGTTCCGTGGTCCATTGGTCTAAGCGGTTTCCCCTATTTTGCCTTCTGTCCGCCAATGCCGGGCCCCGGGTTCGAATCCCACCAGAGACCAATATTTTTTTTTATTGAAATACATTTTTTTAAACAGAATTTCTTATCCTAAACTAATTCTTTACCATTTATATAAGCGTTTGACACATATTTACAAATTACTATTTTTAATGCACCATCTGGTTGCGAGTCGCTTTAATACATAACATTACATAACATAATTTTATTGGCTCAAACATTTTTACAATGTTTCTTGCCATTTGAATGTTAAATATTTATCTCATTTCAAATCAGTTTAGATTTCAATGGGCTTTTTGAATACGTGTTGGCTATTATCTTTCTTGTAAACATTTTAATGGTGAAACAACTGGTAGCAAACAGTGCACATCCAGACCAGACGACTGCCATAGTCGTCCGATCTGGCACTACACTTTTTACTATATTCTCTAAACATAACTAAGATGAAATAGATTAAAAAGATGTGTATATGGAAACATATCAATGTACATACAACATAATAGTCGAAGTTATTCCCTTAATCTATTAGCAAAATAGACATATTTGGATAAATTAATACACAACCCAAAGTAGGTAAAAAATTTAAGAACAATTACAAGAAAGTATTTTCACAGTACACATCAATTTTGAATTCATAGAGAACCTTCATGCCAAAAATGATAAATGTAAAACTTGCATCTTAACCTTAACCTTGAGAATTCACCAAAAATGTTAAGTCCAAAACAGGTCAACATATGATAAAAAAAAACACACACCAACAACATCATTTTTCCTTTTTGTTGTAGCTGCACTACACCAATGTTCAATCTATAGGGGAAAATGGTTTTTAAGTCCAAAAATGTCAAAATATGATAAAAATTTAAAATATAGTTTTTGTTTTAACTACACTACATCAATGTTCAACTCATAGGGGTATTTCTTGCGCAAATATGTTATGTACGAGCGTATTTGTTCATTACAACACTTGCACTGCAACAACGCAGCTTTAATCTAGAGTTTCCAGTCAAAATGCTAAATTCCAAACAGGTCAAAGTGTGATTAAAAATTCAAATCACTTTTCTGTTTTAACTATACTACATCAATGTTAACCCATAAGACAATTCTTTCCAAATATGAACTTCCTAGTGCAAATATTTTATATAGTTTTAATGAATCAACCGTAACCAATGCCGACGTAAACGTCATGGACAACACTGGAAATGTGGGAAGTATTTCCCTTTTTGTATCATCCTTGATATTGATGTGAGTGGCATTGTTCATAACACGCCAGTTACATTTATGACATTTTTAAACATTGTTATAACTTTATATATGTATGTGTTGTCATACTATTGTGCTGTCGCTCAATATTGAAATAAATCTATCTATCTAACGTAAATGCCTACACCGGGGTAACTACAGTATTCTTTGAATAGTGGAGCTGAAAGGACGATGATGAATCCTTGCTGTAGTACTGTGTCATGTAACCTATAGGTGTCAATGCCATTTTCGCAAACTGGATAATTGTAGTCCTTCTTTTTATGCAAACACCTGGATAAGCTCTGAGTTTTTATAACTTGTAATTCAGTTCCATTGAATGACACATGGAATTGACAGACGTCCCTTCTAATGGTAACCTCGAATGTCACGCATGGAAGATGAGAATGTTCAAACAATATCACCGCATGCGACTGCAAACGCTCGTCTGCTTTTGAAGATCAGTGAAAAATACTCGTCTGTGTTTGAAGATCAGTGAAAAATACAGTAAAATTAGGTCAAAGATCAAGGTCAGTTGGTACAATATTTTGCTATGTCTGAATAGAACTTGTCAAGATATAGATCTACATACATACTAAACTTAAGATTTTAGATAAAAAATTAAGAAGCTATGGCCAACATTAAGATTTCGGACAACGACGCGAGACGCCGGAGTTACGACAATAGATTGTTTGTTTTCCTTGAAAAACAGACAAGCTTAAATCCCTTCAGTAGCGAGTGTTCCCCTGTCGATTTGGTACTGAGGAATCAGCCTCCATTCCTCATGTATCGCCGCAGCAAGCGCCTGGAGGATTCTTGATTCCGGTACTCCGCTTCAGACCCTACCCTTAATTTCCACACATGTTCAATAAGAGACCTGTCTGGTAAATGACCTTGATTTTTACCTATTGTTACTGTCTTCAAAAAACAGACGAGCATTGGCACCCGCATGCGGTGTTCTTGTATGAACATTTTCATCTTCCATATACAGTGGAGAATCTGTTATTCTTTCCCGTTTAAACGCAAACGTACGCAAACGCAAAGCACTAAAATGTAGAAAAGAACAACGTTTGGACAATTCGGATACTTCTTGTTTATCTTGGTGGCAAACAGTTTGGAGCCTGATCAGACGCCGGGTTACCCGGCGTCTGATCTGGCTCCAAACTGTTTGCACTGCAAATAATAGTTTTAGCGTAAACGCGTTTATTGGGAAAGAATAACAGATTCTCCACTGTATGACATTTGAGGTTATCATGAGAAAGGACTTACGTTAGTTTCATTTGACATTGAAAGGAACTAAATTTCAAGTTATGAATGGTGTTTTACGGCTCATCGACACAATGATGAGCCGACTTATAAAACTCATAACTTGTTCAGATGTTTTACATAAAAAGAGGGAATACTCTGTAGACACTAATTTTGTGAAAAATGAATTTGACCATAGGCTACAGTAAGGAGTTTATTTAGTGATAGCAAACTACAAGAAACTTTTTTTTCAAGCGACGAAATACGAAATATAACTTATAAAGTAAATAAACAAGATGTGTTGCCCCCTGTAAATACAATGACCCCGGTGTGATCATGACCTCTAAATGATATTGACTTTGTCTGAGATGATCCAATTTCTACTGAGTTCAAGAGCAATTTGAATACACATGCCAAATATGAAGTCTCTGTCACATGTAGTTCCAGAGTTATGACAAATGTTGAATCAACTCTAGTTGACCTCTAAATGACATTGCTCTTTGTTTGACATGATCCAACTTGTGTTGAGCTCAAGAGCTTCTAGAGTTGAGTACACACGCCAACTATGAAGTCTATATTACATGTGGTTCCAGAGTTATAACCAATGTTATTTTAACCGTATTTGACTTCTAAATGGCATTGACCTTATCGGACATGACCCAAGTTGCGCCGGGCTCAAGAGCTTCTTAAGTTAAATGCACATGCCAAATACACAGTCTCTATCACATGTAGTCAATGGTCGTATTCGAACCATCGAGTTTGTGGTCAACGAAAAGTGGGCGGAGCAAACGCGCGAAGATTTACTGATGTCAACGATTTTGGCCCGACTCGAATAGAAATTGTAGTCAACGAAAACTTTGTACTTCCGGACGAATGGAAATGAATCAAACACCCGTTAAAACAGTCGTAGTGCTCCCAATTTTTATATACGCACATAATGCCATGTGATCTGGACCCAATCGATTAATTGATAGGGTCTTTATGTTTGTTTTATCTAGAGACACTAATCACGTGGTATAAACGTGGTCACGTGACGAAATCAACGCTCGATTTTAGGGTTTGACAACATTTTGTCAACGGAAAACATCAAGTCGTGATTCGAATAGAACTTGTTGACAAATATTCCAACTAACGCGATAGTTGCCCTGATTCGAATACGACCAATGTTAAAGTCACCATATTTACCCCTAAATGACCTTGACCTTTTTCGGACATGACTCAAATTGTACTGCGCTCAAGAGCTTTTTGAGGAGAGTACACATACCAAATATGAATTCTCTATCCTATGTACATTGGTAGTTCTAAAGTTATGACCAAGGTTAAAGTTGTGGACAGACAAACAGGCACACAGACAAACAGATAGACAGACCAAAAACTATATGCCCCCGACTAAGTCGTGCGGGGCACAAAATGGATAATGGTTTGTTTTTGTGTACATTTGTTGAATGGAACCTCCGACAAACAAATGTAGGGGTTGATCGTGGGTGGCATGGACAGTGTGTAATTTATCTATTTTAAATATGCATGCTATTTGAATGATTATATACGCGCGTGAGTGTAGAATGAATGAATAAAACATCTTCTTACACCCTGTTCTGTGTTACTTTAAACGTGAAACCTGCATTTTTCAGCGGTATCCAAAAGAAGTATGTATGTACATTTTTTAGTTTAAATTTACAAAGTTTTAGGTATTTTGAATGAAGAAACTTGGATGCGAGGGCCATGTAGTCACCGCGTTGCGCTACGTCTAATCAAGATACAAACTGTTTGCAGAAAACCATTGAACTTGGGGTATCTAAGTGAGACAGTAAACTCATTCAACACTAAGTAATTCTTGTGGGTTATTAGGTTCCCTTGTTGATCTTTTTAATTACCAAAACAAGATCCAGTCTACTTGGAACTCTGTGTAGTTTAATAAATACTGGTCTAAATTTGCAAACAGTATAGACCCAGATCATAGGGCTCCTATAGGAACCCTATGCTATGGGTCTATACTGTATGCACATGTAACGAGTATATTTTAAACAGGTCCATGGTGTTGAAAGAGTTAAGGGGTTGAACGCCTGCACCATAATTCAATATTGAAATAATCTGGCCAAGTAAATAGTTGCGGATAGACACACAGACAACCATACAAGCTGCTCGATCTTCCATATCATGGGAACAAAACAAATTAAAAAACAAATAAGAGTTTGAATAGGTGTTTAATTTATATACAGACAAATACTTTAACATATTTTAATGATTTGACAGTGAAAACTAACAGATGAAATGTTTGATAAATGCCAATTACTGATTTTATATAGCCTTCGGAAAACAATACACATTAGACATTATAACAACTATGAGGCTATACTATGAGGTAATAATGAAAAAGATCATATAAGGACTTTCTGCATTATCTTTGTCAGGGCTTTCATAAGTTTATCTTGAAAAATCCTAAGATTTCCAAACGTTCTATTTTGCAAGTGCGATTATTTAAAGCAGGTTGAAAGTAAAGCAGAATGCGGCTTAAGGTGCATTCTGCTTTACTTTCAGCCTGTTTTAAGCTACCATCTGCCAGGATAGAAATAAGAAGATTTCGGAAAGTCCGGAGAAATGGCAGCCCTGCTTTGTCCCGCATTAAGCAGTCACCAGACTCTTAATGCCCTCCATCTTCTTCATTACTAGGTGATATGTAGAGAAGTTCTAATGTAGGTACCTGATACTACAAGAGGGACTTGAATGCCCTGATATCGCTCACCTGTAGTAATGGAACCTGATAGTTTTACCTGAGTTTCACCCCTATGAACACAATCTTTATTTGTTGGTTTTAGAGTGTAAACAATATTGGAATATAACATATATTCTAGTATAGTTGATTACACCAAGAGCAGACAAAATGACCTGATTGCATCAATAATTGCACTTCTGCAAGTACTTATTTGACATTGTTGGCCAGTATATAATAAAACTCCATTCGAAACCGTAGTTGCTAAAGTGTAAACACTGTTAATTATGTCCTTTTCAAAATATCAAGGGCAGATAGCTCTTGGCCTTATTTGAGAACTTAAATCCATATATGGTTTTCAAATTTGATCAAAATCCAATCAAGTGTGTAGACACTATAGCGTAAACAATACTGAAATATAGCCTTTTCTAGCATTTCTTAGTACATGTACATCGATGACAGAAAACTCTTGCCACAACGATCGGATTTCAACAAGAATTGCACTTCTTCAAGAACTTATATACATTGTGTGTAAGAACAATTAGAATCCATTGGACACTGTAGTTGCTAGAATGTAAACACTGTTAGATATGGAATTTTCAACACATAAAGGACATAACTATTGACCTATTGGTCCGATTTCAACCATAATCAACCTCAGCCAAGAAGTAATGTTAATATGCAACCCAAGTAAGTTTGAGAAATAATGAATAAGACTTGTGGCATCTGAAGTGTAAAAACTAAAATTGTTGACGTCGAACGACGAACATTCAAGTATTACAGAAGCACAGCTTTGCTAAGGGGCCCGTTTTACTAAACAACTTACGCAAATTATTTGCGCAAGTCAAAATTTGAATTTTAAATTTATCTTTTTTATTATCACTTGCTACAAACAACAAATAACCATATCAGAGGACGCGCTTTTAGCGCGTCCTCTGATCTGGCTATTTGCTGTTTGCAAACGTTTATGATCGAAAAATAAGAATAAAACGATTTTGACTTACGCAAAGATTTTGCGTAAGTAGTTTAGTAAAACGGGCCCCTGATGAGCTAAAACTATCACTTGGTCCGGATGTCAATGTACGAAGTATGCCAAATTTCGAGAACCATGTTAACACATTCACTGCCTAAAGCCGTTTGCACTGGTATAACAAACATTTTGGACACTGATCATACGCTGTGTAACACGGTGTCTAGTCAGAATCTAAACTGTCTGACACCAAAGTTGATTATAATGGCCACCATTTAAACCACAAACGGGTTTATAAATAGCAAAAATAACGTCTTATCTCCTTTACTATCAAACAATTTCAGAAATACCACAACCAGAACTAAAATCGGTAATAAGAAAGTGACTCTTTCTTCAATTACTCAATCATAAATATTAAGAACTATGATAAATAAAATATATAATTCAATAAACATCAGATACTTAGACAGTTTCAATATATTTTCTCCCAGCGAAAACAGTACATGTACATATCTACAAGGGATACAATAGCATAGAGAAACTCACTCCCAGAGTACGCATGCAGCAGAAAAAAATGGAAAGAACAAGAACGAACGCACATTTTCCCAATATGTACAACATCAACATTTATCATATCAATTGCAAACATTTGTTTTAGTCCTGATCCTACCGTAATCTCGCCTGCTTTAAAAATGTCGTCTGCAAAAACTGTCAATTTAAGATGTATGCATTTTTAAGATGAAGAAACCTAAAGACTATTGTCAAACATTTTAGATCCGGACCAGACGCCGCGTAATAAATACGTCGTCTGACCTGGAAACACACTGTATACAAATACCAATGGCATGCAGAGAGTTAACTCTTTCCTCCCTGAAACTTTAAATGGACAATTCCAGTTTCCATTTCTGTCTAGTCCTTTTCTGACTTTTAAGGCTTGTTTTTGTCGATGTTTTGCATTATGACAAACAGTGAAAACCCAGATCAGAGGGCTCCGTAAGGAGCCCTCTGATCTGGGTATTCACTGTTTGCATAGGACAAGTGCACTTTTCACATGTATGCTGTTTGAAAAGCACGCCTATATGCGGGACTAGGGTTCAAAGGGTTAAAAGCGATCACTGAATGGTATATGTTTTAACCTCTTCGCTAATGGGCTTGACGACATTAAAATTTGCAAACAGCTTTGATCCAAACTGTTTGACACTCGTATAGATATCTAAGTAAAAATGCCTTTAAATTCTTCACTTTAGAAATGAAAATACATGTATATATATTTGCCGGCAGACGATATTTGGCGCAGGAGTGGTTATGACCTCGTGTCAGTGAAAGCAATATGGTAGATGTAAGCTTCATGCATACACTGCTGCAGTAGGTTTTGCTCTGCATTTGTCAGCTTATAACTACCCCGAACATTATCTATGTTTCTCTGTTGAATGTTTGGTTGGCAGCTTAAAGAGACTGAAAACCAGGTGACAACATGATCTATTTTAGAAACAAGAGATCAAAGGACATCAAGGCTCATACGATTGCACATGAACGCGAGTCCAAGTGAGATAAAAGGTCTACCACTCTGAGATAATTAGCAATTTCAGTAGTTTGGTGTGTCCATCATATTGACCTTGGACCTCCCGATCTTGACATTTACGCAAAAATGACCATGACATTGACACATACATATATAACAATCTGATGTACGTATATGTATGTAAAATATCAATATTTTAATAGATTACAATAGACACCATACTCCTAATATTTACATCAAAATGACCCATGCAATTACATGTATACCTGTAATATTCTAATTATATGTATCTTCAAAATATAAATTATACTTCTTTAGATCTTTTCGTTATTACGAAAATAGGTTTAACAATGACGACCCTCGGAGTCATATTTGATTTTTAATCAAACTAAAAATGCGATCGTTTGGCTAGCACCATACACCGATCACTTATACGAAGTTTCATCAATGTTAGTCAAGCATAATTTCAGTATTTCAGTATAAAAGAAATTTATTTTCAAGATGACCGTAGCCATATTGGATTTTTAATCAACATGAACGTAACAACGTTTGGTCAGTACCATAACCTGAGGTCCGTTTTATGAAACGTCGTACGACAAAAACGGTCGTAAGTCAAAAAACTTTAAAATACAGATAACTTCTGATTTCTCTATTTAATCCTATCTTGTGACATCTCTTTGGAATCGTCTTTTCAAGACGATTTCAAAGAGATGTCACAAGGCAGGAGTCGATGGAGAAATAAATAATAATTGATAATTTAGCATCTGACTTACGAGCATTTTTATCGTACAACGTTTCATAAAACGGGCCCTGGTTCTTTCTACCAACTTGACACAAACTTGGTCAATTAGGATTTGAGTTTAAGTTTAAAATGTAAAACTTAATGGACAAGGGATGACTGACAAAGACGGGTGGCGATAGCTCAAATATCATGTCAACTAAAACATTACGATAAAACATAACTATAGCAGTGTGCAAAGGGCATAAAATGACAGTTGCCATAAAACTTGGTCATCATGTTAAGGAGCCTGACACCCAGTTACAAATTGTTTTAGTCCTAATCTGGTTTTCAGTCTCTTATATGCAGTACACATTAATAAAACAAGCTCAAAGAGGAACTTTCTGTTTTACTTTTGTCCTGCATTTATTAGTTTCCAATTTTGAAGGTATTTGCTCAACACTACAGTGGAGAATCTGTTATTCTTTCCCAATAAACGCGTTTACGCTAAAACTATTATTTCCAATGCAAACAGTTTGGAGCCAGATCAGACGCCGGGTAACCCGGCGTCTGACCAGGCTCCAAACTGTTTGCCACCAAGATAAAAATGAATTGTAAGAATTGTCCAAAGGTTGCACTTTTCTACGTTTTAGTGTTTTGCGTTTGCGTTTCGTTTCGTTTAAACGGGAAAGAATAACAGATTCTCCACTGTATTTTGATTGTAATCATGTCTTTAAACTACTTCTCTCCAAAGTAAAACATCTCCCTCACAACTCTTTCTCCACCATAAAATGGCAAAAACATTTGGCATATAGACTTAAAATGTAAAATTTCATAGATGATCTCGCTATATTCATGTTATCTCATAGTTAAAGAGTTATGAACAGTTAAAGGGTAAACACAACTCTCTCACAATAAAACAATATAACATGATATTGTCGTACATGTGCCAAACACAACTTGAGAAAACATGTACATCTAAAGCGTTTAACACTTTATCGACACCTTCAGAATACATGTACATATATATTTTATGTACATCTAAAGCATTTAACATTTTACCGACAATATATATTTTATGTACATCTAAAGTGTTTAGCATTTTATCGACAACTTCTGAATACATGTACATAATATATATATTATGTATATATTTTATGTACATCTAAAGCGTTTAACAGTTTACCGACAACTTCAGAATACATGAACATTTGTATAACTGAAGTGTTCAACATTTTAGCCTGCCTGTGTATTCTGCACTTTTCAAAAGTCCATTTTACAAATGCTAGTAAACAGTTTCCCCCTCCACTGCGACCATTGAATACGACTAAATGATTGTGATAATACAGGTACCAGCTGCATAAGCAAGGCGAAACATAAGCAGAAAGTTAAGGAGCTTTTGGTTTTACTTTCACCTTGCGTTAAGCAGGCATATGCCTTACACAGATAATAATTAACAGGTTTTAGTGATCGTTATTGAGGCTTTTTTACTAAATAATAACGTATAACAGGCTTAAGCACTATAACAAGACAAAAGTCCAGATAAAAGGGCGTACATAAAAATATCAGTCAAAACCATTCTGCTCTGTGTTTGCACAAGACCTTCTAGTATGACTAACTACTAATTCTCAAGTCTAACAAGTGGTCACAGAATATGATTTAGTGCAGCCAAAATGAATGCAGTCTAATTTCTTTATTATTATCCATCTCGCGAAAGTCGAACTAGTATTTCTAACTTAAAACGTGGCAGAGCTACTATAAGTTGTTCATAAAAATCCTAAGATTTCCAAATTTTCAAACGCGATTTTAGGAATTTTCGCTGCCAGGCTCTATAAGACTAACTTAATTATGCAAACAGCTTGGATCCAGATCAGACGCGACGTAATCCGAAAAATTCCGAAATATCCGGAGAAATGCCAGCCCTGACGTAGCTAAGCCACGTTTTAACTGTAATCGACTAAGCGAGGTCGAGTTATCCAAGTTCGACTGCTCATCTATTAACTGGAATCATGGACATGTATGGATTCACCATGACTTTCTGTGGAAGGAGTAGCGAAGTGCCGAACCGCAGGCCGGGCAGTTCGGATATGTCTTGATGTCTTTCTTTGGAATGAACCAACAGCGACTGCAGCGAAGTCTGTATTTCTTGTACCTAAACGAAATGGAAAACGTGTATCACATGTAGGAAAACAAACACCTACACTGTCACGACGTCATCAATTTTAAACAATTATCGTCTGCTTTTATTTCTCAGATTTAAAGTTTATGCATTTTGTCTAAGAAATATTGAAATGAGTGTCAAACAGTTGGATCTAACGCGGCGTTTGACCAGGATCAAAACGGTTTGCAAATATTGTACTCGATGTAAGGCAGTAAAAGGGTTAAAGTATCCATTTAATGATATACGTTATATAGACTCAGAAACACCATTTTTCTATATTGATACTGTATTTATCTATGGATGAATTAAACCTAATAACAGTTCAGACTAATCGTGTTCCTGACGGGAAAGTGAAAATAAGAAAGTTTGGATTTTTGTGTCAATTTAGTGTTTATGATTAAGTGATAAATAGAATATTAATTTCGTGTGTTTTCAGAATTGAATTTATTGAACTCATTGGATAAAATGAAATGTTGCTCGCCAAAGGCTCACATCATATTTTATCCAACTCGTTTAATAAATTCAATACTGAAAACACACTCATTCAATATCTTCTATTTATTTATCATGGGGTGTAGACAAATTAGATAAATTAAAGTGACTACGCTCATATGTGAGCACGAATGTAAGACATTCAAAAACAATCTTAAGACATTCAAAAACAATCTCTCTTGAATGACCACTCATATGTAATCTGATACTAGTACTACTAGTAGTCGGCAGCTGATTACATGTCATACAGAATTGAAGCAACAACAACTTTCCGTAAGCCGCGCAACATACAGATTTGGAAATAAGCAGGGTCATAAAACAACTAATTTCAAGTTGACAATTCTTTGAGAAAAGACAATGATATTTATATTACAGGGGCCCATTTCATAAAATTTCGTACGAAAAATGTTTGTTTTTGTAATGATTTTTTATTTAATCATTTTTCATGCTATACATTTTCGTATTACATAACATACATTTATACACATGAGATGAACTATATTTTTTCTGAGAGAGAGAGAAAAGAGAGATAGTGAGTGTAAGGAAATTTGTTTAGGAAGGAGTTGAAATTTGACTCTAGTTTTGGACTACAGTACCAGTCTAAAAAAAAAATATTATAATATTTTCTAAGGGAAAAAAATATATATACATGTATAAAGGTTTTTATGTCTGTTCTAGGAATGGTCTCCATTTTATATTGTGTATTTCTAGTTTATCTCTGTTTTGGGCTATTTGTTTTTCAAGATTTATTTTTCGTATTAGGGAATTTTTGAAATATTTGAAATATTTGAAAGTCGGTATTTCTTTATTGTTTTTTGTTTGGAATATGTAGTGTTTTGCTGCTATAAGTATATAATTCTTTGCATGGTCAGTCATATTGTTTCTGTTGCTTATTATTCCTAATGTGATTGTTTGATAATTTATATTTATGCTAATATTTATATTTTCTAACCACTTAGATCAGTTATTCCAAAAGTGTTGTACATGATTGCACTCCCAGAATAGGTGTTTCATTGTTTCTACCTGCATATTACACAGATCACATATATTGCTTTGTTTGATATTATATTTCATCAGTGATGTGTTTGTTGGAATAGTTCTATTTATAAATTTGTACTGGAAGCTTCTGAGTGAAGTGTCAATTGTAGCGGTATATATAGTAGGTATTTATCCAATTTATTTCTGCATTGCCTAAGTCCTGTTCCCACTTTTCTTGTGGTTTTGGTTTGTTAAATGTGAGCTTTTTTAACTGAATATTGTATAAGAATTTATTTGTTTGTTTAGCTTTTTGCAGCTTTTGCAGTAAGGTTTCATTTTGTTGTATTGCATCATTTATATTTTCTAGTTTTAATTTATCTCTCCATTGTTTTGGTATACAGGACTTGAGTTGATTATAAAAGAAAATCTCATTTTCAGCTAGATTGTATAGGTCCTTTAGGGTTTCAAACTTATAAAATTCGTTTGTTCTATAGTCGTATATGTCACTAATGTGTTTAATTCCTTTTTCGAACCACTGTTTTCTAAATATAGTTTTGTTTTGAATTAATAAGCTTTTGTTGTTCCATAAAATTCTATTTTTGTACTGTTTGTGTCATCATTTATTTGTGTCCATGCAATCATGATTTCTTTTAAGAAGGTATTTTGTTTGAACATTTCTGAAATGATAGTTTTATTTAGTTCACTTTCGAAAATAAGTTTTCCACCATATTTGTTTAAACATTTTACATATTGCTGTTTCATACGTCCATTATTTTTTTCGTCTATAATTCTTTTTACCCAACTACATTTTTAGTGCGTTGGTGAAAAGGTTTAGATCTATCATTTTCAAACCTCCCATCAAAGGATCTTGTTTGATGGTTTGCCGGCTTATTTTGTCGGGTTTCGAATACCAAAGAAAATCATACATTGCTTTTGTTAGTTTTTTAATGTTTCTGCTGCGGGGTATTGAAGAGTACTAAGGAGGTATTGGAGTTTTGAGAGTGCAAACGTTTTTATGACTGTGATTTTTCCAAAGAGTGTTAACTTTCGATGTTTCCAACGGTTTAATGTTAAATCAAATTCTTGATTTATTTGTGCAAAATTTTCTGTTATCATCTTTGATTTATATGCCAGTGCTTTTGTCTTTTCCGATGTCCAAGTAAATTTTCTGTTTTGAAAGTATTCTGTGTTTGTGCGTCTTGTAGAACCTATCCGTAACGAGTAGCATTTGGTAGAATTCAATCTTAGACCAGAGATATAACTAAAATTGTCCAGCGTTTGTATAATGTTTTCAAAAGACTTTTTGGAACCACCAGTTATAAAAGTTGCATCGTCCGCAAACATGGTTCTTTTTAATTCTTCACCTGCTATTACTTGACCTTTAATGTTTTCGTTGCTTTCTATTTCGTTCGATAGAAGTTCGATGCATATAATAAATGTTGTCGTAAGTCAGATTATTAAAGTCTCAATTATTATTTATTTACCTATCATATCCTGTCTTGTGATATCATTTTTTGAATCGTCTTGAAAAGACGATTCCAAAAAGATGCCACAAGACAGGATTAGATAGAGAAATCAGATATTAAATGCATTTTAAACTTTTGACTTACGACAACATTTGTCGTACGAAGTTTTATGAAACGGGCCCCTGTACATTACAATATATACTTAGCAAAAATAGAAACTTTACATTCTTCAAAGCCGGTTTAAGCGATGTTTTAATGACCTTTTATGAAATATACGCACATGTCATAATGGAGAAATTGATGAAGACTATACAGAGCCACACTATCGTTCAGTTGTATCGCGCACGACGTAGCACGCTTTCCACTTCCGGTATTTAGCACTGACGTCGAGTTGACCTATTCAGCGTTGATTTCAAGTTTATTTAATGCAACAGACACACGCAGGCTTTAGCCAAACACCGAAAAAACAAAATTCTAAACTTCTGCGTTTGAAAAAAGAGATGCCACAGCTTTGTGAAAATCACAGAAATCAGACCATTTGGCATGCTTACGGCGGACGCGTCAGTAACTGATGTTACACGTCATTTTGGACGTATATTGTAGACAATTCATATGCTGACTACTCGTTACAGAGTTACGGGGTAAGTCCAGGATCACCCGAGATCGTTGACGTCACGTAGAGACGACCGCACTCTTACGTTAACGTACTGACGCAACCGTTTCATTCCAACAACGATTACTTCTCGGTGGTTTGGGATCACTGCTGAGACAATAAGGAATCGTCTGAAGCAACGTCACGGTCCTACCCGTACCCGTATACCGTATACTTGGCAGATCTTAACTGCACGCACAAGGCCCAGAATAACGTCAACGTCATGACATGGGCTGCGGTGTCACCTGATCTAAAACCCATAGAGCTTGTATGGGTTACACTTGGCGACGGATGCGGAATTATTACCAGATTGACACGACCAACGACCTCAGACATGCTCGATTACGAAAATTGCATGTCATCTCATATGACGTCATTAGACGGTACATCAGAGACGGGGTGTTGCTTGCATAAGACGTGAAGTTGGGCATGCACGCTGCTGAAGTGATTTTATGCAAAAAGTCACTTAAAATAAAACAGGAACATGAATTTAAACACATCTTGCGCACACGTTCACATCTCTGAGAATTTTTAAATCGACCCTTATGCATTTTGACGTCAAATTACGACGTGACGTTTGGACTTTTATCATTACCATTGTCGAGAACATGCAGACATTGATCCAAAGTTTTCAATTACAATAAGTTTTCTGCAAAATTGTGTTTGTAGACAGAATTATACGCATCAGAATCACATGTAAAGTTTCTATTTTTGCTGAGTATATTTTACATGTCGGTAAGTAGTACTAAGTACTGCCCCTTTTCTTACCGAATACCACAGGCATTACACAATGGGGTGCCGTCTTCCGCATCTCTCCATAGCGGCGTCCTTCTGGTGCGACAGGACGCACACGTCTTACCTTGAAATAGAAGTCATATCATAATACATTAATCTGTATCTTATTTAGCCTTACACAGTTACGTTACACTACACTGGTATTTGCAAGCAGTTTGGATCAAGATCAGAGACAAATCAGGCTACAAACGTTTGACAGTCTTGTCAAGGATTGTCAATTTAAAATTAAGATGGCATTTTCAAGCTGACACTGCTATAATATAATATGGGTAAATGGGCACCTTTCAACTCATTGTCAACTTTAAATGGAAGTGTCGCACGTTGGGTATTTACTATTTAGGATTATTTTGTTACAATACCGGTGCATTGCAAAATGACAAACAGTGCAAATGTTAATCGGAGGGTTCCTTAATAAGTCATATGACAAATGTACGAGTACACTGTTTATAAATGATGTGTAAATGTGTGACTGGTATTGATAAGATAACCCTTTCCACATACATAATTATTACGCTTGTTTAAGTATTTAAGGCAGATTGTTGTTTAAAGCAGGCAGAAAGTAAAGCAGAATGCTCCTCAAAAATCTTTCTGCTTACTTTTAGCCTGCTTTACGCTACCATCTGATAGGATATAGCTATTATTGCTTATGGTAGTTATTCTAACTATAACGTAGATCTATTTTCTTCAGTGGAGGGCGGATATGTTCATACTGAAAAATAAGTTGACCCTTTCCTCCCTCAAAAGCACATTTTGGCCATCATATTATATTACGTAAACATTTATATGCACCAATGTTGATCCATTTTAAAACTGGTTTTATAAACTAATGATAATAGTTCTCTAAATTTTCAATTTCATACTGAAAAAAAATAGTAAATATAATTATTAGTCTTTTCTCACTTTGTAAGTACATATACAAATGTACATGTATGTAATTTAATGTGAAGCGCATTTGAGCGCACAACTTCTAGGAGAAAAGAGCGATATATAGAACTGGTATAATAATAACAATAATATGTCCTGATTAAGAGCCATATGAGTTTTGACCAAATTTGCTGAAGATGATTTCAAAGCAGACGATATGAATACACAATAGGGGTTACCGTAATTGCTGACAATAAGGCAGATGCGTCAAACTGACAATATGAAGCGTTTTATGATGTCTGTCGCTAATTTGACAATACACTCATAGGATCTTCTAACCGATCACTCAGATTTAAAGGAGCTTCTCTAAAAGCTAGTTAATCCGGATGCCAAAAAATACATTTTCCATGAGATAACGATGTTTTATAATAGAAAGAACAGTTTCATTCAAATTGATCACAAGTTATGGAAAATATGAATGAAATCGTAACCGAACCCTAAAATGACAAGTCACAATGTCATGATTAACATTTGTCTGTTGGGCTACCAGCTTTCAACGCGACATTGGTGTCATATGTAGCACTTAAATGATTACTCTGAAAAAAACTATCTAAGTATTGATGGAATATTGTTCAACTGGCACTCAAATAAAAATACTGAGGCAATTCCTGGTCTGTTTTCTTATAATGTGTAAAATACCAAAAATGCACTAGCTGTCAGCAGTGGCTTAGTGACATAAAATTTTACAGAATACTTAAAGAATGCCACCCTAAACGGCTTCAGCGACGTGCAATGTTAATGTATCAATACAAAAGGTGAATTTGGAGCTGCCGGGTTAAAATTTTGCATATAAACGATTGGCGTTGATGCCGTTAACGCAGTTACGTTACGTTATTTTGACATATTCGACGGTCCAGACATGCGCGAGCAGTCACCTTAGATGCGTGGAAACATACGAGCGAGTGTGTGATGACCAAATAAAAGATTCCGTATACCTGAGTTTTTCATCTGTAGGCGCTAATGACGTTAGTCTCTATACTTCCGGTCAGATAAAATTTCCCCAAAACAAGCAGATATTGGCGAACAACATGTTGAAAAGCGTTGCAGTTGGTGAAATAAGAAATTTATGTTTAACATTTAGCTTATGTAAACATTTTTAGGGCACACAGGACGTAAAACGTCCATGACGTTAACGTGGTATTTCACGTTGGCTTTCAAAACAACATTTTGAGTGCTCTTGTGTTAGTACAATCCGCATTCTAAACATGTTAAATGTTTTTCTGTTAGGACGATTGATGACCAACAAATAATCAAAAGCCGTGTTTACCAATGTCACCATACACGCTTCGCACGTGCAAAATACCTAAATCGTCGAATTTGGCGGTGTGACGTAACGTAGAGAGAGACTCAAAATTCAATAACTCGATTCAATGCACATTCAACCTAGTATTTGAAATAAAACTGATTACGTCAGTGTGCCATTTCCTGTTTCGAAAAATAAGAATTTAAAAAGTGATCGGTTAGAAGATCCTCTGAGTGTACATGTACCCTATATTGCACAAACATTTTTCTGAATTGCGCATACACATATTAAATGTTTATTAAAGTGAGAAAACAAGTTCTCACCACACAAGATGTTCTTATTCAAGACCCTGCGGTAATAAGATTGAAATTCCGCGAAAAAGTCACAATTACGATAAGGCATTAGAAAACACAGTCTGCCTCGCTGTGGTCGAAACTACCAATATATCAAAGTACGGGTACACGTCTCCGTTTTGTCCACCAGTTGACACTGGCATGATAGACTTGATGCGTATCTATTCCAAGTTTGATTGGCCTAACGCTTATACTGCAACCAAAACAAAAAGTGCAAAGTTTGACACCGACGCCGCCGTCACCGACGGAAAATCAACACATTATTCTTGATTCGCCCATTTTGAGGCGACACAAAACCATATTTTGTTCTGTGGTATTAGTTTACTTTAGGGATGTTAACGATTAATCGGTTAACCGGTTAACCTTTAGAAGCGCGGTTAATCGGTTACACTTTTCCTTCAAAAGGTTAATCTGAAAAACAAAAATTTGGAAGTTGGATCGTAAATTCTGCTGCACGTAATCAGCGGACGACACCTTTGCTCGTTTCAACTGCAGTGACACCTTGTCGAATAACACGCCGCGGG
Organism: Gari tellinella; assembly: GCA_922989275.2. Classification (NCBI taxonomy): domain Eukaryota; kingdom Metazoa; phylum Mollusca; class Bivalvia; order Cardiida; family Psammobiidae; genus Gari; species Gari tellinella. Next base: position 11,385,860 of record OV277859.1, on the reverse strand, counting down.
CGTGTACTACCCCGTCTACAGAGGTTGCCAGGTAACCCTGATATACAACCAGTGGGATGAGACAATTGACAGGTCGCCAATTAACTGACGTTATTGTTGTGATTTTACTAGATTGAGATTAGTGTCCTATTATTAAGTAATGTGTAGAAAACGTTTGAACTGAATCCAATATCATATGGATAATATAAATCCAGCAATGAATAACAGTACTTGAAATTTCGGAGAAAGTAGATCCACACATAACTGCTCCAAGCTGAAATTGACATGTTTACCCGTTCAGCAGTCAAGCGGTTTGGATCTAGATGAGACACCTATTAACTCGGCGTATTTTGTTATTCAGAATCACTTGCAAACAATTCAAAAAGTGTATTCCGGTGCGTTTCCGATTCGATTGTCAAGTTGATTAATTTTCGTACTATACCATTCACAAACAGGTTACGTAACTTACGCTCCGTATTGTCGTCTGCTACTTTTCGTAGGAGTGGCAAAAATGTATTCTGCTGAAAATTTCTTCTACTTACAAGTATGTTACACTGCTTCTGTTTGGTTTTATTCAGTTCAAAATGCCATAATAAGGGTTTAACGCCCTCATATTTACTTTTTAAAATTGAGTGTAAAAATGAATGATTCAAGATCCAGATCGGATGCTTACCAGTGCATGTATATTATTTGTATCAACACAAATTTAGCGTGCTGATGAAAACATGTAGCACTTCAGAACATGGAACATACTCTTTGAAATTCAGTTTCGAATTGGATCTGAAGCCTAATAGAATATCGCCGAATATTTCATACACGCATGAAAAGTCGGAGATTTTTAATGATTTTGAAAGCAGCCTGGGTCCAGATCGGACGCAGTTTCACTCGGCGTCTGGTCGGAAATCAGACTATTCAACATTTGTCAAAAGGATTCTTCAAAGAATGGATGGCTTTTCAGAACTAACAGTAGGTAGTAGACATATTTTTTTCTCGGCAATACAATGGTTTACTTTTATGTCAGGTTAACCGGTCGGTTAACCGGTGTTTGCTTGCGATTAACCGGTTACAATATCCGTAACCGTTAACATCCCTAGTTTACTTACTAGTTCCGTACGATTCTCGAATTGGTGTAGGAGGATAGTAGGCCTCAGCTTCAGAGTCGCTGTGAATGATCTTCGTCTTACTCAACCCATTCCCAGGATTGGTTATACCCGTTTTCACATTGCTAAAATAGTAAATAGAGTTGTATGCTGCAGGTATGAAAGCCGTAGGCAGGTCAAAGGGTATGGTAGCTGTTAGCACTTTTAAAACTTAAACGCACATTTGACCAGATGCTGAGGTCAATGTCACACGGGTGTCATTTTCAAATCGATGGAAAAGCCTTTTCAAAGGTATGTGTTTTCAAATCTGGAGGTTGTAGAACAGAGAAGTTATGAACATTTTTTTGAAACTACTAACGCCAATAGCAATCTGAATGGTGCCAACGCTCGTCTGATTTTGAAGCTCCGAGTGAACAAACCATGTAAAATAGGTAAAAATATCAAGGAAAGTTGGGTCAAATATGTTGGTATGTCTGGATAGGACTTGTCACAATTAACATGCATTCGTTCCAACAAGTGCACAGCAAGAGGATGCGAACGCTTGTCTTATTCTGTTATCCTAATAGATTAAGAAGGAACAGTAAAATATTCTTATAGCTTTCGTCTTCATCGTCTATTCATCCGTCTGTCTACTGTTAGGCTCTAACTAACTTTGACCTTTGTCTGACAAGACACAGCTTGTACTGAGCTCAAGAGCTACTTACATTGAGTACACATGCGAAATATAAAATCTTAATAACATGTTGTTTAAGAGTAATGCCCAATATTAAATTAACAATAAATGACTTTTGACCATTATCTGACATGACCCAACTTGCACTGAGCTGAAGAGAATCTTTGGTCGAGTACACGTGCCAATTAAAAACCCATCACAAGCAATTCCAAAGTCATGGCCAATGTTAAATTCACCTTATTTGACCTCTAAAAGACCTTGACCTTTGTCGGACATGGCCCAAGTTGTACAGAGCTTAGTTGAGTACACATGTCACATATAAAGCCTGTATCACAAGCAGTTCGTAAGCTGTGGTCAATGTTAAATTTACCCTACTTGACATCTATATGACACTGACCTTTGTCCAACACGATCCAAGTTGTACTGAGCTAAAGATCTTTTTGCTTTTGAGTACACAAACCAAATATGAAGTTTCTATCACATGTTGTTTCAGAGTTATGATCTATGTTAAATTCACACTATTTGACCTCTAAATGACCTTGGCCTTTGTCGGACATAATCTAAGTTGTTCTGAGCTCAAAAGCTACTTATTTCAATATCTGATATAAAAACCATCTATAAAGTCTCTATCACATGCAGTTCAATACTTATATCCATTGTTTAACTCTCTTTATTTTTACCTCTACATGACCTCTAAATAACCTTGACATGATCAAGGTTGTACACAACTCTAAGATCTTTTTGAGGTTAGTACACATACCAAATATTAAGTCTGTATCACGTGTAGATCTAAAGGTATGGACAACGTTAATACATGTATTTCGGAAGCCGACAACGACGACGACAACGGAGACGCCGGAGAGATGACACTAACTCGTAGTGTCTTCGAAAAAGACAAGCTGAAATTGAAGGTAGTAGATGAAAAAATGAAGTTATGGCCAACGTTAAGATTTCAGGCGACGACAACGCCCGACGAGGACGCCGAAGTGATGACTTAGCTCGATTTTTCCCTCAACCCGAGATATGTTCCATCGCTTTTACTACTCTATCTATTATACACATTTCGCAGCGTTTGCACACGCGTAAGGATAAACAGGAAAACATAACGTATTCTTCCTCTCTGTACACAAAAGAAGGTTAAATCGAATGTCGATAAATGAATAACTCGTTAGCTCTGTGGTTAAGATGTCTGACTCAAATTTTGTTTTCCGTCCCCGCGTCCCGAGTTCGAGTCCCGTCCGAGCCAAAACAATCTTTGAAATGCATTTTAGCAGAGTTTCTTGTACTAATCATATTATATAGAGGATAACTGTTTTTTTCAGTGTAAGATCGAAATTTAATCCATTGAGTGAACATCAGACGTTATATTTTCACGAGTGGCGAAGCCACGAGTGAAAATATAACAGTCTGATGTTCACGAAATGGATTAAATTCGATCTTACACTGAAAAAACACAGTTATTCTATTTATTTATGCTTTAAAGCCACTTTTTAAACGAAATTGTTTCAAAATTGAAAGCGAACGTACATTATTTATCCCGTGTTGAGCCCCACGTTTTATGTCGAACACATGTGGCGTGACAGTTGGCGGTATAATGACGTCATCCGAATTACTTCGTTGCTCCCGAGTTTGGATTCGTGCTCTTCCGGTGAGTAGTTCGCGACAAATCGGACTGCCGGATTTTAACGATAAGACACGATTGACTACGATTCTTGGGGAGCCCTACGGGGAAAATTCATAATAAAAGCGATTTGTGATAATCCACTGCAGTGGATTACCAAGTGATCATCCACTGCTTTTTCGTGGTAATCCACCGAAAAGCATAAATAAACATGTATATGTATATGTTATTACTGGTATCAGCGTTTGACATACATTTTCTCTTATGGCACCATTAGATTTTCAGTCTCTTTAAAGGTTGTTTTACAATTTATTGCAAATTGACCATAATGTATGCCCACATTGTTTGCTTAGTGCAAATTTACTCTTCACAGGTACACGGTTTGCAAAGCGCGATTACACACGTCAAAAGGGATTCAATTGTTTCCACAAGTCTGCCTGTTTACTAGGATAATACATACCTGTAGAAAGCCGATAAGTGCAAATGACTTTTGCCGTTTTTAAACTCCGTCTGAAGCCATATTGTTACTCCCTTAAACCGTGGATCCCGTTTATCGGGACTTCTTCTTGGAGTTTGGGATTTCCTCTTGAGTTTCTTGTTTTTACGGAGTACGTATACAGGGGTATCTCTCGACGCCTCGTCACATGAGCTCTCAGAAGGCACAGGAGAATCTGTATGGGAATCCTCGGTGCTTATGTCACTATAATGCAGTGCAAACGCATCAGCAGGTGTGCCCATATCTTGCCTACCTCTCAGTGATTTACCTCTGAAGTCGGGCAAGAATGCGCTGGGGACACATTTCGTAGACCTCTGGAATGTAAACGAATCGTTTCTATCTAAATTATTAGATTTAAACCCCGTTTCACCACTTAATACCGGCGATGTGCCATAGGTTGGTATGTCGAGAAGATGTGTAGTGTCATCCCTGCAGTGTTTGTCAGTGATATGAGAGGCAGCTGGTCGATAGGCCACGTCATTGGGCTCTTTCTTTATGTTAAAGTTGACTTCAAACTCACTGGCGAACCTCGATGGTGTCTGAACTTTACTACTTGGATAGGGCAAACAAAAGCCAGCTTTAGGCGGTGAAATAACATACTGCATTGATCTCCTACTGTTGTAATTGTTCAAGGGAAGCACTTTAGGTTGCTGTAGAGCTGAGTAAGTTAATGAGTTTGTATTGCGAAGGGAATCTGGCATCGAGGGAGCGGTATTAGGCCCTGTCGAAAAATATGAGAGATCTAGTGTCTGTACTGCAACAGATGAAATATTGGTGCTTGAAAATGACATACACTGTGGCAGTGACATGGTCATCGGCCTGATGAATGGTGGAGACTTCAGAACATGGCCAATGACTTGAGGAGTGTTGCTTTTTACATCAAGAAGAGGCAAGGTAACAGGTTTGACGGGCTTATTGTTAAACAACATATCTGCCAGTTTTGAAGGAGTTTTGTTCGCCGTGATTCCGCCAACTTTGAGCTCACTATTATTTAGTAAACCAGCATAAGAAGTCATTTCAGTACCTTTCTGAACGCTTTTAGTGGAATGTATAGTGTCAGTTGTGCCAAATTCAATTTTCAATGGATTTCCTTTCAGTAGATTTGGCATTACAGGGCCCAGAATGTTCTGTTTTCTGTCACTTTGGAAATCCTTACAAACATTACCATCGGCGAGTAATGTTGTTTGCCGAGAACCGTCACTAATGTATGGACGTGGCTGATAGCCAACACAACGGTCTGTTGGCCATTCTTGTTGATGATATAGTGCAGGCTGTTCCTTTGGCTGTGAATTACTCCACGTATTGCCTTCAAACTGAACCTCAGTCTTGATATTAGGTGGAGCTACCGACTGTGTATAACTTACACTCCCAGCAATCTTCGGCATTTTTGCAAATGGAGCCATTGTCTCCGCTGTGCATTCCTGTAGGCCACTTGACAGCGCCATCTGCTGGTACAGGTAGTCCGCTGAGGAGCGTTTAGGCGTTGATGAACATTGAATTGACACCTTGTTAAATGTCCCATCAACTGCCGCTCTGTTACAGGAGGTATGGGATGATATAGTGGCAACATCTTCTCTCTCACAAGTATGACATATCTCACTGAATCCACTGTCGTTCGCATCAGCAATATTTGCAACACTGCAATATAAAGAAACACCTTATTAGCATTCGTTTCCCCTCTTTCAATGCGAGCTAGTGAGTGATTTGGTTTAGTCCTACCAACAGTATTTAAATTATATATTAAGACAGTGTCTACTTGGAACATATATGGATGGATGGATGTGCGACACAAAATATACTCACGGAATTTAAAAACTGTGCATTGGGAAAAGCTTTCTAAATAATAGAATAACAATCCAAATATAAATGGACATTGTTATTGTGTTATTTTAAACATCAATCTAACATTTCATAAAAGTCATTAAAGTGTGATGTCAATCAAGATTGTACTGCCAGACGTTTTTGTCATTAAGGCAATGTGACGAGTTTGACGTCAGAATGGGACGTAGAGTAGGACAGATTCAAAATTAGCGTAATCTTTTGCGCACTGTCCTCGGGCTGATGAGACAAATGTTTTGAGCGTAAAGTTTGAAGACTGAAGATGATGACGTACATGTGTAACGGGAATATACGTATCTTGTCGACGTTACGTTAATAGCGGTATGCCTTGTCGCAGGTTCTCGCGAGCATTGCCAAATTGTCGATACGTCTCGATAATGATAACATGATGTTACGATGAAGGCCAGACTGTCCTGCAAAATCACTTTTTCTGCATTCCAACCTCTAATATGCAAACTGAACGTAAACGCGCATTTTCAGATAGCCGTGGCATATCCGTCATGGTCGATATAACAAAGTTTACTTGTTTTGTCATTGATTTACTCCCAAAACAACCAGTGTACATTGAAAACGTGTTGCATCTACCGTACAAATGAGTGTTCTGACCAATTTATGCCAAAATAGACAAACGTCTTTTGACACGCAAAAGTAACGTAAATTTAACGAAAAGGATAACCAACAAATTCTACACATTTTATTCAACTGAATGAACCGTCTTTACGTGAGCTAATTGAAAACGTTTACATTTAAAACACATTTCAACCATGCACAGTTTTTAAATTCCGTGAGTATATATCATATAGCACCGATGAATGATGAGTGATGATGAGATAAGATGATGATTTCAGGGAGATTATTTCGGCTAATTCATTCGTTGCCAAGCAGCGCATGGAATCAACGCCACTGACCTGTCTTCCTTTTATTGCTTGGCAGAGGGATTAATATCGGTAAAATAAAAAGAAACATTCTCTATGACTGTTAAGCCCCAGACCACAACAATGTATATGGCGGTCTCTGTTGGGAGAGATATAATGCTGCCACACTATGAAAGCACACCGTAGACACTCGGTCATATCATAAACTGACATCAGGCAAACCAGCAGACTGAAGTTAAAGAATTGTTGAGTGTCTTTGCTTCTGGTGGATGTTGTGACATCTTAGCATGAAATTGACCTTCATCTAACATAATCTTTTACTACTTACTTTCTGTATCGGAGTTTGACCAGCGGAGTACATGTACACGTGATTTTATGACATTACTTTACGGCTAGAAACTAAAAACAAAAAGTGATATAACATATCTCCAATAGGAGCTTTCTACACTGTCCTTGTTTAAGATATTTACGTATGTTTATCTATTTTGAGTGGTCGCTTAGCACGAATTGAGCCGGAATCGGCTGCTGTGCACGCTTTAGGATGCGTCTTACGACACGCTCTACGATAAAAACGGTTTTATGTCAAAACTTTAGAATCTGACTTACGGCAATATTACTCTTTCAAAGTTTCGTAAGACGTATCCCAGGTTTTTAGCCGTATGCATAATTTTCATTTATCTGAGATTTTGAAGTCGAACAAACCCGTAATCGGAAGTTTCAATATAAGTTTGGAATACCTGTATGTTCGGACTAAGCGATTTCAATATACTGAAATATCACTTAAGGTAGTTCGCGGGTGAGCTTAGCTTTCATAAAAAGTGTTATGCAACTTTGCTTGAAAAATAATAATAGCCTAAGAAACAATGTGTGCAAATATAGGCAAATTTTATAGATTTGTTTGTCTTAAATATTACTTTTTTATATAAAAAAAACCTGGAATTTTGATGATTTTATTTTTCTCAAAATAGATAAAGCTAATGACTACAAATCTCGCGTAATAAGCTCACAACATTCATTACAAGAAAAGAAAAAAATGTTTGGAATAAAGGTGTTCAGAAAGATATTATCAACTTTTTAAATTTTGTAAAACGCAAATTTTTCATAAAAAAATTAAATTACAAAAAACTGACTTATTCAATGTATATTTGTTTTCATTTTATTCAAAGATATGGTGGGTGAAGTATATGGTCAGCAAAAAATAGAAAATATTACAGTCAGGATTTTTTGCAATTAAGATTTTCTTATTAAAATGTGGGATATTTGAAGTTACCTACCTTAAAATGAAATTCTGTCATTAAAAGATATGATAAGATAAATTTTATTTTAAGTCGGCAAGACATAATATAGACAACATAAGTCATAAAGGCTTTTAAACCGACTATACAACATTTTATACTCGTATAATTATAACTAAGATAAAGCAGCTAAATATAGAACATTCGATGCAAACAATGGGTTGGAAAATATATACTGTATCACAGATAGAACTTATCTGCTGGTACAGTACCTTACCATTTGGATTGTATAAATAATTCTATGATCGCAGAATTATATTTATGTCTAGCACGACTCGCTAGATTGCAGGTGGGGTAAGCCTTGACATTAAATTCATTATTAGTTATTCATAGACTTGCATTCTGAATGTTTAAATGAACCAATTAAGGGGGTACATAGCAGTATCACCATCACTCAGAGGAAACTGTTCAGCGGGATTAGACGGGATTAGACGGCACATGTATCGAAATGTTTTAGTGCACTGTTGACATGTTCTGCCGTATTTGATCAATTGTGGTAATTAATTTCCCGGCTGAGTGGAGTGAAACTGTTATATCACCTATACATAAAAGCCCCTAGAACTGATAAAAAACTATAGGGCTATATCTGTAAGTAACAGTATCAGTAAGATATTTACCAACATTCTGAATAAAAGAGTGACTCTGTGGTGTGACCACAACAATATATTTGACGAATCCCATGCTGTATTTAGAAGGAGCTATTCCACAATAGACAATATTTTTAATCTGCAATCAGTCATTCATAAATATATACTTAACAAAATTTCTAATCGGTCACTTTTTAAAGCTACATATGTCTTTAAATACTAAGTTCACATTTATGATATCTTACACACAATATGATAGTGTATTAGCGCTGCTTATTTTTGGATTTATACACGTTGTCCTACTTCGTGAACGTCAGAACAACCACATGGCTTGTTTAGCCTAATTGTGACGTGTAAATTATGGAAGAAAGTATCTGTCCGCAAGATTACACGAGTACAATCTCAAATGACTGCCTAGCCTGAAAAACACCTCAAATGGCGAAAATAATACACGGAGACAAGGAAAGGGCCGTCGGAATGTTGTACGTCGGTGTATCCTTACGGCAAATAAGATTTAACCACCGAGGAATTCCGGAAGTGGAAATAAAACAAGACCAATTTCCGTGTATTCAATATTAGGAAATGTTCCCGACCATTTACATGTGGCTAGAACTTTTAACCGGAATTTTTCGACCATTTAGGCTATAAAACGCAGATATTTGACGTCACCGGCAGAAGAGCAGAACACCCAGGAAACTAAATTGGCGGATAACGACACCCCTTAGACCGATACATTGTAGTGACACACCTGAGGGACAGATGTCTTCCCGTTACAAGGACGGCAAGACAACTTAAGGGTCAACACGGCCGTAACGTCACACCGAAGACGGTACGTAATCGGCTGTGAGAGGTGGGCAGTCACTGCTGACGGTTACTTAAAGACGAAATCATCATCAGACAGCTTGGGCCCGATGATACAGATGATTTTAACGCTACAGAGCACGTTTTGGGACATTCTCAAGAAACGTGTTCGTCCCTTACCTCAGCTTCAAAACGTTGACGTATTGGAGCGTGACGTTGGCGATGAGTGAGAAAGTAAGTTCATTGATACCTTTGCTGAATTTTTCTCGTCTATGAGAAGTCGATTGCAGCTGACAGGGACAATACTCATTACTAACATTGGGCCTAAGAACTCCTGTGACTTTCAAAAGCTGGGGTCCCTCCACAGAAGTTGTTATTTAAGCTTAGACGGAAGCTAAAAACCGACAAATTGTGATAATCTGTTTACAAACATTATAACACAATCACATGGTTAATTATTCCTTCACATTTCTGTTTCTGAATAAAATATAAGGTGACCGATTAGAAATTTTGTTGAGTATATTTCGCGCAAACGTGGTAGATTTTATGTTTACTACATGGACTTTCTAAAAGCATTTGATATTTATTCACATATAAAGCTATGGCAATGTTTTAGACGAAACGGTATTAATGGAAAGCTTTTGTCGATATTCCAGCCTATGTATACGAACAATTAAAATCGTGTGTTAAGGTTTCTGGTGGTGCTACACTGTTACACCATTTTTCAAGTGTGATATCGGAACAAAACAAGACTGTATCTTCACCGAATATATTTTCCTCTTTATTAACGATTTCATACTTACCTAAAAGGGCATTCTAATGAAAGAATCTATGTGACAGAAGAAACCGGTAAACTACTAGCATTTACCGTATATTTGCCGACGATGTCTTTAGTTTTGCTGATACTCGTGTTAATTTACAAAGACAATACGAAACATGGAAATGTTCTGTGACGACATGGGTATGAAGTTAAACGGAGACAAATAAAAATCATTGTATTCCGTAATGGCGGATACCTACGCAACTAAGATGGTACTTTAAAGACTCCAAACTAGAAGTAGTACCATTCTATAAGTACTTGGGTGTGTCTTTACGCCTTAATTATGCTGGACAATGACCAAGGAGACCTTATCTAAACAGGCATTCAAGACAAAGGCAAACATCTTCAAGTTCCAGAAGTATTCGGCTACTTCCCGGCCAATGAAGCCTTCAAGCTATTTGACTATATGGTATTGCCAATTCTGTGCTATTCATCTGAAAGTTGGGGTCACCAGTAAAGTTTTGTAATTGCGTCTGTGGTCTTAACCAATCAGTTTCGAATGTCTTTGCACTTAGTGAATGTGGAAGCCATCCGCTTTGCGTCTCGTTGTATTAAATAGTGGACGAAACTTTTACAAATGTCTGCTTCTAGATCTCCTCATCAGTGTTATACAACGCTTAAGAGTTTAGACAAAATAGACGGGCGTACCTTGGCGTCAAATGTGAAACACTTACTTTTTGAAAATGGTTTCGGATTTGTATGATTAGCACAGGACATAGGTGACACCAAAGTGTTGCTTTCACAATTTACAAATAGACTTAAAGACTGTGCCGTTCAGAAGTTATACGTTAGTGTTAACGCATCACCCAAATCAGAACACTACAGACACTTTAAAACTTTTCTGAATATAGAACGTTACCTTTCATTGGAACTACCATATATAGTAAAAAGAAGACTTTCCAACTTCATGTGCTCTGGTCATAATTAAATGACTGAGAAAGGCCGGCATCTAAATATCGACAGGGATTTCAGGTATTGTCTATATTGCCGACATAACAGCATTTATGCTGTTGAGGGTGAATTCCACATGTTCCCGGTTTGTCAGTTATATAACGATATAAGAATCGAATGTTTTAAAACATGCTGGTTGCAACGACTAGTTTGCATAAAAACATTTCATTTGATAATGTCAGACTTTAGTGATAGCAGTATACATGCTGCTGCAAAATCTATATTCCGAACATTCGAGGTCAGAGGAATATTTGAAAGCTAACTATAAGACATACCGTTAGATATAATGTATATGTTTAGCTACATGCATTCAATATATTTATGGTTTATTTCTTAACCGGATAAGTTTCAAATTTGGTATTCAAGTATATATTAAACCATAAATGACACTTGCAAAAATAAACATTATAGAGATCGGTATAAACTACATCATAAGGTTTATGTAATGTTTCAAAATATTTAGATATTTAGAATATGTGATAAAAATGCAAATTACAAGCGTCACGTACGATTAAACTCATAGCAAAAGGCTATAAACCATTTAACATGTGCTGAAACAAGAATGAAATGAATACCATTTGTACATGCTATTATAATATTTAACATGATAGAATATACATCAAATACTTGTATTATGGGCTGAAAGCCTTCTATCACAATAAACTATACGTTATGTTATGTTATGTTATGTTATGTTATGTTATGTCATGTTATGTCATACAAGGTTAATTATATTGTTTAAATATTCTAATGAGCAATATCAATCTTGAAAAGATTGACGAATTGATAAGCTTCAATGTATGTCTGTATAGTTTGGTCAAATCTTTTATACCGATTTTATTGACTTGTAAGTCATTAAACCAAAACGTACATGTAATTGGACATATATAATTTGACCGTATATAGCATCACTAATTCAAACCAATGAAGAATAAACATAACATGTCCCTTGATCTCGTTATAGACTGACAAGTCAATAAAATCGGACACGACATTTAAAAAATTATATTTGGAAGTTTTAAGTTATTCTTAGTCCAAACTGGGTCATGATTCCAGACAAATGTTTGAGTATAACGAGAGAACCGCAAACGGGTGCTGGACGCTCGACGTTCACATACTATATATTGGAAATATTTCAAATTACAAATTTTAAGATTAAAAGGGCAATAACTCTGGAATGACAACTCCCAGAGTAACATGCATTATTGTACTGCGTTGCCTATTTGATACTGGACAAGTTTTAAAAGTTTCAAGTTATTATCTTTCTTCATTATTGAAAAAAATCATTTACAAATGTTCTTAGTCAAAACAAGGGCGCTAACTCTGGAATAACAAACTCAAGGGTTACCTGCCTTGTTGTAATGAGTTGCCCTTTTGATACTAAATAACTATTCAAAGTGTATACCTTTGATAGTTATTAGCATATTAAACAAAGATTTTGAAACCTAATGTGGGCCCTAAGTTCAAGCTCAAGTCCAAAGTCACATGGTCTAAATTTTTCTGTGCATATAAAGGTTTTGACCATATACACACACAAACCAACTATGAATGCAACATCTCAAGGGACATAGAAGTAATAAACATTTTTCGAAACCTAAACACAGATTTCGAAATTTAAACGTCGGGCCTTAGTTCAAGGTCAATGTCACAAGGGTCCAAATGTTTCTGTGCATGGAAAGGTCTTGTCCATATAACACACACAAACGAACTATGAAAATAATATCTCAATGGGGCATATATGTTTTAGGCATGTTTCGTAACCTTAAAACATATTTCGAAACCTAATCGCGGGCCCATAGTTCAAGTTCAATGTCACAGGGGTTAAAACTTTTCTGTGCGCAGAGAGGCCTTGTCAATGTACACACACAGACCAACTATGAAAACAATATCTCAAGGGACTTAGACGTTATGGGCATTTTTCGAAACCTAAACTTTTTACTCAAAATATAAATGCGGGCCTTAAGTTCAAGATCAAGATTATAAGGGTCGAAACCTTTCTGTGGATGGAAAGATCTTGTCCATATACACACACAACCCAACTACGAAAGGAATATTTCAAGGGACATAGACGTTATAGGCATTTTCCGAACCTAAGCACAGATTTCGAAATCTAAACGGTGGCCCTAAGTTCAAGGTCAAGTTCACAGGGCATGGATGGGGGTTGTCCATATACACACACAAACCAAATATGGAAGGAATATCTCAAGGGACATAGAAGTAATAGGGATTTTTCGAAACCTACACAGTCGAAACCTGAACGCGGGCCCTAAGTTCAAGGTCAATGTCACAGGGTCAAAGTTTTTCTGTGCATGGAAAGGTGTTTTCTATATAGTATATATACACACACAAACCAACTTTAAAAGGGTTATCTAAAGGGATATAGAAGTTATAGGTATTTTTCGAAACCTAATAACAGTTTTACAAAAAAATTAACCAACAAGAGAATGTCCCAGATACACGAATGCCCCCACGACATAGGGATGGCAATCCAGACTATCCTCGTGGAGAGCGCCATAAAAGTGCAATTTTGAGGAATTCATGGACCATAACTTCAAATGTCCTAGTGTGAATTGGCGCCACTGGTTATCTAACTTGGTCTCAATTTTGTGTCAACAAATATTTCAGAAAGTTTGGTGAAGATCAGATGAAAAGCAATGAGTTTGTGAAACACAAATGCCCCCAGCCAGCATCATGCTATGAAAAAAGTTAAATTCAAGGTTATGTTTTTTTGTTAAAGTTTGATTAAATAGGTCAAATGTTAAGGTCAAGATCACACGGTAAAACACATTGGTATAGTTGGAAAAGTCTTAAAAGTTTAATACCAAATATGAATGCCCTAGGCCTACTGGTTCAAATGTTACAGCCATTTAATTATTCTTAAAAAAGTAGGTCAAAGGCCAATGCCACAAGGTCAATCAGTTTGAATGGTTGAATAGGTCTTGACACAAGAAGGACATGTGCCAAGTATAAAAAGTACATGTGCAATAAAGCAAGAGCCATAGCCAAGGTTAAGGTTTTTGATTATCTTTTATTAAAATAGGTCAAAGGCCAGGGTCAAGGTAACAATGTCAAAACATGGATAAAGTGTGAAAGGTCTTGACACAAGCAATATACATACCGAGTATGAAAGCCCTCTGCCTACCGATTCAAATAGTATAGTCATTTAAAGATTCTTACAAAAAGCAGGTCAATGGTCATGGTCAATGTCACAAGGTAAAAAAGGGTTAAATGGTTAGAGAGTTCTTGACATTAGGAAAGCATGCCAAGTTTAAAAGGCCCATGTGCAACATGAAAAGTTATAGCCAAGGTTAATGTTTTTGGTTAAAGTTTTATTAAATAGGTCAAAAGTCATATGTCAAAATCATAGGTATGGTTGAAATGGTCTTTACACAAGAAATATACATACATAATATGAAAGCCCAATGCCTACTGGTTTGGAAGGAGAAGAATTTATATAAGTTTACCAAAACTTGTTTTCTAATCCTTATATTTATATGTCAAATTATATGTATTGTCATTTATGACTGTATCTATTTTGAAATAAAATACTGTTTAAACAAATGCCTACTGGTTTAAAAAAATACAAAAGGAGATCAAAGGGGGTCAAGGTCACAAGCTAAAAAAGGTTGGTATGGTTTGAAAGGTCTTGATACAATGAAGACACATTCCAAGTATAAAAGGCCCAAGTGCAAAAATGCAAAAGTTAAGAGCCAAAGTTAAGGTGTTTGGTTAAAGTTTGATAAAATAGGTCAACGGTCAATGTCAATGTCATATGGTCAAAAACATTGTTATAATTGGAAAGTTCTTGACAAAAGAAATATACATACAAAATATGAAAGCCCTCGGCCTACTTGTTCAAAAGTTATAGACATTTAAAGATTTTTACAAAAGTAGGTCAAAGATTAAGCTCACACAATCAAAAAGGTTTGTTTGGTTGGAAAGGTCTTGATACAGGGAAGACACATGCAAAATAAAAAATGTCCATGTGCAATAATGCAAACATTATAGCCAATGTTAAGGTTTTCAGCACAGACAGATGAACGAACGGACGGACGGACGAACAGACAGACAGACGGACGTCCTCACAGATGGACATTTGTTTGGTATTTTCTTTGTTTAAAAGTACCCAACAGCAACAAAAATACCCAACAATAACAATAGGGTAGTCACGGAATGAAAGGAATCTATTGTTCTCCCTACCCAACAAAGGACCTTTCGTGCGCTCGGACAAACAGACATGTTGTCAGAGAGACAACAAAGCTCACCTTCGGGACATTTAGAAGCTTAATGGACATAGGAATAATAAGCATTTTCGCAGATTTCAAAACTTTAACGTGGGCATTTAATTCTTGGTCAATGTTACTAGGTTGAAACTTTTTGTATGCATGAACAGGTATTTTCCATATACATATGCATGCCAAATATGAACAGAATATCTTAATTAACATAGGAGTTAAAGGCATTTTTCAAAACCTTAACACAGATTTTGCAACCTAAATGCATGCCTTAAGTTCAAGGTCAATATCACTGGGGTTTTTATATTTGTTTGCATGGTAAGGTCTTGTCAATATTTAGATGCATACCAGATATGAAAGCCATATCTCAATTGACATAGGAGTTATAAGCCTTATTCGAAACCTAAATGCAGAATTCAAAACCTAAACGCTGGCCCTAAGTTCAAGGTCAAGGTCACTAGGCTAAAATATTTAGTATGCATGAACAGGTATTGTCCACATATGCATGCCAAATATTAAAGGAACATCTCCATCAACAAATGAGTTGTAGGCATTTTTACAAAACCTAAACACAGATTTCGAAACCTAAACGCAGGTTCTAAGTTCAAGGTCAAGGTCACAGGGGTTAAACTTTTTATGTGCATGGTAAGATATTGTCCATATACACATGCATGCCAGATATGAAAGCAATATGACTATGTCAATGGATATAGGAGTTATAAGCATTTTTCGAAAGCTAAAGGCATATTTCAAAACCTTAACGCTGGCCCTAAGTTCCAGGTCAAGGTCACTAGGCTTAATTTGTTGTATGAATGAAAAGGTATTGTCCATATACATATGCATGCCAAACATTAAAGGGATATATTAATGAACATAGGAGTTAAAGGCATTTTTCAAAACCTAAACACAGATTTTGAAACGTAAACGCAGGCCCTCAGTTCAAGGTCAAGGTCACAGGGGTAACCTTTTTATGTGCATGGTAAGGTCTTTCCAATAAACACATACATGCCAGATATGAAAGCAAAATGTCAATGGACATAGGTGATATAAGCATTTTACGAAACCTAAATGCAGATTTCAAAACCTAAACGCTGGCCCTAAGTTCAAGGTCAATGTCATTAGGCTAAAACAAGAATATCGTTCCCAACGATGGACGCTCCCCACAAAGAAAAGCCCCAAGGTATAGCATGTTTAGTACGTGAACACAGTATCAAGTTTCATCAACTTATGATGTAACTTTCAGGAGATATGCTTCAGACAAAAATGTTTTTATATGAAAAAAGGGAGGCAATTCAATATTAGGAGATGACAGAGTTATAGTTCTTGTGTACTATACTTCTTTTTGTCATCCTCCAACACAGTATCAATTTTCATCAAGTTACAGTGCGGCAGAAAATTTGGTTTTTTAAATTTTTATGTAGAAAAAGGGAGGTAATTCAATTTTGGGAGATTGCAGAGTTATGGTTCTTGAGTACAGCACTCCCACTTTCATCCGGTATCAATGTATCAAGTTTCATCAATTACAATGCAATGCTCAAGAGATATGTTCCAGACAAAATTTGATTTTTTTTTAAATAGAAAAGGGGATATAATTAAATATTGGGAGATGACAGAGGCATGGTTCTTGTGAACTGCACCTCCTTATGTCACCATCTATCACTGTATCAAGTTCCATTAACTTACGGTGTAGCAGTCAAGAGATACACTCCGGACAAAATTGTTTTGCATTTTTTAAAAAAGGTAGATAATTCAATATTGGGAGAGGAGATAGTTACCGTTCTTGTGTACTGCACTTCCTTCAGTCATCCTCTATCACTGTAACAAGTTTCATTTTATCAACTTACAGTGTAACAGTCAAGAGATATGCTCCGGACAAAATTGATTTTTTAATGAGAAAAAGGGAGATAGTTCAAAATTGGGAGATGAGAGAGTTACGGTTCTTGTGTACTGCACCTCCTTCTGTCATTCTCTACCACAGTAGCAAGTTTCTTCAAGTTACGTTGTACCGTTAAGGGTGTATCAATGTCATGAGCCATTTTTTTTCAAAGTATTAAACTTTTTTTCTATCATTGTTTTTTTGGAAGAGCTATTTATGATGAATGAAATAATGAAAAAAAATATATATGGTGGTGTCCTTTTTTTGAGCTACAGCGATTTGAAAAAGGTATGTCAAATTTGGATTTTTTTTCTTCAAATTTTACCCATTCAGAGTACAAGTTTCAGTAAAATCTATTTCAAAACAAAACAAAAATGTTAATTTGGGTTTTCTTTATTTATTTCATGTCTATGGTGGTATGTTCACAAATATAAACCAAATTTAGACAAAGCAGGCACCAGGTTTGAAAAATATGGATCCTTGAATATAAAAAATATGCTTGATATAGGGCATGATTTTATTAGATTTTTTTATTTTATGAAAAAAATTAAAAAAGTTTGAAAATGAAATAGTTCTAGTATTTAACTTTTTCTTATATTCTACCAGATGAAAGCCCATACTAAG
Organism: Gari tellinella; assembly: GCA_922989275.2. Lineage (NCBI taxonomy): Eukaryota > Metazoa > Mollusca > Bivalvia > Cardiida > Psammobiidae > Gari > Gari tellinella. Next base: position 11,368,088 of record OV277859.1, on the reverse strand, counting down.
GCAGTTCAAAATATGAAAAGAAATTGAAAGGTCAGTGTTGAAAATTTTGAGTTATTAAAGTAAAAAGAGTTATCACCCCTTACAAAATTTACAAAAAAGTACCATATCGATGATATTTAGAGCTTTATAAATTTCACATTTGGTGCCTTATTTTTCTTAAATTAGTTTTTGTATGAAGAAATACTACCATAGATAGGAAATAAATAACACTAACCCAAATTATCATATTTGTTTTCATTTAAAATGGGTTTTATTGAAGCGGGCTGTTTGAAAAGGACAAAATAAGAGGAAGTGGGTGGGGTAAATTTTACATGGCCGTAGAGCCAACTGTTGTTCACCAAAATGTACACTTTTTCTATTTTTTCATTCATCTTAAATAGCTCTTCAATACAAAACCATCATAGAGTGTTTTCATATACTTTGAAAAGTTCCCAAATTTGACATTGATACACCCTTAAGGAGATATGCTCCGGACAAAAAAGCGTGACGGACGGACGGACAGACGGACGGACGTTCTCACGGGAGGATACTTATGTGGCTATTTTCTATTGTTTTCTTTTGGGTGGCTAGCCACACAAGCGACAATTTATTTTTGCTCTAACTTGGAAAAAAATGATCTGGAGGCTAAGCCTACCCCTAACCCTATGTCCCACAACTGGCCAGGTTAATGTCACAAGAAATGGCCAGGTTAATGTCACAAGAGACGGCCAGGTTATGGGGCTAAGAATTATAGTCACATAAGTACCCTCCCGTAAGCACGGACAGACAGACGGACAGACAGACGGACGGATACACGGATGGACGGACAAAGCGGCGACTATATGCCCCCCCCCCCCCCCCACCCCTAAAGGGGAGCATAAAAAGTGTATGCATGAACAGGTATTGTCTATATATACTATGCCAAACTTCCAACGCAACACCCCGGATATTCCCATTACTTCCAATGTTAAACATGTCAAAAGTTAGTCTGGTCAATTCTGTAATGTGTGCATATCCTGAATAGATTTATTCTGCAATTCATAGAGTGATCAATGGACAGTAATCTTGGTAAACAAAAACAAAATAAATTGGCATTTGGTCCCAAAATTATGGAATTTTGTGATAACAAGTTTTCAGAAATCTCATTCCAATGCATTTTCAATGGGGAATGTTAACCAGAAATGAGCGATACGTTTGAATAGATGGTTATTATTCGTCAGAAGTGTCAATGAAAATTCGTTGCCAAATGGCAATATTAACAACTTTGAGGACAGTACATCAATTTAAAAACACAAATAAAAACAATTAATAATATTGTGTCAACTTTTCCATCGATTTAAAACACCCGCTCTGATATGAAAATAGAAGGGAACTCGGAGGTGTTGCGTTGGCAGTTTGACCTAGTATACATATGCATGCCAAAAATGAAAGGAATATATCAATGAACATAGGAGTTATAGGCATTTTTCAAAACCTGAACACAGATTTGGAAACCTAAACGCAGGCCCTAAGTTTAAGATCAAGGTCACAGGGGTGAAACTTTTTATGTGTATGGTAAGGTCTTGTCCATATACACATGCATAGCAGATATGAAAGCAATATGTCAATGGACATAGGAGATATAAGTATTTTTCGAAACCTAAACGCAGATTTCAAAACCTTAAAGTGGGCCCTTAGTTCAAGGTTAAGGTCACTAGGCTAAAACATGTGTATGCATGAAAAGGTATTGTCCATATACATGTGCATGCCAAAAACTAAAGGAATTTCTCGATGAACATAGGAGTTATAGGCATTTTTCAAAACCTAAACACAGATTTTAAAACCTAAACGCAGACCCTAACTTCAAGGTCAAGGGGTTCCATTTATTGAGTGCATGGTAAGGTCTTGTCCATTTACATGCACATAACAAATAGGAGAGTAATACCTCAAGGGACATAGAAGTCATAAGAATTTTCTTGAAACTGCTAACGTGAACGGCAACGGCAACGCCGACGCCAACGACTGGGTAAAACATAAGCTCATGGACACAGTATGGCGAGCTCTAAACTATGTGCCCCCGAATCGTAGATTCTGGGGGCATAAAAAACTTAACCAGCGCAGACATAGAAGCAGATGACAGGGTGACGACAATAGCTCGACTTTTCGAAAAGATCGAGCTAGAATCATCGTAGTAAGTAGTGGTGAGGCTAGGCGAAACGATAAAATCTAGTAACCAAGAAATGGTTCTTTTAAATATTCTAAATCAGGTCAAGGTCAACTCGGGGGGGGGGGGGATGCTCGCCCCCTTAAAGACATCCCCTGATGACCTTTCGATCATAACGCCTTGTCAGACAATTTCCTTGCAATAAAGTGGGTATTGTGGACATGTCGTTAGCAAAGAACCATTGAAGCGTCTCATGTGTGACCCGACCTTTATATGTGATAGTTTGGTTAAAAATAACTATTTAAAAGCACTAGAGCATGAGTATAATCTGGGCTTCACCAGGTAAACTGAGATTTGTATACCCGCTGGCAGCTTGTGCTGCATGCTTTGCCAGTTACATTCACACCTATCGAGAAAAATGTGGGGGCTCCATCAATGGACCGAGGAAATATCTTTAAGAAGACCACCATGGCCCTAAATCGCTCACCATGTACACCCATGTAAAACTTGACCTACAGTGACCTAGATTATGACTGGACATGACCCACAGTCAACCACTAGAGTGTTAACAAGATTTTTCTGTGATTTGACCTAGTTTCTGACCAGACACAAACCACAATTGAATTTGATCTAGATTTGATGTAGGCAAACATTCTGACAATATACCATTCATATCTAATGAGATGTGTAGCCTATAGAGGGTTAACACTGTTTTCCTTTTACTTGACCTATTGACCTAGTTTTGACCCGACAATCCCCATATTCGAACTTGCCCTAGCTATCAATAAGGCAAGCATTCTGACTAAGTTGTATTTAAATCCAATGAGGTTTGTAGCCTCTAGAGTGTTAACAAGGTTTTTTAATGTTTTGACCTAGTTTTTAACCAGACATGACCCACATTCAAACTTGACCTAGATAGCAATTATGCAAATATTTTGAACAATTTTCATTAAGATCAAATTAGATTGATAGCATCTAGAGTGTTATCAAGGTTTTCCTATATTTGACTCAGTGACCTAGTTTTTGACCCAAAATAACTCATATTCGACCATGACCTAGATATCAATGAGGCATTTTTTTTTAATTATTTTTTTTTTAGTTTTTTCTATACATTAATACTCTAATATGATAATATTATTTAAGAAATCTTGCCCAATCAACTGGCGCCCTTGTTTTTTAAGATAACAAATCTGGTAGCAGGTCATCAATGGATCATTTGTGTAAACTTATTTTTAATTAGGACCAATAGTTTCAGAGAAGAAGATTTGTAAAGTTTTCACTATATAGCCGTATAAGGAAAAGCTGCCCCACCCACTAGCGACCATGTTTTTTAAGATATGAAAACTATTCAGTAGGGTAAAACATTTTCGACTCGGACCAGTCGTTTTTAAAAGAAGATTTTTAAAGTGTTTTCAATTGATTGCCATGGCTACCTCTATTTCAGTTGGATGACCTATATTTGAAGAAATCTGAAAGACTACCCTACAATGAACAATCCTATGAAGTTTTGATGAAATTGGCCCAGTGGTTTTCAAGAAGAAGATCTTTGAAGAAAAAGTTAACGATACACGAAGGACGCCGACGACGGATGACGACGGACACATGGCGAGCACAATAGCTCAACTTGGCACGTCGTGCCAGGTGAGTTAAAAATACCTAGAACATTACATAGATTTATGTTAGTATTTTACCTGTTTTGAATGTGCGATACGTCGTCAGAACGCACCAGAGAACATCTAGGAATCAAATGTTCCCGGGTGAGCATCCCCCCGGACCCCCTAGTAGGAGTGCGTAAACTAATCGGAGGGGGAAGGAGTATAGGTTAGAAATAAATGGCTGGAAAACATCCTGACATATATATATGTATATATGATCCTATACTACTCAAAGTTTGCTAAGCACCATGGGTAAAACCTCCATAGGTTTGCATTGCACCTAAACCTTTCTGACCGCTTTACTTCAAACATTTTGTTCGATTCCTTCCAAATTTGAAGACATTATTTACACTTGTCTACGTCCTGGAGGCAAAACTCTATGGAATTATTAAAATGTGGAATTTCTAAGTATTCACCAAAGTTTCAAATCAATTGAATGCCTCATTGTAATGTTCTTAGAGATTATATTCGTTGGTAAAGACAATATTTTACCTTTCAATGTTCATTTGTACCCAGTTTAACATCTCTAAGATAATTACAATGTAGAAATAAATGGATTTGAAAAAAAATACATCATAGTAGCTAACGCAGCGATTAGGCTATAATATTTTCTTATTTATCCATGTACACATGCAGAAATAAGGGTAAAGTGGCTGAACAATCAGCTTTTGCCGACGTCAACGTCACTTTTTAGAACGTTAATTGTTTTGTTGTACGCTAGAGAATTGCATACATGTATGTTTTGTGTGTTTTATCGCCAATAGAACAACTATTTATTGTCCAAGCTATGTTTTGGACGAGTCGCATTTACTACACGCGCTATACGTGCGTCTAGCATGCATTTCACATTTTTGTTGTTTATTTCATATTCTCACAAAAATAAACGTTGGTTTCATTTCATTCCATTTCCTGATTATAAGCAATGCATTGTGGAACATTTTAAGCATATCCGAGGTCTTATTCATTCGATACAAAGGATTGAGGTGTGCGTAGCTTTTTTGCGAGTTATTATATATACAATTCAAAAGAGATTTTTGAAATATCTCACATATCTGTGGAGTTAATGCATTTGTGCGACCCCATCGTTGATGAGAGATTTGGCATTTCTCGCAAAAATTCAACAAAGTGGTCAATTTCGTCATTTCGAATGTTGACAACACAATCCTACCGTATCATTGCCATAGCATTTATAATGTGCATGCATACTGCAGGAGGTTGTGTAGAAACTACTATAAATGTGATAAATAATAGGTCAAATAAGGTCACACCTTGAATTCAGTGCCAAAATGTCGTTGAGTATGACTCACAAAATATTTTATATGTTATAGCCATTTAAAGATTTTAACAAAAGTAGGTCAAATGTCAGGGTCAATGTCACAGTTCAAAAAGGTTTGTATGGTTGAAAAGGTCTTGACGCGAGGAATACACATGCCAAGTTTAAAAAGCCTAGGTGCAAAAATGCAAAAGTTACAGTCAATGTTAAGGTTTTGGGGACAGACGGACAAACCACCAAACGTACAAACCAACAGACAGGACAAAAACTATATGTCCCCGAATCGTAGAATCTGGGGGCATATAAAGTAAATACTGATAAATTAATCATTTCTCGGGGTACCACAAAATATTGGTGATCTGGTCGATTTTAGCAGCAGATTAAAGACAGAATGTAGATGTCAAGTAGCCAAAATTGCGCATTTTTTAAACCTGAAAATTCAGGCACATACGTAATCTAAAGATATGAAAAGAAGTAATCCGCGATGATTATGGAGGCAACATTGCTTACAAACCCGCGATTTTTGTGGAAAGAAGTCGATTTTTAAATCGGTTTGTTGACATCCGATGAACGACGGAGATTTTCCGAGTTCGTTCGGCTTGCGCCCAGTAAAGATGTTTTCATTGTTTTCTTCTGACTTGGCAGAGTTATTTTTAGATTGGAACATTCTAAAACTTTAAAAGGGAGTATTCCCTACATCCAGCAAGAGACATTGGTAGCTGTATTTATTGCGTGCAATATACAGTAGAGAATACATTTTTCTTTCCCGTTTGAACGCAAACGCAATGCACTAAACTGTGGACATATACTTTTAGATATTTAAACTATTTTTTTAATCTAAGTAGCAACTAGGTTGGAGCCTGATCAAACGCCGGGTTACCTGTTTGCAATGGAAATAATAGTTTTGTATATAAATGCGTTTATCGGGATTATGACTTTAAGTCGCCAGTTTAGACCTATATATACCTGTTCGATTCCCGTTGTATACCTTTTCTCTTCTTCGATAGAGTAAAAAGAAATAAAACAAATTTTAATATGTTTCTACCAAGTACCTGTGATTTAAAAAACATCAATCGAAACCAAATTGAAAAATTAAATAGAGATTTAGATATATTAGAGATTTATTTTCATAGCACAGTGGTGGTCACATCCAGTTGTTATACTGAATTGGTAAAGATGAAATATAAAATCATTTAGACAAGAGTAGATTCACTGGGGGCCATCGAGGTATCACGAAGGCCCGTTTCGCACAGAAGTCCTGTATATGTTTCGCACCTACAATCCATGTAAACACAGCCATTTGTGTACTATTTTTTATGCGTTGACATTCGCATTAACCACCTGTGTCCATAGACACACATATCAATTGAATTATTTTTTGGCAAATTACAGTATAGGTTCGTGAATAAACTGTTTACATACCTTTTCTTGTATTATTTATGGAAAATAAGTATGTATATCAAGCACAAACGTCAATTTGTCACTCTTAAATGAATATTACCGGGCGATTATCGAAAAAAACATTGGAATGATCCACTATATTTACAAATATTCTGGAACCCCATCTCAGACATGATGCATGTTTATTAATAGCTTCATTTTTCCATACTTTTTCAATTTATTTTTCACAATAATGTATACAACTTTAAATCACTCACAGTACCCTGAAGGGTTTATGAGTGTGTATGTGCCCTCCTGAAGTCGCATTTACGTGTATACGTTACCTACAGAAGGTGTATGTGTTACCTCCTGAAGTCAATTAATTGATTTCTGTTGCAGTGACAAAAAAATGGATTGGACAAATGTATTGTTTATGCCTAGCTCACATTGGCTGTGGCGGTCGTACGGCAGTCGCACGGATTATTATTTTTACGGCGAGTAGCAATTTCCCGGCCGCCGTTGATTTCCTACGACCACCGTATGTTGTGCTCACATTTGCTGCGGCCGCCGCAATGCGAGATTTGATGTTTTGGGGGTTAAAAACTTGCGGCAGTGCGGTCTCCGCTCGGCAGCCGTACGTCGCCTCTGCGGCGGCCGCGATTTCTAATAAAAGCCACGGCGACCGCCAAATGGCCGTACGGCGGCCGTTGATGTGCAGTCTTAATGCTGCTCCTGCTACACACATTGGCTTGCTACATGTGCACATAACTAATATCCGTCCAACTACACCGAGAACTCAAAGGCCATATATGATTCCACTTTTAGATCAATAGACACATATGAACAAAAGTGCAAATGTCCAATAGTAAAATTAACCATTGAGGCCCGGCGGCCGCACGGTGGCCGTACGGCAGCCGCAGAACCGCTCTATGGCGTGTCGTTTTCAACGGCCATCATAGAAATGAACTTTTTTATAACTCCGCGTTATAATACTGCGGCGACCTCTACGGCCTGTAAAACTTTGGGATTTGCCGTGCGGCCGCCACATTGCCGCCGTAGGATCCTTCGGCCAGCGCAAGAATCTTCCGATTTCATTTTTAGTTTAAACATATTTATTGCATAATATATACATCCAGGGGATTAGGCTACAAATCTTCACAACATTATATAATGCCCGCTGTCCGATTTAACCTTTCTGCGAGCGCCGTACGCCCGACGTAGAGCAAGTGTGGGCGCACTTTTAGCGATGAGGCCGTCCAGTCAAGCGGTACCAGTGTGACCATACCAAGTGGTTTGTGACGTTAATTTTGGTACAACTGACAGCTAAATTATCACCAAAAAGCTTCGATTCGGAATTTTAATCGAATGTTGTTGGTTTTTTTTTTATTTATGAGTCGATTTCAAGGAAACATAGTCTATACTAAGGGTATTAATAAGTTATTTTAGAATTATGTCAATGTATTTGTCGCTAGATGGATACTTTTTGTCTGAAAACGAGGCAAATATCCAGAAATGTTAACACACACAATGATACCACGACAATTTAATGCTAGATATTGCCAACTTATTTGCCCCATTTTCAGGCAAAATGTATTACCTTGGAGACAAATCCATTGATACCACTGTAAAGAATCCAGTCCCCCGTATCATAAGCTATGTTTCGTTGAAATCGGCTAAAACAAATTTCTTAAATTTGATTGAAGTTCCGAATGGAGGCCTTTTTGTTGACAATTTGACTGCCAGTGGTATCCACATATTACGTCACAGACCATGTGGTATGGTCACACTTGGTACTATCCATTTATATTCTCTTCGCTTTTTGATAAAACGTGTAAAATAAAAGACATTCACCCATTACCCTAAAGCCTGTTTCTAGTTTTGAAGACGGATAGTCACTTATTAAAGCAAATTGAAAGTAAAGCAGAATGAGCATTAAGGTACGTTTACTCTGTTTGCTTTAAGCTACCATTTGCTGGTATATACGTAATTATTAGATCATTGTTTCATAAATAGAATATATATAGGGAAAAACCTGTGAAAAACCTGTGCAGCTTCTCATACACTTTTCTTAACACTTTCCCAGAGTAAATGCTTATATATGAAGGTGTTCGTGTAGTTTGGAATATTGGCTGTTTCTGTTTTACAAAATTATAGCCCTTTGAGTATTTTCCTATAAAGAACATGTTGCAAACTTTCACAGATTAATTGATTACATAGACCAAGGTGTTCATGAGGTTTTCAATTCGGGATGCAACATTTTTAAAGAAATTATGTCGCTTTGAATTTGTTTCGTACAAAATAATTATAGTGTATTTCAGTTGCTCTGACAAATCAACAACTCTATCAGCTTCATCTGCTTCCGCAACAGTTGATTGCTCGAATTCATTTCCTAGTCCTGCACTTTTAACTGCTTCAGAAACTTACATGAAATGGACCGGTTTTTTGGTGTGTTTAACCTTTAAAAAATTTTCTCACTGGACTGTCACTATCAACAGATTTGGTGGAGATTATTTATTTTCGAGATAAACGGTATAGGCAACAGTAAGTGCATGATACTAGGCAGTTTGCATCCTATTAATTCAATGATGACTTCAGTTGGTAACATATACATATAAAATGGACTTCGTTTAGTAACATATACATACTCTGTGCGGCACCTATGCACGGTTAATTTGTTAAACTCGATTTAAAATCCATTTATTGCATTACTGCAGATTCTTTATAACCCAAATAATATTCCATTGTTACAATCAATCTAAAAAGGTAATGTTCATATAATGATTAATAGCATTGTTTACCAAATATCATACATTTGAAACATTTTACATCATAGGATGAATGACTATGTTATTTTGCAAGTAATACAATGAATAATATGAAATTTGTACGTAGATTGCTCGAGAAACCGTTCTACCTACCATCGGACCTATTTGATAATATGTTCCGGCTAGGAAAAAAAGTATAGGCGAAATTGAGAGACACTCAAGGAAATTCGTGTTTTACTTTCGTTTTGGGTACACAAAATATGTACTTTGTCGGTGCGGAACATATACAGGACTTCTGTGCGAAACAAACCTCGTGATACCTCGATGGCCCCCAGTGAGATTAGTCCTTCTAGAAAGGCCCAGTGTTTCGAATTGTTTATCATTTTACGTTTATCATGTTGATTTTTTACATTTTTCAGTTTCAGCTCAAGCAGCAAGATTTACATGCGTCCTCATTATTTGGACTAAGAGTAGATAAGAATCTATACGTTTTGTTCAAACCATGTAGATCTAGCCATTCATTCAGTCTTGTTCAATTCAGGAAATGTCTTAAACAGAGAGTCAGGTAAAAACACATGTGTTTGGAACTTTGGGAAGAGTCAAATTAGTGTCCCTGGGTAGCAGGGACGACTTTGAGAACTGTTGCCCTCGGTCGTTGGCATCGGGCATCAGTTCTCAAGGACTTCCCTGCTACCTCGAATCAATGGTTTGACTGTTCCCTCAGTACCTATGAAACAAATTCTATACTAATATATCTATCAACTGAAAACCAGTAGATCTATAATAAAGTACTGTTTTAGCTTAAAATTTAGTTCAATTTCTTTTCAGATCTTGATTTCAAGGGAAGATACTCTTATAAACATTTTGCATTGCTACTGTTTGAAGCCATATATTACTATAAGTATGAGCAAAGTGTAATCCGTCGTCTGATCAGGCTCCAAACTGCTTGTAACACACAGATTGAAATATATCTTCAAGAACCTTCCATTTGCGTTATTGTATTGCATTGCATTTGTGTTTAATTCCGTTTAACCCTTTCCCCCATAGAAGCGACTTTTAGCGTATTTTATTTATTCCTCCGCTGAAGAAAATAGTTCCAGTTTATACCCTCATGAACAATTACCATTACAAATATTTTATATAGCCTCGCAGATTTTAACTTAAAGCAGGCTGAAAGTAAAGCAGAATGTGCCTTAAGGCACATTCTGCTTTACTTTCAACCTGCTTTAAGTGGCCACCTGTCTTCAAAACTAGAAACAGGCTATGAGGTAAAGGGTTAAAGGGAAATAATATTTGTCTTCCCTAACAGATCTATATGTTTTTATGAACAGTTGATCGCGATTTTAATTTTTCATGCCAAAGTGTGTTGTCTGCATGAAAAAAAGCCATGATTCACGAAAAATGCACATACCTGTCGTAGTCGTGAGAATGCTTTTGCAAATGCATTGTCGCTGTGCAAAAGTTTAACATCGATTGATCATTTTTCAAATGCAATTGTCTCTGATCAACAAATTCCTGTAAACTCTTGTATCTGTCTCCGTTATATATGATATGTCTCGTCTGCTGAAAGCTCTTATGTACCTTTACAGGTGATGTCGATTTCTTGTGTAAACAAGCTGTGATTGACTTACGTGTCCACACCCTGCACGTGCAAAGCAAGTGTCAATTTACAGCGACAATGGTGGAGTGAAGCAATCACGTTTTTGTACATGTTAGTCGTTTTTGGACGCCCGTCGAATCTAAAAACAAACTAATCCCATCGATTCCTTATCAAGAATACACTTTAATATTACCATGTATAATTATTTGCAAACTGTATTTCGGTGTCTGCTCTGGACACGAACAATTTGACCCTCTTATGATCAGTGTTTCATTGGCCAAATTGCCATTAGATTTCTGCCGTCATTGGACCGAAGTCGATATTGCAAATAGTTTGGATCTAGACCAGACGCCGCATCGTGCGGCGTCTGATCAGGGTCCAAATATTGGTCTTTGAAATAAATGTAAAGAAGGCGGTAAAATTTCGCTATTAAAGGGTTAAATCATAATTAATTTTGATAAGTAAAAGTAGATTGCATTTTAAAAAGACGAAATCCTGGCAGCGAAAGGGCTTGCCTGCTGCCTGTGAAGAACAGTTTTATACATCTGGGGCCCGTTTCATAAAACTTCGTACGACAAAAACGCTCGTAAGTCAAAACTTTAAAATAGATTCAATTTCTGATTTCTCTATCTAATTCTGTCTTGTGATATCTCTTTGTAATCGTCTTTCCAAGACGATTCCAAAGAGATGTAACAAGACAGGATTAGATTGAGAAATGAATAATAATTGAGACTTTTATTTTCTGACTTACGACAACATTTTTCGTACGAAGTTTTATGAAACGGGTCCCTGATTTTAAAAGTTATTGATATTGTGTCACCTGCTTATATTTATCACAATTTGAGATTTTTCAAGACTACCCCCTAAAACTGAAGCTTCACAAAATATCCGATTTTTGCAATACGTTTTTTTTTCAATCTTTATGTATACAAACTATTGAACAAAACAAAAATATACAAATTTATATTACCATAGTAAGAATAAACCCTGAACATAATGTTTTGTCAAGAACCACAATAAAATGTTTGATTTCACTGGAAAGGAGTAAAAGTTACCCCACGGACTTTTTTTATAATGGGAGATTAAGGCTAAGTGAAAATTGCCCTACACATTGTAGCAAATTGATTACCAATCTTTCATTTGTTGTTTTTAGCCTTGGAAACATAAAGTTTTAATGAAATAGCAAATAAAAACATAGGGTTCCGGATCTTATAGAAAAAAAGAAGATATATATCATTTTATTAAACAAATCCATTTTTTCTCAGATTTTCACTTTTTGGTGTTTTTTTTTTTTTTTTTTATCAAAAACAACTTTTTTTAAAACAAATCATTTGAAATGAAACCGGATGTAACAAAGTGCAACCTACCTATAAAAACGATGTATGCTGTAAACTACGAATCGGACAAAAAAATAATAACTCCCTTCCGGTACGAAAATCCTTTTTTTTCTCGGCGAAAACAGTATTTTATGACTGTTTTTCATTAACCGAAAATGAGTTCTTAAAGAGCTTGGGTGGTAACACCTATCACTGTGGAAAGTTTGAGTCAACGCATGGAGCCCATGCACTTACTCGGCTAGCGTCTAGGCAAATACTCATTCAGGCGTCTCATGTGAGGCCCGCACCTAATATTTGATGCCTTGGTTAGTAAAATCCATTGAAAAACCTATTGAGATATATTATGTAAGGGCCTCTATTCAAAGCTTCAGATGGCTGAGCCGTTATTATCTCAATTTTCTCATGCTCTATACCGGTATACCTGTATTTCGACACATAGTGAGAACAATGGAGGGGGGATCTATGAATGGACTGGCTTAATGTCTTTAAGTTCGGATTTTTTTTTCGGAAATGTCATCATGCTCGAAAAGACAGGCCGACATCCTTAAGGCAGAGGCATCTGTTCGTCTGTCTGTCTGTCCGCACGTCACACTTTTCGGGCCATCGTGATAACTCCTGTTCTACTGAAGCTTTTAAGTTGAAACTTCATTTATGGTTAGAGCTTTACCCGTGGAAGTTTCATGCACAACGGCCATAACTCTTGCTTCAATATTGTGAGAGTTGTTCCCCTTTTTTACGTTTTCTTTCCTGCAAATTTCTTATGTTATACTAAAGATTTTAAAAATACTATAAAAAGATTTTAAAATGAAATTTCATTTAAGAAAAGAGAACTGCAGTAGTATTTCCCTCTACTCTAATTTATTTATTTTCAGAATATATATCTCCTTTTCTAATAATGCTTCTCAGATGGAATTTCATTTGTTTAAAGAGTTTGATGAGTGGAAGTGTCTTGCACATAGTTCATAACTCTTGCATCAATACCATAAAAGTTATTCTTCTTTTCTACACTTTCTTTTGCGGCAGATAAATTCTGCTGTAAAGAAGTTTGTCATTTTAGCTATAAGTCTTGTTTGCCTGGTGCTTGCTGGCAGGTGAAACAACTGTTCCAAGGAACACCCTTCTATTCATTTTTCAATTCTGCTGGATATAAGTCGCTACTCGTGGTAAACGAAGGGCGATCTAGTGAGTAGTCAGGGAAAATGTGCGTCGCTAAAACTTTACAAGACTCAACTTCACTTATTACGATAAAGTAGCGTACATCATCTCATATTATAGACTTTTAAAAGCAGAAATATAATAAGAATTTTACATGGAAAGACAGCTTATACGAAAATATAACCCGGGTAATAAAATGGGTTTTTTTCTAAGAATATCTGTATTAGGTCTGATTAAGAGAGTGTAATTGAAATTGGTAAGAAGATCATAAGCCTCGTGGACCAGTTAGTTCAATAATGGCACTGTCTGTTAAAGACTGAAATCAAATAAAGTGGTGGCTATAGCATACCCTTTATCAGTTTCTCTATAATCAAAAATGCAAACTACATATTGTATATAGCAGGCCCGCAGGGAGCAAAATGCGATCGGGTGGGTGGAGGGTGGGCACAGGTCAATGTGTGTACGCATTCTTACTAGGGGGTCCGGGGCATGCTTCCCCTGGAAAATGTTAATCCTAGATGGCATCTGGTGCGTTATGAGGGTATTTTTCGCATTCCAAATAGGTATAATACAAACATAAATCTATGTAAAAAATCGATACGATAATATTTAATCTAGAACTAGCAGATTCGAAATTAAGTAAAATTGCGATTTGGGCACACGTCAGGGGTTTAGCAAGACAAATCGGTGTATGCCACTCACTAGGGGGTCCGGTGGCATGCTCCCCCGGGAAATGTTCTATCCCTAGATGGCCGCTGTGCGTTCTGGGGGAATTTTTATCTTACAAGAGGGTTTTGAATGTCTTGATATCGCCCACCTGTTGTACTGGAACCTGAAAAGTTTACCTTAGAGTTTCCTGAATCTAAATACATTCAAATTAGTAGACACTAGAGTCTAGTATATATTCTAGTATAGGTGAGTACATCAAGGGCAATTATAATTCTTGACAAAATATTTCAAAAATAATTGCACTTCTTACAAATTTTTTATTTATACGCGTTATGCGCAAGTATAATCACAATCCATTGAAAAGTGTAGTTACTAGAGTGTAATCACAGTTAAATTTGGCATTTTCAGTAATCAAGGGCAAATAATAACTGAATAGCCAGATTTCAATCATAATCAAACTCGTTCGAAAACGTACAGCCATATAATTTTACAAAGTTTTCATCATAATCCGTTCTAATTTGTAGACGATGGAGCGCAAACAATAGAAAACTAAAGCCTTTCCTGGCATAACGGAGTAAATCAAGGGCAGATAAGTCATGACACAATGACCTGACATCAAACATAATTGCATTTCTTCAAGAACTTCTCTATTTACAAATCAGTGTGTGCAATTATAACCAAAAGCCATTCAAAACTGTAATAAACGCTGTAAAATATGGCAATTTCGACACATTAAGGGTAGATAACTCTGGACCAATTCAAACTATTTTAACCATAATTGAACGCATAGAACTAACGACACTAGAGCGTAACCAATACTGGAAAAAACACAAATTCTACCATTTCTAAGTACATTAAGGGTAGATAGCTCTTCCAACAATGATCCAATTTCAACATTAAGTAATTTGCACTCTTTCAAAAACTGTTCTTATATTGGTCCAAACATAGAATTAGTGTGAACATTTCATTAAAATCCATTGAAAATTGTAGTTGCTAAAGCGTACAAACACTATCAAACATAGCATTTTCAACATATCATGGGCAGATAAGTCTTGACCTAATAGTACATACAAGCATTACAAAAGCCCACACTGAGCTTTGTTCAGGTGAGCTAAACATTGTTGAACTTTTGGTATTCATATTTTATTAATATTATGCCCCCGAAACGATTAGTCGGTGCAGAATAAAACTACCCATTTCGGTCCTTCCGTCCGTCCGTCGGTTCTTTCTTCCGTCCGACTCCGTACGTGTGTCCGTCCGTCTATCAACATACATAAGGATAGATATACTTTCTCCGTTTGCTATACTTCAATGAATATTGTCAAACTTTTTATGTGCTTCAATTTTCAGTTTCGAGAATTGCGACTGGTTTTGCAACATGGGGACACATGTCAAACAGAAAGCAGCTATAGGTATGGCTATTTGCCTAAACATCAGCTGCAGAATCTAAAGCGAATGAGCGCGGCAGAGCGCGATAGGTCTTTATAAGATGTATCCCTAATCGGATCACCATCGGTCGCCGACATCGCTATATCGGGTCTCGTCACAAAGTTTGAGCGCCAGGGATCTCAGTGATCTCCATCGGAGCGCCAGTTAAGCGCATCGGATCGCATCTAAGTCGCCGTTGAGCGCCAAAGGAGCGCAAACTGATCATGCAACGTCGCAACATAATTTGGGAATCGGGTGGCGACCTATGACTATATAAGGTCGCTATCGGATCTCATAGATCGTTAAAGGATCGCCATCGGAGCGTTATCTGGTCGTAATCGGATCGTAGATTATCTTTAGTTCGTCTCATCCTTTGGCGACCTATGGCGCTCTGTCGGAGCGCGGAGATTGCTTTCAAGCGCCATCTTATATAGTCGAACGAAGGTATTAAACCAGGAACGTATATCTCTTTATACGTTCCTGATAAAACATTGATGCACTAGGTACTGTTTGCCCAATAGGTGTCCGGCTAAAAAAACTGGTCTACTGTAGTGTTAGATGATTGATATATCATATATGCTAGAAATAGCACTACAGTAGACCCCCAATTTTTAAAAAAAAAAAAAATAGCCAGACACCTATGGTTTGCCCTGGGTCATGGTCCAAACTGTCAAATTGATCAACATAAATCTTCAACCGAATACACTCCAGTTTAAATTGAACCGGATGACTAATACTACGCTGGATTAGAATACAAAATGTTGGTCAATTTAAATATAAGGAAAAAATCATAAATCTTCAACCGAATAAACTCCAGTTTAAATTGAACCGGACCAGACACTCATATGACCACGAATGAATAAGTTATGACTAATACTACGCTGGATTAGAATACAAAATGTTGGTCAATTTAAATATAAGGAGGCTAATAAAAACAAAATCAGATCTGATCATGGTTTCCGAGTTTATTTTGTAAAGAAATAATTATAGAATGGTTTCTAGACCTGGACCCACAGCCGAATATGTCACCTGCTAAGTTCTTGTATAAGTATCTATAAGGTCCAATTTAATGATTTACACGTTAATTTGGTTTCCCAATTTTTAATTGAATATGCCAACGTGAAAAAACATCCATGTCGATACGAACACTTTCAAAATATGAGCAATTAAATAAAACGTGAAAAATGCTTAGTATAATTCAAGTCTTTCGGAGAGCCTGTCTAATATTCAGTTATCTCATGGCTTTACCTCATGAATACGATATCTCGAAATGCACGTGTAGTTGTTTACAAACATAATCTATTTTCAGATCACGTCACGTGACATATAAGACATTTTAAGATGGCCGACAAGGGAGCGGGTAAGCGCGAAAAATATTCTAGAAGTAGAAAAGATCCCTCTGTAATTCATTAATTATACAGGATAATGACCAGATATGACTTACTCCAGATATAGCACACAGGAAGAGAATGATTCAATTCAAATTTCTTCGTAAAGTCATTCTGTGTCAACCGCCGTTTTCCTTTTTAGTGTTATTTTTGTGGGTGGGGTAATATTCGTATTCATCTTGAACCAAATATACTCACAGCTTAACTTTTGGCGATTACTCTTGCTTGGATAGTTCGGACATTGTATCACAATGAAGTAGAATGGATGTCAATTATATCTTAAAGCATTTATGTCCACATCGCGAATATGCCTTGTCAGGCGATGATGGTGTTAACTCGTATTTTGTAGCAACAGCGTTTTTTTCCTTCTTTGGACGGTACCCGTAAAAGGACCCGTTCCCAATTGGAACAGGACCCGTTCCCAATTACAAAGAAGGGACCTGGCAATATGGTAAAAATAGTATTTTCAGTGAAAAAAAAAGATTTTTTGTTAATAGTGTTGGCACTGCCTGCTTGATATGAACTGCATAATTGTTACTTGATAACAGAGACATAGATTAAAGAGATTGGAGTCTCGCAAAATAACGTGTATACCGATATCTTACTCATACGCGTGTTGCGGTTAAGCTTTTGTGTTGTATTTTATAACAGTATAAACTTCTAACACGAGCTAAGTTACACGCAGCATCTACAGATAAAACATAAAATGGTGGCGTGCTGTATATATTTTTATTCTTTAATATGTTTGAAGTACATTTTTGTCCCTGCGAAGTTGGTCATATTTGCAAAAAATCCCTCGTTTTTGTTCGATTTAGTAGTTATAGGTACTTTTATTCAAGTTGTGGTGACCAAACTGCAGGCTCGATTGAAAAGATCACATAGTGTACTGATTTATAAAAGAATAAAGGGTGGCATGAACTATTTGCATTCATCGTGTACTGTGTTTAACCCTTTCAACCCTAGTCCCGCATATAGGCGTCCTTTTCAAACAGTATACATGTGAAACACTGAAAGGTGCACATGCCCTATGCAAACAGTGAATACCCAGATCAGAGGGCTCCGACAGGAGCCCTCTGATCAGGGTCTTCACTGTTTGTTATAAATATAATGCCAAACATTGACAAAAGCAACCCTTAAAAGTCAGAAATGGACTAGACTCAAATGGAAACAGGGAGTGTCCATTTTAAGTTTCAGGGAGGAAAGAGTTAAAAGAAGTTGTTGTCTTTGCAAAATGCCCATAATCATGCTGATTCAGTGTTAACAAAATGGCGGCATTTCCCGGTCCGCCTGATCGGTAATTTGTTATTATGCACTCGTAAGAGTAGCTTATTTCGTGTTAAATTGATGTTTGCTATTGAGATAATTACACATTTTGTCTGCAATCATGTAGATCTTTTATCATTTATTTTATGGTTCAAGTTGTATATCTAATCTGTGTAAATATATTGTAACGTGTACCGGGCTGTCGGTCACCCATCCAGGTACTAACCGCACAGGACGTTGCTTAACTTCGCAACCGAGACAAACGCTTAGACAATCTGGCTATAAAAGCCGGCTTCCACAGTCAGACAGAGTTGTAGATAAGCAGAGTATCCGAGTACTTACCCAATTGAAATTGGTGAAATACCCAATTATTTCAAAACTTATGGGTGACAATACCCAACAAAAGCAAAAGGAAACCCAATTATTTGAAAGTGATTGCGTAAAAAACAAACAAACACTCAATTGCTTTTTAAAGGAACTCGCAACCGGATGGTGTACTTGTCAAAATAAAATAAAATACTCAAATAAAAGCAAATTTGTGGCATTAATTGGCTTCTGAAATTAAAAAAAATATGATCAGTCCAAAAAAAGTCTAAAAAATTGTCACTGAATCTTAGTTTCTTTTAGATATTTTCCATCGTTTTTCTAAAGCGTTAGCTAACGGTATAGTTGTTGTTGTTGCGTCTCTACACGGGCTCAGACATAAACCCGAGCCGAATATGTATAAATCAATCGCTACCAGTGAAGTACGTTAATTTGCTACCATAGATAGAGAGCCCCAGTAGCCGCATGGTTAAGGCGTTTGCCTTTGTTTTCATGTTTGTCTCCGCATGGAGGGTCACGGTTCGAATCCCACCAGAGCTTCTTCCTTTTTTTTTTTTAAATGCATTTTTTAACAGAATTTATTATCCAAAACTAAATCTTACCCATTTATATAAGCATTTGACATATATTTACAAATTACTATTTTTAATGCTAAATCCGGTTGAGAGCCTCTTTAATTTCATCGGGTTATCAACTGAACTTTTACTTAAGTCAAACGTGTGTAAACAAAAGTTGCATATAGAATTATGCAAGATAAACAATGAAAATCATTTTTAGACAGTTAACAACAATATACCCTGAATGCACTGTTGAAAGGACAAGTGTAGGAAAACCAAGTTTATTTTCCTACTGACACCCAATTATATTACAATTTAAATCATGGGTTCTGGACTGTGGATACCCAATCAAATTAGAAACCATGGGGTTGTGGTCAATGCAATACCCAATGTTTTTTTCAAAACACCCAATTCATTTAAAATCCATAGAGTGATACCAAATTCCAAGACAAAGCTTATCTACAACTCTGGTCAGACGTAGAAATGTTTATATACCATCCATTTCCGTCACAATATTTAGCAGAATTTGAAAAATGAGCTGCGATGCTGCACAGAAGGAAAGGTGTGAAGCGTCCTATAGAACGTGTCAGAAAAGATTTTGATTACGGATTAATTAACTTGGGAGCTGTACACAAAGGGAACTATAGAAATTGATTATTTATGTACGTCTCTGGAGGTATGGAGAGATTCAGTATTAAAAGCTATTTAAAATGTCTATTTTGAGGATTGCTTCCCTCGATTTAATAACACTTGCAAACATTGACTGAATAAGTGACAAATATTGTTTTACTTGGACACGCCGTACCTAGCTGCACGCATTAATTACCGAAATTAGCTTATCAGTTATCTAAAAATGTAGCGGCAAGAGGCTTACCTACCCAAAACTGCAACACCCGCTTATCTACCGCGGCGAAAGGGAAGACAGAGAAAAATCGATAAACTACCCGATTAGATAGGGAGAAACCCGTCCCTCTAATATACGTTCCTGTTGATAAGTTAGATCAATATAGGCCTACATATATTATAAAATAAAATTCTAAATTTCTTTTTTGTCATCATTTCACGGCTTGTTGTTTTCCCAATTTGAAGATTACGCGACAAGAAAAATTCCCGTTCTCAATTGGGTGAAAAAAAACGCTGAGCAAGAATTGTTGTTGATATCTTTTCATGATTAGTTTGGATATAAATCTCTTCTATATTTTCAGTCAATAAAAGCCTCTTATATAAAGCTAGTATTTGGATCCAGATTAGTAAATAAAATCTCTTATGGGGACATGTGGCGTCAGCTCAAATATTTCGTCAAAATTGTAGTTATTTCTGTCGGTATGATCCAGATTATTAACTTAAATCACTTATATGGTGACTTCATTGGTTTGGATCCAGATTAAGGAATATAAATCTCTTAAGTGGGCATGTGGTGTCTGTGCAAATATTTTGTCAAAATTTGTTTTTATTTCTGTCCGTTTCTAGTAGCGCTTTCGAGTACCGTATCTATTGCATCAGAAAACGGTAACAATTTAACTAAAACGACCGTTTGCAGGATATCGATTGCGAACGACACAAACGGCCTCGGAGGTAGTTAGCCATGGCCAACAAGGAAAACAAAATGGTGACCAAATGAGTTTTAAAAAAACAGCGAACAGTCCCGAGTTATTTTCTCATTAACCCTTAGCCCGCCAAATAAATTGTCGTCTGCTATATTTCTCGTCTGCTTCAAGTTTCAAAGTGCTTCAAAGTTGCTCAAAATTGCTGAAAATGTTGTCCGAGCCAATATTTTCCGATACTTAATGTATCAAACAAAGCTGCTTACATCTAAGCAGCTAAATCTTATTTTTTATATGCGGTAAAATTGATGCATTTCAGTTGATTAGTACACATTTGCGTGTGTTAGTCCAAATCGTAAATAGTTCGTTCGTACCCTTGAAAAGAAAATAAACATGGGGGCACAATGCGTTATTATGGAAGAGTATTGGAGAACGTTAGGTGTCGTACTATAAGGGTTGTTTGCATCGGTTAATGTTGCTGTTCGCCGATACGGTACTTGAACGCGCTACAGATCAGTCTAATAATCCCTCTTCCATTTCTTTACGTTAGTTAAGTTTGAGATTTATTTGATATTTCGTTACAGAGTTATCTGCCCTTGATGTACTCAAATATTCTATAAAAGGTTTATTTGACAGTGTTAACACACTTAGCAACTACAGTTTTGAATGGATTTTGATTATGTTTGCCCACAGTATAATTATATAGAGGATAATTGTTTTTTTTAGCTCACCTGAGCTTTTGTGGTCAGTCAATGTCCGTCGTCGTGCGTTGTGCGTCAACAATTTCTTCAAACATCTTCTTCTCCAAAACCACTTGCCTGATTGCAACCAAACTTCACAGGAATGTTCCTTGGGTTAAGCTCTTTCAAATTTGTTCAAAGAATTTGAAACCATGTAGAACTCTGGTTGCTATGGCAACCAAAGTGAAAAAATAAGAAATCTTAAAAAATCTTCCTGTCACAAACCACAAGAGCCAGAGCTTAGATATTTGGCACATGTCATTACCTATAGGTCCTCTATCAAAGTTGTTCAAATTTTGCCCCTGGGGTCAAAATTGGCCCCGCCCCGGGGGTCAACGTTTTACATAGAGTTATAAAGTGAAATGTTCAAACATCTTTTTCTCTGAAACCAATATGTCCAGGGCTTTGATATTTAGCATGGTATTACTTCTAGAGGTATTTGACTTATATTGTTGAATTGGTTCCGGTCCGTTGCATATCTGGGTCACCGGAGCTAAAAATAGACTTTTTTCCATGAGAACTTAAAAAATCTTCTTGTCTGAAACCATAGTACACTGAGCTTAGATTTTTTGCACATAGGATCATCTACAGATCCTCTATCAAAGTTGTTCAAATTTGTCCCTGGGGTCAAAATTGGCCCCGCCCCGGGGATCACAGTTTTACATAGAGTTATATAGTGAAATGTTCAAACATCTTTTTCTCTGGAACCAATATGACCAGAGCTTTGATATTTGGCATGGGATAACTTCTAGAAGTCCTTCAAACATTTTGTTGAATTGGTTATGGTCTGTTGCATATCTGGGTCACCGGAGCTAAAAATAGATTTTTTCAATGAAAACTTCAAAAATCTTCTTTTCTGAAACCATAGTACACTGAGTTTAGATATTTTGTAAATAGCATCGTCTACAGGCCCTCTATCAAAGTTGTTAAAATTTTGTCCCTGGGGTCAAAATTGGCCCCGCCCCGGAGGTCACCGTTTTACGTAGAGTTACATAGGAAAATGTTCAAACATCTTTTACTCAGAAACCAATATGGCCAGAGCTTTGATATTTGGCATGATGTAACTTCTAGAGGTCCTTCACATTATGACATATATAGATGAATTGGTTCTGGTCTGTTGCATATCTGGGTCACCGGAGCAAAAAATAGATTTTTTCAATGAAAACTTCAAAAATTATCTTGTCTGAAACCATAGTACTCTGAGTTTAGAAATTTTGCACATATCATCGTTTACAGGTCCTCTATCTTAAATGTTCAAATTTTGTCCCTGGGGTCACGCCCTGAGGGTCACCTTTTACAAATCTTCTTTTCTGAAATCACGTGACCCATCCTAGTGTTACCATGGTCAGGTGAGCGATCAAGGGTCATTCTGGCCCTCTTGTTTCAGTATAAGATGGAAATTTAAATAATAATCCATTGAGTGAACATCAGACGTTATATTTTCACGAGTGGTCGAAGATCTTGTACTGAAAAAATACAATTATTCTATTTATTTATGCTTTTAAGCCACTTTTTAAACGAAATTGTTCGACAATTGTGAAAGCGAAAGTACATGATTTACCCTGTGTTGAGCCCCAAGTTTACATCGAGCACATTAACGAAACAGTTTCCCGTATGATGACGTCACTTATTTATTGATTTGACGTCATCCGAATTACGTCGTTGCTCCCGATTTTGGATTCCTGTTCTTCCGTTGAGTGGTTCGCGACAAATCTGACTGCCGGAATTTAACAATAGGAAACGATTGACTACGATTTTGGGGAACCCTACGGGGAAAATTCTTAATAAAAGCATGCGTGGCGATAATCCCACTGCTTAAAGCAGTGAAATTATCAAGTGGTCATCCACTGCTATTTCGTGGTAATCCACAGAAAAGCATAAATAAAGAAGTATAAGTTCATGAAAGGGTTGATTATTATTGAAATCGGATCATTGTGTCGAGTTATCTGTCCTTGATGTACTCAGATATGCTAGAAAATCCTTTATTTCTGTATTGTTTACGCTCACAGAGCTCTAAAAGTCTACGAATTAGAATGAATTTTGATAAAACTATATATTTATTTGCCAATCACCAGTTCCTTGAAAATTGGTATTGAGTTGTATTATGGTTCTTACGTTTATGTAGTTATAGGTAAAACGGAAAAGTGGTCATGTAATGAACATGAAATAGTAGAAAGGTCCTTAACAGAAAAACTGACCCCTTTGCTTTTATTTCAAAGACAGGTGACCATTTAAAGCAGATTGAAAGTAAAACAGAATGGGGTTTTACCATCTGCTAGGATAGAAGAAATTATTTCTTATGTTGCACATTCATGACTGTATAAAATCATTTAAATGGAATTAATTTCTTCAGAGAAGGAATTAATTTAACCCTTAGCCCGCCAAATAAATTGTCGTCTGCTATATTTCTCGTCTGCTTCAAGTTTCAAAGTGCTTCAAAGTTGCTCAAAATTGCTGAAAATGTTGTCTTGGTGTCAAACAGCTTGGATCCGGATGAGACGCCGAGTTACTCGGCGTCTCATCCGGATCCAAGCTGTTTGCATATGGAGCTCAGCTATAGTCGTGAGTGGCAGGCTAAGGGTTAATGCTTTTAAGAATGTGTTGGTAAAGATGTCTTGATGCAATTCTTTTTAGGAGTGGCTTTTGCAATATAGCAGTTGTTGATACTGTTCGTCTTAGACGGTGATATGAGATATGTTTTGCTTTATGATTCGAAGTTTCTGTAGCCTTCAAATGTTTTCATTATTCCAGGGCCACAGTTTGCAGACCCAAGTCAGAGCAAATCAGAGGTATGTATTAAATAAGTTAAATAATAAGAAATCACTGTAACTAAATGGACATTACTCCTTCTTAAGAAATGCAAATTGATACCTTCCCTGTAGGAGATTTCTGCACTTATTGGTGTTATCCTGCATTAACCAATACTGCATTACCCCATAGCCTGTTTCTAGTTTTGAAAATAGGTGACCACTTAAAGCAGGTTGAAAGTAAAGCAGAATGCGCCTCAAGGTGCATTCTGCTTTACTTTCAGCCTGCTTTAAGCTAGTATCTGATAGGATATAGAAATTATTTTCTATAATACATGGTCATGACTTTATAAAACAAAGCTTTTTTCTATAAGGAAGGAATAATCTAAAGACGTGAAAAGGTGTCTTTATTGGGTAACGGATTAAGTTGCATCCTGTCTTTATCAGACACCACGTTTCCTTGTTTGATGACTGCTGTACACATGTATAAACCATTATTGCAGGTTCTTTATTGTTCTTTTCATTTTTAGCTCACCTGGCAAGTAGTGCCAAGGTGAGCTATTTTGATAGTCCTGTGTCCGTCGTCGATCGTTCGTTTGTCGTTCGTTCATCCGTTCGTCGTCAACAATTTCTTTAAACGACATCTCCTCCCAAATAACTGCATGGATTTTCACCAAACTTGGCAGGAATGATCCTTGTATGGTCCTCTTTCAAAGTTGTTCAAAAAGTTCCGGTCCGCTGTATATCTAGGTCACAGGAGCTAAAAATAGATGTTTTCAATGAAAACTTAAAAAATCCTCTTGTCTGAAACCACAGTACTCTGAGCTTAGATATTTGGCACAAAGCAATGTCTTCAAGTCCTCCATCAAGATAGTTCAAATTATGCCCCTGGGGTAAAAAATGACCCTGCCCCGGGGGTCGTAATTTTACATAGAATTATATAGTGAAATCTTTAAACATCTTTATCTCTGAAACTAATATGGCCAGACCTTTGATATATGGCATGGGGACACTTCTAGAAGGCCTTTACCAATATTGTAAATATGGTTCTGGTCCGTTGAATATCTAGGTCACAGGAGCTAAAAATAGATTTTTTCAATGAAACATTAAAAAATCTTATTGTCTAAAACCACAGTACCTTGAGCTTAGATATTTGGCACAAATGATCGTCTTCAGGTCCTCTATTAAGATTGTTCAAATTATTTCCCTGGGGTAAAAAATGACCAGACCTAGATTGTTCAAATTATTTCCCTGGGGTAAAAAATGACCAGACCCTGCCCCAGGGGTCGTAATTTTACATAGAGTTATATAGTGAAATCTTCAAACATCTTTATCTCTGAAACTAATATGGCCAGAGCTTTAATATTTGGCATGGTGACACTTCTAGAACTCCTTAAGCCATATTGTAAATATGATTTCAGTCTGTTGCATATCTAGGTCACAAGAGCTAAAATCTTCTTGTCTGAAACCACAGAACCCTGAGTTAGATATTTGGCGTAAAGCATCATCTACAGGTCCTCTATCAAGATTGTTCAAATTATGACCATTGGGTGAAAACTGCCAAGGCCCTTAGGGGTCGCAGTTTTACATAGAGTTATATAGTGAAATATTCTTCTCTGAAATATTATGGCAAAAGCTTTGATATTTAGCATTATGAAGTGACACTTTTAGATTGTTCTTTACGGATATTGCTGAAACGGTTCGGGTCTGTTGCATATCTGGGTCACATTCGCTAAAAATAGATTTTTCAATGAAAAGTCTTCCTGTCTTAAACACTTAATTTTCAAGTTCATCAGCAAGATATTTGAAATTATGTCTCTGGGGTAAAAAATGATCCCACCCCAGGGGTCATGTGACCCTTGTGTTGGTTTTTCCAGGTGAGCGATATTTAGGCCTGCATGGGCCTCTTGTTTGTAAGTACTGTAATGAAACTTCAGACGTCCACTGGTTATTTAAATTTTTCATTTAAAGACATTTCCTGACCTACTCTTTGAGATGACACAGGGCTAGTCAGGCAGTTCCCTTTCTAAAATCATGTTTTTTGTGGATACCTGTCCTGTACTACTGTGAATCATTGAAGCATCTGTTATATTTGATAGTTTGGTTAGAAATAACCATTCAAAAACCTCTTGAGTATTAGTATATCTGGGCCTCACTACGCAAACTAAGATTGGTATTGCATTATGCTTCAGAACAATTGGGGGGGGGGGGGGGGGGGGGGTAGTTCCATCAAAGAACAGAGGAAATGTCTTAATTTTAACACTTTCTTTGCTGGAAACTATATGATATCTTTAATATGTATATTTTTTTTTTTTTGCAAAGTGTAAACCCTGATCAGAGGGTTCCTTAAGGAGCCATTTGATCAGGGTCTGAACTGCTTGTTTTCCTGAAAGTGTTGCTAATACTAAAAAAGCCCTATAAATCAACATAAACTGGTCATTATTGAAAAGTGAATTAGTCCTTATGAAAAATTCAGCGTAAAACTGTTTGATATTTAAGAAGTAACCAAGATGTTTGCTTCTTTTCAGGAGTCAGAGGTGACATCTGCCACTGGTGAGATAATACTTTTAGTTTTAACCCTTTTCCCCCATAGAAGCGACTTTTAGCGTATTTAACCCTTAGCCCGCCAAATAAATTGTCGTCTGCTATATTTCTTCACTGCTTCAAGTTTCAAAGTGCTTCAAAGTTGCTCAAAATTGCTGAAAATGTTGTCCGAGTGTCAAACAGCTTGGATCTGGATGAGACACCGAGTTACTCGGCGTCTCATCCGGATCCAAGCTGTTTGCATATGGAGCTATAGTCGTGAGTGGCAGGCTAAGGGTTAATATATTCCTCCGCTGAAGAAAATAGTTCCAGTTTATACCCTCATGAACAATTACCATTACAAAAAATTGATATAGCATAGCAGGTTTTAGCTTAAAGTAGGCTGAAAGTAAAGCAGAATGTGCCTTAAGGCACATTCTGCTTTACTTTCAACCTGCTTTAAGTGGTCACCTGTCTTCAAAACTAGAAACAGTCTATGAGGTAAAGGGTTAATGCCAAGAATCATTGTATGTTTTCATTTACCAGTAGTGAGTAAAAAAAACAACCAAAAAAACAACCCACAAGCTAATATGTGAGCCTGTTTCTTGATTGAATACAGACGGCCTCTTAACGCTGAATGAAAGTAAAGCAGAATGTACTTTAAGGCACATTCTACTTTACTTTCAGCTTGCTTTAAGCTACCACTTGCTAAAATAAAGAAAATGTGGTGCATATTTATGACAGTATAAAATCATGCAACTATTTTCTTCAGTAGAGGAGTAATTTGAATGTGAAATTAGGTGTATTTATGGAGTAATTGTTTAATGGACGACATATTGTATTAAGCAGACACAATCCTCAGTGGTCTATGTACCGACATAAAATGTTTGAAATATAGCTAGATTTTATAACTGGACATGACCTTTACCATTGTGTTACTAGGTGAAGGTGCTGTTGGTGGAAGTAGGATAGCGTCGCCACAGAAGAACCCATTTCAAGGGGTGAAGCCTGCACGGTTTAACCCTGTAATGCCAGGCGGTATGTATTGTACAGTGCTCCCTCCCTACAATGGCCTTCCCAACAACAACTCCCTCCTTAAAACCACCCCTGTCCAAACTTTTTATGGCTGCAATACCGTCTGCTTAAAATTGTCGTCTGCTGTTTTTCTCAAAGTTACATTATGGACATTTAGTGACAAACAGCTTGAATCCAGATCAGACGCCGCATTACGCGGCGTCTGATCTGGATTCAAGCTGTTTGCAAATGTAAGCCAATTTACCTCCCTACAATGACTCCCTCCGAGCAACGCGCACAATGTTTGTCTCCCATTGGATGTCGTTGTAGAGAGCGAACGCTGTAGTAATAATTGAAAACATACCTTGAATCCATTGAACTCTAGTGATTATCCCCTAGATATGTCCATTTCAAACAGAGTACCTGTGAAAAGCCCACTTGTCCTATGCAAACAGTGTAGACTCAGATCATCCATTTTTAGCTCACCTGAGCTAGCTCAGGGTGAGCTTTTGCAATCCTTGAATGTCCGTCGTCAACAATTTTAGTGTTTACACTCTAGAGGCCACAATATTTATCCAATCTTGCTCAGATGGTATATTGCCATAAGAGTTCAGATGAGTTAGATTATGGTTGAAATCAGACAAATAGGTTGAGAGTTATTTACCTTTGAATTGCTAAAAATGCCATATTTAACGGTGTTTACACGGTAGAGGCCACAATATTTATCCAATCTTTCTAAAACTTGCTCAGATTGTATATGACCATAAGAGTTCGGATGAGTGCGATTATGGTTGAAATTGGACAAATAGTTCAAGAGTTATCTACCTTTGAACTGCTAAAAATGCCATATTTAACGGTGTTTACACGGTAGAGGCCACAATTTTTATCCAATCTATCTAAAACTTGCTCAGATTGTATATGACTATAAGAGTTCAGATGGTTTGATTATGGTCGAAATCAGACTAATAGGTCGAGAGTTATCTACCTTTGAATTGCTGAAAATGACATATTTAAGGGTGTTTACACTCTAGAGGTCACACATTTTATCCAATCTTTTTTCAAACTTGCTCAAATTGTATATTATCAGAAGACTTTGGATGAGTTCGATTCTGGTTGTAATTGGATCAATAGGTCAAGAGTTATCTACCTTTGAATTGCTGAAAGTGGTATATTTAACAGTGTTTACACTCTAGAGGCCACAATATGTATCCAAACTTTCTCAAACTTGCCCAGATTGTATATGACCATAAGAGTTCTTAAAATTTTATTATGATTGAAATCGGACCAATAGATTAAGGGTTATCTACCTTTGAATTGCGGAAAATGCCATATTTTACAGAGTTTACACTATTGCAACTACAGTTTTTAATGGATTTTGATTATACTTGCACATAAAGTAAATAGCTATACGTTCTCGAAAGAGTTCAATTATTGTTGAAATCTTATCATTGTGGCAATAGTTATCTGCCCTAGATATACTTTGAAATGCTAGAAAAGGCTTCATTTCAGAAAGGTAAAGCTATCAGGCTTCAGTACAACAGGTGAGCGATATCAGGGCCTTCAGGTCCTCTTGTTTACAAGAACAATTCTAGTTTACGATGTTTTTGTTTTCTTTCAGGAATGCCAGGCATGAACCCATTTGCAACCCGGCCTTCACTGAAGGCGGATGCTGTCTCCTCAAGCAACACTAGTACCTCAAACTCTGCCAAATTCATCCTTAGACCCTCAGCCCTCTCAGCTAACCCACCTAATTTAAAGACTGCTGGTAAGGAAGTGCTTTTGTTGAACAGTGTTTTCAAATTGTGCCAATTCATGCACTAAATGCATGGGAAGGGCTAAGAATGCCCTCAGGCACACTCACATACTGTTTCTTTTATGTCCCTGGCATTTGTAGATACGGAGGCACATAGTGATTGTCCGTCTTCCCGTGCATGTGTGTCCATCTTTAACAAGGTTAACTGGATTTTACACTTCCATCTAGCATCAACACTGCTTACTCAAATACTTGGATACTTATACAGTTGTTGCCTTAAACCATTCCCAATCTACCAATATCATCCAACTACATTTGACCTTGACCTAAATTTGACTTAGAATATTGTTAAGGGGCTATTTCTTGGTTAACTAGATTTTACCATTTCATCTAGCGTCAACACTACTGACTACAATGCTTTGATATTGACCTTGAACATGACCTAATTTGGACATAGAATATTTTAAATGATTTATTTCTTGGTTAACTAGATTTTACCGATTTACCATCAAAACTAATGACTACAATGCTTGGATACTTAAACAGTTGTTGCCCGAGTCCATTACTGATTCAATCATACTACCCAACATTACTTGACCATAACCTTGACCTTATTTGAACTTAGATAAGATTCAGAATATATTGTCAAGGATGCCACGGGGGCATGAGCAGTTATTGAACTCAGTCTGAAAACAGAAATACAAACAGTATGAGCCTGATTTGTGTAATTCTATTTTTCAGTTGCAGATGTAAACAGTAGCACTGTGACATCAATACTGAAACCAGCGAAACTCCCAGACCCTACTAAACCTCCTGCAGGTAAGAATGTGCGAAGAAAATGAGAAATAAGTCAACATTTGATGAAACATTCTGAATATTCTGAGTACTGCTAAAAAACAAGTGATTATGCCTGTGAATATTACAATTTTAGTGAAAAACTTTAAACTAGGAATTCTCTTTACGGTAAACCATTACCTCATGGCCTGTTTCTAATTTTGAAAAATAGATGACCATTTCAAGGCGGTTAAAAGAAAAGCAAAATGCGCCTTCAGGCCAATTCTGCTTTTGTTTGAGCCTGCTTTAAAATATCATCTGCTAGGATATAGAAATCATTTCTTATGGTGCATATTCATGACTGTATAAAGCTGAACTATTTTCTTTACTGGAAGAATAAATTAAAGGCATATCTAAGGGGTAATGGGTTAAGCTGGCACCTGTATTTAATAATACTAATAGTGAATCCATAGGCATTTATTGGACCATAGTGGAAGTTTTTTCAGTTATTTTAATGCAAACGTATACGTACAGTCATCGTAATGTGTTTCTGAAGAGAACATACATACAATGTCAGGGCTCCAGATAAGAGCGAGTTTTTTTAACAAATCCAACGTTTTCTCAATCATTTCAGCACCAAATCCTATGGTGTTATACTCATTAGAATCGTCTCGAAGACACCATAGGGTTTGATGCAGAAATAAAGATTTTTGTGTTTGAAAAACTCTTCTTATCTGGAGCTCTGCAATGTTATATCCAACTGCCTTTCAGATCAAGGTGGTGGGGAGAAAGAAAATACAGAGGTGGCGCCACTGTCAAACGAAAAAGACTCTGAAGTATCATCAGTATTGAAAGAGGCAGAACCATCAGAAAGTAGTGAAACAAATATTTTCCAGTCAACATTAAAAGAAATTACAGAGAAAAAGTAAGATAGTATTTTGTTTGTTACTGGAGGATAGCTAATCTTATTTTTAACTGGCAAAAAGTGTTGAACCCCAAAACCCCATAAATACACCTTTATACACTTCTATTGACCCATTACCCCATAGCCTGTTTATGATTTTGAAGAAGGGTGACTACTTAAGCAGGTTGAAAGTAAAGCAAAATGTGCCTTAAGGCACATTCTGCTTTACTTTACTACTACTACTAACTAAATCCTGAGTTTATTTGTCAGCTGCTGCGGGTGTCCCTACAGGGGTAGGCAGCAGGCGGCTAGAGGTTCCAACACCTAACCTCCAGGCTTCTCTATTCTGTGGATCAATGCCACCAAGGCTGCATGTTCTTATGTCAGCCTCAACACATTCCAACCAGGTCTTCTTTGGCCTCCCTCGCCCCCTGGATCCTGGCACTTCCATACCCATCACTGAGTTGATACTTGAGTTTGCACGCGAGACATGTCCGTACCATCTCAGACGCCTTGTGCGTAGGGCCGTTGTCACTTCTTGAATCCCCAGCTTTGCATACAGTGCTTCTGTAGTGATGTCGTCTTGGTGCTTGACACCACAGATCCAACGGACCATGGCTCTGTCATTTCGACGAAGACGCTGCAAATCTGAGGCAGACGGTGCCCAGGTTTCCCCTCCATGTAGTAGTGCAGAGCGCACACAAGCATCAAAAACTCTCCCACGAGCCGTAAGGGACACATGCCTAGATGTAAGAAGAGGCAGGAGTTTCTTGAACCTTCCCCAGGCCGTACCGCATCTGGTGATGATCGCGAGCTCACATCCTCCCCCTGCACACAGCATATCACCTAGATAGCAGAAACTGGCTTCCACCTCGATTTGAACGCCATCCATGTCAACCTGGGTGACTGGTCTACCATCAATAGGGCGTGCCATATCACGACATCTGGGGCACACATAGTTCGGGTCGTCTGCAATTCTGCCCTTGATGCCACAGCATTTCTTGTGCACCCATAGCATGCATTGGGAACATTTGATAGAATTAACCCCAACTCCAGTCCGGCACACAGCACAAGGAAATGCCCCAGAGTCACGAAGGAGATCAAGCCCTGGGCCAGATACCATGAGCTTGGTCTTCTTCATGTTGACCCTCAGTCCTTTACCTTCCATACCTGCTTTCCAAGCTGTCAGCTTGGAAATGCACTCCTGAAGTGAGTCTGCAATCACGGCGAGATCATCAGCGTACAGAAGCTCCCAAGGGACTCCGGTACGGAACTCGCGTGAAAGCGCCTCAAGCACGAGGATGAAAAGCAGAGGACTGAGGACCGAACCCTGATGCACTCCAACTTCGACTCCAAACTCGTCGCTGTACTGCCCGTTGACACGCACTCGACTTTTGACATCCGAGTACATTCCTTGGATGACACGCACAGCCCACTCGTCAACACCCAGACTTCTCAGTGCCCACCAGAGGACTTTCCTAGGTACTCTGTCGAAGGCCTTCTCAACCTGCTTTAAGCTACCATCAGCTAGAATGTAGAAAATGTTTACATATTCATGACTGTATAAATTGGAACCATTTTTTTCAGTGGAGGAATAAATGAAAGGTGTATTTATGGGTCACTTGGTTAATTCATACTAAGGAAAGAGAAAAGAAGTCCTCAGCTAGAAAGCAATTATAGTAGTTTTCCTGATGGGAGCTTAAAGCAAGCTTGGAAGTAATCAGAATGCCCATTAAGGACATTTTTGCTTTACTTTCATCCTACTTTAACTGGTGACCAATTTCCAAAACTAGACAAGCTATAGGGTGTACGTTAAGGTGTCTTGATAGATTTAAAACTGCAAAATTGGTGTTTTTAACTTTTTTTCGGATTTTGATAGCCCACATTCTGTTCTACAAATTGACAAAATCTCCAAAACCAAACCAAACGCATTTCATGGCTATCTGATCAATAAATCACACCTCATTAAGCACTCTGTAGTCCAGCCACGTGACCAGCTAGAGGCGTTCTCCAGTTGCTGTTGCGTGATTTATGGGTTTCCCATGTTAAAATCATTATTGAAATATAATTGGTATTTTTTATTAAGGGTGGAGCTATAGAAAATCGCATACGAAATATGTGTCTTCTTATTGGTTGAAACAAAAAGGACAAAAGTTGGACCCCGGGGTATTCGCACTGTGTCAGACAATCAAAATGACACGCTTATCAGTTAATTGACGTTTTCGGCACCTCCTTATTTTCAGACACGCGGTATGTTTGAAACACCATTGTGTTCGCAGTTGGGGTCCGATTTTCATGCGGTTTAAAGCAGATGAAAGGGTATTATCTTCTCTAGTGAACAGTGTCTCAGAATGTTGATGAGGTTCTCCAGCTGTTCACAGCAAAGCCTTACGTAATAGAAATCGACTTTAAACGGTAAAATAACTTTGATGTTACATAATAATAGTTGGAAGGGGAATTTTGAAAATCTGTGACACGGATCCCTAGATATGTTAATGAAGCGTATTATTTGAAATTTTAAAGGCGTTACAAATTAAGACGGCTTTGAAATCGCTGTTTGAATTTTTTTTTAATTTGTCTTATAAAATCGTAAAAAAAATAAAATATTTAAAAAAAAAAGATATTGTATGGTACCACTTAAACCATTCATCTATAAAATGGGAGAATAAATTATAAATTATGATGATAAATAAGAAAAATCCGCCTCCAGTTTCAAAACTATCACGCTACCTTGATACCAAATTAGAGTAGAACTTCAATCCCTATGTCTCCACCAAACCCTATGTTGTTACTATTCCATAGAATTATATTCAAGAACTGATTCTAATGAGTAGTCATAATTTGTCTTAAAAATGTTTTTACAGTGATATGAAGAGAACATGTTGGAAGTTCAAGCATATTCTCTCTTCATCTGCTTTATGATGAGCTTCTGAGACTGGCCCATTATCCAATTGTTTTTGGTTATCCTCAGTTGTCTGGCATTTTCAATATTAGTTTTATAACACTAGTACTGTTTTATAAAAAATCATCATAGAATAGTCACAATACTATTGGGTAAATTACCCTCAGCTGAATTTTTAACACATAATTGAACCTTTAAAATTCATTTTGTGC
Source organism: Gari tellinella (assembly GCA_922989275.2). Lineage (NCBI taxonomy): Eukaryota > Metazoa > Mollusca > Bivalvia > Cardiida > Psammobiidae > Gari > Gari tellinella. The sequence goes on along the minus strand of OV277859.1, from coordinate 11,334,059 downwards.
TATTTTCTATCATAGTGACAATTCTACTTTTGAAAAATGACCATTTAATGTTGATTTTTAGAGCTGTATTCTGAAAATATATTAGAAAATAACTTTTAAATAATCAGTGCAGACCCTGAACAGAGAGCTTTACTTCATTACCTATTCCTAGCCTTGAATACAAGTGACCACTTAAAGCAATCTGAAAATAAGGCAGAATGCACCTTAAGGTAGTGTCAACCTGCTTTAAGTTAGGAGCCCTCTGGTCAGGATGTATACACTTTTTGCAGAGTATACATTGGTACATTTGTATATTGGTTTTCCATTATGGAATGATTTAACCCTTTACCCCAAAGATACACATTTTATCACATTTAATTATTTCCATCACTGAAGAAAATAGTTCTGATATTATACAGTCATGAATATGGATCATGAGAAATATTTTCTATATTCTAGCAGATGGTAGCTAAAAGCAGGCTGAAAGTAAAATAGAATGTGCCTTAAGGCACATTCTGGTTTACTTTCAGCCTGCTTGAAGCTCACATCTGATAATAGAGAAACACATTAAGCTATTGCTTTTGTTTCAATCCTGAACTTTGTATGTTTGTGAAATACATGTAAACTATTAAAATAATGCTTTACTATGCTTTACTTTGCTTTCAATCTGCTTTAAGTGGTCACCTGTTTTCAAAACTAGAAATGGGCTATGGAGTAAAGGGTTAACAACAAAGAGTACTAGTATTTGACATTAACTCTTTGCATGCTGGGTAATATTTATACCCCCACAAACAGAGTTTGAGGGGGTTATACTGGAATCAGCCTGTCGGTCCAGCGGTCGGTCGGTCGTCGGTCTGTCTGCAAAATCTTGTACTTTCAACTCCTCCTTCAGTTTTAACCCGATTCATTTGATACTTGGCATAAATGTTACTCAGGTATAGTAGATGTGCAAGACACAAATTTTAGGTCTCTATGACCTTGACCTTGACCTTTGGCCTTGAAATTGGTCTTGAAATTTGCAGGTAAAATCTTGTACTTTGAACTCCTCCTTCACTTTCAACCCGATTCACTTGATACTTGGCATATATGTTACTCAGGAGTAGTAGATGTGCAAGACACAAATTTCAGGTCTCTTTGACCTTGAACTTGACCTTTGGCCTTGAAATTGGCAGGCAAAACCTTGTACTTTCAACTCCTCCTTCAGTTTTAACCCGATTCATTTGATACTTGGCATAAATGTTACTCAGGTATAGTAGATGTGCAAGACACACATTTAAGGTCTCTATGACCTTGACCTTGACCTTTGGCCTTGAAATTGGTCTTGAAATTTGCAGGTAAAATTTTGTACTTTGAACTCCTCCTTCACTTTCAACCCAATTCACTTGATACTTGGCATAAATGTTACTCAGGAGTAGTAGATGTGCAAGACACAAATTTCAGGTCTCTTTGACCTTGAACTTGACCTTTGGCCTTGAAATTGGCAGGCAAAATCTTGTACTTTCAACTCCTCCTTCAGTTTCAACCCGATTCATTTGATACTTGGCAAAAATGTTACCCAGGTAATGTAGATGTGCAAGACACAAATTTTAGGTCTCTATGACCTTGACCTTTGGCCTTGAAATTGGTCTTGAAATTTGCAGGTAAAATCTTGTACTTTGAACTCCTCCTTCACTTTCAACCCGATTCATTTGATACTTGGCATAAATGTTACTCAGGAGTAGTAGATGTGCAAGACACAAATTTCAGGTCTCTTTGACCTTGAACTTGACCTTTCGCCTTGAAATTGGCAGGCAAAATCTTGTACTTTCAACTCCTCCTTCAGTTTTAACCCGATTCATTTGATACTTGGCATATATGTTACTCAGGTATAGTAGATGTGCAAGACACAAATTTTAGGTCTCCTTCACCTTGACCTTGACCTTTGGCCTTGAAATTTGCAGGTAAAATCTTGTACTTTGAACTCCTCCTTCACTTTCAACCCAATTCACTTGATACTTGGCATAAATGTTACTCAGGAGTAGTAGATGTGCAAGACCTTTGGCCTTGAAATTGGTCTTGAAATTTGCAGGTAAAATCTTGTACTTTGAACTCCTCCTTCACTTTCAACCCGATTCATTTGATACTTGGCATAAATGTTACTCAGGAGTAGTAGATGTGCAAGACACAAATTTCAGGTCTCTTTGACCTTGAACTTGACCTTTGGCCTTGAAATTGGCAGGCAAAATCTTGTACTTTCAACTCCTCCTTCAGTTTCAACCCGATTCATTTGATACTTGGCAAAAATGTTACCCAGGTAATGTAGATGTGCAAGACACAAATTTTAGGTCTCTATGACCTTGACCTTTGGCCTTGAAATTGGTCTTGAAATTTGCAGGTAAAATCTTGTACTTTGAACTCCTCCTTCACTTTCAACCAGATTCATTTGATACTTTGCATAAATGTTACTCAGGAGTAGTAGATGTGCAAGACACAAATTTCAGGTCTCTTTGACCTTGAACTTGACCTTTCGCCTTGAAATTGGCAGGCAAAATCTTGTACTTTCAACTCCTCCTTCAGTTTCAACCCGATTCATTTGATACTTGGCAAAAATGTTACTCAGGTAATGTAGATGTGCAAGACACCAAATTTAGGTCTGTATGACCTTGACCTTTGGCCTTGAAATTTGCAGTCCCCTTTCAATTTCAACCTGATTTACTTGATACTTGCCATAAATGTTACTCAGGAGTTGCAGAGTGTCATATACCATGTTTAAGTCAGTTTGACTTTGACTTACACCTTTGACCTTACTGTAAAACCTTATTGAAAATGTTTGCAGAGTGTGACAGAGTGCTGTATAGTGGGGGTATTTATCACCTTTAGTGATAGCCGTTCTAGTTTCATCTGCAACAATTTGTCGTCTGGTATCCTTCAAAAATTAATTTTTTTCAAAATTTCTTTTAAATTCAGTGTCAGAATAGCAAACAGATTGGATCCTGATGAGACACCGCGTTACGCGGCGTCTCTTTTGGATCCAATCTGTTTGCAGAAGTAGTTACTGTGGCAGACATATCCGCCGCTAGCGTGCAAAGAGTTAGGGATTTCCTAACTGATGAATGTTGTATAATTATTACAGAGTAGCAGACAGTAGTACCAGCAATAGCCCAAGCAACAGTAACAACCACATAGAGTCCGAGGCAGAGAGTATACTGGGGCAAAATCTCACAGGAAAAGTTACAGTATGTCTTATTGCCGTATTAATTAAGTATTAGCAACATGTCTTATCTATTGTCGTATTCATTAACCCTTTGAACCCTAGTCCCACATATACTTATAGGCATCCTTTTCAAACAGTATACATGTGAAAAGTGCTCTTGTCTTATGCAAACAGTGAATACCCAGATCAGAGGGCTCCTTACGGAGCCCTCTGATCTGGGTCTTCAGTTTGTCATATTGAAAAACATTGACAAAAACAACCCTTAAAAGTCAGAAATGGACTAGACTCAAATGGAAACTAGGATTTTCAATTTGAAGTTTCAGGGAGGAAAGAGTTAAGTATTAGCAATAGGACTGACTGACGTGTTTTTATGCCACCTAGTTCTTGACTTTGTCCTTGTGAACTTTACAAATCTTAAACCATTCCCCCATGAATACCCCTTTTTACGCGTCTGATTTATTCCTCAATTTGAAGAAAATTGTTCAAATTTATACAATGATAGATAAGCATCATAAAAAAAAAAAAATTATATTCTGGCAGATGGTAGCTTAAAGCAGACTGAAAGTAAAGCAGAATGCGCCATACGGCACATTCTGCTTTACTTATAACCTGCTTTAAGTGGTCACATGTCTTCAAAACTAGAAACGGGCTATGGGGTAATTGGTTTATACTAGGATTTACCATTATGTCTAAGATCACCGCTTACTAGAACACTTAGATACTTATACAGTCTTGGCCTGGGATCATTTCCAGTCCACCCATATCGCCCAACCTTCACTTGACCTTATTTAGACTTACACTATTTTAAATAGACCGTTTGCATATCAACATTGTACTTGAGCAGACGTTATTGTAGGAGAATGGTTAATATTGAGGTTGTTGTCTCATTGTATTGCAGGGTGTTCATACTTCCCCTAAAGGCCTTGTTAGCAGCTCTGGTTTTGTATTTGGTGAGAATCTAGCAGATAGAGTACAACTGTCAGATGACCCCAAAGGAGAGACATCAGATGATAATGGGGTTGCCTCCCCTGATTCTACAGAACAAAGTGCAGGTAATTTGAAAGCTTAAAATGGATTTTCCCGCGGCATTTTGGGGGCAAAATTCAACGAAATGCCAATCTCTGGCAATTAAAAATCTATTTTGCAGCCATGTTGTGTAATAAATTTTTCCTTGTCTCAAAAGTTTGTAATCCCTCATATTCTGTTACATATTCCATTATCAAAAAAAAAAAAAAAATTGATAAATTATTCATACACCTTTAATTTGTTCCTCCTCTGAAGAAAATAGTTCCAATTTATAGTCATGATTATGTATTATAAGAAATATTTTCTATATTCTAGCAGAGGGTAGCTTAAAGAAGGCTTAAAGTATAGCAGAATCACATTCTGCTTTACATTAAACTTGCTTTAAGTGGTCACCTCTCTTCAATACCAGGAACAGGCTATGAGGTAAAGGGTTAAAGAAGACTGAAACTTAAGTATTGGGTCAGGTTAAACAGTCAGACTGCTTTTAATTGTTAAGAATCTTTCTTAAACAGTCACCTTCCCCAATAAAACGCTATTTGGTAAAAAGTTAAAGAGCATTATGTTTCACTTTCTGGTTTCAGCCTGCTTTAAGCCACCATCTGCTAGGATAAAGAAAAACATCATTTTGATACATGTTAATAACTATATAAATTGGATTTATTTTCTTCAGCGGCGGAATACATTAATGTGCTTATTGGCGCTTCTGTGGGGAAAATGAAGCAAAACCTCGAAAGGAGCTGTTTGCTTTACTTTCAGCCTTCTTTAAGTAACCACCTGTCTTAATCACTGAAAACAAGCTATGGGGGAAAGGGTTAAAATTAACTTTTAAATATGGGTAGTTAGCCATGATCAAGTTCTAGTCATCAAGATTCAACTGTACATGTACAGTAGAACCTCTCTATTACGGCCACTAAATTGTGTCAAATTTTAGTCGTTTAAAACAGGTGTCTGCTTACAGCAATGTGAAAGTGAAACAGAAAGCTCCTACAGGAGCTTTCTGTTTCACTTCCACATTGCTTTAAGCTGTCACCTGTCTTTTACACAGACAATAAGCCTTCTTTTTAGTGGTCGTTATAGAGAGGTTCTACTGTATTTGTGATTTAACAGAAGGAACAAAAACGTTGGAAGAGTCAGCGAGAGAATATCAGGCGAGTCATGGAAAGAAGACAGAGTTACAAGAGGTGGAGGTGGTCACAGGAGAGGAAAACGAGTCCAATGTCATGCAGGTATTTACTTCAAACCTTTCCCCAACAGAATACTGACCAGCAGATTATAGTCGAGTGGTAACCCATAACACTGCCAATCTAGGGAAAGGATGAGACTTTAACCCTTTCCCCCATAGAAGCGCCTTTTAGCGCAATAAATTTATTTCTCCACTGAAGAAAATAGTTCCAATTTATACAGTCATGAACAAGTACCATAATAAATATTTTCTACATCCTAGCTGATGGTAACTTAAAGCAGGCTGAAAGTAAAGCAGAATGCGCCTTAAGGCGCATTCTGCTTTACTTTCAACCTGCTTTAAGTGGTCACCTATTTTCAAAACTAAAAATAAGCTATGGGGTAAAGGGTTAACCACGGTCCCATTTATCATGGCTTTACACAGGGCATGCAAAAGAACCAAAGGGCTCTATTGAAAAAGAGAGCATTGCGCAAGAGTTCCTCTGTATCATTTCCCTCTGAGACATACAAATTAGTAGGCCAAAGTTGGCACAAATCGATGTCAATCCCCCCCCCCCCCCCCCCCCCCCACACACACACACACACAAAACTAGAAACAGGATTTGGGTAAAGGGTTAAAATATGTTTTAACCATTGTCGTGCAGATATTGAGTATATCCATAATACAAGATAGTATTGAGGTATATATGCAGATAATAGTATTAAGAAGACGATAATTGTTATTAAAATTGTACCAAATGTAAGTGTTTAGTAAATTGATTGTATTTTCAGGTGAATGTGAAACTGTTTGTGTTTGATGGGGAGACACAGAACTGGATAGAGAGAGGGCGTGGTCTTCTCAGACTGAATGACATGAGGTGTCAGTCTTCACAAACCTTTCAATCTAGATTATGTAAGTTCTGGTACAATGCAACTGCAGTTGAACTTTGATATCTCGAACTCGCTTAACTCGAACTATCTGATTTGTCGACACATTAACTGCATTATGTTATGCTCAGTTAAGTCGAACATACCCATATTTCAAAGTTAAAACGTGGCTAAGCCACGTTTTAACTTTGAAATACGGGTATGTTCGATTCAACCAAGTTCGATATATCTAAGTTCGACTGTAGTTGATCTTCAGTATCTTGAACTTCGAGATATGTCGAACTTAACTGTATTTCTTCAGTTGAATTCTAACTACATGAGGTTTGCTGAAGTCAAACATACCTGTGAGTTCAGTATTTCTTCATCCGTCTTGTATGTAAGTCCTTCAGTCCCAAACCTTTATGGCACATGCAACTTTGAAAGTATTTGTACCACAAACTTGAATCTTCATGGATATATAATTCAGGGCATGAACCTGTGTAATTTTTATTTAACCACAATTAACATTAACATAGTTTTCAGAAATAAAGTTTTCAACTGGTCTATATTATTGAAAAAGACAATTTAACCCCATTACCCCATAATTATGCCTTTTTATGCTGCTAGTTAATTCCTCCACTGAAGAAAATAGTTAACTGTATACAGTCATGAACTTGTATCATATGAAATATTGTCTTTATACCAGTAGATAATAGCTTAAAGCAGGCTGAAAGTAAAGCAGAATGTGCCTTAAAGGCACATTCTGCTTTACTTTCAATCTGCTTTTAGTAGTCACTTGTTTTCAAAACTAGACACAGGCTATGGTTTAATCTGTTTAAGATTGAGTTCAGCTATCTACAGTAAAAACCCTCTATTACGACCACTAAAACGAAGGCTAATTGATTGTATAAAAGACGGGTAACAGCTTAAAGCAAGGTGGCAGTGAAACAGAAAGCTCCTAAAGGAGCTTTCTGTTTTACTGTAACCTTGCTTTAAGCAGTCACCTGTTTTAAATTCCTAATAATTAACAAATTATAGTGGTCATAATAGAGGAATTTTACTGTATTTGTAAATTGTTTCAGTAATGAGAACTCAAGGTAGTCTGCGTGTTATCTTAAACACAAAGATCTGGCCAGGAATGACGGTGGAAAGAGCGAGTAGAAAAAGTGTAAGAATATCAGGCACAGATGGGGACGGAGTCAAAGTATTCCTCATACAGGTGAGTGGTACAGTAAAACCATTAAATTGTGTTAAATGATTAGGTGCTTAACCCATTACCCCATAAATACGCCTGCTTACACCTTTAATTAATTCATCCACTGAAGGAAATATTTTCAATTTATACTGTCACAAATAAAAATCATAGAAAGTGTCAGCTATATTCTAGCAGATACTAGCTTAAAGCAGGCTGAAAGTAAAGCAGAATGCGTCTCAAGGCGCATTCTGCTTTACTTTCAACCTGCTTTAAGTGGTCACATATCTTCAAAACTGGAAAAAGGCTATGGAGTAATGGGTTAAATGATTAGGTGCTTAAAGTGACTGGCAACCAGATTTAATATAAAAAATAGAAATTCGTAAATGTATGTCAAACCCTTATATAAACAGTTAAATATTCGTTTAGGATAAGAAATTCTGTTTAAAAAATGCATTTCAAAGAAAAAATTTTTTTAGCTCTGGTGGTATTCGAACCAAGGACCCAGTCTGCGGGGACAGAAAATAAAAATTGAGTCACATGTAATACCTACTGAGCTAAAGTACAGCCAAGGAGCTGACACTATTCTTATGCACAAACAATGCAAATTGATTTGAACTATTTCAATTGAGTCTAGTAGACTCAATTGAAAAAGCGATGGAAAGTTCTAAAAAAAATTAAGATTTGGTGACTTTTCTTGAGCCAGATGCACGATATTGATACATATTTGCTTTTATTTGAGTATTTTCTTTTATTTTTGCAAATACACCAATTGGTTTTCAGTCGCTTTAAGAAAGGTAACTGCTTGAAGCAAGGTGAAAGTAAAACAGAGCTTTTGTTTTACTTTCACCTTGCTTCAAAAGTTGCTTTAAGCTGTCACTTTTATGCAATCAATTACACATCTTTTAGTGGTTGTAATAGAGAGGTTTTAATATAGTTTTAACAAAAAATGTATTGTTTAATTTGGCCCGATTTACCTTTTTTGAAAAGTATATAATAATCCCCAAATTTTTAAGAAATGCCTCTTTAAATGAAAATCTTTATTTTACATTTACACCTCTTGCATATATCAATGAGCCATAGGAAACTTTTGATGGCAGAGACCAGTGCCATTGGAATTATTACAACTTTCAGTTTGTCTTTTACATTAACCTTTTGAACCCTAGTCCTGAATATAGACGTCCTTTTCAAACAGTATACGTGCGAAAAGTGCACTTGTCCTATGCAAACAGTGAATACCCAGATCAGAGGGCTCCGTAAGATCTGGGTCTTCACTGTTTGTCATAATGCAAAACATTGACGAAAACAACCCTTAAAATATAGAAATGGACTAGACTAAAATGGAAACTGAGATTATCCATTTGAAGTTTCAGGGAGGAAAGAGTTAAATCTCATTGCAAAACCCGGCCTAGTTTTACTTGCTTGCTTTGCAACTTATGTCAGTGATAGAATCAGAACGGCTTAACCCTGTGTGTGTGTATCATAAATACACCTGGTTATGCTTCTGATTATTCATACACTTAGAAAAATAGATCCCTAGCTAAAAAAAATCCTAAATATGAAATATAAAGGGCATTTCTAGTACCTTTTAAGATGGGTGTTTAAAGCAGGCTGAAAGTGAAGCAGAATGCCCCTGAAGCAGCATTCTACTTTTGTTTCAAAACTGCTTCAAGTAGTAACCTGTTTTCAAAACAAATTAACAGACTAAAGATTAGCCCTTTACTCCAAAGCCTGTTTCTAGTATTGAATATAGGTGACCACTTAAGGCAGGTTGAAAGTAAAGCAGAATGCTCCTTGTGGGCATATTCTGCTTTACTTTCAGCATACTTTAAGTTACCAACTCCCAGAATATTTTATAGAAAATATCTCCTATGTTACATACATGTGTATTCATGGCTGTATAAGTTGGAATTATTTTCTTCAGTGGAGGAATAGATTAAAACGTATTAGAAAGCATATTTGGAGAAACAGGTTAAATTAACCCCTTCACTTAACCCTGAGCACAACAGTTTTTTGCAAACAGTTTGGATCCTGATCAGACGCCGTGTTACGTCTGATCAGGATCCAAACTGTTTGACACTCATATCAATATTTCTTTAGTCAAAATAACAAAAATTAAAATTTAAGAAATAAAAGCAGACGACAACTGTTTGAAATTGATGACGTCACGGCAGTGAAGGGGTTAACACATGACTTATATTTCAACCCCACAGTCCAATCCCAATGACACTGAGAATATACACCGGGCTCTTGATTGGAGGGTGCAACAGCTTAGAGTTCAGGAGGAGCAGACAAAAGAGGCTGGGGCCAAGGGACCGGAGAAAAGAAAGGCCGAGTCTGAATCACCTCCAGAGGATTTCTCTGTAAAGAAAACCAAGTGAGTCAGTCACACAGAATTGATCTTAACCCATTGTATGCTGGGTAATATTTAGCGGCCATTTTGAAATGTCGTCTGCAGCCGGTATAACTCAAAAATTTGCAAAATATTTTAGCAGTTTCTGATAGAATATTGACCTTGCTGCAAACGGTTTTAATCTCAGATCAGGCCCCACAATGTGGGGCCTGATCTGAGATCAAAACTGTTTGACTAGAGGTACACCTAAAAGTGTATCCCGCATAAAATGGGTTAATACACATCCAGTGATAATCATGTTTTTATGACTACACAAATAAGGGCTTCTGAACTTGGGGATTAATTCTTTCACTGCCAACGGTGTCAAAAGGTGACTTTGCAAACAGTTTGGATCCTGATCAGATGTTGTGTAACGCTGCATCTGATCAGGATCCAAATTGTTTGGCACTGGAATTGAAATTTCTTTAGTTAAAACAGCCCTAAAGCTGACTTTAATAATATTGCAGACGACACTACCAATGCAGACGATATTTTGGCAGTAAGAGGGTTAAAGCAGACGATAAAACTTGGCAGTGGAAGAGTTATGGTCTGCTGATGAAACCCTTTCCCTTATAGAAGTGCCTTTTATCGCATTCAGTTTATTCCTATGCTGTAGAAAATAGTTCCAATTGAAACAGTCATGAATATGTATCATAAGGAATATTTTATTTATTCTAGCAGATAATAGTTTAAAGCAGGCTGAAAGTAAAGCAGAATGTGCCTTAAGGCACATTCTGCTTTACTTTCAACCTGCTTTAAATGACCACCTGTCTTCAAAACTAGAAACAGGCTATGGGGTAATGGGTTAGATACAGGTGGAGACTTAAATAAAGGTGAAAGTGAAACAAAAATCTCTACCTGCACTATTATCTTGTTTTATGCTGCAGTCATTTTTACTGTGTTAGGCAACAACTCTAAAGACGTGTCATTCTTGATGTGGATTATTAATGCAGAACATGAGATAACACGCAAGTCTCGTATGACTGTTCACAATGATTTATGGGTGACTCTCTATTAGATTTCTTAACTCTTTGCATGCTGGGTAATTTTTTCGTCTGCAACAATTTGTTGTCTGCTATCGTTCTAAAGTTGGAATTTTCAAAAATCTCTTTTAAATTCAGTGTCAGAATGGCAAACAGTTTGGATCCTGATGAGACGCCGCGTTACGCAGCGTCTCATCTGGATCCAATCTGTTTGCTCTAGATAATCACTATGTCAGGTATATCCCCCGCTAGCTTGCAAAAAGTTAAAATGATCATTTTAGCTCAAGCAAACAGCCTATTGTGGGTGAAGTTGAGTCATATGTGACTGTAGTGAAAACTTAAGATATCTTCTTGTCTGAAACCACTGGCCAAATTTAAGAAATTTTTTAACAGTAATGATCCATAGGTGACCCTCCATCATAGGTCGTAAAATAATTTTCCTAGTTTAAAAGCATGGTCGACAGTTTGTGGGGTTGGTTTTCCACATTGCTGTAGTGGTAACTTCAAAAGTATTTTCTGAAACCAATTTGATTGTTACCTTGATCATAACTGTGATCTACCAGGTGTGCATTTCTTGTTAACCCATTACCCCATAAATACACCTTTTTACGCCTTCACTTTATTCCTCCACTGAAGAAAATAGTTTCAATTTATACAGTAATGAATAAGTATTGTAAGAAAAATGTTCTATATTCTAGCTGATTATAGCTTAAAGCAGGCTGAAAGTAAAGCAAAATGTGCCTTAAGGCACATTCTGCTTTACTTTCAACCTGCTTTAAGTGATCACTTATTTTCAATACTAGAAACTGGCTATGGGTTAACTCACTCACCCCTGAAACTTTAAACGTCAATCTCTAATTAAGTCTAGTCCATTTTGACACTTTAGGGGTGTATATTACAATATATTGCAAAATGATGAATAGTGCAGACCCTGCTCAGAGAGCTCCACATGGAGCTCACTGATCAGGGTCTACACTGTTTACATTAACATCTGTCCTCTGCACTGGTATACTTTTTGTAAATAACGAGAAAACTTGTTGCTAGGGTTGAATGTGTGTAACAATTAATCACTAGGGTGGGAACAATTTTGACCCTGTGATTTACAGCACGTATCGGAAGATCTGTTGTGCATGTTTTGCTCATGATTCCTATGTTGTAGAAAATCTGATGATGATGGTGTAAGCAGCTATAGAAGAGAGGAGTCTGACAGCAGTGTAGTGGACCCAGAAACAGAAGGTAACATGACAACACCGCTCACCCAGTCCTCCATAGTCATACCTGCAAATCACCTGTATCCAACTCTTTATGTCGGCATAGTTCTGAAAGCAGAATGAATGTAAAGCAGAAAGCTCCTTTAGGAGCTTTTTGCTTTACTTTCATCTTGCTTTAAGGTGCCATTTGTATTCAAAACCATAGCTGAATATCTATTTATGGCATTTATGAGGAGGAACAGGGAAGCTCATAAATGCCATATTCATCTATGGTTTTGAATACAAATGGTCACACTTTTGTATGAAACCGCTTCACGGTTTCATTCAGTGTGACCAGGTTTTTTCTTCATACCTCCATGAATACAATAAATATTCGCATTATTCCTTAAATAAAGGTATACTCGTATTTACCCAAACAGTTTTGTGAACTGGTCTGTTCACTTGATCACTGTGTACATGTATATACACTTTTTGCAGTGTAGTAAGAACTTTCACAATGAAATATGATACATGTACCTGCTAAATGAACCTATTGGCAACTCGTAAACTTTCTTTAGAATCATTGTCTACGGAATGAAGATTTTGTTAAAATACAAATGAAGTCCTTTTATGGCCGGAAATAATGAAACAAATTAATGTATATATCCTTTATGTGTCACCAGTGAACAATAAGCTAGGCATCTAACAAAGAGTTATGTGACCTGTAAATATTGGTCTTGAATGAATTTTAAAAAACAATTTCTAGAAACAAATCTGCTCATGCTGTTTAACTCATTCACCCCTGAAACTGAAAAATTCTCTAAATAAGTAGATTCTATTTTTAATTATTTAGGGGTGTTTATTGTCAATATTGTGCAAACTTACAAACAGTGCAGACCCTGATCAGAGGGCTCCTTATGGAGCCTTCTGATCAGGATCTACACTGTTTGCATAAAACAAGTATACTCTTCTGAGGTATACTAGTTGTAAATGATGAGTATACTCATTGCTAGGGTTGAATGTGTTGAATATTAATGTGAATTATAAACTCAAATTTAATGCTTCAAATTTTCAAAGCAGTACATCATTTTTGTGTCACCTGCTGTAGGCAGAGGTGACACTTAGGGAACTCTTTTCAGGCGTCTATCTTCAAAACTAGAACCAGGCTATTGGGTAATGGGTTTATTGGGATAGGATGGGGGAGTTCATATCCTAATGAATCTATCAAAGAGATTGAATATTTCTGAATTACACACACATATTTTATTCTTTATTTTACAGTGTCCTCTGAAAGTCATGCCTCATCTTTCACGTTAAGAACAGACTCAGATTGAAAGGAAACAACTTCAGTAGCTGGTGTATTTTAATTGGTAGGAGAGTCATAAACAGTATTTTGGAGAAAAGCTATGAGGCCGATTGCCAAGCCTGCCACAGGGAGAAATATGGTAGTGAATTACTTCCCCTTATTTCTGGAACAACTCGGCTGAGGCCCAGATACTGTTGATGGCAGAAGGAGAGAGATTTTCTTGTAGAGATAGGAAGGCCGAATGTAGCCTCTTTGGCAGCACTTATACATCAAAAAGAGAGACTATTTTTACAGGTTCTACATATTCTACGTCTAGATTTGGAAGATTGTACTATTTTTCTTGTCATGCTTATTGTAGCATAAAGAAAAATCTCAGCAGAGTCTGCCATTATGACTGCATTTATTTGTACATCAGGGCTCCAGATAAGCAAATATTTCTAATACTAAAATTCTTACTTCTCCATTACACCCATGCTATGACTACTCATTAAAATTATCTCAAAGACGATTCTAATGAATAGTCACAAAATGGGGTTTGGAGGAGATTCAGAGGAGAAAGTGTTAGAAATGATAAGTTGTCTGTGTGTTTTCTGGAGCTTTGTACGTCATGGCATATCTGTTAATGTTGACTGGCTGCCTCATAGTAGACTTTCACACTCTGGGAGAGCAGGGCTACCATAAATTGAAATGAAAAATCCTAAGATTTCCAAATTTGCATTTTTTAAGTGCGATTTTACGAATTGTACCTTTACCCCATTGCCTGTTTCTAGTTTTGTTGAGACATGTGGCTGCTTAAAGCAGGCTGGAAGTAAAGCAGAATGCACCTTAAGGCGCATTCTGCTTTACTTTCAGTCTGCTTTGAGCTACCATGTACTAGAAAAAAATCCGAAGATTTAGGAAAAATCCGGAGAAATGGCAGCCCTGGGAGAGTAGTGTAGAATCTACTGTTCTTGTTCAAGCAGTTCACACAAGCTGTGAGTGAATGTTGTACTATATATAGATGTATCATGTTTAAGATCTGGTAAACCCTTTCCTCCATACCCATTAGTGCAGATCACCTGTATCCAACTGAACAAACATAATTAGTTGTAATTCTGTGCTGAAGACAGGTGGCTGTTTAAAGTAGGTTGAAATTTAATCAGAAAGCTCTTGTGAGCTACCATCTGTATTAAATACCATTATCTAAGCCTAATTTGGGTGCAAGTATCAGGACAGTCACAGAAAAAGGCACTTAGGTGGAGAAATGGATAAAGGCATCATACGGCACTTACGCAGAGGAAAGGGGTTCAATTAATATTTTGTTTGTGACAAACTACAATATAGCAAAAAAACACCTTTCCTGATATGGACAACTTCAATGTTACTGTAAAACAGGTATTTTTCGCGTCATGAATATTTCGTGTAATGCGATTTTGTATTAATTCGCGACATCATTCAATATTTCTAGCAGGTTGTAGCTTAAAGTAGGCTGAAAGTAAAGCAGAATGTGCCTTAAGGCACATTCTGCTTTACTTTCAACCAGCTTTAAGAAGTCACCTATTTTCAAAACTAGAGACGCGATGCAACACATTCGCGATTTAACGCCTAAATTATATTTTCACGAATAAAACCGGTTTTACAGTATTTTCAGACATCTCATTAGTGATTAATCAACCTGTTCATCCTAAGTCCAAGACCCATTTAATCTTCAAGTCTTTCAAAACAACTTTGGGTTTTACTCAATCTTAACTTATCCCATTGAACCCTAGCGATGTGAAAACAAACCTTGTACAAACATGTACCTATAAAGAGTACACTTATCCTATGCAAATAGTGTAGATTCAGATCAGAGGTCTCCAACAGGATCCCTCTGATTATAGAGTCTGCATTGTTTGTCATTTGGCAATAGATTGGCAGAAAACTACCCTAAAATAGACCAGACATAACCATTTCTTCCCTGAAATCTCAAATGGACAGTTCTAGTTTTCAATTTAGTCCAGTTGATTATTGACTTTTAGGGTTGATTTTTACTATTTTTGTCAAAATGACAAACAGGAGCCCTCTGATCAGGGTATACACTGTTTGCATAGGACAAGTGTACTCCTCACAGGTACACTGTTTGCAAATTACGCATATATTCGTGACTAGGGTTCAAAGACTTAATTGCAAACTGGAATTATCCATTTGAAGTTTCAGAGGTCACAGAGTTAAGGACTCAATGTTTTGTCTCAAGTTTCATTGTTTTACAGAATATCCACTGAATCATTCTCCTGGGGCCCGTTTCATAAAACTTTGTACGACAAATGTTGTCGTAAGTCAGATTATAAAAATCTCAATTATTATTTATTTCTCCATCTTATCCTGTCTTGTGACATCTCTTTGGAATCGTCTTGAAAAGACGATTCCAAAGAGATGTCACAAGACAGGATTAGATGGAGAAATCAGAAATTAAATGTGTTTTAAAGTTTTGACTTACGACCGTTTTTGTCTTACGAAGATTTATGAAACGGGCCCCTGGACTTGTAGAATAATCTCTTCCTCTTAACTTAATCAGATTATAAATAAGTGTACGCCTGAGTATTCTAACAGTGTACCTCTGCAGAGAACAGCTGACCTTCTCTGGAACTCTGTTTGCAGGACAGCTTGACTTAGCCTTGTGCAGTTTGGAAAATGATTAGCTTTACAAATATAAATTCTGACGTGGTTCAGGCCTAGTGCTTTTCATACAGAGTGTACAGTTACCCCCTCTATTACGACCACTAAAAAGTAGGTTATTTGATTGTATAAAAAACGGAACTTAATTTAGTGGTACCCTAGTTATGGTGCATAATAGAGAGACAAAAATAGTCTGAGAACATTTAACCCTTTCCCTCATAACTACGCCTTTTTACGCCTCTAATTTATTCCTCCACAGAAGAAAATACTTCCATATTATACAGTAATAAATATATCATAAGAAATATTTTCAATATTCTAGCAGATGGTAGCTTAAAGCAGGCTGAAAGTAAAGCAAAATGCGCCTTAAGGCGCATTCTGCTTTACTTTCAACCTGCTTTAAGTGGTTATGTGTCTTCAAAAATAGAAACGGGCTATGGGGTAAAGGGTTAAGTCTAATTCTTTGTCAGGCATTCATGTGATTAACCAACCCTGCATCTACCCATGTGATTCTGACTTTTCAAAGGGACATAACCGTTTTCATATGATTTACCAATTTGCAATGACTCTCAAGGGGTTTGTCTCACAAATATTTAAAAGCATGGCAAACAGTGCAGACCCTGATTGGAGGGCTCTTTCAGAAGACCTCTGATCTGAGTCTAGCGGTATATATTAAGTTACAGCACTATGTCACAAGGTCACTCCAAACTTAAGAAACATGACAATCCTCAAATTTAAGAAGCATTGCAATCTTTAAAGACATGTGAATCAGGGCTCCAGATAAGAGGGAGTAAACTGAACAAATTCAACATTTTCTCACTCATAGCATCAAATCCTATGGTGTTACTACTCATTAGAATCGTCTCTTCGAGACGATTCTAATGAGTAGTAACACCATAGGCTTTAATCCAGAAATAAAGATTTTAATTTTTGAAATACCCCGCTTACCTGGAGCTCTGGTGATTTCTTAATGCAGGACAATAGTAATTGCCTTTAGCTGCCGTCTGACCTAAATACCATCAGTGTATCTTGATCAGTGATTGCCTAATACAGTTTTGACCATAAGTTTCTACACATAAGCTTAACCAGATATTACTCAAAATATAGCTGTACCGTTTTCATTTTAAAAGAATTTTTCAATTTTATTTGCTAGTTAAAGCCCTTACAATATAGGGGCCGTATGTTTACACCCCTGGCCAGAGGGTTCCTTGGGGAGCAATGTTGCAATGTTTAAGTTTGTTCTGTCACATAAAATCGTTGTTTAAATCTTTCAACACAAAGTAACTCTTGTCGGTTATTAGGTTCCCTTGTGGATCTTTTTAGTTACCAAAACATGAACCAGTCTACTCGGAATTCTGGGTAGTTTAATAAATACTGGTCTAAATTATCAAACAGTGTAGACCCAGATCAGAGGGCTCCTATAGGAGTCCTCTGATCTTGGTCTACACTGTTTGCAAATGTAATGAGTATATTTTAAACAGGTCCATGGTGTTGAAAGAGTTACATTTGTAATTCATTGTTTAAGTCTTGCATTTAGTGCTGTAGTTCAACATGTCTATGTTTATAATGGTATATTGCTATCACTTTGAACTAAGAATAATGTTATGAATGTGCCTGGACGATCCTGTGCTATGTTTATGTGTTACTATGTGCAAGATGTGCTCTACCATGTTGTGTTGAATGCAAGTTGGAAAGTTAGGCATGCATTTAGTGACGAGTCAAAAGAGCCATGTACTGTCTTTGAAATCAGTGGAAGTCTTGAATAAAAGTGGTTGCTTAGTGCAGTTTAAAAAAATGCAGAAAGCATTATTTGTAATCCTGCAATTCAGCAGTCTCCTTCTTAAAGAGATATATACTATTCTTCTATTAGTGGTTAATTAACACACAATGGACTGTATAACAGTGACTGGTCAGCTGTCAAATAAGGATGAACTTGTGATTTAGTTTTATCTATGAGTTTACATCTGGGCAGATGTTTGTAATCTCAACTGAAACACAGTAGGAAATTGGAACTTAACATTAAGCAGAAAGCTCCACTTAAAGGAACTTAAAGTTAAGCAGAAAGCTCCACTTTCCACCCTGCTTTAGACTACAACTAGTCCACTAAACTTGTTTATGAAAGAAATAGTGATTTTGTTTTTATGTCTGAAAACTGCTTTTACAAAGAAACTGATTTTACGGTTTTCTGTTGGCAAAGGTATTCTCTAGTAGTGACAGCCAATCTTGTGTGAAGCAACCTCTGAATGAAGAAGTAGACAAATCTTGAGACAAATGAGCACTTAACCCATTACCCCATAGCTTGACTCTAGTTTTGAAGACATGTAACCACTTAAAGCAGGTTGAAAGTAAAGCAGAATGTGCCTTAGGGCACATTCTGCTTTACTTTAAACCTGCTATAAGCTGTTATCTGCAATAATATAGAAAAAAATTCTTACGATTTTTATTTGTGACAGTTTAAATTGGAACTATTTTCTTCAGTGTAGGAAAAAATGAAAGGCGTAAAAAGGTGTATTTATGGAGTAATGGGTTAATGCAGAAAGTTCCATTTCTTTTGTCCAGCATTAAGCTTCCACCTATTTTATCGACTACAAAATGAACCATTTTCAGTGGTGGCTTGGTATAAGTTTGCATGCTTGAAATTGTCCATGAAATGTGCTCAATAATATGTATTTCAAATTAAACAGGCACAGTTAGTTACGGTAGATGGGGAGCATGAATACTCATACAGTAGAGAACACATTATTCTTTCCCGTTTAAACGCAAAGGGAACGCAAAAGCATTGCAATAAAACGTAGAAAATGACAACTTTTCGGCAATTCTAACTATCTATTTTAATCTGAGTGGCAAACAGTTTGGAGCCTGATCAGACGCCGGGTTACCCGTCGTCTGATCTTGCTCCAAACTGTTTGCAATAGAAATAATAGTTTTAGCGTAATCATGTTTATTGGAAAAGAATAACGTTTTCTCCACTGTATAAAGTTAGGTGTGTGTGATAATAAAAATACATGAACTGAATTTTCAAATGGACTTTTCCATCTAAAAAAAAAAAAACACAAAAAAAACTAACAGTTTAGGTAAACTCTTGAGGAAAAAGTCCCATGAGCATTTAGTAGCATAACAAACAATGCAGACATTTATGAGCCCTCTTATCTGAGTCTACATTGTTTGTAAATGTTTATATATTTTGCACCCAAAAGGTATGGGTTAAATGCAGAATCTCTTGTCTGTAAATTTGTGTTTACCATTTTAGCTAGTTAAAATGATGAAAGCCAATGAAAGCTAATGATATAACTGCTTAAGATTTTACTTCATAGATACACCTTTTTATGCATTAAACCATAACCCCATAAATACGCCTTTTGACGCCTCTAATTTATTCCTTCATTGAAGAAAATAGTTCCAATTTATACAGCCAAGAATATGTACCATAAGAAATATTTTCTATATTCGAGCAGATGTTAGCTTAAAGCAGGCTGAAAGTAAAGCAGAATGTGCCTTAAGGCACATTCTGCTTTACTTTCAACCTGCTTTAAGTGGTTAACTATTTTCAATACTAGAAACAGGCTATGGGGTAATGGGTTAATTCCTCCTCTGCAGAAAATAGTTCCAACTTATACAGTCATGATTATGTATCATAAATATGTTCTATATTCTAGCAGTTGGTAGCTTAAAGCAGGCTGAAAGTAAAGCAGAAGGAACCTTAAGGTACATTCTGCTTTACTTTTAACCTTCTTTAAGTTGTCACCTATCTTAAATATAAAAAACTGGCCATAGGGTAAAGGATTAATTTGGCAATGAAAGACAGCTTTTCCTTTCAAACAGAGGAAGGCTATATTTTCTGAGATGCCCATGTAGTTGAAAGGAAAGATGTTTTCTTATAGATACTACAGAAATCACATTGAAATTTGTCTGAACAGTAAATTGTTCTACTATAAGCTACCATCTGCTAGAATACAGAAAATATTTCATATGATACATATTCATGACAATAACTTTGAACTAGTTTCTTTAGTGGAAGAATAAATCAAATGAGTAAAATTGTGTATCTATGTATGGAGTAATGGGTTAATGAGCAGAGTTTCTGCATCTCTTATTCTTCAGTGAGTGCCAAGTCTCTAAATCCATAACCCATGCTGTTGTTTAAATCTCAGTTTAACCCATTCAACCCTAGGGACGAGTATACTCATCATTTACAAACAGTGTACCTGTGAGGATTACACTTGTCATATGCAAACAGTGTAGACCCTGATCAGAGGGCTCCTTAAGGAGCCCTCTGATCAAGGTCTACACTGTTTGTCATTTTGAATATTGTTAAAATTAACCCTAAATAGTCAAAAATGGACTTATTTTGAAATTGGAATTGTCCATTAAAAGTTTCAGTGGTGAATGAGTTAGATGTGGTAGGAGTCGTTTAACTTTCCTTCTGTGAAGGCGCCGTATGACCTATACTGTGTTGTCAGCTGTAAAATCCAGAGCTCCAGATAAAGGAGAGTATTTCCAAGGTAAAACTCCTGATAATTCTCAAACCATATAGTGTGACTACTCAGTAGAATTGTTGTATTGAGACCATTCTAATTAGTAGTCACACAATACAGTTTTGTGCAAACTTTAATGATTAGGGAGATTCCAGTGAGACTTTAGTATACTCCTCCTTATGCGGGGCCTCTGTGGCCTAGTGGTATAGTCACTGTGACTTACATCACTAAGCTCCTCACCACTGTTGGTTCGAATCCCGGTTCGGGCACTTCTGATTTTTCATGTGGGGAAGCCTTCCAGTTGGCTTGCGGAAGGTTGGTGGTTCTACCCAGTTCCCGATATATGTCTGAAACAGTGCATAAAGGGCTTCTGGGGTCTTCCTCCACCTGTAATTAACAGGGCACCGCAATATGTCTAAAATACTGTTAAAGGGTAGAGCAATGTAAAATAATAACTAATCCGAAAATCCAAAACAGAGCCCTGTGTCAAACCCGATTCAACCCAACTGTCAGCGATGAATGATAGTGGATTTGTTGATTGAAAGTTGAAGCATCTTGCTAGTATAAGTGAGGTAAAGACAGATAAGTCAACTTAAGTTAAGCAATCACAGAACGGAATACAAACATGGAGCTGTATAGAGCAATGTAAAATTTAATGCAGGACAGAAAATTAATGCAGTAAACTTCTATCTGCATTACTTTTGTCCTGCTTAATTTTACCCCATTAATTTATTCATCCACTGAAGAAAATAATTCTAATTTAAACTGTCATTAACATGTAAAATCAGAACTATTTGCTTTATTTTAGCAGATGACTGCTTAAAGCAGGCTGAAAGTAAAGTAGAATGCACCTTAAGGTGCATTCTGCTTTCCTTTCAGCCTGCTTTTAAGTGATCACTTATTTTCAAAATTAGAAACAGGCAATAGGTTAAAGGTTTGTAGGGGATATGTTCTATTTCAAAAGGTCCATGCTTCTTTAGTCTGTGATTGTAAAGCAGAAGTTTGAATGTGAGGTATAAATGCTAATATGTCAGTAGTAGTCTTGTCTATGGTCCCTGTGAAGTGCTTGTCATTTATTTAAGTTTTCTGTCATGTTGAGACTGCAATGCCATGGCATAGACATGTATGTATCATGTGATAAATAAATGATCAGAAAATTGTCTGTGACTTTTATTCTTGATGTGCAGTCCCAGTTAGTGTTTTATGTGTAGTTAACCCACTACCCCATAGGTTGTTTCTAGTAATGATGATAGATGACCACTCGGAGCAGGTTGAAAGTAAAGCAGATTGCGCCTTAAGACGCATTCTGCTTTACTTTCAACCTGCTTTAAGCTACCATCTGTCAGAATACAGAAAATATTTCTTATGTTACAGATTCATGACTGTATAAATTGGTATTATTTTCTTCAGAGGAGGAAAAAAATTCAGGTGTAAAAGGGCGTATATATGGGAAAAGGGTTAAAGTGATGGTCTCTTTAGCTCACCTGGCACGAAGTGCCAACGTGAGCTTTTAGGATCGCTAAATGTCCGTCGTCCGTCCGTTCACATTTGTTCGTTAACACTAGCGCCTACAAATTTCATCTGATCTTCATGAAACTTCATGACAATGTTTGTCTTGATGAAATCTAGGTCAAGTTCGAATGTGGGTCATGTCCTGTCAAATACTAGGTCACTAGGTCAAATCATAGAAAAACCTCGTTAACACTCTAGAGGCTACAAATCTCAATGGATCTTAATGAAACGTGGTCAGAATGTTTGCCTCATTGATATCTAGGTCAAGTTCGAATGTGGGTCATGTCCGGTCAAAAACTAGGTCACTAGGTCAAATCATAGAAAAACCTTGTTAACACTTTAGAGGCTACAAATCTCAATGGATCCTTATGAAACTTGGTCAGAATATTTGCCTCATTGATATCTAGGTCAAGTTCGAATGTGGGTCACGTCCGATCAAAAACTAGGTCACTAGGTCAATTCATAGAAAAACCTTGTTGACACTCTAGAGGCTACAAATCTCAATGGATCCTTATGAAACTTTATCAAAATGTTTGTCTTGATTAAATCTAGGTCAAGTTCGAATGTGGGTCATGTCCAGTTAAAAACTAGGTCACTAGGTCAAATCTTAGAAAAACTTTAACACTCAAGTTCTTATTGGATTTTAATTAAACTTGGTTAGAATGTTTGCCCAATTGATATCTAGGTCAAGTTCGAATATGGGTCATGTCGGGTCAAAAACTAGGTCACTAGGCCAAATCAAAGAAAAACAGTGTTAACCCTCTAGAGGCTACAAATCTGGTTAGATCTGAATGAAATATTTTCAGAATGTTTGCCTACATCAAATCTAGGTCAAAATCAAATGTGGATTGTGTCTGGTCAAAAACTAGGTCACTAGGTCAAATTATAGAAAAATCTTGTTAACACTCTAAAGGTTGATTGTGGGTCATGTCCAGTCACTATAGGTTAATTTTACATGGTGAACCAGATGAGCGATTTAGGGCCATGGTGGCCCTTGTATGACCATTCAGGAGAAAGATTGTTCACTCACTCATCCCTGAACTCTTGACCCCATAGCCAGTATCTAGTAATGAAGGTTGGTGACCACTTCAAGCAGGTTGAAAGTAAAGCAGAATGTACCTTAAGGCACATTCTTCTTTACTTTCAGCCTGCTTTAAGCTACAATCTTCCAGTATATAGAAAATATTTGTTGCAATATACTAGTATATCTATGAATGTATAAAGTGGGACAATTTTCTTCAATGGAGGAATACATTGAAGGCTTTAAAAGGAATGGGTTAAATTCCAGTTTTGACTATCTAAAGTTGTTTAACTCTTTTTGCAAAATAACAAACAGTGCTGACTGATCAGAGGGCCCCATAAGGAGCACTCTAATCTGGGACTACAGTACTTGCAAAGGACAAGTGTACTTTTCATGGGTACTCTATTATACTCCTTTCTAGAGCAGACTGGGTTGTGAGATTGCTGCTAAACTCTTCCCCTCATAAAAACCTTTTTATACCTGACACTTATAGCAATGCCGTTCTTTGCTTCTTCATGTACCTGTATTAATAAATGAAGGAAAGGAAACTTCCAACATCCTGACAGGTCGAAGCTTTAACCGTGCTTAAAAAAATCGAAAGGATTAAGAATAAACTATGAGGGAAATGCCAGATGAAAGCAAAACAGAAAGTCTTGCTTTACTTTCGTCCTACTTTGAGCTACCACCCCTGACCTTTCTTTTGAATGTGATGGGTTATATAAGGAGTTATTTGCATTACGTTTGTATTCATTTAGCAGGAACCAGGGACCCGTTTCATAAAACTTCGTACGACAAATGTTGTCGTGTCAGATTATAACAGTCTCAATTATTTTTCATTTCTCCTTCTAATCCAGAAATTAAATGATTTTAAAGTTTAGACATACTATCGTTTTTGTTGTAAGAAGTTTTATGAAACAGCACCCAGCTGTTGAGTCATTCTCTGGCTGAATATTCACATATTGATTATCTGTTATCTGGTCCTCTAAAAACAGTATGTAAAGCATTATATATTATTATAGACAGCTTCTGAAGGTCATTCTAGATTGTTCACCGTTTTACATAGAGTTATATAGTGAAATTTTCAAACGTCTTCTCCTCTGAAACTAAAATGACCAGAGTTTTGATATTTGGTATGGTGACACTTCTAGATGTCCTTTACCAACATTTAAAGAAATGGTTCCGGTCTGTTGCAGATCTAGGCCCCAGTAGCTAAAATTAGATTGTTTCGATGAAAACTTAAAAAAAAAAAACAAGACTGTGCGTTCAATAAACGCTTTTGTTCCGAAATCGTCGGATGTCTGCTCCTACTCTTAATTTTTTGAACTTTATTCGTTTTTTACACAGGAAACATTAATATGGATATCAAACAAAGATTTCTGATCTGGATCTTAACCCTTTACCTCATAGAAGCGACTTTTAGCGCATTTAATTTATTCCTACGCTGAAGAAAATAGTTCCAATTTATACCTTCGAAAATAAAAATCATAAGAAATGTTTTCTATATTCTAGCAGATAATAGCTTAAAGCTGGCTGAAAGTAAAGCAGAATGCGCCTCAAGGCGCATTCTGCTTTACTTTCAACCTGCTTTAAGTGGTCACATATCTTTAAAACTAGAAACTGGCTATTGGGTAATGGGTTAACTGTTTGCATAATTACAAGTGTATGTTAGTGCTATAA
Organism: Gari tellinella; assembly: GCA_922989275.2. Classification (NCBI taxonomy): domain Eukaryota; kingdom Metazoa; phylum Mollusca; class Bivalvia; order Cardiida; family Psammobiidae; genus Gari; species Gari tellinella. The sequence goes on along the minus strand of OV277859.1, from coordinate 11,309,451 downwards.
AACCCAGTAGTGAAAGGATTAAAAATACGATTCCTAAAATCGCGATTGAAAGTTTAGAAATCTTAGGATTTTTATGAGCAACATTACAAAACAGGTGGCAGCTTAAATCCGAGAGAAATTAATCGGGATTTTAACCTTGAACAGTGTAACAAAACACTTCATTTCAATGGTAATATCGCTAATAGCGGGATTTCATTGTATTGGAATATTATGATATCGTTTGCACGCAATATAAGCAAACATAATATTTCAAAGTAAACATTGGGTTTTATACGGTATACTCAGTGATAGCGACTACTTTATAATTCTGTCCATAGGTTGGAAAACTGTCGGTTACAGTGGGGTAAGTGACGGTGGGGATTGTCACAGAAAATAACAACTTTTTCACAATTCTGAAAGTTGATTTTAACTTTGATGACAAACAGTTTGGAGCCTAATCAGACGCCGGGTTACCCGGCGTCTGATCTGGCTCCAAACTGTTTGCATTGGAAATAATAGTTTTAGCGTAAACGCGTTTATTGGGAAAGAATAACGTTTTCTCCACTGTAACAAGCTCAATCAATATTAGCAGGCTATAGTACGATTACACAAGAAAAAATATACATATATTGACTCAATCCGGGTTGGCAGGCTATAACAGAACACCTTTGTTTGCGAACCAGGAAGAACATGTATAGTTTACGGATGCCGAAACTACGGTAACATGCACCAGCCACCACTTAATGTTTGCGAACCGGTTCGTGTTAACTAGTAAATCAGACCAATAACTAAATAGTTAACGTTCGCAGGTTAACAGGTTCACGTTAGTGGTACACATAATTACCTGATCAAAGATAACTCTCGAATATTTTCATGAAAACTAATTACCTCACTTTAACACGAATATTGTCCTATTCGTGCATTAAACTATGACACCAGAAACTTTTAATTGAAATTCTTTATTTCTAACGAAGTCCTGTCATTTTTTACTATTTACAAGGGGTGATTGAGTAGTTCGTGGCCTAATGTAGAATCATGCCAATTGTTAACATACCATTGTAATCTTCTTCAAGAGCCGTAATATCAGGGTCTAATCTACACTGTTTTCATAGGACAATTGTACTTTTTACACTCAGTACAAAAAAAAACGCACATTTTGTATCACAATATTATTTTTCTGTAGAAGGAACGTATTGGTGAATTATTATTAAATCATTATTGAATTGGTAGCATCACAACCTGCACTTATCGGTGCGGTATTTTAAACAAGCTGTAGTTAATTCTTTTGCTGCCAAATTAATCGTGAGGTTTTTACCCCTTCGCCATCTTATTGTCGTCTGCTTCAATTTTGTTGTTTGCAAGATCGTTTCAAAGTAAAATTCAATGTAGAATGACTTAAATGAAATCGATAAGAGTGTCAAACAGTTTGGATCCTGATCAGACGCCGCGTGACGCGGCGTCTGATCAGGATCCAAACTGTTTGCAAACGCTTTTTGGCGTCATTAGGAGGGAAATGGTTAAAAAGCAGCACAATGTTTTTTGAGTATTTTTTCCTGAACTTGTTGCAGAATTAAATAAATCTTGAGATATGGTCTTTCTTTTCTAATTTTCCTAAAAAAAATGTATCCTAATCTGCGCCTGAGCACGATGTGCGTTTCTTTTTGCACTGAGTGTATGTACGCTGTTTGTCAATAACGAGTTTACTCGTCACAAGGGTTGAATGTGTTAATAGAAAGGTAACAGAACAATTATCATGAAACGATTTTGTTTTCGTGAACACATACGTGAACCTGATTGTGAACGCTAACTCGTTTCCAACATTCAATTATCTAACATAATGCGTTTTCGAGTGTTTCTTTAGTTGTTAGCCATTTATAGTAGAGCCCCTCTAGTATAACCACAAAATGAGTTAAATATTTGTTGTTTATATAGGAATAAACAACATCTTTTTGACGTTCATGACGGTATGACTACATTAGCTTCGCATGGGGTAAGTTTTGTAAACGCCCGAAGGGCGTTTTCAAATAAACTTACCCCCCGAAGCTAATGTAGTCATACCGTCATGAGCGGCAAAAAGATGTTGTTTATTCCTTATATTTATATTTTTATTTTCTGTCATCCATTTAATGTGTAGTTTGACCAGATTTGTTTTCATGTATATGAATATATCATATACCGGCCAAATGGGTTTGATAGATGTAATATCGATGAAATAGCCATTCCAGTTTCTAAATATGGTGTCAAAAGTAGTCCTAACTACATGTACTGTATTTGCATGATAATTTCAGGGTTTTACGCAGTAAACTTTCTCGCTGTGCTTTAAGAACGCTCGTAAGAAACTAAAACAAAAATTTCAATCTGAATATCCATTATCAAAGCACATTTTAAACAATTAGGTGGCGCAAGTTTTTATACACGCTTTACACATAGCAACGCGAATAGCAACGCTGAAATGCGACTACACAGTCAGCGTGTACACACACCCGCGGCTATCCGTGGCATATCCGATACACATAGGCTAGTTTAAATATGTCATAACGGAACATTACGTTACCAATTTAGTAAGTGACGTAACGTCAAAAGCTCATGCCCCCTTTGAAATATGCTCACATGACCGTTCATTTTGCCTTTCAAAGCATGTAAAGATTTAGTACAATACTAATGTTATATATCAAAATGAACATCCAAGATTGCTGAATGTCATGATGCATTTATATTTTAGAAATACACAAAACGCGATTAAAATGAGTCGTCATTACTTATAATGATCAGTAAAAAACCCAATGTCCCATGTTACATTTTCATACAGTTGTTTGTGAAGAAACGTACATGTTCCGTACAGACGCGGGTAATTGCATACATTTCATCTGCAGCGTTGACGGAACCTCATTTCCAGATATATTGCACACAATTGTTTTAAAATTCTACATTAATGGAAGACAGAATGGAGGATAAATCAAAGTAAGAGAATATGTCCCATGCTCCCAAAAAATTGTAAGCACTGTTTTTTAATCAAATATCTGACATATAAATAATTTATATTAGTTCATTAATTTTGTTGGCAAAATACACTTTTTGTCCTGTTTTGAAAATTAGTGTCGTTTTACCAAAAGCGCTTCAGATATTTCTGTAATCCGTGAAATGGAATGTCCATTCAAATGTCCCAAAGTAAGAAAACAACGTCATATTTACTTATTCCGAAAAACTGGCGCTGTTTTATTCAAATAATAATGAATTTTAGCAAAAAAATAGTCTGATAGAAAAAATACACTTTTTCTTGTGATTATTTTGATATATAAATTATTGTACGTTTCAATTTACTAATTTTGTAATTTACCAAACAAATTGTCCCTAAGAAATGTCCCAGACGCTGGTTTATAATGTGTACATAACGTTGACGTTCGAATAATTAGACGTTTAAACATTTTTCGAGGTTGTGTTTGTTTGTAGTTGTTTATATCTAAAGGAAATTTGCAGATATAAAATAGAAACGTCCGTGTAAATTGAAAAAGAAACAAACTGGTATATTTGTAAAGAAAAGACCATCGCCGTGTCTCTACAGAACATCCGAAAGTACGCGTGTAAAAATATAAATAACAATAGTTTTTTATTGACTAGCTCTACGTACAACTCTAGATCCAACTTCGAGTGAATTTAAAATTATAAAACGTAGCAGCATAAACAAATATAAGTTACCACATTGAAATTGCCGCAACTGATACTGGTCTGTATGGGTCCAGAAAACATGGCGCGTACCAATGAATTGTAAAGAATGTAGACCTTGATCAGACGCCGCATATTCATACAGATGTTGACCCGAGTCTAGCCTGATTGTCATATTCTGTACTTTAAATAAAATAGATGGGCTCATTTACTGTATGCGCAACTGCTTACAGTCAACAAACCAAACCCGGCTTTCCTCTTTTATTTCTTCAAAGTCTCGACAGCCTTTTCATTTTCCCCTCCTCAAACACATTGAATATGACAGATGTCGTGGGGAAAACCAACCGTACCATTATAGCCAATATTGATTTTTAATGGGGAAACTGGTGTCATAATCGACGTCACAAGTATTTGTTAAATTTACGTCATCAGTGAAAAAAACCACGATAAATGGTACATGTATAGATACTATAGACGGTTCATTAGCCTGGTAGATCTATACTAGTGCAACTGTATTTCAACGTCATGTGTAACGCCGTGGGGCATGAGCTTTTGACGTTACGTCTCGTGTGAATGCATTATTTTGCCTTTTCCTATGTAATTCTGGTGAACAAATTGTTTGAAATTGTCAATTTCAAAACGTAATTGGAAGACAACTTGTCTAATCTATAAATAGAAGAACTCGGAGAAGGGAGAGAACGCGTACAGCTTTAATGACGGAGCGTAATATGATAACCTCCCTTAAAAACAGCATTTAACTTTTTTTTTTTTTTATCGCAATTTGATTTTAATTGGACTTTAAATAGGGGTTTCGAGATACCCAAACAGATAATCTAAAAGTAGATCCTAACTTGGTCGGTATCTCTCCGCCGTATGGAAGATTTTCTTCGCGACGGAGACTCCGCCCTCTTTCTAACTGGCTGGAACCGGATTCGATTCGTAGGTTCATCGAGAATTGACCTGCATATTTTTAATACGATTACATAGAGACTTTACATAGTGAATGTAAATATAGGCAGGTGACCGCATAATACAAGACGATAGTAAAGCAGAAAGAAAATGGACATGATTGTCTCAGCATCAACGAGTTTATTTATTAATTGGTTAAGAATAACACTTGCAATTTAGAACCTAATCAAACACCTAGTTACTCATTTTTACTATAGGCCGACGAAGTTGGCAATACTCTCCAAACATCACGAGCGTGTCACGTGAACCGTACACATGCCGGTATTTTAGATAACTTTTCTAGAACCCGTGTGCAAACCCATTCGCTAAGATGTTTGCGAAATCTCTTGATTAACTGGATCTAACGGGTTATTGTAGTAGCAAAAATGGGCACTAGTAGCATGTCCCTGTCATGATAACAGAACGCTAATGTTATTAAGAAATGAACTGATTTTTTTCGGCGTTCAAGCGAAATGAACTACAGAAAATTATCGGCAAATACCATGAATCGCGCTAGCGATTCATGGTAAATTTGCCGATAATTTTCTGTCGTTCATTTCGCTTGAACACCGAAAAAAATCAGTTCATTTCATATATTTACAATTTATTTGCTGTAATTTCTAACATTAAATAAACATTTTGTTAGAACGCATGTCTAATCCACATTAGAGGTAAATAACAAGAATAATGTGTACCCTATAAGGAACAGCCATGACCGATTTACTGAATCTGTGTACGAAAAGTGGTGTTTATATGAAATGAACACACTTTTTGTGAATGGAATTGAATGGGGCGATTGTAAATATTGTGAAATGATAACACAAACCTGCTCATGAATACTCAGTGGTTATGTGGTGGCTGATATATGCCACCATACAACGAGGGTTTGATCATTTCAAATATTGCTTGGTTTTTGGTAAAGTGTTTTGTATTAAAAACGGAAGAAAAAATACGTACTTGGGATGTGCATATGTTTATTACATTCTTTATTGGCATACGTTTTGGCTAAATGGGGTCTGTAAGTGTTATTGTTCTGCTCTTTCTGTTCAATGCAATGCGCGCCATTGCATGTCCAGATTCGTGTGTTTGTGATGGAACTGTCATGAGATGTTCTAGAGCAACAATACCCCATGACATCCCAACCTTGCTTCAAGAGGTATATTTGGAAGACATAGATCTCGACAGACTTTCACCTACAACGTTTACAAACGATAAATGGAAAAGTGTGACATTCTTAGATCTACACGCTTCCGAAGGCTCACTGCTTCGAAACGAAACATTTTTAGGACTTGGTAACTTGGAGCATCTTGGTATTCACGCTTTTGAATTAGACTACAGTTTAGAAGCATCTGTTTTTGAAGGGCTTGGAAACGTGCGCTCTTTAGATCTAGGTAACAATAGTTATCTGACTCGCGAAAAACTCTTACCCACACTTGAATCCACGATAAAATCCATATTGCCAGCTCTGGAAAGCTTGATGCTTACTCGAATGTTTTTCAGAAATTATACACCTATAGCAGTGGATGAGATTTTTTTGCGTGCGATCACGAACGGTCGCTCAATGAAGTATCTCGACCTATCTGAAACAAATATTAATCTAGACTTAGATTATGACGTATTTCAACGCTATTTTTGTGACACTATCCAACAAGTGATTTTCAAAAATGGATTTTTTTCACAAATTCGTTCGAACTTCTATAACTCACCAAGCTGTAAATCGGTACACACTCTTGACATAACAGACATTAAGTTACCCGTGTTTATACAGCTGCTGGAGACCTTTGACTGCAGAGGTTTCTCTTTTTTTGGCAACGTGAAGAATCTTTTTGCCAGTGGAATAATGCCTTCTGTTGTTGAAACATACTCATTTCATCTAGACATGAGCGGTTGCACATTTCGCCTACAAAAAATAGTGTTTCGGAAAAATCAACTCAAATGGTTAAACTTTACAGTTTCTCTGGACAAGTCTTTGAGCGAAAGTGTCCAAGAGCTTGACTTGTCTGACAACATCATAGAATTTATATCACCTGAATCAATTTATGCGTCAGTAAATATAGAGATATTTAGACTATCTAATAACAGATTAGGCGTAATGCAGAAACTCTTCCCTGATGAGTTTGAAAGGTTATTGCTAAGATCGAGACATTTGAAACAAATCTATCTGGATGGAAACAATCTCATTGACTTTCCCAAGCGATTGTTCGTAAATAACAAGCAACTAGAATACGTCGATTTATCGAGAAACGGATTGACGACTTTAACGTTTGATTTCATGCACTTTGAGAATTTAAAATATTTTGATGTAAGCAACAACCGAATTAGTGCTCCCGATGTTTTTATGAGTCACATTGACACTTTAAACCAATACAACTGGTCAGCTGCTCAAAATCGGCACCTTAACCAAACATCAGAAGATCATGGGGATACGATCCGGGATAATTTTCAAGTAAAGTTTGGATCTAATCCGTTCGAATGTAGCTGCACGAAGGACATGACAAAAACCTTCGAGTGGATAAAACTGTCACCGACCGTTTATCGAATAAATGAGACATATTCTTGCAACTTTCAAGGTGAAGCAATGGATATTCTGACCTCAGATACTGATAAAATCCAGATTGAGTGTGCGCATCAGAAGTTAATGAACGTATTGAAAGTTGTTCTACCCGTACTTGTTATCTTGGTTGTAGTTCTTTCCATATGTGAAATTTTTATTCGACGATACCATCAAAAGAAAAAGAAATACCAGGCGTTTCTTGGTGACCTGCATAACGACATCATCCGAGAAAAGTTCCTATCATTTCTGTCGTTTTGCTCCGAGGACATGGGTTTTGTAATGAAGAATATCAGCGGGCCGCTGCAAAAATCACTGAGTGAACTTACTGGTAACAACAGAAATTTTGTTTGTATTGGTGATAGGGAATTTCGTCTGGGCTTACCCGTTCATGCTGAGGTTATGAGATGTATGGAAGAATCAAACATGGTTATCTTTGTTGTGTCTAAGGCTTTCTGCAAAAAAGACTGGTGCAAGATGGAAGTAGGAGAGGCATATGCCCAGGGCAAGCCAATCATAATGCTAATGAAAGAACATGTGGAAGTCAAAGACATGTCAAATGTTATGGCTAGAATCTTCAACCGTTACACTCATGCCGCCTGGGTGGAAGATGACAATGGCGGTCACCTTGAACCAGAGATTAATGCCATAAGTAAATCGGTAATACTGCATGCAATGCAGGGCAAACAAAACAAGCCACAAGAAGATGACATGGAACTTTTATTGGGCAATTGGGAATAACTCGTTCCCGTTTGAAAACTTGACCCCAAACAGCATTCGTCTCTAAATACGTTGTTTGGGAAAGAATAACGTACAGTACTTCCTCCCTACAATGGCCCTCCGAACAACTATTCGAACACCCCCTTACAACAACGCTTTCCGCTGTATTTCGAACGAATATACTACATATAGTAGAACTTTCTAATTCGTTCAAATCGAATATATCTTTATTTCAAAGTTAAAACGTAGTAAAGCCACTTTAACTTTGTAATACGAACATATTCGACTTTACCGAGTTTCAAATATTGAAACTAAAGTATAGAAATACGAATAAGTTCGTGTATACCGAAGTTCGGCTGTATATCATATGCCGTTATTTACAAAGCATGCGAGATCGTGGTAGACCTTCCTAAATTCCTATAACAATTTCCTGGCATTTATTGTTTAACTAACCTGGCACTTAGTGCCAATTTCAGCTATTTCGATCGTACTGTATCCGTCGTCCGTTCGTCCTTCATCATTAATTTCCTAAAACGACCTCTCCTCTTAACGTCTGTTTCGATTTTTACCAAACAGGATTTATCCATATAATTACAACATTCTTTCAAACTTTTTCAAATATTACCAGTCCATTGCATATCTAGGTCACATGAGCTAAAAAAGAGATCGTTTCAATGAAATCTTAAAAAATCTTCATGTCTAAAACCACAGTACCCTGAGCTTAGATATTAAGTGCAAAGCAAAATCTACATATCCTCTATCAAGAATGTTCAAAGTTTGTCCCAGGGGGAAAACAATGACCCCGCCCTGGCGACACAATTTTAAATAGAGTTATATAGTGAAATATTCAAAACTCTTCTCTAAAACTAATAGTGCCAAAGCTTTGATATATGCATGTTAGCACTTATAGACGTCCTGTTTCAATATTGTTGAAATGGTTACAATCTGTTGCATATCATGATCACAGTAGCTGACAAAATTTCATTGACTAGTCTTCCTGTAGGAAACCACAAGACCTGAGCTTGCATATTTAAATCAAAGCTCCATTTACATGTTCTCAAGAATGATTGTTAAATTTATTCCCCGCGAATAATTAAGAAAGTCACTGATTTGTTTCGGCGTTCAAGCGAAATAAACGACAGAAAATTATCGGCAAATTAACCATAAATCTCTAGCTCCGAAAAAATCAGTTCATTTCTGATATTTACCATATTCGTATTTGCTGTTATTTCTGATATTAAATTAACACTTTGTTAGTACGCATGAATGTTTAATCCATATTAGAGGTTGATAACACGAATAATGTGTACCCTATAAGGAACAGCTATGACCGAATTACTGAAGCTGTGTACATTCGAAAGCAAAAATATAAGTTCCATTGTTTACATTCTAAAGTCAACAACTTTGACAGTTTGGCGCGGAATGCCGATTTGACGTCATTTGGAAGTGACGTCATTTTTAAAGTAGGATACATATATCGGTTTTTTTTTGTCATAAAGAAACGCAGATAGCCGCTGTTTATCAGGTATGTCAATTTTCTTGCAATTTATCTCATTAATAAAGAAGAAATTTAGTCGGGAATCATGGTTTTGACTAATAGGAAGGCATAGATCGGTTATGAACAAATTTTGAAAAAATCCGCCAAATGTTTGCTGTCGAAGTTCCAAAGATTAATTCGCGAATGAAAACTGCATATGCCCCGCCTCCCCTCCGAAACTTGTCAACAAGTCCCGCCCTCTCGAGAAATGGTGTTTATACGAAATTAACAGCAGTTTTTTCAATGGAACTGAAAGGGGCGAGTGTAAATATAAATAAAATAAGCCTGCTCGTCAAGTGACCCTTGCCCGGGGTTTCCAGATGAGCGATTAAGGGTATCATGGCCCTCTTGATTTTTGCTCTTAAGTGATTTTAAAACTATAATCGGAACATGTATGTGGCTTGTTTGTGTAGTATGTTACATGTAGTATTTTAAATGTAGTATGTTTTATTTAGTATAATTTATGTCGTATGTTTTATGTACATATATGTTGATTGTTTTTATGTAATATAGGACATATAGTGCCTTTATTTAAAATGGGTGATATAAATGAAACAAGCAATTATAGGGGAATAACATTGTTAAGTACACTAGGAAAACTTTTTACAAGAGTGTTAAACACTAGACTTACTGAATGGGCAGAAAAATACAACGTTTATGTAGAGGCACAAGCTGGGTTTAGAAAAAACATGAGCACAATAGATAATATATTTATTCTTAATGGTGCTATATCCCATTTTTTGAACGAAAATAAGAAATTGTTTGTTGCTTTTATAGATTTTAAAAAAGCTTTCGATTATGTAGTACGTGATGTTCTATGGTTTAAACTTGTGAAATATGGGGTTAGAGGTAAGATATTGAATGTAATCAAATCAATGTATTGTAAACTTAAGTCTAAGGTAAAATACGACAATTGCTTAAGTGAAAGCTTCTCTTTAACACTTGGAGTAGCCCAAGGAGAGTGTCTCTCGCCGTTTTTGTTCGCCATGTTTTTAAATGATCTGGAAGAGACCTTTCTCATAAAGGGATTCGAAGGTATTGACATTTATGTGATAAAGCTTTGTTTAATTTTATATGCAGACGACATTTTGTTATTCTCTACTTCAGAACATGGCTTACAAAAAGGGTTAGATATACTTTATGACTATTGTCAAAGATGGAAGCTTGTAGTTAATGTTGATAAGACCAAAGTTATGATTTTTAAGAAAGGTGGCAGAACACGAAAGGGTACCAAATTTACATATAATAATGCCGATATAGAAATATTTTCAAAATTTAACTACCTAGGCATAGTGTTTACCTGCGGTGGTGCTTTTTCTGAAACAGATACTGCACTGGCAGGTCAGTCTTTGAAAGCCATTTTTAAACTTAAGTCACATCTCTATAATTTTACAAATATTTCTGTATCACATAATCTTGAGTTGTTTGATAAACTCATATTGCCAATACTGACTTACGGGAGTGAAGTTTGTGGATTTTCAAAGACAGAAAAGCTAGATCGAGTACATTTAAAATTTTATAAACAGCTGCTTGGAGTCAAAGGGCAAACACAGAATAATTTCATTTATGGAGAATTAGGCAGAACTTCACTGAAAGAATATAGATTTATTTCTGTAATACGTTACTGGTTAAAGACTATAATTCTCATGATATAAATTCTCATGATGCAAAATATGTTAAGTGTGTATATAATATGATGTTAGATGATTTACAAAAGTGGCCCCATAAACACTCGTGGTTATCAAAAGTGAAAATTGGAATCTCTTGGGTTTTATAACGTTTGCTTGCACCACGGTGTAGGGAATCCTAAACTGATAATTTCATTCAAATGTGGCATGATCAAATTTCATACTCGTCAAGAGCAGATAGCTATCGTTTATTTTCAGATTTCGGTTTTAACAAAGTTACTATTAATGAATTTAGGAAAGAATTAACTCGATTATGGGTTTCATCACATAAACTTGAAATTGAAACAGGGCGTTGGCACAAACCAAATCCCACGCCACGCTAAGACAGAAAATGCCAGCTATGTAAAATCCTTGAAGATGAATATCACTTTCTGTTGGAATGTCCTCTTTATAATGATTTACGAAAAGTTACATAAAGCAACCATAATGGAGATATCCCAATATGTTTAAATTTATTGATCTTCTTAAATCAGAAAACGAAACTGAATTAAGAAACTTATCTATGTATGTACATAAAAGCTTCAAGTTAAGAAGCGACACTTTTAATGTAAATAATGTGTGAACAAGTATTACGGAGAAGTCCTGTGCTAAGCGACCACTAATTGGCGGGCAGGTGGCCGCTTGTGTAGAGCTGGGACGAGACAGAGAGCTCATTAAAGAGCTTTCTGCATTATTTTAGTTCTGTATTAGTCGGCCGTCTGAGTTGCTCTTCTGTTGTGTGGTCGTTTAGTATATGACTTCCAGTAATGCTTTAAGTTACCAATCGAAATTCTTCTGCTTTATTCGTTTTTACGTCTTATCCGAGTTATCGTAATATGTTAAAGTCCCATTGTGTTTTCAGACCTTTTCTCAATGCCTGAAATACGATAACGGTTAATAATAATGTTTGAACATTCTTATGGGCCAAACTGATCTATGAAATGATGAAGACGGACCTAAATCACCAAAAAGGGCGATTTAAAATCATAACAAACCGAAAATAGAACGTCTGACATAAACATTTCCACACGGCTTAGTATCACGTGATACAGCCGAATACAACTTCACTGGGGCCAACCGTATCTATCTCCGCCCGTCTATCCATCAGTCAGTTAGACTATCACACTTTTTTGTCCGCTCTCTTACTCAACTAATTTTTATCCGATCTTTCACAAACTTGCTGAAAATGTTTATTGATATAAAATTAAGGTTTAGTTCGATTACTACTAAAATCGCATAAGGTATTTTTGAGTTATTGCCTGTTCATTAATAAAAAATGACTTTTTCAGTCATTTTTGCACTCTAAAACAAACAGCTTTTATCGGATATTCACCAAACATGCTGAAAATATTTATTCATATAAAATTTAGGTACAGTTTGATTATTACTAAAATCGCATGTGGCATATCTGAGTTTTTGCCCTTTATGTATTAAAAATGACTGTTTTCAGCAAGTTTTGCTCTCTAACACAAATACGTTTTATTGGATCTTCACCAAACTTGCTGAAAATGTTCATTGATATAAAATCAAGGTTTAGTTTGATTACTACTAAAATCGCATAAGGTATATTTGAGTTATTGCCTTTTTATTAATAAAAAATGACTGTTTCAGTCATTTTTGCACCCTAACACACACAGTTTTTATCGGATATTCACTAAACTTGCTGAAAATATTTAATTATATAAGATTTAGGTCTAGTTTGATTATTACAAAAATCGCATGCGGCATGTCTGAGTTTGGCCCTTTAAGTATTAAAAATGAATGTTTCAGCATGTTTTGCTTTCTAACACATACAGTTTATATCAGATATTCACCAAACTTGTTGAAAATGTTTATTAATATAAAATCTAGGTCAGTCATCTTAACTACCAAAATCGCACAAGGCATGTTGGAGTTATTGCCCTTGAATGACTAAAAATTTCATTTTTTAATTATTCAAGGGCAATAACTCAGACATGCCTTATGCGATTTTGCTAGTTATTGAACCTGACCTAGATTCTATACTAATAAACATTTGTAACAAGTTTGGTGAAGATCCAAAAAGAAGTGTTTGAGTTAGAGAGCGGACAAGGCTGAAACAGTCATTTTCAGCAAGCTCAAGGTATAGATTCTCCGTAGTTTGTTTTATCGTTTACCCCTAGTGAATAAGTATGTACATGTTGTTATTGGATCTCATAGTGTTTAACCCTGTGCCTACTGGTCGTAACGTTTAGGAGTTTGCAATCTATTTGAAATCTAAAAAGACGCCGCGTAACGCGGCGTCTCATCTGGATCCAAACTGTTTGACACTCGTCTTAAGGTTTGTTTAATTAAAACAATGCATAAATCTAAACTGAACACATTTTGCAGACGACAATGTCAAAGCAGACGTCTGTTCAGCAGAATAAGGGTTAACAGGGTCATTTCCAGTGCTCCAGCTATAGATGTAAGCGAGAGTAATCTGAACTAATCTAACATTTTCTCACTCATTTCAGCACCGAATGCTATGGTGTTACTACTGATTAAACCGTCTCTTCGAGACAATTTTAATGAGTATGACACCATTGGGTTTAAAAGCAGAAATAAAGATTTTAGTTTTCGAAATACTTCCGTTATCTGGAGCCCTGTATTTACAGAGTTGTCCTTCTTTCCATTCACAAGGGAGGCTCTTTAATTTGTGCTGCACCAAAATATTATAAATAAAATTTAAAAAGCGAATTTCTTAGATAAAACCGGTTTTTGTGAAAGAATCACTTCCCACGTAGTTCAAATGGGACACCAAACAACCGTTTTATGCAGGTTTCTAAAAAACACAATGCGGCTTTAACTATTGCGGGGGAGCGTCAATCAAAACTCGTATAAATTTTCAGAACACTTACAGGATATCTGGATCCTGTTGAATAAAAAACTACAAAACATAAAATTGATTTCGTTTCTATTTTCTCAGACTGTTTGCCATTTTTCTTCTGATTAGTTAACTCATTGAGCCCTAGTGACGCATATATGCGTCTTTTACCAATTGTGTACCTGTGAATAATACGCTTGGCATGTGCAAACAGTGAAGTCCTTGATCAGAGGGCTCCTGCAGGAGCCCTCTGATCAGGGACTTCATTGTTGGTTTTTTTTTGCAATTTATTACAAAAACAACCCTGGATTGTCTAAAATGAACCAGCTTTTATTGCAAACTGGAATTTTCCATTAGAAGTTTCAGGGGATAATGAGTTAATAGATAACAAGGAACGATATTAGCCAATGTCTATAGTGTATGTGGCAAACGTGTTAGACAAATGCACAGCATGCAATACTTAGATATTTTTCTTCAAACAAATAATATTAGTTTATTAGAATGACACAGGAAGCACGTAGTCATTGCACATTCCCTGTGTTGATTATCCCATTACCCACTAGCCTGTTTCTAGTTTTGAAGAGAAGTGACCACTTAAAGCAGGTTAAAAGTAAAGCAGAATGTGCATTAAGGCACATTCTGCTTTACTTTCAGCCTGCTTTAAGCAACCATCTGCTAGAATAAATAAAATATTTATAGTGCTACATATTCATGACGGTTAAGGCATCAGCGGAAACTGAAGATGTCAAGTTGTATGATGTCATCTATGATAGAGCAAATTAAAAAATCGAAAGAAAACTTTTAGTGACTGAAAATTGCAGAATTATTTAGTAACACAAAATATAAACTTTTTTTATTATTATTTTACTGAGAGAAAAAATCCAGACAATGAGTAAAAACAATTCACCAATACTAAGTGGCACACACTCTACAGGCGTCAGACGCAACTCTTAATATGGTTTAAGGCGAGTTTCAAGATGAAAAATATTCTTTACTGTTTTATTTATGTAATTTATTGTACAGGCATTACAGGGTTTTTAAATCAATTTGTCATTTTCTAGCGCATTGCGTTTAAATGGGAGTGAATAAGGTCTTCCTCATTGTAATCTAAGTCAAAGTTTGTTATTTATTTATTTATAATTATTATTATCATTTATTTTATTTTAGCTGATGGAACTACATAATTGTGTTCAAGAATTGGCCAGACATCTGGGCCTGGAGTTCCAGAAGGAATTTTAATTAATTTTTTATTTAAACAAATCATAAATAACATCTTTAAGTGATTACCTAATCTTCAAAACTAGAAATAGGCTATGGGTTAATGGGTTTAGGCACATTCTGCTTGTCTTTCAGCCAGCTTTAACCCATTACCCCATATATACGCCTTTTAACGCCTCTAATTTATTCCTTCACTGAAGAAAATAGGTCAAATTTATATAGTCGTGAATATGTATCATAAGAAATATTTTCTACATCTAGAATATTGTAGCTTAAAGCAGGCTGAAAGTAAAGCAGAATGTGCCTTAAGGCACAATCTGCTTTACTTTCAACCTGCTTTAAGTGATCACCTATCTTCAATACTAGAAACAGACTATAGAGTAAAGGATTAAGCTACCATTTGCCCTCATTGGTGGCAGAAACAGACGGTAAAAAAACAAACCAAACCATTTGATACAATCTGCTAGGATATAGAAATATTTTTAATGATGCATATTCATGACTGTATAAAGTGGTACTATTTTCTTTAGGGGAGAAATAAATTAAAGGTGTAAAAATGCATATCTATGGAGTAATTGGTTAAGGTAAAAGGGCAATAATGCCATATTTTGTCTATTGTAGCTGTGAAGTCCCAGAAGTATGCCACCCACAGTTCAGTGACACTGTGTTACAACAGATGTACAACTTCTACAAGGAGGAACATATAGTAGTTTTACTATATTAATATAGTGGAACTTACCTAAGTTCCGAGCTCTGCGCTAGTGGAAGTAGGTTAGGCTGTGAAGCGAATCCCAAGCTGAGTATAAGCTGTGTTCTGGTCGGTGTCTGGTGTCGGAGTGAAGCAATGGTGTGATAATTGGTGGTCGTGCAGCACGGGCATTCAGTGCGCTTGCCCGACTACACTTCCGGTTGGCAATACACGATAAAACCCGGATCCCCAATTACTACAAACAGATCTGTGATTTCCAGATCAGAGTTGACGGACAAGTGTTCAAGGTAAAACAACAATCAATTACTTCTCCTACTGAATACAGTAAAACCTCTCTGTTAAAATAAGTATTATGTCTGACAGCGGTTTTTTTCTCACCCAATTGGGAACGGGTCCGGTACCCCTCAGATTAGGAATTTTTCTTGTCGCGTAAACTTCAAATTGGGAAAAAACAAGTCGTGAAATGATGACAAAAAAGAAATTGGGAAGTTTAGTTTTATAATATATGTAGGCCTATATTGATCTAACTTATCAAGTAGCAATTATGCAGTTCATATCTACAGGCAAAGCTAACACTAGTAACAGATTTTTTTTTCACTGAAAATACTATTTTTACCATATTGCCAGGTCCTTCTTTGAATTGGGAACGGGTCCAGGTCCAATTGGGAACGGGTTCTTTCCCGGGTACCGTCCAAAGAAGGAAAAAAAACGCCGTATGACCACTAAATTTGGTAAATTATTGGATGTTTAAGGCAGGTGACTGCTTGAAGCACAGTCTTCACCCTAACCCATTTGTCCGAAGCCCGGGGCAAGTGATTTCTGATTCTTGCAAGTGGTATTTGCATAAGAATTAGTGATATTTGCATCAGATTTGGATTTTAACAGTAAAAAAAAGCAGTTTCTGTCAGTTTCGGGCAAGTGTTCTGAAAAACTTAAGCAAAGACTGTCCCCGAGTCTCCCGCGTTAAGTTACCGGTATGGAGTTAACGTTACGTGGACCGGATGAACGTCAACGTTAAGTGGACAGGATGTACGTCATCTTACTGTTACGTCATCAATCCCCAATCCCTCAATCCCCCAACTCTGCTCAACTGTCCGTCCTATACTACTCATGTCCCTGTCATGATAACAGAACGCTAATTAGGTAATGGGCCAATAAGTGAAACAGCTCCCCCCCCCCCCCCCCCCCCCCCTAAATCGGATTTTGTTGGACCTATATTTTCTTGCAGCATATACACTGCGATTACGAAATCTGGTTGTTAGATGGAATATCGTCGCCGGATAAGCGCACAATTTAATCGTTTCCATGGCAACCCTCATGATTTTGAGGTAGAACATATATACTGCAAATTGTGTTATAACTTTGCTAAACGGTAATATAAATCGTTTGAAATGGTGCCTAAACAAAGATAATTGAAGTGCAATTTATTTGATATGCTGTTTAGGTAATAAGCTTATTTGCATAATTATGCATATTAATGAGTAATTGGAAAAATGCATGATTTTTTACAAAAATACACCTATTTTAACCTAAATATCATCAATATATCCCCTAGATTCTAACATGAAGACTCAAAACGTTTGAAACACAGTATATTAACAAATTTACACCAACAAATCGCAATCGATATTTTGAAACTGATAAAATATTGGCAAAACCGATGGAAGGGTGGGTGGGGTAAAAACCCAATACGCACTAATATGGGTTGCAATATTGTGTTATATCTTTGCTTAATCCTAATATAACTCGTTATAAATGGTGCCTAAACAAAGCAAATTGTTGTGCAATTTGTTGATGTGTTGTTTAGCTAATTAGCTTATTTGCATAATTATGCATATTAATGAGCAATTAGAAATCAGCATGAATTTTCACAGTGAATATACCTATTTCAACGTAAATACCATAAATATCTTCCAAAGATAGCAACATGAAGGCTGTAAATGTTTTGTATAAAACATAATTACACATTTACTACAAAAATGTCGCAATCGATAGTTTTAGTGATAAAATATCGCCTAAAGTGATGTTGGGATGGGTTGGGGGGAACACCCAAATACACACTAATATATGATGCAATTTTGTGTTATATCTTTGCTGTATCGTGATATAAATCGTTTCCAATGGTGCATAAACAAAGAAAATCATTATGCAAATTGTTTGATGTGTGATTTAGTTAATTAGCTAATTTACATAGATATGCATTTTAATGAGCAATTCGAAACAAGCATGAATTTTCGCCAAAAATACATACATTTTAAACTTAATATCATCAATATCTCTCAATTTGTTAAATGAAGGCAGTGAATGTTTGGTAAACAATATGTAAATAAATTTACAACAAAAACGTCGTAATCGATATACATGATAAAATATCCTCCAAAGCGAGGGGAGCCCAAATAAACACTAATATAGGTTGCAATATAAGTTATGTATTCGCTACATCGTAATTAAACTCGTTCTTAACGGTGCCTAATCAAAGAAAATCGTTTTACAATTTGCCTCATGTGTTGTTTTGCTAATAAGTGAATTTTCATAATTATGCATATAAATGCGCAATTGGAAACATTATTACATCAGATATATAGCGCTCTTTTCACACAGGAGTTGTGCGTTCAAAAGCGCTTCATATGAAATCATAGAAATGTAAAAAATACATTGAAAATACACTTTGTTAGCAAAAAATCATCAATATCTCTCTCACTTTGCAACAAGAAGGTTGTTAATGTTTGATACACGAAATCGTCCAAGCGATGATGGGATTTGTGAGGGAAGCTACACACGCTTATAACATTTTTTTCAGTACGTATGCAGTATGTGACTTCAAACCAAAATATTTCAATATTGAAAATTACCATTACTATTAATAGGTATACATTTGTAAATATACTACCGGGATTATGACTACCTCAGAATGTTCTTTGTACACCTTGTTTATATTGGTGCAGAGACGGGTCAAATGTAATTCATTATATGTTAAACCAGTGACATAAAATGGTCATACAGCGCCTGTGTGCATGCATGTATATGAATGTAATAGTGTTACTTTTTGGTGGAGTCTTACCAATCTGCCAGTTCGGGTAGTGTGTGTATCATAATATTATCCTCCCTCATCCCACTGAGGGCATGAAACCAGTGACTAACCGTGCGGGCGAGGTCAGGAGAAACATAGCACCTCAATTTATCTTTGGTGTAACTAACCAATATATCCACAGCACATTATACATACAATCATAACTATCATTGTCTTCATTAAAGGTCATGTTGATGGAGTTGTTGTGGTCGACACTTTCATCAATGTCAACATCATCCTCTGAGTCAGTGACAATTTCGCCATTATCTATGGCTGAAACTTTTGTTTTCTACTAGTTCGGGTACAGATTGTTGCCTTCCGTCCGTTGGT
Organism: Gari tellinella; assembly: GCA_922989275.2. Classification (NCBI taxonomy): domain Eukaryota; kingdom Metazoa; phylum Mollusca; class Bivalvia; order Cardiida; family Psammobiidae; genus Gari; species Gari tellinella. Next base: position 11,290,235 of record OV277859.1, on the reverse strand, counting down.
ACGTGATCTGTCCGAAATCATCTCCCGTATAGTTATAAACGAATGGGCTTGGAATATCTGCTAAATGGCCCAGTACCAATTCCTAGAATAGTCACAGATACTTCGCACGCAAAATGTACATCCTGAGTGATACACGAGAAGGGGAAACAAGTTTAGATCAATGGCATCGCTTTTTGACAGAAAACGCAATGGTCTAGGTTCGGATATTTTTGTTGTTGAAAGCAGTCGACTCGACACGCAGCTTGTTAATGTCATTGAAGATTGGCTTATTTGGATGGTATATACGACAGGAAAACTCTTCAAGATGAGACATGTGTTCTCCTTGTACTTCCACGTGTGTTTGCATTTTCTAACAATCACAGGCAAGGGTTCCGAAATCTATTTAAACCGTTTCGTTGCTTTTTCATAGCCTTTAAAGGCATAAATGCATAAAAGAGCTTTTACAAATGTATTGGCATACATCAAAATCACACCATACACGTTTAACAAGCCTCCAACACTAGCGTGGAATGGTATCTAACATTATGAGTTCTTCCAAACTGGTGTTTAATAGCATGCACTTGAATATATTTGAATTGGTGCCACATTCGAAATGTAGCCTAGAGTTTGTCAGTGTGCAGTTCTAACGCTTCAATTACCAGAATGCCTGGTACAAAAATATCACTGTTACATTTGGTTTTTTTTTTGGTTTTTAAAAAAAAAACTGGGTGATGACCAGCAAAGAAAGCTGCTATCACATGCAAAACAAAAAATACCATATGATCAAGTTCCGTGTTTGTACAATGCGTCACTATATTCACATCAGTATCAGCAGGTGAACTGCAAACTTTGAGAAGGATGCAAAAATGAACTATTTTCTTTTTTGAAATGACCCATGCATTAGTTCTTTTGCAAATTCATGTTCAAGTCTACACAAAGAAAAACAGTCAAATTGCTAGGAAGTTCAGTTGCCTACTGCGCTCACATCCTGTTTCTATTTCCTCTTTTTTCGGGATTCCAATTGATCGTCATACGTATCTTCGAGAAAGCATACCATCAATGTCAACCTTGTAATTTTCTTAAACAAGAACAAATGTGTGGCACAAAGCCGTCCCTGAAAAAGTCTCCCCTGGTCACAGAGCATATTGGAAGAATTATTTAAACAAGCACAGCATCATCGATAACATCACTGGTTTGCGAGTGTCCAAATCGGGCAGTCAAAACATTTACTCTTGCCTCAGTGATGCATACGGCCTTTCTTAGTTAGGAAGGTGTATAGGTAAACCTTTCATTGGTAAGGAAATACTCATTGGCACTGCATGAAAAATTGGTTGCAAGTAATAATAAAGTAACTGTAACGTGTTGGAAATCTCAAACTGTCAAAGTGGCTCAGACAAATATCCTTGAATAACGCAATGTTAACTGTTGATACTATAACAGTGAATACTTTCTTTGGGAAAAAATAGTTTGTTTAGAAAGTGTATTTCATGCTACATTTTAGTGTTTATTACCTTCTCTGCCACATCAGGGGGTGTATTGACTTATCGAAGTCAAGCAGTTTACCATAATCTGCCATTAAAGGGATTTCAAAAATCTTCAAAGGCATCTTCCAACGCCATCACATCCCAGTCAATAAAATTATAATCATCTTGAAATTCAAGGCGATGTTCTTGGTACACACCAGTCTATACAACAATGTTTTGTTTTATATTTTTTTATTCTTTTGTAGGAGTTTTTACACACTCGTTGATGGATTTCTTTTAAAATTTTACATAATAATATCTGCACCATATAACAATTTTATGTTTCTCGGTGCCGTTAATCTCTCTCTCTCTCTCTCTCACACACACACACACACACATACACACACACACATTCAATCAATCAATCAATCAATCATACAGCGGGCACGTGTGGCATTAGAAAATGCCCTTATTGAATTCTAAGCCCATGTAATTACCCTTTTTAAACTCATTATGCACATTTGGATGTCTCTATTATAGTCTATATCGTAGATGTGGTTTGGCAGGTTTATAACATACTGAAAATATTCCAATATGTTTGAAGACTTGTAACATCAGAAAATCAAACGGTTCAATATGAAATCTAAATTTGCTGTGTTGAGAAAAATTCAGTAGCATTTATGGCGCAATATCAATCTTCTGTGTCTTTCTAAAGAATTTACAGAGCATATACTGCTGCCTGATGTACGCATTTTGGTTTGAAAATGTGATGGATGCCATTGAAGGGATGAGCTCTGCCACTAGTCAAGATACCACAATAAGTGCTAGTTGTTGTCCTCCCAATACAGTCTAAACAGACTCAAGACACTCATCGCAGCATAGTAACCAATGTGTTTTGTTCCAAGTACAACAAGGATGTCTGCCTCACCGTGTAATGTCTGCGGATATTGCTACTGAAGTTTCTTATCAAACATGAAGACAGGCTGGTGACTGAAATGAATTGATGATGTTTTTGGCCTTATGGAGGACTGTCGTTCCTTGTCAAACTATTGAAGGACGGTAAGAAGACCCAATGAACTGAACAAAAATGTATATCCTAGATGGTGGAATAGCTTCAACCTGTGTGATACTGGCAAAGTATGCTGCCTATAAAATCTTGTCACCCGCTTCAAGGCATAGTTTCTTCACCAGGCTTTATACGTGTTTCAACAACATGTGACCTTTGGGTGATTGCGAGATGGACGAATATACTGATTATTGATCCTCAAAGCATGAACGTGAACAGCAATATTATTTTGATGATAATTTAATGACTAACTTATTGAAACAACATAGTAAAACACAATAATATGTTACGGCATTATAATGTCGAAACCTTTGCCATTTTCAATGCAATATGGTCGCGTTTTGCTATAATTTGCTTATTTGACCTTACAAGCACAGTTTAAAGTCCTTTTAAACGCCAGAAATGAACTTATCGACCACAAATTAGCTAGAATTCATGTATCACACATAGTTACAAGTCAAACTATTTCCGGGTATTGGTTAAATTTTCAAAATGGCCGACAAAATGGCTGACGGCAGCCATCTTGGAGTTTTAGATGTTATGTTTGTTATTTTCCTATGATTTTATGTCATTTCCGTACAATCGGAAACATTTGCAGTATGATTTGTAGAGAAACACACTTAGCATCCCTACAAATAGGTGCGTATACTGGGGAAAAGAAGCAGGAATATCAGCATTCAGGGGCAGATAATCAATACTAATTTCTCGACCTATCCGGCGGCCGTTTAACACCCAACAAGTGTCATTCTATAGGGAATACTTCAACCTTTAACATGATATATGTCTTATAAAGTCCGGCTAGGGGGGACCTAGGGTCCAGTCAGCCCTGAATCTAAATGTTATGTGAAATGTTAACACAAACCTGCTCGCGAATACTCAGTGGTTATGTGGTTGCTGATATATGGCACCTTACAACGATGGTTTGGTGATTTCAAATATTGTTTGGTTTTTGGTAAAGTGTTTTGTATTAAAAACGGAAGAAAAAAATACGTGCTTGTGATGTGAATATGGTTATTACATTCATTATTGGCATACGCGTTGGCTAAATGGGGTCTGTACGTGTTAATGTTCTGTTCTTTCTGTTCAATGCAGTGAGCGTCATTGCATGTCCAGATGCGTGTGCTTGTGGTGATGGTGCTATGAGATGTTCTAGAGCAACAATACCCCATGACATCCCAGCCTTGCTTCAAGAGGTATATTTGGAAGACATAGATCTCGACAGACTTTCACCTACAACGTTTACAAACGATAAATGGAAAAGTGTGACATTCTTAGATCTACACGCTTCCAAAGGCGTATTGCTTCGAAACGAAACATTTATTGGACTTGGTAACTTGGAGCATCTTGGTATTCACGCTTTTGAATTAGACTACAGTTTAGAAGCATCTGTTTTTGAAGGGCTTGGAAACGTGCGCTCTTTAGATCTAGGTAACAATAGTTATCTGACTCGCGAAAAACTCTTACCCACACTTGAATCCACGATCAAATCCATACTGCCAGCTTTGGAAAGCTTGACGCTTACTCGAATGTTTTTCAGAAATTATGCACCTATAGCAGTGGATGAGGTTTTTTTTTGCGTGCGATCACATACGGTCGCTCCTTGAAGTATCTCGACCTATCTGAAACAAATATTAATCTAGACTTAGATTATGTCGTTTTTCAACGCTATTTTTGTGACACTATCCAACAAGTGATTTTCAAAAATGGATTTTTTTCACAAATTCGTTGGAACTTCTATGACTCAACAAGCTGTAAATCGGTACACACTCTTGACATAACAGACATTAAGTTACCCGTGTTTATACAGCTGCTGGAGACCTTTGACTGCAGAGGTTTCTCTTTTTTTTGGCAACGTGAAGAATCTTTTTGCCAGTGGAATAATGCCTTCTGTTATTGAAACCAACTCATTTCATCTAGACATGAGCGGTTGCACATTTCGCCTACAAAAAATAGTGTTTAGGAAAAATCAACTGAAATGGTTAAATTTTACAGTTACTCTGGACCAGTCTTTGAGCGAAAGTGTCCAAGAGCTTGACTTGTCTGACAACATCATAGAATTTATATCACCTGAATCAATTTATGCGTCAATAAATCTAGAGATATTAAGACTCTCTAATAACAGATTAGGCGTAATGCAGAGATACTTCCCCGATGAGTTTGAAAGGTTATTGCTAAGATCGAGACATTTGAAACAAATCTACTTGGATGGAAACGGGAAAGAATCACGTCTTCAGTACTGTATAATTTTAGTTGTAATTTGAAATCCCATGGTTGTTTTTTGTTGTAAGTTGATGTCCCTTTAACGTCGAATTCTTATTAAAATTGTTAAAGAAGATTTCGGTGACAGATAAACTAAAACAAAACTCGGTGTGATCAACTGGCTACTAGTATTGGTGTAATGTATCACACAACCAATATCTTTATATCTAGCCCATTACTTGGCAAGTATTTCCGACACATGTGGCAATCATACACATGCTTCCTTAACTTTCTATCCCCTGAAACTTCCAATGGACAATTCCAGTTTACAATAAAGATTGGTCCATTTTAGACAATTTAGGGTTGGGGTTTCTTTGTAATAAATAACAGTGAAGTCCCTGATCAGAGGGCTCCTGCAGGATCCCTCTGATCAGGGACTTCACTGCTTGCATGGGACAAGTGTACTCTTCACAGGTACACCTTTGGTAAAGGACGCTTATATGCGTCACTAGGGCTCAATGGTTTAACCCTGATTTAGTCCCGTTCATATTGAAATGAATTCTCTGTGTGTGCTTGTTTGAATATCTTATTGTAGATATACGAGGGGCTTTCATTTAATTGTGTCACTCTTGCGGTTTTCTGCCCTCCAAACTAATAATAGCGCATTGAAATTTTGTCTGCTTCACAATAAAGTGATTGTACATATTGACTGAAAATTTCAATTGAATCCGTCAAGAAGTTTAGATATTATGTAAGATTTAAGTTGGTCCATTCATAGACACTGGCTAGTGTAGTGTATGTAATGGCGTATGTTGAAATACGGGCCTACGGTAAATGTCGAATAATTTTTAAAATGTCGATTTCATTGATATACCTTGACATTTATTTGATAAATTGAAGATTTTCAGTGTCACAAATGCCATTTTCTAATCAAATGAAACAATTTAAAGATTACTAGTTTTACTTATGAACGGCCTATATCCAATTTGGCGGGTGCCAAAGTTTAAGTTGCTGTTGTGATAATTCTACTAAAACAGCACTCAAGACAAGCATTTGAATATATAACTGACGGTATTGGTAAAATATCGGGTTCAGATCATATGTTTTTGATACGCGAGTGTAAAGTTAGAAGTTGTTTTGTGTGGTGGACCCTTTATCTTTTTATTGAGAATAATACTACATACTCATGAAATATGTTGTAAAATCCTTGTCGAAAAGCAGAAATATATACAAATTACACCTCTCTGTGCTGCTTAAAAGTGATTTATAATTATAAGCAACACATATAAATAATTTTATCGCCAGATGATGTGTAGAGAAAGTTTTAGATTTACTAAAATGCGCTGGAAAAAGTTTTAAATGCAACTACGTTCGAAATTCGATCACGCTTTACTTAAATTTAGAAACCAGTCTACTGAAAAGTTCTGAGGAGGGTTTATACAGTCAATATACTGGAGAAAAAAAAGAAGAATTATTATGCCAAACACAAACCTGCAATCCAAATTTAAAACTATGCCTCATAAATCAAATTTTAGATTTTCCCCACATATATAATGGTAAATGATTTTCTGTAAAATTAAGCGATAACCCAGCTACCCCGTCTGTATTATTCACCGCAATATGGTTTTTATATTTGATTTTCGTTTCTTTTATCGAAGAAAGCTAACTTTTTATGCCGATGTATCTCTCAATGTAAGCCGGACTGTGCCGATTTACAGTGTTTGCGGGGTACACCTAAAAAGGGCTATTTTTCCACTTTTTACATTCAAATTTTAATACTTAAATGATATATTTCTGTCAAAGAGAACTGTTTCTAAGGGTTGGACTGAACGAAGTTTACACGAATCTCATATTGTGCCTTTAATGATCCCGGTGACAATATTAAATGAACGCCCCTCGTACAAGAGTTTGTAGCATAATAAGGTTTGAATAACACAAGTTAGTTTCTAATGTATTTTTCAGCGGAGCTGTCTATTATCTATTTAGTCACACATTTCTATTTAGACAAACATTTGAACCAATCATATTTGATCAGAAATTTAGAATTAAGAGCACCTGTTGAAACTGAATTGTCTGATTGGATAGTAGCCAGAGCTCCAGATAAGAGAATTATTTCAAAACTTAAAACTTTATTTGTGCATTAAACCCTATGTGGTCACAAACTCATTTGAATTGTCTCTTCGAGACGATAAAAATGAGTGGTAACATCATAGGGTTTGGTGCTGAAATGAGTGAGAAAATGTTAGATTTGTTCAATTTACTCCCCTCTTATCTGGAGCCCTGAAACTGTAGCCTGGCTTAGGGTTATGCACTGATGTGAGTGTAAAACAGTGTGTAATACTGAGCTGATGACATCATGTTTCTATTTTAAGATATGCTAGCAGATGTCTATTTATAGATAGACAGTGGTAGCTAGGTGTTTTGTTTAATAATGGTTTACTTTCAATTTATTTTAATTGTTAACTATTTGTACAAATTTACCATACATTGATAGCAATATAATAAATGGCCTCAAGTGAGTTAAACACAATTGTGTTGTTTCATCATTTATTTACAAGATTGAGGTGTTATAGAACTTGTAAAGCAGAGCAGACTCTTCTGTATGGGCATGCACAGTTTATCTACAGTTATAGTAGTTATAGTTTGTTTCAAGAAACTCCCCATGAATGAAGTTTGATATATAGAACAATATAGTTTAATCTGAGGATCTCCAACCAGTAGCTAGGATATGGGTTATATTATTGTTTTGCATTTCTGTACATTTATAGTTTTTTAGTAAGAGTTATGCTATATCCTTGGATGTGTATTTTTTGCTTTTCAATCCAAGATATTACAATTCTTTGAAAACCTTCAATTTCATACAATTTTGCACACCCATCAACAGCATGAATTCCACCACCCATTCCGCTGAAAAAAAAAAATCTTTTTTAAAGATATTTCTTGTTATTACAGGTACACTTGTTAACTAGCCCGAAACAGTCGTCTAGCTACATGGAATTTAGCATTGGGCATTATTAGCCAGTCGTGTGGATGAGTTGGAATTTACGGCACTGCGACACATAATAGGTCATATTATAGCGCCGATGAATGATGAAGTGAGATAAGATGAGATGGTGCTGATTTCAGGAAGATGCTCTCGGCTAATCTCATTTGTTGCAAAGCAGCGCATGGGATCAACACCATCGACCTGATTTCGTTTTAGGTATTGGCAGAGGGGATAATCTCAGTCTAATAAACAAAATTCAGAAGTGAATTCTGCTCGTCTCTGGATGCCTACCGATCCGCTTTTCAATGCAGGTATAGTCGAATTTCATTAATTCGAACTCGCTTTGGTTCGAACATACCCATATTACAAAGTTAAAACGTGGCAAAGAATTCTGAAATACGGATATGTTCGAATTAAATATGATTGAGTTCTCGAGTTCGAAGTACCGAGTGTCGATTGTACTTACCTTGCTTAACCCTTTCAACCCTAAATATCTATTTGGGGTATTTATAATCCTTTTGGACTCTTCTAGTACAGACATTTTGAACCAGTCTACTTTTGTATTTTCTGGTATGACAACAAAACCCAATGAAAACATCAAACAGTGCAGAACCTGATCCTATAGGAGCGAGTCCTCTGATCAGGCTCTACACTGTTTGCATATGCAATCAGTAATCTCTACAGAGGGCTGTAGGGTTGAAAAGGTAAAATAGCTACAAGTTATAGAGATAATGCTTCCGTGCAAACGTCATTTTCTTAACCAATACTCATGAACTTAAGCGTATTTGTCTTTAATGTTAAAGGTTTAGCATGGCTTTTCTTCCTCTGTATTGACAGCGAGGACCTTTTGGTTAATCACCGAACTAGGAAGTTAGCGCACCCAAGAGTTGACACTTTGTCACAAGTGTGTGTCTATTCAGCAATAAGCAGATTATGTCAATAGTTTGTTATATTACATATGAATCATATGTAATAACAAACGGTATAGACGTTAGTGAGGTGCTGAAATGTGCGGGGTCTCGTCAGGATTTTTCCTAAATCTCCGGATTTTTTTCCAGTACATGGTAGCTTAAAGCAGGCTGAAAGTAAAGCAGAATGTGCCTTAAGGCGCATTCTGCTTTACTTACAGCCTACTTTAAGAAGTCGCTTGCCAATAAAACAAGAAACAGGCTATGGGGTAAAGGTATGATTCGTAATATCGCACTTGAAAAATGCAACTTTGGAAATCTTAGGATTTTTCATGCGAACTTATGGCAGCCCTGCTACATATTTTGCTAACATCTATACTTTTTAACTCTTTCCTCCCTAAAACTTTAAATGGAAAATTCCAGTTTCCATTTTAGTCTAGTCCATTTCTGACTTTTAAGGGTTGTTTTTTGTCAATGTTTTGCATTATGACAAACAGTGAAGACCCTGATCAGAGGGCTCCTTTCGGAGCCCTCTGATCTGGGTATTCACTGTTTGCACAGGACAAGTGTACTATTCACATGTACACTGTTTGAAAAGGACGCCTATAAGCGGGAATAGGGTTCAAAGGGTTAAGGATGATAGGTATTAACGGGGAGCTGTCAATAGTGTATTTTGTCATTTGCCCAAAATAATTAAAATAGATTACTGGTATTATGCATAATTTCCAGAAAAGGATTACCAGAATGTCCAACAGTTTGGAATCAGAATAGACGCAGACTTGCTCATCTGAACAAAATAAACCATATAAACTGCATAATTGTGTTCGGCAACCCCCATTGCACTAGGCGGCGATATACGGCGCTCTGTGATAGCGCCATATATAGCACCTAGATCTCTAGGAGCGCTACCTGATCTCTAATGGTCCATGATCGCCGTCGGTTTATTCCCCTGCAAAAAGATCCGCAGCACTCCATCCAGAACGCCATAGTATCGCTACTTTATCGCCTAAATCGCCACCAGAGCGCTACTTAATCGCCAAGATAGTAACTGGATAGCCACCATGATCCATCAAAGAAGATTACTAGATACTTCGCACTCCGTGGCGATCTGATACCGATTCTCTGCATTTTAAAATACCCTTTAGAATTTTCTATCAATAGATCTAATACGCATGATGTAACTCGGCGTCTCGTCCGGATCCAAACTGTTATACACCCATACAATGATAATACCGAAAAGTGTGTAAATATAAAGGCATTCAGCATTGAATTTGATGTGCATTAGAACATCTCGTAGTAGACCATTAAATGAAAAACACAGATCTCTAAAGGTGTGTGGTAGCTCCATGCAGTGCGGACATAATGCACAAAGCTCTTATAGGAATTGTCTGCATTACTATCCTGCTGTATTAAGCGGACACATGTGAAAAAGAAAGCTGCTTTAGGTATTGCCTTTGACCTACTAATCTGCTACTAGACTTAAAACTGATAAGCGAGGCAGTGCGCCACAAGTTTTTATAGGATCTCTTCCTAAACGGATCGCATAGAGCGTGAATGGATCTCCATCGGTCGCCGAGATCGCTATCAGATCTTGCTTGAGCGCCTTAGATCGCAGTAATTGCCATCGTAGCGCCAGTCGAGCGCATTGGATTGCATCTTAGCCTCATTAGAGCGCCAACAGAGCGAAAACGGATCCAGCAAGGTCGCAAAACTTAGCGACCAATGACCATGAAGTCGCTATCGGATCTTATGGATCGTTAATGGATCGCCACCAGTACGTTATCTGATCCTAAATACACCTATATTGCCCATCCTGAGGTGATCTATGGCGCTCCTATTGAGCGCGTAAATCGCCGCCTAATGAAATGGGGATATAAGCTTATGTTTTTACATTGCCATAGTCTACATGTACTAGGGCATTATTATGTAATATGATGTTTAAGTACTCTAGCACTCAACTATAGCAGTGTATTTGTACTAAGGGCATATTGCGGCTTAATGCAAGACGATGGTAATGCAGTTTTAATCTGAATTACTTTTTCCTTGCGGTTAGCAGTCACCTACTACCGTACTAGAACTGTAAGTACAGTGGAGAAAACGTTATTCTTTCCAAATAAACGCGTTTACGCTAAACCTATTATTTCCAGTGCAAACAATTTGGAGCCAGATCAGACGCCGGGTAACCCGGCGTCTGATCAGGCTCCAAACAGTTTGCCACTCAGATAAAAATGAAAAGGAAAAATTGTCAAAAGGTTGTCCCTTTTCTACATTTTTAGTGTAAAGTTTGCGTTTGCGTTAAAAACGGGAAAGAATAACAGATTCTCCACTGCACATGCACCCTGGTCGCAATGCACTATGTTGCCTTACTGATAACTTTTATTGCTGCTGCATTTTCTATCTATATTGTACATTTATTTTGTTTATTCATTCATAGCGGTGAGCACTAGTAACCCGACCCCGTTTCTGTACTATATTGAAATAAAATATGTTTAAAGTATGTATTGGAAAATATTGGACAAGTTTGGACAGCTGTGAAAATCAGACAGTTTTGTTCAAAAGTTATATTGTTATTAATCGTATGACAAGGTCTCGTGGTCTGAAATAGGATATATCGCAAATTTATATATTTGGGACATTCAAAAAGCAATGGTCTACATCTAGCAGTACGGGTACATTTTCAAGTGGTTTAGAAAAAGGTGTTCATTCAAATTACTACAAGTGTTCCATAGGCTTATACATTGTACATGTATGTAGTACTGATATGTGTCTAGTTCAAACTAGTTCCCCAGATACCTTCCTACCTTTTCCGTTCTGGGACTTAAATGTCATAGGGGAGGTTTTGGTTTTTTAGGCAGAGACTATCCCCTTGCCAAGAACAAAAAGGAAGGCAGCTATATGACCTATTTTGTGTCGCAGATCCGTAAAACACAACTCATCCACCCACCCTTCCATCTAGGTAGTACTCTGGAGCTCTCCTTGGCTTAAATCTAGAGACTATATTACTTTTAAAAGAAGAGAAGGTAGGGGCATGCCTGAGATCAAAATCCAGATAATTCCAGAGCGCCATAAAAGATGAAATACATGAACGTGTATCAATACGTCGTAGAATCCTATTAAGGCTTTTACACGACGGGTAAGAAGAGACGCCAATATTACTGGCGATGATCTCGTAGGGCTGTCTTAGAAGCCTGTACGGAATCAGCATGCACTATGCTGTCTGGCAGTTTGTTCCATTTAGTCATAGTGTCTATAAAGAATACGTAATTATATTGAGAGGTTTTGCTATTTGGGACTACAAGTCCTCTTGTGTTGTTGCATGCTTGGTTTTTTTATTATAATGTTTGTCTTGAAGTCTTTAAATTTGGTAGCTTTGCTGTTTCTTCTTGATTTTGCCGGTTTTGTGAATGCGGATGTTGGCAAGTATGGTACCAATCCCTCTACCACCCTACACATAAGTATCAGGCGAAGGCTAAGTCTCCGATCTTCAAGGGTCTCCAGTTCCAGGTATTCTCTCATTTTTGTGACATATCCTGTCTCTCTTACCTTGTAGTTTTTTAATGAATCTGACAGCCCGGTTTTGAATTTTCTCTAGTTTGTCTTTTGAAAAATAGAAATTCTATCAGGTAGCATTTAAAACAATTCTCAGTTTCTTAAAGGATAGTTTTACCTTTCACCCGCTAATAAACATATGCACTGCGGGACAGTGTCGTGTGAAACCTTGTACATGAAAAACAGCGTTTGACGACAGAATATGATCGGCAAATTCCATGAATCGCGCTAGCGATTCATGATAGCTTTACCTATCATTTTCTGTCGTTTACTTCGCTTAAACGCCGAAATAATCAGTTCGTTTCTTATATTTACATAATATTTGCTGTAATTTCAAATATTAAATGAAAATTGTATTAGTGTACATGTAGTCCATATTAGAGGTTGTTAACACAATAGTGTGTACCCTGAAAGGAACAGCCATAACGGCATTACTGAAGCAACGCAACAAAACGATTCGCGGAGATCAGATCCATAAACCCGCCTCGTGCGAAAGGTATCCACAAGTCTCGCCCCTAGAGAAAATGCGTCTTTACGAATTAAACGTCATTTTGTTCAATCGAATTGAATGGGGCGAAAGTAAATATTTGGCCCTGCACTGTGAATAATACTTTAACACGACAAAACGTCGGCGTGAGCCTCATCGGGTATGAAAAAGTAAAGAGCGCATGCGTTAGCTAAAATAGTATTAGGTACGTGTTAGAGAACCGGTTAGTAGCAGGAAGCAATGCCATTGGATGAACATGGATATGATGGGAACCATGTGTGGGTACCATGAAATACCGGTACTACGAAATGAAATAAAATGAGACGAAATGGAATGAGCTTTCTGATAATGAATAATGAGATGAGCTGTCTAATGATCAATGATGTGATGAAGATAGCAACTGACCTAACCCAGTGATAAAATATTACATTCAAACCCAATTCGTAGCAACTTTAAATCCAAATCGTTACCGAGGCAAATTACTTTTTGGCAATGAACGATTTACTTTTGCATCAGGATTTTCACTATAACCTAAAGTAACCTTTTCAAAGCTAACTCACATTTCTTGGAACTTGCTGACAGGTCATGTTTGCTCAGATAAGTTTGACATCGGATAATGTATGGAGCACAACGACATCGAATAAGGGCATACAAGATACGAGATACAAGAAATTTTGTTTTAAGTTGGGTTTACAACGGGGAACATTAGCTACATCAAAGCTTTTATCCCCGACTATAGTTACAATAAAAACTACAATTAAAACAAACAGTCTGTGGTATTAAGATATAAATTACCATACATAAAGATTTTAGAATACAGTTTAGATTGATAAAGATCAAGTTGTTTGGGGGGATCAAGGAAGACAATGCTGACACAATTGAATATATTTGCAGTGGCAGGGCTGCCATTTCTCCGGATTTTTCCTAAATCTTCGGATTTTTTTCTAAAACATGGTAGCTTAAAGCAGGCTGGAAGTAAAGCAGAATGCGCCCTAAGGCGCATTCTGCTTTACTTCCAGCCTGCTTTAAGTAGTCACGTGTCAACAAAACTAGAAACAGGCTATGGGGTAAAGGTACTATTCGTAAATTCGCAATTGAAAAATGCAAATTTCGAAATCTTAGGATTTTTCATTTCAACTTATGGCAGCCCTGCAGTGGATTTGTCTCCCTTCATCTGATTGGAGTGTTTACAATATACAAACAGTATTATGACAGGTATTATGACAGGTATTCTACTAAGTTAAAAATTATAATAAAATCTTATCAGGAATGGATAAAGGTAATTAGGTTGACATGGTACTCCTCGATTAACATAAAGCTTTGGTTACAATTAATCATAGTATCTTACTTATGAAACTTAAAGCTTTAGATTTAGACCAATACAGTCATGAATGGTTCAGATCTTACCTTTCAGACAGACAACACCTATTTGATGTTTCATGAACATTCTCTAGAATGTGCCACATATGGTGTGCCTCAAGATTCCATACAGGGATCTCTTTTGTTTTCAATTTACGTTGATGACATGTCGGGTGCTGTATCAAACAAGCTTTAACTATATGCAGATGATTCTGGTATTTTTGTAGTCTCTGGCGAAAGTATTTCCCTAATTGAGCGAATGGTTAGTTGATAATAAACTTTCTCTTCATTTGGGTAAGACTGAGTCAATCATGTTAGGTTCTAAACTTAAATTAAGACCTCAGTCACATTTAGATATAATTTGTAGTGGACAAGATATTAAATCTTCTACCTCAGGAAACTATTTGGGTGCTGTTTTAGACAAATTATTATCTTATGAGACAATTGCCAGATCAGTCATTACTAAGGCAAACAGCAGACTGAAGTTTTTGTACAGAATTTTTTTAATTTGTACATAAGAAAACTATTGGTCATTTCACTTATTCACTGTCACTTTGGTTACGCTTATTGTTTTTGGTATCCAGCTCGTACTCAAAACTTTAAAAATACTAGTAGAACAACTCAAAATAAATTAATCCGTTTTGTTTTAAATTTAGACGCTTGTGAACAAATGGGCACATATCATTTTAAATACCTCAGTTGGTTGCCAGTATAAAAAAGATTTGATCAAATAACCCTTTCGCACTTTTATAATATTGCAAAAGGCACTGCGCCTCTATATCTTAGTGATTGTTTTGTTTCTTTAAGCTCTGTGCACCAACGTTGTACAATGTCAAACATGACAGCAGTTCCCGTTCAAGCAGATTCGTTTTATTTCACTTTTACTGATAATGGACTTTATGCCATTCCTAGAGTCAACAGCTTTGGTAAGAAGTCATTTCTTTTCAGAGGTGTTCACTTGTGGAATGGTCTTCCCCAGACATTAAGAGTAAGTATATCATCCACTCAATTTAGATATGATGTCAACAATTTCTTGTTAGATAAAGAATAAGTTCAAAAACATTCTTCTTTACTTGATTGATAATACTTTTGTGTGTATATCAGGGTTTCTTTTATTCATTTGCTTTTCTAATATATCTGTGTTAATTTAGATAGGTTTGTTTCAATTTATCATTTATCTTGTAAATTGTTATGATATTCTGTTGTGTTAATTGTGAACACGGTCTAGTCATTCTGAAACTGTCAAATTTTGAACTTAAAGCGACTCGCAACCAGATGGTGCATTAAAAATAGTGATTTGTAAATATGTGTCAAACGCTTATATAAATGGTAAAAAATAAGTTTAAGATAAGAAATTCTGTTTAAAAAAATGTATTTCAATAAAAAAAAATATTGGTCTCTGGTGGGATTCGAACCCGGGGCCCGGCATTGGCGGACAGAAGGCAAAATAGGGGAAACCGCTTGGACCAATGGACCACGGAACTATCCCTTTATCTCGGATCGATTTAACGTATTTCAATGTGTAGCGATCGAAAGTGCATACAACTTCGTAATTCGGCTCGGGTTTATGTCTGAGCCCGTGTAGAGAAGCAACAACAACAACTATACCGTCTACTAGTCGGTATAGAAAAACGATGGAAAATATCTAAAAATCTAAGATTCGGTGACGATTCTTGAGACTTTTTTGGACTGATCATATTTTTTTAATGTCAGAAGCCAAATAATGCCACAAATTTGCTTTTATTTGAGTATTTTATTTTATTTTGACAAGTACACCATCCGGTTGCGAGTCCCTTTAACAACGATTACAATGATAGTTCTGTGATACTTTTATTTAAGATACAATCTGTGATATTTATTTATAATATTACCGCGACTCTCTGTGTCTTGCCACTAGAATCAAGGAACACAATGGAAATAAGGAATTTTTCTCCTTTTTGTGTTATCCTTTGTAACTAGTGCGCATTACATGGTTCTTATGTGTTTGCTTAAATTATGTTTTGCCACGTTATGTACACTTTTTACCGAAATGAATCTATATATCTATCTAGGTAGCAAATATCTGATCTGGACCAAAGCTGTTACAGATAAAACTGAGAATTACAATCTCGTTTAGCTTGTAAACTGACATTTAAAAAGAGCAAAGATGGCTCTAAATCGCTCACCTGATACACAATGACATAGATTATCACCCGATATGACCCACAATCAACAATGGCATAGATTTCAACGAAACATTTTGAGCAAGTTTCATTCAGATCAAAATTTAATGAGAGTTGTCGTTTCTATAGTGTTAACACGTTATTTAATGATTTGACCTAGTGACCTAGTTTTTGACGTGACATGACCAATACTGAAACCTGACCTAGATATCAATGAAGCAAACATTTTGACCAATATTCATTAAGTTCAAATGAGATTTGTGGCATTTAGAGTTTAACAATATATTTCTATGATTTGTCGAAAGGGTTTGCTTTATTGATATCTAGGTCAGGTTTGAGTATTGGTCATAATTATAAGGTAAAATATAGGCTCTTGTTTATCCTTGTACGGCTTGAAATAATAAAGCCCAATAAACCGTTTACTCCATGACCTATTTCTAGTTTTAAAGACAGATGACAACTTAAAGCAGGTTGAAAGTAAAACAGAATGCACCTTAAAAGCGTAGCTACCATCTGCTAGAATCTTGAAAATATTTCTTATGATACATATTAATGACTGCATGTATTAATTGGAACTTTTTTCTTTATTCGAGAAAGGATTTAAAGGCGTATCTATGGAATAATGGTTTAACCCTTTGAGCCCTAGTCCCGCATATAGGCGTCCTTTTCAAACAGTGTTCATGTGAAAAGTACACTTGTCCTATGCAAACAGTGATGACCCAGATCAGAGGGCTCCTTATGGAGCCCTCTGATCTGGGTCTTCACTGTTTGCCATAATGCAAAACATTGACAAAAACAACTCTTAAATGTCAGAAATGGACTGGACTAAAATGGAAACTGGGATTTTCCATTTGAAGTTTCAGGGAGGGAAGAGTTAACACAGCTGTGAATCAGGGTACATAATTAGATTTCTATTTGACAGAAAATATCTGTTGCAAGTCATACATTGAATTGTTTGCCATATTGTTCCTGTCAAACAGATTAAGTGCAATAAACGCTACAATGTATCATCTTTAAGTGGTCGCTTAATGCAAGTTGACTGTATAAAATATGGTTGACTGCATACAAACTTAACTATGGTGTAGTCACATTTACATAAATAGTGACACATAAAACACTGTACACTATACATGTACATGTATTTAGGATAAATGCATCGTACCATAACGAATTTATTAGGCATGCAATGGACTCTTACATGAGACATGTATATTACCCAAACTATTTCGTTTATGTCTGGCGTCCACAAGACTGCCGCCAATATTATGAATGTTTGCGGAATCAAAATATGGCATTTAGGCATACCAGTAGCTTTCGCATCAGGGGCGAAACAATGTCCTAAACTTTGTAATAATGTGAGCCTCTGCGTAATGTCTGCAGACATACCTTAGAAAGTCATGGGAATTAAACAGAAATGTCACAGAATGACAACCGATAATGCAGATCGTAGTATGATAATACAGTGACATTTAGGACCACACCAAGAGTGGTAAAGTCATGAATTAGGACAACCAAGATGAACTTCCGGCAATAATTTATACATGTGGACAATGTTCGGAAATAATGCAAAGCTATAAGTATGGAACCGCTTTTGCGTTTTCTCAAATACCTTTTAGCTGTCATGGACCTTTTTGTTTTTTCTTGCCATATTTTACGAATCCCGTGTCTTCAATGTGTTAGGCAATTGTGGTTCAGATAATAGTAATGTGATACTTTGTCCGTGGCGGTTCCTCGCACTCACTTATACTGGCTCGCACGGCTCTGCACTTTCCTGACGCATATATTCCTTTCGGTCCGCGAAGCTCTCTGTATCGAGGTCCAAGCTTTCAGGCGTTTACGGAAGTGCGGAATGCTTAAAAGGAAAGGTCGCATGTTCTGACATAACAATGTCAGCACGACAATGCAGACTAGTTGCCGAAGGTGTAAGGAAACTCATTTGCGCTCCTGAAAGCTTCCGTGATAGAGAGAGCTTCGCGGATCGATAGGAAGACATGCGGAAGACAAGCGGGGGGGGGGGTTACCTCGAATCCTTCAGGAAAGTGCAGAGCCGGTGCGGATCTGTTTAAGCGAGTGTAAGGAACCGCCCCGTGGAAAGTAGCACATGACCATTATCCAATCAAATAGCGTACATGGCAGGTCTTTAACTCATGAACCATAATTGCTTAAGACATTAAATACACCGGATTTGTAACATAAGCCACGGAAAAAAACAAAAGGGTCCATGGCCGCTAGCAGGTACTTGAGAAACCGCAAATTTGGTGCCGTATTTGTAGCTTTGCACTATTTCCGCAAAGTGTCCACATAGTGTTTGCATATCTAAACTATTGTCGGAAAGTCATCCTAATTGCCATAGTTCATGACTTTACCACTCCTGATGTGATCCCAATAGTAACTGCGTTGTCCTAGAACGGCCTGCCTTTTCGGTGGTCATACTGTGTCATTACTGGGACTTTCTCTGGTTTGTCTGCAGACAATATGCAGAGGTTCGCAGTATTGCAAAACATTGTGTATATTGTTTCGCACCTGACGCGGAAGCTATGCCGAAATGTCCTGTTTTGATACTACAAACATTACTGAACTAGTCCGTACTCTAGTGGACGCCAGGTATTATGGACGCATGGTCTTAATGACTATATATCATAATGATACATAACATCTGTTGTAAAGTCTGCACTCTATGTAATGTCGTCATAATTTGAACAATCTCGATAGAGGACCTGTAGATGATGCTTTGTGCCAAATACATGTATCTAACCCCAGGGTACTGTGCTTCAGACAAAAAGATTTTTGAAGTTTTCATTGAAAAAATCTATGTTTAGCTCCTGTGACTTAGATATGCAACGGACCAGAACAGTTTGAACAATATTGGTTAAGAAGAGTCACCATGCCAAATATCAAAGCTCTGGCCATATAAGTTTCAGAGAAGAAGAGGTTTGAAGATTTCACTATATAACTCTATGTAAATTTGTGACCCCCGCGGCGGGGTCATGTTTTACCCCAGGGACATATAATTTGAACAATCTTGATAGAGGACCTGTAGATGATGCTTTGTGCCAAATATCTAAGCTCAGACTAATGTGGTTTCAGACAAGAATATATTTTAAATTTTTTATTTAAACAATCTATTTTTAGCTCCTGTGACCTAGCTATGCAACGGACCGAAACTATTTGAACAACTTTTAAAAAAATAATATACCAAGTTAAAGAAGGCCATTTAAGGATCAGTTTTGCCAAGTTTGGTCAAAATCCATCCAGTTGTTTAAGAGGAGATGTCGTTTAAAGAAATTGTTGACGACGGACGGACAGACGACGACGGGACACAGGGCGATCAAAATAGCTCACCATGGCACTTTGTTCCAGGTGAGCTAAAAATATCAGAGAGTCTCAAACAGCTTGGACAGATAACACGCACAAAGAGAGAGGACCAGATAGAAATAGTAGATCCAGATAGAGAGAGGCAGAGACATACAGACAGACATATACGAGTATACAGAGAGGAGGCGACAGACAGACACATAGAGACATAGAGATAGAAAAAATAAGAGAGACAGACAGAAACACGCAAAGTGACAGACAGAGGTAGAAATCATTCTCTGAAAACCGGGAATATTTCTCATATATTCTACAATGTAACCAGTCAAAAGAGAGGTACATGTATAGAGAATTAATAAGGCAAGTGGTTTACTAGTGCAAAGCAATATTATAGTAATTTAGAAACAAGAATTGTGTCCTAGGTCGATTCTATACGTTAAAAATTGACACAAGGTCATTTTCACGGGGTCAAAATTTCATGTAACACCTGGAATATATACTCACGAAACCTTGGAAAAACTGTATATAACTTATGATGTAAAGTATCCCTGATAAAATGAATGAGGTTTTTATATATGAATATTCAGAAGGAGAACAGTTTGTATAACAATTCCATTATTCCTCAACAATTGCTTCCTCAATAGCTGTAATACAGTGGAGAATCTGTTATTCTTTCCCGTTTAAACGCAAACGAAACGCAAACGCATTTGCAGAAAATAACTATTTCACAGTTCTGAAAGTTGATTTTCACCTTGATGACAAACAGTTTGGAGCCTGATCAGACGCCGGGTTACCCGGCGTCTGATCTGGCTCCAAACTGTTTGCAGTGGAAATAATAGTGTTTTAGCGTAAACGCGTTTATTGGGAAAGAATAACAGATTCTCCACTGTACTATAGAACGAGAAGAATTAATCATGCGTGTGTTGGGAGGTTGTAAATATAAAGACAATATGTTTTGATGAAGATTCTCAAGTTGGTTAAATATTACCATTTATGATAAACAAACCCCACAAAACAAGGTTACACACATTTAAGCAGTATAAAAGTACATAAATAACAAACAATTTTATGTGGAAAAGTGGTTTAAAAGATAAAAGATAACGGTGTTTCAGTTAAAAACTTACTTAACCTTTCTTCTGTGTTTACTGTCTTATAATTTAATATCTTCCAAATCTTTAGTTCAAAGATGTTTTATCATTTAAAGTCAACCTTCTATTATCAAGGCTACTGTATTAGAATACAGTAAAACTCTTTACTACTAAAAGGAAGGATGATATATTGTTTAAAATACAGGTGACATATTAAAGCAAGGTGACAGTTAAACAGAAAGCTCCTTAAAGAGCTGTCACTTTGCTTTAAGCAGATTCGGTACCATTAGATAGGTGACTGCTTAAGACTGGATAAAAATAATTTCAAAAAGCTCCTATATAAATTTTTAGCATCATTTTATCAGGCATGAAGCAAACACTTTTCTTCAATTAATGACCTTCTTTGAATGATCATTTAATACACGTTAATAAAAGAATGGCTGTTACAATTTTCAAAGCATTACCACTATGATTATGAAGCATCTACACAATAAAATACCAAGTCATATAAAATATATAAATAACAAGCATTTACATACATTTTCCCACACAGACAAAAACAATGGGTAATTAAACTTGAATCAGTATAACCTTTGAAGAACGTCCACTCAATAGTTGGTCATATTTCAGTCAGGTGGCAGTTAAATAGAGGGCAAAAGTTATGTAGAAGTTCCCATGTCCTGCATTTTACTGCCAGCTGTCTTTTGCCTGTTTCTAGAGTTGAAGATATGTACTTGAAAGTAACGCATAATATGCATTAAGGTACATTTTGCTTTACTCTCAGCCTGCTAGAATATAGAAATCATTTTTTATAATACATATTAATGACTGTATAACTTAAAATGATTTGTATCCATGGCGGAGTAGATTAAATTGTAAAAATGCATAATATAAATATATATTGGAGTGTTAGGTCAAATATCCCCTTTCTTTCTGAGTAGGCCCTCTGAGAAGGGGTTTACTGTTCAACCCTTTCATGATCGAATTTATCGTGAGGTTTTTACCCCTTCATCGCCATATTGTTGTCTGCTTCTATACATGTATTGTTGTCTGCAATATCGTTTCAAAGTTAGATTTAATGCATTATTACTGATGTTATTTCAAAACAAGTGACAAACAGTTTTGACCCTGATCAGACACGCGGCGTCTGATCAGGATCAAAACTGTTTGCAAACGCGCCTTGTGACGTCATTGAGAGTGAAAGGGTAACAAACACTTATTCATTAAAACATTTTTTGGCCATAAAACAGAAAGTAATCCACTTTGCATTTATCTTTTAAATTGTGTAATGTTACTTTAGGAATAGTTTTGTTATAGAACAAGTTTTTCACTTGTTGACTACTCTTGGTTGTGTAGCCTGTTCCCGCCCTAGTGGGCAAAACTATATTTGGAACCGTAAGGTTAGACAATATTGCTCCGATTCCTTCATTAAAAACTGACATAGGTAAAATGTAGTCATATTTGATCTCACACGGGTTACACAATCGCCACACCTCTTTCCAAGGGGGTATCATGGGATGCCTCGCAGATAAAAACTGAGACAAATAACTCTTAAAGTTTGAATATTTCTTAAAGTTTGGCTCAACAGCACCAGACCAAAATATCGCTGGCTGTTCCGATCTGTATGCTGACAGAAGCCTTTCAAGTGGATCACGAAACAACATGAATTTGGTATACTGGTTTAACTTTCTGGTTCTTTCCTTGGCATTAACAGAACTGAGCATTAAGTTTGAAACTTGAGTTTTGGCAATCGTTGAGCTAATGACATTAGCATCTTTAAGATTATTTTGCAGTGCGTAAACGATGCGATGGACATTTGAGCCGGCTACACCTGCAGCTTTGCATGCCATAAACTTATACTTGTCTGAAACCAGCATATTCACATTGGCCGCTGCATCGGGGTTATCGGCTTTGTACTTATAAACACCACGTGCTTGTAGTTCCTTGCAATGCTTCTGCACTACTTCTGAATACTTCTTCATTTTCTGTAGCAAAGTCTATAAACAAAACAAATGAGAATAGCAAATTAAACATGTTTGCAAAGATACATCATTAACCATTTTCCCAATATCTTTTAGGTCCGCCTGTACAAAGTACAATACAAGCTTATGTTATACCCTCGGTGGAGATGTCGTCGATATTGTCGTCGGCGGCGGCGTTGTGAATGGCGTATACATGTAGTAAACAATTTTAAGAAAATCATCATTATTATTTTATTAAATGCCCATAACTTCTATGTTAGATTTCAGGGCTGCATTTTCCCGGATGTTTTCCGAAATCTTCAGATTATAACTTAAAGCAGACTGAAAGTAAAGCAGAATGTCCCTTAAGGCGCAATCTGCTTTACTTTCAGTCTGCTTTAAATAATCGCGCTTGAAAAATAAAAAATATGGAAATCTTAGGATTTTTCATGATCATATGGCAGCCCTGGATGTTGCTTTCATATTTGGTATCAGTATGCATGTATTTATGGAAAAGACCTTTCCATGCACGATAGGTTTCGAAATCTGTGTTTAGGTTTCGAAAAATGCTCATTTAAGAAATAAACTGAATGTTTTCGGCGTTAAGACGCCGAAAAAATCAGTTCATTTTTTATATTCACATTATATTTGCTGTAATTTCTAATATTAAATGAACATTTTATTAGTATGTATGTATGTTTAATCCATATTAGAGGTTGTTAACACGAATAATGTGTACCCTGAAAGGAACAGCCATAACTGCATTACTGAAGCAACACAACAAAATTATTCGTGGATAGCAGGTCAATAAGCCCCGCCTCCTCTGCGAAAGGTATCCACAATTCCCACCCCTAGCGAAATTGCGTCTATATAAATTAAACGTCATTATTATTTCAAAGGAATTGAATGAGGCGAATGTAAATATAACTCCTATGTCCCTTTATCCCATTACCATATAGCCTGTTTCAAGTTTTGAAGTCAGGTGACCACTTGAAGCTGGTTGAAAGTAAAGCCTTAAGGCGCATTCTGTTTTACTTTCAGCCTGCTTAAGCCAACACTTGCTAGGAAATAGAAAATATTTATTTTGGTACATGTGTATGTCTGTATAAATTGGAACTATTTTCTTCAGTGGATGAATAAATTACATGTGCTAAAAGGCGCTTCTATGGGGGGAAAGGGTTATACAAGCGTATATTGCTTTCATATTTGATATGCACGTGTTTATGGCAAAGACCTTTCTATACACGACCACGTTTAGGATTTCGAAATCTGCGTTTAGGCTTCAAAATGCACATAACTCCTATAACCCTTGAGGTATTGCTTTCATATTTGGAATGCACGTGTATATGAACAAGACCTTTACTTGCACGCAGACGTTTGACTACAGTGACCTTGACCTCATATTCTGCTAGTAATTCGACATGTGCCACCGGCGAGTTTGTTTTCTTTTTGGCAACTCTTGTAAACCCTTTCATTGCTAGTATGTTATGCAATTTTGACACAGGGAACATTCTAGTATAAGTGTTAAAGAGTTTGGATCTTAATAAGACGTCGCGTAACGCGGCGTCTGGACAGGGTCAAAATTGTATGCAAATGGCATAGTTGTCGGCTTAAGCACTGAAATGATTAAGAAATGTGACTTCTTAGCACTTATACGCCATTTTACGTATTTAATTCATTCCGCCACGGAAGTAAATTGAAAAACAAGAAATGCTACCATCTGTTAGGATATAGGAAATGTATGTATGTCTTGTTGTGCATATTCATGACTGTAAAGCGGAACTATTTTTTCTATGATAGTGGAATTAATTAAATGTATAAAAATGCGTATTTATGGGGTAAAAGGTTAAACAGCCTATATGTTAATATACATAGATCTCACTCAACATACGACTAGAAATAAGAAACCAAGGGGTGTTTATTTGTTTTCAATTCCGAATTTTAGAAAATTTATAAACTAAAAAATAAACACGCATTGGCCCATTGAACCCTTATGATAAGTAAGTATATATGTACCTGTCCTTTACAAACAGTGTACCTTTGAAAAGTACATTTGTCCTATGCAAACAGTGCTGATTCTGCTCCTACGACGAGGTAATCTGACCAGGGTCTTCATTGTTTGTAATTTTGCAATAAATTGTAAAATTCAACCCATATTAGTCAGCAATGGTCTAGACTTAATTACAAACTGGACTTGCCCATATGATGTTTCGGGTGTCAATGGGTTAAGAGATGGTGTCAAATGAATAACCTCTCCAAATTACCTGTTTAGAATCTCCATGCAGTATCTGCGGTAGTCTTGTATCAGCAGCCATCCTTGATAAATCTACACTGAGGTCGTCAAAATACAGACTAATGAAGAACATGAAACCTGAAAGAGAAGACTCACAGACTGAGGTCGTCAAAGTACAGACTAATGAAGAACATGAAACCTGAAAGAGAAGACTCACAGACTGAGGCCGTCAAAATACAGACTAATGAAGAACATGAAACCTGAAAGAGAAGAATCACAGACTGAGGTCGTCAAAGAACAGACTAATGAAGAACATGAAACCTGAAAGAGAAGAATCACAGACTGAGGTCGTCAAAGTACAGACTAATGAAGAACATGAAACCTCAAAGAGAAAAATCACAGACTGAGGTCGTCAAAATACAGACTAATGAAGAACATGAAACCTCAAAGAGAAGAATCACAGACTGAGGTCGTCAAAGTACAGACTAATGAAAAACATGAAACCTGAAAGAGAAGAATCACAGACTGAGGTCGTCAAAATACAGACTAATGAAGAACATGAAACCTGAAAGAGAAGAATCACAGTAAATACAAGTACAGTGCGCCCTCTCTACAACGACATATGAGGGGAGACAACGATTGGGTGTTTTGTTCGGAGGGAGTTGTTATTGGGAGGTGGGGTTAAGACTTGGCTTATAGTAGCAAACAGCTTGAATCCAGATCAGACGCCGCGTAACGCGGCGTCTGATCTGGATTCAAGCTGTTTGTCACTCGTCATTATATATTATATTTCTTCTGTCAAAAAGGCTAGATGTAATAAGTAACTTTGAGAAATACAGCAGGTGATAATTTTAAGGCAGACGATATTGCAGCCTTGTTTAGGGAACAGCGGCAAGCGTTGTTGTTGGGACGGAATCGTTGTTGGGAGAGCCAGTGTAGGTGGGGGGGGGGGGCTCTGTTACTGTTCGGAACTGGTCCATTGATTACTGATCTGAACTTACCTATAAATTACTGTTAAGAGTTAAATCATTCAACCGTAAAACTTCATAATATTATTATTATATCAGATTATATAGAGCTTTTTTCACACAGGACATGTTCGCCCAAAAGCACTTCACGTGAAATTATATAAATGTACCTACAAAGTGAGAAAGGACAAATAACTACATTCACAATAAACATGATTCATTGGATAAATTCGGTTTCCAATTAACCCATTTGTGCCCACGATCCCATATATGGGACATAGGCAAACAGTGTAGACTCTGATCAGACGCCGCATTATGCGGCGTCTGATCAGAGTCTACACTGTTTGCTGATAGGAATTGCAATATAAAACAAAATGAAAATGAAAATTTTAACCAGGCATCCCTTTGATAAAAATGGACTAATCCAATATAGAAATATGATAGAATCCACCGGGCGTAAATGGGTTAAGACTACGGTGATGTTCACTTATACATGTAACGAAGCCCTTGGTACCGTCTGAGATGAGGAATAATCTTTGTTGTGTTATACTAGTACCCAGCATGTTCATTGAATATATACAATGTCGTTATAGATGACATTCCCTGTCCATAAGTCAGTTTTGACAATTGGCTTGGTTTGTTTCTTTTCACAGGTATACTGTTTGTAAAAGACGAAGTATACTCGTTGCTAGATAGGTTTATGAATGGTAATGGCCTTTTACATTGACAAAAAACCGATAGTTATAATCTGATGTAAAATACTTAATATGCAAACACAATCATTTTTGTCATACCTGCAACTAAATTTAAAATTATTTTGCAAACAGTTTGTATATATACAAGACTAAGTAATTTGCATTTGAATCAGGGTCAATAGTTTTTGAAACTTGTATATATTTCTTCACTTGACAAATTACTCCATATGTATGCCTTTTTAACTCATTACTTGATGCATTTCCCTTTCAACATTGACCTTAAGTAGTGGTTGCACGTGGGGTTCGGTGTAGTTACTTAAATCAGTTCAGTGTTTAAGACAGTTGGTTGACTTTGGTTGCTTAACTCATTGAGCCCTAGTGACGCATATATGTGCGTCTTTTATCAAAAGTGTAACTGTGAAGGGTACATGTGTCCTATGCAAACAGTGAAGGCCCTGATCAGGAACTTCACTATTTGTAATTTTGCAATTTATTACAAAAACAACCCTAAAAAGTCTAAAAATGGACCAGCTTTTATTGTAAACTGGAATTGTCCATTAAATTTCA
This sequence comes from Gari tellinella, assembly GCA_922989275.2. Taxonomy (NCBI): domain Eukaryota; kingdom Metazoa; phylum Mollusca; class Bivalvia; order Cardiida; family Psammobiidae; genus Gari; species Gari tellinella. Next base: position 11,263,253 of record OV277859.1, on the reverse strand, counting down.
GGGGATAATGAGTTAATTTAAAAGCTTTCTGAAAGAAAAGCCGAAACACCCTTTAAGCACCAAACTACCTGTCAGGGTGCAGGGGAAACATTTCTATGGCGTAAACAGGACAAGATAAAAGGATAAAGAGTATCTCTATGAGGGCTAAGTGATTGCACTAAATTTTCACTTTATTTGGGAGGGTTAAACCTTATGATGCTAAGCACGACTTTACTAACATTTGCAAACAATTATTGGATCCATATCAATGGGACCCTGAGGGAACTCTCTGATCAGGGTCTACACTGTTTGTAATTGTGCAATAAATTGTAAAATACAACAACCCTAGATAGTGAAATAATGGACAAGACTTTATTTGGAAACTAATATGTTCCGTTAAAAGTTTCATGGGTGAATAAGTTAAAGGGAAATAACCCATTACACTATAGCATTTTAGGTTGCCACGTAAATCAGGTTGAAAGTAAAGCAGAATGCTTTCTGATGCGCATTCTTCTTTACTTGCGATCTGTATTATGCTACTATCTACTAGTTCTAATCTAAGTTCGATAAGTTATTTCACAGTTCCATTAGGCCTAAAACCCCATGAGGAAAATACATCAACAAATATGCACAAGACTGACAGTATGACATGACAAGTTACAAAATACATACATATATAACACAATACACAAGTGCGGAGAAGGTATTTAACAATGATGCATATATTTAGATGAGCTATAAGCAGAGATTCTTGTCAGTGCACGTTTATACAATACTGACACAAATATGTCCTTTTGCCAAACGTCAAGTTTGTAAATTTCGATTTAAAATATACCTATCAAATATCCTGACGATCAGAAGAAAAAAACAGAAATACCGAGCTCATAAATATACATAATGCTTAGTGTATGTTTATATATTACCAAGTCGTTTTATCATTTATCATTTATACATTGTTTTGCTGGATACCTATTCCTATAATATCAAGTGTGAAACCTTCATTACCATATATATCGCACATAATTATATGTGTCATTGTTGTTTGACTCCTACAAGCCATATGTGGAACAATATAACGTATATACTGTACTCATGATGTAATAAAGTGGAGCTATTTTCTTCAGTGGAGGAATAAATTAAAGGCACAAAAAGGCATATATGTATCGGGTTATGGGTTACGCAAAATCTAACAAAATGTATATACAGTCGAACTTCGATATCTCGAACTCAGTTATGTCGAACAAACCCGTAGTTCAAAGTTAAAACGTTGAACTACGGGTATGTTCTACTGAACCGAACATGAAATAATGTAATCCATGTGTCGAAATATGGGTTAGTTCGAGTTAAGCGAGTTCGAGATATCGAAGTTCGACTGTAATATTTAAATGAACACTTACCTACTATACCAAGAATCCAATTAAACACACCTTGCATGTATTTATCCATTTCTCAATGTCATCTGGCTGTAAGTAATACCCAAGCAGGCAAAATCATCTATACTCTAGTAAACATAATTACACCTTTAAGCAGATACTATTAAGGTGACGTTATTTAGCACACTTCGTTAAGCTGGTGCATAGTATACATACTAGGACTGTTTTTTGGAGTTTGTTGTTCTTGATATTAAATAAATAGAATGAGGTAGTAATTATGGTCATGATAACTGCCCCGAGCTTTTAGTAGCCTTTAGCCACTTCACTGCCCTGACGTCATTAACTTCAAACAATTGCCGTCTGCTTTTATTCCTAAACTTTAAATTTTAGGTATTTTTGACTTAAGAAACATAAATTTTGAGTGTCAAGCAGTTTCGATCCTGATCAGACGCCGCGTCTGATCAGGATCCAAACTGTTTACAAATAACCATTGTACTCATTTTCAGATATCTATGATTGTACTCGGGGTAGGGCAGTGAAGCGGTTAACACGACGTAAAATATAAAATATTGGACAAATTGTCTTCCATAGAAAATCTAATAGTAAATAATAAAACAAAAATAAATTGATATGCAAATAGTTTTAAATTATATCACCTTTTAAAGTACCAAACAGTTTGGATCCAAATCAGACCCAGAGTTACTCAGCATCTCGTCTGGATCCAAACTGTTCGGAACATTGATCACAAAGTGGCCAGCAGCAAGCTAAAGATCAGGTATGATATGATTTTGTTATAGTGAGCACAAATTGCTTCTTTATCAGCTAGATCTGTTTTAGTTGAAATGCTCATACCCTGAGGTAGTAATGTATTATGAATCAAAATTTAATAAGAATATGAACCCTTAAACCTTTCACTATCAATGACGCCAAACGGCATGTTTGCAAACAGTTTGGATCCTGATCAGACGCCGCGATACGCGGCGTCTGATCAGGGTCCAAACTGTTTGACACTAGTTTAGAAATTACGTCAGTCATACTGCCTTAAATCTAACTTTGAAACGATATTGCAGATAACAATATTGAAGCAGACGACAATATGGCGGTGAAGGGGTAAACACATCACGATAAAATTGTCCATGAAAGGTTTAAACTGTTGAAATTCTAAATGTGCTATCTATTTTCTGACTATTGGCTTGTAATTAACATTGATTCTTAAGAGCTTTTATCCCAAAACTACAAAAATGACAAATAGTCATAAAGCTTATTCAAGAGTCCTCTTATCTGGGTCTACACTGTTTGAAAAGGATATATACACCCGATTCCAGCACAATCAGGGTTAATTAATGTAAACAATACTTTATTCAAAGAAAATGACTGGACAATAGGCTAAGTCTAACCCCAATCACTGCCATGACGTCACCTGCTTTAAACAAATTGTCGTCTGGGTTTTGTTTTTATTTTCTCAAAATTTTGAGTTCAGAATTATTGAAATTAATGTCAAACATAGGGGATCCTGATCAGATACCATGTTACGCGGCGTTCAGGACCCAAACTGTTTGTAAATAACCATTGTTTTCGAGGGGTTACGGCCTTATGGTCTGTATTCCAAGTTCGAATTGTCTAGTACCTTTTGAGTAGTACAGCTAAAATTAAAAAAAAAACTAAACCCTTATACTGCGGTGATATCGTTTGCTTCGAAATTGTCGTTTGCAAAATTTGTTGAATTTAGTTTGATACATTTTTTAAGAAATAACGTCTTCTCCCATTTAAAAGCAAATGAAATGCAGAAAAAATAAGAAAATTAAAACTTTAAAAAAAATAATCTTATGATTGTTTTAATCTGAATGGCAAACACTTTGGAGCCTACAGTCTGGTTCTGTGTTATCCGGCGTCTGATAAGGCTTCAAACTGTTTGCAGTGGTCATAATTGTTTTAGCATAAACACTTTATTGTGAACTGGATAGGACCACCGACCTTCCGCAAGCCAGCTGTAAGTATTCCCCACATGTAAAATCCGCAGTGCCCAGACTGGGATTCTAACCCACAGCGAAGAGGAGCTTAGTGATCTTCAGTCACAGAGACTTTAACCACTAGGCCCCGCCAACATTTTGGATCCAGTTAGGTCCAACACAAAGTGGGACCCGATCAGGATCCCAACAGTGTATCACCCAGATCCTGTTTCTACAAAACAACGTCCCGTTCTGGCGGTAAATATATGTGGCGGATAGACTATAACCTACGACTTAACCCCTTCATTGCTGTGACGTCATCAAATTAAAGCAATAATTGTCGTCTGCTTCTATTTCTAAAAAAACAATTTTTAGGTATTTTTACTTAAGAAATATTGAAACGAGTGTCAAACAGTTTGGATCCTGATCAGACGCCGCTTTACGCGGCGTCTGATCAGGATCCAAACTGTTTGCAAATAACTACTGCACTCGGGGTAACGCAGTGAATGGTTTGAGCACATTATATTATGTCAGGGTTGTTTCTTACATTCAGTAGTGATATTAAACTACATGTATAAGTAATATATAGAAAAGCTTTTGTTTACTTGGACCGTCTTTGGACTTCCTGTTTCTGATGTCTTTTACTTAACTTTAGTAAAAATCATCTTAACATGTCTCTTAATTTTCAATTACTTTTTGTCATAAGTTGATAAATAAACTGTTCACACAACTTACTTAAGAAAATGGTCACCAATTGATCGTTTCTGTAAAAGTATTTCTTAATTTGGACCAGAAGTTTCAGAGGATGCAATTATTACAAAAAATATGGACCCTAGCGTACTCTGAACTTTTTCTGTGATTTGACCTACTGATTCACCTTTTTCCCCCAAGTTATCCATATTCCATTTTTGGAATGCAGGTTGTTCTGTAACTTTTTCATGTCACTGTAACCTTGACATTTGACATCATATAGAAAAATAGAAAATACTAGTCCGAAGGAAATTTCGTATACAACACCATCTAACGGTACAATTTGTAGTGTGAATACAATGTTGAATGACACCCTTACCTATCATATATTGTGAGCGGTTGCTAGGATAACCAAATGTTATTTTCATGTTAACAAGAGCTGTCGGAGAACAGCAAAGCTCGCCTAATTAAACCATTCTTAAATAGGTAACTATCAAAAGAAAAGTGTATTAGTACATTGATATTCAAGCCACAGGGAACCTCCATTTCAAATATCAACTTCCTAATGCAAACATGTCATGTAGTATAAGTGCATTCCAACACTTACTCCATAACTAACTTTGAAATTTTAGTCCCAAAACTCTAAGTCCACAACAGGTGAAATTTTGACTAAATTTAAAATTGTATTTAAATTTTAACTACGCAACATCAATGTTCAACCCACAGGGCACCTTCATTCCAAATATCAGCTTCCTAATACAAATATTTCATGTAGTATTAGTGCATTACAACACTTACCCCAAAACTTTAACCTTGAGAAATCAGCCGAAAAACCCAAGTCCACAAAAGGTGAAATTGTGACTAAATTTTTTTTTTTTTTAAATTTAACTACACAACATCATTGTTAAACCCACAGGGCAACTCCATTCTAAATATCAGCTTCCTAATACAAATATTTCATGTAGTATTAGTGCACTACAACACTTACCCCAAAACTTTAACCATGAGAAATCAGCCGAAAAACCTAAGTCCACAAAAGGTGAATTTTTTACTAAATTTAAAAAAAAAAAAAAATTTAAACTACACAACATCAATGTTCAACCCACAGGGCACCTCCATTCCAAATAACAGCTTCCTAATGCAAATATTTCATGACATATTAGTGCATTACAACACTTACCCCAAAACAAAGTGGGACCCGATCAGGATCCCAACAGTGTATCACCCAGATCCTGTTTCTACAAAACAACGTCCCGTTCTGGCGGTAAATATATGTGGCGGATAGACTATAACCTACGACTTAACCCCTTCATTGCTGTGACGTCATCAAATTAAAGCAATAATTGTCGTCTGCTTCTATTTCTAAAAAAACAATTTTTAGGTATTTTTACTTAAGAAATATTGAAACGAGTGTCAAACAGTTTGGATCCTGATCAGACGCCGCTTTACGCGGCGTCTGATCAGGATCCAAACTGTTTGCAAATAACTACTGCACTCGGGGTAACGCAGTGAATGGTTTGAGCACATTATATTATGTCAGGGTTGTTTCTTACATTCAGTAGTGATATTAAACTACATGTATAAGTAATATATAGAAAAGCTTTTGTTTACTTGGACCGTCTTTGGACTTCCTGTTTCTGATGTCTTTTACTTAACTTTAGTAAAAATCATCTTAACATGTCTCTTAATTTTCAATTACTTTTTGTCATAAGTTGATAAATAAACTGTTCACACAACTTACTTAAGAAAATGGTCACCAATTGATCGTTTCTGTAAAAGTATTTCTTAATTTGGACCAGAAGTTTCAGAGGATGCAATTATTACAAAAAATATGGACCCTAGCGTACTCTGAACTTTTTCTGTGATTTGACCTACTGATTCACCTTTTTTCCCCAAGTTATCCATATTCCATTTTTGGAATGCAGGTTGTTCTGTAACTTTTTCATGTCACTGTAACCTTGACATTTGACATCATATAGAAAAATAGAAAATACTAGTCCGAAGGAAATTTCGTATACAACACCATCTAACGGTACAATTTGTAGTGTGAATACAATGTTGAATGACACCCTTACCTATCATATATTGTGAGCGGTTGCTAGGATAACCAAATGTTATTTTCATGTTAACAAGAGCTGTCGGAGAACAGCAAAGCTCGCCTAATTAAACCATTCTTAAATAGGTAACTATCAAAAGAAAAGTGTATTAGTACATTGATATTCAAGCCACAGGGAACCTCCATTTCAAATATCAACTTCCTAATGCAAACATGTCATGTAGTATAAGTGCATTCCAACACTTACTCCATAACTAACTTTGAAATTTTAGTCCCAACACTCTAAGTCCACAACAGGTGAAATTTTGACTAAATTTAAAATTGTATTTAAATTTTAACTACGCAACATCAATGTTCAACCCACAGGGCACCTTCATTCCAAATATCAGCTTCCTAATACAAATATTTCATGTAGTATTAGTGCATTACAACACTTACCCCAAAACTTTAACCTTGAGAAATCAGCCGAAAAACCCAAGTCCACAAAAGGTGAAATTGTGACTAAATTTTTTTTTTTTTTAAATTTAACTACACAACATCATTGTTAAACCCACAGGGCACCTCCATTCTAAATATCAGCTTCCTAATACAAATATTTCATGTAGTATTAGTGCACTACAACACTTACCCCAAAACTTTAACCATGAGAAATCAGCCGAAAAACCTAAGTCCACAAAAGGTGAATTTTTTACTAAATTTAAAAAAAAAAAAAAATTTAAACTACACAACATCAATGTTCAACCCACAGGGCACCTCCATTCCAAATAACAGCTTCCTAATGCAAATATTTCATGACATATTAGTGCATTACAACACTTACCCCAAAACTTTTATCATGAAAAACCAACGCCGAAGCCGACGCCGACGCTGGGGTGATTCCATAAGCCCCCCCCCCCCCCCCACCCCCCTCTCATTCTCCGAATAGGCGAGCTAAAAAGGATCGTTTATGAGACAAAGTTGTCTTGCAAATCTGATAATGATAACAAAGTGCCATGGTTCAAATAGGTTGCCGTACCTTGCCTTTAAACCAGCTCAAATTTGACGCATATTTCCAATATAGTAATGTAATTAAGCATAAATTATGTGTGGTTACTAAGGTAACAAAAATATTTCATGTTAAAGGCGAATGTTTATATTAAAATGTTAAATTGAAAACCTTTTACTGAAACTGAAGTAAAATGGTTCAAATAAGTTGCTTTACTTTGCCTTAAAAATGTTCCCATTTGACACATATTTTCAATATAATACTCTTATTAAGCACATATTTTCAATAAAATATATTTATTTAGCATATATAGTGAGTGGTTGCTACGTTAACCAAATGCTATTTTCATGCCAACAGTGAACATTTATATGACAATGTTCACTTGTAAACCTGAGGATGAACTAAAAGTGCAATTGTTAAAATACATGTAGATCTAGATTGCTGTACTTTTCCTCAACAAAAGTTCAAATAAGACACATATTTTCGATAAAAGTAATGCTCTTTTTAAGGATATATTGTTGTTGCTAAGGAAACAAAATTACTTTCAGATTAAAATGATTTTTATATAACTGTTAACTTTCAAAGCTACTGAAAGTAAATGTTCAATGGTTCTGATAGTTGTAGTTTGCCTTTCAAAAGAAGACTGGTTCTAATAAGTTGCTTTACTTTGCCTTCAAAAGCTTGGATTTGATCAATGTTTCCACTATAGTATATTTGGCATATACGAGGGGCGTTTGAAAAGTAATGGCACTTGATCAATAACTTCAATATAATGAGTGCAAAAAGAATGTGCGATAAATGTTTATCATTTTAAAGAACGTTTCTTAGCCTGCACGATGGTATAACGCACGACATGATCATATAAGTCGATAAGTCATAACATGAACCTAAATTACCCTACTCCAGGACACTGGAACATAGCACTTTGTCAGACATTATTTTTTGACGAAATAACTTCTTAAAAAACATATCTTTTTTTTTAAATATATCAGTTTATGGCTGTACATGTATCTTAATGTAAATACAGTTTCATACCATTGAAAATGTTTAACTGTCTTAGATCTCAATTTTCCAAAAATTACATTTCTTGTTTTGCTAATGACAAAAATCGACACGTGTTTCCGAATGCGATGAACATTTTCTAGAACATTTTTTATTTTAGAACATAAAATATCTGCTGCAATGGCTTCAATCATAGCCTGGTTTAATATAAAAAATGAGTTTGAACTTATTTTATAAAGTATTTTATTGACCATTAATATTTATATTTTTATATGAAATGATGACATTTTGACCTGTGTAGTGTGTGCATAATAGTCCGATTTTATTTGACAGAAAGTTTCATAAAAAAATACAAAATAATAAAGCCGCAATAAATTATCTCAGCAATATCTCAACAATACACAAAAAGGTCCAGTGTCCCTGAGTAGGGGTAATTTAGGTTCATATTGTGATTAATCAACTTATGTGATCTTATCGTGCATTATACCATCGTTTAGGCAAAGGATTGCTATTTAAAATGATATATACACATGCATTTTGCACTTATTATATTGAAGTTTTTAATTAAGGTTGCAGTTATTTTTCAAACGCCCCTCGTATTGTCAGTGGTTTTTATTGTAAACATATGTTATTTTTAACTTTTGCAAACCTGATAGTGCGACTTAAATAGACTGGTTCTAATAAGTTGCTGTACTTTGCCTTCCAAAATGCTCGAATTTGACACATATTAATAATTTTCAATATAATACTCTCATTTAGCAATTACTGTAACCAACTGTAATTTCATGTTCAAAGCGAATTGTATGTGACAATGTTAACTTGCAAAGCTGATAATGAACTTTTAGCACAATGGTTCTAATAAGTGCTGTATCAAAGAACCTCGAATTCGACTCGTACATTCAATATAATGCTTGTATTTAGAAATTGCTGCCAGTGGTTGCTAAGGTAATTAAATATCGTTTTCATGATATAAGTGAATGTTTGTATGACTGCTTATGAAAGTAAATGTGCAACGGTTCTGATAGTTTGTTGTATTTTGCCTTTCAAACGTTTTTGACACATTTTCAGTAAAATACGTTATTGTGGCATGTGTTACCTAATGATTTTGTATGTGCTGGCTTCTATTTTCATTTTATAACTCTTCAATAATTGTTATAGCAATTAAATTGAAGAGCGGTCCTGGTACATTTTAAGCAATAAAACCCAATTACATAGGCAATTAAAACACGGAAAAATGTATTAGCCCTGTTCCCGTCTTAGCAACCCTTAAAGTTTTTTCTCCCAAAATAGTTATCAAGATATTTAATACTGGTCACCAATGGTTATATATAAGTTCAATATGAATGCATAAATGTTATAACAGTCCTTAGAATCATGATTTCTTGATATATTGATCCCTAAACTTTGCACTTGTGTACAAATCGGGTGTAATGTTGATCTGAAGATTACAATGTGATATGATTGTCAATGTCTGATTTCAACATAAAAATGTCATTTTATCTTAAATATGTGCAGTGTTTTCTGATAAATGCCATGAATTTGTCATTTGTGCTCACCAGTAACAGATTTTTGGGGAAAACCAAGTTTTCATATTGCCATGGCAACCGGATACTGGAGACAAATTTGGTGGGTAACTGTTTTCATTTAATTTATAGAGGTACAAATAGTGTAAGTTCCATGCAAATCGGAAACCGTGTGCCGCAATGTGGTTGATGGTTATAGAGAATTGCTCTTTTAAAGCTTGAACTACAAGCCATCGTAGTAGACTTGCTCTATCCACTGGGGGTCATGTTTTTAAGATAGGAAAATTATTTTAAAGAATTTTGTAGAGGGTCACCTATGGATCATTTATTTGAAATTATTTTTCAAATCAAACCATTGATTACAGACAAAACGATTTTTTAAGTTTCACACTATATAGCCATAAAAGGACAAGAGAACTAAAGTGATCCTTAACCCTTTACCCCATAGAAGCGACTTTAAGCGCATCTAATTTATTCCTCCGCTGAAGAAAATAGTTCCAGTTTATACCCTCATGAATAATTACCATAACAATTATTTGTATGTAGCCTAGCAGATGGTTGTTTAAAGCAGGCTGAAAGTAAAGCAGAGTGTGCCTTAAGGCACATTCTGCTTTACTTTCAATCTGCTTTAAGTGTTCACCTGTATTTAATGTTATATACGGGTTATTGGGTAAAGGGTTAAGCGTTCACCTGCGTAAACCATGTAAAACTCTTTTAGTGATAACAAGAGCAATGCAAGTGGGCGATGAGACCTACAGTTGTTGGCCATAAATAAGTTCCCACCCTGGAAATATGCCATACATTCAACATTGACCTAGATTTTCACGAGGTTGACATTTTGACCATGTTTGATTAATAGGATATTGTTAGCTAGGTTGTCATTAGTGTTGACATTTTTTCTTCAATGATTTGGTCACGAGACATACTTTTTAACAAGACGTGACCTATATTTTCAATTGACCTAGACTATATTTAGGCAAAGATTCTGACCTAAGAACCTAGATTTTGACCAGACATGACCAGAATTCGCAATTGACCGATATTTCAATGAGGCAAACATTTGACTAAGTTTTATTAAGATCCAATGAGATTTGTAAACACTAGAGCGGTAAAAAACCCAATTATGAACGATAGGCGAAAGACTGACAAGAAAAGATGGACATCCAGCGATACTAATAGCTCACCTTATAGTCTAAGCTGTAGACCACTTTTATTTGCGGTGAAAGGACCATACAACCTTTTGGTACTATCTTATAGCTTATTTCCTCAGGAGTTCGGAAACAATCGTCTGACGCGTATTTAGGTAGTGATAAGGGATGATAATTGAGGTTAAAGTTGTCTGCCCTTGGATTTTTAAGCAAAAAATGACATCCTTAATGGGCTTTTATTTCATGTGTTACAGATTTAAAAGTGGTATTTTGTTAGCATTTATCAATGTAGTTTATCTAAATACAAATTTTGAAAATGTTTCAGGAAAGTTTCAGACTCATTGAAATCCAAAATGGCCGCCAAAATGGCTAATTTTAGTAACATTTCAGCTTTTCGAGCAATAACATTACTTATATTGACTACAATTAATACTTATATGGAACAATTGTAGTTGATTCGTATTGTACATTAACTTAGATATCATACTAGCTTTTTATTTGATGAGTTTCCTGTCATCCAGTGCTGAGATAATCCAAAATGGCCACCGTATATACCTACCTTATTAATTTCTACTTACATAAATTTGCTTGATTGGGGCTTTCATTTCCTTTGTAAGATATTCAAAATGGTATTTCATAAGCAATTATTAAAGAAGTTTCCCCAAATACATATTTTGAAAATGTTTTAGGATAGTTTCAGAGCTATTGTAATCCAAAATGGCCACCGAATGGCTATTTTTAGTAACAACTGAGCTTTTCGATCAACTCAACTACTTTTATTGACTGTATTTGATATTTTATAAACAATTTTAGTTGTTTCTTATTGAATATTAACTGAAAAAGTCCAGTAAGCTTTTATTAGACTTGTCCCTGTCATCCAGTGCTGATATAATCCAAAATGGCTGCCGTTTATACCTTTTTGCTATATATTTCTACTAATATAAATTTTCTTGATTTAAAAGGTTATGCAAATATTTTATGTTTGTGTCTTTCCATGTCATTGTGCCAAACATAGTTCAATCTGATAAATGCTGAAGTTGGTAATGCTTTTACAGGATAATAGTCAGGCCTTTATTGACCACCATACAATTAAAATGTTTATTAGATCAATATTGATTTTGTCTGATACAGATAACTATAAGGATAGATGTGCCAATAAAGGGGATATTTCTTTCAAATGTTGAACCTATTTATTATTACTTAGTATCAAAATAAATGGATAAAATTTGTAGCGCTGTATAAAAGCCTATATTTTGTTCGCGGTTGTGTAATGTTCATGTACACAAAACACATATTTGTCATTAGTTTTCGCGGGTTAGTGAACATTGTTATTTTCAGTTGATTGTTATGTATATACATGGAGAATATTCGTCTTACATGGACGAATCATGGTTTATCGAGCAAGGCATTTAATAAGTGGTTCAAAGCCTGGGTCATTTCGGTGTTGTTTTTTTAAATCTACGGAAACAAATATGGGACTTATGTTAACCTCTTAATGGTACAAAAAGCCCCATGAAGCTAAATACCCTTTTCACTTATTTAACGGATTCACTGAGGAGAAACCCTGATCTTAACGAAGCTATTTTTCCTTTTTTTTACAAGTGCAATGTAGATAGATTGGAAGCTGGGTACTAATAAGTCGAGGAAGTTTGCCTTGTTCATTAACAAAACCCAGTCCTTACGTGAAGTCAAATCTTTGATGTTAAGACCTGGCACAAATGTGATTTAATCAGACGAGAGAAACGTTGTGTCTCCAAATATGTGTCCATTATTCTTCCAGTGTCATTTAATGATTCAATAGGTAACCCTGTGAGTTTATACAGCAATGGCAATGCTGTTTTGGGCCCGATGCATTCCGTTTTTGACTTCAGAGACAGTATGGCAATGTTATATTCCGCAACCGGTATGTATTATTATAACTTATCGAAATCAAGGGGTTGATCCAAGAAAAAGTATCCGGAAAAATGCGAAACAATAGAAACAATAAAGACAATATGATTATGATGATGCTCTGAGATGTGACGATAAGCGTCATTAAAGCAAGGGAGACCATGCATCATCACAGTTGTAACACGAACTTTAAATAAACTCTTAAAAGGAATCATAGTATTAAAGAGAAAGTAACTAAATCAGATCAAGATTCTTGGCAATCTGACCATTGAATGTTCTCAATGATCACGTTTCTGTAACACTAATTGACTCCGAAGGCGTTGCGATTTTAACTTTCTTTCATATAATTATGCTACATTGATGTTCTCAATGAAGGTGGTAATCCTCACAGGCTTCAAGTCTGGGTGACAGGACTAGCAGGATTTTTCCGCAATTGAAGTTCGTTCAATGATCTAACAATAGTTGAACTTTTCTTTCCAAACAGACCTAATAAAAGGCAATGAAATCAAAAGGGCAAATTTTGACTACAATTCAACTGTACTGGCAATATCTTCTTTGCAATGCTGAATCAAAGACCTAGAAAAAGGCCTACGGTATTAACTACCTGAACCCTTAACTGTCGAAACTCTAGTGAAGGGTCAAACTTAGCTGCAAGGTGACTCGAAGTGATTCTTAAATGAATGTGCTATACACAGGTTCAACTTCAAGCGCTAGACTGATAGTCATTGCAGGCTAGTTTACAGCAAATTGAAAATTATATTCTATGAGTGTATAAAGTGTGGGTTTCATATCATACCAACTAAGTGCATGTATATTTTTGCAACCAACCATTAATAAAGTTGAATCTTAGCAACACTGACTAGACGATTTGTCAATACATATATCTTGCTTTCTTTTACTTTAAAACATTTATAAGAGCATCTGATTGTGGGTTTTAATCTTCACCACATATTCTCGCGTAACTATAGTTCATGTATATATCTTATGTAGACTTATAGTACATGTACTGTATAATTATACTCTTACATATACATGGACCATTGCTTCACTATCAGGTGCAGTGACAAGTGAAAGAACAGCCTGTTTGGTCAAGACTTTTCCAGTGACACAATGTTTGCTGCAAGTCATGGAAATATAAAAACAGGAAAGCACCTCACTATGGGTCTTGGAATCAAAAGTCTAACCTTTCTAGAAAGGTTATTAATATTCTCAACCATATGTGTCATAGCAGAAACTACATGGGAGTAGAAGAACTGGTATAATGCCCAACTCCAGACCAGTTGTCAAACCAGTTGTAACAATATATTTAAAGTTGACATTTAACACTCACTTACGGTAATTCTGTAGCTTATTCAGTTAACAGTTCTTCTACTGGCATGTGGTTTATGCGATGACTCATATGGTTCAGAATATTAATAACCTTTTTAGAACCTGTCAGGCTTTTAATACCAAGAAGCATAGTTAGGAACTTTCCCTTTTTCCACATGACTTCCAAAATACTATCGCATTAAACAGTCTTGGCCAAATAGACTGTTATTTCACTTCTCACTGCGCCTAAAACTAAAACAGAGTTATTACATGTACATGTACCGGTATATGTAAGAGCAGTGTTTCTTGGACATGCTCCTTGGGAACATTCTACGCATAGCCAGCTTGCAAAGACTCTTGCTCTGATTTGGTAAATTTCTCTAGAATACTATTATCCCTATTTAGAGTTTATTTAAACTTCCTTTTACAACTGTGATGGCAAATAACCTCCCTTGCGATCAAATGAGTATCACTTATTCATGCTGAAAGTCACTCATCTTCACTTCTCAGAGCAACATCATAATCAATAGATTGTCTTGCTTGCTTCCAATGATTCGCAGGATACTTCTTCTTGGATCGGCCCCTTTATTGTTATCACAGAGCTTGGGGAATAAATACAGCTGTACATAATTGGGATCATAGCTCAACTGTCTATGATACACTACGAACGCAATGTTTACGCTTTTGTATCCTTTGTGTCTGTTTGTTCCTCGAACCCCGAACAGGAGTCACATTACTATAGCAGCTCACATTGAATCTCATGAAATGACACTGGAAGAATAATTGACACATATATTTGGAGACAATACATCTCTCTTGTCTGATTAAGTCACATTTTATCTATTAGTGCCTAGGTATTTCCATCAAATGGTTTTACTTCATTTAAGTACTGGGATTTGTCAATGTGCAACACACACTTCCTCGACTTATTGGTGTATATCCTCTAGTCCAACTACATTGCACTTGTGAAAGATCATAATCAGTATCGTTCAAATCACAATTAAATTAGTAAAACGAGTATTTAGCTTCGGTGCGGCTTTTGAATCACCAATTAAGTTTTTAACTTATGTCCCGTATTTGTTTCCGAAGATTCAAACTATGAAATAATAAATGCTTTGTAACACTTATAAAACGTCCTGCTTAATTTATCATGCTATGGCCAGATTTACTTATATTCACCGTTGACATACATAATAATTTTCAACTGAAAATAGCAATTTCAACAAACCAGCGAAAACTAGTGACATATATGTTTTATGTGTATTATACACCCGGGTACAAAAATAAGCTTTTATATAGTGCTACACATTATATACATTTGTTTTGAACTAAAAAATAATTAATATGTCCTACTTTTGTAAATAATTATCCCCTTTAAAATTATTGGCTAATATACCCTGATAGTTATCTGTATCAGAAAAACAACTTTATCAAATAAATACTTTGATTGTATGGTGTAGGCCATAAATTATTCCTGTAAAATCATTACAAACGTAAGGATTTATCAGCATGAACTATGTTTGCCACAATGACATGGAAAGACACGCATAAAAAAAGATTTGCAAGACCTGGCAAATCAAGAAAATTTACATTGGTAGAAAATAGTAAAAAATGGTACCAACGGCAGCCATATTGGATAATATCAGCACTGGACCACAGGAACCAATCAAAATGAAAGCTTACCGGATTTCGTAGTTAATGTGTAATAAGAATCAACTAAATCGGTTAATATAATATCAATTACAGTCAATAAAAGTAGTTGAGTTGCTCCAAAAGATAAATTGTTACTAAATATAGCCATTTGGCAGCCATTTTGGATTTCAATGAGTCTGAAACTATCCTAAAACATTTTCAAAATATGTATTTGAGGAATCTTCTTCAATAATTGATTACAAAATACCATTTTGTATCTCTAAAAAATGAAATGAAGGCCCCCAATCAAGAAAATTTATGTAAGTAGAAATTAATAAGGTAGGTATATACTGCGGCCATTTTGGATTATCTCAGCACTGGATGACAGGAAACTCATCAAATAAAAAGCTAGTATGATATCTAAGTTAATGTACAATACGAATCAACTACAATTGTTCCATATGAGTATCAATTGTAGTCAATATAAGTAATGTTATTCCTCGAAAAGCTGAAATGTTACTAAAATTAGCCACTTTGGTGGCCATTTTGGATTTCAATGAGTCTAAAACTTTCCTGAAACATTTTCAAAATGTGTATTTAGATAAACTACATTGATAATTGCTAACAAAATACCTTTTTTAAATCTGTAACACATGAAATAAAAGCCCAATAAGGATGTCATTTTTTGCTTAAAAATCCAAGGGCAGACAACTTTAACCTCAATTATCTCCCCTTATCACTACCTAAATACGCGTCAGACGATTGTTTCCGAACTCCTGAGGAAATATGCTATAAGATAGTACCAAAAGGTTGTATGGTCCTTTCACCGCAAATAAAAGTGGTCTACAGCTTAGACTATTAAGCACTTTGTGCAAATGTTAGCTGAAAATGTGCCTGAAATCTGATAATAGATCATTTATTTTAATTATTTTCAATTTAGATCAGCAGTTTTTTTAGAAAATCATTTTGAAAGTTTTTTTAATTGGTTGCCATGACAAACACAATTACAAATGGATGATATAAATTTGAAAAGTATTGACACAGTACCCTACAAGGAACAATCCTGTGAAGGTTTGATCAAATTGGCCCAGTGGTTTGCAAGAAGAAGTTATTTAATGAACAAGAGGACCAGAATGGCTCATAATCGTTCACCTGACTATAGTGACACTAGGATGGGTCAAGTGATTTAAGAAAAAGAAGATATGTAAACTTTGAACAATCTTGATAGAGGACCTACAGATGATACTACGTGCCAAATATCTAAGCTCTGGACTTTGTGGTTTTTGAGAAGTAAATGTTTGAAGATTTCACTATTTAACTCTATGTAAAACTGTGACCCCAAGGGGCGGGCCACTTTTGACCTCAGGGTTTCTTGAACAGTCTTGATAGAGGACCTGCAGATGATACTATGTGCCAAATATCTAAGCTATGGCCCTTGTGATTTATTAGTAGATGTTCGAAAATTTCACTATGTAACTCTATGTTAAACTGTGATCCCCGGAGCGAGTCCATGTTTGACCCCAGGGACATAATTTAAACAACTTTGATAGAGGACATGTAGACGATTCTATGTGAAAATTATCTAAGCTCAGTGTATTATGGTTTCAGACAAGAAGATAGTTTAAGCCTTCATTGAAAAAATATCTTTTAGCTCATGTGCAACAGACCGGAACAAATTCAACAAGACTGCGCGTTCAATAAACGCTTATGCCCCCAGTGGCATCCTTGACAATCAATTCTGAATCTTTTCTAAGTCCAAATTAGGTCAAGGTCAGGGTCAAACTGAGCTTGGGTATTATTGGTGAGTTGGTAATGGTCCAAGGCAACAACTGTATAAGTATCAAAGCATTGTAGTCAGTTGTGTTGATGCTAGGCGAAACGGTAAAATCTAGTTAACCAAGAAATAGCCTATTTAAAGTTTTCTAAGTCCAAATTAGGTCAAGGTCAAGGTCAAAATCAAAGTTTGGTGATATTGGTGGATAGGGAATGGTCCAAGGCAACAACTGTATAAGTATCCAAGCATTTGGGTAAGGGGTGTTGATGCTAGACGAAACGGTAAAATCTACTTAACCTTGTTACGGACGCACACACGGACGGACGGACGGACGGACGGACAGGACGATTACTATATGCCCCGCATCTGTCGATGCTGGGGGCATAAAAATATATGTGGAGGACCTCTAGAAGTTACACCATGCCGGATATCAAAGCTCTGGCCGTTTTGGTTTTTAGATAAAAAGATGTTTGAACATTTCACTATATAACTCTTTGTAATAAGATGACCCATCGGGGCGAGGCCAAGTTTGACCCCAGGGGCAAAATTTGAACAACATTGATAGAGGACCTGTAGACAATGCTATGTGCAAAATATCTAAGCTCAGTGTATTATGGTTTAAGACAAGAATATTTGTTAAGCTTTCATTTTCATTTCACTATATAACTCTATGTAAAACGATGACCCCGGGGCGAAGGCAATTTTGACCCCAGGGGCAAAATTTGAACAACTTTGATAGAGGACCTGTAGACCATGCTATGTGCAAAATATCTAAGCTCAGTGTATTATGGTTCCAAACAAGAAGATTTTTTAAGTTTTGATTAAAAACAAGACTTGGCGTTCAATAAACGCTTATGCCCCCGGTGGCATCCTTGACAATATATTCTGAATCTTTTCTAAGTCCAAATTATGTCAAGGTCAAGGTCAAACTGAGCATGGGTATTATTGGTGAGTTGGTAATGGTCCAAGGCAATAACTGTATAAGTATCAAAGCATTGTAGTAAACAGTGTTGATGCTAGACGAAACGGTAAAATCTAGTTAACCAAGAAAGAGCCCATTTAAAATATTCTAAGTCCAAATTATGTCAAGGTCAAGGTCAAACTCAGCATGGGTATTATTGGTGAGTAGGTAATGGTCCAAGGCAATAACTGTATAAGTATAGAAGCATTGTAGTGAGTAGTGTTGATGCTATACGAAACGGTAAAATCTAGTTAACCAAGAAAGAGCCCATTTAAAATATTCTAAGTTCAAATTAGGTCAAGGTCGAGGTAAAAACCACAGTTTGGTGATAATGGTGGATAGGGAATGTTCAAAGGCAACAACTGTAAAAGTATCAAAGCATTGTAGTCAGTTGTGTTGATGCTAGACGAAACGGTAAAATCTAGTTAACCAAGATTTAGCCTATTCAAAATATTCTAAGTCCAAATTAAGTCAAGGTCAAGGTCAAAATCAAAGTTTGGTGGTATTGGTGGATAGAGAATGGTTCAAGGCAACAACTGTATAAGTATCCAAGCATTAATTTTGGGTAAGCAGTGTTGATGCTAGACGAAACTGTAAAATCTACTTAACCTTGTTACGGACGGACGCACACACGCACAGACGGACGGACAGGACAATTACTATATGCCTCCGCATCTATCGATGCCAGGGGCATAACAATCTATTTTTTCATCTCCGGTGACCCAGATTTTCAACAGACCGGAACCAATTCAACAATATATGTGAAGGACCTCTAGAAGTTACACCATGCCGAATATCAAAGCTCTGGCCCTATTGGTTTCAGAGAAAAAGATGTTTGAACATTTCACTATATAACTCTTTGTAAAACAGTGACCCCCAGGGCGGGGCCAACTTTGACCCCAGGGACACAATTTGAACAATCTTGATAGAGGATTGATAGATGATGCTGTGTGCCAAATATTTAAGCTCTGGCCCTTGTGGTTTTTAACAAGAAGAATTTTTAAGATTTTTTTTATTTTCTCACTCTGGTTGCCATGGCAACCAGAGTTCTTCATTGTTTCAAATTCTTTGAACAACTTTGAAAGAACTTGACCCAATGAACATTCCTGTGAAGTTTGGTTGCAATCAGGCAAGCAGTTTTGAAGAAGATGTTTGAAGAAATTGTTGACACACCACGAACGACGACGGACATTGACTGACCACAAAAGCTCACCTTGAGCACTTTGTGCTCAGGTGAGCTAAAAAGTTGAAAATGCAAGATGGATACATGGCAATCACAGTAGCTCACCATGTAGATCCTGACAAGCCATAGCATCAGACACACCAGATGGTCAAGGTCTACACACATCAGCATTTACAGTGTTAACTCTTTCCCCCATAAATACGTCTTTTTACGCCCTATTCTTCCACCGAAGAAAATTATTCCTTTGAATACAGGGATAAATATGTACCATAAGAAATATTGTCTATATCCTAGCAGATAATAGCTTAAAGCAGGCTGAAAGTAAAGTAGAATGTGCCTTAAGGCGCATTCTACTTTACTTTCAACCTGCTTTAAGTGATCATCTTTCTTTTAAAACTAGAAACAGGCTATGAGGTAATGACTTGTTTGACATAATGACTTGTTTGACATAACTATATAGATGTCATGCTTTAGGTGAACAATGAGCTTGTTCTTCATCGTTGGTGCAATGCAATGAGTCTGGTTTTCTCATGGCAGCTCATTTTTTTGTAGTAAAATTTTGTTTACCGTATTCAAAATGCGTAAAAGGACATATCTATGAAGTAAAGGGTTAAATACCTACACTATCCCAGTTTTGTTCCACATATCAACAATCAGCGTGCAGTAAGCCCTCTCCATTAATACCACTAAAATGTTCAAATTATCAGGTGTTTAGGCAGATGGCGCTTAACCCTTTGAACCCTAGTCCCGCATATAGGCGTCCTTTTCAAACAGTTTTCATGTGAATAGTACACTTGTCCTATGCAAACAGTGAAGACCCTGATCAGAGGGCTCCGAAAGGAGCCCTCTGATCAGGGTCTTCACTGTTTGTCATGATGCCAAACATTGACAAAACAACCCTTAAAATCAGAAATAGACTAGACTTAAATGGAAACTGGAATTGTCCATTTAAAGTTTCAGGGAGGAAAGAGTTAAAGCAACTTGAATGTAAAACAGAAAGCTCCTTTAGGAGATTCCTGTTTTACGTCGCCTTGCTTTAAGCTGTCACCTTTCTTCTATGTAATCAATTGGCATTAGCAGTCATAATAGAGAGGTTTTACTATATTGCATTACCCCAAACTTGGTTTGTTTGGTCACATATCTTTGGGACACCATCTGAGGCAACATTTGGGGCATTGTGACAAAATACTCACACACCATTTATATCTTAAAATTTAATTATTATTATAATTTCATTATAATTAATAGCGCATTAACTCCTGTGTTAAAAGAATGCATATATAAATGTAGTATAATAATAATAATTTTATGAAATTTAATACATTGATAACTAAAGTATGGCAATGGACAGAATAAAAGACAGACAGACAGACAATGCAAAAACTAAATTGCTTCAACAATAGGGAGGGCTGATATCAAAGTTGACAGAATGGCAAAGACCATGTAAAAGTGAAGAATGGGTTATACAGATCTAATAGTTTACAGACTATAAATTAACCCATTACCCCATTAATTAGCCCTTTTTATGCCTTTAACTTATTCCTCCACTGAAAAAGAAAATCCATTTTTTACAGTCATGAATATGCACTGCAAGAAATACTTTCTATATCCCATCAGATGGTTGCCTAAAGCAGGCACATTCTGCTTTACTTTCAACCTGTTTTAAGTGGTCATCAGTCTTCAAAACTAGCAGCAGGTTAAGGGATAATGAGTTAAACGCAATGTGACCAAAATGTTCCATGAAAGGGCTGACATTAAAGACCAAAACAAATATAACTCGCAGATATATTGACCACAGCTTGCTATGACTGAAACACAGTTCTCATTATACACAGTATAGCCTGGAAGCATTTATACATAAACATACAAGCGTATTATAGAAAATTGTCTGTCATACATTCAGCTAATTAGGCGATTCATCTTTTCCTCCTTTACTTTCAACCAGCTCAAGTGGTCACTAATCAAGCTATGAGGTAAAGATTTCAGTAAACTTGACCTTACCTGATGTAAGATTGTATTAATTGCTCTAGGGTTTTATTAAGACAATATGAATATCAATAATGAAAAGAAATCCCACTTATTCAGATATATTTGCAGTAAGTGAACATTGAGGAATGTTTTACTTTTGTCCTGCATTAAGGAGTCATATATTTTACAAGAGAACCATTTACTCAATAGCCTGCTTCTAGCTCTGAATACAGTTAACCACTTAAAGCATGCCTTAACTCTTTCCTCCCTGAAAACTCAAATCGACAATTCTAGTTTTCAATTCAGTCGATCCAGTCCATTTTGGACTTTTTAGGGTTGATTTTTACAATATATGTCAAAATGACAAACAGTGTAGACCTTGATCAGAGGGCTCCTTATGGAGCCCTCTGATCAGGGTCTACACTGTTTGCATAGGACAGGTGTACTCCTCACAGGTTCATTGTTTGTAAATGACACATATATTCGTGACTAGGGTTCAAAGAGTTAAGGCACAATATGTTTTACTCCTAGTCTGCTGTAAGCTATTATGCCTTTTGATATGGAAAATAGTTATAATATATATTCATTACTGTATAAATTGGAACTAACTTCTTCAGTGGAGGAATAAATAAAATGTACCTATGGAGTAATACATTGGTCCAGTGGTCACTTAAACCTTTCAACACTGAAGATGTGTATTGCAGAACTTTGCAAACAGTCCAGGTTCCAAACTGTTTGTTACTTTAATTCTGTTTTTGTAAATATGGAAACGACTGAATCAATTGTAGAGTTCCCACTGAAGATGAAGTTTTCAACAGATCAGTAGTTACTCTATTGAAAGGGTTCATTCTATCCCCCATAATTTGCATTGAAGACAGATTATTGCTAAAACAGGTGCTCCTTAAGAAACATTCTGCTTTACTTTCAGTCTATTATCTACTAGAATGCAACCTTATGATAAATATTTATGATTGTATAAACGGGGACTTTCTTTAGTAGAGGAAGAAATCAAAGGTGTTAAAAAATGTATCTATTGGGCAATGGGTTAAAAACAGTTGTAATGTAGTTCAGAAGATATGGCCATAGCTAAAGTTGCTAACAGACAAACACAATAAGAAACAACACGCAAAACTGAAACAAATGTCAAAAATCTGTGTCCCAGGGCCGGGCATGAACACATTCTAGCGTTAATACTTGATCTTTTCAAACAATGTACAACAATATCAGAGGGCACTGTTTGTCATTTTGAAATAAATTGTTAAAATACCACACCATGTAGTGAAAAATGGACTAGACTTTATTGGAAACTGGAATATTGTACAATCCTCCCTGAAACTTCAAATAGAAAAATGAAGTTTCCAATTTAGTATATATAGTTCAATTTTGACTATTAAGAGATGATATTTGTCAATGTATTACAATATGATGAACAGTGCAGATGCTGATCAGAGGGCTCATTTCAGAGACCTCTGATCTGGGAATTCACTGTTTGCATAGAGCTGCATTTTTCATAAGTACATTGTTGGCAAGGACACCTATATGTGTGGCATGGGTTAAAAAGATTAAGGAACATCACATACATATACAAGAAATTAAATACTATCAATGGGGTTTGTAGTTGAAGTTAGATTATGAACCTGTGTTGTTGTTAGGTCATTTGTGTCAGCTGGCGTATCTTTCTCAGTTTCTTTATATTCACTGCCTGTGTCTACTGATGATATAAACCCCTCATCAGGTGAGTGGCCTTGTTCAAGCACCATAGGGTCTCCCTTAGCGGTATTTTCAGAAATTACTTCTTCCTTACTGGCCATAACTCCATATGGGTTATTCTCATCCTTATTTTGTGGAACACCTTCATTTGTGCTATTTTCAGGCCAGTAGTTTATCTCTGTGGCTTCAACTTTTACAGAAATGCTGTTATAAGGTAATTGTTCCTTCTCAATGGTTTCAGAACCCTCATTGATTTCTTCATAAAAGTTGCTATCAGGAAACTGTACTGTTTCTTTGGTTAAATATCCTTCCCCAAAACCATTTCCAGAAATATAATTTTCAGATGGCTGTTCATTTCCATTTGTAAAAGAGCCTTCTGCAAAACCATTTCCAGAAATATAATTTTCAGATGGCTGTTCATTTTCATTTGTAAAAGAGCCTTCCCCAAAACCATTTCCAGAAATATAATTTACAATGGGCTGTTCATTTTCATTTGTAAAAGAGCCTTCTCCAAATGCATTTCCAGAAATATCATTTTCATATGGCTGTTCATTTTCATTTGTAAAAGAGCCTTCCCCAAAACCATTTCCAGAAATATAATTTACAATGGGCTGTTCATTTTCATTTGTAAAAGAGCCTTCTCCAAATGCATTTCCAGAAATATCATTTTCATATGGCTGTTCATTTTCATTTGTAAAAGAGCCTTCCCCAAAACCATTTCCAGAAATATAATTTACAATGGGCTGTTCATTTTCATTTGTAAAAGAGCCTTCTCCAAATGCATTTCCAGAAATATCATTTTCATATGGCTGTTCATTTTCATTTGTAAAAGAGCCTTCTTCAAAACCATTTCCAGAAATATAATTTACAATGGGCTGTTCATTTTCATTTGTGAAAGAGCCTTCTCCAAATGCATTTCCAGAAATATCATTTTCA
Source organism: Gari tellinella (assembly GCA_922989275.2). Taxonomy (NCBI): domain Eukaryota; kingdom Metazoa; phylum Mollusca; class Bivalvia; order Cardiida; family Psammobiidae; genus Gari; species Gari tellinella. Next base: position 11,239,186 of record OV277859.1, on the reverse strand, counting down.
GATGGCTGCACATTTTCATTTGTAAAAGAGCCTTCTGCAAAACCATTTCCAGAAATATAATTTACAATGGGCTGTTCATTTCCATTTGTGAAAGAGCCTTCTGCAAAACCATTTCCAGAAATATAATTTTCATATGGCTGTTCATTTCCATTTGTAAAAGAGCCTTCTGCAAAACCATTTCCAGAAATATAATTTTCAGATGGCTGTTTGTTTTCATTTGTAAAAGAGCCTTCTGCAAAACCATTTCCAGAAATATAACTTTCAGATGGCTGCACATTTTCATATGAAACAGAACCTTCTTCTATAATATTTCCATATATTTGGCTATTTTGTTTTCCAGATACTGAAGTTGATGAAGAATAGCCATCTTGTCTCATGATTGTTTTAGATACCCAATCATCAACAGTTGTTGGATAGTTCAAGTTCAACTTGTCATCATTAATGTCAGCACCTGTATCCCGTGAATAGTCTTGGTTTTCAACATTACCTGTGGTAAATGTTTTATCTGCATAAGATGTAGACTGTGTAGACAAGCCACCATTGTTATTTCCATCTGTTATGTATGATCTTGGTGTAACTGAGCCTGTTGAATACAAGTCCAATGATTTTCTTGTTATTAACAGTTTTGCCAGCAGAGATTGGTCAGCATAGTCAATCCCATCATTGACATAACTTTCTTTATCCTCATCAGTCAACCAGCCAATTGTGGTGTCAGGATAATCTGTTGTTGACTGTCCATCTGTAAACTTGTTCCACCAATCTGAAAAGTCTTGTGTAGTAGACTGTGTTGACCAATCATCATAGGAGTCAGTGTAGTATGCCTCGTCACTGGTTGGTTGTGAACTAGTGGAGTATATATTGTAGGGCTTGTCATCAAGCTGTGTGATAATGTCTATCTGTAGAGATTCAAACATGTCAACAGCTGGGTCAAACTCTCCATCTGTAACAAAGGATTCATCTAGAGACAGGTCCTCTGTTGACCACATCTCAAAATGAGCACAGAACCAGAATGTCAGGACTGAAAATATAGGAAAAGACAAATACAGTACAACACATCTTGATTGACCTGGACCAGTAAGGAAATTATAAATATTTAACCCTTTCCCCCCATTATTTGCTGCTTAAAGCAGACGAAAAATAGCTTTCTGCTTTACTTTCAGAGTGCTTTAAGTATCAGAATACAAGAAAACAATCCAATTGTATATAACCAATTACCCCCATAAATACACCTTTTTACGCCTTAATTCATTCCTCCACTATAGAAAATATTTTTATTTAAAGTCAGGACTATGCACCATAAGAAATCTTTACTATATCCTAGCAGATGGTAGCTTAAAGCAGGATGAAGGTAAAACAGAATGCGCCGAAACGCACATTCTGCTTTACTTTTAACCTGCTTTAACCCTTTACCTTATAGAAGAGCCTTTTAGCGCATTCCGTGTAATCCTCCGCGGAAGAAAATAATTCCAATCTATACAGTCATGAATATGTAACAGAAGGAATATTTTCTTAATTCTAGCAGGTGGTACCTTAAAGCAGGCTGAAAGTAAAGCAGAATGCGCCTTAGGGTGCATTCTGCTTTACTTTCAACCTGCTTTAAGTGGTCACCTATCTTCAAAACTAGAAAAAGGCTATGGGGTAATGGGTTAATTTGTCACATCCACACAACTAGGAAAGGCAAAGTTGACCTACAAATACACTTTAACCCATTACGCCATGAAACTGCCTTTGTATGCCCTATTCACTCACCAAAGAAAATAGTTTATACTTTACACAGTCACTAACATGTATGTACCATAACTCTATAGGAATTATTTTTATCCAAGCAGAAAGTAGCTTAAAGCAGGCTGAAAGTAAAGCAGAATGCACCTTACTCTTAAGGTGCATTCTGCTTTAGTTCAAACCTGCTTTAAGTGGTCACCTGATTTCAAAACTAGAAACAAACTATGTGGTAATGGGTTATTAGACATGTCTGTCTACTCCACAAAAAAACATGTGTCCACCTTTACCATTTCCAGATAAATAACCTTAAAAGAAACTCAATGATGGCAGTATGAAAGTATAGCAGAATTATCCTACAGGAGTATTTCGCTTTCTTTCATTTTTTGTTTCAAGCAGCCATCTACCATGGAAGCACTATATTACATGTCATTTCAGTTAGATGTCATTGGCACTTATGGATAGGGCAGGAAAAGGATTTATTTTACCTTTAACCCATTACCCCATAAACACACCTTTCTATGCTTTTAGTTTACTCTTCCATATCTCCATTTAATACAGTCATGAATTATATGAACCAAAGGAAATATTTTTTTCATTCTAGCACATGGTAGCTTAAAGCAGGCTGAAAATAAAGCAGAATGTGCCTTAAGGAACATTCTGCTTTACTTTCAACCTGCTTTAAGTTGTCACCTACCTTCAAAACAAGAAACAGGCTTTGGGGTAAAGGGTTAAAATAATATCATTGCTTCAAAAATGTGTCCAAAAGGAGCATAAAGTTTGTTTGATCAAAGCTCTAATCTTTTCTGCTAGTTTTCATAGGGTCTATTCCAAAATATTTCAGAAGAATAATTGTAAAACAAACAATGCAGATCCTGATCAGAGGGCTTCTTAATGACTCCATATTGAAAATTGGTTTACACACCAAAAATATTATCCACATAGAATAAAGTCGTTATTATTATTATAAACAACCATAAGGTTTCTTCAGTTAACATTACAATACAATTGAACTTGAAGAAAAGGTTAAGAGAAATAATTTTGAAAGAGATGGCATTAAGCAACAATTGTTCACAGGCATGTGAACAGACAGACAAACAGAGGATGAAAGGACATCAAAATAGCTGATAATACATATATAACCAATATAAGTTATTGATCAATATGCGATTTCAACACCAGCTTTCTTTCTGAAATTCAGTAACGTGGCTTGGCAAGATCTGTCATGTGAATTAGCTACCGTAATAACCAAGTATTGAGACAGACAGACCTGAGCAAACAGTGTACATCTTGATCAGACTGCTCTCTCAGTCTGATTAGGGTCTACACTGTTTGACATTCTGTTTGCACCTTTTGGACAAATTACTGTGTGATAAAAGCAATTACTTAGGATAATTACTGCAGTTCTACAAGGTGTCCCAACTTGAACCCTTTCCCCCACAGAAGTGCCTTTTAGTACATCTAGTTTATTCCTCCACTAAAGAAAGTAGTTCCAACTTATACAGTGCTAAATATGTATTATATGTATAAGAAATATTACCTGTATAGGGTATACTATAAGATGGTAGCTTAAAGCAGGATGAAAGTAAAGCAGAATGCGCCTTAGGGCGCATTCTGCTTCACTTTCAACCTGCTTTAAGTAGTCACCTGTCTTCAAATCTAAAAACAGGTTAAGAATTTATATAGTACTTACATAAAACTATAAGCAAAGAGATAGCCAACCATCGACATTTAATCTCCATCATTTCAGCACTATTTGTTCAAAACAACTTTAAAAGTTTTTTGTCTAGTTTCGAAATTAACCAATTTCTCCAACGCATGTACACAACTGATAAAACACAACTGATAACTATCTGATTGGCTTCATCAAAATACTGTGACAACTACAAATTAATATGTTACCAAATGTCGTCATTTTAATACAACCCTGAGGCTATCTAATAACAATTAAAATGTGTTGATTTTAGATAATAACAGGGATGGACATTAACTTCATGTTCAACTTGTCCAATAAGACAAGTATTAATATTTTACTCCATAGCCTCTCTCTAGTTTTGACAAGTGACCACTTAATGCAGGCTGAAAGTAAAAGCAGAATGCACCTTAAGGCACATTCTGCTTTACTTTCAGCCTGCTTTTAGCTTTAATCTGCTAGGATACCAGTAAACAAAATCTTTCTTAATATACATATTCATGACTATATAAAGTGGCACAATTTTCTTCAGTGAAGGAATATATAAATTGCAAAAAAGGAGTATCCATGGAGTAAAGGGTTAAACAAGAGATCCTGTTCTGAGACAATTGGTGTGTGTTAACTGAAGAAGCAAAGAAGTCTCTAAGAATTAAAACGTAGGAGACTGCTATTTGCTTTCTGCATTAACCCTTTCCTCCCAAAAACCTAAAATGGACAATTCTAGTTTTCAATTTAGTCAAGTCCAATTTTGACTTTTTAGGGTTGATTTTTACAATGTATGTCAAATGACAAACAGTGTAGACCCTGATCAGAGGGCTCCTTAAGGAGCCCTCTGATCTGAGTCTACACTGTTTGAAAAGGCCAGGTGTATACTGTTTGCAAATGACGCATATATGCGTGACTAGGATTCAAAGAGTTAAGTGTGTTCATTGTAAATATCACTTTTGGTTTTTAGTTAGTAAACCCGTTACCCAACAGCATGTTTCTGGTATTGAAGATAGGTGACCACTCAAAGCAGGTTGAAAGTAAAACAGAATGTGCCTTACAGTGCATTCTGCTTTAAACTACCATCTGCTAGGATATAGGAAATATTTCTTATCATATGTGTTCATGACTGTATAAATTGGAACTATTTACTTTGTTGAAGGAATAGTTTCAAAGCATAAAAAGGTGTATTTATGGGGTAATGGGTTAAGCATATCAGGTTGTTAAAGTCCTTACCCTGTCCTGATATATGTGGAGCTTTCTGCATCACCTTCATCTCCCACATAGAAACTCCTTTTAGCGCATTTAATTTATTCCTCCACTGAAGAAAATAGTTCCAATTTTAAAAGTCATGTCAATGAACCATAAAAGTTTTTTTTTAAAATCCTACTAGATAACATTAAGTGGTCATCGTTCTTCAAAACTACAAACAGGCTATTGGGTAAAGGGTTAATTAGTCAGTTATTTAATCACAAATCACAAAGATGACATATGTTGTAAATAATCTTTGAATGTGGGAGTTTCACAAAGGACATATACAATGTGATATTAGTAAATTATAAAAGAAAAAGGTCAATTTCATATTAACCCTTTACCCAAAACCAGTTTCTAGTTTCCAAGACAGGTGACCACTTAAAGAAGTTTGAAAGTAAAGCAGAATTGTCCTTAAGGTGCATTCTGCTTTACTTTCAGCCTGCTTTAAGCTACTATCTGATGTAGAAAATATTTCTTATGGTGCATATTCATGACTGTATAAAGTGAAATAATTTGCTTCAGTGGAGGAATAAATTAAATGCATAAAAGGCATATTGATGAGGAAATGGGTTAAAGCACACTCAATTTTCTTTTTTCGTCTGATACTGTACAGGGCCCAGTACTCTGGGGCATTATTGTACAGGGGCGCATGAGGTGCACCAGGGACTGAAACCGGCTTGTCACTTTATCCAGACACTGACGAACCAGTTGAAATGCTTATCCAAAATCCTGAGTGTCAGGCAAAATCCTGAGTGCTAAGGAAGGAAGCCATGACTACTAATGTTTAACTCTTTGGTTTCACTTCGCTGGGTGTGAACCCACGACCTCCCGATCTGCAAGCAGATGCTCTACCAAAAAGAACATGTACTACTTCTTCATCTTTTACAAGTATTTCTATAGTACATGTATCTTTATTTATATTTCTTTTATATATACAATGTTTACTAACTACAAATGCAACAATCCAGCTTAACATTTATCAATCATACCTCTGAACACAGAACCCTTCCAGATTGCAAACCTTGCTTTTCCACAGATTTAGCAGCCATTCAAAAGAAGATAAATTTGTAAGAGGTTTTTTGTTTGTTTGTTTTCGATTTTACGCCGCTCTCAACAGTATTTCAGTTATATCGCGATGTCCAACTAATTACAGGTGGAGGAAGACCCCAGCAGCCCTTTATGCACTGTTCAGGCACAATCGGCAACTGGGTAGAACCACCGACCTTCCGCAAGCCAGCTGGAAGGCTTCCCCACATGAAAAATCCGAACGACCCTACTCGGATTTGAACTCACAGCGGTGAGGAGCTTAGTGATGTTAGTCACAGTGACTATACCACTAGGCAACGGAGGCCCCTTGTATGAAGTTTAAAACAGGTGACAGATGAATGCAGGACAACAGTAATGCATGAAGCTAGTCTTATATAGGAGCTTTCTGCATAACAGCTGTTCTGCATTAATCAGCCATATTTCTTTGAAGCTGTGTAGTGGTTTACATGCAATTCTGTTAATTTACTCATTTTTAGGGTGTTTTTAAGAGAGAAAAATAATCAAGCCCAGGTTTTGTTAAAGACTGGGCTTCTAAACTCTTGGTTGGTCTGTTCCTGTTGGAAACTAACTAAAGCTCATTTCTGACTAGAAACAGACCAACATCAGGCAGGCATGGAAGACGTGGATAAAACTATGTTCCCAATTAAAGGTTGGAAGCATAGATACCATAATATTCACAGCCTGTATGGACAATAAAAGGTTGTATAACTATTTCTGATCAAAATGATGTCTGCTAAATATGCAAAACTTGGTTTGGTCTTCTTCATTAAATTGAGGAACACATGATCTGAATGACATACAGGTTGAATCCTGATCAGGCTTCATATTAAGCGGGGCCTGATCAGGATCAATCTCTCTGAAAGGTGGCTTTAACCCATTACCCCATAGCCTGTTTATAGTCTTGAAGATATGTGACCACTTAAAGCAGGTTGAAAGTAAAGCAGAATGTGCCTCAAGGCACATTCTGCTTTACTTCCAGTCTGCTTTAAAATTCCACCTTCTAGACTAAGAACATAGAACTTATTTCTTATGGTACTTATTCATGGCTGTATAAAGTTGAACTATTTTCTTCAGTGAAGGAATAAATTAGCGTTTAAAGGTGTATTTATGGTGTTATGGGTTAATAAAGATTTTCAGTGATAGAAGTGTAAAACAGAAAACACTGTTATATAAGGTTGTATATTATTGGCAAGAAATGGTAATACAGAGCAATACCATATTAACAATCAGCAGAGGAAAACAAAAACACTAACATATAGTAGCTTTATAAAATTTCTTATTAAAAATATTAACATGAATTAAATTTAAAGACACCAATGGCATTACTGTATATCTTTTATATTAGATATAAAGGTATCAACCCTTTACTAGGCACATCAACCCTTTAAATGCACATTCTGTTTAGCTTTCAACATGCTTTAAGTTGTCATCAGTCTTCAAAACTAGAAACAGGTTATAGAATTAAGTGTTAGAAGTTAATAAGATAAAAAAGTACACATCAGTTAAAACAGTGAACTTGTAAAGAGTACATCATAGTTCACAATGTCCTACGCAAACAGTGTAGACCCAAATCAAAGGACTCCTGTAGGATCAGGGTCAATATGCAATATGCATGTATTGTAAAAACAAATCCTTGAATAGTCAAAATGGACTAGTGTTAACCCATTACCCCATAGCCTGTTTCTAGTTTTGAAAATATGTGACTACTTAAAGCAGGTTGAAAGTAAAGCAGAATGCGCCTTAAGGCGCATTCTGCTTTACTTTCAGCATGCTTTAAGCTACCATCTGATAGAATACAGAAAATGTTTCTTAGGATACATATTCATGACTGTATAATTTCAAACTATTTTCTACAGTGGAGGAATAAACTGAATGTGCTATCAACAGGTTGCCACTGTCAATTTTCTGCTTATATTTATACACAATAGTCTCCCGATTATAATATCTGGTTATAGTAGCCAACTTCCAGCATTGAACTCTTTTGTCACATGATAAGTTCACAGAACCATCGTCATGGTAACAGTTTACTCCATGATTTTCTTGTACAGATTCTGATGTTTGTACATTTCCAGGAACACCTTGTATTTCTTCTCATGGTACCTGAAACAGGGTACATAACTCTGTAGAAAACAAGTCACCATGAAACAGGGTACATAACTCTGTAGACAACAAGTCACCATGAAACAGGGTACATAACTTTGTAGACAACATGTCACCATGAAACAGGGTACATAACTCTGTAGACAACAAATCACCATGAAACAGGGTACATAACTCTGTAGACAACAAGTCATTCCATCTTTTCCACAAATAAGTTGAAGCTTTTATTCAGAATTAATCATAAAATGTTGAAAACAGTATGTGAGGTCAGTAAAAACCTTTTTGGAGTGACTAATAAAACTCAGTCTTTGCAGTGATGTCAGGGCTGACATAAGTTGATCATAAAAATCCTAAGATTTCAATTTTTCAGACGCAATTTTACTAATCATACCTTTACCCCATAGTCTGTTCTTTGTTTTGAAGACACATGGCTGCTTAAAACAGGTTGAAAGTAAAGCAGAATACGCCTTAAGGCGCATTCTGCTTTACTTTCAGCCTGTTTTAAGCTACGATCTGCTAGGAAAAATCCGTAGAAATGGCAGCCCTGTGATGTTTTAGACAAATGGCTACATAATGCAGGACAAATATCATGCCAAATATGCCTTAAGAGTCAGGTTTTACTATATTTCTAGTTTTGATTCCTGCCTTTGAGAACTGGCAACAATTATTTAGTCTCATGACAAACAGAAGACATAGTTTGATTGCATGACAGTATTTATCAACAAGTTGTCTTTGTAAAGCATTACACCCACTGATGTGACCATGACCTCTAAATGACCATGACCTTTACCTGACATGACTAATGTCCTGGGCTCAAGGGCTTTAACCCTTTACCACATAGCCTGTTTCTAGTTTTGAAGACAGGTGACCACTTAAAGCAGGTTGAAAGTAAAGCAGAATGTGCCTTAAGGCACATTCTGCTTTACTTTCAGCCTGCTTTAAGCTAAAATCTGCTAGGCTATATAAAATATTTGTAATGGTAATTGTTCATGAGGGTATAAACTGGAACTATTCTCTTCAGCGGAGGAATAAATTAAATATGCTAAAAGTCGCTTCTATGGGGGAAAGGGTTAAGAGTGGAGTACACATACCAAAACAGGAAGTCTCTATCACATGTATTCCAAAGTTATGGCCAAGGTTAAGCCATTACCCCATAGCCTGTTTCTAGTAACTGAAGATAGTTGACCACTTAGAGCAAGTTGAAAGTAAAGCAGAATGTGACTTAAGGCACATTCTGCTTTACTTTCAGCCTGCTTTAAGCTACCATCTGCTAGAATATAGAAAGTATTTCTCATGGTACATATTCTTGGCTGTATAAATTGGGACAATTTTATTCTGTGGAGGCATAAATAAAAGGCGTAAAAAAGTGTACTTATGGGGTAATGGGTTAAACTTGTAGACAAACAAACCCAAGAAACAGACAGACAGGCAAAAAAACCCAAAACCAATGAGCCCCGATCTGTAATCTCGAGAGCATAAAAAGATAAGTAAACTCTAGCAGGGGTTATTAAATGATATGAAAATGCTGTTCAACATACTGTTTATCAGCCTGGTTAGGGTGTGTCACATTTCCCATCCCACACATCTTCTCCATACAACCCTGAAACAGTAAAACAGTTGATACATGTACATTGTACTGTTGAGAAGACATTATCCTTTCATACTTAACCCTTTACCCCATAACCTGTTTTTAGATTTGAAAATAGGTGACCTCTTAAAGCAGGTTGAAGTAAAGCAGAATTCTGCTTTACTTTCAGCCTGCTTTAAGCATCTATCTTCTAGGATATAGAAAATAATTTCTTATGTTTCAACTTCGTGACTATATAAAACTGAACTTTTTTCTTTTGTAGAAGGAATAAATTAGCGGCGTAAAAAGGCATATTTAAGGGGTAATGGGTTAAACGAAACTAAATGCAAACACAATATAATCAAATGTAGAATGTAACATTCAATTTGACAATTCTGCTTTACAATTTAAGCAGCCACATTGTTAGTTTGTTAATTTCCGCTTCTGCCATCTATGGGCTAATTGGAAGCCCCAGAGAGAGGTGGGAGCGGATACAGAAAACCCAGGCATGATGCCCTACTCTTTTTATAGACAGAGTTCTCTGGTTCATTTACATGCCCAGTTTAAAGCACTGATACATCGGACCTCGGTTTTTATAAATCGGGGGATCGAACTCACGGCCCCTGGCATGGTTATCTAGTGATCACAAAAGTAATATATGTGATGTATGAGTTTGATATATTGATAAATTACACTGATCGCTATAAAGGATTAACCCTTTCTTCATAATCTATTTCTAGTTTTGAAGAAAGAAAACTGCTTAACGCATTTATACCCCATAGTCTGTTTCTTGTCTTAAAGACAGGTGACCACTTAAACTAGGTTGAAAGTTAAGCAAAATGCACATTAACCCATTACCCCATAGCCAGTTTCATGTTTTGAATACAGGTAACCACTTACAGCAGATTGAAAGTAAAGCAGAATGTGTCACAGGGCACATTCTACTTTAATTTCAGGCTGCTTATAGCTACATGTACCGTCTGGTAGGATATTTCTAATGGTAAATATTAATGACTGTATAAAGTGAAACAATAATGTTCTTCAATAAATTAAAGGCACAAAAAGGTGTTTATATGGAGTAATATGTTAAGGTGTATTCTGCTTTATTTTTAACCTGCTTTTAACTACCAAATGCTAGGGTACAGAAAATATTTCTTATGGTACATAATCATAATTGTATAAAGTGGAACTATTGTATTCAATACAATAATAAAACAATAATAACCTCTGAACAACAATTCTTGCCGCTGTTCCCCAAGCTAGTAAATTAAATGTCTAACCTTTTCACTGCTGAAATATCGTCTGCTTAAAACTGTCGTCTTCTGTTTTATCCTTAAATTTCCTTATTGTACATTTTGACAGAAGAAAAATAAAGACAAGTGATCATGGAGAAAGGACAAATGGAGAAGTATCCGGCCTGCTCGCGATTTATCGTGTCGTTCAATCAGCGGCGCTCGCTGGCGGCTAGAAAACAATGTTTTTCCGAAAGTTTGGTGTTAATAGAAATGCTTTTAATGTTATCTTTTCGTTATAAATTTTAATACAGATGTTTTATTAGACCATGATCTCACGACTAGTACAAAATTTGAGGCGATAGCTTATAATTTGTTTGTTTAGTGAGTTTGTGAAAATGAGAGAGAAAACGTACAGTACTGTATTTTCCGCTTTTCCTACGAAAGTTTGGTGTTAATAGAAATGCTTTTAATGCTATCTTTTCGTTATAAATTTTAATACAGATGTTTTATTAAACCATGATCTCACGACTAGTACAAAATTTGAGGCGATAGCTTATAAATTGATAGTTTAGTGAGATTTTGAAAACGAGAGAAAAACGTATTTTTTCGTTTACCTACGAAGTTTGTGTGTGTCTATATTTCTCTGCCACTGTCTGTATTTATGTCTCTGTTTCTCTTTGTGACTGTCTCTCTGTCTGTCTGTTTTTCTCTTATCTCTGTCTGTCAGTCTCTCGCTTCTTCTTTTCTGTCTCCATCTTTCTGTATGAATGTCTGTCTGTCTGTCTGTCTCTCTCTGATGATCCTCATGCGGAGAAAAGGTAAAATGTGTCATAAAGAGCTTAATTCGAAAAAGGGGTAAACTATATTTCAAGCGACATACTCTATGAATCCGACATTTTTGCAGCCTGGTCTGGATTACAACTGTTTGCAATTGCAATAGTCATCATGTTACTGGTATTCAGTAATGAGAGGGTTAATCCAGTCATCAACCAAACCAGGTGCATTGATGTTGGGTTTTTTGTTGGTTTTTTTCCCCAATTCAAATCTATTATCTTTATTTTTTGTGATTTGTATAATATATAAACATCATGCGGTTACAGAAGTAAAAAACAAAGGTTCAAGTTACACGCACGGGTAGCATTGATCTTTTTTTATTAAAGTGGCAACCCCCTGGTGTCCAGTTCCCTAACATGCACTTCATAGATAATCGGCATTTCAAGAAGCATGGACTTCATGCTGGGAGAGTTTTATGACGCTTATAAAATGTCCTGCTATCTGTGTACGGTTACGTAATGTGTCACATTCCTTTGTGATGTGTAATATGGCAGACATGTAGTTTACAGATGAATAGACCTAGCGATCAGCAGGCAAAGAGTTTAGCAGTTACTAAAATAGATTGCTTTAGGCATTGGCTGCTTTATAATTTACTCCGTTATATAAGACATAAGTAAAGCAGAAAGAAACGGAGATCTCATGTCATCATGTTTGCAATTAATTTCTGAAGATAATGCAAACTGTTACCTCTTTCATAGAAATGGGACGGATAATATGTATATTTTAGTCTGGATGTAAAACTAACCCTAAATTCATTTTTTTGAAGTAATATGTTAATAATTCTAATTTTCCTTCCAATAATAATAATGATCACATACGACATAATAATACAGTTACAACTTTGGCCGTTTTGGATTTTGGCCGTTTGACGCGCACTCCTTTCAAATGTCTCTTTACATACAAAATGGATTTTATTTTTGCCTCCAAGGAAATATTTCCTCCATGTAGAACATTGTAACAATGCATGAACATATTTTTAGAAGTTTAGAAGTTTGCTTAAGTTTTTATACGGAAGGAATTCTTTTCTTACGCGAGTTGGTCTAGTCATTTCATTAGCCAGCAACCTTTGTAGGTCATCATTACTTTTTTCGCTTCAAGATAAACCCTGGTATTTTTACAACCGAAAGATAAGTGTCACGGCTTTATATCAAGACCTTTTTTAAAAAATATACATATATATCGGACGAAAATTATGGATTAAATTCAAGTTTTTTAAACGGGACGTAGTATATATTTCGCGATCGCCTCTCTCGTTTATCGACTATTTTATTTGGCCATCGCTCTTTAACTCACCATAAAATTTGTCGATTTCGAAAATAAACACTTGCATTTTTACAACTGAAAGAAAAATATCTAAGCTTTCCTTTAAGACCATTTCTTTGAAAATCGGTCGAAAATTGAGGGTTTTATGAAAGGTTTTGTAACGGGGCGTGATATATTTATGCTTGCTCCCTTTTATCGGCAAATTCATTTGGAAACCACTCTTTAACTCGCCATAAAACTGATCAATTTTAAAAAAAGCCTTTTTAAGACCATTATAATGAAAATCGGGTGAAAATTAAGGATTTTATGTAACTTAAACTAACAGTAGGTAACCATTCAACACGATAAAAAACGCGATAGCCCACTATCGGCGTACCGGTGCAGTTGAATTATCGATCGATTAAGCGTTATCGCACATACAGGTAACGGACGACACCATTTTCGGGAAAATGCAGATTTGAGTATAAGTTACTTCTCCATTTGTCCTTTCTCCATGAAGTGATGAACAGTTTGGACCCAGATCAGATATCACATAACACATGCAAATGTAAGCCTAGCCATGCTCAGAGTATGACTGTTCCCTCCCTATAGAACTCCCTCCGAGGAATACAAACATTCTTTGTCTCCCATTGGGTGATGAAGTAGAGAGGGAGCACTGTACTTGTATGTTTGGGTGTAATCCTGAAGCAGTGGCCCCTAGTATAGCTGCCCCTAGTAACACTAACTCTGGGGTTAAGGATTAAGTGTACCTGTATGAAGCAGTGGCCCCTGGTACAGCTGTCCCTAGTAACACTAACTCTGGGGTTAAGGATTAAGTGTACCTGAATGTTTGGATGTAACCCTGAAGCAGTGGCCCCTAGTATAGCTGCCCCTAGTAACACTGACTCTGGGGTTAAGAATTTAGTGTACCTGTATGTTTGGATGTAACCCTGAAGCAGTGGCCCCTAGTATAGCTGCCCCTAGTAACACTAACTCTGGGGTTAAGGATTAAGTGTACCTGTATGTTTGGATGTAACCCTGAAGCAGTGGCCCCTAGTATAGCTGCCCCTAGTAACACTGACTCTGGGGTTAAGAATTTAGTGTACCTGTATGTTTGGGTGTAACCCTGAAGCAGTTGCCCCTAGTATAGCTGCCCCTAGTAACACTAACTCTGGGGTTAAGGATTAAGTGTACCTGTATGTCTGGGTGTAATCCTGAAGCAGTGGCCCCTAGTATAGCTGCCCCTAGTAACACTAACTCTGGGGTTAAGGATTTAGTGTACCTGTATGTTTGGGTGTAATCCTGAAGCAGTGGCCCCTAGTATTGCTGCCCCTAGTAACACTAACTCTGGGGTTAAGGATTTAGTGTACCTGTATGTTTGGATGTAATCCTGAAGCAGTGGCCCCTAGTATAGCTGTCCCTAGTAACACTAACTCTGGGGTTAAGGATTAAGTGTACCTGTATGTTTGGATGTAATCCTGAAGCAGTGGCCCCTAGTACAGCTGTCCCTAGTAACACTAACTCTGGGGTTAAGGATTAAGTGTACCTGTATGTGTGGATGTAACCCTGAAGCAGTTGCCCCTAGTATAGCTGCCCCTAGTAACACTGTCACTGGGGTTAAGGATTAAGTGTACCTGTATGTTTGGATGTAACCCTGAAGCAGTGGCCCCTAGTACAGCTGTCCCTAGTAACGCTGACACTGGGGTTAAGGATTAAGTGTACCTGTATGTTTGGATGTAATCCTGAAGCAGTGGCCCCTAGTATAGCTGTCCCTAGTAACACTAACTCTGGGGTTAAGGATTAAGTGTACCTGTATGTTTGGATGTAATCCTGAAGCAGTGGCCCCTAGTATAGCTGCCCCTAATAACACTAACTCTTGGGTTAAGGATTAAGTGTACCTGTATGTTTGGATGTAATCCTGAAGCAGTGACCCCTAGCATAGCTGCCCCTAGTAACACTAACTCTGGGGTTAAGGATTAAGTGTACCTGTATGTTTGGGTGTAATCCTGAAGCAGTGGCCCCTAGTATAGCTGCCCCTAGTAACACTAACTCTGGGGTTAAGGATTAAGTGTACCTGTATGTTTGGGTGTAATCCTGAAGCAGTGGCCCCTAGTATAGCTGCCCCTAGTAACGCTGACACTGGGGTTAAGGATTAAGTGTAACTGTATATTTGGGTGTAATCCTGAAGCAGTGGCCCCTACTATAGCTGCCCCTAGTAACACTAACTCTGGGGTAAAGGATTAAGTGTTCCTGTATGTTTGGATGTAACCCTGAAGCAGTGGCCCCTAGTATAGCTGCCCCTAGTAACGCTGACACTTGGGTTAAGGATTAAGTGTACCTGTATGTTTGGATGTAACCCTGAAGCAGTGGCCCCTAGTACAGCTGTCCCTAGTAACACTGACTCTGGGGTTAAGGATTAAGTGTACCTGTATGTTTGGGTGTAATCCTGAAGCGGTGGCCCCTAGTATAGCTGCCCCTAGTAACACTGACTCCTCCTCATCTGGTATCACCACTGGCAAACCTGAACAGTCAATAGAAATGTTATTACAAGTACAGCATTCACATGTAATAGTGATTTCACAATAAATTAACAATTAACCTATTCATCTCTGAAACTTTTAATGTACCAAGTTTCAAATCCAGTCTAGACCATTTCTTGCCTATTTATGGTTGGTTTTTTGCAATATGTTGCAACAGACCCTGAACAGAGGCCCCTAAAGGAGTCCTCTGATCTGAGTCTATACTGTTTGCATTAGACAAGTGAATTCTTCCAATTCCTTTCAATGCCATACTAAATTATCAACAACTTTTTTTTCTTCAGTAGCAATCATAGAGTGGTATTGTTTTTACTGAATCTAAAAGCATTAGTAAAGACAATATTTGAAATGCTTGACGCTGCTATGAATGGAAAAGTGATGCATAATTATGTCACTACCTCATGACATTCATCCAAGGTGAGACAAATACATTATTACAACAGAAATTAGAAACGGATATAAAATGTTTCTTGCCTGTATAACCCTTTACCTCATAGCCTTTTTCTAGTTTTGAAAATAGATAACTGCTTAAAACAGGTTGAAAGTAAAAAACAGAATGCGCCTTAAGGCGCATTCTGCTTTACTTTCAGCCTGCTTTAAGCTACCGTCTTATAGAATAAATAAAACATTTCTTATGATCCATATTCATGACTGTATAAATTGGAACTATTTTCTTCAGCGGAGTAATAAATCATATTCGCTAAAAGGCGCTTCTATAGGGGAAAGGGATAACTGTTAAACATACCTGTTATGTCAGCATGACATTGAACATACAGGGAGTTTTTCCGTAGTCCGCCACACATGTGCAGTAGCTTGGTGGTGTGTCCACAGTCTGTTAGAGCTGTAATAATGTGCTGAGTTCCATACTGCAAAAGTTAAAATCATTACTGTAATAATGTGCTGAGTTCCATACTGTAACAGTTAAAACCAGTCTCAATGTCATTCCTGTAAAAATATGCCATATTCCATACTGTAACAGTTCAAACCAATCTCAATATCATTACTGTAATAATGTGCTGAGTTCCATACTGTAACAGTTAAAACCAGTCTCAATATCATTACTGTAATAATGTGCTGAGTTCCATACTGTAACAGTTAAAACCAGTCTCAATATCATTACTGTAATAATGTGCTGAGTTCCATACTGTTACAGTTAATATGAATCTCAATGTTATTCCTGTAATAATGTGCTGAGTTCCATACTGTTACAGTTCAAACCAATCTCAATATTATATTGTAATAATGTGCTGAGTTCCATACTGTAACAGTTCAAACCAATCTCAATGTCATTCCTGTAATAATGTGCTGAGTTCCATACTGTAACAGTTCAACCAATCTCAATATCATTACTGTAATAATGTGCTGAGTTCCATACTGTAACAGTTCAACCAATCTCAATATCATTACTGTAATAATGTGCTGAGTTCCATACTATAACAGTTCAAACCAATCTCAATGTCATTCCTGTAATAATGTGCTGAGTTCCATACTGTAACAGTTCAACCAATCTCAATATCATTACTGTAATAATGTGCTGAGTTCCATACTGTAACAGTTCAACCAATCTCAATATCATTACTGTAATAATGTGCTGAGTTCCGTACTGTAACAGTTCAAACCAATCTCAATGTCATTCCTGTAATAATGTGCTGAGTTCCATACTGTAACAGTTCAACCAATCTCAATATCATTACTGTAATAATGTGCTGAGTTCCGTACTGTAACAGTTCAAACCAATCTCAATGTCATTCCTGTAATAATGTGCTGAGTTCCATACTGTAACAGTTCAAACCAATCTCAATGTCATTCCTGTAATAATGTGCTGAGTTCCATACTGTTACAGTTAAAATCTGTCTCAATATCATAACTGTTTCTCAAATTTGAATTATTGCAATGATTAACAACTTTGTTTAACCCTTTCCTATATATATACTTTACCCACTATGAATATTTATAATCTTAACTATTACAAAGGCTGTCAACATAAGGAATGATTTCTCCATGAAAGAGTTTAGAGTAATGTCAGATAGATCCTATAAGAAAATATAGTAGACACTGACCAGTGAGCTCCTTCATGAGCTTTCTGAGCTGGGTCTACACTGTTTTCAAAAAGTAACCATATATGCTAATGACAGTAGATCCATTAATGGGACCTGGAATCAAACCCATATATCAACCCATCAATCCAAAATCATTAATATATCGTTCAGAATATGACTAAAACAGTGCTCCCTCTCTACAACATCCAATGGGAGACCAAGATTGTGAGTGTTGTTCAAAGGGATTTGTTATAGGGAGGGAAAATTAATAAGCTTAGAGTACATTTGCAAACAGTTTGACCATAGATCAGACAATATGTACTGTGGTGTCTGACCTGGGTTCAAACTGTTTGTCCATAGTCTTTATGTTTCTCATGTCAAAATACCCAATATGTAACTTTGGGAAAAAACAGTAAAGGTCAATTTTAAGCAGACGATATTGCAGCAGTGAATCATTGTTAGGAGGGTTGTTGTCGGGAGGGAGTACTGTAGTTGTAAAGATAACAGAACTCACAGCTAATGCCTGGACAGTGGCTAGGTACAGTATAGCCAGACTGACACTGTCACTCTGTAGGGTTAGGCCAGATATCTGCAACAAAATAAACACATACAGTCGAACTTCGATATCTCGAACTCGGTACTGTCGAACATACCTGTATTTCAAAGTTAAAACGTGGCTAAGCCACGTTTTAACTTTGAAATACGGGTATGTCGACTTAATCGAATATGAAGTAATATAATGCATGTATCGAAATATCGGGTAGTTCGAGGTAAGCTAGTTCGAGATATCGAAGTTTGACTGTACAAATGTACTACTTGTACCATAGGTTGTCTGTAAAGATGGTTAACTCATTACCCCTGAAACTTCAAATGGACAATTCCATTGTACAAATATATCTAGTCTATTTTTCACTAAGTAGGTGTTGTTTGAGCCTCTCATCTGGGTCTACACTGGTTACATAGGACAAGTGTACTCTTCACAGGCACATTTTTGTAAAGGTTGCATAATGTGCATTACTAGGGTTCAGTTGACTGGCCTAGATCAAGAAGGTTGTACCTACAGTTTTGCATGTAGCCGTCTATATTTAGTTTAACCCTTTCCATCATAATAAAACATTATCAAGCCTTGAAAAGTAATTACTTACTTCTAAGCCTAATGGCTTTGTACATAGAGTGGAGAGGATTTTATTCTTACCCATAGAAATGCAAATGCATTGCAGTAAAAGGTAGACAATTTACAACTTTATATCAGAAAATTCTGATGATGAGCCTGATAAAATGCTGGGTTACCCAATACCCAGGGTCTGATCTGGCTCCAAACTGTTCCACAAATTTTCTTTGCTCTTTGTTACCCTTTGGCTTATATAACAATTGCTTTTTTTCACAAATTTAATTGCATTAATACCCCAAAATGCAGCTTATCTGTAGCTCTGATTTATTGTAAAAATACCCCTTAATCTTCAAAAATGGATCTAAAGAAGCTTTCTGCTGAACTTTCACCTTACCATGAATGCAGGGCTGCCATTTCTCCGGATTTTTCTGAAATCTTCCGATTTTTATTCCAACAGATGGAAGCTTAAAACCGGTTGAAAGTAAAGCAGAATGCGCCTCAAGGCGCATTCTGCTTTACTTTCAACCTGCTTTAAGCATCACATGTCTTAAAAACTAGAAACAGACTATGAGTTAAAGGTATAATCCGGAAAATAGGGCTTGAAAAATTTG
The DNA here is from genome assembly GCA_922989275.2 of Gari tellinella. Classification (NCBI taxonomy): domain Eukaryota; kingdom Metazoa; phylum Mollusca; class Bivalvia; order Cardiida; family Psammobiidae; genus Gari; species Gari tellinella. The sequence goes on along the minus strand of OV277859.1, from coordinate 11,220,212 downwards.
AAATCTTAGGATTTTTGTTTTCAACTAATGGCAGGCTTGTGAATGCTATATCAGTTTGATATTGGTGATTAGCACTGATGGTTATGGAGGAAAACAGAAAAACATGATCACAAATTATGCTTACCATGCCTTTCAAGGTATGGTCAAAAAGGGGAGATCTGTTACCATGGAAATCAGGCCACATGTGAAAGTCCTTGGTCAGATAGGCAATGCTGGATAGGCCCTGGTTCCTGGCCTCCTGTTGCAGAAGGTCATGTAAGAGGTCATGTATGTGCTGGTTCCTGTAAGGAAGAATCACATACAAAGAGAAAATGTTTCATATTTTTAGATGTTTCATGTGTATACAAATAAATAGGTATAATTACAAACATACTTTCAAACTTGTGTTAACCTTTCTTCCTCACGAACACCTCAGGATGCTTTTATCCATTCCCATGCATAAACACCTCAGTATGCCTTTGTCCAATCCTATGCATAAACACCCCATGACGTTTTTATCCATTCCTATGCATAAACACCTTTAATAAGGAGACCTTTATCCATTCCTATACATAATTAAACACCTCAGGAGACCGTTATCCATTCCTTTGCATAAACACCTTAGGAGACCTTTATCCATTTCTATGCATAAACACCTTAGGAGACCATTATCCATTCCTATACATAAACACCTTAGGAGACCTTTATCCATTCCTATGCATAAACACCTCAAGGGGATTTTATCCATTCCTATGCATAAACACCTTTAATAAGGAGACCTTTATCCATTCCTATACATAATTAAACACCTCAGGAGACCATTATCCTTTCCTTTGCATAAACACCTTAGGAGACCTTTATCCATTTCTATGCATAAACACCTTAGGAGACCATTATCCATTCCTATACATAAACACCTTAGGAGACCTTTATCCATTTCTATGCATAAACACCTTAGGAGACCATTATCCATTCCTACACATAAACACCTTAGGAGACCATTATCCATTCCTATACATAAACACCCTAGGAGACCATAATCCATTCCTATACATAAGCACATTAGGAGACTGTTATCCATTCCTATACATAAACACCTCAGGTGGATTTTATCCTTTCTTATGCATAAACACCTTAGGAGACCTTTATCCAAATGAATGCATTAACACCTCAGGGTAATTTTATCCATTCCTATGCATAAACACCTTAGGAGACCGTTATCCATTTCTATGCATAAAAACCACCAGGTGATTTTATCCATACCTATGCATAAACATATAAGGAGACCATTATCAATTCCTATGCATAAACACCTTAGGAGACCTTTATCCATTTCTATGCATAAACACCACAGGGTGATTTTATCCATTCCTATGCATAAACACATTAGGAGACTGTTATCCATTCCTATACATAAACACCTGAGGAGACCATTATCCATTCCTATATATAAACACATAAGAAGACTGTTATCCATTCCTATACATACACACATTAGGAGACCATTATCAATTCCTATGCATAAACACATTAGAAAACTTTATCAATTCCTATAAATAAACACATTAGGAGACCAATATCAATTCCTATGCATAAACACCTAAGGATACCTTTATCCATTCCTATGCATAAACACATTAGGAGACTGTTATCCATTCCTATGCATAAACACCTTAGGAGACCATTATCCATTCCTATGCATAAACACCTTAGGAGACCTTTATCCATTCCTATGCATAAACACATTAGGAGACTGTTATCCATTTCTATACATAAACACATTAGGAGACTGTTATCCATTCCTATACAAAAACACCTGAGGAGACCATTATCCATTCCTATGCATAAACACCTTAGGAGACCTTTATCCATTTCTATGCATAAACACCACAGGGTGATTTTATCCATTCCTATGCATAAACACATTAGGAGACCTTTATCCATTCCTACGCATAAACACCTTAGGAGACCATTATCCATTCCTATGCATAAACATATTAGGAGACTTTTATCCACTTCTATACATAAACACATTAGGAGACTGTTATCCATTCCTATGCATAAACACATTAGGAGACTGTTATCCATTCCTATACAAAAACACCTGAGGAGACCATTATCCATTCCTATGAATAAACACATTAGGAGACCATTATCAATTCCTATGCATAAACACCTTAGGAGACCTTTATCAATTCCTATGCATAAACACCTTAGGAGACCATTATCCATTCCTATGCATAAACACCTTAGAAGACTGTTATCCATTCCTATGCATACACACCTTAGGAGACCATTATCCATTTCTATGCATAAACACCTTAGGAGACCTTTATCCATTTCTATGCATATTAGGAGACTTTTATCCATTTCTATACATAAACACATTAGGAGACTGTAATCAATTCCTATACAAAAACACCTGAGGAGACCATTATCCATTCCTATGCATAAACACATTAGGAGACCATTATCAATTCCTATGCATAAACACCATAGGAGACCTTTATCCATTCCTATGCATAAACACATTAGAAGACTGTTATCCATTCCTATGCATAAACACCTTAGGAGACCTTTATCCCTTTCTATGCATAAACACCTCAGGGTGAATTTATCCATTCCTATGCATAAACACATTAGGAGACTTTTATCCATTTCTATGCTTAAACACCTTAGGAGACCTTTATCCATTTCTATGCATAAACACCACAGGGTGATTTTATCCATTCCTATGCATAAACACATTAGGAGACTTTTATCCATTTCTATGCAAAAACACCTTAGGAGACTGTTATCCATTCCTATACATAAACACGTTAGAAGACTGTTATCCATTCCTATGCATAAACACCTTAGGAGACCATTATCCATTCCTATGCATAAACACCTTAGGAGACCTTTATCCAGTTCTATGCATAAACACCACAGGGTGATTTTATCCAGTTCTATGCATAAACACATTAGGAGACTTTTATCCATTTCTATGCATAAATACCTTAGAGACCTTTATCCAGTTCTATGCATAAATACCTCAGGGTGAATTTATCCATTCCTATGCATAAACACCTTTAATAGGAGACTTTTATCCATTTCTATGCATAAACACATTAGGATACCTTTATCCATTTCTATGCATAAACACCACAGGGTGATTTTATCCATTCCTATGCATAAACATCTGATAATGCCTTTATCGACTCCACCTCAAGATACTTTTATTCATTCCTCCACATATAATGAGCATCAGGACAATTCTTCAGTATAAGGGCCTCAGCACGCCTTGATCCATTGAATTTACTTACTTTTCTTGGGCAGTTTTCAAAGTATCCTTGTAGGCTGCATGGGTCTCTAGCACAAAGTCAATCTGAAAGACAGTTCATGCATGTAAATGTTTATAGTTTAAATCTACAGTACTGACAGGTAGGGAAAACAGGCTATTCTGTTTTGCACACTCTGTATTGAACAAGAGCTGTCACAGTCAGAATGCCCCCAAAGAAAATCACAGGCAATAAAACCAAAGCCATGCGTATGACAGGAGCATCTTCTCTTTTTGACTGACTATGGCCTTGACTTTTTATGGCTTCAAATATGGATCTTGCAAGTGCAACATAATTATTTGGAAGTCTAGTTTGTGCCGAGTTATTTCAAAATAGTTATATGTAAAACAAGAGCCCCATGGTGCATATTTCGCTCACCTGAGAATAGCTGACAAAATGGAGATGATGATTTATGTCCAGGATGGGGTCATTTTTTACCCAAGGGGCATTATTAAATTTGAACAATCTTGATAGAGGACCTGTAGATGATGCTATGTGCCAAATGTCTAAGATCAGGGTAGTAGGGTTTTAGACAAGAAGATTTTTGTAAGTTTCCATTGAAAAAATCTATTTTGAGCTCCTGTGACCTACATATACAACAGACTGGAACAATTTGAACAAAATAGAAGTGTCACCATGCTGAATATCAAAGCTCTGGCCATATTAGTTTCAGAGGAGAAGATGTTTGATATTTTCACTATATAACTCTATGTAAAACTGTGACCCCCGGGAAGGGGCCAATTTTGACCCTAGGGGCATACTTTAGATGATGCTATGTGCCAAATATCTAAGCTCTGGTCCTTGTAGTTTTTGACAAGAAGATTTTTTAAGTTTTTATAGAAAAAATCTATTTTCAGCTCCTGTGACCTAGATATGCAACAGACCGGAACCATTTGAACAAAATTCGTAAAGGATATTTAGAAGTGTCTCAAAACCAAATATTAAAGCTCTGGCCATATTTGTGTCAAAGAAGACATTTGAAATTTTCACTATATAACTCTATGTAAAGCTGTGACCCCTGGGGCGGGGCCAATTTTGACTCCAGGGGCATAATTTGAACAAACTTGATAGAGGACCTGTAGATGATGTTATGTGCCAAATAACTAAGCTCTGGCCCTTGTAGTTTTAGACAAGAAGATCTTTTAAGATTTCCTTATTTTTTCACTTTGGTTGATGGCAACCAAAGTTCTACCTTGTTTTTAATTCTTTGAACAAGTTTGAAAGAGCTTGACCCAAGGAACATTCCTATAAAGTTTTGTTGAAATGTGTCAAGCGGTATAGGAGGAGATGTCATTTGAAGCAATTGTTAACGACTACGGACGACGGACAACGCACGACAACGGAAACAGGGCCATCCCAATAGCTCACCTTGAGCCTTTGGCTCAGATGAGCTAAAAGAATAAGAGTCTGTGCACAGAAAAAGTGCAAGTAAGAACACTTTAACCCATGACCTTGACCTTTGAGCTACAGACCTGAGTCTGGCATCCAACCCATTGTCTTATCATGGAGATAACTTGAGTTATTTCATAATGCATCTATGCAAGATAGAGTTAGACCCCAGATAAGGCAAAATGTTCATTTTTTTACCTTTGACCCTGACTTAAACCTTGACCTTTGAGATACAGGCCTAGGTTTTGTGCACGGCACATCGTCTTCTCTAGAAGAACATTCATGATGAGTCCCCTTATTCAGAACTTATTTCAAATTCCATGCATGCATGATGGAATTAGAGCCCGGATACCACAAAATGATCCCCCTTTTTTTACTTTTGACCTCAAACTGTAACCTTGAATTTTTGAGCTACAGACTTGATTCTTGTGCACAATACATTGTCTTCTTGCAAAGAATATTTGTACTGAGTTATTCTAAATGCCATCAATACATGATGGAGTTAAGAGCTCAGACATGACAGAATTTTCCCCTTTTGACCTTTGATTCCAGACTGTGACCTTGACCTTTGAGCTACAGATATGGGTCTTGTGCATGACACATCATATTCTCTAGAAGATGCATGATGGAGTTAGCACCTGGACATGACAAAATGTATCCCTTTTTGACCATTGACACCAGAATGTGACCTTGACCTTTGATACGAACTCAGGTCTTGTGTCACATCGTCTCAATAGGAGCATCTGCTTTACATATACATGTATTTTACAATAAACAGTCACCTGTCATTGCAAATCAAGGTGCTTCTTCAAAGAGGCTTCTTAACTCATTACCCCATAGCTTGTTTCTACTTTTGAAAATAGGAGACCACTTAAAGCAGGTTGAAAGTAAAGCAGAATGCACCTTAAGGTGCATTATGCTTTACTTTCATCCTGCTTTAAGCTACAATTTGCTAGAATAAGGAAAATATTTCTTCTGATTCACATGCGTGATTGTTTAAATTAAAACTATTTTCTTCAGTGGAGGACTAAAGGCGTAAAAAGGTGTTTTTATGGGGTAATGGGTTAACACAACTTTGACTGTACATGTATCATTAATATTCTGGTCCACATGTCTCACCAGTTTTCCCGCTGCACTTTGGCCTCCCTCTGCCGTCCACAATCCTGGTAATATAGTTGACCAATACGGACCCCAAACACCAGGCACAAATATGGCTTCTTCACTCATCTATAATCACGAACAATTTTAATATGGTGAGAAAAAAATGCAGCCAGACCGGGACTCGAACACGGGACACCTTGCTTACTGGGCAAGTGCTCTACCAACTGAGACACCGGGCCTCTTACACAATCTCTCACCATTTAATCATGAACTCAACCAGGCTACACAATAACATACATATACAAAGTTTCTTGTGGCTAAAATTAGCTGAAGAGGTGCTCGATTAGTGTCTTTATCATTGGTCATAATTTTATAGAATTTTATACAGGGCTACCATAAGTTGATCTTCGAAAAATCCTAAGATTTCAAAGTTTTCTATTTTCCAAGCACTATTACTTAAAGCAGGTTGAAAGTAAAGCAGAATGCGCCTTTGTGCGCATTCTGCTTTACTTTCAACCTGATTTAAGTTAGAATTAGGTAGAATACAAATTTGAAGATTTCGGAAAAATCCGGAGAAATGGCAGCCCTGACTCTACTGCTGAATTCTCATGAATAAAACTCTGCCAATAATGAACATCTTTCATCTGAATGATTACATTGGTTAATAAAATAAGAAAATATTCAAAAGGAAATGGTGCAGACTCATGTCAGACATCATATCCTATAAAGTTTGTCAAATGCAGAAATGGCAGATACAAGAAATGATGCAAATACAAAGGGAAGTAAATCTTACCTTAATGTTACACAGTGGACATGATTATCTTCCTTGTTATACTCACTTTCATGTGACAGGTAGATGTTCCACAGATCATAGCCAGTTTACTATCAAGGGGCATACCAGCCAAACTGCTATCCCTGGGCACACAGCCAAGACAACCTAAGATGGTATAGAATTGTTTTCTACACCCATATATAACTATAAACAATTTATGTTTAACTCTTTCCTCCATAGTCCATAGTGTGTAAAAAGGTGTATCTATGGAGTAGAGGGTTAACTCATTACCCCATAGCCTGTTTCTAGTTTTGAAAACAGATTACCACTTAAAGCAGGTTGAAAGGAAAGGAGAATGTGCCTTAATGCACATTCTACTTTACTTTCAGCCTACTTTAATATAACATCTGCTAAAATATAGAAAATAATTTCTATCATACATACATATGACTACAAATTTTAACTATTTTCTTCAGTAGAGGAATGAATTAAAAGGCGTAAAAAGTAGTATTTATGGGGTAATGGAATAAGCAAGATGAAGTAAAGCAGAAAGCTTCTCTGGTCTTTTCTTGCATCTTCCTTTAACAGCACAGGTGGATTTTTTTTTAATGAAAAACAAAATTTCATCACTGAACATGATGAAAATAAACACATTCTATTGTTAGTAAGTTCTTGTTATTCTGCTGTAAGAAGTTTTCACAACAAACATTCCATATTTAAGAAAGGGAGCCAAACATTTCATCCAAAATCACTTATCTCAATATCATTCCAAGAATTCTTCAGAACTAGAAAGAAACATACAAAAGCCCCATGGGGTATATTTCGCTCATCTGAGAATAGCTGACAACCAGAAACACACATAATCATTGTCTCCCATTGGGGGTCATTGTAGAGAGGGAGCGCTGTAATATGTTAAGGTGCATTCTGCTTTATTTTCAACCTGCTTTTAGCTACCATCTGCTAGGGTACAGAAAATATTTCTTACGGTACATAATCATAATTGTATAAAAGTGGAACTCTTTCATTCAGTGGAGGAATAAATTAAAGGCATAACCAGAAATGGGTGTCAAAGCCACCTGATGCTCGCCTGTTTAAAGTTTAAGTCTAAAAAACATCTTGTATCAAAAGAAAATCAATTTTCAGTTTAGAACTATTATTAAATTAATGTTGAGTCTTAGTCTAGTTATTTTAAACTTTAAACAACCCGTGCAACCTTTAACCTGGTGATTTGTAGTCAAAACAACTAATTCCAAATTGTGTCAAAAATTGACAAATATTAAAATCATTTTTAAATTTCAACTTCATAACATCAATGTTTGACCCCTAATGAACCTCCATACAAAATTTTAGCACCTTAGCACAAGTATTAAACTATAAAACAACCCGTCCAAAAAACTTTAACCTGATGTTTAGTAGGAAAACACCTAAGTCCAAGTCGTGTCAAATATTTACAAAAATTAAAATTATTTTAAAATTTCACCTTCATAACATCAATGTTTGACCCCTAATGAACCTCCATACAAAATTTAAGCACCCTAGCACAAGTATTAAACTTTAAAACAACCCGTCCAAAAAACTTTAACCTGGTGGTTTGTAGTCGAAAAACCTAAGGCCAAAACATGTCAAAAATTGACATAAATTAAAATTATTTTTAAATTCAAACTTCATAACATTAATGTTTAACCCTAAATGAACCTCCATACAAAATTTCAGCACCCTAGCAAAATTATTAAGCTTTAAAACAACCCGTCCAAAAAACTTTAACCTGGTGATTTGTAGTAGAAAAACCTAAGTCCAAAACATGTCAAAAATTGATATAAATTAAAATTATTCTTAAATTCAAACTTCATAACATCAATGTTTAACCCCAAATGAATCTCCATACAAAATTTTATAATCCTAGCACAAATATTAAGCTTTAAAACAACCCTTCCAAAAAACTTTAACCTTGGCCACGCTCACGCCGGGGGTTATGACATTAGCTCTGCTGTTCTATGAACAGGCGAGCTAAAAAGGAGATACTGAATTATGTCCAGGACAGGGTCATTTTTTACCCGAGGGGCATAATTTGAACAATCTTGAAAGAGGACCTGTAGATGATACTATGTGCCAAATATCTAAGATCAGGGTAGTAGGGTTTTAGACAAGAAGATTTTTTTTAAGTTTCCATTGAAAAAATCTATTTTTAGCTCCTGTGACCTACATATGCAACAGACTGAAACCATTTGAACAAAGTAGGTAAAGGACATATAGAAGTGTCACCATGCCAAATATCAAAGCTCTGGCCATATTAGTTTCAGAGAAGACTTTTGAAATTTTCACTATATAACTCTATTTTTAAATCTGTGAATAATTTGAACAAACTTGATAGAAGTCTTGTAGATGATGTTATGTGCCAAATATTTAAGCTCTGGCACTTGTAGTTTTTGGGGAGAAGATTTTTTAAGTTTTTATTGAAAAAATCTACTTTTATCTCCTGTGAACTAGATATGCAACAGAACGGAACCATTTGAACAAAATACATAAAACATATTTAGAAGTGGAACCATACTGTATATCAAAGCTCTGGCCATATTAGTGTCAGATAAGAGTTTGAAATTTTCACATTATAACTCTATGTAAAATTGTGACCCCCGGGGCCGGGACAATTTTGACCCCAGGGGCATAATTTGAACAAACTTGATAAAGGACCTGTAGATGATGCTTTGTGCCAAATATCTAAGCTCTGGCCCTTGCAATTTTTGACAAGAACGTTTTTTAAGATTTCCTTATTTTTTTCACTTTCACTGCAATGTTTTTAATTCTTTGAACAAATTTGAAAGAGCTTGACCCAAGGAACATTTCTGTAAAGTTTGGTTGAATTCTGTGAAGCGGTATAGGAAGTGATGTCATTTGAAGCAATTGTTAACGACGATGCACAACGCACGAAGACGGACACAGGGCCATCCCAATAGCTCACCTTGAGCTCTTGAGCCTTTGGCTCAGGTGAGCTAAAAAAAATTGAACATTTAAACTAAATCTGAAAGTTTGTTGTACTGCCTAGGATGTCATCCTCGCTGGAACCCAAATGCATAAGACTCACTTCTATTTCTTGACAGGGCGAAAACCAAAACATCTAATTCCTACCTATAGCTTGGCAGTGAGCATCAATTATACCACAACCTAAAGCAGTCCCAGGTCTCAGTCCAAGCTCGGCTGCTGTCTTGTTAGTCAGGCCACTACCACAGCACCTAACACTTACCTATAGTAGACACTACAAAAATATAGAAGACTTACCTATAGTACCGCAGTGAGCATCAATTATACCACAACCTACAGCAGTCCCAGGTCTCAGTCCAAGCTCGGCTGCTGCCTCGTAAGTCAGGCCACTACGACAGCACCTAACACTTACCTATAGTAGACAATACAAAAATATAGAAGACTTACCTATAATACCGCAGTGAGCATCAATTATACCACAACCTACAGCAGTCCCAGGTCTCAGTCCAAGCTCAGCTGCTGCCTCGTTAGTCAGGCCAATACCGCAACACCTAACACTTACCTATAGTACCGCAGTGAGCATCAATTATACCACAACCTACAGCAGTCCCAGGTCTCAGTCCAAGCTCAGCTGCTGCCTCGTTAGTCAGGCCAATACCATAACACCTAACACTTACCTATAGTACCACAGTGAGCATCAATTATACCACAACCGACAGCAGTCCCAGGTCTCAGTCCAAGCTCAGCTGCTGCCTCGTTAGTCAGGCCAATACCACAGCACCTAACGCTTACCTATAGTACCGCAGTGAGCATCAATTATACCACAACCTACAGCAGTCCCAGGTCTCAGTCCAAGCTCAGCTGCTGCCTCGTTAGTCAGGCCAATACCGCAACACCTAACGCTTACCTATAGTACCGCAGTGAGCATCAATTATACCACAACCTACAGCAGTCCCAGGTCTCAGTCCCAGCTCAGCTGCTGCCTCGTTAGTCAGGCCATTACAACACCACCTAACACTTACCTATAGTAGACAATACAAAAATATAGAAGACTTACCTATAGTACCGCAGTGAGCATCAATTATACCACAACCTACAACAGTCCCAGGTCTCAGTCCAAGCTCGGCTGCTGCCTCATTAGTCAGGCCACTACCACAACACCTAACACTTACCTATAGTAGACAATACAAAAATATAGAAGACTTACCTATAGTACCGCAGTGAGCATCAATAATACCACAACCTACAGCAGTCCCAGGTCTCAGTCCAAGCTCGGCTGCTGCCTCGTAAGTCAGGCCACTACGACAGCACCTAACACTTACCTATAGTAGACAATACAAAAATATAGAAGACTTACCTATAATACCGCAGTGAGCATCAATTATACCACAACCTACAGCAGTCCCAGGTCTCAGTCCAAGCTCAGCTGCTGCCTCGTTAGTCAGGCCAATACCGCAACACCTAACACTTACCTATAGTACCGCAGTGAGCATCAATTATACCACAACCTACAGCAGTCCCAGGTCTCAGTCCAAGCTCAGCTGCTGCCTCGTTAGTCAGGCCAATACCATAACACCTAACACTTACCTATAGTACCACAGTGAGCATCAATTATACCACAACCTACAGCAGTCCCAGGTCTCAGTCCAAGCTCAGCTGCTGCCTCGTTAGTCAGGCCAATACCACAGCACCTAACGCTTACCTATAGTACCGCAGTGAGCATCAATTATACCACAACCTACAGCAATCCCAGGTCTCAGTCCAAGCTCAGCTGCTGCCTCATTAGTCAGGCCACTTCCACATGGTGACCCTTGGATCTGTATATCCTTTCCTGTCCACGAGAAGATATGAATTGGAGTCATAGGTACATCATAAAACCATGATACAAAGCTAGATAAAGTCAGTGTATAATCAATTCCATTTATAGTAAAGACTGGAACATTTCACCTTTGAAACTGAGCAGCATAAATGTTGATTCTAATATTTTATAAACTAGAATGGCTATCATTAAAGGTGATAAATACCCCCACTATACAGTAATCTGTCACACTCTGCGGACGGTTTTGTGTCTTGCATATCTACTACTCCTGAGTAACATATATGCCAAGTTTCAAGTGAATCAGGTTGAAAGTGAAAGAGGAGTTCAAAGAACAAGATTTTGCCTGCCAATTTCAAGGCCAAAAGTCAAGGTCACAGAGACATGAAATTTGTGTCTTACACATCTACTACTCCTGAGTGACATTTATGCCAAGACTTGAAGTGTCAAGTGAATCAGGTTAAAATTGAAGGAGGAGTTAGTTCAAAGTACAAGATTTTGCCTGCCAATTTCGAGGCCAAAGATCAAGGTCACAGAGACCTGAAATGTGTGTCTTACACATCTACTACTACTAATACTAGTCCTGAGTAACATTTATGCCAAGTATCAAGTGAATCAGGTTGAAAGTGAATGAGGAGTTCAAAGAACAAAATTTTGCCTACCAATTTCAAGACCAAAATCAAGGCTCAAGGTCAAGGTCACAGAGACCTGAAATGTGTGTCTTACACATCTACTCCTCCTGAGTAACATTTATGCCAAGTATCAAGTGAATCAGGTTGAAAGTGAAAGAGGAGTTCAAAGTACAAGATTTTGCCTGCCAATTTCAAGACCAATTTCAAGGTCACAGAGACCTGAAATGTATGCCTTGCACATCTACTACACCTGAGTAACATTTATGCCAAGTATCAAATGAATCAGGTTGAAACTAAAGGATGAGTTGAAAGTACAAGATTTGCCTGCCAATTTCAAGACCAATTTTAAGGGTCAAAGGTCAAGGTCACAGAGACTTGAAACTTGTGTCTTGCACATCTCCTACACCTGAGTAACATTTATGCAAAGGAAGTTGAAAGTACAAGGTTTTGCAGACAGACCGACCGACGACCAACCGACGACCAACCGACAGGCTGATTCCAGTATACCCCCCTCAAACTCTGTTTGTGAGGGTATAAATATTTGATCCCATTATTCCATAGATACTAATTTTTATCTCGACTATTCAAAGAATATGGAGAGCTATTACAGTCACCCTTGCATCGGCGTCAGTGTCGGCGTTGCGTGTTAAGGTTTTGATCAACATAATCAATCAGAAAAGGGCATTTTCAAAAATCTTAATGTGGATGTCTAAGTTCAAAAGGGGAGATAATTCATACAAAATACCATCTAGAATTATGCGCATCTAGTGTAGGACAAGTAATATGTTTGAGGTGAAGCGATTATTGAGAAGAAAAAAAATTAGTGTAGTGATATATGCCTAAAGTGAAGGGCATTTTCTAGGTTGATCAAAAATCTTAATGTGGATGTCTAAGTTCAAAAGGGGAGATAATTCATACAAAATATACCATCTAGCATTATGGGAATCTAGTGTAGGACAAGTGATATGTTTGAGGTGAAGGGATTATTGAATAAAAATATTAGTTGTAGTGATATATGCCTTAAGTGAAGGGCATTTTCTAGGTTGATCAAAAATCTTAACATGGATGTCCAAGTTCAAAAGGGGAGATAATTCATACAAAATACCATTTAGAATTATGCGCATCTAGTGTAGGACAAGTAATTTGTATGAGGTGAAGGGATTATTGAATAAAAATATTAGTTGTAGTGATATATGCCTTAAGTGAAGGGCATTTTCTAGGTTGATCAAAATTCTTAACATGGATGTCCAAGTCCAAAAGGGGAGATAATTCATACAAAATACCATCTAGAATTATCCACCTCTAGTCTGGGGCAAGTAAGATGTTTGAGGTAAAGCGATTATTGAATAAAGACATTAGTTGCCAACTTGCAGTGATATATGCTTTAAGAGGATGGCATATTCTAGATTGATCAAAAATCTTAACGTGGATGTCTAAGTCCAAAAGGGGAGATAATTCACCCAAAATACCATCTAAAATTATCCGCCTCTAGTCTTGGGCAAGTAAGATGTTTGAGATCAAGTGATTATTGAATAAAAACATTAGTTGCAGTGATATATGCTTTAAGAGGATGGCATTTTCTAGGTTGATCAAAAATCTTAATGTGGATGTCTAAGTCCAAAAGGGGAGATAATTCACCCAAAATACCATCTAGAATTGTCCTCCTTGGTGATTGAGAGCAGGTTAGATGTGTATGGTAAAATAATAAAATTAAAATGCAATATAAGTGATATATGCTTTAAGAGGATGGCATTTTCTAGGTTGATCAAAAACCTTAACATGCAACGCCCACGCAAGGGTGACTGTAAATAGCTCTCCATATTCTTCGAATAGTCAAGCTAAAAATGGTTCAAATTTACATATAATCATGAATTGAACCATAAGAAATATTTTATATATCCTGGTAGATAATAGCTTAAAGCAGGCTGAAATTAAAGCAGAATGCACCTTAAAGGGGCTCGCAACCGGATTTAGCATTAAAAATAGTAATTTGTAAATATATGTCAAATGCTTATATAAATGGGTAAGATTTAGTTTAGGATAATAAATTCTATTAAAAAATGCATTTCAAAAAAAAAAGAAAAGAAGAAGCTCTGGTGGGATTCGAACCTGTGACCCTCCATGCGGAGACAAACATGAAAAATGAGGAAACGCCTTTATCCCCCCGGCTACCAGCGCTCTCTATATATTAAGTAGCGAATTAACATACTTCACTGGTAGCGATTGATGGTACTTTATTCGGCTTGGGTTTATGTCTGAGCCCGTGTAGAGAAGCAACAACAACAACTATACCGTTAGTTAACGCTATAGAAAAACGATGGAAAATATCTAAAACCAGAGCCATCGCAAGATGGCATGCTCGACTATTCCAGGTTTTTTTCGTTATTGGAAATTTGATAATTTTTAATTTCTAAGTATAAAATTTCTAATTTAATATATAAGGTAATTTCTAAGTCCATCAAGGGCCATAACTCACACTAAATGCAAACTAGAATTACCTGCCTTGATTGACTGCACTTAAGTGGCAAGGTTGTGGTGAAGTTATAATCCCATACAAGCAGCAGTTGCAGAGATATAAGCTTATTTGTAGGTTGCACAAAAAACCTTAACCAAAATATCTAAGTCCATCAAGGGCCACAACTCACACTAAATGCAAACATGAGTTACCTGCCTTGATTTACTGCACTAGTGGCAAGGCTGTGGTGAAGTTATAATCCCATACAAGCAGCAGTTGCAGAGATATAAGCTTATTTGTAGGTTGCACAAAAAACCTTAACCAAAATATCTAAGTCCACCAAGGGCCACAACTCACACTAAATGCAAACTTGAGTTACCTGCCTTGATTGACTGCACTAGTGGCAAGGTTGTGGTGAAGTTATAATCCCATACAAGCAGCAGTTGCAGAGATATAAGCTTATTTCTAGGTTGCACAAAAAACCTTAACCAAAATTTCAAAGTATATAAGGTAATTTCTAAGTCCATCAAGGGCCATAACTCACACTAAATGCATACTAGAGTTACCTGCCTTGATTGACTGCACTAGTGGCAAGGTTGTGGTGAAGTTATAATCCCATACAAGCAACAGCTGCAGAGATATAAGCTTATTTCTAGGTTGCACAAAAACCTTAACCAAAAGGTCCATCAAGGGCCATAACTCACACAAAATCCAAACCAGAGTTACCAGCCATGATTTGCTGCAGTAGTGGGGAGACTGTGGTGAAGTTATAATGCAATACAAGTATTGGTTGTAGAAATACAAGCTTATTTGTAGGTTGCACAAAAAACCTTAACCAGTGCAACGGCGACGCCGACGCCAGGGCGACTGTAATAGCCCTCCATATTCTTCGAATAGTCGAGCTAAAAACTAAGATTCGGTGACGATTCTTGAGACTTTTTTGGGACTGATCATATTTTTTTAATGTCAGAAGCCAAATAATGCCACAAATTTGCTTTTATTTGAGTATTTTATTTTATTTTGACAAGTACACCCTCCGGTTGCGAGTCCCTTTAAGGTGCATTCTGCTTTACTTTCAGCCTGCTGTAAGTGTTCACCTGTCTTCAATACTTGAAACAGGCTATAGGATAATGGGTTAAGGCACATTCTACTTTACTTTCAACATGCTATAATGGATCAAAACTAGAACAAGGTTAGGATTAAGCAGGTCTAAGTGTCACTTACAAAACTAGATCAACCTTACTTACTGTGTCAGTGTTCATCATTCTCTTACCTATTTTCACAAAATCATTTTCACACAGTTCCTCCAGCCCAATCTGTTTGTAAAAGGTTTCATCAAATTTACCACCATCTTCTGGTGTGTATGTCCATTTAGCAACAACTGCACACTTAGACCTGGGAAAACAAGAGGACCATGACAGCACAGTATTGCTCACCCAAGTGATGCTGACACATTGTAACCATTATTCTCCTGCTGAAGATTCATAGCAAAATTCCACCCACTATGAACTTCTACTGTCTGAACTGTTACATCGGCTAATAACAAGAGGACCATGTGGGCGAAAATATCGCTCACCTGGAAAAACCAAGAAAAGGGTCACATGACCCCTGGGATGGGATCATTTTTTACCCCATGACATAATATCAAAAATGTTGCTGATGAACCTACAAATGAAGTGTTCTGTCAAATATCTAAGCCCATGACTTTGTACATGGTTTCAGACATGTGAGTAAGACTTTCCATTGAAGAAAAAAAACTATTTTTAGCTAATTTGACCCAGATATGCAACAGACCTGAACTATTTCAACAATATTGGTAAAGGACCACTAGAAGCTACGCCATGCCAAATAGATGTTTGAAGATTTCACAATATAACTCTAATCTATATAAAGGGAAGGGATCATATTTTACCCCAGAAGCATAATTTGAACAATCTTGATAGAGAACCTCAAGATGATGCTTTATACCAAATATCTAAGCTCAGGGTACTGTGGTTTCATACAAGAAGAATTTTGAAGTTCTCGCTGAAACAATCTATTTTTAGCTCCTGTAATATGCAACGAAACAGAACCGTTTCAACAATAGTGTACCTCTAGAAGTGTCACCATGCCAAATATCAAAGCTCTGGCCATATTAGTTTCAGAGAAAAAGATGTTTGAATATTTCACTATATAACTCTATGTAAATTTGTGACCCCCGGGTGGGGTCACTTTTGACCCCAGGGACATAATTTGCAGGATCTTGATAAAGGACCCGAAGATGATGCTTTGTGCAAAATATCTAAGCTCAGGGTACTGTGGTTTCAGACAAGAAGATTTTTTAAGTTTTTATTGAAAGAATCTATTTTAAGCTCCTGTGGCCTAGATATTCAACGGATCGAAACTTTTTGAACAACTTTGAAAGAGGACCATATAGGATCATTCCTGCTAAGTTTGGTTGAAATACATCTAGTAGTTTAGGGGGAGATGTTGTTTAAAGAAATTGTTGACAACAGAAGACGAACGGACGATGGGCACAGGACGATCCAAAAGCTCACCTTGGCACTTTGTGCCAGGTGAGCTAAAATGTGACCCCCCCCTGGGGTAACGAGTTAAGGTGCATTGTGCTTTACTTTCAACCTGGTTTAATTGATCATATGTCTTCAAAACTTAAAACAGGCTATAGGGTAATGTGTTAGGTCGCCACCTGTCTTCACAACTGGAAACAGATTATGAAGTAAATTATTAATCTTCAAAACTAGAAACAGGCTATGGGGTTAAGGGGTACCCCTCTTCTACAATTGCAGGGTATCAAGATAATCACCTTATAAAACTTCCAGTTGCTCTCCAAGTTAAAAAATCACACAAGTCAAAGAAGTGGCCTGCTTTATCCCAACAGCTGTCCTTTAGATTCTGAAAACATTAAAAGTCAAATTGCTCTAAAGGCATATAAGAGAACAGGTATTGCAATAATCAGGTAAAATTAGGGTATAAATTTTAAAATAATGAGGTCATATCAGGAAATAAGTACAGTAAAACTTCTCTATTACAACCACTAAATTATTTCAATTATTAGGATGTTTACGGTAGGCGACCGCTTAAAGCAAGGTGACAGTGAAACAGAAAGCTCCTGTCACCTTGCTTTAAGCTGTCACCTCTCTATTATACAACAATTAGCCTTCGATTTAGTGGTCGTAATAGCGAGGTTTTACTGTATTATTACACTCAAGTCAAGAATACATTTAACACTACTGTGAATTTTCATGAAATAAATTAGAATAAATGAAACACTTGAAAATCAAACCCTTAGAATAAGATACAACTGTAAAGAACTGAATTGGCAGTCCTTCAAGGCAAGTGACAGTTTAATGTAGAACAGCAGTAATGCAGAGAGCGGCTACCTTAACTATGAGTTATGTATACTTTTTCGTTTAACCAAATACTCCATAGATACCCAATAGCCTGTAATATCTAGTTTTGAAGAAAGGTAACCATTTAAAGCAGGTTGAAAATTAAGCAGAATGTGCTGTAAGGCGCATTCTGCTTTACTTTCAGCTTGCTTTAACCTATCATCTGCTAGAATTAAGAAAATATTTCTTATGATTCATTTTAATGACGGTAAAATTCTTTAGTGGCTGAATAAATAATATGCACTAAAAGGCGCTTCTATTGGGGAAAAGGTTAACACAATTGGTTTATCCACTGAAGAAAACAGTTCCATTTTTATACAGCCTTGAATATACACCATAAGAAATAGTTTCTTTATCCTAGTAGATGGTAGCTTAAAACAGGCTGAAAGTAAAGCAAAATGTACCTTAAGGCACATTCTGCTTTACTTTCAACCTGTTTTAAGTGGTCACATGTCTTCAAAACAAGAAGCAGGCTACGACTCTTAAAATCACGCTTGGAAAATTGAAAATTAGGAAATCTTAGGATTTGTATTATCGAGTTGATAATATCAACTTATGGTTGCCCAGTGTGTGCAAGTAGAATATGTGTTTGAGACAGATTTAGTGCATTTTTTCTTCTGGTTTAGGGAGTTAAGAGGTAACACAGTCACCAGGGTTCCAGATAAGGAGGAGTAAACTGAACAAATGCAGCATTTTCTCACTTATTTCAGCACCAAATCATATGGTGTTACTACTCATTAGAATCGTCTCTTCGAGACGAATCTAATGAGTAGTGACACCATAGGATTTAAAGCAGAAATAAAGATTTTAATTTTTGAATACTCCCATTATCTTGAACCCTGAGTCACTATACCTTCTTTAACCACAGCAGTTTGGGCGGTTCCATCTCCAATGATATAGCCCCACCAGTGTACTTCAACACTTTGTGTTGGGTGGTGTTAATAAAATCTGCTTCAGTACTGGCCCGATGGTCCATCCACATGATAATGTCACACTCAGGGGTCCCTATTGTCATAATAATTATAATGCTACAACTAACTCATTCACCCCTGAAACATTCAATGGACAATTCCAGTTTCAAATTAAGTCTAGTCCATTTATGGCTATTTAGGGTTGTTTTCTGCAATATGACAAACAGTGCAGACACTGAGCAGAGGGTATACAGTGTTTGAATAGAACAAGTGTTCAAAGAAGAGTACATGTGTATACTTATTCTATGTGTTCACCTATTACTCCATAGCCTGTTTCAAGTTTTGAAGACAGGTTACCACTTAACCCTTTCCCTCATAGAGGCGCCTTTTAGCACATTTGATTTATTCCTCCACTGAAGAAAACAGTTCCAATTTATACAGTCTTAATTTATACAGTCTTAAAAATGAACCATAAGAAAAAAGTTCTAAATTCTAGCAGATGATAGCTTAAAGCAGGCTGAAAGTAAAGCTGAATGTGCCTTAGGCACATTCTGCTTTACTTTCAACCTGCTTTAAGTGGTCACATGACTTCAAAACTAGAAACAGGCTATGGGGTAAAGGGTTAAAGCTGGTGGGAAGTAAAGCAAAATGTGCCTTAAGGCACATTCTGCTTTACTTACAGTCTGCTAGGATATAAAAAATATTTCATATGGTTTATATTCATGACTGTATAAGGTAAGAACTATTTTCTTCAGTCAAGGAATAAATCAAAGGTGTAAAAATGTGTATTTATTGAGTAATGGTTTAAACCATAATAATCCAAACTCATTATGTTAACTCACTACTACTACCCCCCCCCCCCCCCCCCCCCCCCCCCCCTTAGCAACGTCTTTGACACCTTTAGACATGCTTCAAACAGTTCCTGATAAATAGAGGATCTTACATGAGTGTTAATTACTTATAATTTTTAATAAACGGGTTGACTAAAACAATATGATGTGAGCCTTGGCTAGCAACTAGCGTTATATTTATTTTAGTCAACCAGTTATTAAAAATGATAAGTAATGAGCATGAATTTGAGATTCTATTTTTAACATAAACATTTTAAAAACGTATTAAGTCAACTGAAGCTGTAGTTTGTGGTACATCCACTATACTATTTTCCGTAACTTTAACTTGAAGTTGTTTATGGTAACGTCATCACAAATGTTGTCATATGACCTCCCACCTTATGCAGCGATTGTGGACGAACAGGTTGGGCCAGAGCCCAAATATGGATATTGCACTATCCTTTATTGAATGGCTATATTACACTGCCATAGGCAGTTTTGTGTAAACCTTTCCTACATCCTTATAACAATGTTTATAATCTTGGTAATAATATTGAAAGAATTTCCATGTAACTCCATAATGTATCATGTTAATAGTGAATGTAGTTATTTGTCTTTTCTCGCTTTGTAGGTACATTTATTTTATTTCATGTGAAGCGTTTTTGAACACACAACTCCTGTGTGAAAAGAGCGCTATATAAATCGGGTACAATAATAAATAATATTAATAAATAATCCTGACAGGTGGATCCTTAACACAGGCTGAAACTAAAGCAGAAATCTCCTAAAGGTGCCATCTGCTTTACTTTCACCCTGCTTTAGTAACCACCTGTCTTAACCCATTACCCCATAGGCTGTTTTAATTTTGAAGATATGTGACCACTTAAAGCAGGTTGAAAGAAAAGCAGAATGCGCCCTAAGGCGCATTCTGCTTTACTTTCAGCCTGCTTTAAGTTACCATCTGCTAGAATATAGAAAATATTTTTTGTGAAACATGTTCATGACTATATAAATTTGAACTATTTTCTTCAGTGGAGGAATACATTTTAGGCATAAAAAGGCGTATTTATGGGGTAATGGGTTAAACACTGAAAACAAGCTAATGTTGGAAGGATTAAAGTAAATGTTGGAGTGTTCTTACCCTGAGGGCATACTGAGAGAGGTTTACAGTTTTTGTCACTTACAACAAGTGAACAAGTTGCGTCAAAGCCAATACCAGCAATGTTCTCTGCCGACACTCCTGCTGTCTTACAAACTATCTGAAACACAGAATCAGAAACAGGGCTGCCATTTCTCCGGATTTTTCCGAAATCTTCGTATTCTGCTTTGACTTCAACCTGCTTTAAGTAACCGCGCTTGAAAAATAGACAATTTGAAAATCTTTGGATTATTCAAGATCAACTTATGGCTGAAAGAATGCTGAAAGTAAAGCAGATAGTGCCTTAACCCAGTACCCCATAAATACGACTTTTTATGTATTTCATTTATTCCTCCACAGAAGAAAGTAGTTCCAATTTATACAATTATGAATATAAACGTATAATAAGAAATATTTTCTATATTCTAGCTGATGGTAGTTTAAAGCAGGCTGAAGTAAAGCAGAGTGCCTTAAGACACATTCTGCTTTACTTTAAACCTGCTTTAAGTGGTAACCTATATTTGATACTTGAAACAGGCTATGGGGTAATGGGTTAAGGCGAATTTTGCTTTACTTTCAACCTGCTTTTTATGTAGTCACATAATCTTCAAAACAGGCTATGGAGTAAAGCTAGGGTTAAGCCTTTCCTTCATATTACAAATCACTTACACTTATTTGCTGAACCCATTAACCCCTCGTCATGTATAAATGTGTCATCTACAAATAGTATATACTTGTGATATTCTAGATATTTTTTAAAATTCTAATTTTGGAACAGCAGCAGACATGAAATTTTGCAGAGGAAAAATCACTTAGCATTCCAAGAGTTCAATGTCTTGTGAACCTTGATTGTCTCTGTTACTGCAGCCCAGATGTCCTGTGTAGACTGCTGATAGAAGTTATGCTGGGGGTTCCATATTTTAATGTCTTTAGAGGTGGAACCAACAATTTTGCCGTCAGACTGGACCAAAGCTGCCCTAACTGAACCAGTGCCAACATCCACACCTACAAAGTACTGCATCCTAAAAATAGACAAGTAAAAGGTCTTTTTAATGATAAACTTAATTCACAATGTCCATAGCTGTGTATACCGGTATGTGTATCTCAATTATTCATTTTCAGATTTAAAGCGACTCGCAACCAGATAGTGCATTAAAAATAGTAATTTGTAAATATGTGTCAAACGCTTATATAAATGGTAAAGAATTAGTTTAGGATAAGAAATTCTGTTTAAAAAAAATGAATTTCAATAAAAAAAAAAATTGGTCTCTGGTGGGATTCGAACCCATGGCCCGGCATTGGCGGACAGAAGGCAAAATAGGGGAAACCGCTTAGACCAATGGACCACGGAACTATCCGTTTATCTCGGATCGATTTAACGTATTTCAATGTGTTGCGGTCGAAAGTGCATACAACTTCGTAATTCGGCTCGTGTTTATGTCTGAGCCCGTGTAGAGAAGCAACAGCAACAACTATACCGTCTACTAGTCGGTATAGAAAAACGATGGAAAATATCTAAAAATCTAAGATTCGGTGACGATTCTTGAGACTTTTCTTGGACTGATCATATTTTTTTAATGTCAGAAGCCAAATAATGCCACAAATTTGCTTTTATTTGAGTATTTTATTTTATTTTGACAAGTACACCATCCGGTTGCGAGTCGCTTTAACCCTTTTAGAAAAATTGGTTTAAAAAAATACTAGAAGTGTGTTCCTCAGAACACATGTGTCACCTGTCAGCAAGCATCAGTCGAACAAGTTATAGCTAAAATGACAAACTTCATTATAGCAGAAGTTATAATCTGCTGCCAAAAAAGTGTAGAAAAGGTGAATAACTCTCATGGTATTGATGCAAAAGTTATTGATCATGTGCAAGACACTTCCACTCATCAAACTCTTTAAACAAATGAAATTTGATCTAAATGGCATCAGAAGAACAGTACTAGGAGTTATATGCTGAAAATAGAAAATATGGGAAAGGGCAATAACTCTCACAGTATTGCTGCAAACGTTATGAACCTTGTGCAAGACAATTTCACTTATCAATCTCTTTCCATAAATGAAATTTCATTTCAAAATCTTCAGTATAACAAGAAATTTGCAGAAAAAGAATATGTGGAAAAGGGGAATAACTCTCACAATATTGATGCAAGAGTTATGACCCTTGTGCAATACTGTTTTACTTGTCAAGCTCTTTCCATAAATGAAGTTTCATCTTAAAAGCTTCAGTAGAATAGGGGTAATCAAGCGTGATGCAAAAAGCGTGAAGGACAGACAGACAAACATATGGACGGACATTCTCACCCTATGGTTGTTGTGAGGTTAGATGCTATATAAACCCTAACCCTAAAACTGATCCACATGCACATTTTTAACCCCACAACACTCTCTATCTCTGTCATATGGACGCAAAAATAGCTGAGCTAAATCAACTTGTTTCAAATTATTAGATATAAAATTTCCAGGGTTGCCATTTCTCAGGAATTGTCCCAGTAATCTCAGGCGTTTCACTTTCAATAGTTTCATGCTGCTTTAAGCTACCGTGTACAGGAAAAAAATCCGAAGATTTAGGAAAAATCTGGAGAAATGACACTTATTTGCTGAACCCATTAACCCCTTGTCATGTATAAATGTCGCCTGTTTCTAGTTTTGTTCACATGACTGCTTAGAGCAGACTGGAAGTAAAGCAGAATGCGCCTTCAGGAAAAATCCGGAGAAATGGCAGCCCTGTATTTTTATTAACAAAAATCAAATCTCCCTATTTTTCTCCCTATTTAGTTTATATACAAATAATATAAAAAGTTCCAATCTCAGGCATTAAAAAATCTAAGGGTTTTCTTAGTTTGTCCAGAAAAGTATGGTACCCTGGTACTTTTTAGCCTTCTTGGCAAAACTGTTAAAACAGTACACGCTACTTGCCAAATAACATGATAGCCTCTAACAACTGGGTGACGACACATGCAAAGGGCGAAACGTCCGTAAAATAAATCGTGACGCCTACCTTAGTACCTAGACATACTTGATAGCAATTGTGATGTATAGCAATTCGTCTGTTTTCATAGAACCTATATATTTATCAAATACTGAATCGTCAGTGGTCAATACAAACGGTTGTCAAAATTAAAAATCAAATCAACAGCGATATCGATACCTCTTTACAGACCTGTGTCAACTCCAGACAGAGTTAATCTAAAGTGAAAGTAGGTCAACTAAGGGAAGCAACTAATTGCTACATCTTCTGGTTATCTCTGGTTTCAGATAGCATGTCCCCATAACAAATCAAAATTAATATGCATATAGATCTACTTTCCTAATAAAACATTTAACTATCCAATTTTAAACACTTAACTTTGCTAGATTCTACACATTCAGGGGGAAATGCTGCTTTTTTATATGGATTCGTATAATTCTCCTGCCGGGGAAAATGACGTAAATGTAAAAAGGAGGAGTTCCTCCAATCGTAACTAATCGGTCATCTCCGGTTTCCTTCGGAATGATCCGCGATCGATTATTCAGGGGCATCTCAAAGCATTTAATTACCTTAACATTTACCCAACATTCCACAACCGGAAGTTTACATTAAGCGCGAGAGGACGGGTTATCAGGAAGTTGGTGAAATGTCAAACTGCAATGTGCAGTCAACTGGTAAAGTTGAAATTCAGGGATAATATCTCTGTGCTAGAATGCTGTAAGCTCGACCCTGTGTGTAATCCATTACAGAATGGATAGTGTGTGTGGTTATTGTCATAAAATGGTTGTTAATGTTAAATTAGCTTGTTTTCACACCTCGCCGAAAACCCAAGTGGATCGGGGTTTCTTGGATATTTATAAATATTCAAGTCATTAGTTAGGGTATTGCTGTTAAAATGACACTTAAAGGTGAAACCATGTTTTGTTCTAAAACTGGTAAACTTCGCCGCTCTCGGACGCTGACATCCGATAATTGGAACCCTAGTGAATCGTCCGTGCCCTCGCCCGAACCCGGACAAAATCCCGACAAGGATTTATACTTGCCGAATGGGGCCGGAGACGCGCCACAGCGACACGTGCCTGGTCCATCGTGCAGGGCTCTAAAACACGCGGTATCTGCACTTAGTAGGCTAGATGACTTCATCTGTGAGAAGCTTGGAGAGGGATTCTTTGCTGAAGTATTTAAGGTAAGATTACAGTGGGTTTTTTTCACCACTTTGGGAATGAGTTGGTAGGGTCCCCTTCAATTGGGAAAAATATGCCCTAAAACTGCATAAAACACTTGATTTTGGTGAAAAAATGAGTCGTTAATGGGTCATTTTGGGGGAAATTCGTGCCGTGAAATGCTCATTTTGGGGGAAAAAAAACATGTTTTCAAATGGGAATGGGTCCCCCGAAAAACGCTGGATTATATATACTAGTGTATGCAAGCATAGAAACTTTATATGGGATTCTGTTGGGTATAACTGTCTACAAACATAATTTTGCAGGCAGCATAGTTTTATTGAAACTTTGGATCAATGCCTGTGAGTTCTCAAGAACGGTGATGAAAAAAATCCAAATGTCACATCTTAATTTGACGTCAAACGACACAGGGGTCAATTTAAAAACTCATCATTTCATGGAGATGTGAACGTGTTCGCAAGATGTGTTTAATTCATTTACTGGTTTCATTTTATTTTAAGTGCCTTTCTGCATTAAATCACTTCAATAGCATACATGCCTACAGTGAGGGTATCGGGTCAACTCGGCCAAAAACCAACTCGGCCACGGTCCAACTCGGCCAAAAACCAACTCGGCCTGGTCCAACTCGGCCAAAACCTGGTCCAACTCGGCCAATTTTTATATTTTTTATTTCTGAATATAAATTAATATGGGTGAATAATATATGTAAATCTTAGGCTTACACACTTCGAATAAAGAGTATATAATTTATATACATGTTAAAAAAGAGTAATTGTAAATATTATATAGAGGATAACTGTTTTTTTCAGTGTAAGATCGAAATTTAATCCATTGAGTGAACATCAGACGTTATATTTTCACGAGTGGCGAAGCCACGAGTGAAAATATAACAGTCTGATGTTCACGAAATGGATTAAATTCGATCTTACACTGAAAAAACACAGTTATTCTATTTATTTATGCTTTTAAGCCACTTTTTAAACGAAATTGTTTAAAAATTGAAAGCGAACGTACATTATTTATCCCGTGTTGAGCCCCACGTTTTATGTCGAACACATGCGCGTGACAGTTGGCGGTATAATGACGTCACTCGTTGCTCCCGAGTTTGGATCGTGCTCTTCCGGTGAGTAGTTCGCGACAAATCGGACTGCCGGAATTTAACGATAAGACACGATTGACTACGATTCTTGGGGAGCCCTACGGGGAAAATTCATAATAAAAAGCGATTGGTGATAAGCCACTGCAGTGGATTACCAAGTGATCATCCACTGCTATTTCGTGGTAATCCACCGAAAAGCATAAATAAATACGACTAACATTACTTAATAACTTCTAGACATCTTACCCACAAGTCTACATGCACGTGCTGTACGTGCAGCAGCATCATGCGATTAAAATTGATAATTTCTGTAATTATTTCACTGACATCTAATTTACGTATTCTTCGCCGATACTTCTGTCTTAATAATGAACGATTTACTATTCATATAACTTTTCAGTACAGTGAATAGAATAAAGGATTGTCAAATAGTTTTGATCCTGATCATACGCCGAGTAACTCTGCATCTGATCATAGTCAAACCTATTTGCCAATATTAATTGTAATTTGGATAAAAAAAGTGAAGGACTTATACAAATACTTTTCGTGTAAATATTATATACGACTCACATTACTTCATAACTTCTAGACATCTTACCCACAAGTCTACCTGCACGTGCTGTACGTGCACCATGCGATTAAAATTGATAATTTCTGTAATTATTTCACTGACATCTAATTTACGTATTCTTCGCCGATACTTCGGTCTTAATAATGAGCGATATACTATTCATATAACTTTTCAGTACAGTGAATAGAATAAAGGATTGTCAAATAGTTTTGATCCTGATCATACGCCGAGTAACTCTGCATCTGGTCATAGTCAAACCTATTTGCCAATATTAATTGTAATTTGGATAAAAAAGTGAAGGACTTATACAAATACTTTTCGTGTAAATATTATATACGACTCACATTACTTCATAACTTCTAGACATCTTACCCACAAGTCTACATGCACGTGCTGTACGTGCACCACCCGCTTTTATTTGATAATTTCTGTAATTATTTCACCGACATGTAATTTAGAAATAAATTCTGCGCCGATATTAATGTCTTAATAATAAGAGATATACTATTCATATAACATTTCAGTAACGTCAGGAAATGTCAAATAATGTTGATCCTTATCATACGCCGAGTTACTATGCATATGCTCATAGTCAACCCTATTTGCCAAATTTAATTGTATTCGGGACAAAACAGTAAAGGTCTTATACATCTATTTTTCGTGTAAAACATTATATATGACTCGCGTTACTTTATAACATCTTACCCACAACTTTAAATGCACGTGCTGTATAATTATTTGTATTATTCTTATAATAATTCTGTACATTGATGAGAGCCAGTTATTCTCAACAGTTTTGAACCTGAACATAAGCCGAGTTACTCTGCATATGCTCGTAGTCATTTTTATACGCCCGTCATCGACGGTCGTATTATGGTATACCCAGCGCTGTCCGTCCGTCCGTACGTCCGTCCGTTAACTTTTCTTGTTAGCGCTCTCTCACCTTCATTTATTTACCGATTTTGATTAAACTTCCTACAAATATTCCATACCACAATAGCTCGGACGAGTTCGCGTTTCAGACGTTGGCGGCTATTTTTAGCAGAGTTATGCCCCTTTATTGTAAAAAATGGACATTTTTAAAAAAAAACAGAACTTTTTTTTTAATTATTCAATTTATTTCAAATTTGATATGGTGATACAATGAATGAAGTTACTTAACATATATTACGGGTTTTTGGTTTGACTTCGTATTTTCAGAGTTATGCCCCTTTACACAATTTTTTTAACAATATATTGTTTCCTGATAATAATTTTACTTACAATTTGTCTATTGTAACCAAATTTCATATTTATCTTTCTCATCATGCAGGGAAGGCACCTGTGAATTTTGGGTCCTGTTAAATTATTTTTCTATGAGTTATGCCCCTTTACATCCTTAAAATTTAAAATAAGCCACACTTCGTCCGTTAACTTTTCTTCTTAGCGCTCTCTCACCTTCATTTATTGACCGATTTTGATTAAACTTCCTACAAATATTCCATACCACAATAGTTCGGACGAGTTTGCGTTTCAGACGTTGGCGACTATTTTTAGCAGAGTTATGCCCCTTTATTGTCAAAAATGGGCATTTTAAAAAAAAACACCAGAACTTTTTTATTTTTGATTCAATTGATTTCAAATTTGATATGGTGATACAATAAATGAAGTGACTTAATATATATTACGGGTTTTTGGTTTGACTCTGTATTTTCAGAGTTATGCCCCTTCACACAATTTTTTTTAACAATATATTGTTTCCTGATAATAATTTTACTTACATTTTGTCTATTGTAACCAAATTTCATATTTAGCTTTCTCATCATACAGGGAAGGCACCTGTGAATTTTGGTTCCTGTTAAATTTCAGACGTTGGCGACTATTTTTAGCAGAGTTATGCCCCCTTTATTGTCAAAAATGGGCATTTTTTAAAAAACCCAGAACTTTTTTCTTGACTGTCACAATACTATTGGGATAGTACTTGAGCTATCCCAATACTACAGCATAGTCTTTTTGAGATCGATAGTCGGGCCTACACTCCGGGCGACTTTTTCCAGTCGGCCTGAGTCTGGACGACTTTGACACCCGCCGGCCGTGACGGGCGTATTTTGCCGCACTGCGGTGCTCTTGTTTGTTTACGAATGGGTTAACAATAGTTTTAGTAAAACACTAAAAACAAACTAACCTGTATTACACGTCCTGTGTTGCCATCTATCGCAGCCGTCACATGTTATACCATGCTGCTTTTTCCTCACCACCTTATTGCATGCAATACACAGCGCAACCATCACCACAAAACACAACCACCGCATATAACTAAACTGTTTTTTGCTCACGATTTCTAAGTCCAATATTTAACTTATACAAGAACAACACACACTCAAGATCTATTAATTAAGTCTAAATTATTTAACTGCTTCGGAATTCACACGTGTATAGTATATCCACTATTGAGAGCAATATAAGCATATCATCATTAGTAACCGACTTATGTTAAGTGTCTTTACTTCTCGCCTCCCAATAATAGTTCTTCTACACCTATAATTATCTAAAAAAAACAATCAATAACGATTTACTCTAATTTCTATCGAATCATTTCTTATAAAATGTCTTCTACACCAGTGATTATCTACAAAACCAATCACATTCTTTTTACTCTAATATCATCGAATCATTGCCAATGATACAAAACAACCACTCAAATATGTTGATGCAAATAACAGGTTTTGGTTTTCTTAATTGAATAATCCGTAATTAATCAGCAAAGTTCAAAGTAGCTCGTCAAACAATTATGATATGCAAAATAACAACGCAAATTAACACCTGTTCGATGGTACCGTGGACATTCTTCATTGACCTGGAACGTTCGCTTATTGCTTTGACACTTACGTTTGAGATGAGTACAAACTGTCACCACATTAACACATTCAAGTATATTTTTCAAATATATGTGAATCTGGCAATAATGGAATGTTTAAACAGTTTAATCAAACAACAACATATAAATAATGATCAAGTTGTATACATAATGCTCATTTGTTTTAATTAACAATTATAAAATTAGACCTAATCTACAATAAGATCTAGTTCTAATACTACAATACATAAGCTACAACTACTATTACAGTAGAGCTACTATGACTCAATTTTTCGTATTTCAACATGGAGACATAACAACAAGCTTATATTTAGTGAAAATTAATTTATTAGTCTTGATAAAAAGCTTGATAAACTTTATTCAAATCACTAACTTTCCCATAGACATTTATTGAAATAAAAAAATTTCTGGCCGAGTTGGACCGTAATATCTGGCCGAGTTGGACTGGGCCGAGTTGGACCAGGCCGAGTTGGTTTTAGGCCGAGTTGACCCGCATTCTACAGTGAGTGTCAAGCCTTTATGCAAGCAACTCTCCGTCTCTGGTGTACCATCAAATGACGTCATCATGACATGCAGATATCGTAAAAGAGCATGTCTGAGGTCGTTGGTCGTGTCAATCTGGTAATTGTTCCGCAATCGAAGCCCCTTTCACCCCATATACCCTCAATTATTTTCACATTTGGTGACATCGCATGCCAGAGCACAATATTGACGTTATTCTGGGCCTTGTGCATGCAGCGAAGATCTGCCCAGTATACGGTCTGTGGGTACGGATAGGGTCTTAGGGATGTGACTTTGCCTCATACGATTCCTTATTGTCTCGGCAGTGATCCCAAACCATGGTGTAGTAACAATTGCTGGGTCGAAACGTCTACGTCGGTGCGTCAACATAAAAAAAATTAGCGAAGTTGTCTGTATAAGACGTCATTGACCTCGGACGATCCCGGACAAGCTCCGTAACAAGTAGTTAGGCTATGACTTGGTTACCGGGTGCGCTTAAAATGATGCACAACATCAATTACTGAAGCGTCCGTGGTAAGCAAGCCAAATGGTCTGGTTTCTGTGATTTTCAGACAGTCGTTGCTCTCAGTTTTGAAATGCAAATGTTTGCAATTTTGTTTTTTTGGTGTTTGGATACAGCCTACATGTGTCTATGGTAGTAAGTTTACTTGAAATGAACCCTGAATAGGTCATCTCGCAGTCAGTGATAGATACCGGAAGTGGAAAGCGTGCTACCTGTGCTACGTCGTGTGCGGTACAACTGATAGAGAGTGTGGCTCTGTGTATTCTTTATTTATCACTTCATTATGAAATGTGCGTACAGTTTATGAAACATTACTAAAACCACACTTAAACCGACAATAAAGCTTGTAGTTTCCTTTTTGTTAAATATAGATTGAAAAATATAAAATAAAAATCTCAAACATCAATACGATAGAACGGTGGAAGTATCAGTTTTCCATCATTTCTATCTACATCTACATCACATTTCGGCTCATGCACTATCTTTGTCAGTTTGTCAATCTCACAATAAGCATAAGCAATGGTTTAAACACTGCTGTTTGACAGTCCATGCAATGAAAGGGATTATGATCAAAGCTAGTTGCGATATCGTAACCTTGCCAAGTTGGTCTAGAGTTAGAGGTACAGTACTGCAGCTAGATCAAAGCTAGCTGCAATATCTAACAGTTTTGATTTATAATCAGACTACTGTTCAATACAGCTATGATCCCTACACATCATCTTTTACAAACAGACTTGCTTTCGTTTCAATCCTAAACTTTATTGTATGTTTGTAATATGCATGTAAATATCTGAAAATATGTTTAAACTAACTAAACAGACTTAACAGTATCACATTAATGATTATGTATGTATTCAAGAGTCAAAATTTCTCAAATTGTGCAATCAGTCTTTTGACCCTTTACCCCACTGGGGTTACTAGAAAAACCGAAATACACAAACATTAGTGGTGTAACGATTCATCGGCTTGTAAATAAATCTTGCAATATATTGCTATTCAATATATTCATCAACCTTGCAATGCATCGATATGAGTGTTAAATATCGTGCATCACGATTTACACCTAATATGACACTTAATAACAAAGTGTCTAATTCGAATAAAAACTGTTTGCCTTGTAACAAGAGAGAAAAATGGATTTAAATGTTTTGCAGACATCAATTTTAAAGTAACTGACATGACGGTATAATTATATACTTTTTAAGGGAAGGTACCTCTTCCAACATAATACTTTTTACATTACGTATGGTTGTTAATATATACATATTTGATTTAAAACAATCTGAGTGGCTGCAAACTAACAACTGTTGTGTTTATATTTAAAAGTCTGTATCCTGATACATATTGTATCACGACTTAATTATTGCAATACACATCGCCTATTATTCTCATAGGCAATACATATCATGATAATTTATTGATATGGATCGGCTTTAAAGTGAAATTTCAGGAAATGAATCGTGAAGGAAATAACTGCCGATGCACAGCCCTAACAAAAAAAAGTTTGAATACATGTATATCTATTCTGAATCTGCATATATATATACATATTTGATTTAAAACAATCTGAGTGGCTGCAAACTAACAACTGTTGTGTTTATATTTAAAAGTCTGTATCCTGATACATATTGTATCACGACTTAATTATTGCAATACACATCGCCTATTATTCTCATAGGCAATACATATCATGATAATTTGTTGATATGGATCGGCTTTAAAGTGAAATTTCAGGAAATGAATCGTGAAGGAAATAACTGCCGATGCACAGCCCTAACAAAAAAAAGTTTGAATATATCTATTCTGAATCTGCATATAGTATGTCATAGAATTCTATAAAGGCTTTTACGCAACGGGTGTGAAGAGACAACATTTTTATTGGCGATGATCTCGTAGGGCTGTCTTAAAAGCCTCTAAGGAATCGGCATGCACTGTGGTGCTGTCTGGCAGTTTGTTCCATTGTATCAAAGTGTCTACAAAGAATTAATGTCTGTACTGTGGGGTTTTGCTATTTGGGACTGTGAGCCCTCTTGTGTTGTTGCATACATTATTTTCAATTCTAACAGGACTTGAAACATACGGCATATACTATAGACAAAGAATACCCAGAAACGTATATTACGCCGCGATAATGAACTGCACGCACGGCATTTCCATCCGCTGTTCCATTTGCCCCATACGCTTTATACATAAATAGTATTTTTATAATAAAAGTCGTGTTAGAATTAAGATTTGATATTTCTTAATTCTAACACGACGTGAAACCTACGGCATATAGACAAAAAATACAGAGAAACGTATATAACGCCGCGATAATGTACTGCATGCCTAAAGGCCTCGTGATCTAATGACTCCACATCTCAACTCCTAACTGTGATCTAATGCAAGGTAATGAACACCTACGCATTTGTTATTTCTTAATTATATTATTCGTACTGTAATCTTAAAATTTAGTGTTGGTTTTGGATCATAAAACAGTTGCAGATTATGTATTTACACATTTTATGTACTAATTTATTATTAAACTTGCAAAGGAAATATTTTCAAACAAATTCTTTGTTTCTTAAGAAGAAAATCATTTCCCTACTGATGGTCTGAGCAAAAAATAAACTAACAGCGTTTTTTTTCCTTCTTTGGACGGTACCGGGGAACGGACCCGTTCCCAATTCGGGACGGACCCTTCCCAATTTGATGACCGGACCCTTCCCAATACAATTAAAACAATCATGAGCCATAATTCAAAGTACATGTATTACAGAATTGTTTTGAACAAGACGATAATGAAAAACTTGAATCTAGTATTCTAGATCACTGCCTTTAACACTCGCGAGCGTGATTGGCAGTATCCAGAGATAGATAAGATAAGATTTTGAATTTTACCAAGTCATCAACTCTGTCTCAGCCGCAACAGCGTCTACCGTGAGTAACACACCCAGCGTAGATTTATTTTCTACACCATGTTTACCATCATAAACAGTTCTAACGGTTTAGTAACTTAAATTCTCAATTTCTGCGTTGTCATCATTTCAAAACTCGTTTTTCCCAATTTGACTTGAAAAAATCCCAATCTGAGGGGTACCGGACCCGTTCCCAATTGGGTGAAAAAAACCGCTGACTTAATCGGACCGTCGAAATGACCACGAAAAGTTTGTTGCCGACCAAAAACCTGAACCAGAGAAAAAGGTCAAACAAAACGGATCAGTGATTAGGACAAAAATCGTTGTGCGAGGCAGCTACTGAGCTGCATGTAGCAGCTCTAGAAAGTCTCTCAACTCAAATATGTTTGTGGAAGGGACTGCTAATTTTCAGCAAATGTATGACATACAAATGTGTCCCCTAGTGGGCATGCTGTCCCATTATATTTCCTTTGATAAACAGAGATGTTAGTTGTGATGTATCGATAATAGGTCACATTGTTGACTTTAATATATAGCTTTTTTTTGCCAAACAGACATTAACTGCAGGAAACACAGAGAAGCCAGGTCTTTAAGCTACAAGGAAACAATGAGTAACAATATCTCTCTTCTAAGGTGAAGTGACACTCAAAATAAGACCAACTGTTGGGTCTTCAAGACACATGATAAGGCCTGCTTTAACTATTTCCTCCCTGAAACTTTTAATGTACAATTCCAGTTTCAATTTTTGTCTAGTCCATTTCTGACTTTTAAGAGATGTTTTGTCAATTTTGGCATTACTGACAAACAGTGAAGACCCTGATCAGAAGCCTCCTTTCGGAGCCCTCTGATCTGGGACATCACTGTTTGCACATGACAAGTGTACTATTCACATGTACACTGTTTGAAAAGACGCCTATATGCGGGACTAGGGTTCAAAGGGTCAAGCTACCATCTTCTAGAATATAGAAAATATTCCTTATGATACAAATTTATTAATGTATAAATTGGAACTAATTTCTTCAATGTGGGAATAAATTTGAGGCGTAAAAAGGCATATTTATGGGGTAATGGGTTAAGCTATTATCTGCAACTTCACTTATTGGATATAGAAAATATTTCTTATGATACATAATCATGACTGTATAAAAGGGAACTATTTTCATCAGTGGAGGAATGCAAGTTATCTGCATAAAAAGGTGTATTTATGGGGGAATAAGTTAATATTAATAAGTAAATAAATAGATCTAGTAATACTTGAGTCATGTTGAAGATCGAGTCAGAAGTGTATGGGTTAATGACCTATGTTTGAAGTGCCCAACTGACCAGAAAAGGTCAGTGCGAATTTTTAAAGAGGTAACAGTTCAATTGGCCATGGTGTAACCCTTAGTTAAACACTGCTGATTATCAAAAAGTTATGCATGCTAATCTATGATATGTTTCTGTGTGATATAATTATAGTAATTGTTAAACCTCTGAAAACTGAACTCTTTCAGGCACAGCACAAGTTTCAATTCAGAGGGGCATTCAGAATCAGATTATAGGGGCCTCCGTGGCCTAGTGGTATAGTCACTGTGACTTACATCACTAAGCTCCTCACCGCTGTGAGTTCGAATCCCAGTAGGGTCGTTCGGATTTTTCATGTGGGGAAGCCTTCCAGCTGGCTTGCGGAAGGTCGGTGGTTCTACCCAGTTGCCGATTTGTGCCTGAAACAATGCATAAACGACTTCTAGGGTCTTCCTCCACCTGTAATTAGCTGGACGTCGCGATATGACTGAAATACTGTTGAAAGCGATGTAAAATAAAAAAAAAAAATCAGAATCAGATTACATGTAGGGTGGTTTAGTAGGCATTCACAAGAAGTTGAAATGGCAGTTGTTAAGACACTGGTGGCAGCTTAAGTAATAATGATGAAAGTTCCTTCTGTAAGTTCATGTGCTTTATAATTGTAATACGAGGGGTGTTTCATAATTAATGCAACTAGATCAATAACTTTAATGATATAAGTGCAAAATGCATGTTTAATATATCATTCGAAAGAGCCAGTTTTCGTTGACGCAATGGTATAATGCACAGTAAGATCACAAGACTAGATAAGTCGCACCACGAGCCTAAATGACCCCAAGTCAAGGGCACTGGACGATTTTAGTGTATTTTTTAGGTAATGTTTCGAACAAATTTTGATGTTATAATTACAATAACGGTTTTATTATTTGAGATAATTTTATGAAACTTTCGGTCAACTTAATTTAGACAATTATAAACACATTACGCAATTTAAAATTATATTATATCACAAAATGACAAAAAAATAGATAATACTTAACTCTTACTGAAAATATCATAAAAATGACACTACTGTTATGTTCAAGAGGTTTTGTTGAAACCTAGAACACATTTAGTTAATATCAAACCAGGCTATAATTAAAGCAATTGAAGTAGATGTTCATGTTTTAAAATCAAATTATAGATATACTATTCTAGAAAAATTTCGTAGCGTTCGAAAATTCATGTCAACTTTTTGCACAAGCAAAATGAGAAATTTTATTTTTTTGAAATTGAGATTAAAAACAGCTGAGCCCGTTAATTGTAATAAACTCGTATTTATACTAAAATTCAGACATAAACTGATATATTTCACAAACAAAATATAGAAATTTTACTTTTAAAAAAGTTATTAGGTCAATAAGTAATGTCTGAAAAGAGCTATTTCCTAGTGCCCTCGAGAAGGGGTCATTTAGATAAGTATTGTGATGTGTCCCGTAATGTGATCTAATCGTGCATTATACCATCGTGTAGGTGAGGAATTGCCCTTTCCAACGATATATTACACATGCATATTAAATATATTATATCGAAGTTATTAATGGAGTTGCATTAATTATGAAACACCCCTCGTATAAGGTTGTATTACATTTAGCAGATGTCTTTCCTCAGATTACTTTTTGCGCCTTCATTCAATAGTGCAAGATACAAGTTTAAATATAAATAATTAATAGTTGATGCCTTGGACATAATTCCCAATCCCCCCTCCATGTCTTGTTGAAAACTGTGTAGATCCAGAACAGACAACTCCCAGGAGCTGTCTGATCTAGGTCTGCACTGTTTCTTAATCTATAAGTTATAGGATCTCATCTATCTGACATACCTGCACTATCTCTCTCAGGTAAAAACATGTTCTTTATCATAAGTTATTCTATTAGTATTATCCATTGTCATAGACTCATAGTACAGAATCAGATGATCATTCTCATGAGTAGTCACATAATCCTTTTACCCCATAGCCTTTTTAGCTCACCTGAGCTAGCTCAGGATGAACTTTTACAATCCTTGAATGTCCGGCGTCCGTCGTCCGGCGTCAACACTTTTAGTGTTTACACTCTAGAGGCTACAATATTTATCCAATCTTTTGCAAACTTGCTCAGATTGTATATTACCATAAGAGTTCGGATGAGTTTGATTATGGTTGAAATCTGACCAATAGATCAAGAGTTATCAACCTTTGAATTGCTGAAAATGCCATATTTAAGGTACTTCGCAAATGCGCGTAGTTTCCATACGATTGTTATGAAAATTGTCATGAAGAATGATAATAGCCTAAGAAACAATGTGTGTAAATATAGGCAAATTTTATCGTGTGGTTTGTCTTTAAGGTCTTT
This sequence comes from Gari tellinella, assembly GCA_922989275.2. NCBI lineage: Eukaryota > Metazoa > Mollusca > Bivalvia > Cardiida > Psammobiidae > Gari > Gari tellinella. The sequence goes on along the minus strand of OV277859.1, from coordinate 11,183,242 downwards.
TTTCTGACAAAAACCTAGAATTTTGATGATTTTATTTTTCTTAAAAATGAATAAAGCTAATGACTATAATTCTCGCCCAATAAGTAGTCCACAACATTCATTACAAGAAAAGCTAAAAACATTTTGAATAAAGGTGTTCAGAAAGATGTTATCAGCTATTTAAATTTTGCAAAATGCTAAAAAATTGAATTACAAAAAACTGACTCATTCAATGTATATTTGTTTTCATTTTATTCAAATATATGGTTGATGAACTAGTCAGTCTGAAAAAATTAGAAAAGATTACAGTCAGGATTTGTTGTAATAACATATTTTCTTATTAAAATGTGGGATATTTGTTGTTTAGATACAGTTACCTACCTTAAAATTAAAACTTTGTCATTAAAATGCATTATCATTTATTCATGGACTTGCATACAAGGTTTATTATATTGTTTGAACATAATTATAATGGGCAATATCGATCTTGAAAAGGTTAGCTTATTGATAAGCTTCAAGGTGTGGCTTTATAGTTCGATCAAATCGTTTACATGTATACCGATTTAATTGACTTGTAAGTCATTAAACTAAAACGTACAGGTAAGTGGACATATACTTGGACCGTAAACATCACTAGTACTAATCAACGAAGACTAAACATAACATGTCTCTTGATTACTGCGTTATGGATTGACAAGTCAATAAATCGGACACTAAAAAAAATAAATTGGATCGGATGGGTCTCGAACCTATGACCTTTGGATTGCTAGTCAACCACTATAGTCAACCACTATACTAACTGCGCTATGAAGGATTATACTAATTTATATCAACATTTCCTTTATATAAATTTTCTAGTATAAACACGTACGAAAAAAGTCTGTGTCGTCCAGACGCATATCCGCTCGCCCGCAAGACCGACTTCCGGTAGCGAAAGGCCTTAACAGTGTTTACACTCTAGAGGCCACAATATTTATCCAGTCTTTCTCAAACTTTCTCAGATTGTAAACTACTATAAGAGTTCGAACGAGTTTGATTATTGTTGAAATCGGACTAATAGGTCAAGAGTAATCTACCTTTGAATTGCTGAAAATGCCATATTTTACAGTGTTTACACTCTAGAGGCCACAATATTATCCAATCTTTCTCAAACTTGCTCAGATTGTATAAGACTATAAGACTTCAGATGAGTTCGATTATGGTTGAAATCGGACAAATAGGTCAAGAGTTATCTACCTTTGAATTGCTGAAAATGCCATATTTAACAGTGTTTACACTCTAGAGGCCACAATATTTATCCAATCTTTCTCAAACTTGCTCAGATTGTATATGACCATAGGAGTTTGGATGAGTTCGATTATGGTTGAAATCGGACAAATAGGTCAAGAGTAATCCACCTTTGAATTGCTGAAAATACCATATTTAACGGTGTTTACACTCTAGAGGCCACAATATTTATCCAATCTTTCTCAAACTTGCCCAGATTGTATATTACCATAAGAGTTTGGATGAGTTCGATTATGGTTGAAATCAGACCAATAACTCAAGAGTTATCAACCTTTGAATTGCTGAAAATGCCATATTTAACAGTGTTTGCACTCTAGAGGCCACACTTTTTATCCAGTCTTTTTCAAACTTGCTCAGATTGTATATGACCATAAGAATTCGAATAAAGGCAATTATGGTTTAAATCTGACCCATAGATCAAGAGTAATCTGCCCTTGAATTGCTGAAAATGCCATATCTTACAGCGTTTACTCTTGCAACTACAATTTTCAATGGATTTTGATTATACTTGCCAACTAAGTATTTAGCTATAAGTTCTCGAAGGAGTGCAATTATTGTTGAAATTTAATCATTGTGGCAATAGTTATCTGCCCTTGAAATACTTTGAAATGCTAGAAAAAGCTTCATTTCAGTAGTGTTTAGGCTCTAGTTATCAGCCCTTGATGTACTCTACTAAACTAGAATTATGAGGTTGTATTTCAAAATTGTTTACATGCTATCCTACAAATTTGAATTGATTTAGATTAAAACGGATGAAACAGAAAGGTAAAGCTATCAGGCTTCAGTACAACAGGTGAGCGATATCAGGGCCTTCAGGCCCTCTTGTTCTAGTTTTGAAGACAGGTGAGCACTTAAAGCAGGTTGAACGTAAAGCAGAAAGTGTGCTAAAAGGCGCTTAATTCAGGCCCTCTTGTTCTAGTTTTGAAGACAGGTGAGCACTTAAAGCAGGTTGACGTAAAGCAGAAAGTGTGCTTAATTCTATGGGGGAAAGGGTTATAGGCTTTGGTTGAGACAGTATTATAAACTAAACAATGTTTGTACAGTAAAACCTCTCTATTACGATCACTAAAAGGAAGGCTAATTGATTGTATAAAAGACAGGTAACAGCTTAAAGCAAGGTGACGGTAAAACAGAAAGCTAAAGGAGCTTTTAAGGAGCTTTCTGTTTTACTTTCATCTTGCTTTAGGTAGTCACCTGTCTTAAACAATTAATACTTCACATAATTTAGTGGTCATGATAGAGAGGTTTTCTCATCCTATCTAGAGCTGTGGTATTTACATAATAACAGTGATGATGAAGTCATGACTTACTTTATCATAAAACGAGTTGGTCAATATATCAGTCTGACAGGTGGACTTTTGTTTTCGTCTGACTAACTGTACTAAACCATATCTCCACTTGATATAACATTACAGTACTATAGATTATACAGATAAACATCAATGACACATCCTTGGTCAACCGAATTGTCTGTACATAAAGCGGATAAACATTATGATAATTTTACCCCTGAACATGACAGCGTAACACCGAAATGAATATCCTCAGTCACTTTCTTAACCCTTTACCCAATAAACTGTTTATAACATTAAAGACAGGTGATCACTTAAAGCAGGTTGAAAGTAAAGCAGAATGTGCCTTAAGGCACATTCTGCTTTACTTTCAGCCTGCTTTAAACTACCATCTGCTAGGCTATATAACATATTTGTTATTGTAATTGTTCAGGAGGGTATAAACTGGAACTATTTTCTTCAGCTGAGTAATAAATAAAATACGCTTAAAGTCGCTTCTATTGGGGAAAGGGTTAACCCTTAGATTGCTCCATAGGCTAGCCAATAGTGCCTGCTACTCATCTATATCCAACTGTAGCAGCTTCAACCATTACCCCATTAATACACCTTTTTACGCCTTTGATTTATTCCTCTACTGAAGAAAATAGTTCCAATTTAAACAGTCATATATATGTATAATAAATAATATTTTCTACATTCTAGCTGATGATGGTAGCTTAAAGCAGGTTGAAAGTAAAGCAGAATGTGCCTTAAGGCACATTATGCTTTACTTTCAACCTGCTTTAAGTGGTCACCTATCTTCAAACCTGAAAATAGGACATTGGATAAAGGGTTAAATCAAGATGAAAGTAAAGCAGAAAGTTACTGAAATTTTAAAGCAACATTTCATTTTGCTTTAGACAGCTATCTGAAACCAGTCATGGCTTCAGATGATAAGCAATCAGGGTTAACGCTCCCAGTTTTGATATAGCTAACTGTATGAATTTAACTTTTAAGGTTGTCGCCTAGTCAGCAGGCTGGAAATTACTCGGAAAGCTTACTGAAGAATTTTTCCCACAGGACTTCAAAAAGTTTCCAATGACTTCTTTATCAGATTCAGATTGGGTAAATTCAGGAAAAATTAAGGGTATATTAGACATAAAAATGAGTTTCTTTATAGGAAAGGTTAAACTCATCAGAAAATGTTTCATTTTTTGGCCGGATTGAAAATGCGGTCTATAGATTGGCGAATGCCGTCCGTCTGTCTGTCTGTCCGTCCGTCCTCACTTTGGTTGACCTTTTTGTTAGTGTCAGTTTTAGCCAAAGCTTAAGTCCTACAGCAACCAAAGCTGGCATGTACAGTTATAGTGAGGTCATCATCACATGCTGTGGGTAACAAGGTCACTGTGACCTAGATTTCACGGTCCGATGACTTAGAGAATTCTTGTTTAACCTTTTCGTTTGCGTCTTGGTTTACCTTTTTGTTAGTGTCAGTTTTAGTCAAAGTTTAAGTCCTACAGCAACCAAATTTGGCATGTACAGTTGTAGTGAGGTCATCATCACATGCCATGGGTAACTAGGTCACTGTGACCTAGATTTCAAGGTCCAATGACTTAGAGAATTCTTGGTTAACCTTTTCTTTTGCGTCTTGGTTTACCTTTTTGTTAGTGTCAGTTTTAGTCAAATTTAAGTCCTACAGCAACCAAATTTGGAATGTACAGTTGTAGTGAGGTCATCATCACATGCCATGGGTAACTATATTATATATATATATATATATATATATACAAAGCAAAAGTGCAGACAATCCGGCCATACCGACATTGGTGGTTTCTCGTTGAGTAATGGGTTAATGCAGAACAAACATAGGGCAGAAAGTTCTAAAAGTAGGACTGATCTGGGTCTACACTAGTCTATATGTTTAAAAATGTCAATATATACTAATAGCATCACCATGAAAAGGTATATAAAGTAATTCATTATGCAATCAAAATATTATGTCCATAAAAGATCTACATGTTCATCCAGGGCTCCAGATAAGAGGGAGTTATTTCAACAAATCAAACATTTTCTCACTCATTTCAGCACCAAATCCTATGGTGTTACTACTCATTAGAATCGTCTCTTTGAGACGATTCTAATGAATAGTGACACCATAGGGCTTAATTCAGAAATACAGATTTTAGTTTTTGAAAAACTACCCTTATCTGGTGCTCTGTATCATCCCAATAGTGGCCGTGCGCTAAGCACAAGTTTAACTGTACGGCCTTGTAACAACACCAGGTTTTGATGTTTGTGTTGGTATTTTTAGAGCGTATACCATGTTCTGTTTCCTTGTTCACTACAGGTGATTATCACCGTACTAATTAGTAATTGTGGTAGGATATGTTTGTTTACAGTCACTTTTTGTGAGGTCAAGAATGTCCCCGTGGCAAAAAGCCTGGTATAGTAATAAACATGTCAGTGCGCTCTGATGGATTAGCAATGGCCAGCCATTATTTATTGATTATTGATTACATGACCAGCTTTATTGAGAGACTTCAATGCACTCTATGGGAATGTCCCATGGCAGTGACAAAACTGTTATTCTTTCCTGTTTAATTAACCCTTGCACCCTATTACTTGTTTAAGCCAGTATACTCCATAGCCTGTTACTAGTTTTGAAGGCATTGTGAACTCTTAACCCATTTGTGCCCACGCTCCCATATATGGGACATAGGCAAACAGTGTAGACTCTGATCAGACACCGTATTTTGATAGGAATTTCAATATGAAACAAAATAAAAATGAAAATTTTGACCCGGCATCCCTTTGATAAGAAATGAACTAATCCAATATATAAACATGGAAGAATCCACTGGGTATAAATTGGTTGTAAAGCAGAATGCATCTTTGACTTGGACCCTTTGTCATATTGTAAATGACAAAAACTAACCCTAAATTGTCACATATGGACTACACTAAAATGGAAACAGGAATTGTCAATTGAAGTTTCAGAGAGGTTAAGGGTTGTCTGAATTTTCGTCTGGGACAAGTAAATTTTGTGCCAGGGCAAGCTCTTTAAATTTTAGCAACTCAGTTACCCAACAGGATGACTTGATTTAACAAAATTAACTGAAAGAAGAACAGGAAAGAATATCTTAACTCATTACCACATAATCACATTTTTGATGCAGGGCAAAAGTAATGCAGAAAATACTTGAAGGATTAAGCACTACATGTGTTTTAAAAAATGTAGCGGCTTTACACAAATATGGTTACTGGTATCCCATTAGGTCAAATATTGAACCATGGTATGTACAGTACTGGTCAGTTTTATGAAAGCAAATCACTTTTTACAGCCAATCTCCTGGTACGTTTAAATATTATGTTTAGCTTGAATATCCAAGCTGTGAACAAATTAGATTCTTTATGTGAGCAGCGACATTAAAAGTGTTGTATTGTTGTACATGGCACTTACACTACAAATGGATAAAAACAGCTCTCTTTGCCTTTGTCTTAAGTGGCATATCTTGTTCAGTCTTGAAAGGACACTTTATTCAAGTGGTTACTTATAAATAGCAATAAATCGGTCAATGATGAATGTCCCTACATACAGTGGAGAAAACATTATTCTTTCTCGTTTAAACGCAAACAAAACGTTAATGTATTGCAATTAAACGTAGAAAAGGACACCTTTTTGACAACTCAGACTCTGGCAATTCATGTTTATCTGAGCAGCAAACAGTTTGGAGCCTGATCAGACACCGGATTACCTGGCATCTTATTTGGCTCCAAAATGTTTGCAATGGAATTTATAGTTTTAATTAGTGTAAACCAGAGCTCCAGTTAAGGGTAGTTTTTCAAAAACTAAAATCTTTATTTCTGCATTAAACCCTATGGTGTTACTACTCATTAGAATTGTCTCTTTGAGATGTTTCTAATGAGTAGTAACACCATAGGATTTGCTGCAGAAATGAGAGAAACTGTTGGATTTGTTGAGAGTTCTCCCTCTTATCTGGAGTTAAAACGAGTGACTTCTTAATTTAGGACTAAAGTAACAAAAGAAAACTCTGCATCAGTTTTGTTCAGCAGAAAGTTGTCATAGCTGTGCTATATTGATTCATCTTCTTTTAAGTGGATGTTTTACACAAACTTGAGTTTAACCCTTTACTCCTGACTGTTTCTAGTATTGAAAATAAATTTTTGCTTTACTTTCAGCCTGCTTTAAGCTACTATCTGCTAGAATATAGAATATATTATTTGGTTTGATGCATATTCATAACTCGCATAAATTGGTATTATTTTCTTCAGTGGAAAAATGATTATAGGCATTAAAACAGGGGTAGTTATATGAGAAAATTGTATCCTTTACTCAATAGATACTTAAGTTTTACCCATTTAATTGATCCCACGACTGAAAAAAATATTTTCAATATATGTAATGTTTTTATATTATAGTAGCTTGTAGCTTAAAGCATACAGAAAGTGCATTAAGGCACATTAATTCTGCTTTACTTTCAATCTGCTTTAAATGGCCACCTGTCTTCATATTAAGAAACAGGCTTTTGAGTAAAGGGTTAATTGTTTAATACCCCAATAACCCTATTAGTACGGGACTTGGACATATCCATCACTGTTATATTAATGCTATACAGGTACATGTATACAGGGCTCCAGATAAGAGGGGGTAAACTGTACAAATCCAACATTTACTCACTTATTTTAGCACCAAATCCTATGGTGTTACTACTTATTAGAATCGTCTCTTCGAGACGATTCTAATAAGTAGTGACACCATAGGGTTTAAAGCAGAAATAAAGATTTTAATTTTTGAAATACTCCCCTTATCTGGAGCCCTGGTACATGTATATCTTAATCTAGATTAATAAAGGTGTAATGTGCAATGTTTTTCTCCTTGCCACAAATAAAGCCATTTCCACAATGGCTGTAATATTTTGTGACAGGTTGACGCTAATGTTACTGTATGAAAGTGAAGTTAGCTAAGGGAAAACAATTAACCTGGCGGAGAGAGAAATTATTTAACCATAAACTTTTGCTTCTAGTAAAGTAGCATATGATTTGTACATAAATAATTGAAATTTTGTCATATCATCACATAAATTAAATTATTTTTACGCTATAGGATTCACTGACTGTAAAATTACACATAATTTATTCAATGTTTGACCTAAATAAAAAACTATGTGTATATAAGTAATTCAAATTTATGAATGTGTGAAATAAGTTTCTTTGATCTTTGCAAACAGTTTTGATGCAGATCAAACACTGAATAATTCATCTGATCAAGATCCTTATTGATTGTCATTTGGTTCATTTATCTTCAGATATATAGTATTTGTATCAATATTATAATAAATAAAAAATACCCTAAATTAAGAATTAAAGCAAAGAATAATTTGAGCTGACATTTTCAAATGTTTTCATGCTTTCCTTTACCCTAGCTGTCATGAAAAAAATCCTTAGATAAAGTTTAGTGCATCTAGACAAGCGAATTAATGAACCAAGTGGTAAAACAGAAATTTCTGTTGAACAGATTTGACTGCTTTACTTTCAGTCTGCTTTAGTATAATTTTCTATGATACTGGCTTTTGCCCAATGGTTACAAAATGCATGTATAATGAATAAAAATACAATGTATGATGCTGATTGGATAATTGCCAGTTAATGCTGCAAAGTGCACTTCCTTGCTAACTGCTAACAGACAACACACATCACAGTACCTACTGTGCTATCTAGTGGGTCGGAGGAGTAAATACAGTCGAACTGTGATATCTCGAACTTGCTTAACTCGAACTATCTTATAGTTCGACACATGAACTGCATTATTTCATGCTCGGTTAGGTCGAACATAGCCGTATTTCAAAGTTAAAACGTGGCTAAGCCACGTTTTAACTTTGAAATACGGGTATGTCGATTTTACCGAGTTTGAGATATCGAAGTTTGACTGTACTTGTTTCAAACTATTAACCCTTAGCCCGCCAAATAAATTGTCGTCTGCTATATTTCTCGTCTGCTTCAAGTTTCAAAGTGCTTCAAAGTTGCTCAAAATTGCTGAAAATGTTGTCCGAGTGTCAAACAGCTTGGATCCGGATGAGACGCCGAGTTACTCGGCGTCTCATCCGGATCCAATCTGTTTGCATATGGAGCTATAGTCGTGACTGGCAGGCTAAGGGTTAATGTTGAGACATGAGGGCCCTGTATCATAAACATCTTTGATTAGCAAAGAGTGAACAGTAAAAATTGTCATTAAGGAAACTGAAAAATAGACTTGTTTCAATGCTTTAAAGTTGGTGACTGCTTACAGCAGTATAAAAATAAAGCAGACAGGTCCTATAAGAACTTTCTGATTTACTTTCATTTTGCTTTAAGCAGCCTCCAAATACTTTACATCATCAGCCATTCTTATTTTGAGTGGATGTAACAGCAGGTTTTCACTGTATGTATCTTAATTCTTTACTCCATAGCTAATGGTTCCAGTTTTGGAGAACACTGACCACTTAAAGCAGGTTGGAAGTAAAGCAGAATGTGCCTTAAGGTGCATTCTGCTCTACTTTCAGCTTGCTTTAAGCCGCTATCATCTGCTAGGATATAGGAAATACCGTACATCTTTTATTGCACATTCATTACTGTATAAATTTGAACTGTTTTCGTAATTAAGTGCTGGGACTAATTAAAAGGTTATGCCTAAACATGTGTATGATCTATGGAGTAAAGGGTTAAGACATCACTTGTCCTACGACAGTTTCATAAAACAGACCCAATAGTCTGTCAGAGATAAAGATCTATCTGTAATCAGATTCCTCCAGAGCTGAGACTAGTTTTTGCAGACTGGCATTGTTTTCCAGACTTCTATCAAGAGAGTGTTAATCAGATCAAATGGCTGAGTGAGTGGGTGGCTTGAAGAATGGCTGGTATCTTAAATTTAACCCTTCACATGCTTGTGGCATATTTGATGATTTCTTCAAACCGTTTGGGATCTGGATGCAATAGAGAAAGAAACATCATTTTTTGATAGCTAGAAGACAGCGGTTTTTGAGAAAAACAACAACTTATTTTTAAGAGGAAAGCTTGTTCTGTTTGAGAAGGGTTAATGCTTTCCTCGGTAGGCAAAAGTGCAAGTCACTTAGATCCAGCTGTGTATATGGCATCTTACTGTTTAAAGCAATATGGAAGAAAAGCAGAGAACTCCTGTTTGTGCTTTCTTCTTTACTTTTATCATGCTTATAGATGCCACTTGTTTTCAACACCATCAAAAAACATTTATGTGTGTTTATGTGGAGGAGTCTAAGGTCTAGGAGTCCTTAACCCATTACCCCATAAATATGCCTTTTGACGCCTCTTATTTATTCCTCCAATGAAGAAAATAGTTCCAATTTATACAGTAATAAATGTGTATCATAAGAAATATTTTCTATATTCTAGTAGAATGTAGCTTTAAGCAGGCTGAAAGTAAAGCAGAATGCGCCCTAAGGCGCATTCTGCTTTACTTTCAACCTGCTTTAAGAGGTCACCTATTTTCAATACTAGCAACAGCTATGGGGTAATGGGTTAAGACACTTCTATGGAGAAAAGGGTTAAACCCTTACAGTTAAGGGATAGAGAATTAAATGCTTGGCAAACAGTGTAAAACAGATCAGAGAGCTCCTAAATGAGCCTGCTGGTCTGAGGATCTGCACTGTTTATCAAACTTTAAAAATGTTTGGAAGAAAAATACAACATGAGACTAACTGTAAACTGGTCTTTAATCAGAAAATGGAAGAGTACATTTATCCTATTACCCCTTAAATACGTATTTTTACGTCTTTCATTTATACTTCCACTGAAGAAAATAGTTCCAATTAATACAGTTATGAATATGTATCACAAAATATATTTTCTTTATTCTAGCAGATGGTAGCTTAAAGCAGGCTGAAAGTAAAGCAGAATGCGCCTTTAGGCACATTCTGCTTTACTTTCAACCTGCTTTAAGTGGTTATCTGTTTTCAAAACTAGAAACAGGCTATGGGATAATGGGTTAAAAGTGTGGCACTGTATTAATTTAAGGTGAAAGTGAAGGTATTTGTCTGTTTATTTTATTCCAGGTAACCCACAGAAGCACAGGTGCTGTACAAGTACTTAAGATGAACAAGATCCTAGACAACAAGCCCAATGTACTGAAAGAACTGCAGCTCATGAACAGACTGTCTCATAAAAACATACTTAGGTAAGATTCCACACGCATAATACCAGAAAAAACAAGAGTTGCTGACCTAAGCAAATTTTGATTTGGTCAAACTTACATTAACCCGTAATCCTGTCTCCAATAGAAGCGCCTTTTATTGCATTTTGTTTATTCCTCCACTGGAGAAAACAATTTCAATTGATACAGTCATGAATATGTATAATAAGAAATACTTTTTATATCCTAGCAGATGATATCTTAAAGCAGGCTGAAAGTAGAGCAGAATGCTCCTTAAAGGCACATTTTGCTTTACATTCAACCTGCTTTAGGTGGTCACCTGTCTTAAACTATCAACAGTCTATAGGGTAATGGGTTATTGACCGGGGACCAAATATATACATGTTCATCCTTTGGAAAAAAGTTTAGACCCATTTAGCCAAAGCCTTCTGAGCAGGCCTTAGTGTCTGGACTGCATCTTAACATATTCTTGGGACAAACCCATGGAGATTGAATCAGGTCATTTATCAATAAATCATCGAGTACTTTTGATGTTCATCATGATTAGGGTTCAGTGACTATCTGATAGAAGCCGTAATGATGCACCTTATTACAGGTCTCCAGATAAGGGGGAGTAAACTGAACAAAACCAACATTTTCACACTTATTTCAGCACCAAATCCTATGGTGTTACTACTCATTAGAATCGTCACTTCGAGACAATTCAAATGAGTATGACACCATAGGGTTTAAAGCAGAAATAAAGATTTTAATTTTTGAAATACTCTCCTTATCTGGGCTTGTTATTATACTATTCACTTCTAATAACCCAAATAAGCCTAATGTCTACTAAAGAGGACATTTGCAAATATTGTAGACCCTGCTGAGATACCAAATCATTTGGCATCTGAACAGGGTCTGCTCTGTTTCCTATTTTCTGTTCTATATTCTGCTATCATGGACAAACACTGTGATGTCTTTAGATCCATCATTGTTTGTAATGAATCTTCCAACAATTACAGGCAGAAATATGCTAATGCAAGATGACCAAATTGCTGATATATTCTTAGGGCTTTTGTTTTCAATGCCTTTTGCTCAAGCTAATTAACCGCAATAGCATACATGAATACATGCTTACAGAACATATTGAGAAATATTGAACAAATTTGTGATTCAACTATGCATGATTTTAACTTTTCCGCCATGGTCTACGTCCTGATAAGGTTGAAGCTTAACCCACGATCCTATAGCCTGTTTCTTGTTTGAAGACAGATGACCACTTAATGCAGGTGAAACTATTTCTGATGGTGCATACTCATGCCTGTAATAGGTGGAACCATTTTCTTCAGGGGAGGAAACAAATTAAAGGTGTAAAAATCTGTATCTCTGGAGAAATGGGTTAATTTTTTAACCCATCACCCCATAGCCTGTTTCTAGTTTTGAATATATGTGATGACTTAAAGCAGGTTGAAAGTAAAGCAGAATGCACCTTAAGGTGCATTCTGCTTTACTTTCATCCTGCTTTAAGCTATTATCTGCTAGAATATAGAAAATATTTCCTATGATTTATATTTATGACAGTATAACTATTTTCTTCAGTGGATGAATTAATTAAAGGCATAAAAGGGGTATTTATGGGGTAATGGTTAAGCAGGCTGAAAATAAGACTTTATCATAACAAGTCTGTATTTTGGCAGGGATGGGACATTTACCTATATTGTAGAAAAGAGTCTCCTGTTTTATCAGTTAATAAATGTTTTCTTTAAAAGCCATTTACATGTATTAAATATAATAAATTTCTTTTAATTAGCTAATTATGCGTACACTGTGTAATGTGTATACAGCTGTTGGGCCTGTATTTGTTCTTTGGTGATAACTGTCAGACTTTTCCCTGTGGTTGTCTTAATTTGAAACAAAAAATATCTATTTATCTCTCCCCTTCACATTTGCCCTTTTTCATATCTTAACCCATAATACCATAAATACACCTTTTTTACCCATTACCTCATAAATACACCTTTTTACGCCTTAAATTAATTCCTCTAATGAAGAAAACAGTTCCAATTTATTCTGTCACAAATAAAAACCATTAGAAATATATTCTATATTCTAGCAGATAATAGCTTAAAGCTGGCTGAAAGTAAAGCAGAATGCGCCTTGAGGCGCATTCTGCTTTACTTTCAGCCAGCTTTAAGTGGTCACATATCTTCGAATCTAGAAACAAGCTATTGGGTAATGGGTTAAGCCATAAATTAAATCCTCCACTGAAGAAAATAGTTCCACATAGTGTCATCATAGCCTAAGACATTGTCTTTATTCTAATAGATGTTTGTGTAAAGCAGGCTGATAGTACAGGAGAATGTGCTTTAAAACACATTCTGCTATACCTTGAAGGCTTCAACATGCTTTAAGTGGTCACCTGTCGTCAAAACTTGAAGGCATTATTAACCTGTTCCTCATATAAAACTTTAAAGTTCTGTTTTGCTTTGTCTGCTGTCCTGATTATAAAGAGAGGTTGAAAACTTTTCCTACATTATGACCGGTAGCTGCTTAAAGCAGATTGAAGATAAACCTGGAAGCACCTCAGGAGCTTTTTGCTTTACTTTTAGTCTGCTTTAAGTACCACTTTTTCCAAACACTGGAACAAATTTTTTTTTTTTTTTTTTTTTTTTTTTTTTTTCAGGCCTTGTCAGTAAGGACCTCATTTATTGTCCCCGTCATAGGTGTGTCGGGGTCGGGAGCTATCCACCGCCACACCTTACAAAACATGTGATAACGTATATCTATGTCACTGACAAAACTAACAAAAAAAAAATACAAAAAAAAATACAAAACAAAATACAAAACAAAATTACAAAAATGCCAAAAAAAAGATTACCCTAAGCCAGGATCACTAATTGATTGGTTTTTTTATTGGGTTTTTCGAACAGAAATATTATTGTTACATTTCTTAATATTAAGATGTATTTATATTAACCATCTTTATCAACACCTTTTGTACTTTAAGATATATATATATATGTAAGTGCATACATTTGAGAAATAGAAACAAACAATAGAAACAAAAAAATGTTAATATGTGTTTTTCTACAAAATTGTATACTGCTCCCATTGTTTATAAAATTTGTCTTCAGAGTTGTTTTGAACTGCTATTGACTTGAATAAAGTGTGCTTTAAAGATAGGTAGCTCCTTAGACCTTGTGTTGTAGGTTTATATTCATTATATTTGCACTGGAAAATATACATTTTAAAAAATATTAGAATAAGAACAAAAGGAACAAAATTACAAGGGAAGGTAACCAAGGAATCCCAAGTTGGTGATTCACATTGATGACTGTGGAGGAGAGGGTTAACTCTTTGCATGCTGGGTAATTTTTTCGTCTGCAACAATTCGTCGTCTGATATCGTTCTAAAATTAGAATTTTCAAAATTTATTTTAAATTTAGTGTCAGAATAGCAAACAGTTTGGATCCTGATGAGATGCCACGTTACGCGGCGTCTCATCTGGTTCCAATCTGTTTGCAGACGTAATCACTATGGCAGGTATATCCGCCGCTAGCGTGCAAAGAGTTAACACTTTCAACACTCAGTAACTCTTGTGGGTTATTAGATTCCCTTGTTGATCTTTTTAGACTTAGTTATGAAAACGTAAACCATGCAGTCTACTTGGAATTCTGGGTAGTTTAATAAATACTGGTCTAAACTAGCAAACAGTGTAGACCCAGATCAGAGGGCTCCTATAGGAGCCCTCTGATCTTGGTCTACACTGTTTGCAAATGTAATGAGTACAGGGCTCCAGATAAGAGGGTGTAAACTGCACAAATACTACATTTTCTTACTTATTTTAGCACCAAATCCTATGGTGTTACTACTCATCAGAATCGTCTCCTCGAGAAGATTCTAATGAGTAGTATTACCATAGGGTTTAAAGCAGAAATAAACATTTTAGTTTTTGAAATACTCCCCTTATCTGGAGCACTGTAAGTATATTTTGAACAGGTCCATAGTGTTGTAAGAGTTAATATGTGCCGTAGTCTTCTGGAATAAGGCATTCTCGTTCTATGTGGCAGGTCGTAAAGTCTGTTTGTAGATTTAGTACATAATCATACATACTGGGTACATACACACAAGAAGAAACACTGTGTACTTTGTGCCATTTCCTAGTTTCCTGTCTAAAACAGCAAAAACCAATGTTACTGTTTCTACCTATCATGAAGAACAACCTGTTTCTGCAGATAACTATGCAGTGGTATAGGTAAGTTTGGAGTCTGGTTTACAAAGAACATGCACACTACACTAAGCTTCTCTGTAGAAGACACTCGCTGAACTTTCTTCATTGCAGCTTTGCCGAGGACGATAAAATGATGACTATTGAAAATTTAACCCTTCTTCCATAAATAACAAGACTTGTAATTTTAGTTTGAACATTTGTGATTTGCACCTAGTGCAAATCACAAATGTTCAAACTAAAATTACCTATGTTAAAAATAGTTGACATATCAGAGCAATATGACAGTAAAGCGGAAAGCTCTGTAATGAGCTTTCTGCTTACCTTCTTCTTGCTTTCAGCTGCCATAATCTGTATTCAGGACCATCAATGAATATTCTTTTGTTGTACACATCATGTCAAGGAGTTTATGCTAAGGCTTGTTTGTGGAAGAAAGAGTTGAATGGGAAATTATGAAAGTCTAGAAATATTTTTGATAGAAGGAATTTTTAAGAACATTGTACTGCATGCATGTCAGAATTATTTCTGTACAGGGAATCAGGTACATGGAAATGAACTAAACATTTCCTTTATGTCAGCACCAAGCCACATTGGATTGCTGGACAATTCCCACATTTTCATACTCATTTAAGCACCAAATCCTATGGTTACTACACATTAGAATCATCTCTTCGAGACGATTCTAATGAGTAGTGACACCATAGGGTTTAATGCAGAAATAAAGATTTCAGTTTTTGAA
This sequence comes from Gari tellinella, assembly GCA_922989275.2. Classification (NCBI taxonomy): domain Eukaryota; kingdom Metazoa; phylum Mollusca; class Bivalvia; order Cardiida; family Psammobiidae; genus Gari; species Gari tellinella. The sequence continues at coordinate 11,167,577 of OV277859.1, read as the reverse complement.
ATACTCCCTTTATCTGGAGCCCTGTTCATGTATAAAGAGAATCTTACATGAGTGGTATTTACAGTTACTTATTATTCTAAATAAACCAGTTGACTACAATGCCATGATGTAAGCCTTGGCAAGCGTCATATTTATTTCAGTCAACAGGTGTATTAAAAATGATACTATGAGTGAACACAACTGCGAGATTCCATTTATCACAAAAACCATTTCAAAAGCCCTTTTAGTTAAATGAGGACGTGGTTTTGTAGTCCCTCTGCCATATTATATATTTTCCGCCAAACTATGACATTTTTTTTTGTAACATCACAAATTACATCATTTGGCGCTCTGCTTCATACAGCACTGGTGGGCAAACAGGGCTGGGCTGGAGCCCAAGAATCAAATATAATGCATGACTTTAATACGCTGCCAGAGGGTATTTGATGTAATAAATCTATAGTGATGAATATTATTATTATACGAGATTTATATAGCGCTCTTTTCACACAGGAGTTGTGCTTTCAAAAGCGATTCACATAAAATCATATAAATGTAATTACAAAGTGAGAAAAGACAAATAACAACATTTACAAGAAAGTATAGACATCCTACTTGTAATTCTTTCAATATAATAACTACGATTATAATATTTGTTAATATTAGTTAACAAATACTCTCAAACAGTATGGACATGCATGTACATTTAAACCTGTATTTTGTTTATCTTTAACCTGTCCATTGCTGGAACAGTTTGCAAATAGTGTAGACAAAAATCAGACAGCTGCTGAAAGAGCTCTCTGAACAGGGTTTTCACTATCATTCTTATAAATACTTAAGGTTCAAATTTCTTATGTAATGAGTCCAAGTAAACTAGTAATTTATCAGAAAATGTAAGAGCCTATTTGATAATACAGCATTGTGTAAGGGTTAACCCATTACCCCATGAATACACCTTTTACCGCCTTTAACTCTTTCCTCCCTAAAGCTTTAAATGGACAATTCCAGTTTCCATTTTAGTCTAGTCCATATATGACTTTTATGGGTTGTCTTTGTCAATGTTTGACATTGTGACAAACAGTGAAGACCCTGATCAGAGGGCTCCTTTCGGAGCCCTCTGATCTGGGTCTTCACTGTTTGCATAGGACAAGTGTACTTTTCACATGTACACTTTTTGAAAAGGACGCCTATAGGCGGGACTAGGGTTCAAAGGGTTAATCCCTCTACTGAAGAAAATAGTACCAATTTATACTGTCACAAATTAAAATCTAGCATTCTAGCAGATAATAGCTTAAGACAGGCTGAAAGTAAAGGCTGAAAGTTGATTATGAAAGCATTTATAAAGGACAAGGTTATGATAAGGAAAAGCATTTGACATTAAGTATGCTCATATGGAGACTGAGCTTCTTAGGGATAGCATGAGGACAGAAAGCTTTGCACATGAGCTAGAAATTAAACAGTTATGGTTTATGGATCAGTCAATTAAGCTTGCTTGGAATTGGAAGGGGCTAAATTGACCAGTGTAAACTTTGCCTTGCCCATCTTATAGGTACATTTTAGCAAAAATAATACAAAAAAGTGCCATTGCAATTAGGTAAAAGAAGACATAGTTTCAGTGTTTCAGACAGTTAGATGGCAGTTAAAGAATGATGAAAGCAAAGCAGAAAGCCAGGGCTGTAAGATACTGCTTTCTGGTTTACTTTCATTTTGCTGAAAGCTGTCAACTGTGCACGGACAGTGTGTGTTCTTCGGCAGAATTTTGTCTGCCTTTGGGTTGCATAAGGTTTGGTTGAGACTTAACTCTTTCATCACTAAGTATATATTGTGGGTTATTTGGTTCCCTTGTGGATTTTTTTAGTACCCAAAACATGAACCAGTCTATTTGGAATTCTTGGTAGTTTAAACAAATACTGCTATAAATTAACAAACAGTGTAGACCCTGATCAGAGGGCTCCTATAGGAGCCCTCTGGTCTGGGTTTACACTGTTTGCAAATGTAATGATTATATTTTAAACAGGTCCATGGTGTTGAAAGAGTTAAGGATGTAAGTATTTGAAATAAGAAATGATATTATCCCCAGCTAAGAAGTCCAGAACATGAGATTTGAAAGGCATTTCCAGTACTTTCCAGATTGGAGCAAAGCAGGACGAGAGTGAAGCAGAATGCTCCTTAACCCTTTCCCACATAGCTTGTCTCTAGTTTTGAATATAGGTGTCCACTTAAAGCAGGTTGAAAGTAAAGCAGAATGCGCCTTAAGCGCATTCTGCTTTACTTTCAGCCTGCTTTAAGCTATCATCTGCTAGAATATAGAAAATATTTTGTATGATACATAGTTATATCTGTATAAATTGGACCTATTTTCTTCAGTGAAGGAATAAACTTAATGTGCTAAAAGGCGCTTCTGCTATGGGGGAAAGGGTTATGGAGCATTCAGCTTTACTTTCAATCTGCTTTAAGTGGTAACCTGTTTTCTAAACTAGAAACAGGCTGTAGGGGTAACAGTTTCACGTTGAAATAGTTGAAACTCGATAATTAGAACTCATGGCTTAGCTGTTAGACTTTTGCAGTAGGGTATGTTTGACAATAGCAAGATCGAGTTATCAAAATTGACTGATGAAATACAGGTAAATTCAATTTCAGCGAGTTTGAAGTATCGACTTTCAACTATATATGTGAACATTTTTTATCCAGACCTGTTTAGCCATATAGGTATCATGGTGAAACAATTGTATAGCATTGAAAGTGTATGACTTTTAGATCAGTCATAAATAGCAGCAATTGAACCGTAATTGGCATAGAAATCAAGTACTGAAATTTGATGACATATTTAAAGTTTCAGTACAGTTCAACATCTCTTGAGCAAATCAAAATATATCTCATTTAGCGACTTACAGACAAGTGCCAGCTTAATGCAGGGAGCTTTCTGCATTACTTGTGTCCTGCATTAAGCAACCATCTGTAGTTAAAGATACACAATGTCATGCATCCTTGATCATTATTGGTTTGCCACCATCTGCCCGCTGGTCGCTAGAGAGAGGTAGTACAGTAGTGTGAATATGGGTTAGTGGTAGCCCTTGTTTGTCCAGACTGATATTGGAAGCCTTTTCTTGCCAACCAAGACATTTAATCAGATAGTAGCCTGTAAACTTCCCAATAAACGGGCTGACTAGGGGACAACGAGTCTTGTCATCACAAAAACACGTTATCACATTGAACAAACTGTTCAGTTCAGTTAACTGTTTGCACAGGAACAGCTTTACTGGCATAACTTTTGCAAACAGTTTAGATCCAGATGAGACGCCGAGTAACTCGGCGTCTCATCTGGATCCAAACTGTTTGACACTCTGCTACTACTTTGAAAAGGAAATTTGAGAAAATTGTATGTGTCAGAAAAGTAGTAGACGGCAATTATTTCAGAAGACAATATTGCTTACCTCCCAAACAGTTAACTCTTTGCATGCTAGCGGCGGATATATCCACCACAGTGATTGCCTTTGCAACAGTCTGGATCCAGATGAGACGCCGCGTAACGCGCCGTCTCATCTGAATCCAAACTGTTTGGCATTCTGACCCTGTTTTGAAAATTTATTTTGAAACATTTGCAGACGACAATTATTGTTGCAGACGAAAAAAAAATACCCAGCATGCAAAGAGTTAAACTGTATAAAAGTAGTATTACAGTTTCAATCACAGATTAACCTCTATACTGCCACAATATCGCCGGCTTTTAAATAAAATTATCTGCTTTAATACCTTGAATTTTAATTTAAGGCATTTTGACTGAAGAAACATTAAAAACAGTTTCAACAAGATTGGATCCTGATTAGAGAATGAGTATTTTGACGTCTTATTTGGATTGAAACCATTTTCAATTACCAGAATAGTTTGGCTGTGAAATGAAAGGTATTAATTCGCTTTATGAAGGAGATTTAATAGAGTTATTGCCTTCATTTATCGGAAGAGTTTAACTTTTATTTGATACCAACAAGCTAGTGGTACATGGGTTGTGATCAATTTATATTGGCTTCCAAGGCGCCATTGTAATGTCATGGCAGCAAATTAAATCTTAACTCTTTCAACACTAAGTAACTCTTTTGGGTTATTAAGTACCTTTGTGGAACCTTTTAGTCACCAAAACATGAACCAGTCTTCTTGGAATTATGGGTAGTGTAATAAATACGTGTACTGCTCTAAATTAGCAAACGGTATAGGCCCTGATCAGAGCAATCCTATAGGAGCTCTTTGATCTGGGTCTACACTGTTTGCAAACGTAACAAGTATATTTTAAACAGGTCCATGCATGGTGTTGAAAGAGTTAATAAGCATGCTTAAGGTGAAGGTGTGGTAACCTATGCAAACGATTAAGCTCCAGATTAGCCCATTACCCCATAGCCTGATTCTAGTAATGAAGATATTTGGCCTCTTCAAGCAGGTTGAAAGTAAAGCAGAATGCACTTCATAATTGGCACATTCTGCTTTACTTTCAGCCTGCTTTAAGCTAATATTTGCCAATATCGAAATATTTTTTTATCATAATACCGGTATTCATGACTGTATAAATTGCAACTATTTTCTTCAGTGGAGGAATAAAGTAAAGGCGTAAAAAGATATGGGTAATGGGTTAAGCTCCAGATAAGACTCCAGATAAGTTACTACAGACACCTGGGGCCCAAACTGTTTGACACTCTCACTGTCTATGATTAAAAATTTTGGAAAATTCTAATTTTAGAATAGTAGCAATGATGACAGTTCTTATAGACAGCACTATATTACTGCACTTAGTAACTTTCATATTGCTTTAAGCAGTCCTTTGCCTTAAACATAAAATTATCATACATTCTGTATCAGCATAAAACAGGTTATTTGCACACATTAGTATGGAGGATCAAGAGTGAAACTAACAAAATTAACCCTACTCCTGCTGTTAGTGTATATTGACTTTTTTTTTTTTTAAAGTGTAGACCCAGATCATACATCCTAAAGGAGCTGTCTGATCAGAGTCTGCACTGTTTTCTGATGGGAAATGTGTCTGCACTTTGTCTTTGATAAAATTTTCTTTTATTTTATTTGCCATTGCAATAGCTCAGAATGATAGATGTCCATAATAGGCAGAGTTGAATATAGGTCTATTTACCCATTGTATGCTGGGTAATATTTGGCGGCCATTTTAAAATGTCGTCTGCAGCGGGTATAACTCAAATATTTGCAAAAGGCTTAAGCGGTTTCTGATAGAATATTGACTTTGCTGCAAACAGTTTTGATCTCAGATCAGGCCTGATCTGAGATCAAAACTGTTAATTTGCCTAGAGGTACACCTTAAAGTGTATATATCCCGCATAAAATGGGTTAAGACCAGATTGTCAGAAAAATCCTTGGCCTTTCTATCTGTTGTAATTGTTGTGGTTTAATTTTCATAGTAAATAAGTTACTGTTGGGTTATAGAGCAAACATTAACAGTTAACAGTATGTATGATTAACAATCAACTGTCAGCAATGGTTCAAAGACTCTTGAGTCTTCATTTACCCTCATCAGTTTCCTTGCATTATTACTGACTTAATGTATTATAAGATAGTAACCCTTTCCCTCTCGGAAACACCTATTCACACCATATGTGGTAAAAGTTTAAATAACCTGTTATCTCATGAAGCTCCAAACAGTTTACCACTGGGATTTTACAAAATCATCAAACCTTTTAAATCAACATCATTCTGTCTATTGCATTGCATTGCGCTTGCATTTAGAAACATTTAAGTGGGAAAAAATGTCTCATCCACTGTAGTATCTGGGATAAGACAAATTGTCATCAGAAAACTTGTAGTTGTTCTGAAGCTGAACAAGAGTACACTTGTAAGGGTTTTCAGAATCCTCTAGTTTGTTATACTAATGTATACCTTGTAATGTCTTGTACTGTGTCAGTATAAATTTTGTTTAGCATCTGATATCATACAGTAAAACCTGGGTACAATGTGCAGTGGCCGTTCAATGGAGAGGCATATTGAGATTTGGTAATGTAGGACAAAAGTAACCTCCTCTCCAAATACTCCATAGCATGTTCCTTGTTTTGAAGACAGGTGACCACTTAAAGCAGGTTGAAAGTAAAGCAGAATGCTCCTTAAGGAGCATTCTGCTTTACTTTCAACCTGCTCAAAGCTATCATCTCGAAAAAGATACTGGAAATAACTGTTTCATGTTCTGGAGCTCCTAGTCGGGGACTATTAAATACATGTATTTTCCTTGGTGTAGAAATGATTAGAGTATTTATGAAGTAATGGGTTAAGATGTCATGTTTATGTAAGACTGCTATTATTAACTTCTTTTGAGCGTCCAGATAAATTTCCATTAATGTTTAAAGGCTAAAATGATTTAATTAATTTTTTTGGCTCCTCTTAGAACAATGTTGTTTCTGAATTTTCATTCAAATTGAGGTACAATAAAAGTAAGATGCTTTGTTTCATTGGTTTACAAATAGGCATACTATTTGAAAATATATGAATAAAATAAATGTATCAGAAAACATAAAAATGAAAATACAATGATAATTTCCAGACAGGTTTTACTGTATTTATTATACGTAAAACATGTCAAGTTGGTTTATTGTAATTTCATGGTATTGTACTGTAAAACCTATTACAATCACCAAGAAAAGGCTAATTGATTATATAAAAGAAAGTTGACATTTTAAAGCAAACAACCAGGTAGCTCCTAAATGAACATTCTGTTTTACTATCACCTTGCTTTAAGTAGTCACCCCTCTTAAACACCTTATAAATAACACAATTCAGTGGTTGTAATAAAGAGGTTTGGTTGTAATGTAAAACACTGATATCCATGTGTTTTGTTCTCTATTTCAGGTTTTTAGGTGTCTGCGTACATGAGGGTCAGCTACATGCACTGACAGAGGTGAGTTTAATTTTGAATCATAGCTATAAATATAGGATAATATAATCATGTGCAAATTCAGAGATGAAGACAGATGTCCAGACTCCCACCTTGGAAAATATCCTACAAAAAGGGAAAAAAAAGTAGAAGAAAACACTGAATTTATGTTGTATGTCCATTCCATATTGGTTGAATTTTGTTGGGAAATGTGTGTAGAGCCCCAGTTCAAAGAGAAAATTAGACTTTGGTATTGCTTTTCTGGCAATGATGATGGCCTTGTTGTCCAACTTTTGGATTTAGCATTAGCCTTTGGTGTTTTTCTGTTGCAAACTTCAGGTTTGCCTTTGCTTCTTATCTTGCCCTGAGACAGCAAATTCCGCCAGAATGCTTGTATTTAGATATGAGTGTCAAACAGTTCTGAGAATAGATACTCAGGAGATTTCTGTTTAACTTTCATCTTGCCCCATAGTCTGTTTCTAGTTTTAAAGACAGGTGACCACTTAAAGCAGGTTGAAAGTTAAGCAGAATGCGTGTTAAAGCGCATTCTGCTTTTCTTTCAGCCTGCTTTAACTTCCTTTAACCCTTTACCTGATAGCCTATTTCTAGTACTTAAGATAGGCGACTACTTAAAGCAGGTTGAAAGTAAAGCAGAATGCGCCTTAGGGCGCATTCTGCTTTACTTTCAGCCTGCTTTAAGCTATCATGTGCTATAATATAGAAAATATTCCCTATAATAGATATTCATTACTGATTAAATTGGAACTATTTTCTTCAGCGGATGAATAAATCATATCCGCTAAAAGGCGCTTCTATTGGGGAAAGGGTTAAGCTATCATCTGCTAGGATTGAGAAAATATTTCTCATGATTCATTTTCATGACTTTAAAAAATGGAACTATTTTCTTCAGTGGAGGAATAAATTAAATGTGCTAAAAGACGCTTCTATATGGTAAAGGGTCTAGTTAAGCAACTACCTGCCTCAAACACAGTTTGGTATATGTAATTTGCACTTCTGGCTATGGAGGAATAGGTTAAAATCCCAATCAATTGGCCTGTAGTTAACCCATTGTATGCTGGGAAGATATTTGGTGGCCATTTTAAAATGTCGTCTGCAGAGGGTATAACTCAAATATATTTGCTAAAGATTTTAGCAGTTTCTGATAGAATACTGAACTAGCTGCAAACAGTTTTGATCTCAGATCAGGCCCCACAATGTGGGGCCTGATCTGAGATCAAAACTGTTTGCCTATAGGTACACCTAAAAGTGTATCCCGCATAAAATGGGTTAATATACCGAGATTCAATGGTGTTTACTGGTCAGCGTTAGACTTTACTAACAAAACAAACTATGTTTGTACAAGCCTGTTCATTATTTGTATATACTAAATGCATATTAAGCATAGAGGTTCCTTTGGGGTTTATCATTGATGTTTAGAGGTTAATTGGTTAAACGGTCATGTTATTGAAGATTAATATTAACCCTTGTTGTGATGAAACTGGATATATCCATCACATGTAAACAGTGTAGCCACAGACTCATTTTTAGCTCATCTGTTTCGAACTACGAGCTATTGTCATCACTCCGGTGTCTGCGTTGTCATCATCATTTGTCTTTATATTTTGGTATGTGTACTCACCTCAAGAAGCTTCTGAGCTCAGTACAACTTGGGTCATTGTCTGACAAAGGTCAAGGTCATTTAGAGGTAAAATAGGGAGACTTTAACATTTGCTTCAACTAGGGCGTTGGCACTCGCATGCAGTGCTCTCGTTGAACTCTCTGATCAGGTTCTGCTTTGGTTGGTATACTTTAAAATATTCTTTTGACAAACTCCTTGAGAGTCAGAATAAGCTTAAAATTTATTAGAAGACAGTTGAGTTCATTTGAAAATTCAGCATGATAAACTGGCAGTCACTTTAGGTACTCTGAGTAGCATTGTCCTTGGTATGACCTGGCTGAAGATCAAATTAACAATCTTGCATGATCTATTGACTCGGCAACTGAAGGATTAAGTCACAGTGAAAAAGTTTGTGATTATTAACCCATTACCCCATAAATATGCCTTTTTATGCCTCTAAGTTATTCCTTAACTGAAGAAAATAGTTCAAATTTGTAAAGTCATGAATATGTATCAAAAGAAATATTTTCTATATTCTATTAGAGAGTACCATAAAGCAGGCTGAAAGTAAAGCAGAATGCGCCTTAAGGCACATTCTGCTTTACTTTCAACCTGCTTTAAATGCTCACATATCTTCAAAACTAGAAACAGGCTATGGGGTAATGGTTAAGAGGCTATGTATACCGGTAACCCTTTCCTCAATATGAACACCTTAGGACACCTTCACTGTATCTCATTCCACTTGAGTCAGTCTAAAGATGCCTCTACCCCAGGGATGATTCTGTCGCAGAATGCAAGTGAGAGAAATTCTCTCATTTGTCAAAAAAAAGTGAGAGATTTTTTTAGACGATGAGAGAAATTTTAATTGGTAGTCTGTTTGTACCAACAAGCACTACTGCTATATCTACTGCTTGAGAATTTTGTGTAAATAAAATTTATATGACATGGAACTGTTATTCTTCTTCTCCTTATCGAAATCTAGTGAAAAGATTTAATCCATACCATAAATTGATAGTTTACCGCACGCGCCATTAGCGTATATGTTATCGGCAGATTCATTTTCGTCTGTAGAGGGTCAGTTCGCGAAAACTAGTGACAAAAATTATCGGCGCGGTTACGACGATAACTAAGGAATAAAATGAACGATATTTTGGTGCATTGTGCAGTTATTCAATCCAGTGAAGGGAAATTACATTCCTGTTTTCGAAAGAAAGTACGATCCAATGACAGAGGACATAACGTGTACCGGGCCGACGGTAATCCCTGCTGGTCACCCATCCAGATTCTAACCTCACAGGACGTTGCTTAACCAATTAGTCTACGTGCGGTCTGGTACACGTTTTATTCTGAACCGGATGTGTTTTGATTTTATATACAAAATTCGGAACTCTCGGTCCTTTCCGTTTATTGGTTTGCTGTTATACTTATTGGTGCGCGGGATGCTGCGATTACGATAAGGCGTTCGACGAAATTGATCAGAAATGTTTGTAAATATCGGAAATAAATCGAGAAGAATAAACTTTAGCCCGCAAGTATCTGAGAAACGAGTGCGAGAAATATTCGCGTTATACAAATTTTGATGCGATATCTGTCATTTTCGTGCGAAATATCGCGGAAATCACGGCCCAGAATGATCCCTGCTACCCTATTGCTTAAAAAGCATGAAAATTAATAATGATTTTAAATGAAAGAAGCTTAAAGCAAGATGAAAGTTAAGCTAATAATGGTTTCTGTTTTACTTTTAACTTGCTTAAGCATCCACCTGCTTCAAATAGAAAAATATAATATACATGTTGTATATGCTTTATCACCTGAAAAAGTTGAGTTGCATTAATGCCTATGGAGGAAAGGGTTACACACACACAAATTACACACACACAAATTACACACAGCAAAGCAGTTACAGAAGATAAACTAATTGCTGAAATCATTTCAGCAAATCATATACATGTAGTCATTACTGATGTCCATCAACTACATTTAGGAGTTATTGAGATATACAAATTGAGAGTTAATCATGTTTAATTAACCAATTGATTTGGGGTTTATGTACTAATTGGCCTATTGATAAGAGCTAAATGTATTCTGGTAATTATGTGCGAGTTCATTGTACGATTTAGTTGCATTGACAGCACAATGTTAAAAAAAGGTTTTGTTAAATACAGTGGAACCTTGAGCATCCAATTAGACAGGAAGATCAGGGATATTTAAACGCAGGTGGCTGCTTAATACAATACAAAAAGTAATGCAGAAAGCTCTATATGAAACTTTCTGCATTACTTTTACCCTTCTTTAAGTTTTATCCTGCTTTAAAGACTGACATTGAGATTGTTTGCAAGTGTCATTGAAACCTTGTTCTGTTAGTGTATTGGTGCTTTTTGAAAACAGTGTAGACCCAGGTGAGACAGTTGGAGAGAAACTCTCCTTACTTTGTTGCATGCCGGACCAATGTAATAGTTCATATGATAAATGTTCAATTGGGCAGTTTTATATGTGACTATTCAGCCAGAGAAGGTTTAACCCAATACTCCATTGCCTGTTTCTAGTTTTGAAGACAGGTAACCACTTAAAGCTGATTGAAAGTAAAGCAGAATGCACCTTAAAGCGCATTCTGCTTTACTTTCAGTCTGATTTAAGCTTTCATCTTCTACTCTATAAGATATAGAAAATATTTCTAATAGCTAGTGCATATTCAAGATTGTACTGGTTTGAGCTAATTTCTTCAGTGGAGGAATAAATCAAAGAGGTAAAAAGGTGTATTTATAGGATAATGGGTAAGAGTAATTAAGTAGTTATGAATGGTTGTACTGTGTATTATAAGGTACGTGTGATTTAGAACTTCAGCTAACATTCTTTTTGGCTTACATACATAGATATGAACAAATGCCATCATAGTAGAATAAAGGTACATGTATCAGAAAACATTACCTCAATTTTGCACAAGATAAACTCTTAGCATGTCATTGGCAAACCATGATGAGACACCAAAGTTATTTGCCATCTCATCGGGATCCATACTGTTTGATACTCTGACCCTAGTTTAAATTGAGTGTTTGAGAATTCTGAATTAAGAACAGTTGCAGACAATAACAGTTTCTATTGCAGATGAAAGAGACAAGTTGGCGTTCACAGAGTTAACAAGGGCTGTATGAAAAACTTTGGATAAAAACATATCCACTAATTATGTGTTAATTTCACAGATCATTTAGTTTCCTGTCTGGTAATAACTGGGCAAAGTTGTAGCTAGAGAACCATTTCCTCCATTGATTATTTAAATGTTTAAGACAGATAGCTGTTCAAAGCAGGCTAAAAGTAAAGCAAAAAGCTCCTTTAAGCTGCCACCTTTCAGAATTGGAACATGTTTCCTTTTGGGTCTTTATCAGAACAAATTAGATTTTTGCTTTACTGTCAGCCTGCTTTAAGTTTTAACAGCCACATGCTCTTGCTGCATTCATTTATAAAACTTCATTCAGTATGAAGACCAGTCGTCTGAACTTTCAAATTGGCTAATTAAAAAACCTATTGGAAAGATTTAAAGCAGATTCATGCCTGACAAATACTGTAAGTAAACTGCCGATCAGACAGATCCTTTAGGAGCTGTCTGATCTGGGTCTACACTAGTCTACACTAGTTTAACCCATTACCCGATTTACCCCATAGTCTGTTTCTAGTATTGAAAATAGTTGACCACATAAAGCAGGTTGAAAGTAAAGCAGAATGTGCCTTAAGGCGCATTCTGCTTTACTTTCAACCTGCTTTAAATAAAGTTTATGGTACCTTATAATTCATGACAGTATAAATAGGAACTATTTTCTTCAGCTGAGGAATATTTTGAAGACGTAAAAAGGTGTATTTAAGGGGGAAAGGGTTAAAAAAAAGCACCAATTAATGTATGCTTATAGCAGAAGAAAGGTTAAACACTGAAAACAAGCTGTTAGGAAAAGGGTACATGTATAGTGAAAGCAAGTTTTAATGAATGACAACTTGGACAGTGATGTTGAAATTGATAATGCAAAAAAACCACTTTGGCATGCACTTTTAATTGTTACATGATTTTCCTCTTAAACATCTCATAAAACATAAAAGTCTAGATGGTGTTTTAAAAGATCCCTATGCTATATATGTATACAGTAACAACTTGCATTCAGCGATCATTCAATGTAAAGGCATTGAGATCTTTGAAAAAATCAGGGCTCCAGATAAGGGGAGTATTTCAAAACTAAAACCTTTATTTCTGTTTTAAACCCTATGGTGTCACTACTCATTAGAATTGTCTCAAAGAGACGATTCTAATGATTAGTAACACCATAGGAATTGGTGCTAAAATAAGTGAGAAAATGTTAGATTTGTGCAAGTTACTCCTCCTTATCTGAGGCCATGATATATGTTACAGCTTAATGCAGGACAAAAGTAATGCAGCCTCACTGAAACCACCCTGTAGGAGCTTTCTGTATTACTTTTGCCCTGCATTAAGCTGACAAATATCATTCTTTCTACAAGACTTCTCATCGGTATTTTTCTTAGAATGGCAGCTGCACATTGGTTTGACTGTTTATATATGAAAAACACATTTTGGTTACAATGGAAAACTCAATCATGCTAACATGCTTGCCAACACAGTAGCACTTCTCTTAACCACTTAGTTAACAGTTATTTTTCAGTGTTTAACCCTTTCCTCTGCCACTAAACATGTTTTCTGTGTTTCCGACAGGTGGTTGCTTAAAGCAGAAAGCTCTTTTTGGAGCTTTCTGCTTTCTTTCTGCCTCCTTTAAGCATCCAACTGTCAAAATGCAAGACAATATTTCTATGGCTGTTTATAACAGGGCATGGTAAACCATGGAAATTAAGGTATCTCAATGAGGGAAATCTAAATGCACTCTAAGGCACTTTATAGGTTCACCCTTTACATCATAGATACACATTTATTACGCCATTTTTATTCCTCTGTTTCATATATAGTTTTGAAAAGGTAATATAAAAATTATTTTCTATATTTTTGTAGAGGGTAGATTAAAGCAGACTGAAAGTAAAGCAGACTGCACCTTAAGGCACATTCTGCTTTACTTTCATCCTGTATTTAGTGGTCACCTATCTTCAACCCCAGATAAAGGCTTTGGAGTATGGGGTAAAGGGTTAAGACAGGTGGCTGCTTAAAGCAGACTCCAAGTAAATCAGGTCATATTTCTGCTGTACATGTAGCTTGCTTGAAACAGCCCTTGAATATCTGGACAAAAAGAAATAGATTATTGTTTAGTATCAGGATAGAGTAGAAGTATGAAAGATGGGTCTATGAGAAAAAGACAGAGGCATAAAAACTTGTTTCTTTTAGGTCATTAAGGTAATTGTGTTAGAAGCACTCAAAATAAAATTAAATTATGGTTTTAACTCTTTTCTCCCTGAAACTTTAAATGGACAGTTCAAATTTCCATTTAAGTCTAATCCATTTCTCCCTTTTAAGGGTTGTTTTTGTCAATGTTTGGCATTATGACAAACAGTGAAGACCCTGATCAGAGGGCTCCTTTCGGTGCCCTCTGATCTGGGTCTTCACTGTACGCATAGGACATGTGTACTATTCACATGAACACTGTTTGCAATGGACGCCTATATGCGAGACTAGGGTTCAAAGAGTTAAGACACTGGTCACAGCAGCTTGATATTGGTACAGTGAAACCCCTCTAAACCGGACATGTGTGGGGACAACAAAACATTCCGGTTTAGAGAGGTTTCCAGTTTAGAGGGGTTTTAACCCATTACCAAACAGCTTGTTTCTAGTATGGAAGATAGCTGACCACTTAAAGCAGATTGAAAGTAAAGCAGAATGCGCCTTAAGGCGCATTCTGCTTTACTTTCAACCTGCTCTAAGCTATTATCTGCTAGAATCTATAAACAATTTTCTTCAGTATAGGAATAGATCAAAGAGGTAAAAAGGCGTTTTTATAGTGTAATGTGTAAAAATAAAGAAGGGTAACGGAAACAGGACCAAACCTTTTGTCCTGTTTAGAGAGAATTCCGGTATTTAGAGGTTACGGTTTGGAGGGGTTCCAATGTATATAGTTCTGCAGAACCATGTTTCCTTATGGCATGGTTGTTAACCCTTTACCCCATAGACTATTTCTAGTTTTGAAGATAGGTGACCACTTAGAGCAGATTGAAAGTAAAGCAGAATGCGCCTAAAGACGCATTCTGCTTTACTTTCAGCCTGCTTTAAGCTATAATCTGCTAGGATTTACAAAATATTTCTTATTATTCATTTTAATGGCTGTAAAAATTGGAACTATTTTCTTAAGTGGATGAATAAATTCAATGCGCTAAAAGGCGCTTCTATGGGGGAAAGGGTTAAAGAGATGGTGTACTGTTGTCAATAACAAGGTTTTACTATTCTATTTACTAGTTTACTAAAGTGCCAGCAATCCTTACACATTTCAAGCTTCGAACTTTGGATAGCTAGCACATTACAGCTTATTTGAGTTTAACCTCTCTATACCAAGCCATTATTGGTGTTTCATGCAGGTATAGGTGTTGGCTTAATGCAGGACACGAAAATGCAGAAAGCTTCCTATTGGTTACAGTGAGCTTTCTGCATAACATTTATCATCAATCAAGCAGAAACAGGTCCTTAACCCTTTCCCCTATAGAAGCGCCTTTTAGCGGATATGATTTATTCCTCCGCTGAAGAAAATAGTTCCAATTTAATCAGTCATGAATATTATAGTATAGGAAATATTTTCTGTATTCTAGCACATGGAAGCTTAAAGCAGGTCAGCCTGCTTTAAGTGGTCACCAATCTTCAATACTAGAAATAGGCTATCAGGTAAAGGGTCAAAGCCTCTAGTAACTGTTGTCCCCCAAATTTGTCTAATGTAGAAAAGTTTCCCAGGATTGTGTTTCGGGCAGGAATAAATCGATGCTTCAATCAGTGATTTCTAGAACTCATCACATCAAGGTCTGGTTACAATATGGCCTTGTCAATAGTCATGCTGTGAGTTCTGAACAACAGCCCTCATGTGAAAGATCAATTTCTTTGACACTGACAAGCTTCAGTCATCTATTTTCTAGCACTTAACTCTACCCCCTCATGGCTAGTTGTTCTAGTGCTTAACTTATTTAGGCCCTATGTCTACTTTTCGAAGAGGACTAATGCAAATATTGTAGACCCTGATGAGACATTTTTATCCTAGTTCATTTAACCCATTACCCCATAGCCTATTTCTAGTTTTGAAGACATGTGACCACTTAAAGCAGGCTGAAAGTAAAGCAGAATGTGCCTTAAGGCACATTCTGCTTTACTTTCAGCCTGCTTTAAGCTTCCATCTGCCAGGATATAGAAACTATTTCTTACAGAACATATTCGTGACTGTTTAAAATTGAACTATTTTCTTCGGTGGATGAATAAATTAAAGGTGTAAAAAGGCATTTTTATGGGGTAATGGGTTAACTTAAATCTGATTGAGAACAAGATTCTGCAGATGCCATTGAGTTTAGTAAGACTTGCATGACAATGAAGGATTATTGAAGTACTGGTACAGTGGAGAATCTGTTATTCTTTCCCGTTTAAACGCAAACGAAACGCAAATGCAAAATACTAACATGTAGAAAAGGACAGCCTTTTGACAATTTTGACTTTTCATTTTTATCTGACTGGCAAACTGTTTGGAGCCTGATCAGACGCCGGGTTACCCGGCGTCTGATCTGGCTCCAAACTGTTTGCACTGGAAATAAATGGTTTAGTGTAAACACGTTTATTGGGAAAGAATAACAGATTCTCCACTGTATCAGTGTCACTTATCTAAAAACCTGGAATAGTACACGTTTGATTTGATCTTGCCACAAGCAGATATCAAAAGCAAGATTTTATTAGTTCAATGTCATCATTGTCAATTTATTTGTCATCATTGTTACACATTTTTCATTGCAATATGTTTGTCTTGCTTTTACCCGCTCTGTTGCAGTCTGCAGAATTCTTGTTGTTTATTTGTGCGGTGGAATTTTATATGAAACTTTGAAACTTTATAATTTGGTTAAACGCCTATTTTTACAAACCATGCATTCAATGGGGTTGTACATCGAGATTATCAAAGCAGTTTAAAAAAATGAAAATAAATATAAAATAAAAAGTAAAAAATAAATAAAAAGATGATCATAATAAGAGAAGATATAATATGTCATACAGCGCCAACAAATGACTAGGGATGATGAGATGAGATTGTGATGATTTCAGGATTATTATTTCATATGCAGTAATACTAGAGCTTCAGCCTTGAAAACATGAAGAGAATTGCTTTGCAACATGCATGAGCACTATAACACCTGTGTCATTCTCACCTTCATACAGGTGTTAAATAGGAATCAGCGCTTAGAACACTAATTAATATTCTAGTCTGCAACAAGTGTTGTTCGCTACTGTTCTAAAATTGAAATTTTCTCATACACATGTATTTCTTTTCAAAATATGGCTGAAGAGTCAAACAGTTTGGATCCTGACGAGACACTGAGTCCAGACTGTTTGTCAAGGTAATCTGATGATGCAAAGAATTAGTAACTCTAACCTCATAGACATCATGCAGTACAAAATATTTATTCACCTGTTTCCAAGACTTGTTACAGTGTTACAGCATTATACTTCTCCTTTGTATAAAGCACTGCAGGTGCCTGCCTAAAGCAAGATAAAAGTAAAGCAGAAAGCTCTTTTAGGAGCTTTCTGCTTTACTTTATTCCTGCTTTAAGGTGCCACCTGTTTTATTCAAATCATCAATGAGACTTGTAATTTGTATCAGTAATCAGAGTTTACTGTACATTCATTTGATTGACTCCCATATTATGGTATATTTATAACATTATTTTTGGGATTGATGACCGGGTTACACTCTTCTTATTGAGGGGGAACATTTGCAGCTATCATAAAAGATGTGATTGGTTATTGACCATATCTCGGTGACCATATTGAACGGACTATACATGAATGTAGGATGCACTTTAAGTCTTAAATAAACCTACTAACATTGTACACCCTTACACCATGGGAAACAAGTAAATACATTATTAGCAAACAGTAAATTACGACCCAGATCAGATGACTTCTTATGGTCTGCACTGTTTGCCTGCCATTATAGTTTAATACATTTATGAGAGTACTCCCTCAAGAGTCAATGTAAACTGGTCCTTATTTAGAAAATGGAAGAGTTTGTTTGGAAAATCACCAGTGTAACTGTTTAGGAATTTCCTTAGGATGCCTTTACCTGTTTCTCTGCCGTAGATCCTTGTGTATATCTGCCATTCTTAGACAAGCAACTGCTTTAATGCAGGAAAAAAGTAAAGCAGAAAGCTCCTACAGGAGCTTTCTGCTTTATTTTTGGCCTGCATTAAAATGCCACCAATATTAAATTAAGGCTGTTAATTTATAAATGCTTCAGAGCTGCTGAATTAATGGACTGTTTTTATCAGACGGTATTTTAGGAAAGACTTTTTGTCCATGGTTTATGGGCATATCATATGTCATAATATTAACATGGTCAATTCAGTATAAGTATTCGGTCTGTTGGACATTTAAGTATTGAATGAGATATATAGCCTTTCTATTTTGGTTTGTTTTACAAGTATATTATGGCAATTTACTGTAAAATCTTTGTCCAACGAGCAGTTTAATTAAGAAAAGGTGTATCTCTTAAAAAAAGATCAATGCTTTATACAGGAAAAAAGTTGTTCAGAAAGCTCATAGAGCTTCTGTTTCTAAATTACTTTTTTCTTGCATTAAACTGCCACCTAAGCTCAACTTTATACAAGATTAAAAATTAATTTTCTTTTGAGTTGTGGCAGCACACAGGTTTCAGTGTATGTGTTAAATTGATTTAATTCTTTTCTTTGCATGCTGGGTAATTTTTACGTCTTCAACAATTGTCATCTGCTTCTGTTCTAAAATTAGAAATTTTCAAAAAACAATTTAAATTCAGTGTCAGAATGGCAAACAGTTTGGATCCTGATGAGACGCCGCGATCCAAACTGTTTGCAAAGGTTATGCCTGTGGCAGCTATATCCGCCGCTAGCATGTAAAGAGTTAAAGCCAGGGAGTGGTTCTCTTCATGCACAAAATTATTTATACAAACAAAAGAATTTGATCCGTCTCTTGCTTGTCATGTATAGTGAAGTATAAATGTATTTTGCATACCGTTTATATCTGGATGAGATATGCCAAGTTATTTAGCATAGTATTTGGATCCAAACTGTTAGACACTCAGGTTGTAGCTCAACAGTTTCAGATATATATAAAAAATTGCATAGAAGAAATCATTTTATGAGAAGAAACCTTTAAAAACAATTACTTTAAACAAGATAAGGGTCAACAATTTGTTAGTGCAAAGGGAAGTACAGTGAAACCTCTATTACGACCACTAAATAATATTAATTATTAGGGTGTTTACGTAATAGGTGATTGCTTAAAGCAAGGTGACAGTGAAACAGAAAGCTCCTTTAGGAGCTTTCTGTTTCACTGTCACCTAGCTTTAAGCTGTTACCTGTCTATTATACAATCAATTAGCCTTCGTTTTAGTGGTCGTAATAGAGGGGTTTTACTGTATATAAAAAATTGCATAGAAGAAATCATTTTATGAGAAGACACCGTTAATAACAATACTTTAAACAAGATAAGGGTTAACAATTTGTAAGTGCAATCAGGGAAGGGAAGTATAATAAATATTATAAGTATTAGGCAGGCAGTGTTGAGATAAACAAAGCACTGATTGTTTAGCTGTTCCAAGCTCAGCAATAGCCATTCTGCTGCTGAATATTCATTATATATTTTTGATCATTGTGTAAACTTTATCCACTATTGTTATTTATCATCTTAACTATTACATTGGCTTATAAAATAAGGAAAGTTTTCACCTATCCTATAGCAGAATGGTAGAAAGGAGCATTCAGCTTTACTTTCAACCTGCTTTAAGTAGTCACCTGTGTTAAAAACTAGACACAGGCTATGGGGTAAAGGGTTTACCAAACGATCCATTAAGGGTGCCTCTGTATCATAACTCCTCTTAGAGATGTAAGGCATTATATACTAAACCCCTTTATCATGCTGAATGTTGACATTTTGAGATGAAATCAATCAAAATTAGGAAGAGGCTATGGGGATAAAGGGTTAAGCATCCGAAGATGTTGCTGAGGAGGAGGCCAGGGTTGACACAGTTTTGTCTACTTTGTATTGATTCGATAATGAGGAGACTAGCTGACAGTGTTCAGTTCTCTCTTTGTTGTAGGCTGTAACTGTGTAAGAACATCTGCTTTAAGAACCCAGGAGTTTTATTACCATCCAAAGTACTATGGGTTTGGAGCTGTTTTAATTAATTTCCTCTGCATAAAAGATTAAAAGTGCAACTAGATACCGCTACTGTATGCACACAGTGAAACATGTGGTATTAAAGCTGCAGATAATTGAAGAGACTTGGTAAGCTTTATATATAGACACCAAGTGTCTGCTTAATGCAGGTCGAAAGTATGGTAATGCACAAAGCTCATATAAGCATGAGCAGCTTTCTGTTTTACTGTTGTTTAGCATTAATCCATTTCCCAGATAGATTTTTACACCTTTAATTTAAATTCTCAACTAAAGAAGACAGTTCCACTTCACACAGTCATGAATATGCACCATAAGAAATATTTCCTTTATCCTAGCAGATGGTAGCTTGTGAAGGAACATCATTACTTTACTTTCAGCCTGCTTTAAAGAACCACCTGTCTTCAGTACTGAAATCAAGTTATGTCGAGGGAAAGGGTTAAACAGTATAACTATGTAAAAATTGATCACCTTTAACCCATTCCACCATATAGCCTGTTTCTAGTTTTGAAGACAGTTGACCACTTGAAGCAGGCTGAAAGTAAAGCAGAAAGCGCCTTTAGGCGCATTCTGCTTTACTTTCAGCCTGCTTTAAGCTACCATCTGCTAGAATCATTCTGCTTTACTTTCAGTCTGTTTTAAGCTACAATCTGCTAGAATAAAGAAAATATTTCTTCTGATACATATTCCTGACTGTATAAATTTGAACTATTTTCTTGAGCGGAGGAATAAATTACTGGCATAAAAAGGCATATAAACGGGGTAATGGGTAGGATAGTATAGCATAGCAGCAGTTTAGCTGTAAATACATAAACAATTCCATATAAGAGACAAGATTACAGAAATATGAAAATGGAATTGAGTACAAAAAAGGAAAATCCTGCATAGAAAGTCAGCTTTTCTCAATTTAAATAACAGTTTTTAGGTAAAGATGATAATCTATTATATAATGGCTGGGAAAGACATAAATGAACAAGAAATATCTTTAAAAAAGATATTCGGTGGAATGAGTGGTTGAACTAAGGCTATATTAGATGGGTGTGCAAAATTGAATTAAATTGAGGTTTTCAAAGAATTGTAATATCTTGGATTGAAAAGCAAAAAATACAAGTATTCAATTGAAACAGTAACTTTTATTTAAAATGCAAAACTATCATGTACAGAAATGCAAAACAAAACAATAATTCAACTCATATCCTAGCTACTGGTAGGAGATCCTCACATTAATCTATTGTTCCATTCATAGTCTATAGTTTCTTGAAACAAACTATAGCATACACAAATGTACAGATACAACAATCTACTGTACTTCACTCTTGTAAATAATGATGAAACAACACAATTGTGTTTAACTCACTTGAGGCTATTCGTATATAAAATATTGCTTTTAATGTATGGCAAATGTGTACCAATAGTTAACAATTAAAACAAATTGGTTGTAAACAATTACGAAACACCTAGCTTCCTCTGTATATCTATAAATAGATTTCAGATCATATCTTAAAATAGAAGCATAATTTTGTCAACAGTGGAAACTCATCAGCCCAGTGTAGTAAACAGCCAGCCTGTATCTCTAAATTTTACACCCACAGTCCACATCATGTAAAACTGCAATGGGACATAAACCAGCCTACAGGGCTCCAGATAAGAGTGAGTAAACTAAACAAATCACATTTTTTCACCTCTTTTAGCACCAAACCCTATGGTATTACCACTCATTTTGATTGTCTCGAAGAGACAATTCATATGTATAGCGACACCACACGGTTTAATGCACAAATAAAGATTTTAAGTTTTGAAACAATTCCCTTATCTGGAGCCCTGGCTACTATCCAATCAGACTATTCAGTTTCAACAGGTGCTCTTAATTCTAAATTTCTGATCAAATAGTATTGGTTGAAATGTGTGGCCAAATATAAAGTGTGTCTAAATAGAAAACAGTCAGCTCCGCCGAATAACTCTTTGAACACAAAGTAATATTGTTGTCTGCTACTGTTCTAAAATTTGAAATTTCTTTAACTTCTGTTCAATCTAGGTAACAGTTCAGTGCATCAATAACAGTTTGGATCCTGATAAGACCCTGATTTACGATGCTGGACAAAGAGTTTTAGTAGAATCTAGGCATAATATCCTTGGTTATGATTAGTGGGAGATTGTTTTTATTGACCAATTTGGTAAACCTTGACTGAGGTATAAAATACTATCAAGACAAAGGTCAATTTAATTATGGGAGAAACCATGTGATTTGGGTTCAGATTGGCCAATGGTTTTAGTCCTCCAGAGATTGTTGTTGACACATTTTGATAATATTTGACATTTCACTTTACATCAACTTGTAGTCAACACCATCAAGTGTTATTTGTGGGGCTTCTGCAGAGGAATGGTAAAGGTGCCTTATGAATATTGATTACCCATTACCCTGTTTCTAGTTTTGAAGATATGTGGCCACTTAAAGCAGGTTGAAAGTAAAGCAGAATGTGCCTTAAAGCACATTCTGCTTTACTTTCAGCCTGCTTTAAGCTACCATCTGCTATAATATAGAAAATATTTTTTAAATGATACATATTTATGACTGTATAAATTAGAACTATTTCTTTAGTGGAGGAATAAAATAGAGGCATAAAAAGGTGTATTTATGGGGTAATGGGTTAAATCAGGAGAGAACTATAACATCAGAGATTTTGGCTCTTATTGGTTAATAATTTAGATTTGAGAAATTCAGCTTTCCAGAGATAGATAATGGTTTCTTTTGTAATTGAAACTTTATAATGCTTAATGTTCGAATGGACTCATCCGTTTCCTACGAATTACTAGTTTACATTGATGCTTTAGGGTTTGGTCCTCAATAATTTATAAATTAAAAGAAAACCCACCAGTGTTGACCCCTATCATGAGGAACTCTCTGATCTATGTCTACACTGTTTGCAAAGAATTAATATATCCGGCTCCAGCACTACAACGGTTAAAAAGACAAACATTCCTATTCTGTCTCTTTTTCTAAATGGTGATAACTACAGTAAAACTTCTCTATTATGACCACTAAACGGGTGAGCTCAGATCAGGGTGGGATTACATGTGTTTATTTTAAGGTGTTTACGACAGGTGACTGCTTAAAGTAAGGTGACAGTAAAACAGAAAGCTCCTGTAGGAGCTTTCTGGTTTACTGTCAACTTGCTTTAAACTGTCACCTGTCTTTCATACAATCATTTAGCCTTCGTTTTTGTGGTCGTAATAGAGAGGTTTTACTGTACTATCCAATTTCACGGTTAGTACAACTGAAGGGGGAATCATCCTCAAGGTATCCTCTCTATATGTGTTAAACTTTAAGATTGATTAACTTCTAAAACAGTGATTTCCCACTTGGAATGAAATAGGATTACATCTTACCCAGTTTGATTTCTTATACTGGTGAACTACTGGCATGCCACTTTTTCAGGACTGGTCCTGATTGCAGGATTGGAGATTCTAAAGTTTTCCTTCTTTGGTTGACAGTTAAAGTTAAATTGGTTTCAGAAGTCATTTTGTCTCGCCATGGCAATGGAATGCATAGCTGGAGTAAAGCTTTCAGAGCTTTCTGCTTACTTTCGTCCTGCATTAAACAATCACCCATCTTTAAAAGAATCCTGTGCTCGTTTAATGAGCAGCCGCTTCACCTAAGTTTGACTGTATTACAATATTTATGGGCAGAATATCTTAGACAAGTTTGATGAATAGCCATATCACAGTAGGATGACATTAATTGCCTGTTACCCAATGAAGCCATGCCAACTAGGCTCTGTCCACTGTCTCATTACATGGAAACCTTCTATGTAATCATTGCCAATGTAATGATAATTTTGGTGGCCTTAACCCTTTGCCTGTGAATCACGTTTTGACTGGAATTAACAAACAGTTTGAATCCAGATTAGATGCTGGGTTAATCTGGGCTTCTGATCAGAATCCAACCTGTTTGACACAATCTTTTTCAGCATTAATGGCGCCTTTGCGATCACTGCCATTGTGATGATAATTTTGGTGGACTTAACCCTTTCCTGCTAATCCTGGCTTGGCTGGAGTTTTCAAATGGTTTGACTTTAGATAGGATACAGAGTTACCTGATGTCTGATCAGGATCCAAATAGTTTGACACTTGTATTTAAGATTTCCTAAGCTAAAATGACATATCATTATGCTGAATTTGACAATAATTGAGGATGAATTACTGTAGAGCATCTCTATTACGACCACTAAGTTGTGTTGAATATTAGCCGTTTAAGACAGGTGACTGCTTAAAGCAATGTGAAAGTGAAACAGAAAGCTCCTACAGGAGCTTTCTGTCTCACTTTCACATTGCTTTAAGCCGTAACCTGTCCTTTATACTAACAATTAGCCTTCTTTTTAGTGGTCGTAATAGAGGGGTTCTACTGTATGTGAAGTAGATGATTCTGTATGAGGTGAAGGGTTCATTCCTCTAGTCAAGTTTGATATCAAGCCAGATCACTGCAGATCAGTCTAGAGTAATGGCCCTTTTAATATCATAGTTTTGCCAGAATAACAGTCTTATCTCGGACTGATTTAATTTGTAGTACCAGTAGTAGAGCACTTGAATAGTACAGTGAAACCTCTAAAAATTGTACAGTGTTCCCTCTCTACAACGGCCCTCACAACAATGGTTCCCTCCTTATAAGGACGATTGCTGCTGTTCCCAAAGCAATATAATTATTTCCAATCTTTTCACGGCTGCAATATAGTCTACTAAAAATGGTCGTCGGCTGTTTTTCTCAAATTTACAAATGAGCCATTTTGACAGAAAAAAACATAAAGACGAGTGGCAAACAGCTTGAATCCAGATCAGACGCCGCGTAACGCGGCGTCTGATATTGATTCAAGCTGTTTGCAAATGTAAGCCAATTTCCCTCCCTTCAACGACTCCCTCTGAACAAGGCACATATTTTTTGGCTCCAATTGGGTATCGTTGTAGAGAGGGAGCGCTGTATTCCTGAAAAACAGAAGTCTCTGAAACCCAAACCTAAACAGTCCGCCTGTGGAAAGTAACCACTGAATGAAGATGTAGTCTCATCATTATAGAAGAGGTGACTGCTTAATGCAGGACAAAAGTAATGCAGAAGGTCATTATATAAGAGCCTTGTGCATTAACTTTGTCCTGCATTTAGCTGCACTTTACATAAATTCTACAAATGTATCATCTATTGTAAATTCTACAAATTATGTATCATTTATTGTAAATTCTACAAATATGTATAATTTATTGTAAATTCTACAAATATGTATCATTTATTGTAAATTCTACAAATATGTATCATCTATTGTAAATTCTACCAATTATGTATCATCTATTGGGTTGTTGTTTAACCCATTACTCCATAAAATGCCTTTCTACACCTTAAAGTTATTCCTCCACCAAAGAAAATAGTTCAAATTTATACAGAGTATGAATATTTACCATAGAAATATTTTCTATGTTCTAGCAGATTTTAGCTTAAAGCAGGCTGAAAGTAAATCAGAATGTGCCTTAAGCCGAAGTTAAGGCACATTCTGCTTTACTTTCAACCTGCCTTAAATGGTCACCTATCTTCAAAACTAGAAACAGGCTATGAGGTAAAGAGTTAAATGTTGTTCTACATGCTAACCATTCACTCACACACAGTGAGCTCAGACAGGTTGCTGCATGAAACTAGTTAATCTAAACTTCTGTTCAATTCCCATTAAATTCTCTAAACTGAATAGTTTGCTAAAACCAGAATGGTTCAATTTTTAACAGTAAAATTTTGGTAGATGGCATTGAACTGTATATAAGCAGGAGAGATGATTAAGTTTTATATGGTATATTATGTATTTTCAGTACATCAATGGTGGCGACCTGGAGCAGCTTCTTGCCAAAACCACAGTAGAACTGCCATGGACTGTACGGTTAAAAATAGCCTATGACATTGCCCAAGGCATGGCCTACCTGCACACAAGGGGGATAATGCACAGAGACCTCACATCAAAGGTAAATAACTCTGAAGATTGTTTAACCTATGAACAACAGCTACAATGCAAGGAGCTTTCTGCATTACTTTCGTCCTGCCTTATGCTGCAACCTTCACGTAAGACTGCAATATATTTTCGTTTTGAGTACCTTATAACTTGGACAACTAGTTTGATTTTCTTGAAAATTGAAACAATGTAACAAGATGCATGGCGACATTCAGCAACAACATAAGGAAGAAGAATGATACACCTGGGAAAAAAGTTATGAGGGATAAGGGGGGAAAATATTAGTGGTAAGGGATAAGTTTATCTGCTGGTCTCTTTAAATCACATAGGCTCTGAAGTCTTGAAACTTTTGATCTGGATCTACACTGGTTTAAAATGCTTGTCTTATATGCACATGTTCAAGGTTGTATTGCAAGTGATTGTTTTTCTTAAGAGTCATATTGTGCATAACAATGAGAGTATCAGAAACATCTTTTGGAAAATAAAGTCTGTAATTAATTGCAACATAAAACTGGCTTCAAAGTAAAACATACATCACCAGTGGTTGTGCAATTGGTTATGAAACTATATTTGACTTTTCATTATGAAACTGCTTTTAACTTAAGTTATACAGTGGAGAAAACATTATTCTTTCCCAATAAACAGGTTTACGCTAAAACTATGAATTCCATTGCAAACAGTTTGGAGCCAGATCAGACGCCAGGTAACCCGGTGTCTGATCAGGCTCCAAACTGTTTGCCACTCAGACAAAAATAAATTATGAGAAATGTCAGAAAATAGTTATTTTCAACATTTTAGTGAATAGCGATTGCGTTTAGTTTCGTTTAAACGGGAAAGAATAACGTATTCTCAACTGTAGCTATTGATACTGATAGTTATGGTTCCAGGAATAGTTTAAGTAAAACTTTAAAACAAATTAAAAGCACAGATATTAAGTTAGCTTAGCTGCTCCTAGTTTTATATTCAGATTACTTAACTCTTTCATCATAGAAGTACCTTTTAGCACATTTAAATTATTCTTCCACTCAAGAAAATATTTTCCATTTATACAGACATGGACATGTACCATAAGAAATGTGTTCTATATCCTAGCAGATGGTAGCTTAAAGCAGGCTGAAAGTAAAGCAGAATGTGCCATAAGGCGCACTCTACTTTACTTCCAACCTGCTTTCCTCACCGCTGTGAGTTCAAATCCCAGTCTGGTCGTTCGGATTTTTCTTGTGGGGAAGCCTTCCAGCTGGCTTGCAGAAGGTCGGTGGTTCTACCCAGTTGCCGATTTGTGTCTGAAACAGTGCATAAAGGACTCCTGGTGTCTTCCTCCTCCTGAAATTAGCTGACCGTCGCGATATGACTGAAATACTGTTAAAAGCGACGTAAAATCATAACAAATCTAATCAAATCCAACCTGCTTTAAGCGGCCATCTGTCTTCAAAACTTAAAACGGGATATGGGTTAAAGTGTTAAACAAACATGTATAGAGAATTACATCTGCACTCCAGCCGAGTGGTTCTGGTACTAGATTTAGCCCTTACCTAAATTCTGGTTCAAGTCCCACTAGGGAAATTATTCATCTGATGTGTAGTATGTTCATACAATTAAATTGTAAACACATCTAACATTATCACCTATATCACCTTTGGGTGAGGAAAATGAGTTTACCCTTCTCATGCTATTAGCTTACATTGATGCCTCTTGAAAACAGTGTAGACCCAGATCTGACAGCTTTTAGAATTTGCATGAGTCTACACTGTTTGTTGAGTATACATGTATTTCTCCCTATCTTGGGTATATTTTATTAGCCATTGTTATAGTTCAGATGATAGATGTTCATAGGGACAGAGCTTTTGATATTTACATTTAGGGGGAGAATGGTTAATCTATTTCTCATGACATCTTTGATAGCCTAGCTGGTAGAGCATCTGACTTTAAAGTTAGAGGTAGTTCATCCCCTGGCTGATTCATATTTGAAGACTTTATAAAAGGAACCATGAACTCCCTCACTTTGTGCATACATCATAATGGCAGTGCTAGGACTGGTTAATCCTTATTCGCATTTAAGTATCAGTGTTATATGCTGGGCAGGAAAAGACCCTTAGAGGGTTCTGTATCCAAAACCCTCCTTCTGGCATTATTTTGACCTGAATACTTAAAGTACCAAGAATATTAAACAACAACCAGACATCTTTTCCCTCACAACTCGTTTTTTTTACTATCTGAAACAGTTGATTGCTTTAAGCAGGTTGAAAGTAAAGCAAAGAGCTCTTGTAAGATACTTGTAGTATGTACCTGTCAGGATGAGAAACATTAATGAGCCGTGCCATAAGAAAACCTGTCTAGTGTCTTTACATTCCAAACAGCGACCCATAGATCAAATCCTCCTCCCCCCGGTCAAAGAAGCATTGACGGGTCTTGATCTACACTGTTTGACACTCATAGGTGTCTAAAGCATTTAAGTTGTATTATACATGTATAATGGTATTTGGCAGTGTAGACCAAATTCAGATACAGAGCATGGGATTACAATGTTGCTTGGTCAGTACAATGTTACAATACAATAACTTAACTCTTTCCTCTCTGAAACTTAAAATGGACAATTCCAGTTCCCATTTTAGACTAGTCCATTTCTGACTTTTAAGGGTTGCTTTTGTCAATGTTTGGCATTAGGACAAACAGTGAAAACCCTGATCAGAGGGCTCCTTTCGGAGCCCTCTGATCTGGGTCTTCACTGTTTGCACAGGACAAGTGTACTATTCATGTTGTACACTGTTTGAAGAGGACGCCTATATGCAGGACTAGGGCTCAAAGGGTTAAGGCAGGTTTTGTCATGGCATGGCTCATTTATATCATGCATAAGGTAACCACTTGTATTTACAAGTCCATTGCTCTTTCAAGTGGTTGCCTAATACAAGATTGACTATGGTTGTTTTATATGCGTACAGGGAGACTATGTCTCCTCTACTTGTATTTGAATGGCATATAACTGTAACACTGGTGATTAGTAGAAAGCCTGTACGTACATTAATCCTCAAGCAACAATAACAAAACAATCCAGCCTCAGACTTCTGTTGATAGAGTTTCTGTAAGTCTGATGTTGGCTGATTTATTTGTTTCTGCTTGAAATAACAGTCAGGCCCTTCGTACATTGAACACCTTTACCTACCCATTTCTCATAGAAATGCCTTTGCACACCTTAACATATTCTTCATACAAATACATTTTTATTATTTGTCTATTCCTCATATAAATACCTTTTCATGCCTTTACATATTTACAAGATGCATTTTCATGCTCTATAAGATGCCTTTCATGCTTCTTCCCTATCCTGGTATACCTATGAGCCATAGCATGTAGCTACTTAAAGCTGGCTGAAAGTAAAGCAGAAACATCACTAAGAGATTTCACTTGAGTCTGCTTTAACTCTTTCAACACCAAGTGACTCTTGTGGGGTAATCAGGGTTATTATGTCCCCTTGCAGATCTTTTTAGTTACCAAAATATGAATCAGTGTCATGGAACTTTGAATAGTTCAACGAATAATGCTCTAAATTAGCAAACACTGTAGACCCTGATCAGAGGGTTCCTATTGGAGCCTTCTGATCTGGCTCTACACTGTTTGCAAATGTAATGAGTATATTTTAAACAGGTTCATGGTGTTGAAAAAATTAATTTTTGCAAAGCTGAAAATAAGTTATGAAGGGAGAGGGTAACCATACTGAATGCACAAGTTCAACTCATAGTCATTGAAGGATAGTTTTTCTCTGATTGAAAATGCTCAGCTGTCTGTTTTTTGAGATGTTCAGTTGAAGAATGATAACACTTGTTGGGGATATATGTTACAGAGAGCATTTTAAGTTCCTTGTTAATCAAACTATGTTAAGTGGAGGATCAAAAATGATAAATTAGTGATCATTAATACAGCCTGTAACAGGTGGCAGCTTTATACAGGACAAAGGTAAAGCATAAAGCTCCTTCAGAAGCTTTTTGCTTTACATTTGTCCTGCATTAAGCAAGTTCCTTTTGATACAGATCATTAAACTACAAGACTTCAAGCTAAAAGACAGGCTACTGAACTCAAAGTATGACTTAACAGTAAAACCCCTGTATACAACCACTAAAGAGAAGGCTAATGGTTTGTATAAAAGACAGGTGACAGCTTAAAGCAAGATGACAGTAAAACAGAAAGCTCCTATAGGAGCTTTCTGTTTTACTGTCATCTTGCTTTAAGCAGTCGCCTGTTGTAAACATATAAAAATTAATGCCTGTAAGTTGTCATAATAGTGAGGTTTTACTGTATATACATTCAGGTATCGTAGACATGGTAATGTATTTAGGTAGATGTTTTTTGTAGGTAATGCACACAGTCTGTAGACAACATACTATACAGTCGGCACACAAACACTTGGACTAGATTGTTTACAAACAAATCAGCTGATATCAGCTGTTTTATGTCAAGGACACTTAAGATTATCGCCTGATAACAGGAGCATTGGGAGCTATAGGGTTTCATTATCACTGACATGCATCAGCTTATCAAAGATGACAGATTGTACAGTAACACCCTGTTATTACGATTGTAATAATTACAATGGACATAGTTCATAGACATATTTTAGCAAAGAGAGCATAAGAAAACTTATAGAAGGGCCTTTTTAGCCCACTTAATCCATTCTTCCACTAAATAAAATAGTTCCAATTTATACAGTTATAAAAATGCACCATAAGAAATATTTTCGAAATCCTAACAGATAATAGCTTAAAGCAGGTTGAAAGTAAAGCAGAATGTGCACATTCTGCTTTACTTTCAACCTGCTTTAAGTGGTCATCTGTCTTCAAAATTAGATTCAGGTTATGAGGTAAAGGGTTAATAGAGGCTTTATTCATTACCCCATAGCCTGATTTAAGTTTAGAAAATAGTTGACCACTTAAGGGTGTATCAATGTCATGAATTTAGGAACTTTTCAAAGTATATGAAAACACTCTATGATGGTTTTGTATTGAAGAGCTATTTAAGATGAATGCAAAAATAGAAAAAGTGTACAATTTGGTGAACAACAGTTGGCTCTACGGCCATGTAAAATTTACCCCACCCACTTCCTGTTATTTTGTCCTTTTCAGACAGCCCGCTTCAATAAAACCCATTTTAAATGAAAACAAATATGATAATTTGGTTTTGTGTTATTTATTTCCTATCTATGGTAGTATTTCTTCATACAAAAACTAATTTAAAAAAAAAAAGGCACCAAATGTGAAATTTATAAAGCTCTAAATATCATCGATATGGTACTTTTTTGTAAATTTTGTAAGGGGCGATAAATCTTTTTACTTTAATAACTCAAAATTTTCAACACTGACCTTTCAATTTCTTTTCATATTTTGAACTGCCTTAGTATGGGCTTTCATCTGGTAGAATATAAGAAAAAGCTTAATACTAGAACTATTTCATTTTCAAACTTTTTTACTTTTTTTCGTAAAATAAAAAATCTAATAAAATCATGCCCTAAATAAAGCATATTTTTGATATTCAATGATCCATATTGTTCAAACCTGGTGCCTGCTTTGTCTAAATTTGGTTTTTATATGTGAACATACCACCATAGACATGAAATAAATAAAGAAAACCCAAATTACCATGTTTGTTTTGTTTTGAAATAGATTTTACTGAAGCTTGTACTCTGAATGGGTAAAATTTGAGAAAAAAATTCCAAATTTGACATACCTTTTTCAAATCGCTGTAGCTCAAAAAAAAGGACACCACCATATATATTTTTTTTCATTTTTTTATTCATCATAAATAGCTCTTCCAAAAAAACAATGATAGACAAAAAGTTTAATACTTTGAAAAAAATGGCTCATGACATTGATACACCCTTAAAGCAGGTTGAAAGTAAAGCAGAATGCGCCTTAAGGCACATTTTGCTTTACTTTCAGCCTGATTTAAGCTTCCATCTGCTAGTATATAGCAAATATTTCTTATTATACATATTCATAACTGTATAAATTGTAACCATTTTCTTCAGTGGAGGAATCAATGATAGGCGTATTTATGGGGTAATGGGTTAACCTATTCATTCATAGAATCATGTCAGGCCGTCTCTGCCTACTCCTCCAAGTAAGTGCTACATCTTACCCCATAGCCCGTTTCTAGTATTGAAGATAGGTGACCACTTAAAGCAGGTTGAAAGTAAAGCAGAATGTGCCTTAAGGCACATTCCACTTTACTTTCAGCCTGCTTTAAGCTACCAACTGCTAGAATATAGACATTATATCTAATGTTAAATATACAATACTGTATAAATTGGAACAATTTTCTTCAGTTGAGGAATAAATTAGAGGCGTAAAAATGCGTATTTATGGGGTAACGGGTTAATATTCATGCGTACTGATATATTTTTGAATACAGGTTGCAGCCTCAAGCAATATGGAAGTAACTTTGAAAGCTCCTTAAGGAGTTTTTAGCTTTACTTTATTTTGCTTTAAGCAGTTCCTTGTCTTGACATAGTTGGCTCAATGGCTGTAAGGTGATCTGCAATTTTGACTATGGAAGAAAGGTCTATAAGACAGGTGAATGCAGTACCCTTTCCACCAAAGCCAGTATAGCAACACGCCTACATACACCTCTAACAGATAATTATAGCATAATCATATGATAATTCTATATTCAAGCCAAATGGCTGCTTAAAGCAAAATGAAAATAATTAAATGCGAAAGCTCCTGCAGTATTTTCAGTCTGGTGACTGCTAAAATCAAGATGAACTATCATTTGCTAT
Organism: Gari tellinella; assembly: GCA_922989275.2. NCBI lineage: Eukaryota > Metazoa > Mollusca > Bivalvia > Cardiida > Psammobiidae > Gari > Gari tellinella. The sequence continues at coordinate 11,135,033 of OV277859.1, read as the reverse complement.
AATATATTATATTAAAGATATTCCCTATAATACATATTCATTACTGATTAAATTGGAACTATTTTCTTCAGCGGATGAATAAATCATATCCGCTAAAAGGCGCTTCTATTGGGGAAAGGGTTAACTGATTTCTGTATTTATATAGAGATCAAAGATAAGTGATAGATGTGACCGTATCATTAGAAACAAGATGTGTGTTACAAACTTCACTCAAGTTTTTATATGGCTAGAGGATGTATGCCCTGCAACCAAGGCAAACACCTTTTTGATGTATCTAATTGAAGATAGCAAATATTCATTGCTTAAACATCACACAGCCTTTTATACTGAGTTTTGGCAGTGACTGTTCAACACCTTTGCAAACAGTTGAAACTGTTTGGATACTTATCACCTGCAAGGTCATTTGGTGTCCACTGTCCAATTAGGTTTTGGAGACCATTCTGTTTTCACTTGCAGTGTATATCTGTATATTATACATGTACAGAGAAAAACGAGCTGACAAAATTTTGAGTGGATGATATCTATTTGACAGTTAAATGGTTGAGAGCATAAACATTTTGTAATATGTTTTTGATAAATTGTCAAATTCGAGATCAATGCAACAAAACTGGACTACAGTTTTACAGTCACTGAAATTTAAACTTGCTTTTCAGTGTTTAAATTTGAATAGGGGGCTGCTGAACCTTTTCCCTTGTAGAAAAGACTTGGCACATTATTACCTATACCACACTTTTCATATTCCCTGACATGGTGGCTGTCCCTGAAGAAGATTTCTGCCTGCTTGACACGTTCAGCCTCTAAGCCTTTACTCCATAGCTTGTTTCAAGTTTTGAAGAAAGTAACCTTAAAGCAGGCTAAAAGTAAAGCAGAATGTACCTTAAGGCACATTCTGCTTTACTTTTAGCCTGCTTTAAGCTACAATTTGCAAGAATATAGAAAGTAATTCTTATACATATTCATGACTGTATAAATTGGAACTAGTTTCCTCAGTGGAGGAATAGATGAAATGTGCTAAAAGGCCCTTCTATGGAGGAAAGAGTTGAAACAAACTTGTTATGAGAAACTATTGATAGTGAATTTATATAAACAACACACTGTTATTCTCTAATTCATCTTCTATACTTTATAAAGCAAGACAAGCTTTAATTATGCTTTAACCCATTACTCCATAGCCTCTTTCTAGTTACCATGGCACTTTAAGCAGGTTGAAAGTAAAGCAGAATGCACCTTAATTCTGCATTCTGCTTTACTTTCAGCCTGCTTTAGGTTTTATATATAATATAAAATAGAATATATTTCTTACAGTGCATATTCATGGCTGGATAAACTAATTTATTCAGTGGAGGAATAACCATAAGGCTTATTTATGGGGTAGTGGGTAAATCTGTCATGTCACCAAGTCTTCTTTTAAGTGGTTGTAATAGTTGGGTTAAACTGTATACCGTATGCAGCAGCTCCCTGGTAGCTTAGTGATGGACAAAAGTAATGACAAAGCTCTTTGCCATTTTATTCAAGTTCGGTTTAATGTGATTTTCAGAATGTTCTAATTCGAGACGAGACTGATGAGACTGATACGTACACAGCAGTAGTTGGAGATTTTGGGCTGTCGACCAAGATTCCAGATCCAAAGTATGTATACAATACTAAAACAAGTGTTGTGAACGATTGGCCTTGTAAACAGTGTTCGAGACATCTGTGAACTTGTTCAAACTTCTATCAGTAAGACTATCTTAAATAAGCAACTGTTTCTTTCCTGTCAAAGATTCTTGGTAGGTACCTGCAGGGCTGCCATTTCTCCGGATTTTTCCGAAATCTCCGGATTTTTATTCTAACAGATGGAAGCTTAAAACAGGCTGAAAGTAAAGCAAAATGCGCCTTAAGGCGCATTCTGCTTTACTTTCAACCTGATTTAAGCATCACGTGTCTTAAAAACTAGAAACAGACTATGGGTTAAAGGTATAATCAGGAAAATTGGGCTTGAAAAATGGAATTTTTTTAAATCTTAGGATTTTTTTTATCAACTTATGGCAGGCCTGTACCTGTAGGTTGTGATATTTCCTTCACTATCAAATATAAACATTGGCAAAGTCATTGCACTAGCAGTCCATAGGAGAACAAATAATCTGATAAAACATTTCTGTAACTTCTATTTTTGTAACTTCAGGGAAAAGTCCTATGGTCAGTGTCCATTGTGCCCTGATGATGTCTTGTTTGTAATTCATGCTTGGGATAAATGATGCTCAGATTGAATATTAAAATTTCATTGTCCTAAATTTTGCATTGCACCCATTTTAGTATCAAGAATAAGAAAGTTGAATGCCCTGTACCTATTGGCGGTGCTCTTGTTAAAGTCTTAATTATGATCTGACTAGGAATTGCAACTGCAACCTCCGTCTTCGTAATCTAATACTCTAATGATCTCGTTATTTAAATGAGAGGAGGCCACTGACAGTAGAAAATGATTTTAAAGTATTATATCAGGTGGCAGCTTAATGCAGAACAAAAATACAGTAAAACCTCTCTATAACGGCCACTAAAGTTTACTAATTTATTAGTTGTTTTTGACAGGTGACTGCTTAAAGCATGGTGACAGTAAAACAGAAAGCTCCTGTAGGAGCTTTCTGTTTTACTGTCACCTTGCTTTAAGCTGTCACCTGTCATTTAAACAACCAATTAGTCCTCGTTTTAGTGGCCGTTATAGAGAGGTTTTACTGTAATGTTAACTTTGTATTGGCTTTCTGCTTTAAGTCTGCTATGCCTGAAGCAGCAAGCTGTTTCTATAAGAATGATCACTTACTAGTATTTCAGTAAAGTAAGGTCATGAGACCCCTGGTATTATTAGATGACTGGCCATTGCCCTATGGATATTTTTGTTAACAGGCTGTAACAGTCAATCATGTATTTGACCCATAACCCAAGAGCTGGTTTCTTGTTTTGAAGACCACTTAAAGCAAGTTGAAAGTAAAGCAGAATGCGCCTTCAGGCGCATTCTGCTGCACTTTCAGCCTGCTTTAAGCTACTATCTGCAAGTATATATAGAACATATTTCTTATGATACATATTCATGACTATAAAAAGTATTTTCCTGAGTGTTAAAATAAGTTTAAGGTGAAAAAAGCGTATTTATGGGGTAGTGGGTTAAGCAAACATGCAATAGGAGATGCATGGGAAGTGTTTAATACAGATGATTGTGTTCTGTAGGATAAAAGTAATAAAAAGAGCTCTACAGGAGCTTTCTTATTATTTTTATCCTTCATTCAGCTTTCACCTGTCTTAAGAGATCTTCATTCTTCATAGGATGTTCGCTTTTCATGAAATTGGCTGTTATTGGAGAAAAAACATACCAGTACCTCACAGACTCATGAACCAATGAATTAGTGTGGCTGACTGTGATGGGTTACTGGTAACTCTGTAGGGGTTTGACACGGAATTATTACTTGTTAGTATTTCTCCCAGTCAAAGCTAGGCCAAGGCTCCTCGGTAATCAACTAATCATATGCTGCTGTGTAAACAGGTGGCAGAGAACAGTGGCACTGAACGGAGAGAGCTTTAGTGTTTGTTAACTTTCCAACTATATAGCTTTTTCCCAGATATTAACGCAGGTGGTTGCTTAAAGCAGGTTTCTAGAATTATATGCCTTAATTAACTTAAGGCACATTCTGCTTTACTTTCAGCCTGCTTTAAACTACCATCTGCTAGAATATAGGTGCTTTCTGCTTTACACTTGCTCAACAACTAGTCCCAACTGGGGGTTTCTGACTTACTATCATGAGCTTTAGGCAACCACCTACTTTAACCCTTTATCACATAGCCTGTTTTTAGTTTTGAAGATATGTGCCCACTTAAAGCAGGTGGAAAGTAAAGTAGAATGTGCCGTAAGGCGCATTCTGCTTTACTTTCAGCCTGCTTTAAGCTATAATCTGCTAGGATTTAGAACAAATTTCTTATGGTTCATTTTCAAGACTGTATAAATTGAAATATTTTCTTCAGTGGAGGAATAAATCAAATGTGCTAAAAGGCGCTTCTATGAGGGAAAGGGTTAAACACAGATATACTATTTTATATTCTTGATCAGCTGTATATAGGTGATTTACACTATGGAAGAAGGGTTAATGACCTATCAGCAAAGCTTGTATTTTATTTTTTCAGGAGTAAGAAACAGCTAACCACTGTAGGGTCTCCATACTGGATGGCACCTGAGGTGATCAAAAATTTCAACTACAATGAACTGGTAAGTCCAGCTTATCAACAGCTTTCTGAGATATGGAAATTGGCAAGTTTGAGATAACAAAGTTCAACTGTATTCAACTATCGCTTGGTGGTAACAACAAAAATTGTTCAAATCATGCCACAGGGATAAAATTAGTTTGCACCCTAGAGAGGGTCACCTGTTGCATACATTCAGTATAAGACCTACAGCAAGTGAAACCCATATGGCGCAGTTTAACCCATTTCCCCATAAATACGTCTTTTTATGCCTCTAATTTATCCCTCCACAGAAGAAAATTGTTCCAATTTATACAGTTGTGAATATTTAACATTAGAAATATTTTCTATATTCTAGCAGCTGGTAGCTTAAAGCAGGCTGAAAGTTAAGCAGAATGTGCCTTAATGCGCATTCTGCTTTACTTTCAACCTTCTTTAAGTGATCACCTGTCTTCAAAACTAGAAACATGCTATGGGGTAATGGGTTAACCCTTTCCCCTATACCTGTGCCTATTTATGCATCTATCATGCCATTATAAAGAGCCTTTTAAAACTTTGCTAGCATTCTGACAGGTGGATAATTTGAGGCAAGCAGAAAGTAAAAAAAAACTTCAAAAAGAATCTTTCTGCTTTACAATTAGCCTGCTTTAAGCAACCACCTGCCTTAAGCTTTGAAAGAAAGCTAAAAGGAAGAATGATTAAACATTTCCTGGTCACCAAATCCCCCAGTGACATATATAAGTGATATAGGGTCATTATGATTCGTTGTTAAAGTTTGGTTGATTTACGTTAAATAAATATTGCTAAAATTTTACACAAACTGTATAAATAGCATTGTTTGTATACAGGTCAAGTTTGAATTCAATTAGAATCAGTTAACAGAAGTTTTACTGAAATTGGGTCATATGGGCGGTATCTATTCTTGTATATACATCCCCTAATAAAAGTTTAACCTAATGGCTTATGTTTAAGTTTTAAATCAAACTCAAGCATTGGTTCTCAAGAGTCCCTGTCTATAGAAATTTACTATGAGTAGCAATTTACTGGATTCAGGGGTCCAGACAAGGGGAGTTTTTCAAAAACTAAAATCTTTATTTCTGTATTAAACCCTATGGTGTCATTTCTCATTAGAATCGTCTCTTCGAGACGATTCTAATGAGTAGTAACACCATAGGATTTGGTGAAAAATAAGTGAGAAAATGTTTGATTTGTTCCGAAAACTCCTTCTTATCTGGAGCCCTGGGATTATAATCAGATATAAGCCTTTACAATGCAAAATTCGTAAATGGACTGGTCTGTTTTCTGATAAATGACTAGTTTACATTGACTCAACGTTTTGTCCCTAAAATATTTGTACATGTATTACAAACAAGAGCTGTCTGATCAAGATCTGCACTGTTTGTAAAAGATATATATTAGTTTCCATGGTAACGAGGAGTAAATTTCTAAATGAAGAATATAGCAGAGAATATAGTTAAGCAGGATTAAGACATACTATCTTTCTGTTATGAAATCTCATAAAGGCTTAAATTTCTCTGTAATTGCCTAATTTTTCGGTTATTGGTACTTTGAAATTACATAATTCAACAAAAATGATTGCCTCAAGTAAATTTGAGTTGAAGCTGCCAAACTTGGGAACTATTGAAAATCAGATGAAAATCTTTGATCTTTGTAAAAACTAGATTAAAAAATAACGACATATACTCTTCAATTTGCACAATTTGTGAAAATCTTCACAATTATTGGATTTTCTATTCCGAGATTCGTTTTTCACTTTGCTTAACACTTTCCCCATAGATCTATTTTTGACCCCTTTACCTTTTCTTTATAGACTTTCTACCATGTCCCGAGTTGTAGGATTTTTTTCCCCCAACATCCTGACAAGTGGATGCTTAAAGCAGACTGAAAGTTAAGCAGAAAGCTCCTTTAGGAGCTTTATGATTTACTTCCAGTCTGCTTTAAGCAATTGCCTGTCTTACACACTTGAATATTTTGAGGGGATTGGGTTAAAAAAAGAAGCAATAATCCTATTACTTAATATCTGATACCTTTCAACAAACATACCAGTTTATATGATAGCATTGATCAATGAGTATTAATTTCATAGTCTAGACTCTAGAGATTCAATTAATGAATCTGATTGTTATATAAATCAGACATCACATCATTATCAATACATGTACAGTCACGCTTGTGTACAGTAATCACTTCAACTTATATCAATAACTTGTCCTAAATACAGATGGCTGCTTAATACAAGACAAAAGTAAAACAGACAGCTCCTAAAGTGACTTTCTGCATTCCTTTTGTTCTACAAGAAGCAGTCACATGTCTTAATGGATCCCTTTGCTTCTCCAATGAGTTTCAGCATAAATACGGGCTTAATCGACTGTATACTAAAAAAATCTGTCCCAATTTTCGTTATCCCAACAACTTTCAAATTTTCCTTGATAAGCTTTGGGGCATATAATTTAACCCTTGTCCTGAATATTAACTTACAAAATCTCTGCCTAGGTGCCTACTATGAGCATCATTACGAACTATTGTATTGACCAATGAAATACGGATATATTTGCCTTATGGAAGAGTTCAGACTCAATTCAGACATATCCTATAAGAAAACTGTGAATACCCTGATCAGATAGCTCCTTCAGGAGCTGTCTGATCTGGGTCTTAATTGTTTTCAAAAAGCATCAATTTAGATAACTGGCCAGGGCTCCAGATAAGAGAGAGTAAACTGAACAAATCCAACATTTTCTCACTCATGTCAGCACCAAACCATATGGTGTTACTACTCATTGGAATCTTCTCGAAGAGACACTTCTAATGAGTAGTGACACCATAGGGTTTTATGCAGAAATAAAGATTTTAGTTTTTGAAATACTCCCCTTTTCTGGAGCCCTGACTGGCTATAGCAGGAGAAGGGTTTTGTCTGTGTATAACACAGGGTCTGTATGGCCAATGTTGGGTGGGCCAGGGTGACAATATACCAAGTCCTCTGCAGATATTACAGTGTTTAACTCTTTGCATGCTGGGTAGTCTTTCTGTCTGCAACAATTGTCGTCTGCTATTGTTCTAAAAATATTTTTTTTCTAAATTTCTTTTCAAAACAGGATCTGAGTGTCAAACTGTTTGGATCCTGATGAGACTCCACGTTACACGGCGTCTCATCTGGCGGATATATCCACCACAGTGATTGCCTTTGCAAACAGTTTGGATCCAGATAAGACGCCGCATAATGCGCCGTCTCATCAGGATCCAAACTGTTTGCCATTCTGACCCTGAATTTAAAAGAAATTTGAAACTGCTAATTTTAGAACAGTTGCAGACGACAAATGTTGCAGACGAAAAAAAATTACCCAGCATGCAAAGATTTAAAGGGACATTGACCTGAAACAAATCATGTACGTAATAAGTCTGAATGTTTATCAATGTTACATACAAGGAGAGCCTCTTGACATACACACAAGGATGTTAATGTGGTCAGGCTATTATCCTTCACTGAGTCTGTCTTCTGCTGCAGGCAATGTCGGCTGCTTCGGAAATTTAAAATTTTGATATTTGTTAAAATATATTTGTAGCGCTCTTGTGATGGTGTTGTGACAAATAGTTAAATTTGCATGTATCTCTAAGTCCAGATTTTGATTAAAATTGAGATTGGTGTAGATATGATTCCAATAGTATTCCCTGGTAGGTATGATCAGTGTAACAATACAGTGCTCCCTTTCTACAACAACACCCAATGGGAGACAAAGAATGTGTTTGTTGTTCAGAGGGAGTTGTTATAGGGAGGGAAATTTGCAAACAGATTGAATCCAGATCGGAAGCCACGTAACACTGAGTCTTATCTGTATTGAAGCTGTTTGTCACTTGTCATCATATTTCTTTTGTCAAAATGTCCACTAGTATTTGAAGACCTTATGCAAACAGTTTGGATCCAGATCAAGTTGCAGGTTTTATGATCAAAGTAAATACTGTTTGTCTCTTGGGTTCTGTTGTAATAGATGTAAAGAAAACAGAACCAGTTTCAGAATTTCAGCACGCCACAAATATCAGCATACCAACATTATTCTTTGTTGTAAAAGGGTAAAGGAAGGTCACATGACAGGACTGTGATGTTGATAATGAATAGTTTGACTTGTGAAGTAGAATCATAAGTACTGTTTGGTTACATAAAAGTTTTGCAATGCGGAAGTGTTTCCTGCAGGTCTAGTCATGGTGACAGGAAAAGCTAGTTGTGTCATGTCAACAGTTCTCAGAATTTACCATTAACTCTTTCCATCATAGCTTGGTTTGACTGCTTACAGCACACTGCAAGTAAAACAGAAAGCTACAACTGGAGCTTTCTGCTTTACTTTCAGTCTGCTGTAAGCAGCCACCTTTCAGGAAGTAGGAACTGTTTCAGTTACTCACTTATCAGGACAGGGTAACGTGAAAAGTCATTACAATGAGCAATAGGTAAACAGCTTGAAAGGGTTTCCATATAGGGAACAATGAAAACCACTATAAAAAAAATATCCCCTCTTCTGTTTACCCAGTAATTTCCCTGCATTAATATGGCTTCATTTTAGGTAACCATGTAGTTAAGCTCTTGAAACACTACATAGTATTGACGATGGTAGTTAAATGAGGTTGAAATTAAAGCAGATCTTAAGATCCTTCAGGAGCTTTATGCTAAATACTTTCATCCTGCTTTAAGCAACCACCTTCAGAATGATGATGTAGGAAAGGTTTCTTATGGTTCTTTATCAGCACATGGTTGATGTATGAAAATGTAGCGTATATCTATGAGGAAGGGAAATGCACAAAAGGGGTTTCTATGGGGGAAAGGGTTTAAACCATTACCCCTTAAATACACCTCTTAATTATTCCAGTTTACTCCTTTATAAATATGCATCATAAGAAATATTTTCTATTTCCTAGAAGACAGCAGATTGAAGCTTAAAGCAGGCTGAAGGTAAAGCAGAATGTGCCTTAAGGCACATTCTGCTTTACTTTTAACCTGCTTTAAGTGGTCACTGATATTCAATACTAGAAACAGTTTATGGGGTAATGGGTTAATACAAAATAATAATAAAAAACTTCCCCTCTTCTGTTTACCCAGTAATTTTCCTATATTAGTATGGCTTGGCAACAGGTATATTGTATTTTAGATAACCATGTAGTTATTAAACTCTTGAAACACTAAATAGTATTGACATCTGCAACAATTGTCATCTGCTTATGTTCTGAAAGTAGAATTTTCTAAAATGAAACAAGAAGGGTGTTGAACAGTTTGGATTCTGATGAGATGCTAACTTACTTGGTGTCTCACCTGTATTCAAATTGTTTGCAAAGGGTAATCACAAATTTGCCATCGGCATGCAAAGTATTAGTGTGAATAACCTTGCTTAATTAACTCTTTACTCCATAGAAGCACCTTTTAGCACAGTTAATTTATTCCTCCGCTGAAGTAAATAATTCCCAATTTATACAGTCAAAAATATATACTATAAGAATTAGTTTCTATATCCTAGCAGATGGTAGCTTAAAGCAGGCTGAAAGTAAAGTAGAATGCACCTTAAGGCGCATTCTGCTTTACTTTCAACCTGCTCTAAGTGGTCACCTGTTTTCAAAAGCTGGAAACAGGCTATTGGGTAATGGGTTTATTTTTATTCTGCTTTAACAGCTACCGGTATTGTCTGCAAACAATTTCAAATTAATTTTTTATGCATTTGAAACCTGTAGAAACATTACTACAAGTGCCTTTGAGTTTAGCTTCAGATCATATGTCAAGTTACATAGCATCTGATCTGGAACCAATCTGTTTGCAAGTGTCAGTGTATTTGTGAATAGCAAGATAAGGCAGACTGCTTAACAAAAGATACTTAGCTTACTGATTCACTTTCATCTTGCTTTAATCTATTAGTATGATCACGCCCTTTTATGACATTAATTTTCTCGTCCACTGAAGAAAATAGGTCCACTTATTATAAAATTATGAATATGTGCCATAAGAAATATTTTCTATATCCCAATAGATGGAAACTCAAAGCAGACTGAAGGTGCATTTTGCTTTTCTTTCATTCTGATTTAAGTGGTCACTTGTCTTCAAAATTTGAAACAAGCTATAGAGTATGAGTAATGGCTTAAACTACAACCTGTATTTCCTGCCATTAGTGAATCCTCATATGGGTTTATCGTTATATATCAGGTCCCATGCTTATAAAGCTTTTGAATTGAGTCTGAGCACATTCTCAAGCATTTCATTGGTCAAATTTGAGCTTTTGCACAGCAAAAACTCAAATCTGGCCAATCAAATGCTTGAGAACAATCTCAGACTCAACTCAAAAGTTTGGACTATGTAGACTATCAAACAGCACTAATACAGAGGAATGAGTCAAGATGAGCTAATGTACATAAGCACTTCTGGGCGAAAGGGTTAACTTAAAGTTAACTTTATTTAGAAAATATGACAGCTTGTCCAGTATTTGAAGGGGTAATAGTATTTGTATATCTATTTCAGGCTGATGTGTTCTCCTATGGGGCCATATGTTGTATATCTATTTCAGGCTGATGTGTTCTCTGATGGGGGGCATATGTTGTATATCTATTTCAGGCTGATGTGTTCTCTGATGGGGGGCATATGTTGTATATCTATTTCAGGCTGATGTGTTCTCTGGTGGGGGGCATATGTTGTATATCTATTTCAGGCTGATGTGTTCTCCTACAGGGTCATTACATTGTATATCTATTTCAGGCTGATGTGTTCTCCTATGGGGTCATTATGTTCTATATCTATTTCAGGCTGATGTGTTCTCCTATGGGGTGATATGTTGTGAGATAACAGCTAGAATATCCTCAGATCCAGATATCCTGCCACGAACAGATGTAAGAATGTGTGCCTCTAGGATGTGAAGTCTTGCTTTATCTATACTCTAGTATACATGTACATATCCTGACATTGAGATACTCATACAATTTACTGTTAGATATTTGATGCTTAAAGACATCTCCTGATGACCTTTCGGTCATAACGCCTTCCCAGACAATTTCCTTGCAAAAAGCATGGGTCAGAGAACCATTGAAGTGTCTCATGTGAGACCCGACCTTTATATTTGATAGTTAGGTTAGAAATAACCATTGAAAAGCACTAGAGCATGAGTATAATCTGGGCCGCACCAGGTAAACTGAGCTTGGTATACCTGGCTGGCAGCTTGTGCTGCATGCTTTGACATTATATTCACTCCTATCAAGAACAATGGGGGGGGGAGACTCCATCAATGGACTGAGGAAATATCTTTAACCCTTCAACTGCTTAATATTCATATATAAAACTCGGTCCAGTATATACATCTATTTTCTGAGCTATTACATTGGCTTATATAATAAAGAAAATAAGGACAGATCCTTTAAGAATAGAGAGCAGACCCTGATCAGACAGCTCATTCACGAGCTGTCTTATTTGGATCTACGCTGTTTTCAAAAAGTGTCAATATATTCTTTTAGCATAGAAGAGTTAAGAATGGTCATTTATATCTCAAATTAGGTTTATGACTAAAGATTCATAAAAACCATTGAACAAACAGATGGCAAGTTACTCGGCATCTGATCTGGATCAGATTTGAATAGTTTCCAAAGCCAGTGTGCTTGGATTTTGCAGGGAGAGGGTTAATCCTTTCTGTGCTAGAAACCAGTACAGTAGAACCTCTCTATTACGACCACTAAGTTGTGTCAAATATTAGTCGTTTAAGACAGGTGACTGCTTTAAGCAATGTGAAAGTGAAACAGAAAGCTCCTACAGCATCTAAAGGATAAATAATTGAATATTATGTTGAGGGATTTGTCAGAATACTGAGAGTAGGGCAAGCGATGAGAAAGGAAGTATGTTTGTGTGCCGCCTTAGGTTAAACTTTGATAAATACATAAAAACTAAACAAGCAAGTCAAACCTTAGGCACGTAATGTTCGAAGTTTATATATTGATATTGAATTCTTGATAAAGTTCATTTGCATTAGATGAACAGGGTTAATAAATCTAAACTTTTCTGAAATATTTAACCCATTACCCCATAAATACGCCTTTTTACGCCTTTAGTTTATTCCCATAAATACGCCTTTTTATGCCTTTAGTTTATTCCCATAAATACGCCTTTTTATGCCTTTAGTTTATTCCCATAAATACGCCTTTTTATGCCTTTAGTTTATTCCCATAAATACGCCTTTTTATGCCTTTAGTTTATTCCCATAAATACGCCTTTTTATGCCTTTAGTTTATTCCCATAAATACGCCTTTTTATGCCTTTAGTTTATTCCTCCATGCGAGAAAATAGTTTTAACTTATATAGCAATGAGTATAGATCCTGAGAAATATTTTCTATTTTCTAGCAGATGGTAGCTTAAAGCAGTTTGAAAGTAAAGCAGAATGTGCTTTAACTGGTCATCTATCTACAATATAAGAAACAGGTTATGGGGTAATGGGTTAAATAAACCAGTCCCTGAAAATTGGATTATTTTGTCTATTTCTCTGCATAAATTTGAAATTTGTTTGAACCATTTCTCTGCCAATCTCTTATGAATAGATTTTAAGCTTTCTCACTTTATTTATCATGGTAACCTTTGCAACGTTACTGTCCTCTACGATCACTTTATGACTAACAACAACGAATTAGAGGGGAGTTTTATGTTTCTACTTATCAGGCACTTGTTGGTGTGTCAATTGTGTTGTTGGGTGATACAAATCACAATAAGATAATGTAGAGTAAAAGATATAAGGGTTTCTCTGCATTACTTTACCCATTACCCCATATGCCTTTTACGCCTCTAATTTATTTCTCCACTGAAGAAAAACAATTCACTTTCCATAGTCATGAATATTCAGCATAAGAAATATTTTACAGATCAATGTAGATAGTAGCTTAAAACAGGCTGAAATTAAAGCAGAATGCGCCTTAAGTCACCTGTCTTCAAAATTATAAAGTGGCTATGGGGAAATGGGTTTGAAACATTCCATCTACAAAAGCTGTAATTATGATGAGTACATTAATTTTGTCCTATACAAAAATGGACTAGACTCATTTGGAAACTGGTATTGCCCATTAAAAATTCCAGGTGTGAATGAGTTTAATTTGCATTAAGCATGCACCAGACCTGTATTTAGCCACGACTATGCTATTGGCTTACTACTAATCGTAAGTTTGACTGTACCAATGGTTTGGCCAAAATGTTTTCCTCACGTTAAAATGAGAACAAACTTATAGATAAGTTTGAATTGTGCATACTTGTGAGTTATAAACACTTGAAAGCCACTTCAAATCTCAAGGAAATTGAGGAAATTACTTGAAACTCATAATCTTATTAAGCTCCAGCATGTGTTACAGGCACAGTGCTGCCAAAGATTGGGGAAAACAACAACAGTTTCTAACGTGATTTATGTTTAAGCTATAGGGGATAGCATAACGAAAAAACACTAGACGATCTGAAAAAGCTAAATTTTTAGACAAATATTATAATTATGTTTAACCTTTTCCCTTATAGAAGCACCTTTTAGCGCATTCAGTTTATTCCTCCGCTGAAGAAAATAGTTCCAATTTATACAGTCATGAATGTGAATCAGAAAAAAATATTTTCTTTATCCTAGCAGATAGTAGCTTAAAGCAGGCTGAAAGTAAAGCAGAATGTGCCTTAAGGCACATTCTGCTTTACTTTCAACCTGTTTTAAGTGGTCACCTATCTTCAAAACTAGGAATAAGCTATGAGGTAATGGGTTAATGAGTGTTATCTCAGCAAAAACACATTTAGCCTGTTTAACCCTTTCCCTAATAGAATCACCTTTTAGCACATATTTAATGTATTCCTCCACAGACAAAAATATTTAGAATTTATACAGCCATAAACATATTCCATAAAAAATGTTTCCTATATTGTAGCAGATGATAGCTTAAAGCAGGCTGAAAGTAAAGCAGAATGCGCATTTCAGGCGCATTCTGCTTTACTTTCAACCTACTTTAAGTGATCACTTGTCTTCAAAATTAGAATTAGGCTATGAAGTAATGGGTTAACAATACTGATAATCATAAGGTGCTATCCATTATGGGAAAAGAAGAAAAAGAAAACTTTAAGTGGCGACTTTTATGCAAGACTACCAATTGATCTTCTCTTGTAGCCGCTTAACAATAGTTCTACTTCATATAATAATTTAGGTACTGTGGTCAAAAACTTTTTAATCATATAGACACAATGTCAGGAAACATTTTGTTTATTGAGCTGAATTTTGAGACTGGACTCAAGGTTAAATTTGGATCTCAGCATTCTAGTTCAGTATTGATGCAAATATTGGTAAAGCATTATAACTCTCTTTGCATATCTTAAAGGTTTTATGTTTCTTTGTAAGTGTAAGATTTGTTCATGTGAAATACTTGGTTATTTGTGTGTGTTGTAGAATTTTGGTATAGACTACAAGGCGTTCAGTGAGCTGGTAGACTACTGTCCTCTAGACTTCCTGAGGCTGGCCTTCAGGTGTTGTCAGGTATGTCAAACTTTCTCTGCCATGTCAAACATTGTCCATGAACAGTTATAATGTTATCTTGTATAAACTGTTGTCATCTCTACATAAACACATTGGTTGATCTATGCTGTCAGGCTCCTAGGTTATAAAGCTTTTGTGTTGAGTCTGGAGTAATTGTCAAGCATTTGATTGGTCAGATTTGAGCCTAGGCTCAAATCTGACCAATCTAATGCTTAAGAATGATATCAGACTCAAGTCAAAAGCTTTGTAACATTGGACCCAGTTGTTGAATCAATTCTTTCCAGGACTCTTGGATGGTCATAATGATACAGTTTTGTGTAAGACCATTCCTACAGAGAAGCGTCTTTTGACTCATTAACTCTTTCAACACTAAATGACTCTTGTGGATTTTTAGGTTACCTTGTGAATCATTTTAGTTAACAAAACATGAACCAGACTACTTTGAATTCAGTGTAGTTTCATAAATACTTGTCCAATATTAGCTAACAGTGTAGACCCAGATCAGAGGGCTCCTATAGAGGCCCTCTGATTGGGATCTACACTGTTTGCAAATGTAATAATTACATTTTAAACAGGTTATTGGTGTTGTAAGAGTTAATGTATTTCTCATAGAAATACCTTGTCATGTTTCTATCATGTCCTGATCAAAATAGTTGAAATGTTATTGGAAATTTTATTGCGTCCTGACATATTGAATGCTTAAAGTAAACAATGTTTAGATAATAAACAGTTATTTGACATACTTAAATTTGAGTTTTGATAAAAAGAGGATAATCAATTTCTTTGGATTGATATGAAAAAGATATCACGAGAATGGGTTGTTATCTGGTTAAAAAACTCGTCCACAGGACGAGTTTTTTAACCAGATAACAACCCATTCTCGTGATATCTTTTTCATATCTATTCAAAGGAATTGATTATTCTATTTATTATTTGTATCTTAATGACGTTTTTACAGAAAAAACCCCACAAAATTTAATATTTATGCACGGCGACGTCACAAAAATTATCATGATGTGACGTTGCAAAAAGTGATATCATCACTAGACTAAGTGACGATATCAAATTTATCAAACTGAGAAATCTCTATAAATCATCGATAAGTATATGATAATTCTTTTTATCCACCAGATTGAGCCTGGTAGACGACCACCTTTCTCTAATGTAGAAATTTCCACCCAGCAAATTCATGAGAACTTGAAAAATGACAACATATGTGATGGTGGGAGAGAAAGAAGAAATTCCGCAGGTATGCAAGTCAGCTGGTCAGACAAGTGCTGTAGGCTGACCAAGATGAAATGCTTTAACCCTTTCAACACTAAGTAACTCTTGCGGGTTATTATGTTCCTTGTGGATCATGTTAGTAACGGAAACATGAACCAGTCTACTTGGAAATCTGGATAGTTTGATAAATACTGGTCTAAATTAGCAAACAGTGTAGACCCAGATCAGAGGGCTCCTATAGGAGCCCTCTGATATGGGTCTATACTGTTTGCAAATTTAATGAATATATTTTAAACAGGTCCATGGTGTTGAACAGTTTTGAATGCAAGATTTTTATGTTCATTTACGAAGTGGTGTGGGGCATATAGTGGTACCCTTGTCCATACCACTATCTGTATGAACCAAGGTTAATGGTTTTGTGTTTAGGTCTGTTATGGACTAAAGTATTGCACCTCAATGTGTACAGAAAGTTGCATTGCTGTTCAATGACCTTGACCTCTCTGACCCAGTTTAAATGTTTGCGTTTAGGTCAGTGAGATACTAAATAAATGTTTGTTTGTATTCATGGTCAAGCATACAGCGGGGCATCCATATTTTTAAAAACATTTCTAGTTTTATTTAAGAAATAATAAATTCATACCAGTGTATTATCGTGCAATAGAACATGGTTAAGAGTTGAGATGCGTAGTAATTAAATCACAAGGCCGTAGGCCAAGTGATTTAATTACCAGCATCTCAATGACCACCTGTTGCACGATAAAACACCTGTATGAATTTATTATTTCGATTATAACTCTTCAATTTAACTATAAATTGCACCGCTGCAACAGTGCTACATTTCTTCGTGCACAAATTTTCAAAGCCCTATTATGTCACATTAAGCTGGTGCATGTTTTATAGTGAATTTTATACACAGATATGTTCCTTCTTTGTTGATACAGTAAAACTTTTTTATAACGAACTCTGATACAGCGAATTTCGGCTTATAGCGAATTTATTTTCGTTCCCCGGCCGAGCTCTGCATTAATTCTATGTTGACTAACATGTTTAGTACGAATTCGGTTATAGCGAATTCTCGTTTATGGCGAACTGATTTTCAAGTACCTTTATTCACAAAACAGTGTAAAATACCTTCGTTAAAGCGAAGTCTCATCTTGCTTCAGTCTCCTATGTAATTTTCGCGATAAACACCGTGACGCATGTGTTAAAACACACAATACGATCTGAATGACTTGTGAATTGATCCGTAATTACGATACGGTATAATTACCATATAATCTAAATGCTTTGTTAACTCCATTAGTCCTGGAAGCATAATGTGCGCTTCACTGTACGTGTTGTCACTATGCAGTTCTCGTGTAAACGTTTATTTTTGTCCGTGTCGAATTATAGATATGCGTAAGTAACTGGCCCCATATCTTGTCCATTTCCTACGTGTAGACGAAAAAGATGAAGTAATCCTATTGTCGTGTCATTTACATAACCGGGTCTGATTATTTCGACTTGTTTGATTGGATGCTTAAAAGAATAAATAAAAACATGATAACTCTCAGCCGGTGAAGCAGAAGATTTAACTAAACGGAATCTCAATGATTTAAAAATTACAGGTCGGTAATATTAACACGGAATATTAAATCCTTGATATTTATAACAACTCAAGTAAAATGAGCATATGACCGCTCGCGTGTTAATCAAACTATACACACTAGTGTATTTACGTGTTTGGTATCATGGAAGTTTAAGAGAATACACGGCATATGCGCTAACAAATAGCGTTATCGCTGCATATTTTTCTTTTCCATTTTTTCGCTTGAAGATGTGACATAGATCGTGAATTGCATTCCAAGATTAAATGGTAGTCAAGGTAAATAATAACCAGTGTATGAGTATAGAATGTGACCGCGTACATGTATTATGGCGACGTATTTCAATATGGCACTGAATATAAAGTTCAGTCGCAAACCAGGATGATAACTTATAACGAATTTCGTACTATCAATATAGCGAATAATGTTTAGAGCGAAGTAAATCCTCAAGTCCCTTGGAATTCGTTATAACCGAGTTTTACTGTATAGAGATGTACGCGAGGTGTGTTAGAAGTTTCCTTTACTTATTTCAACAATTTGTAAACATAGAAATTGTATATGCGAAATGTAGCATAGCTCGAGGGGAGTATTTAAATCACTAAAACCTTTATGTCTCCATTAAACTCCCATGTTGTGACAAAGGATTAGAACCATCTCTTCAAGATGATTCTAATGAGTAGTCACAACATTTAGAGAAAGTGTCGGAACAAATGTTAGGCAACACCCCATTATATCTGTAGATTTAGACCTGTCAAACTGCACTGAATTGGAATTTGATGTTTTATCACAAATTGTTGATTAAGAAATGTTAAAACATTTGAATATTTATGAAGAAAACAATGTACAGATGGTGAAAGTACACATGAACTGAATATATTAACTCTTTACCTGTCAGCAATGGCCTGTAGTTTGTGTCAGACGTATAGGTTAGATGGAGTATACTGTTTATACTTTATGTTAATGCATGCACACTTAGCAAAACAGTAAGGTTTTAGAATGCTTATGGTGTGTGTATTTACATACTTCCCCCGCTGACTGGTAAAGAGCCACAGAAAAACATGCATCTTTATATGTGCATGTGTGAAGCAGGCTGAAACAGAAAAGCACAAATCTCAAAATTGGTTGAATTTATATAATGTCTTATCTTGAAATGGTAAGATGTTTTGTAAGTTTTATATACTCTTTTAAGAACCAACAGTTTCAAAAGTCCCAGTTTTGTAGAGATAAGGTAAAAATAAATGACAGTTATTAAGTTTTGATTTTCAATTTAAGTTTTATGTGCATGCTTTGACAAAATTTGCTTTAACTATTTCCTCCCTGAAACTTTAAATGGACAATTCCAGTTTCCATTTTAGTCTAGTCCATTTCTGACTTTTCAGGGTTGTTTTTGTCAATGTTTGGCATTATGACAAACAGTGAAGACCCTGATCAGAGGGCTCCTTTTGGAGCCCTCTGATCTGGATCTTCACTGTTTGCATAGGACAAGTGTTCTATTCACATGTACACTGTTTGAAAAGGATGCCTATATGCGGGACTAGGGTTCAAAGGGTTAAAAGGGCAAAATAATTGTACTGCAGAATCACCCTATGATGCCTCAACCAACTTTTCCATATCAGTGCCACAAATAGGTGAGCTGGTGTGTGAGGAGAGAATCCTATAGCAGCTTTCTGCCTTACTTTCATCCTACTTAAAGCAGTCTAATTCCTCAAACACAATGGATCTATTATATCACTAACCCTTTACTCTATAGCCTGTTTTTATAGTATCAAGTATATGGGACCACTTAAAGCAGGTTGAAAGTAAAACAGAATGTGCCTTATGGAGCATTCTGCTTTTCTTTCAGCCTGCTTTAAGCTACCCCATTAACTAGGATATAGAAAATATTTCTTGTGCTACATAGTGATGGCTGTATAAATTGGAACTATTTTCTTCAGCGGAGGAATAAATGAAATGCATTAAAAAGCATATATTTGGAGTAATGGGTTAATTCATGATTATATCATGATAAACTCGGTAGAGCATATCTGTTTCACAATGATGCTGTTGTTGATGATTCAATTACAGTCGAACTTCGATATCTCGAACTAGGTTAAGTCGAACATACCCATATTTCAAAGTTAAAACGTGGCTAAGCCACGTTTTAACTTTGAAATATGGATATGTTGGACTGAACCGAGCATGAAATAATGCAGTTCATGTGTTGAACTATCTGATAGTTGGAGTTGAGCGAATTCGAGATATCGAAGTTCGACTGTACTCTCAATCTTGATGTAAGTTAAGTTTATTTCTATGACTGTTTCAGATGGCTGTCAGTCATGTTACAAAAGGTCAAGGTCAGAGGATAACATATTGATGGGAAATGAAGATGATTATGAAAGTGACTTTGAAGCAGCAGTAGAGACGTCTATAACTCCATCACTGATTGGTGAGGCAATGAGTAGAGATGATCCGTTCTATCAACCATCAAAATCAAATCCCTTTGCCGAACTGGATCAATATCGTTATGGTACAAAAATTATAGGCAAATCATTTGGTGATGTGTACTCTACTATGTTTGATCTGCCGTCACCGTCATCACCTACTACCCCACCCTGCACACCTAATCTCCTGGCAGGGTCACATTCGAGGAAACATTCACAGCAGGTACAGAAGAGTCAATCACTGCCGTGTTCACCGGTCCTTCTACGGAAGGCTGCAGAGAGACTGCATCAGGAGTCTATTCACGGGACACAGGGCAGGAAGTCAGTGAATCAGAACAGGTTCTCATTCTCTGCATCCAGCACGCGATCAAAAAGTGTGTTCTTTCCTGAAGCAGTGGCTCAAAAACTTCAGTATGAAATGTATGACACAGGAAGTCCTTGCTCTGGTCGCTCCAGGGAAGGCTCTGTGGAAACAGATTATGATTTAAATAGTTCATATCCAAATAATAGAGTGCGTAGACATATAAATCTTGATTCCCAACCACCACGACACACTGTGTCAGCCTATGCTAGTTTTGCAAACTCTCGGCAGGAATCAGTTGATGAATCAGGGGACTACTCTGATCCAAATTATTCGCGGTATCCTAGTCTTTCGTATGCCAAAGACAGCGAACATCACATTAACAACAACAACAACCTACCTAGTCCCTCAGAGACACCCAGGTTTGACTTACCTAGTCCTGGGTCAGATGGATATGAGTCATACAATCCATGGACAACGAAGAATGATAACTTAAAGAATACAGCTATAGTGGAGGAATCTCCTTATTGCCAGACGGGTATCATGGAAACCTCAGTATAGGCATCTATAAGAGAGTTTACCTACA
Source organism: Gari tellinella (assembly GCA_922989275.2). Lineage (NCBI taxonomy): Eukaryota > Metazoa > Mollusca > Bivalvia > Cardiida > Psammobiidae > Gari > Gari tellinella. Next base: position 11,114,204 of record OV277859.1, on the reverse strand, counting down.
GAAGTGTTTGAATATGTACTGTGTAGTCTTTGACATCAAAATACATAAAAAACCAGAAGACTTTGGAGAGAAAAAAGTCAGTCTCCAAAATATTGTTCCTACTTGCCCACTAACATATAAATGTAGAAATTTTAGATACTGGAAGTTGCTTAACTCTTAGTATGCTAGCATTGAAACCACGATAACCTTTGCAAACAGTTTGGAACCTGCCGAGACGCCGCGTAACGCAGCATCTCATCAGGATCCAAACTGTTTGACCCTCTGACCCTGTATTAAAACAATATTTTGAAAATTCTTATTTTAAAACAGTAGCAGGCAACAATTGTTGCAGATGAAAAAATTACCCAGCATGCAAAGAGTTAATGCAGACATGTTAATGCAGAACAGCATTACAATTGTTCTGCATTAACCTGCTACCTATCTTAAGGATTTACATACAGAAGTGTTTCATTTCATTAAACAGGGGGCTGCTTGATACAGATCAAAGCAATGCAGAAAACTCCAATAGAAACTTACTGTATCACTCTTTGTCCTGCATCCAGCTACTACCTGTCTTAACCCTTTCAACCCTACAGCCCTCTGTAGAGATTACTGATTACATATGCAAACAGTGTAGACCCTGATCAGAGGGCTCCTATAGGAGCCCTCTGATCAGGGTCTGCACTGTTTGATGTTTTCATTGTTTTGTGTTGTCATACCAGAAAAACAAAAGTAGACTGGTTCAAAATGTCTGTACTAGAATAGTCCAAAAGGATTATAAATACCCACAAGAGATATTTTGGGTTGAATGGGTTAAAGAGGGCCTACAAATCTTCTTCATAGTGGCCAGTTTGCACTAAGTTTTGCTGTAATATACATGGTAGTCAGGTTTTCAGTGTTCAGCACGTTTGATCTAGTTTAGAAATTGAAATTACCTGGTATTAAATGAAGAGGTGATGTGAATGATCACATTGCTTTTATGTCAGTCTATTGTATATTTATTAGATAGGGAATAGCAACGAATACAAAATAATCTAAGTCAAAATGTGTCTTGGTATGTAGATAATAAAATTTTGGTCATTTTAGAATGAAGATTTACATAGCTTTTTCTTGAAGTCATCAACATTTCAAATCATAAGGATTATTTGTTTGACATTTTATATTTTCAAAGAGTCCGGCATATGAGAATTTGGAGTTTTGACTGCATGGTCATTGTAACCATGGCACCAGATAAGAGTGGTTAAAATGATTTTTTCCAACATTTTCTCATTTATGTTTCCACCAAACCCTATGTTGTTACCACGCATTAGGATCGTCTTTTCAAGACAATCCTAATGAGTGGTAACACCATAGGATTAATGAGAGAAAACAGGGCTGCCATAAGTTGATATTATAAAATCCTAAGATTTCCAAATTTTCTATTTTTCAAGCGAAATTACTTAAAGCAGGTTGAAAGTAAAGCAGAATGCGCCTTAGGGCGCATTCTGCTTTACTTTCAGCCTGCTTTAAGCTACTAACTGCTAGATAAATATCCTAAGATTTCGGAAAAATCTGGAGATATTGCAGCCCTGGAAAAAAGAAAGTTAACAATTGAAATACACATTTTATCTTTAGCTCTGTGTAACTTGATCAAATTAGAAAAGAAGTTTGGGAAAGCAAGTTTGTTCAGGACGTATTATCATTAAACTTGATGTATAGCAAGGAATATAAGGACCTGGTTTATTATCATATACTGCTGCCAAATAGGGCCATATGACAAATAATGTTAAAATACAGAAAACAACACACTCTTACCACTACTTGAAAGAAGGTTTGATTTTCAGTGTTTAACCCATTACCCCATAATTACCCCTTTGATATATTCCTCAACTGAAGAAAATAGTTTCACATTTAACAGTCATGAATATACATCTTAAGAAATATTTTCTGTATTCTAGCAGATGGTAGCTTAAAGCAGGCTGAAAGTAAAGCAGAATGAGCCTTAAGGCCCATTCTGCTTTACTTTCAACCTGCTTTAAGTGGTCTCCTATCTTCAATACTAGAAATAGGCTATGGGGTAATGGGTTAAGACATGTGACTGCTCTTTTAGCAATGTGAAAACAAAGAAAAATGCACTTGCAAGAGCTATCTGCTTTGCTTCCATTCTACTTTAATCTGATACCTATAGCCCGTTTCTAGTTTTGAAGACAGGTGACTACTTATAGCAAATTGAAAGTACATGTTAATCAGATTGTGGCTTGAGGCGCATTCTGCTTTTCTTTCAGCCTGCTTTAAGCTACAATCTGCCTAGATCTAGAATATATTTCTTATGGTGCATATTCATGACTGTATAAAGTGATATAAACTAAAGGTGTAAAAAGGTGTATCTGTTGAGTAATGGGTTAACCCTTTACCCCATAGTCTGTTTCTAGTTTCGAGGACAGGTGAGAATTTAAAGCAGGTTGAATTCTGCTTTACTTTCAGCCTGCTTTAAACTACCATCTGTTATAATATAAAAAATATTTCTTTCGTTACATGTTTATGAGTGTATAAATTGGAATTATTTTCTTCACTGGAGTAATAAATTGAATGTGCTAAAAGGAGTTCTATGGGGTAAAGGGTTAAGCAGCTGTCAGTGTTGAACACCCCCTATGATCCTTCTTTTTAGTTGTGATAATGCCGGTGATTTTTTCTGATTTTTACGACATTATTTGTCTATGATAGTTTATAAAGTATTAAATTTTCTGTTAAAGACAAATCATTTCTGTTGTCAAAAGGCTTTAGAATACAAGTACATTGTACTTAAATTTAATATAGCAAAACTTGATAACCCGAACTTGCTTCAGTCAAACTAACTTTATTTTAAAGTTAAAATGTGGATAAGCCATGTTTTAACTTTGAAAAACAGGTTAGTTGGATTAAAGCAAGCTAGAATAAAAAGAAAAGTTGAACTGTAAAACTATAGTTAAGTTCGACTTAAGCTAGTTGGAGGTGTTAAGGTTCAGTTGTATGTATTACACTATTTGCCTAGCCTAACAAGGAGTATAAGATGTATATAAATCTTGATAATTTATTCAGAATAAATTGTATCTTTCTTTTATATGATTATTTCCAAAGATTTTTATAGAGTATGAGGAGAGTAAGAGAGACTTGTAAACAATTGTAATATTGTGTGATAAGGGTATTAACTCTATTGATATCATTATGTGAATGGAAGGAACAAATGAGTTCTTTATATACAGTCATACTTGTGATATGTGACCTCTCAAGAAAATTGCATTGCAGCTTTTAACCCATTACCCCATAGCCTGTTTCCTCTTTTGAAGACGGGCGACCACTTAAAGCAGGCTGAAAGTAAAGCAGAATGTGCCTTAAGGCACATTCTGCTTTACTATCAACCTCCTTTAAGCTACCATCTGCTAGGATATAGAATATATTTCTTACCGTGCATATTGATGACTGTATAAAATAGAACTATTTTCTTTAGCGGGGGACAAATTACAAGTGTAAAAAGGTGTATATATGGGTTAATAGATTAACACTGGAGACAGCTTAATGCCGGACAAAAGTAAAGCAGAAAGCAGAAGCTTTCTGCTTTTCATTTGGTCTACATCAAGCAGTCAATCTGTCTTTAGAGATTGCTGTACAGTTTTTAGAGAATGGTCACTGTGCACAAGTCGAACTGTAGTACTAGATAATAAATCTATTACAAATATACATACATTTCATTAAGTTGCCACTCACCTGTAACTTTGTATACAGTAAAACCTATGTTTGGTGTAATGTCTCAAAGAAGATGAATTATCATGACAATCTCAAAGGAAGGTTTTGTCTAAGCAATTCTTTGTTTTGTAACCCATTGCCCCTTAAATACGCCTTTTTACGCCTTTCACCTATTCTACAACTGAAAAAAATAGTTTCACTTTATACAGTTATTAATATGTGACATAAGAAATATTTTCTATATCCTAGCAAATGGTAGCTTAAAGCAGGATGAAAGTAAAGCAGAATGTGCCTTAAGGGTGTATCAATGTCATGACTTTAAGAAATTTTCAAAGTATATGAAAACACTTTATGATGGTTTTGTATTGAAGAGCTATTTAAGATGAATGAAAAAATAGAAAAAGTGTACATTTTGGTGAACAACAGTTGGCTCCATGGCCATGTAAAATTTACCCCACCCACTTCCTCTTATTTTGTCCTTTTCAAACAGCCCGCTTCAATAAAATCTATTTTAAATGAAAACAAATATGATAATTTGGTTTTGTGTTATTTATTTCCTGTCTATGGTAGTATTTCTTCATACAAAAACCAATTTAAGAAAAAAAAGGCACCAACTGTGAAATTTATAAAGCTCTAAATATCATCGATATGGTACTTTTTTGTAAATTTTGTAAGGGGAGATAACTCTTTTTACTTTAATAACTCAAAATCTTCAACACTGACCTTTCAATTTCTTTTCATATTTTGAACTGCCTTAGCATTGGCTTTCATTTGGTAGAATATAAGAAAAAGTTTAATACAAGAACTATTTCATTTTCAAACTTTTTTACTTTTTTTTCATAAAATAAAAAATCTAATAAATCATGCCCTATAAAAAGCATATTTGTGATGTTTGAGGATCCATATTGTTCAAACCTAGTGCCTGCTTTGTCTAATTTTGGTTTCTATATGTGAAAATACCACCATAGACATGAAATAATTAATGAAAACCCAAATTACCATGTTTGTTTTGTTTTGAAATAGATTTTACTGAAGCTTGTACTCTGAATGGGTAAAATTTGAGAGAAAAAGTCCAAATTGACATACCTTTTTCAAATCGCTGTAGCTCAAAAAAAAGGACACCACCATATATATTTTTTTCCATTTTTTCATTCATCATAAATAGCTCTTCCAAAATAACAATGATAGAAAAAAAGTTTAATACTTTGAAAAAAACGCTTATGACATTGATACACCCTTAAGGCACATTCTGCTTTTCTTTCAACCTGCTTTAAGTGGCCACCTATCTTCAATACTAGAAAAAGGCTATGGGGTAATGGGTTAAGATTGTTATGTTTCTTTATTGAGTGGTGTCTATTGAGTGGTCGCTAAACACAAGTGTTGCTATACCTTTCACTATTTGGTACTGTTTCGGATCTCATTCAGTTATTTTCAAGAATAATCATTTCCTCATATTACATCTTTCCCCTAACTTATCATAAAGATATAGATATATAGTCATATTTATAGGATTTATGGAATATTATAGAAAAATCACACTTCCATTTTTACTTAGATAGGGAAAACTGTTTTGAAATGTCATATACTGTAAACGAGATACCATTTTAAAAACTGTATTATTCATCTTGTAGCAAAAACATATATGATTATAACAGATCTCCAGATAAGGGGAGTATTTAACTAGAGTCGCACATCATGCTTATCTTACCATACCAAGAGGCTCATGGGGGTAGATACCCCCTAAGCCAAAAAAGTAAAATCTTGATGTCTGCATTAAACCCCATGTTGTGACTGCTCAGTAGAATCGTGTCAAAGAGACTGTTCTAATGAGTAGTTACAATACACCATAGGATTTGGTACCGACATGAAAGAGAAAATTTTGTATTTGTTTAGATTGCTCCCACTTATTTGGAGCCCTGTGATAGCGTAGAAAGTCTTCTTACCTAGGTATTAGAAGGTTGCGTGCAAGACTGTTGTACCATTTTGATCTTTTTAAAGTTGAATTGAGTTAATCCCTTCCCCCATAGTCAACAGTGCAAATCACCTATGTATATCCTACTGTGTTTAAGGCAGGATACTTCTCAAAGCATGATGAAAGTAAAGCAGAAAGCTCCTTTAGGAGCTTTCTGTTTTACTTTCATTTTACTTTAATCCATTACCCCATAAATACACCTTTTTGCATCTTTATTTATTCCTAAACTGAATAAAAAACAATTTATAAAGTCATGAATATGTACCATTAGAAATATTTTCTACATTCTAACAAATAGTAGCTTAAAGCAGGCTGAAAGTAAAGCAGAATGCGCCTGAAGGCGCATTCTGCTTTACTTTCAACCTGCTTTAAGTGGTCATCTTTCTTCTAAATAAGAAACAGGCTATGAGGGAATGGGTTAAGTTACTGTACAACCTTTATTCAATGTGGTAAATGTGTATTTTTGTATCACTTATGTGAAGGTAGAGGCCCTCTAACATGTTTCTGTTGAGGAAAAGGTTAATACAGTATTGCAGAAAACTGTTTTGTGAGTTGTTCAACAGTGTAAATAATCTGTATGTAAAATTAAAGAAAGATCAAAAATAGCATAGAGCTTAAGCGATCGGGGTCCATTTCATAACCATTTCTTAGCGAAGAGTGTAAAAGTCTGCCCATTATAACCTGTTATCCCATAGCCTCTTTCTAGCATTGAAGATAGGTGACCACTTAAAGCAGGTTGAAAGTAAAGCAGGATGCACCTTGAGGCACATTCTGCTTTACTTTCAGCCTGCTTTAAGCACCAATCTGCTAGAATATAGAAAATATTTGTTATGGTGCATATTAATGACTATAAATTGGAACTATTTTCTTTATTGAAGGAATAAATTAAAGACGTAGAATGGCGTATTTATGGGGAAAAGGGGGTTATAATATAGGTTTGTGTCTAAGTGTAAGGATTTAGCATGACAAGTGTAAAATTTTATTTTCATCCTGGTTTGAACAGTCACCTATGATTAAAACCATTTTAGAGACTTCATTTACATGGTCATATATGGTTGTACTATCAAACTTGTTCTAAGGGACCATTCTAAAGATGATATATATGTAGCTTTTAGGACAGGTGACGGTTTCACGCAGGACAAGAGTAATGCAGAAAGCTCATATAGGAGCTTTCTGCATTACTTTTGTCCTGCATTAAACAGTTACCTGTCATTTAACGTGACAAAACCTTTTGGTCCAGTGGTTGCTTAATGCAGATTTGAATGTCCTAAGCAGGTTTAATCCATTACCCCATAGCCTGTTTCTAGTTTTGAAGACAGATGACCACTTAAAGCAGGTTGAAAGTAAAGCAGAATGTGCCTTAAGGCACATTCTGCTTTACTTTCAGCCTGCTTTAAGCCACCATCTGCTAGAATATAGAAAATAGTTCTTATCATATGTATTGATAACTGTATATAAATGGAACTATTTTACTCAGTGAAGAAATAAATTAAAGGCGTAAAAAGGCGTATTAATGGGGTAATGGGTTAAGCTGTATTTGGAGACATTATTTGTCATAATGTGGTGTATGAAATGGGCACCTGTTTGCTTTGTGTTCAACCACCAATTCAAGATGTGTGTACAAGTTTTAGTAATCACAAAGAAGAATGGTAGGATGCAAGTAAGTTCAAGATGTGTACAAGTTTTAGAAAGTTCATGTCAGTTCCTTATCATCTTGTAAAGTTTATACTTAAAGCATATCAATATGGTTGGCATCTATATGTTTTGAAATATACACACATTCTTAATCATGTGTTTTAATATCAGTTCATTGTTGATAATCTCATATTTTCACTTATTACTTCTGGGGAAGAAACAGATCTACTCATGAGGTTTTTTCTGAGTGTCCATGGAAATTGTTAATTGTTGTCAAAATTGTGATGTCTGTCTAACCATTGAACCCTAGTGACAAGTAAGCACATCCTTTACAAACAGTGTACCTGTGAAGAGTACACTTGTCTTATGCAAACAGTGTAGACCCTGATCAGAGGGCTCCTGAAGGAGCCCTCTGATCAGGGTCTGCACTGTTTGTCGTTTTGCAATATATATCTATATATTGTAAAGAAAGAACCCTAAATAGACCAAAATGGATGAGCCTTTATTGGAAACTGGAATTGTCCAGTCGAACCTAAATACTCATGCCTGATCAAGAGCAGAGAAACCTCTTTGTTTGTGTCCAGTCGAAGTTCGAAGGTTCATTGAGTAAATCTATTCAAAGGTGATGGCTGTTTGATTCTTGATGTGAAGCACTTGTTTATTAGGATACAATTTAATTTGTGTTAACTGACCACTCCGTAAGATGCATAAAGACAGTTAAGTGTCTATTTAACCCATTACCCCATAAACCGTTTCTAGTTTTCAAGATAGTTGACCACTTAAAGCAGGTTGAAAGTAAAGCAGAATGCACATTCTGCTTTACTTTCAGCCTGCTTTAAGCTTTTATCTGTTTGAATATAGAAAATGTTTCTTATGATACATATTTGTGACAGTATAAATTGGAACAATTATTTTCAGTAGAGAAATATATTAAAGGCAAAAAATGCTTATTTATGGGGTAATGGGTTAAATCCAAAACAAAAGTTAAGTGGAAAATATTTATTGGAGCCTATCGGCTTTACTTGTTTACCTCTATAAATCGGCACTTTTTTTTAATGATGGCTAATTCATTGTCTTTTGATTGGCCACTTAATACAAATTTGATGATATCTCTAACTAAAAAATTAAAGCAAAGTACATAAGTATGATGGTATTTGAAGTTGAAAATAAATAAATAGGCCACACTTAAAACACACTTTAATATCTGAACATTAAGACCTAAGCAGAATGTTCTGGTTTAGAGATAAGTGATCCGATGTTATTTTTTTCATATTGTTAAACAAGGTGCTGCAGCTTTGTCAGTATTGATTGGAACCTGTGCCATTTTAAATGTGGGACTGTGATAGATGGACTGTGGTCTCTGTAAAGACTAACACATCCAAATCTTAAAACTCACACACACAATGCATAACGTCACCATGCATTAACCCTTTGTCTGCTAGTCATGATTTTACCAAAAAAAATTAAACAGTTTGGATCCAGATCAGATGCAGCATAATACTGCATCTGATCAAGATCCAAACTGTGACCCTCATGTTTAGATTTCTTATGTTAATCAGCCATGCTATTTTGTTCAGACTTTCACAAAACTTTTTGAGCAGCAACATTATAACAAATTACAGATCTTCTTTCAAACAGCTTTTTTTGGAAAGAAATTTTGTGCATGATTATGTGCATATTGTGGCTGGTTGAGTTTGAATTTGTTTAATACAGGTTTTACCGTAATTATTACAGTGAAAGCTGCTAGGCCATCGGTTTAGTCAATCAAAATACAGTAAAACCTCTCTATAACGACCACTGAATAGAATGCTAATTGGTTGTATAAAAGACATCCGTCATCTTAAAGTAAGATGACAGTGAAACAGAAAGCTCCTATAGGAGCTTTCTGTTTCACCGTCACCTTGCTTTAAGTATTCACCTGCCTTATACACCTAAAACTTAACAATATTTATTGATCGTAATAGAGTATTTTTACTGTACAGTAACAGTGAGTGACAGTTAATCCACTTTGATTAGGAATCGTTAGTATTGAGTTTATGTTAAAAGAGATCACCAAATGTTAACCTACTCCTCCATAAGCACCAGTGTAAATCACCTATATCCAACTGATACAGCATTTAACCCTTTACTCCATGAATATGCCTTTTTACGCAGTTAATTCATCCCTACACTGAAGAAAATAGCTCCACTTTATACAATACTGAATATGCACCATAAGAAATATTTCGTATATTGTATCACAGGGTGACTTAAAGCAGGCTGAAAGAAAACCAGAATGCACTGTAAGGCGTATTCTACTTTACTTTCAACCTACTTTAAGTGGTGACCTGTCTTCCAACAATAGAAACAGGCTATGGGGTCAACACTAATGGCGAGTGATGTATATGATTGTTTCCCGCACAGTATTGGTTAGCTCTTTCCTCCCTGAAACTTTAAATGGACAATTCCAGTTTCCATTTAAGTCTAGTCCATTTCTGACTTTTAAGGGTTGTTTTTGTCAATGTTTGGCATTATGACAAACAGTGAAGACCCTGATCAGAGGGCTCCTAGGAGCCCTCTGATCTGGGTCTTCACTGTTTGCATAGGACAAGTGTACTATTCACATGTACACTTTTTGCAAAGGACGCCAATATGCGGGACTAGGGTTCAAAGGGTTAAAGGAGGTGGCTGCTTAAATCAATGGTTCTTTTAGCAGCCTGCTTTGACCTATTACCCCAAAGCTTGGTTCTAGTATTTAAGATAGGTGACCACTTTAGGCAGGTTGAAAGTAAAGCAGAATGTGCTATAAGCTACCTTCTGCTAGGATATAGGAACTATTTCTTATGGTAAATATTCATGGCGATATAAAGTGGAACAATTTTCTTCCATGGAGGAATGAATTAAAGGTGTAAAGAAGGGTATTTATGTGGTAACAGGTTAAGCTATTACTTGCCTTGAATATCATCAATGAATTTGATTGATTGTAATAAAGCCACTCATTTTGAGCAATAGGTAAAGGTGTTCTTATGGGGTTCTATGGAGGTAAGGGTAAATACAGTACAGTATGTATATATACAATTTTGTGATAGTCTTTGATTGAATAGTTCATGTTATATATGTATAAAACAGTCAAATTTGGGGTAAGCAGTCAATCAATGTATCGGTAATCTACAATATATAATACAGGTGATAGCTTAATGCAGGACAAGAGTAAAGCAGAAAGCTCCTAAAGGAGCTTTCTGCTTTACCATTGTCCTGTATTAAGCACTCACCTATCTTTAGAAATCTTTCTGACTTCAATGGATGGCCGCTTAACGCAAGTTTGACGATACTTGTATTTGTCTTGTTTTGCTCAAACATTGTACAGTTGTTAATACCTCACCCCTGGTTCCAGTTTAAAATTGCAATGCATACATTTATACAAGCCAAGATATTACATTAATTTAGGTGTATATAAATATTATTATATCAGTTATGATTGTAATGACTTAAAATATTTTTTTTATTTTTTATTATTATTATGACCCCACAAAGTGGTAAATATAGAGTTTATTTACTGGAAGTTGCTTTCCAGAGTTTCACAGATGGACACCCTTTATACGAAGATATTTTCCTCCTAGAGTTATGGCCCTTTCATAAATTTTGTCCTGCCACAAGAAGGGAGGAAAGTGAGTCTAAGACCACCTTTAGTTCGAAAACATGGTTTTGTTGAACGTAACCATTTTCAACTGGAATTTCAATTACTAGAATTTGCTTATGTCCAACCTACCCATGATTGAAACTTGAAACATGACTAAACCATATTTTAATTTTAAACTTTGGGTATGTTTGACTTAAATGAGTGAGTAATTGAGACCCAACTGTATAAGACTTGAAATTCTGTTGAGTTGGCTGCTGTACACAGATTTAATTGTAACCATGGCAGCCCTTACAATGCTGGAACCAAATGTATTTATAGTGCAGAGTCTGCAGACCCTGATCAGAGCGCTCCTAGAGGAGCTGTCTGACCAGGGTCTTCACTGTTTGTTATACTTTTAATTATTTTGGGGGACAAAACCCTTGTTCAGTGTAAACTGGTCATTATTAGAAAATACAAGAGTTCATTTGAAAATTGGGTATTGTAAGTGTTAATTTGTTGATAGAAGATCACTAGATGTTCTGTGATTGAAGATTGAATACCAGAACTGGTCCACAGTGTTACAAATTCATTCCTTTATATAAGCTGTCTCTAGATTGAATTTAACATTGGATAACATACGGCAGGCAGATGATGCCCGTATAGTGTTCCACTGGTTAATATTAAAAAATGTTGTTTTTTCACAATATACCAATGTTGAATATTTTGCTTATTGACATATTAACCCTTTCCCCCATAGAAGCGACTTTTAGCGTATTTAATTTATTCCTCCACTGAAGAAAATAGTTCCAGTTTATTACCTCATGAACAATTACAATAACAAATATTTTATATAGCCTAGCAGATGATAGTTTAAAGCAGGCTGAAAGTAAAGCAGAATGTGCCTTAAGGCACATTCTGCTTTACTTTCAACCTGCTTTAAGTAATCACCTGTATCTAATGTCATAAACGGGTTATTGGGTTATTGACCAAATTTTTGTCACATTTTTTAAAAAGCAGAATATGTTCACTCCAGGCAGTCTAGAGTTATGGGCCTAGACATTTTTTTCTTCCAAATTTGCACTTTCACTCTGATGTTTGTTCACCAAGATTTAACCTAATACATATGTGCATTTGCTCCCTCTCTACAACAAGATTCAAAAAGTGTCACTATATGCTACTAACTGTATATCTGATAGTATAAGAGACTCAATTATATAAAATAAGAGACTCAATATTCTCTGACTGCCATTATCTCTGTATCATAGTATGAATGTTTTCATGTTTCAAATATGTGGACTACCTCAGTCATCATCGTTGAGTCACAAAGTCATTTACTCCATAGTCAGATTCCATCTGTCTCTTATGAGTCAACGTAGACTAAATAGAGTAAAACCCCTCTATTACGACCACTAAATTGTGTTAATTATTAGTAATTTAAAACAGGTGACTGCTCAAAGCAAGGTGACTGTGAAACAGAAAGCTCCTTTAGGAGCTTTCTGTTTCACTGTCACATTGCTTTAAGCTGTCACCTGTCTTTTATACAATCAATTAGCCTTCGTTTAAGAGGTCCTAATAGAGGGTTATTTACTGTAGACTAGTTTTGGTAGACATTTTAACAATTGTATTTCTTCGTTATCTCTTCTTCTCCAAGGTTATTAGCACTTAGGATTTTTCCTGTGGTCAAGCCTTCTAGCTGACTTAGGGAAAGTCGGAGGTTCTTCCCAGTTGACGATTTGTGCCTGGAACAGTGCATAAAAGGCTTCTGGGGTCTTCCTCCGCCTGTAATTAGCTGGACGTCATGATATGGCTGCTAAATGCAGGACAAAAATAATGCAGGAAGCTCATACATGAGTTTTCTGTATTACATTATATCCTTCATTTAACTTAACCCTTTACTCCATGGCCTGTTTCTAGTTTTGAAGACAGTTGACCACTTAAAGCAGGTTGAAAGTAAAGCAGAATGTGCCTTAAGGCACATTCTGCTTTACTTTCAGCCTGCTTTAAGCTATAATCTGCTAGGCAATATAAAATATTTGTAATGGTAATTGTACATGAGGGTATAAACTGGAACTATTTTCTTCAGCGGAGGAATAAATTAAATACGCTTAAAGCCGCTTCTATGGGGCAAAGGGTTAATTATAGACAGCTCATGCATCAACTTTGAACAACTACTAAGTACTGAATAACCCATTGAAACCTATCTACATATGCTTTACAAAACTGTACTTGTGAAGAGTACACTTGTTCCGTGTAGACCCAGATCAGAGGGCTCCTACAGGCACCCTCTGATCTGGGTCTGCACTGTTTGTCTTTCTGAAATGTATTGTAAAAACAACTCTTTATAGTGAAAACTTGTACTGGACTTGTTGGGAAACTATTATTTTCCTCTTCAAGTTCCAGGGCTCCTTTGATTAACACAAGTTCAACTGTGCATGCTTAGAAAAAGTTCAGTTGCATATGCTAAGAAAGACTGAAGTTTAGTACTTTAGTATTTCAGTTTCATGTATTATGTTATTCTCTTCAGTTTTCATCTGAAGAAACTTTCCAGGAAACAATCTAGCTGTGCAGATAACAATATCTGTTTTGCAGGCGTTTTAGTTGTGCCTGAATTCTGTGCAATATGCTTATCTTTTCATCATTCCCTTTCTTTATGGCAGTGTCTTTCCTTACATTTTCTTATTTCAGTATCTGAGTAAACCCATATGAATTATTGTGCTCTTCTTAAAAGTACAGTCGAACATTGATATCTCGAAGTCGTTTTTGTTGAACATATCCGTATGTCAAAGTTAAAACGTGGCTAAGCCACGTTTTAACTTTGAAATATGGGTATGTCGACTTAACTGAGCATGAAATAATGCAGTTATTTTGGCGAACTGTCGGATAGTTCGAGTTAAACGAGTTTGAGAAATCAAAGTTTGACTGTATCTGCTCCAACTTTAACAAGAGCTTCAATTTTATTTGATCAATCATTATCTGAGCTTCTGATTTGGATCCATATTGTTAGCACGCCACATCGCACTTGGCACACTAAATGTTAAAAATTGGTTCAGTTTTTAATGTGAAACTTTGAGAACAACGACAACACACTACACCATCTTTTGATCAAATTTAACCATGTAAGTAAAAAGGTATATCCCTAATGTAATTTTCTATGTTACAACTTGTTCTATGTTACAACTTGTTCTATGTTTTGTTACATTTTGTAAAGTTTATAAATCATGTTAGAAATCATGTGATTGTTTATGAATTTGTATGCAAAGGTAGATCTAAAGAAAACATGATTTTTTTTCCCTAACCCATTGAACCCTAGCAACAAGTATACACATTCTTTAACCCTTTTCTGCATTTGTTGGGAAATTGTGAGCTTCGAAAAAAATGAATCATATTTAACTTTTCCATGCTGAAGTATTTTCTAAATTTCATTATACAGTCGAAACTCAATATTTCGAACTTGCTTTAGTTCCAACATATCCAGATTTCAAAATTTAAACGTGACTTAACCTTGTTTTAACTTTGAAATACGGGTATTCAAAAATGGCAGCTATGGGTGAAGTGACTCAGTCCATATGATAAATTCAGCCCAAAATTGTAAATTTTGCATCAAAAAACATTTTGAAATGGCAAATTTTCTTTTTGTGCCCGGTATACTTGCAGAGAGGTTGAAATATACAATTGAACCTCTCTATTATGACCACTAAATGATGATCAATTTGTCTGTATAAAAGACGGGTGACAGCTTAAAGCAATGTGAAAGTGAAACAGAAAGCTCCTATAGGAGCTTTCTGTTTCACGTTCACATTGCTGTAAGCTGTCATCTGTCTTAAACGACTAATATATGACACAATTTAGTGGTGGTAATTGAGAGGATCTACTGTATTCAAACACTTGTCTATTCACACCAAACTCCTCAGCTATGTCAACTTTCAACTTAATTATTAACTCATTCACCCCTGAAACTTTTAATGGACATATCCAATTTCAAAATAAGTCTAGTCCATTATTGACTCTCTAGAGCTGATTTTAACAATATATTTCAAAATAACAAACAGTGTAGACCCTGATCAGAGGGCTCCTTAAGGAGTCCTCTGAGTCCCCTGATCAGGGTCAACACTGTTTGCATTAGACAAGTGTAATCTTTACAATTTACAGGTACACTATTTTCAAATGCTGAGTATACTCTTCGCTAGGGTTGAAT
Source organism: Gari tellinella (assembly GCA_922989275.2). Lineage (NCBI taxonomy): Eukaryota > Metazoa > Mollusca > Bivalvia > Cardiida > Psammobiidae > Gari > Gari tellinella. The sequence goes on along the minus strand of OV277859.1, from coordinate 11,099,123 downwards.
GTGTAAACTGTTTTGTATATAGATCTAGATCTGGCAGCTATGAGTGGAGAAAGAGTCAGATAAAAGGCAACAATTAGTTCAGTATAAAATAAAGTACAGTATTGGGTATGGGTGATGTTTATAATCAATCAGGTGATTTCAGTAAATAAGTGAAACTTGTATAAAGCGAACATTGAAAGGAAGATAAATTGGTAGTTTATAAGACAGGTGGCAGCTTTAACACCCCACCCCAATAGCTATTTTCATTACTGAAGACAAAGTTGCTTAACCCATTACCCCATAGACACTCATTTTTACGTCTTTAATTTATTCCCCCCACTGAAGAAAATAATTCCAGTTTATGCATCATAAGAAATATTGATATTCTAGCAGATTGTAGCTAAAAGCAGGCTGCAAGTAAATCAGAATGTGCCTTAAGGCGCATTCTGCTTTACTTTCAACCTGCTTTAAGTGGTCACCTGTTTTCAGATTTAGAAAGAGGCTATGCAGTAAATGGTTAAGGAGCATTCTGTTTTATAGATGACCATGTGCCTCCATTCAGTGATTGTTTGATACAAGTTCGATAGTACTTCTTGGTGCCAGTATTTCAAAAGCTTCACTCGCAAAGACAATGCAACTGATGTCCAATTATGAAAACATTGAATTTGGTTTTGCATCCAGTTTGTATGCAGTAGTATTAATTTATATATTAATCTTTCCCAATAAACATGTTTGTGATAAAATTAGAATCAGATCAGACGTCGGGTAACTCCATGGCTGATCAGGCTCCAAACTGTTTGCATTTATGAACATTGTCAAGAAATGCCATTTTCAACATTGTGTTGTGCACATTGTGTTTGAGTTTAGTTTCATTAAACCATTACCCCATAAATATGCCTTTTTACGCCTTTTATATATTCATCCACTGAATAAAATAGTTCCAATTTATACTGTAACAAATAAGAATCATAAGAAATATTTTCTACATTCTAGCAGATAATAGCTTAAAGCAGGCTGAAAGTAAAGCAGAATGCGCCGTAAGGCGCATTCTGCTTTACTTTCAACCTGCTTTAAGTGGTCAACTATTTACAAAAATAGAAACAGTGTATGGGGTAATGGGTTAAAGAGGAAAGAGTAATTTCTTCTCCACTGTAGAAGATTACCAGGAGATGGTTGCATACAGTTGGCATTGTCTCTGTGGAGGGAGCTGGATTGAAATGGTTTAATTGCCAAACGATATTTGTTATAATTGTTTTGTCTGTGATATCTATTGCTGTGTATGATGTGCAAATTAATATATGTTATCCAATCTTTGGATCGCAGACACTGTCAAGATTTAAAAATTAGTTTGCCATTGATCAAATTGAAATTTTTATTTCATTCTTTTACTGTTTCAAATGTACATAGAAATAATCAAGTACAAAAAATTGTAAATTTGATTAGCTCCAAATAGGAGGTTATCTAGAATACTAAAATCTTTATGTTTCATCAAAAACCTGACGTAAGAGGAAGTATTGCACATTACATATATATTTTCTCCTCTATGTTTTCTGTTGGTATTTAGTATAATGATATTTCTGTCAAAAATCTAGTCTTAACAACAATTGTTTGAAATACAGTAAAAACTCGCTTTAATTCGAACATACCCATATTTCGAAGTTAAAACGTGGCTAGCCACGTTTTAACTTTGAAATACGGGTATGTTCGACTTAAACTAGATCGACTTATCCAAATTCAACTTACGAAATACCAGTCAGGTTGATTTAAGCGAGTTTGTAGTATCGGATTTCGACTGTAATTTACTTATAATAATTTACTTACAGCCAAAAATCAGAGAAATAAAATTGCATTTAATAATGTGAAACAAACATTGCACACCCTGATCAGAGGGCTTCATTACTCTTTGCATGATAGCGACAGCATCATGATTTTCTTTGCAAACAGTTTGGATCCAGATGAGAGGCCACATAATGCGGCCTCTCATCAATATCCAAACTGTTTGCCACTCTGACCCTGCTTTGTAAAGAAATTTTTAAAAATCTATTTTTAGAACTATAGCAGACGACAATTGTTGCAGACGAAAAGATTACACAGCATGCAAACAGTTTAAGTATACATAACAGTATAATGGTTTGAAGCATAGAATGGGTTAAAAAGTTAAAATCCGGAAAATGTTTTTAAGTGAAGCAATAAATTGGTTGAAACAGTGTGCTGTAGTTAACCCATTACTACATAGCTTGTCTTTAGTTTTGAAGACCTTAACCCTTAGCCCGCCAAATAAATTGTCGTCTGCTATATTTCTCGTCTACTTCAAGTTTCAAAGTGCTTCAAAGATGCTCAAAATTGCTGAAAATGTTGTTCGAGTGTCAAACAGCTTGGATCCGGATGAGACGCCGAGTTACTCGGCGTCTCATCCGGATCCAAGCTGTTTGCATATGGAGCTATAGTCGTGAGTGGCAGGCTAAGGGTTAAAGCAGGTTGAAAGTACAGCAGAATGCGCTAAGGCACAATCTACTTTCAGCCTGTTTTAAGCTACATTTGTACTATCTGCTAGAGTATAGAAAATATTTCTTACAGTGCATATTCATCACTGTATACAAGTGGAACTATTTTCTTCACTGAAGGAATAAATTGAAGGCACAGTTATGGAGTAATGGGTTATTTTGGTTGAAACAAATGTGAGACTGTATTGTAACTATTTGTCACATAGAAACTAATTTGTTCTCTTGTAAATACTTTAAGCATGTGAATGAGTCTTCACTAAAATGTATGCGATCTCGTTCCATGGCTTCAGGATTGAATTATGGCAATAAAATATTAAATCAAATATAGCAGTGTTTCTTTCACCTTTTTTGTTCCCTCCAAGCTATAATCACCTTCAACTGTTGTGAACTACAGTGTTCCCTCCCTACAACAGCCCTCCCAACAACGACTCCATCCTTACAACGACTCCATCCTTACAACGACCCTGGTCGCAGTTCCCCAAACAGGACGATTATGCACAACTATTCACGGCTGCAATGCCGTCTGCTTAAACTTGTCGTCTGCTGTTTTTCTCAAAGCTACAAAATGGACATTTTAACAGAAAAAAACTTAATGACGAGTGACAAACAGCTTAAATCCAGATCAGACGCCAGGTTACACGGCGTCTGATCTGGATTCAAGCTGTTTGCAAATGCAGCCAATTTCCCTCCCTATAACGACTCCCTCCGAACAACGCACACATCGTTTGTCTCCCATTGGAATGATCACTAAAGCAGATTTATACCCTTACAAGCTAAAGTTTATTTGTGAATTTTAATTAAAACATTTTGGTTGCTCCAAAGATATGCTCTGGACAAGGTTTAAGTGGTACGAGACACTCTGCAATCTCGAGAAGTAACTACACACGAGGTTTAGTAGTTGTAAAAGATGTAATATAGGAGATTTAAGCTCACTCACTCACTATCCGGTTTATTTGTTGATCAGGCCACAATTAATCCTCTGCTGAGGGTGTGGCCTGACTGTCCAGTCTCGATCTGAGTCTTCCTCTCCATTCCTGTCTGTGATGAGGGTTGATGGGATCCATACCCAGGGCTTTTCTGTCACGTTTCACAATGTCCTCCCAAGACAATTTGGGTCTGCAAGTGGTCCTTTCTGCTGGTACGTTCATCTGTCGGACTTTAGCAATCCAGCCTGTGCTGCGCTCAACATGCCCCAACCAACGCAGTCTGTTCTTCTGCATAATGACTGCGAGGCTTTCCAAGTTGACTTGAGTGAGGAGGGATTCAAAGGGAATGCTTTGCTCAGGCTTCATCAAACAGATCCATCTGATCATTGCTTTGTTGTTACGCTGCAATTTCTTTAGTGTGCTAGCAGGGACAGCCCAAGTTTCGGAGCCATATACTATACTAGCACACTTCTGACACATGATGAGTAAACACGACCCCTTGTAGCTGTTGGCAGGAACTTGTTCGTTAGGATAGGTAGCAGCTCTCGAAACTGTTTCCAGGCAGACTTGCAATGTGTAGCTGCAGCGAGTTCGCAGCCTCCACCTGATGACAGCATGTCTCCGAGGTAACAAAAGTCTGTCACTACTTCGAGCGTGTCATCACCAGTACCAACCTCGGTCAGTGGTCTGCCATCTATTGGTCTTGCCATACCATCACAGCGCAAGCACTTAAAGTGCGGATCTGCTTTGAGAGGGCCCTTTATGCCACTGCACTTTTTGTGGACCCATCCTGAGCAGTGGGTGCAGAGGATTGAGTTGTTGCCTGTTCCACTCGATCAGACATACAGCACACGGGTGTTTTCCTCAGTAAGTTGAGGTTGGGACCAGCAATCATGACCTTGGTCTTACCCATGTTGACTCTGAGACCTTTCTCTTCCATGCTACTCTTCCATCTATCCAGACGTTCCTCCAGTGCTTCGAGCGAGGTATCAATGATCGCCAGATTGTCGGCATATAGGAGCTCCCAAGGGCAGCTGGTGCGGAATTCTAGTGACAGAGCCTCAAGGACAATGATGAATAGGAGGGGACTTGGGACAGATCCTTGATGGACGCCTCCTTTAACATCAAATTCATCGCTGTAGTTGTTGCCGACTCGTACACGACTATGTACATTGGTGTACATGGACATCACCACTTGAACTAACCACTCGGTAACTCCCAACTTCCGCAGAGCCCACCAGATGACCTTTCTTGTGACATGGTCAAAAGCTTTTTCTAAGTCCACAAATGCCATGTACAGTGGTTTGTTAAGCTCCCGACAAGGGTTTTCAATAATCAAGGTCATTGACCTGAAAATGGTATACGACCCTCTGCAAACCAAATAAATATCCACACACCAGGTTTGATAATCTTAGATGACTTAATAAAGGAAATATGCCCCGAACAGTTTTAGTATAAGTCAAGGTGAAGCTGACTTGAAAGTGAAATGCAATTCTCCGCAATCCCAAGATGCATCCATGCCAGGTTTGATGATTTAGTATGAGAGATCTTCATGCTCAAGACAAGGTTTTAGAAAGTGATCTGAATGTTGTATGCAACACAGCAATACCAAAATGTTATTGTTATTGTTGAAATAGGTTTTAAGTCACTTTAACAGTATTTCAGTCATATCAAGTCTACAGGAGACATATGTTGCCAGTTCAGCACCTCATTTACATGATCTAAAGATACCTGAATGAGGTATTGATCTAGAAATTTGAATCCTTACAAGAATACCAGTTACAAATATTCTGGATCTTACCCTTTTCAGTACTTTGACAAATACATCACTTTATGATAGATTTATCCATCAATTGAATCGCTGAATAGGTTACACCTTTAGGCAGCCTTCAACAGTAGCATGCCAGTCAATGACAGTGGTCCCCATTCTTTTCTGACAGTTGACCAAGCTGGCATGCCCCAGAACCACATGGGGTATTCCAAAATGTATCCATACACAAGTTTTGGTAATCCTAAATGATATCTTACTGTTTTACAGTTTCAATGAATTTTGATTATACTTGTACACAAAGTATGTAAGTTCTTGAAGGAGTGCAATTTTTGTTAAAATCGGATAATTGTGGCAAATTATCTGCCCTTGATATACTTTTTAGCTCACCTGAGCTAGCTCAGGGTGAGCTTTTGCAATCCTTGAATGTCCGGCGTCAACAATTTCAGTGTTTACACTCTAGAGGCCACAATATTTATCCAATCTTTCTCAAACTTTCTCAGATGGTATATTGCCATAAGAGTTCGGATGAGTTCGATTTTGGTTGAAATCGGACAAATAGGTCATGAGTTATCTACCTTAGAATTGCTGAAAATGCCATATTTAACAGTGTTTACACTCTAGAGGCCACAATATTTATCCAAGCTCTCTTAAACTTGCTGAGATTGTATATGACCATAAGACTTCGAAAAAGGTGATTATGGTTGAAATTGGACAAATAGATCAAGAGTTATCTACCTTTGAATTGCTGAAAATGTCAAAGGACTTGGTCCAGCAAGGTTACATTCTAGTGTCTACAAATATGAATGGATTTATATTTAGCTTGTTTTTGATTATTGGTAAAACTATCAGGTTTCATTACAACAGGTGAGCGATATCAGGACCTTCAAGGCTCTCTTGTCATCGGTAAAGAGTTTGCAACAAAACTTTTACCAACTATACATGGTACAAATAAATAAGAAGAACTAAATTTCGAAATTGAGATTTTTATTTCCATTCTGAGATGATTTTTTTTACACAGTCAACAAAATCTCCTGGTATTCATGCAACATTTATGAACATGAGTGTCAACAGAAAATATGCATATCAAAGCAAAATACACTAGAACCCCTCTATTACGACCACTAAAAACAAGGCTAATTGTCTGTATAAAAGACAGGTGACAGCTTAAAGCAATGTAAAGTGAAACAGAAAGCTCCTGTAGGAGCTTTCTGTTTCAGTTTTACATTGCTTTCAGCAGTCACCTGTCTTAAAAGACTAATATTTGACACATTTTAGTGGTCGTAATAGAGAGGTTCTACTGTACAGTTGATCCTCATCAACTCAAACTCCCTTATATCGAACTAGAACTTGTTTCAAAGTTAAATGTGACCTAGCCATATAATCACTTTGAATTAAGAGTAAGTTTGACTTAACCCATTACTCCATAGAAAACTATTTTTATGCCTTTAATGTTAATTTATTCCTCCACCACAGAAAATAATTCCAATTTATACAGTCATGAACATGTATCATAAGAAATATGTCTATATTCTAGCAGATAGAAGCTTAAAGCAGGCTTAAAGTAAAGCAGAATGTGCCTTAAGGCACATTGTGCTTTACTTTTTACCTGCTTGAAGTGGTCACCCATCTTCAATAAGAGAAACAGGCTATTGGGTAAAGGGTTAAGCCAACTGGAATGATCAAACTTCAACTGAAGACATGCAGGTAGATTTGACTTAAAATAGTTGGAGTAATTGAGGTTCAACGGTAGCACATTTAGTATCATAACAACTTAACAAGGCAGTGGTTATAATGGCCAATCTGCATTAGTCAGAGGGCCTTCTGTTTGAAATGAAATATTGACATGTGTTTGAACTTTATTACAGAATACTAACATGATCATCAACCACCTTTTAAAGAAGCAGGACAATCTCTATAGACAGGCTATTGCTTAATACAGGACAGGAGCTTTCAGTATATCAATTCATTCTGTATAAAACTGCCACCTGTCCTAAAGACTACTTCTGTCTGTCCTTTTCAATAATTTTCTCTATCACCCTTATGTTTTATGGTCAATTCCAGTCTAGCCCATGTTCAACTATTAAGGGGTGTTTTAACAAAATAATCATAAAATGAGACACTGCACACCCAGATAAGAGGGCTCCTTAACCCATTACCACACACATACACCTTTTTACACCTTTAATTAATTCATCCACTGAAGAAAATAGTTTCAATTTATACTGTCACAAATAAAAATCATAGGAAATATTTTCTATATTCTAGCAGATATAAGCTTAAAGCAGGCTGAAAGTAAAGCAGAATGCGCCTTAAGGCACATTCTGCTTTACTTTCAACCTGCTTTAAGTTGTCACATATCTTCAAAACTACAAACAGGCTATGAGGTAACGGGCTAAGGAGTCTCTGATCATAGTCTTCAGTATGTTTGCATAAGACAAACATACTCTTTACAGGTACTCTGTTTGTAAATGATGATTATACTCATCACTATGGTTCAATATGTTAATACAAGCTTGACTTCTTAAAAAGTATTAAACATGTAATAAATAGACCATAAAACAAAGAAAATAAGTAATGCAGAATAGAAACGAAGATGATTAGATATTTATTTAATGAATTGAACTATACTCAAATAAAATAAAATGAGCATGTTCTTTTCGGGTATGTAAGAAACGGTAACATGTGATTCTTACAAATACAAGTAATAGTTCCATACCGTTCACATGGTAAGTACACAAACACTTAAAGTACATCTACACCACAACTATCATCTGAATGCATGCTACCATTGGACAATTACCCTTAAAACTCTTTCCTCAACAGAAATGCCTACTACTCCACTTAACTCATTCACCCCTGAAACTTTGAATGGACAATTCCAATTTCAATATAAGTCTAGTCCATTTTTTACTAATAAGGGTGGATTTTAGCAATGTTTTACAAAATGACAAACAGTGTAGACCCTGATTAGAGGGCTTCTAGGAGCCCTCTGATCAGGGTATATATTGTTTGAATAGGACAAGTGAACTCTTGACAGGTATATGATTTATTAATGACAAGTATACTCATCGCAAGGGATCAATGTGTTAAGTGCTACACTTAAATATTAATTGATGACATTGAATACCGATGGCAGCTTAACTTTTTACTCCCTTTTGAAGATGGGTGAATACTTAAAGCAGGTTGAAAAGTAAAGCAAAATGTGCCTTAAGGCACATTTTGCTTTACTTTCAGCCTGTTTTAAGTTACCATCTGTTACATTGTAACTATTTGCTTCAGTGGAGGAATAAATTAAAAGCATTAAAATGCATATCTATGGAGTAATGGGTTAAGGCAGGATCAATGTTAAGCAGAAAGCTTGTGTAGCAGGAATTTATTACAGGAATTATGTAAGTGATATTATGTTTAAAATCTAACAGTTGACTCTGGATGGTGCAAAATGGCAATAGCTTACATGATAGAATCATTTGAACTTCAAGCTACAAGTGTGTTTGTAAAACAAGGATGACTCGCAGCATTCAAATACTTATTCGTTCAAAACTGACTAAACCACAAAAACTCAACCAAAATCTGAGGTCAAGGTCACCAAATTGCAATGACGCTAATGAGCATGTGAGGTTGCCAAACCTAGTTGCAATACTTTGTCCAAAACCTCAACAGTAACTCTTGTGGGTTATTAGGTTCTCTTGTGGATCATTTAAATTACAAAACATGAATCAGTCTACTTGGAATTCTGGGTAGTTTAATAATACTGCTCTAAATGAGCAAACAGTGTGGACACTGATCAGAGGGCTCCTTTAGGAGCCCTCTGATCTGGGTCTACACTGTTTACAAATGTTTTGAGGGTATTTCAACAGGTCCATGTTGTTGAAAGAGTTAAATGCAACATGCCCACATCACTTTGCAACGGGCATAATAAAATACTTTCAAAATTGTACTACGCAAATCAAAATCTCAGCTTTATCAACTTCTAAAGTACAGTAAACTACAAAAGCATAGTAAGAAAAGATGGGTGAAATAGCACTATGTTTACTGAATAGAGACAATCCTTCTCATTCATCCTATAACTTCATTTTACTAAGTTAGCCCATTACCCCATAGCCTGTTTTTAGTTTTGAAGACAGATGATCACTTAAAGCAGGTTGAAAGTACTTTCAGTCTGCTTTAAGCTCTAATCTGCCAGAATATAGAAAAAAATTCTTAAGATATATTTTCATGACTGTATCAAATGAAACTGTTTTCTTAAGTGGATGGATAAACTAAAGACGTAAATAGGGGTATTTATGTGGTTATGGGTTAATTAGCTAACATAAGTCATATAGAGGAACAATAAATAGGGAAAATTTGGCTAGTTAGATCACTTGTTACCTTGTACCATACACTTCTGATGCCTGTCTTATGAAATGTCATACAACAAATATTGTCATAAGTAATAATCTAAAAATCTTAATTGTTTGATATTTCTCCAGCTTATTCCGTATGTGACATCTCAATGGAATCATCTTTTCATGACGATTCCATAGAGATGTCACAAGACAGGCTTAGATGGAAAAATTAGAAATTATATGACTGTTTTAAAGTTTTGACTTACGACTGTTTTTGTTGTAGGACATTTCGTAAGACGGGCTCCATGTATATTAACCCTTTCCCTATAGCTTGATTTCAGTGTTTAACACAGTTCAGTACTTAAAGCAGGCTTAATTAAGTAGAAATCTACCTATGGGAGTTTTCTGCTTTACTTTCAGCCTGCTTGAAGCTGCCACCTTGTTGGATATAGTGTTTTTTCGTCATGCTTTAAGCAACCACCTACATTTTAGTTACATTATCATATACCGTTGATACGGTATGATGTATATGCTATTATCAGGTAGATATCTATGCAACTCGTACTGATGGCTGCCGCTAAGGTGGAAAGGTTGAAATAGCAAACACAACGTCACAGTTTCAAGGTCACAGTACAACTTACTACCATGATATTCCTTATTACATTTTAACAAACATTCCACAATGAAATAAACACTAAAAGTCAATCAATAACAATCTATTCACATGAAAAATTCACCAGTGATGCATGAACACAATCCATAACAAGAGGGCCTGAATGCCCTGATATCGCTCACCATTTGTAATGAAGCCTGATAGCTTTACCTTTGAATTTCACCCATTTTATTCTAAATCCATTCAAGTTTGTCGACCTACTGTAGTATAGTAGAGTACATCAAAGGCAGATAACTAGAGCCCAAACAATACTGAAATCAAGCATTTTTCTAGCATTTCAAAGTATATTAAGGGCAGGTAACTATTGCCACAATGATTATATTTCAACAATAATTGCACTCCTTCGAGAACGTATAGCTACATCCTTTGTGTACAAGTATAATAAAAATCCATTGAAAACTGTAGTTGCAAGAGTGTAAACACTGTTAAATATGGCATTTTCAGCAATTCAAAGGTAGATAACTCTTGATCTATTTATCCGATTTCAACCAAAATCAAACTCTTCCAAACTCTTATGGTCATATACAATCTGGGCAAGTTTTAGAAAGATTGGATAAATACTGTGGCCTCTAGAGTGTAAACACTGTTAAATATGGCATTTTCAGCAGTTCAAAGGTAGATAACTAATGACCTATTTGTCCAATTTCAACCATTATCGAACTCACTGAGCTCTTACGGCAATATACCATCTGAGCAAGTTTGAGAAAGATTGGATAAACATTGTGGCCTCTAGAGTGTAAACACTAAAATTGTTGACGACGGACATTCAAGGATTGCAAATGCTCACCCTGAGCTAGCTCAGGTGAGCTAAAAACATAACATATGACATATGAATGAAAAATAAAATAAAACAGATTCCCAAATTGTCATCACTTAATGACATAAAAAGTAAGATGTCAGATCACACACACCATTTACATCGGACTTCCTGTCGGACGTGTTGTATAACCTTGTTTGAAATGCATACATGTATATTCTTCAGATCATTTATAATACAGTAAAAACTATGTTCAGCAGTCACTCAATACAGAAACCTAGGTCCAAGGTTATAAAGCTTTTCAGTTGAGTCTGATAGTGTTCTCAAGCATTTGATTGGTCTAGGCTCAAATCTGACCAATCAAATGCTTGAGAACTACTTCAGACTCAGCTCAAAAGCTTTACAACCTTGAAGCCAGGAGATTTCTCAACCCTTCCGCAAGCAGTGAATATAAACACTTATTGGAAATGGTGTAAACCCAAGTCAGACAAATCCTTCAGAAGCTGTCTGATCAGGATCTACACTATTATAAGATTGGTCTGGCACGAGTCTACACTCTTTCCTAGGGAAAACTGTCCTTATCTTATTTACCAATGTATTAGTTAAAATTTCAGCCTGCTTTATAAGTGGTCACTTGTCTAACTAGAAACAGGCTATGGGGTAATGGGTCAAAATAAAAGCAATTCAGAAAGCTCATATAGGAGCTTGCTGTATTTATACACTAATCTTTATCCCCTATAAAAGCTTTATCTTCTATTGAGAAACTGTTCAACATAGCTTTTACTAAAAGAAATAAAATAGAAAGCACTTAGTCATAAACAAAATGTATAACAAACAAAATAAGACCTTCATACCCAAAATAAGGTTTCAATGCACAAAGTCAACAGACAGTCTGGGGTCGGACATCCAATAAATATGGGACTCCCATTAGCCCTATCCTTCACAGTAGCACTTTATGGGACCCCCATTAGACCTTTGTGGTAGTACTTTGAGACTTCTATGAGCACTATTCTTCACATTAGCACTTTAAATTATATTACGATGGAAACCTATGTGCCAGTATGTTTACATGTACTTTGTAAACAGTGAAAATCCTTTACAGTTATTTTCCTGATATACTGTCTAATCTACAGTAAAACCTCTCTATTACGACCACTAAAGTATGTTAATTATAACGGTGTTTACGACAGGTCACTGTTGCCTTACTTTAAGCTGTCATCTTTCTATTATATAATCAATTAGCCTTCGTTTTAGTAGTTCGTAATAGCGAGGTTTTACTGTATATATAACATGGTCATTTTCCAAATGTGGAATAGCCCATTCAGCATAGAATGGGTTAAGATTCGCTATCCAACAAAGAAGCACTTTCTAATGCCTACAGCTAAATGTCTTTAACCTGTCTGGGTAAATCCTTAATAAGGACTCATTAATGGTATAAAAACAATCTGTAAATTGATGCTGAATGAAAGCAAAGCAGCAAACTCTTGTAGAGAGATTTTGCTTTGGTTTTATCCTTCTTTAACCAGTCACCTGCCTGAAACAAAGACATGCTCACCATAAAAAGGTATTAGTTAGAGAAATGTGATTTTCTCTGAAGGTTACGGAGGAAACAGATAATGTTACAGAGAGCACTCAAAGAGTTTTATCAATAAATAATTATATATTTCTATGTGTTTTAGGAAATACAAACATTTTGCCGTAAGAGAGAGGAAATACTTCTCAGTAGTCACAAAAAATATACAAACATGTACATTAAAACCCCTCTATCATGCCCACTAAATGATATCTTTTTCCATATTCAAGCCAGGTGGCTGCTTTAAGCAAAATGAAAGGAAAGTAGAAAGCTGATTTTCTTTCTTTAATTTTGCTTTAAGCTGTCACTTGCCTTTAATAGCATCAATAAGCCCTCTTTCCAGCGGTTATAAAGTGGTTCTACTGTAATAACATAAATGTATCTGCAGAAACACATTTTCTCCGGATTATACCATATAGGAATATGTATCAGATCAAGGGGAGTATTATTACTAATTTTCTCATTCCTTCGCTAAACCCTGTGTTGTGACCAGTGAACAGTGACCACTTATTTGTCTCTTAAACCATTACCCCATAAATATGCCTTTTTACGGCATAAATTATTCCCCCCACTGAAGAACATAGTTCAAAATTATACATGTGTTATAATACACACCACACGATATATATTCTCTATCATAGCAAATTGTAGCTTAAAGCAGGTTAAAAGTAAAGCAGAATGTGCCTTCAGGCACACTCTGCCTTACTTTCAATCTGCTTTAAGTGATCATCTATTTTCAAAACTAGAAATAAGCTATGGGGTAATGGGTTAAGAGATGATTGGAATGAGTGGTCACCACATAGGAGTTGGGTGTTGACATAAATTAAAATGTTAAGATGTTGGGTTCACTTTTATCTGGAGCTGTATTAAAGGAACGACCAATGATTCATGCTTATTCTAGCAGATAAATTCACCCATTTGCAAGCTCTATCCACATACATTCAAATGAATACACCGTCAAAATGACCTATGAAAACTCTTATACTGTTTGTGCTTCTTAAAAATACTTCATTTGTGGATTCATAAGCAATAAAATTAAACAGATCCATATACTTCACAAGTCTGTTCCATACAAAATATTTTCGTTAAACTAAAATCATCAAATACTGCTGTCCTTTTTATCATAATACAGTGCTCCCTCCATACAACAGCCCTCCGAACAACGATTCCCTCCTTGCAACAATGCTTGCCAAAACAAGACATTTATGTCCAACGCTTTTACTGCTTACAGTTGTCTGCTGTTTCATTCAAAGTTACGTATTGGACATTTGACAGAAGAAACATAATGACGAGCGACAAACAGATTGAACTCGGATCAGACACCAAGTTACGCTGTGTTTGATCTGGGTTCAAACTGTTTGCAAATATAAGCCAAGTCTAAAGGTATTAATTTTCCCTCCCTATAAGAACTCCCTCCAAACAACACACACACTCTTTGTCTCCCATTGGGTGTTGTTGAAGAGAGGGAGCACTGTATTGTCAAACTTGTATAAAGCAACCTTCCTTTGAGGAAATGTACAAAAAATCGAAAACAGGTGTAGCTACATACAGGATAAAATAAAGAAGAAAGTTCCCGTAGGAGCTTTCTACATTTTTTTTTTTTCTATTGTTAGCAACCACCTATGTAAGAGACTGCCTATGTGTATCTTCTTTCTTGCTTACAATAATTTAGTTTGTAGATCCAATTTCTACAAAATTGATCTAATATATCTTTTACAGATTTTTAAAGCTAGAATTGATTATATTTGGCAATAAAGCTCCAAATTCGAGTCATATTCACATTCTAGAAGTAGTTGTTTTGAGGTAATATATTCAGCAAAACCCCTCTATAACAACCACTGAAAGGAGAACATTGATTGTGTTTACAGCAAGTGACAACTTAAACTTTAAAGCAAAAAGTAGGCAAAGCTAATAAATGTGTATTCTGCTTTAGTTTCAACTTGCTACATGCAACAACCTGCCTTGAAGACCCCTTTAAGTGGTAGTTAAAGAGGAATTTTACAGTATTGCATTTACATGCAAAACCTGTTTGCATGTATATTTACTACTCTAAAGCAATCACATACAGTCAAACTTCAATATCTCGAACTCGTTTAATTGAACATACCCATATTTCAAAGTTAAAACGTGGCTTAGCCACGTTTTAACTTTGAAATATGGGTATGTTCGACTTAACCAAACATGAAACATTGCAGTCCATGTGTCGAGCTATCAGATAGTTTGAGTTAAGTGAGTTTGAAATATCGAAGTTTGACTATACACTACTGCAGCAGTATGGAATGTACTCATCTCAAGACATTTGAGAGCTCCTGGCCTTTACAGTGGTACCTACTCCACCATATGGATCATATGAATGGCAAACACTTTGGATCCTAATTAACCACATGCTAAGAACTTCTTGATCCAATATTGTTTCCAATTACAGTCGAAACTCGATACTTCCAACTCGCTTAAAGCAACCTAACCAGTATTTCTTATGTTTAACTTCAATAATTTGATCTTGCTTAAGTCTAACATACCCCTAGGCCACGTTTTAACTTTGAAATATGGGTATATTCGAACTAACGCGAGTTCCAAGTATCGAATATCGACCTTATATGCTAGTGTAAGCTAATTTGGCAGTTGAGGACTGGAATTACAAAATGTTTATCAGAATAACTATGCAACTATCTTTCAAGACATTTCAGACTAAAAGGCTCTCTATTGCTAAGGTTTCTATATCATTCCTATATTGACATCTTTTACAATTGAACACAAAGTGGGGAAAACATGGAACAAGGGAGCTAACTGCATGGACAATGTGTGCCATATTTATACAGATACTCTCCCTTTTTTCCAGTAGCAATAATTGTTCACAATCAACCTGTTTCATAAAACCTCATAGGACAAATAATGTTTTTACAATAAAGCTAATACTTGCTGTTACAACCATTCAAAAGAAGTCCCGTTGAAGAAACATTACTCTTTCAACACTCAGTAACTCTTGTGGGTTATTAAGTTCCCTTGTGGACCATTTCAGTTACCAAAACATTAACCAGTCTACTTGGAATTCTGGGTAGTTTAATAAATACTTCTCTAACTTAGCAAACAGTATAGACCCTGATCAGAGGGCTCCTGTATTTTAAACAGGTCCTTTGTTTTGAAAGAGTTAAAGCAAGATAAAAGTCTACAGAAGTTTTCTGCTTTCCTCTTATCTTGCATTAATCAGCCTACCTCTCATAAATACACCTTTTTACGCTTCAAATAATTCATACACTAAGAAAATTAGTCCCAAGTTAGTAGTCCTAAGAACATGAAATAAAAAATTCATGACTGGATAAAGGGAAACTATTTTCTTCATTAGAGGAATAAATTAAAGGTGTAACAAGAGCTGTCTGAGAACAGCAAAGCTCGCCTAACTAAACCTTTCTTAAATAGGTAACTATCAATAGAAACGTGTATCAGTACATTGATATTCAAGCCACAGGAATATTCATTCCAAATATCAGCTTATAAATGCAAATATGTCATGTAGTATATGTGCATTCCAACACTTACTCCATAACTAACTTTGAAATTTCAGTCCCAAAACTCTAACTTTGAAATTTCAGTCCCAAAACTCTAAGTCCTCAACAGGTGAAACTTTGACTAAATTTAAACTTTTTTTAAAATTTTAATAACAAAACATCAATGTTCAACCCACAGGTCACCTCCATTCCAAATATCAGCTTCCTAATACAAATATTTCATGTAGTATTAGTGCATTTCAACACTTACCCCCAAACTTTAACCATGAGAAATCACCCGAAAAACCTAAGTCCACAAAAGGTGAAATTTTGACTAAATTTAACTTTTTTTTAAAATTTTAACTACCTAACATCAATGTTCAACCCACAGGGCACCTCCATTTTAAATATCAGCTTCCTAATACAAATATTTCATGAAGTATTATTGCATTACAACACTTACACCAAAACTTTAACCATGAGAAATCAGCCAAAAAACTTAAGTCCACAAAAGGTGAAATTTTGACTAAATTTAACTCTTTTTTTTTTTAATTTTAACTACACAACATCAATGTTCAACCCACAGAGCACCTCCATTCCTAAATATCAGCTTCCTAATGCAAATATTTCATGTAGTGTTAGTGCATTACAACACTTACCCCAAAACTTTAACCATGAAAAACCAACGCCGACGCCGGGGTGATTCCATAAGCCCCCCCATTCTCCGAATAGGCGAGCTAAAAAGGTGTATTTATGAGGTAATGGTTTAATGTACACTCTTTGGTAAGATATATCTATGAAACTGGCTCAATGTATCTGCGAAATTAGCTTGGAATTTTTGACTTTCAAATAGTTTTCCAAATCAAAACTTGATTGTCTGAATAGTTGTCCAAATTACATTTTAGTTGCCTGCTAATTCTCCAGACAGCTTTAACCCATTCCCCCATAAATATGTCTTTTTACGCTTGTAATCTATTCCTACACTGTAGAAATAGTTCCACTTTATACAGTCACAAATATGTACATTAACAAATATCTCCATATCCTACATGTGTAGCAGATGGTATTGGTAGATTAAAGCAGGCTAAAAGTAAATCAGAATGTGCCTTAAAGGCACATTCTGCTTAACTTTCAACCTGCTTTAAGTTGTCACTTGTTTAAACACTAAAAACAGGCCATGGGGTAATGGGTTAAGCTGCCTGCTAATTTGCCAGACTGTTGTAAGAGGAATGTTGAGGATAACATTAACTGCACTGACAATGTGTGCAGCTATTGTTGTTCAGACTGTGTCCCTGTTGTCAATCATTGTTTCAGCATGTGAGCATCTCTATGAGGTTAGTTGACTGTATGGAATGCTTGGAGGGGGTACATCGTATGATCAAACCAAGGTTACTGTCGGATGATGCCTTCAGCTGTCTTTGGCACTGGGAGAATAAGGAAGAAACGTACCTGGAATAAAACATGAAAAACATGTCAAACAAGATCATTACAAATAAGAATGATATGGTTGAACCTCAATACTCAAAACTTCATAGGCAAGTGTAAATCACCTATATAATGTCCAACTGCGTTTAAAACACGGTTTTTGGTGAATTCAGGGTACCAGGCTTTCTGATAACCGGTACCCTGTCCCAAGGGGATTATGTCTACCCAGCAATTTTCTAATAAGAATTTAACTAAATCTACTCTGCCATTTTTGGAGGATTTTGATCAAGACGTTTTTGAGCTGCACTCATAACTTTTGTATGTTCCTCTTTTAACAAAGAATTTTAATCAAGACTCACAATCTAATTCAAAACCGTATTACAAGGACATCTGATTTTGATTCCATAATTATGTATGGGTACATGTATGTAGTAAGTGAAGTTGAAGTTTTCCAACATGTCTTCTTTTATGTCTCTACCAAAGCCAAATTGTAGCTATGTCAAATAGTTTAACTCTTTATGTACCTGGGTATAATTCTTTTGTCTGCAACAAATGTTGTCTGCTACTGTTCTAAAAATACTTTTAAAAAGTTCTTTTCAAAACAGGGTCAGTCACTCAGTGTGTCAAACAGTTTGGATCCTGATAAGATGACATCTCATCAGGATCCAAACTGTTTGCAAAGGTTATAATGTTTTCACTGCCAGTGCGCTTAAGGTTGAATACAAGGTCATAGGCTTTGGGTCACAGATACACCCCCATAGAACAACTGACGTACCAAACCATTGTATATACTTACAATACTTATCTACCTTTACCATTAAAACACCCAATAATTGTCCTCAACTGAAAATGTTGTCTGCTTGACTTCTGAAATTGCCTCTGTTTGTTCTATATTTGTATATAAACAATTGTGTTTCAAACAATTGAGTTCCTGTGCAGGCCCAACATTAATTGGGACCTGATCTGGCCCCAAAATGTTTGCTACATGTACTGTCTCCAGCACTGGTTGTGCAGTGATTAAAGGGCTAAGTATGTCAGCTTTAGGGTAACACTAGACGAATTGGCATACTAGTCCCATTTCGCTCCCATTTGACTGCTAGTCACTACTTTACTTCATATTGACAAACAGTTTGGATACAGATCAGACGCTGCAAAACGCAGCATCTGAGTAGGATCCAAACTGTTTGACTCTCATGTTTAGATGTCTTCAACTAAAATGGCTTTAAATATAAAATTTATAAACAATTGCAGATGACAACTATAAAGCAGAAGATATTATAGCGGACAAAGAGTTAATCTTTAATCCGCTTAAACAACATTACATGGCTTCTGTTAGCTGTGACTTACAATCTCTAGCTTCATTTAGATTTAAAACCCACACTACAATTTACCAAAGACTTCATACCCGCTAGAACTCTCTAACCGTACAGACATTTATTAACTCAACTTTCAATAAAACAGTAATTTAATATATTGGGAAATGTTACCTGATGAAATGCGAATAATAGGGCTAAAATGTGGGGCAAAAAGCACTGGCAAAATGCCAAATATAAATGCCAGTATTAACACTACAAACACTAGAAAACACTCCCAGCTAAAATATCACATATTTCTTCTTATAAACCTAACTACTGAAAACTGACTACGGTAATACTCGTCACTAGTCAGTTTATGCTAAATATGCTGTTTCCTTTTTTTCCCCTAAAAATTATCAGAAGATCGATATGATCTAGGTAACAAACAGTTTGGATCTTTATCAAATGTCAAGTGATTCTGCATCATCTAGATTCTAATTGTTTGATTGGGTACATGTATAGTAAAATCAGAGATCCTGAGACGAGTGAAAGTCTTCATTCTTATGTCCTGTAGAATAAGGGGAAAATTAATCAAGAGGTCCAAACGCATGGGTGAAAGTTGGCAAAACTGAAAATACTGAAAACTATGCTGGGGGCTCGGGGGCCGTCAGGGCCCCCAGTGGGTCCAGGGCAAGGCCCTGGCTGGGGGACCAGGGGGCCGGAGGCCCCCGGAAGCTCCTGGGTTTTAAGCATTTTTAAGGTCTGAAACTGTTGGAAAATTGTTTGAAAATGACAGGCAATGGAAAAATATAAAAATAATGTTCTTGGTCATAATCATTAATGTTTTCCAAGGATTGAAAAATAAATCTTAATTTTGATTTTACATTGTATTTAAAAAAAGATGGAAATTGCTTTCAGCAAACTGTTATACTCCAAAGTAAATTATAAGCACTTTGCTTTTACAATTATCATTGTAAGGCCACAAAAATATGCTTCTAGTTAGGTCCATGTATGAGTTAGCTCCAAGGGAGAAAAATATGAGATGGTATTTAGGTTTTCTATCATTATACTGTTTTATAAAGCTGAATGTATAAGATTTTGTATCACTGACACTTAAAAATTATGACATGTATTACTAGATCCAATACAAAACATTTAGAACATACTCTATTTCCAGTCAAGCATTACCATAAAAACTGACTCTGGTTGTATAAGCTTTTGCAAGGATACTGTACATATCTTCAGAAGGTTCTGATGGGAACATTCTGATCTTAGTCTACACTGTTCGTACAGGATAGATGTACATATAATTCATAACTGGCCCTTGCTTTCAGTTAACAGTTTAGACTATTCAAATAAATCATTGTTGTCAGTACTTTTCAGTTGAATATAATTAAACTAACGTACAGATACTAAAAACCATTGTCACAGAAAACACCTAGTCCTGTCTGATCCTGTTTTGACACCTATATTTCATTTATACAGACCAGTGCATAGGTGTATGATTATATATATGAAGGGGCAGGTGCTGACCACATACTTCCGCCTCATAAAATGATTTTTTAAAAAATGGCATAAGACTTGGGTTACCCTATAAATATATTTAAGAAATATTTTTTCATTATTATGTGTACAGGCCATTCTAAAGTTTTGTACATTTAAAGGCATGACATTTGAGAGGGGTGGGGATAGGCATTTCACTTATTCTAATGAAAATACCTCCCTCTCTCTGCTCAAAGGATTTACTCATAAAGTAAATAACTTACCTCTGTGCCATGTCTACTTTATTTGATTGATAAATGGTTCCTTGATAAACGATTTCTAACCGTGATCTGTGTGTGAGTTTATTTTAGCTCTCATTTTCATGTTCAATTTGCTTTCAGAAAGTTAAAACTAAGTGGCACAAAATTTAAAGCAGTAGGCTATGATGGGAGAGAGAAGCCTTCCCATAGTTGATGGAACAAGAGGCCTCCCTAAAAATTATTTTAGTGGTTCAATTTTATACATTTTGATTTTTCTAAACTGTTTCAAAGCTGTGATGCTAGACTAAATTTTAATCTTGGGTTACCCAAATCAGATAAATATTTCTTTACTTAATGAATGGAATGGTTACTATCAATTACTTTAATGATAAGAATGCTATTAAAATACCTTTTCAATACTTTATAGCCATAGAAAACGGATTGTTTAACAGTCCAATAATATGTAATGTGAAAAATTAAAAAAGATGACATTAATACTTCAGTAACTGAGTAAGCTACTTGTTTGATAATAAAATCGGATTTTCAGCCGAATTTCCTATTCAATCTCCTAATTTTGTTTAGTTCGCGTTTCATTAAAGTTAACCATTCAGCTGCATTTGACAGATACGCCGGTATTTTAAATTCGCGAAAACTGGTGACAAAATGAGCTAATTGCATTTAGATGCACCAACGATAAAACACGAAGCGTTCCGCGTGATATAGTTTAGCGTCTGGTAATCGGATGATTCATAAAACAATGAGCGCCTTGTAAGACTCAGAAGAAAGAGATTTTAGATTTTCCAAAAGAAGTTTTTCGAACCGCTACGGAAAATTATCGGCAACAAGATCAAAATCACAAACAGCCCCCTCATAAATTTGCTTACCTCGTTAGTTTAAGCAAGCCTGTCATATTATTGAAATCAACTACGGAAATGTTTGGTCAGAGACTGGTTTCCGTGTTTTCAACGCTGTCCGCGTGCGTGTAGCAACCTAATTCGGCAACCAGTCCAATTTGTTTTGGTTCACTCGGATTTTGCCGTCACCGTTATAGTACGACGAACGATAGGGCCGAACGATAACATTGGCGAACATTGACACCGTTAAATTTCAACTAATTTGACAGCTCTCGAAATCACCTTCGATTTTGTTTTTTCAATCTTACTCGACAAAGACATCCTCTACCCCCCCCCCCCCCCCCGAATTTCTCAACGGATTTACACGTTCTGGAAAAATGACCCTCGGCAATTTCGGAAATACGGAATTCCGTCACAATACGGAAAACTTTCACCCATGCAAACGTACACTCAAATTTGGTAAAACTGTCAACTTTCTCTTGGCATCTTAATCATTTAATGCAGGACAAAAGAACTTTCCTTACATTACGTATCCAGACACGTTCAAACTTGTATACAACATTTCAGTCGGTCGTATTCGTAAGATAGGAAAGACAAATCTTATTAATCTGTATCGAATTCACCCAAATTACTCCCCTTCGCTATAGACAATAAGAAGAGACACAGTTCGTCTTTTGGTAAATATTAATTCGAATTTTTACCAAGAAACAGACAATTTTCTTATAAACCTTGCTTTTCTTATTTGGGAACTATGGTAAACACATGATTTTTTATGGTAAACAAGTAATTTTTTGAAACCGAAAGTAAACGATATGCTCGGCGTCCGCCTATTTAAGCGAATACGTAGGTTTGCCAACACTAACAGATACACACTTATCACGATATAAGGTTTAGTATCAGTTAAAACGATTTTAAGAGTAAGAAACAAGATATATGCAGCTTTGTATGGGACATGTTTTTATTTGATGTGAGCGGCTACACATTGAAATGAATGATAGCGTGGCAAAGCGCAGGCGCTCACACTGACTTCCGCTGTGTTGAAATATCGCAACCGCGGTTAGGGAAAGTGTGTAAGTGCCAGCTGCCTTTGAAGGCCCCCATTGTCCTTGACTTGCAGATTTACCGGAGAGAGGTTATACTGTATGAGTCCTGTACAGTTCTTATGTGTAGTCATGAAATAAGGATTGGTAGAAATATAAATGAGAAAACATTGGATGTAATTTACTTGTGCTTATCTTGAGTGATGTTTCTATTCAAACTTCAAAGGGTTAATGTTCACCATTTATAAATTGTATAGACAGTTATTTCTAAAGCACAACTTCTAATCTACAAATATGTACACAGGCAAAAAATATTGAGTACTGTACTTTTTTAAAACTTCTATGACCTTGGCATGTCAGGTTTTCATATACAAAACATATTTGATCGCTCACAAGTGGTTATTTCGAATAAACTTATCTTAAACAAGGCTTGGACCAGGATATTTCAAAGTAATAAAAGTATTGATCACTGAACTTATGATATTGCCTTCAGTTTAATACAACCAAATTGCAAATTGTCTTATCAGTAAAACAGTTACTTCTCTGTTAGGACCACTTGATTGTTTTAATTGTTAGGTGTTTCATGCAGGTGGCTGCTTAAAGCAAGGTGAAAGTAAATCAGAAAACTCATATAAGAGATTCCTGTTTGTTTTCGACTTGCTTTAAGCAGTCATTTGTCTTTTGGACAATCAATTGGCCTTCTTTTAGTGGTCATAATACATGTATCTAGGTTTCACTGTATCTGCAGGGCTCCAGATAAGAGGTAGTTATTTCAACAAATCAAACATTTTCTCACTTATTCAGCACCAAATCCTATAGTGTTACTACTCATTAGAATCGTCTCGAAGAGACGATTCTAATGAGTAGTGACACCATAGGGTTTAATTCTGAAATAAAGATTTTAGTTTTTGAAAAACTACCCTTATCTGGTGCTCTGACCTGTTTTAACCCTTCTCTAGCTGAATATTTATACCAAAACTCCACCCACAGTGAACATGATTTTCATCTATCATCTCAATAATTACATTGGATAATAAATTAAGGAAAAGTTTAACAAAAAGAGTGCAGACTGATGTCAAACAGATACTGATCTGATTTAAGAAAACAGGGCAGACAACTCTTGTTTTCAAAAAGCGTCAATATACACTGATAGCAAGAGAACGGTTGAACGAAGCTTGAACCAGGATGTAACAAAAATAACTTTTAAAAGTATTGATCACTTAACTTATATTGTCTTCAGTTTAATACAGCCATTACAGATTTTCTTTTCTCCCATTTTCGCCTATGTGGGATAGGGATTTGTCCCATGGGTAATCACTCTATCCTCCATACCACGCAACTTCTTTTA
Organism: Gari tellinella; assembly: GCA_922989275.2. Taxonomy (NCBI): domain Eukaryota; kingdom Metazoa; phylum Mollusca; class Bivalvia; order Cardiida; family Psammobiidae; genus Gari; species Gari tellinella. The sequence goes on along the minus strand of OV277859.1, from coordinate 11,075,426 downwards.
TTGTTTGCCCAGCCTAACCACAAGCGCTGCATGATGCGGGTAACTATTCGTTTTGTTGATGTGGGATAGGAATTTATCCCCCTCGGGTCAGAAAATTCACGCAGAGACTCGGCAAGCCTTGTCCCTGAATGAATTTTCTGAACCTCAGGGGAGAAATTCCTATGTACCTGTTTAACCTTCTCAACAATGAGTATGGCCCCTTCTGAATTGTTTTACTGTCATCTGCTAAATTTCTAAAACCAGGTAAACTTGCCTTCTTTTTGTTTCCAGAAACCAGATCCAAATAACAAATACCGGTAGTTTGGAGCTTGATCAGGCCCTATATTAAGTTGGACCTGATTGAGCTCCAAACTTTTGCAATGTGTGACCCTAGCTGCAGTACGGTAATAATTCCATCAATGACCTAAATGTAAAAACTTAAACTTAGTTGCAGAGGTCAAGGTCAACAAACTGCAATGTGACATGCTGTTTTGGGCTAATTGGATGTCCAAGAGAAAGCCCAGAGGAACTCTCTGGTTCTTTTGCATGCCCAGTGTATAGCACTGATACTTGGCACCTCGGTTTAAAGTCTCATCAGAAGGACTAGGTCTGAATATATTCTGAATCTTTTCTAAGACTAAATTAGGTCAAAATCAAATTGAGATTGGGTGACAAGTTGACAACCGTGACATGGTTGAATAGGTAATGGTCCAATGCAACAACTACATATAAGTACATCCAACCATTCTTGAATCAGGTATGCAGTGAAATCTAGTTACGGGTAACAGGGAAATAGCCCATTTAAAATATCCATGGAAATGGCCCATTTAAAATATTCTAACTTCTAAGTATAGGTCCAAATTAGGTCAAGGCCAAGATCAAGGTTTGGTGATATAGGTAGATTGGTAATGATCCAAGGAACAACTGTATTAGTGTCAAAGCATTGTAGTAAGTGTAAGTGTTGATGCTAGATGAAACAGTAATCTCTAGTTATCCCACTCAGAAATAGCCCATTAAAAATGTTCGAAGTCCAAATTAGGTCAAGCTCAAATAATTGAGATTGGGAATGGTCCAAGGCATCAACTGTAGTCTGTAATAAGTATCAAAGTCTTCGAGACTTCGAGTAAGAGGTGTTGATGCTAGAAGAAACGGTAAAATCTGGTTAAGTTAACCTTATATGCACAGACGGCCAGAACAATCACTACATGTCTCCTGCATCTATAGATGTCAGGGGCATTAAATCTTAGCTTTAGCTCATACAGAGGAACATACGGACTGTGACATAGTAATAAACCACCTGTTTCATTCAATGAGTACAACTACAGTGGAGAATCTGTTATTCTTTCCCGTTTAAACGCAAACGAACCGCAAACGCAAAACGCTAAAATGTAGAAAAGGACAACCTTTTGACAAGTTTGAGTTTTCATTTTTATCTGAGTGGCAAACTGTTTGGAGCCTGATCAGACGCCGGGTAACCCGGCGTTTGATCTGGCTCCAAACTGTTTGCAAGTTGGATATGGATATGAACGTTTTCTCCACTGTATCCTGAATGGAATTTGTTATTCAAGAGTATGATTGCATATATTTTATACATACCATGAGTATTGCTAGGACCATGATGTAGCCATATCTCCTTCAAGTTCCTCTGTACACTGAGTAAAGGCATCTTGATTCATTCGGAACATATCTAACTGGCCCTGAGGGGTCAGGTGATGCACTATCACTAAATAACGCAAATTACAAGTCCGAAGTCCTGAGCCAGTCAGGACAAATCGACCAGTTCTTGTGGGCTCTATACCTAACCTGTAGGCAAGCACACCTATATATGCATCTTCATTGGCGAAAGGCATCACATACTGACTAACATCCACCATGCCTTCAACGACATCTAGTGATAGAATATAGCCCATTCCTACAGCATATGGTGGGTAGTAAGATAGGGGATACTCTTCCATTGTCACAGCCCACTTATTGTGTAGATTGCGCAACACTTGAAGTCTCTCTTTGGACTGCATAACTGAGCCCAGGTACACATTCTCATTCGGAGTATTGGAGGACAATAAAGAATGTAAGAGTTGAGAGTTCACATATACATCGTCATCTGTCTTTAGCACATAGCCTGTCCTACACTCAGTGCTAGACCAGTGTAGTCCATGCATAATTTTAACGGTGAGATTCCGATATGAGTCTGTATAGCTGCCTAAAAGAATATCTCGATGATGAGCAATTTCATTGTCAATGAAAATATTTGATGATTGATTGAGTGATTGACCTATAAGGAATACACACTGCCACGGATGATTAACTAAATTAAAATTTAAGGGTCTACACCAGGTCTTTCGTATAGATTTTCTACGCTCTGTATTACCTGGTGCTGATGTTATAAGTATAGTTACTTTGGCTTCTTTGTAACACTGTGGTTTGTGTGCTAAAACGTTCTCTAACTTTTCTATATTCCATTTCACTGTTGCATCTCTCATAAACTTTAACACTGAATCCTTATTCAACATTTCAATAGGTTTATATAAAAACTTTGTTCTTTTCCCAGATTTTGATTTCTCTCTCGATAAATCATCTTGATGCCTCATTAGTGGCACTCTGTTACTGACGTAAGTGAGAATTACGCTGTAAGTGACAATGAAAGCGATGGAGAGTAAAATCACTGATGTAATGCTGGCTTTAAGTATGACACGGTGGGAGGACCTGCGAACTCTAGACCTCCTCATATCAGTCTGTAACTCCACTGATACTAACGTGCTTGAGATTGTCTGTAGAAAACTTGAGCCCGGGTTAGGACTCCAGAGTTCATCATATCCATGTTCCCGTGATCTTGCTGGCATGATGCTGTACTACATGTGGAGTGCCACATACTACCAGCAGCTTGGATCACTAGTTCTCATTGTCAATCACACCAATACACTACTCTACTGATGATCCTCACATTTTCAGTTGGCTTTTGTTTCCTGAAAAGAGAAAAATAAAAGTCACAGTACTTTTCGTATGAATATTTTAATTTTTATCATGAAATGCAACAATGTTAAGATCATGATATAATTTGACGCCAACAAGCTAAGCAATTTTTGTCTGCAACAGTTGTTGTTTGTTGCTGCTCTAAAACATTTCTAAATATTATTTCAAAATAATGTCTGGGTGTCAAATAATTTTGGGTCCTGATAACAGAGTCACTCAACATCTCATCTGGATCTAAATGTTTCCAAAGTTAATCACTGTTTCACCACTAGGTATTATGGAAAGCTAAATATAGAAATATCTTCTCAACGATGACCTTTTCATACTTGTCTTCTATGATCTATCTTGTCCTCAAAGACAGCCAAAAATCACTTTCCTACATCTGTCATCATGAAAGGAGTCTGCTTTAAGCAGGATGAAAGTAAAGCAGAAATCACTTTTCAAAGTGTGTAAAATGTTTCCAAACAATTCTTTATCAGGCCAGGAAAAAAGCTCTTCTATTCTATGAAGAAATTTCGAATGGATAAAGGCTTGAAATGAAAAGGCTGACCCATTAGTATGTTTACCCTATAAATACACCTTTTTATGCCCTTTAACTTACTCCTCTGAAAAAAATTCTTTATTCAGTCATGAATATGTACCAAAAGAAACAATTTCAATATCCTAGCAGATTGTAGTTTAAAGCAGGCTCAAAGTAAAACAGAATGTGCGTTAAGGCACATTCTGCTTTACTTTCAACCTGTTTAGTGGTCACCTACATGTGTATCTTCAATAAAAATTTCAAACCTAGAAACAGGCTATGGGATAATGGAATTGAAAACAATAAGTTTCCTTCAGAATGTCACTTGCCAGAATGGCATGTCGACATCTCATTTACATCATATAACCATATATTTACCCCACAACGGTAAACATGTCAACATAAAACAGATTTAGTATTTTACCTGTACTGGTTTATCAAATGTTCTAAACTCTTCTCAGGTTGACAAACTTGTTTATACACTGGACATAAAATCTTTATACCTTTTTTGTTTCGGAGTATTATCTCCAGGCTTAACTATGAACACACACCTAGCACTTAACCAATTACCCCATAAATACGCAATTTTATGCCTCTAATATAGTCCTCAACTGAAGAAAATAGTTTCAATTTATACAGTCATGAATATGACTGTATTGTAAGAAATATTTTCTATATTCTAGCAGCTGAAAGCTTAAAGCAGGTTGGAAGTAAAGCAGAATGTGCCTTAAGGCACATTCTGCTTTACTTTCAACCTGCTTTAAGTAGTCACCTGTCTTCAAAACAAGAAATAGGCTATGGGGTAATGGGTTAACTGTTAATTTTTCATTCCATATCATAGCTCTTTAGATCTTTAAACACTAGTAGGTAACTGTTGTCTGCTAAAGATCAGTGTGGTCTTTTTTTATATAAGGTTACATCAAAATTTGTCCGGGCAACAGTGTGGATCCAGATCATACCAAACATTAAATGGTACCTTATCAAAACTCTTTGAAAAGGTCTTCAATACATGTTTTCAGTGTTGAAAGGTTTAATAACTTTAATTAATAATTACTAAGTTATAGATTACTTACTCTAAAATGTTGTCTGCTTGAACTTTCTTCTCTAAATCCAACTATTTACTTGATCAGAATCTGAGGTCTAAACACAATAGGGAAAATCCAAAACGATAGCAAAGATCTAAAAACCTCTCCTCACAAATGAAAGATTAAACTGATGACGAAATAACCAGCACATGTATAACAATACAGACGGGCCTGTGTTCAGTGGCCAATCAATAAACGAAACATGGTGACCTTTTAAATACAGATGTCTGCTTAAAGCAGGACAAATGTAATGCAGAAAGCTCAAGGAGCTTTCTGCATTAACTTTGTCCCGCATTAAGCTGCTACTTTTATATAAGACTCCAAATTGACCTTCTTATGAATGTCATAGATTTTTAGTGTACAGTATGTTTGGGTTTTACTGTAAATGCTGTATTTACACCTTAAAGCTTTCATTGGTTTATACACATTACACACTCAAACAACAAACCAACCTTAAGGCCAACCAGGCGTTACAAAACCAATACTTATTCAATGGAAATCCTTCCACCGACTGCCAATAAAATGAATAATATCGAACCATCAGAGTACTGGCTGCCGATATATACAACATTTGCAAACAGTGTAAACCACAAAGGGGAGCCCTGAGACTGATCTCCGTCCCCATAGTTAAGTTTGTTTATCATACCTTAATATTTTTGGTAACAAACCTTTCAGCTAGTAATTTATCTGAATACTTAATTACTTACATGTATCATAAGTTATGAATCCATTTGTAAATGCAGTATTGTAAGTGTTACAAGTTTGGTGATTTAGCTTGATCCAGCCTGAGCAAAATAGTCCCTGATTAATTAAGATCCAAGCTATGTGAGAAATTCTGAAAGATAACGAAATCTGTTACTTAAAGTTGTTACAGTACCAGCAAATGTACACTTGTTTCTTATGGGAGGAATTGTTTTTCATCAAATTAAAGGATATGAATGACCTGATAATTGGGACATCTTAGATCTAATAGAGACATGTCAAGATTTGGAAAAGTGTATGTACCGGTATACTTTGTGCCTTAAGACACATTCTGCTTTACTTTCAGCATGCTTTAAGCTATAATCTGCTAGGAAAAAGAAATATTTCTTATGGAACATATTCATCACTGTATAAAATGTAATTACTTTCTTCAGAGAAGGAATAAATTAAAGTTGTAAAAAGGCGTATTTATGGGGTAATTGGTTAAGTCAAAATGACCCAGATTTCAAAGTCAAAACATGGTTTAGCCCCATTTTAACTTTGAAATATGGGTTGGTTTGACATTAGGCTGTGACGAGATATTGAAATTAAGCTAAAGATATACAGGAAAATTCAACTTGATCAAGTTTCAGTTATCAAGGTTCCTATGTAGTTAATCCTTTTCTATAATTACCGGTACCAGTAAAATCATCAATAATTATAGTCCAATAATAATATACAATTGATATAGTATACTGGTATAAAAAAAGTTTTGTGCTCACGACAGGTGGCTGCATAAAAGTTAAAACAAGACGACATTTCAACAGGAAGCTTCACTTTCATCCTGCAATGTGTCTCTATTCATTTTCCAAACATTTACCAAGACAAGGAAGAGGCATCCCACCATTGTGAAATGTTTATAATGTATACAGCAAAACCTCTCTATTACGACCACTAAATTGTGTTAATTACTAGGTGTTTATGACAGGTGACTGCTTAAAGAAAGGTGGCAGTAAAACAGAAAGCTCCTTCAGGAGCTTTCTGTTTGACTGTCACCTTGCTTTAAGCTGGCACCTGTCTTTTACATGTATTCAAACAATAGCCTTCATTTTAGTGATCGTAATAGAGAGGTTTCACAGTACTCAATAGTGACTTATTACAGAACACTTCATCCGTCTCCAACAATAGAAATCTTCATTCTTCAAGTATTTACGAACTGATCGAGCGTTATATTTGTTTTAGTCAACGAGTTTATTAAGAATGATAAATAATGAGCACGAATGTTAGATCCTATTTATCACATAAACATTTTAAAACCCTTTTAGTGAACTGAATCCGTAGTTTTTTGTCTCTCCGCCATATGTATTTTCCGCCAAAACTTGACGTTGTTTACAGTAACGCCATGGCAAATGACGTCATTTGGCGCCCAGCAGCGCTCGTGGACGAACAGGTAGGGCTGGAGCCCAAATATTGATATTTCACAATAGTTTATTGAATGGCTTTATAACACTCCCAGAGTCGGTTTTATGTGATAAAGTGATTTATGAATAATGAGCAGTGCTCCAGCCTCCAAAAACTTTTTTTTCACTGACAGACCCAAGGCAAGTAAGCATATAAAAATAACTTGCTCTGTCCCAATGAAATTGACTGGGTTCGGGGTATAACAAATACCCATGAACTTTTTTTCCAAACGGATTTCTTGCATTTATAACTTATTAACTACTATTTGCTGTCATTTGCAAGCAAATTAAGAGAAGGAAAAAACAGTTCTGTTAGTAAAAGTGATTCTGAAAATCTTACCATAAACTTGATAAAGTGATTACGATTTCAGAATAATTTTTTGGTAGAAGTTGTCATAATATTGTATTTTATCCTAATATACCTTGAACAAAATCCTACACTGTTTTTGTATCAATTTTACACATAAAACTTACTTTACCAAATTTCTTCTTTCATATGTGTATTCAATGTGAAGGAAACCATATTTTAAACTGATCAAGAATTGAAAAACTAAGCTAACAAGAGGGCCAGAATGGCCCTTGATCGCTCACCTGACAATGGTGACACTAGGATGGGTCACGTGATTTCAGAAAAGAAGATTTGTAAAAGGTGACCCCCAGGGCGGGGCCAATTTTGACCCAGGGGCAAAATTTGAACAACTAAGATAGAGGACATGTAAACGATGATATGTGCAAAATATCTAAACTCAGTGTACTATGGTTTCAGACAAGAAGATTTTTGAAGTTTTCATTGAAAAAATCTATTTTTAGCTCTGGTGACCCAGATATGCAACAGACCAGAACCGATTAATCCATATATGTGAAGGACCTCTAAAAGTTACATCATGCCAAATATCAAAGCTCTGGTCATATTGGTTCCAGAGAAAAAGATGTTTGAACATTTCACTATATAACTCTATGTAAAACTGTGATCCCCGGGGCGGGGCCAATTTTGACCCCAGGGACAAATTTGAACAACTTTGATGGAGGATCTGTTGACGATGCTATGTGCAAAATATCTAAGCTCAGTGTACTATGGTTTCAGACAAGAAGATTTTTTAAGTTCTCATGGGAAAAAAATATATTTTTAGCTTCGGTGACCCAGATATGCAACGGACCGGAACCGATTCAACAATATAAGTCAAATACCTCTAGAAGTAATACCATGCTAAATATCAAAGCTCTGGACATATTGGTTTCAGAGAAAAAGATGTTTGAACATTTCACTATATAACTCTATGTAAAACGTTGACCCCCGGGGCGGGGCCAATTTTGACCCCAGGGGCAAAATTTGAACAACTTTGATAGAGGACCTATAGGTAATGACATGTGCCAAATATCTAAGCTCTTGTGGTTTGTGACAAGAAGATTTTTTAAGATTTCCTTATTTTTTCACTTTGGTTGCCATAGCAACCAGAGTTCTGCATGGTTTCAAATTCTTTGAACAACTTTGAAAGAGCTTGACCCAAGGAACATTCCTGTGAAGTTTGGTTGCAATCAAGCAAGTGGTTTTGGAGAAGAAGATGTTTGAAGAAATTGTTGACGCATGACACACAACGCACGACGACGGACATTGACTGACCACAAAAGCTCACCTTGAGCACTTTGTGCTCAGGTGAGCTAAAAACTGAACATAAAATTTGATGCATAGAAGGATATACATAATTACATATACATTGTATATGGGTACTATTATTTTTAAAGATAATTTCGTTTAATATTCACCCAGAATCTCAAAGGAACCATATTAGGTACACAGTCCAGTTTATGTTGGCCACTAGCCTAAGGACCTTTTTTTGAGCTGATTCTATAGCTGATATTTGGCTATATAATATTCCCAATGGCAAAAAGAGATTCATACAAAATGTCCCAATAACTAGAAGAAATTTCTACTTTTTTAAGCAGACATCATTTCCTCATTAATCATGGCTCGTCAAAACTGGAACACAAGAGACATTCCTTGTGAAGAGATTCCAGAGTAAATTGAACCAAATATTTTCATATACATTCGAACTTCAATAACTCGAACTCACATAACTCGAATTATCCGATATTTCGAAACATGAATTGCCTCATTTCAAGCTCTGTTTTATTAATAGACAGACAAACCCGTGTTTCAAAGTTAAAACACGGCTAAGAGCGACAACCATTGTGGAGCTGCATTTTGCGAAATTCAAGGGCCGTACATGTAATTTTCAAGTGCCTGATGTGATTTGGCTGGTTATCACACTTTGGCCCCCATTTTATGGCAACAAACATTTTGAGAAAGTTTGGTGAAGATCAGATGAAAACTGTTTGAGTAAGAGAGCGGAAACCATTGTGGAGACAAATTCAAGGCCTTTTAGGTTTTAGAAGTTTGGTGAATGTCATGTAGTGTGTAGGTTTATCATCACTTGTACAGTCTCACTGTACAAGCACGTTTTTAAGGCGATGTGGAAGAATGCATGATTGCGAACCTAGCAACCAGGGTTCGATCCAGAGTGCAGAGTTGAAGCTGGTGCTTCTTCCATACCCACCCCTGACGGATTCTGGGTCGTTTCGCGCCCAAACAATTTCGCACACTAGATGTTTTGCGCCCAAACCAGTTCAACCCTGGTCGTTTCGCCCCCAATATAAAATATGCCCCTAAGGTATTTAAGTTCTTAATATTGGTGTTGATTTAAATGTTATTTTAATCGGACGTTGATGAGATAGAAATTTGATAAGAGAAAGTACTACAAGACGTGAAAAGGATCATGAAAAATAAAAGCAGACATCAATTCTTTCGACAGACATCAATTCGAATGTGCGAAGTGTGCCGCCAAAGTATGCTGCCTGTGATTGACACATGACTAACTGTTTGATTGCATTACAGGTGTTACATTTTTGCTCTTTGACCTGTTGTTGTAACAGTTAGTTACATTAACCACTTCACTGCCTTACCTAAGGTACATTGGGTATTGGCCAAAAGTTTTGATTCTCATCAAACGCGTAACACAGCTTCTGATCAAGATCCAAACTTTAACTGATGTCAAAAACACATTTAAGAAACTTTTTTTGTTTAGGTAGACACTGGATTAAAGCAGTGTACATATTGGTGGTTAAGAGGATTAAGTTAACGTTTAAGATCTGTTTCAAATCAGTACCCAGTGTATTAGAAAGAATCGTCGCGAAGCAAACTGTTTTTTTAAAGTCGTCAGAATTTATTTCTCAACGTTCAGCTTTAAGTATCTTGACTAAAATTATGAGTATCAAGCAGTTTGTATTGTGATCAGAAGCCTGCATGCGCAACGTCTGATCAGTACCCAAACTGTTGGCAAATAACCTTTGTGCTCTGGGATATCCCGGTAAGGCAACAAATGCAAATTTATTTCGCAGAGGTAACTCTTTTTTTATTTCACAGGGGGTATAGATGCTATTCTCGCAAATAGGGGCTAGTGTGATAAAACGTGTTTTTTTATCTCTTTTTCAAAACGGAACCATACTGTCATTATTATTTACAAATATTGATATATCCCCTTGTTAGCTCACCTGGCACAAAGTGCCAAGGTGAGCTATTCTGATCGTGCTATGTCCGTCGTCGTTCGTCCGTCGTCAACAATTTCTTTAAACGACATCTCCTCCGAAACCACTGAATGAATTTTTACCAAACTTGGCAGAAATGATCCTTATATGGTCCTCTTTGAAAGTTGTTCAAATGTTTCCGGTCCGTTGCATATCTAGGTCACAGGAGCTAAAAATAGATCGTTTCAATAAAAACTTAAAAAATCTTCTCTGAAACCACAGTACCCTGAGCTTAGATATTTTGCACAAAGCATCATCTTCAGGTCCTCTATCAAGATTGTTCAAATTATGTCCCTGGGGTAAAAAATGACCCCGCCCCGGGGGTCACACATTTACATAGAGTTATATAGTGAAATCTTCAAACCTCTTCTTCTCTGAAACTAATATAGCTAGAGCTTTAATATTTGACATAGTGTAACTTCGATAGGGTTGACGGTGTTAAACACTAACCAATTTTATGGTATGAATTACATTTTTACAAATACAAATTTGTTGAGAGTCAAATTAGTTTTCTTTTTCAATTTTATTTTCATGATCTACGCCAGTTGTTTTTCGTCAACCCAATTTTATGGAATTATAAATAAAAACAATATCATTATAAGAATTTTATAAATAGGGGGCGAAACGACTAGGCCTTAGGGGGCGAAACGACCCGGGTCAAAATTGGGAGCGAAACGACGCGGGTGGAAACGACCAGGGAGGAAACGGTTTGGGGGCGAAACGTCTTGTCACCCCCCTGACGCATCCAGGTGCCCTCAAACTCAATAGCACCCTGCCCTATTCCAATCCTAGCTGTAGCGCTGATATAATGGACAGAGTTCTCTGCTTTCCAATGCCCAGTGTACAGTATTGCTACATTTGACCTTGGTCTATAAAGTCTCATCTGAAGGAGTGGAAGTGGGGACGGTGGGGCATGGGGCCGAACCCACGACCCCTTACCTATCATAATCTGACGCGTTACCATGTCAATGTTCGCCGGTGATGTTAGAATGAATACATGTTTAAGTAATAAATGCTGTGTCGCTTGTAGTAGTACGACTACATTAGATTACTCACATAGTTCATAGATAAACGAACATGTTAAATAGAACACGTTAAACTGCAGGCGCCATATTAGGTCAACAAATCACCGGACCGTAAATCGTCCATTTTCGCAGTAAATTTACAATTATTAAATCCTTTGCTGATATTTTTAGGTAATTTTTATGAAAATGTAAAATACTAGTGTAAGAACGAGAAGAGTAACCCTCACCTTTAGGCATAAACGATTCAAACTGTTGTTTACATTGACAAGATGAAGTATGGCGTGACACACAACGAGGGGAGATAATAACTAACCATAAAACGGATTGGTATAAAACACTGACCTGCATCAAAGCGACCCGAATCAAAGCCCTGCAGGTGCCATTTCTGACAGCTTTTCTCGACGCATGCATCGAAATGAATGTAGTGTACAGTGGTATAACTTGCTATAAGCTGATCACATTATTAAAAGCACATCATACCTTTTGAACCAGAACCGGTAATCAAAGATTACGAAGCTCATCTCCTGCAAAGAACAGACTTTTATGTAAAACCTTAAAATTGACCCAAGAGGTGAAGGTCAAGGGTCAAGGCCACCAAACTGCAGTGCTTTGTGGTTTACTTATTGAGGCGCATCAGCATATAAAGTTTGGAGACTGTAGGTCTAAGTCTAAGTCCCCAGTAGGGGTTCGACTTAATGGAAGATAGATAGGTGCAGTCGTTTGCTCAGAAAAGACTTTAATGCAAAACCTTAACGTTGACAATAGCTAGAGATCAAGGTCAAAGGTCAATTTAGGCCACCAAACTTCAGTGCTTTGTAGTCTACTCATTGAGGCGCATTAGCATGTGAAGTTTGGAGACTGTAGGTGCAGTCGTTTGCTCAGAACGGACTTTAGCGCAAAACCTAAATGTTGAACCAGAGGTCAAGGACAAAGACACCAAACTGCAGTGCATCGTGACTGTAGGTGCATTTGTTTACTCAGATTATAATATCCAAGTTCCGGACGCCAATACTGACGCCCGGGTATAGCATAAGCCCCCCTCACTTCATGGAGGCGAGCTAAAAATCTATTTTTAGCTCCGGTGACCTAGATATGCAATTGAATAGAACCATTTCTACAATATTGGTATAGGTCCGACATCTAGAAGTGTCTCCATGCCAAATATCAAAGCTCAGGCTATATTGGTTTCAGAGGAGAAGACATTTTAAAATTCCACTTTAAAATTTGAATTCTTTGTAAAACTTTGACCCCCGGGGCCAATTTTGATCCCAGGTGCATAATTTGTACAAATATTGATAGAGGACCTGTAGATGATGATATGTGCCAAACATCTAAGCCTTGGCCCTTGTAGTTTTAACAAGTTTTATAAGGTTTCCTTACTTTTTCTGCATTATCTTTAAATTTTTAAACAAATTTGAAAGAGCTTGACCCAAGGACCATTCCTGTAAAGTTGGGTTGAAATCTGTCAAGCGGGAGAAGATGTCATTTGAAGCAATTGTTAATTAAAACGGACGACAGACGACGGAAATACGACTATCACAATAGCCCACCTTGAGTCTTTGGCTAAGGTGAGCTAATAAATGCGTTTGTACTAAAACAGTTAAGGCTATGTCCATTGATATCAGTATGGATTCAGATCAGGGGTAAGTTCTACTTAACCTAATTTGAGTTATCGGAGTTCGACTGTATTTTGTTGACAAGATTTAAGGCTTTTTTTATCTGACAACTCTTACTTAAAACTCTTACCACATCTAAACTTTATTTTTCTGAAATCTTTTTTAGAATCTACATAATTACATCAACTATTTTATTTTCAGAAAAACACCATGCTGTCTCATATGATGCTTCTACCATGTCCTGACAGATGCCATAATACTTTGCATGCTGGGTAATTCTTTCATCTGCATCCACTGTCGTCTGCTCCTATTCTAAAAATATTTTTTTCAAAATTTCTTTTTTAATCAGGGTCAAACAGTTTGTACCCTGACGAGACGCTGCATATCGCAGTGTCTCATCAGGATCCAAACTGTTTGCACAGATAATCACAATTCCACACTCGTATGCAGAGAGTACAATAAGGATTGACTGATGGTGTTAATACAGGTTCAAGCTTGAAGCAAGATGAAAGTAAGGAAGTTAAATGAACTTTCTAGTTTACTTTCACCTTCCTGTAAGCAGCCATCTGCCTGTAACACAAGAATAAATATATTATGCCATATCTGATGCTTTGTGCTTTTGTCTATGGAGGTCATGCTATTGGAAAGTTTCCTATATCTCATTTATCCAGTTACCCCATCCCCTTTTCAAGTTTGTGAAACAGGTTACCACTTAAAGCAGGCTGAAAGTAAAGTAGAATGCTCCTTAACCCATTACAAGTTTTGAAGATAGGTGACCACTTAAAGCAGGTTGAAAGTAAAGCAAAATGCACCTTACGGAACATTCTGCTTTACTTTCAACCTGCTTTAAGCTACCATCTGCTAGAATATAGAAAATATTTTTTACATAACATTTTCATGAATGTAATTGGCGCTAGATGAAATGGTAAAATCTAGTTACCAAGAAATAGTCCATTTACAATATTCTGAGTCCAAATTAGGTCAAGGCAGAATCCAAATTAGGTCAAGGTAAAGGTCAAATGTGGTTTTGTCATATTGGTGGAGCGGGAATGGTCAAACAACTGTATTTAGTATCTAAGTATTGAGTGAGCAGTGATAATGCTAGAATAAACGGTAATTCTGGTTCGCCTCGTACCTACAGACGGACGGACAGGACAATTACTATATGTCTCTGCATCTATAGATGCCATTGGCATAAAAAATATAGGCAATATCTCTGGACTGACAAATTGCAATGTTACCTGCTTTGTTGTAATGAGTTTTCTTTTCAATACTAAACGAGTATTCAAAGTTTCAAGTAAATACTTCTTTATGTTATTGATAAATCTTACATACCAATTGATTAGTTATATATAAAAGGTTGCAAACTAAGAACATCTGTCATCTGAACTAACTGAGATAAAACACAGTAAAGGAAACCCTCACCAGGAAAGAATATAGACTTAAGTCAGACATATCCTACCGGTATTAGAAATTCCTTTAGGGGCTGTTTGATCTGAGACTACATTGTTTTCAAAAGTGTCAATGAAGGGATAATAACTGATATGAACTCTTTCAACACTAAGTATCTATTGTGGGTTATTAAGTTCCCTTGTTGATCTTTTTGATTACCAAACTACAAACTAGTCTACTTGGAATTCTGGGTAGTTTAATAAATACTGATCTAAATTAGAAAACAGTGCAGACGCTGATCAGAGGGCTCCTACAGAGTCCTCTGATCTGGGTCTACACTGTTTTCAAACGCAATGCCTATACATGTATTTCAAACAGGTCCATGGTGTTGAAAGTGTAACCAGTAAACCATAGTTGACGATTGGGCAGCATATCCAAATAAACACCAATACATATTATAACAGAATAAATAAAAACTTTATTTCTTTAACAGGATTTTCATTTGCATCTTCTTTATCTGTGCATCTAAAGCATACCTTAATGTAAGCTAACCCTATAGGCTATGTAGCTACCATAACATCAACAGTTTCAACCCTTTACTGCCACAATCCTGTCGCCTTTAAAAGTACCGGTACTGTCTCCTTTTTTTTCTTCATGTTAACTCTTTCCTCCCTGAAACTTTAAATGGACAATTCCAGTTTCTATTTTAGTCTAGCCTATTTCAGACTTTTATGGGTTGTTTTTGTCAATGTTTGGCATTATGACAAACAGTGATGACCCTAATCAGAGGGCTCCTTTCGGAGCCCTCTGATCTGGGTCTTCACTGTTTGCAGAGGACAAGTGTACTATTCACATGTACACTGTTTGAAAAGGACACCTATATGCATGACTAGGGTTCAAAGGGTTAAGGCAGTTTATTAAAAGAAACGTCACTTCACGTGCCAAACTGTTGGATGCAGGCCCCATTCTAATTGAACGCTTGAGTTGAGTCCGTGATCTTTCTCAAGCTTTTGATTGGTCAGATATGAGCATCTGCTCAAATCTGACCAATCAAATGCTTGAGAAGGATCTCTGACTTAATTTGGACTTACAGCATTGGACTCTGATCTGATGTCAAGTAGCCTAACCATTCTAATCTTGATCCAATAAGTCTTGATCCAACCAAATTCACCTGGTTTACAGCAGCCAAAAGTTTAAGCAAACCCTCAAACATATACAGTCAATGGTGCATTAAGCAATAAGCAACCACTCAATAGAATATCCATGGGTACTTTTAATTACATCCGGTTGCTAAATGCAGGATAAATTATAATACAGAAAGCTGCGGCATTAAGCAATCGAAAGTCTTTACAGATATTCATGCAACATCATTAAGTGGTCGCTTAATACAAGATTGACAGTCTGTGGCCAGGGATGCCCTTTGTTTTTTACCCTTTACTCCATAGCCTGTTTCTAGTTTGGAAGACAGGTGACTACCCAAAGAAAGTTGAAAGTAAACCAGAATGCGCCATTTATGTGCATTATGCTTTACTTTCAGCCTTCTTCAAGCGACCTTTGTTAGAATATAGAAATTATTTATGATACATAATTATTCATGACTGTATACAATATAATAAATTAAAGGCATTGAAATGTGTATCTATGGAGTACAGAATAGGCTGGGAATTACTGGTTAATCCATCACTCCATAAATACACCTTTTTACGCATTTAATTCTTTTCTCAAATGAAGAAAACAGTTCCATTTTATACAGTTATGAATTTGCAGCATAATAATAAAAAATCTATATCCTACTAGATGGTAGCTTAAAGCAGACTGAAAGCAAAGCAGAATGTGCCTTAAGGCACATTCTGCACTACTTTCAACCTGCTTTAAGCGGTCACCTGTCTACCTAAAAATAAGAAACAGGCTATGGGGTAATGGATTAACACACAATTATCTGGAGCCCTGGAATCAGGTTACAGTCAACAATGGCAAACATGTATGGCAATAAAATACTGGAGATGGTGGTGAATGTGTCAATGTGACGCCATGGTTGCTCTGAGTCTTCACTGTTTATAATGGAGATGGTGGTCAATGTCTCCGAGTCTACACTGTTTATATTGCAAACAGTCTGGCTTTCTCATTGAACAGTTTAAAAATTGAAAACAACAATGACTAAACAATTAATGTGTCACTTTTTTCCCAGCAGGAAATGTTTGTAATCTTCTCTCACTGCTGCCCTGTCTTCTGGAGCTGGCAAGCGCGGTTCTATTCCTTTCTTTCTCCTATCTTTCATGACTTTGGTCTGAAAAAACAAAAAAAATGTCTTAACCCATTACCCAATAGCCTGTTTCTAAGGTAAAAAGAAAGATGATCACTTAAAGCAGGTTGAAAGTAAAGCAGAATGTGCCTTAAGGCACATTCTGCTTTACTTTCAGCCTGCTTTAAGCTATTATCTGCTAGGATATAGAAAATATTTCTTATGATAAATATTCATGACTGTATAAAAGGGAACTATTTTCTTCATTTGAGGAATATGTTATAGGCGTAAAAAGGTGTATTTATGGGGGAATGGGATAATGGAACACTATGCCGTCCAACAAATGCTATGACCTCTATAATATAACATTGACAATGACCTGACATAATTCAATCCTAGCGGCTAGTATACTCATTCTTTACAAACAGTATACCTGTAAAGAGCACACTCGTACTATGCAAACAGTGTAGACCCTGATCAGGTCATTTTGTGAAGAAGAAAAAATGTGAACATTCTTAAATAGTAAAAACAAGGGACACTATGTCCCTGATACCGCTCACCTTAATACATGTATATTAAATTGGATAATTTTACTCAGAATAGTGCAACGTAGAGCTTAGTTTAGTGTATCTTATCATGAATTGTCATTTTGACTCAACACATTCAATCCTAGTGATGAGTTTACTGGTTTCTTACAAACAGTGTTCATGTGAAGAGCACGGTTGTCTTATACAAACAGTGATGATCCTGATCAGAAGGCTCTTTAACTAGCCCCTTGATCAGGGTCTGCACTGTTAGCTTAAAACAGTTTGAAAGTAAATCAAAATGTTCCTAACTGCTTAAGCCTTTTCACAAAATACCCTTACTGTGATTGAAACATGTATACATCATTTGCAAATGAGTGTAGATCCAGATCAGAGGACTTATGAAGGAGCCCTGTGATCAGGGTCTGCACTGTTTGCCATAATTTAAAATATTTTGAGGACAAACACCTCAAGAGTCAATGTAGACTGGTGATTAATTAGAAAGTAGAACAAACAGTCCATTTAGAAAGTCATCATAGTAAGGGTTAAGACTGTCACTAAGGCTAATCTGTAGTCACTTGCACACTAATAACTTTATGATGCAAACTAACCAGCTACTAATGATGAATATTAATGACCATGCTTCATGTGGCTTAGAAATAAGATTGTTTGTTAGAGCCGCTCTAGCAAACAATCTTATTAAGTAAGAGCCATGAAAAGGAAGCAATTTTTGCCAAAGGGAGACAAGTCAAAAACCAAGAATGCAACAGTGGTCTCCCTTGAATTCAAGGACTCATTTGGATAAGTCTCAAACTTCATGAGATTTTGCAAGTTTTTGATAAAAAGAAATTGCAAAAACACTCTGATCTACATCTACACATCTATGCAGTTTGACCAATATTGTGTTGCAGTGCAGTAAAACTGTATAATTAAGATACAATCAGATGAAAACAAACATTTCCAACATTTTCTTCTGTATATCTCCACCAAACCCTCACATACTCATAAGTACAGTGTTCCCTCTCTACAACGACACCCAACAGAGACACAAATTGTATGCATTGTTTGGAGGTAGAAGTTATAGGGAGGGAAATATGCAAACAGCTTGTATCCAGATCAAACGCCGCGTAATGCGGTGTCTGATCTGGATTCAAGCTGTTTGTCATTAAGTTTTTTCTGTCAAAATGTCCATTACCTTACTTTGAGAAAAACAGCAGATAACAATTTTAAGCAGAGGATATTGCAGCAGTAAAAGCATAAGACATAATTGTCATGTTTAGGGAACTGCGGCAAACGTTGTTGTAAGGAGGGAATCATTAGTGGGAGGGCTGTTGTAGAGGGGTAATACTATTATTTGTCACTTTGAAGTCATTCTTATGACTTGTCACAACATTATGTTTGGTAGAGACATAGGGTAATTAAATTTTAGCATGCAGGGTAATTTGTCCTGTCTGCAACATTTATTGCCTGCTACTGTTCTGAAAATTGAATTTTAAAAAATTATTTCTAAAAAATGATCAGATTGTCAAACAGTTTGGATCTTAATGAGAAGCCGCATTACCCAGCATCTCGTCGGGATTCAAGCTGTTTGCACAGATTCCACTGCTACAAAGAGTTAACCCATTACCCCATAAATATGCCTTTTAACGCCTTGAATTTATTTCTCCACTTAAGGTGGTTCGCGGGCCAGCTTATTCTGTGTCAGAATTCTTTTAAACCTTGATTAAATTGAAATATACCATATGGAGAGTGAAAAATCGTTAAAATAAAAAAAAGTTACAGTTTTTTCTGACAGGACCTTTTGTCGAGAAAAGCTCCTTTTTTAATAAACAGGAATATTTTCTTTATAAAATGATATAACTCAATAATTTCTGTTTATTCAAGTAAACTGTACATAGACTATAAGATATTGGGCAAACAAAAGTTTTTCATGACATATTTTCTGGAAATATCAATATTTAAAAAAAGTCAAATTCTGAAAAAGTCACTAAATCTCAAATTACAAAAAATCTAGCTTTTAATATACACTAATTTTACTCTTATTAGATAGATATAAATTAATTCTACTAGTCACAAAAATTTAATGAAAATCTACAGTAGAATTTACATTTTATACATGATTTCCTGAAATTCTGACAAAATGTTAACACAAAACGAGTAACCTCCCTTGATTCAACTTTAAAATGCCGTCAGCTCTAAATAATACCATAAGTCAAAACTGTAATAAGGGTCCATTGAATACGGTAGCCTGTAGATCTTTAAAGGCAAGTGAATGCTTAATGCATAACAAAAGTAAGGGGGTGGTATGAATACCACCTTATGGTCGGACAGGCGCCCTGTGACTGATGGGAACGGGTCGAGCGCTGCACAGGCCAACAGGATCCGGAACCATGGTACGCACAAGTTAAAGGGGGGATTGCACTCGGACGCCTGGATGGTCGAATATGAGCAAGGCTCGGGAATAGCCTGACAGGCTTCCGGTGTTAGCTCCGATTCTGACAAGGTGCACCATGGATCTGTTAACAACCAACCACTGGGAACCAGAAACAACAACACCTCCTGAACAAGACAGCATTTCCTCCTTCCGACGACCAGCGGCAACAAAAGGCCCTTATCAGGGCCACCACTGCAAAGTCCATTCAACAATAGGCATGATGCTGACCATTGTCCCAAACCTGAGACAATGGGATGACGCATCTGATGAAGCTTATGCGGGACTTTAAACCTCAGCAGAAACAACAACAAGTCATTTGACTATACTTGCATCGATATTATTCATTATTACGTGACTAAACATAGCCTGTCCTTTGATCACTGCGTTATGAATTGACTAGTCACTAAAATCGGACAATTTGTTAAAAAAAAAAATTTGTAGCAAGTGGGAATCGAACCTAGAACCTTAGGATTGCAAGTCAATCACCCTACCAACTGCGCTAACAGAGAAGACACTGAAGCAGATCAAACTTTTCTTTATCTAAATTTTCTACAATAAGCATGTGCCGCAAAGATCAGGTGAAAGTCATCAGCATTTCCGGAACTCGAGATGCGGGCCCGCCCGCTGTCGAACCACCTTAAGAAAATAGTTCAAATTTATACAATAATGAATTGGTATATATATTAAATATTCTCTATATTCTAGCAGAAGGTAGCTTAAAGCAGGCTGAAAGTAAAGCAGAATTTGCCTTAAGGCACATTCTGCTTTACTTTCAACCTGCTTTAAGTGGTTACCTGATTTCAAAACTAGAAATAGGCTATGGGGGAAAGGGTTAAATGAGTAAGGTAAAATAACATACCCAAAACTGTTTACACATCCTGTAGTTATCATAAAACTGTGTACAGTCCTCCTTTTGCTCTACACGACATTTCAAAGATTTTTCTCCTTCCTGAAAAATTGAAGAAAAAAAAAAATAATAATAATACTAATGTAGAATGAATACTGGTCTTTAAGAATCCTTTGACTTGTGATCTAAAGTTCTAAATCTCTGGATATTCTAATGGATTTCAATTTCATTACAAAAGTATTAATCAAACAATAATTCAATCACTCATGTACATGTATATTATTAACAATACTTGAACATTGCTTTCCCTCATAGAAGTCTTTCATGCCTTTACATTCCTCTCATAGAAATGACTTTTCAAGCTTCTACCCTTCTACTGATAAACAGCCATAGAATATTATGTCTTTTCAGAACTTACTCCTGACACATGGAAGCTTAACCCATTACCCCAATGATATGCCTTTTTACACCTTTAATTTATGCCTCCAATGAAGAAAATAGAAACAACCGTTTATAAGGAATATATTCTATATACTAGCAATGGTAGCTTAAAGGAGTCTGAAAGTAAAGTAGAATGCAAATTAAGGACTGGTGTATTCTACTTTACTTTCAACTTGCTTTAAGTGGCACCTGGCTTCAAAACTAAAATCAGGGTAATGGGGTACACGCTACACGCCCCACTTCAAACTATAACTTTAATTAAGACAGGTGGTTGTTAAAGCAGCCTAAAAGTAAAACAGAAAGGAGCTTTCTGCTTTAATAATTCACTTGTGAGGACAAATACATGGCAATAAAAGCGCTCAAATGCAGGAAAGGTGTAGTCAGATTGAGATTACATCAAAATAGTTGATAGGCTTCACTTTGAGTCATGACAGCTCAGTTGTTGGAGTGTAGGTATTGGTAAGTAAGCCAAAGTAGGCTCAGTAGCGTGTTCAATTACCACTGTTTGCTGTTTAGGTTAGCAGTTTGTGCCCGGTGTACAGCATGCAGATTACAGTAGAGAAAATATTTTCTTTCCAAATAACCCCGGTTACGCTTAAACTATTATTTTCATTGTAAACAGTTCATAACCCGGCGTCTGATCAGGCTCCAAACTGTTTGCCACACTAATTAAAACTGGTAATCTGAATTGTCAAAAAGATGTCATTTTCTATATAAGACTATATTTCATTGCAATGCGTTTGCGTTCGATTGAAAGAATTACATTTTCTCCCCTGTATTTCAGACCAGTAGCCAAGTTACAATCGATGGCCATCGATTTCTTTACTGAACTTATCTCTGGTTCAAGAGTTGATAGACTTCACTTTGAGTCTTGACAGCTCAGTTGTTAGAGTGTTAGTATGATAAGTAAGCCAAAGACCCTGGTTCAAGTGTAACGTGTACCAAGGCCAACCGTATACCCTGGCAGTCTCCCATCCAGGTATCAACTGAGCAGAATGTTGCTTAACTTTGCATCCCATACAAAAACTCAACTATAAAAGAAAGCTGGCTTCCACAGTTAAACTGTAGAACTAGAAGTGTCGATATAATATGCTCCATTTCATTCACATTTCTCCCCATCTTCTCTTGACTTTGGCCGATGTCAACCCTGCTCACATGGCAGTGCTGAGGGCAGAATCAATGCAACATAAATCCTATGATGGTCATGTCATCCCATATCCCACCGCTGCCACCAAATTTGAAACATGTACCAAGGCCAATGGTATACCCTGGTGGTCACCTATCCTGAGGTACCAACTATGCAGAATGTTGCTTATCTTCGCAAACCATACAAACACTCACCAACTTTTTCTCCATGTTAATTTAGCGCCCAACGTAAATAACTTGCAGGATTAATAAGTATAACTTGCAGTGTGCAAAAAATATAATAAGAGGAAACTCATGGTGTATTCTTTTAAGTAAGAATATATAAGGGCCAATTCTTGTGTAGCTGGGTTGAGATTATGGTGAGAGTTGATACATGTAGCTCAGTAGTTAGAGTGTTAGCATAGTAAAGACCAAGGGTTTGAGTCCCAGTTATGTCACAACTGTTTAACCTGTTACACTGATATCTATAGAAAATTACAGAACTATTCTACATGCGTATTGTGTAACATTTATTTCTTATGCAAACAGTTTGCAGGCCTTTTTCTGGTGCATCCAAGGGTCTGTTAAATGGACACATTCCCATTGAGAAATTGTAAAATTAATTCCCAATTTGTAAAAATAATTCCCAATTTTGATTTATTCTTATGCCCCCTCACAACTTAGTCAGGACATATAATTGTTTTTGGGTTGTCTGTGTGTCTGTCTGTTTGTTTGTCAGGCTGTCTACAACTTTAACCTTGGCCATAACTTTTGAACTACATAAGATAGAGATTTAATATTTGTCTTGTGTACTCACCTCTAGAAGCTCTTGAGCTAAGCACAATTTGGGTCATGTGGCTCATGCCCGACATAGGTCAAGGTCATTTAGAGGTAAAATAGGACTTTAACCTTGGCCATAACTTTTGAACTACATGAGATAGATATTTTATATTTGGCTTGTGTACTCACCACAAGAAGCTCTTGAGCTAAGCACAATTTGGGTCATGTCCAACAAAGGTCAAGGTCGTTTAGAGGTAAAATAGGTCCGTCTCTCCACAACTTTAACCAAAGCCATAACTTTTGAACTACATGAGATAGAGACTTTATATTTGGCATGTGTACTCACCTTCAGAAGCTCTTGAGCTTACTACAATGTGGGTCATGTCTGACAAAGGTCAAGGTCATTTAAGAGGTAAAATAGGTCCGTCTGTTCACAACTTTAACCTTGGCCATAACTTTTGAACTACATAAGATAGAGACTTTATATTTGGCAAGTGTACTCACCTCAAAAAGCTCTTGAGCTAAGTACGATTTGGGTCATGTCTGACACAGGTCAAGGTCATGTAGAGGTCATTTTGAGGTAAAATAGGTCTGTCTGTCAACAACTTTAACCGTGGCCATAACTTTTGAACTACATAAGATAGAGACTTTATATTTGGCATGTGTACTCACCTCAAAAAGCTCTTGAGCTAAGTACAAATTAGGTCATGTCCAACAAAAGTCAAGGTCATGTAGAGGTCATTTAAGAGGTAAAATAGGTCTGTCTGTCAACAACTTTAACCTTGTCCATAACTATTGAACTACCTCAGATATAGACTTTATATTTGGCATGTGTACTCACCTCAAGAAGCTCTTGAGCCTAATACAATTTGGGTTATGTCTGACAAAGGTCAAGGTCATTTAGAGGAACAATGTAAAATATGTGTATTTGACATTGGCCATAACTTTGGAAAGTTTTGCATGTGATAGAGACTTTATATTTTGAATGTGCACAACAATTTAAGAGGCTCTTGAGCTTGGTAAAACTTAGGTCATGTCCAACAAAGGTCAAGGTCATTTAGAGATCAAATATGGTTAATTTAACATTAGCCATAAGTTGGGCATAACTCTGGAACTACATGTTATAGAGACTTCATAGTTTGCTTGTGTACTCAACCAAAGAAACTCTTTAGCTCAGTACAGTTAGGTCATGTCAGACAAAGGTCAAGGTCATTTAGAGGTAAAATAAGAGTGAATTCAACATTGGTCATACCTCTGGTTTCAAATGTAGAAAAAGCTTGTTTGATCTTTGTACATTTTTAGCACAACAACAACAAGGAGTACCATACCCGTTGTATGAATTTATTTTACAGCAAAATGAAAAATTTGAGTCGCAAAACACCTGGGGGGCATTTGTCACACACTGTGACACCATTCTTGGTTTTTTACAAGTTGTTCTAATAAGTCAAAATTACGGCAAAAATAATCAAACAAATCATATAGGCCTAGCTAACAGTTCTTTATCTGATAATTTACCGTAAATAAGTGAAATCAATTCCAAAAAATCTTCCCAAACTATTTGATTTTTCACACACAAAAGTTCCCAAATCTGACACATTGCATTTTCCCAAAATGGCCAGAAAAAGGACTGGTTTGGATACCAGCTAGGACACAGGCTGTTTGTCACTCTGACCTTACTATCGGGTTTTTGGAAAGATATTTTAGTTATATCCCTGACAGCGCCTTCTGATAATGATCTGTAGTACTGATCGTCTGGAAGTAACGAATTGAAGTTGAAGTGGACTTTGCTAATGGCTAATACAAATTCAGGGCTGCCATTTCTCCGGATTTTTCCTAAATCTTCGGATTTTTTTTCTAGTACAACTACATCAGTACATGGTAGCTTTAAGCAGGCATTCTGCTTTACTTTCAGCCTGCTTTAAGTAGTCAAATGTCAACAAAACTAGAAACAGGCGTGATGGGGTGAAGGTACGATTCGTAAAATCGCACTTGAAAAATGCAAAATCGGAAATCTTAGGATTTTCTATGTCAACTTATGGCAGACCTGCAAATTTATGATTCTACCAGGGCTGCCATAAGTTGATCATAAAAATCCTAAGATTTCAAAATTTCAATTTTTCAGACGCAATCGTACCTTTACCCCATATACTGTCTCTTGTTTTGAAGACACATGACTGCTTAAAACAGGTTGAAAGTAAAGCAGAATGCGTCTTAAGGCACATTCTGCTTTACTTTCAGCCTGTTTTAAGATACGATCTGCTAGGATAAAAATCCAAATACTTAGGAAAAATCTGGAGAAATGGAAGCCCTGTTCTACGTGTGGTCCACTCCAATATTTCTCTTACTAGAGTGCTCACATGAAAGACCATTGAGGCCAACAACAGGGAAAGTTACTCACATGAAAACATGGGTTTGTATAAATAGTGTTTCTTCCACCATCAACAACTCTCTTCACCTTCTTTTTGTATCTTTCTGAAGCACCATCTGGGATGTTGTAATAATGGTCATCTGTTTGCTTTTTGGGTGGTGTTACGGACATTTTTGCCGTTGCCCTGTGAAATGTTTTGTAACTTACTAGTAAGCTGACATATTGGAAATCCTGTAGAAGTGACGTCACGGGGATTTCCCCTTCCCACCATCCTATGTCTAATGGCTACCGATGGGACACGACATGTTCTTTGTTGTTTTCGTCCATAATTCAGGGTGAATTGAGTTGTCATTTGCGGTCTTGGTATGAACAATATATTACCTGTCATTTATATGCTCTTAATTGCGTACCTAACTTTATGTTTTTGGGCCTGAGTAGGTCATGCAACATGCAAATATGTACGCCGCTTTTTGACCTCGACCCTTAACGTACCTCGCCAATAATAAGGGGGGCCACCGTGTAGTTTGAGGAAAAAAAATATTACGATTTGCATTTGTATAATAATCTATATGTTCGGAAGGTATGGAAAAGGAGATATTTTTTGTTTTTAAAACATTATTACGTTTATTTGATAAGGGTGGATTAATGTTTTTCTTCTTTTTAAACCAACCTGTTTTTGTTAAATTTTATTGTTGTGCCAAAAGGGGGAAATTTGTGTGGTCCCCATATTTACCCTTTTAAGTATGCCACTTGCGCCGGTACGATACCCCTTTCCACATGACTGGAGCCAAATGAAAACAAACACAATCTGATCCGGACACAAGAAATTGGAATAATTTAAATCTCAGTTAAAAAAGAAAGATTTTTCAGTAGTTTATTAAAATACTTTAGTTTAATAAACTAATTAAGCTATTAAACATATCTACTGAGTGACCTCACCTTTTCTACTTTCACTTACAGTGAGAATTTATCCTGCAGCACCAGATATGAGGACTGTCCAGGGTCATTTAAAATTCTCATTTTTTAAAAAAATATTCTTGTTTCAATGTTTCCAACAAATTTTTAGCAGTGCATGGCTGCGCGATCTCGTGATGAAATTTCTCGAAAAGATCTTTCATATCCAACATAAGGTTTGAGGCAATATCGGATATCCCGTCATTCTCCTCAAAATCCTGAGGCTTTGATCGAGATCATTATAAGTAGAAAATGTACAGTAGATTTTTAAGCTCTCCAGAAGAATGTCCAGAGGAGCATATGTTGTCACCCAGTCGTATGCATGGGCTTCCGAAAAATCCCATTGCCATTCAGGTTTTAAGAAAGAGTTCATAACAGTTAAACTTCTATGACCTACGGCTTTCAAGCTTTAACCACATACCTCGAGACAAGAACGACATTAAAATCCTACCATGTGCAGAGGTAAAAAATTCTAAAATTTGTCACTCATCCTGCATAAAAGACAATGAAGGCAATTCAAAAAATGCACTTGCCCTGAACATTAGAAAAAGAAGGAAAAAGTGGATGAGTGGAATTTTTTAGCCCTGATGTGACAGTGTTACCCCTTGACCTCAGACTCTATTAAGTTTTGAAAAGTGATCACAGCTACTATAGTAAAAGACCCTTACTCCTACTACTTTCAAAGAACCATACTTGCTGCGTTACTGCACCATATATGCCTTGTGACAATACCTTTCCCACCATGTGATTTTTGTTTTGACACTTCAATTTTAGTGAAGGAGTGCAGTATCCATGATGACCTTTGACCTTGATCTCTGACTCTGTTTTTAAGTATCGAAATGTGCTTTTAAGACTTTGTTTTGAAATGTGATCACAACTAACTATACCCTTACACATACAGCTTTTATACTTGCACCACATATGCGTTGAGACAGGAAATTTTTGACCATGTGACATTTTGGCCCCTTTGACCTTGACCTCAGCTAATGTCTTTAAGTTTCGAAATACATGTATGTGTTTAGTTTTGAAAAGTGCTCACAGCTGCTATACCCTTTGACCTACAGCTTTCATACTGCTTGCAGCATACATACCTACCTTGACACAGGACCTTTCCAAATTCCGTCCATGTGAAAAGTTTGACCCTTGTAATCTTGACATCGACCTTGGACTCTGCGTTTAATTTTCAAAATATGCATTTGAGTTTTGGAAAGTGCTCACACCTACTATACTCTTTGACCTACAGCTTTCATACTTGCAACACACATACCTTTGGAAAAGACCTTTCAGACCACATGACATTTTGGACACCTTGACCTCAGCCAATGTGTTTGTTTTGAGATATTCGATTTGAGAAACGCTCAACTGCTATACCCATTGACATATAGCTTTTAAACTTGCAGCACATATAAGACCTTTCCATCCATGTGATTTGACTTCTGTGACTTTGACCTCAGAATCTGTGTTCAATTTCAAAACGTTCATTTTATATGGATGAAAAGTGGTCACAACTACTATACCCTTTAACTTACAGCTTTTATACTTGCAACACACATACCTCAAGACTATAGTGGCACACGACCTTTTCAATTATATGAACAGTTTGGACCTTCTTGACCGTAACCTCAGACAATGCACTTTAGTTTGGAAATAGTGTGTACTTTTGTAGTTTTGAAAAGCAAAGCTCTCACAACTACTTTACCCTTTGCTATTTACAGCTTTACAGCTTTATCCTTTGACCTACAGCTTTCATATTTGCAGCACACATGCCTTTAGACAAGACCTTTTCATCCATTTGAATATTTTGACCCCTAGCTGTTCTCTTGACCTTGATTTTGACCTCAGACTCTCCATTTCAGTTTCAAAATATTGCTTTTAAGTTTTGAAAAGGGCTCACAAGTTCACAACTACAATACTCTTTGATCTACAGCTTCCATATTTGCAGTGCACATGCCATAACAGACAAGACCTTTCCACCCATTTGTTAATTATGACCCCTGTGACCTTTAACTCAGACTCTGCTTTTAAGTTGCAAAATGTACTGTGTGTCAGGGAGCTTTGTTGTCTTCTGACAACTCTGGTTCACACCTGTGAAATTCTGAAAGTAAAACACAGAAGGCATTCCCAGCATCTTTCCAGATGGCAATTTCAAGCAGGTTGAAAGTAAAGCAGGATGCTTTACTCTCAACCTGCTTAAAGTGGTCACCTGTCTTCAAAAAGAGGAACAGATTATGGGGTAATGGGTTGAAGTCAAACCTGTGAACATTACATTGGCTTAAAGTCAAGAAAAATTTACCCAGGAAGGAATGAGTGCAGACCAATGTCAGGAGCTGTCTGATCTGAGTCTACACTGTTTTCAAAATGTGTCAATATACGCTAATAGCAAGAGAAGAGTTAAACAGATATAGGCCTACTGTTTTGCTGATGAACAGTGACACTATGACCAGCTTAACTCTTTGAACCCTAGTCCCGCATATAGGCATGCTTTTCAAACAGTGTACATGTGAATAGTACACTTGTTCTATGCAAACAGTGAAGACCCTGATCAGAGGGCTCCGAAAGGAGCCCTCTGATCAGGGTCTTCACTGTTTGTCACAATGCCAAACATTCGCAAAAACAACCCTTAAAAGTCAGAAATGGACTAGACTCAAATGGAAACTGGGTTTGTCCATTTAAAGTTTCAGGGAGGAAAGAGTTAATGTGGATAATAATGTTTATGTACCGTAGCTTTTCTAATGATACTTTGTTTATACCTTTGTAGGGGCAGCAAAGATGGATGACCATACATGAAAATCCTATGTTATGGATGATCTCTGTAAGTCCTGTTTACTTAAATCTTAGGTTTTCTTGTAAATTAGGTTTTCTTGTAAATATAAGTAAAGTATGTAGTAGGGCTGTGCATTGGCAGTTATTTCCTTCACGATTCGTATCCTGATATTTCATTTTAACGAGGATACCCTATTCTCCATGTCGAGACATGCAAATAACCTGTAAATACAGTAATCAACAGTGTTTATAAATTAAGGCTTGATTAAAAAAAAGATCAAAGTAAAGCAGAATGCTCCAGTGAGAGCTCTCTGCTTTACAGGTACTTTGCTTTAAGCTGCCATCTGTTTTCACAGCTTCAATGAAAGTTAACTCATTTTTTATGCTTATGCAGAGGAAGGGATAATGGCATCCTATATAACACGCTTGTCTGGTGGAAGGGGTTGAGCATTCTCATGTCAGAATGCATAAAAAAGGTTACAATAGCTCTTTATCTAAACATAGTAGAAACATGAAAACAGCATTTAAAAGACAAATAAATAAAGGTGTCAAAACGCGAGAAGAAGTGTCAAACGGGGAAAAGCGTTAAAGCTGAAACATGTATTCAATACCATCAATAAATTAATGATCATTCAGTTGTAGGGCTGGAGAAGTAGGTAGATGCATCGAAAGGCACATCTATGGTGGAAAGGTTTAATTGGACCCTAGAATGTTAACTGTAGCAACTGACTTTTGTATTTTATACTCAGGGTGTGACAACTGTGGAAAAAGTCATGAGGGTCTATGCAAAAACCATGGAGCTCTACACAAGGTGCAGGATGCTGCCATTCCTTCCAGAGCCAGACTAACCCTGCCCCCATCACTCGTACTTAAAAGCATAAAAGACAATGGTAAGATTGGTAAGTTTTATGTAATTTTGAGCTCGGCTGAGCACAAAATGCTCTTGGTAATAGATTAGTAAGCATGACCACACCATGTCCCATCTTTATGTATTATCAATAAAATTTACAGAAACAAAACCAACAATATACAAGATTGGAGTAGACAATTTCGAAATAAGCCATTTAACCCTTTCCCTAATAGCTTGTTTTCCGTTTTAAACCCTTATACTGCTATTAGACACTTTTGAAACAGTATAGACCCAAGATCAGACAGCTGCTTAAGGAGTCATCTGATCAAAGACTATACTGTTTTCTTATATGATCAGGGGTAAAAAAATCCACTTGTCCGCTCATCCTGCATACTTTTTTCACTTCTTTGCTTAATGTGCACGGCAAGTGCATTTTTAGCTGACCTGAGCTCAGGGTGAGTTTTTGCAATCCTTAAATGCCCGGTGTCTGTTGTGCGTCTTCAACAACTTTAGTGTTAACACTCTAGAAGCCACAATTTTTACCCAATTGTCTTAAACTTTCTCAGATTTTATACATATGACTATAAGAGTTTGGATGAGTTCAATTATGGTTGAAATTGAGCCAATAGGTCAAGAGTTATCTGTCATATCTTAAATTTAGTCTTTAGATGCCACACTTTTTATCCAATCTTTCTCAAACTTGCTCAGATTTTACATAAGCATACTTTCTCAGATGAAATTGATTATGGCTCACCGCTGAAGTCAGACCAATAGGTCAAGAGTTATCTGCCCTTGATGTGTTAAAAATGCAATATTTAACTGTTTACACTCTTCTAGCAACTACAATTTTAATGGATTTTGATTATACTTGCACACCATGTATATAGCTATACATTCTTGAAGGAGTGCAATTATTGTTGAAATCTGATCATTGTGACAAGAGTTATCTGCCCTTGATATACTTTGAAATGCTAGAAAAGGCTTTATTTCAGTATTGTTTAATATGAATATTCAGCTGGAGAAGTGTTAACCCATTAACCCATAAATACGCCTTATGATGCTTTTAATTTTTTTCCCTACT
Source organism: Gari tellinella (assembly GCA_922989275.2). Taxonomy (NCBI): domain Eukaryota; kingdom Metazoa; phylum Mollusca; class Bivalvia; order Cardiida; family Psammobiidae; genus Gari; species Gari tellinella. The sequence goes on along the minus strand of OV277859.1, from coordinate 11,044,707 downwards.
GAAGAAAATAGTTCCAATTTATACTGTCACAAATAAGAATCATAAGAAATATGTTCTATATTCTAGCAGATAATAGTTTAAAGCAGGCTGAAAGTAAAGCAGAATGCGCCTTAACCCTTTACCTCATAGCCTGTTTATAGTTTTGAAGACAGGTGATCACTTAAAGCAGGTTGAAAGTAAAGCAGAATGTGCCTTAAGGCACATTCTGCTTAACTTTCAGCCTGCTTTAAGCTAAAATCTGCTAGGCTATTTAAAATATTTGTAATGGTAGTTGTTCATGAGGGTATAAACTGGAACTATTTTCTTCAGCGGAGGAATAAACTAAATACGCTAAAAGTCGCTTCTATTGGGGAAAGGGTTAAGGCGCATTCTGCTTTACTTTCAACCTGCTTTAAGTGATCACCTGTCTTCAAAACTAGAAACTGGCTATGGGGTAATGGGTAAAGATGGTGTACACCTTGTTTTTCATTTCTTTTCCAGGTCTTGGTGTATACACAAAGAAAGTCATCCCAGTGAGATCCCAGTTCGGACCGTTTGATGCCCCAATAATTTCCAGAATCAAGAATGAGAAGAAGAGCAAGCAGGAGAAGACAGTGTGGAAAAAGAAACATGCTATGCAAAAGGCTATGGAGACGTCCGGCCAGTCTCACTCTAGTGAGAGCTCTGATGCCAACACCTCAGCCAGTGATATACAGACTTCCCCAATCCTTCCTACCCAGCCCAGTGGCCACCAGAAATCACAGCGCTCAATCAGTATGGACACAGCTGGGCTCCCAACAACTGACATTGCTATCTCTAACTTACAGCAGCAGTTGATGTCCATGTCCAGTCACCCAGGAGCTAATACAGACCTGCAGCACAACTTGGCCCAGCTACCCCTCCAGTCTAGCCCTATACACACATGTGCCACAAGTCTGAACCAGTTACAACAGACTCTACAGGACTTTACACCTATAGGCTTCCCCTCAACTTCTAGTGCCATGCAGCTCCAGGTGACACCAGAAAACATACAACAACTTCATCAACACTTCATGCAATATGGACAGCAGCCAGATCTAACTCAGATAACTCACTTGAATGGGTACCCACCTTCATCAGTCATGTCCAGCCAGTCTCTAAGTCAAGATAGTGCTGGAAATGTGATGGTAAACATGGGGCCGCCTACTGACCTGGCCAACCAGACAACAGAGGATTCAGGGGTCGGTGACACCTCCCATAATATCACTGACAGTCTGAATGCCGAGGCAGCATCGGACACAGACCTGGATGAAAGCTCAGAGCAAGATTTGACATATGAACTGAAAGTAAGTTATTAGTGAAGGAGAATCAACAGTTTAACTCTTACCATGCTAGCAATGGATATGAGCCACAGTGAATACCTTTGCAATCAGTTTTGATCCTGATTAGACGCCGCATAATGCGGCGTCTTATCAGGATCAAGACTGTTTGACAGTCTGCTCACCCTGTTTCAAAAAGAAATTTTTAAAATTCTATTCTTAAAACATTAGCAGACGACAATTATTGTTGCAGACAAAAAAATTACTCAGCATGCAAAAAGTTAAATCCTCTCCTCCGCAACCATTTTATCAAACTGATATAGCACATAATAGTATAGTAATTTTGAATTTAAGGCATGTGAGTTAGGAGCTTTTTGCTTTACTTTCATCTTGTTTTAAGCTACCATCTAGCTTTAAAACAAACAGTGAATCCATAATTAGAATGCATATATTAATATAGGATGGTGACATAATATAGGATGGTGGTATCCTATGGCACTTATATGGATGGGAGGAAGGGGTAAAACTGTCCTATGCTTTACTTATAGCCTGCTTTTACCCTTTACCCCATAGCATATACTAGTTTTGAAGACATGTGACCACTTAAAGCAGGTTGAAAGTAGAAAGGAATATGTTGCATATAGGTACATTCTGCTTTACTGCAAGCCTGCTTTAAGCTACCATTTGCAAGGATAAGGAAATGGAACACATTCATGACTATAAACTGGAACTGTTTTCTTCAGTGGAGGAATAAATTAAAGGCATTAAGATATATATCATATCTTGTTATCATATCATATCTAAGAAGAAGAATTGGCTTCCTTTGGCTCTGTATCTGAACATAGATGCTGCATATAAAGGTATTCTATAAGGAATAGGAACAGGCATCAAATGCTTTTCTATTGGGGAAGGGTTAAGGAACTTGATGTTCAGAATTTTATACTGTACTGGCCCCAGTATTATAAAGCATTTGAGTCTTGAGATCGTTCTCAAGCATTTGATTGGTCAGATTTGAGCCTTTGCAAAAAAAATCAGCCCATGAAATGCTTGAGAACAATCTCAGACTCAACTCAAATGCTTTATAACCTTGGACTGAGGGTCCTATGCTTATAAATTGTTTCAGTTGAGTCTGATATCATTCTCAAGCTTTTGATTGGTCAGATTTGAGCACATGCTTGAAAACGATCTCAGACTCGATCAACTCAAACGGTTTATAAGCGAAGGGCCTGGTCTAGTGACATTTGTTATTTTTGTTTTATTATTTCGTTTAGATTGCTACATATGATGGCTTTATGGAGACACTAGACACCGGTAACGAGGATTACTGTAACTGGATGATCTTTGTCAGGCCAGCCAAGTTCAAGTCTGAGCAGAACCTCATAGCATACCAGGAAGACAACAACATCTTCTATGTGTCCCTCAAGGTACAGTGTGACATCATCATCATCATTATCACCCAGTTTAGTTTAACCAGGCTATTGGTTACCAGGACATATAGAGTTTCCTATGTATTTTGAACTATCTTGAGCATGGTCCATTGAAGACCATAATAATGTAAACATTTCTTACCTCCCTTTACAAAAGCTTCAAGTTCAATGAACAAAACAATTTTTAAAAACTCTCTTAGTACTACAGTCTTCAAGGTTTAGTGCATTTGAGTGCCTGATCAATTCTTTTGGAGAAAAAAGTTTTACTTCGAATGCGCTTTTTGACTAGCACCAAAGATCAAATGGTGTCAATCCCTTCCAGCCTTTGCATGATGTTTTCTTCTGACACCAGAGGCTAAGGTTATAACATTTGACAAATCAGATGTTTTAGAATGATTTCAGACTCGACTCAATGCTTTATAATTTATTCTTGCAGCCAATACCAGCTAACACTGAGCTAAAGGTGTGGTACTCGCCCGACTATGCTAGGTCCATTGGGAAATCCATGTTACCTGAGGAAGAACGTCTACCTGAGGGTGAGATTTAGTTAACACATTCAGCCCTAGCCATGAGTGTACTCGCCATTTACAAACAGTGTTCTTGTTGAGATTATCCAGTGCAAACAGTATAGAGCCTGATCAGAGGGCTTCTTAAGTTGGTCTGGAGTTATTTGGTGACTGGAATTGTCCATTAAAAGTTACAGGGTCGAATAAGGGATAACCAATATTAGTGTTAGTCCCTACCTAGATCACAGTATGAGAGTGCTACACTTGACACAAGTATTCTTTTGTCAACAGCCAAATGTCAAAATCACCCAGCTGTTTTAAAGACATGTGACAGTTTCAATCAAGATGAAAGTAAAGCAGAAAGCTCCTGTAGGAGCTTTCTGCTTTACTTTTATCTTACTTTAACCTGCCTTTTTACAGCTTTACTTTCATCTTTCTTTCTATTACTTACAAGTAGCATTCAAAGAATTCATTAGGAAGGGTATATTTTAGTTGGGGAAAATTTACATTCATTGTTATAAGTATGTACTGTTTGTAATGGTTTAATCCCTTCATTGCATTACCTCAAACAGTTTTGATTCTGATCAGACACAGGGTAACAAGACTGATCAGGATCCAAACTGTTTGACACTCATTTCAATATTTCTTGAGTCAAAATACCCAAATTATAAATTTAAAAAATAAATCGGACAATAATCATTTAACCTATTACTCCATAGATACACATTTAATATTTTCCTCAACTGAAGAAAAAAGTTTTATACAGTCATGAAGATATAGTTTCTATATTCTAGTAGATGGTAGCTTAAAGCAGTCTGAAAGTATAGCAGAATGCGCCTTAACTCTTTGAACCCTAGTCCCGCATATAGGCGTGCTTTCCAAACAGTGTACATGTGTATAGAACACATGTCCTATACAAACAGTGAAGACCCAGATCAGTGGGCTCCGAAAGGAGCCCTCTGATCAGGGTCTTCACTGTTTGTCACAATGCCAAACATTGACAAAAACAACCCATTAAAGTCAGAAATGGACTAGACTTAGATGGAAACTGGAATTGTCCATTTAAAGTTTCAGGGAGGAAAGAGTTAAGGCACATTCTTCTTTACTTTCAACTTGCTTGAAGTGGTAACCTGTCTTCAATACTAAATACAAGCTATGGAGTAAAGGGTTAAAGCAGATGACCTCATAGTATAGAAGGGATAATAAAAGCTTTATTTTCTACAGATGACAAGCTGTTCTGCCAAGCCTGCAGTGAGATCTTCAACAGCAAGAGAGAATTGGACATTCATCCATGTAGTGGTAAAGGAAAAGGTCGGAGGAAAAGTCGACCAAGAAAGTATGTGAAACCTACAAAGACTTGGAGGGCGAAACTTGAAAAATCTCGCCTCAGAGAAACTCAGTCATCAAAAACACCTACAGCTAGTGGTGAACCTACTACACCAATGGTAAAAAGGGGGCGGGGCAGACCACGTATCAAACCAATCGTAGTGAAGTCTGAAAAACTGGAAGTAAAGCATCAAGAGGATGCGAAACCTGAATTCTCAGCTCAAATTCTTCTAGAGTTTGATGCAGACAATGATGAAGTAAATTACGTGCCAGAAGAAGAACCAGAGGCTGATGACGATGATGATCTTCTGGACGAGAAAAAATTAGTGATTAAAGAAAAGAAAAAACGTGGACCAAAAACTACCAGGACTCCAATGGCTTGTCCACATTGTGGTGAAACGTTTGTGGCAGAAGCTGCGTATCATATTCATGTTTACAAGCATACTGGGATTAAGCCCTTCATTTGTGGGGCGCTTGATTGTGAGAGAGGGTTCTTATCAAAGTTCAAACTGGAACGTCACATGTTAATTCATACATGTCCTCGTGATCACAAGTGTCCATATTGTGACAAAAGCTTTAATAGAAAAGACCATCTAAAGAATCATATGATCACTCATGATCCAAACAAGAAAATATGGAAGTGTGACATTTGTGGTAAAGAATACTCATATAGTTTCTCCTACAGGACCCATGTAGCATTTCATGCTGCTGAAAATGGAGAAACATTAACATGCGGAATCTGTAAAAAAGACTTTGAGTCTAAGGATGCTCTGTTGTTTCATTTAAAGGTACATACAGGTGCTAGAGCAGCCAAAAACTCTACTGAGAAAACTCATCCGTGCTTTGATTGTGGCAAGAAATTTTTCACTCGGAAAGATGTGAAAAGGCACATGATAACACATACTAAAAGAAAGGACTTTTTGTGCCAGTTCTGTCCACAGAGATTTGGAAGGAAAGATCATCTAACCAGGCATCTGAGAACTTCACATACAGGAGATAATCAAACAAATGGTAGGGTAAGGAGAAATACAGGTGACAGCACCTCTCCTGTGAAACGTCGAGATAGGACGCTAATGTTTGAAAAAATGGAGCCAACTATGGTACCATTACAGATGGGGGTGCCCACAGCTATACAAGATGACATTCAAGACCAGCTGTTAGCTGGAGTGGCTGCTGCTAGCCAGTCTACTAACATTGTAGGCTCACAACCAGCCACATTGCTGCAGAATCTACAGTATGCTGTTAGCCAGATACCTGGCCAACATTTGACTGCCCGGGAGATACAGATACCAGCTGCCCGAGAGATACAGATACCTGCTGCCCTGTATGAGGCTGCAGCTGCTGCTTCAGCCCAGCAACAACAAGAACAACAGCAAGTCCAGCATCAGCAAGTCCAGCAGCACCACCAGCAACAACAACAACAACAACAACAACAGCAGCAACAACAGCAGGTGGCACAGGTAGCACCTGTATCATCAATAAATGAGCTGCAATCACCACAAGGACTGCCTGCTATTCACACGTCTATGCAGACACAGTATCAGATCAATGATAAAGGGTATGTGATAAATACTGGCCAGCCAGAACAGGCCATAGTGGGACAGATACAAGTGGCTTCAAATATAGACTATAGAAATATAACACAGGCCTTACAGGGTAATATGTACATAGCCACAGCCAATCCACAGGCCATACAGCCACAGCAACAGATACAACAACAGCAGGCTCAACAACCACAACAACAACAGCAGGTCACCCACACACCTCAACAACAACAACAAAACATCCTTACTGCCACCAAGATTGAGCCTCAGACCTTAGAAATCAGTCGCAACAATGGTATCACAACATTACATCAGCCAACGGAGTACCAGATTGGTGCTCGTCAGGTTGTCGACAATGTTAATACAGCCAACTCAGTTACTGACCAAGCTAACAGAGCTTCGGTAGTGATGGCCAGTGCTGTAGACCCGCGGCAAACCTCTCACCCACAGACATACTCCACAATACTTGGTTACATGGAGACATTAAAGTTTTTAGAGAATCTCCCAACAAACAATACAACAGCAATACAGCTGCAACAGCTTCAGGGCTTGAATGTGGACATTTCTCAAGCTCCGAGTGCCCAGATAATTCCTGCAGCCTACAATTCCACTGTAGCAGGAAATAATATACTGAACATAAACCAGGCAGATCTGGCTAAAGGGGTGGTGGCTATATCCCATCCTCATGCAGCGATACAGCTGGACATGAAAAATGTTGTAACACTGGCACAGACTGCAGCACCTACTCACCATGTGGCTTATCAGCAACAACAACAACAGACACAACACTAAATTGAAAAACTACAAATTGGCTGTTATTCTACTAAAGTATCATCAGCTTTAAAATCTAAGTGTACAGATTAATTTTTTATGTACTTTTTGATTGATAAAACATCCATATGAGTGCTAAACAGTTGGTATATGAGCAGATGCTAAGTTATAGTCATTCTTGTATTTATCCATTATCCCATAGCCTGTTTCTAGTTTTGAAGACATATGACCACTTTAAGTTGGTTGAGAGTAAAGCAGAATGTTTCTATACTTTCAACCTTCTTAAAGCCATAATCTTGAAAGATGCTGATGTCCTAGGTGGAGACTAGTTTCCTTAGTGTAGAAATAACTAGAGGCGAAAAGCTGTGCCTGTATATGGGTTTCACAGGACGGACTACTCCTCATCTGGAGCCCGTTTCTTAAAACTTTGTACAACAAATGTTGTCGTAAGTCAGATTAATAAAAGTCTCAATTATTATTTATTTCTCCAACTTATCCTGTCTTATATCTCTTTGGAATCGTCTTGAAAAGACGATTCCAAAGAGATGTCACAAGACAGGATTAGATAGAGATATCAGAAATTAAATCTATTTTAAAGTTTTGACTTATGACCGTTTTTGTTGTAAGACGTTTTATGAAACAGGCCCCTGATCTCAAATTGATGCATTACCCCACAGCATGTTTCTGGTTTTGAAGATAGGTGGCTGCTTAAGGCAGGTTGAAAGTAAAGCAGAATGTTCCTTTCTGCCTGCTTTAAGTTACTATCTACAAGGTTATAGAAACTATTTCTTATGGTACATATTCGTGAATGTATCAAGTGGAACTAGTTTCTTCAGTGGAGGAATAAATTAGAAGCACAAAATGTCATATTTATGGGTTAAGACAAATGCAAGCCATGTTGTACTAAAGTTAACAAGATAAGACTTAACTCAAAAACTTGTGCTACATTTCCTTCCCTGAGCTCCACAATTTGAATGTGAGAAACTGTCTGACTGAAATGGTAGCTCTTTATCACTTTGTTAGAACACTTGCTATCTCGAAATAGATTTTAACATACACCCTATAAGACATGTGTATTATAAATTATTTTCAGACACCAACCATTAGCTACTCATTGAACCTTAATCCGTTACAAATGGTGTTCCTGTGAGGAGTACACTTGTCTAATGCAAATAGTGTAGACCCAGATACCACTTCCAGGGTCCAAACTATTTGTCATTTTGAAATATATTTTAAAAAACACATTAGATAGTCAAAATTGGACTAGACTAAATTGGAAACTGGAATTGTCCGTTTGAAAATTCGGGGGTCATTGAGTTAACAGTGAATTAGGACCTCGAAGGGTAGGTGGCTGCTTAATGCTGAAATAAAGTAATGCAGAAATACATTATTTTGTCATGTATTAAGCTGCCACCAGTTATGTGTTATTTCTTAATTGTCACTTAAGAAAGGTTTAGAATTGTATTTAATTAATTATTGATTTAATGATTATGTCAAAATATGGTTGTAATTTTTCATTTCTTTTTGTCATGTATGTAATATATACTTAACCCTTACAGTGCTAGAACCAGATATATACATCCTTGGCAAACAATGCAGCCCCAGATTGGAGGAGCCCCTTGATCATGAATTGCACTGTTTGTCATATTTATTACATGTATTTATATTGGGGACAAATCCCTCTTAAATTAGGAAATGAGTGAGTCTATTTGAAAATTCAGCATTTTATTGTAAGAGTTAATGCACTCTAGGTAACAAGATTATAAAGCCTTTTTATGCCCCCGGCATCGACAGATGCGGAGGCATATAGTAATCGTCCTGTCCGTCCGTGCGTGTGTGTGTCCGTAACAAGGTTAAGTGATTTTACCGTTTTGTCTAGCATCAACACCGCTTACCCAAATGCTTTGATACTTATACAGTTGTTGCCTTGGACCATTCCCTATCCACCAACATCACTAAACTGTGATTTTGACCTTGACCTAATTTGGACTTAGAATATTTTAAATAGGCTATTTCTTGGTTAACTAGATTTTACCGTTTCGTCTAGCATCAACACAACTGACTACAATGCTTTGATACTTATACAGTTGTTGCCTTCAACTATTCCCTACCCATCGATATCACCAAACTTTAATTTTGACCTTGACCTAATTTGAACTTAGAATATTTTAAATGGGCTCTTTCTTGGTTAACTAGATTTTACCGTTTCGTCTAGCATCAATGCTTTGATACTTATACAGTTATTGCCTTGGACCATTACCAACCTACCAATAATACCCAAGCTGAGTTTGACCTTGACCTAATTTGGATTTAGAAAAGATTCAGAATATATTGTCAAGGATGCCACCGGGGGCATAAGCGTTTATTGAACGCACAGTCTTGTAGTTCAGTCTGAGATTGTTCTGAAGCATTTGATTGGTCAGATTTGAGTTTTTGCTCAAATCTGACCAATCAAATGCTTGAGAACAATCTCAGACTCAACTCAAACACTTTATAACCTTGGACCCAGGATTCCAACAGGAGTGTTTCAAATACATGTACCAAAATCCTTTTGTCTCCTTTAAAAGTCATCCAGTTAGCCCATAGACGGCAGAAACAGACGGTTACAAACAAACCAAACCAATAGTAATTATTCACATCCTACCTTTCTTTTTAATGAAATATTTTCATCTGTGGAGAAGTAAATTTAAGGCATATTTATTGAGTTGTTTTAATTTTTATTTCATCTTTTGGTTAAGATCTTTTAAGCATGTAAGCAGTCTTTTAAAACAAAGTTTCTAGTTAAACTATCATGTCACTTGATTGAATAACCACAATAATGATTAAATTAAATAATATTTAGATGTACTGTTTTAATTGATCCAACTACAGTCAAATCTGCATTTGCATTTAGCAATCACTAAAGTTGGGTATATTCAGGTAGCAGCTTTATGAAGGGAAATCAGTGACGCAGAAAGCTCCTATTGAAGCTTTCTGTACTACTTTTGTTCTGCATTAAGCATTCATTTGTCTTTAATTATCAACAGGTTACCTAATTTAGTGGACGTTTTTATTCAGGTTTGACTGTGATTGGCTGGTGAATCATGATAACATTTGCACACAGTTTGGATCCTGATAGACACCCCGTAATGCAACATCTCATCAGGATCCAAACTGATTGACAATGTTTTGAGAATTAATTTAGAATTTTCTGTTTTAAGAACAGTAGCAGACAACAATTGTTGCATACAACAGTATTGCGCAATCAAAGAGTAAATGAGAATTAAGTTGGTAGTAGAAAAATGTACTGTTGTGGAATTGGAGATCTGGCTCTAGTGATAAGTGTAAATTTTACAGTTTGTTTTATTGTTAAGGTAAAAGATTTTAAAACTCTAGCAGCAAGTGGACTTGTCCTTTCCCATTACCCCATAAATATGCCTTTATTTTATTCCTCTACTGAAGAAAATAGTTCCAATTTGTACTGTTACAAATAAGATTCATAAAAATATTTTCTATATTCTAGCAGATAATAGCTTAAAGCAGGCTGAAAGTAAAGCAGAATGCGCCTTAAGGCGCATTCTGCTTTACTTTAAACCTGCTTTAAATGGTCACATATCTTTAGAACTATAAACAGGTTATGGGGCAATAGGTTAAACTGTACTTATGGAGACTACTTGTGTCCTGTGCAAAAGGTGTACAACCAGATCAGAGGACTCCTAAAGGAGCCATTTGTTCTTGATCTACACTGTTTTGTCATTAAAACACCCTCACTTACTAGTGTTAATTGAAAACTGGAAGTGTCCATTTGAAGTTTCATGGGTGAAACAGTTTTGAAATGAATTGAAAGAGGGAAAGGTTAAAGCTTGAAGTTGTTGTTTCTGAGAGGGAGGGGCTGAAACTTCTATGATTTGTGTCTTATTCTTTCATATCTAACAGCAAAACTTAACCCTTTACTCCTCAGCCTACTTCTAGTTGTGAAGACAGGTGACCACTTAAGCAGGGTTAAGCAAGCACCTGTAAGGATATACAAAATATTTTTTCTGATACATATTTACAAGTGTATAAAGTGGACCTAATTTCTTCAATAGAGGGATAAATTAAAGACCCTAAAAATCGTATCTGTTGACTCTGGAGTAATGGGTTAATTATATGTACAGTCAAACTTCGATATCTCGAACTCGGTTAAATCGACATACCAGTATTTCAAAGTCAAAACGTGGCTAAGCCACATTTTAACTTTGAAATATGGGTATGTTTGACTTAACCAAGCATGAAATAATGCAGTTGATGTGTCGAACTATCAGATAGTTCAAATTAAGCGAGTTCGAGATATCGAAGTTCGACTGTACAAACTTTCATGCATTGATATACCAGTATGTATATATTTACAGAATTCTCTATAATTTTATTACCATCTGAAATTTGGTTTTCAAATAGAAAACCTCATCTGTTTATGCACTGTTGGTTAGGGATGGGGTTATTTTTGATGCAGTAAAGTCTGTGAACAGTCGCCATTCAAAAGAGATGATTTTTTGTAGTGTTCAAGGAGGCAGCTTAATTGGGATAAAAGTAATGCAGAAAACTTCTTTAGGAAATTTCCACATTGCATTCTGCATTATATTTGATAGGGAGTCTTATAGAAAGGTCAAGATTAACCCTTTCCCCAATAGAAGCGACTTTTAGCGTATTAAATTTATTCCTCCGCTGAAGAAAATAGTTCCAGTTCAATAACCATAACAAACATTTTATAGAGCCTAGCAGATGGTTGTTTAAAGCAGGCTGAAAGTAAAGCAGAATGTGCACATTCTGCTTTACTTTCAACCTGCTTTAAGTGATCACCTGTATTTAATGTAATAAACTGGTTATTGGGTAAAGGGTTAATGAAGGGCAAAAGTAATGCAGAATGAGAAAGCTATTTTTGTCCAGTTTTTACCCTTTGAACTCTGTGGACCTGAATTGAAACATTTGCAAACAATTTGGATCCAGATCAGGCCCCACTTAACATAGAGTCTGATCTAGAACCAAACTGTTTACTTTCAGCCTGCTCTGAGCAGCCACCTTTCTTAACCGATTACTCCATAGATACACCTTTTTACGCATTTAATTTATTCCTCCACTGAAGACAATAGTTCCAATTTATACAGTCTTGAATATACACCATAAGAAATATTTTCTGTATTTTAGCTTATAGCAGGCTGAAAGTAAAGCAGAATGAACATAAACTAAAGGCTCATTCTTTTTACTTTCAATCTGCTTTAAGTGGTCACCTGTCTTAAAAACTAAAAATAGGATATGGAGTAACAGGTTAAACACTACAAGATGCTATGGAGTAAAGGGTTAACCCATTACCCCATAGCATGTTCCTAGTTTTGAAAACAGGTGACCATTCAAAGCAGGTTGCCAGTAAAGCAGAATGCGCCTTAAGTCGCATTCTGCTTTACTTTCAGCCTGCTTTAAGCTACCAGCTGCTAGAATATAGAAATTATTTCTTATATCAAATATTCGCACTTGTATAAATTGGAACCATTTTCTTCAGTGGAGAGATAAATTAGAGGCGTAAAAAGGTGTATTTAATGGGTAAAGGGTTAGGAGATTACCATGTTTGTTTATTGACTGACTGCTGTATACAGGCTTGACTGCACTATATTTATTTTGCAACAACACTTATAATGCGTCATAATTATGTAAGCCAAAGGTAATGGGCTTAACACTGCACTTTAGGTAGTGGTTTGAGTTATGGTTGGTGGCACAAAGATGCAATTAATAATTTAGTATTGTTTCTGTAAATGGATTGAGAAAATATAGAAAATGAAACTATTATTGGTTTTCGTGTGATTTTTTCTAAGTCCACTATGCTATTAACCCTTTCCCTTATAGAAGCGACATTTAGCACATTCATTTTATTCATCCGCTGAATAAAATAGTTCCAAATTATACCGTAATGAATATGTGTCATATTTAATACTTTCCTTATTCTAGCAGTTAATAGCTTAAAGCAGGCTGAAAGTAAAGCAGAATGCGTCTTAGGGCGCATTCTGCTTTACTTTCAACCTGCTTTAAGTAGTCACATATCTTCAATACTAGAAACAATGCTATCAGGTAAAGGGTTAACCCTTAAATAAATTTTGCAATCAAAGTATCACATATCATGTGTTTATTTTCCAGCAGGATAATCAAGTTTAACCAGTTTTGCTTTTGAATGTTGGATTGATTGATTGTCTCCCTTTAGTTATATTCCTATACTAAATGTGCATCATGGTTATGTTCATTTCATGCATATGATTTGACAGAAAAGACCAAAGGGCTAGATATGTTTTTGGACGCTTTTTGGCCCAAACTCATATTGATGTAAATTCTTAACATGTGAAAATGAGTTCTATTATGAATCAGATTCTAAAATTTCACATTGATTGAGGAACTTGAGGCAGTATGTCAAAATTTATAGGCATTTAAGTTAAAAGACTGTCATACTGAAAACCGTACCAAGCTTTTTAGCTCACCTGAGCTAGCTCAGGGTGAGCTATTGCAATCCTTGATTGTCCGGCGTCCGTCGTGCGGCGTCAACAATTTAAGTGTTTACACTCTAGAGACCACAATATTTATCCAATCTTTCTCAAACTTGCTCAGATGGTATATTGCCATAAGAGTTCGGATTAGTTCGATTATGGTTGAAATCGGACAAATAGGTCATGAGTTATCTACCTTTGAACTGCTGAAAATGCCATATTTAACAGTGTTTACACTCTAGAGGCCACAGTATTTATCCAATCTTTCTAAAACCTGCCCAGATTGTATATGACCATAAGAGTTCGGAAGAGTTTGATTTTGGTTGAAATCGGACAAATAGATCAAGAGTTATCTACCTTTGAATTGCTGAAAATGCCATATTTAACGGTGTTTACACTCTAGAGGCCACAGTATTTATCCAATCTTTCTAAAACCTGCCCAGATTGTATATGACCATAAGAGTTCGGATGAGTTTGATTTTGGTTGAAATCGGACAAATCAATCAAGAGTAATCTACCTTTGAATTGCTGAAAATGCCATTTTTAACGGTGTTTACACAATTTTTATCAAATCTTTCTAAAACTTGCTCAGATTGTATATAACTATAAGAGTTCAGATGAGTTTGATTATGGTTGAAAGCAGATTTATAGGTCGAGAGTTATATACCTTTGAATTGCTAAAAATGCCATATTTAACGATGTTTACACTCTAGAGGCCACAAATTTTATCCAATCTTTCTCAAACTTACTCAGATTGTATATTACCATAAGACTTCGGATGAGCTCAATTTTGGTTGTAATCGGATCAATAGGTCAAGAGTTATCTACCTTTGAATTGCTGAAAATGATATATTTAACAGTGTTTACGCTCTAGAGGCCAAAATATTTATCCAAGCTCTCTCAAACTTGCCCATATTGTATATGACCATAAGAGTTGGAAAAAGGGTGATTATGGTTGGAATCAGACAAATAGATCAAGAGATAGCTACCTTTGAATTGCTGAAAATGCCATATTTTATAGCGTTTACACTCTTGCAACTAGTTTTCAATGGATTTTGATTATACATGTACTTGTACACAAAGGATGTAGCTATACATTCTCGAAGGAGTGCAATTATTGTTGAAATGTAATCATTGTGGCAATAGTTACCTGCCCTTGATATACTTTGAAATGCTAGAAAAAGGCTTAATTTCAGTATTGTTTAGGCTCTAGTTATCTGTCTTTGATGTACTCTACTATACTACAGTAGGTCGACAAACTTGAATGGATTTAGAATAAAACGGGTGAAATTCAAAGGTAAAGCTATCAGGCTTCATTACAAATGGTGAGCGATATCAGGGCCTTCAGGCCCTCTTGTTGTTCAGGTGTGGTCAGTTGGCATTTTTTGTTGCTTAGCAAGAGACATAACTTGAATGTTCTTAACCCTTTGCACCCTAGTCCCGCATATAGGCGTCCTTTTCAAACAGTGTACATGTGAATAGTACACTTGTCCTATGCAAACAGTGAAGACCTAGATCAGAGGGCTCCGTAAGGAGCCCTCTGATCAGGGTCTTCACTGTTTGTCATAATGCCAAACATTGACAAAAACAACCCTTAAAAGTCAGAAATAGACTAGACAAAAATAGAAACTGGAATTGTCCATTTAAAGTTTCAGGGAGGAAAGAGTTTTAATCTATTTCCAACAGGTTTCTTGTTTTGAAAACTGGTTACTTTTCTAAGCAGACTGAAAGTAAAGCTAAATGTGTTTTAACCACATATCCTGTTTCTAGTTTTGAAGACGTGACCATTTAAAACAGGTTGAAAGTGAAGCAGAATGTGCCTAAAGTGCATTCTGCTTTACTTTTAGCCTGCTTTAAACTACCATCTGCTTCAATATAGAACATATTTCTTATGATATATAATTATATTCATGACTGTATAAATTCAAACTATTTTCTTTAGCAGAGAAATACATTTAAGGTGTATTTATGGGGTAATGGGTTAATTAAGGCACACTCTGATTTACTTTCAGTCTGCTTTAAGCTACCATCTGCTAGGATATAGGAAATATTTCTTACAACTTGCATATTCATATCTGTATTAAGTGGAACTATTTTCATCAGTAGAGGGATAGATAAAAGGTGTAATAAGGCAGATTTAAGTGCTTAGCTGCGTAGTCCTATTTCGTCAACAATCTTCAAATATCACAACCATTCTTAAAATCAGTGATGATGAAAACAGGTGACAGCTTAAAACAGGGTAAACTTAAAATAGAAAGCTCCTATAGGAACTTTCTGTTTTCTTTCCATGATGTCGACTCGTAAGCAGTGACCTGCCTTAACTCTTTCCTCCCTGAAACTTTAAATGGACAATTCCAGTTTCCATTTAAGTCTAGTCCATTTCTGACTTTTAAGGGTTGTTTTTGTCAATATTTGGCATTATGACAAACAGTGAAGACCCTGATCAGAGGGCTCCTAGGAGCCCTCTGATCTGGGTCTTCACTGTTTGCATAGGACAAGTGTACTATTCACATATACACTGTTTGAAAAGGACGCAAATATGCGGGACTAGGGTTCAAAGGGTTAACCACAGAAAACTTATAGTCTTTTAATGAGTTGGTGTACGTAAAGGGGGAGGGGGGGGGGAGTTGTTAGTGTTCTGTCTTAACCCATTACCCTACAGCCTGTTTCTAGTTTAGAAGTCAGGTGGCAACTTAAAGCAGGTTGAAGTTAGGCAGAATGCACCTTAAGGCACATTCTGCTTTACTTTCAGCCTGCTTCTGCTAGGATATAGAAAATACATGTACCGGTATTTCTAATGGCGCATATTCATGACTATATAGAGGAACTACAGTAAAACCTCACTATGGCGACCATTAAAACGACTGTTAATTGATTGTATAAATTAAGGTAACCGCTTAAAGCAAGGGACTGTAAAACAGTGTTATACTTTCACATTGCTTAAAGCAATAACCTGCTTTATACACATAATAATCAACACAATTTATTGGTCGTTTTACTGTATTCTTAACTCTTTGAACCCTAGTCACGCATATATGCATCATTTGCAAACAGCATACCTATGAGGAGTACACTTGTTCTATCCAAACAGTGTAGACCCTGATCAGAGGGCTCCTTAAGGAGCCCTCTGATCAGGGTCTAAACTGTTTGTCATTATGACATATATTGCAAAAATCAACCCTAAAAAGTCAAAAATGGACTAAAGTAAATTGGAAACTAGAACTGTCCATTTGAGGTTTCAGGGAGGAAAGGGATGAATAAATTAAAGGTGTAAAATGACGTATTTATGGAGTTATGGGTTAATTGTGGAATGGCCATGAAGTGAGATTCTGGCACATGTTTTTTTTTAAATTTCGCTTTTTAAGTACATGTAAATGTCAAACACCAATAATTATGATCAAATTTGACCAAGAAACATGACCTTTTAAAAGCTTTAATTTTTTTGTAGAAGACAATTACATAGTATTCAAAGGGTTCAATCTACTGGTAATATATAGAATCTGTTGTTGTTACTGTGTTGACTGTTGCCTCATGGGAGAAGCGGCTGATTAATATTTCTGAAAGATTCACGGCTTCAGGTAAATTGTTGATGAATGTTTACCTTACACAAGCTGAAATACAACCTTACTTATAACATTGAACCCTAGTGACAACATTACTCGTCCTTTACAAACTGTGTACCTGTAAGGGGTACATTTTTCCTATGCAAACAATGTAGACCCAGGTCAGAGAGATCCCTTAAGGCACATTCTGCTTTACTTTAAGCCTGCTTTAAGTGGACACCTGTCTTAACCCTTTACCCCATAGCCTGTTTCTAGTATTGAAGATAGGTGGCCACTTAAAGCAGGTTAAAAGTAAGGCAGAATGTGCCTTAAGGCACATTCTGCTTTACTTTCAACCTGCTTTAAGCTACTATCTTCTAGAAAATAGAAATTATTTCTTATGAAATATATTCATAACTGTATAAATTAGAACTATTTTCTTCAGTGGAGAAATAAATTAAAGGCGTTATTTATGGGGTAATGGGTTAAAAACAGATTTGGAGTAAAGGGTTCAGCAGGATGAATGTAAAGCAGAAAGCTTCTGAAAGTAATTTTGTCCTACATTTAGCTGGCTGATTTTAAAAGTGGCTGTAAAAGCAGGTTTTACTGTTTTTTAACCCATTTACCCATAAATATGCCTTTAATTTATTCCTACACTAAGGAAAATAGTTCAAATTTATGCAGTGATAAATATGATTCATTTTCATACTTCTATTGGATGGAGTTTAGCAGGCTGAAAGTAAAGCAGAATGCGCCTTCAGGCGCATTCTGCTTTACTTTCAACCTGCTTTAAGTGGTTACCAATTTTCAAAATTGGGTTAAGATTGTTTATGAAATGAACTAGAGACATTAAACCTGGAAAATAAGTAACAACAAGAAATTGATTGGGTTTTGTCATTTTATTCTAGCATATATTTCTCTTGTCCCTGAGTCACAGACTGCTAGGGACACAAGTGGTTATTTATAAACAAATTCAACAATAGTTTGATGTCACCTGGTAACAACAGTGTTTGTAAGTATGTTCAACAAATTCTGACGTCTCAAACATGATCATCAATACAGTACAACTGCTCTATTACCATAACCAAATTGTGTTAAGTATTTGGTGTTTAAGGCTGGTTTCTCCTTAAAGCAAGGTGAAATGTAAAACAGAAAGCTCCTTTAAGAGAGCATTCTATTTTACTTTCACCTTGTATTAAGCTGTCACCTGTCTTTCAAGCAATCAGCCTTTTTTAAGAGGTCGTAATAGTGGAGTTTACTGTACATGTATTTCTAATTTGCTAGGTAAGTAAGGTGTTTGTAAACATATTCAATGATATTTTAACACCTACACATAACTTTATTAATATTTTTATTATATTTAACAAATTTTAACATGGCAACATGTTATAATATATCAAAGTCACCTGGTAACAAAGGTGGTTGTAAACATATTTAACAGTATAATATGCCAGCAACTATGTTCTATGATATTTTGACATCAGCAAACATGTTCAACAATAGTTCAACATCAGAAACATGTTCAACAATGTTTCGACATAAGCAAACATGTTCAACAATATTTTGACGTTGCCTGGTAACAAAGGTACTTGTAAACAGATTCAACAATATTTTAACACCAGCAAACAAAGATGTTCGTAAACAAATTCTATAGTAGTTTAATGTCAGTAACTTTGGGCCAGCACCATAGTCCAAGATTACAAAGCTTTTAAGGTTGAGACTCAACTAAAAAGCTTTATACATGTAATCTTGGGGCATTGAGTTTGTTGTGAGCAAAAGCTAAATCTTACCAATCAAATGCTTGAGAACAATCTCAGACTCAACTCAAAAGCTTTATATCCTTGGGGCCTTGAGTCTTTGTTGTGAAGATCTTACCAATCAAATGCATGAGAACGATCTCAGACTCAACTCAACAGCTTTATAACCTTGAGGCCTTGAGTCTTTGTTGGGAGACAGATGACACTGGACTGCTTTGCAGGATATATGCCAATGAGCTGGTAGACAAAAACGCTATGACTGTCACATAACTCTGTATGTTTCTATAACTCTGTGAGAAAAGGTAGGGCATGTTTTGTGGATTTCTATTCTCTGAGTGGTGCAAGTTCTAGCATGAGGGCTATGGACAGATGCATGCTTTTACTAAAATAGACATTTAGCTGATATTGTTGATTGTAATTAAATTGGTTCATTGTCTAACTTTTTTCTTGGTACGGAAGGGTTTTTGTTTTCAGAGGTTCCCTGTACATGTAATTAAATGTAACGAACTGGAGTTATATTGTCCACATTACCCCT
The DNA here is from genome assembly GCA_922989275.2 of Gari tellinella. Classification (NCBI taxonomy): domain Eukaryota; kingdom Metazoa; phylum Mollusca; class Bivalvia; order Cardiida; family Psammobiidae; genus Gari; species Gari tellinella. Next base: position 11,025,537 of record OV277859.1, on the reverse strand, counting down.
TGGTCATCCTGTGTTTATATCTGAATCATACATACAAATATCTGTACTACTAATTCTAGCCTTTACAAGTCCATAATGTGTTATTCCAGTGTTTAAACATTATTGTAATACAAGACTTCAGTGGAACTAACTCTTTTAACACTAAGTAACTCTTGGGGGTTATTAGGTTCCCCTGTGGATCATTTTAGATACCAAAACATGAACCAGTCTACTTGGAATTCTGGGAATAATTACTGGTCTAAATTAGCAAAGAGTGTAGACCCAGGTGTGGGTCTGCATTGTTTGCAAATGTAATAAGTATATTTAAAACAGGTCCATGGCATTGAAATGTTTAAATGTCTCACCAGTCCTCACTTTGCCCGTCAATCCATGCAGATAGACTTGATACATCTATATTCCAAGTTTGATTGGTCAAGTACATCTATTTTATTTGAGCAACAGAACTAAAATAACTTAATATTGGAGCCAAAACAAAATGTTTCATGCCAGCTACAACTACATGTACACAGGAAAAGCAACATGCTAGCAGGGCTGCCATCAGTTGACATGATAAATCCTAAAATTTCCAAATTTGCATTTTTTAAAGTGCGATTTTACGAATCGTACCTTTTCCCCATAGCCTTATTCTTGTTTTGTTGACATGCGACGACTTAAAGCAGACTGTAAGTAAAGCAGAATGCGCCTTAGGGCGCATTCTGCTTTACTTACAGCCTACTTTAAGCTACCATGTACTGGAAAAAAATCCGGAGATTTAGGAAAAATCCGGAGAAATGGCAGCCCTGTGCTAGCTAGCCTCACTTCTGCTTCATTGTCACGGTGAGACAATAAAATGGCTAAATGAGTATTTATAAGGATGACTCCAAATATTCAAAACAGTATATTGTGCTTCTTGCATAAATAAACCTGGATCAATAGTGTTGATAACCCTTCCCCACTAAATACTCGTGTATAAACTCCGCCCCACAATGAACATCTATCATCCAAACTAGTTACATTACTGAATCAAATAAGGAGAACTTTCCCCAGGACAGAATGCAGACACATGTCAGACAGATCCTATATGAAAACAGTGAAGACCCTTATCAGACAGCTCCTTCAGGAGTTGTCTGATCTAGGTCTACACTGTTTATAAAAAGTGTCAATACATGCTAATAGCAGTAGCATGTTCAGTTACCACTGTTTGCAGTTTAGGTTAGCAGTTTGTGCCCCGTGTGCAGCGTGCCGAGTATAGTAGAGAGAACTTATTCTTTCCAAATAACCCCGGTTAGGCTTAAACTATTATTTTCATTGCAAACAGTTTGGAGACAGATCAGACGCCGGGTAACCCGGCGTCTGATCAGGCTCCAAACTGTTTGCCACTCAGATTAAAACTGGTAGTCAGAATCATTACAAAGTTGTCATTTTCTATATTTCATTGCAACGTGTTTGCGTTTGAACGGAAGAATAACGTTTTCTCCACTGTATTTCAGACAGGTAGCCAACTCACAATTGATGGCCATCGACGGCCATCAATTTCCTTACTGAACTCATGGCAGGAGAAGGGTTAACAATGACTATATACATTTACATTAAAAATTGTACAAAGAACAACATGAGTAAAAGCTTCAAACAAATAAAATTTGTACAATAATTCAGGTTTCTATGCAACAAAATATACATTTGTTTAACTATTCAAAAGTGCACAAATAAATAGAATTTCTAAGTAAATTAAGGAATATTATATATACAACTCTTCAGTAATGGTTTGATGATGATGAATGAATGTTTGACTGTTTTGATCATGCTCACCTCAGATTCTTACTAATTGATGCCTTCAACTAATCACCATAGAAATGCTTTACTCTAATTCTCACAGAAACATGTTAACCTATTCCTCATACCTAATCCTCATAGAAATGATTAAACGTATTCCTCATAAAAATGCTTTAACCTAAGCCTCATAGAAATGCTTTAACCTTATCCTCATAGAAATGCTTTAACCTTATCCTCATAGAAATGCACTTACATAACCCTCATAGAAATGCTTTAACCATATCCTCATAGAAATGCTTTAACCTTAATCTCATAGAAATGCTTTAACCTTATCCTCATAGAAATGCTTTAACCATATCCTCATAGAAATGCTTTAACCTTATCCTCATAGAAATGATTTAACCTTATCCTCATAGAAATGCTTTAACCATATCCTCATAGAAATGCTTTAACCTTATCCTCATAGAAATGATTTAACCTTATCCTCATAGAAATGCTTTAACCTTATCCTCATAGAAATGCTTTAACCTTATCCTCATAGAAATGCTTTAACCTTATCCTCATAGAAATGTACTGACCTATTCCTCATAGCAACACTTTAACCTAATCTTCACAGAAACACTTTAACCTAATCCTCATAAAACACTTTAACCTAATCCTCACAGAAATACTTTAATCTAATCCTCATAGAAATTATTGAACTTGTTCCTCATAAAATTGTTTTAACCTAATCCTCATAGAAATGAACTAATCTATTCCTCATATAAATGCTTTCAAATAGAATTTTTTCCCAATAATTAATCCTTTTATAAATACTATCACTTTTAACTTCAAAAAAAAAAAAATTAAGCATAAGAGGGAAATGTTATATGACATTTCCTTTGCCACAATGATATCTTTTCCAAAGGTCAATCTCAAAGGTTATTTCCATCATCTGTTTAAGGTCAAGGCCAAAGACTAAATATTCTGACAGATGAGGGCACTACTTTATATCATTTTAACTCATTCACCCATGAACATTTTAACGGACAATTCCGTTTTCTAATTAAATCTAGTCCATTACACTATTTATGGTTGATTTTAACAATAATTTGCAAAATGACAACCAGTGTAGACACTGATCAGAGGGACTCCTACAGGAGCCCTCTGATCAGTGCCTACGCTGTTTGCATAGGAAACATGTACTCTTCACAGATAGACTGTTTGGTATAGACTGTTTGGTAATGATGAGTTAACTGGTCTCTAGGAAATGTGCTAATGATATGTTTGATTCATGATTTAATCACAGTGTTGATAACAACCATTCACAACCATGGTTCACAGTACATTTCATTCAGAACAGCTCAAATGAAGCAGTGTTAAAATTGTTCAGGGCTGCCATTTCTCCGGATTTTTCCTAAATTTTCAGATTTTTTTCCAGTTTATAGTAGCTTAAAGTAGGCTGAAAGTAAAGCAAAATGCGCCTTGAAGCGCATTCTGCTTTTCTTACAGCCTGCTTTAAGTAGTCACGTGGCAACAAAACTAGAAACAGGCTATGGGGTAAAGGTGCGATTCGTCAAATCGCACTTGAAAAATGCAAATCTTAGGATTTTTCATGTCAACTTATGGCAGCCCTGCAAAATACCCAATCTCAAACATGACTTTTGAAACTTCAAATAGACAAATCCAGTCTCAAATTACTTCAGTCTAGTCCTTGTTTTACTACGTTGGTTTATATTTACAAAATGACAAACAGTGCAGACCCTGATCAGAGGGCCCCTTTAGGAACCCTCTATTCTTGGTCTACACTGTTTGCACAGGATATGTGTAATCTTCACATGTACACTGCTTGTATGTGTCATTAGGGATCAATGGGTTAAGATATAAATATTTGTGATAATTATGCCATCATTAATTAAAATTACATTCAACTTAATCATTCCATAAAGATGCAGTAGTTTCTCTAAAGACAGGCTACTTTACTTGATGCAGGACAAAAGCAATTAGTCGTAAAGCATTACTTTTGTTATGCAGTAAGCTGTCACCTGACTTAAAGACTGTCCATTCGTCTTCTTCAGTGGTCATCTAACACATGTTTCACAATACATGTATGTGATAAAAACCAATCCTACAGTTGTTGGCCTATGAGATAAACTTATACTGTATATATAACAAATAATTGGACTTTATACTTCTCTTTTATATTGCATACAAAACAGTTTTATATATCAAAATATGCAGACAAGCTTGTGTTAAGCAATCGCTCTGTGAAGTAGCATGGAAAACTCTTATGACAAGTGGCTGCTTAATGGAGGATAGAAAATAACAACAAAAGCTCCTGCTTTCAGCTGCCATCTGTATTAACCCCTTCACTTCATAGATATGCCTTTTAGCATATACTTATCATATACAATCATGAATATTTTCTATATTCTAGAAAATGGTAGCTTAAAGCAGGCTTAAAGTAAAGCAGAATGCACCCAAAGGAGGAAGTTAATACAGAAGGCTCCCCTAGGAGCTTTCTATATAGTATTCTCTTTGTCCTGCATTAAGCAGCAGCCTGTCAAAAGAAATGTCCATGCTTCTTTATCAAATGGTTGCTAAATGCAGTTTTTGCTGTATATTCTTCATGTACATAGTATATTGTTACAGTGTATTACTATTATCTTATTATTTACACGATCTATGAACATTATTATCTTATTATTATATTCTATAAGTAGAGGGTATCTATGTACAAATGCATATAATTTTAATTAAAACATGTCTCTATACTGGAATGTTCTATAGGTGGCACTGCATACACATTATGACAATAGGTGGCAGCACAAATATTTGGCAATAGGTGGCAGCTCAAACATTTGGAAATAGGTGGCAGCACAAATATTTTGCTTCAGGTGGCTGCACAAACATTTGGCAATAGGTTGCAGCACAAAACATTTGGCAATAGGTGGCAGCACACATAATTGGCAATGTGCTTGTCAAGGTTGGAATCCAGCTCCAATACTGTTAATCTATGAGCAGATATGTTGATAATTCTATTTCTATCTACATGACCAACTACTTTGTACATTGTTGATATTGTCACTATATTTTCAGCATTACTAGTAGATGTGAAACTACAGTAGAACATTGACAACTGGTGCCTGTTTCATAAAACATCTTAGTAGTTACGACAAACGATCGTAAGTCTAATACTAAAAATACATTTGATTTCTGATTTCTCTATCTAATCCTGTCTTGTGACACCTCTTTGGAATCGTCTTTTCAAGCTGATTCCAAAGAGGTGCCACAAGACAGGATTAGATAGAGAAATAAGTAATAATTGAGACTTTTATAATCCGACTTACGACAACACGTGTCAACAAAACTAGAAACAGATGATGGGGAAAAGGTAAGATTCGTAAAATCGTACTTGAAAAATGCATGTTTGGAAATCTTAGGATTTTTTATGTCAACTTATGGCAGCCCTGTATCAGCCTTGATTTATCGAGGTTATACTGTGTGTTACTATGTTTTAATATTTAGTCAATAGAAACCAATTTAAGGTACAGTGTAGTTCAGGAGATAAAACCCTATTTTGTCCCCAAATATGTTTGCAATTCCAAGAAGTTGTCAGGAATAGTGGCCCGTATTACTAAACGTCATACAACAAATATTGTCGTTAGTCAGATTCTAAAATTCTAAATTATTATTTAATTATCCATCTAATTCTGTCTTGTGCCATCTCTTTGGAATCGTCTTGAAAAGATGATTCCAAAGAGATGCCACAAGACAGAATTAGATGGAGAAATCAGATATTAGATGTATTTTTAAGGTTTGACTTACGACCGTTTTGTCGTATGTCGTTTCATGAGACGGGCCCCTGATGTCTATTACAAATATTTTGGAGACAGATCAGATGCCAGTTAACTCCACATCTGACCAGGTTCTAAAAAGCTTGATACTCGTATGATTATAATTGTCAACTTTTTAAGAAACAATTTTAAGACATTAATTCCATTTTGTTTGCATTTTATTTTGACAGAAGAATAATGCTTCTTGTCACTGTAATGCTCAGTTATTGGTCTCAATAGTTGTCAGTTGCACATCACCATGCTGATAATGTTGATATATAATCAACAAATATAGTTTTATGTGCAATAAGTTTGGTTATGTTGATCTTGCCCTGGCATCTTCTATCTTACACACAAGGACATGTCTCTCTAATTCCAAATGATTCCTCTACCCGAGTCCATCCATGGTTGCAATTGGCTATGTGCATTACTAGCATGTCATTTGTCTGGACCAATCAAAAAGTGTATCACATTAGAAAACTGACCAATCACAGCTTATCTTCCTTCCAAAGGCAGCTTGGAGAGTCATTAGTCCAGCTGACATATGTTTCTGTCAGCCTCAACTAAACGCGTCCTCTGCTGGTGGTACATACGAGAACCCCTGAAACATGCCATCGGCCTCCATCACACTCGCGCTCACCATTTTATTCAATCCTGGAGACTTTCCAACTGAAGCTGAAATGAAAACAAAAACATGTACAAACTATAAGAAGGTAGGCCATTAATATAACAATTGTTGATCCTTAACCTAATAACCTTTTTTAGTATTTTTACTAAGAAAAGCACAATTTTTCCTTAGTAGCAACCTATCTGACCCTTTATCCCATATACAGTAAAACCTCGCTATTACGACCACTAAAACGAAGGCTAATTGAGTGTATAATAGACAGGTGACAGCTTAAAGCAAGGTGACAGTGAAACAGAAAGCTCCTATAGGAGCTTTCTGTTTCACTGTCACCTTGCTTTAACTCTTTCCTCCCTGAAACTTTGAATGAACAATTCCAGTTTCCATTTTAGTCAAGTCCATTTCTGACTTTTAAGGGTTGTTTTTGTCAATGTTTGGCATTATGACAAACAGTGAAGACCCTGATCAGAGGGCTCCTTTTGGAGCCCTCTGATCTGGGCCTTCACTGTTTGTACAGGACAAGTGTACTTTTCATATGTACACTGTTTGAAAAGGACGCCTATATGCGGGACTAGGGTTCAAAGGGTTAAGTGGTCACCTATCGTAAACACCCTAATAATTAACATAATTTAGTGGTCGTAATAGAGAGGTTTTACTGTATATAAATACATCCTTTCACACATCTAATTATTCATACAGTAAGAAAATTAGTCCCCAGATAGGAAGTCCTGAAAATAAAATATAAAAGGCTTAAATGAAAGCTTAAACAGGCTGGAAGTAAAGCAGAATGCTCCTTAAGAAGCATTCTACCAATTTTCAACCTGCTTTAACCCATTACCCCATAAATACACTTTTTTTCACCTTTAATTTTATTCTTCCACTGATGAAAATAGTTCCAATTTAAACAGTCATGAATGTGTATTATAAGAAACATTTCCTTATTCTAGCAAATTGTAGCTTAAACCAGGCTGAAATAGAAGCAAAATGTGCCTTAAGGTGCATTCTGCTTTACTTTCAACCTGCTTTAAGTAGTAACCTATTTTTAAAAGTAGAAATAAGCTTAGCTTAGCTATGGGGTAAAGGGTTAATAGTGGGTGAAGTTTTACATATCCAGGGCTGCCATAAGTTGACATGAAAAATCCTAAGATTTCAAAATTTGCATTTCTCAAGTGCGATCTTACGAATCATACCTTTACACCATAGCATGTTTTTAGTTTTGTTGACATGCAACTACTTAAAGCAGACTGTAAGTAAAGCAGAATGCGCCTTAATGCGCATTCTGCTTTACTTTCAGTCTGCTTTAAGCTACCGTGTATTGGGAAAAAATCCGAAGATTTAGGAAAAATCCGGAGAAATGGCAGCCCTGCATATCAATATTCAGCAGGGGAAGGCCACAATGTTTTCTGGGGCACAAACAACTATCTGCAGGTTATAGCAGCACAGGTGAGACTTGTTAAATAAATGCTGACACATCGTTTATGTATAATAATCTGTCTTTCACCTTTTACTTGCACCAAAACATAACTTTTTTTTATCCCTTTCAACGCTAAATTTGTCTTGTGGGTAAATACTATCCTTTTGGACACTTCTAGTACAAGTATTTTGAACCAGTCTACTGTTACATTTTTGGTATGACAACAAAAACCAATGAAACTTTCAAACAGTGCAGACCCTGATCAGAGGGCTCCTATGGGAGCCCTCTGATCAGGGTCTACACTGTTTGCATTTGTAATCAGTAATCTCTACAGAGGGCTGTAGGGTTGAAAGAGTTAAAGATACAATTTGATTGCAAAAACATAATCTAAGTTTTACATACCTGGGACGGGTTCACGAACAAATTCTGGATCAAAATGTCGTAAATCTAGGTGACCACTCTAAAAATAGAAAACGAAATACATGTACTTAAACTAAAACCACAACCCTTTATCTTATAGCCTTTTTTTTGTATTGAAGACAGACAGTTGCTTAGAGCAGGCTGAAAGTAAAGCAAAAGGAGTATTTGGCTTTACTTTCAGCCTATTCTACCATCTGTTAGGATATACCGGTAGGAAATATTTATTATGATGCATATCTACAACTGTATAAACTGAAACTATTTCAGTTACTAGATGAATAAATAAAAGGTGTAGAAAAGGTTTTATGATAGGTTTAAGAGAATTTCTGGAGGTCTTAAAATCTACGTACCACATTTGGATTGTAGGGCGGATCCATCTTTCTTGCATCTAATTCTTCCCAGTTTATATCTGCGAAGAATGCATGGGACTTTATATCATGGAAGTCCTTCTTAGCACCCAGTCGCTGTTCTTTCTCCTTTTGTAACAGCTGAAAAATATAAGGTATTGCATTGTAAGATAGTGTAAAAACATAGTTTAGCTCTTTGGCCTATAGACTGTTTCTAATTACATGTATGAAGATAGGAGATCACTTAAAGCAGGTTACAGGTAACTCAGAAAGCATCTTAAGGTGTATTCTGCTATACTTTCAGCCTGATTTAAGCTACCATCTGCTAAGAACAAATATTTCTTATGATACATGTCTTAACAGTTTTTAAAAAGATGTCAATATTCTAAAAGCAGGAGAAGAGTAAGGTGATAACCCTTTGAAGAAAAGTTGATATCTCTAAAGACAGGTGACTAGATAAAAGTAAGGTCAGGGCTGCCATTTCCCCAGATTTTTCAGAAATCTTTGGATTTTTATCCTAGCAGATGGTAGCTTAAAGCAGGCTATAAGTAAAGCAGAATGTACATTAAGGCGCATTCTGCTTTGCTTTTAATCTGCTTTAAGTAGATTCTAATCGCACTTGAAAAATTTGGAAATCTTAGGATTTTTCAATATCAAATTATGGCAGCCCAGTAAGGTAAAAAGCTCGGGGTTTACAAGGCACAGTTGAAGGTGGGAGAAACAAGCAAGACCAAGAAAAAGGTGGTGCTGTAATATACAATAGTGGACAGGTTTCGACTTCACCAAATCACAGAGCGCGGCACATGATCGTGAAAAATGGAACAGACTGGTTGTGATGTCATTGTCAATGCCCCAAAGATCACAAGGTTAAGGGATAGGTGAAAGTTATGGTGAAAGCCTGCTTTACTTCTGTCCTGCATTAATATGGCAACTGCATTGAAGATTGTTAATTCATATTTTTATGCTTTCTCATTTACTTGTCAAAAAATCTAGTTGCTTTTAACAGTAGCTTAAATATTATAATTAGGAGCACATAAAAAAGTAGAGCTATCACTCAAGGTAACTTATACCCCAACTTTCACATTTGTCACGGAAAAAAAGGTCAAATAAATTACATAGCAACAGAAACAAACCATTTGCTCCAATTCCTTTGTGGGTCATGTGCTCATAAAAAACATTACAGGTGCAAATGTTCATAATACAGTTATATCTCAATAATGCAAATTGGCTCATGTTGAATTGACCTGTTTTCAACAGCTGGATTTCAATCGACAGAAATCGCTTATATCAAACTTACCTGTATTTCAAAGTTAACCCATTACCGCAAAAATTCCACTTTACTGGAGAAATTGGTTCCAATTTATACAATTATGAATATGTAAATTAAGAAATATTTGCTATACTAGCAGATGGAGGCTTAAAGCAGGCTGAAAGTAAAGCAGAATGCGCCTTAAGGCGCATTCTGCTTTACTTTCAACCTGCTTTAAGGGGTCATCTGTCTTCAAAACTAGAAACAGGCTATGGGGTAATGGGTTAAAACATGACTTAGCCATATTTCAACTTTGAAATAAAGGTAAGTTTGACTTAAGTGAGTTCGAGTTATTGAGAATCAACTGTGTAAGACAGTTTTATTTTTACCTGCGCATGACAGGCCTTGGCCATAATAAACAATTACAATTTCATCACAGGAATCAAGAAAGAATATCCAATACAAACAATAGCAATATCATCATTTGCCTGCTTGTCACAACTTTACTAGAATTTGCATGCAGTTTGGATCCAGATCAGATGCCTTGTAAAACAGCAACATTCTGATCAGGGTGACAAATGTGAAGCAGATGACAAGCAGCATATACAGCCTATATGGCTTATGTTGTCTATATTATGTTTTGCCGACTTAATTAAAATTCATCTATCTACTTATCTATAGCAAGCCAAGAGTAAAACACAACCTTGAAAGTGATCTCATGAATTAAAATGTATCGACTGATGAGCTTTTGCAGATCAATTAAGTTGATAAATAAACTGAGAGATTTAAAATTGCCATAGGAGAAATGCTATATTTCAACACTACTGAACACTACTGCAGGGCTGCCATTTCTCCGGATTTTTCCTAAATCTCCAGATTTTTTTCCAGTACATGTTAGCTTAAAGCAGGCTGAAAGTAAAGCAGAATGCGCCTTAAGGCGCATTCTGCTTTACTTACAGCCTGCTTTAAGAAGTCGCTTGTCAATAAAACAAGAAACAGGCTATGGGGTAAAGGTACGATTCGTAAAATCGCACTTGAAAAATGCAATTTTGGAAATCTTAGGATTTTTCATGTCAACTTATGGCAGCCCTGCTACTGAACTGCTTGGAGGATCTTTGCAAACAGTTTGGATCCTTATTAGGCAGGATAGTTTAGCCTGATCTGAAACCAAACAGTTTGTCACTCAGATTATGTTTCTGTAAAAAAAAAAGACTAACAATTAGAGAATTTTAGCAAACTTTTTCTTCAGAATATGACATTTTACTCCATAAATACACCTTTTTACACCTTTACTTTTTTTTCATTCAATAAAATAGCTCCAACTTATACTGTTATGAATATGTATCATAAAAAATATTTTCTACATTCTAGCAGATGATAGCTTAAAGCAGGCTGAAAGTTAAGCAGAATGCGCCATAAGGCGCATTCTGCTTTACTTTCAACCTGCTTTAAGTGGTCACCTATTTTCAAAACTAGAAACAGGCTATGGGGTAATGGGTTAAAAGGTACAGAAGTGTTTCACATAATCTTATGCAGAAAGAGAGATGCAGCAATTTTAGCACACAGGAAAAACCTTAAATTTTAGGAGTACAAAATCTGAAGCAGATAAAACCTAATTACCCCTTCTAATAGGGAGCGTCCTGACACGGAAACATTTGTACGCAGTCTCAATGGTTTGTATAGGATGTTGTCATACATCTCTGCAGTGTCACGACTGTAAAATGGCGGCTGCAATACAAGAAAAACAACTGTCATTAACATGCATTGTGGGCATGGTTCAGGTCAATGGCATAATTATTTTAGCTATATTGGGTTTTTTAAATTATTTTTAGCTGCATAAATTATGCATAAAATATTCTTTACATCTGACAATTACAGCCATATTGAAATAGTGACCTATTTAGTCCATTGTTTTGGCTATTTTGGTTTGCATTTTTGCAATAAGTTGCATAATGACAAACAGTACAGACCCTGGTCTAAATATCCACAAAATAGGCAAATTTAAGCTTGTTTGTTTGTGAAGAAAAGCTCCTGTCATTGTCAAAAGGATGTGTTCATGGCTTCAATATACACTTCTAGCAGGAGAAAGGTTCACTTTCAGTTTGGTCTACACTGTTTGTGAAAAGTGTCTCACTTTAACCCATAACTCCATAAATACACATTTTTACATCTTTAATTTGTTCCTTCACTGAAGTTAAAAACATGTATCGTCAGAAGTATTTTCTATATTCTAGCAGATGGTAGCTTAAAGCAGGCTGAAAGTAAAGAAGAATGTGCCTTAAGGCACATTCTACTTTACTTTCAACCTATTTAAACGGCCACTTGTATCCAAAACAAGAAATAGGCTATGGAGTAAAGAGTTGCGGTGTTCAAAGTTTCTTGGGTACTTACCAATCCATACATCATTTCATACAGGACGGCTCCTAAACACCACCAGTCAACAGTCTTGTCATACGGCTGCTTCCGTAACACTTCAGGTGCCAGATACTGAAACAATACAACAAGATTAAATGAAAAATAAGTTTTTATAATAGCTCAAATTTAGCTAGGGTGAGCTTATTAACTCATTGACCCCTAAAACTTCAAACGGAAATGTCCAGTTTCTAATTAAGTTTAACCCATCTTTCCTCCCTGAAACTTTAAATGGAGAATTCCAGTTCCCTTTTAAGTCTAGTCCATTTTTTACATTTAAGGGTTGTTTTTGTCAATGTTTTGCATTATGACAAACAGTGCTCCTTGGAGCCCTCTGATCTGGGTCTTCACTGTTTGCATAGGACAAGTGTACTGTGTACTGCTAAGGACGCCAATATGCAGGATTAGGGTTCATAGGGTTAAGGGGGTCTTTTTTAATATACTGTAAAATGACAAACAGTGCAGACTCTGATCAGAGGGCTCCTGCAGCAGAGCTGATTTGTGGTCATCACTGTTTGTTTAAGACAAGTGTACTCTTCGCAAGCACACTGTTTGTATAGGACACCAGTCTATGCAGCACTAGGGGTTAATTTGGTTAAGTAAAAATGTATATTACACAGAAAGATCTGAATTTTCACCGACAAATTCTCCTTTATTCTATTGTGTCATGCAATCCTTTTCCCATAGGAAATATATTGCATGTTCCTGCAAATCTATGAGACTATTTGGGAGAGAAAGCTTACAAAGTTATCAATTCTGACCTAGATTGCTAAATCAACATATACTACAATTGGCCCAATCATCTGATATTGAGGAAGAGCTGGTAATTCCACAGAGACAAGATTTAGGAGATAGAACTGAGATTCTGGTAAAAGCATTCTTGCCAGGAAGTCTGTATTAACCCTTTACCCCTATAGAAGCGCCTTTTAGCGCATTGAATTTATTCATTCACTGAAGAAAATAGTTCCAAATTGTACAGTCATGAAAATTAATAATAAGAAATATTTTGTAAATCCTAGCAAATGATAGCTTAAAGCAGGCTGAAAGTAAAGCTTTAACCTGCTTTAAGTGGTCACCTCTCTTCAAAACTAGAAACAGGCTATGGGGTAATGGGTTAACCTTTAGGCACATTCTGCTTTACTTTCAGCCTTCTTTAAGCTCTCATTTGCTAGAATTTGGACTACATGTATATTTCTTATAGTGCAAATACATAACTGTATATAGTGGAACTATTTTCTTCAACGGAAGAATAAATTAAAGGTGTAAAAAGGCGTATTTATGGGGGAAAGGGTTAACTGTTTCAAGCATAAGTTGTTTTCAATGTGTAGCAGGAAGACAGGTGACTGCTTAGTCTGACCAGGGACTATATGCTGTTTCAGAGCACCAGATAAGGGTAGTTTTTCAAAATCTAAAATCTTTATTTCTGAATTAAACCCTATGGTGTCACTACTCATTAGAATCGTCTCTTCGAGACGATTCTAATGAGTAGTAACATCATAGGATTTGGGGCTAAAAATAGTGAGAAAATGTGGGATTTGTTGAAAAAACTACCTCTTATCTGGAGCCCTGCTGTTTTCTTACAGGATCTATCATACATGATGAAAACTGGGCCTGGATTTGTTTATCCTTATTTTATTAGCCATTATAATAGTTCAGGTGATAGATGGTCATAATTAGAATTTTCAAAGTTTCTTTTAAATTCAGTGTCAGATTGGCAAACAGTTTGGATCCTGATGAGACGTCGCATTATGCGGTGTCTCATCTGGATCCAATCTATTTGCAGAGATAATCACTATGGCAGGTATATCCGCTGCAAGCGTGCAAAGAGTTATTTTAATATGAATATTCAGGATTTGTTGAGATAGTGGAAACTAGAAATGTTTTTTCTGAATGCATGAAGAGAGCAACTTTACTATGTAACTTTTCAATTAAGGGAAAGTATGGTGAAATATAGGTATAGGTAGTGACAATGACAACCATGAAGAGACAAACAACATTTGGCTATTTCTATATAGGTATAGGTAGTGACAATGACAACCATGAAGAGACAAACAACATTTGGCTATTTCTGGAGTGGTATGTGTCACAGGAAATGTATGAATTAAGTCTGGCCTCACATACATATTCCTACCACAAGTAACAATAGGATACCGCTTTCAAAATTGTCGTCTACTTGATTTTCTTAAAATACTTTTCTTCATGTATCTGCAACCAACAAAACAAACTTATCCAAAATGTAAGACAGTCCGGACAGTCATGTGGTAAAATGTGTAAATAGTCACAAAGTAACTCAATGTTGAGATATTGTACGCAAAACAATATTTTTGGATCCTGATCTGGTAACTCAATTTGTTGATGTGTGATCTGGATCCAAACTGTTAGCAGAAACCTTCAATACTCATCCCCAGTATTTGACCCCAATATAATGGGAGACATGAGAATTGAATACCATGCTTAACTAACTCTAAATCAAAATTTTAATGTTCACTGTTCAGTAACCTGGCCATTGATCTGGATAAAAACTCAGACCTCTGAAAATTACAATGGGAATTTACAACATATGGAATGATCAATTTTAACACGTTGCATGCTAGCGGCCAATTATGTGCCACAGTGATTACCTTTGCAAACAATTTGGATCCAGATGAGACACCCCGTAACGCGGCATCTCATCAGGATCCAAACTGTTTGACACTCTGATCTTGTTTTGAAAAGAAATTTAGAAAATACTATTTTTAGAGCAATAGCAGATGACAATTGTTGCAGACGACAAAATTACCCAGCATGCAAAGAGTTTAGACAGTGAGTAGTGTAAGGGTTAACTCTTTCCTCCCTGAAACTTTAAATGGACAATTCCAGTTTCCATTTTAGTCTAGTCCATTTTAGACTTTTAAGGGTTGTTTTTGTCAATATTTGGCATTGTGACAAACAGTGAAGAACCTGATCAGAGGGCTCCTTTCGGAGCCCTCTGATCAGGGTCTTCACTGTTTGCATAGGACAAGTGTACTATTCACATGTACACTGTTTGAAAAACACGCCTATATGCGGAACTAGGGTTCAAAGAGTTAAAATTAAGCGGCTGTAGTTTACTGTGCAAAGAAAAATCCACTTTTGTCAGAATTTTGGCTGAGGATATTTTTTCTGCCCCCACAACCCCATAAGAATGTGACCTGACCTGACCTGAGAAAGATTCTGACCCCAACATAAGCAATCAGGTCATACTGACATCAACATCAGCAATATAGGTAAGACTATAACCTTGAACCCATTACTCCATAAATACACATATCACACACATTTAATTTATTACTCCACTGAAGAAAATAGTTCTATTTTGTACAGTTATGAATTTGCAACATATGAAATATTTCCAACATCTTAGCAGGTGGTAGCTTAAAATAGACCAGCTTTTAGTGGTCGCCTGTCTTCAAAACAAAGAAACAGGCTATGGGGTTAAGGGCTTAACGATGAAAAATGGTCATCTGAATAAGACTTATAAGACTTTTCTTCCTTTCCTGTCAAAAATACACCTCATCAACAAACAGTTTTGATCCTTATTGAAACTTGCATTTCTTTGAGGCTATTTCTAGTGACAATAATTAGGGACAAGACCGAAATATCTGATTTGGGTATTCGAAATTTTATTTCTGAAAAGTAATTTTGTTTTCTTTTTTATTTAAAACAATATAAAGATAATCCTCGGTTATTAGTCCTTGTGCGCTGGGTGATTATAATCACCTCCGGTAAGTGTTTTGATAGCGCCTGTCAAACTGTGCAAGTTTGCATACATTGCTTGTACCTGTTACATAATTGATCCTTGCAGCGCATCACTTCTGACCCTTAGACTCGCTGATTGCACAAGACTAATTAGTAATTAAGACAACATTAATTGATATGTTAGGACCCTTAGAGGTGTTATTAGCATCAGACAGTTCAGAACACCCAAAGAAAAAGGACAAATTCCTAATTATAAATATTACCAATCATAGCACAATTGCTCAAATGACGATTTTTGCAAAAGACAAATTTCTTGTCTACTGTCCCACAATTTGAAGATAACAGTTATGGCAGCAAATTCTCGCTAAAATGAATCGGTTCCTGCCTATTTTGTCTGTTATGTGTACTCAAAAGTAAATTTTTAAAAAAAACCCAGACCCAGCATGCTAAGAGTGTTAAGGTGGTTCGACAGCGGGCGGGCCGCATTTCGAGTTCCGGAAATGCTGATGACTTTCACCTGATCTTTGCGGCACGTGCTTATAGTAGAAAATGTAGATAAAGAAAAGTTTGAACTGCTTCAGTGTCTTCTCTGTTAGCGCAGTTGATACGGTGATTGACTTGCAATCCAAATGTTCTAGGTTCGATTCCCACTCGCTTCAAAACTTTTTTTTAACAAATTTTCCGATTTTAGTGACTAGTCAATCCATAACGCAGTGATCAAAGGACAGGCTATGTTTAGTCACGTAATAATGAATAATATCAGATGCAAGTATAGTCATGTGACAGCTAAATTTGTGAGGATTATAGCCTATATGACAGATGGCAGCTTAACAAAGGACAAAGGTAATGCTAAAAGATAGATCCTAAAGGAGCTTTTATGCATTACTTTTGTTATGCATTAAACAGCCGCTTGCCTTAAAAGATCTACAGGCTACCATATTCAATGGTCCCTTATTACAGGTTTGACTTAAGGTATTATTTAGAGCTGACGGCATTTTAAAGTTGAACTCAAGGGATGTTACTCGTTTTATGTTAACATTTTGTCAGAATTTCAGGAAATCATGTATAAAATGCAAATTCCACTGTAGATTTTCATTAATTTTTTGTGACTAGTAGAATTAAGTTATATCTATCTAATAAGAGTAAAATTAGTGTATGTTAAACAGCTAGATTTTTTGTAATTTGAGATTTTCAGAATTTGACTTTTTTAAAATATTGATTTTTCCAGAAAATATGTTATGAAATACTTTTGTTTGCCCACTATCTTATAGTCTATGTACAGTTTACTTGAATGTACAGAAATTATTGAGTTATATCATTTTATAAAGAAATTATTCCTGTTTATTAAAAAAGGAGCTTTACTCGACAAAAGGTCCTCTCAGAAAAAAACGGCACTGTAACTTTTTTTTATATTAACGATTTTTCACTCTCCATATGGTATATTTCAATTTAATCAAGGTTTCAAAGAATTCTGACACAGAATAAGCTGACCCGCGAACCACCTTAAGGCCTTGTGTAATTAATTTTTTTATGACTGATGTGTGCAGCTTTAATTTATGTATCTCAATGTAATATATCCGGGCAATGGTAGGTCAGGCTTCATGGGCCAAGGATTATCCATTCTTTTTTCTGTCATACTTAACCCTTATTCTCATGCTTATCATGTATAAAACCAACTTTTGCAAACAGTTTGGATCCAGATGAGATGCCGAGTAACTCGGCATCTCATCTGGATCCAAACTGTTTGAAACTCTGATTATACATCAGCAGTCAACAAGGGTAGAAAAGTCAGATTCAGAAATGTGGAATGCAGTATTTTTTAAAGAATACAACTTGTTTGAAGTAATCTATTTTTGTAAGAAAGACAACTTGTTCACAAGAGATGGGTTAATGCAATATACATATATTGCTATGCATATTAAGAGTTGTCAAAAGGAACCACAGCTGGCCTGCTGGGGTTTAACCCCTATAATGCTGATTTTTCATAGGGATTAATTCCACATTTGAACAAGAGGGCCTGAAGGCCCTGATATCGCTCACCTCTTGTACTGAAGCCTGATAACCTTACCTTTCTGTTTCACTCGTTTTAATCTAAATCCATTCAAATTTGTAGTATAGCATGTAAACAATTTTGGAATACAACCTCATAATTTTAGTATAGTAAAGTATATCAAGGGCAGATAACTAGAACCTAAACAATACTATAATGAAGCCTTTTCTAGCATTTCAAAGTATATCAAGGGCAGATAACTATTGCCACAATGATTAGATTTCAACAATAAGTGCACTCCTTTGAGAACTTATAGCTGTATACTTTGTGTGCAAGTATAATCAAAATCCATTGAAAACTGCAGTTGCAAGAGTGTAAACCCTGTTAGATATGGCATTTCCAGCTATTCAAGGGCAGATAACTCTTGACCTATTAGTTTGATTTCAACCATAATCACACTTATTGCAACTCTTATGGTAATATACAATCTGAGCAAGTTTGAAAAAAGACTGGATAAAAATTGTGGCGGCTAGAGTATAAACACCGTTAAATATGGCATTTTCAGCAATTCAAAGGTTAATAACTCTTGACCTATGCTTCTGATTATAAGTATAATCGAACTCATTTCAACTCTTGTGGTCATATACAATCTGAGCAAGTTTGAGAAAGATTGTATAACAAGAGCCCCATGGGGCATATTCGCTCACCTGAGAATAATTGGGAAAATGGAGATATTGATTTATGTCCAGGACTGACCTAGATATGCAACAGACCGGAACAATTTGAACAAAATATATAAAGTATATTTAAAAGTGTCACCATACAGAATATAAAAGCTCTGGCCATATTAGTTTCAGAGAAGAAGATGTTTGAAAATTTCACTATATAACTCTATGTAAAACAGTGACCCCCGGGGCGGGGCCAATTTTGACCCTAGGGGCATAATTTGAACAAACTTAATAGAGGACCCTTAGGCGATGATATTAGCCATATATCTAAGCTCTGGCCCTTGTAGTTTTAGACAAGAAGATTTTTTAAGTTTTCACTGAAAAAATCTATTTTTAGCTCCTGTGACCTAGTTATGCAACGGACCAGAACCATTTGTACAATTTCGGTATAGGACATCTAGAAGTGTCACTATGCCAAATATCAAAGCTCTGGCCATATTAATTTCAGAGAAGAAGACGTTTGAAAATTTCACTATATAACTCTATGTAAAACCGTGACCCCCCGGGGCCGGGCCAATTTTGACCCCAGGGGCATAATTTGAGCAAACTTGATAGAGAACCTGTAGGCGATTCTATGTGCCAAATATCTAAGCTTTGGCCCTTGAAGTTTCAGACAAGAAGATTTTTTAAGTTTTCATTGAAAAAATCTATTTTTAGCTCCTGTGACCTAGTTATGCAACCGACCACAACCATTTGAACAATTTTGGTAAAGGACATCTAGAAGTGTCTCCATGCCAAATATCAAAGCTCTGGCCACATTGGTTTCAGAGAAGAAGACGTTTGAAAATTTCACTATATAACTCTTATGTAAAACTGTGACCCCCGGGGCGGGGCCAATTTCGACCCCTGGGGCATAATTTGAACAAACTTGATAGAGGACCTGTAGATGATGCTATGTGCCAAATATCTAAGCTCTGGCCCATGCAGTTTTTGACAAGAAGATTTTTTAAGATTTCCTTATTTTTTCAATTTGGTTGCCATGGCAACCAGAGTTCTGCATTGTTTTTAATTATTTGAACAAATTTGAAAGAGCTTGACCCAAGGAACATTTCTGTAAAGTTTGGTTGAATTCTGTCAAGGGGTATAGGAGAAGATGTCATTTGAAGCAATTGTTAACGACGACGCACATACGCACGACGACGGACGCCGGACACAGGGCCATCCCAATAGCTCACCTTGAGCCTTTGGCTCAGGTGAGCTAAAAATTGTGGCCTCTAGAGTGTAAAAACCTTAAAATAAGGCATTTTCAGCAATTCAAAGGTAGATAACTCTCGACCTATTAGTCTGATTTCAACCATAATCAATCTCATTTGAACTCCTATAGTCATATTGAATCTGAGCAAGTTTGAGATAGATTGGATAAAAATTGTGGCCTCTAGAGGGTAAACAATATTAAATATGGCATTTTCAGCAATTCAAAGGTAGATAACTCTTAAACTATTAGTCGGATATCAATCATAATCAAACTCATTCGAACTCTTATGGTAATATACAATCTGAGAAAGTTTTAGAAAGATTGAATAAAAATTGTGGCCTCTAGAGTGTAAACATTATTAAATATAGCATTTTCAGCAATTCAAAGGTAGATAACTCTTGACCTATTAATCAGATTTCAACCATAATCGAACTCATCCGAACTCTTATGGTAATATACAATCTGAGCTAGTTACAGAAAGTTTGGATAAAAATTGTGGCCTCTAGAGTGTAAACATTGTTAAATATAGCATTTTCAGCAATTCAAAGGTAGATAACTCTTGACCTATTAGTCAGATTTCAACCATAATCGAACTCATCCGAACTCTTATGGTAATATACAATCTGAGCAAGTTACAGAAAGTTTGGATAAAAATTGTGGCCTTTAGAGAATAAACACTAAAATTGTTGACGACGAACGACGAACGACGCACGACGGACATTCAAGGATTGCAAAAGCTCACCCTGAGCTAGCTCAAGTGAGCTAAAAATGACCTTCTTATGTTTGTTTTTAGAGCCATTTTAACAGTAATTAAATAAATAAATAAAGTTAAATAAACAGCGCAGGTCCTAATTAGAGGGCTCATCTGGATCCAAATTGATTGCAAAGGTAATCCCGGTTTTACCATAAGCGTACCAAGAGTTAAAAATAGAAACAGCGATATGTCAAAATTTTAGTCTTACCTCAGGTGTGCCACAGAATGTTGTTGTTGTTCCCATACCTTCTATTCCTTCTTTACATAATCCAAAGTCTGTTAATACTATATGGCCCTGAAAAATATAACACAAAACTTTAGTTTAACATAAAATACTTTACTTAACTCTTTCCTTCCTTACCATCAGTGCAACAGCATCTAAAGCAAGTTACTGCTTAACCCAGTAGTACCATTACCCAATAAATACGCCTCTTTACACCTTTAACTTATTCCTCCATTAAAGAAAATTTAACTTCCATTTTAAATAATTATGAATATGCACCATAAGAAATGTGCTCTGTATCCTAGCTGATGATATCTTAAAGCAGGTTGAAAGTTAAACAGAATGCACCTTAAGGCGCATTCTGCTTTACTTTCAACCTGCTTTAAGTTGTCATCTGTCCTAAAGATTATAAACAGACTACAGGGTAATGGGCTAAAGCAAGATGATACCTTCATCATGCTTTAACCCACTATCCCATAAATACGTCTTTTACACCTTAATTTATTCCTTCTCTGAAGAAAATAGTTCCTCTTAAAGCAGTAATGAGGTTGTACCACAGAAATATTTCCTATATTCTAGCAGCTTGTAGCTTAAAGAAAATGCCTTAGTGCGCATTCTGCTTTACTTTCAACCTGCTTTAAGTGATTATCTGTCTTTAAAACTAGAAACAGGTTATGGAGTAAAATGTTAAGCTGCTACCTATATTCAACAAATGACTAACTTGTCACTTGTCCTGTAATGTACATTCAGTAGAACTTCAATATCTGGAGCTCATTTAACTCGAATTATCGGATAGTTCGACATATGAACTGCATTATTTCATGCTGGGTTAAGTCGAACAAACCCATATTTCAGAGTTAAAACGAGGCTTAGCCACGTTTTAACTCTGAAATACGGGTATGTTCGACAAAACCGACTTCGAGATATCGAAGTTCGACTGTACAACCATTTAGCCTTATTTTCAGTTTTCATAATAGAGAGACTTTACAGTTTGCTGTATTTTTTTGCCCCCAAAACTGTTCAAATGCAAATTGAATTTCCATCAGAAAATGGATAACTTGTATGTGTGGGTCTGTAAAACATGAGGTGTCTGATTGATTTATTATTTACAATAAAATCCATAGATAAGTTTATGGCATCTTTATCACCAAACTGCACAAATTGTACCTCAAAGTGAAACTGTGAATTCCCAAGAAACAGCCTGTTTTAAACCCTTTACTCCATAACCTGTTACTAGTTTTGAAAATAGGTGACTACTTTAAGCAGGTTGAAAGTAAAGCAGAATGTGCCTTAATGTGCTTTTATATAGCTACCATCTGCTAGAAAAAAGAAAAAAATCCTTATGATACATGTTCATGACGGTTTAAATTTGAACTTTTTTCTTTAGTGGCGGAATAAACTGAATGTGCTAAAAGGCGCTTCTATGGGGGAAAGGGGTAAGATGTAATTACAGTTGTATTTCCTCTGGATCTCAACTATCTACACAAGTTTGGCGCATTCTGCTTTACTTTCAGCCTGCTTTAAGCTATTATCTGCTAGAATATAGAAAATATTTCTAATGAATCTTATTTGTAACAGTATAAATTTGGACTTTTTTTTTTTCAGTAGAGGAATTAGTTAAAGGCGTAAAAAGGCGTATTTATGGGGGAATGGGTTAACCTTTTCCACCGCTGCACTGGGTGCAAATCAACTATTTAAATATGCTACAGCATACACAGTATTTAATGCAGGGGGTGCTTAATGCAAGATGAAAGTAAAACAAATTGCTTTAAGCTAACACCAGCAATGATTCGAGAGTCATCAATTGAGTGCATTATACTCAGAACAGGTTAGTGGCATCCTCAAATGTTTATTTTGAGGAAGTGTCCATTTGAAGTTTCAGGGATGAATGAGTGAAATACAGGCTAACTGTAAGTAGAGTGAGTGTTTTGTACCAATTGGTTGAACAAGAATGTGGAAAACACTATTTAGTTGGATAAATGACGTCTTTCATTCTCTGTTTTTGGGGGGTAATGAAGACAAATGAGTGAACTTTTTACCAACATCTTACCAATTAAAACCAATTAAAGTTGTCTTTTTATATAAACAAGTGACAAAGTTTCCCTGTTATATAGATAGATGAGTTTTGTCAGTGAACACTTCAATCTTTATCATGTTATTGAGTGGATTCAGATAGATGTATGGTATATAAGACTGGCTGAAAGTAAAGCAGGAATTTCTCAAAGGAGATGCTTTACTTCACCCCACTTTTCAACAGCGAACTGCAGTGAGGATATAGGAAAAGTTGTACAGCGATCCCTCTCTTCAACGACACCAAACGGCAGACAAAAAATATGTGCGTTGTTCGGAGAAAGGCGTTACAGGGAGGGAAATTGGCTTACATTTTCAAACAACTTGAATCCAGATCAGACGCCGCGTAACGCGGCGTCTGATCTGGATTCATGTTGTTTGTCACTCGTCATTAAGGGTTTTTTTCTGTCAAAATGTATATTATGTAACTTTGAGAAAAACAGCAGACGACAGTTTTAAGCAGACGGTATTGCAAAAGTGAAAGTGTTAGGCATATAATCGTTTTGTTTGGGGATCAGTGGCAAGGGTCATTGTAAGGAGGAAGTCGTTGTTGGGAGGGCCACTGTAGAGAGGAAGCGCTGTATTATTATTTTTTAGTTCTTTTCAAAAACGACAGGATAGAAGCATGTGTTGTTATGAGGTGGTAAAGGCGTGAAAATGCATTTCAATGAGGGAAAAAGTTATATAATTTACAAAATGAGAAGGAATTCATTGTAAACTAACTGAACTATATATAGCTAACTCTAGGTCAGGTCTAGATATGACCTTAATTGATGTTTAAACCCTTCCCCCACTGAAGCACCTTTTTGGTGCAGTTAATCTATTTCTTCACTGAAGAAAATAGTTCCAATTTATACAGTCATAAACATGTACCAAAAACAATATGTTCTATATCTTAGCAGATAATAGCTTAAGGCAGGTTGAAAGTAAAGTAGAATGTGCCTTCAGGCACATTCTGCTTTACTTTCAACCAGCTTTAAGTGATAATTTTTCTTTAAAACTAGAAACAGACTATGGGGTAATGGTTTAAGCAATGTTAGATTATTTCTGACATGTCTCATGAGCTTAAATCACCCAAATCCGGAAACACTTTAAATATACATCCTCATCTTGGCTTAATGCAAAACACTGGCTAAATTGGCTTCGAAAACCCAGAAAGTCTCTCCACGGCCTTGATCCTTATAAAAACCATATTGATTTATAACCCTAACTAATGTTTTGACTGCCTGAGTTTCAACTCTTCGATTATTATAGTAGAGAATACTTATTCTTTCCAAATAAACCCATTACCCCATAGCCTGTTTCTAGTTTTGAAAACAGGTGACCACTTAAAGCAGGTTGAAAGTAAAGCAGAATGCACCTTAAGGCACATTCTGTTTTACTTTTTTTTTCTATAATCTGCTAGAATCAAGAGCTAACAAGACTGCGCGTTCAATAAACGCTTATGCCTCCAGTGGCATCCTTGACAATATATGCTGAATCTGATCTAAGTTCAAATTAGGTCAAGGTCAGGGTCAAACTGAGCTTGGATATTATTGGTGAGTTGGTAATGGTCCAAGGTAACAACTGTATAAGTATCAAAGCATTGTAGTCATCTGTGTTGATGCTAGGCGAAACGGTAAAATCTAGTTAACAAAGAAATAGCTTATTCAAAATGTTTTAAGTCCAAATAAGGTCAAGGTCAAGGTCAAAATCAAAGTTTGGTGATATTGGTGGGTTGGTAATGGTCCAAGGCAACAACTGTATAAGTATCAAAGCATTGTAGTCAGTTGTGTTGATGCTAGACGAAACGGTAAAATCTAGTTAACCAAGAAATAGCTTATTTAAAATTTTCTAAGTCCAAATTAGGTCAAGGTCAAGGTCAAAATCAAAGTTTGGTGATATTGGTGGGTTGGTAATGGTCCAAGACAACAACTGTATAAGTATCCAAGCATTTGGGTAAGCGGTGTTATTGCTAGACGAAACGGTAAAATCTACTTAACCTTGTTACGGACGGACGGACAGGACGATTACTATATGCCCCGCATCTGTCGATGCTGGGGGCATAAAAATATGTTACATATTCTCGAATGTTTAAAGAAGGACTATTTTCTTAAGTGGAGGAATAAATTAAAGGCATAAAAAGGTGTGATAATGTGGTAATGGGTTAAGCTAACCTTATGACCACTGCAAACAGTTTGGAGCCAGATCAGATGCTGCATAACCAGGCATTGCATCAGGATCCAGACTGTTTAACAGTCTTACCATATATTGAATATAAAACTTTGAAAAGAACATAGTTACTGATGGTAATGCTACTTTGTACTTCAAAGAGTTTAGAACTGATATTTCAGCCTGCCATTTTCTGACCTTCACATTTTTTTTGCTGATGTGTTGTTTCTGTTGTAGCCATGACATATTTAAAATCGTGTCTTTACATGTACATAAAAAATCCAAATACAGTCATCCTAATTTTAACCCTTTGTCTGCTTACTCTGAAACATCCAAAAATCTGCAAACAAACTTTTGGAATTTTAGCACAAACATATAAATCTCATTAAACCATGACAAAGATTTTTCTGTATTCGGTTACTTTTGTCTTTCATTTAAATCAATATTCCTTTATAGAATAATTTTCTTCTTTATCAATTGGTCGCTCAAGACAAGAAACATTATACCAAACAACTTTAGCAGACTAATATAAGTATAGTATATGTTAACAATTCAGCAACAAATTAAAAACACATATTTTATCCACCCACTTAAAAGTCAACATTTAAAGTTACATACAGTATTTTATGCTCTTCCCTCCAGTCTAAGCAAAATATTTAGTTATTCTATTTCTCTAATTACTGCTTTACTTTCAACCTGCTTTAACCCTTTCCCCAATAGGAGCGACTTTTAGCGCATTTTATTTATTCCTCCGCTGAAGAAAATAGTTCCAATTTGTTCAGTCATGAACATGTACGATAAGAAATATTTTATGGTTTTTAGCACAAAGTAGCTTAAAGCAGGCTGAAAGTAAAGTAGAATGCGCCTTAAGGCGCATTCTGCTTTACTTTCAACCTGCTTTAATTGGTTACATATCTTCAAAAGTAGAAACAGGCTATTGGGTAAAGGGTTAAGTGGCCACCTATCTTCAAAACTAGAAATAGGCTATGGGGTAAAGGGTTAAGACTTAGTGGTCACCTATTTTCAAAAGTAGAAACAAACAATGAGGAAAAGGGTTAAATAACCTTCCACAGATTAATACAGTAAAACCACTCTATTACAACCAATAAATTGTGTTAATTATGTGTTTAACATAGGTGACTGCTTAAAGCATGATGACAGTAAAACAGAAAGCTCCTTTAGGAGCTTTCTGTTTTACTGTCACCTTGTTTTAAAAGCCTTTACAGTCATGTCTTCTATACATTTGATTAGCCTTCTTTTTAGTGGTTGTAATAGAGAGATTTTACTGTAATGTATTTAGATTTCAGTAAAACATCCATTAAAGGGACTCGCAACCGGATGGTGTACTTGTCAAACTAAAATAAAATACTCAAATAAAAGCAAATTTGTGGCATTATTTGGCTTCTGACATTAAAAAAATATGATCAGTCCAAAAAAAGTCTCAAGAATCGTCACCGAATCTTAGATATTTTCCATCGTTTTTCTATACCGACTAGTAGACAGTATAGTGGTTGTTGTTGCTTCTCTACACGGGCTCAGACATAAACACGAGCCGAATTACGAAGTTGTATGCACTTTCGATCGCTACACATTGAAATACGTTAAATCGATCCGAGATAAACGGATAGTTCCGTGGTCCATTGGTCTAAGCGGTTTCCCCTATTTTGCCTTCTGTCTGCCAATGCCGGGCCCCGGGTTCGAATCCCACCAGAGACCAATATTTTTTTTTATTGAAATACATTTTTTTTAAACAGAATTTCTTATCCTAAACTAATTCTTTACCATTTATATAAGCGTTTGACACATATTTACAAAATACTATTTTTAATGCACCATCTGGTTGCGAGTCGCTTTAAAGTAGAATGTACTTTTACACCCACAACCTTACATTTAAAGGTTGAAAGTGCTGTCGTATAACACACTGGAAAGCAAACTCTTCTGGAATTCATAAGAAATGGAACTGACAGGACAGCAGCAACATGCCTTTAAAATTCCCTTTTTGTTCTTGGTCACTAGAGAGAGATTATATAGTACAAAATGCTAGTACTCTATAATATAATAGTATGTTTAGAATTTGGCAAGAAATCCACAGGCATGTACCGTATTATAATAAAGACAACTCCCACTATCATTTATTTTAAGTTTTAGTAAAAATCAATTCTAAACCATTTTAGACTCGGCAAAGATTGGTTAAACAAGGTTCCAGTTTAGGATATTCAAAAGATGGTGTATACCCTTAAGCAGTAATTAACCCATTGTACCCTTATACATGTTATTCACAAAACGATAGAAAGTACACATGTCCTATACATACAATGCAGACCCTGATCAGAGGGCTCCATCAGGAACCATCTGATCCGAGTGAGAGTCTTTACTACTTGTTATTTTGTTTCAAAAAACAATTTTTATAAGTAAAAAAAATGGTCTAGACTTAACTGAAAACTGGAATTGTCAATTTGAAATCAATCTTCAGGGGTGACAGAGTTATAAGTAGTAGTTTAATACAGAAAAACAGTAATACAGAGTGCTCCTTATTTTTCGATGGAGGAAAATATTAAAGGCGTAAAAATGCATTGTGGTTTTTTTTAGAGATTTTGTGTGTTTCTATATATGTTGTGTTTCCAGAGGTTGCACTGTACATCAGGTAACTACACCCACTTTCTTACATTGGAAGCTAATTCAGGATTATTCTCCTACTCAATTGGGAACAGCAAAATGCATCAGCCATAAGACCCCCAGCTACTGTTAGACAGTTTCAATTTCAGATAATTCAGCTGAAATATACATTGAAACCTCTCTGAATCGGACACTAATAAAATAACATTTTCGGCCTCTAAGCCTGTTGGTAATAGGTGACAGCTAAGTGCAGAATGAAAGTAAGATGGAACTTTCTGTCTTACTTTCGTCCTGCATTAAGTAACCACCTGTCTTATGTGGTCTACATTCTTTTCTACACAGTGTCAGGTTTACAGGACTGCAATAAGTTGATCATGAAAAATCCTAAGATTTCCAAATTTTCTATTTCTCAAGCGTGATTACTTAAAGCAGGTTGAAAGTAAAGCAGAATGTGCCTTAAGCACATTCTGCTTTACTTTCAGCCTGCTTTAAGCTACTATCTGCTAGGATAAACCCCCAAAGGTTTCAGAAAATTCCGGAGAAATGGCAGCCCTGGGTTAAGAGTGGCTTTATTGTACTCTACAGTTATAATCTTGTTATCTCCTATTTATAGTGCTGAACAGTTATCAGGGAATTAAGATTTTAACAAAAAAATTGTGACACCCACTATCTAACATTTAACTGTTAATGCTAAGTAACCGCCGTCTGAAACAAGTGTCGTTTGATATTATTTTTAAGTTTGATTTTTCTAAGAAGTGGGAACAGATTAGATCCAGATGAAATGCCAATTTACTTAGTGTTTCATCTGGATCAAAACAATTTGGAATGCCATGGTAATCAAAATCTTTATCTGCATGGCAAACAGTTTGGAGCCTGATCAGACTACTCAGCGTCTGATCCGGCTCTAAACTGTTTGCAATGGAAATATTTGGTTTAGCACAAATATGTTTATTCTGAATGAATAACATTTCCCCCCACTGTAGAAATAGATAGGGTCAATATGGGCCAACAATCATCAACACCAAAGATATAAATATTATTGTGAGTTTTCTTCATCAAATTTACATACATTTAGCAATCTACACTTGACTTAAATCAGGGCTCCAGGTAAGAGGGAGTAAACTGAACAAATAAACATTTTCTCACTCATTTCAGCACCAAATCCTATGGTGTTACTACTTGTTAGAATCGTCTCGAAGAGACGATTCTAATGAGTAGTGACACCATAGGATTTAATGCAGAAATAAAGATTTTAGTTTTTGAAATACTCCCATTATTATATCTGACGCTCTGAATAATGTCTTTCCCCACTGTAGAAACAGAAAAGTTCAATCAGCCAACAACCCTCAACATCAAAGCTATAAGCATTATTGTGAGTTTTCTTCATCATATTTAGACAAAGTCATGCATTAAGCAATCTGCAATGATGACTTCAATGCATGGCCTCTTAACACAGGTATGAGCCATAATGGGAAGCTGAGTGTTCATGACATATGACAATGGTGACCGACCGCCATGAAAGTCAGATAAGATTCATGAAATTATCATAGCCGCCTATAAATACCCGCCTGTCACCCATGAATATGTACTTGACTCAAATATGACCTCTGCCTTTGTCTTTAGTATTAACAAGAAATATCTTTAAAAAAGATATTCGGCGGAATGAGTGGTTGAACTAAGGCTATATAGATGAAATTGGGTGTGCAAAATTAAATGAAATTGAGGTTTTCAAAGAGTTGTAATATCTTGGATTGAAAAGCAAAAAAAATTGAAACAGTAACTTTTATTTAAAATGCAAAACTATCATGTACAGAAATGCAAAACAGAACAATAATTTAACTCATATCCTAGCTACTGGTAGGAGATCCTCACATTAATCTATTGTTCTATATATCAAACTTCATTCATAGAGTTTCTTGAAACAAACTATAGCATACACAAATGTACAGATACACAGTGCTCCAGATAATTTTTGCATGCAATGAGTACGTACTCACACTATTTTCACTTCAATGCTGAAAATTGAAATTGAATGCTGAAAATCTACGCAGAATACAAACAATGGAAAACTTCAACTAAATTTAACTTATACTGAATTGAGCAATGTAGACATGTACACACTTCTATGTTAATGTCATTATCTGAGCAAGACATTGTGCAATGTGTACATTCCTGTTCATATTTGAACACATCGCTTGTGCTCTTTAAGTTTAATACCCATGCCTGTCAACAGTATTTCTTTGCAGTCTGAGTCTTTGAGCCAACAAGGTGTCTACATTTCCCTCAATGCATATGGGACATTTCAATACTGTTTCTCGATCTTGTCCCTTAAAACTAATATTTACCTAGGGATAATTCATTTCCAATATTATTTTCAAGTTTTTTATTTACCTGGGCACCGTTGTGTTTTCTTTTGATAATTTTTGCAGATTTTTTATACACTGGTGTTGTCCTCGCGAATGACGCTATCAATTAACACTCAATGATAGATTTGAATACCCGCTCATGGCATCCTCGCGTTTTTTTTTTAAATTGAATAGTATAGGTGTTTTATCATTATTTTTTACGTTGACCAGCACCAGACGCCGCCATCATAACATGTTTTTCTGCCGACGCTTGCAATGACAATTTCGTCCCATAATGTTTCGACCCGTACCTTGTAGTATATAGGGGGAAGACAACGCGGGCGTGTTTATACCGGTCTCCGAGTATTTGAGTTTTAAAGCACACCGAATTCACAATCCTTTCTGAAAGGCTACGGAATCGAGATAACCCGGCCGATCCAATGTTGCCGCTTTTTAAAGTTCGCGAAGGGGGCGAGACACTGCGGGTGCGAAACTAATTTAAACAGCGAACGGTGTTAGGATAAACATTTCACTTAAAATACGGACTGGTTTGAAGTTATTTTTCTAAGTAAAGAACGTAGTTCTAACCCATCAAATGCGCAAAACTGATGCCCAGTCTACCGTTTGTTACTCGCAACTAAATATTTGAAATGCGTACGCAATTTCCTTTGTGCGTTTTTGTACGCATGGATTGTCATTTCAAATGCGTTTCTCTCCAAAAACAATGCGGGAAAACGCACGTACGCACCTTATCTGGAGCACTGGATACAACAGTCTGCTGAACTTCGACTGCCACTCTTGTAAATAATTATGAAACTACACGATTGTGTTTAACTCACTTGAGGCCATTAATTTTATATATAATATTGCTTTAAATGTATGGTAAATGTGTACAAATAGTTAACAATTCAAACAAATTGGTAGTAAACAATTACAAAACACCTAGCTTCCTCTGTATATCTATAAAAAGATTTCAGATGTCATATCTTAAAATAGAAGTATAATTGCATCATCCCAGTGTAAACAGTGTAGTCTGTATCTCTAAATTTTACACTCACAGTCCACATGTGGTAAAACTGTAATTGGACATAGACCAGCCTACAGGGCTCCAGATAAGAGGGAGTAAACTAAACAAATCACATTTTTTCACTCCTTTCAGCACCAAACCCTATGGTGTTACCACTCATTTTTTTTGTCTCGTAGAGACAATTCAAATGTATAGTGACACCACAGGGTTTAATGCACAAATAAAGATTTTAAGTTTTGAAATAATTCCCTTATCTGGAGCCCTGGCTACTATCCAATCAGACTATTCAGTTTCAACAGGTGCTCTTAATTCTAAATTTCTGATCAAATATAATTGGTTGAAATGTGTGGCCAAATAGAAAGTGTGACTAAATAGAAACCAGTCAGCTCCGCCGAAAAATATGTTTGTGGGCTGATAATCTCTATACAAATGGTCAAATTTTTTATCCTGAAGCTAGGTCCGCCAGATAGCGGTTCTTTAACTCTATTTATGCTAATTTATTTTCATATTAACTATTTCACACTTTTGAAAATGACAAGTTAGTGATGATTTTTAGGACTGTTTTAGAAAATATTTCAGTAAAAAAGAAAGCAAACAGTGTAGACCCTGATCAGAGGGCTCCTTACAGAGCCCTCTGATCAGGGTCTACACTGTTTGTAAAATATACATATACTGGTTTTCTGCATAGACAGTGTTAATCCTTTCTAATTCAGAACCACATATAGACACCTCTTTACCTTTTCCTCATATACAGTCAATCTTGTATCACGCGAACAATTAATAGAACACCAATGGTTAGACTTTATACAGCTTCATGTTTAATGTGGGATAAAAATAAGGCACATTCTGCTTTACTTTTAACCCGCTTTAAGTAGTCACCCGTCTTCAAAATCAAAAACGAAAAACAGGCTATATGTCATAATGTGTTAAAATAACAAAATGAAAGTAAAACAAAAAGCTCCAACTCATATATCTTATGACTGTTAGGAACAATGTAAAGGTGTGAAAAGGCATTTCTATAAGGAATAGGTAAAAATATGAAAAAGATGTTCTTATAACGGAAAGGATTGACACAAGTAATGTACCACATATATCTTTGAATGTTGGTGGCAATCTCTCCACACCTACACATACCTATACCTATACATATCTATATGACCTGTATACCATGCACGAAAGGCATGCAGAATGCATGAAGTAAGTCTAGTGAGATCTGTCACTTGTGAAGTACAGATTGTCCTTGGGCTACAGCTATTTAAACTCATTACTCCATAGATATGCCTTTTTACGCCTTTAATTTATTCTTCCAGTGAAGCAAAAATCCCCTTTATAGTGTAATGAATATTTACTATATGTATATAGATTTTGTTTTCTTATAACCTAGCAGATAGTAGCTTAAAGCAGACTGAAAGTAAAGCAGGATGTGTCATATGACACATTCTGCTTTACTTTCAACCTGCTTTAAGTAATCATCTATCTTCATTACTGAAAAGTTGGAAACAAGCTATGAGGTAAAGGGTTAAATGATCCATGTGTCATATTTGTATAAACTGATTAAATTGTGAGTTGAAATTTGATATGCTTATATTCCAGTGACCTCACCGGATATAAGTTAAACAAAAACAAGAACTGTACTGAATGAAGGTCTCCTTATCAAGTCAACCCTTACTTAATACTTACAGCGAAACTGTGACAATGGTACCCGTTCAAATAGTTTGGATTCAGATGAGACGCTGAGTAACTTGGCATCTCATCTGGATCCAAACAGTTTGACACACTGTTGATATAATTCAAAATAAATGATAGATACGTTCAAGCCAGTATTTAAGGTACCTATCTTTGAGGAAGTATATAGGTAATCAACAGCAGGTATCTGCTAAATGCAGGATAAAAGTAATGCAGAAAGCTCCTACAGGAGCTTTCTGCATTACTTTTATCCTGCATTTGCAGGTGTTAACCCACTCAACAGAGCTGCTTGGAGATCAAGTATCAGACATACTAGCCGCCTGCTGCCTACCCCAGACGCCAGGACACCCGCAGCAGATGATAAATAAAATCAGGATTAAGTAATATGTAAGTATAATTATAAGTATTTAGCAACCATTTGTTTAAGAGACTGCTAAGGACAGTGTGTTGAATAGTTGCATAATACAAGTTTAACTGTAGATCAATGTTGTTAAACATTTGCAGGCAGACACTAGTTAGCATGCTAAAGGTACCGTAAGTAGTGGAATGTACCTTTATAACTTATAAGATATGATATGTGTTCAATGAAAACCTTAAGCAAACAACTGTAACCGATAAAACTGCTATTCTTGGTATGTTTTTGTTTTGGAAAGTTTAACCTCAAGTCAAGGATATTTAAAAGTGAACCATTCAACTTTCATTGCTTGACCCTTTACTCCATACATGCACCTTTTTAAGCATTTACTTAATTCTTTCAATGAAAAATAGTTCCATTTTATACAGTAATGCATGTGCCAATATTCCTTATATATCCTAGAAGATTGTAACTTAAAGCAGGCTGAAAGTAAAGCAGAATGCACCTTAAGGAACATTCTGCTTTACTTTCAACCTCCTTTAACCCTTTCCCCCATAGAAGTGCCTTTTAGTGCATTTCATTTATTCCTCCACTGAAGAAAAAGTTTCCAATATTTACCATCATGAACATGTACATGTACCATAAGAAAAAGTCCTATATCATAGCTGATGGTGGCCTTAAAGCAGGCACATTCTGCTTTACTCTCAACCTGCTTGAAGTGGTCAACGATCTTCAAAACTAGAAAATGGTTAAGTGGTCACCTGCCTTTAAAATAAAGAAACAGGCTATAGAATAAATAGTTCAAAATACTGTTTGCTTGCCACTACAAATGTTGATAAAAATACAGTTTAAACCAAAATCAATAAAACATGACCGATTAATGCGACAAATGTTGAAAGTCTTAATCCAAATTCAATATAGAATGACCGATTAATACTGCAGACAAATTTACTCAGAGAAAGGCCTTTTTTCATACTAATATACCATGGCAGCAATAGGCAACTTTTCTTGCATCCTGTCAAGTACATGTATTATGCTTAAAGCTTTCTGCTTTACTACTATCCTGCATGTCTTCAACACTGAGAAAGACAGTTAGTGCAGGTCATAAGTAGAAGAGCCTTTAAGCACATTTACTTTCAATTTGCTTTTCCCCCATTACCCCATAAATACGCCTTTTTACGCCTCTAATTTATTCCTCCACTAAGGAAAATAGTGCCAATTTTTACAGTCTTGAACACCATAATAATGCATCAAAAGTTCTAGCAGATTGAAGCTTAAAGCAGACTGAAAGTAAAGCAGAATGCGCCTAAAGGCGCATTCTGCTTTACTTCCATCCTGCTTTAAGTGGTTACGTGTCTTCAAAATTAGAAACAGGCTATGGGGTAATGTGTTAAGCAACCACCTGTCATGAAAACTTAAACCAAGCTATGGGGGGAAGGGTGTACATGTCAATGGCAAGGACGTAGACCATTATAAATTTATAATGCTTTGTGGTCTGATATGAAACCTCATTTTATGCCATTTACATATTTATATTATATATATTTCACATGAGAAATATGCTCCATCATCTTCTTATTCACCTTTCAGAGCAATTAAGATTTTATGTCACACTGACATCCACCTCCTTGGTCTGACAAACATGAGCCCTTCTCGTGCTAATAGAATGGCTGACTTTTCCAAACACTACGAGACCAGATGAGATGCCGAATAACTTGGCATACTCATTTCAGATTCAAACAGTTTTCAGTCATATTGTACAAACAGTTCTATAGCAGCAGGGTATATAGACGTACAAGACAGTATTTTTAAAGGGAGGAAAACCTTGAGAAAATAAATTATTCTTTTTTAAAATGACAACTTGTTTGGCAGGAAGTGGGTTCAGATGATTTCCTAGTCACCTACTGTCCTAAATAACTCTCTGAATAAACCTTACCGGAAACTGGTGTAACATGACAGGTCACCTTATAGACAGTCTAATCTGTGGTTAGCAACATTTCTTGGAAGAAAACTACAGGTACTTAAATGCAGGTGATTGCTAAATGCAAGATAGAAATAATGCAGAAAGCTCCTACAGGAGCTTTCTGCATTATTTCTATCCTGCATTTAGCAACCACCTGTATAATACACAGCTATTATACTAAAAGGTCGCTTAAGACAGGTTTGACTGTGCTAGCTGTCTTCCATAAGATTCTATTGTCAGTATGATATATAAATACAGTCAAACCTTTATTAACCAACCATTAAATAAAGATACATGGTGATTATTAAAGACAGGTGACTGCTAATCCCAAGACAAAAGTCTGTTATGTAAGACACGAATATAGGAGCTTTCTGCATTACTTTCCTTTCCTGCATTAAGCTATCACTTATCAAAATGGCCACACTCGTGTTGCTTTATAGAAGTTTGCTTGTAGCACATCCTTTCTCAATCTGCGTCACAATTTCCTCCCAGTTACTGAACATAATAGACCGGTATAGCAAAACTTTTCCTCTATAGACATCAATGAAAAGCACCTATATCTAACTATAACAGCATAATCATATAGAACATGGAGTTCTTTGTTTAACCCTTTCATCCTAGATATGCATTTTAATGCCTTTTAATTTATTCCTCCACTGAAGAAAACAGCTCCAATTTATACAGTCATGAATATGATTGTATCATGATTGTGTGTATGATTGTGAAATATTTTCTGTATCCTAGCAGATGATAGCTTAAAGCATGCATGCTGAAAGTAAAGTAGAAAGCACCTTAAGGCGCATTCTGCTTTACTTTCAACTAACTTCAATACTAGAAACAAGCTATGGAGTAAAGGGTTAACTCTGTCCACTCTAGAAATGCATTTAGTACATCTCTTTAACCCTTTCCCCCCATTGAAGCGCCTTTTAGCGCACTCAGTTTATTCTTGCCCTGAAGAAAATAGTTCCAATTTATACATTCATAAATATGTATAATACAAAATATTTTCTATATTCTAGCAGACGATAGCTTAAAGCAGGTTGAAAGTAAAGCAGAATGCGCTTAAAGCGCATTCTGCTTTACTTTCAACCTGCTTTAAGTGGACACCTATATTCAATACTAGAGATATGCTATGTGGGAAAGGGTTAAGAGATGTATCTTCATGCTTTTACTATATATAATGCTCAGCTATAAATGTAATAACATTATATGAATTTTTTCCTGCATCCTGACTATTGGATGCTTAAAGCATGCTGAAAATAAAGGAGAAAGCTTTTTAGGGTCTTTCTGCTTTATTTTCAGCATGTTTCAAGTGACTGTTTTAAAAATTGAAAACATGCTACTGGTATGAGGAAAAAAGATTAAAGCAAGAGACTGCTTTAAAAGCAAGTTGAAAGTTAATCAGAAAGCTCATGCAGGAGCTTTCTTCTCAACATACATTCTGCTTTACACTAAAGGAGCTCTTTGCTTTACTTTCATCTTGAATCATTCAGTCAACTAGAAGTATTATGTACACTAAATCAGTTTAACAAAGTGACTCCTCACTAAAGGTTATGGAGAAGAGGGTACAAAAATAGACAAGCAACAATTTAACCCTTTCCCACATGGAAGCGCCTTTAAACTCATTTAAATTATTCCTCCACTGAAGAAAATAGTTCCAATTTATACAGTCATGAATATGTACCATAAGAAATATTTTCTATGTTCTAGTAGATTGTAGCTTAAAGCAGACTGAAAGTAAAGCAGAATGCGCCTTAAGGCACATTCTGCTTTACTTTCAACCTGCTTTAAGTGGTCACCTGTCTTCAAAACTAGAAACGAGCTATGGGGTAAAGGGTTAAAAGCAAAGACTAAAAGCACCTACAGGCTTTTTAGTGACACAGAATTATGACACATTGTTCTGTCTTTGTTCCTACTGACCCAAAAACATAAATAAAGCGCACCTTTCATAAATAGCAATTTATTTATTTATGCACATAAATTAGCCCATGCACTGTTGAATGCAGTTTTGTCTCAGATGAGTGACCATCCACTTTTCTATATCATGACCAGTTTACATTGACTTTTGCAGTGTTTGTCCAAAACAATATTTAAAATTATGACAAGCAGCACAGACACATATACAGACACGTGTCCTAAAGAAGCCTTTAATCTTGGTCTATGCTGTTTGCAAATGATGTATATACCTGTTTCATGCACAGTAAGATTGAACCATTTACCATGTAGCCTTTGTCTAGTTTTGAAGACTTAATAATAGGAGGTTAAAATTAAAGCAGAATGTGCCTTAACTCTTTCCTCCCTAAAACTTTAAATGGAAAATTCCAGTTTCCATTTTAGTTTAGTCATTTCTGACTTTTAAGGATTGTTTTCGTCAATGTTTTGCTTTATGACAAACAGTGAAGACCCTGATCAGAGGGCTCCTTTCAGAGCCCTCTGATCAGGGTTTTCACTGTTTGCACAGGACATGTGTACTATTCACATGTACACTGTTTGAACAGGACGCCTATATGCGGGACTAGGGTTCAAAGGGTTAAGGCATATTCTGCTTTACTCTCAGTCTGCTTTAAGCTACCATCCGCTGGAAAATAGGAAATATTTCTTTTGGTTCATATTACTGACTGTATAAAGTGGAACTATTTTCTATAGCGGAGGAGTCATTTTTACTGCCATCACTGCATTAAATGGTATTTGCTTAAAGTGTGGATCCAGATCAGGGGCCGTTTCATCAAACTTCATACAACAAATGTTGTCATAAGTGTTGTCGTAAGTCAGATAAGAAAAGTCTCAAGACAGGATTAGATAGAGAAATCAGAAATCAAATGTATTTTAAAATTTGACGGTTTTTGTCATACAAAGTTTTATGGAACGGGACCCAGATTCTTACTAACTCTATGTGTCTGATTGGTAATTTCGTATCCAGACTTTTTGACACTCATCAGTCAAAATGTCGAGAATCAGAATTCGAAAAGAAAATCCCTAGGTGAGATTCATCTGTTATTTCAATCTGCACAGAGGATATATTCTCTAGACAATGGCAAACGTCAACATCAATAGACACAATTACGGCAATATAGCTCTGTCTGCTTCAATTTCAAAACTCAGATATTCTTGTACTTTAACAGATTATTCATCTATCATTCAAACCAACTAAATCCTGACCCATGTTACACGTATCCAGTAAAACATGACTTATTCAGCGTCGTAACCCATTACCCCTTAAATACTCCTTTTTACGCCTTTAATTAATTCCTCTACTGAAGAAAATAGTTAAAATTTATACTGTCACAAATAAAACTCATAAGAAATATTTTCTATATTCTAGCAGATAAAAGCTTAAAGCAGGCTGAAAATAAAGCAGAATGCGCCTTAAGGCGCATTATGTTTTACTTTCAACCTGCTTTAATTGGTCAATATCTTTAAAACTAGAAACTGGCTATGGGGTAATAGGTTAACTCAATAAAGAAACAAGGTTATCTTTGAACCCTTTACTCTTTTTAACGCCTTAATTTATTTCTTCACTAAAGAAAACAGTTCCACTTTTGCAGTCATGAATACGTGTATATACCAATAAGAAATACTTTCTATATCCTAGTAGAATGATGGTAGCTTAAAGCAGGCTGAAAGTAAAACAAAATGCAACTTAAGGTGCAATCTGCTTTACTTTCAACCTGCTTTAAGTGGCCACCTGTCTTCAACACTAGAAACAGGTTACTAGGTAATGGGTTAAGGGACAGGATATAAGATTTGATTTGTTTTGTTTTTACGTCGCTTTCAACAGTATTTCAGTCATATCGCGACGTCCAGCTAATTATAGGTGGAGGAAGACCCGAGAAGCCCTTTATGCACTGTTTCAGGCACAAATCGGCAACTGGGTAGAACCACCGACCTTCCGCAAGCCAGCTGGAAGGCTTCCCCACATGAAAAATCCGAACGACCCTACTGGGAGGATATAAGATGTATATGGTATATGTGGCCAGGTGGTTTTTGTCTGCCTCCAATACTGTTCAGGAAGTAGGTGTTATACTTTGCATAAATATATAATTATATTCTAATTAAACACATGCTGACTAAGCCCAACTGCTTTCTCCTCCTCCATATTTGATAGATGATCTGTAATTTGGCATCTAATTTGGACCTCACAATAGTCAGGTATGTGTAACCCTTATCCTTCTACATGTTTCTTCATTTTGATGATAGGTGATCACTTAAAGCAAGTTGAAAGTAAAGCAGAGTGCACCTTAAGATCAGCTTGCTTTAATAGAAAATATTTCTAATGGTTCATATTCTTGACTGAATAAAGTGGAATTATTCTCTTTAATACAGGAATAAACTAAAGGCGTAAAACTGTGTATTTATGGAGTAATGGGTTAAATAATGATACCTTTGAAATATGAATAAAACAGTGCATGACAGAGGGTTATGTGTCATTATGCAGTAGCTGACTTAGATACTACATTATTTGCAAAATAAGTATAAATACATGTATCTTTGAAATCTGAACCATTTCCATGATGGAAAATAGTTCAAATATACATATGTTATTATATTCTGCAAACAGTGTAAACCCTGATCAGAGGGCTCCTTAAGGAGCCCTCTGATCAGTATCTGTATTATTTGTTTTATTATAATTTTCTGAAACATTGTCTAAAAACAACCCCATAAAATTAACATTGACAAAAATAGAATAGTCCATTATGATAAATTCAACATAAAGGTATTAACCCTTAGCCCGCCAAATAAATTGTCGTCTGCTATATTTCTCGTCTGGTTCAAGTTTCAAAGTGCTTCAAAGTTGCTCAAAATTGCTGAAAATGTTGTCCAGGAGTCAAACAGCTTGGATCCGGATGAGACGCCGAGTTACTCGGCGTCTCATCCGGATCCAAGCTGTTTGCATATGGAGCTATAGTCGTGAGTGGCAGGCTAAGGGTTAAGACAATGAAAAGAGCAGAAGTGCTGTGATGGGCTTCTGTCTACATTATTTCCCTTGTTTAAATGCTCTGACATATCTTATAGACATACATA
Organism: Gari tellinella; assembly: GCA_922989275.2. Classification (NCBI taxonomy): domain Eukaryota; kingdom Metazoa; phylum Mollusca; class Bivalvia; order Cardiida; family Psammobiidae; genus Gari; species Gari tellinella. The sequence continues at coordinate 10,985,661 of OV277859.1, read as the reverse complement.
TATCCAAATACATGTGACTACCGCAGGGTGCGGTCAGTGTTTTAGTATTTCCGTAAGTTGTATTCCGCGGGTTCAATGAACAATTATCAGTCCGTAAGTTATCTTTGAAGAAGAAAGAACTCGTCTTAGAAATCTGCTTTGAATATCGTAAGTTTTTGTTGTTTGTTCTTGATGAAGGTTTGGAACTAATTTAGAAGTATTGGTCTTTATTCGTGTTCATTAATTCGGTATGACATTCGGTATTTATACGTATTCTAGTTGTTCGAAGATCTTAGTTATTTCTATTCGACTACCCTTTTTAGCGCCATTTACAAATCGTTACTTTTCCTTTATTCGGCTGTCATGAATGGTTTAATTCTATTGTTCACCATTAACTTAATATGTTTCTATAACAACCCGTTCACGTTTCAGGCACTTCACATTGTTATAAGCACCAGGACAGAGTGAGAGGCCATTGTTGTGTGAGAGTTGTTGCGCCTTGCGCGATGGTAAGTTACATTTGTCATTTGGAAGAGTCCATTATATTTTGTTGTAAATAAAGGCAAACAGTAACCAGATCATACAAACAGTAACCAGATCAGAGGACTTCATTATCTTGTAATATTGTTGTTACAAGCAGATTATATTGTATGTTTTAATACTTATTATTATTGTTAGCATGTTAAAGGTTTATGCTCATGACGTCATTATATATACATGTATGTTTACAGATCAGCTGAGTGTACATGACTGTGCATCATTTGATTATATAAACATAGCTATTAGTAAAAGGAGTTTTCCTTTATGTTTCTTTCAGACTGTTTGTTCACCGCCTGACGTCTCTGGAGATAGAGCATATATTAGATCTATAGAGTAACACCTTTTGGAACTGTACATGATAAATAAAGTATTAGTAAACCATACTGCCTTTGGTCCACATCATCCCTAGACCACCCATAAGGAGCAAGGTTTTACATTGGAGCCCCCAGTGAGGATCGAACTCACGACCCCTGGTTACTCCATAGCCTGTTTCTAGTATTGCAGATAGGTGACCACTTAGAGCAGGTTGAAAGTAAAGCAGAATTTGCTTTAAGGCAGTCTGCTTTACTTGCAGCCTGTTTTAGATACCATCTGCTAGAATATAGAACATATTTCTTATTGTACATGTTCGTGACTGTATAATGTGGAACTATTTTCTACAGTGGATGTGGAAATTAAATGTGTAACAAGAGCACCGCAGTGCGGCAAAATACGCCCGTCACGGCCGGCGGGTGTCAAAGTCGTCCAGACTCAGGCCGACTGGAAAAAGTCGCCCGGAGTGTAGGCCCGACTATCGATCTCAAAAAGACTATGCTGTAGTATTGCGATAGCTCAAGTACTATCCCGATAGTATTGCGATAGTCAAGAAAAAAGTTCTGGGTTTTTAAAAAAATGCCCATTTTTGACAATAAAGGGGGCATAACTCTGCTAAAAATAGTCGCCAACGTCTGAAATTTAACAGGAACCAAAATTCACAGGTGCCTTCCCTGTATGATTAGTAAGCTAAATATGAAATTTGGTTACAATAGACAAAATGTAAGTAAAATTATTATCAGGAAACAATATATTGTTAAAAAAATTGTGTGAAGGGGCATAACTCTGAAAATACAGAGTCAAACCAAAAACCCGTAATATATATTAAGTCACTTCATTCATTGTATCACCATATCAAATTTGAAATCAATTGAATCAAAAATAAAAAAGTTCTGTTTTTTTTTTTTAAAAATGCCCATTTTTGACAATAAAGGGGCATAACTCTGCTAAAAATAGTCGCCAACGTCTGAAACGCAAACTCGTCCGAACTATTGTGGTATGGAATGTTTGTAGGAAGTTTAATAAAAATCGGTCAATAAATGAAGGTGAGAGAGCGCTAAGAAGAAAAGTTAACGGACGAAGTGTGGCTTATTTTAAATTTTAAGGATGTAAAGGGGCATAACTCATAGAAAAATAATTTAACAGGAACCAAAATTCACAGGTGCCTTCCCTGCATGATGAGAAAGATAAATATGAAATTTGGTTACAATAGACAAAATGTAAGTAAAATTATTATCAAGAAACAATATATTGTTAAAAAAATTGTGTAAAGGGGCATAACTCTGAAAATACGAAGTCAAACCAAAAACCCGTAATATATGTTAAGTAACTTCATTCATTGTATCACCATATCAAATTTGAAATAAATTGAATAATTAAAAAAAAAGTTCTGTTTTTTTTTTTAAAAATGCCCATTTTTGACAATAAAGGGGCATAACTCTGCTAAAAATAGCCGCCAACGTCTGAAACGCGAACTCGTCCGAGCTATTGTGGTATGGAATATTTGTAGGAAGTTTAATCAAAATCGGTAAATAAATGAAGGTGAGAGAGCGCTAACAAGAAAAGTTAACGGACGGACGGACGTACGGACGGACGTACGGACGTACGGACAGCGCTGGGTATACCATAATACGACCGTCGATGACGGGCGTATAAAAATGTCTGCCTATGTGGAGTAATGGGTTAACCTCAAGGAAGAGCTATCTGAAAATTTAACCATTTCAAACCTGAAAAGAAGTGTTGGAAACATTTGCAAAGTGTTTGTGGGGCCTGGGTCAAAGGTTATTAAGCATTTGAGTTGAGTTTGAGAGTGTTCTCAAGCATTTGATTGGTCAGATTTGAGCCTAGGCTCAAATCTGACCAATCAAATGCTTGAGAATGCCATTAGACTCGCCTCAAAAGCTTTATAACCTTGAACCCTGATAAGGTTCAAAATTTTCAGTTACTCAGATCCCGCTGTTTCGTAAATGTAAAAGACTGCATACGTCAGACTTTCAGTTGGTGACATTTTCAGCAAATGCAGTGTACTCAGGGTTGACAGAGTTTATCATTATATAGCTGTCAATATTCATAGTTCATCCACCCTGGATTACGTAGCCACTGATCATAACCAGTAGCCAAGGGTCTTCGACCTCCTGTAACGGGTTCAACCTTTCAAATCCACATGCTTCTTAGGTCATAGCCAGATTCAAACTCAGATCAATATTAAGTCATAACTACGAAATAATGGCATGCAAGAAAGGTGCCAATTTCAACCAATATTAGGAGGCAAAGTTTCAATCCATTCCCTGTGTTGACCCTAGTGAACTCGTAAAGCAGAAAGCTCCTTTAGAATACTTTAAGCATCTACCAGTTAGTACGCAGGAAAAGTTCCCTATTGTTCTAAATCCTTCTCCTCTATTAGCATAATATTGACACTTTTGAAAACAATGCAGATCCTGATCAGACAGCTCCTGAAGGAGCTGTCTGATCAGGTTCAGCACTGTTTTCATGTCGGATCTGTCGGACATGTATCAGGATGCTTTCCTGTGTAAATGTTTCCTTATTTTATTGGCCAATGTAACAGTTGCGATGATAGATAGGGTGGAGTTTTATGTATAAATATTCAGTTTGAGAAGGTTTAATCACGATATGATAGAAGCATGAAAAACATTCCAATAAGGAATAGGTAACAGCATCAAAAGATGCTTCAATAGTTTAAAGGGTTTAACCCTTTCCTCCATACACATTTTACATATTTAATTAATTCCTCCAGTGAAGAAATTAGTTTCATTTTATACATTTATGAATGTACAACATAATAAATATTTCCTATATCCAAGTGGATAGTAGCATAAAGCAGGCTGAAAGTATAGCAGAATGAACCCTAAGGCACATTCTGGTTCACTTTTAACCTGCTTAAAGAGGTCACCGAAACAGGCTATGGAGTAATGAGTTAAAACAACATTGCAGTCAGATCGACAAAGCTGATAACTGACTTCAAGGTTATAAAGCTTTTGAGTTGAGTCTGAAGTAGTTCTCAAGCATTTGAGGCTCAAATCTGACCAATCAATTGCTTGGGAATAATGTTAGTCTCAACTCGACGCTTTATAACCTTGGACCCTGATGATGACTTACCTTTGAATCTAGAAGTATATTTTCTGGTTTGAGATCTCTGTAGATTATGTTCAAGGAATGAAGGTAGCCAATAGCACTAGCCATTTCTGCAGCATAAAATTTGGCTCGGTTTTCAGGAAAGTAACGCTCTCTTTGTAAATGGAAAAAGAGCTGAAAAATAAACAATAAACTACAGTAAAAAACAACCTGCTATAAGCTATCATCTGGAAAGATAATGAAAATACCTTTTGTGTTTTATGATCTGCACTCACAGGCTGGGGACTACTCTGCCTAGTATATATATAATATGAATCTTAACAAGAGGGCCATGGCCCTAAATTCGCTCACCTGAGGACATTGAAGTTTGTACCTAAGTTGACTGGGCAAGACAACATTTTAATATAACTATAAATGGAGTTATCTTCCAGACAAGAAAACATGACAAAAGTGAATTTTGTTGCCAAGCTTATGACCCTTATCCATGACACATCCTCTTATCAAGCTATTTCCATTTCCAATAAATGATAATTATTTCACTAGCGTCAGCAGAACTGGAATTATTTTCCTGACAATAAAATATGACAAAGGGGAAAAACTAAATATTGCTGCCCTTGTGCATGGCATTTTCTCTCATCAGTTTCTTTCCATACATAAAATTTCATTACAATAGCATCAGTAGAACTGAAGTTGTCTTCTTGACAAGAAAATATCACAAAGGGAAATAACTAAAAAAACAATGATGTCAGAGTTATGGCCTTTGCAAATGGCACTTCCTCTCATCAGGCTCTTTCCAAAAAGGCAATTTCATTTTACCCATTACCCCATAGCATGTTTCTAATTTTGAAAATAGGTGGCCACCTAAAGCAGGTTGAAAGTAAAGCAGAATGTGTCTTAACCCTTAGCCTGCCACTCACGACTATAGCTTTATATGCAAACAGCTTTGATCCGGATTAGACGCCGAGTAACTCGGCGTCTCATCCGGATCCAAGCTGTTTGACACTCGGACAACATTTTCAGCAATTTTGAGCAACTTTGAAGCACTTTGAAACTTGAAGCAGACGAGAAATATAGCAGACGACAATTTATTTGGCGGGCTAAGGGTTAATGCACACTTTGCTTTACTTTTGCATCTTACATTTTCATGACTGTTTAAAGTGGAATTATTGAAAAGACATACAGATAACTCTGACAAAACCAATATTAAACATATGTATAAATATGGCATAAGACATATTTACATAACTGTCAGTGGATCACTTCCAGATCCTGTTTCTCTAAGTATGAATCAGACTGAACCATATCTAAACTTTAGCAGACAACATGTTCAGCTGATCATGACCAGTTCTGTGATACTCACTACCAGTTCAGAGTTGCATAATATTTGACCTCAGTGGCTAGAACTCTTGGGCTTACCCTTACCAGACTGAAATGATGTCTGCTTAAAACCTACTGTATGTGAAAAGTGTACAAAAAAACAATTTAGAAAATGTTAAGTTGGTAAATGAGTGGCAAATAGGTTGGATCCAGATTAGATGTAGCATTATGATTATGTTGCATCTGATCTGGATCCAAAATGTTTGCAAATATTGGCTATTTGCCCATAATATATTAAGGGTAACTCAGGTAAATACAGTTCTGCCTAAATCAAAAATACTGTAAAACCTGCCTAGAGCAGCACTTAAACTGTGCAGGGTGGTGTCAAATGTGACCCTAGGGATTTCATTTTAACAAACTATAGAGGGATCCACCAGGAGATTCTACTGTACAAATATCAAAGCTTAGGGCCTAGTAGTTTTGGGCAAGAAGATTTTTTAAAGATTTTTGCTTTATTGCTTTTTCAAGCAGAGTTTGTGCTTTTTTTCCTTTTTTTTGAACAACTTCTGTAGAGAAGCATCCAAGGAACATCATGAGCAGTTTGAACTCTCCCTACAATCGGCGGGTTTCAGAGGAGATGTCGTTTGAAGTAAAAGTGAACGGACAGACGGACAGACGGACAGATGGACAGACGTACTACGGACGGTGAGCGGTCACAATAGCTCACCTTGAGCCTTTGGCTCAGGTGAGCTAAAAAGGGGTGTTTATAGAGCAATGCATTAAAGCCTCCATCTGTCAGAATTCTTTAGAAGGGGAGCATTTAAACGGATTATACAGTACTTTTGCATTGAATAATAGGTTTTAGGAAAATAATTGCTCATTATTTATACAAAAAGTTACAGAAACAAGAGAAATGATATGTCCACTTCATAAAGTGTCATTTTTCATAATATTTTTATCAAACTATTTACCTAACCTTGGTTTTATCAAGAGCAATTATTCTACATAATTATGAAGAGTGTCTGTAAAATTTATTTTTAATTAAATATGCTAAAAGACGTTTCAATTGGGGAAAGAAATAAACCTTGTAGTCTAAATCTTTACAAATATCTTATACAGTAGAATTTTATCCTTCTTGAGTGAAAAAAAATTGAGGACTTTTAAAAGCAGATAATTATCTAATATAGGACAAAATTAATGCAGAAAGCTCTTTTAGGAGCTTTCTGCATTACTTATGCCCTGTATTAACTACAACCTGTCTTTCAAATCAATACATACTTTGGTTTATATGGATTGTCCTTGAAGAGTTTTATTTTTAAATCATCATTATCAATAGAAATTTATCTACGTAGAGAGAGTATCCTTAACATTTATTTTCAGCCTCCTTATACATACAGTGGAGAAAAACGTTATTCTTTCCCAATGAATGCATTTACGCTAAAACTATTATTTCTATACCAAACAGTTTGGAGCCAGATCAGACGCCGGGAAACCCGGCGTCTGATCAGGCTCCAAACTGTTTGCTACCAAGATAAACATGAATTATCAGAACTGTCCGAAAGTTGAACTTTTCTACGTTTTAGTGTTTGCGTTTCGTTTCGTTTAAACGGGAAAGAATAACGTTTCTCCACTGTACAAACATCTTATATAAAACCAATTATTCTGTCTACAATGATCAATGTCAAGAGCACAGCTGCTGCCAGCATTAATAGGGAAAGGTAAAGGACAGGTCAAGAAATAATTATACTCCATCCTCCATAAATATTTTAACCCATTACCCCATTAATACGCCTTTTTACGCCTTTAATATATTCCTCTACTGATGGAAATAGTTCCAATCAATACTGTTATAAATAAGAATCATAAGAAATATTTTCTATATTCTAGCAGATAATAGCTTAAAGCAGGCTGAAAGTAAAGCAGAATGTGCCATAAGGCGCATTCTGCTTTACTTTTAGCCTACTTTAAGTGGTCACCTATTTTCAAAATTTGAAACATGATATTGGGTAATGGGTTAACTAGGGCTTGTTCTGAAAGTCAAAACATACATGTATTCATCAGTAAGTTAAAACTTGGCTCAGCAAAAGTTTAATTTTAACTACCCAAGTATTTTAACCCATTACCCAATAACTACGACTTTAACTTATTCCTCCACTGAAGAAAATAATTTCAATTTATCCAGTCATGAGTATGTATCATAAGAAATATTTTCTATATTCTACCAGATGGTAGCTTAAAGCTGGCTGAAAGTAAAGCAAAATGTGCCTTAACCTAGCTATTACCCCACAAATACGACTTTTTATGTCTTTCACTTTTTCCTCCACTTAAGTATCAGTAAAAAGTTCCAATTTATACAATTATGAATATAATTATATAATAAGAAATATTTCTATATTCAAGCTGGTGGTAGCCTGTTTCTATAGTTTTGAAGATATGTGCCCACTTAAAGCAGGTTGAAAGTAAAGCAGAATGTGTCTTTACTTTCAGCCTGCTTTAAGTTATAATCTGCTTGGATTTAGAACACATTTCTTATGGTTCATTTTCAAGACTATAAGTTGGAACTATTTTCTTCAGCAGAGGAATAAATCATATAGCCTAAACGGCACTTCTATGGGGAAAGAGTTAAATAAGTGATAGCTGACACATGACTGTCTGTATGACATGTATGTCTTTGATGTGTGGGTGTTTTTAATGATCCCTTATAAATTGTTTTCTGCACTTTACTGCAGCTGAAAATGTTGCTCGCTAAAGTTCTGCAATAAATTTGTCCATCTTTAAATATCATTGACAAATATTTTAGATCCTACTAAAATCAAAATTAATGCAGGAACTTTGTGCAGAACTTTTACTGCGCATTAAGCTACCAGTCTACTCTTGTCATAAACTTTTAACCGCCATGCAGGACTAAGTTAACCCTTTGAGCCCTAGTCCCGCATATAGGCGTCATTTTCAAACAGTGAACATGTGAATAGTAAACTTGTCCTATGCAAACAGTGAAGACCCAGATCAGAGGGCTCCGAAAGGAGCCCTCTGATCAGGGTCTTCACTGTTTGTAATAATGCCAAACATTGACAAAAACAACCTTTAAAAGTCAGAAATGGACTAAACTAAAATGGAAACTGGAATTGTCCATTTAAAGTTTCAGGGAGGAAAGAGTTAAGCTACCACATGCTTGGATATATAAAGCAATTTTTCTGTGCATATTCATGACTGAATAAAGAGGAATTGTTTTCTTAAGTAGGAGAATAAATTAAAGGTGCAAAAGGCATATTCATGAGGGAAAGGGTTAAATTAGGCAGAGAAAGTGTTAAAGCAAGTCCATAAATTATTTGAAATGTCATTATTTGATCTAGCACATAGCCTCAATTCCTTAACCAAATACTCCATAAACATGCATTTTTATGTCTCTAATTTATTCCTCTAATGAAGAAAATAGAATGATACGGTTTATACAGTCATAAGAAATAGTTTCTATATTCTAGCTGATGATAGCTTAAAGCATGCTGAAAGTAAAGCAGAATGAGCATTAAGGCACATTTTGCTTTACTTTCAATCTGTTTTAAGCGGTCACCCGTCCTTAGAACAAATACAGGCTATGGGGTAACGGGTTAACCCTTTCCCCCATCCTGTTTCTAGTATTGAATATAGCTGTCCACTTAAAGCAGGTTAAGGTGCATTCTGCTTTACTTTCAGTCTGCTTTAAGCTACCATCTGCTAGAAGATAGAAAATATTTTATATAAAACTTATCTATGATCTTATTGTCATTGTCATTATAAAAGTATTTTCTTCAGTAGAGGAATAAATTAAAGGCGTAAAAAGATGTATTTATGGGGTAACGGGTTAAGACTTACCAATATTCCACTATCTGTAACAGATAATTAGAAGATTTGGAAACAGATTACCAGCAGCACTGTCTGTGGAATCTCTAAAGGGGTTAAGCAGTTGATGAAATAGAATTTACGTTTACCTCTCCTCCATTGACGTAGTCTAGTACAAAATACAGTTTGTCTGGCGTCTGGAAGGAGTAGTGGAGACCAACCAGGAACGGATGTTGCACATTCTTCAACAAGACGTTCCTCTCTGCCATGATATGCTTTACTTCATTTCGCTTCATGATGGCTTGTTTCTGTAGCACCTTGACGGCATACACTCCTCCCTCACTTCGATGCCTGGCTAGTAAAACCTGTCAGAATACAATTAATACTTTATTCCTTGATACAAGTAGCCTGGAATATGTAAATATCATACCTTCAGATAACATTCAACCCATTACTCAATGGATATACATTTTCTTCCTACACTGATTGAAGAAAATAGTTCCACTTTATACAGTCTGTCATGAATATGCACCGTAAGAAACAGATAGTAGCTTTTACCCCAAAGCATGTTACTAGTTTTGAAGATAAGTAACCACTTTGAGCAGGTTGAAAATAAAGCATAATTCGCCTTAAAGGACATTCTGCTTTTCTTTCAATCCGCTTTAAGCTAAAATCTGCAAGAATATAGAAAATATTTGATATAAATGTGTAAAAAGATGTATCTATGGAGTAATGGGTTAAATAATACAGTGTTCAGTGGCCATTCATTGATGAAACATGAGAATATTTACAGGTTACTACTTAACCCCTTCACTGCCATGACGTCATCGGCTTTGAACAAATTGTACTCATTACATAATTATGCAAACAGTGTAGACCAGATAAGAGGGCTCCTGTAGGGGCCTTTAAATGAAAATAATGTTGCACAAATGCATGATCAGTGGCGTTTTGTACCTGTGACCTACCAAATGGTGGTTTTACAACTGTTTTACAGGATATATCATTGATACTGTCTTTGTTGTAGGTCAAACGGTAGTCAAAGGTCAGGAGAAATGTTAGACATGTTTGCCAATCACCACTGACAGTGACAAAAAACAAACAAACAACCTGGACTCACCTACAACTGCTTTTTGTGTGTATTTAACCCTTTCAACACTAAGTAACTCTTGTGGATTATCTAGGGCTCCCTTGTGGGTCTCTTTAGTTACCAAAACCTGAACCAGACTACTTGGAATTCTGGGTAGCTTAATAAATACTGGTCTAAATTAGCAAACAGTGCAGACCCTGATCAGAGGGCTTCTATAGAAGCCCTCTGATCGGGGTCTACACTATTTGTAAATGCATCTTGTCAGGATGAAGGAAATTTTTACTGTGGCTCTTAGTACAATATCAGGACAGATATAGAAACATGAAAAACATAAAAAATCATTTAGATGAGGAAACCTGCAAGCTACTGTATCTTTAGTGCTTTTGCACCGATTACTTATCATGTTGGTTGCTGAGACTGTAGCCCCCCCCCCCCCCCCCCCCCCCCCAAAGTAACTATGTACAGTAAAATCTCTCTATTATAGTATTATAGCCACTGAAAATAATACTAATGACAGGTGACATCCAAGTAACAGGTGACATATTAAAGCAAGATGAAAGTAAAGCAGAAAACTCTTACAGGAACTTTTCTGCTTTATTTTCATCCTGCTTTAAGCAGCAAACCTGTTCATATAGTGGTTGTAAAGAGGGGCTTTTACTGTACCTGCTTTACCTTTATCCATTTACTACAGTACTACAGTATGGTAGGCAACCTTTGATATGTCAAAATAACTAGAGATATGTCACAGACTACTTGTATCAAGGCCCTGTGTCAGTGCAAGAAATTGTTATACAGTAGAACCTCTCTATTACTGCCACTAAAATGAAGGCTAATTGTCCGTATGAAAGACAGCTGACAGCTTAAAGTAATGTGAAAGTGAAACAGGAAGCTCTTGTAGGAGCTTTCTGTTTCACTTTCACCTTGCTTTAAGCAGTCACCTGTCTTAAACGACTAATATGTAACACAACTTAGTGGTCTTAATAGAGGGTTCTACTGTACTGTCTGTATCAATAGACATTAGACAGTCCAGTAACTCTTGTGTCCAACAGACTCTGTTTGATGAAGCATAGGGCTCCCTGGAGAGAGGTGACAGCTTAATGCAGGACAAAAATTAAGCAGAAAGCTCCTACAGGAGCTTTCTGCTTAACTTTTATCCTGCATTAAGCTGCTAAATTCTACAAAAGACTGATTAGTCATCTTACTTTGAGTGGCAGTTTAACATAAGTATGACTGTACATCTATATAATAGATATTATGTTATTATTATAAGTCAGGTAAATATTCACTACAAATTCTCCCTATAAACCCACAAGGAATCACAGTAAAAACCTGTGCTAAGCAGTCACTCAATATAGAGGACTAGTTTCCAGTCTGGCAGGAGACAGATTAATGCAGGAGAACAGTAACACAAATAGCTCCTATTGAAGCTTTCTGCATTTATTTTTTCTCCTGCGCAAAGAAGTGTTAACATGTACTTTAAAGATTTCCTTGTTGCATCAATGATTTGCCACTTAACCCATTAAGCAATACTGACTCATATTGACTCATTGCGCAATAGCCTCATACTGACTCATTTTGACACACTTTAATCCACTAGCTTGTATTGAGATAAGCATTGATAATTGTTTATCGCTTATGAGTTAATGGGTTAATATTGGTTGCATTGTATTGTTGTTCATTTATCATTTCAAACAGAATCCATGTGAGACATTTGTATGAAGTATCACCTGGTCAGGTCTTGTTTATTTACGATAACTTGCGTCAGGTAAAATGCTTGACGTCAATTAGTTCAATATATCAAAACAAATATTTGTGAAATTAATAAACAAAATGTAACAACATCTGACATCATAATTATTTCACCTGTATGTTCCCTTCACCAACAGCCATCAGTTAAAACCACCTTGTACAATAGCATATATAGCATAAAATAATAATAGTATTCTATGATTAAGGTAGATAGCTGCTTAAAGCAAGACATAAGCTTTCTGTTTTACTTTCATCTTGCTATAAGCTACCTTGCTAATAAAGCTACCACCTGCATGGGTTAAAAAGAGCCCGCAAATCCTCACTTGGAGGCATTTAATTAATTATCAGTACTTGGTTGAGGCAGTCTTAACTCTTTCACCTATTGTGAGTTATTAGGTTCCCTTGTGAATCATTTTAGTTAACCAAAACATGAACTAGTATACTTGGAATTCTGGGTTGTTTACTATAATAAATACTGGTCTAAACAAGCAAACAGTGAAGACCCTGATCAGAGGGCTCCTATGTCACATTCCTGGGTCTACACTGTTTGCAAAGGTGATAAGTATATTTTAAACAGGTCCATGGTGTTGAAAGAGTTAAGGCACTTGTGAGAAAGAAGGGTAAAATAGTCCTATGGTGCTTACAGGGCTGCCATAAGTTGACATGAAAAATCCTAAGATTTCCAAATTTGCGTTTTTCAAGTGCGATTTTACGAATCGTACCTTTACCCCATCGCCTGTTTCTAGTTTTGTTGACATGTGAGTACTTAAAGCAGACTGGAAGTAAAGCAGAATGCGCCTTAAGGTGCATTCTGCTTTACTTTCAGCCTGCTTTAAGTTACCATGTATTTGAAAAAAAATCCGAAGATTTAGGTAATTTCCGGAGAAATAGCAGCCCTGTGCTTATACCTGTATTGAGGTGTAATTAAGGGTTCAGGAGAATTTAATTAGTATGTCACAATTTATATACTGTTTTCAACAATATCTTTTGATATATTAGGGTTTCAATAGATAAAACAAATTATTTCATCTTGTGAGGGTGATATATGATGGCGTCAGCCCAGTAGGTCATAACACTGTAACACCTCAGGTTGACACTATGGCATATCACCAATGCTGGCCTGTTTGCGTTCTTAATATAAAAATATATCTGTCCTTTACACCTCTTGAACTTATAGAGTACATTGATCATTTTGAATAACAAGTTGGGATCCTGACAAGACATACTCTCATCCAGATCCAATTAAAAAATGCTTCATACTCAAACAGTACTTCCCTGCCATCTGAAGGAAAGGTCGTTTTCCGATAATTATTTAGAAGTCAACATATTTCAATAAGACAACTTGCTTAACCCTTTCACCGCCAAAAGAAAAGTGAGGTTTTTACCCATTCACCACCATATTATCATCTATTTCAATACTGTTGTCTGCAAGATCATTTAAAGGTTTAGTTTTAAGGTAGTATGACTTGATCTGTTTAAAATATACTCATAACATTTGCAAACAGTATAGACCCAGATCAGAGGGCTTCTAAAGGATCCCTCTGATTTGGGTCTACACTGCTTGCTAATTTGAAGCATTATATATTTAACTACCCAGAATTCCAAGTAGACTGGTTCATGTTTTGGTAACTAAAAAGTTCCACAAGGGATAGCCCACAGGAACAAATTAGTGTTGAAAGAGTTTAGAAATATCAATACGGGCGTATAACAGTTTTATGTGGCATCTGATCTGGTTCCCAAATGATTGAAAAAGTCAGTGAAAGGGTTAATAAGAGTTCTTAATCTTTATGTCTAAACCAAACACTAAATTGTGACTACTCATTAGAACCATCTTAAAGAGACAATTCTAACGAGTTTTCATGACATAGGGATTAATGGAGTCTTAAAGGACAAACTGTTGGAAAATGGAAATATACTGTTTAAATTCCCTCTTATCTGGAGCCCGTAAATCACATAGGGCTGCACCCATTTAAACTGCCCATGTAAGAATGTAGCCTACCTTGCCAAAACTACCTTTGCCAATCACCTTCAAAAACTCAAAGTCACTTGGCTTGACACTGAAAAATACAAACACAAGAAACATAGCATACAAATCCTAAACATGGGATACCCTATACAAGTGCTATAACTACTAAAAATTGAATTTATGTCTTTTATCACAGTAATTTGTTCAAAAAGTGTGAACTGAATGGCAAACAGTGTAGACCCTGATCAGACTGCTCCTCAGGAGCAGTCTGATCAGGGTCTACACTGCTTGCTTATTCCTGTCTGTCCCAATACTTAGGATCATTATGGTACAATTCTACCACCAGGTTTTACTCATTAATTGTTACTCTTCTAATGATATGAATTAGGATACGTTTAGTTGTGACAGCGCAAACTGAGTGCCAAATAGTTTGGATCCAGCTGAAACGTTAATACAGATCCAGACATTTAGCAGAAATGATCGAAGCATGAGAAAGGTTGAAAGCAAGGCATAGGTTTGTAAATAAACAGTTGAAGGACATCCAGTTCTATATTATCAAATATTTCAGCCAGTTAATTAGCCTAATTAATCTTCAAACTTATTTGCAAACAGTACAGTTAACCCTTTCCTCCACAGAATGGCCTTAGTATGTTTAACCCAATACCCCATAGCTTGTTTCTAGCTTGGAAGACAAGTGACTACTTAAATCAGATTGAAAGTAAAGCAGAATGCGCCTAAAGGCGCTTTCTGCTTTATTTTCAGCCTGCTTTAAGCTACCATTTGATAGGATATAGAAACTATTTATTATGGTGCATTTTCATGACTGTTTCAATTTGAACTATTTTCTTTGGCGGATGAATAAAATGAATGCGCTAAAAGTCACTTCTATAAGGGAAAGGGTTAAAGTAAGGCTGTCACAAATCAATATTTCATTGATGGTGTTAAATATGTGACAGCATAAAGCAAGATGAAAGTAAAGCAAAACTCCCTTTCTGGTTTACTTGATCTTGCTTTAGGTAGTCACCCCTCATTAACAAAAAATTTTAGCTGGTTACAAGTAATTTGAACTTTTGACTTATTAAGTTATTATGGAGAAAAGAGGTTAACATTTTACTCCATAGCCTGTTTCTAGTTTTGAATACAGGAGAACTAGCAGATTTTTCATATGACAAAAATATTTTTGACAACTCTAAACGAGAGAACACTGACATTTATTTTAACAATATATTGCAAAATTACAAACAGAGCAGACCCTGATCACAGGGATCCCTTTGGGAACCCATTCATCTGGGTCTACACTTTTTGAAAAGTAGGATATATCCGATTCCAACACTTTAACCCATTACCCCATAAATATGCCTTTTTATGCCTTTCATCTATTCATCCACAAAAGAAATCAACAGCCATGATTCAATATGTATCGTAAGAAACATTTTCTATTTCCTAAGCAGACTGTAGCTTAAAGCAGGCTGAAAGTAAAGCAGAATTGCGCCTTAGGGCACATTCTGCTTTACTTTCAACCTGCTTTAAGTGGACACCTATATTCAATACTAGAAACAGGCTATGGGGTAATGGGTTAAGCACACTATAGCTGTATATGTATTTTTTAAATCAGACATTCGATCAGTATGAGGTATATGAGGTAAGGTCAAGGTTGGAGTATATCTAGAGTTGGCGTCTCCATGCCTTACTCACCTGGTCTTCTCACTAGGACCAAGGTTGATCGGATTCGTGTCTCTGCAACTCTGGAAAACAAAAAAGAATCAGTTATAAAACAATTTAACTCACAATATCCTTTAGAGGACAGATGTTGTAACCCCCCCCCCCCCCGCCCTCAACTTTTAAAGAAGGAAAGAGATGACTTAAGACAGGTGATTGCTGAATGCAAGACAAAGGGGCTTTTCACTTTGCCTGTGTCCTGCATTTTTAAATCCTTCCCTCCCTTAGTATAATAGCCATTTGTGCAAATCACCTACCGGTATACCTCTGATAAAGCATAAATAGCAAAATGTGCGCTAATGCACATTCTGCTTTACTTTCAGCCTGCTTTAAGCTATCATCTGCTAGGATTAAGAAAATATCTCTTAAGGGACATTTTCATGACTGTAAAAATTGGAACTATTTTCTTGAATGTATGAATAAATTAAATGCGCTAAAAGGCGCTTCTATGGGGGGAAAGGGTTAACATCCTGGAATAATTTTGATTTCTCCCTGATGAAGTAAGGATATCTAAAACTTAAATGTCATTTCACTAAATATACAGTAAAATCCCACCTTAAAGATCACTCAATGGTACTAAAGACAGAAGACAGCTTTAGATAAAGACAGATTATTCCCAAATGAACATTATACTTTGCTTTTACCTTGCTTTATGCGGTCATTGCCAAATACCAACATTTCTTACCAATTCTATTTCATATTCATACATTTTACTTGCTTGCTATTCTCAACCTGGAATCATTTTGTTCCCAGATTGTTCCCAATTGTACAATTCGGTAAAATCTCTCTAATACATCACTGAAATGTAGGCTTATTGATAGCATTTAAGACAGGTGGCAGCTTAACCCATTACCCCATAAATACACTTATTTTTCGGTTTTCATTTATTCCTTCACTGAAGAAAATAGTTCCATTTTATACAGTCAGGATTATGTCTAACAAGAAGTATTTTCTAAATCATACCAGATGGTAGCTGAAAGTAAAGCAGAATGGGATATAAGGCACATTCTGCTTTACTTTAAAGTTTCAACCTGCTTTACTTGGTCACATGTCTTCAAAACTAGAAAAATGCTATGGGATAATGGGTTAAAGCGACTCGCAACCAGATGGTGCATTAAAAATAGTAATTTGTAAATATGTGTCAAACGCTTATATAAATGGTAAAGAATTAGTTTAGGATAAGAAATTCTGTTTAAAAAAAATGTATTTCAATAAAAAAAAATATTGGTCTCTGGTGGGATTCGAACCCGGGGCCCGGCATTGGCGGACAGAAGGCAAAATAGGGGAAACCGCTTAGACCAATGGACCACGGAACTATCCGTTTATCTCGGATCGATTTAACGTATTTCAATGTGTAGCGGTCGAAAGTGCGTACAACTTCGTAATTCGGCTCGTGTTTATGTCTGAGCCCGTGTAGAGAAGCAACAACAACAACTATACCGTCTACTAGTCGGTATAGAAAAACGATGGAAAATATCTAAAAATCTAAGATTCGGTGACGATTCTTGAGACTTTTTTTGGACTGATCATATTTTTTTAATGTCAGAAGCCAAATAATGCCACAAATTTGCTTTTATTTGAGTATTTTATTTTATTTTGACAAGTACACCATCCGGTTGCGAGTCCCTTTAAAGCAGAAAACATCATTGCCTTGACTTAAATTGAGAGCATTTTCAAACAGTTTCCATAACTTGGTCTGATAAAGATCAAAACTGTTTAACACTCATATCAATGTTTCTGTGCCCAAAATCTAAAGCAGGCAGCACTTTTTAAGCAGGTAATATCATTTGTGATTATATAATACACAAAATCTGTCTACAGATAAACACAGATAATAACTGATTAAATTTCATCTATAGAATCTAGATGACAAATTTCCTAGGCGGAGAAAGCAATCTAAATTTGAGAAATAACAGCAGACGGCAATATTTTCCACAGCAGATGGCAATTATGATTTTCCACAGAACTCATTACAATTGAAGTATAGCCTCTAAATCTAACATTTAACCCATTACTCCACAAACACACATTTTTATGCATTTAATTTATTCCTCCACTGAAGAAAGTAATTCAGATTTATAGTCATGAGTAATGTATCATAAAAAATACTTCCTCTGTTCTAGCAGATGATAGCTTAAAGCAGGACTGGTTAAAAGTAAGGCAGAATGTGCCTTAAGGCACATTCTGCTTTACTTTCAACCTGCTTTAAGTGGTCATCTATCTTTAATACTAGATACAGACTATGGGATTAAAACATTATAAGATTATTGTTTGGTTTAAAATAAGAGCAGAGTGATGTGAATTGTTTCAACAGCTGGTGGTTTCATGGCCATGACGGCTGCATGTGCAAAAGGTTACCAGAATCAGGTCTCTGTGTGGGTGTCTACGTGCTGTGTACTTGCCAACAGTCGGTTAAGAAAGGTCACAGTAAATACTATAGAAACAACGACACTGATAAACGTACTATAGAAATGATTACTACAGTGTTCCCTCCCTACAATGATTCCCATCTTACAACGACCTTTGCCGTTGTTCCCTAAGCGGGACAAATATGTGTAATGCTTTCGCTGTTGCAATGTCTTCTGCTTAAAATAGTTGTCTGCTTTTTTTTCAAAAGTTTCATACTGGACAATTTGACAGAAAAAAACATAATGATGAGTGACAAACAGCTGAAATCCAGATCAGAAGCCAATTTCCCTCCATATAACGACTCCCTCCGAAAAACCCACATACTTTTTGTCTCCCATTGGGTGGTGTTGTAGAGAGGGAGCGCTGTATAACACTATGATGGGTGTAATTCTTTCTCCATAGAAGTGTCTTTTACCACAGTCACTTATTCCTCATAGAAATGGCTTTTCACGCTTTTATCATGCTCTGTAAACAAGAGGGCCAGAATGGCCCTTGATCGCTCACCTGTCCATGGTGACACTAGGATGGGTCACTTGATTTCAGAAAAGAAGATTTGTAAAAGGTGACCCCAAGGGCGGGGCAAAATTTGAACAACTTTGATAGAGGACCTGTAGATGATGTTATGTGCAAAATATCTAAACTCAGTGTACTATGTTTTCAGACAAGAAGATTTTTGAAGTTTTCATTGAAAAAATCTATTTTTAGCTCCGGTGACCCAGATATGCAACAGACCAGAACTAATTCATCAATATATGTGAAGGACCTCTAGAAGTTACACCATGCCAAGTATCAAAGCTCTGGCCATATTGGTTTCTGAGTAAAAGATGTTTGAACATTTCACTATGTAACTCTATGTAAAACGGTGACCCCCGGGGTGGGGCCAATTTTGACCCCAGGGGTAAAACTTGAACAATTTTGATAGAGGACCTGTAGACGATGCTATGTGCAAAATATCTAAACTCAGTGTACTATGGTTTCAGACAAGAAGATTTTTGAAGTTTTCATTGAAAAAATCTATTTTTAGCTCCGGTGACCCAGATATGCAACAGACCAGAACTAATTCAACAATATATGTGAAGGACTTCTAGAAATTATACCATGCCAAATATCAAAGCTCTGGTCATATTGGTTTCAGAGAAAAAGATGTTTGAACATTTCACTGTATAACTCTATGTAAAACTGTGACCCCCGGGGCGGGGTCAATTTTGACCCCAGGGGCAAAATTTGAACAACTTTGATAGAAGACCTGTAGATGATGCTATGTGCCAAATATCTAAGCTCTGGCCCTTTTGGTTTTTGACAAGAAGATTTTTTAAGATTTCCTCATTTTTGCACTTTGGTTGCCATGGCAACCAGCGTTCTGCATTGTTTCAAATTCTTTGAACAACTTTGAAAGAGCTTGACCCAAGGAACATTCCTGTGAAGTTTGGTTGCAATCCAGCCAGTGGTTTTGGAGAAGAAGATGTTTGAAGAAATTGTTGACGCACGACGCACAACGACGGACGCCGGACAAAGACTGACCACAAAAGCTCACCTTGAGCACTTTGTGCTCAGGTGAGCTAAAAAGCTATAGAAGGTGCATTCAGCTTTACTTCCAATCTGCTTTAAGTGGTCATTTGTTGTCCAAACTAGAAACAGGCTATGGGGTAATGGGTTTAAGCACTTTAAAAGTAAAGCAGAATATGCCTTAAGGCGCATTCTACTTTAAGCTTCCATCTGCTAGTATATAGAAAATATTTCATATGGTGCATTTTCATGACTGTATCAAGAGGAACTATTTTCTTCAGTGGAGGAATATTTTTATGTTGTAAAACTGTGTATTTATGGTGCAATGGGTTTCGACATGTCTCTGAAACTGGGCCTCAGATCTGAAGATGACAGCGTATTTTATGTATGATGATTTATTACTGTTTCTTTCCTTTTCCCAGAAGAGTCTCAGAATGGTGACTGTCTCGTTATTCTGCAATACTGCACAATATGTTTAGCCTCCCCCATCTAGTTTATTGCTTTTGTTCTAATATCTTACCATCCAAACCAGTACTCCAGGATTAATTTTGAAGATTAATTTACCGTTGCTGTTTCATTTCAGTAAGAGAAATTGTTTCTAAATGCTTAAATTGCATGCTAATAGCGAAAATGTGATTACTTTTTCAAACAGTTTTGATCCTGATGAGACGCCGAGTAACTCGGCGTCTCATCAGGATCCAAACTGTTTGATAAAGCTATGTTATCTTTAAAAGAATTTTTAGAAAATTCTAATTCCAAATCGGTAGCAGACGACAATTGTTGCAGCTAACAAAATTACTTAACATTTAAGAGTAAAGCTTCCTGAATTACATGCTTTCCTGGAATGATGGATTCTTCCCCTTCCATATTAGGTTAAATGTGATCTATCAATGTGTTATTACTGATACTCTCAATTTACGGATTATACTAGTACAGCTTAACATACTATTAACCCATTTGCTGCCATGACATCATCTAATTTAGCCCTTTACTCTGTAAATATGGCTTTTTATGCATCTAATTCATTCCTCCACTGATGAAAATAGTTCCTATTTATGCAGTAATGAATATGCAACATAATAAATACTTGAAGATGCATTCTGCTTTACTTTCAACCTGCTTTAAGTAGTCATTTGTCCTTAAACCTAGAAACATGTTATGGAGTAAAGACTTAAACAATTGTTGTCTGCTTTTATTTCTCACGTTTAATTTTTAAGTAAATTGACTAAATATTGTAATCTGCTATTATTAGTAAATATTCCTACATTTCCTTCCAAATATGTATAATAGGTTATGTTCATATTCTGTGAAAGTTAACATTGGAACTCCTGGAATTACCTTTGCAAGCAGTTTAGATCTAGATGAGATGCCAAGTTACTCGGCATCTCATCAGGATCTAAACTGGTTGACACTCTGACCTTATTTACATGTAGCAATCATACAAAATTCAAATTTTAGAACAGAAGCAGACGACAATTGTTGCAGACAACAAATTAATGTCTCATTCAGAGGTAAGGTATCAAAAGTATGTAAGATGACAACGAAAACATTCACATCTCTATATTTACATTCACTGTGCAATGTTCTTACATAACCTTGACTAACAAAGTGAGGTTCATTTTTCCAATGAACTTTTCATTTCATAACTGGTTCCAGCTGGCTTTTGCTACACTGATAACTATGCAGTATTATAGAATAACTAATGATCCGGGTGAACCTTCCATAATATGAACGATATTATTTTTTTCCAAAGATGAACGCTTTCAACACCGTAGAGTGCAGACATATAAATAGGACTTTTTATGCCTTTAATTTATTCCTCCACTGAAGAATATAGTCATGAATATGGAGCATAAGAAATATTTTCAATATCCCAGGCTCCCAGCAGATGATGGCTTAAAGCAGGCTGAAAGAAAAGCAGAACACACCTTTACTTTCAACCCACTTTAAAGTGGACACTAATGTCTTCAAAACAAGACACAGGCTATGGGGTAAAGGGGTTAAGTAATCAGGGCAGTTTTACAGTATACAATTTATGTACAGAATGTAATTGTTCTATCAAATAATGTATTGATATGATAGTCTCTACAGGAGCATGCAATGTCTCAGTATCTTCATTGAGACACAGTGACTTTGATGTGGATACAGTAGAACCTCTCAACTACAACCACTTAGTTGTGTAAAATATTAATCATTTGAGACAGGTGACTGCTGAAAGCAATGTGAAAGTGAAACAGAAAGCTCCTACAGGAGCTATCTGTTTCACTTTCACATTGCTTTAGGCTGTTAACTGTCCTTTTTACGGACAATTAGCCTTCTATTTAGTGGTCTTAATAGAGGGGTTCTACTAAAGTTTCTTTTGTTTTCAGTGTTTTGTCCTTCCAATGGAGTTGTTTATGTTGACAGCTGGTGTAACAGAGCCGGAGACAAACATGCTAGCTACTGACATTAAAGACATATTGTAACACAAGGTCCAAACTAACTGACAAGAACAGACTGTACATCTATAAACTGCACCTTCAGAAATATGAGTATCAGATAGATTTGGATTTCTACAGCCTTGATCAGAAACCATCAGAATCTATTGATGTTTTTTCTATGAAGTTCCTTGTTTCATGCCAAATGACAATACAGTGTTCCCTTCCTACAAAGGCCCTCCAAACAACCATTCCGTCAATACAACGACGTTTGCCCCCTCTTCCCCCAAACAAGACAATTACGGTATGTCCAACCTATTCACGGCTGCAATGTTGTCTGCTCTGCTGTTTTTCTCAAAATGACATTTTGACAGGAAAAACGTAATGACAAGTGACAAACAGCTTGAATCCAGAGCAGACACCGCATTAAGCAGGGTCTGGTCTGGATTCAAGCTGTTTGCAAATGTAAGCCAATTTCCCTCCCTATAACGACTTCCTCCGAACTACACAAGCAATTTGTCGTTGTAGAGAGAGCGCTGTACATATAATAGTTAAGCAGATGAGTTTGCTTAACAGCAGATGCTATAATTTCTGATATTGACTCCAATAATAATTTGATCAGGTAAAATGGCAGCAACAGATTGGTATATTGTAAACTACTCATAGATGTCAATCTTGAATTATCAGTAAACTACAATTTGCAACATATAGTTTCCAGTCACACAAACAATTTCCATGTACTTAACGGCAATAAACAGTCACTCCTTGGACAGTTGTAAACTTGCAATGAGATGCAAGCAATATGCTGTAAGTTCCTTAAAGAGCTTTCTGCTTTACTGCCACACTGCCTTATGCAGCTATCTGTCTTTAATATCCCAACAAGCCTCTGATCAGAACAATGTTGAAGCATGAAAATTCACTTACAAGAATAATAGGTTCATGACGTGTGAATGGGTTAGCTGTAGTTTAATATAATAGTACACGTAGATTTAATGCATTTTAATACTTCTACATGTACTGCTATTAGCATATTTATATTGAAGCTTTTGAAAACAATGTAGATCCAGATCAGAAAACTCCTTCAGGATCAGGTTCTGCACACTATTTTGGTATCTTTCTGACAGGAGTCTGCGCTCTTTCCTGGAGAAATTATTCTGTTTTTTATTAGCTGTTGTTATAGTTCAGATGATAGAACTGATGTTTAGGAGAACAGTTAAGTGTATGTTACATGTACATGTATGTATAAAGTAATTTAAAGCCAATTTAACAAGAAGGCTAAAATATGGGCTATACCAGTAGGATTTATATTAATAAATTCTCAACGAGAGACAAAACAGCACATGAGTGTATAATAAACATTCACTGTGGAAAACCATAAATATTCATTTTAATAACATATATAATTATATATACGAGGGACATGGAGTTTGTGTAAGCATTACTCCATTAATATGTCTTTTTATGCCACTAATTATTTCCACACTCAGGAAAGTAGTCCCCATGCACTTACAAAGTCCTGAGCATAAAATACGAAAGGCATTTCCATTATCTTTCCAGATGGAAGCTTAAAGCAGGTTGAAAATAAAGAAGAATGCTCCCTTAAATGGTCATACATTTTCAAAGCTAGAAACAGGCTATACGAGGGTTGTTCGGAAAGTTCGTAGAATTTTGCTATAAAAATACGTATAGTCGTAGTTGGATGCAAAAAATTAGATCAACATTAATTTCCAGATCTGTGCTACATATTCTGTGAAAATCGGCAATATACGCTTAAACACATTTTTAACGCATACCCGGAGCACGTCAACGTCAACGTGACGTCAAACGTTATATACGTCAAGCGAACGTCTCACTTTCCCAACATAATCACCCGCAATATCCACCTACTCGTTATGGCTTTCTAACTCATTTTACGCATGTTTCTGTATACAAGTCCTCACCGAATGTAGATACAAATTTCTGGGTCTGTTTGGTAAATTCAGCTGCTGAACAAATGTAATTCCATGTAAGCTTGCCTTTAACTCTGTCAGCACTCTAAAACCCATGTGAGCCAATTCGGGGCCGTTTGGCGGGTGTTCTTACATATCAAACCATAGCAAGCTGATTTCTAACTGCGTTGAAGCTGCTCTACGATCCGGTTCATTATCCTGATGTAGCATTACGCGCTCAAGATCCATGTGTAGTCGCTTCTCTCGTATCTCATCCGTAGTGTGCTTCTGTCCTAAAAATCGTCACCTTCGGCATCGTTTTGGCAGAGAAACATCTGAGAGCATCGAACTCGGTTCTTCTTTCCCTTGTCCGTGAACAACCTCGGCACCCAGCGTGCTCTAACGTTAGACATACCAAGTTCATCTATTAATAGTTCATGTACGGTAGAGCAAGAAACACCAATTTTATCAGGCATATATCTTACTGTTGTAACTCTGTCCGCATTTTCCTTATCTTTTCACTTGTCCTTAATGGAAGCAGCTAAGATTGATGGTCGGTCGCTCCTAGGAGTGCCATTTATACAGGAATGCGAGACTCAACTTCTTGTCATATTTTCCCGTGGATTTAATCATTTTAAGAGTTTTTGTCGGCGATTTACCTACAGTAACATAATTTTATTTACAACAGTTCCCAAGTCAATGTCACTGGTCGACGTCATTTCTTTTTAGTTCGCATTTCCGCTATCTGTAGACTAAATACTGTAAATTCTGTTCAAACGCTTACAATGTTTTGAAACTATGAGTAACTAACGTCATGATGTCACGTTACAATCAGACCTTTTCGTGCTTATCTAGCGTCAACAGAATTGAGAGAAATCACGTTTACTTTATTAGAATAAAGTTTAAAAAATTACAACTTTCGAGCTGCTCCGGGTCCCCGTTACTGCGTTGCTACGGTAACCTGTATATTCGGTAAACATTATCTATTTCATTTCTCTCTTACAAAATAGTTTAAAATAAGATGAGGTACTTACATACCAAATTTCAAATTGATCAAATAAAGCTAACCAGAGATATAACAAAATTCTACGAACTTTCCGAACAACCCTCGTATATTGGGTAAAGCGTTTAAAGCAAGTGAGTAAAGGCACAGAAATGAAACAATGGACAAAATAAATTGATTCTGTTGAGGAAAGAGTTCAAGAAAGCTTTTTATTTTACTTGAAAGTTAGTCCTGCATTCAGCAATCACCCATCTTCATATACAAGGTTTTAAGTCAAGCCTATAATCATATTTCTGCAGTTCAGTATCCATAACTGATTTATATTTCAATCAAACATATATTTCCAAGTTGTTAAATACAAATAAGTTTGACTTATGCAAGTTTGAGCTCAAGTTACTGCCATTAGATCTGGGGCCCGTTTTACTAAACAACTTACGCAAATTATTTGCATAAGTCAAAATTTTAAATTTTGATTTATATTTTCTATTATCACTTGCTACAAACAGCAAATAGCCAGATCAGAGGACGCGCTTTGTTGCTTGCAAACGTTTATGATAAAAAAATAAGAGTTAAACGATTTTGACTTACGCAAAAATTTTGCGTAAGTTGTTTAGTAAAACGGGTCCGAGGTTATGAAACGTTCTCACTTGAGGATCTAACTAAATGAAGCTTAGAACATAAAATAACTAAGTCAACACTGTTTGCAATTTGGTGTTTCTGGGGATACTACATAATTATACAAATAATTCAATGTCTATAAATTGTTATAAAACATTCAGTGAATTTCTTGTTTGTACATCAGGTTTTTATTGTTTTCTGTTTATAAATGAAGCACTTGAAAAATTCCAAATAAATGGTTCTAAATGAACAACAAATTTTATTTATTTTTTTTAAATTTTAATTATTTCCTCTTTAGCTACCAACATCCAACTGTGCTTGGGCCATGTGACTGCTTACAGTAAGATGTCAAGTTAAGCAGACATCTCCTATACTTTCATTTTGCTTTAAGCTGTCACCTGATTTAAATAACATCAATGAAAATATATTTGTGCAGGGATCCAGATAAGGGGAGTTAAAATTAAAATCTTTATTTCTGCATTAATCCCTATGGTGTCACTACTCATTAGAATTGTCTCGAAGAGACGATTCTAATGAGAAGTAACACCATAGGATTTAGTTCAGTATGAGTGAGAAAATGTTTGATTTGTTCAGAATACTCTCTCTTATCTGGAACCCTGTTTGTGGTACCTATGTGAAGGAGTAGGTAGAGGCTTCTTAACCCATTACCCCATAACCTGTTTCTAGTTTTGACAATAGATGACCACTTAAAGCAGGTTGAAAGAAAGCAGAATGCGCCTTAAGGCGCATTCTGCTTTACTTTCAGCCTGCTTTAAGCTATTATCTGCTAGAATATAGAAAACATTTCTAATGAAACATATTCATGATTAAATAAGT
The DNA here is from genome assembly GCA_922989275.2 of Gari tellinella. Taxonomy (NCBI): domain Eukaryota; kingdom Metazoa; phylum Mollusca; class Bivalvia; order Cardiida; family Psammobiidae; genus Gari; species Gari tellinella. The sequence continues at coordinate 10,959,362 of OV277859.1, read as the reverse complement.
TTGACATATTTTCTTCAGTGGAGGAATAAATTAAAGGCATGAAAAAGCATATTTATGTAGTAATGGGTTAATATGTCCCTTATGCAGAGGAAAAGTGTTAAGTGTAGTTTCCAGATGATAAAGAAATAGAATTTATTATGACACTTTTATTATAAATTAAGAACTCGTTAAATAACCATAATAAAAACAAACTTTTTACCCCACTGATAAAAAGCTACAGGAAACTATTTTCTCAGGTAGAAGTAAACTTTAAATTTGACATAAAAAAAGTAAAAATAAATTTAACCAATTACCCCAAAGATACACCTTTTTATGCCTTTAATTCATTCCTCCACTGAAGAAAATAGTTCAACGATATACCCGGTACAGTGATAAATATGTATACATTGACCGTATGGAAATATTTTCTATATTCAAGCAGATAGTAGTTTAAAGCAGACTGAAAGTAAGGGTGCATTCTGCTTTACTTTCAATCTACCTGTTTGTTATTGTCCGATTTTGCTGAACTGTCAGAGTTATTTTTAGAACAGAATAGTTAATAATGGTAAATAGGTAAGCAAGGTAACATGGAATATGTAATTGTTCACTTTCCTACATTTGTACTTGAGATAAGTATGATCCTCCTGCAGCACGAGTCCGCTGCGCTAACTTTACTGCTATCTTATTCTTTCCCAATTAATGCATTTATATACTAAATCTATAATTTCCATTGCAAACAGGTTTGAGCCAGATCAGACGCTGGGTAACCCGGCGTCTGATTAGGCACCAACCTGTTTGCTACTCATATTAAAAATAAAGTTAAAAATTCAGGGGGCGCAGAAAATGGGTTTGTCATAGTAAAGGGGTTACTGCTTGGAACTAAAGGATTTTGCTGGTGTAAGTCCTTGAGATGATGCGGAAGTCCAAGTTTAACCCTTTGATCCCTAGTCCCGCATATAGGCGTGCTTTTCAAACAGTGTACATGTGAATAGTACACTTGTCCTGTGCAAACAATGAAGGCCCAGATCAGAGGGCTCCGAAAGGAGCCCTCTGATCAGGGTCTTCACTGTTTGTCATAATGCCAAACATAGGCAAAAACAGCCCTAAAAATTCAATAATGGACTAGACTAAATGGAAATAGGAATTGTCCATTTAAAGTTTCAGGGAGGAAAGAGTTAAGTTAATCTTTCTATATCACCATAACATAGAAACTATGACACTCACTCCTATCAGTCTTATTTTGGACTCCGGGTCTGGGGTCAATATATAGAAACCTCCTTGTTTGTGACATTAAACCCCTTTTTATGCTGAAAGTTTTATATGGAATATTCCACCAATCAACAATGACCTGTTTATGTTGATTTTTAGGGATTGTGTTAAGAACATATTTTAGAAAAACAAAAGTAAGATAAACAGTGATTATCCTGACCTGAGGACTTCATAAGGAGTCCTCTGATCAGGGTCTACATAGTTTGAAATAATGTGCATATACTGGTTTCCAGCATAGAAGGGGTCTACAGAAAAACACATCTGCTAAAATTCTGAATTTGGTTTGGTCTTCTTTATAAAAACACACACTGTATGGATCCATATCAACTAGCTGAATATAGAACGTTTAAAAAGGTCTTTAACTCTTTCCTCCCTGAAACTTTAAATGGACAATTCCAGTTTTCATTTAAGTCTAGTCCATTTCTGACTTTTAAGGGTTGTTTTGTCAATGTTTGGCATTATCACAAACAGTGAAGACCCTGATCAGAGGGCTCCTAAAGGAGCCCTCTGATCTGGGTCTTCACCATTTGCATAGGACAAGACTTTTGTGTACTATTAACATGTACACTGTTTGCAAAGGACGCCAATATGCGGAACTGGGGTTCAAAGGGTTAATACTGGTTTGCATGTTAAAAGTGCTAATCGTCTCAATGCTAACGTTTCAATAAACTCTTCCATAGTCTACATTGACTCTCAAGAGTAATGTTCCATAAATATTTTTATGTATCACAAACAGTGCAGACCTTGAGTAAATGGCTTCTTCATGAGTCCTCTGATCTGGGTCTACACTGTCTTCAAAATGATGTATATATTTTACACCTACACTGAAATGGTTAAAGGCCTAAAGTATGCCGTTCACCAGGTGCAAAACTGATAACAGGTACTTTTATAAGTGCCCTTAAATAAAGACAAAGAGTGTTTTGCCATATCAGGCGTTGACATTAAGAAAACATTGTAGGCGATAACAGAGCTTCCATGCACTGATATAGTTTGAACTTGACCATTTGATCTTGACCTTGTGTGGCCATTCTTTGAGGATATCATGTTTATATACAAATAATCTACAGACAAGTTACTGCTTAATGCCGTCACCAAAAGTTTTTGATCTGCATTAAGCTGTTACCGTTTTAACGATTTTCCCCATGTTTTTTATACAGTACTGAAGACAGATAGTTGCTTAAAGCAGGTTGAAAGTGAAGCAGAATGTGCCTTAAGGCACATTCTGCTTTACTTTCAGCCTGCTTTAATCTGCTAATGATATAGGAAATACTTTTTATGATAAATATTCACGACTGTATAAATATGAACATCTACAGGTATCGTTTGAACTGTTTATAAAATATGACAGAATTTGCACAGAAAAGAGTGTATACTCAGGTCAAACAAATCCTTTAAGAAAACAGTGCAGACCACAGGGTCAGATACCATGTTTTCCTCTATTAGCTGGAGAAGTGTGAAGAATTAACAGATGGACGACTCACACAATATAACAGAACCTAAAACACCACCTTTCACCTTATTTTCACCTTTTTACTGGACCTAACAAGTCATAATCAATTATGCTTAAGAAATTTGATATATGCAGCAATTTGGTTCCAGAATTCATTTCACTAATCTAAATATTAGAAGTGCCTTTTCATGCTTCAATTTTTTACTAATTTGTTTTCACATCTACCATGTCTTGACGAAATATTTTTTTGCATCCTAAATAGTGACTGTTTAAAGCAGGCTGAAAGTAAAGCAGAAAGCTCCCATAGGAGCTTTCTGTTTTACTTTCAACCTGCTTTAAGCAACCACTGCCTTAAACACCGATAAAAGCTTATCGGTAAAGGAGTACCGGGAAGGTAATATTTCGTGGCCTTTTGAAAGAAAGTTGGCCACAGCCAGTATTGCACAACACTTTGTATGTCAATTTCATCAGAGTTACATCTTTCTTATCTAATGACACAATTGTTTGAAAACTTTTAAGGAATTTTGAGATAACTATGGGGATAGATTTTGACCACATAAACATTGCATAAATATTGAAGATAATATTGAGGACAGCTTGGTTGGTTTGTTTATTAACGTCCATTTCTGCCATCTATTGGCTAATGGGGCACCACAGAATGAGGGGAGCGGATACAGAAAACCCCGACGCAATGCCCTATACTCTTATTATCAACATAATTCTCTAGTTCTTTGGGATGCCCGGTGTAAAGCACTGATACATTGGACCTAAGTTTATAAAGTCTCATCCGAAGAACTTATAATAATAATAATAATAATAATAATAATAATAATAATAATAATAATAATAATAATAACGACTTTATTTTACGTGGATAACATATTTGGTGTGTAACCAATTTTCAATATGGTCCACAATCATGGCATGTACATAGTTATATACAGAAAATTAGCACATAAGAACAAGAGAAATTAAGAATATGTACCAGTCATTGCCATACTCCAAAGATAAGGGTGTAATCATATATGTTTCACTAAGTTTTAATAAATAGTTATAATTCATATTACTAAGGAAACATCAGTTACACTTACATTATTAACTTTTTAGAAGTTAATTGATGTAACTGGCAATGAAAGGTATTATACAGTTGAAAATAAGTACACAATAAATAATCAGGCAACCGGCAAGATGGTTGCATAAAACTTTTTAACTCTCAATGTGTAATGCACTTGGTCAGAAAGAAGCTCAAACTCACGAACCCCAATTATGTAGTCGAGCACATTACCACTGGACCACGTCTGCTGACAGGATTAATTAAAACGTTTTGAAAATTTGATTGAGTACACATTTTTTTTAATTAAATGCATACAGGGCCCCATATAAGAGGGAGCAAACTGAACAAATCCAACTTTGTCTCATTCATTTCAGCACCAAATCCTAAGGTGTTACTACTCATTAGAATAGTCTCATAGAGACGATTCTAATGAGTAGTAATACCATAGGGTTTATAGCAGAAATAAAGATTTTAGTTTTTGAAATACTCCCCTTATCTGGAGCTCTCGCATATGATCTGGATCCAAACAGTTTGAACAAAGTTTAGCACAAATAAGCTACTGTGAGTTGCTAACTCTTCACTTCCTTATGGGGAAATCATGATTACCTTTTTGCAAACAGTTTTGATCCACCAAGTAACTTGGTGTCTCATCAGAATCCAAACTGTTTGACATTCTTAACCTATTCTGAAAATAATGGGTAAATAAGTTCAAACTTTAGAACAGAGGCAGATGGCCATTATTACAGACACCACTATCACTTTGGGTTCAAGGATTTAACTCTTTGCATGCTGGGTAATTTTTTCGTCTGCATCAATTGTTGTCTGAAATGTTCTAAAATTGGAATTTTTCAAAATTTCTTGTAAATTCTGTGTCAGAATGTCAAACAGTTTGGATCCTGATGAGACGCTGTGTTATGCGGCGTCTCATCTGGATCCAAACTGTTTGCAAAGGTTATAATATATGCCTGTGGCACCTATATCCGCTGCTAGCGTGCAATGCGTTGAGAGACAATAATTTGGGTTCAAGGATTTAAGAGACAATAAGTTATACTGACATATCCACATATGGAAGCACTGACATTCAAACAGCAATAAACAAAGCCCTCAATATTCAAGTATTGACAATTTATGAAATTTTATACATTGTTTCATATTGTCCATCCCTTAAATGTTAGAATACTAGATGAGTGTTGAAGACTATTGCAAACACTTTGGACCCAGATCAGGCCCTACAATAATTGTGAGGCCTGATCTGGATCCGAACTGTTTGTCACTTTTGATAGAATTTCTATAAATGTACAAAAAAACATTTCTAGAACCAGAATTTCAGCAGAGGATGGTAAGTATTCAAATTATTAACTTTGCATGCTGGGTAATTTTTGGTCTGCAACAGATGTTGTCTGCTATAGTTCTAAAATTAGGAATTTTAAAACTTCTTTTTAAAATAGGGTCAGGGTGTCAAACAGTTTGGATCCTGATGAGACGCCACAATACACAGCATCACATGAGGATCCAAACTGTTTGCATGTAGATAATAACGATTCTCTAGCATGCAAAGAGTTAGAACTAGCATTGTTAATCATACTGTGACAGCAATGGATACTTGGTTACATCAAATGAGGAGCAGCATAAGCATCTAGCGGCAGATATATCCACCACAGTGATTGCCTTTGCAAACAGTTTGGATCCAGATGAGACGACGCGTAACGCGGCGTCTCATCAGGATCCAAACTGTTTGCCATTCTGACACTGAATTTAAAAGAAATTTTGAAATTTTTTAATTTTAGAACAAAAGCAGACGACAAATGTTGCAGACGAAAAAATTACCCAGCATACAAAGAGTTAAAAGCAATTATAGATGACAGTTATTCGCATCAGTTACAATGTCACAGTTACCAAATAAGCCCTTTATAGCTTACAAGTTTCAATGAGGAAATTAACACTAACATAACTAAACAGTCAATGGTCAATTCAGATGAATGGGTGGATTGTCTGAGGCAGACAAATGGCCAGATAGAGGAATAGACAGATGAAATGATGATAAACAAACAGACAGATAGACAGACAAGCAGACAGATAGACAGACAAGCAGACAGACAGGCAGTCAAGCAGGCAAACAGACTTGCAGAAAAATGAACAGATTCATGGCAGGATGACAAGGCGGGTCAGTGGGCAGGTAAACAGGTGGACCTCGGGCAGACAGACAGACAGACAGACACTCACCATATTGTCACTGGATTCAAAGCTGAGATCAGGATCAGAGTTTTCTGGAGCATTTCTTGGATTGTCAAGTGATAGAAAAGACTTCACCTCCGGACTGAAAATAAACAAAGAAAAACATATTTATACATAAGCATAGTTTAATCCTTTCCATCAGCGAAACACCTTTTAACATCTTTACACATTAATGCTTTACTTTAAGTCTGCTTTAAGCAGTCACCTGTCTTAAACACTGAAAACGATCTAGGAGGAAAAGGGCTATGAAAATTGATAGCAATTTTCATTACATGCATTTTCACACAAAAAAACCAAGTCACTAGAAAAAGAGATAAGGCTTTGGAGTTCTTATCTCTTACATTTTAACAATGTGATGCATGCTCATGGAATCTAAAGACTTTGAAAATAATAATGCTCACGAGACTGTGGCATCAGGCTTGAACTATTAAAGATAAAAACAGACTGCCTTATTTACAAGTAAAGAATTCCATCTTTTGTCTGTAGCAGGATTCGGTACTGACTTCCCTTGGAACTTGAACTTCACTGAAATGTCTTTGCTGGTCTTTGACATATTCAAATGTTTACCCTTTCCGTTATAGCTTGTTCTACGTGTCTAACCTATTCCACTGTAACTTAACCCATTACCCCATAAATACGCCTTTTTATGCCTTTAAAATATTCCTCCTATGAAGAAAATAGTGCCTTTTTATACAGTCATGAATATGTACTGTAAGAAACACTTTCTATATCCTAACAGATGGTAGCTTAAAGCAGGCTGAAAGTAAAGCAGAATGTGCCATCAGGCGCCATCTGCTTTACTTTCAATCTGCTTTAAGTGGCCACATGTCTTCAAAAGTAGAAACAGGCTATAGGGTTATGGGTTAAAGCAGACTGAAAGTAAAGAAGAAAGTTCATAGTTCATAATTATAACAAGAAATATCTTTAAAAAAGATATTCGGCGGAATGAGTGGTTGAACTAAGGCTATATAGATGGGTGTGCAAAATTGAATTAAATTGAGGTTTTCAAAGAATATATATCTTGGATTGAAAAGCAAAAAATACAAGTATTCAATTGAAACAGTAACTTTTATTTAAAATGCAAAACTATCATGTACAGAAATGCAAAACAAAACAATAATTTAACTCATATCCTAGCTACTGGTAGGAGATCCTCACATTAATCTATTGTTCCATTCATAGAGTTTCTTGAAACAAACTATAGCATACACAAATGTACAGATACAACAATCTACTGTACTTCACTCTTGTAAATAATGATGAAACAACACAATTGTGTTTAACTCACTTGAGGCTATTCATATATAAAATATTGCTTTTAATGTATGGCAAATGTGTACAAATAGTTAACAATTAAAACAAATTGGTTGTAAACAATTATGAAACACCTAGCTTCCTCTGTATATCTATAAATAGATTTTAGATCATAGCATAATTTTGTCAATTCTGTGGCCTAGTGTAGTAAACAGACAGCCTGTATCTCTAAATGTTACACCCACAGTCCACATCATGTAAAACTGTAATGGGACATAAACCAGCCTACAGGGCTCCAGATAAGAGTGAGTAAACTAAACAAATCACATTTTTTCACCTCTTTTAGCACCAAACCCTATGGTATTACCACTCATTTTGATTGTCTTGAAGAGACAATTCATATGTATAGTGACACCACAGGGTTTAATGCACAAATAAAGATTTTAAGTTTTGAAACAATTCCCTTATCTGGAGCCCTGGCTACTATCCAATCAGACTATTCAGTTTCAACAGGTGCTCTTAATTCTAAATTTCTGATCAAATATTATTGGTTGAAATGTGTGGCCAAATATTAAAGTGTGTCTAAATAGAAAACAGTCAGCTCCGCCGAAAAATTTCATTATTTGAAGTAACACTTCAGGGCGTGGCTATCTGATTAAATGTCATAGTGAATTGAGTGGCTATCTGATGATGTCATAGTGTCAAAGTGTTTTGAACTTTTCAAAAGTCCTTGCTATAGTGACCCCTGTGCACTGACATGTTTACATAACTACCTGTTTGAAAGTCTCCCCAGGTGCTCATTTCATTCATAAAATACTCAACTTTCAAATTACAGTAGAACCCCTCTATTACGACCGCTAAATAGAAGGCTAATTGTCCGTATAAAGGACAGGTGACAGCTTAACTCTTTGAACCCTAGTCCCGCATATAGGCGTGCTTTTCAAACAGTGTACATGTAAATAGTACACATGTCCTATACCAACAGTGAAGACCCAGATCAGAGGGCTCCGAAAGGAGCCCTCTGATCAGGGTCTTCACTGTTTGTCACAATGTCAAACATTGACAAAAACAACCCTTTAAAGTCAGAAATGGACTAGACTTAGATGGAAACTGGAATTGTCCATTTAAAGTTTCAGGGAGGAAAGAGTTAAAGCAATGTGAAAGTGAAACAGAAAGCTCCTGTAGGAGCTTTCTGTTTCACTTTCACATGGCTTTAGTAGTCACCTGTCTTAACCGATTAATATTTATCACAACTTAGTGGTCGTAATAGAGAGGTTGTACTGTAACTCCATTTTCTGATAAATAACAAGCTCACATTGACTCTTAAGGTGTTTGTCCCAAAAATATCTAAAAGTATGTACATGACTAAATGTGTGGACCAAGATCTGAGGGCTGCTTTAGGATCCCTCTGATCTGGGTCTACACTTTTTGCAAATGATGTATTTACTCTGTCCTAGCACCATAAAGGTTAATATGTTGATTGCCTTTAGGGGGTGTGATGGTATTCTACTTCATTATAAGCCTGTTTCTATGTTTGATGACCGGTTAAAGCAGGCTGAAAGTAAAGCAGAATGCACCTTAAGGTGTCTGTTTACAATGCTGGGTAAAAGTTTAAAAGTTTTGCATATATTCTGATATAAATATTCTGATTTATTTTCAAGCTGCTTTATTAAGCTATAATCTGCTGAGAAATAGAAACTATTTCTTATGGTGCATATTCACGACTGTATAAAGTTGAACTATTGCCTAAATCAGTGAAGGAATAAATTAAAGGTGTTAAGGGTGTATCAATGTCATGAGCCATTTTTTCAAAGTATTAAACTTTTTTTCTATCATTGTTTTTTTGGAAGAGCTATTTATGACGAATGAAAAAATGAAAAAAAATATATATGGTGGTGTCCTTTTTTTTGAGCTACAGCGATTTGAAAAAGGTATGTCAAATTTTGATTTTTTTCTCAAATTTTACCCATTCATAGTACAAGCTTCAGTAAAATCTATTTCAAAACAAAACAAAAATGTTAATTTGGGTTTTCTTTCTTTATTTCATGTCTATGGTGGTATGTGCACATATATAAACCAAATTTAGACAAAGCAGGCACCAGGTTTGAACAATATGGATCCTTGAATATCAAAAATATGCTTTATATAGGGCATGATTTTATTAGATTTTTTATTTTATGAAAAAAAGTAAAAAAGTTTGAAAATGAAATAGTTCTAGTATTTAACTTTTTCTTATATTCTACCAGATGAAAGCCCATACTAAGGCAGTTCAAAATATGAAAAGAAATTGAAAGGTCAGTGTTGAAAATTTTGAGTTATTAAAGTAAAAAGAGTTATCGCCCCTTACAAAATTTACAAACAAGTACCATACCGATGATATTTAGAGCTTTATAAATTTCACATTTGGTGCCTTTTTTTTCTTAAATTAGTTTTTGTATGAAGAAATACTACCATAGATAGGAAATAAATAACACAAAACCAAATTATCATATTTGTTTTCATTTAAAATGGGTTTTATTGAAGCGGGCTGTTTGAAAGGGACAAAATAAGAGGAAGTGGGTGGGGTAAATTTTACATGGCCGTAGAGCCAACTGTTGTTCACCAAAATGTACACTTTTTCTATTTTTTCATTCATCTTAAATAGTTCTTCAATACAAAACCATCATAGAGTGTTTTCATGTACTTTGAAAAGTTCCCAAATTCATGACATTGATACACCCTTAAAAGGTGTATTTATGGGGAAATTGGTTAAACCTAGATGTACTGTACAGTAAAACATCTCTATTCCAACCACTAAAACGAAGGCTTATTGATTGTATAAAAGACAGGTGACAGCTTAATGCAAGGTGACAGTAAAACAGAAAGCTCCTATAAGAGCTTTCTGTTTTACTGTCACCTTGCTTTAACCCATTACCCCATAGCCCAATTCGAAAATTTTGAAAATAGGTGACCACTTAAAGCAGGTTGAAAGTCAAGCAGAATAAGGCGCATTCTGCTTGACTTTCAGCCTGCTTTAAGCTACAATCTGCTAGAATAGAGAAAATAATTCTCATCATACATATTCATAACTGTATAAATTGGAACTATAATTTTCCTCAGTTGAGAAAGAAATTAAAGGCGTAAAAAGGTGTAATTATGGGGTAATGGGTTAAGCTATCACCTAATAATTAACACAATTCAGAGAGGTTTTACTGTACTTGTATATGGTATATATCAGCTGGATACGGGTGATTTACACTGATGACCATAGATGAAGGGGTTAAAGGTGTCTATTCCTAGAAAGTGTTAGGTCACTTAGATGTTTAACTATCCTAATGGGCAAGGCAACTTGGTGCAAAATGATTTAACCCTTATCCTCGCTGGTTTTATTTGACAGGCATTTTCAAACCGTTAGGATCCAAATCAGACCCCAAGAAACTAAACACCTGATCAGAATAGATAATATTTTGACTCGCATTGATTTAGCTTCAGATAAAATGATATGAAATCTTAATTTGGATATTAATTGAAGATGAGTTTTTCAAAGCGGTCAGTACTTTCTAAGAAGTATTAAGGGTTTACCCTTACACTGTAGGGAGTGAGTATAAATATATTTTGCAAACAGTGTAGACCATGATGTGAGTGCAAATCCTTGGAGAGGCAACATACCCGGCCATTTATCAAAAAACTGAAGAGTCTATAAGAAATAACTCGGAAAAGGCTGAAAAAAAACCATCTCCTGCTTATAGCATTATATCAATGTTTTTTCCCGTCGCAGACGGGTCTGTTTTGTCTTTTGACCGCAACTCTATGAAACAATTTAACCAATCAGGAATGATCAGAAATCCTGGTCAATAACCACGTGCTTGAAATGCAATACTCTTATCGGCCAATGGCCTAGACTGGCGTTCTGTTATTTTTTCACATCTATCTTGCGAGTGTAAACCTGGCAAAACAATGAGATGCAGTCTAAATTATTGCTGTGTTACTATGTCTAAATTTAGCGTGGATAAGCTCTAAATTTAGCATGTGGGAAAGTCTGTTTACGAAACATGTTAAGTCAGGGACAGTGTATACACTTGTCTCTGGTTAAGTGAATACTGTACTCCACAAAGCAACTTTAACCTGCGACGGAATATCTTTTTTAAAGATATTTCTTGTTTAAATAACTATTGTAGCCAATGTAAAAGTTCAGATGATAGATATTCATAGTGGGCGGTAATTGTTTTGTGTGAGAATATTGAGCACTAGAAGGTCAAAGTAGTACTACTGTCCAGTAATTATGTAATACTTGGTACAGTCAAAACCTCGATACTTCAAACTGGCTGTAATCGATCGTTCCAGTGTTTCATAAGTTCAATTTCTATAAGTTGATCTCGCTTAAGTCGAACATACCCATATTTCAAAGTTAAAATGTGGCTAAGCCACATTTTAACTTTGAAATATGGGTATGTTCGAACTAACACAAGTTCGAAGTATTGAGTTTCAACTGTATATACATTGTCTGTCATTCTGATAGCCTTGGGCAAATATATATTATTAGGTGTCTACAATGTTTATAATTCGGCAGTACTAAACTCCCTTTTATTTCCTGTTAACCTTGTTTATATAATACGACCTAGTAACCCTTTTCAAGCTGAACCTCTTTATATCAGTTACTACTCTTCCAAAAATAACCAATTTATGTTAATTTCTATGGATATTTATAGAAATCATTCCGAAAAATAAAAGTAACACAAACAGTGCAGACCCTGATCAGAGCCCTCTGATCCAGGTCTGCGTTAACTGTCTGCAAAATATACATACATGTAATACGTGTACCCAGCACAGATAAGGGTGTTGGTAATTAGCTTTGTGCTTTTTATTATGTTTTATAACACATGTAATATATAATTAATGAAGAATTATTGGTGTATTCCTATCAATAATCAATGGCTACTGTCCCCTGATGTAACTGTCATGTTTGTGTTGCATGAGTAGCTATTCTTGAAAGAACTCTCTAAATCCATTTAACTGTTTCATGCAAAATAAAAGTAAAACAAGATAGCTCCTAAAGGAACTTGCTGCTATTACATTTGTAAAAGGCTGTTCTTTTATCTTCTTTTCTGACATTAATTTTCATCATGATTTAGTATTTGTTCGTCATGTGGCAATATCTAGGTGCATTAAATTGACATTATATTTTCCTATAGACAAGAAATACAGAGATTTAAGACAGACAAAATATATTCAGTAATATTTGTATTCCAATCATGCTAAGCACATTTTGGCCAACAATTGGTAACAGTTTGGATAAAGATGATATCATTATGCTAAGTAGAAGAGAATTAGAAAAGGTGAACAAGTTAAACTGATAAAAAGAACAAGAGAAACATGATCTATTTAACATACAACATTCACTTCAAAAACTTTCCTCACAGAAAAGACTTTTCACACTTGTACCTATTTCTCACATAAATGCCATATAATATATTTATAACAGAGAAAAACTCCATAAAATGAACATAAGTTAAATAAATAAATAAATGCCCTTATTCCTCACAGAAAATGCCTTTCATGCCCATACCCATTCCTAAACTAATATTTCTTTCATGCCTCATGGTACCCATTTCTCACTGAAATGCCTTTCACGCCTGTATTTTCCTCACTTAAAAAATCCTTTCATGCCTGTACCTATTTCTCACAGTTATGCTTTTTCACACATTTACCAGTATTCTTCAGAGAAAAAACTTTTCATGATTTTACTCTGCCCTGATAAATGTGCAATCTTTTCCAACATTCTGATAGAAGGATGCTTAACCCTTTACCCTATAGCCTGTTTCTAGATTTGAAAAAAGGCGACTATTTAAAGCAGGTTGAAAGTATAGCAGAATGCGCCCTAAGGCGCATTCTGCTTTACTTTCAGCCTGCTTTAAGTAACTACTTACTAGAATTAAGAAAATATTTCTTCTGATACATTTTCATGACTGTATCGACTGGAATTATTTTCTTCCGCGGAGGAATAAACGGAATGCGCTAAAAGGCGCTTCTATAAGGTAAAGGGTTAAAGCTCGCAAAAAGTAAAGCATATATCTCAAATAAAGGAGATTTCTGTTTAACTTAACCTGCTTTAAGCAGCCACAAGTCTTGATTAAACACTGAAAGCATGCAAATTGGCTTCGTAACCCATTACACCATAAATACGCCTTTTTACGCCTCTAATTTATCCCTCCACTGAAGAAAATTGTTCCAATTTATACAGTTGTGAATATTTTACCTTAGAAATAATTTCTGTATTCTAGCAGAAAATAGCTTAAAAAAGCAGATTGAAAGTAAAGCTGAATGCGCCATAAGGCGCATTCTGCTTTACTTTCAACCTGCTTTAAGTGGCAATCTATCTTGAAATCTAGTTACTAGCTATGGGGTAATGGGTTATAACTGCATGACTGTACTTTCTCAAGCTCAGCTAATTCCAAGACAAATCTTTTATTCCAAACTTCAAGAGAAACTTCTGACCAAACCAAAGTTTAACAAACTATTACTCTAGAACATTAAATTTCCGCACACTCAACAGAAAGTAAAATGAGAAAATTATGCACTCCAAAATGAATTTTCTTTGAGAAATAAGTGCAGCTCTCGAGAGAAGAATGCAAATTTGTTCTAAGTCAATTGATTAGTGATACACCTCAACAATTCAGCTATTGTTTCAAACGCTTGAGTTTGTTTAACCCTTTCCTCCCTGAGACCTCAAATGAACAATTCTAGTTTTCAATTTAGTCTAGTCCATTTCTGACTATTTATAGTTGATTTTACAATATATGTCAAAATGACAAACAGTGTAGACCCTGATCAGAGGGCCCTCTGATCAGGGTCTACATTGTTTGCATATGACAAGTGTACTCCTCACAGATACACTGTTTGCGTGACTAGGGTTTAAAGAGTTAAACTTAACAGTGCTGGATGTGAATATATCCATCCTTTGCAAAACAGTATAGACCCAGATCAGAGGGCTCCTGAATCTCGATATTGCAATGAACTCTTCCTTTGTGCCTGGTGCAAGATTTAGAGATAGGTAAATAATGGCAATCTAAAGACACTGTAGTGTTTGTTCATACAGCAGAATATTTCATTTGAAATAGCAATAATTACATTGGCTAATAAAATAAGGAAATGATTTCCCAGGAAAGGGTGCAGAATCTTGTCCGACATATATCCTATATGAAAACTGTGCAAACCCTGATCAGACAGCTCCTGAAGGAGCTTTTCTGGGTCTACACTATTTTCAAAAGGCGTCAATATTCGCTTTTAACAGGTGAAAAGAATTTTTTAGATGAGTGCCTACTTAACTCTTTCAACACCATGGACCTGTTTAAAATATACCCATTACATATATTTTGCAAATAGCATATATCCAGATCAGAGGGCTCTTATAGGAGCCCTCTGATCAGGGTCTACACTGTTTGCTAATTTAGAGTAGCAGTTATTAAACTACCAAGAATTCCAAGTAGACTGGTTCATGTTTTGGTAACAAAAAAGATCCACAAGGGAACATGATAAGCCCCAAGAGTTACTTAGAGTTGAAAGAGTTAATACTATAGCTGCCACCTACATTAAATACTTGGTATCATTAATTCTTCTAGTGACCACTAAACTATCAAGTTTAACTTTTAATAAATGACAAGTATTTATTCTACAAAATGTTAATTTCAGATCTAATGTAAAAACTCTGATAAAATTCTAATACATTGTATTCAAAGCTCCTATTTAATAATCAACAAAAATAAACATAAATATCAAAATACTTACGCAATAATGAATTTTTTCATTAAACGCCCGAACAAAGTGGGCCTTTCCCCCATTCCCTTGTTCCTTTTAAGCAGTTTATCCTTTTTGACAGAATCCTTCATCTATGCTTTATCAACACAATTCTCAACTATCCACAAAAATCACAGATATTTCACAAAACAACCTTCAAATGGACCTAGATAATTATATTCATGTTCATCTCCATTTGTCTAATCAAATAATACTTATATTTACAAATATATATGATAAATGACGGCAAGCCATACATCCAATTAGGATAAATCCGTTATACAGTGTACTCTAGTTAACTGTGTGACACCGGTATGAACTGACTGTTGCTATCTCACTGTGAGCTACTCTATACTCTATGTACTACCGCGAAGGACAATCAGCTGACGGCAGTTGAGCCACTGACAACCAGGTGGGGTAATGAACTGAAACCTGAACTTCACCTTTAACCACTGGTCTTTAAATGTCCAGATGGAGGTTGAGTGACAGAACAAATCATTTTGTAAACTGTGAAGCTAACAGATGTTATAAAAAAAAACTGTGAAAGTACAGAAAACCACTAAAACAAAGGCTAAAATACAGGTGACAGCTTAACCCATTACCCCACAGCCTGTTTCTAGATTTGAAGACAGGTGACAACTTAAAGCATGTTGAAAGTAAAGCTGAATGTGCCTTAAGGCATATTCTGCTTTACTTTCAGCCTGCTTTAAGTGGTTTCCTATCTTTAAAACTAGAAACAGGCTATGTGGTAATATTCATGACTATAAAGTAGAACTATTTTCTTCGATGAATAAATTAAAGGAGTAAATAGGCGTATTTATGGGGTAATGGGTTAAAGCAAGGTGACAGTAAAACAAAAAGCTCCTTAAGGAGATTTCTATTTTACTGTCACCTTGCTTTAAGCAGTCACCTGTCGTAAACACCTAATAATTTCCACAATTTAGTGGTCGTAATAGAGAGGTTTTACTGTATGTTTACCTGTTGTAAACCTGTCATCATGCATTAACCCTGACAACAGTGTAGACCTTTATCGAAAAACCAGTTTGGATCTTGATCAGGCTGCACATTTTGTGGGACCTGATCAGGATTCAAACCATTTGCAATTCAGATGACATTTCTGAAAATATCAAACAAAGGGAACCAATTACAGAATTTTATCAGACAGCATTTTTAGCAAATAATTTACGGTACTCAGTGTTGAAAGAGTTTAACCCATTCCATAAATACACCTTTTTATGCCTTTTTTTATTTATCCACTAAAGAAAATAATTCCAATTCATACAGTTATGACTATGTTTAATAAGAACTTTTTTATATTCTAGAAGATTTAAGCTTAAAGCAGGCTGAAAGTAAAGCAGAATGCGCCTTAACCCTTTGAACCCTAGTCCCGCATATAGGCGGTCTTTTCAAACAGTATACATGTGAGAAGAACACTTGTCCTGTGCAAACAGTGAAGACCCAGATCAGAGGGCTCGATCCGAAAGGAGCCCTCTGATCAGGGTCTTCACTGTTTGTCACAATGCCAAACATTGACAAAAACAACCCTTTAAAGTCAGAAATGGACTAGACTTAGATGGAAACTGGAATTGTCCATTTAAAGTTTCAGGGAGGAAAGAGTTAAGGCGCATTCTGCTTTACTTTCAACCTGCTTTAAGTGGTCACCTGTCTTCAAAGCTAGAAACAGACTATGGGGTAATGGGTTAGATGCAGGCTATTTAAGACACATTTGCTTGTTAAAAAAGGCTGAAAAAAGCAGACATTTCTCAAGGGGTGATATATGTTTTTTTATCTTCTGTCTGCTTTAATCAGCCACATGTCACATGCATGTAAAGTTTCCATAAAGGCCTGGGTTATTTATCAGGACAGGGTAGAAGTATGGAAATGCATTTCAATAAGGACACTTTAAAAGGCTGAATCATATGGCAGTCTTTAGAGATTAGTGACTGCTACTTGCATAACAAAAGTAATGCAGAAAGCTCCTGTATGAGCTTTCTGCATTACTTTTGTCTTGCATGGAGATGCCATAAATTCTTTACAATTTACTTAATATCGCATTTCTAGTTATAAGGAAAGGTGTGCACTTAAAGCAGGTTGAAAGTAAAGAAGAATGTGCCTTATCTCAGTACTTTCAGCCTGCTTTAAGCTACCATCTGCTAGAATATAGAAAATATTTCTTAAGATACATATTCAAGACTGTAATAATTGGAACTATTTTTTTCAGTGGAAAAATAAATCAAATGCGTGAAAATGCGTATTTATGGAGAAATGGGTTAAAAACTCCCAATTTATCTTCTTTTCAAAAACAAGTTTGACAGTAATGCAGAAAGCTCAAAAAGAGCTTCCACATTATTTGCAGCTCATCTTTACCATTTTCATACTGAATTGTATCGTCTGCCAAAAAAAGTCAAAATAAGTTTTTAAGTTTCTTTGAACTGAGAAAAGTTGGTTGACAGTTTGGATCCAGATCAGATGCTTTATAGCTTGACGTCTGATCTGAATCCAAACTGTTTGCAAATGTTAGTCAAGTTGTGCTTAGTACGATGAGGGTTAAAAGATTGTTGATGCATCTTCTTTTCGCAGCCATTGAGAACAAAACTGACTATAACCCTTTCCTCCATAAATACGCCTTTTTACGCCTCTTAATTTATTCCTCCACTGAAGAAAATAGTTCCAATTTATACAGTAATAAATATATATCATAAGAAATATTTTCAATATTCTAGCAGATGGAAGCTTAAAGTAGGTTGAAAGTAAAGCAGAATGTGCCTTAACTCTTTCCTCCCTGAAACTTTAAATTGACAATTCCTTTTTCCTTTTTAGTCTAGTCCAATTCTGACCTTTAATGGTTGTTTTTGTCAATGTTTTGCATTATGACAAACAGTGAAGACCCTGATCAGAGGGCTCCTTTCGGAGCCCTCTGATCTGGGTCTTCACTGTTTGCACAGGACAAATGTACTATTCACATGTACACTGTTTGAAAAGGACGCCTATATGCGGGACTAGGGTTCAAAGGGTTAAGGCACATTCTGCTTTACTAGTGGTCACCTATCGTCAGAACAAGAAACAGGCTATGGGGTAATAGGATAACAAAACATCTTGCTAAAAATTTAAACTTCTAACAAAATTTCTATAACAGACTTTTTCCTCATCAGTAATAGCAAACAGAACAAAAAACTCAAGGCCAAGCACGGTGAGGTTTGGCATCAAAGTGTCAATCTGTATCAATTTTTCAAATTGTTTGCAAACAAAATCTGTTTGAACATTAACCTCAATCCTTAAACTTAAAACAGAACAACAGTAAAACATGTGTCCGGCGGCCACATGTCAAGTCTTATAGGTGAAATATTAATGGCAAGACAAAAGTTACACTGAACGCTATTTTGTCCTGCATCAAGTAGACTACATACTCCTTACATCCTATAATTAATAAAGTTGCTGTTAAATGTAGGACAAAGGCAATGTAGAAAGGTCCTACAGGAGCTTTCTGTACTACTTTTGTAATGCATTAAGCATCTGTCCTGAAAATAACCTTCACAGAGAGCTCACATTCAAACCTGTGTTAACTCTTTACCTGATAGTCCGTTTCTAGTACTTAAGATAGGTGACTTACTTAAAGCAGGTTGAAAGTAAAGCAGAATGCGCCTTAGGGCGCATTCTGCTTTACTCTCAGCCTTCTTTAAGCTATCATGTGCTGTAATATAGAAAATATTCCCTATAATACATATATATTACTGATTAAATTGGAACTATTTTCTTCAGCGGATGAATAAATCATATCCGCTAAAAGGCGCTTCTATTGGGGAAAGGGTTAAGCAGCCTTTAAAAGACCAAACATTTGTTGTATTCATGACGGGTGGCAGCTTAATGCAAGGTAAAAGTCATGCAGAAGGCTCCTATGGAGCCTTCTGCATGACTTTTGCCTTGCATTTAGTGGTCACCTATATTTAAACATCATTATGCATATTTATAAAGTGGTAATTTAATACAGGTTTTACTGTAATATTTTTGTTTGCAACAGTTGTCCTTGGCTACAGTTTCTGGTCTTAAAATATAATTTTTCAAAATTTCTTTTCAGAACACGGTCAAGGTGTCAAGCAGTTTGGATCCTCATGAGACGCCACATTATGCAGCATCTCATCAGGATCAATACTGTTTGCAAAGGTTATCATGGTTTCGCCACTAGTATGCTTAGAGTTAAAATAAATTTTATGTCCCAGCAGAGCTGAGCCCTCCTCAAATCCTGATCCATCATTTCCTCTCAGATTCACCAATAACCCCTCAGTTTTGCTAGCTAAGCACCTGTCTTTTGTTTTTGCCTTTCCCATATTATTGCTTCATGTTTTTATCTTGTCTCTAACATGCTGTTTTCTGACTTTTCTTAAACAGAAGTGAGCATAACATGACTGCATAATGTCAAGTGAGGTGGCTAGTACTAAGTAGTGTCTGCAGTCTCCCTCATAGTTTGTATCAATGTTTAACCCTTTCCTAGAATCACCTTTTCGCGCATTCAGTTTATTTCTCCACTGAAGAAAATAGTTCCAATGGAAACAATCATGAATATACATCATAAGGAATATTTTCTTTATTCTAGCAGATGGTAGTTTAAAGCAGGCTGAAAGTAAAGCAGAATGCACCTTAACCCTTTCCCTTATAGAAGCAACTTTTAGCACATTCATTTTATTCATCCGCTGAAGAAAATAGTTTGAATATATACAGTAATGAATATGTGTCATATTTAATATTTTCCTTATTCTAGCAGGTACTAGCTTAAAGCAGGCTGAAAGTAAAGCAGAATGCGCCCTAAGGCGCATTCTGCTTTACTTTCAACCTGCTTTAAGAAGTCACCTATCTTCAATACTAGAAATAGACTATCAGGTAAAGGGTTAAGGCGCATTCTGCTTTACTTTCAATCTGCTTTATTTTTATTAGTCACCTATTTTCAATACTAGAAACATGCTATGGGGTAAAGGGTTAAGACAAGTCGTGATTAATGGCAGGTTAAAGTAAAGAGCAATTTCTGTTTAACTTTCAGCCTGCCACCTGTCATGGAAGCAGGAATAGCTCTTTATCAGGACAGGGCAGAAGCATGAAAACGCATTTCTATGAGGAATGTCAATGCAAAATTAATATCTTCATGATTTCCACCAATTTAATTTTAATTTAATTTAGCAGAAAGAAAAAGAAAAGTTAATTGGCATTTGATCTTAGCCAAAAATGTTTGAAAATGTGTTTCAAGTCGTGCCAAGAAAGGTTAAAGGGTAATTGGCACCTTGGCATGAACTGAATAGATATCAGTGATTGTTTATAACATGTTAAAGTTTAATTGTTATACTATTAATACCTGCTTAATTGCTTATGATTGTGGCTGGCCTACCGTTTATCGCACATGTCATAGTGCCATGCTGCCTGCTGTCTAGATCTTAACCATTTTTTTCATAGCTTTATTTTTCAGTGTTTAAGATAGGTGATTGCTTCAGCCAGACTGGAAGTAAAGCATAAAGCTCCCAAAGGAACTTTCTGCTTTACTTTCAGCAGTCATTTGATGGGATGTAGCTTTTAGCATGCTTTATTAGACATGTAAGAAATGTTTTCTATGTATGTTAAGAAGCATAAATAATCTTATTTCAATAGTGTGTACATGTATATAAACATATATTTTTATACCAATCATGTTTGCTGTCATTTTCCCATTGTTTTGTCTTGTTTTGTGTAATGTATGTTCTAATAGAAATAACAGTGAAGAACATTACTATGAATGAAAGGTTAACTCATTTGCCCTTCAAACTTTTAATGGACAATTCTTTAAGGTGCATTCTGCTTTACTTTCAACCTACTTCAAGTAGTCAACTGTCTTCTAAACTAGAAACAGGCTATGGGGTAATGGGTTAAACTTCAAATGGACCATTCCAGTTTTGTCTAGTTCTTTGACTCTTTTTTAATTTATAAATTTTTGCAAAATAACAAACATTAAAATTTAAAGACCCTGATTAGAGAACCCCTTTATCTGACCTGAGTCTAGACCACATATCAGCCACGACTTGTCTATATCATGAATCAGGTACTACAGTAGAACCTCTCTCTTACAACCACTAAATTGTGTGAATTATAGGTAGTTTTAAGGACAGTTGACTGCTTCAAGCAAGGTGACAGTAAAACAGAAAGCTCCTATAGGAGCTTTCTGTTTTACTGTCACCTTGCTTTAAGCTGTCAACTGTCTCTTATGAGGTCAATTAGCCTCATTTTAGAGGTCGTAATAGAGGGGTTTTACTGTACTACTATAGAAATGTAGGGGGGAAGTTAGCTGACAGGTAGGTCAGCCTTTACATATTAACCCTGGGTCTGAACCACATCTTAACAGGCATTTGCACACAGTGTAGATCCAGATCAGATCCTGAATAACTTGCCATCTGATCTAGATCTTAACTGTTTGACACTCAAATTAAGGATTTATTCAATTTAGACATGCATGAATCTTAATATTTTTACAAATGTTGCAGAAGACAAATTCAAAGCAGACGATATTATGGGGGAAGAAGGGTTAACATCCGTAATACATTATTGTCATCTCCCTATTCTAGTCCAAACTCTTGTGGTTTATTAATGTCATCGTTTAAAGCCTTCTCAAACTGGTGACTAAAATAAAGTGCCTCGTTTAACTCATTACCCCATAAATATGCCTATTTATGCATTTAATTTATTCCTCCACGGAAGAAAATAGATCCAATTTATACGGTCACGAACATGCACGATGAGAATATTTTTCAGTATTCTAGCAAATGGTAGCTTAAAACAGATTGAAAGTTAAGCAGAATGCACCTTAAGGCACATTCTGTTTTACTTTCAACCTGCTTTAAGTGGTCATCTGTCTTTAAAAATAGAAACAGGCTATAGGGTAAAGGTTTACCCCTTGCCTGCTAGTCACAACTATTTTGTGGCATAGTGGGCTACCCCAGAGAAAATGTATGTGAGATCACGGCGTGATCTCGCTGAGATCTCACTTAAGCAAGGTGGGATGTGAGATATCAGTCAATATCTGACATAAACTTGCGTGATTCATGTGATATCTCACTTGTCAAGTGAGATATCACATATGAATGTGAGATCTCGCATGTCAAGTGAGATATCACATACAATGTGATATCACACCTTTGTCAAGCGTGATCTCACTTGCAAATAAAATTTTCAGATTAGATTTTAAAAATTACAAATAAAAATGATACTTGATTTTTTTGCTTTAGAAAATATGAAGAAGGGAAATAACTTAGCAATATTGATGCCAGAGTAATGACACTATGAATGGCATTTTCTTTCATCCATCTCTTTCCATATATGAAATTACATTTCACTAGCTTCAGTAGAACTAGAGTTATCTTCAGGACAAAAAAATTATGACAAAGGGAAATATTTCCAACAAATTTGATGCCAGAGTTATGACCCTTTTCAGTGGCCCTTTCTTTATCCATCTCTTCTTCTATATTTAATTTCATTTTATAGCATCTTTAGAACTGAAGTACTCAGGAGTTATCCTCTTCAGAAGAAAATATGACAAAGGGGAATAACTCAAAACATGTTGATGCCAGAGTTATAACCTTTTTAAATAGCTCTTTCTCTCATCAAACTCTGTTCATATATGAATTTTCATTTTATTAGCATCAGTAGAACTTGAGATATATGCATGCTAAGAAAAAATGACAAAGGGAAATAACTCCCTTAATACTGATACCAGAGTTCTGACCCTTGCAAGTGGCACTTCCTCTGATCAAGTTCATTCCATGCATGAAAGTTCATGTCCCTAGCATCAGTAGAATTGGAGATATCTTCTGGACAAAAAGTGTGACAGACAGAATATCAGTAATATGTGCTACAATTCTAAGTTTCACAAAACAGTGAATATTATACATCACTCAGGGCACCTGCTGACAACATAATCACAAGGTCAGAGATTTGAAGTTGTCTGTTTATCTATACTTTAAAATGTGAATGTGGCAAAAATTAAAGACTCCAAACCAGTTCAGACTCCTGCCAACAGGTTCATGGTAAGTTACATAACTTACATAAATACAGTTTTATCATGAGCATGATATATTTTGGATATTTACATGATACAAACAAAAGCATGTGGTACCCCACCCACTAGTAGTTTACTATGACACAAGACACATTATCTATATGCCTTTGCAAGCAAAGTATTTGCCAGTTTGGAAAACAGTCAAAAGAATTTCTGTTACTGGAGCTTGTTAGATTTTAACTTAACTTTGTATTAATTTGAAAATATGATGTTGTTTGAAGGTGACCTAGTTTAGATCACTTCTCCAGTGAGATCTCACCTAAGATCCCAGCTGTGATCTCATGTGAGAATAGGACAGGATCTCACATGTGATCACGGCGTGAGAAATTTGGTATCTCAGGTGAATTCACAGTCGATATCACGGCTGTGACCTCACCCCGGATCACGGCGTGAGAAAATTGTGGGATCTCAGGTGAGATATCACCAGGTATCACGGCTGTGATCTCACTTGGAATCACGGCGTGAAAAAATTGCGGGATCTCAGGTGAGATATCAGCAGAATATCAGGTGAGATCACGGCTGATCTCACCTGAGATTCTGCTGATATCTCACCTGAGATCCCGCAATTTTTTCACGCCGTGATTCCAGGTGAGACTCGGCCGTGGTCTCACCCGAGATCACACCCATTTTTTCTCTGGGGTATGATTTAAACTTTTCAAATAGTGTTTTGGGGAAATTTTGTCTATTACAATTAGTTTACATTAACTGTTTCAGCACTAAGTAACTCTTGAAGGTTATTAGGTTTACTTGTGGATCATTTTATTTTCCTAAACATGAATCAGTCTACTTGGCATTCTGGGTATAGTTTAATAAATACTGGTCTAAATTAGTAAACAGTGATTCCCAGATTAGAGGGCTCTCATCTGGGTCTACACTGTTTGCAAAATTAATGTAATGAGTATATTTTAAACAGGTCCATGGTGTTGAAAGAGTGAACCCTAAGCACCCTGAATTGTCCTTTGCTTCAAACATACAGTCTGTGAAAAAACTCTTTATCACTTCTTTTGTTTTTTAAACTGAGGAAAAATTTAATATGAGTGCCAAACAGTTTGGACCTAGATCAATATCGTTCAGATGCTATAATGTGGTGTGTAATCTGGATCTAAACTGTCTGCAAATATAAGCCAATTCATGTTTCACATGATACGGGTTAAAAGGAAATGATATTTCCTCATCCTTTCCATACACTAATTGGTTGAAACAACCAATAATTAACCCATTACCACATAGCCTGTCTTAAGTTTGAAGATAGGTGACCACTTAAAGCAGGTTGAAAGTAAAGCAGTATGCGCCTTAAGGCGCATTTCTGCTTTACTTTAAGCCTGCTTTAAGCTATAATCTGCTAGATTATACAAAACGTTTTCTATGTAACATATTCCTGACTGTTTAAAGTAGGACTGTTTTCTTCAGTGGAGGAATAAATTAAAGGCGTAAAAAAGCGTATTTATGGGGTAATGGGTTAAGACATAGGCATGTTAACTTAGTTTTATTAGAAAGGCAAATATATAGATGCCCAGACACTTTCATTCTCTTAATAAGTTCAAATGGAGGCTATTAAATACTTTCCTGCCATAGCCAAAAGTGTAAATAGCTTAATATATCAAAGTGACTTTAACCCGTTACTCCAGTTTCTAGTTTTCAAGATAGCTGATCACTTAAAGCAGGTTGAATATAAAGCAGAATGCGCCTCAAGGCGCATTCTGCTTTACTTTCAGCCTGTTTTAAGGTACCATCAGCTAGAATATAGAAAATATTTCTGATGATACATATTCATGAATGTATAAATTAAAACTATTTTCTGCAGGATGTGAATAAATAAAAGGCGTAAAAAGGCATAGTTATGGGGTAATGGGCTTAAGAGAGAAGATATAAATGTAGAAACCTGTTGGAGCTTTATGCTTTGCTTTCATCTTGCTTTAAGCTGCCATCTGTATTTACATGTATTACTATTAGTGTATTGGCTAATGCATGGAAAACAATTAGACGTGATTTAAGGTGCTTCTTTGGAGGAAAGAGTCAAGCCTGTATGTTGAAGCTGTCAAGGAAGTTAATGCTTTGTACGCTAAGGTAATATTGTGCTTACAGTCATGGGACTTTTACAGTATGCAGATTTATTGTACATCCTGCCAATAGTGTCTGGCACTTGGAGTGTCTAATATAGGACAGGTCCAGGGCTCCAGATAAGAGGGAGTAAACAGAACAAATTCAGCATTTTCTCATCTATATCAGTAGTGACACCATAGGGTTTAACCCTTTCCCCCATAGAAGCGCCTTTTAGCGCATTCAGTTTATTCTTGCTCTGAAGAAAATAGTTCCAATTTATACATTCATAAATATGTATAATACAAAATATTTTCTATATTCTAGCAGATGATAGCTTAAAGCAGGCTGAAAGTAAAGCAGAATGCGCTTAAAGCGCATTCTGCTTTACTTTCAACCTGCTTTAAGTTGACACCTATATTCAATACTAGAGATATGCTATGTGGGAAAGGGTTAATGGAGAAATAAAACTTTTAATTTTTGAAATACCCCCCTTATCTGGAGCTCTGGACAGGTCATCAAGAAATGACTGTGAACAGAAGTCTAGAAGCAGATAATAAACTTATGGCAGACATGAGCTCAATCTTGTATAAAACTTCCACTGAATGAACATATATTTTTTTAACAAAGATGATTGCTTAAGGTGGTTCGACAGCGGGCGGCCCGCATATCGAGTTCCGGAAATGCTGATGACTTTCACCTGATCTTTGCGGCATGTGCTTATACAGTGTAGTAGAAAATTTACATAAAGAAAAGTTTGATAAGGTTTAGTGTCTTCTCTGTTGGCGCAGTTGGTACGGTGATTGACTAGCAATCCAAAGGTTCTAGGTTCGATTACCACTTGCTTCAAATTTTTTTTTAAATAAATTGTCCGATTTTATTGACAAGTCAATCCATAACGCAGTGATCAAAGGACAGGCTATGTTTAGTCACGTAATAATGAATAATATCAGATGCAAGTATAGTCAAGTGACAACTAAACTTTGTGAGTATTAATAGCCTATATGGCAGATGGCAGCTTAACACAGGACAAAAGTAATGCTAAAAGATAGATCCTAAAGGAGCTTTTATGCATTACTTTTGTAATGCATTAAGCAGTCACCTGCCTTTAAATATCTACAGGCTACCGTATTCAATGGTCCCTTATTACAGGTTTGACTTATGGTATTATTAAGAGCTGACGGCATTTTAAAAGTTGAACTCAAGGGAAGTTACTCGTTTTGTGTTAACATTTTGTCAGAATTTCTGGAAATCATGTATAAAATGTAAATTCCACTGTAGATTTTCATAAAAAGTTTGCTACTAGTAGAACTAAGTAATATCTATCTAATAAGAGTACAATTAGTGTATGTTAAACAGCTAGATTTTTTGTAATTTGAGATTTAGTGACTTTTTCAGAATTTGTCTTTTTTAAAATATTGATATTTCCAGAAAATATGTCATGAAATGTTTTTGTTTGCACAATATCGTATAGTCTCTGTACAGTTTACTTGAATGTACAGAAATTAGTGAGTTATATTAGTTTATAAAGAAAATATTCCAGTTTATTAAAAAAGGAGCTTTTCTCAACAAAATGTCCTGTCAGAAAAAAACAGTACTGTAATTTTTTTTTATTTTAACGATTTTTCACATCTGATATGGTATATTTCAATTTAATCAAGATTTCAAATTTCTGACACGGAATAAGCAGACCAGCGAACCACCTTAATTTAGGACAAACGTGATACAGAAAACTCTTATAGGAGCTTTTTGCATATCTTATTTTCTGCTTTAAACCGCCATTTGTCTTAACGCTTACAATGCTGAATATGTGCATGTACGTCCTTTGCAAACAATATAGAACAAACATTGTCAACTCTCAAGGCCAATTATGGCTTAATGTAGAATAAAAATAATGCAGAAAACTCCAAAAGGAGCTTTCTGCATCACTTTTTTTACTGCGTTTAGCTGCTACTATTCAAAGATCTGTGAACAGTGCATTAAAGAAATATGACAATCTATCAAATATATAACTGCATTATGCAGAATAAAACAATTGTTGAAACACCAATAAATGTACAACCAGTATAATGACTGCTGTGCACATCCCATTAATGTCCATTTATGTTTTCGATAAATCTTAATAGAATTTAATGTTTATGGTTTTTGTCACTCCCAATATCCCAAAATAAAGTTGTGAAGATTAAGTATTTAAATCTGAGTGCATTTATACATATATTAACAGATTAGATTCTGATATTAGTCTGTATAGTACACCAGCATCCATCACAAACAGAGTAGACCTTGATCACAGGACTTCCCCAATGGAGTCCTCTGACCATGCAGGGTCTGCACCATTTATTTTCTTCTTAATATTGTGTGGAGACAGCCATTAATATCAAAATAAACTGGCCAATTTACAATGAATAGTTCATTTATCCCTTAATTTCATTGATGCACCTTTTTACGCATTAAATAAATTCCTCCACTGAAGAAAATAGCTTTATATTTTATAGTAATGAGTGTGCAACATAAGAAATATTTCTTATATCCTAGGAGAATGATGGTAGTTTAATAATAATAATAACGACTTTATTTTACCTGGATAACTTATTTGGCTGGCTGAAAGTAAGCAGGTGCCTAAAGGCTATAAGACAATGAGCTAAAAACTCCGAATTGCATGAGTAAGGGTGAATGAGATTGTATCAGGCAATTGATGTGCAGTTAGTTCTACACCTAGCGGGCTATAGTCAGACAATGGTAAAACGGTATATCACTATCTTGATTCATGATATTATAACCTATAGCCACGGGCAAGTCCATCTTTATCATGTCAAACTTTAATGTCAGCGTACATAGCAGGTTAAGGGTTAAAGTCAGATGGCAGTGAGCGTGATCATATTTCATGAGAAATAGTTGTCTGCCCATTATAATGATACTCATTGTAGTGGAAGAGTTATCTACTTTAAAATCAGATTAATACACCTGCAGAATTGTCACAGATTGCTCTCTCATGCAGGTAAAGGAAAGTAAATATTTAGAATGTATAAACCCTTTTCTCCTTCTTCTTCTTCTTCTATATTAATGGCTAACATTTCTATGCTGGAAACCAGTTGATGTATACAGCGCTCCCTCCCTACAACGGCCCTCTGAACAACGAATCCCTCTGAACAACAACGCTCGTTGCTATTCCCCTAACAAGACAATTTTGTCCAAACTTTTTACGGCATCAAAATCGTCTACTTAAAATTGTTGTCTGCTGTTTATCGCACAATGAACATTTTAATAGAAAATAAACATAATGATGAGTGACAAACAGCTTGAATCCAGATCAGATGCCGCGTTAGCGGCGCCTGATCTGGATTCAAGCTGTTTGAAAATGTAAGCCAATTTCCCTCCCTATAACAACTCCCTCCGAACAGCGTACACAATCTGTGTCTCCCATTGGGTGTTGTTGTAGAGAGGGAGCACTGTATTTTGCAAACAGTGTGTATCCTTGTTGGAGTCCTCTGATTGGCATCTGCATTGCTTGTTTTACTGTTATTTGTATTTTTGAATTATTTCTAATAAAAGCTCTAAAACTCTACATAACCTAGCCATTTGTTTTTCAAAAATGGAATAGTCTTATGAAAACTTTAGCATAGAAAGGGTCAAAAGGAAGCCAACTGTTCTCCTTTCCACTCAATTCCAGTGCTTGTCTATTTAACCCATTACCCCATAACATTTAATTTATTCCTCTACTTAACCCTTCCCCCAATAGAAGCGCCTTTTAGCGCATATGATTTATTCCTCCGCTGCAGAAAATAGTTCCAATTCAATCAGTCATGAGTATATATCATATGTAATACTTTCGATGTTCTAGCATGTGGTGGCTTAAAACAGGCTGAAAGTAAAGCAGAATGCGCCCAAGGGCGCATATGATTTATTCCTCCGCTGCAGAAAATAGTTCCAATTCAATCAGTCATGAGTATATATCATATGTAATACTTTCGATGTTCTAGCATGTGGTGGCTTAAAACAGGCTGAAAGTAAAGCAGAATGCGCCCAAGGGCGCATTCTGCTTTACTTTCAACCTGCTTTAATTGGTCACCTATCTTCAATACTAGAAACATGCTATCAGGTAAAGGGTTAAGAAAACAGCCATGAATATGCACCATAAGAAATAATACGTGTACCTATATCATAACAGATGATAGCTTAAAGCAGGATGAAAGTAAAGCAGAATGCTCCTTAAGGAGCTTTAAGCAACAGAACTACTGCGGGGTGAAGGTTTTTACACCGTTATGCTCAAACAATACCGAAAAAATAATAACTGCTCCAATGTCTTGACCTAAATGTACCAATGGATTGTCAAAACAGTTTGGACAAACAAAACAATAGCTTTCACTAAAGGGGAGTAATCCTTTAACCCATTTTGATTTGATTTGATTTGATTTGTTATGATTTTAACAGTATTTCAATCACAACATCCAGCTAATTACAGTTGGAAGGAACCTCAGATGCCCTTTAAGCTCTGTTTCAAGCACAAATTAGCAACTGTGTAGAACCACCAACCTACTGCAAGACAGATGGAAGGCTTCCCCACATGAAAACTCCAAAGTTGAATTTAAAACCCAGAGCAGTGAGTAACTAAATGATTGTAAATAACAGTGACTATAACCATAAAGCCACGAGGGACCTCTATTTTTGAAGACAGATGGCCACTTAAAGCAGGTTGAAATGGGGCATTTTGCCATCTGCTACAATATAGACACTTTTTCTCATGGTACATATTCATAACTGTACAAACTGGAACTATTTTCTTCAGTGGAGGAATAAAGTGATGCCGGGGTAATGGAGTAATGGGTTATTAGGCTAATGCAAAACAAAGAGGAAAACTTTTCCCAGCATTGCCTAAGAATTGCCTACCTTCAATTTAAGGACTGCAATGTATCTTAGTCTGGCAGAACACATGTTTGACTGATAAACTGATCTGGATCCAATAAACCAGCAGATGCTGGATACAGAAGATAGGGAGAAGTGAATTTATCACCTAGTCATGCTAGAAAGAAAACAGAACAAGTCTGCCTTGGATTAATGCATAGCATCCTGAATTACCATCAGCTTCAACATTGTCTGTAATAGTCTTCAATGAAGAAACCATGTCTTTCTTTCACCCATTACCCCATAGCCCACTTCTAGTTTTGAAGATATATGACTGTTTAAAGCAGGTTGAAAGTAAAGCAGAATGTGCTTATAAGGTGCATTCTGCCTTATTTTCAGCCTTCTTTAAGTTACCATCTACTAGAATATAGAAAATATTTCTTATGATACATGTTCTTGACTATTTAAAGGTAGAAATTTTTTCTTCAGTTGAGAAATGAATAAGAGGCATCAAAAGGCGTATTTATGAGGTAATGGGTTAAGGTGGTTCGTGGGTCTGCTTATTCCCCATCAAACTTCATTGAAACCTTGATTAAATTGAAATATACCATATGGAGAGTGAAAAACTGTTAAAATAAAAGAAAATTACAGCACTGTTTTTTTCTTACAGGACCTTTTGTCGAGAAAAGTTCCATTTTAAAAACATTCAAGTAAACTGTACAGACAATATAAGATATTGTCTAAACAAAAATATTTCTGGAAATATCAATGTTTAAAAAAAGTCAAATTCTGAAAAAGTCACTAAATTTCAAATTACAAAAAATCTAGCTGTTTTGTCTTACTAGATAGATATTACTTAATTCTATTAGTCATAAACATTTAATGAAAATCTACAGCAGACTTTACTTTTTATACATGATTTCCAGAAATTCAGACAAAATGTTAACACAAACCGAGTTACCTCCCTTGAGTTCAAACATAAAATGCTGTCAGCTCTAAATAATACCATAAGTCAAACCAGTAATAATGGACCATTGAATATGGTAGCCTGTAGATCTTTAAAGACAGCTGACTGCTTAATGCATGACAAAAGTAATGCATAAAAGCTCCTTTAGGATCTATTTTTTGGCATTACTTATGTCATGTGTTAAGCTGCCATCTGTCATATAGGCTATAAATCCTTTTAGTTGTCACTTGATTATACTTGCATCTGATATTATTCATTATCACTTTTGCAACTTAACATAACCTGTCCTTTGATTACTGCGTTATGGACTGACAAGTCAATAAAATCGGACAATTTATTTAAAAAAAAGGTTTTTAATCAAATGGGACTCGATCCTAGGACCTTTGAATTGCTAGTCAATCACTCTACCAACTGAGCTATCGAGGAAGACGATGAAGTTTATCAAACTTTTATTTATGTAAATTTTCTCCTATAAGCACATGCCGAAAAAGGTCATGTGAAAGTCATCAGCATTTCCTGAACTCGATTAATGAAAAATAAAGGTTGTAGGTTTTCTTATCCTGTATTAAGCAACCGACTATGTCAAAAACTGCCAGTTTGTTTTCTTATATTTAACTCTTTCAACACCATGGTACATAATATTATACACTAATTACAATTGCAAACAGTGTAGACCCAGATCAAAGGGCTCCAATAGGAGCCCTCTGCTCAGGGTCTGCACTGTTTGCTAATTTAAATCAGTATTTATTAAACTTCCCAAAATTCCACATAGACTGGTTCATATTTTGGTAACTAAAAAGATCCACAAGGGAACGTTTTAACCCAAAATAGTATATGTGTTTAAAGACTTAATGTTCTATAAAACAGGTCCTGACTATTTAATGGACAGGTTAGTACACATAGTTCACTAGGCTATGAGCGTTTGTATGTAAATCAGTGTCCACTCGCCTCACTGGACCTTAGTTATTATCTCTGGACTTCTAGGCATAATAAACTTGAGCTATCTAAAAGGTCAAATATACACCCACAACAGGGACAACACCATCACAAGTGATGCAGAAAAGTCCCATAAGATCAGTGAACTAACAACTAAGTGCATAAAGATTATCTTTATGAATAAAACAAAAGAAATTTCTCCTAATGCCATAATAATAAATCAAATCAACAGTACCGGTACACAAGTTCAGATGACGTTAAAATTAGGGATGTGCATAGGCAGATATTTCCCTCATGAAATGTAACCCCAATATTTCATTTTCACGACGATACATATCACAATACGTATTGCCTGTGAAAATAAAAGGCGATGTGTATTGCTATATTTAAGTCGTGATACAATACGTATCATGATACATGTGTAACCGGGTGTTCTTATAAAGAAACACTCGCTCCGACCCGGGTTTGAACCCGGGTCGCCAGGTTCGCAGTCATGCACTCTACCACGTCGCCATAAAAGCGCGCTTGTACAGTGAGGCCGTACAAGTCATGATAAACCTACACACTGTGACATACTCCCCCGACAACTTGAAATTCGTCCCGAATTTCTATATGGGTATGAGAACGACTGGGGGTCGAACTCGGAGCATATACAGTCACAGAAACCACGTTGGGCGCCAAATGTAACCGGGTGTTCTTATAAAGAAACACTCGCTCCGACCCGGGTTTGAACCCGGGTCACCAGGTTCGCAGTCATGCACTCTACCACGTCGCCATAAAAGCGCGCTTGTACAGCGAGGCCGTACAAGTCATGATAAACCTACACACTGTGACACATGTACAGACGTTTAGATATAAACACAACAGTTGTTAGTTTCAACCACCCGGATTGTTTTAATCAAGTTGTATAATTATATTAACAGCTATATGTAATGTGAAAAGTATGATGTTGGAATAGGTATTTTCCCTTCAAATAGGATACCATTATACCGTCATATCAGTTACATGTACTTAATAACTTATGCCTACAAAACATTTTTACAAGTCAAACAGTTTTGATTTCAATGAGACACTTTGTCATTAAGTGTAAATCCCGATGCACAATACCTAACACTCCTTTTGATACATCGCAGGGCTGATGGATGTATTGCATCGTGATATATTGCAAGCTTCATTTACAAGCCGATACAGACATCGGCGGTATGTACATCACAATGCATGGATGATAGTTACATCACTAGTTAAAATCTGAAAGTTTCTTTGAAAACTTTTACTTGAAAATGCTTGTAAAAGATTACAAGTCCCTGTTATATGCAAAGTCTGAGTAGATGTAATTCGGATGCTGGATGGACATAAAGAGCATACACTTATTACCCTTCTACTTATTAATAACTATTATATACAGACAGCTGGGCAGACAGACAAGCAAACGGACTATGCAATTCAAGTATAACCCCCAGTCTCCTTAACCCTTTCCCACATAGCATATCTCTAGTATTGAATATAGGTGTCCACTTAAAGCAGGTTGAAAGTAAAGCAGAATGCGCTTTAAGCGCATTCTGCTTTACTTTCAGCCTGCTTTAAGCTATCATCTGCTAGAATATAGAAAATATTTTGCATTATACATACATGTATTTATGAATGTATAAATTGGAACTATTTTCTTCAGGGCAAGAATAAACTGAATGCGCTAAAAGGCGCTTCTATGGGGGAAAGGGTTAAATATCACCAAAGAACAACCTCACAAGAATACAACTAAGTCAACATATATTTAGCAACTACTGAAGTATACATGTATTTAACCCATTACCCCATAAATACGCTTTTTTAAGCCTTTAATATTTATTCCTCCACTGAAGAAAATAGAATCAGTTTATACAGTCATGAATAAGTATTGTAAGATAAATTTTCTATATTCTAGCAGATTATAGCTTAAAGCAGGCACATTCTGCTTTACTTTCAACCTGCTTTAAGTGATCACTTATTTTCAATACTAGAAACTGGCTATGGGGTAATGGGCATAATTGTGTGACAGGTGGTAAATTAATGCAGGAAAAAAGTTATGCAGAAAGCTCCTATTTTTTATAAACTTTGTTCATTACTCTTGTTCTTCACTAAATGATCAGGTGTCTTCAACGAGCAACAGATAACCTTATTCAGTAGTCCTTTATACAGGTTTGACATCTTTGGGGTTACTACTAATCTATGATGTTCCTCTTAATAGATACATTCAGCTCAGAAAAGGGATTGCTCTGCTTTACTTTCAGCTTTAACTTTACGGAGCCATCTATCAAATGTAGGAAAAGTATCCTACTCCTCTTCATGATCAGGACAATGCAACGGCATGAGAGAACAAGTTGCCAACAATCTATTTCCAATCAGTCTTCTTAAAGCCGTCATAATAGGCAGGACTTTACTGTAACTCTTATGATGCTGAATGTTGAAATGACTTCTATCTTCCTATAAAGAGCCAGTTTATATTGACAATGGAGGGGTTTGTACCCTGATATTTTAATGATTGGCAAACAGTGTAGACCCAGATCAGAGGGCTCCGTAAGGAGCCCTCTGATCTGGGTCTACACTGTTTGCAAATGTAAATCATTCAGCACAGAAAGTGTTAGTAATTTCTGACATTTACACTGCACTGACATGGTCCTGACATGGTCCTGACACAGCTTTTGACATCTTTCCTGCATTTCTACAGCCTCATATTAACATTTTAGCACTGCATCTAGGTCATACACATCAAGGAAATGACAGAACAGGTTGCTTCAGACATGCATAGATATATACAATACAGTTACCCTTTGTTTAACAACCATTCTATAATAAAACATGGACATTTTAAATATGATACTGCTTATGCTTGACCAAAATAATGCGGAGAGCCTCTGGAAGGAGTTTTCTGCATTACTTTTGTCCTGCATTAAACTGACAATTTACCTTTGTTTGAGTGACTGCTGTTCACAGATTTTACTGATTTGAACTTGTTTAAATAGTTATTTGAATAGCTTGTTTGAAATCTTGATATACCTTAGGCATTAATATTAGTCTTTTGTCTGGCAAATTTATGATACATCAACAGTAAGTAAGTCTATGTAGTTCCTGTTATCTCCCTTGCCATTAATGCTCAGGACTTATCCCCCTTGCCATTAATGTCCAGGACTTATCTCCCCAGGACTTATTATCTCCCTTGCCATTTATGTCCAGCATTATCTCATTTAGCACTATTTCCCTTGCTAATTATGCATAGCATTACCTACCTTGTCACAT
Source organism: Gari tellinella (assembly GCA_922989275.2). Taxonomy (NCBI): domain Eukaryota; kingdom Metazoa; phylum Mollusca; class Bivalvia; order Cardiida; family Psammobiidae; genus Gari; species Gari tellinella. The sequence goes on along the minus strand of OV277859.1, from coordinate 10,924,222 downwards.
AACAATGAAGCTACAGTATATGTTTGAAACCACAGAATTATACACAGCGTATATTTATGTGCTCTAATGCAGGGCAAAAGTAATGCAGATTAAAGGTATTAGACAGGACAATGGCCACTTTAAACATGATTTCAAGTGCAAGCAGTTTGGAGGCAGATTAGACGCTGGGTAACCCATTGTCTGATCAGTCTACGATATAATTGCCAGTCAGATTGAAAAGAATCATTAACATTTGCAAGAAATTGCCATTTTCTACAATTTTGTGTATTGCATTTGTGATTTGTTTAAATTGGAAAGAATAATGTCTTTTTCAACTGTGCAACATAAATTCAGTGTTCCTTCTTCTCTTTTTTTCCTTTTTTATTAAGGTACATGTATTTCCAAAGGAGGGTTGGTGCGTGTTCTGACTCCCTGTTCTGCTCTCTTGTTCCATGCATGCAAGATAACAGGGTCCGAGGTTATAAAGCTTTTGACTTGAGTCTAAACTCCTTCTCAAGCCTAGGCTCAAATCTGACCAATCAAATGCTTGGGAACACACTCAGACTCAACTAAAACGCTTTATAACCTCGGAGCCAGTAAAACAGAATAATGATCCAAAAGAAGATTACCGTACAACTTTACTTTTTCACCTCTCTCTTTGATTTTGAGTGTTAATCTCTTTGCATACTAATGGCAGAATCGAGATTATCTGTGTACATGTATAAAATTGGATCCAGATAAGACACTGCATTACAGAGCATCTCATCAGAACAGTTGCAGATGACAATTGATGCAGATGAAAACAAAAACCAGCATGCAAAGAGTTATTATAATCCAGGGCTCCAGATAAGGGGGAGTAAACTGAACAAATCCAGCATTTTCTCACTTATTTCAGCACCAAATCCTATGGTGTTACTACTCATTAGAATCGTCTCTTCGAGACGATTCTAATGAGTAGTGACACCATAGGGTTTAAAGCAGAAATAAAGATTTTAACTTTTGAAATACTCCCCTTATCTGGAACCCTGGTCCATGAAACTACAAAACTGAGGACTATGATCCAACTGTTTGACCTTCAATTTCTAATTTAGTCACTAATTAAAGTAAAATAGTGTTTTCCAAAACAATGCATACAACCTTGAACAAATGTCACAAATCTCCGATGACAATGCATGACTAACCTTAAGCATGCTGGGTAAGTTTCATTTGCAATACAGTGCTCCCTCCCCATAACAGCCCTCTCAACAATGACTCCCTCCTTACAACAATTCTTGCTGCTGTTTAACAACAAGATAATTATGTCTAACGCTTTCACTACTGCAATATCGTCTGCTTAAAATTGTTGTCTGCTGTTTTCCTTACATAATGATAATGGACATTTTGACAGAAAAAAACCCAATATACTGCCGAGTGGCAAACAGTTTGAATCCAGATCAGACGACATGTTACAAAGCAGTTGATCTGGATTCAAACTGTTTGCAAATGTAAGCCAATTTCCCTCCCTAAAACAACTCCCTCCAAATAACACACATAATCTTTGTCTCTTACATGTATTTGGTCTTGTTGTAGAGAGGGAGCACTGTACTTGTCATATGCACCTTATATCTGACTTCAAAACATGTCACCCTTTAGCCTATTGCCTGTTTCTAGTTTTGAAGATGGGCAACTCCTTATGCATATTAAATTCTGCTTTACTTTCAGCCTACTTTAAATTACTATCTGCTAAGATATAGAAAATATTTCTTATGGTATAGTCTGAACATATTGACCTGACCTTGGTGACCTCTATTAGCATAATTTCACACTTTGTTGAATTTCTAAATATAACTTCGGAACACTTCGTTATCATTTATACCAGAACGCACATTGTAAGTACATCGATACCGAGGAAATATAGCATTGCCAGGTTCCGCAAATATCGTCAGGTATTTAGCGCAAGTGGTAACGTAGATGACTACACATTATTTTTACCGTACAGTCAGTGGTCCGAATCCCATGCAAAACTCATACATTTTTTCACGTTTTTTACCGTTTTTTACCGTTTTTTACTGTTTCTTTTAAGTATTCATACAACATCTATTTCGATTGGAACATCATTCTTTTGTTATTTTTTCAAAAGTTTATGTTATATCGTCTATTTGGTCTATAAAATAACATTTAAAAATTAAAGATATTTTCCCCACAGTTGGGATTCGAACCCTGGACCTAGCCATTACAAATCCTTCGCTCTAACCACACACCTATGACAGATAAAATACGTCAAAGGGTTGTCAATTAGGAATATATAGTGAACTGGCGTGAATCGCAGGTGAAGGCATTGATGATCTTACATGAATTAAAATTCTCTCTTAAGCGCAACATGATGCTTTTTAGTAGATATGATAATAATAGAAGACTCAAGAAAAATTGTTTATCAACAACAAACTTTTTCAACTTGCTCAAAGTGAAGTGTTAACCCACTGAAGATCACAACTGTCACAAGATTCATGTAATTTACCGAACTTTCCCGAAAGTATACGATTAATGATTTATACTTTAATTTATTCATGCATAAATTTCACCGTCAGGTCAATATCTTCGGACTATACATATTAATAACTGTATTAACAGAACTCGGAGTAAAAAAGTGTTTTCACAGAGTAATGGGTTAAGAAGTATCATCAGAGCGTCAAACACCTGGATGGATCTCAACATTTTGCAAAAGTTTTTCACTAATTTGTTTACAGCATGCATGCAAATATTTGATTAAACATGCAACTAGCACTCCTTGAAGTTCTAGTAATAGCTATATGGTTATTTCTGTAACTGATGATGTAAAACAGTACAATGACATGATGTACCGGTAAGGTGCCGCTGGCTCCTCACTATGAATATGGTGTCCTACGTCAGAGAAAACATATCAGTTACCCCCGTACAGTCACATCTGTATTCAGTAACTGTTCTTTTAACCCTTTCCCCCATAGAAGCGCCTTTTAGCTCATTCAGTGTATTCCTCCGCTGAAGAAAATAGTTCCAATTTATACATTGTATTATAAGGAATATTTTCTTTATTCTAGCAGGTGGTAGCTTAAAGCAGGCTGAAAGTAAAGCAGAATGTGCCTTAAGGCCCATTCTGCTTTACTTTCAACCTGCTTTAAGTTGTCACCTAATTTCAAAACAAGAAACAGGCTAAGGGGTAAAGGGTTAAATAGCATACAGGTAATCAAGGACAGGTAATTGCTAAACGCAGGAAAAAAATAATGCAGAGCGCCCCTGCTGTAGGCAGTCATCAATAGATTGTTTCTTTATTGAACTCTATATATATAACTGTCACAGCTTTCATGGTTTATGAATGGTGTGGTATGATTCTTCATTGGAAATCAACAAGTTTGGAATGGATTCATTTACACTTAGAATAATATTATACATTCATAAAATAACATAATTATAATAACACAAAATAACACGGTTTACCTTAAGAAGGGCAACCATGTTATGGTTCATAAGTTCATAACCCTTTCATAGCAACATCATTTAGCGCATTAAATTTATTCCTCCACTGAATTAGTGTAATATTGATGTTTTCTGAAAACAGTGCAGACCCTATCCACACAGAAAATATTCCTTATTCTATAAGCCAATGTAATAGTTCAGATGATAGATATTCAAAGTTAAAATGGCAGAGTTTATGCCAAATATGAAAAGTCTCTATCATAATGTAGTTCCAAAGTTATGGCCAAGCCAAGGTTAAAGTTTGGGACAGACAAACAAAGAGATGGACAGAGCATTAAGCGGCGTCTGATCAGGATGTAAACTGTTTGCAAAATTGACTTTCGGCACCGAAAGTGTTAACTTTTTCAACACGATGTAACTGTCATCTACTGACAATGTCTTCTGCTGGAAATCTTGAATTTTGGTTGTTTTTTTTTTTCTTCAAATTTACATAAACGGGTCCAACTGACATATAGTTTGGATTCTGATCAGGCCCACATTGACTGGGGTCTGATCTGGATCTAAACTGTTTGCAAATGTCATAACCCTTTACTCAATAGCCTGTTTCTATATAGTATTGGAGATAGATAACCACTAGAGCTAACTTTAAGGTGCATTCTCCTATACTTTCAGCTTGCTTTGAGCTACAATCTGCAAGGATATATAATATATTTTTATTGTACATATTTATGACTGTATAATTTAATATTCTTTGTTTTCATTACATTTGGTTATCTGTGATTGGCTGTATTTTTTGTTTCATAACTCCATGAAAAAAATAAAATTCAGGCCACGCCTTGTCAGGACTACTTTCGCTTAGTCCAACTGCTCTTCACAAGCGCTGCATGAAGCAGGATGCCAAATGACGTCATTGACGTCGGCGTAACTACATAACAACGTCGCGTTTTGGCGGAAAATATATATATGGCGGAGGGACTACAACCTACATTTTAAAAGCGTTAAAAAAGAATATTCGCGGCAGCTTCTCTATTTAACTACTTTCTTAAATTCAGAAGTGATATTAAATTATAAGGAATAATTCGGAATATTTCAAGCGGTTTCATACAAAAGTGTGACCAGGTTTTTTTTTCATACCTCCATGAATACAATAAATATTCGAATTATTCCTTAAATAATTTGAAACTGTTTTCTCCAGCGGAGGAATAAATTTAAGGCATATCTATGGAGTAATGGGTTAAATGATGTCTATGTTTCTCCTGTATGTTCAAGTTTAACTGTTTACATACTTGACAGTGAATAAAATAGACTAGCTTGACAAATGAATCCCAAGATTTCTGAAAATATCTGACAGCTGAGAAATCCCAGCATTTAACCTTAAGTATGCTACAATCATAGTTAACATGACTGTTGCAAACTGTCTGGGTCCAGATGAGACTTCGAGTAACTCGGCATCTAATCTGGATAACAAAACCTTTGACCATATGATGATAATTCCCAAACAACATTGCTGATAAATCTAACTTAGAATTGCTAAAAATGACAAAATTTTGTTGATGAAAAATGGCGAACAAGGTAAAGATTAACTCATACTAGAGGCGGATATATCTGTCACAGGCATAACCTTTGCAAACAGTTTGGATCCAGATGAGACGCCGGATAACGCGGCGTCTCATCAGGATCCAAACTGTTTACCATTCTGACACTGAATTTAAAAGAAATTTGAGAAAAATTCTAATTTTAGAACAGAAGCAGACGACAATTGATGTTGATGAAAAAATTACCCAGCATGCAAAAGATTAAGTGCCTCTGAACTGTTCTCTGACTGTCAATTGCAATGCCTATTTTATTACATAAGTAAACCTCAGTAATCTTGTTGTAAACTGTTCATCCATTATCTTTATTAGCTTCTAATGAATATAAAATGCTATTGCTGCAGAGGAGATGTTATTCTTTCCCAGAAACACGTTTACGCTAAAACTTTTATTTTCAAATGCAAACTGTTTGGAGCCAGATCAGACATTGGGACGTAACCCTTTTTTAACAATTTTTTAACCCTTTAGTCTGTTTCTAGTTTTGAAGACAGGATACCACTTAAAGCAGGCTGAAAGTAAAGCAGAATGTGCCTTAACTCTTTCCTCCCTGAAACTTTAAATGGACAATTCCAGTTTCCATTTTTATCTAGTCCATTTCTGACTTTTAAGGGTTGTTTTAGTCACTGTTTGGCATTATGACAAACAGTGAAAACCCTGATCAGAGGGCTCCTTTTGGAGCCCTCTGATCAGGGTCTTCACTGTTTGCACAGGACAAGTGTATTATTCACATGTACACTGTTTGAAAAGGACACCTATATGCGGGACTAGGGTTCAAAGAGTTAAGGCACATTCTGCTTTTCTTTTCAGCCTCCTTTAAGCTGTCATCTGCTAGGATATAGGAAATAGTTCTTATGGTGCATATTCATGATTTTATACAGCGAAAGCATTTTCTTCAGTTGAGAAAATAAACTAAAGGTATAAAAAGGCATATTAATGGGGGAAACAGGTAAAGGATAATAATGTTTAATCGTTTGAATGCTTTAAACTTTGTCTGCTTTAATTCTAATGTAATTGACTCTTTCTTATGCTATATTTATAACTAATAAAAATGACAAATGTTTTGGAACCTGATCAGACATAAAGTTACTCTGAAATACTGGCTCCCAGCATTACAAAGGTTTAAGTGATATTGCTGGTTTTATTTCCTCTCTTTAAATGGTAGTTTAAACTCTTTGAACACTAAGCAATGTTTTTGTCTCAACTATTATTGTCTGCTACAGTGTACAGTCTTCAATAATAATCCACAATTAACTCTTTCCTCCCTGAAACTTTAAATGGACAATTCCAGTTTGGACATTTGTCTAGTCCATTTCTGGCTTTTAAGAGTTGTTTTTGTCAATTTTGGCATTACTGACAAACAGTGAAGACCCTGATCAGAGGGCTCCTTTCGGAGCCCTCTGATCTGGGCCTTCACTGTTTGCACAGGACAAGTGTACTATTCACATGTACACTGTTTGAAAATGACGCCTATATGCGGGACTAGGGTTCAAAGGGTTAAGGGGTTTGAGTGTCAACAGTGGCAAACAGTTTAGATACTGATCAGACACCAATTTACTTAGTGTCTGATATGGATCCAAACTGTTTACAAAGGCCTAGAAGTGGCAAAACCATAATTATCTTTGCAAACAGTTAGGATTTATATAGAGTGTAAGTGACTTGGCACCTCATCAGGATCAACAGTGTTTGCTATTGTGGTCTTTTATCCCATTACCCCATGAATAACCCTTGAACTTATTCCTCCACTGAAGAAACTAGTTCCATTATATACTATCATTAATATGTACCATATGCTATAGTTTCTGTATCCTAATAGATGGTAGCATTAAGCAGACTGAAAGTAAAGCAGAATGCACCTTAAGGGGCATTCTGCTTTACTTTCAACCTGCTTTAAGTGGTCACCTGTCTTCAAAACTAGAAACTGGCTATAGGTTAATGGGTTATTCAAGAGAAATTACAGAAAACTCCTATTATTGAACAGGTACGGTAGCAGAAGACATTATTGTTACAGATCGAAACATTATTTAGCAATCAAAGTGTTTAACAGTGAAGCCCCTGTAGTTGTGTTTTCTTTCCTTTTAGTTAACTGAATTATAACTGGGCATATTTCTAACTAAAACATCATAAAAGCACCCACAGCAATCAGCATTTTACTAAACTTCTCTTTAAAAATTTCAACTAGAATCAAAACCTTTGACTAGGTGAGACCTGATGAGTGAGTGAGTGAGTGAGTGAGTGTGTAAGTGTGTGAGTGAGTGAGTGAGTGAGTGAGTTGGGTTTATCGCCCCAGCAACAGTATTTCAGTTAAATGGAGATGATGTCAACTAGAGTCAGATATTAGTGCTAGAGACCGATTTTATTGACCTTTCAGGGCGGAGTTTCGATGCGGATCATTGCATTTCAACTTTGGGGGCGACAGCACATTCTTTTATTATCGGAATTTACTGTTGACGTCTGCCGTTTTTTCTCAACATTACATATTAGTGGACATTTTAAAAAAAGGAATATAATGAAGAATAACAAATAGCTTGAATCCAGATCAGACGCCACATAATGTGGCGTCTGATCTGGATTCAAGCTGTTTGCAAATGTAAGCCAAGTCTTAATTTTCTCTCCCTCTAGCAACTCCCTCCAAACAATGCACGCAATCTTTGTCTTCCATAAGGTGTTGTTGTAGAGAGGAAGCATTGTATATACCATTTTCACGTGAATATGGATATACGCATAAATTGTGTTTTCAATGTTGAAGGAATCGGACAATAACGATATAATACTGAACTATACATATCACCCCTAAAATCAAAAGTAAATAAGTTTATCTTTGCCAAAGGTTAGCTCCGCCCTGCCAGTTGAAAAAAATGGGTCTATACCACATTGTAAGAGCATGGCATGGTACCCTGTCACATAACAAACTCACAACAGGTCACATTTCACACATTTCATAGTTAATCATACTTTAATGAAGAACATTAGTCCAGCGTGTCCTATAGCCAGCCAACCCCCACCCTCCTGCCTCTAAACCATCCACAGCTTAAAGCAGTGCTCTAGCTTCTGAATTAACAGGTCTGATCATTCTCAAGATGAAGGCAGTAAACAAACAATAAAGAATTCTGAATAGACATGAGCCAGGCAAGTCACAAAGAGTTATTGCTGATGTAAAACAAGCCATTAACACCGTATTAAGACATCATGAAAATCCTTTTGAGAGAACTCATTCCTTTATTACCCTTAGCTCTACTCATGAAAGTAGAATAAACTGATTTTTTGCAAACAAGTTTTAACCCAAATGAAATGTTAAGAAAGTTGGCATCTTATATGATTCCAAATTGTTTGAGACTCTTTATTCCATAGCAGTGTTTCTAATATTAAAGATAGGTGTCAACTTAAAGCAGGTTGAAAGTAAAGCAGAATGTGCCTGAAGGCCTAAATCGCTCACCTGAGGAACTATTGTGTTATACTCGATGCATAATGAAGTTTGTCATTGCATGTATGTGGACTGTTGCATGAAACTGAAACAACTCGGAATTAGGTTTTCCTGTAGAAACTAGTCTATGTAAAACTGATAAGCCCCGGGGTGGGTCCATTTTTTACCCTGGGGACATGATTTGAACAATCTTGGTAGAGGACCATAAGGCAAAGCTAGATGCCAAATATAAAAGGTCTGGGTGACGGTCTTAGGGTTTCAGAGAAGAAGAGTTTTAAAGGTTTATTCCTATATAAGTCTATGTAAAACTGATAAGCCCCGGGGCGGGGCCATTTTTTACCCTGGGGTGATGATTTGAACAATCTTGGTAGAGGGCCATAAGGCAAAGTTAGATGCCAAATATAAAAGGTCTGGGCCTTACGGCTTAAGAGAAGAAGATTTTTAAAGGTTTTCCTATATAAGTCTATGTAAAACTGATAAGTCCCGGGGCGGGGCCATTTTTGACCCTGGGGTCATGATTTGTACATTCTTGGTAGAGGACCATAAGGCAAAGCTACATGCCAAATATAACAGGTCTGGGCCTTATATACGGCTTCAGAGAAGAAGATTTTTTAAGGTTTTCCTATATATAAGTCTATGTAAAACTGATAATCCCCGGGGTGGGGCTATTTTTTACCCTGGGGGTCATGATTTGGACAATCTTAGTAGAGGTCCATAAGGCAAAGCTACATGCCAAATATAAAAGGTCTAGGCCATATAGTTTTAGAGAAAAAGATTTTTAAAGGTTTTCCTATGAAAAACTGATAAGCCCCAGGGCGGGGCCATTTTTGACCCAAGGGTCATTATTTGAACAACATGATGCTACATGTGAAATTTGGCTGTCCTAGGACTTATAGTTATTGACAAGAAGATGTTTAAAGTTTTGACTTTAGTTGTCAACATTACGTAAATACGGAAAATGACCACGCCCTCTGGCGGCCATGTTTTTTGACGGATCAAACTTCTTTGAACAATTTTGAAAGTATATTAATTGAGAAACATTTTGGTGAAAACCAAATTGAAATCAGACCAGTCGTTTTTGAGAAGAAGATTTTTTTTAGATATTGTGCATGGTTGCCATGGCAACAAGACCGATTGCCCCACCCACTTTTTTTTGCTCACAATTACAGTATGTATCTGACCAAGTTTGGTTAAAATTGGGCCATTGGTTTCAGAGAAGAAGTTATTTGAAAAAAAATTGTGAACAGACGACACGGACACCGACGTACGACGGACGGCAACCAATCACAATAGCTCACCTTGAGCACTTTGTGCTCAGGTGAGCTAAAAATACTAGAAATTTGATGGCTTTAGAACCATTGTTCAAGAATTTCAAAAGTTCTTGAACTCTATTTGTAGAATGTGTAAAGTAATTCTTGAAGCTCTAGAACAATTCTAGAAGTGGCCATCTGACGTAAATGAATATTCTAAAATTCTTGAACACTTTTCACAGGGTACAGACGGTGCACACCTGACTGAGATTTGTTCCAGTAAGCTAAAAGTGTACTTGTGAAGCATACACTTGTCCTACGCAAAAAGGATAGACCCAATCCCATGAATGCTCTCTGATCTGGGTTTTCAATGTTAACTTTTTTCATGTTACAATATATTGCAAAACACAACCCTAAAATTATCACAAATGGATTAGTTTAACCCTAGTCCTGCATATAGGCGCAGATATACAGTGTACATGTGAATAGTACACTATGCAAACAGTGAAGACCCAGATCAGAGGGCTCCTAAAGGACAAAACAACCCTTAAAAGTCAGAAATGGACTAGACTAAAATGGAAACTGGAATTGTCCATTAAAGTTTTAGGGAGGAAAGAGTTAATTTGAAACTGGTATTTTCCATCTAAAGCTTCCGGGGTTAATGCTCCATTGCAATACAAAAGGATTCAACAACCTGAAACAGAGTGACAGAGTCAAGCAAGACCGTTTCCACACTTTTCAGTGTTTTAAGTGCTTTGGGAATGATTTGTTCTTGAGAACAGTAACAGCGCAAATTAACATGGTTAATGTAGTCAATACTAGCTGTTACAGTTCATTCCAAGAAGGCACGTAGTGAACCTGGGGCCCGTCTTACGAAACGTCGTACAACAAATATCGTCATAAGTCAGATTATAAAAACCTCAATTTTTGTTTATTTCTCCATCAAATCCTGTCTTGTGACATCTCTTTGGAATCGTCTTGAAAGACGATTCCAAAGAGACATCACAAGACATAATTAGATGGAGAAAACAGAAATTAGATGTATTTTTAAGTTTTGACTTACAACCGTTTTTGTCGTATAACTTTTCGTAAGACAAGCCCCAGTAGCAGAGCAGAACACAAATGACACGATTGTGCTTAAGTGGAAACCTTGAACTTTTTGTGCCCAGAAGCGTTGATACAAGACTATTGCCTGTCTAAACAACCTAGAAAAAGTTGTATGTTCCCCAAACAAGAGCCCCATGGGGCATATTTCGCTCACCTAAGAATAGCTGAAAAAATGGAGATAATGATTTATGTCCAGGACTGACCTAGATATGCAACAGACCGGAACCATTTGAACAAAACATGTAAAGGATATTTAAAAGTGTCACCATGCCGAATATCAAAGCTCTGGCCATATTAGTGTCAGAGAAGAAGATGTTTGAAATTTTCTCTATATAACTCTATGTAAAACTGTGACCCCCGGGGCGAGGCCAATTTTGACCCCAGGGGCATAATTTGAACAAACTTGATAGAGGACCTGTAGGCGATGCTATGTGCCAAATATCTAAGCTCTGGCCCTTGTAGTTTCAGACAAGAAGATTTTTAGCTCTCCTGGCACGTAGTGCCAAGGTGAGTTTTTAGGATCGCTGGATGTCCGTCGTCTGTCCGTCCGTCCACAATTGTTCGTTAACACTCTACCAGGTTCAAATCTCATTGGATCTTCATGAAACTTGGTCACAATGTTTGCCTTAATGAAATCTAGGTCAAGTTCGAATGTGGGTCATGTCCGGTCAAAAACTAGGTCACTAGGTCAAATCTTCGAAAAACCTTGTTAACACTCTAGAGACTACAAATTTCATTGGATCTTCATGAAACTTCATCAAAATGTTTGCCTCAATGACATCTAGGTCAAGTTCGAATGTGGGTCATGTCCGGTCAAAAACTAGGTCACTAGGTCAAATTATCGAAAAACCTTGTTAACACTCTAGAGGCTACAAATTTCATTTGATCTTCATGAAACTTCATCAATATGATTGCCTCAATAAAATCTAGGCCAAGTTCGAATGTGGGTCATGTCCGGTCAAAAACTAGGTCACTAGGTCAAATCTTCGAAAAACCTTGTTAACACTCTAGAGACTACAAATTTCATTGGATCTTCATGAAACTTCATCAAAATGTTTGCCTCAATGACATCTAGGTCAAGTTCGAATGTGGGTCATGTCTGGTCAAAAACTAGGTCACTAGGTCAAATTATCGAAAAACCTTGTTAACACTCTAGAGGCTACAAATTTCATTTGATCTTCATGAAACTTCATCAATATGATTGCCTCAATGAAATCTAGGCCAAGTTCGAATGTGGGTCATGTCCGGTAAAAAACTAGGTCACTTGGTCAAATCATCGAAAAACCTCGTTAACACTCTATAGAGACTACAAAATTCATTGAATCTTCATGAAACTTGAACAAAATGTTTGTCTCATTGAAATCGAGGTCAAGTTAGAATGAGTTTCATGCCCGGTCAAAAACTAGGTCACACGGTGTACATGGTTACATGGTTAACATGTGAGCGATTTAGGGCCATAGTGGCCCTTGTTTAAATTTTCATTGAAAAAAAATCTATTTTTAGCTCTTGTGACCTAGTTATGCAACCGACCAGAACCATTTGAACAATTTTGGTATAGGACATCTAGAAGTGTCACCATGCCAAATATCAAAGCTCTGGCCATATTAGTTTCAGAGAAGAAGACGTTTGAAAATTTCACAATATAACTCTATGTAAAACTGTGACCCCCGGGGCGAGGCCAATTTTGACCCCAGGGGCATAATTTGAACAAACTTGATAGAGGACTTGTAGGCGATGCTATGTGCCAAATATCTAAGCTCTGGCCTTTGTAGTTTCAGACAAGAAGATTTTTTAAGTTTTCATTGAAAAAATCTATTTTTAGCTCCTATGGCCTAGTTATGCAAACGACCAGAACGATTTGAACAATTTTTGTATAGGACATCTAGAAGAATCACCATGCCAAATATCAAAGCTCTTGGCATATTAGTTTCAGAGGAGAAGACGTTTGAAAATTTCACTATATAACTCTATGTAAAACTGTGACCCCGGGGGAGAGGTCAATTTTGACCCCAGGGGCATAATTTGATAAACTTGATAGAGGATTGTACATTATGCTATGTGCCAAATATCTAAGCTCTGGCACTTGCAGATTTTGACAAGAAGATTTTTTTTAAGATTTCCTTATTTTTTCTCTTTGGTTGCCATGGCAACCAGAGTTCTGTATTGTTTTCAATTCTTTGAACAAATCTGAAAGAGCTTGACCCAAGGAACATTTCTGTCAAGCGGTATATAAGGAGGAGATGTCATTTGAAGCAATTGTTAACGACAACGCACGACGGACGACGCCGGACACAGGGCCATCCCAATAGCTCACCTTGAGCCTTTGGCTCAGGTGAGCTAAAAACCAAATAGTTTCTCATTCAAACTTTGTATAATGAAAAAGCATCTTAGCCCATCACTCCATAAACATGCCGTTTTACACCTCTAATTTATTCATCCACTAAAGAAAATGTCCCAGTTTATATAGTCATTAAATATGCACAATAAGAAATAGTTTCTATATTCTGCAGATGATAGCTTAAAGCAGGCTGAATTAACAAACAGTGAACCAGTAAAGAGTACACTTGTCCTATGCAAACAGTTTAGACCCAGCCCAGATCAGATGGCTCTCTACTGCTTGTACCCAGCCCAGATCAGATGGCTCTCTACTGCTTGTCATTTTGCAACATACATTGTATTGTTAAAATCAACCCTGATAGTCAAGAATGAACCAGATATAATTGGAAACTGGAATTGTCCTGAAAAGTGTCAGGGGTGAATGAATTATGTCAAAATCAAGATCATAAGCAAGTTCACCTATTACCTTATCTTAACTAAGTAACCCACATTCTCTCACATAGACAACATACCATCACTTTTAATGTTTGTGCCACTCTAATGAAAAAACAATCAAAACGGTATTAAACTTCTAAAAATAAATCTTTCAAATGCCTTGCATGTTTGTTTTGGCATGTGTCTTATCCACAAGGTTAATATATCATACCTGGTGCCTTCTATACCCCTAACCATGCTGAACTTTGCATGCTGGGTAATTTTTTCATCTGCAAAAATTGTCGTCTGCTATAGTTAACTTCAAAACTTCTCTTCTTAACTGGGTCAGAGTGTCAAACAATTTGGATTCTGATGAGACACCGCAATATGCGGTGTCTCATCAGAATCCAAACTGTTTGAAAAGATAATCACAATTCCGTCACTGGTGTGCTAAGATTTCTAATAAATTACTCGTTTACATTGATCTAGGTTTTGTCTCCAAAACTATTATACAGTATGACGAACAGTACAGACTTTGATCAGAGGGCTGCTTCACTGATCTGGGTCTACACTATTTGCAAAGCACTGATATATCTGGTTCCAGCACTACAATGTTTAATTCTTTCAACACTGAAGCGCTTCATTGAAGACCTTTGCAAACAGTTTGGTTCCAGATCAGGTCCTACTAAATTTGGGGCCTTATCAGAATTCAAACAGTTTAGTGTCAGAATTTTAACAAATTACCCAATAAATATGTCTTTTTACGCCTGAAATTTATTCCTCCACTAAAGAAAATAGTACAAATTTATACAGTTATAAATATGAATTGTCAGAAATAGCTTCTATATCCTAGCAGATGGTGGCTTAAAGCAGGCTGAAAGTAAAGCAGAATGCGTCTTAAGGCGCATTCTGCTTTACTTTCAACCTGCTTTAAGTGGTCACATATCTTCAAAACTGGAAACAGGCTATGGGGTAATGGGTTAAGCAGATGACAGTTAAGCAGACTACAGTTAAGGAAATGACTGTTCCATACTGATAGAGTTAAGAACAGAAAGTGAAGGTTGGATGTTTTTGCTTAATTAAGCCCTTCCTGGCCTTGGCCTGACAGCACAAACATTTGCAACAGTTTAGATTCAGATCAGATGCTGAGTAACTTGGCATTTGATCAGGATCCAAACTGTTTGACACTTATATTGATGTTTCTTCTGTCAAATTGTGCAAAATCGAAATTTGAGATAAGAAAGTAGACAACAATTTTTAACAGTCTGTATCATAGAAGCAAAAGGGAAATAACTCTCACTATGCTGACAATCAAAGTGAACTCTAATGACCAGTTTACATTTACACTTAAGGGACAAGTCCCAAAAATATTTAAACTTATTACAAACAGTGCAGACCTTGATTAGAGAGCTCCTTCAAGAGCCCTATGATCCATGTCTACACTGTTTGCAATTTATGGATATACAGGAAAACATCTATATTACAGACACAAAAAAGAAGGCTAACTTCTTGTATAAAAGACAAGTGAAAGCTTAAAGCAAGGTGACAGTAAAACAGAAAGCTCCTTAAGGAGTTTTCTGTTTTACAGTCACCTTGCTTTCAGCAGTCACCTGTCTTAAACACCTAACAATTAACACAGTTAACCCATTACCCCATAGCCTGTTTCTAATATTGAAGATAGATAACCACTTAAAGCAGGCTGAAAGTAAAGCAGAATGTGCCTTAAGGCACATTCTACTTTACTTTCAGTCTGCTTTAAGCTACCATCTACTAGAATATAGAAAATATTCCTTATGATATATATTCATTAGTGATTACTGTATAAATTGGAACTATTTCTTCAGTGTGGGAATAAATTAGAGGCGTAAAAAGGCGTAGTTATGGGGTAATGGGTTAAGTGGTCGTTATAGAGAGGTTTTACTGTACCTGTTTCACACACATTAAAGGTTAATTATATTTTTAACCCCAAACACAAACAGATTGACTGGATCTGGTTAAAAATAATAAATGAGAGCAGACAATCAATTTTGGCAAATGATCAGTGGATTAAACACTCTAATGTATTTTTCTAATGATCAATAAAATAAAATTAAACCAATGCCAAAACGAAATCTGTGTTTAATTTACCTCACCCAATGTTTGGCCTGTTCAGCTGTGTTTTCCATCAATGAAAGTACTGTAAAGCCTGTATATATATCAGTCGCTCAACAAAGAAACAAATTAAAAGTGTCTTATATACAATATCTACTAAACCCATTAATCCATAGACATGCCTTCTAATGCATTTAATTTCTTCCTCCACTGAAGGAAATAGTTCCAATTTATGCAGTCATGAATATATATTATAAGAAATATTTTCTATATCCTAGCAGATGATAGCTTAAAGAAGGCTGAAAGCAAAGCAGAATGTGCCTTAAGGCACATTATGCTTTACTTTCAACTTTCTTTAAGTGGTCATCTGTCTTAAAAACTAGAAGTAGGCTTTGGGCTAAGGGTTAACCCTTTCCTATATAGCCATATATGCAGATCACCTTTATCCAACCCTGTTAAAGGCAGATGGGTGTTTAAAGCAAGATGAACATAAAGCAGAAGGTTTGTTTTAAGCTGCCAGCTATCTATCCAGCACCATCAATGAATGTTCACTATTATGGAGATTATATGAAAGAGTAGGTAGTGGTGCTCAAAGGCATTTCTATAGAGGAGATAGTTAATGCCAGATATAAGGTCTGTCTGCATTACTTTTGTCACACATTCGACTGCCAGTCCTTTATATAAGCCTACACATGCATTTTTGAGTGGCATCTGTACACAAATTTTCTTCTTACTTGGTTCAGTTATTCTCATATCAATTAAATAACCCTCTTACTTGGTTCAATTCTTCTCTTATGATTTCAATAACTCTCTTACTTGGTTCAATTCTTCTTCTTTTTGGCGTTTCATGACCTATTTTGTGTCGCAGTGCTGTTAAAACCCAACCCAACTCTTCTCTTATCATTTCAATAACCCTCTTACTTGGTTCAATTATTCTCATATCATTTCAATAACCCTCTTACTTTGTTCAATCCTTCTCATATCAATTAAATAACCCTCTTACTTGGTTCAATTATTCTCATATCATTTCAATAACCCTCTTACTTTGTTCAATTATTCTCATATCATTTCAATAACCCTCTTACTTGGTTCAATTATTCTCATATCATTTCAATTACCCTCTTACTTGGTTCAATTTTTCTCTTATCATTTTGATAACCCTCTTACTTGGTTCAATTATTCTCTTATCATTTCAATAACTCGCTTACTTGGTTCAATTCTCTTATCATTTCAATAACCCTCTTACTAGACTCAATGACCATCTTACTTTTTTCACTTTTCTTATATCGTTTCACTATAACCCTCTTACTTGGTTTAGTCCTTCTCTTATTATTTCTATAACAAGACAGACTGCATGCCATAACAATTTACTTACATAACTTGGATCACTTCACTCCTTCCTTCAGTATTGTGATATATTATGTACTCTTTGTTAATCCAACTCAATGTTATTCCAAATTGTTCACAGATCCTTTATCTATACTGGTTACTTAACCTTTCCTATATGCAACCCCTACTAGTATGAACATCTATCATCTGAACTATTACATTAACTAATAAAATAAGGAAACTTTTCCTTAGGAAAGAGTGCAGACTGGTGCCAGCCAGCTCCTATCAGAAAACAGTGCAGACCCTGACCAGACAGTTTCTTCAAGAGCTGTTGACCAGTGTCTATACTTTTTTCAAAAAGCGTCAATATATGTTAACAGCAGGATAAGGGTTAAAATTATTTTTCATTTATCTTTTTCTTCATTTGCCTGCCTTTAACTTATTCCTCAGATAGAAATGCTTTTTCAAGCCAAACAGATGAGCAATATGAAACTTTTCTTTCTTACATCTTACCAAGATGCTGAAAGCAGGCTGGAAGTAAAGCAAAAATCTTCCTTAAATGAAGCCTGCTAATTTAGCAGCCACTTATCTTAAACAATGTACCAATTAAGCTAAACAAGAAAGGGTTAAATGAAATACCACATGTAATATCAATGAAACAAATTGTTGCTTAGGGAGTTTTTTTTAAACCTACAGTAAAACCTTTAAATTCTTAGCCCAACTCAAAATAAGTCCCATTGCTGGTCTTAAAGACAGGTGATAGCTTAATGCAGGATGAATGTAATGCAGAAAGCTCCTTTAGGAGCTTTCTGCATTATTTTTATCCTGCATTAAGTTTCCACCTGCCTTTAAATAGCTTAATTCTTTGTTACTGGCTTGTTTAATGATTTGTGTTTGTACTGTTTTAAAATTAATTGAAACAAGGGCCACTATGGCCCTAAATCGCTCACCTGGTACACCATGGCAAACTTGACCTATAGTGACCTAGATTATGACTGGACATGACCCACAATCAACCTTTAGAGTGTAAACAATATTTTCCTATGATTTGACCTAGTGACCTTGTTTTTGACCGGACATGATCCACATTCGAACATGACCTAGATATCAATGAGGCAAACATTCTGACCAAGTTTCATTAAGATCCATTGAGATGTGTAGCTTCTAGAGTGTTAACCAGTCGTAGGACAACGTCTTGGAAATGCGATCAGATCTGATCATGGTTTTATCTTGTATTCCTGGACACAATCTCCACAGGCAG
This sequence comes from Gari tellinella, assembly GCA_922989275.2. Taxonomy (NCBI): domain Eukaryota; kingdom Metazoa; phylum Mollusca; class Bivalvia; order Cardiida; family Psammobiidae; genus Gari; species Gari tellinella. The sequence continues at coordinate 10,906,009 of OV277859.1, read as the reverse complement.
TCATGCCTTAATTATGTGGTGGGTAATAAAACTGGCAATTGACCTGTGACCTGACTGATAAGCCCCATTATTTCCCATTATTCCCTTCACAATGCGTCTGCATGAAATGCAAGTACTCCTGCAGGAAATATGTTTTTGTGTTTAGGCACTTCTCAGATTGAATAAATGCTGCTAAAATTTCTGAACATGATTATTCAGTTTTGTATCTTCAGTGAGCAAGCACTACAGAACTTTGTCTATATACAAAAAGTATAAAACGTGTTTTAATTGATGTACTTTGATGTCATCCGTAGTGTTAAGGCACATTCTGCTTTGCTTTCAACCAACATTTTCGATCACAGTAGTACCCTGTATTCATATACTATGCTGTAGTTACTGTTTATTTAACCTGTTTCTAGATTTGATAATCGGGTACAGTGGAATCCAAGCCGGAACCTCTCAATACTGGAATTCTTTCTAAACCGTACAAAAAAATTGATCCCGTTTCCAACCCTTAATCATTTTAAATTACACCATTAATACACACTTTATTCATTCTTGAATACGCATCATCAGAAATATTTTCTATGTTTTAGTAGAGGATAGCTTAAAGTAGGTTGAAAGTAAAGCAGAATGCGCCTTAAAGCGCATTCTCCTTTACTTTCAACCTGTTTAAGTGATCAGCTACCTTCCATGCTAGAAACAAGCTATAGGTTATAACCCCTCTAAACACGAAACCTCTCTAAATCAGAAACTAACATGTCTCCTCACATGTCCGGTTTAGAGGGGTTTCACTGTACTTGAAGCGCATTCTGCTTTACATTTTTCAACTAGAAGTAATCACTGTAATTATGTTGATCTAAATACTATGGAAGAAAATACAAGTAAACAAGTTTGTGATTACTGTGACGTTATAGACCATGGTAATGTCAGCACTCATAATGTATCGATGGCATCAGATCATCACATGTTGATGTTGTGTCCTTTATATATTTACATCTGGTATGTTGGACACAATCAAGGACGTATTGGTGAGGTTGTAAATGTTTAAGATGTAATAAGATCTACTTTTAAAGGAATATGACATTTTGATCATACATATTCAATAAACATTTCCATAGCCTTATCTTGTTGCATACCTTTCGATTTTCAAACAAGGTCAGGCAAAGATGGAACTTTTTCTGCATACATATTTTATTTTGCCTCTCAAATCTCACTGATATAATAGAATAAATGTTAGTTTCTAATATTATACAACCGTATAGTGTACACGCAGTACTCATTCGTATGTGTTTCATGCTTATTATATAATGGTAGATCTACAGTTATGTCTTCAGTACATAATACATTTATGTTTGTCATTGTGTTGGTATATATCTAGATCTAAATGTACCTGGAGTAACTATACTCAATGGTATACATTTATTACGTAACTGCTGATACTCTATGTTTGGCATCAATGTCCTTCGCATCTATATTAAAAGCAGTCAAATTGAAGTTTTCATAACTATTTCAGGCAATAGTAAAGATCTAGAGAAGATACCAATGGTGATATTTTGTACATGTATATGCAATTTTACATGTATAGAATTACGTCAATATTATATAAAAACATAATGTGTCGCCATATTTGTATATATGTTTGATCATTCCTCACATGTATCTGATGACCTATTGGAAGAAATGGAAATAAACTTATCAAACTTATCAAAATATTTTTAAAAACTAGATTTAAAATGAAATTTAACTGACCGAGTTGTGTCATCTGATGTTTAATGAAAATCTACAGAATTAACTTGTAGCGTGATAGCTGTAAAAACTTGATAACCTTTGCAAACAGTTTGAATCCTGGTGAGATGCTGCATAATGCGACAACTCATCAGGATCCAACTATTTGACACTCTGATCCTGTTTTGAAGAGATATTTAGAAAACTAATCTTTTTAGAAAGGTAGCAGACAACACTTGTTGCAGATATTAAAAATACTAAGCATGTAAAGAGTTAATAGGTCATAGAGTACTGAAATCCTTTTGTCTCCATTAAAGCCAGTGTTGTACTTAAACATTTGACCAGCTTTTCTCTGTTTTATACATAGTCAAACTTATAATAACTATTTACTCCATAGATACTCATTTTACACATTAAATTTTATTCCTGCACTTTAGAAAATAATTCCAATATATAGTCATGGATATATATCATAAGAAACATTTTCTATAGATGGCAGCTTAAAGCAGACCGAAAGTAAAGCAAAATGTGTAAGGCGCATTCTGCTTTACTTTCAGCCTGCTGTAAGCCTGTCTTCAAAACTAGAAACTGGATATAGAGTAAAGGGTTTAATGACTATTTAGCACTTTTGCACGGACAGTCTGTCTTTAAGATGTATCGATACATTGTAACATAATGCAAAGAAGCTTTCTGCATTATTTTATTTCTTGAATTACATTTATCCTGCATTATAAGCCGACAACTTAACATTAACAATTTCAAAGTAGGACTATATACACATGAGTTGTTATTGGTTTAATTTTTAACCCATTACCCTATAGATTGTTTCTATTTTTGGAGATGTATGCCCATTTAAAGCAGGTTAAAAGTAATGCAGAATGCACATTCTACTTAACTTTCAGCCTGCTTTAAGCTACCATCTCCTAGGATATCAAACATATTTCTTTTGGTGCATATTCATGACAGTATAAAGTTTAACTATATTCTTCAGTATAGGAATGAATTAAGGGTGTAAAAAGGCGTATTTAAATATGGGTTAATGGGTTAATTAAATAATTTTATTATTATTATTATTTAATTGTTCTTGGATTAACCAATGGTTTTGTCTATTAAAATAATATTCATATTTCAAGTAGTTTTGAGTTCTTTCTTTTATTTATAAACTAGGTTTAAGTAACATGTAGCTGCTCATTCTAACAGCCAACAAACAGATGGTGCCTTGCGGAGGGCACTGTCCGTATCTAATTAATGGCCCCAGTTAACTAGGTGATAATGACTGCATGTCAAGACTGAAGATAAGACCAGTTCAGAGATTTTGTGCTCTGGATGGACGTTGTCCTACGACTGTAACGAGGTTTTTCTATGATTTGACCTTGTGACCTAGTTTTTGACCGGACATGACCCACATTTCAACTTGACTTAGATATTAATGAGGCAAACATTCTGACCAAGTTTCATTAAGATCCATTGAGATTTGTAGCTTCTAGAGTGTTAACAAGGTTTTTCTATGATTTGACCTAGTAACCTAGTTTTTGACCGGACATGACCCACATTTGAACTTGACCTAGATATCAATGAGGCAAACATTCTGACCAAGTTTCATTAAGATCCATTGAAATGTGTAGCCTCCAGAGTGTTAACAAGGTTTGTCTATGATTTGACCTAGTGACCTAGTTTTTGACCGGACATGACCCACATTCGAACTTGACCTAGATATTATTGAGGCACACATTCTGACCAAGGTTCATGAAGATCCATTGAGATTTGTAGCTTCTAGAGTGTTAACAAGGTTTTTCTATGATTTGACCTAGTGACCTAGTTTTTGACCGGACATGACCCACATTTGAACTTGACCTAGATATCAATGAGGAAAACATTCTGACCAAGTTTCATTAAGATCCATTGAGATTTGTAGCTTCTAGAGTGTTAACAAGGTTTTTCTATGATTTGACCTAGTGACCTAGTTTTTGACCGGACATGACCCACATTTAAACTTGACCTAGATATCAATGAGGCAAACATTCTGACCAAGTTTCATTAAGATCCATTGAGATTTGTAGCTTCTAGAGTGTTAACAAGGTTTTTCTATGATTTGACCTAGTGACCTAGTTTTTGACCGGACATGACCCACATTCGAACTTGACCTAGATTTCATCAAAACAAACATTGTCATGAAGTTTCATGAAGATCGGATGAAATTTGTAGGCGCTAGAGTGTTAACGAACAATTGTGAACGGACGGACGACGGACATTCAGCGATCCTAAAAGCTCACCTTGGCACTTCGTGCCAGGTGAGCTAAAAAAGTCCCTAACTGCCATAAGGTAAGTAATGGTCAGTAGTATTGTCTCAAAGTCATTAAGATTAAACTGATTATAGTCTTGTCCTAGACTGACCCCATAACCACAGGGGTAAGTAACAATTGCCTTGGTTCCAGGGCTGCCATTTCTCCGAATTTTTCCTAAATCTTTGGATTTTTTTCCAGTTTGTAGTGGCTTAAAGCAGACTGAAAGTAAAGCAGAATGCGGCTTTAGGCGCATTCTGCTTTACTTACAGCCTGCTTTAAGTAGTTGCATGTCAACAAAACTAGAAACAGTTTATGGGGTAAAGGTATGATTCGTAAAATCTCATTTGAAAAATGCTAATTTGGAAATCTTAGGATTTTTTATGTCAACTTATGGCAGCCCTGTGGTTCAATTCTCCATTGCCTTGAAAACCTTCACACATGCATCATTTATTTGTCTGTACTTAAAAAGAAATCAAGTTCAACAGAACAGAATTTTATTCAACTTGTACACAATCAGGTACCTCGTTAAATAACATACAAACCTACAAAACAAACATACATACATGTATTAACCCTTTACCCTATATAGCCTTTTTATAGTTTTGAAGACAGGCAACCACTTAAAGCAGGTTCAAAGTAAAGCAGAATGCTCCTTAAGGTGCATTCTGCTTTACTTTCAGCTTATTCTAAGCCACCATCTGCGAGGATACCAAACAAATTTCTAATGGTGCACATTCATTTCTGCATGAAATAAAAAAAATTCTGTGTAGGAAAAATCTAAAGGAGTAAAAAGGCATATTTATGGAGTAATAGGTAAAGCAATCTTACTAATTGAAGTGACATGGATATCTCTAAAGACCAGTGACTGTTCAATGCAGGCTATATGTAATGAAGAAAGCTCCTATTGTATCTTTCTGCATTACTTTCATCCTGAATAAAGCAATCAAAGTTCTTCTGTTGAGTGGTCACTTTATACAAGATTGACTTTTTCATCAGAAAAGAAATTCTAAAAATATTATTTGTTTTAGTACAGTAGCAGACAACAATTATTGCAAAAGACAATCATATTTAGCATTTCAAAGAGTTGGGCAGATGATACTACAGTAAAACCTCTCTGTTATGAACACTAACACAAAGGCTAATTGATTGTATAAAAGACAGGTGACAGCTTAAAGCAAGGTGACAGTAAAACAGAAAGCTCCTTAAGGAGCTTTCTGTTTTACTGTCATCTTGCTTTAAGCAGTCACCTGTCTTAAAGCACCTAATAATTAACTCAATTTACTGGTCGTAATAGAGAGGTTTTACAGTGTAGGAGTGATACTAGGATTAACATTCTATTACTAATTATTCCAATTCTCCAGAAATATTTTCTACTAAGTACTCTTTAAAACTTGTTTAGGAAAAGTTTCAGAACAGTCAAACTTATTTTAAGCCACCAATTACTATCATTAACGAACAGGCCACTGCTTAATGCAGGACAAAATCAATGCAGAAACGTCCTATAGGAGCTATCTGCATCATTTTTATACTGCAACAAACAAACTGGCAATATTCCAAGACTGACCATTTGGTATTCTATGAATAGTCATTTAGTACATGTAATACTGTATGAGATGATTAAATGTCTGCAACATTGTCAGTGAAAATAACAAAACACACTGGTATTTCAAGGCCATATTTAATATCACATTATGATGATGTGTATTACCCTGACTCTGTGAGAAACAAGTATATATAACAAGTGAAAACAGTGTAGACCCAGATCAGGACACTCCTTAAGGATCTGGGTCTGCACTGTTTGCCATGCATAGCTTAAAATATTTTTGGGACAAACCCCTCAAGCATCAATGTAAACTAGTCATTATTTAGAAACTGGATGAGTCCATTTGGAAAGTCAGCATTTAAAAGGTTCAATGTCAAATTTATCAAAGTATCCAAATATTTTACATATCAAAGTTAGTTAAACCCATCACTTCATTAATACTCCTTTTTACAACTTTGACTTATTTCTCCACTGAATAAAAAAGTTCTATTTAGACAGACATGAATACCGTATGTACCATAAAAAATAGTTTTAATATCCTAGCAGACGGTAGTTTAAAGTAGGCTGAAAGTAAAGCAGAATGTGCCTTATTTTCAACCTGCTAAGTAGTCACCAAATCTAGAAACATGATCTAGGGTAAGAGGAGAAACTATATAAATCAAATTATGAAGGATGTTATGCTACTTTGCAAATAATGCAGGTTTTTGAATAATGCAGGTTTGTAAATAATACAAGACTTTATTTAACGCTTTACATGCTAGCGACACAGTGATAATCTTTACAAACTGTTTGGAATCAGATGAGACGGCGCGTAACACGGCACCTTATCAGGATCCAAACTGTTTGACACTCTGACCCTGTTTTGAAATGAAATTTTGAAAATAATCTTTTTAGAACAGTAGCAGATAACAATTGTTTCTGACGAAAAAATTACCCAGCATGCAAAGAGATAATGCAAGGGTTTGAATAATTCAATCGCTAGTAGTCATCTCTGGATTAAATTAACTTCTTCAAAATTAAGTAACTGTCAACTGCTAAAACTTTTGTTAAAAAATTCAAAATTAGGTAAACATTGTTCATATTTACATAAACAGGGTATCAGTGAACAAACAGTTTGGATTCTGATCAGGTACCTAAACATCTGGATCAAAACTGATAGCAAAAGTCTTCATTACAGGGTTGTAGGATGAAAGAATTAATTTATCAAGCGTAGACTACGAAAACAAACCTACATTAATATTTTTATTAAGCAGGTTAATACAGTTGTTGCTACTGTTCTAAAATTAGAATTTTCAAAATTTCTTTTAAAAAACAGGGTCAGAGTGTCAAACAGTTTGGATCCTGATGAGACGCCGTGTTACGCGGCGTCTCATCTGGATCCAAACTGTTTGCAAAGGTAATCACTGTGACAGATATATCTGCCGCTTGCATGCAATGAGTTAATAACTCCCATTTGTATCTTAACTCTTTGATTGTTAAGTAAATTTTTCATCTGCAACAAATCACGTCTGCGACTGTTCCAAATTTAGAATGTGATTTTTAAAAAAAAAAATTCTTAATATGATCAGAAAGTCAAATAGTTTGGATCCTGAAGAGATATGCCCTGTTACACAGTGTCTCAACTGGATCCAAACTGTTTGTAAAGGTAATCACCATTTTGCAGCTAGTGTGCAAAGAATTAACCCTTAGCCCGCCAAATAAATTGTCGTCTGCTATATTTCTCGTCTGCTTCAAGTTTCAAAGTGCTTCAAAGTTGCTCAAAATTGCTGAAAATGTTGTCCAAGTGTCAAACAGCTTGGATCCGGATGAGACGCCGAGTTACTCGGCGTCTCATCCGGATCCAAGCTGTTTGCATATGGAGCTATAGTCGTGAGTGGCAGTCTAAGGGTTAAACTAGATCTACAAGTACATGTGTTTTATAGCATGCAATATAATATTATAATCGTGACAAAACTGTGTGCAGTAAAACCCTTTCTAATACAACCACTAAAATAAAAGACTACATGTACATGTACTTTATAGTATGAAAGGCAGGTCATGTCAGCTTTAACCAAATATGAAAGAAAAGCAGAGAGGAGATTTCTGCTTTACATTTTATCTTGCTTTAAGCAGTCATCTGCAGTCACTTAATATTTAACTTAAGCTAATAGTCCTTATAGAGAGATTTTGCAACTAAATCTTAACTTCAATTTCACACTGCAGTGAAACCAGGTTAAGAAGAAGGTGAATTGGTAATCTTAGAGAAGATTGCATCTAAATACAGAAGAAAAGTATCGCAGAAGCTCCCACAGGAGCTTTCAGTATTATTTTCCTCCTGCATTAAACAATAACCTGTCGGTAGGAATATTTATGATTAACCCATTATCCCATCGCCTGTTTCTAGTTTTGGAGACAGGTGAACACTAAAAGAAGGTTGAAAGTAAAGCAGAATGCGCCTTAAGGCACATTCTGCTTTACTTTCAGCCTGCTTTAAGCTATTATCTAATAGAATATAGATAATACATACTACACATTCATGACTGTATAAAGTGGAACTATTTTCTTGAGTTGAGGAGTAAATTAGATGAGTAAAAAGGTGTATTAATGGGGTAAATGGTTAACGAATGAGTGGCTACTGAACCCATGTTTTACTGTACTTGATGAGGTGTATAATAAGGACAGTGGAAAAAGATAACCCATTACCCCATAACTTGATTCTATTTTTTGAAAATAGGTGACCACTTAAAGCAGGTTGAAAGTAAAGCAGAATGCGCCTTAAGGCGCATTCTGCTTTACTTTCAGCCTGCGTTAAGCTACTATCTGGTAGAAAATAGAAAATATTTCTTCTGATAAACATTCATAACTGTATAAAGTGGAACTATTTTCTTGAGTGGAGGAGTGAATTAGATGCGTAAAAAGGCATATTTATGGGTAATTGTTAATCTGTGAGTGGCTGCTGAACAAATGTTTTACTTGATGAGGTGTATTATAAGGACAGTGGGTAGAGTTAACTCTAAACACCTACTGTTGTGATAGTCTTGGATGGCAGATCAACTTCTGGATAAACTCGTCCAATCCTTCCCGTCTCTGCTGGATAAAGTCCGGGTCCAAGTTCCCAAAGATTTTCTTTCCCGGCAGTCTAAGATTGGCTTCAGGGCAGACTCTCTTGACCTGAAAAAACAGAATATGTTAAATATATTAAAACAATACTCACTTTTCAAATGGACTTTTCCATTTGCTAAATAACAACCAGTTTACATTGATATACATGTACATCAATATGAAAATATAAACATCATTTGAAAACAGTATAGACCCAGATCAAAGAGCTCCTTGAGGAATCCTCTGATCATGCATGTCCGGGTCTGCACTGTTTTCATATTATATATATACTTGTTTACTGTACAGTGAGGCTTAAGTCTCTGACAGCTAAATACATGACAAAGTTGACAAATCAGACCTCAATTCATTTCACACAACCAAAATCAAATAAAGGGATATAACTCCAGAATGATAACATTATAAATCAATAAGCATGGATTTTCTTCATAAATAAAATTTAAACTCGCTTGTCACTGTGCACAAGTTTGACTGTCCTAGAAACAACTTTTGAGCTGAATCAAAGTGCAACTTAGGTATTACAAACAGTGTAGACTCAGATCCTCTAAAGTTGTGGCATAGCAAAAATAGTATTTTCACTCTTTGTTACTGGTCAGGATCATGAGTATTTGCTCTTACAGTCAAACCTGCATTAAGTCATTAACCCATTACCCCATAAATACACCTTTTTACGCCTTTCAATCATTCCTTCACTGAAGAAAATAGTTTCATATTATACAGAAATGAATATGTACCATAAAAAATATTTTCTATATTCAAGCAGATGGTAGCTTAAAGCAGGATGAAAGTAAAGCAGAATGTGCCTTAAGGCACATTCTGCTTTACTTTCAACCTGCTTTAAGTGGTCACCTATTTTCCAACTAGAAACAGGCTATGAATAAATATGCCTTATTACACAATTAAATTATTTCGCCAATGAAGAAAACAGTAGCTGTTCCACTTTTTAAAGAAATGAATATATACACATCATGAGAAATATTTTCTATTATCCTAGAAGATTGAAGTTTAAAGCAGGCTAAAAGTAAAGCAGAATGCATCTTAAAAATCACATTCTGCTTTAATTTCAAGCTACTTTAAGTGGTTACCTGTCTTCAAACTAGAAATAGGCTATGGGTAAATGGGTTAAGTGACCGTTCAATACAATACCCATAAGCAATCTTTCAAACAGGCAGGAGCGTTCAGCATTATTTAATTATCTTTCATTTAGCAGTAACGCAACCAAAATTCCTCGATGAAAGGTCACTTAACCCTTCACATCGTAGGGTGCTTTCAGCTACCATCTGCTAGGGTATAGAAAATACTTCATAATGGTTCATATTCATGACTGTATATAGTGGAACTTTTTTCTTCAATGGAGGAATAAAAAAAACGTTTATCAGTATTACTTAACTGGGTTAATACAGATTAACTCTTTCAACACTGCGGACCTGTTTAAAATATACTCAATACATTTGCAAACAGTGTTTGCTGATTGAGACCAGTCTTTATCAAACTACCCAGAATTCCAAGTAGTCTGGTTCATGTTTTGGTAACCAAAAGATACATAAGGGAACCTAATAACCCACAAGAGTTACTTAGTGTTGAAACTGTATTTCCCCGAGGACATGACTTGTATGAACATCACTGTTTGAACGAAGACGATGCTGATAAAAACGTCACCAGTACAGAAAGTACATTATCGTCATGACAAAAAACATATGAAACACAGTTGAAAGGTCAGCTGTCATTGTGGTCTAACTTAGGCCAGTAGGTCATAAAGGTAAAGTATGGACATTTCCCATGCTTATAACTTTCATATTGAAGATGAAACATCAAGAAGTAACTCCCTTTCTCATCCTAGTCCAACCCTGCTTAATTCAGGATAAAAGTAATTCAAAGAGCTACTCCCAAAGGACCTTTCTGCATTATTTGCCCTGCATCAACCTGCAACTTTTTATCTTCTTTTGAGGGGCCAAGGTAAACAGATTTCGCTAAATCTGAAAATGAGCAATTGCTATATTTGTAGGAGGAAAAAGATAAATAACTGTACAAATGACCAATTTTAACACTTTGCATGCTAGCAGATCTAGAGGTTATATATGCGACAATGATTGCCATTGCAAACAGTTTTGATCCTGATGAGACGCCACATAATGAGGCGTCTCATCAGGATCCAAACTGTTTGACACTCTGACCCTGTTTTGAAAAGAAATTTTGAAAATTCTATTTTTTTAACAGTAGCAGACGCAATTGAATTACCCAGAGTGCAAAGAGTTAAACCAACATATGACAAATCATGTTATCTTAACCCTTCTTTCTCTAAATATTCATTATAAAAACACGACCAACTATGAAAATCTATCATCAGTTCTGAAATATTACATTGGCTACTGAAATGTAAAAAATGTGCCCAGGAAAGAGTGCAAAGTCTACTGGGTAATGTTAATGTGTGGTTGTATTGGCAACCGATACTGTATTATCCTAGCTAAGATAAGTTTTACGGTGAAATGGGAGCCGCAGGTGTGCAGAGAAGACGGGTGACCTCCCGTGATCTCACTCACTATTCCCACTGCCAACAAACTAAGAAGCTCATTGGATAGATACAAACTTTACGAAATGCGATTAGCATGTTATACAGATAAATATTGAACAACAGTCGAACATCATTCACTTGAACTATTTCAAGTCGAAATTAGCAATGTTATTTTCAATCAAGATACAACTCCAGCTTGCTGAAGTCCAACCTACTCGTATTTCAAAGTTAAAACGTAACTTAACCCTTTTCTCCCTGAAATCTCAAATGGACAATCCTAGTTTTCTACTAAGACTAGACCATTTTTGACTTTTTAGGGTTGATTTTTACAATAATGTCAAAATGACAAACAGTGTAGACACTGATCAGAGGGCATAGGACAAGTGTACTCGTCACAGGTACACTGCAAATGGCACATATATGCGTGACTAGGGTTCAAAGAATTAAAGCAATGTTTTAACATTGAAATATGGGTAAGTTACAGTAAACGTAAAGAGGATGAGGTATCGACATTTGACAGTTTAAATTCATTGACCGGTATTTGATGCTTGTAAGAAAATTTGTCAATCTTTAAAGAAGCAAAACTGTAAAAGCAAACAATGAAATTTTAATCATAGATCCCCAAGCTTCTAGCTACCTAACCTGACATGGAACTCATTGCTTCTTATCATGGTCTACACTGTGGTCTACATAATTTCTTTGTTAATGTAAACTTTAAGATTAATGCAATTTAGAAGAAATTGAAAGGCATTAGTGTCAAACAGTTTGAATACAGGGATAGTGACTTTGTTGTTGTCTGATATTGATCCACGCACTCATTGCAAATAACAGTCAAGTTGCAATCTACAGACATCCTTGAACTCATCACCCCCTATTTCTAGTTTTCAAGAAAGGTGACCACTTAAAGCAGGTTGAAAGTAAAGTCGAACATACCCATTTTTCAAAGTTAAAATGTGGCTCAGCTACGTTTTAACTTTGAAATATGGGTTAGTTCGAACTAAAGCAATTTGGAATTATCGAGTTTTGACTGTACATGTATACCCTTTGTGTGCTGATGGCCAACTCTGTGTCTGGTCAGGCTCCAAATTGCTTGACACTCTGGGAAATTTACAAAATTTCTAATTTCAGAACAGCAGCATATCATTGTAGCAGACGACAATAATGCTGAATAAATACATGTACCAAATTTAGAATTGTCTTAGAAATTTAGAATTGTCTGTAAAAAAGGAGTGCAGACCCTGATCAGACAGCTCCTACAAGAGCTGTCTGATCTGGGTCTACACTGTTTTTCGAAAGCATCATTCAACAGGCCACAGCTTAAAACAAGATGAGAGTAAATAAGAAAGCTCATATTGGAGCTTTCTACTTTACTTTCACTTTGCTTTAAGCATATTATACACAGTTGAAGTAGATGATATATAGTTTTGGCTATGGAAGAAGGGGTTATATTAAATGTAGATTTATGTATAATCTGATTGAGTTTGGACCAGACTTTTCACTATATTATCATGTTAACATGCTTCATTTGCTACATTTACATTCACAGCCGAGTCTGGTGTTTGAACATTTCCCTTGGACACCCTTTATGCACTGAAACCTGTGTTCTGCAACAGCTCAGTGATCTCTCCTGACAATTAAATTGCCTGCTTATACCTTAAATTCTACTGGTGCTAGTATAAAATTAATGCTCCTTGAAAACAGTGTAGACCCGGATCAGACAGCTCCTGAAGGAGCTGTCTGATCTAGGTCTGCACAGTTTCCTTACAGCATCTTTCTGACAAGTGTGCTCTCTCTCTTCTGGAAAAAATATCTTTAGTCAATGTTAACAATCATTTTGATGAATGATGAGATGATAAATATTCATAGTAGGCAGTTTTACATACATCTATGGGGCCTGGGTCATTACCATTTTCTCATTCAACATTAGGTAACCAATATCTTTAGTGCTTTCACCTGCTTTTTGATGTCATTGAAAGACAGGTGGCAGCTTAGAGCACAATGAAATTAAAGCAAAATGCTTTTTAAAGAGCTGAATGCTTTACTTTCATCCTGCTGTAAGTGGGCATCTATCTTAACCCATATGACCTTAAAGTCTGTTTTTGGTATTGAAGATAGGTCACTGCTTAACCCTTTCCCTTATAGAAGCGACTTTTAGCGTATTTAATTTATTCCTCCGCTGAAGAAAATAGTTCCAGTTTATACCCTCATGAACAATTACCATTACAAATATTCTATATAGCCTAGCAGAATTAAGCTTAAAGCAGGCTGAAAGTAAAGCAGAATGTGCCTCAAGGCACATTCTGCTTTACTTTTAACCTGCTTTAAGTGGGCACCTGTTTTCAAAACTATAATCAGGCTATGAGGTAAAGGGTTAAAGCTGATTGAAAGTGAAGCAGAATATGCCTTAGGGTCCATTCTTCTTTACTTTCAGCCTGCTTTCAGCTATCATCTGCTAAGATAAATAAAATATTTCTTATAGTGCATATTCATGACTGAACAAAGTGGAACTATTTTATTTAGTGGAGGAATAAATTAAAGGCATAAAATGGCATACCTAAGGGGTAATGGGTTAAACACCATAAATAAAACAAGCTTTCACCTGCTACAATAATATCCGCTTCATAGTTGTCATTTTCAACTGTTTTTATAATTTAATGTCATTTAAGTTTAAGAAATCTTAACACATTTGGGTCAAATATTTCGGATCCTGTTAAGATGTCATGTTTCACAGCATCTGATCTGGATACAAACTATTGGAAATTTCTAGTGAAGTCATGACTCGCAGCTGAATGGTCAAGCCAAGAATGACCTCGTTCTACATGACGCTGTACTTTTATTGTCAAATGGTCAGTAATTTAATTAGGTCACTGGCACAGTAGCATGCTCAGGTAACTGATGGCAATTGGGACCACTAGTGACAAACCCATGAAATATTTATGACTTACGCATGCACTTATACCTGCATGCCATGGAGACCACATTATCATATATTACCATATTAACAGGGCTGCCATTTCTCCGGATTTTTCTTAAATCTTCGGATTTTTTCTGGTACATGATAGCTTAAAGCAGGCTGAATGTAAAGCAGAATGCGCCTTAAGGCGCATTCTGCTTTACTTCCAGTCTGCTTTATGTAGTCACATGTCAACAAAACTAGAAACGGCCTACGTGGTAAAGGTACAATTCGTAAAATCGCACTTGAAAAATGCAAATTTGGAAATCTTAGGATTTTTCATGCCAACTTATGGCAGCCCTGCATTAAATTTGAGTGCCACCTGACACACAATCAAAACCTCGCTCCAATTTATAAAGCGTTTGAGTTGAGTCTGAGTTTGTTCTTAAGCATTTTGATTGGTCATATTAGAGCCTAGTCTCAAATCTGACCAATCAAATGCTTGAGAACTACTTCACACTCAACTCAAAAGCTTTATAACCTCGAAGCCAGAGCTTTGAGAAAATTGACGAAAGACAAACAGAACTTTATAATGATGTGGTTTCCTAATCTTTCTATCATGGCATGAGACAGGTGCTTGTTTAACCCATTGCCCCATAAATACACCTTTTTACGCCTTTAATTTATTCCTCTATTCAAGAAAATATCTCCAACTAAAACAGTCATTAATATGTATCACAAGAAAAATTTTCTGAATTCTATCAGATGGTAGCTTGAAGCAGGTTGATAGTAAAGCAGAATGCGCCTTAAGTCACCTATATTCAATATTAGAAACAGGCTATGGGGTAATGGGTTACCCCATAGCCTTTTTCAAATATCCAAAACTGGTAACCACTTAAAGCAGGTTGAAAGTAAAGCAAATTGCTCCTTAAGGAACATTCTGCTTTACATTCAGCCTTGCTGATTTTGTTTGATATATCGAGTGACAGAGCTGAGTGAAAAGGACAGTAGTAACAGTCTCTGCATTACTTTTGTTCTGTTTCAACAAGCAGCTTGTCTCGAAATATCTTTATAAATTGATTATAAATACATAAACAACAGGGCTGCCATTTTTTTCGGATTTTTCCTAAATCTTCGGATTTTTCTAGTATGTGGTAGCTTATATAAAGAAGGCTAAAATTAAAGCAGAATGAGCCTTAAGGCGCATTCTGCTTTACTTTCAGCCTGCTTTAAGCAGGCACGTGTCAACAAAACTAGAAACAGGCGATGGGGAAAAGATACCATTTGTAAAATTGCACTAAGTCTTGAAAAATGCAAATTTGGAAATCTTAGGATTTTTTATGTCAACTTATGGCAGCCCTGAAACGAAAGATGCAAACATATATTATGACTGTCATATCAGAATATAAACAGAAGAGCACACCTGATCAACGATACTTCCAATAAAGCGCCAGGAGAGGATTCACTTTTCAAGACTTCAGTCTTTCTCTTGAACCATTTCTCAATAATACTCCCCTTTATGCCTTTAATAAAACAGCATTGTGAAATTGATAGATTTTGACCTAAACACCCATATAAGCTACCCATACTGTTCATGTTGTATAGAATAGACACAATACCTCTTAAATGTCATAACAATATCTCATTTAGGTCTAGGTATCTCTAAATAGGGCATTAACCTTAATCAAATCTGACAAATGCTTGGGAGTGATCTCAGCCTCAACTCAAACTTTTATAATCTTAGACTTCGTAATGTCGTAAGTCAACTTCGTAATGCATCTCTGAAAATGTTTAAAAAGTGTTTTATAGGCTGGTTCCCTGTGAAAACATTTCAAAGAATTTTAGAATGTTTATGAACGTTATATGGACGCTTCTAGGATTGTTCTATAGCTTGAAGAATTACTTTACAAATTCTACAAAAAGGAGTTCAAGAACTTTTGTTATTCTAGAACAATGGTTCTAAAACCATCAAATTTCTAGATTTTTTGCAGAAAACTCATGAGCATTAAATGGCCGCTTCTAGAATTGTTCATGAATATTCAAGAAATCATTCTGGAATAGTTCTAAAATTATTCAATATCTTCCCACAGGGGATGGTTGCTTAACCCTTTACCCCATAGCCTGTTCTAGTTTTGAAAATAGGTGACCACTTAAAGCAGGTTGAAAGTAGAAAGCAGAATGCGCCTTAAGGCGCATTCTGCTTTACTTTCAGCCTACTTTAAGCTATCATCTGCTAGAATATAGAACATATTTCTTATAACAGTTATTCATAGCTGTATAAATCTGATCTCTTTTCTTCAGAGGAAGAATAAATGAAAGGCATAACAAGGGCCACTATGGCCCTAAATCGCTCACCTGGTAACCATGTACACCGTGTGACCTAGTTTTTGACCGGGCATGAACCTCATTCTAACTTGACCTCGATTTCAATGAGACAAACATTTTGTTCAAGTTTCGTGAAGATTCAATGAATTTTGTAGTCTCTAGAGTGTTAACGAGGTTTTTCGATGATTTGACCTAGTGACCTAGTGACCTAGTTTTTGACAAGACATAAGCCACATTTGAACTTGACCTATATTTCATTGAGGCAAACCTTTTCATCAAGTTTTATGAAGATCAAATGAAATTTGTAGTCTCTAGAGTATTAATAAGGTTTTTTGATGATTCGACCTAGTGACCTAGTTTTTGATTAGACATGACCCACATTCTAACTTGACCTAGATTTCATTGAGGCAAACATTTTGATGAAGTTTCATGAAGATCCAATGAAATGTGTAGCCTCTAGAGTGTTAACAAGGTTTTTCGAAGATTTGACCTAGTGACCTAGTTTTTGACTGGACATGACCCACATTCGAACTTGACCTAGATTTCATTAAGGCAAACATTTTGATGAAGTTTCATAAAGATCCAATGAAATTTGTAGTCTCTAGAGTGTTAACAAGGTTTTTCGATGATTTGACCTAGTGACCTAGTTTTTGACCGGACATAACCCACATTCGAACTTGGCCTAGATTTCATTGAGGCAATCATATTGATGAAGTTTTATGAAGATCCAATGAAATTTGTAGCCTCTAGAGTGTTAACAAGGTTTGTCGATAATTTGACCTAGTGACCTAGTTTTTGACCGGACATGACCCACATTCGAACTTGACCTAGATTTCATTGAGGCAAACATTTTGATGAAGTTTCATGAAGATCCAATGAAATTTGTAGTCTCTAGAGTGTTAACAAGGTTTTTCGAAGATTTGACCTAGTGACCTAGTTTTTGACCGGACATGACCCACATTCGAAATTGACCTAGATTTCATTGATGCAATCATATTGATGAAGTTTCATGAAGATCCAATGAAATGTGTAGCCTCTAGAGTGTTAACAAGGTTTTTCGATAATTTGACCTAGTGACCTAGTTTTTGACCGGACATGACCCACATTCAAACTTGACCTAGATTTCATTGAGGCAAACATTGTGACTAAGTTTCATCAAGATCCAATGAGATTTGAACCTGCTAGAGTTTTAACGAACAATTGTGGACGGACGGACAGACAAACGACGGACGACGGACGACAGACATCCAGCAATCCTAAAAGCTCACCTTGGCACTACGTGCCAGGTGAGCTAAAAAGGCGTATTTATGGGGTAATGGGTTAAAGAAGAGGAAAAACTCCTGAGGCAGGTTCCTGCCTTACTCAGTTTGATCAGGATGCAGTAGAAATTTCCTATGGTTCTTTAACCCACTGATCCCTACAACAAGTATTCTCATCCTTTTCAAACAGTGATATTATGCAAACAGTGTAGACCCAGAACAGAGAGCACCTAAATGATAAATTAGTGTTGGACTCTGTAGTAAGAACATTAACCCTTTCCCTCATAAAGGCGCCTTTTAGCACATTTGATTTATTTCTCCACTGAAGTTCCAATTTATACAGTCTTGAAAATAAACGATAAGAAAAAATTTCTAAATCCTAGCAGATGATAGCTTAAAGCAGGCTGAAAGTAAAGCAGAATGTGCCTGAACTCTTTGAACCCTAGTCACGCATATATGCATCATTTGCAAACGGTGTACCTATGAGGAGTACACTTGCCCTATGCAAATAGTGTAGACCCTGATCAGAGGGCTCCTTAAGGAGCCCTCTGATCAGGGTCTACACTGTTTGTAAGTTTGACATATATTGTAAAAATCAACCCTAAAAAGTCAAAAATTGACTAGACTAAAATGAAAACTAGTATTGTCCAATTGATGTTTCAGGGAGGAAAGAGTTAAGGCACATTCTGCTTTACTTTCAACCTGCTTTATTAGTGGTCACATGTCTTCAAAACTATAAACAGGCTATGGGGTAATGGATTAATTGACACCAGTGACAAGCCATCAAAAGAGAATACATAAAAATATATTATTTATGCCAGCCTTGTATAGCTAGTCTAAATAAATTACAACAGATCTTTTTTAAATTATGTTTTTAATAATAATTCATTTTGAAGACTAGAAACAGGCCATGGGGTTATGGGTTAAGGAGCTTTCTGTTTTACTGTCACCTTGCTTTAAGCAGTCATCTGTCTTTAACACCTAATAATGAACACAATTTAGTGGTCGTAATAGCTATGTTTAACTTTACTGAAGAACACAATCCATGATATACATAATTTCCCCTGCGAAACCAAGTTCTTGATTTTAAGAACTGTTCTTGAACAGTTCAAGAACATCAGGAACTGTTCTTAACTAAAAATGTACTGTGTTCTTGAACTGTTCTTGAAACTGTTCTTGAACTATTTCAGAACAGGTCAAGATCTGCTTAAGTTCTTAAACTGTTCTTGAAAAGTTCAAGAACAGTTTCAAGAGCAGTTCAAGAACAAAAGTGTTCTTAAAATATTCTTAATGTGTTCTTGACAAGATTTAAGAACGTTTTAAGGACAGTTCAAGAACAGATGTGTTCTTAAAATGCTCTTAATGTGTTCTTGACAAGATTTAAGAACATTTTAAGAACAGTTCAAGAACAGATGTGTTCTAAAAATGCTCTTAATGTGTTCTTGAGTATATTAAAAAACCTTTGAAGAACAGTTCAAGAACAGACAAAGGGGAATAACTCACAACATGTTGATGCCAATTAGTAATAACCCTTTTAAATGGCACTTTCTCTCATCAAACTCTGTTCATATATGAAATTTCATTCCATTAGCATTAGTAGAACTTGAGTTATCTGCAGGCTAAGAACAAATGACAAAGGGAAATAACTCCCTAAATATTGATACAAGAATTATGACCCTTGCTAATGGCACTTCCTCTGATCATGTTCTTTCCAAACATGAAATTTCATTTCCCTAGCATCAGCTAAGAATTGGAGATATCTTCTGGACAAAAAGTGTGACAGACAGACTATCTGTAATATGTGCTATAATTGTAAGTTTCACAAAACAGTGAATATTATATATTCACAGTCATCAAGGGCACAGATTCAAAGTTTTCTGTTTATCTATACTTTAAAATGTGAGTATGGCAAAGCTTAAAGACTCCAAACCAGTTCAAACTCCTGAAAACAGGTTTATAGTAAGTTACATAACTTACATTTATACATTTTTATCATGAGCATAATATATTTTTGATATTTACATGACACAACTAAAAGCATGTGGTACCCCACCCACTAGTAGTTTACTATGACACAAGTATTATTACACATGATTTGTATGCCTTTGCAAGCAAAGTACTAATGCCAGTTTAGAAAACAATTAAAAGTATTTCTGTTATTTGAGCTTATTAGTTTTTAACTTGACTTTGTATTAATTTGGAAATATGATGTTAATGAACGTTGAAGGATAATATGTTCTTGAACATTTCAAGAAATGTTCTTGAACATGTTCTTGAACATTTCAAGAACTATGTTCTTGAACATTTCAAGAACAGTTCAAGAACTGTGCTTAAACAGTTCTTGAACGTTAAATGAGACAATATTCTTGAATTCCTAATGCTCAAAAACAGTTCTTGAACTGTATGAATCAAGAACTGCTCTTGAACAAACAGTTCTTGAACTGTTCATGAACAAATAGTTCTTGAACTGTTCTTAAACAAATGGTTCTTGAACTGTTCTTGAACAAAAAGTTCTTAAAAATTTGTCTCATTTAACGTTCAAGAACAGTTCCTGAACTGTTTAAGCACAGTTCAAGAACAATTCTTGAACATAATTCCAGAACAGTTCAGGAACATTTCTTGATCTGTTCTTGAAATTTTTGCAGGGGCCACCAAGAGTGAGTGATTAGTGCATTTCCTGGTTTGTATGGCAACCACTGTACCTATCAGTGGCAACTTGACTGGTATTTACAAGAATAGTTGAGATCCAGAATAGATGCTGCATAATGTGACATCTGATCTCCATCCAAACTGTCTTTAGACACCAGGGCTGCCATTTCTCCTGATTTTTCCTAAATCTTCGGATTTTTTTCTGGTACATTGTAGCTTAAAGCAGGCTGAAAGTAAGGCAGAATGCGCCTTAAGGCGCATTCTGCTTTACTTCCAGCCTGCTTTAAGTAGTCACATGTCAACAAAGCTAGAAACAGGCTATGTGGTAAAGGTACGATTCGTAAAATCGCCCTTGAAAAATATAAATTTGGAAATCTTAGGATTTTTTCATGTCAACTTATGGCAGCCCTGAGACACTTGTCTTTAGATTTCTTTAATTGAATTCATAGATCTGAAATTCACAAAATTTGCAAAAGACAATAATATTATTATAGCAGAATAACTTGCTGAAGGTATTACTGGTATCTACCTTAAAACATAAACAAGTAAATTCAGATTTATGTAAAATTTGACTAACAAAAGATACTTTTGCAAAAAACAGTTTTTATCCTGATCAGATAACATGCAAGGACTTTGTCATCTGATCTGGATTCAAACTGTTTGCAAATGACTAAATGTCAAACACTGTGGATCCAGATGAGATGCCGAGTAACTGTTTGCAAAGGAAATCACAATTTTGCAGTCAGCATGCAAAGGTTACATCATCATTTTAAATGTAACATGCAAAGAGTTAAAGAGCCTGGTAACATCATTCTCAATGCATTATGTCATAAATTGCAGTTTTTCAAATTATTCATCGGTTCGCTTTTTTTCTCTGATTTCAGAAGAAAACATTGATTACTGAGACTGTTGTTCTGGTAACTTGGTTTCCAGATTGAGATAAAGTTTTCTTCAAAATACATTTTATGAATCCAGTTTTGAAATGAAAGTCATGGTCATGTTTTAATAATTGTTCTTAATGACAGTCCATATTTCCAACTTGAGGAAATTATTACGGTCGATTGGTATCTAGGCTATAGAGTGACACATGCACATGTTATCGTAACCAATTACTCCATAGATACACCTTTTTACACATCTAATTAATTCCTCCACTGAAAAAAACTAGTTCCAGTTTATACAGTCATGAAGTATAATTTTGATAACAAAATAAAGCACATTCTGCTTTACTTTCTGCCTGCCTTACAATACTGTCTGCTAGGATATAGAAATTATATATTTCAGAATGATGCTGCATCTGAATATAAAGTGAAAATATTTTCTTCAATGGAGGAATTTTATGGGGGTAAATATGCCTCGATTTAATTTTCACACATCAAATGCATTTTTCTGACAATTTCAAAGTCGCAACGTTTAAATCAAACCCCAAACATTTAATCAATTCAGTTTTTCTAAAAACATAATGGGATTTTAAGGCAGAAAACTAAATTCTCAGGATTAGGCTGTTTGAGAGTGTTAATGGTCGCATGAAGAAAATCCAACATTCCAGTCCTAATCATGGGAATAATGACTTGAAATGCACTTGCAAACAGTTCCGGTCAATATCAAAGATTAAGTAGTTTTGCATCAGTGATAAGGATTCAAACAGTTTTAAAAAAAATAGTAAGTGTTCAGAGTTCCAGATAAGAGGAGTTTTTCAAAAACTAAAATCATTATTTCGGTATTTAACCCTATGGTATCACTACTTATTAGAATTGTCTCGAAGAGACGATTCTAATGAGTAATAATAGCATACGATTTGGTGCTAAAACAAGTGAGAAAATGATGGATTAGTTCAGTTTAGTCCTTATCTGGAGTCCTGAGTGTTGTGAACGGAAGAAAAACTATTCTTTAAATATGGATTTACCAACACAATGAACTCATTCAAGAGTTTCAAAAATGTGTTAAATGGCAGCTAAAAATAAGATAATAGTCTTTAATACATATTTTAGCTCAATGTTGGACAAAATGGGAGCTTCCTACTTTTCTTTCATCCTGCATTAAGCAGATATCTAATAAGCGAGCTTCTTGAGTCTTAAAAGAATGCTTAATCACAAAGGTTAAAGTCAAAAGTCAAGGTCACCAAACTGTTTGCAAAGTATAAATATGCTGGGGCCTGTCGTATGAAATGTCGTACGACAAATATTGTTGTAATTAAGTCAGATTCTAAAATTCTCTGTTTTTCAGCAGAGCTGACTATTATCTATTTAAACCTACATTTTTATTTAGACATTAACATTTCAACCAATCATATTTGATCAGAAATTAAGAATTAAGAGCACCTGTTGAAACTGAATTGTCTGATTGGATAGTAGCCAGGGCTCCAGATAAGAGAATTATTTCAAAACTTAAAAACTTTATTTGTGCATTAAACCCTATGGTGTCCTACTCATTTGAATTGTCTCTTCGAGACGATAAAAATGAGTGGTAACACCATAGGGTTTGGTGCTAAATTGAGTGTGAAAATGTTAGATTTGTTCTGTTTACTCCCCTCTTATATGGAGCCTGGCTGGTTTATGCACTGATGTGAGTGTAAAATTAGAGACACAGGCAGTGTGTAATACTGAGCTGATGACATCATGCTTCTATTTTAAGATATGATAGCAGAATATGATGTCTATTTATAGATAGACAGTGGCAGCTAGGTCTTTTGTTAAATAATGGTTTACTACCAATTTATTTTAATTGTTAACTATTTGTTCAAATTTACCATACATTGATAGCAATATAATAAATGGCCTCAAGTGAGTTAAACACAATTGTGTTGTTTCATCATTTATTCACAAGAGTGAGGTGTTATAGAAATGTTGTTCTGTAAGGGCATGCACAGTTTATTTAGTTATAGTTTGTTTCAAGAAACTCCCCATGAATGAAGTTTGATATATAGAACAGTAGTTTAATCTGAGGATCTCCTACCAGTAGCTTGGATATGGGTTATATTATTGTTTTGCATTTCTGTACATTTATAGTTTTTTAGTCAGAGTTATAGATACCCTTGAATGTGTATTTTTTGTTTTTCAATCCAAGATATTACAATTCTTTGAAAAACCCCAATTTCATACAATTTTGCACACCCATCTACAGCATGAATTCCACCACCCATTCCGCTGAATATCTTTTTTAAAGATATTCTTGTTATTTATTTCTCAATTTAATCCTGTCTGTGACATCTTTCTGAAATTGTATAGAAAAGACGATTCCAAAGAGATGTCACACAAGACCGGATTAGATGGAGAAATCAGAAATTAGAAGTATTTTAAAGTTTTGACTTACAACTGTTTAAGTCGTAGGAGTTTTGTAAGACGGGCCCCTGGTTTCTAATATAGAAAGGGTATCTGCTCCACCGACAAATATATAAAATATTTTCAAAGATAGGCACAAACTCTTAAAGACTATCCTGGCCTCTCAGTCAAATATTTGACAAAACTTTCATGTTCTATTAGCACTCAGAGGAGCAATGACTGCCAGTCATTGTGGTTATTTGGATAATGGATATTGTTATAACCGCCAGGGATCTCCAGTTTTTTTCCCTATGACTGCTTTAGGTGTGAAATTATGAATTAATTATATCTCCATGTACTTATTTAACCTTCTGAGAGGGGAACTGAGTACTGAAGAGTCAGCATTTGGCAAGACTCAGGGTAGATAACTTTTAAGTGACTTCATAGAAGGAAGGAGTTAAAGACCTTGTTAAATCCTTCTCCTGCTATTTGCGCAAATTTACGATTTTTGAAAACATTGTAGACCTCGACCAGATAGCTCTGCTATCAGGATCTGTAATGTTTTCATATAGGATCTGTCTGACATTCAACCTGCACTCTTTCCTTGTTTTATTGACAAATTATTCACTTTCCTGAGACTAAATATTCACTCACCAGTACAAAATACAGTAAAACCTCTCTATTACGACCACTTAACTGTGGTAATTATTAGGGTGTTTACGATAGGTGACCGCTTAAAGCAAGGTGACAGTGAAACAGAAAGCTCCTGTAGGAGCTTTCTTTTTCACTGTCACCTTGCTTTAAGCTGTCACCTGTATATTATACAATTAATTAACCTTGGTTTTAGTGGTAGTAATAGTGAGGTTTTACTGTATACACTCAGTTGATTAAGGCAAATATACATATAGGTACCTAAGACAAAATATATTACACTGAGTTACCCAAGACAAAATATACACTTAATTACCTTAGACAACATTCTCTCAAGGTATTAAACATGGCAATCAAATTCTATGGAAAGACTGAAGATTCATGTCAGACATATTCTATTAGAAAACAGTACAATTCTATGATAAAATCACCATTTCCTCATTAAAATAGTTTAAATGTATATATTGCCTGTCAGCTATGACTATTTGAGTTGATTGAGACTTAGTAGGTCCTATCCCATAGTCCCCCAGGGCAGATATCACGATTGCCATGTAAATGTACAATCATTAACCGATCTACCACTGAATATTCAAACATGTATATATAACTTCACTCACTATATATCATGCACTATGAATTATAATCTATCATCTCAACTATTGGTTTAAAGAATAAGGAATTTTTTCCAAGAAAAGAGGGCAAACTTATGTCAGACAGATTCTGTAAGTAAACAGTGTTGATCCTGATCAGGAAACTCAAACAATATGGCTTAACCCATTACCCCATAAAAATGCCTTTTTACGCTTTTAATTTATTCCTCCACTGCAAAAATAGTTCCACTTAAATTTATACAGTCATGATTATATATAATAAAAAATATTTTCAATATCCTAGCAGATGGTAGCTTAAAGCAGGTTGAAAGTAAGGCACATTCTGCTTTACTTTCAACCTGCTTTAAGTGGTCACCTATCTTCAAAACAAGAAACAGGCTATCATGGGGTAATGGTTTAACCCTTTCCTGCATCATTGTCATATAACACCTCTACTCTGTCCTGGGTCTGCACTGTTTTCAAGAAGAATCAATGCACCCTAATAGCAGAAGAAAGTTCAAAGACTGTTTGCTGGTAAGAACAGGACAAAAGTATTGCAGGTAGCTCTTAATCCCTTACCAGGGCTTGAGCCATAGGCTGTTTCCAGTTTTGAATACAGATGGCCACTTAAAGCAGGTTGAAAGTAAAGCAAAATGTGCTTTACTTTCAGCCTACTTTAAGCTACCATCTACTGGGATAAAGAAAATATTTCTAATGATACATATTCATGACTATATATAAAGGAACAATTTTCTTCAGTGGGGGAATGAATTAAATGTGTTAAATTGTGTTTTTATGGGGTAATGGGATAAATGAGTTTTCTGTATTACTTTTGTCCTGCAATAATCTGCCATCAGTCTGTTGTCAAATTCAGCAATTAGACTTACTTTGAGCGTTGCTTAACTCATTACCCCTCTGTCTTTATCTATTATATAAGATATGTGACCACTTAAAGCAGGTTGAAAGTAAAGCAGAATGTGCCTTAAGGCACATTCTGCTTTACTTTCAGCTGCTTTAAGCTACCAGATCTGCTAGAATACAGAAAATATTTCTTATAATTCATGTTCATGACTGTATAAAAAGGAACTATTATCTTCAGTGGAGGAATATATTATAGGCGTAAAAAGGTGTATTTATGGAGGAATGGTTAAAAGAAGTTTTACTGTAGTGACAATTACTAAAGAGAAAAGATCTGACAAAGAATTCCATTAACAACAGGGAAACTGGATGATATTGGTCAATGATTTAATTCCAGCACAGGGGATTCCATTTCCACAGACAATTTTCCTGTGCACAGTCCCATTACCGCTAGGATTACAAAATAAATTGTGCCACTGTAACACGCTAGAGAAACGAGGAAATTTTCACATTTTCGTCTTTTAGTCTTATACAGTAAGACTCTCTATTGCGACCACTAAAAAGAATTCAAAGTGACAGCTTAACCCATTACCCCATAGCCCGATTCTAGTTTTGAAAATAGGTGACCACTTAAAGCAGGTTGAAAGTAAAGCAGAATGTGCCTTAAGGCACATTCTGATTTACTTTCAGCCTGCTTTAAGCTACCATCTTCTTGAATATAGAAAATTGTTCTTATCATACATTTTCAAGAACTGTAAATATTGGAACTATTTTTCTCAGTGGAGATATAATTTAAAGGCGTAAAAAGAAGTATTAATGGGGGTAATGGGTTAAAGCAAGGTGACAGTAAAACAGAAAACTCCTGAAAGCAGTAACCTGTTGCAAAAACCTAATAATTACAACCAATTTAGTGGTTGCAATAGAGAGGTTTTACTGTAACTGTGTTATGTAATGCTATGACATTGATATTGAAGAATTGCTGCGAGGGCGGGTAAAAGTGCTTGCCAGAAATCGTTGTCATTTTCTGCAGGAAATTAACTTGACTGGACAGTAATGGTCTAGACTGAGACAGAATATGAACCAAAGTTTCTGAAGGAACAGAATCTGTCCGGCCTCAGCAAGAAACTATTGTTAGCCTTTTAACCCTTTCACTCACAGCTTGTTTTTAAATTACAAGACAGACTTGGCTTTTTAACTCATTCACCCCTGAAACTTTTAATGGACAATTCCAATTTTCAATTAAGTCTAATCCATTTTTTAATATTAAGGGCTGACTTTAAGAATTTATTGCAAAATGACAAACAGGATCCCTCTGATCAGGGTCTACAAGAGTATTCTTCACAGGTATCCTGTTTGTTAATGATGAGTATACTTGTCGCTAGGGTTGAATGTGTTAACCCCTCTCCCGCTGAATAATACAAACGGCCAATAATGGACATGGACCGCTCACCTGGTAGCCCATTGCTGTCAACACTGGGGGCCAACGAGGTATCACGAAGGCCCGTTTCGCACAGAAGTCCTGTATATGTTTCGCACCTACAATCCATGTAAACACACCCATTTGTGTACTATTTTTTATACGCTGACATTCACATTAACCACTTGTGTCCATAGACACACATATCAATTGAATTATTTCTTTGCAGATTACAGTATAGGTTCGTGAATAAACTGTTTACATACCATTTCTTGCATTATTTATGGAAAATAAGTATGTATATCAAGCACAGACGTCAATTTGTCACTCTTAAATGAATATTACCGGGCGATTATTGAAAAAAACATTGGAATGATCCACTATATTTACAACCCCATCTCAACATGATGCATGTTTATTAATAGCTTCATTTTTCCTCAATTTTTCAACTTATTTTTCACAATAATGTATACAACTTTGAATCACTCACAGTACCCTGAAGGGTTTATGAGTGTGTATGTGCCCTCCTGAAGTCGCATTTACGTGTATACGTTACCAACAGAAGGTGTATGTGTTACCTACTGAAGTCAATTAATTGATTTCTGTTGCAGTGACACAAATGTATCGTTTATGCCTAACTCACATTTGCTGCGGCGGCCGTACGGCAGTCGCACGTATTATTATTCCCCGGCCGCCGTAGATTTCCTTCGACCGCCGTATGTTGTGCTCACATTTGCTGCGGCCGCCGCAAGGCGAGATTTGATGTTTTGGGGGTAAAAAACTTGCGGCAGTGCGGTGTCCGTTCGGCAGCCTTATGGCGCCTCCGCGGCGGTCGCGATTTCTAATAAAACACACATCGACCGCACGATGGCCGAACGGCGGCCGTTGATGTGCAGTCTTAATGCTACTCCTGCTACACACATTGGCTTGCTACATGTGCACATAACTCATATCAGTCCAACTACACCGAGAACTCAAAGGCCATAAATGGACAGCATTATGTCTCATAAGAACATCCATTTCAACTTTTAGATCAATAGACACATATGAACAAAAGTGCAAATGCCCAATAGTAAAATTAACCATTGAGTCCCGGCGGCCGCACGGTGGCCGTACGGCAGCCGCAGAACCGCTCTACGGCGTGTCGTTTCTACGGCCATCGTAGAAATGAACTTTTTTTTTATAACTCCGCGTTCTAATACTGCGGCCACCTCTATGGCCTGTAAGACTTTGGGATTTGCCGTGCGGCCGCCACACTGCCGCCGTAGGATTTCTTCGGCCAGCGCAAGAATCTTCCAATTTCACGTTTAGTTTAAACATATTTATTGCATAATATATACATGCATGGGATTGGGCTACAAATCTTCACAACATGCCCGCTGTCCGATTTAACCTTTCTGCAAGAGCCGTACGCCCGACGTAGAGCAAGTGTGGGCGCACTTTTAGCGACGAGGCCGTTTAGTCAAGCGGTACCAGTGTGACCATACCAAGTGGTTTGTGACGTTAATTTTGGTACAACTGACAGCTAAATTATCACCAAAAAGCCTCGATTCGGAATTTTAATCAAATGGGTTTTTTTATGAGTCGATTTCAAGGAAACATAGCCTATGCTAAGGGTATTAATAAGTTATTTTAGAATGATGTCAATGTATTTGTCACTAGATGGATACTTTTTGTCTGAAAACGAGGCAAATATCCAGAAATGTTAGCACACACAATGATACCACGACAATTTAATACTAGATATTGCCAACTTATTTGCCCCATTTTCAGGCAAAATGTATTACCTTGGTGACAAATCCATTGATACCATTTTAAAGAATCCAGTTCCCAGTATCATAGGCTATGTTTCGTTGAAATCGGCTTAAACAAATTTCTTACATTTGATTGAAGTTCCGAATGGAGGCCTTTTTGTTGACAATTTGACTGCCAGTGGTATCCACATAATACGTCACAGACCATGACTTTTTTTTGTGGTATGGTCACACTTGGTACTATCCATTTATTTTCTCTACGCTTTTTGATAAAACGTGTAATATAAAAGACATTGACCCATTACCCTATAGCCTGTTTCTAGTTTTGAAGACGGATAGTCACTTATTAAAGCAAATTGAAAGTAAAGCAGAATGAGGTACTTTTACTCTGTTTGCTTTAAGCTACCATCTGCTGGTATATAGGTAATTATTAGATCATTGTTTCATAAATACAATATATATATAGGAAAAAACCTGTGCAGCTTCTCATACACTTTTCTTAACACTTTCCAAGAGTAAATGCTTATATATGAAGTTGTTCGTGTAGTTTGGAATATTGGCTGTTTCTGTTTTACAAAATTATAGCCCTTTGAGTATTTTCCTATAAAGAACATGCTGCAAACGTTCGCAGATTAATTAATTACATAGGCGAAGGTGTTCATGAGGTTTTCAATTCGGGATGCAACATTTTTAAAGGAGTTATGTCGCTTTGAATTTGTTTCGTACATAACAATTATAGTGTATTCCAGTTACTCGGACAAATCAACCACTCTGTCAGCTTCATCTGCTTCCGCAACAGTTGATTGATCGAATTCATTTCCTAGTCCTGCACTTTTAACTGCTTCAGAAACTTACATGAAATGGACCGGTTTTTTGTGTGTTAACCTTTAAAAAATTCTCACTGGACTTTCACTATCAACAGATTTGGTGGAGATTCAAGATAAATGGTAGGCAACAGTAAGTGCATGATACGTGGCGGTTTGCATCCTATATAAATTCAATGATGACTTCAGTTGGTAACATATACATATAAAATGGACTTCGTTTAGTAACATATACATACTCTGTGCGGCACCTATACACGGTTAATTTGTTAAACTCGATTTAAAATCTATTTATTGCATTACTACAGATTCTTTATAACCCAAATAATATTCCATTGATACAATCAATCTAAAAGGTTATGTTCATATCATGTTTAATATCATTGTTTACCAAATACCATACATTTGAAACATTTTTCATCAAAGGATAAATGACTGTTATTTTGCAAGTAATACAATGAATAATATAAAATTTGTACGTAGATTGCTCGAGAAACCATTCTACCTACCATCGGACCTATTTGATAATATGTTCCGGCTAAGTATAGGGGAAATTGAGAGACACTCAAGGAAATTCGTGTTTTACTTTCGTTTTGGGTACACAAAATATGCACTTTATCGGTGCAGAACATATACAGGACTTCTGTGCGAAACAAACCTCGTGATACCTCGTTGGCCCCCAGTGGTCAAGGTGACAATAAAATTGGGTAAGTAAAAATACCCCCTATGGTTTCAGAAAAGAAGATTTGTAAGCTTTCACTCAGAAGCCTTGAGAAAACATTTCCCACCTACTAGCAGACATGTTATTAAGCGAGGAAGATTATTTTAAGAAAATTAATGTAGTTGTAAAGTCATCTTAACCCTTTAACCCTATAGCTTGATTTCAGTGTTGAAAACAGATGGTTGCTTAAAGCAGGCTTAAAGTAAATCAGAATGTACTTTACAGAACATACACAGCCCTGTAGTGATTCAATGTGGTGCATTAAGTTAACCCTTTCCTCCCTGAAACTTCAAATGGACAGTTCTAGTTTTCAATTTAGTCCAGTCCATTTTTAACATTTTAGGGTTGATTTTTACAATATATGTCAAAATGACAAACAGTGTCGACCCTGATCAGAGGGCTCCTTAAGGAGCCCTCTGATCATGGTCAACACTGTTTGCATATGACAAGACTAGTGTACTCCTCACAGGTACACTGTTTGCAAATGACGCATATATGCGTGACTAGGGTTCAAAGAGTTAACCCTAACTGTATGGAAAACAAGTACAGTAAAATCTCTCTATTACAACCACTAAACTGTGTTAGCTAAATTATTAGGTGTTTATGACAGGTGACTGCTTAAATCAAATTGCAAGGTGATAGTAAAACAGAAAGCTCCTTTTTTGTCACCTTGCTTTAAGCTTTCACCTGTCTTTCATACAATCAATTAGGCTTGGTTTTAGTGGTCGTAGTAGAGGGGTTTTACTGTATATATCGATTTTTAGCAAACAATGTAGCCCAAATCTGAAGGTAACTGAGCAGTGCCTGCACAAATTGTCATACTTAAAATCATCCCTCAATCGTCACTATAAGATGTCTTTAAAATCATCTCTCAATAGTCACTATAAGATGTCTTTAAAATCATCCCTCAATAGTCACTACAAGATGTCTTTAAAATCATCTCTCAATAGTCACTATAAGATGTCTTTAAAATCATCTCTCAATAGTCACTATAAGATGTCGTTAAAATCATCCCTCAATAGTCACTACAAGTTGTCTTTAAAATCATCCCTCAATAGTCACTACAAGATGTCTTTAAAATCATCTCTCAATAGTCACTAGAAGATGTCTTTAAAATCATCCCTCAATAGTCACTACAAGATGTCTTTAAAATCATCCCTCAATAGTCACTATAAGATGTCTTTAAAATCATCCCTCAATAGTCACTACAAGATGTCTTTAAAATCATCCCTCAATAGTCACTATAAGATGTCTTTAAAATCATCCCTCAATAGTCACTACAAGATGTCTTTAAAATCACCTCTCAATAGTCACTATAAGATGTCTTTAAAATCATCCCTCAATAGTCACTACAAGATGTCTTTAAAATCATCCCTCAATAGTCACTACAAGATGTCTTTAAAATCATCCCTCAATAGTCACTATAAGATGTCTTTAAAATCATCTCTCAATAGTCACTATAAGATGTCGTTAAAATCATCCCTCAATAGTCACTTCAAGATGTCTTTAAAATCATCCCTCAATAGTCACTACAAGATGTCTTTAAAATCATCCCTCAATAGTCACTACAAGATGTCTTTAAAATCATCCCTCAATAGTCACTACAAGATGTCTTTAAAATCATCCCTCAATAGTCACTACAAGATGTCTTTAAAATCATCCCTCAATAGTCACTATAAGATGTCTTTAAAATCATCTCTCAATAGTCACTATAAGATGTCTTTTAAATCATCTCTCAATAGTCACTACAAGATGTCTTTAAAATCATCCCTCAATAGTCACTATAAGATGTCTTTAAAATCATCCCTCAATAGTCACTACAAGATGTCTTTAAAATCATCCCTCAATAGTCACTATAAGATGTCTTTAAAATCATCCCTCAATAGTCACTATAAGATGTCTTTAAAATCATCTCTCAATAGTCACTATAAGATGTCGTTAAAATCATCCCTCAATAGTCACTACAAGATGTCTTTAAAATCATCCCTCAATAGTCACTACAAGATGTCTTTAAAATCATCCCTCAATAGTCACTATAAGATGTCTTTAAAATCATCTCTCAATAGTCACTATAAGATGTCGTTAAAATGATCCCTCAATAGTCACTACAAGATGTCTTTAAAATCATCCCTCAATAGTCACTATAAGATGTCTTTAAAATCATCTCTCTATAGTCACTATAAGATGTCGTTCAAATCATCCCTCAATAGTCACTACAAGATGTCTTTAAAATCATCCCTCAATAGTCACTATAAGATGTCATTTGGAAAATTCAACATTGTATGGGTTAAATTGGAATAAGGTATCTATTCTACAATCCATCTTCAGATGGACACTATTTTATTGGATACTGGATTGATCCATTTGAAGCTTCAGGGGAAAATGAGTTAATAGTGAACAAATTTGGCTTTGAGAAAATTAACAGAAGGAATGGAGCCAGTGTTATATATAGAGAGCTGAACTTTTAGTTGACGTATAATTAATCAAACATGCCAATAATGGGTGAACTCCACATCAGAAAAGGAGACAAAATTGTTGAACAAGGATATTGCTTTATTTACTTTCTCAAATGGGTTGTTGTCAGTGTTTGATACAGGAGCCTGCTTAACCCTTTATTCCATAGCTTATTTCTAGTATTGAAGATAGGTACATGCATGACCACTTAAAACAGGTTGAAAGTAAAGCAGAATGTGCCTTAAGGCACATTCTGCTTTACTTTCAGCCTGCTTTAAGCTATTATCTACTAGTTTATTGAATAATAGTTCTTATATAATTATATATGACTGTAAAAATTGGAACTATTTTCTTCAGTTGAGGAATAAATTGAATTTGCTTAAAAAGGTGCTTCTTTTGACCTTTAAGGTGCATTCTATTTTGCTTTCAACCTGCTATAAGCGGTCACCTGTCTTCAAAATGACGTAACAGGCTAAAGGGTTAAAAGTCATCTCTACGGGGAAGGGGAAAAAAGCATGAAATGGCATTACACTATGGGGGATAAGGCTATATGGTCAATAACAACATGTAATATCCTTGATTGATTTTGTCAGTCCAAAATGGATGAGAGGTGGCTGTTCCCCTGATTTCCAGATATGATTATCTAAAAACAGTAACACCTCAACCATAAAGCCCACAAACAATAAGGCATGTTTTAACAATATTTAAGACAGGTTCAGCTGCAAAAAGCAGGATGAAAGTAGAGCAGAAAGGTCTTAAAGTAGCTTTATACTTTACTTTTCATCCTCTTCAAAGCTGCCAGTGACTGTCTTGTCTTCAATACCTTTACAGTGTTAGTAATGTAAGAGGTTTACTATCTGATCTGTTTGTTCATGTTAAGTAGAATCATTACTAGAATGTCAACAAGAGGGCCTGAATGCCCTGATATCGCCCACCATTTGTAATGAAGCCTGATAGCTTTACCTTTGAATTTCACCCATTTTATTCTAAATCCATTCAAGTTTGTCGACCTACTGTAGTATAGTAGAGTACATCAAAGGCAGATAACTAGAGCCTAAACAATACTGAAATTAAGCCTTTTTCTAGCATTTCAAAGTATGTCAAGGGCAGGTAACTATTGCCACAATGATTACATTTCATTTCAACAATAATTGCACTCCTTCGAGAATGTATAGCTACATCCTTTGTGTACAAGTATAATCAAAATCCATTGAAAACTGTAGTTGCAAGAGTGTAAACGCTGTAAAATATGGCATTTTCAGCAATTCAAAGGTAGATATCTCTTGATCTATTTGTCTGATTCCAACCATAATCACCCTTTTTCCAACTCTTATGGTCATATACAATATGGGCAAGTTTGAGAGAGTTTGGATAAATATTGTGGCCTCTAGAGCGTAAACACTGTTAAATATATCATTTTCAGCAATTCAAAGGTAGATAACTCTTGACCTATTGATCCGATTACAACCAAAATTGAACTCATCCGATGTCTTATGGTAATATACAATCTGAGTAAGTTTGAGAAAGATTGGATAAAATTTGTGGCCTCTAGAGTGTAAACATCGTTAAATATGGCATTTTCAGCAATTCAAAGGTATATAACTCTCGACCTATAAGTCTGCTTTCAACCATAATCAAACTCATCTGAACTCTTATAGTAATATACAATCTGAGCAAGTTTAAGAAAGATTTGATAAAAATTGTGAACTCTAGAGTGTAAACACCGTTAAAAATGGCATTTTCAGCAATTCAAAGGTAGATTACTCTTGATCTATTTGTCTGATTTCAACCAAAATCAAACTCATCCGCACTCTTATGGTCATATACAATCTGGGCAGGTTTTAGAAAGATTGGATAAATACTGTGGCCTCTAGAGTGTAAACTCGTTAAATATGGCATTTTCAGCAATTCAAAGGTAGATAACTCTTGATCTATTTGTCCGATTTCAACCAAAATCGAATTCTTCCGAACTCTTATGGTCATATACAATCTGGGCAGGTTTTAGAAAGATTGGATAAATACTGTGGCCTCTAGAGTGTAAACACTGTTAAATATGGCATTTTCAGCAGTTCAAAGGTAGATAACTCATGACCTATTTGTCCGATTTCAACCATAATCGAACTCATTCGAACTCTTATGGCAATATACCATCTGAGCAAGTTTGAGAAAGATTGGATAAATACTAGGGTCTCTAGAGTGTAAACACTAAAATTGTTGACGCCGCACACCGCACGACGCACACCACACGATGGACGACGGACGCCGGACAATCAAGGATTGCAATAGCTCACCCTGAGCTAGCTCAGGTGAGCTAAAAATCAATCACCAGTAGACGCAAATAGCTGATCATCTTTCTAGGGACCAAACTTTTCTGACCAAACATTATCAACTTTTTCCAAAGGAAATTCCTGCTTTAATATCTACCTGCTTATGGTTGCCTGCTTCAAGCTACCATGTGCATCTGTTAAGATATCAAAAATGTTCCTTGTGGTACTTATTAAAGACTTATAAAGTGGAACTATTTTAATCAATGGAGGAATATAGACTAAAGGCATGACAAGAGCACCACAAGTGGGTGCCGACCCTCGACATCTGTGTTAGAACATTAGTGAAAAATACCGTAAAATTAGGGCAAAGGTCAAGGTCAATTGGTAAAACATTTGAAGATCAGTGAAAAATACAGTAAATTGTGGTCATGGTAAAGGTCAATTAGTAAAATATTTTGATATATCAGGGTAGGAATTGTCAAGATGATCATGTTTTCAAAATAAAGAAGATTGTAGATGAAAAATTGAAGAAATTATTGGCCAATATTAAGATTTTGGACTACGACGCCTGAGTGACAAAAATAGTCTCTCAATAGTTCAGTAAATGTTGCTCTTAGAAAAAAAGACAAGCTAATGAAAAGGGGGTGTCAATTGATAAACGGTTTATTATTTTCAAGGAGCTTTCTTCCTTACTTTCAACCTACTTTAAGTAACCTGTTGTTAATTTTACCGTTAAATACCGGTACTCAGGAAAACATAATTATGAAGGGAAGTGTTAAAGATACAATGAATAAAATATTCCATTTCAGAGAGATTACTTTTACCCCATTACCCCATAGCTAGGTTCTTAAGTTTTGAAGACAGGTGACCACTTAAAGCAGGCTGAAAGAATAGCAGAGTGCACCTCAAGGCGCATTCTGCTTTACTTTCAGCCTGCTTTTAAAACTTTAAGCTACCATCTGTTAGGATACAGAAAATATTTCATATAATACATAATTATTCATGTTTGAATAAATAAGAACTACTTTCTGTAGGTGAGAAATACATTAAAGGCATAAAAAGGCGTATGTATGGGGTAACGGGTTAAAAACAAGAATTGTAAGAGATGAGAAGCTGAGACTTCATCTCAGTTTAAATATTTGAGACAATTCCTGGTACTTGGGTGACAAGTATTTAATCATTGCAGTGGAGTCTGGGAAATAAATTGAATACTTGTCACTGTCGATTGGGAGTGTTACAAAATTTCCAATCATGTGACGAACATGGGATTCATTTCATTTGCATCTCAAGAACTTGTCGTATTTTAGTGATGGCTGTATAGTTAGGGACTGAAACAAGAATTGAGCAAACAGTTAGGTTTATTACACAAAATATGTTATTTCTTGTGAAGCATTCATCTTTCACATGTATATACAGAGCATATCATCTTGGACAATCACCGAGGTCTGCGTTTTACCCAAACCTGTACTTTACTTTCACTTTCCCCTCCCTGATGACCGGCAGCGAGCCCATCACCAGTCATTATTTATTTTGGCGTGATACCGTGAAGTTGTGGTTTCGCAGGCTCCAGCTTCACTCAAATAATGTCCCTCGTAAAGCACTGAAGCTTGGATGAGGAGCCATATTTCTTAATAGCTTGGTATCAGTGTTTAACTCATTCAAATGGCCAATTCCAGTGTCCAATTATGTAGTGTGCATTTTTCACTACTTCTTAGGGATGTTTTTTCAGAAGGCTTTTGCAGGAAACCTGACAAAGGTCTACACTGTTTGCAAAGGAAAAGTATACACTTAATGTTACACTGTTTGTAAATGACTATTGCCCCCAGGGTTCAACAAGTTAAGATATGTGACTCTACTGACTCAGCTTACAGCAAGCTGAAATTACAGCAGAAAGCTTAGGAGATTTCTGTTTTACATTAGGAATGTTTCTTCGTTACCTTTAGCCTGCATATAATAAGCAGCCATCAGATAGAATGTATAAGTTTGAAAAACCAATGACAAATCGGCCTGGTAAGATATTGACAAAGAATCACCATCTAACAACTCAATAATGTTTCATTATAATAGCACCATAGATCCTGGGATATTTATACCCTTCTCCTGCTGTTAGTACATATTTAAGCTTTGATGCGTTTTCAAAAACAGTGTAGACCCTGATCAGACAGCTCCTGAAGGAGCTGTCTGATCAGGGTCTACACTGTTTTCTTATAGGCTCTGTCTGGTATTATGCTAGCACTCTTTCCTGGGGAAAAGTTTGTCTATTTTATTAGCCAAAGTAACTCTCTTGGTATTTAAGTATCGTACATGACATAGGCAACATGCTAATGTAGCTGACATACAAAACAATTGTCATCTTATATCCCTATCCAAATGGAATGCTTTCAGCTTTATAGACTGGGGAATACTTATGTACCTAGGAATAAAATATTTTATAAGACAGAAGAATTGTTTACTACAAAATTTCATGCTGCACTAGATAACAAGAATATCTCAACCACAAGGTACGCTTGTGAAGTTTAACCTATTACTCCATAGATATACACCTTTTATGCTTTTAATCTATTCCTCCACTAAAAAGAATATGTGTAGTTCAACTATTTACAGTCATAAATATACACAATAAGAAATATTTTCTATAACCAAGCAGATGGTAGATTAAAACAGGCTGAAATTTAGGCAACATATTATGTGGTCACCAGTCTTCAAAATTAGGAACAGGCTAGCTATGGGGTAAAGGGTTAAAACTGGCTTGACTGTATACAAACGTTTACTTTGCAAAACATTTCATTGATATTTAACGATTCCTTGACAATATATTGCATGTGCATTTCTAGAGTTGATATTTAACAATTCCTAGGCAATATATTGTATGTGCATTTCTAGAGTTGATATTTAACAATTCCTTGGCAATATATTGTATGTGCATTTCTAGAGTTGATATTTAACCATTCCTTGGCAATATATTGTATGTGCATTTCTAGAGTTGATATTTAACCATTCCTTGGCAATATATTGTATGTGCATTTCTAGAGTTGATATTTAACAATTCCTTGGCAATATATTGTATGTGCATTTCTAGAGTTTATATTTAACCATTCCTTGACAATATATTGCATGTGCATTTCTAGAGTTTATATTTAACAATTCCTTGGCAATATATTGTATGTGCATTTCTAGAGTTTATATTTAACCATTCCTTGGCAATATATTGTATGTGCATTTCTAGAGTTGATATTTAACCATTCCTTGGCAATATATTGTATGTGAATTTCTAGAGTTGCTTGCAAGGTGATGTGCATTCAGAGGTGCAAGACAGATGACAGATGGATGTGACAGGACCACTGCAATATCACACAGACTAGACTTCCTTCTCCCCCCAGAAACACCAGACTGATTATAACAGAGGGAAACAGCATATATTTACCCTTCAACTGCTTTATCTCTTTGCATGCTAGGGACGGATATATCAGCCATAGTGATTGCCTTTGCAAACAGTTTGGATCCAGATGAGACGCCGCGTAACGGGGTGTCTCATCAGGATTCAAACTGTTTGCCATTCTGATCCTGAATTTAAAAGAAATTTTGAAAATTCTAATTCTAGAACAATAGCAGACGAAAAAATGTTGCAGACTAAAAAAATTACCAAGCATGCAAAGAGTTAAACCTATATAATGACAGCTCCTCAAGGTACTGTCTAAGAAGGGCCTGCAATATATGCACTATATATATATAATTTAGTTTACTTAAATTCAGGCAGCTTTACCCCTGTGAGAAGGTATTGAATTATTTTAGAACTATTTCAGAATAATTTCTTGAATATTCATGAACAATTCTAGAAGCGGCCATTTAACGTTCATGAATATTCTGCTAAAATTCTAGAAATTTGATGGTTTTAGAACCATTGTTCTAGAATTACAACAGTTCTTGAACTCCTTTTGTATACTTTTTGTAGTAATTCTTAAAGCTCTTCAACAATTCTAGAAGTGGCCATTTAACGTTCATGAATATTCTAAGATTCTTGAACACTTTTCACAAGGGTTGCACTGAAAACAGAATTTGAGGAAAGGGTGACAGCCGGTTTCCTTTTATTTGCATCTATATTATGACCACTAAATTGTGTTAATTATCAGGTGTTTAAGACAGGTGACTGCTTCAAGCAAGGTGAACGTAAAACAGAAAGCTTTCTGTTTTACGTTACTTTTTCTTTAAGCTGTCACCTGTCTTTTATGCAATCAATAAGCCTTCTTTTTAGTGGTCGTAATAGAGAGGTTTTACTGTATACATATTGATGCCTTTTGTACAGTGTAGACCCAGCTAAAGCCTCCTGGAAGGACCTGTCTGATCAGGGTCTCCATTGTTTTCTTATAAGATTTGTCTAGAGTCTGCACTCTTTTCTAAGCAAACATTTTCCTTTTCCTTATTCCATTAGCTATTATGTAATTATAAGTTCATGTGATAAATATTCAAAGTGGACAGTGTTTTTATATGAACATTTGACAGGAAACGAGTTAATTTAGCTATTAGTTCACACTCTTGTGACATAATATTTATTTTGGTGTCAATTTTTTGTTGGAATATACCGATATATATTATAGAACAGAACAGAACAGAACAGATGTTTTATTTTGACTTAAGCATACAAGCTCATCATCATAACATATATACATAATAACATAAACTGATGGTTATTATATATGAGGAAAAACATGAATATTTATCTATGAATTACTTTGAAAATAGAGAATTTGTCAGCAATGAAATGCTGTGCAGGCCTTTGGATATAGAAATAATGCTGCTTGCTAAAGTTGTAAATTAATTAATGGCTCTTCATATTGTCTAATGATTCAGTTCCAGAAAAGGACGGCATTTCAAAATTGGTAGTGCCTTTGACTGACTCAAGTTCACTCTAGTGGATTACTGTAAAACAGGTATTTTTTGCGTCATGAATATTTCAAGTAATGCGATTTTGTATTAATTCGCGACATCATACAATATTTCTAGCAGGCGGTAGCTTAAAGCAGGCTGACAGTAAAGCAGAATGTGCCTTAAGGCACATTCTGCTTTACTTTCCACCTGCTTTAAGAAGTCACCTATTTTCAAAACTAGAGACGTAAGGCAACACATTGGCGAATTAACGCGTAAATTATTTTCTCGTGAATAAAACTGGTTTTACAGTATAGAAGATTTAAGAGATAGTTCAATGCTAAAATGTACATTGGCTCCGTTTAAAATGCAGCTAGGTTTGACTTAAGTGAGTTCCAAAGAGATGTCATATTCTAACGAGAAGTCACAACATAGGGTTTTGGTGTATACTGATATAGCAAATATTTGGGAATATTTAGTTCTGCACTGGCTGATTTTAAAGTTTAGAGAGTGCCATACTGACTTTAATCCCAAAGAGTTAGAGATTATTCACTACTCACTAGTCCCTTTTTTAAGATTACAATTGATCTTGTATTGATAGATCATGCACTGACTGGTAATCTTAAAATTCTAATACAGGTGCTTTATGCAGGATTAATATATTGCAGAAAGCTCCTATTGGAGCTTTCTGCAATTTTATTTACCCTGCAATTAGCGACCAGCTGTCTTTCAAGATTTCCATGCTATTTCAATTAGTGGTCCCATAACCTGGAATTACCCCATAGCCCGTTTCTAGTTTTGAAAACAGGTGACCACTCAAAGCAGGCAAGTAAAGCAGATTGTGTCATCTGTTGGGATATGGAAAATATTTCTTATAGTACATAATATTTATAACTATAATAAAGTGGAAAAATATTTTCTTCAGTGGAGGAATAAATTAAAGGCATCAAAATGTGTATTTATGGAGAAATGAGTTAATACAAGATTAGGATTATTCATGAGGCTCAAGCCTGAGAAGGAATAAGTGATTCCAGGCATAACTCTTTGCATGCTGGGTAATTTTTTCGCCTGCAACAGTTTTCGTCTGCTTTTGTTCTAAAATTGGAAATTTTCAAAATTTCTTTTACATTCAGCGTCAGAATGGCAAACAGTTTGGATCCTGATGAGACGCCGCGATACGCGGCGTCTCATCTGAATCCAAACTGTTTGCAAAGGTTATGCCTGTGGCAGCTATATCCACCGCTAACGTGCAAAGAGTTAAAAGTGCACTGGAAAACCTATTGTTGTATCGGTGGTGGGGAAAGACTATGAGAAGAGTAAATAATATGCTGTCAATAAGAAGCCTACTATTTCTTCCTAACTAATTGCCACATCAATCTTACTGGAGAGCCAAGGTAGAGCCATGCATAGAAATTAGTCCTAGAGAGACTTCCCTGCCCTGAAAATACCTCCAAATGACTAAATGCATCATCCCCCAACCCTAGGCCATATTACAAGTGTGTTAAGCAGTTAAGACGATTCCATCACCTTCAAAACCTAATCCACTGAGCTTTTGTACGTAATTAAAGGCCAAGACCTGAATTTGAAGAGAAAAATTGTTGAAATTTTGCATGTATATATCACCATAAAACTCTATATTGCAGTCAATTTTATGATAAAACATTTTCAGAACTAGTGATGGGGATTACACATTGCTTGAATAGTGTCCAAACTTTATACAAAGGTCCTTAGCTAGTCTATCTTAGATCAAACCTTTTTGCAAAGGTCAATTAAGTCAGGTATACTACATGTATATTAGAACACACTGTCCCTGATCAAGCCATGCTCAGATCCAAACTTTAACTCTTTTAATACCATGAACCTATTTAAAATATATTCATTACATTTGCAAACAGTGCAGACCCAGATCTGAGGGCTCCTACAGTTCTGGATCCAAACTGTTTGCATAATTTTGTTAGTGTTATAGAGCCTGACAGTAAAAGAGGTAAATTAAGGTGTTGATTCCTAAAATTGCAAAATATTTGGAAATCTTAGAACTTTTATTAGCAACTTATGGTAGCCCTGGTTTTTTGTCAAAGCCAGTCTAGCCAAGCTTAGATTTAAGCTTTTAAGCAAGACCAGTTTAAAGTAAAGCTTACATGTAGATCTAAGCTTTTTGCCAAAGTCAGTGAAGTGGAGCAGAATTAGGTGTGAAATAATGATCGCTGGAAATCAATTGATTTGTCTGCTGGTAGAGACTAGCTTATAAAGTTTTCATATCTCCCAGTTATGTAACTTGTGCTCTGTCGTATTTCAACATACTATGAATGGGAAATATTCAAGACATGCCAGACTTAACCCATTACTCCATAAATACCCATTTTTTGTAACACCTTTCAATTGTTCCTTCACTGAAAGAAATAGTTCCATTTCATACAGTCATGAGTATATAACTATATACCATAAAAGTGTTCAAGAATTTTAGAATATTCATGAATGTTAAATGGCCACTTCTAGAACTGTTCTAGAGCTTCAAGAACTTTTGTGTGTTACAAACACTTAATACAAGCTTGGGCAGTGGGGGTGGGGAAGGCTGTCTGATCTGTGGCTACGCTCTTTTAAGAAACAAGGGCCACCATGGCCCTAAATCGCTCACCCAGTACACCATGTAAAACATGACCTATAGTGACCTAGATTACGACTGGACATGACCCACAATCAACCTTTAGAGTGTTAACATGATTTTTCTATGATTTGACCTAGTTTCTGACCAGACACAATCCGATGACATTTGATTTTGACCTAGATTTGATGTAGGCTAACATTCTGGCAATATTTCATTCAGATCTAATGAGATTTGTAGCCTCTAGAGGGTTAACAATGTTTTTCTTTGATTTGACCTAGTGACCCAGATTTTGATCCAACATGACCCATATTCGAACTTGACCTAGATATCAATTTAGACAAACATATTGACCAAGTTGCATTAAAATCCAATGACATTTGAAGTCAACATGGTTTTTCTATGATTTGACCTAGTGACCTAGTTTTTGACCGGATAATAACCCATATTCAAACTCGATCTAGATATGGATAAGGCAAACATTGTGATCAAGTCTCATGAAGATAAGATGAGTTTTGAAGCCTATAGAGTGTAAACAAGGTTTTCCTATAATTTGACCTAGTGACCAAGTTTTTGACCCGACATGACCCATATTGGAACTTGACCTAGATATCAATTAGGCAAACATTCTGTACAGGATGCGTTAAATTCCAATGAGATTTGTAGCCTCTAGAGTGTTAACAAGGTTTTTCTATGATTTGACCTAGTGACCTAGTTTTTAACAGAGCATGACCTATATTTAAACTTGACCTAGATATCAATGAGGCAAATATTTTGACCAAGTTTCATGAAGATAAGATGAGTTTTGTAGCCTCTAGAGTGTTAACAAGATTTTTCTATGATTCGACCTAGTGACCTAGTTTTTGACCCAACATGACCCACATTGGAAC
The DNA here is from genome assembly GCA_922989275.2 of Gari tellinella. Lineage (NCBI taxonomy): Eukaryota > Metazoa > Mollusca > Bivalvia > Cardiida > Psammobiidae > Gari > Gari tellinella. The sequence continues at coordinate 10,862,586 of OV277859.1, read as the reverse complement.
TTGACCTAGATTTCTTCAAGACAAACATTGTCATCAAGTTTCATGAAGATCAGATGAAATTTGTAGCCGCTAGAGTGTAAACGAACCATTTGTGGACGGACGGACGGACAGACAGACAGATACTAAAAGCTCACCTTGGCGCTTCGTGCCAGGTGAGCTAAAAATTAATTAATGTCAGTTACTATGCTGATAGCAGGAGAAGGATTAATATTACTTAAACATTATTGTCAAACTGTGTCTTAAATCATATACACGACACTGTTCCTCGTTAATGCACACAAAAGTACTGTTCAAACTTATACTAATTAAGCTTTGTCACAGTCTTTAAAACTGGTGACAGCTTAATGCAGGATAAAGTAATGTAGACATCTCTTATAAAAACTTTCTGCATTACTTTAACACTGTATTAAGCAGTCACCTGCCTTGAGAATGCAATATTAATGCTCCTTGAGTTAGAGGTTGATATTGGCATGTTTTACTGTATCTGACAGGCTGTCATTGGTTGATTTGATGTGATTATTAATGAGGAACTTGTAATATATTACCAGTCATAACACAACACTTGTTACTGGACAGAAACATTGTTCCTTTCTGTCAAACAGAAGTATTTCTTCTATAATAGAAATATGGTGTATTTCATCCAAACGGAACGATCATTTAACTAAACAGAAACAAAATGCTTCTATTCCAAAATGGTACATAGTTCCTGAGCTTCTTAACAAAAATCTAGTGTTTCTCTTCAAACAGAGATATATTATTCTTTTAAATATAGGTTAAGTGCCTAAGTTCTTCCAGTAATGAAATAAATTATTGTGTTTCTCCTTCAAACAGAGGTATAAATCTCTTCTTTCAAAACAGGACATAATACCCAGTACATAAACACATTACCAGTTGGCGTATACTGGTGATGTATTCAGCTCGAGATGTTCTTGAGTGAAACGTCTGATCAGATGAGCACCTTGAAATGAGTCTGATAGGCTGTTTCAGCCAGAAGCACGATAGCTGAAAAGTATGCCCCAACAACTGGTGGTGTGTTTATTATATGTCTTTAAAATACACAAACAACAACTAAAAATAGTTGTTTCAATCATTTTATATCCAGAAACATTTGATATTTGAAACAGAATTCTTTTATGCCACAAAGAATAACAGAACTTGTACATGTTACTGTATGTGCATGATCTTAATTTGTTTTATTCATAATAGAAATTCCTGATAGCAAATAGTGCAGACTCAGAGATCAAACGCCACATTATGCGTCATCTGATCTGAGTCTGCACTGTACGTCTATGGCTCAAACAGTTTCATCGTAATATGCCTATATAGAATGTTATATTGTCTAAGAATGATGATAATGTTATTCTTACCTGTTGATTTATTTGTGGTTCTCTAGTAAACTGTAATTTGTATGTGTAATTTACATGTTAACTCCAGTGACATGTGCATTGGCTTGTTAGAAAGTTATAGCACTTGTACTTAAAACTCTTTCAACACCATTGACCTGTTTAAAATATACTCATTACATTTGCAAACAGTGTATACCCAGATCAGAAGGCTCCTTCCAAGTAGACTGGTTCATGCTTTGGCAACTCAAATGATCCACAAGGGAACCTTATAACACACAAGAGTTACTTAGTGTTGAAAGAGATAATGCAATTAAAATGTTTTGTTCTGTATTGTATCACATATAAAACTCATGCATTACTTACCAAGAGCAGACAAAGGTTTTACACCATACACTGTTTGATACCCAAACACTGCAAACAAGCTAATCCAATAAATGGATACAAGTGTTGATTGTATAACATAAAAGCACCACCTTTATCCAGCGGTTAAGTTCGTTATCATAACTTATCCATAAACAACATGCACCAAGATTTCCTTTCAAAGATAAAACAAGGGGGCATAACTAAAACACGAGCCACCAACTCACCTTACACCTGAGGCGTATTAGTTGACTGTCAGGTATCCACTGACAAGCTTCCTTAATGAATACGTCTCACAATACAATAAAACCCCTCTATAACAACCACTAAATTAAGTTATTTTGCGTCTAATGCACATGGCTGCTTAAAACAAGGTGAAAGTAAAACAGAAAGCTCCTTTAGGAGCTTTCTGTTTTAACTTTCACCTTATTTTAAGCTGTCATTAATTTTGTCTTTCATACAATCAATCAGCCTTATTTCTAGTGGTCATATTAGAGAGGTTTTACTACTCAGAAGGTAATGACAGGTCTTTCCTTAAGGGCTTTTTGTGTGTCCCTGGCCCACTGACATCAATGTACCACTCACCTCTCTATGATATTGACACAAATGGTTGTTTCTCACTTGATGCAAATAAAAAACCTTTGCCTATGCATTTTCGTTAATAATTTTTGTTAAACATTACAACACTGAAAACCTGTTTTGAAGCATTTTCGTATGCAGTAAATCTTGTATTAAACCACCACAATAGAAGACCTATGTTCTCTATTTATTACATGTGGTTGTTTACTACAGGATAAAAATACATGTAATGCAAAAAGCTCCAAATGGGGATTCTTGCATTAAGCAGTCACTTGTCTTAGGGGGTCTCCATGCTACTTCAGCGGGTGGTCACTACAAGATTGACTGTATATTCACATATTCCTTCCCATATTTAGCCACATAGCTTGCATTTACTTATTCTTCCACATAAGCCCCATATAGGACACCATTTCCTTTTTCATTCACATAAGCTCTGAATCTATTGTTTCACCTAATCTCTTTTTGATGACTTGCTTTTAAATCTATTCTTCCACATAAGTCCTTAAGGACATGTTTCCCTTTTCATATACATAATATCTATTCCTCCATATGGGCCCTAAAGTAAACTTTTTCTTCCACACAAACTCTTTCGTAAACAATTATCTATTCTTCCACATAAGCCCTATCTAATTCCTCAAATAGGATATTGTTTTACCCTTTCCTTTACATAATTAGCTCTTTTGTATTCCTCCAAATGAGCACCTTTAGGACACCTTCACATAAGTTCTTTCAAGTATAAATGCTGTTGCAGGGCCTTTCTGATAAATGCACTCGGTGATGGTGGTGTCAAAATGCAGAATGGCAGCTTACAATACTAAATTTTCAAAAATTAATGGACTAATCCTTTTTCTGATAAATGACTAGTTTACATTGATTCTCAAGAGGTGTGTCTGAAAAATATTTAGAAGTACATGTATGACGAGCAATGCAGAGCCATTTTGGAGCTCTCTAAAATGGGTCTACACAGTGTTTGCAAAAATGTACTGGTATATTATACTTAAGAAATGAACACAATTTATTGGGCTTTTAAGCGAAATAAATGACAGAAAATTATCGGCAAATTTGTCGATCATTTTCTGTCGTTTATTTAGCTTAAACATCAAAAGAATTCAGTTCATTTCTTATATTTACATTATATTTGCTGTACTTTCTAATAGTAAATGAACATTTTATTAGTACATGTATGCATGTAGATGTATGTTTAACCCTTTGAGCCCTAGTCCCGCATATAGGCGTCCTTTTCAAACAGTGAACATGTGAATAGTACATTTGTCCTGTGCAAACAGTGAAGACCCAGATCAGAGGGCTCCGAAAGGAGCCCTCTGATCAGGGTCTTCACTGTTTGTCATAATGCCAAACATTGACGAAAACAACCCTTAAAAGTCAGAAATTGACTAGACTAAAATGGAAACTGGAATTGTCCATTTAAAGTTTCAGGGAGGAAAGAGTTAATCCATATCAGAGGTTGTTGACACGAATAATGTGTACCCTGAAAGGAACAGCCATAACTGCATTACTGAAGCAACGCAACAAAACAATTCACAGAGAGCAGATCCATAAGCCCCGCCTCCTCTGCGAAAGGTATCCACAAGTCCCCAAGAATTAAACATCATTTTTTTCAATGGAATTGAATGGGGCAAATGTAAATATAATGTATATCATCTCCTGGGATATGTTTGAAGTATCTGATTTGGATCTTAACTGTTTCCAAAGGGCAGTGAAATCACTAATGGTATTAAAAGCTTTAAAATGTTTTACAATCAACCCATGAAGGGCAATGAGTTTAAATCAATGTTAGATAACTTTCAGGCAGTACTTTCAACATACTGCCTGACAGGTGCAATATATTATCCATCTTTAACTTTTGAACATATAGTAATATTGTCATTTGCATAAAATTGTCTCTTGCTACTTTTCTAAAATATAATTTTTTCAAAGAATTATTTTGAAATAGTTTTCATTCCGATGTTATGCTATTCCACAGCATCCAATCTGGATCCAAAGGTAATCACCATTTTGCCGATAGCATCTAAAGAGTTAACTCTTTGCATGTTTAGTAATTTTCCATAGCAGGGCTGCCATTTCTCCGGATTTTTCCTAAATCTTCGGATTTTTTTCTAGTACATGGTAGCTTAAAGCAGGCTGAAAGTAAAGCAGAATGTGCCCTAAGGCGCATTCTGCTTTACTTCCAGCCTGCTTTAAGCAGCCATGTGTCAACAAATTTAGAAACAGGCAATGGGGTAAAGGTACGATTCGTAAAATCGCACTTGAAAAGTGAAAATTTGGAAATCTTAGGATTTTTCATGTCAACTTATGGCAGCCCTGCCATAGTTATTTTGTCAACTTCAAAGTCTTGGTAAATTTGTTTTTAGTCTCAGTTTTGCAGGAATTGAATCTGAATATCAAACAGTTTGGATCCAGATCAGGCCCTACATTTTTGGGCTCTAATCTGATTCCAAACTGTTTGGAAAATTTATCAACAATTATCAAAATTTTCCACACACATGTTAAACCCATTGAGCACAGAATAAAACAATGTCTGCTCAACTGGTGTCATCTAATTTTGGTTTAAAATTGGCTCTTTCTTTTTTCTCCATTTGTAGATTTACAGTCCTAGTGACAAACGGTTTGGATCCTGATTGGATGCTGAGTACTTTGATGTCTGATAACAGGGCTGCCATTTCTCCAGTTTTTTCCTAAATCTTTGGATTTTTTCCCAGTACATGGTAGCCTAAAGCAGGCTGAAAGTAAAGCAGAATGCGCCTTAAGGCGCATTCTGCTTGACTTACAGCCTGCTTTAAGTTGTTGCATGTCAACAAAACTAGAAACAGGCTATGGGGTAGAGTTACGATTTCGTAAAATCGCACTTGAAAAATGCAAATTTGGAAATCACAGGATTTTTTAAGTCAACTAATGGCAGCCTTGTGATAAGGATCCAAATGGTTTGCCAAGGTCCATACTATTCTGTTCCAAGACTCAAAGGGCAGAACAACTAGGTCCTGCGCTCCAGTGACAAACAGTTAATGCACTATTTGCTCATTTACTGCAATTTGAAAACCGTTTGGGTCCAGATCATATGCAAAATAATGTGGAATCGGATCAGAATCTAAACTATTTGTAATTTGGGTTATATATTTCTGGGATTATACAAAAGACAATCTTAAAAATATTTTAGAGTTGAACATCTGAGTCAACAAGTTTTAACCCAATACCCAATAATTACGCCTTTTTAATCTTTTAATATATTCCGTCACTGTAGAAAATAGTTCTAATTTATACAGTTACTACTATCTATCCAAAGAATTGTTTTCCATATTCTAGCAGATGGCCGCTTAAAGCAGGGTGAAAGTAAAGCATTGTGCACCTTAAAGGCCCCTTCTGCTTTACTTTCAACCTGCTTTAAGTGGAAACCTGTTTTCAATACTAGAAACAGGCTATGGGGTAATGGGTTAAAGAACTCCTGATCAAGTTATATGCAGTAAAACCTATCTATTATGACCACTAAATTGTGTTAATTATTACGAACTCAAAACAGGTGATTGCTTAAAGCAAGGTGGCAGTGAGGTCCTTCAGGAACTTTCTGTTTTACTATCACCTTAGTCTGCTTTAAGCTGTCACCTGTCTTTTATACAATCATTTACCTACATTTTAATGGTCATATTAACCATTACCCCATAGCCTTTTTCTAGTATTGAAGATAGGTGACCACTTAAAGCAGGTTGAAAGTAAAGCTTTGAAGACATATGATGACTTAAAGCAGGTTGAAAGTAAAGCAGAATGCGCCTTAAGGCGCATTCTGCTTTACTTCCAGCCTGCTTTAAGCTATTATCTACTAGGATATAGAAAATATTTTCAAGACTGTATGAAAGGGAACTATTTTCTTCAGAGGAAGAAAAGATTAAAGGCGTAAAAAGGCGTATTTATGGGGGAATGGGTTAAATAGGTTTTACTGTACTTGAAATCAGCATTCCCAATACAGAATCAACTAATAAAGAACATAAAGCTATAAAGGCAAATGGGTGCAGGTAATGCAGAAATTATTATGTCTTTAAAGCGACTCGCAACCGGATGGTGTACTTGTCAAAATAAAATAAAATACTCAAATAAAAGCAAATTTGTGGCATTATTTGGCTTCTGACATTAAAAAAATATGATCAGTCCAAAAAATGTCTCAAGAATCGTCACCGAATCTTAGATTTTTAGATATTTTCCATCGTTTTTCTATACCGACTAGTAGACGGTATAGTTGTTGCTGTTGCTTCTCTACACGGGCTCAGACATAAACACGAGCCGAATTACGAAGTTGTATGCACTTTCGACCGCAACACATTGAAATACGTTAAATCGATCCGAGATAAACGGATAGTTCCGTGGTCCATTGGTCTAAGCGGTTTCCCCTATTTTGCCTTCTGTCCGCCAATGCCGGGCCATGGGTTCGAATCCCACCAGAGACCAATATTTTTTTTTATTGAAATTCATTTCTTTTAAACAGAATTTCTTATCCTAAACTAATTCTTTACCATTTATATAAGCGTTTGACACATATTTACAAATTACTATTTTTAATGCACCATCTGGTTGCGAGTCGCTTTAAGGCTTGACAGGTCTGTTTGCATAATGGCTCACAATTAAAATAGCAACACTGTAGATAAGGAACTATGCAAATAACAAATGTAGAAATGAGGTAGTATGACCTTGAGATAATCACATTTTTCATTTAACCCTTTGCTCCATAGAAGCACCTTTTAGCACATTTAATTATTCATCCACTGAAGAAAATAGTTCCAATTTATACAGTCATGAATTTGTATTATAAGAAAATAGTTTCTATATTCTAGAAGATGGTAGCTTAAAGCAGGCTGAAAGTAAAGCAGAATGTGCCTTAAGGCACATTCTGCTTTACTTTCAACCTGCTTTCAGTGGTTATCCGTCTTCAAAACTAGAAATAGGCTATGGAGTAAAGGGTTAACCCATTACCCAATAGCCTGTTTCCATAACCACTTAACCCATAACCCCATAAATACGCCTTTTTACGTCTCTAACTTATTTCTCCACTGAAGAAAATAATTCCAATTTGAAATATAATCAATAATATTATGCAACATAAGATATATATTCTATATTCTAGTAGATGGTAGTTTAAAGCAGGCTGAAAGTAAAGCAGAATGCGCCTTAAGGCGCATTCTACTTTACTTTCAACCTGCTTTAAGTGCTCATCTGGTTTCAAAAGTAGAAACAGACTATGGGGTAATGGGTTAAAATTTGTATATCCTTTCCACGCCCATAACGTATAAAAACGTTTTGACGTTTATGCCACATTTTGGCTTCCGTAGCATGAAAAGTTATCATTCGCACATCGGGTTGGAAGACTTCTCTGAAAGGCCAGGTTGGGCACTTATTTCTTGAATATCAATGGTCTCCTGCAAAATGTGACACTTTCAGGCAGCATCGAAAATGGATCCAGACACAAATTTGCAAGATTGGAAAAATGTGAATGCCAGAGGGGCCGGAACTGTCCATCTTTCTACTTTCTGTTTAAAATGTACAAATGTTTTTGGTCAAAAACCTTTATAATAGCTCTCATGCTGGAATTCAGTAACACTGACATGTTAAACACAAAGCTCAAAAAGCTCAAATTGAGCTCAGAATCGTCTTTTTTTTTTAACTAAACCGCGCAATGTGCAAAACTTTCTAAATATAGCGCCTCCTAAAATTAGATTGTCATTTTTGGTTTCGTTTTGACACGTCAAGAGTAGTTTTGAGATTCAGAGTATAGCAGTTATTCAGAAAATGAGCTCCAGATAAGTCCGGTAGTGTCTGTGTTATGTGTACAAAACGGGCCAGGCTTGCTAAAATTATTATTGAGTAATCATGGTTAAAGCAGGTTAAAATCAAAACATACCATTTTTAAGTAATATTTTTCATCCTTAATGATGTGTAGAAAATGAGTACATACACTATTGCAAGCAGTGAAGACCCAGATCAGACGGCTCCTGCAAGGGCTCCTCTGATCATGGTCTGTACTGTTTGCAGTACTTTTAAATACTTTTAAACATATTTCTCCAAGAGTCAATGTAACCTGGTCATTATTAAGAGTCCATATGGAGAGTTACCAGTGAAAGATTTGAAATAAAACTTTAATTCTAAATAAGACAGGGTCTTCAGCAAGAAAGGGGTTAATTTTTCACCCCTGAAACTTCAAATAGACAATCTCTGAGGTTCCAATGAGGTTCAATCGATGTTTACATTTAAGGTTTGATTTTTACCCTATATTGCAAAATGACAAACAGTGTAGACCCTGATCAGAGGGTTCCTCTAGGATGCCTCTGATTCGGGTCTTCACTGTGTGCATAAGACCAGTGTACTCTTCACATGTACACTGTTAAGAAAAGAAATTTTTGAAAATTATTTTTTTAGAACAGTAGCAGATGACAATTAGTGCAGATGAAAAAGAAACCCAGCATGCAATGAGTTAATTCAAGAATGACTGTACTTGAACCTGTGGTATATAGTTACTGTAAGGGCTGATATATAGTTTTGGGTACCAGTATATATATCAGCCCTTACAGAGCTGGGACCCAATATTTACATTGTTTACAAACAGTGTAGATCCAGATCAGAGGGTTCCGTTAGGAGCCCTCTGATCTGGGTCTACACTGTTTGTCATACATTCAAATACTGTCAGGACATATCCCTCAAAATGTTACATAAGCTGGTCAATTATCTGAAGATAGAAGAGTCCATTAGAACAACATCAGCATTGACAGGGTTAAGTAATTTAGATGTGGTACAATATCATTATTTTTGCTCTGATATATCTCATGTCAAAAAGGCTGGTCTCTATAACTGTTATTATTAGACTTGTTTGTTCTATCTGCAATGAGGTCTCATTTAGAAAGGCCAATTTCCACCCATGACTGCGGCTAGAGTGCCTGCCATAGAGGGCCGGTCGGCCATCTAGATTTTAGCTAGGACAGTACAGTAAAACGTCTCATTATGACCACTCAACAAACTGCTTGTTTCCCCTTAACCCATAGCCTATTTCTAATTTTGAAGAAAGGTGACCACTGAAAGTAGGTTGAAAGTAAAGCAAAATGTGCCTTAAGGCACATTTTCCTTTACTTTCACCCTGCTTTATGCTACCATTTGCTAGGACCATGGAGAAAGGACAAATGGAGAAGTAACTTATACTCAAATCTGCATTTTCCCGAAAATGGTGTCGTCCGTTACCTGTATGTGCGATAACGCTTAATCGATCGATAATTCAACTGCACCGGTACGCCGATAGCGGGCTATCGCGTTTTTTATCGTGTTGAATGGTTACCTACTGTTAGTTTAAGTTACATAAAATCCTTAATTTTCACCCGATTTTCATTATAATGGTCTTAAAAGAAGGCTAAGGTATTTATCTTTCACTTGTAAAAATAACAGATTTTATTTTTTAAAATTGATCCGTTTTATGGCGAGTTAAAGAGTGGTTTCCAAATGAATTTGCCGATAAAAGGGAGCAAGCACTCGGGCATAAATATATCACGCCCTGTTACAAAACCTTTCATAAAACCCTCAATTTTCCACCGATTTTCAAAGAAATGGTCTTAAAGGAAAGCTTAGATATTTTTCTTTCAGTTGTAAAAATGCAAGTGTTTATTTTCGAAATCGACAAATTTTATGGCGAGTTAAAGAGCGATGGCCAAATGAAATAGTCGATAAACGAGAGCAGGCGATCGCGAAATATATACTACGTCCCGTTTCAAAAACTTGAATTTAATCCATAATTTTTGTCCGATATATATTATATATTTAAAAAAAAAAGGTCTTGATATAAAGCCGTGACACTTATCTTTCGGTTGTTAAAATACCAGGGTTTTTCTTGAAGCGAAAAAGTAATGATGACCTACAAAGGTTGCTGGCTAATGATATGACTAGACCAACTCGCGTAAGAAAATAATTCCTTCCGTATAAAAACTTAAGCAAACTTCTAAACTTCTAAAAATGTGTTCATGCATTGTTACAATGTTCTACATGGAGGAAATATTTCCTTGGAAGCAAAAATAAAAATCCATTTTGTATGTAATGAGACATTTGAAAGGAGTGCGCGTCAAACGGCCAAAATCCAAAACGGCCAAAGTTGTAACTGTATTATTATGTCGTATGTGATCATTATTATTATTGAAAGGAAAATTAGAATTATTAACATATTACTTCAAAAAAATGAATTTAGGGTTAGTTTTACAGCCAGACTATAATATACATATTATCCGTCCCATTTCTATGAAAGAGGTAACAGTTTGCATTATCTTCAGAAATTAATTGCAAACATGATAACATGAGATCTCCGTTTCTTTCTGCTTTACTTATGTCTTATATAACGGAGTAAATTATAAAGCAGCCAATGCCTTAAGCAATCTATTTTACTGACTGCTTAACTCTTTGCCTGCTGATCGCAACTTTACTTTTTTTTTTTGCAAACAACTTGGATCAAGATCAGATGCCGCGTAACACGGCGTCTGATCTGGATCCAGAATGTTTGACACTCGTCCTTAGCTTTATTTACTTACAAAATGTCTACCATATTACACATCACAAAGGAATGTGACACATTACGTAACCGTATACAGAACCCGCACCAAATTAGCAGGACAATTATCAGCGTCATAAAACTGTCCCAGCATGAAGTCCATGCTTCTTGAACATGCCGATTATCTATGAAGATGGACAGTCACACCAGCGGGTTGCTACTTTAATGAAAAAGATCAATGCTACCCGTGCGTGTAACTTGAACATGTGTTCTTGGCTTCTGTAACCGCATGATGTTTATATATTATACAAATCACAAAAAATAAAGATAATAGAATTGAATTAAAAAAAACAAAAACAAAAAAAACAACAACATCAATACACCTGGTTTGGTTGATGACTGGATTAACCCTCTCATTACTGAATACCAGTAACATGATGACTATTGCAATTGCAAACAGTTGTAATCCAGACCAGGCTGCAAAAATGTCGGATTCATAGAGTATGTCTCTTGAAATATAGTTTACCCCTTTTTCAAATTAAGCTCTTTATGACACACTTTACCTTTTCTCCGCATGAGGATCATCAGAGAGACAGACAGGCATTCATACAGAAAGATGGAGACAGAAAAGAAGAAGCGAGAGACTGACAGACAGAGATAAGAGAAAAACAGACAGACAGAGAGACAGTCACAAAGAGAAACAGAGACATAAATACAGACAGTGGCAGAGAAATATAGACACACACAAACTTCGTAGGTAAACGAAAAAATACGTTTTTCTCTCGTTTTCAAAACCTCACTAAACTATCAATTTATAAGCTATCGCCTCAAATTTTGTACTACGCGTAAGATAATGGTCTAATAAAACATCTGTATTAAAATTTATAACGATAAGATGACATTAAAAGCATTTATATTAACACCAAACTTCGTAGGTAAACGAAAAAATACGTTTTTTTTCTCATTTTCAAAACCTCACTAAACTAACAATTTATAAGCTATCACCTCAAATTTTGTACTAGTCGTGAGATCATGGTTTAATAAAACATCTGTATTAAAATTTATAACGAAAAGATAGCATTAAAAGCATTTCTATTAACACCAAACTTTCGTAGGAAAAACGGAAAATACAGTACTGTACGTTTTCTCTCTCATTTTCACAAACTCACTAAACAAACAAATTATAAGCTATCGCCTCAAATTCTGTACTAGTCGTGAGATCATGGTCTAATAAAACATCTGTATTAAAATTTATAACAAAAAGATAACATTAAAAGCATTTCTATTAACACCAAACTTTCGGAAAAACGTTGTTTTCTAGCCGCCAGCGAGCGCCGCTGATTGAACGACACAATAAATCGCGAGCAGGCCGGATACTTCTCCATTTGTCCTTTCTCCATGCTAGGACATAGAAACTATTCTTATGGTGTGTATATTTGTGACTATAAATTGGAACTATTTTCTTCCGTGGAGGAATAAATTAAAGGTGAAACAATGCATATTTATATAGTAATTGGTTAAGGATGACTGCTTTAAGTATAATAATAATAATAATGACTTTATTTAACGAGAATGCTCATTTGATAAAATCAATCTTCCATTCTGCTTTACTTTCAGCCTAGATGCTTTAAGCTACCAGCTGCTAGGATATAGACAATATTTCTAACGATATGTATTCATTACTGTACAATAAAATAATTAACTGGAACTATTTTCTTCTGTGGAGGAATTAATTAAAAGTGTCAACGAGAGCACCGCAAATGGTACATTATATGCCCACTGGCAAACAAATATATAGTTTTATCAAAATCTATTCTAATTTGTAGACCTTTAGATCTCTGAGAGCAGAAACAATACTGAAATAAAGCCTTTCCTAGCAGATCTGAGTACTCCAAGGGCAGATACTCAACACAATGATCCGATTTCAATAACAATCAACCCTTTCATGAACTTATACTTCTATAATTATACTGTGGGCAAATATAATTAAAATCCATTCAAAACTGTGGCTGCTAAGGTTGTTAACAGTGTCAAATAAGCATTTTATAGCATATTTGAGTACATCAAGGGCAAATAACTCTGAAACGAAATATCAAATACATCTCAAACTTGACTCAGCTTCAGATCTTGATGCATATAACATTTGTGTGAAGTTTCAATAATATCCCTCCAATAGTTTTTGGAGAAAACTCCGGACAATCTTTTTATAGCAAATTTGAGTACATCAAGGGCAGATAACTCTGAAACGAAATATCAAATGAACCTCAAACTGGACTCAGCTTCAGATCTTTATGCATATAACATTTGTGTGAAGTTTCATTAATATCCCTCCAATAGTTTTTGGAGAAAACGCCGGACAATCTTTTTATAGCAAATTTGAGTACATCAAGGGCAGATCTATAACTCTGAAACGATTTATCAAATGAACCTCAAACTCAACTCAGCTTCAGATCTTTATGCATATAACATTTGTGTGAGGTTTCATTAATATCCCTCCAATACTTTTTCTAGCAAACTCCGGACAAGCTTTTTATAGCATATTTGAGTACATCAAGGGCAGACAACTTTGAAACGAAAAATCGAATGAACCTTAAACTCAACTCAGCTTGATGCATATAACATTTGTGTGAAGTTTCATTAATATCCCTCCAATAGTTTTTCTAGAAAACTCTGGACAAGCTTTTTATACCATATTTGAGTACATCAAGGGCAGATAACTCTGAAACGATTTATCAAATACATCTCAAACTTGACTCAGCTTCAGATCTTTATGCATATAACATTTGTGTGAAGTTTCATTAATATCCCTCCAATAAGTTTTCCGAGAAAACTCTGGACAAACAAAATGTTGACGGACTAACGAACGAACGAACGAACGAACGAACGAACGAACGGACGAAAGAATGAACATATTCACGGACGGACGGACAGGGCCATGCCAATATACGACCACCTTTAGAGGTGGACGTATAAAAAGAGTATTTATTGAGAAATGGGTTAAAGGAGGTCTTACTGTAGCCATTATCTTAATTTCCTCCTTATAACACAATCATTAAGGAAAGATGGCACAGCACAGACCTACACAGACAATCCATTAGCTCCCTCACTACCGTATCACCCTCAGCTTCCAAACTGTTGGCACCATTTTCTTTTCACAATTACAACTTTACGGAAGAAAAATTAATATTCATGAGTTTCAACTAGTGAGAATCAAAATCTAATGCTTAGTAACTCGGAATTGGATCTGGATCCAAACTGTTTGTAAATGCAAGCTAACCCCCATTTTAACAGTGAAAAGTGTTACTGTTGCATTTCCATTATGTAAGGGATTGACCCAATTTCAAAGTTCAATATCTTTTCCATTTATTTTGTACAACAACCTTACTTTAACACTTAGCCCGCCAAATAAATTGTCGTCTGCTATATTTCTCTTCTGCTTCAAGTTTCAAAGTGCTTCAAAGTTGCTCAAAATTGCTGAAAATGTTGTCCGAGTGTCAAACAGTTGGATCCGGATTAGACGCCGAGTTACTCGGCGTCTCATCCGGATCCAAGCTGTTTGCATATGGAGCTATAGTCGTGAGTGGCAGGCTAAGGGTTAACTCATTGAATGTTATGTCATATTGATGTGTGCAACAATTGTCATCTGCTATTACAATGTATTCTAAAATTAAAATTTTCTAGAATTTATTTTCAAAATTATAAGTGACAAAGTGTCAAGCAGCTTGGGTCAAGATGAGAAGTCGAGTTACTCTGCATCTCATCTGGATCCGAACTGTTTGCAAAAGTAATCTGGTCTCGCCATTATTATGCAGAGAGGTTAATCATCTTTCAATCTTTAACCCTTTACCACATAGCCTGTGTGTAGTTTTGAAGACATGACGTGACCACTTAAAGCAGGTTGAAAGTAAAGCAGAATGTGCCTTACTTTCAGCCTGCTTTAAGCTATTATCTGCTAGGATTTCCAAACAATTCTGATGGTTCATTTTCAAGACTGTATAAATTGGAACTATTTTCTTCAGTGGAGGAATAAATCAAATGTGCTAAAAGACACTTCTATAAGGGAAAGGGTTTAACCTCAATGTTGATTCTACATAAAAAATTGAAGGGAAAAACTTATTTTCATGTTCACCAACAGATTCCATTATTATTGGCAAACTTACAGTCAAACTTGTGTTAAGCAGAATGATGTCTAAAGACAGGTAACTGCTTAATGTATGACAAAAAAGAAATGCAGGCAGCTCCCTAAATTAACCCATTCTCCCATCACATGTTTTAAAGAAATGAACTGATTTAATTTACAGAAAATGAACAGCAAATTTCATGAGTCGCGCTAGCGATTCATGGTTAATTTGTTGTTCATTTTCTGTTGTTTATTTTACTTAAATGGCAAAATAAAAATCAGTTCATTTCTTATATTTACATTATCTTATGAATAGTTTATTAGTTTAATCCATATTAGAGGTTGCTAAGGTCAGGTCAGGGTTACCAGTCTGCTATAGTATGACAGTACACTATACCACCTGCGTCTGTTACCGCTGCCTTGCGGGTACCTCTTGGGTGGGGAAAGGCTACGGGAGTAAACCCAGACAGAAAATCCTGCAGCCGCATACTGCAGTAAGGGCGTTGTCACAGAGCACTGCTTGTGGCCCTGGTCATATGCTGCGACCTGCTATTTACTGTTCAGTCGTCTGTGTCTCTTTGAGTACAGCTGTCTTACCTCGGTTTGCCCTGGATTTGTGGTTGCAGGTGGAGAGAGTTGCTGAGGCTCTGCGCAAACAACAGCAACTTAATGATGCGCATGGCACCTAGCGCCAATACCCCTTAATGACAGACACAATTACACTACGGCCCTCAGTCCCCAGCAGCTCTAGACCCCCTGCTCAAGGTAGCGGGCAGTCAGGGAATAGAGCAGAGGGTGCTAACAATCTCTGGGTTCAGACAGGCTACCAGAAAGGAAAACAGACCGCAAAGTCCCTAACCATTGCTTCATGGAACGTGCGAACTCTCTTGGATCGCAAAGATGCCAACCGTCCTGAAAGGAGGACTGCTTTGGTCACACATGAGCTCAACAGATACGCAGTAGACATTGCTGCTCTCAGCGAAACTAGATTTTTGGAACAAGGTCAATTGAGTGAGGTTGGATCAGGTTATACAATATTCTGGTCAGGGCGTAAAACGGAAAGGAAAGCAGGTGTTGGGTTTGCTGTTAGGACATCCCTTGTTCATCAACTTGAATCGCATCCAAAGGGCATCAATGATAGAATCATGACCATGAGACTTCCATTGAAAGACAACGCTTACGCCACTTTGATAAGTGTCTATGCGCCCACCATGACAAACCCTGATGAAAACAAAGAGGTGTTCTACCAACAGCTTGATGAAGTTGTGCGCAGCATACCTGCAGCTGACAAACTGATCATCCTGGGTGATCTTAACGCAAGAATCGGTTCCAATCATACTGCTTGGAATGGCATTATTGGTCAACATGGAATTGGACAAGAGAACTCCAATGGCAAACTTTTGTTATCATTATGCTCCCAGCACAATCTCTCCATCACAAATACTTATTTCAAACTAAATGACGCATACAAAACCACCTGGATGCATCCAAGATCTAAGCATTGGCACCAGTTAGATTTCATCATATGCAGACAGCGTGATCTTAAAGACCATCACATCACGAGGGCAATGAGAGGTGCTGAATGCTCTACAGATCATCTTCTTTTAAGATCGAAAGTGAGCTTTCAGATTCGCAGAAAAAGAAGGCCACAGGGAAAGAAACCACCCAAGAAACTAGATGTCAAGAAAACACAAATTCCGGACGTCGTAGAAGCCTTACAAAATGAACTCTCTATGCGCCTTGAATCGGTATGCTTCAGTGAAGGAGAGACGGAAGAAAACTGGACTAGGTTCAAGAATGAAGTAGATGCCGCTGCCAGAGAGACTATAGATGTCATGAAAAAGCATCACCAAGACTGGTTCGATGACAATGACTCCGAGATCCATAGTTTACTTGCCGAGAAGTACTCTGCTCACAAGGCTTGGCTTGCTGATAAAGACTCTGATGTAAAGCGTGACAAATTTTATCAGCTCCGGAGAAACATTCAGAAGCAGCTGCGTTGTATGAAGGACGAATGGTGGAAAAGAAAAGCAGAGGAGATCCAGGGTTATGCCGACTCTAAAAACGCCAAACTCTTCTACTCAAGCCTAAAGGGGGTTTATGGACCATCTCAAAGAAGTGCAGCACCTATTCGCAACCTACAAGGTGAGCTACTCACTGACAATGAGGCAATAAACAAGAGGTGGTCTGAACACTTTGAGCAGCTCCTTAACAAGCCTTGTTTTCTAATCCATATTTAAATGTTACTTGACATTATGTTCTGTAAATATGACACAATGTATGTAAAACATTTGAAATAAATACTGTTTAAACTAACAAGCCTTCATCAATTGATCCAAGTATTATAGAAGAGATCCCTGAGAGACCCATGCGCCTTGAATTGGATGATCGACCAACAGAAAACGAAGTAAAGAAAGCTATTGCAGAGCTTCAAAGTGGTAAAGCAGCAGGTCCTGATGGTATTCCGCCTGAGGTTTTTAAGGCAGGTGGCCAGCCGCTGATACAGAAGTTTACTGAGTTTTTGTGCATGTGTTGGGAAGATGGATGCCTACCACAAGACTTGAAAGATGCACGAATAGTCCACCTGTACAAGGGAAAGGGCGACAAATCTAGCTGTGATAAATACCGGGGGATCTCTCTTTTGAGCATAGCAGGCAAAATCCTTTGCAAAGTGATCCTTAACAGGTTGAATATCCATCTTCTGGACGAGACGGTACCTGAAAGTCAATGTGGTTTTCGTAAGAACAGAGGGACAGTCGACATGATTTTCTGTGCTAGACAGATCCAAGAGAAGTGCAAAGAACAGAACAAGGATCTTTACATTCTCTTTGTCGACCTCACAAAGGCGTTTGACACAGTGCCACGTTCAGGATTATGGAATATTCTGCCCCGTATCGGTATCCCTCCTAAGATGGTTAAAATCATCCGCTGCTTCCACGATGGCATGAGTGCAGGATTAGTCAATGGGAATGCTGAAGATGAGTTCCCTGTCACTAATGGAGTGAAGCAAGGCTGTGTCCTAGCACCAACTCTCTTCAGCTTTCTTTTCAGCATGATGCTGCTTTCTGCTTTTAATGAAACAGACCCAGGCATTCAGGTCTCGTACAGAACTGATGGTGGCGCCTTCAATGTGCAACGACTGCGTGCAAAGACAAAAGTAACGAAAGCTCTTGTTCGTGACCTCCTGTATGCAGATGATTGCGGCATTGTCGCCCATTCTGAAGATGACCTTCAAAGACTTGCAGACTCCCTTTCTGCAGCCACCAAGCGTTTTGGGCTTACTATAAGCATAAAGAAAACTGAAGTGTTGTTCCAATCTGCAAAAGGATCCACTGCGAGAGTGCCTGAGATTAAGATCGACCACACAACCCTGAAAAATGTTGACTCATTTACTTACCTTGGCAGCAGCCTCTCATCTTCCAACAGCCTAGACAAGGAAATATCTAGTCGCATTGCAAAGGCAAGTGCTTCTTACGGCAGACTGCAGAAACGAGTATGGGACGAGAGGGGCCTGAGCATAGATACGAAATGTGCGGTGTACAGAGCTGTGGTCCTGAGTTCACTTCTGTATGGTTGTGAGACCTGGACACCCTACCGAAGGCACATAAAACTACTTGACCAATTTCACCAACGCTGTCTTCGCAGAATTATGCATATCAAATGGTTTCATAGGGTCTCAAATGTCAGAGTACTGCAGCAAGCAAAGATGCCAAGTATGGATGCACTGCTTACATTATCCCAGTTGAGATGGTCTGGACACATCGTGCGCATGTCGAATGACAGGTTACCAAAGCAACTCTTCTATAGTGAGCTGTCAGTGGGCAGTAGATCAAGAGGGAGACCAAAGCTCCGCTTCAAAGACACCCTAAAGCGATCACTCCAGAAATGCAGCATTGTGGTTGCTGATTGGGAGTTCAAGGCACAAAACAGGTCTGTCTGGAGGCAAACTATCAGGAGGGGTTCAGCTATGTATGAACGTTCTAGACAACTGACAGAAAGTGATAAACGTGCTTCATGCAAGGCCAGTAGTATAGCCACAGTACGCTCAACTGTGTGTGGCACATGTGGCCGCCTATGTGCTTCTGACTTTGGGCTAAGGTCCCACATGCGGATACACAGATAAAACCCCACCCATGCGCTAGGTTGGACTTTATCGATTACGATAGTCGACCATATAGAGGTTGCTAACACGAATAATGTGTATCCTGAAAGGAACAGCCATAGCCACATTACTTAAGCTGTTTACTATTCGAACACAAGAAAATAAGTTCAAATGTAAATATCAAACGTCATAAATTTGACAGTTTGGCGTGGAAATACCGATTTGACGTCATTTTGAAAGGACATCATTTTTCAACTAGGATAAATATAGTGATTATTTTTAACATAAATAAATGCAGACAGAATGATGCTGTTTATAAAGTATTTCAATTTTCTTGCAATTCCTCTTATTAACCCATTACCACATAGCCTGTTTCTAGTATTGAAGATACATGTAGTTGACAATTTAAAGCAGGTTGAAAGAAAAGCAGAATGTGCCTTAAGGCACATTCTGCTTTACTTTCAACCTGATTTAAGCTACTAGCTGCTAGAATATATAAAATATTTCTTATAGTTCATATTCTTGGCTGTATAAATTTGAACTATTTTATTCAGTGGAGGAATAGATAAAAGGCCTAAAAAGGCGTCTTTATGGGGTAATGGGTTAATAAAGACAAATTTTAGATAATAATCATAGTTTCCGCTACAAGGAAGGTATACATCAGTTTAGGAGGGGCATTTGAAAATTCCACCAAATGTCTGCTCTCCGAATTCTAAAATTAATTCGCAGAGAAAATGTCCATAATCCCCGCCTCCTCTGCTAAAGATATCCACAAGTCCTGCCTCCTCGTGCAATTGCATCTATACGAATTAAACATCAATTTTTTCAGTGAAAATGAATGGGGGGAATGTAAATATTCAGTATTGAAGACAGATGGTTTCTTAAAGCAGATTGACAGAGCAGAAGTGGTTCCTTAACCCTTTCCCCCATAGAAGCGCCTTTTAGCGCATTCAGTTTATTCCTCCGCTGAAGACAATAGTTCCAATTTATACAGTCATAAATATGTTTCATAAGGAATATTTTCTTTATTCTAGCAGGTGATAGCTTAAAGCAGGCTGAAAGTAAAGCAGAATGTGCCTTAGGGCACATTCTGCTTTACTTTCAGCCTGCTTTAAGTAGTCACCTATTTTCAAACTAGAAACAGGCTATGGGGTAAAGGGTTAAACCTTTAACTCTTTTTTACCCTTTTAATTATTCATACACTAAGAAAAGTAGACCCCAGCTAGGAAGTCCTAGACATGAAATACCAAAGTCATTTCCAGCACCCTTCCAGATGAAAGCTTTATAAAGCAGGCTGAAAGTAAAGCAGAATGCAATTTCATAGCATTCTGCTTATATGCGACTTGCTGTAAGTGGTAATCTGTTTTCAAAACAAGAAATAGGCTATGGGGTAATAGCTTTAGGAGTATTCTGCTTTACTTACAGCCTGGTTTACTTTCAGCGTGTTTTAAGTAACCACCTATCTATGATACTGAAAACAATCAATGGGGGAAAGGGTTAACACTACATAGAATGTATCCATCAATCGAGCCAATCAGACGGATATTGACTGGTTCCAGACACCTCAGTATAGCCTCCATTCTAGCCCCCTATGGTATTACAGGCATTCCTTCATTAATCTTTTAACACAATTTGGGCCAAATTTGTGATTCCTGTAGCAAACAGTTTGGATCCTGATGAGACGCCGAGTAACTCGGCGTCTCATCTGGATCCAAACTGTTTGCCACTCTGATGATATTTTGTAAAAGAAATGACAGATAAATCTACTCTGAGATTTGCATCAGACTACAAGCCCAAGTCAGGTTTGGGAGTGAAGGGGTTAAGAAATGAATATCATAAATATACTGAATTACAAGCCATATATCATCAGAAAAAGCCCTTCAGTAACTACATACCAAATCAGCTGTTTTTTGAAACATGGATTACTACATTCTTTAATGCATTATTTGTAATAAATGAACGCTATTTCCTACACTCACTGCAAACAGTGCAGATTCTGGTCAGATAGCTACATCTGAGTCTACACTGACAACAATTTTTGAAAGCTTTCTTCCTCACAAGATGGCTCATTTAACTTTTCCTAAGAGAAAACATTCAATAACCCTGTCTCCAATAGATAATATTTAGTTTTTAGTCCATTACCCCTAAAATGTATACCTTTAATCTATTCCTCCTTAACCCTTTCCCCCATAGAAGCGCCTTTTAGCGCATTCAGTTTATTCTTGCCCTGAAGAAAATAGTTCCAATTTATACATTCATAAATATGAATAATACAAAATATTTTCTATATTCTAGCAGATGATAGCTTAAAGCAGGCTGAAAGTAAAGCAGAATGCGCTTAAAGCGCATTCTGCTTTACTTTCAACCTGCTTTAAGTGGACACCTATATTCAATACTAGAGATATGCTATGTGGGAAAGGGTTAAATAAGATAGTTCCATTTTACACATTCGTGAAGATATAAATATTATGTGCAGTAAGAAAGTTTCTAATTATCCTAGGAGATGATAGCTTAAAACAGACTGAAAGTAAAGCAGAATTATGCCTTAAGGCTCAGTCATTCTGCTTTGCTTTCAACCTGCCTTAACGGTGGTCTCCTGTCTTCAGAACTAGAAACATGCTACAGGGTTAAAGCTAGATAAAGGTATAGCAGAAAGCTCCTATAGGAGCCTTATTATATAGGAGCAATGACGTCCGCACAACAATTTGTGCTGGAGTGCATAATTAGAAAACTTACTGGATTAATTACCCTCATTTTTAATTTAATAACATTCAGTATTTGATTTGATTTGATTTGTGTTGATTTTACGTCGCTTTCAACAGTATTTCAGTCATATCGCGACGTCCAGCTAATGACAGGTGGAGGAGGACCCCAGAAGCCTTTTATGCACTGTTCAGGCACAAATCTGCAACTGGGTAGAACCACCCACCTTCCGCAAAATCCAATTACAGTTGACAAAATACAACTGAACATTATGATAAACGGATTTCAAAGGCAAGGAATTTCACTTCAACTTGATCAAAATAGTGATACATGTATTGTGATGATTTACAGAAACAAAGTTATCTTAACCCAGTATCCCATAAATATGCCTTTTACCCCTTTAATTTGATTCCTTCACTGGGGAAGATAGTTCCAATTTATACAGTAATGAATATGTATCATAAGAAATATTTTCTTTATTCTATCAGATGGAAGCTTAAAGCAGGCTGAAAGTAAAGCAGAATGCGCCTTAAGGCGCATTCTGCTTTACTTTCAACCTGTTTTAAGTAGTTACACATTTTCAAACTAGAAACAGGCTATGCAGTAATGGGTTTACTCTCAGAATGCCAGTGACAAATACTGGTAAAGTTTCTACACTTCTTAACCACCAGAAACAATTAATATCATTCACTACAGTAACTGTTAGTGTCATTTTAATTAATCAGCCACACCTATTTACTGTACTAACCATCTCATTAGATAAGGCTCTTTACAAGGCAACTGCATATTGATTCATTCATGGGTTTTAGGGGAAGGTCTCGCGAGGAGGTATTTTCTAGTTGATTTATTTCTTCATCCACCCATCCATCTTTCAATCCTAAATCTGTCCATCATTCTGTCTGTCACACTTTTTTGTCTGGAGCATGTAATTTATTATATCCTGAACATA
This sequence comes from Gari tellinella, assembly GCA_922989275.2. Lineage (NCBI taxonomy): Eukaryota > Metazoa > Mollusca > Bivalvia > Cardiida > Psammobiidae > Gari > Gari tellinella. The sequence goes on along the minus strand of OV277859.1, from coordinate 10,839,909 downwards.
ACAATGCAAGTCAATGAAGTGCCTTAAGGCACATTTTGCTTTACTTTCAACCTGCTTTGAGTGGTCACCTGTTTTTAAAACTAGAAACAAATAGCTATGAGGTAATGAGTTAATTAGGCTGCTCCCTGCCTTCTTCAGATCTAAACTGTTTGCAAAAGACATCAATACATGTCAGAGCTCCAGATAAGGGTAGTATTTCAAAAACTAACATCTTTATTTCTGCTTTAAACCCTATGGTGTCACTACTCATTATAATCGTCTCGAAGAGACGATTCTAATGAATAGTAACATCATAGGATTTGATACTATAATAAGTGAGAAAATGTTGGATTTGTGCAGTTTACTCCCTCTAATCTGGAGCCCTGCATGTGTTTATGCTATTAGCACAAGAATGGTGAATATTGAACACAGAGCAAATTAAAATTCTTGGAAGCAAGCAGATGTTGATAAAATCGAATTCTCTACCAAACAATTCCTTCATGGAAGTAAATAATTTTACAGCATGTTGCACCTAAGTTTTTGATTTAATCAGAAATTCTGTAGACTGTTTCCAATAGTAACATTGAGAATAAATATTTTACTAGCAGCAAAGTTCTTCAGCAGTGAATAAATGTCGTCTGCTCGATATAATGTCTGCTGAAATTTTAAAATTCTCTTTTTTCATCTTTAGATTTTCAAGTTATTCCCTCTGAGAGAGAACAGTTTGAATCTTGATTTTTGATAAAAATGATTTGATATCTGATCAGGCTGCAAACTGTTTGTAACAAATTTCTCTGTTAAATCTATTTCACTTGTTCAAAGGACTAATTTTCCCACCTTTGTACTAGGCTATGGCAATAACATGAATAATAAACACATTCTATCTACCTCACACAATCACTGGCTTTATTCAGTCAAACCTGAGTTAAACGACCATTGAATGAAGATGCATGTGGTCTTTAAACAGAGACAACTGCTTAATTAATGCAGGACATAGGTAATGCAGAAGGCTCCTATAGGAGCCTTCTGCATTACCTATGTCCTGCATTAAGCTGCCACCTGTCAAAAATAATACAAATATGTAATTGTTTTAAAGGTCATTTTGATGACAAATCAAAGGTGTAAAGAGGCGTATTTATAGGGTAATGGGTTAATATGTATACTGTTGCTGTAGGTATTCACTAAACGCAAGGGAGTCAATATCTTGATAAATAACAGTAGCAGGACCACAATGTATACTACATTACATGCACTGAAGGTTTTCTGTTATTTTGAAGACTATAAGGCTCCAGTATCATCCGATAAGCAGAAATCAAATCAATGAGGTAATGAAGAAAAGCAATAGCTCGGTAAAATTGGAGGAAAACAATATTATGATATAATGACAAGGTCATAAATATATATACAATCCAATGTATGTTAACCCTTTGAACCCTAGTCCCGCATATAGGCTTCCTTTTCTGACAGTGTTCATGTGAATAGTACACTTGTCCTGTGCAAACAGTGGAGACCCAGATCAGAGGGCTCCGAAAGGAGCCCTCTGATCAGGGTCTTCACTGTTTGTCATTATGCCAAACATTGACAAAACAACCCTTAAAAGTCAGAAATGAACCAGACTAAAATGGAAACTGGAATTGTCCATTTAAGGTTTCAGGGAGGAAAGGGTTAACTCATTTATCCCCGACACTTCTAATGGACAATTCCAATTTCCAATTAAGTCTTGTCAATTCTTGAATATTTAGGGTTATTTTAATAATATATTGCAAAATGACAAACAGTGCAGACACTGATCAGAGGGTTCCTACGAGAGCGCTCTGATCAGGGTCTACATTGTTTGCATAGGACAGGTGTTCTCTTCAAAGGTACACTGTTTGTAAATGACGAGATACTTGTCGCTAGGATTGAATGTAGCAACTCGATCTTTGCATGCTGATAGCAAATTAGTGGTCACATATCTTCAAAACTTTAAGGAACAGGCTACTGAGTATAGGGTTAAAGACTTTTCCTCAGTCCATTGAGGGACCACCACCCCATTGTTCTGGAGGTGTCAATGTAACTGTCAAAGCATGTGCAGCACAATCTCAGTTTACCTGGTGAGGTCCAGATTATACTCATGCTCTAGTGATTTTCAATGGTTATTTCTAACCAAACTATCAAATATAAAGTTTACTTTAGGTAGAGTCTCACACGAGAAGCTACAATGGTACTTTGCTAGCGACATGTCCATAAGATCCATGATTTTTGCAAGGAAATTGTCTGGCAAGGCGTTATGATTGAAAGGTCAACTAGGGATGTCTTTAAGGCTCCAAACGCATCTTCAAATACATTCAAAGTCAGCAAAACTCAAGTTGCAAAACAAGAATATAAATTTTGTATACTGCACTATCTAAGCTGACAAAATTACACAGGAAAATTACTTAGCATGTAAAGAGTTAAGCTGTGAAAAAGCGATAAATCTGTGGCAAAGTTAAAATCAATATGTGATGTAATGTAAGAAGCCATACATTTGAATGGCAGGATGCAAGATATGGTATGATAGATGAAGCCGAATCACCCTGTTACCCACAGAAGTACCTAACATACAAATGTATAGTATAAACCTCTCTATTACAACCACTTAAAAGAAGGTTAATTGATTGTATAAAATACAGGTGACAGCTTAAAGAAAGGTGACAGTAAACAGAAAGCTCCTTAAGGAGCTTTCTGTTTTACTGTCACCTTGCTTTAAGCAGTCACCTGTCTTAACCACCTCATATTCAACATAATAAAGTGGTTGTAATAGAGAGGTTTTACTGTATAGGCTACCTTTACCTATTCCTCTGCATAAGTGCCTTAACCCTTTACTCCATAGATACACCGTTTACACCTTTAACCCTTTACCTTATAGCCTGTATTTAGTTTTGAAGACAGGTGACCACTTAAAGCAGGTTGAAAGTAAAGCAGAATGTGCCTTAAGGCACATTCTGCTTTACTTTCAGCCTGCTTTAAGCTAAAATATGCTAGGATTTACAAAATATTTGTAATGGTTTATTGTTCATGAGGGTATAAACTGGAACTATTTTCTTCAGCGGAGGAATAAATTAAATACGCCAAAAGTCGCTTCTATGGGGGAAAGGGTTAAGGGTAAACTTATTCCTATACAGAAGAAAAACGTTCAACTTTATACAGAAAGTGCACCATAAGAAATAGTTCTATATTCTAGCAGATGGTAGCTTAAAGCAGGGTAAAAGTAAAGGCACATTCTGCTTTACTTTCAACCTGCTTCAAGTGGTCACCTATCTTCAAAACTAGAAACAGGCTATGGAGTAATTGGTTAATTGTTTACTCCATAAATACAATAATATTTTAATGCCTTTGTTTCATGGTATTCCTTCACTGATGAAAACAGACCAATTTATACAGTCAAGAGTGTGCACAAAACAGATTTTTTTTCTTCATCCTATCAGATGACAGCATAAAGCAGGCTGAAAGTAAACCAGAATGTGCATTTAGATGTATTCTGCTTTACATTTATAAGTGGACCTCTGTCATTTAAACTAGAACAAGAGGGCCTGAAGGCCCTGATATCGCTCACCTAAACTCTTATAGTCATATACAATCTGAGCACGTTTGAGATAGATTGGATAAAAATTGTGGCCTCTAGAGAGTAAACACCCTAAATTTTGGCATTTTCAGCAATTCAAAGGTAGATAACTCTCGACCTATTAGTCTGATTTCCACAATAATTAACTCATCTGAACTCTTATAGTCATATACAATCTGAGCAAGTTTGAGATAGATTGGATAAAAAGTGTGGCCTCTAGAGTGTAAACACTGTAAAATATGGTATTTTCAGCAGTTCAAAGGTTGATAACTCTTGATCTATTGATCATATTTCAACCGTAATTGAACTCAATCGAACTCTTATGGTCATATACAATCTGGCCAAGTTTGAAAAAGCTTGAATAAATATTGTAGCCTCTAGAGTGTAAACACTGTTAAATATGGCATTTTCAGCAATTCAAAGGTAGATAACTCTTGACCTATTTGTCCGATTTCAATCATAATCAAACTCATCCGAACTCTTATGGTAATATACAATCTGAGCAAGTTTGAGAAAGATTGGATAAATATTGTGACCTTTAGAGTGTAAACACTAAAATTGTTGACGCCGGACGCCGGACATTCAAGTATTGCAAAAGCTCACCCTGAGCTAGCTCAGGTGAGCTAAAAAGGCTACAGGGTTAAGATGCATGCTTGTACAGTGGTGGAAACAATTTAGTCGTTCATGTTAACCCTTTACTCCAAAGCCTGTGTCTAGTTTTAAAGAAAGCTGCCCACTTAACCCTTTTTCCCCCAATAGAAGCGCCTTTCAGCAAATCCTCCGCTGAAGAAAAATAGTTCCAATTTATGCAGTCATGAATAATTATGTATCATAAAGAATATTTTCGTTATTCTAGCAGGTGGTAGCTTAAAGCAGGCTAAAAGTAAAGCAGAATGTGCTGTCAGTCGCATTCTGCTTTACTTTCAACCTGCTTTAAGTAATCACCTATTTTTAAAACTAGAAACAGGCTATGGGGTAATGGGTTAAAGCAGGTTGAAAAAAAAGCAGAATGTTCTGTTATGTGCAGTCTTCTTTATTTTCAGCCGACTTTAAGCTACTATCTGTTAGAATATAAATAATATTTCTTATGGTACATATTCATTACTGTATAAATCTAAATATTTTCTTCAGTGGAGCAGTAAGTTAAACACATTAAAATTAATGTGTATCTATGGAATAAAGCTTTAACTCATTCCCTCATAAATACACCTTTTTACGCCTTTAATTTATTCCTCCACTGAAGAAAATACTTCACATTTATACAAGAATACACACTGTGAGAAATATTTTCTATATTCTAGCAGATTGTAGCTTAAAGCAGGCTGAGAGTAAAGCAGAATGCGCCTTAAGACGCATTCTCCTTTACTTTCAACCTGCTTTAAAGCGACTCGCAACCAGATGGTGCATTAAAAATAGTAATTTGTAAATATGTGTCAAACGCTTATATAAATGGTAAAGAATTAGTTTAGGATAAGAAATTCTGTTTAAAAAAATGTATTTCAATAAAAAAAAATATTGGTCTCTGGTGGGATTCAAACCCGGGGCCCGGCATTGGCGGACAGAAGGCAAAATAGGGGAAACCGCTTAGACCAATGGACCACGGAACTATCCGTTTATCTCGGATCGATTTAACGTATTTCAATGTGTATCGTCGAAAGTGCATATAACTTCGTAATTCGGCTCGTGTTTATGTCTGAGCCCGTGTAGAGAAGCAACAACAACAACTATACCGTCTACTAGTCGGTATAGAAAAACGATGGAATATATCTAAAAATCTAAGATTCGGTGACGATTCTTGAGACTTTTTTTGGACTGATCATATTTTTTTAATGTCAGACGCCAAATAATGCCACAAATTTGCTTTTATTTGAGTATTTTATTTTATTTTGACCAGTACACCATCCGGTTGCGAGTCCCTTTAAGTGATCACCTGTTTTCGTTTCTAGAAACAGGCTATGGGATAAATGGGTTAAGAAAATATGTCAGAACCTGATTAGACAACTCCATGTGATCTGGATCTTCCCTGTTTACAAAAAGTGTCAATATAAGCTACATGTAATAGCAGGAGCAGGTCTAAAGAGGAGATGTTTAATATTTGAAGGGATAGACAGACGTGTTAGACAATGAGGGGTGAGTGATCACAATAGCTAAACTTAAACAGTTTTCTCAGGTTAGCAAAAAGGCTATTTCTCTGGAGCACAGCAGGACATAATTAATTAAGTATACAGACAGAGGTTGTAAATCGTAGATAAAGCAGAAAGCAATATAATGTTGATACAAAAGATGTGATAGCAGCACTGCCATTTCTCTGGATTTTTAGGAAATCTTTGAATTTTTCATAATTTCTCCTCCAAAATGATATACAGTAGAACCTCTCTATAACTGCCACTTTTTTTTGTTGATTATTGGGTGTTTAAGGCAGGTGACTGTAAGGTGACAGTGAAACAGAAAGCTCCTTTAGGAGCTTTCTGTTTCACTGTCACCTTGCTTTAAGCTATCACCTGTCTTTTATACTATGAATTATCCTTCGTTTTAGTGGTCGTAATATAGAGGTTTTACTGTAAAGTTGATTGTGTTATTTTGTGTATGTTTTATAAAGATTGAATTCAAGGCTGTAATGGTTTACTATACGGTTTTTACAAGATGACTTTGAACACAAAAGCACACCAATAGCGTGTTTTTAAAAGTATGCTTTAGAAATTTTGGAAATCTAAGAATTTTTTTATGAGCCCAGTGATAGAACTATAGAAAACAATACACATGAAGTGATGTTAGATGCTATAAATCTTTTAACATAGCAGACAAGAAGAAGTATTATGAAGCTTTGATATCCATAAATCTGTAACAAAGTAGAAGCAATATACGGTCAGGTCAACAATTGATATAACCGACCCACATACTGCCAAACCTACAAACGACCACTAAAAAGTGGGTACATCTTGTCTATATGACAGGTGGAAGCTTAATGCAGGACAAAAGTACTGCAGAAAGCTCCTACTGAAACTTTCTGCTCTATTTTTGTCCTGTATTAAGCAGCCACCTGTCTTTAACCCTTTACCCCATAGCCTGTTTTCAATATTGAATGAGGGTGGTTGCTTAAAGCAGGTTGAAAGTAAAGCAGCATGCGCCTTCAGGCGCATGCTGCTTTACTTTCAGCCTGCTTTAAGCTACCATCTGTTAGGATATAAAAAATATTTCTTGTTGTTCATGTTTAAGACTGTATAATTTGGAACTATTTTCTTCTGCGGATGAACAAATTAATTGTGCTAAAAGGCGCTCCTTTTGGGGAAAGGGTTAAATATCAACAGACTACTTTATTCCGAGGTCACTCAATACAGGTTTTGGCTGTAGCTGTGGGGAAGTGAGTAATACAGAATTCCCTCTCTTGAAGAAGACTAAAAGTATAGTAGATTTCTCCCGCAGCTTATAAAATTACTTTATGGTTGCTTTAACCCATTACCAAATAAATAAGGCGCATTCTGCTTTACTTTCAACCTGCTTTAAGTGGTCACCTGTCTTCAAAATTGGACACAGGCTATGGAGTAATGGGTTAAGTCTTAATCATTCCCTCTGTAGAAGTTTTGCAGAGCACCTCCTCTACCTATTCCTCATGAAAATTCATTATAGCTGTTGAATACAGGTGGCAGTTTAACCCATTACCCCATAAATACGCCTTTTTACATCATTAATTTATTCCTTCACTGAAAAAAATAGTTCCGATTTATACAGTCATAAATATATACGATAAAAATATTTTATATATTCTAGAAGATGTTAGCTTAAAGCAGGCTGAAAGTAAAGCAGAATGCACCTTAAGGTGCATTCTGCTTTACTTTCAACCATCTTTAAGTGGTCACCCATTTTCAAAACTAGAAACAGGCTATGGGGTAATGGGTTAACTCTTTACTCCATAGTTACTCCTTTTTTGTTAACATATTTAATTCATTCCTTCACTCAAGAAAATATTTCAAATTAATACAGTCATGAATATATATCATGAGTAATATTTTCTATATTCTAGTAGATGAAGCTGGAAGTAAAGCTTTCAATTTAAAAGTAAACGTAAAGCTTTAACCTTTTACCCCATAGTATGTTTCAAGTTTTGATAGGTTGACACATAATGCAGGCTGAAAGTAAAGAAGAACGTGCTTTAAGGTACTGGCCCGGCCATCTGCTAGGATATAGGAAAATTTCTTATGGTGCAGATTCAATACTGTATAAAGTAGAACTATTTTCTTGAGTGGAGCAATTAATTAAATGCGTAAAAAAGAGTATTTACGGAATAATGGGTTAAGTGGTCACCTATTTTCAATGCTAGAAACAGGCTTGGAAAAAGAAAACTGAAAGTAAAGAAACTATGGGTTGATAAAAAGGAAAATGAACTGCCTACCTTTTCAAACAGGGTGTGGAACTCATTGTAGCGTCGGAAGATGAACCACGAGTTGGCACCGTTACTGACAACAACCTTGTAGACCTGAAGTGAAAACACACCCTTAAATATCCTCCACAAACTATTCCTTCTCTGAGGGCCCCGGTAAAACTTCCTCAGAAATTTCTCTTCATGTTTCGTAATATTCTCAATTCTCGTATTCATCGGAAGAGGTTTAGGGAGAATTCTCTACTAATTGTACAAATGTCAGACTGCCCACCACGTCTAACTCCATACAAGTGAATACAATACACAAAATGTCAGTTTCTAAACATTTCACCACTGTTTCCATCTTTGGCTCCAATCCTTGTATGCACACTGTAGGAAATTAAAAACTAAACAATCAGAGACAGTCAGGCTCCGAGGTAATAAAGATTTTGACTTGAGTCTAAACTCGTTCCCAAGCATTTGATTGGTCAGATTTGAGCCCAATCAAATGCTTGGGAACACACTCAGACTCATCTAAAACGCTTTATAACCTCGGAGCCAGGTCTCAGAAACACAAAACTAAACAATCAGCACATTGTCAGAAATTCAAAACTAAACAATGAGAGACACTCGGGTGTTTTTCAATGTTTCTACCATGCAGGCTACTATGATCGTTACGGCTCATGCCATTCAGGCTTTCCTGTTCAATATTTCCAAACAATATCCTAGTGACAGTAAATTGTACTGCAGATGAAAGCCAATTTCAGATGTGATTTGTTTTCCCCCCTCTCTCACACAAGCACTGCAATAACTACTATGAAAAACAAATTGAACCGTGTTCCTGAACAAAAACGCTTGTTTTGCTAAGAACTTCATTAAGCCATACTGATTAGCGTGTAAGGTGTCACAACTTCTGCAATAAAGTCATCCACATATTGGCTCCTAAATCATTCAATTCTGTATTTATAAGTAAATGTATCCAGGGCTCCAGATAAGAGGGAGTAAACTGAACAAATCCAGCATTTTCTCACTTACTTCAGCACCAAATCCTATGGTGTAACTATTCATTAGAATTGTCTCTTGAGACAATTCTAATGAGTAGTACCACCATAGGGTTTAATGCAGAAATAAAGATTTTAGTTTTTTTAAATACTCCTCTTATCGGCAGCTCTGGTATCACATGTATTTTAACTCTTTGCATGCTGGGTAATGTTTTCGTCTGCAGCAAGTGTCGTCTGCTATCGTTCTAAAATATGAATTTTCAAATTTTCTTTTAAATTCAGTGTCAGAATAGCAAACAGATTGGATCCTGATGAGACGCCGCGTTACGCGGCGTCTCATCTGGATCCAATCTGTTTGCACATGTAATCACTCTGGCAGGTATATCCGCCGCTAGCGTGCAAAAAGTTAAGCATCAATTTTTCAGATATTGGATCTGACTGTCAAACTGATTGGAATTCAGATAACGCCCATTGTTTATGGGGCCTGCTCTGGATCCAAACTGTTTGCAAAAAATATTACATGTACATGTACCATGTTCATCAAGCCATAAATAGCATGTAAGTTGTCACAGATTCTGCAAGAAATTCATTTACAACTTGGCTCCTATTATTCCACTTCTCCTGAATGAATAAAATACAGCTTCCACTTAGGATTAGTAAATGTTTTATTTTCAACCATTGTTTTACAGAAATTGGATCTTTGGGATTGGATCTTAGTGTCAAACAGATTGGATCCAGATCAAGCCCAAATTTGTTGGGCCTGATCCGGACCCAAACTGTTTGCAAATGTGACAAACAAATTTTACCAAATGGCTTGTTTTTCTTAGAACTTTATCGAGCTATATAAGTGTGTGAGATATCACAGTTTCTGCAAGAAGTTCATTCACAAATTGGCTCCTATATTTCTCGCTCTTGAATGAACAAAAATATCCTATAATACTGAGAAACTGTCCTATAGCTCGGCATGCTATGTAATTTTCCTGTATTCTATTGTCAGCTGGATTCCATGTTATAGCAAGTAAATATAGCAGTTTTAATTTTCAAAGTTTTGCAGAAATTGGATACGAGTGTCAAACAGATTGGATCCAGATCAGGCCCCACATTCGTGGGGCCTGATCTGGACCCAAACTGTTTGAAAAATAATTATATTCATACAAATCTTCACCAATCAGTGTGCAAAGTGTTAACTATTATAAACAGTCTGTAGATAAAATCACTGCATTATAGTGAAGAATTAGAACGGAGAGTCTGGAACTACGAGAGCTCTATTGGAAACTACAGTGTTCCCTCCCTATAACGGCCCTCCCAACAACGACCCTTGTCGCTGTTCCCCAAACAAGACATTTATGTCCAACCTTCTCATGGCTGCTTAAATTTGTCGCCTGCTGTTTATCTCAAAGTTACATATAAGTGGACATTTTGATGGAATATATGTAATGACGAGTGACAAACAGCTTGAATCAAGATCAGACGCCGCGTTACGCGGCATCTGATCTGGATTCAAGCTGTTTGCAAATGTAAGCCACGTCTAAACATTCCCTCCCTATAACAACTCCCTCCGAACAACGCACATAATATATGTCTCCCATTGGGTGTTGTTGTAGAGAGGGAATGCTGTACTACTACTGCACTTATACAAACCAATGTGTCAAGTAGTTTGGATCCAGATGATGATGCCAGTTCTAGCTGCTATGTATCTGATCTGAATACAAACTGTTTGCTAGAGGCAATTATATGCTACCAGTATTTGCATGCAATGATTAACCCTTAGCCTGCCACTCACGACTATAGCTCCATATGCAAACAGCTTGGAACCGGATGAGACGCCGAGTTACTCGGCGTCTCATCCGGATCCAAGCTGTTTGACACCCAGACAACATTTTCAGCAATTTTTAGCAACTTTGAAGCACTTTGAAACTTGAAGCAGACGAGAAATATAGCAGACGACAATTTATTTGGCGGGCTAAGGGTTAACCTTATCCCATTACTCCATAGATACACATGGTTACGCATTTCATTTATTTATCCGCAGAAAGAAAAAGTTCCAGTCATGAATATGTACCATATGATAAGAAATATTTTCTATTTTCTAGCAGATCGTAGCTTAAAGCAGGCTGAAAGTAAAGCAGAATGATATAAGTTAAATAAAAAAATAAAGGCAGTAAGTTTACAGGACAGGTGGCTCTTAAAGCAGGCTAAAAGTAAAGCAGAATGCTCCTTTAAGAGCATTCTGTTTTACTTTCAGCATGCTTTAAGCATCCATCTGTCAGGATGCAGAAACGCTTTTTCTCACATAACTTCCCTTGTTTTCTATAGCGAACAACGATCACGTATATCCCTGTCTCCAACATGTGTGAGATCAATATGATGACGTCACTATAACGTCATTATTTATAACCGCGTTTTGACGTCACCGGGGTTAAAAAAAATGCCTATTGCTTTAAAAAATAGCTTAAAATCGTTTATTATGTGAGAAAAAGAATCTGTCACTCGTTGATGTTTAAGACAAGCTGATCTCAAACTCTTCTAGAATAGAAAAGTTATCAAGCTCGCCAAGGCTCGCTTAATAACATTTCAATTCTAGACTCGTTTGAGATCAGCTTGTCTTAAACATCGACTCATGACAGATCCTATATTTTCTATGCTTCTTCAAAAGGGCATGATAAAAGCATGAAAAGGTATCTCTGTAAGGTTTATAAGTTAATGGGCTAAAAGGCACTTCTATGGGGGGAAAAAGGTTAAGAGGCATTCCCTCTTTAAACATAAGCAAATTTTTGTCTGCAGAAATTGTCATCAGTGCTTCTATGTTAAAATCTGAATTTCTTCTAATATTTCTTTTCAACAAAGAATCAGATCATCAAGCAGTTTGGATCCTGATGAGACACTAATTTACTGTTTGCGAAGGTAATCATGGTTTTGTCGTTAGCATGCAATAAGTTAACCCTTTCCCACATAGCATATCTCTAGTATTGAATATAGGTGTCCACTTAAAGCAGGTTGAAAGTAAAGCAGAATGCACTTTAAGCGCATTCTGCTTTACTTTCAGCCTGCTTTAAGCTATCATCTGCTAGAATATAGAAAATATTTTGTATTATACATATTTATGAATGTATAAATTGGAACTTTTTTCTTCAGGGCAAGAATAAACTGAATGCGCTAAAAGGCGCTTCTATGGGGGAAAGGGTTAAAGTGTCTAAAGAGCTTAGACTGGTACCATAAATAGCACCAATGATTGCAATTCATTCCCAGGCAGTATTAGACCTAGACTGGTTTAACCCTTGGATTGTGGGGGAAACAAGTTTTCTATACCATAACAAACAATATGGATCATTTTCAGATGCTGAGCACCTTGGTGTTTAACAAGGAGGTAATAATTTTGTAATTCAGAGCAAACATTTGCAAAAAGAAAGAAAAATCTAAAATTTCAGAATGCAAGCTGAAAGCATTAGCAGATGATACAATGTCATGTACAGTCGTTAACTCTTTGCAGGCTAGCGGTGGATATAACTGCCACACTCCAACATTTGCAAACAGTTTGGGTCCAGATGAGACGCCGCATAATGCGGCGTCTCATCAAGATCCAAATTATTTGCAATTTTGACCCTGAATTTAAAAGAAATTTTGAAATTTTTTAATTTTAAGAACAAAAGCAGACGACAATTGTTGCAGACGAAAAAATTACCCAGCATGCAAAGAGTTAAAGGGGGAACACTCTAGCTGTTATAACTTCCAATTAAGGTTCCACCTATTCCAAAGACTATGACTGATTGGGTTTTATATACAGTAAAATGTGTGTACAGCCACCACGTAACCCATTTTACAGCATAAATATGCCTTTTTACACCTTTAATTTATTCCTCTACTGAAGAAAAGAGTTCCACTTAATACAGTCATAAATATACAGCATAAGAAATATTTGCTATAATATCCTAAGGTGTGTTTGTTAATGTCCGTTTCTGCCATCTATGGGTTAATTGGATGCCCCAACGAAAGGGGAGCCGATACAATACCTGGGCGGGATGTCCTACTCTTATTATCGGCAGAGTTCTCGGGTTCTTTTGGATGCCCAGTGTAAAGCACTGATACATCAGACTTCGGTTTATAAAGTCTCATCCGAAGAACTTGGTCCGACAGGGGATCAAACTCCCAACCCCTGGTACCACAGTCAAGTGTGCCATCACTGGTCCATGTCTGACAGTATAATTAATATCCTAGCAGATGGGAGTTTAACTCTTTCCTCCCTGAAACTTTAAATGGACAATTCCAGTTTCAATTTTAGTCTAGTCCATTTCTGACTTTTAAGGGTTGTTTTTGTCAATGTTTGGCATTATGACAAACAGTGAAGACCCTGATCAGAGGGCTCCTTTTGGAGCCCTCTGATCTTGGTCTTCACTGTTTTCACAGGATAATTGTACTATTTACATGTATACTGTTTGAAAAGGATGCCTATATGCGGGACTAGGGTTCAAAGGGTTAAAGCAGGCCTTAAACAGCGTTCTGCTTTAAGTGGTAAAATGGCTTCAAAACTAGAAACAGCAGCTATTGGGTAAAGGGTTAAGTAAATATGAATATCCTGTCTTACATACCATATTGTAAGCAGCTTAATGCAGGACAAAGGTAAAGCAGAAAGCTCCTTGAGAAGCATTCTGCATTAGTCTACTGTAAGTCCTGTAATAATCTTTTCTCGCATATATGTAGCTTTTTTTCTGTTTCCTTAACAAGTGGTTGCTTAAAGCAGATTGAAAGTAAAACAGACAACTACAACTGGAACTTTCTGCTTTACATTCTCCTTAATTACTTTAAGCATACTTCTGTCAGAATTGAAAGTTTAAGGCAAATAGTCGATTGGTACAAGATTGACTGTAACACTGTAAACTGGGATCAAAACGATATTGTTTTAAGATTAAGCATCTTGAGCGAAAGAACACTTTCATTTATGCTATAATTGAAGATGAGACATGAGATATGTTTGTAGTAAGTATTATTCTATTATACTGTATAACCCGTTAAAACACCCATGGGGGCAGTGCAAAGTCCCAAAATTTAATCGGTGTTAAATTTAAATGTTAATGGCAAAGCAGTATTACTTTGCAAACAGTTGGGATCAGGATGAGACATGTTAACATGGCGTCTCATCTGGACCCAAACTGTTTTACAGTCTGACTTTTAAAAGAGTTTTATGTTAAATTCTAAATTTTAGATAAATATAGATGACAAAATTAGCAGACAAAGATAAACTATGCAAAGAGAGTTGAAGCTCAAAAGCTTTAGTTAAATTAATGTTTTTTGATGGTGCAGATATTTTGTGAGGGGCTTTATTAGAGGAGGTACGTTTAAACCTTTACCCCATAGCCTGATTCTAGATTTGAAAATAGGTGACCACTTAAAGCAGGTTGAAAGTAAAGCAGAATGCGCCTTAAGGCACATTTTGCTTTACTTTCAGCTTGCTTTAAGCTTACATCTGCTAGAATATAGAAAAAAAGATCTTATCATACATATTCATAACTGTATAAATTGGAATTATTTTCCTCAGTGGAGAAATAATTTAAAGGCGTTATAAGGCGTATTTATGGGGTATAAGGTTTAATGCAGATATACAGTATTTTGAAATATGGAACATGAAATCTGCTGAATCAGCAGTTTTATTGTGTATAGGTTTAGATATATGTTTGAGACATACTTTCAGACATAAAACCTTTAGTGATAAGTTCAAAGGCATTTTTAGATATCATCTACAAAGTTTGGAAACATTGTTGCAATCAAAATCAAGGAAAATTATTAATAAACAGTAAAATCTCCCTCAAGGAATACTCAAACTAAGTTTCATCGTCAGTCTTTTATCCTCTTGCCTCATAGGAATATGATTAAAGGAAAATGAGTTAAAATTATTAACAAGAACGCTTATGCCCCCGGTGGCATCCTTGAAAATATATTCTGAATCTTTTCTATGTCCAAATTAGGTCATGGTCAAGGTCAAATTGAGGTTGGGGAATATGACTGAATTCCTAATGGTCCAAGACAACAACTGTATACGTATCAAAACATTGTAGTCACTAATGTTGACGCAAGATGAAATGGTAAAATCTAGTTAACCGAGAAGAAGCCAATTTAAAATATTCTAAGTCCAAATTAGGTCAAGTTCAACGTTCAAATCAAGGTTGGGTGATATTGGTGGATTGGACATGGTCCAAGGCAACAACTGTATAAGTATCCAAATATTTGAGTAAGCCGTGTTGACACTAGACGAAACGGTAAAATCTAGTTAACCAAGAAACAGTCATTTTACAATACATGCATAATGCATAAAAAGATAATGTGACATAATATCTAACTCTAGGTTTCAACCTACAATAATTAATTTCCTTCTCAGTTAATCAAGTAGAAATTGATGTTTCTATTTTCCATAGTAATCACACCATGATCCAAGGAAGCTTATTTGTAGGTTCAAGCTGGGTTTTCAAACAACCTATCAACCAATACAGTTTCAAGATAACATATAATTTCCTACTCTAGATATTGGGCTTGACCTAAACACAAGACCCCTACTAGCCTTTTGATCCTTTCCCAAATTAAATTCAGCACCTTTCAGTACATTTACTCATTCCAGGGTTACCATAAGTTGATAATAAAATTCCTAAGATTTCAATTTTTGCAATTTTTCAAGCCTGATGTTACTAATCATACGTTTACTCCATAGTCTGTTTCTTGTTTTGAAGACACATGACTACTTAAAATCAGGTTGAAAGTGAAGCACAATTCTCCTTAAGGTGCATTCTGCTTTACTTTCAGCCTGTTTTAAGCTACCATTTGCTTGGATAAAAATCCGAAGACTTCGGAAAAATCCGGAGAAATGGCAGCCCTGTTATTCCTGATAGAGATAACTGTCCATTTTTTTTTACATATCCTGTGAAAGAGACTAAGAAAACTATTTCTACATACTGACAGGACGAGGTGATCCATACTTCAGACAGACTGACAGTAAGGCAGAAAACTGAATGAGCTTTCTGCTCTACCTTTAGCTTGCTTAACCCATTACCCCATAAATACACCTTTTTATGCCTTTAATTTAGTCAGCCAATGCAGAAAATAGTTCCACCTTATACACTCGTGAATGTACACCAAAATAAATATTTTCTATTTTAAAGCAGATTTTTGCTTAAAGCAGGCTGAAAGTAAAGCAGAATGCACCTTAAGTTGCATTCTGCTTTACTTTCAACCTGCTTAAAGTGGTCACCAATCTTCAAAGCTAGAAATAAGCTATTGGGTAATGGGTTAAGCATTCACCTTAAACACTGGAAACAGGCTATGGGGTAATGGGTTCACTTGTCTTAAACGCTGGAAACAATTTAAGCTATGGGGAGAGGGTTAACAGAAGCTAAATTTTGTGTCTGTCACGCTTCTAGAAACCAGCTCAATTCCATCTTAAATTATTGCGTGGAAATGAATTACCAAACTCCCTCAACTGTTCTAATCTACAAATTTTCCATTGGGAAATGTAATAACAAATTACTTAAATTAAACTCTCTGAACTTTAAATTCTATTTTGTATGCAACAATGGCCATGCTGCTACTATTATCTAAACACTCAGAGCACCGCAAGCCGGAGCATGATACACCTCTCACTTCTATCTTTAAATGTAGCCATATTAAAACCCTAATAAGGTAAAGTGAACAAATGGGGAAAAGGCACATAACTCTATACATTAGGGGTCACAAAGCTACATACTAAGTATCTTCAAACTTGGCCAACAAAGTTTTATACAGCCTCTACAGTAGAAAAACAATCAGTCAATCAGAGCCAATATCACCTAATAGATGTGCACATAATTTTTTACATATTCAAACCTGACCTGTATCTAGTTGATATAAAGCCACATAGCAAGTATAATCATCGGCTACTTGTAGTGAGCTCGAC
This sequence comes from Gari tellinella, assembly GCA_922989275.2. NCBI lineage: Eukaryota > Metazoa > Mollusca > Bivalvia > Cardiida > Psammobiidae > Gari > Gari tellinella. The sequence continues at coordinate 10,823,074 of OV277859.1, read as the reverse complement.
ATAAATGCCACAATGTCCTCATATTTTTGGTGTATGTTGGCGTGTTTGTCCTTCCGGTCTTGTCGGGGCTCTAACTCGGAACTCCATGGATGGATTGTGAAATGACTATGCATAAATGTTCATCTAGAAGGTACTCAACATGTTGCCAGAGGGAATCTAGTAGATAATTGAAGGGCAGATAACCTTGGACTTAATCTATATGGCTCCTTCATTTGCAATGAAGGGCCATAATTATAACAAAATCTGTGTTAGAACAGTTGCTGTGTAATAGTAAAAAACTTACTGCAGAAAACTCCTTATAGAGCTTTTCTGCATTACTTTTGTCCTTCGTTACTTTAGTGGAGTATTAAATTGTTCATTGAAATGTCAAACAATTTCGAGCCTGATGAGACGCCACATTGTGCAAAGGTGATCACTGTTGGACATATCCGCGGCTAGCGTGCAAAAAGTTAAAATTCAGTGTTCCTGTGACTAGTATCATGTCCTATGCAAAGAGTGTAGACCTAGATGAGAAAGCACCTACTGAAGCCTTCATATCAGAGTCTGAGATGTTTTTCAATTAGTAATATGAAATTATTGAATTTGCTTTAATCTAATATTTCAACCCCGTTGGGCCTCTATCAAAGCTCATCATGCCTAAATACACATGATTTTAGATTGTATACTTGTTAGCATGAAGCCAAAATGTGACCTGGCTGTGGACATGATTATCTGTGATAAAAGCCCAAACGGGGTGAAAACATTAGATAAGACCAAATTCAATAATTTCATATTATCTTCATTCTTTTTATGGAATCAGTATTTTTTGCAATATATTGGTAAAAGCAACTCAAATGAGTCAGAATAAGAGTGTCTGGAGTGGACTCGTTACCATTACCCCTTAAATACGCCTCTAATTTATTCCTTCACTCACAAAAATAGTTCCAAATTATCCAATTTTGAATATTTATCAGAAGAAATATTTTCTATTTTCTAGTAGATGGTAGCTTAAAGCAGGCTGAAAGTAAAGCAGAATGTGCCTTAAGGCACATTCTGCCTTACTTTCAACCTGCTTTAAGGGTGTATCAATGTCATGAGCCATTTTTTCAAAGTATTAAACTTTTTTTCTATCATTGTTTTTTTGGAAGAACTATTTATGATGAATGAAAAAATGAAAAAAAATATATATGGTGGTGTCCTCTTTTTTGAGCTACAGCGATTTGAAAAAAGTATGTCAAATTTGGATTTTTTTCTTCAAATTTTACCCATTCAGAGTACAAGCTTCAGTAAAATCTATTTCAAAACAAAACAAAAATGGTAATTTGGGTTTTCTTTATTTATTTCATGTCTATGGTGGTATGTTCAGATATATAAACCAAATTTAGACAAAGCAGGCACCAGGTTTGAACAATATGGATCCTTGAATATCAAAAATATGCTTTATATAGGGCATGATTTTATTAGATTTTTTATTTTATGAAAAAAAGTAAAAAAGTTTGAAAATGAAATAGTTCTAGTATTAAACTTTTTCTTATATTCTACCAGATGAAAGCCCATGCTAAGGCAGTTCAAAATATTAAAAGAAATTGAAAGATCAGTATTGAAAATTTTGAGTTATTAAAGTAAAAAGAGTTATCTCCCCTTACAAAATTTACAAAAAAGTACCACATCGATGATATTTAGAGCTTTATAAATTTCACATTTGGTGCCTTTTTTTTCTTAAATTAGTTTTTGTATGAAGAAATACTACTATAGATAGGAAATAAATAACACAAAACCAAATTATCATATTTGTTTTCATTTAAAATGGATTTTATTGAAGCGGGCTGTTTGAAAAGGACAAAATATGAGGAAGTGGGTGGGGTAAATTTTACATGGCCGTAGAGCCAACTGTTGTTCAACAAAATGTACACTTTTTCTATTTTTTCATTCATCTTAAATAGCTCTTCAATACAAAACCATCATAGAGTGTTTTCATATACTTTGAAAATTTTCCAAATTCATGACATTGATGCACCCTTAAGTGGTCACCTTTTTTCAAAACAAGAAACAGGCTATGGGGTAATGGGTTAATTGGACACTGGATGTGTCCATTCACATTTTCAATTCAGGGGTCATGAGGGATCCCCGGCCAAACCAAGTCTTTCGGATGAGACATTAAAAACTGAGGTCCAAAGTAACAGTGCTATACACTAGGCATGTGGACTCTATCAAGAGACAAAAAAACCTGCATCCCCCTGGTTTCTCTGTATCCGCTTCCCTCTCTCTGGGACGTCAAATTAGCTCACAGTTGGCAGAAACAGAACTGATGTAACTTAAAAAGAAAACCAGATCTGAGGGCTCCTAAGAGCCCTCTGATCATGGTCTGCACTGTTTGTAACACACCTCAAAAAGTACTATCAACTTGGTCTTTTTTAAAGAATAGAAGAGTGCATTTGAATATTGAGAATTGTAAGGGTTGATCAAAGCCAAATCCATCCCAGAGACAGAATCAGAACACACAATTTCCTCAATATACTAACAGTATTTTGAAAGTGTAACGTCTCAGACAACAGATTCTGGTTGACCTAGCGCATTGAGGACATTAACCCTGTTCTTCATATAAATAATGTTTCACATATTCCTCCAGGGCTCCAGATAAGGGGAGTATTTTAAAATTTAAAATCTTTATTTTTTTGCATTAACTCTTTCCTCCCTGAAACTTTAAATGGACCATTCCAGTTTCCATATTTTAGTCTAGTCCATTTCTGACTTTTAAGGGTTGTTTTTGTCAATGTTTGGAATTATGACAACAGTGAAGATCCTGATCAGAGGGCTCATTTTGGAGCCCTCTGATCTTTGTCTTCACTGTTTGCACAGGACAATTTTACTATTTACATGTACATTGTTTGAAAATAACGCCTATATGCGGGACTAGGATTCAAAGGGTTAAACCCTATGGTGTCACTACTCATTAGAATCGGGTCTTTGAGACGATTCTAATGAGTAGTAACACCATAGGATTTGGTGCTTAAATCAGTGAGAAAATGCTAGATTGATTCCGTTTACTCCCTTTATCTTAGAGCCCTGTGAATCCTCATATAAATGGTTTTTTCATTCTACAACAGTCACTGTGCTCAGGAAATTTTACCAAGTACATCCTGACAGATAGCTGCTTTAAGCTGACTGAAAGTTTTCTGCCTTACTTAAATCTGCACACTCTGTCTTCCTACTAGGTCTTAACCCATTTACCCCATAGCCCATTGCTAGTTTTAAAGGCAAATTACTAGCAGGTTGACAGAAAGGCAGAATTTTGGCTCCTAAAGGAGCATTCTGATTTAATCTCAGCCTTCTTTAAGCTACCATCTGCTAGGATATAAGAAAATTTGTGGATCTATTTTCTTCAGTGGAAAAATAAATGAAAGGTGTATTTATGGGGTAATGGGTTAACTCTGATTTAAAGTTTGATTGACAAACAATTTTTACACTGATCAAACTCTAAGTTACTTGGCATCTTATGTAGATAGAAATATTTGCAAAGTACACAAATATACTAACAACTTAAATTGGGTCCTGCGATCATCCTAGTCTGAATCTGCTCCTACAATTTCCAGAATTTTTCAACAATATCAAGAATGTGAGACACCTTGGCCATACATCTATTGTCAGGATATTTTTATAGAGGACAGAACATATTATTCTGTACTCCAATGGATAAAAATACCATCAGGATTTTCCAGAGACTTTAGAAACTTTTAACGCTTCTTTTGCTACTAGGGTATATTGATACTGTTTGAAACAGACAGCTCCTGGAGGAGTTGCCAGTTCAGGGTCTATACTGTTTCTAAAGTCTTGTCCATTTCTAAATATTTAGGGATGGAACCATTTTTTACAAAATATGGCACAAATGACAAACAGTGCAAACCCTGATCAGAGGGCTCTTTTAAGACTTAGAGCCCTCTGATCTAGGTCCCCACTGTTTGTATAAAGACAAGTGTACCCTTCACAGGTACACTATTTTTCAAGGATGGGTATACTTGTTGCTAGAGTGCATTGGGTCAACGACTGACAAATACCATCTTATCCCTCAGAATCTCTCTTCTGAATGTCTGTTAACTCTTAGAACTGTTGAAGTGAATTGATGAAAACCTTTGCAAAAAGTTTGGATCCTGATGAGATGCCACATAATGCAACATCTCACCAGGAGTCAGCCTGTTTGATATTCTAACCCTTATTTGTAAAGAAATTTAGAAAGTTCTATTTTTAGAACACTAGCAGAAGACAATTGCTGCAGATGAAAAAAATACCCAGCATTCAAAGAATTAATGAATAAACAGTAATCAAAACTGACATTCCTGAATGAAAAAAACCCGAAAAGAAGACATTTCAAATCAGTGAAGTAAATTAACCCTTAGCCCGCCAAATAAATTGTCGTCTGCTATATTTCTCGTCTGCTTCATGTTTCAAAGTGCTTCAAAGTTGCTCAAAATTGCTGAAAATGTTTTCCGAGTGTCAAACAGCTTGGATCCGGATGAGACGCCGAGTTACTCGGCGTCTCATCCGGATCCAAGCTGTTTGCATATGGAGCTATAGTCGTGAGTGGCAGGCTAAGGGTTAACCCTTCTCATGCTGTGATCACATCTCCTTGGAATATATCCTCTACTAATATAAGTACAGTAAAACCTCTCTATTACAACCACTAAATTGTGTGAATTGTCATTGTATTTCAGACAGGTTACTGCATAGCCCATTTCCCCATAAATATGCCTTTTTACGTTTTTTATTTATTCCTCCACTGAAGAAAATAGTTTCAATTTTGACAGTCAATAATATGTATCATAAGAAATATTTTCTTTATCCTACAAGGTAACAGCTTAAAGCAGGCTGAAAGTAAAGCAGAATGTGCCTTAAGGCACATTCATCTTTACTTTCAACCTGCTTTAAGTGGTCACCAGTCTTCAAAACTAGAACCAGGCTATATGGGGTAATGGGTTAAAGCAAGATGACAGTTAAACAGAAGGCTCCTTCAGGAGCTTTCTGTTTTATTGTCACCTTGCTTTAAGCTGTCACCTGACTTTAATAAAGTCAATTAGCCGTCTTTTTAGTGGTCGTAATAGCAAAGTTTTACTATATCTAGTCCGCATCTGATCTGCATTGAAAGGATTTACAAGTTCAGTTTAACCTTTTTATTACAATCATTAAAAAGAAGGCTAAGTTGATTAAATAGAAATCAGGTGGCAGCTTAAAGTAAGTTGAAAGTAAAACAGAAAGCTACTAAAGGAACTTTCTTTTTGACTTGTAACAACATGCATTAAACACCAAACAATTTAATAATTTAGTGGTCATTATAGCATGGTTTTACTGCACCAGTTAAATTTTTAAATTTATAGAAACAGGATTAATTTTTCTCCTGTCTGAGCTTCAACAAGAGTCGTCAGATGACAACAAAGTGCGCCAGCGGCACATTTCGAAATGCTGTAGATCAAAGAGTAAAGCAGTTGTGAGCACTTTTCAAAACTTAAACACACATTTAGGAATTAAACACAGAGTCTGGTGTCAAGGTCAAGGTCACAGGGGCCAAATTTTTCACAAGGATGAAAAGGTTTTGTGCCAAGGCATGTGTGCTGCAAGTATGAAAGCTGTAGGTCAAAGAGTAAAGCAGCTGTGAGCAAATTTCAAAACTAAAACATACATTTCAAAACTTAAACACAGAGTATTAGGTCAAGGTCACAGGGGTAAAAACTGTTCACACGGATGGAAAGGTCTTTTATGTGTAACATTAGTATGAAAACTGTCAGTAAAAGGATATAGCAATTGTGAGCACTTTTCAAAACTTAATGCATATTTCAAAACTTAAACACAGAGTCTTAGGTCAAGGTCAATGTGACAGGGTCCAAAACGTCACATTGTTGGGAACATCTTGAGTGGTGCAACGTATAAAAGCTGTAGGTGGAAGGGTGCAGTTACAATGTGATCACCTTTAAAAACTTAAATGCACATTTCAAAACTTAAACACAGTGTCTTAGATGAAGGTCAAGGTCACAGGGGTCCAAAGTGTCATATGATCTAAAAGGTCTTGTCCAAAGGCATGTGTGGTGCAAGTATGAAAGCTGTGCTTCAAAGGGTATAGCAGTTGTGAACACTGGGTCACAACAAGCTCTCATGGACATTCAAGCTAAAAAAATTGAATTTGGCATACAATTGCATGGTAAAAACTTACTACTAAAAAGCTAACAGCAAATGGCAATGAAAGGATTAAACCTTTCTTCAATAGTCATATAACTTAAAGGCAAATCACTTATGTATCCAACTGTGTTTAAGGACATGCAGAGCCTGCTCTGATTAAAACAAGATGAAAGTAAAGTATCTTAAAGTAAGATTAAAGTAAATCAGAAAGTTCCTACAGATGCTTTCTGATTTACTTTGATCTTGCTTTAAGATGTGCATATACTGAGGATAAAGTTAGGATACCCTATATAAAGAACTTCTGCAAAGAAAAAATAACAAGTGATGTAATTCAATCTATAGTTGAACATCAGATAGTCTGTATATATTTGTGTTAGTCTGAGTATTTACAATTTTGTTCACCATTTGTGGCCTCGTGAGTGTAAATAGGATATATCCAATTTAAATATCAAATTTTGTTCAAACAGATGGGGTACAATAACAGACAAACTGTCTGCCAAACTTATTGAACTAGAATGTTGATATTGATAATTCAACATTGGATATACATGAAACCTTTCCTCCGCAGCCATCAATGCAGAAAACCTATATACAACTGGGTCCAAGGTTATAAAGCTTTTTAGTTGAGTCTGAAGTCGATCTCAAGCATTTGATTTGGTCAGATTTGAGCCTAGGCTCAAATCTGACCAATCAAATGCTTGAGAACACACACAGACTAAACTCAAACCCTTTATAACCTTGGAGCCAGATTTATATAGAGCTCTTTTCACACAGGAGTTGTGCGTTCAAATTATATATGTGTTACTGTACATGTACTTACAAAGTGAGAAATGACAAATACATGTAACTATATTTACAATAAATAAGGGATTTTTTGTTCAGTATGGAAATTAAGAGAATTATTATCATTAGTTTATAAAATCTATTTTAAAATGTGTCAAATATTTAAAAGATTAATTAAATTATTAAAATAGTGATTTAACAAGCAAGTTTCTGCCATCTGCAACTAGAGGGCGAGTCTACTCAGCCTGTGTAAGGAGCGTTATGCCAATAACTCTTTGGGTTTCATCAAAAGAAATATCACTACCCATAATCAAAAAGTATGTGAATTGGCTTACAAATCTTTAGTTCGTCCCCAACTCGAATACGCTTTGACAATTTGGTGTCCCTATACTAAGACATATGTCAAAAAGGTGGAACAGGTACAGAGGCGGGCCCTGAGGTGGGTCAAGAACAATTTTTCCCCTCTCTCGAGTGTCACAGAGATGCAGAGAGAACTAGGGTGGAGGTCTCTGGAGCACAGGAGATTTGATGCGCGGCTCATCATGTTTTATAAGATATATCACAACATAGTAGCCATCAATCTCCCACAATACATACAGACACCTTCACGTGTAACAAGGCACATGCATCCACTCTCTCTCAGACAAGTACAGGCTCACTCAGACTACCATAAGTTTTCCTTCTTTCCCCACTGCATTACCCTATGGAACCAGCTACCTTGTCAAATTGTAACCCTGCCTGATCTTGAACAGTTCAAGAGGGCAGTGGTTAGCATACAGTATTAGCCTTGAAATCAATGATTTTAACCTTCACTTTTACTCTTCACTTGATAACCTTTTAACAGTGCTTTCTCTTTTATCTTCATACTACTTGATATTTAATGTCAGGTTCTTAAACTCTCAGTTTTTCTTATACTTACACTTCCGACGCGCACCCGTGCCTGTAACACTCGAGAGAGGGGTCGGCACTATACGAGAGATAGAGATAGGATCGGAGACATGGGCTGTATCAGCAAATACACTCAGACGTATGCAGCGAAATGACAAAGCCATGATACGATGGATCTGCCTGGTCAAGCCAGATGAAGATGTCCCTTTTGACTCTTTGTTATCTCAGCTGGACATAAGAGGCATTGCAGAGATCCTGCAATCAAATACAAATGTAGGTTGAAATGGGAAGCTCTAGCTGGATCTCTCAAATTAGATGCCTGAACATCACAACACAGCGGGTTCCAGGCAGACCAAGGCTATCTTGGGAGGACCTTGTAAAACGTGATCGTGAAGCTCTCGGGTTGGAAAACACTAACCCACAAAACCGCCAAGGTTGGAGAGGGAGACTTCATTCAAGATTGGACAGCCAGGCCTCACCCTTATAAGAAGGATTAATCAATGGCCTGGTTAAACTAAACTGGATGATGATGATGATGATGATGATTTAAAAGTCGTTGTTATTAACCAACCGTAATGCCTTGACCCAGGGAAACATCAGTTCCACCCTTGTTGTTGTGTTGTGGTCACTCAGGAACTGCATTTACAGTTGTATACAATTTCAGTTTTATTCTCCTTAATAGAAAAATATTAAAGAAATGTGGTTTCAGACATTTTGTTGAAGGCTGCCACTGAGCTTGCATCTCGTGTGCCGGATGGTAGAGTGTTCCAGAGTTTTGGGGTTGCATGCATGAAACTTCTATCTTCAAATGTACTCTTCAGGGGTACGCTTTTTGCAAAGGATTACGGTTCAAAGTGTTAAACATCTAGAACATTTCTTCATTCTCTGCTCACCAGAGCTGCTATTTCTCCAGATTTTTCCGAAATCTTCGGATTTTTATCCTAGCAGATGGTAGCTTAAAGCAGGTTTAAAGTAAACCAGAAAGCACTTTAAGACACATTCTGCTTTACTTTCAATCTGCTTCAAGTAATTGCACTTGAAAAATAGAAGATTTGGAAATCTTAGGATTTTTCATGATCGACTTATGGCAGCCCTGGCTCACAATAACACACATATGACTGAACTTTAAATCAACCCTTCCCAGGCTGAATATTCATACAGATAAGTCTTCCCGCTATGAATACCGGTATCTATCATCTGAATCATTACATTGGCTATCAGAGTAAGGAAAAATTTCTCCAAGAATAAAGTGCAGACACATATCAGACTAATCATTTATGCAAACAGTACAGACCCTGATCAGACAGTTCCTTTAGGAACTGTCTAATCTGGGTCTATACTGTTTTCAGAAAGCGTAAATATACACTATTAACAGGAGAAGGGCTACATATCCTGACATAACTAGATTTGCCCCTAAGTAAGCTTGTTACAGCTTCATAGCTAATGACAGTGTAATTAGATTCTCAGCATACAGAAGAAAATCATTTAATTTAACCCTTTCAATACTGGAGACGAATACTAAAGACTTTTGCAAACAGTTTGGATCCTGATCAGGATCCATACTGTTTGTCACTCTGATAGGATTTCAACACAAATGGTTAAGAAAATAGTTTTATTCAGAAATTGCAGCAGATGATGTTTTTGGGAGATAACATATATTTACTGTTCAGTGGGTTAACAAGCTGCTTGCAGGGGATTCTCAGTCATACTCTGGTGCAACCTGTCTCCTCAATCATCCATAGTATAAGTGAAAATTTGTTTAAAGCAATAAATGGCCTTTAAACATGCAAGTATGTTCAATCATTATAGAATCTGGAAAACTGATTATCCCTTTCCTACATAGCTGTAAGGCCTATATAGTGCTTCCAGTTTTAATTAACCTATTCCCCCATAGCCTGTTTCTAATTTGAAAATAGGTGACTGCTTAAAGCAGGATGAAAGTAAAGCAGAACCTTAAGACGCATTCTGCTTTATTTTCAGCCTGCTTTAAGCTACTGCTGCTAGAATAAAAGAAATGTTCCCTGTGATATAAATTGGAACTATTTTCTTAAGCGGAGGAATAAAATGAATGCACTAAAAGGCGCTTCTATGGGGGAAAGGGTTATGGTTGTGACTGAACCCTTTACCCCATATATTCTTCAAAGATATGTCATTTCATGCTTTTTAACCATGCCTTGTTTACAGGTTGATACTTAAAGCAGACTGAAAGTAAAGCAGAAAGCTCCTAAAGGAGCTTTCTGCTTTACTTTCAGCCTGCTTTAAGCAATCACATGTCATTACAACTGAAATCATGCATGGGGAAAGGGTTATCCCTTCCCCTCAAAGCTATATTCTGTGTTCAAAACTGATGATTGCTGACAGGAGGCTGAAAGTAAATCAGAGAGCTTCTTTCAGGAATTTCTGCTTTACTTTAAGCCTGCTTTTTCCATCAACAAGTCATAGGATACAGGATCCAGGAAAAAAAGTCCCTATGACTCTATACCAAGGTAAATACGTAGAAATGACATTTTCTATGAGGAATAAAGAAAGATGTATCAACCGATGCTTCCATGGGGAAAGTGATTAAAGCAAAATGAAAGAAAGCCTTATCCCATTGCCCCATAGTCTTGTTGTAGTTTTGAAGAAAGCGGTCACTGAAAGAGGGTTGAAAGTAAAGCATAATGCACCTTAATGTACATTCTGCTCTACGCTCAACCTGCTTTAAGCTTGTTGTAACTGAAAATGGTATGTTGAGGCAATGGTATGTTCATGAAATGGGACATTCCGACTAGCACCGGTTGTAACCATATACAATGCTCCTCTCTGCAACAACACCCACACCCAATGGGAGACAAACATTGTGTGTGTTGTTCAGAGGGAGTTGTTATAGGGAGGGAAAATTAATACGCTTAGAGTGCCGGGCATGACTTGACTTACCTCTGCAGCATTCTACTTTACTTTTATCTTGCTTTAAGCAGTCACCTGGCTTAAGCAGAGATGGATATACCGTAGGTAATTTGCACATACAAGTATGCATCAAATTATAGAAATGCTCAATATTCTCGATAAAGATAACTATATTCCAAATAGGGAATTAAAATAGTTATTAAATTATAACATTGCTCTAATTCTCTACTTGGAATATTGTTATCTTTATTGCATACCAGTATGGCAATGCAGGGCTCCAGATAAGAGGGAGTAAACTGCACAAATCCAACATTTTCTCACTTATTTTAGCATCAAATCCTATAGTGTTACTACAAATTAGAATCGTCTCTTCGAGACGATTCTAATGAGTAGTAACACCATAGGGTTTAAAGCAGAAATAAAGATTTTAGTTTTTGAAATATACCCCCCTTATCTGGAGCTCTGGGCTATGGTGTACAGGGTAAAGTAACTACTTCTGGGAACCTGCAGACATACAATTGATTATTACAACAAAGCTGTGTTTCCACAAACAAATATCCAAAGGCAACCATGTCTCAAACCCCATTCGATGTGAGATTCAAATGTACAAATTATTAACACATTCAAGCCTAGTGACAAGTATACTCTTCATTAACAAACAGTATACCTGTGGTGAAAAGTACTCTTGTCCAATGCAAACAGAGTAGATTCTGACCAGAGAGCTCAGGGTATGCATTGTGTGTCATAATGCAATATATTGTTTAAATAAACCTTGAATAGTCCAAACTGGATTAGTCTTAGTTTGAAACTGGCATTGCCCATTCAAGTTTCAGGGGTATATATATAGATAGATAGATTTATTTCAACATAAAATGTACAATAACATGGCAATCTGTTATTAAAAACATACACAGTAAATACTAAGCAATAATATGTATGAATTAATACAGCAATGTCACTCAACATTATATGCCAGTGATAACACAAAAAAGAGTAAGAAATACTCTTATTTCCATTGATTTAAAGCTCTTTGGACAATTTTTAAGGCATCAATCAATATCTAGAACAGGACACTTCCATTAATAAGTATTGCAAAAAAATGTCTTTAGATCTTCCCAGACAAGTACAGAAAGCTTTGTCCAAAATCCAAATTGAATTTTGTCATGCAGTCTGAAGTCTGTCTAGTGAAATACCCATACCAGCATATTTCCCATAAATCAAATTCTTGTAAACCTCAACCTATATCCATCATCAAATGTTATATGTTTCCTTGTTTAAACCTTTACCCCATAGCCTGTTTCTAGTTTTGAAGAAAGGTGACCACTTAATGCAGGTTGAAAGAAAAGCAGAATGTGCCTTAAGGCACATTCTGCTTTACTTTCAGCCTGCTTTAAGCTACAATTTGCTAGGATATAGAAACTATTTCTTAAGGTACATATTAAAGACAGTACAAATTTGAACTATATTCTTCTATGGAGGAATGAATTAAAGGTGTAAAAGGGTGTATTTATGGGGTAATGGATTAATCATTTTCTTTAAAGTCTGTAAAAGACTATACTCCATAAAAACACTTTTTTATGCCTTTAATTTATTCCTCCACTGAAAAAAATTGTTCCAATTTATAAAGTCATGAATATGCACCATATGAAAAACATCCTAGCAAATGGTAGCTTAAAGCAAGCTTAAAGTACAGCAGAATACACATTGAGGTGCATTCTGCTGTACTTTCAACCTGATTTAAAAGATTACCTTTTTTCAAAACTAGAAACAGGCTATGGAGTAAAGGGTTAAAGTAGACTGAAAGTAAAGCAGAAATCTCCTTGAGGGAGATTGGTTTCTGCTTTACCTTTTAAAAGCCTTTCCTTCAGCCTGCTTCAAGATAAACCTGTCAAAATGTCGGCTCTAATTCTATATATAAGTCAACACAAGACTTAAATCATTCTAGACAAGTACAGAAAGCTTTATCCCAAAATCAAATTGTGTTTTGTCATTATGCACTCTGAAATCCACCCTAGTGACATCCCCATACCAGAATACATGTAAATGTATATCCAATAAATGTTCCAATATATCACAATCTATATCCATTGTCTATAGCTATGTTAATATTTCTTTGCTTTTATCCTTTCCCTCAAAGCTCAGTTCAGTGTTAGGAGGTTGTATGAAGCAGGCTGAAAGTAAAGCAGAAATCTCTCTCCATGGAGATTTATACTTTAAATTAAATTGGCTTTAACTCTTTCCTCTCATCTAAGAGCCATAATTCTATCATTTAACCCATTACCCCATAGTTTCTAGATTTGAAGAAAGGTGACCACTTAAAGCAGACTGAAAGTAAAGCAGAATGTGCCTTAAGGCACATTCTGCTTTACTTTCAACCTGCTTTAAGCCATCATCTGCTTGGGTTTAGAAAATATTTCTTATAATATAACTTATTCATAACTGTATAAAGTGAACCGTTTTCTTCAGAGGAGTAGTAAATTAAAGGTGTAAAAAGGCGTATTTATGGGGTAATGGGTTAATCTAACTATGACATTGGCAAACAAAACCAGGAAAAATTTTCTCCAGGAAAGAGTGAAGATTTATTTCAGACAGAACCTATAAGAAAACAGTGTAGACCTTGGTCAGACAGCTCCTTCTGTTCAGGAACTGTCTGATCTGGGTCTACACTGTTTTCAAGAAGTGTCAATATATTCATATAGCTGGAAAATGTTAAGATAAGACTTTTAATTACAGGTAAACAGCCTCATTAGCTGAACATGTTCTACACAAAAACATAGATATCTTAAGAGATGTTTGAAGGGAGATTACAAATACCAAGTCCAGTCACACAAGAAATAAGAGTTCTTGTTCTTTGATGCTTTCCACGGCCAAATTTCTATCAAAGAAGACCAATTTTAGAATGACATTTAAGGTAGATCCTCTTTAAAGTATACTGATTTCAATTAAAATATTATCTGCTATGATATAGAAATTATTTCTTATGATTTTTATTTGTGACAGTATTAATTGGAACTATTTTCTTCAGTATAGGAATTAATTTAAGGCGTAAAAAGGCGTATTTATGGGGGAATGGGTTAAAGGTGAATGAGTTAGAAAGACATTGAATGATGAAGATAGCTGACTTACCACATATTTCTTGTCTTTCTCCCAGGTCTGTGTATCCGAGATGGCCACTGACGGTTTGGCTGCTGCCATCTTACTCATTCTGACTTATCAATAAACCATTCTAAATAGAGAAAAACAACCAGTATCAATACTAGATGATGGCCTATCATTATCATTATCAACAGGTTATCTCATATTTAACGGTCCTTCTTCTATTGGTGTACAGTATAACCTCTGCAAAGCAACACTCTTTGGGAGACATGAAATATTGCCGCTATAGAATGGTTGTTGCTCCTCGGAGATTAATTTTATGCCAATTTTCTCTCAAGATTTCATCAGTAAGGAATTCTTGAGATTTTTAAATACAGGTGGCTGCTTAATGCAGGACAAAAGTAATGCAGAAAGCTCCCAAGGGAGCTTTCTGAATTACCTTTATCCTGCATTAAGTTACCATCTGCCTGAAAAGCTGACAAATATAGTTGGAGTGTTCTGAGTAATGAGATTGCACTGTAAGTTTGCGGGATTCATTTCAAGTGTGGTTGAAAGTCGGTGTTTGCTGTACAGAGGGCCGTTTTAGAGAGGTTATACTGTATACAAGTGTGTTTTGAAATCAGTGTAGACCCAGATGAGATAGCTGCAGAAGGAGCTGTCTGATCTGGAGATTTTTTTCATAACTTTATTACCCGGTACCAGTAGCCAATGAAATAGTTTAGATGATACATGTTCATGATGGGCAGAACTTTATATATGAATATTGAGGAGGAGGAGGGTTTAACCCATTACCCCATAGCCTGTTTCTAGTTTTGAAGAAAGGTTACCACTTAAAACAGGTTGAAAGTAAAGCAGAATGTGCCCAAAGGCACATTCTACTTTACTTTCAGCCTGCTTTAAGATATTATCTGCTAGAATTTAGAAAATATTTCTTATGATTTCTATTTAATGTGTGACAGTATAAATTGGAACTATTTTCTTCAGTAGAGGAATTGATTAACCCTTTGAACCCTAGTCCCGCATATTGGCGTCCTTTGCAAACAATGTACATGTGAATAGTACACTTGTCCTATGCAAACAGTGAGGACCCAGATCAGAGGGCTCCTAGGAGCTCTCTGATCAGGGTCTTCACTGTTTGTCATACTGCCAAACATTGACAAAAACAACCCTTAAAAGTCAGAAATAGACTAGACTTAAATGGAAGTAGAATTTTCCATTTAAAGTTTCAGGGAGGAAAGAGTTAAAGGCATAATAAAGTGTGTGTATTTGGTACTGGGTTACTGATACTGAAAACCAGGTGATGTATTTGCAATAAACGCAGACAATACTCAAACAAAAGTAAAACTATAGCATTATCATAAAGATTGAAATTTAGGTATACTATTGGAGCTAATGGCTATCTCCATAGCACCAAAAATCACTGAATCTTAAGTTTTTCATTTTATTTCGATCGCTTTTTCTACTAGTCTATAATTATATGGAGTAAAACTTTTTTTAACTTCACTCCAAATAATTCACATAGGATAAAATAGACCCTCATGTAAAAATGCCATCTGGGGGTCCTGAGGTTAGAGTTGTGACTTTCAATATTGTCTGCCTTCTCCATTTTGGATCAAATCCCAGATAAGCGCATTAACTCTTCAAAATTAAGTAACTCGTGTGAGTTATAAGGTTCCCTTGTGGATCATTTAAGATACCAAAACAAGAAACAGTCTACTTGGAATTCTGGGTAGTTTAATAAACACTGGTCTAGATTAGCAAACAGTGTAGACCCAGATCAGAGGGTTCCTTTAGGAGCCCTCTAATCTGGATCTTGGCAGTTTGCAAATATAATGAGTATATCTTAAACAGGTCCATAGTGTTGAAAGATATCTATATTTACTTTGAATTGCATTTTTTAACATAAATGCCTTTTCCTCCCTAAAACTTTAAATGGACAAATCCAATTTCCATTTTAGTCTAGTCCATTTCTGACTTTTAAGGGTTGTTTTTGTCAATGTTTGGCATTGTGACAAACAGTGAAGACCCTGATCGGAGGTCTCCTTTCGGAGCCCTCTGATCTGGGTCTTCACTGTTTGCATACAACAAGTGAACTATTCACATGTACACTGTTTGAAAAGGACGCCTATATGCGGGATTAGGGTTCAAAGGGTTAAAGGCATAATACAATCTGGATGAGATGCAAAATAACTTGATATCTAATCTGGATCAATTAACATCAATTAACACATTGAACCCTAGTGATGTGAATGCGCATACATAACAAACAGTGTACCTGTGAAAAATACTTGTCCTATGCAAACAGTGCAGAACCAGATTGGAGGGTATGTATGATATTTGTAGTTATATGTTTTCCTGTTTTACTTTCCGCCTGCTTTAAGATACCATCTACTTGAAAACAGAAAATATTTCTTCTGATAAATATTATGTGGAGGAATAAACTAGAGGCGTAAAAAGGCGTATTTATGGGGTAATGGGTTAACAGCAGATTGCCTCGGTTGTGTGTACTACTGTTCTTTACCTCTCCACCCAGTAAAACAGTGTAAGTTTAAGGAGCCCTCTGATCTAGATTTACGCAGTTTGCAAATGTCATGATTATATTTCAAACTGATGTCCTTGGTGTTGAAAGAGTTAGGGTTGTTTCAACTTGTTTGTATAAAGTGTTTCAAACTGACAAACAGTGAAGAACCAGATAAGAGGGCTCCTTTAGAAGCCTTCTGTTCAAAGTCTATGCTGTTTACATAATATTATTATGATAAGTGTTCTCTTTAGAGATACACTGTTTGTAAATGACGATTCTAACATGACACGCGCTTTGGTCACTATAAAAATAGAACAAGCTCATCGTGGTATACCTGAGACGTTTTACAACGCTCTTCCCTACCCCGCTCCTCCCGCAGTTATATGACATGACGTGACCTCATGCATTCATACGTTATGTTATCAAAATTTCTCACGTTATTCATATAGCCCGTATAGACCATATACTTTTAACCAGTCATGTTAATGTAATTTTCCCATTCTTCCGTCTTGTTTCATGCAATGTTTGTTCTATGCCAGATTGTGGATCGGTAAATGTAAATTTGCTGTTGTGTGTTAGATTCTTGTAATGCCGCGGACACAGTTATTCGGTCGAAAAACTGCATCCGCTGAGGAAATAAGTATAAAGCATTTGATTTCCTTTCTAATGAATTTCTTTAAATCTGGTCATGTTAGAATCGAAATAATCTATTTTCTACCGTTGTGAAACGGTATTTTACAACGGTTGGGAGTTGTGGTGCGCAGGAATTGACCACGAAGGCCTTCGTGGTCAATTCCTGCGCACCACAACTCCCAACCGTTGTAAATAGATTATTTCTTAAGTATACTCGTCGCTAGGGTTGAATGTGTTAAAGGTCATATGCTGGTTGCGGGTCGTGTAAGCTATTGTATGAGACAGTAATGATACTGCCATTATCTGATAACATTAACCATGATAACCACTTCAATCATAAGCCATGATTGATACAGTCAAACCTGTGAGTCAAAGTAACAAATCTATTGAAAATACATGGAAAGTCTTCAGAGACTATTTAATGTACTTATGGTTTTGAAGATTATGTGATCACTCAAAGCAGGTTGAAAGTAAAGCAGAATGCGCCTTAAGGCCCATTCTGCTTTACTTTCAGCCTGCTTTTAGCTTTCATCTGCTAGAATATAGAACTATTCTGATGATACATATTCATGACTGTATAAATTGGAAATGTTTTCTTCAGTGGAGGAATAAATTAAAGGTGTAAAAATATGTGTCTATGGAGTATAGGGTTAAACCTTTCCTCCATTGCCTGTTTGCAATGTTTGACTCATTCACCCCTGAAACTTCCAACTTTACACTCAGTTTCCATCATTGTCTAGTCAATCTTTCAACACCATGGACCTGTTTAAAATATACTCATTGCATTTGCAAACAGTGTCGACCCAGATCAGAGGGCTCCTAAAGGAGCCCTCTGACCAGGATCTACACTGTTTGCTAATTTAGAGCAGTATTTATTAAATTACCCCAAATTCCAAGTAGACTAATTCATGTTTTGGTAACAGAAAAGATCCACAAGGGAACCTAATAACCCTCAATAATTACTAACTGTTGAAAGAGTGTCAAGGGTGGATTTTTTTTTTGATTTTTTTTTTTTTACAATTTATTGCAAATGAAATACTGCAGACTCTGATCTGAGGGCTCCTTTAGAAACCTTCTGGTTCTGGTCTGCACTGTTTGCACAAGTGTACTCTATACAGGTATGTTTTTGTAAAAGACAAGTATACTCATTGTAGGAAACTGCTTTACTTCCAGTCTGTTTTAAGCATCTACCTGCCAGGGTACAGAAAAGGTTAACCAGTGTTTCTAACAGAACATAGTAGAAGCAATTGAAAAGGCATCTCATAAGAGGAATTGACCAGTAGGTTATAATCTATGGCTTCAAAGGGTGTTTCTACAGGGAAAAGGGTTAACTCTTTCAACACTAAGTAACTCTTGTGGGTTATTAGGTTCCCTTGTGGATAATTTTAGTTACCAAAACTTGAATCAGTCTTTGACCTGGAATTCTGGGTAGTTTAATAAATACTGCTCCAAATTAGCAAACAAGGTAGAGACCCTGATCAGAGGACTCCTATAGCTTTACTTTCAACCTGCTTTAAGTGGTCACCTGTCTTCAAAACAAAAAACAAACTATTGGGTAAAGGGTTATTATGCAGAACGAAATCATAGCAAACAGCTTCTTTGGAGTACATGTTCTCAACTTAGTCAGCCACAACAAGAACACTCGGGAAACATTTATTGTGCAATTTGTATGGTAATTTAACCTTTATTATGTGGCAAACAAGAATATATACATCATTAATTTTGCAGATCAGTAGACTCATATCAGAGGACTTTTAAAGGAATCATTAAAGGAATCACCTAATCTGTATCTGCACTATCTGCTATAATTTTTAAATATTTTCGGGATACGATCCCCACTTCACCTGGCCCCCTCCCCCAATTAATTTTGTCATTGTATTACTACAATATGTAGTAATTGTTTGAAAATTGAAGAGTCTAATTGGAAAGTCAGCAGTGTAACAGTTATAAGTCCTGCCAGGTTCATCATTGTGAAATAATAATGTCCTCTGTTTAACCCTGTCCTCCATACAAGTGTAATACAAGGGTCTTAACTCCTTCGCTGCCTTACCCCGAGTTCAAAGTTATTTGTTAACAGTTTGGATCCTGATCAGACGCCACACATTGTAGCGTCTGATCAAGATCAAAACTGTTTTGACACTCATTTCAATCTTTCTAAAATCAAAATACCTCAATTTCAAATTTGAGAAATTAAAGCAGACAATTGTTTGAAATTGATGATGTCATGACGGTGAAGTGGTTAATCTACTTCTCCACATAAGCCGCGGCTCTACCCTGTCCTGATCATTACATCTTAAAGCAACATGAAAGTAAAGCAGAAATTTTTTTTACAGTAGTGTTATGATTTACTCTTATCTTGCATGAACTTGTTAAAGTGCTGAAATAATGGACTGAGTAAAGCAGATTGAAAATAAAGCAGAAAATTCCCTGGAATAGAATTCTACTTTACTTTTAACCAATATTAAACATGCAGCCTACTATCAAGATGTAAGAAAGGTTTACATGTACTATATAATTATAATGCACAATATGAGAAATAGTTAATCTTTTACCCCATAAATACCATTTTTACGTTTCCATTTTTTTCTTTATCACTGAAAAAATAGTTCCACTTTATATCGTCATGAATATTCAGCATAAAAAATATTCCCCACAACCTAGTAGATAGTGTCTTAAAGCAGGCTGAAAGTAACGCAGAATGTGCCTTAACCCTCTCCTCCCTGAAACCTCAAATGACCAATTCTAGTTTTCAATTTAGTCTAGACTCCAGTTTTAGTCTTTTTACAGTTGATTTTTACAATACATTATGTATATGTCAAAATATCAAGCAGTGTAGACTCTGATCAGAGGGCTCCTTAAGGAGCCCTCTGATTAGGGTCTACACTGTTTGCATCAGGACAAGTGTACTCCTCACAGTTATGTTTTTTGCAAATGATGCATATATGCATGACTAGGGTTCAAAGAGGTAAGGGACATTCTACTGTACTTTCAACCTGCTGTAAGTAATCACCTGTCTTCAAAACTAGAAGCATGCTATGGGGTAATGGGTTAAAGGTCCTGACTCATTGAACCTGGAAATTTCAAATGGACAATTCCACGTTCCGATTGAGTCAAGTCCATTTTTGACTATCTAGGGATGTTTTTACAATACATGTGTACGATATTGGAAAATGACAAACAGTGCAGACCCTGATTAGAAGGCTCCATAAGGAGGTTTCTGATCTGGGTCTACACTATTTGCATACGTCAAATGTACTTTTGATATGTACACTGTTTGTTAAGGATGCATATAGGCGGCGCCAAGACTTAATGTGTCACAGCACTGAAGTATACATGTGTGTACTATTCAGTGGTCACAGGCATATATTATTAAACAGTGTTTCCTATAATAGGGAAACAAAATATTTAAACCGTTGCTTATATAGATAATGTACAAAAGGAAAGAGTCAGAAAACTGTGTTTTCTACTTTGATCTTTGTAAATGATTAAAGTAGAGTTAAAGAATCAATGTTTACCTACAATGTATAAAGCTATCACTGTCATTATATCCACCCACTACAATGTGATACCTATAGTGTGCACTTTGATCTTTGACCTCAGTGAGGTTAGGCCACTTTACAACTGGGCTTGTGTGTGAGCTATCAGGTTACTTTACATCCCCCAGTGGAGTATCGTTAACCCATTTAAGCCTAGTGTCTACTAAAGAGGACTTTGGTTCAAGTCCAGACCACAATAGGCATGATGCTGACCATTGTCTCAACCCTGATCACAATGAGATGACGCATCTGAAAAAGCTTGTGTGGGACTATAAACCTTAGCTGCTAGCAGCAGCAACAACAACAGATGACTTTGGCAAACAGTGCAGACCCTGATGAGATGCTGCGTTACGAGATGTCTCATCAAGGTCTACACTGTTTGTTATTTCATAGGAAATTTCTGCTGTATTGACAAACACTACAGTGTCTATAGATCACCCTTGTATATCTGTCAATGGAATATTCCAGCAGTCACATAGGGAGAGTTCATTGTATTTTTCTGGCATAAATAGATTAACTTTTGTTGCTTAACGATTTACCTCTGTTTCTAGGAATGAAGATAGATGACCACTTAAAGCAGGTCAAAGGTAAAGCAGAATATGCCTTAACGCATTTTGCTTTACTTTCAGCATAATTTAAGCTACAGTCTGTTAGAATATAGAAGCTATTTCTTATGGAGCATATTCATAACTGTATAAAATGGACCTATTTTCTTCAGTGAAAGAATAAATAAGGCGTAAAAATGTGTATTTTTGGAGTAATGGATTAAGCCTTTTAACACTGGGTTAAAGGTCTATCTTCTGCTGATGAGAATATCATTAGAGATGATGGTTGCTCCCCAAAAAGATATTCCCAAGGTTAGCAAGTGAGCACATTCCTGTACTTAATACTAGGCTTAAAACATGAGCAATGTATCAAATAAAATCAATCAGTCAATCAGTATTGTTGCTGCCATCTGCTTAACCCATTTCCCCATAAATACGCTTTTTTACGCTTTCAAATTATTCCTTCACTGAAGAAAATACATGGTTCCCATTAAAACAGTCATGAATAGATACCATGAGAAATATTTTCTATATCCTATCAGATAATTAAGTTTAAAGCAGGATGAAAGTATAGCAGAATGCGCTAAGCGCATTCTGCTTTACTTTCAACCTGCTTTAAGTGGTCAACTATTTTCAATACTAGAAACACACTATGGGGCAACAGGTTAAGGCACAAAGAGTGCTTTACATTGTATATGCTATAATAATTATATAACGATTTTATCCGTTCTAACACTGAATATTTATATATATAACCCTGCCCACACTGTTCAGCTATCATCTGAACTATTACACTGGCTAATATAATAAGATATATTTTCCTCAGGAAAGAGTGTAGATTTATGTCCGACAGATCTTATAACAAAACAGTGCAGACCCTGATCAGACAACTTCTTTAGGAGCTGTCTGATCTAGGTCTTTGCTATTTTCAAAATATCACAAATAAATGCTAAAGACAGGAGAAGAATTAACTATGGGGTTAAAACTGCTGAATGTTTCTTGTTGTCATAAGAAACTATAAACAAGTAAAATGTACTCAAAGCATGCAAAGAGTTAAAACAAATGGTTGCTAAAAACAATGAAAAACAGAAATCTCTCTTATGGAGATTTCTGATTTATCTCCAGTCTGCTTAAACCCTTTACTGCATAGAAAAGATTTTCATGCTTTTATCTGGTCCACATTGAAAAGTGTGTTTAAACGAATTCCCCTATAAATACACCTTTTTATGCCTTTAGTTTATTCCTCCACTGAAGAAAATAGTACCACTTTATACCGTCATAAACATACATGTATATAACAAAAGGAATATTTTCTATATCCTAGCAGATGGTAGCTTAAAGCAGGCTGAAAGTAAAGCAGAATGCGCCTTCATGTGCATTTTGCTTTACTTTCAACCTGCTTTAACTGGTCACCTATCTTCAAAACTAGATACAAGCTATGGGGTAATGGGTTAAATGCTTCTACTATGTCATAGTACAGAAACATCACACGTATAAAAGATTGAAAACAAGCTATATGGGTGAAGGGGTTATAGTAAAACACATAATTTGCGTGTTTCAAATTTTATTCATTAAACAAGAATTCCACAGAATTTGATGTCTCACTGTGACAAAAAAAAGCAAAAGCAAGACAAAGAACTGTAATGAGAAGTACAAAAAGAAATGTCAGATGACAACAAAGCTCGCCAGCCGCACATTTTGGAACTTAGAAGCAGAGACTGAGGTAAAGGTCAAGGACACAGGGGTCAACATTTTGGCATGGCCATGATGGGAAGGTCTTGTTCAAGGGTTTGTATGCGTATGAAAGCTGTAGTTCAAATGGTATAGCCATTGTGAATAATTTTCAAAACTTAAACATACATTTCGAAATTCAAACGCAGAGACTTGGGTCAAGGTCTGTGTCAAGGTTACCAAGGTCAAAATTTTCATATGGATAGAAAGGTCTTGTCCCAAGGTATGTGTGCTAAAAGCAGGTCAAAAGGTAAAGAAATTATGAGCACTTTTCAAAACTTTTTTAAACTTAAATGAGAGACTGAGGTCAAGGTCAAGGTCACAGGGGTCAAAATTTTCAAATGGATAGAAAGGTTTTGTCCCAAGGTATTTGTGTCCAAGTATGAAAGCTGTAGGTTGAAAGGTATAGAAGTTGTAAACACTTTCTTGAAACTGCTAACTCAAACGGCAACAGGAACTATAATAGCAGGAATGGCAGCGCTATCGCCGACGACTGGATGACAATTTAACCCTTTCCCCCATCTTCTATATCCTTAAAGATGGTAGCTTTATGCAGGCCGAAAGGCACATTCTCCTTTATTTCAACCTGCTTTAAGTGGTCACCTGTGTTCAAAAGTAGCGAGACGCTATGGGGTAATGCACATTCTGCTTTACTTTCAGCCTGCTTTAAGCTACCACCTACTAGGGTATAGAAAATATTTCTTATGGTTTTAAAGAGGAACTATTTTCTTAATTGGGGAAATATATTAAAGGCATAAACATTTTTTGTATAAAGGGTTCAGTGTTGCCTTTGCTTCTTTGTAGTAGGAAGACAAAATTCAGCAAAACAAACCTTTATTAATATATATCTCTATCCATGATGGCTTGTTCATCTGATTCTTTATCATGAGGTGATACATTATTATGTAGCCCATGATGTGTGACCGTTGATTGTTTTACTGTGTCTTTTAATTCACCTAAGCAATCTGCATACCCTGCCTCCTGTTCAATCTGTTTAATCAAATTATAATTCTTTACACTCTTAGGATCTCGATAGTCATAGTCATATATGTATGGCAGTCTTTTACAGATCCCGCTGTATGTGTGACACAAACGTCCAATTTCTTCATGTGTCAGCTGGTAGGATCGTAATTTACCACTAATTCTCGATTCTTCCAAAAGTTCATTTATAAGTTCTGGCTGCTCTTTTGGAAACAATGTTCTGAAAAATATCACATAATAAATATATACAGTGGAGAATCTGTTATTCTTTCCCAATAAACGCGTTTACGCTAAACCTTTTTTTTGCAGTGCAAACAGTTTGGAGCCAGAGCAGACGCCGGGTAACCCGGCGTCTGATCAGGCGCCAAACTGTTTGCCATCAAGATAAACATGAAATATCAGAATTTTCCAAAAGTTGTACTTTTCTACGTTTTAGTGCTTTGAGTTTGCGTACGTTTGCGTTTAAACGGGAAAGAATAACAGATTCTCCACTGTAAACAAGAGCTGTTAGAGAAAAGCATTGCTTGCCTATTGGAAACATTGTTTTAGTAAAATGCCTATCATTTAACCCTTTCCCCATAGCCTGTTTCTAGTTTTGAAGACAGATCACAATAATAATAATAATAATAATGACGACTTTATTTTACGTGGATAACATATTTGGTGTGTAAACCAATTTTCAATATTGTCTACAGATTTTCAATATTGTACAGTGACCACTTAAAGCAATCTGAAAGTAAAACAGAGTGCTCCTTAACCCTTTGAACCCTAGTCCCGCATATAGGCGTCCTTTTCAAACAGTGTACATGTGAATAGAACACTTGTCCTGTGCAAACAGTGAAGACCCAGATCAGAGGGCTCCGAAAGGAGCCCTCTTATCAGGGTCTTCACTGTTTGTCATAATGCCAAACATTGACAAAAACAACCCTTAAAAGTCTGAAATTGACTAGACTAAAAAAGAAACTGGAATTGTCCATTTAAAGTTTCAGGGAGGAAAGAGTTAAGGAACATTCTGCCTTACTTTCAGCTCGCTATGAACTACCATCTGCTAGGATATAGGAAATATTCCTTAATATGGTATATCCAAACTTTAATCAGGGCTGTTGCCAAGATGACTACATAAGCATCCCTATTCTTGATATCTAGGCAAACTGAATATGACCAAATTGCCTCATCTACATCAGTGTTGCTTTCTGGCACTGTTTGGGTCGACATTCTGTCCCAATCCCCAGTATGTATGTATGTATGTATGTTCTCAAAATTCTGTAATCAGTACCCAATCAAAGAAAACAAAAGTTTCCTAAAACAAACAACCCAATTTTTCCCTTTCTGTAATAGATAAGTATTTTCATACATTCTGCTGTTTGATTGAAAGAACAATGTATAGCAGACTAAGTTAAGCTCCTACAAAAGAATTTTGCTATACATGTATTTTCAGTCTCCTGGAACCCTTTACCCCATAGTCTGTTTCTAGTTTTGAAGGCAGATGCTGGAAAAGTTTAACTCTTTAACCCATAACCCATAGCCTGGACAGGTGACCATATAAAACAGGTTGAAAGTAAAGTAAAATGTGTCTTAAGGCGAATTCTGCTACTTCCATCTGCTAGGATGTAGAAAATATTTCTTACGGTACATATTCATGAATATATAATGTGGAGCTAATTTCTGCAGTGAAGGAATAAATTAAAGGTGTAAAAAGGCATAACTATTGAGTAATGTGTTAACAGGACATAGCAGACACATGAAAAAGAAAGTACAGGGTCTGATCAGGATCAAAACTATTTGACACTCATTTAAATTGAGAAATAAAAGCAGACAACAAGACAGTGAAGCGGTTAAACAAGACAAAACATTAGTCAATACATGTAGTGGGATAAGAGTTTACTCATTCATCCCTGAAACTTTTAATGGACAATTCCAATTTCCAATCGAATCAAGTCCATTTTTGACTATTTAGGGTTGATTTTAACAATCACAAAGAGTGAAACACTGATCAGAGGGCTCGACCTGCTGGTGCTCTTTGACTAGAATTTTTTATTTGTTTTGATTTTACGTCGCTTTCAACAGTATTTCAGTCATATCGCGACATCCAGCTAATTATAGGTGGAGGAAGACCCCAGAAGTCCTTTATGCACTGTTTCAGGCACAAATCGGCAACTGGGTAGAACCACCGACCTTCCGCAAGCCAGCTGGAAGGCTTCCCCACATGAAAAATCCGAACGACCCTACTGGGATTCGAACTCACAGCGGTGAGGAGCTTAGTGATGTAGGTCACAGTGACTATACCACGGAGGCCCCCACTCTTTGACTAGGGTCTTCATTGTTTGCAAAGGACAAGTGTACTCTTCACAGGTTTACTGTTTTTAATGACAAGTATATTCGTCGCTAGCATTGAATGTGTTAACTCTTTACTCCATGGCTTGTTTCTCGTTTTGAAGCACATTCTGCTTTACTTTCAGCCTGCTTTAAACTACCATCTGCTAGGATATAGGCATTACTTCTTATGTTGCCCATTAATATCTGTATAATATGGAACTACTTTATTTAGTAGAGGAATGGATTATATACATAACCAGAAATGGGTGTCAAAGCCACCTGATGCTCGCCTGTTTAAAATTTAAGTCTAAAAACATTGTGTATCGAAAACAAAATCAATTTTCAGTTTAGAAAAATTATTGAATGAATGATGAGCCTTAGTCTAGTTATATTAAACTTTAAAACAACCTGTCCACAAACTTTAACCTGGTGATTTGAGGTCAAAACAACTAAGTCCAAAACATGTCAAAAATTGAAATAATTAATGTAATTTTTAATTCCAACTTAATAGCCTCAATGTTCCCAAATGAAGCTCCTCACAAAATTCCAGCACCCTAGCACACATATTCAACTTTAAAACAACCCGTCCAAAACACTTTAACCTGGTGATTGTAGTAAAAAAAACTAAGTCCAAAACATGTTAAAAATTGACAAATATTAGATTTGTTTTTTTAAATTCAAACTTCATATGATCAATGTTTGACCCCAAATGAAGCTTCATACAGAGTTTCAGCACCCTAGCACAAGTATTAAACTTTTAAACAACCCGTCCAAAAAACTTTAACCTGGTGATTTGTAGCAAAAAACCTAAGTCCAAAACGTCAATAATTGAAAACAAATTAAATTATTTCTAAATTTTAACATTATAACATCAATGTTTGACACCAAATGAACCTCCATACACGATTTCAGCACTCTAGCACAAGTATTAAACTTTAAAACAACCCGTCCAAAAAACTTTAACCTGGGGTTTTGTAGCAAAAAACCGAAGTCCAAAATATGTTCAAAATTGAAATAAATTAAGATCATTTTTAAAATATAACACTTCATAACATCAATGTTTGACCCCAAATGAACCTCCATACAAAATTTCAGCACCCTAACACAAATATTAAGCTTTAAAACAACCCGTCCAAAAATTTCAACCTTGGCCACGCTCACGCTCACTCACGCCGGGGGTATGACATTAGCTCTGCTGTTCTACGAACAGGCGAGCTAAAAATATGTATCTATGGAGAAAAGGGTTAACAGTAAAGAAAGATCCATAATTATACTTACTCCAGTGATTTCCTGCAGAATTTATTTCTGTAGTGAAAAAGATGTCTGTTTAGTTTGACAATTAACCTATATGGCAGGTCGATCTGTGGTTGTTTCCGTGGAACAAGATGAACCACCCCAACATCTACTTCTGGTGGAGGCACAAACGCTTTACCTGCAAATGAACAGTTAACCCATTACCCCAAAAATAAGCCTTCTCTTTGCCTTTCACTTATTCTTCCACTGAAGAAAATAGGTCTAATCTATACAGTCATGAACATGTTCCAAAGGAGATAATCTCTATAGCCTAGCAGATGGTAGCTTAAAGCAGGGTGAAAGTAAAGCAGAATGTGCTGCTTTACTTTCACCCTGCTTTAAGTAGTCACCTGTCTTCAAAACTAGAAACAGGCTATGGGGTAATGGGTTAAATGTCAATGATCAATATGCCATTTTGTAGATTCAGATCAGTGGAGTATTTCAAGTACTTAACTCATTATGCCATAGCATATTTCTAGTTTTGAAAATAGGTGACTACTTAAAGCTGGCTAAAAGTAAAGCAGAATGCGCCTTATTAAAGGCGCATTCTGCTTTACTTTCAGTCTGCTTTAAGCTGTTATCTGCTTGAATATAGAAAATATTTCTTAAGATTCTTATTTGTAACAGTATAAATTGGATTTATTTTCTTCAGTAGAGGAATTAATTAAAGGCGTAAAAAGGCATATTTATGGGTTAAAACAGATTGAAAGCCATGAGGCCCTGCTAAATTATAGCTATTTATTTTTTTTTATAAAATATATTCAACACTATAAATTGGAATTATTTTCTTCAGTAGAGGAATGAATATAAAGCCTAAAATTGTGTATCTATGGAGTAATGGATTAATTGGTTTTGTAGTCAGAGCCAGATAAGGTGATTATTCTAACTACTATAAAACTCTTTATTTCTCAACCAAACTCTATGATGTGAATCTTATAAGTAGTCACAATATATCTAGTGCAGGGCTGTCATTTCTCTCGTTTTTACAAAGGATTTTTATCCAAGCAAGTTGTAGCTAAAAGCAGATTCTGCTTTACTTTCAACTTGCTTTAATTATGGTAATTACATTTGAAAAAAAGAAAAATTGAAAATATAAGGATTTTTCAAAATCAACTTATGGCAGCCCTGTTAGTGTTGTGGAGCAATAGAGGAGAAAATGCTGGAAATGTTCAGGTTTAAATTTGTTCGATACATGATCAATCTGCAGGTGTTTTGACCAATTGAGTTGGGGTATTTTGACTTGGGAACATTTGGACTTGCAGATGTTTAACCTGTTTGCATTGAAAGGTCTGTTTGACCCTGGATTAAATAACTTGTTGTGTTATTGTGTTTTAATTGATTGCTAATCATCATTTCTTTGCATCTTGCTGACTCAAAAAGACCTTTTACACACCGTAATTGCCATCAGTGAGATTTAAGACTTGAATATATTAAATATGGTGTGAGAATCTAAACTGATGTGATCATCTTCAACTCACTCACCCCTGAAATTTCAAATGGGCAATTCATGTTTCCAATTTGGTCTAGTTTATTTTTACAGCAATATAGTGTAACGTACGTGGTACGCTGGTACATGTATATGCAAATGAGGCTTCCCGAACCGTTGGATGTCGGGAAGAGAGTACATTATATAGCGCAATAAACATCTCTTGGTGTGAGCTTAAGCTTTGCACCGACGGGGTTTGTTGTTGCTGGGTCTCTAGGTTTGCACGTTACAAATGGTGGCAGCGGTGGGATAATGACAACTGCCAGACCGGAGTTGCCTTGCCCACGGTTCTCCCAGGGCCCAAGTCTCGGGACGAGACTTCTCGGAGGGGAGAGTTATGTAACGTACGTGGTACGTTGGTACATGTATATGCAAATGAGGCTTCCCGAACCGTTGGATGTCGGGAAGAGAGTACATTATATAGCGCAATAAACATCTCTTGGTGTGAGCATAAGCTTTGCACCGACGGGTTTGTTGTTGCTGGGTCTCTCGGTTTGCACGTTACACTAGCAAACTGTAGACCCTGATAAGAGGGCTCCAAATTCCAATAGCAGTCCTTTGATCCGAATCTACACTACACTGTTTGCATAGGACAAGTACACTCTACACAGGTACATTGTAAAAGACGAGTATACTCGTCACTAGGGTCTGATGAGTTAACCCTTTACTGCATAGATAATTTAATTCATTCCTCCACTGAAGAAAAAAGTTACAGTCATGAATATGTGTCATAAGAAATAGTTTCTATATTCTAGCAGATGGAAGCTTAAAGCAGGTTGAAATTAAAGCAGAATGTGCCTTAAGGCAGAAGCAGATGGAAGCTTAAAGCAGGCTGAAAGTAAAGCAGAATGTGCCTTAAGGCACATTCTGCTTTACTTTCAACCTTATTTAAGTGGTCACCTATCTTAAATACTAAAACTATACTATAGAGTAAAGGGTTAAAAATGTTCAGTATTTACCTGGAATAATGAATTTTAGATCTACATGGCACCAATTCTGTAGATCTACAGACAATCTGCATCTATGCTCACTATTTGGTGGAGCTGTCATTCTCCAGGCCACCTCTTTCTGAAATGTTAGTGTCAATTTTGTGCGCCCATATCTCCAAGCTCCTGTCCTTGAAGCCATGGCCTCCATGTATTGTGTTAAAAGTGGTATTGATACATTGAAAGGTAGATTTCCAATGATATGTAACTTTGGAGGAGAGTCAAGCCAGGGCTGCACGTATTCCTCTGGAAATAAACTGTCCATGTTGAATCTTAACACATCACCATGATACGATGTTAAACGTCCTGAAGCGTCTGCCAGCATCTGTGAAACAGAGTACAGTTAGCCTATATATGTTTTAACCCCTAACTTCGTAGGTACGAGGTTTGTTATTTAAGTTCGTAGACTTTTTTCACAAAAGCTTTAGTTATTGTGGCTGTAAAATAAAACAAGCGCCATTGGAAAAAAGTCTTTCTTGTTCTAATCATAAGACATAATTTCATATCAGTATGTAAAGAAATTGCATTTCATATCAGTATGTAAAGAAATTGCAAAGTTATAAGAACTTCAATGAAGGCACCTAAGCAGAGCCGGGACACAGTCAAGCAAAACTGTGACGTCAAAATGACGTGAAGTGTCATTTACAACTCCGTTTCAAGTCAGTAAAAACAATGAAACCTATTGGGGCCAAATCCAGAGACTAGGGTGGAATGAGTGTTCCAAGAGACCAAACCAAAGTTGAATTTCCAATGCAAAATTACCGTCACATACCTACCACCACTTTTGTCTTGAGAAAATTACTTTCACAAATGTTTTTTTTCTTTGACGTTTGCATGTATATAATTAAAATTTCTTAATATCCTAAAAGTGAACTACAGTTTTCCTCACAAGCCTCTCTATGAGGTTACTGGTTGCTACCCTGTTGCATTCGCACCTGACCTGTCAGTTCGCTACCCATGGTGTTTTTACCCTGGACGTTTCGCTACCCGTACATTTTTGCTACCCCCAATTTATTTTTTACCAAACTAAAATATAGTTTTTTGTTAATGACTTATCGTAGTTAAGTATATTTACCCTTAGTACTTTAAATTCAGCATAATATATTAAAATGACTAAATTAGAAAGTTTAATGATCTGAAAGTTGCAGTTGAAAATGAAATTAGCAGTTGTCAATTTTGAAAGGCGCTTCTGAAATTTCAATTTTATGCCATGACATTTCTTTGTGTGATACAGATCAGCTTCCGCAAGTTAGGCTTTATGTCTAGTAAATTAAATTAGCCATTACCTGTAAACCGGGAAAGAATCGCTTATCCTTTTCAATGACATACAAGTGTTTAATGTCCTTTTCCAAAATTGCTCTTGTTATTCCACCTGGTCCTGGTCCGACTTCACAAACATAATGATCATCTAAGACCCCGGCTTTTCCAACAATTTTTCTATTCAATGTCATGTCCATTATAAAATTCTGCGACAGTCGTTTGGCAGCTGACAGTTTGTACAATCGTACAATATCGGACACTGTTGGCAATGGTGGTAATCGCATGATTAAGTTATGAGAGACACCTGAAATAGCAAAAGCATCTTGATTGTAACAATACACAAAGTCAAACTGGCAGAGTATTCGGCAAGTCGAAGGCGGCCAGATTATGGAAGAAGAAGAAGTCACAACTGCAAAAAATGTAAGCTGAATCCTGCGAAAATACATGAAATTACGGATTTAAAAGAAAACAAATCTTCAAATCTTTTTTTCTCATGATATTTTCACTGCATTGTCTAATGACAGAAGTTTAATAGCGACCAAACAGACTCACCTAACTAATGTTTTGTTGATTATGATCAGAATTCAATCAAATACTTAAAGCCTGCACTTTTTGACGAGTTACCTACCGGCCCGTGTTTTATACGTTGATTTTCGGTCTGGTACCCCACTCATTTTTCAATCGAGCACCAAATGAATCTCGCAGGTGCGCGAGATTTGACCTACATCCGCCAATTTCAAAACAAGAAAAGAAAGATGGATAATGATTTTATGAAATAATGTAATTTGTAGTATCACTAGCGTTTTAGCAATGGCCCGTTTTAGCTTTTATGACGTATTTATATCAGTTTTATCCCTTGCCAGCTATGTGGTTGATGTAGGCACAGGTAAATACTGTCTTGAGATTCGCTAAAAAATTTGTGCATGTGTTGAAACGGTTGATTCTCGGGGGACGGGTGGGACTCGTAAACCCACGGACACACCTATCTGTGCTAAACAATATACTGAGTTTGAAAAAACGAAATATTGATTTTCTGAATATAAATTTAGCTCCAAATTCCCATGAGCTTTTCATGATGTGTGTTTGGAGGGTCCTAGGCTAGCTGCATGAGTGCATATGTCACTGACACTGCCATGGTTTTGTGTAGATTCTCATACATCAGAACCTTCCCATGTTTCCAGAAGCCTCAGAAAAACGCTTGATATTGCCCATGCACGGAATTATACAAAACGGAATAGCAACTCAGTGAAGTTGAATAGGCGAGCATCTGAGCACTCGCGGCGGTTAAATTTTGCGAGATTATGTGTCACGACTCACGTGACAACATCTGTTTATGGTGAATTCGCCTAGAGACGAACTCGCCTACAATTAGATATAAGTAACCCAAATGGTGAATTCGCCTACAAAGCAATTATATAGTGATTGTATTTCACACCTATTGTAAGGTATCTTTAACATAACAAAACTTGTTTTCAGGTAGTGTTTACTAAGAGCGGATGGATAGGTCATTAGGTGTAGCCCCTGATCATTATATGCAGGTGTTAATAATGTAGATCTAGGTGCAAGCAGCATTTTTACTTTCAATATGATAAATGATGTATTCTACATTGGCATCACCCCCTTTCAAACAGGTTGTCAAATATTGGTGAAGTGATTAGGGGCTACACTGATCTTTCGTTTTGTATTAAAAATAAAATCTGGATAAGGAAACAACAAGATAAGTTGATCCTCTACAAACATTTTTATTTCATCTACCTGTAGACGGTAAATTCTTATACTGTACTACAAGGTGTGAAATACAATCACTATATAATTGCTTTCTACAAATTCTAGGCGAATTCAACATTTAGGTTACTATACATCTAATTGTAGGCGAGTTCGTCTCTAGGCGAATTCACCAGCACCCACAACATCTTCACTTTTTGCCTCGTTGTCCGTCATTTCTGGGGTGAAAATTTACCGACTCGAGTGTTTCTATTGACATTTTACAGGATTTAAATGACTTGGTGGACATTCGGATTCCTATCAATTCATGGGAATATAAACCCGTGAACAATGCTTCGAAACAGACATTTATCAAATTAACTACCGATAGAAATTCTCTTATCAAGTCTCGCGAGTCTCGTATGCGCCGCACGAGATTTGCGACATAGCGCGAGGTTTCAATTCCGTCAGTGTATAATTCTGTGGCCCATGCAATCTGCTTACGTAATCGCAAACTGCATTTCTGGTTTGGTTTTAGATGTGGGTAACAACAAAGCCGAAAAAATGCGGAAAAAACTGAATTACAGTGAAACTTTGAAGAAAATTGTATTTTCAAATAGTGAATACCAAAATTAATCTAGTTAAACGCATCTTATTTTTCTAATGTCCCTTTGTTCAAAGTTTCTTGGTAAAAATTCCAATTCATATTTACACTGTCACAAAAAGTCGAAAAAAATTCATTCTTCCAGTATATTTCAAAGGGGAGTAATTTGGCTGAATAGTTATAGCTCAGTGGTAGAGCATCTGCTTGCAGTACAGACAACACAGACTAGGAAAAATCACAACAGAACATACCGCATGATCACAACATCAACCGATTCTTACAAATTCGCTTTCTTTCCACGTACCATTCCGGTCTGGAACTCGCTACTAGCAGTCATCGCTGAGGCCCCTGATATGGCATCTTTCAGAGAGGGGCTTGCAACCATGACATTCTTACACTCTGTTTGGCTTTGACTGCAAGTACAGGTACCCAAGACGGGAAGAGCTGTGCTGGTTGGGTGAATTCCCAGTGGCCTCTACGGTAGCTGGATTGGTCTTCCCCGAGGGACGGAAAGCAGTCGACCATTACACCTTCCTATGATCTATCTGTTTCTGTCTGTCCTTTCTTTCTTTACTTTACTTTTTCAAGTTTGACGGCGGATTCGTATCAACGTAAACATTAAAAAAGTACGGGATGTTGTGGGTTCAATTCCTGACGGAGTCAGACCAAAGACTTGAAAATTAGTAGTACTAGTAATGGCTTCCCTCCTTGGCGCTGTAGATTTTAAGTTAGCATTACGACTGGTTCGCCTTCCCGTAATCATCAGGATTGATCAATTTGATGACGAGAAGTAATAAATAAAAATTTGAGATGTTAATAGTTGTCTTTCGTGTCTTGCGATTATGGCCGACTGAAATTATGCAAGCAAGTTTGTAATTGCAGCGGTTTTAAAACATTGGTTGTGTCCAGACTGGCATTCAGACTTAACTTTTGGACGCAACTGAGTTTTTCACTCGAATGGAGATTATAAAACTGAGGCTAGACTCAGCTGAGTTAATTATTTTTCATTATCCTAAGCAATCTCTTTTGATTTGAGTAGTCACTGACTGTGTTGAAAATGCTTGTTAGTTATTGAAAAACAAGCTTTTTTAGCTCACCTGAGCCAAAGGCTCAAGGTGAGCTATTGGGATGGCCCTGTGTCTGGCGTCGTCCGTCGTTAGTCGTGCGTCGTCGTTAACAATTGCTTCAAATGACATCTCCTCCTGTACCGCTTGACAGAATTCAACCAAACTTTACAGAAATGTTCCTTGGGTCAAGCTCTTTCAAATTTGTTCAAAGAATTAAAAACAATGCAGAACTCTTGTTACCATGGCAACCAAAGTGAAAAGATAAGGAAATCTTAAAAAATCTTCTTGTCAAAAACTGCAGGGGCCAGAGCTTAGATATTTGGCACATAGCATCATCTACAGGTCCTCTATCAAGTTTGTTCAAATTATGCCCCTGGGGTCAAAATTGGCTCCGCCCCGGGGGTCACAGATTTACATAGAGTTATATAGTGAAATTTTCAAATGTCTTCTTCTCTGAAACTAATGTGGCCAGAGCTTTGATATTTGGCATGGTGACACTTCTAGATGTCCTATACCAAAATTGTTCAATTAGTTCTGGTCGGTTGCATAACTAGGTCACAGGAGCTAAAAATAGATTTTTTTCGTTGAAAACTTAAAAAATCTTCTTGTCTGAAACTACAATAGCCAGAGCTTAGATATTTGGCACATAGCATCACCTACAGGTCCTCTATCTATTTTGTTCAAATTATGCCCCTGGGGTCGAAATTGACCCCGCCCCGGGGGTCACAGTTTTACATTGAGTTATATAGTGAAATTTTCAAACGTCTTCTTCCCTGAAACTAATATGGCCAGAGCTTTGATATTTTGCCTGATGACACTTCTAGATGTCCTATACCAAAAGTGTTCAAATGGTTTTGGTCCATTGCATAACTAGGTCACAGGAGCTAAAAATAGATTTTTTTCAATGAAAACTTTAAAAAATCTTCTTGTCTGAAACTACAAGGGCCAGAGCTTAGATATTTGACACATAGCATCATGATCGATAATCAGGTCCTCTATCAAGTTTGTTCAAATTATGCCCTTGGGGTAAAAATTGGCCCGCCCCTGGGGTCACAGTTTTACATAGAGTTATATAGAGAAAATATCAAACGTCTTCTTCTCTGACACTAATATGGCCAGAGCTTTTATATTCGGTTTGGTGACACTTTTAAATATACTTTACATAATTTGTTCAAATTGTTCCGGTCTGTTGCATATCTTGGTCAGTCCTGGACATAAATTATTATCTCAATTTTTTCAGCTATTCTCACTCTCAGGTGAGCGAAATATGCCCCATGGGGCTCTTGTTTCCATCCTGGATAATCCTCGTCTGACTGATACTTTTCTGAAACAAACAGTATACAGTGTTGTGCCTAGGCCGCAGCATTGTGGGAGACTGCATTTTTTTCTTGATAGGTCCTTAAATATTCGCCTTATGCGGGCAGATGGGCACGCCGTGAAAAAAATCGCATTTTTGGCAATTTTCACTAGTTTCTGCTCCATTCCGACTCCCTTCCGGAGAATAGAGAGATCACAAAGGGGGATTAATCTTAGTGTTGAAAATAGACTGTGGGCGTATAATATACATGAAGAATATCGGCATATAGAATCGGTATGTAAACCAATCTGTTCCGCTTTGTGATAATGGCGTCGAAACGGATGCGCTTGACAGATTTTCTATCAGATTAAAATAGACAACTAGCAGACGATGCTTTGTTTAAACAAAGTGTTTAGAAAACTCCTTCAACATCATCTGAACCTAGACAATCGCTACCACATATTTAAAAAGACAAAAATCAAATTTCCTGTCGTGTAAACAGCCTTAAGTTATAGGACTCTACGATACGGGATACAGAGACAATTAAAGACCGTAAATTGTATTCTAATTAAAAGGTAGATCTATCGTGTTTTAAAGTATTTTTTTTAGTTTGTCCCCCCAAAAATCAAATGTCCCCCTGAAATTTTGGCAGGTGGACACGGTGTCCCCCAGAATTTTGGACCTAGGCACAACACTGGTATAGATCTACATTGTAAATAAATGTTAAGCGTCCGTCATAATTTTCCGATTTTAATCTGTTGGCCAGTTTTGGGTTGTTTCACGGTCTAATGGACAGTATAAAACTTATTTAAATTCTATGTTTCTGGATAATTAGTAACTTGTTTGCTTGATTTGAAGCAAATTAGACGACATAACTAGCTATATAGATCTATCTTTATAAACATCAAGTCTATGTAGGCAGTACAGTGTTTTTCCTCCTTATATAACTGGTACCCATAAACGGAGTCATTCCCAATTGCCAAAACTAAACTTTTCCCAATCTTTGGTGGTAATAAAATTCCCAATTCAAAGAGTTAAGATTGAGCAGAGTTTGTTCTAAGCATATCCTGCTAATTCCAGCTGAAGACCAATACCCTTACAGAGGGTATACTTGGACAATTTGTTGCTAGTAATCAAATTCAGTTTGAATTTTATATAGTTAACTGTTTGATATGGTCCATGCA
The DNA here is from genome assembly GCA_922989275.2 of Gari tellinella. NCBI lineage: Eukaryota > Metazoa > Mollusca > Bivalvia > Cardiida > Psammobiidae > Gari > Gari tellinella. The sequence goes on along the minus strand of OV277859.1, from coordinate 10,786,133 downwards.
AGATTCCCAATTTGACTAAAATTGTCGCAAAATTTTCCCAATCTGACTAAAAACATTGCAATTTTTCCCAATTAGCTCGGAACCGGGGTCATTCTCAATTGGCCTAAGAAAAACCCTGCAGTATAGCTGTCATCCAAGTTACTAACAAATTTTGTCACACCATTGAGCATCTAAATTTAGCAATACATGTATGCAGGTAGCTCTATCGATTAATATTGCGACAATTCATCCTGTGAATGGAATGGATTGTGTGGTGAAGTGCCAATGTTAGTGTATTCCGGTGATATTGTTCCGATGTTCATTGGTTCAATACTAGACTGGACTCTGTTTTAACCCCCCACCACCAACTTAGTCGGGGCCACATATTGTTTTTGGTCTGTCTAATTGTCTGTATAACCTTGGCCATAACTTTGGAACTACATAGGATAGAGACTTATATTTTGTATGTGTACTCGTTTCAAGAAGCGCTTAAGCTCAGTACAACTTTGGTCATGTCCGACAATGGTCAAGGTCATTTAGAGGTAAAATAGTGTGAATTTAACATTGGTCATAACTTTGGAACTGCATGTGTTTAAATGTGTATTTAACTCAAGACTTAGCTCTTGAGGTTAGTACAACTTGGGTCATGTCCAACATAGGACAATGGACTCTATTTCTCAGTATTTTAGGTCCAGTTTCTCCAAAACATGTTTTCTTAAATTTATCTTACTATTCTTTCAGATATTTGGCTGATTGTTTACTTTTTTGCCACCGGGTATCCAATATGGGGTGCCCTGACCTTGGGCTTTGTGACCCTTGCCACACTTGTGATGGAAGTGTTCAGCTTTCACTGGCATGTTACAGATAGGACTGTGACTCCAAAGATTTTTATCATCCATATACTATTCCTGGCACCAATATACAGGTATGCAGTTTAGTCATTTATTATCATTTTATCAGTTGAAACTTTATAATACCTGTCACAAGATTGGAGGAACATTGAGTGTTTGTTATGTCCATATGTAAGACAATCACATCTGGGTTTGACTTAAGCTACATTTCTTTGGTGTAGTGGATTCATACGTCGTGTATGTACTGGTATACTTTGCAAACATGTTCAGGGGCCATGTACAATTATAATGATAGAACATAGGTTTTAACCCTTTCCAATAAAAGCGTTATTAAGCATGTTTTAGTTATTCCTCCACTGAAGAAAATAGCTTAAATTCTAGTCATAAACATGTACCAAAAGAAATATTTTCTACATCTTAGCATGTGTAACTTAATGCAGGTTGAAAGTAAAGCAGAATGCACCATAAGAACTCACCTGTCTTCAAAACTAGAAACAGGCTATGGGTAAAGGGTTAAGAGTGGATAGTCAACTGAATTTTATATGCATGGTTACTGGTATACACAATAATTGCTAATCCCGTCATCTGACATCAAGTTCTGCATTGATTATTTTAAAAGTGGTTATAATTTGATAACATCTGCCTTAAAGAGTGAAAGAATCAAAATATATATAGGTTCACATGTACACCCTCTAATCCATTTCACTACAATGCAATGAATGTAAATTATTGCTAGTGTACTATTGAATGCATTTTGCCACCAACTTTCAGATCAAGTAGTTGCCACTAGCAACAATTGTTAACCTTTACTCCATACTCTTTTCTAGTTTGAAGACAACTGACCACTTGAAGCAGGTTGAAAGTAAAGCAGAATGTGCCTTAACTCTTTCCTCCCTAAAACTTTAAATGGAAAATTCCAGTTTCCTTTTTAGTCTAGTCCATTTCTGACTTTTAAGGGTTGTTTTTATGCCCCCGGCATCGACAGATGCGGGAGCATATAGTAATCGTCCTGTCCGTCCGTCCGTCTTTCCGTCCGTCCGTAACCAGGTTAAGTAGATTTTACCGTTTCGTCTAGCACCAACACCACTTACTCCAATGCTTGGATACTTATACAGTTGTTGCCTTGGACCATTCCCTATCCACCAATATCACCTAACCTTGATTTTGACCTTGACCTTGACCTAATTTGGACTTAGAATATTTTGAATGGGCTATTTCTTGGTTAACTAGATTTTACCGTTTCGTCTAGCATCAACACTACTTACTACAATGCTTCAATACTTATACAGTTATTGCCTTGGACCATTACCAACCCACCAGTAATACCCAAGCTCAGTTTGACCTTGACCTTGACCTAATTTGGACTTAGAAAAGATTCAGAATATATTGTCAAGGATGCCACCGGGGGCATAAGCGTTTATTGAACGCGCAGTCTTGTTTGTCAATGTTTTGTATTATGACAAACAGTGAAGATCCCGATCAGAGGGCTCCTTTCGGAGCCCTCTGATCTGGGTCTTCACTGTTTGCACAGGACAACTGTACTATTCACATGTACATTGTTTGAAAAGGACGCCTATAAGCGGGACTAGGGTTCAAAGGGTTAAGGCACAATCTGGTTTACTTTCATCCTGCTTTAAGCTACAATTTGCTAGGATTTAGGAAATATTTCTTATGATGTATATTTGTTATTGTATAGAATTGAACTATTTTCATCAGTGGATGAATGAGTTAAATCATTAAAATGCATAAAAAGGTGTATCTAAGAAGTAAAGGGTTAATATCTGACCCTGCAGAATTTGATTTATTTATAATTACAGGTACATAGGTGTTATCAGAAAGGGGCTCAAATCTCGACAGACAGGGAAACAGGAAGATATTGATGATGCATTCAGGGGAGTTAACGATGTGTGTATTCTACGATTGTTTGAGACATTCTTGGAGGCAGCACCTCAGCTTGTTCTACAGTTATACATCATACTGTCAGACTTGAAGAATTCACCATATGCTGTTGGTTTGTATTATTTTCAAGGACATTCTTACAAACTTACTTGTTTACAACAACACACAATGGGAGACAAAGATTGTGTGTTGTTTGGAGGCAGTTGTTATAGGGAGGGAAAATTAATAACTTTGCTTATGTTTGCAAACAGTTTGAACCCAGATCAGACGTCGCATAACGCGGCGGCGTCAGATTTGGGTTCAAACTTTTTATCACTTGTCTTTATGTTTCTTCTATAAAAAAAACAATACCTTTTGGCAGTTGCCTGTCAGGATTCAGAAAATGATTCTATTGCTTCAAGGGTAAATACACAAAAACTTTTGTATGAGAAGTATATGTAAATGTGTTATAGCATCAGCGACGTTGTCCATAACACAAACAGCAACACTGTAAAGATGTTAATGCTTCCCAATAATCGGAATCATAAAGTTGCTGCTTCAAAGTTAAAGTTCATCTTTTGCTAATCTTAACCCTTTCCCACATAGAAGCACCTTTTAGGGCTTTTAATTCATTCTTCCATTGACGAAAATGTTTCTATCAATGTTAATTGGTCCACAACCTGTTAAGATACCGGTAGGTACTGCTCATACGAACATCTAAAAAAAGATATCTATTGTTGTCCAGATATCCGGTTAAAATATCAGATATAAAATGTTAATCCTTGCTTACATGTGTTTACATTTAGTTGTGTTCTTCTCTGTTGCTAACCCATGGAATCCTAGTGGCATATTTTCCACAGTTGTACCTGGGAAGAGCACACTAATGTTCTGTACAATTATGTAACCAATTTAGATCAAGATGATGACCAGTGTTCCCCTAAAGGTCTGATCAGGGTCTGCTTTGTTTATCATTTTGCTATAAACATGTTTTGACTGAATAGTTAAGAATGGACTTGACTTCATTAGAAACTGGAAATGTCTATGTAACCCTTTACCCCATAGCCTGTTTCTAGATTTGAAGATATGAGGCCACATAAAGCAGGTTGAAAGTAAAGCAGAATGCGCCTTAAGGCACATTCTGCTTTATATTCAGCCTGCTTTAAGCTATCATCTGCTTGAATCTAGAAAACATTTTTCTTATTGTTTTTATTTGTGACAGTATAGACTGGAACTATTTTCTTCAATAGAGGAATTCATTAAAGGTGTATTTATGGTTCAATGGGTTAAAGTTAATGTTGATTGTATGTGTATTTACAGTTGTGTCGAGTGTGTTCTCCCTGTTATCTGTGTCCTGGGCTGTCACAGCCTACACAGACGCCCTCCACCTGGCCTATAAGAAGCTGTATAAGAGGACCACCACTTCCCTCGTCACCCACTTCTTATGGCAGACAGGAATGATCAGCTCCAGAGTCCTGGCTATTGTACTGTTTGCTGTAGCCTTTAAAGGTTTTGTGGCCATACCATTAGGTAAGTGCAGAGCTGTAGAAGTATGGTGGGTCATAAGATGAAACCCATGCAAAAATATTTGCTACAGCCTTGAAGCCGTTATTTTTATTTCATATTTAATCTTTACTCTAATAAGCTATGTGTCTGTAGGAAATGGGACGTTTTGTAGTATTACAATGTCTGTCCGTTTTGTTTGTGCGATAACTCAAACAATTTTTCCTGATTTTCATCATACTTAAATGAATGAGTGGTTGCCAAATAGCTAAGACTATTTTAGGTGGAGTAAGACTGTTTAGGTGCATACCTTGTGCTTCTGGCACTATTGTTCACACTGACTGTTCATTTGTGGACATGTTTCATAATCATATACCATTAATTCCTTCACTTCAATAACATTGTCAGATAGAAACTTGTCTGATATTAATTCTCAGGTTTCGATTTCAGGATTAAACTTGTATGCAACAGCTTATAAATGCACTTGGGCCAAATCAGGGCATGGTTTTAAATCTGGCTAAATAATCGTATGAATCAAATATAAAAAAAATCTGTTTGTAAACTGACTGCATTATCTCAGTGAACCCCAGCAACAGGTTTACAGGTAAACACATCCTTAACAATGTACTTGTGAAAAGTACAAAATTTAATATACTATGCAAACAGTGTAGACCCTGATCAAAGAGCTCCTACAGCAGTCTTCGCCTTATCCCACTTTCCTGAAGCCGAGGGCAAGTGGTTTCTGATTTGCGCAAGTGACATTTGCATCAGAATTTGGCATATAAGAATGAAAAAGGCAGTTTTTGTCAGTTTTGGGCAAGTGGTCTGAAAAACCTAAGGCAAAGACTGCTACAGGAGCTTTTGACTTGGGTCTACACTGTTTGTTATTTTGTAATATATTTTAAAAAAACACACCCAAAATAGTCAAAAATGGACTAGACGTAATTGAAATAGTCCATTTGAAGTTTCAGGATTCAATGAACTATACATAGAGATCTCCATGTTTCTCAACACAAAATTAACCTCTTTAAGTCTAGTATCTACTAAAGTAGATGTTAGCATGTTAGTGTAAAATGTTATTTGTATGTGTAATTTTCATGTTCACTCCAGTGACACTGGATGGCTAGAAGTAGCAATTGTATTTAATGCCAAAAAATATATTGTATTGTATTGTATTGTATACCCTGGTGAGAGATCGGGTTATGCAGGATCTGCATGGATTTCTATTTCATATAAAATATTTTTCTGTATGGACAAACACTGTAGTGTCTTAAGACCGCCCTTGTTTACCGGTATCTATAATGAAATCTTCCAGAGGGAGAGATCATTGCCATTGCCTGGCATAAGGGGGTTAACTGTATAATTCTTGTTACTATTTTGCTGGTCAAAATGGTGTTATTTTCAAATCATGTTAATTTCTTGTTTTTGTCTTTGCTATCTTCAGTGCTGCATTGTGTAATCATGATCCTTTGGGTACTTCTGATCAAGCCAGAGTTTGGTGCAACTCGATGTGAACGCAATCTGTTCATTATCATTTCGTCCATGATACACTTGTTCTGTTTCCTGAACCTGAAGGATGGGGCGTCTAGAGGTCGGATACTGTTCTTCTATGGCGTTACACTGGTAGAGAACACAGTGTTTGTGACACTATGGTACTTCTTCAAGGACAGCGGTCCTGACTGGCTTATCATTGTAGCCTTTGTAGTTGTCTTTGGAGGTTTTGCTATAGGTAAGATCTTAAGGTCCAAAACAGAATTACCTGTGTTTCCTATTACATGCCAAAAACATATAGGGGTATTTGATACAATTATATTCATGTACAGTATGTCATATGCAAATATTTGAAAGTATTTTATTGTACAGATTCCTGGGGTCATGAATGAAAAAAATTCTTATAAATATCCATTCAAATTGTTGATTTTATTGGTAGGTGCCATTACCAAAACAACCATAAAACAAGACTGCACGTTCAATAAACACTTATGCCCCTCGTGGCATCCTTGACAATATATTCTGAATCTTTTCTAAGTCCAAATAAGGTCATGGTCAAACTGAGCTTGGGTAATATGGGTCAATTGGTAATGGTCCAAGGCAAAAACTGTTTAAGTATCGAAACATTGTAGTAAGTAGTGTTGATGCTAAACGAAACAGTAAACTCTTGTTAACCAAGAAAAGATGTAGTAATCGCAGGTTTGCTGTTCTATTCACTAACAACTATTGGTTTCTTGAATCTTGACTCAGGTGTTGCCAGTATGCTGTTTTACTATGGTTGCTGTCACCCCAGTGGACCTGCACCAATACCACCCCTCAAACCAGAGTTCCACCTACCACTAGCAAGTCATGGACCCAAGGACCAGGTTAGACTACACTCTCAAACCAAAATTACCAATCTGATGAACATTTGATATAAAGCCTAATCATGTTTTATGATATCTGATATTAGGAACTTTCCTCTTAATTCACAGTCTGCTTTAAGCAGCCATCTGTCAGGATGTTTGCAAACTTTCCTATAGAGTTGCAGAGTGTTTGGTTATCCAGTGGACTACCAACACTCGCTATAAAAAGTGGACCAAGTTAAATTATTGTTGTTTCGAACAACTGCTTAGTTTGCAGATTGCTACCATTGCATAGGAGTTTAGCTTTAAGAAGCTACACTGTAATTGTATTACAGTCAAACTTGTGTTGAGAGAAATAAGATTAATTGACAGCCTTGAAGACAGGTTACATCTTAATGCAGAACAAAGTTAATCAGAATAGGAGTTTTCCATTTCACATTTGTTCTTTGTTAAGCAATCACCAGTTTCTATATGTTTCTTTAAAGAGTGGCTTCTCAACACATTTAACCCTAGCAATGAGTGTACTCACACTATATATAAAATAGTGTACCTGTCACTTTGAAGAGTACACTTGTCCTATGCAAACATTGTAGATTCAGATCAGAGGACTCCTGCTTGAGCTCTCTGATCAGTCTGCAATGCTTGCCATTTTGCAATATATTGCAAGAACAATGGACTAACTTAGTTGTAAACTGGAATTGTCAATTTGAAGTTTGTATCTTTCAGCTGACAAAACCCAGGCTTCCTATTCTTGATGCCTCATCAACCTCAGCTAGAATCAACCAGTGGCTTAACGCTTCATTGGACCTCAGTAAGGAAGGACTGGTAGAGATCCCAAATGACAATGTGGACACTCCCAAACCTCATACAGATGTTCCTAACAGTGGCTCCTTCAATAAAGGTGGTGGTGACCCAAGTTTTGTGTCGTGGAGGTCACCTATAGGCGATGAAATGACTGCCACTCCGGCCTCACAGAACGCAATGCATCCTCTAAGTGGTGAGTTCCTACATGGTCATAAATTAGTATTCAAAGCTATATCATTGCTTTTATCCACCATGCCAAATCCGACAGTGATATTCTGAAATATAGGTGACTGATTAATGCAGAGATAAAGTAAAACATTTAGGTGTAAATTGTCATGTGATAGCTCTTCTTGAAAGAATGGCCATTTAACTCTAAAAATGACTTATAATGTGTATATCCTTTACAGTGAACTTTTGAAAATAGCACACCTGTCCGATGCAAATATTGGAGCTCTCTGATCAGAGATTGCCCTGTTTCCATATTGTGAAAAACTACCTTTTTTTACCTTAAATAGAAAGAAATGGACAAGACTTAACCTCATAGCCTGTTTATAGTTTTGAATATAGATGACCTCCTAAAGCAGGTTGAAAGTAAAGCAGAATGTGCTCTAAGGCACATACTGCTTTACATTCAGCCTGCTTTAAGGTGAAATCTGCTAGGATATAGTAAATATTTCTTATGAACATATTCAGGACTGTATAAATTGGAACTATTATCTTCACTCGAGAAATAAATTAAAAGTGTTAAAAGGCGGTGTATCTATTCACCCAAATCTAGGTTTCTATCGTATAAGAAGGCACCAAATCCACTATATAGGTCATTATATGTTATATTTTTCATTATCTGAATGTCAATCAGATACATTGAAGTAATAATTATGCCATTTGAACCTACTATAGGTTTATAATTTATGAAATGCTCACCCAAATCCACCGGGAGATCTCAAAAACAACAAAAAAACAACCACTCTTGATTAGCTCCCTTGAAAAGTATAATTTTTTTTAAACACTCCGTAAAGTATGATAAATCAGAATTAATTGCTGAAAAATAGCTCTTTGACATCCAAACAGTGATAAATGACAGAAAATGACACTTAAAGTGGCTTTAGGGTGTGATAAAAGGTGGATTTGGTGGTATTTAAAGTGAATTTGGGTGAATTGATACACCCGTTAAAAGGTGTAAACTTAATTGGAAACTTAATTTCCCATTTTGAGTTTCAGAGGTCAATGACTTAGTACAAGGTTTTCTATACATGTGTTTCTGAATGGGCGACATCAACAAAGTTGCATTCTGAGTCAGTGGTATTTTGTTTTAACGTGCCAGCTATCTCAAATGACTACCAACAGAATGTTATTTGAATAACCGCTAAACCTCACAAAACAAAAAAATTAAACCTCAGTCAGGAAGGGTTTGGTCTTTAAAGGTTTTACAGTGCAGTCAATATGTGTAAAAGGGGTCACTCATTGAAAAAGTATAGGGCTATCTGAAGACTGGTGACTAATATGGAGCTTTCTGCTTTACTTTGGTCCTGCATCAAGTTACCAACTGCATTAAATACTAATAATTTGTCATATTTTGAGTGTGAGCTTAATACAAGTTTGACAATGTATTGAAAAACTATATTAATTTTGTTCTTCAGATTCTGGTGTGCACATCTTGAGTCTAAGCTCCAGGGATAAAACGAGATCTCCACTGTACACCGTAGAAGACCGACTGGACCAGACAGCTCACTGCCAGTCTGCCTGTCTCCAACACGAACCTACACTATCAGACAGAAGTCTCGTAGAAATGTTCTCACGCTGTAAGCTTGATCCTTCATTTGTATCAACTGGCTCATTAAATGATTCTGGAGTGTTTCAGTCGAGGACAGGTGACAGTAGTTGTCAGTCTAGGCAGGGTGATAGTTCGGGAACCAGCGGCTATAGAACTCAGATCTCAGCCACATCTCCTGGATACATGTCCATGAGTAACACTTCCAGTGGAGCAGCAGGCAATGTACACACCGGCCCTCCAGACACGCTAGGGTCAGCACACTCTCTACAGTCTCACTGCAATTACTATTCTGACCAGAATGTCAGCGATTTGAGGCCTGTGAAAATCTCCCCACTAGATCCTAGCAAACTATGGGCAGAGTTCAATGAGAGATTGAATTACAGACAAAATCAGTCAGGCTCAGACACTGCAATCAATGACAGTATGAGAAGTAATGGGGCAATTGTTAAAGTAGTGCCAGATCATTTACGTGGAATAACGAGTCTCTCTGTGTCATACAATTGTCTAAGTGATACCAACTTGTCTTCCAGCGACCAGCAGTATCATAGTTTGCCATTGGGAAAGAGACCAGATCATTCTAACAAGTCCATGAATAGTTCACAAGGACTGTCGTTTTCCAATCTTTCATTACAGCTACCAGACTCTTCATACAGTACAAGATCTAGATTAAAGAAATCTTTGTCCCCTGGGGGAGGAGGAAGTTATGGTGATATACAGAACCAGACCGATATCAGTGGAAATAGGGGAGGCAACTCCCTCACAGATAAACAATCAACATATCTGTCTGACCAGGGTCTAGCTGCATCAGATCGTGGTCTGTCCTCATCTAGCAGTGTGGTTGAAAGATCTCATAGATCCCTCACATCTAGTGGCTTCCAGAGTGAAGAGTCTAACATGTCTGAGTTGAGTCCATCATGTCTCCCTGCTTATCAACATAATCGCAACTTGTATCAGCAATCAACACCAATACTGGAGAATGAAATTACCACCATCCATTCTTTACCATCTACGATTAGAACAAAGAGAGTGAGTTTAGATCAAGATGTTAATCTTCCCAAGTGTTCTACACTTGACACACCACCTTATGCAGGCAAAGATACGTGGAAACCTGGCAACAGAATGGCTCCTACTTCATCATTGTTCACTCCAGATCAAACAGACTTCACAGACACAGTAACTCTGCCCCCACTGACGGTGCGCAGTAGGTCAACCTCCTCAGATGGCTCGTCCCGTGCTGGTCGGTTTTTCAAAGATCCATCTATTGAAGATAATAAAAGTGTATCTGACATATCCAGTGAACAGTCCCAGGGATCTTCACGCTCCCTGAACTCCATCCCAAGGAGTGAGGACAGTATACCAGTGGAGCGATCTAGTCTGTCAGCCATGATATCTAACATGTCAAGTGGTACTAATGCCTCAGACTCCCTGTACCTAGAGCCTAAGCGTAATTCATTAGACAGGTCAATTGTTATTGGTGGCAGTGACGAGAGCAGGTCCTCTATGTATGCTGGCAATACCCCACCTCTGTATGTCAACTTGGACAGGCTTAATTCTGATGATCAAGTCTCTCACTCTGAATCAACAAGCTCCACTGAGAGTGAATCAAAGCAGGGGTCAAGGTTGAATGATCAAGAAAGACTAACATACCTTAGTGCAAACCCAACTGAACAGCAAAAACTGATGGAGCTGTTGGCTGAAATGAAAGGTATCAGTGATGAAAGTTCTTCAACAAAATCTGGCGTAAGAGATTATGTTAATATAGACGACCTCAGTCCACAAGGTGCTCAGGTCAAGGACGATTCCCCATACCAGCTTGGTAGCAGTATTGGTAAATTTGACAGAGACAGACTGCGAGCAAGTCTGGACAAAGAGACAAGAGATAATGTTGTTAAAGATATAGAAAAAATGGCACCTAGAAAATTGTACATGCTGAAGTCCAAGACTGGCGACCTGAAGAAGAAGTTATCTCCTATGAAAATATCTAGTTACACAGATTCTCCATATAAATTCAGACGGCCAGGACATACAACAGATTATGAGAATATTGACAATGTGAGTCCAGCAAGTTTAGGTAGTGCTTATGAATACACTAAATCAGTGACACTAGCTCTATATACAGACTATGTGAATGTGTATGACCTTAGCAATGAAAGGATTGGCAAATGTCCAATAGCCACACCAGAAAGTTTGTCTGATACAATCATACTGGATGAACCCACAGAGATGTCAATATCCAACAGGTTTGGTAAAACATTTAATATTGCCTTGGACAGTGTTAGAGCAGAGAGTGATATAGACTGTCTCAGTGAGAGGTCACTGCAGTTGTCACGTACAAGATCACCAATAAACACATCAGGCATTAATAGTGCTTTTAAACCAGTGAAGTCTAGAAACAGTTCAAGTAGCTTCTCACCTAGTGGAGATTCTAGTAGCAATTGGTCAAGTGCATCAGAAAACAGATCAAATCATTCGGCTGAATCAGGTTCAGAAAGGAGTTGGGGAGATTTGAAAAAGAACAGGCAGTATAATCCACAGACGTCGGGTTACATTGAGGACAGCTCTTCATTTGGTTGGTCTAAGTCAGGTCAAGATTCTGTATCTGAAAGCAGCCAACTCCCCAATACTCTGAACTATCTTGAAATGGTTGGTAAAGACCCGTTTAGTTTTTCAATGACCAAGTTCCCAGCTGATGACACTGCCTCTATGTTATCCAAACACACATACTCTGACTCAATTCCTTGGGAGGACAGTGTGAATAAATCAGGCGATTATCAGCTACCAGCAGAAAAAAGTGTTAATAGATCTGCAACACGACAACCATTGAAAGGACTTGAAAACACACCAGTTTTCTCTCCAATATACGGTGTGCAGAGTGCTCAGTTAGCCAATGAACTGTCATGTCGTAAACGATTTATGAGTACTCCAAAGCTGCAGAGTAACTCAGAGTTGAGCCAATCAGAGAACAGTACAGTGTCTAGTTACAGTGATACACCAAGTGGAAAAGAATCACTGAGGACAAATAAGACACACAACAATACCAGCACTTGGAGTTCTCAGAGTGACCAGCCGGATAATTCAAGACATGTTCTCAATGAGAGCTGCTTCAGTTCTTTATCTAAAACAACCTATATATAACCACTGCAATATGCCAATAGCAAATCTGTATTCAGTTATCATTAAATACTGATGCATTGACCGTATCTACCTTCACTTCATACATGTAGCTACTGATTCAGACAAGTGATTGCTTAACACATTCAACCCTAGCCAAAATTATACTCATCGTTGTCAAACTGTGTACTTGTGAAAAGTACACCTGTCCTATGCAAACAGGGTTGACCCTGATCAGAGGGCTCCTGCTGGAGCCCTCTGATCAGGGTCAACACTGTTTGTCATTTTGCAATATATTGTTAAAATACCCCTAAATAGTCACAAATGGATAATAGACTTAATTGGAAATGGATTAGTTTATTAAAGGTTCAAGGGGCAAATGAGTTAAAGCAAACAATTGTCATTCTGGTGGAAGTTTAACTGTGTGGTAGTATTCATTATTGAAATATTTTGACTGTTCAAATTCACACACAAATATTGAAAACTATTACCTAGGAGCTTTCACCTGACTTCTTCAGGCTTCATCAGCTTTGTGACGGTCTGTCACTTACTGACCACTAACACCGCTCAGGTTGGTGAGCGATGTTAAGGGACGGGGGCCGTTACAATCTCCCGCACATCTGGGACAACACCTTAACATCGCTCACCAGTCACCAACCAGAGCGGTGTTAGTGGTCAGTAGTGACAGACCGTCACAAAGCTGATGAAGCCTGAAGTGGTCAGGTGAAAGCTCCTAGGTAATAGTTTTCAATATTTGTGTGTGAATTTGAACAGTCAAAATATTTCAATAATAAACAATTGTCATGATGTAAGAAAACTTTCTAAGTTCTTTATCAGCACAGGATGTTGTCATGAAAAGCCTTTAGTGAAGAATGAATACATGAAAAGGTGTTATTATGAATAACAGGGTTAAGATATATAGCAGTTTAAAGCAGAGTAAAAGTAATGAAGAATCTCTGCATTAAATAGCCACATATCTTAGGATCTCAATCATTCAACATTAAATTGTCACTTGATACAGATTTGACTGCACCTGACAGGTAGACTCCTTCAACAATAGAATACTAAGAAATTAACTGTAGCCATCTTTTTAAAATTAAGGCCATTCACAGGGAAAAAACTTAACCCTTTTTAGCTCGCCTGTTCGTAGAACAGCAGAGCTAATGCAATACCCCCGGCGTGACCGTGGTCGTGGATGTGGCCAAGGTTAAAGTTTTTTGGACGGGTTGTTCTAAAGCTTAATACTTGTGCTAGGGTGCTGAAATTTTGTATGGAAGTTTATTAGGGGTCAAACATTGATATAATTATGAAGTTAAAATTTAAAAATGATTTTAATTTTTGTCAATATTTGACATGTTTTGGACTAAGGTCTTTTTACTACAAAAGACCAGGTTAAAGTTTTTTGGACGGGTTGTTTCAAAGCTTAATATTTTAGCTAGGGTGCTGAAATTTTGTATGGAGGTTCATTTAGGGTTAAACATTGATGTTATGAAGTTGAAACTTAAAAATAATTTTAATTTATTTCAATTTTTGACACATTTTGGAGTTAGGTTTTTCGACTACAAATCACCAGGTTAAAGTTTTTTGGACGGGTTGTTTTAGTTTAATACATACATGTGCCAGGGGGCTGAAATTTTGTATGGAGGTTCATTGGGGTTAAACATTGATGTTATGGAGTTTAAAGTTAAAAACAAGTTTAATATTTGTCAATATTTGACATGTTTTGGACTTAGGTTTTTTGCTACAAAAGACCAGGTTAAAGTTTTTTGGGACGGGTTGTTTAAAAGTTAAATACTTGTGCTAGTGTTCTGAAATTTTGTATGAAGCTTTATTTGGGGTCAAACATTGATGTTATGAAGTTGTAATTTAAAAACAAGTTTAATATTTGTCAATTTTTAACATGTTTTGGACTTAGGTTTTGTTATTACAAATCACCAGGTTAAAGTTTTTTGGAAGGGTTGTTTTAAAGTTAAATATTTGTGCTAGGGTACTGAAATTTTGTGTGAAGCTTCATTCTGGGTCAAACATTGATGTTATGAAGTTGGAATTTAAAAGCAAGTTTAATATTTGTCTATTTTTAACATGTTTTGGACTTAATTTTTTTACTGCAATCACCAGGTTAAAGTTTTTTGGACGGGTTGTTTTAAAGTTTAATACTTGTGCTAGGGTGCTGAAATTTTGTATGGAGCTTCATTTGGGAACAAACATTGAGGCTATGAAGTTTGAATTTAAAATGATTTTAATTTATTTCAATTTTTGACATGTTTTGGACTTCAAATCACCAGGTTAAAGTTTTTTGGACGGGTTGTTTTAAAGTTTCATATAACTAGATTAAGACTCATCATTCATTTAATAATCTTTCTAAACTGAAAATTGATTTGTTTTGGATACAAGATGTTTTTAGACTTAAATTTCAAGCAGGCGAGCATCAGGTGGCTTTGACACCCATTTCTGGTTAATATAGCTACCAATGCAAGTAAAGCAGTAAGATCTTGTAAAAGCTTTCTGCTTTACTTTCATTATGCTTTTAGCTGTAACCAGTCTCTAAGATCAAAAGGCATCCTAATGCAGAGGAGCAGATAAGGGTAGTTTTTCATTTCTGAATTAAACCCTATGGTGTCACTACTCATTAGAATTGTCTCTTCGAGACGATTCTAATGAGTAGTAACACCATAGGATTTGGTGCTGAAATGAGTGAAAAAGTGTTTGATTTGTTGAAATAACTACCTCTTATCTGGAGCCCTGCTAATGTGCCACTAGTGAGGAGACGGTGTCCTAAGCACTTCTATGGATGAAAGGGTTATGGTCAATAGCGTCACAAATAAAAATACAGTAGAACCTCTCTATTACGACCACTAAAAAGAAGGCTAATTTTCTGTGTAAGAGACCGGTGACAGCTATAAGCTATGTGAAAGTGAAACAGAAGGTCCTGTAGGAGCTTTCTGTTTCACTTTTACATTGCTTATAGCAGACACCTGTCTTAAACGACTATTATTGGACACAATGTAGTGGTCATAATAGAGGGGTTGCACTGTACATCTGTGACTGGATTGGTGTGCAATAATTGCATAACAGTTGAAGTGTCCTTTCATTAACACATTCAACCCTAGCGACAATTATACGCATCATTAACAAACAGTGTAACTGTGAAGAGTAGGCTTGTCCTGTGCAAACATTGTAGACCCAGATCAGAGGGCTCCTGTAGGAGACCTCTGAGTCGCTTCTGCACTGTGTGCCATTTTGCAATATATCAGGAACTAAAATAAAATGAACCCTAATTAGTTGTGTATCAGTGCACAGTAGAATGACTAGAATCAAAAGAATGAAGATGTGCATTTCAATTTTGGTGTTTGGTAAAATGCAATATAGTGTGACTAATATTCATACATGTATAAACAAAATATTTTTATATTTGAAGTTTGTACAAAACGAGTTGCATGTGTCTTGAGGTAACCCTTTTCCTTATAGAATGTTTTCAGTGTTTCAGCTGCTTAACCCATTACCCCATAGCCTCTTTCTAGTTTTGAAGAGAAGTTACTACTTAAAGCAGGTTGAAAGTAAAGCAGAATGCGCCTTAAGGCACATTCTGCTTTATTTTCAGCCTGCTTTAGCTACCATCTGCTAGAATATAGAACATATTTCTTACGATGCATATCCATGACTCTATCATGCGGAACTATTTTGTTCAGTGAAAGAATAAATAAAAGGTGTAAAAAGGCGTATTTATGGGGTAATGGGTTAAAGCAGGCTGAAAGTAAAGCAGAAATCTCCTTTAGGGAGCTATCTACTTTACTTACAGCATGGTTTAAGCAGTCTTTTGATAGGATGTACAACACATTTGTATGACTCTTTGTTAAGACACGATAGAAAATGTGTGAATATGTGAACAGGAATTTCTTTTAATTAACAAGTAAAAGGTAAAGGTATGAACAAACGCTTTGTAAGGAATAGCTAAAAGCATGCACAGTTTCTATGAAGGGAAGGGTATATTGATTTAACTAGTTTATTGGTAAAGGGTGTATTTATTCACTATTTATGAAATTGATTATAATGTATTTTAACCCATTGAACCCCAGTGGCACATGTCTTTTGCAACCAATGTTACTGTGTAGACTTTTTGTGTAGAGAGTATGTGTGTCCTGTGCAAACAGTGTAGCCCTGCAGTGATCAGGGTCTGCACCCTTTATCAGGTTGCTATATATTAGTAAAAAAGCTAACAAGCCTGAGGCCTTCAACCGTTCCTACCTTTTCCTTCTTAATCACCGTCCAACTTTTTCCTTTTTTTCTACCAAAAACCTCCTACTATTCCTACTTTTTGCCTAATAGGTCTTCAAGCACCCTCAGAATGGCCCGGCATGCAGGAAATGAAGCGCTTGATTTAAAAACATTCTCTTTCAAAAACCTACTTTTTTCCTACTTTTTGCACTGAGACCAGCTGAAGACCTGAAGCCTAAACTCTTTCACAAACTCGCTTAAGTCAAACATACCCGTATTTCAGTTGTCACTTTAATATACCGCTAAATTTGACTATAGCAAGTTTGAATTATCAAGTTTCGACTGTAACATGTATCACTGTAATCAAGATGAGTGATACAGACCTGCTGTGACCCTCCCCCTGTTTCATGTGGTTTATTACTTTGAGTACATTGTGGATGTTTAAGCCTGTTAGGCAGTTGTCATCTTTACCTTTCTGACTTTTCTCCCTTTGGATATTCATATACATATGTGCATGTATAAAACTATGTGTATATATGTTACAGTCTGTGTAATCGTCATTTCATGAAACACCACTATGAACAGCTATCATCAGAACTAAAACATTGGTTAATAAAATGAGATATATCTTCCCCAGGAAAGAGTGCAGACTCATGTCAGACAGATCCATAACCCATTACCCATAAATACACCTTTTTACGCCTTTGATTTATTCCTCAACAGAAGAAAATAGTTTCAATTTATACTATCATAGACATGTAGAATAAGAAATGTATTCTATAATCTAACAGATGGTAGCTTAAAGCAGGCTGAAAGTAAAGCAGAATGTGCCCTAAGGCACATTCTGCTTTACTTTCAACCTGCTTTAAAGTGGTCATCTGAAACAGGCTATGGGGTAATGGGTTGAAGAAATTGGTGCTGACCTTGATAAGACCGCTTCTTCAGGAGCTGTCTGATATGGGTCTACACTAGTACAGATGTATCTGTATCGCTGTTAGGAAGTATCATTCAAGTCATTCTAAGGACCCAACACTGTCAAACAGTTTGGATCCAGATTAGACACAGAATTATTTTGAATCTCATCTGGATCCAACCTGTTGGTAGCAGTTATAACAAAATCAGACAACTTGCTCAAAGTTTAATAGGTCAGCTAAATTCTAAATGCCATGAAGCAGCCGTTTATGCTGATAATTACTTGTCTCTTCACGACAAAGGTGAGACTAAGGTACTGTTGACTGCCATCGGGAAACACCAATATTAAGTTCAGGCTAGTTCTTGGAAGCTGGTGGTTGGATTTCGTGACAATGTGCGTATTTTGTTAAACCATCACTCCATAGATACATGTTTGTATGCCCTTAATTTGTTCCTCACTGAAGAAAATATTTCCAATTTAGACAATCATGCATATGCAGCATACAAACATTTTCTATGTCCTAGAAAATGTTTTCTTAAAACAGGCTGAAAGTGAAGCAGAATGCGTTCTGCTTTAATTTCAACCTGCTTTAGGTGGTCATCTGTCTTCAAAACATACTATGCAGTAAAGGATTTATAAACACCTTATTTTCACTTTCCCGTCTTGTTACATCTAATTCAGGGGGATTCTTGTTCAGGATTCTCAGGACTAGACTAACTAAACAAAGTGGATCTGTCTTGATGTAGTCAAAACTTGAACAAAACTCTGTACTCTTGTGGTAAACATATTCAAACACTTAGGATCAAGATAAGCTGACACAAATGCGAGGCCTTATCTAGATTCAAAACATTTTACACTCTGTTTCCAATTTCTGTTGAACTGAGGTTGAAAACTTGTGCAAAAAGTTTACACATTTAATCCTAGCAACAGGTAAACTTGTCATTTACAAACAGAAAATGTGTGACGAGTATACTTGTACTATGCATACAGTGAAGATCCAGATCACAGGGCTCCAAAAAGCAGCCCTGTGATCAGGGTCTGCACTGTTTGTCATTTTTCAATACAATCTTTATTACAATAAACTCTAAATACATGTAGTCGAAAATTGACTTGACTTAATTGAAAACTGGAATTTTGCTTTGAAAGTTTCAGCGGAGTTATTGCACAAAGGATGAGGAGATGTTGATTTGAGATGATCATGGCTATAAAATTTGTTAGGATTTATATGCATATATCATTAATGATTTTTTAAGTACCGTATATTGAATAAAGACAGTTTGCAATAACAGTTGTTTGTTTCATTTGATTATTTTACCAGTAATAGTCCAAGGCAACAGCTGTAAAAGTATCAAAGCATTTTAGAGTTGATGCTAGACAAAACAGTTAAATCTACTTAACCCAGAAATAGCCAATTTAAATATGTCCAAAATAGATTAACCCTTAGCCTGCCACTCACGACTATAGCTCCATATGCAAACAGCTTGGATCCGGATGAGACGCCGAGTAACTCGGCGTCTCATCCGGATCCAAGCTGTTTGACACTCGGACATTTTCAGCAATTTTGAGCAACTTTGAAGCACTTTGAAACTTGAAGCAGACGAGAAATATAGCAGACAACAATTTATTTGGCGGGCTAAGGGTTAAGGTCAAATTGAGGCTGGGTGGATTGGTAAGGCAAAAATTGTGTAACACATTCAACCCTAGCAACCAGTAAACTCGTCATTTGCAAACAGTAAAATCAACCCTAAATAGTCAAAAATGTTATTTTGAAATTGGAATTGTCCATTGAAACTTTCAGGGGTGAATGAGTTAAGTATCAAAGCGCTGTAGTCCAAATTGGGTCATGGTCAAGGAACACGGTTGGGTGATATTAGTGATTTTGGAATGGTCAGGCAACAACTGTATAGATGGATTTTGCGCGCTGAACCGCGACTGAGCTTTTCTATTTATAGAAGTTGCAACCATTTCATGTTATGGGTAAGTTAGGGTTCAAACCATGACTTGGATATTTAAAATAAGATTTTGATACCTATATATGTCAACGTGGTCGAGATAGTAGAGTACTTGCTGCACGTGGAATAGTGTTTTACTGAGTAAGGTCATGGGTTCAATACCCAGTGTATTGCTGTTTTATTTATGTTTTTGGTTTTGAAAGGTATTTTTATACTACATATGACGATAACCATGAGGAACATATAGTAATTGATCAGTATTTAAATAATATATATTATTCAATTTTTTATTACATTTCTGTATAACCACATTGTTCAAACTAAAGATGGCACGACAGACAAAACCACCGCGTCAATAGTCTAAAATTTCATGGCAAGGAAGCTTGTAGAAAACTTCTACGAGCCTGTATGGAGGAGAAGCAGAAGCGATTTAAAATCCCATATAACTTATACGGCGTAACCTTAAGGAAAGTACACTCGTCATTTAGAAAGAGTGTACTTCACTTGTCCCCTGAAAACAGTGAATACCCAGATCAGAGGGCTCCTTACGGAGCACTCTGATCAGGGCAATACTGTTTGTCATTTTTAGCTCACCTGAGCCGAAGGCTCAAGGTGAGCTGTTGTGATCGCCCGTCGTCCGTCTGTCCGTCCGTTCAAATTTTACTTCAAGCGACATCTCCTCTGAAACCGCGAGTTTGAGGGATAAACTAAATTGCTGATGGTGTTCCTTGGATGCTTCTCTACAGAAATCGTTAAAATAAAATTCAAATGTTGACTACTTATTGAAATTTATTAAAAAAAGTGAAAAACTTTAAACAAGTTTTTTGTAAAAAACCACTGTTCCCACACCTTAGATATTGCAGGAATAGTATCTTCTACTAAATCACTTTCAAAATTGTAAAAAATCAAAACCCTAGGGTCAAATTTGACTCAACCCTGGCCGTATCAGTGCTTTTTGATGCAGGTCTGACAGTAAAAACTCTCTAATGATCCGTTTTTATACAGACCCATTGTGTCTTCCAGGCTAAGAAGCTACCCTTATACTAAATGCAACATTTTTGCAAACAGTTTGGATCCAGGTCAGATGCCACATAATGCAGCATCTAATCTGGATCTAAACTATTTGCCACTAATTTACATATTTTCTTGTATTTAGAAAATATAAGTTATTATTTTTTACATATTTCACATACAAACATTTGGAGCAGACAACAGTTCAGCATGATAATAGTCATTTCTCCCTGAGACCGTCTCTTATTGCATAACTGACCCATAGCTAGCTCTGAACTCAGGTCACTGAGATACATAGCAGAAATGATGACGTCTGCTATTTTATGCTCAAGCACAACTTAGTTCAAGGCATATTACTTTTGGTCTGTCTGTTTGTTTGTTTGTTTGTTTATCTTTCTGTCTATCAGTCCACAATTAATTCTTGGCCATAAACAGTATGGATCCAGGTCAGATGCCACATAATGCTGCATCTAATCTGGATCCAAACTATTTGCCACTCATTTACATATAGTTTCTTATATTTAGAAAATGTAAATAATGATATTTATTAACCTATTAACCCATACATATTCCTTTTTATGTCTTTAATTTAGTCTTCCACAGAAGAAAATAATTTCACTTTATACAGTCATTGTTGCTTCAAATGACATCTCCTCATATACCGCTGAAAAGATTTCAACCAAACTTTACACGAATGTTCCTTGGGTCAAGTTGTTTCAAAATTGTTCAAAGAATTAAAAACAATGTAGAACTCTGGTTGCCATGGCAACCAAGTGAAAAAATAAGGAAATCTTAAAAAATCTTCTTGTCTGAAACTACAAGGGCCAGATCTTAGACATTTGTCACATAGCATCATCTACAGGTCCTCTATCAAGTTTGTACAAACTATGCCCCTGGGGTCAAAATTGGCCCCGCCCCGGGGGTCACAGTTTTACATAGAGTTATATAGTGAAATTTTCAAACGTCTTCTCCTCTGAAACTAATATGGCCAGAGCTTTGATATCTGGCATGGTGACACTTTTAGATGTCCTATACCAATAAGGTTCAAATGGTTCTGGTCGATTGCATATCATCTACAGGTCCTCTATCAAGTTTGTACAAATTATGCCCCTGGGGTCAAAATTAGCCCCACCCGGGGGTCACAGTTTTCAAACGTCTTCTTTTCTGAAGCTAATATAGCCAGCGCTTTGATATTCGGCATGGTGTTACTTCTAGATGTCCTTTATCTATTTTGTTCAAATGGTTCCAGTCTGTTGCATATGTAGGTCACAGGAGCTAAAAATAGATTTTTTCAATGGAAACTTAAAAAAAATCTTCATGTCTAGAACCCTAGTACCCTGATCTTAGATATTTGGAACATAGCATCATCTACAGGTCCTCTATTAAGATTGTTCAAATTATGCCCCTCGGGTAAAAAATGACCCCGTCCTGGACATAAATCATTATCTCCATTTTGATGTACAGCTATTCTCAGGTGAGCGACATATGCCCCATGGGGCTCTTGTTCAGTTGTCATACATTAAGGTAGCTTTATAGTTTCGATACTGCAAGCGGATTTTTCTTATTTATCATCATGATTTATAATTTATTCCCCCATTTTATAGCTGAATGGTTTAAGTGGTACACATGTCACCACAAAATGTCTTTTTTAAAAAAATATTTTATTTTTTTACGATTTTATAAGACAAATTTAAAAAAAATTCAAACAGCGATTGTAAAGCCGTCTTAATTTGTAACGCCTTTAAAATTGCCCATAATACACTTCAGTAACATATCTAGGGATCCGTGTCTCGGATTTTTAAAATTCCCCTTCCAACTATTATTATGTAACATCAAAGTTATTTTACCGTTTAAAGTCGATTTCTATTACGTAATGCTTTGCTGTAAACAGCTGGAGAACCTCATCAACATTCTGAGACACGGTTCACTAGAGTAGATAATACCCTTTCATCTGCTTTAAACCGCAAGAAAATCGGACCCCTACCGCGAACACAATCGTTAATCAAATATGCCGCCTGTTTGAAAATAAGGAGGTGCCGAAAACGTCAATTAACTGATAAGCGTGTCATTTTGACTGCCTGACACAGTGCGAATACCCCGGGGTTCAACTATGTCCTTTTTGTTTGAACCAATAAGAAGACACATATTTCATAAGCGATTTTCCTTAGCTCCACCCTTAATAAAATATACCAATCATAATTCAATAATGATTTTAACATGCGAAACCCATAAATCACGCAACAGCAGCTGGAGAACGCCTCTTGGTGGTCACGTGGCTGGACTACGGAGTGCTTAATGAGGTGTGATTTATTGATCAGATAGCCGTGTAATGCGTTTGGTTTGGTTTTGGAGATTTTGGTAAAATGTAGAACAGAATGTCGGCTATCAAAATCGGAAAAAAGGTTAAAAACACAATTTTTGCAGTTTTAAAGCTCTAAAGATACCTTAACTTGACTTAATTGGAAACAGGAATTGCCCGTTAAAATTTCAGTGATAAATGAAAACAAATTACATATATTTAAAACTTTCAATACTTCACAAAGTTAAACGTTTTAGGTCGTCCATGACACATTTAGTATATATGTTGAACAATTCAAATAAGTAATTGTTTGAAAACTAATGCAATAAAACATAAAAATTATCATTTTAAAAGAAATAATTTCTATTGGGAATTGAATCCACAGCCTTTTTATCCTATTGCAAGTACCCTTACACACTACCTATTACTCTAACTCGATTGTTGATTTAATTTCAATACACAAGGCACAATATCCTAAATAAACCATGAAAGGTAGGTAACTCCTGAACAAACTCATGGTTTGTGATGCGTTTTACCTCTACGGGTGGACTCGTCCTAAAGGTCACGGGTCAAAATCCGACTATACAAGTATCTAAAGTGTAGCATGCAAACCGAGTGACCTTGCAACAACAAACCCTGTCCATGCAAAGCTTAAGCTCATACCAAGAGATGTTTGTTGCACTGTATATATTCACTCACTCCCCAAAATACAATGATCTGGGAAGCCTCATTTGCATAGACCATCTTTCACGAACGTTACAAAAGTATTCCAGTCAGCGGTATCAATGCTTGAAGAAACAGTAAAATCAAGTTTTACACAAAGATGGACATGGCAATCACTATATGCCTCCACATCTATAGATGTCCAAGGCATAAAAAGAGGCCTAACATTTCTTCAATTATTTGATTTACACATAAGTGAATGGTAGGCTTTCAGTAAAATCTAAATACATGTAGTGCTTTCTTTTTAGCTCACCTGAGCAGAGCTAGCTCAGGGCGAGCTTTTGCAATCCTTGAATGTCCGTTTCCATCATTCGTCATCAACAATTTTAGTGTTAACACTCTAGAGGCCACAATTTTTATCCAATCTTTCTCAAACTTGCTCAGATTGTATATGACCATAAGAGTTCGGATGAGTACGATTATGGTTGAAATTGGACCAATAGACTTTTGAATTGCTGAAACTGCCATATTTAACTATGTTTACACTCTAGAGGCCACATTTTTATCCAATCTTTCTCAAACTTGCTTAGATTGTATATGGCTATAGGAGTTCAGATGAGTTTGATTATGGTCGAAATTGGATGGATAGGTCAAGGGTTATCTACCTTTGAATTGCTGAAAATAACATATTTGGAAAGAGAGAATCATATGACACATCATAGATGATATAAGAAAATTGCAGACTTTGATGAGACATCCCCCTTCAGGAGCTGTCTGTTCTGGGTCTACACTGTTTTCAAATATATGCTTACAGCAGAAGAAGGGTAGAGACAGAATAACAACATGGACTGTCAATAAATCCTTTTATTCAAAACAAGATATGTACCATGTTATATTTATGTAGACTACAGTCTTCCTTTTATACATTAACATATACATGTACCTGTACACATAACAAATGGGCTGTATCACAAGAAAAAATGACATTCAGTCACTGCAAACAGCGTAGATCTAGACAAAACCGACATTGCAATTATGCAATATGTCTTGATTGGCTTGTTGTTTTTATTTAAGATTCCATCAACAGCAAGGCATTGGATTTGAATGAGACCTATTCAGAATAAATTTTAGGATTGTTATTTAAAATACATTGCAAAATTACAAATACTGCAGACCCTGATCAAACTCAAAGGGCTCAATAGCAGCCCTCTGAATGGGGTTTGCACATTAAGGACAAGTGTTCTCTTCACTGGTAAATGTTTTGGTAAGGATGCACATACATAATGCCAGGGTTCAATGAGTCAAGTCTGCTTCTCCTACACTATTTCTGCTGACTCTGATATGTGATACAGTGCTCCCTCCCTACAATGGTCCTCCCAACAATGATTCCCTCCTTAACCCTTTACCCAATAGCACATTTCTAGTATTGAAGATAGGTGGCCACTTTAAGCAGGTTGAAAGTAAAGCAGAATGTGCCTTAAGGCACATTCTGCTTTACTTTCAGCCTGCTTTAAGCTTCAATCTGTTAAAATATGAAAAATATTTCTTATAATACATATTCATGACTGATCAAATTGGAACTATTTTCTGCAATTAAGAAATAAATTATATGTGTTAAAAGGCGCTTCTATGGGGGAAAGGGTTAAAGCAATGCTTGCAGCTGTTTCCCAAAACCATACAATTATGTCTTACACACTCCCTGCTGCAATATTGTCTGCTTAAAATTGTTGTCTGTTGTTTGTTTTGAAAGTTACATAATAGTGTACTTTTTGACAGAAGAAATATAATGACGAGTGACAAACAGCTTGAATCCAGATCAGACGCCGCATTATGCGGCGTCTGATCTGGATTCAAGCTGTTTGCAATTGTTAGGCAAGTTTTTAATTGTCCCTCCCTATTACAACTCCCTCCAAACAACACTCATACTCTTTGTCTCCCATTGGGTGTTGTTGTAGAGAGGGAGCACTGTAGTATAGAACTGTAGATGTACTACATGTCAAATGTCATAGCTAATCAAGGTTAACTGTAATGTCCGAATGTCATTTCTAATGTAATGCCTCTCAAATAATTTAAAATAAGATTCAACCATTTACATATACATAATATGTTATTCAGGGATCCAGATTAAGGAAGTATTTTCAAAGCTAAAATCCTCATGTCTTCATGAACCTTATGGATGGACTTTTCATTAGAATCAGAATGTCAAAGAGAAGATTCTAATGAGTATTCACACCATAGGGTTTGTGCATCCAGATTCCATTACCCCATAGCCTGTTTCTAGTTTTGATGACAGGCAACAACTTAAAGCAGGTTGAAAATAAAGCAGATGTGCTTTAACACACATTCTGCTTTACTTTCATCCTGCTTTATGCTACCATCTAGTAGGATATCATATAGACAATATTTTTTATAGTTCATATTCATAGCTCTAAAAAGTTTAACTGTTATCTTCAGTGGAGGATTAAATTAAAGGTGTATTTATTGGGTAATGAGATAAAGGAGAAAATTTGGAAATTTTAATTTCACTTCCTATTAACTGGAGCCCATTATTTTTCACATAATTTTTATTACTGTCTTGTATCATGAAATATAACAAGCTTAACTCTTTATACAGAAGCAAATGAACAAGCCGTAAATCTCGTCACATTAATCCTTCTTCTCATCTATAGAATAATAAAATTTCATATCAAACCCCTTTCCATGTAAAAGTTTCTTAAACCCTTTCCACTATAGCTTATTTCTAACTCTTCAGGACAGGTGACTACTTAACCAGTAATAACCCATTACCCCATAGCATGTTTGTAGTTTTGAAGACAGGTGACCACTTAAAGCAGGTTTAAAATAAATCAGAATGTGCTTTAAGGCACATTCTGTTTTACTTTCAGCCTGCTAAGCTACCAGCTGCTAGAATATAGAAAGTATATCTAATATTAAATATTCACAGCTGTAACAGTATAAAGTGGAACTATTTTCTTTAGTGGAGGGATAAATTAAAGGCGTCAAAAGGCGTATTTATGGGATAATGGGTTAAAGAAGGCTAAATAAAAGTCTTGTAAGAGATTTCTCAGTTACTTCAAGTTTGCTGTAACCCTTTCCTCCGTATAAAGGCCATAGGACGCCTTTACACCTTCCTCTGCATAAGCGCAAAAATGTGTATTTATAGATGCTGTTGAAAATAGGTGGCAGATGAAAGTAAAGCTGAAAGTTTGCTCTAAGCAGTAATCTGCCCTAAACACAATTGAACATACATGTAGGTAGTTTGCACTGTTGGTTATAGAGGAAAGGGTTAAGCACCTACCTGTCAGACAAGTTTAGTTCTTGGTAAAGTTTCCAATGGCATATTTATCCAGTTAGGGTAGAAGCATATAAAGACATTTTTTCATGGGACAAGTTAATGCAGGACAAAATAAATGCTGAAAGCTGCTATGGGAACCTTCAGCATTGCTGATGTTTTCCTGTCATTTGTCTCCAAGATTGCTAACATACCCTATTTGAACAGTCCTTGACCACTGTTTTCACTACTACTCTTTATGAAGGCAACTGTGAAAAAATGAAATTACGACTTTTTTTTCCAGCACTGCACTATTAACACAATATAAGGTCCTTATTGAAATAGAGAGGAAAATGTATACACAAAAACCTCTCTATTACAACCATTAAAAATAAGGCTAGTCGATTTCATACAATACAGGTGACAGCTTAAAGCAAGGTGAATGTAAAACAGAAAGCTCCTAAAGGTGCTTTCTGTTTTACATTCACCTTTTTTAAAGGCAGAATGTCGCCCAAATGGATGTTTAAAACGCGCAATTTCTTATATATGTACATTTTCTATGTATTAAAACTAAGCGAAAACGGTTGTCAGATGCCTGACATATGCCCCCCTTTCTTTAAGAATCATACATAAATGTGCCGATTTCTTATCGAGATAGTTGGAAAAATAAGTTCTTTGTTTACATAACAGATCTTCGTGTCGGCTTCCGAGAATTTCCGCATGGTCGAATAAGAGTCATGTGATCGATCCGATTTTTCTGACTTGTCTGTGTTACTTTAGGACAGAATAGTTAATAATGGTAAATAGGTAACAGTGGAGAAAACGTTATTCTTTCCCGGTTAAACGCAAACGCATCACAATACAAGAGCCCCATGGGGCATATTCGCTCACCTGAGAATAATTGGAACAAGAGCCCCATGGGGCATAATTCGCTCACCTGACAATAGCAGAAAAATGGAGATATTGATTTATGTCCAGGGCTGACCTAGATATGCAACAGACCGAAACAATTTTAACAAAATATGTAGTGTATATTTAAAAGTGTCACCATACAGAATACAAGAGACCCATAGGGCCAATTTTCGCTCACCTGAGACATTGTACCATAGAAGCTGACTGGGCAAGACAACATTTTGATATGGCTGATATAACTGATAAGCCCGGGGCGGGGTCAAATTTGATCCAGGGTTAATAATTTGAACAATCTTGGTAGAGGACCATATGGCAAAACTACATGTCAAATATAAATGATCTGGGCCTTACATTTTCAGATAATTTTTTTTTAAAAAGGTTTTCCTATAAAAAACTGATAAGCCTGAGGGCGGGGCCATTTTTGGCCCCAGGGTCAAAATTTGAACAATCTTGGTAGAGGACCACAAGGCAAAGCTATAATGTCAAATATTAATGATCTAGGCCATACAGTTTCTGAGAAGAAGATTTTTAAATGTTTTCTTAAGAAAAACTGATAAGCCCCATGGCGGGGCCATATTTGGGCCATGGGTCAAAATTTGAACAATCTTGCTAGAAAATCATTAGGTAATGATACATAACAAATACCAAAGGTCTGGGCCATTCGGTTTCTGAGAAGAAGTTCTTATGCATTCAAAGTTGTTTATACTGTCATGTTAGAAAATCTGGTCCCACAACAAGGGGAATAACTCTAGCCAAAAAATTGGAACAACATTTGGTTCCTCCTTGTCACTGATGCTTCTGACAAATTTTGGATGAAATCGGGTCAGTGGTGTCACAGGAGATTTTGTTTGAAAATGTGAACGTACGACGGACGGAATGGTATCACAATAGCTCATCCTGAGCCTTCGGCTCAGGTGAGCTAAAAAGTATTGTCTGAAAATAAAATGCTAACAGTTGAGATATTTATCAAATAGCCTCTATTCATGTACCAGTCCTGTATCAAGATTGTTCAAATTAAGACCCTGGGGTCAAATTTTGACCCGTGTCATGGGTTACAGTTTAACACAGAGTTACATAGTGCATTATTCTTCTATGAAACTAATGTTGTCATGGCTTTGATATTTAGTATGGTGACCATTACAGATGTCCTGTACAAATATTTTTGAAATGGCTCGGTATGTTGCACATCTAGGTCACAAGAGATGGCCTATTTTGTGTAGCATTGCCATAAACCCCAAATCATCTATCCATTCTAAGCTTAAAAATTATTACATGAAACTAGTAAACACAACTCAGATATTACATGTCCTCTATAAAGATTTTAAATTTTGTGCCCCTCGGACCTAAAATTAATTTACCTTTTATCATGTATTCTCAGGTGAGGGAAAAATGGCCCATGGGTGGATATCCTGATGAACTTATTTGATGGGATGAAAATTAACATTTACATTTACACTTTTTCAGGCTTATATCCAGAGTTCAAACAGAGGAACATGGAGAAATTGAAGTTAATATGCTGTACAATTCTTACAAGTTTGAGCTGATTGAAATTGGAAATGAAAATGTGATAAGTGAAACTACCTTTAGAGACTATTTGAAATTCCTGTTTCCAGAGGTTAACCCTTTCCCCCATAGAAGCGACTTTTAGCGGATTTAATTTATTCCTCCGTCGAAGAAAATAGTTCACGTTTATACTCTCATGAACAATTAATATTACACATATTTTATATAGCCTAGCAGATTTTAGCTTAAAGCAGACTGAAAGTAAAGCAGAATGTGCCTTAAGGCACATTCTGCTTTACTTTCAACCTGCTTTAAGTGGTCACCTTTCTTCAAAACTAGAAACAGGCTATGAGGTAAAGAGTTAAACGAGCTCGGAAAAAAATCAAGGAATCAAATCAAACAGTGTACAGAGGACTGAGTTTCAAGCCATTGACAACCATTAATCTAAATGATATTGGTTTCAATGACATACCAGAATTTAAACCATCTTTTTGTAATTTGGAAAGTACCTCTGATGACAAAATTGTCTTTGAAATGAACAGTGGGTGCAAGACTAATGGTTGCAGAGTGTTGAAAACAGTACAATTCAATAAAGATCTAACTTTTGAAGTGTCAGTTGCAGATAAGAAAGTGGACTTGACAAGTATAAATGTTGATAACAAATTTGAGTTGAACAGAAACTGTATTTCATCTGTGTTCTGCATTTTGAATAAAATAACTCTATGCAATGGCATAAAATTACAAAAATCAATTGCTGTTAATAGTTTACAGACCTTAGACATGTGGAAAGTTAATGGAGAATCATTTAAATCACTAAGACACACATCATGTTCAAAGATACTGTATTTCAACTCCAAGACACTTGTTTGTAGAAAATGCCAAAAAATGACAGTGTACGATTCCAAGGAAAAATGTAAAGAAGAAAAAGAAAACATCAAAAAGCCTGATCAGGTCAAGTGCAATTCTAAGACAGATGAATTAGAAAAACTATTCCCAAATGCTCCAAAGGAAATGATTGCTATGCTATTGGAACAATCACTGAATGTGGACAAGCATCCTAAAGGGAGACAGTGGTCAAAAGAATTCATAGTCACCTGTTTACAGCTATATAATAGGAGTCCCAAGTGCTATGAATTGTTGCAAGAAAGCAAGCTGATGATATTACCTTCAAAATCAGTGTTAATTTTGTATAGGAATGCTCTAAAACAAGATCCCGGGTTCGATCCTCAGACTTTTCAATGGATGAATGAAGAGGCCAATAGACGGGGCCTATCAGAAAATGAACGATTAGGAGGCATTATATTTGATGAAATGGCAATCCAACAGGACATTCAGCTAGAGAAGAATGGCTCTGTGCTAGAAATGACAGGATTCACCGACTTGGGGGAAGAGGGTGATATTTGCTCTAAACTGTGTAAAGGTGCAATTGAAAAGACAATGGGAACCCATATTTTGCAAATGCTATTTCTCGGTATAAATGGATTCAGGTTTCCATTTGACTATTTTGTAACGGACACGGTCCAGGCATCTGAGTTATATGCCCTGTTCTGGAAATCAGTTTCTCATTTATATACTTATGGATTTAGAGTTCTTTTCACCTGCATGGATGGTGCACAGGCAAATCGTTCTTTTTTGCATATTTGTCTTGGTAATAAACCAAAAATCTATTCAACTCCAAGCCCTTGTACTTCTCAACCAGTCATATTTATGATGGATATATCTCATGTACTGAAAAAAATAAGGAACAATATTCTTAAAAGTGGCTTTCACAAACAATGCACTAGATTACTTAAACTGCCAAGCATGTATGAAATTCAATGGCAAATGTTTATAGACTTTTTTAAATGGGATAAGCAGAATGGACTACAGCTACACAGAAAACTGACTAATGACCACCTGTTTCCGGATTCTCAACTGAAGATGCGCAATTTTTTAGCAGAGGACATACTTAACAAGGACATGCTACATGGAATGAAAATCTACCAGCAAAGTTTAGGGGAAAAGGGTGAAGTACTAAATGGTGCTATAGAAATTCTGGGACAAACACCCATTTTAGTGAAAGTATTTAGAGATATTAAACCCATAAGAGAGATTAATGATGAAAGAATTAATCAACTGAAAAAAAACATGGGAAACCCAAATACAGAAAACAGATATGTTGAGTAAAGAAAAATCTAAATGTCTCCTATCATATCAGTGTTTGGAGGACATTCACTCCTGCATACAAGGATTTATTCTTTTATGTGAAGAAGTTTTGAAGTTGGAGACATGTTTATATGTGACACCTGCACTAGTTAATTCTGACATTATAGAAAATATATTTAACCAAAAGAGATCGACATATAATGGTGCAAACACCAATCCAACTGTTCTACAGTATAAAAAGACAATAAATAACATTCTAGTTGGTCAAAATGTCATCTCCAAAAAAGCAAATGCTGGAACAGCACCAGCTTTGCCATTCACAATATCTGTGTCCAATACTCAGCTACAGAAGCGAAAGAAGCCACCTACCCAACACAAAAGTGAACTTTACAACAATATTAAAGTGATAAAAATGTAAACAAGGGCCACTATGGCCCTAAATCGCTCACCTGGTAACCATGTAACCATGTACACCGTGTGACCTAGTTTTTGACCGGGCATGACCCTCATTCTAACTTGACCTCGATTTCAATGAGACAAACATTTTGTTGAAGTTTCATGAAGATTCAATGATTTTTGTAGTCTCTATAGAGTGTTAACGAGGTTTTTCGATGATTTGACCTAGTGACTGGTTTTTGACCGGACATGACCCACATTCGAACTTGGCCTAGATTTCATTGAGGCAATCATATTGATGAAGTTTCATAAAGATCAAATGAAATTTGTAGCCTCTAGAGTCTTAACGAGGTTTTTCGATAATTTGACCTAGTGACCTAGTTTTTGACCGGACATGACCCACATTCGAACTTGACCTCGATTTCATTAAGGCAAACATTTTGATGAAGTTTCATGAAGATCCAATGAAATTTGTAGCCTCTAGAGTGTTAACAAGGTTTTTCGAAGATTTGACCTAGTGACCTAGTTTTTGACCGGACATGACCCACATTCGAACTTGGCCTAGATTTCATTGAGGCAATCATATTGATGAAGTTTCATGAAGATCAAATGAAATTTGTAGCCTCTAGAGTGTTAACAAGGTTTTTCAAAGATTTGACCTAGTGACCTAGTTTTTGACCGGACATGACCCACATTCGAGCTTGCCCTAGATTTCAATGGGGCAATCATATTGATGAAGTTTCATGAAGATCAAATGAAATTTGTAGCCTCTAGAGTGTTAACAAGGTTTTTCGATAATTTGACCTAGTGACCTAGTTTTTGACCGGACATGACCCACATTCGAACTTGGCCTAGATTGCATTGAGGCAAACATTTTGATGAAGTTTCATGAAGATCCAATGAAATTTGTAGTCTCTAGAGTGTTAACAAGGTTTTTTCGAAGATTTGACCTAGTGACCTAGTTTTTGACCGGACATAACCCACATTAAAACTTGGCCTAGATTTCATTGAGGCAATCATATGGATGAAGTTTCATGAAGATCCAATGAAATTTGTAGCCTCTAGAGAGTTAACAAGGTTTTTCGAAGATTTGACCTAGTGACCTAGTTTTTGACCGGACATGACCCACATTCGAACTTGAACTAGATTTCATTGAAGCAAACATGTTGACCAAGTTTCATCAAGATCCAATGAGCCTGGTAGAGTGTTAACGAACAATTGTGGACGGACGGACGGACAGACGACGGACGACAGACATCCAGCGATCCTAAAAGCTCACCTTGGCACTACGTACCAGGTGAGCTAAAAATGGAGATATTGATTTATGTCCAGGACTGACCTAGATATGCAACAGACCGGAACAATTTGAATAAAATATGTAAAGTATATTTAAAAGTGTCACCATACAGAATATAAAAGCTCTGGCTTTATTAGAGTCAGAGAAGAAGATGTTTGAAATTTTCTTTATATAACTCTATGTAAAACAGTGACCCCCGGGGCGGGGCCAATTTTGACCCTAGGGGCATAATTTGAAGAAACTTAATAGAGGACCTGTAGGCGATGATATGTGCCATATATCTAAGCTCTGGCCCTTGTAGTTTTAGACAAGAAGCTTTTTTAAGTTTTCATTGTAAAAAATCTATTTTTAGCTCCTGTGACCTAGTTATGCAATGGACCAAAACCATTTGTACAATTTTGGTATAAGATATCTAGAAGTGTCACTATGCCAAATATCAAAGCTCTGACCATATTAGTTTTAGAGAAGAAGACGTATGAAAATTTCACTATATAACTCTATGTAAAACAGTGAACCCCGGGGTGGGGCCAATTTTGACCCCAGGGGCATAATTTGAACAAATTTGATAGAGGACCTGTAGGCGATTCTATGTGCCAAATATCTAAGCTCTGGCCCTTCTAGTTTCAGACAAGAAGATTTTTTAAGTTTTCATTGAAAAAATCTATTTTTAGCTCCTGTGACCTAGTTATGCAACCGACCACAACCATTTGAACAATTTTGGTAAAGGACATCTAGAAGTGTCACCATGCCAAATATCAAAGCTCTGGCCACATTGGTTTCAGAGAAGATAACGTTTGAAAATTTCACTATATAACTCTATGTAAAACTGTGACCCCAGGGGCGGGGCTAATTTTGACCCCACGGGCATAATTTGAACAAACTTGATAGAGGACCTGTAGATGATGCTATGTGCCAAATATCTAAGCTCTGGCCCTTGCAATTTTTGACAAGAAGATTTTTTAAGATTTCCTTATTTTTTCACTTTGGTTGCCATGGCAACCAGAGTTCTGCATTGTTTTTAATTATTTGAACAAATTTGAAAGAGCTTGACCCAAGGAACATTTCTGTAAAGTTTGGTCGAATTCTGTCAAGCCGGATACAGGGCCAACCCAATAGCTCACTTTGAGCCTTTGGCTCAGGTGAGCTAAAAACGCATAAAAACACAACCTTTAGACAATTATGAACATTCATGTTAGTCTGAGTTGCAAACAGTTTGGTGCCTGATCAGACGCCGGGTTACCCGGCGTCTGATCTGCTCCAAACTTTTTTGCAATTGGAATCATGGTTTTAGCGAAAGCGTGTTTATTGGGAAAGAATATCATTTTCTCCACTGTAAGGAAGGTAACAGCGAATACATAGTCGTACACATTCCTACTTGAGATAAGTATGATCATCGTGCAGCAAGAGAACGCTGCGCTAACTTTACTGATATTTTATTCTTTCAAATTAAACGCATTTATAAACAAAACTATTATTACCATTGCAAACAGGTTGGAGCCAGATCAGACACCGGGTAACCCGGCGTCTGATCAGGCTCCAACCTGTTTGCTACTCAGATTAAAAAATAGTTAAAATTTCTAAAAGTAAATTTCCACAGTGTAGTGAATTGCGTTTGCGTTTAAACCGGAAAGAAAAATATATTCTCTACTGTAGAAGAAAACACTATGAAAACATCTTTACCGGGCGCAAGCCGAACGAACTCGGAAAATTTCCGCCGTTGATCGGATGTCAACAAACCGATTTAAAAAATCGACTTCTTTCCACCAAATTCATGGGTTTGTAAGCAATGTTGCCTCCATATACATAGCGGATTACTTCTATTTATATGTTTAGATTAAGTATGCGCCTGAATGTTCAGGTTTAAGAAATGTGCGATTTTGGCTACTTTACAGCTACATACTGGCTTTAAAGCAGTCATCTGACTCAAACACCTGGTTATTAACTCACTTTATAAGTTGTAATAGAGAGGTTTTTTCTGTATATAGTCCACTCTTGTTAACCAATTTAGTTTAAGTCATCTTAAAATCTCGTTAATTAGACAAAATTTCTCACCAAAATTTCTCTCTCCTATTTCTAACTGAATCTTCTTCATATATATAATTCAGTATGGCAAATTTTTGCTATGTTAAAATGTAATTTCTGCTTCTTCCCCAGCAAAATTCTATTAAATGCAAGCATTAAACTCCAAACCATACACCAATCTTCAATCTACAGTTAATTACACAATACTGTACCAATATTGTAAGTTAAC
The DNA here is from genome assembly GCA_922989275.2 of Gari tellinella. Taxonomy (NCBI): domain Eukaryota; kingdom Metazoa; phylum Mollusca; class Bivalvia; order Cardiida; family Psammobiidae; genus Gari; species Gari tellinella. Next base: position 10,751,072 of record OV277859.1, on the reverse strand, counting down.
CCTTAGCCTGCCACTCACGACTATAGCTCCATATGCAAACAGCTTGGATCCGGATGAGACGCCGAGTAACTCGGCGTCTCATCCGGATCCAAGCTGTTTGACACTCGGACAACATTTTCAGCAATTTTGAGCAACTTTGAAGCACTTTGAAACTTGAAGCAGACGAGAAATATAGCAGACGACAATTTATTTGGCGGGCTAAGGGTTAACATAACTCTTTGAATGCTCCAGGTAATTTTTTTGTCTGAAACAATTGTCTTCTGTTACTGTTCTAAAAACAGAATTTTCAGTTTCCTTTTAAAAAGAAGGTCAGAGTGTCAAGGTGTCAAAAAGTTTGGATCCTGATGAGACGCCTAGTAACGCTTCGTCTCGTCAGGATCCAAACTGTTTGCATAGAGTTAAAACAGTAAACCAATACTATTTCTCTTGACAATTGTCCGTCCATCTCACAATGTCTTTGCAATTTCTGAAAAGTAAAGAAGCTCAGATCCAGGTACCAATGCGTATTATCCCTAAATACGTTGCCAAGTCCTTTAAAACTCCATATGATTTCAGCAGACTTTCTGGTGAAGTTGCCTTTGACCCCTTATACAGTTGCCTTTCTTATTCACTCCCAATTCTCCCAGTCATCCTGAAAAATAAAACAACAAGAGCACCATGAGTATTTTCTGCTCTACCTTTCAACTGGTCTACATGTTTACCTCCATATCTGACCATGCTTAACATAATGATTACACTAAGAATTTTTGTATAATAGAAGAAGTTGGAAATATGAGGGGTTTTTTGTTGTTGTTTTTTTGTAACTGGATTACCTATCAAAGCAAGCTAAGGACAGTTTTCTAACCCTATAGAGCCACGACTCAATAAATTGTCTCTTCAAGAAAACTCTGAGAAGTTACACCACACGGTTTGGTGAAGACATAAAATACACTACATGTGTTATACGACATCCGCTAGTTGCATCCACTGTAAACTCCTTGAAACATTGAAGATTATCAAACTCCTGACAATACGCACATCTGTAGTATAGATGTGAAAAGATCCTGTAATTATAAGGTAGAGTAAAACAGTATACCCCCAGACTCCCCAGACTAATCGCCACAGAGGAATAAAATGCTGGATATTTTTTGTATACTGTATATACAGTAAAACCTCGCTATTACGACCCCTAAATTATGTTAATTATTAGAGTGTTTACGATAGGTGACCGCTTAAAGCAAGGTGACAGTGAAACAGAAAGCTCCTATAGGAGCTTTCTGTTTCACTGTAACCTTGCTTTAAGCTGTCACCTGTCTATTATACACTCAATTAGCCTTAGATTTAGTGGTCGTAATAGCGAGGTTTTACTGTAATCCCCCACCATGTGGAGCTCCAATAGGGCTGTTGTTTACCTCAGTTCCAGTGATTGTAGTGTAGTCTGGGGCCGTAGTGTTCATTTTCTGGGCAAGTTGTGAGGCTGCTGCCAGGTCTTCAGGTGTTATATCCACATCAAAGTCCTTCTCCCAGTCCTCATTACTAGACTCTGGTGATATAAAGTATCAATAATGGTCAACATTGCAATACAATAGGCTTTAACTCTTTCAACACTCAGTAACTCTGGTGGGTTATCAGATTCCCTTGTGGATCATTTTAGTTACCAAAACATGAGCCAGTCTTCTTGTGATTTTTGGTAGTTTAATAAATACTGGTATAAATTAGCAAACAGTGTAGACCCTGATCAGAGGACTCCTATGGAATGTTGAGTCTGAGATTATTCTTTTTTACTCAACTCAAAAGCTTTAAAACCTTGGTGCCAGTCAAACAAGTGTACAGAGATACCTATAAAAATTTGCAGTACAGCGTTCCCTCTCTACAACGACATCCAATGGGAGACAACAAATATGTGCGTTGTTCGGAGGGAGTCGTTATAGGGAGGGAACTTGGTTAACATTTACAAACAGCTTAAATCCTGATCAGACGCCGCGTTACGCGGCGTCTGATCTGGATTCAAGCTGTTTGTCATTTGTCATTATGTTTTTTCCTGTCAAAATGTCAGTTATGTAAGAAAAACAGCAGACAGCAATTTTAGGTAGATGATAAAGCATCAGTGCAAGCATAAAACATAATTTTCGTGGGAACAGCGATGAATGTTGTTGTAAGGAAGGAGTCGTTGTAAGGAGGGCCGTTGTAGAGAGGGAACGCTGTAGTATATAAAGGTGAAAGTTTGACCTTCGATCCAATAATACACCTTTTACCCTTCTTATTGTTCATACACTAAGAAAAGAAGTCCCCAGTTAGGAAGTGCTGAGCACAAAATACAAAAGGCACTTCTGGTAGCTTTCCAGATGGGAGCATAAAGCAGGCTGAAAGTAAAGCAGAATGCTCCTTTAGGAATATTCTGCTTTACTTTCAATCTGTTTTAAACAGTAGCCTGTATTCATAACTAGAAACAGGCTATGGGACAACTGGTCAATGCAGGAGAAGAGTTCTGTAATTTTTTCAACATTTCTTGTATGTCTCTACCAACCTTATGGTGTGGCTGCCTGTTAGAGTCACCTCGAATAGACCAAAGAGTAGTCATTACATAATGCTCTGTGGAGAAATAATCCCCTTATATGAAGCTATTGTGGTGCAGTTACTGAACTAGTCAGATAAATCAGAGCTCCAGATAAGGGTGTGGACATCAAAAACTAAATCTATAGGCCTTCATCAAACCCTACGAGGTGACTACTCATTAGAATCTTTGCAGAGTGACAATTCTAATGATTAGTCACGATATAGGATTTGGCAGAGGCAAAAAGTAGTAAACATCGGAAATAAGTGGTTCACACACACTTCTCTGGCGCCCTGATAAATAATTGTTAAAGCTTGGTTAGCTTACCTTTAGTTTCACTGGAATCTGATGTTGGGGATATACGGTCACTTTCCCCAACTACAACCATATCCCCTTTCACATTGGTCTTGAGTGCAGCATTGTCAGTCCCACAGTCTTCAGCTTTCTCTGTTTTATCACAGACCCCAGACTTAGCCTTATCTTCAGTTTCCTCTGGTAGATTACTGTCACTTTCAACAGCTTCATCACATCCACTAGACAAGTCTACCCCATTATTTTCACTTTCAGCTTGTACAATCTCCTCACCAATGCTTGTAGCATTATCACTCTCTGTTTTATCTATTTTATTAGGATCTGCAACAGAACTTTTATTAGGTTCACAATCAGGTAATTGCGGCTGATCGGGAGTTTTTTGCTTGACTTTAGACACAGTCTCTTCCTCCTGGCTAGTTTCTGCTACCTGTGACACCTTATCACTGACAGTATCAAGTGAGTGTTTCCCAGTTTGTTTCTTATCATTGACAGTATCAGCTGAGTGTTTTCCTGTTTGTTGCTTTTCTTCACTATGTTCAGTAATGTCAGGATTCAGTCTGGACTTTAAATCTTCGTCCTTGCTTGACTCTGGCTTACTTTTATCTTTCTGTGCTGGACTCGACCCTTTAGGGCTACTGGAAGGCTTGTTTTTCTGTTTTGAGGCTTCTGACTCCTCATCTCCACTCCACTCTACAAATGAAATAAAACTACAGTCCATACAACAAGTCTGAGATCATGTGTTGTCTTTTGATTGCCTTTTACTTACAAATGAATTAGTAAGTCATAAGAGAGTTTAACCTTCTACATTTTATGTAATTGCTGTAAGCAGATTTTGTCATCTGCAATAAATCTTATAGCTGATTACAAGGCATTTTCTTTCAGAATATACATACAGGGCTTCCATTTCTCCGGATTTTTCTGAAATCTTAGGATATTAATCTTAGCAGATAGCAGCTAAAAGCAGGCTGAAAGTAAAGCAGAATGTGCCATATGGCACATTCTGCTTTACTCTCAACTTGCTTTAAGTACTCACTCTTGATAAAATAGAAATTTTGAAAATCTTAGCATTTTTCAAGATCAAATTATGGCAGCCCTTTACATATATCATATGAGGGTCAAACAGTTTAGGTCTTGGTGAAATACTTAGCATTATCATCTAGATACAAAACGTTTGCAAGTTATCCCAAATTTGCCTACAGCATGCAGAGAGTTAAATCTTTTATACAAACAAGTGCCTGTGAAACTTTTACCTACTCCACCATACAAGCAGCACAAATGAAGATTTATTGATAGTATAGAGTAGTGTCCACAGCTTTACTTTCATCTTTTAACCCATTACCCCATAGCCTGTTTCTACAGCCGAGGGTCATAAGTCTTTCCCCAAAACATGGCGCCGATATCGGTACCGCATATGGCCGCGTTAGAAAAACTTTAATAGCGCCGTGATTTAGTTACTAGGAAGATTGAAATTTTAACACAGTGAATTTTATGATTACACCGATATCTTCCTCATTTTTTGTAAACAAATAATATTGATTTGTTTCGATCGTCTGCTTCGTTACATATCAAGTGGATAACACAAGGACTTGACACACTAGCAGAAAAAATGCTATCCGTCATTTAAATGAGGCCTCTCAAAGTGCTCACAATCGGTTAACATCGATAGATCTACTATTTCAATTTTTATAAAGAGATTTCGAGAGTGAGTGAACTCCCAAAACAAGATCCGAAGTGGGAGGGTATGGGAGACCACGGAAAACCATGCCGACCCCACCCCATATTGCAAAGCATCTGTTGTGTTCACGGGCTGTTTAACATATGATGGAGTTGGAACCCTGACACCAGTTGATGGCAATATCAATTCTGAGAAATATATTGAAACTCTAGTTACACATGTGTGGCCAGTTATTCTTAAATGAGTCTCAAATAAGCCCTACAGTGCCCAAGATGACTATGCTAACCAGCATAAATATAGAATCACAATCGAATGGTAAAGGAACAAAAATATCCCGACAATGGTTCGACCAGCCTAAAGCCCAGACTCAAATATAATAAAAAATGTGTGGAAATCTTTGAAAACTAACTTGTGCAAGCGTGCAGTGAATATCAAAATTAAGGATGAGCTTATCAAACATGTTATTGGCATTTGGGACCGTTACAGTCAGGCCTATGTACAATCCCTATATGAGAGTATATTCGGCATATTCTGAGAGAAAACAGGTCTATTTCAAAATACTGAAAGTTTCAGGTAAGTTGGAGTTGCCGTTTTGAGTTGGTTGATGTTTAAAGTTTGCATGTGGTTAGAGTAGAGAACAAAACGGCAGCCATTTTGGGGAAAGACTTATGAGCCTCGGCTGTAGTTTTGAAGATAGTTGACCACTTAAAGCAGGTTGAAAGTAAAGCAGAATGTGCCTTAAGGCACATTCTGCTTTACTTTCAGCCTGTTTTAAGCTATTATCTGCTAGGATATAGAAAAATATTTCTTATAATTTTTATTTGTGACAGTATAAATAGGAACTATTTTCTTCAGTAAAAGAATTAATTAAAGGTGTAAAAAAGCATATTTATGGGGTAATGGGTTAATTGTTAGGAATTAGAATACCCCTGGTATGTACCTTCATCCCAGCTGATGGAGTCCTCTTTGTCGTTAGCTCTTTCTGCTCTCTTCATCAGTGCCTGTTTTCTGGCCTCATCCCTGTCAAGTTGGTGTAACTTGTAGAAATATCGGCCCCAGAAATCCTGATGGGCCACTTCTGAGGGCACCTATACATGTGTGTGAGAAAGGAAAAGGAGATTAATACAACACTACTCCTTTTTGAGCTTTCTGTTTTACATTCACCTTGTTAAAGCTATCATCTGTATCTTATACTGTCAAATAGCCTTCTTTTTAATGGTTGTAATAAAGAGATATGACTGTACTACATGTATATCAATGGTGGTCATGGTGGTTCTAAATCAATTGTAAAACAGAAGTTCAGTCCATTCACAAAGACACTGTATACAAATGTATTTACTTTAACAAATGCCTCCTCCATTATAGCCACAAGTACCATTTTATTGGGTTAAATTCCAAAATTTACTGTATACTGGTAACTCAAATTGAATATTGTCTCTTTACTATCGGTCAGACTTGTAGGACATTTTCAATTTTCATTCAAATAAAAAGGAAAAAGACATTTCTATGAGAGAAAGAGTTTAGGCTATTTTGCTCTCATAGGATCAATGTGTAATATGCAGTCCTCAGATTGTCTTACCAATGATGTGTACAGTGACCTGACTTCAACCATAGACACTAGGAGGTCTGATACCTCCCCTTTATGAGTATCCAGGTTAAACGTCTTCATCCATTCTGCATACAGCTCCGGGGGTCCACTCGGCTCATTCAAGTAGGTTCCTGTGTCTGTCTGAATAGCTCTGAGGCGGGCCTGAAATATGACAAGAGGGCACAGATCCATATAAATTGAGTTTTTCAAATAACAATGCCTTACATTTCCGCGAAATCTTATAGTATGACAACCAATAAGAATTGTCTCTTTGAATTATTTCTTGAGACATTTCTTTAGAGTGGTCACAATATAGGGTTTGGCAGAGGATTAAAAGTGAAATACTTGAAAATGTGCATTTTATTCTTATCTAAACATTTTTCATATCTATCATACATTTTGAAAGAAGTCACATGGAAGAAAACATGATTGTATGTAAACAAAGACGGCAAAATTCTTTCCTGCCTAAAAACTTTGAATGGACAATTGCAATTTCCAATTGAGTCTTGTAAATCTTTTACTATTTAGGGTTGTTTTTGTCAATGTTTATCAATATGACAAAAAGTGCAGATTCTGATCAGAAGGCTCTTTCAGAGCCCTCTGAACTGGGTCTTCACTTTTTGCATAAATGGCATGTACTCTAGTTACTGTCTACACAGGTACACTGTTTGCAAAGGACATGTATATGTGTGACTAGAGTTCAAAGGATTAAAATAGGATGAAAGTAAGGCTATTTGCATTTCTTCATTCTACTTTAAACAGCCCCCAGAAGAAGTTTTTTTTGTTTTACTTCCATGCTGATTTTAGAGACTAACTATATAGATATAGATATAAATCACAGATTGGTAATTTGTGCAACACTTTTGAACATAATAATTATGTACATTAAGAAAAGGTGTTACATAAAATACCATGTATAACCAAATAATTACTATTATAAATAATAAAACTATCATACAAGTTGTTTTACTGTTTTCCACTGATTAACATAGTATTTACATGTATTATGCATGTGCTAATATTATGTGTTAACCCTTTACTCCATAGATACACATTAATTTTCAATGTGTTTGATCTATTCCTCTGCTGAAGAAAATAGTTCCACTTTATACAGTCATGAATATGCATAAGAAATAGTTTCTAAATTATACTAACAGATTGTAGCTTAAAGCAGGTTGAAAGTAAAACAGAATGTGCCCAAGGCATATTCTGCTTTACTTTCAACCTGCTTTAAAGGGACTCGCAACCGGATGGTGTACTTGTCAAAATAAAATAAAATACTCAAATAAAAGCAAATTTGTGGCATTATTTGGCTTCTGACATTAAAAAAATATGATCAGTCCAAAAACAGTCTCAAGAATCGTCACCGAATCTTAGATTTTTAGATATTTTCCATCGTTTTTCTATACCGACTAGTAGACGGTATAGTTGTTGTTGTTGCTTCTCTACACGGGGTCAGACATAAACCGAGCCGAATTACGAAGTTGTATGCACTTTCGATCGCTACACATTGAAATACGTTAAATCGATCCGAGATAAACGGATAGTTCCGTGGTCCATTGGTCTAAGCGGTTTCCCCTATTTTGCCTTCTGTCCGCCAATGCCGGGCCCCGGGTTCGAATCCCACCAGAAACCAATATTTTTTTTTATTGAAATACATTTTTTTAAACAGAATTTCTTATCCTAAACTAATTCTTTACCATTTATATAAGCGTTTGACACATATTTACAAATTACTATTTTTAATGCACCATCTGGTTGCGAGTCGCTTTAAGTGGTCATCTATCTTTAAAACTAGAAACAGGCTATGGAGTAATGGATTAAATAAGTCTGTGTTGCAAAGCATAAATGAATATGTATATGTTACAGGGATTAAGTGTAATCAGGAAATACGTGAAATCCCTGAAAATTAGGGATTTCACGAAAACTCTAAATCTCCCAGGGAAAAGGCGTAACTTTGAAGTTTTTCGTTGGTTTTTTATAAATATTTGGCAGCTACTTTTGGTTACAGTAATGAATCTTACCTCATTTAGTTCATTAAGTTCAAGGCAAGCAGGCTTTAAATATGCTGTTAACCTTATTAACAAGACAGATGTCTTGGTTTTTTAATTATCCTGACTTAACTGCACACTGTTCACTTATTTTTATTCACTTGTGCGAGAAACTTTGTTTGAATGAACGTTCATTAGACCATGATATTTCAAGAAAGCATGACTTTTAAAACCAAAAGAAATGTAATGATAGTACAAATCTATTAATTTGATGAAAAAAGGGACATTTCATCAATTCCCTAAAATGCCCAGTGATTACGCGTAATCCCTAAAAAGTTCAGGGAATACACGTAATCCCTGATTACACTTAATCCCTGTAACATATATATTGTATAGAAATAGAGGTTAAATGCAATAAACATGTTTCCGTTTACATATAGATATCTCCAGATTAAATGCCCAAACAAATCAAGTTCAGTATGTATCTGCATGTAGCTACATGCATCAAGGTTTGTTTCTTTCCTAAACTTAACTCTTCTCCCTCATAGAAATGCCTTCACTTATTCCTAATATAAATACCCTTTCAACTGGAACTGTCTACTTTTTTTTTTTAACAGCTGATATTAAAATTTCCTAATTATCGACAGCAGCCTGCTTGAAGTAGAGTGAAAGTAAATCAGAAATAACTGTCAGTCTGCTTTCAGCATCCACTTTCCTTAAACACTTCAAAACTAAGTTACATAAATATATAAGGACAATTTGAAGCACCCTGAAAGTAATGCAGAAATCTTCCTGAAGAGGATTTCTGCTTTATTTTCAGCCTGCTTTAAGCAGCCACCTATATATCAAGCACTGTATACAAGCTATGAGGAAAAGAATTAAGTAATACTCTGAAAAGCTATCTACAAAATGCTACATATAAAATACAGCTAGAAAAATACTGTTTAATTTAAGCTTAAATATTACTTTTTGTTGCTTTCTAAGTCTTTGTTAAAACTATTGCAAGTACTAGTCTGGCTAGCAATGCCACATATAAAATGTTAACCCTTCTCCCAATAGCTTGTGTTAAATGTTAAAAGCAGTTGCTTAGGGCAGCTTTCATGAAAAGCGGTCTGTTTTAGTACTTTCAGGCAGCTTTAACTAATTCACCCCTGAAACTTCAAATGGAAAATTCCAGTTTCCAATAAAGTCTAGTGCATTTTTGACTATTTAGGATTGTTTTTTACAATTTATTGCAAAATGATGTACAGTTCACACTCTGATCAAACAGCTCCTTTTAAGAGCCTTCTAAATTGGGTCTTCACTGTTTACATAGGACAAGTTTTCTCTTCACAGTAAACTGTTGGTAAAGAATGAGTATACAGTGGAGAAAACGTTATTCTTTTCCAATAAACGCGTTTACGCTAAAACTATTATTGCTATTACAAACAGTTTGGAGCCAGATCAGACACCGGGTTACCCGGTGTCTGATCAGGCTCCAAACTGTTTGCCTCCAAGATAAACATAAATTATCAGAATTGTCCAAAAATTGTACTTTTCTACGTTTTAGTGTTTTGCGTTTGCGTTTAAACGGGAAAGAATAACAGATTCTCCACTGTACTTGTCACCATGCAGGGCTCAATGGGTTGAGCATGATCCTTATGTCAGAATGCAGGAAACTTTCCTATTGTACACGACATAGTACAATCATGAAAACGCATTTCTATGAGAGATTGGTAGAGGCATCAAAGGTGTTTCTATGGGAGAAAGGGTTAACTTAATGAGAAGCATATTTTAACCCTTTACTCCATAGCCTGTTTCTAGTATTGAAGACAAGAGTGTGCCTTAAGACACATCTTGCTTTACTTTTAGCCTGCTTTAAGTCATCACCTGCTAGAATATAGAAAACATTTCTTATCATACATATTCATGACTATAAATTGGAACTACATTCAGTTGAGGAATAAAATGCATAACAATGTGTATCTATGGGAGAAAGGGTTAACTTTAAGAGAAGCATATTTTAACCCTTTGCCCATAGAAGCACCTTTTTGTGCATTTAATTAATTCCTTCATTGAAGAAAATAGTTCCAATTTATACAGTTATTTATAAATATATACAATAAGAAATATTGTCTATTTTATAACTGATAGTAGCTTAAAGCAGACTGGAAGTTATACAGCAGAATATGCATTAAGGTGCATTCTGCTTTACTTTCAACCTGCTTTAAGTGGTCACCTATCTGCAATACTAGAAACAGACTATAGGGTTACGGGTTAACCCATTTTATGCGGGATACACTTTTAGGTGTTCCTCTAGGCAAACAGTTTTGACCTGATCTGAGATCAAAACTGTTTGCTGCTAAGTCAATATTCTATCAGAAACAGCTAAAATCTTTTGCAACATTTGAGTTATATCTGCTGCAGACGACATTTTAAAATGGCCACCAAATATTACCCAGCATACTATGGGTTAAACAAGTAAGTGTATATGATGACCAAATACTGCTCACCTGATACTTGTCCAAAAACTGTCCACAATATAACCATGGAACAACAGGTAAACATAGCATAACTCTTACAGTGTCACTAAATACAGTAAAACCTCTCTATTACGACCACTATATAGTGTAAATTATTATGGGCTTAGAACAGGTGACTGCTTAAAGCAAGTTGACAGTAAAACAGAAAGCTCCTGTAGGAGCTTTCTGTTTTACTGCCAACTTGCTTTAAGCTGTCACCTGTCTTTATACAACAAATTAGCCTTATTTTTAGTGGCCGTAATAGAGAGGTTTTACTGTATACATTTTGAAAGTTGCTTGCAAAACTGTGGCCACTTTTAACTCTTTCAACATTAAGAAACTCTTGTCGCTTATTAGGTTTCTTTGTGGATCTTTTTAATTACCAAAACATGACCCAGCCTACTTGGAATCCCGGGTAGTTTAATAAATACTGTTCTAAGATCACAGGGCTCCTATAGGATCCCTCTGATCTGAGTCTACACTGTTTGACAATGTAAACAGGTCAATGGTGTTGAAAGAGTTTAACCCGTTAACTGCCAAATTTAACTGTTTGCTATAACCCATTACCTCATAAATACACCTTTTTACACCCCTAATATATCCCTCTACTGAAGAAAATAGTTCAAATTTATACAGTTGTGAATACAATGTACCGGTATTTAACATTAGAAATAATTTCTATATTCTAGCAGCTGGTAGCTTAAAGAAGGCTGAAAGTAAAGCAGAATGCACCCTAAGGTGCATTCTGCTTTACTTTAAACCTGCTTTAAGTGGTCATCTGCCTTCAATCCTAAAAACATGCTATGGGGCAATGGGTTAACCCTTTTTGCAGACAAAATATAGTCTGCTGAAGTTTTGTCTGCAATTTTATGCCAAATTCAAATGTTTGAAGTTCTGACTGAAACAATTATTGATACAAGTGCTGTACAGTTTGGAACCTGATCAGACATTTTACCCTGTGTCTGTTCTGAATCCAAACTATTTACAAAGCCAATTTTAGTAAACTGTCAGGGAAAGGGTAAAACAAGTTGCTATAAGCGAAGCAGACTCTATTTGTAAACAGTTTTGATCCAAATAAGTAACTAAGCTTCTGATAAGGGTCCAAACTGTTTGTCCTTTTGTCTTTATACTATCAAACTTGTGTGAAGTGGAAACTCTTTAACCCTTTCCCCAATAGGAGTGACTTTTAGCGCATTTAATTTATTCCTCCGCTGAAGAAAATAGTTTCAGTTTATACCCTCATGAAAATTTACCATAACAAATGTTTTACATAGCCTAGCAGATGGTAGTTTAAAGCAGGCTGAAAGTTAAGCAGAATGTGCCTTAAGGCACATTCTGCTTACTTTCAACCTGCTTTAAAAGATCACCTGTATTTAATGTTATAAATGGGTTATTGGGAAAAGGGTTAAAAAGAAGTACCAGCTTAATGCAGATACATTGTATAATTATGTGCTTTCTGCTGTATCTTTGTCCTGCAATTTTTAACTTTCAGCACACAAACGCACAATTGCTACCCACCAATAAAGGCTAGTTATCTTTCTTTCTTCCTATTTTCAGAAACAGTGACCTTGACCTTAGATTTCCCCATCTGTCTTTTTATGGGTAAACTAAGGAGCTGATAATTTTGAAGCAATGGTTTATTGGAGCAAAATTGATTTAACCATAGTGGCTTTTCCTGTGATCTCTCTATATATATTCAATGCAATTCTGGGTTATTTCCCTAGTCATTGAGTAGGAAGATTTGAAATCCCTATAAATGCCCCCACCTTCACCCCTCTCATCTGGATCTGAGTAAATGGGGGGGGGGGGTAAATGATATGTACCTTGGCTCTGTCAAATATGCCTGTGGCAGGATGAGAGATCTGGGTCTTGACTGGAACTTTGTCTTCAGCCTCCACTGTAAGGGCCTTGGTGATTCCTTCCATCAAGCTATGAAAACTGGTAGTCATCTTATCAGTCACTGTACCTCCCTGTATCTCATTGGACTGCTATAAACAAACAAATTCATTTATTCCTGAGACTTCAAATGGACAATACCAGTTTCCAATTCAGTCTGGTCCATTTGTAAACATTTAGGGTAGATTTTGACAATAAAATTGCTAAATAACAAGCACTGAAGATCCTGGCCAGAAGGCCCTCTGTTTATATGTAGGTGTCGGTGGCCCAATGGTAGGACGCTCGACTAGGAAGCGAGAGGTTCCTGGTTCGAGCCCTGTCAGGATCACTGAAATTTTTCTGAGCAAAAAATTAACCCTACATTGCTCCACTTCACCCAGGTGATTTAAATGGGTACCTGAGAGGGAAATAAGTCAATGTGTCATGGTTGCTAGTAGCGCCGAATGTAAATGGCCGACTTGTAACTCGATGAACAGGGAGGTAATTGTAAAAGTCAGAAGAATATGACATATAAATTTCAGACTTGATAAACCTATCACCTTTAACTTTTTTATAGAGCAAGTGTACTCATTGTTCAATGTGTTAACCCATTACCCCATAGCCTCTTTCTAGTATTGAAGATAGGTGGCCACTTAAAGCAAGTTAAAAGTAAAGCAGAATGTGCCTTAAGGCACATTCTGCTTTACTTTCAACCTGCTTTAAGCTACCATCTTCTAGAAAATAGAAATTATTTCTTATGATATATATTCATAACTGTATAAATTAGAACTATTTTCTTCAGTTGAGGAATAAATTAAAGGTGTTAAAAGGCGTATTTATGGGGTAATGGGTTAAATCAGTGCTACTGTTACTCTTACATCCAAACTTCAACATATTTTCTTTCCCACCTCCTTACACACTAATAGCCCGTTCTCTTGAAGAAACAACTTTCCATGCCTTTAATTAATAATTCTAATGTTCAAACCTGCCCTGAAAAACTCTAATGGAAATAATTCATACATTCAGACAAGTGGTTTCTTAATACTTTACCCCAGAGTTTCTAGTTTTGAAGAAAGGTGACCATTTAAAACAGGTTGAAAGTAAAGCATTATGCACCCTAAGGCACTTTCTGTTCTACTTTCAGCCTGCTTTAGGCTACCATCTGCTAGGATACATAAAATATTTCTTATGTTGCATATTCTGTTATTAATGACTGTATGAAGTGGAACTATTTTCTTCAGTGGAGGTATAAATGGAAGACGTAAAAAAATGTACTTATGGTGAAATGGGTTAAACAGAGTTTGATATAAGTAATTTTTACTTTGGGCTATTATATAAGGGAAAGGGTTAATTCTCCTATTGTCTTCAACAGTTCCTCGCTCCATGAAAACCATGTTCACAGTTGAGTTATGAAGATCTATATTGAGTAACATATTGGAAAACAGATTCAAACCCTCTTATAAAGAAAGTTAATATTGATTGGAATACAATTCTACCTTTACATTAATTTAGCTCGATTTTCCTATTGACCCAAATCCTATCATTCAAGGTTGTACATGTATATCCTGTTTCTAGTTTTGAACGCAGGTTTACATTAATTAAGATCTATTTTCCTATTGACCCAAATCTTTTCGTTCAAGGTTGTATTCTGTTTTCCAGTGCTACGTCATACACCCTTCATTCAGAATCCCTCAGTTTGAAAACAAACCCGAAATCTACATGCGAATTTTCTAAAGTAGGACTGAGAAGTTGCGTATGACATAAAATACCCGGATGACTGGAAAAGAGAATAGCCTGTTTCTAGTTTTGAATGCAGGTGACCAGGTTGAAAGTAAAGCATAAAGCTCCTATAGGAGTCAAAAGGTGTATTTAATCCTTTACCCCATAGCCCGTTTCTAGTATTGAAGATAGATGGCCACTAAAAGCAGGTTGAAAATAAAGCAGAATGCGCCTTAAGGCGCATTCTGCTTTACTGCTTTTAGCAACCATCTGCTAGGATATAGAAAATATGCCTTATGATACATATTCATTACTGTATAAATTAGATTTATTTTCTTCAGTAAGGAAATAAATTAAATGCACAAAAAGGTGCTTCTATGGGGAAAGGGTTAAGGAGTAATGAGAAAGATAAGAGGGAGTCATCTTACCTGTATTGTTTCCTTGGTTTTCTCCACAACTTTCTTTGTGTCACTCTGCATTGTGGTTGTAAATTCAGCGATGTCATGGCTGACCATCTCAAACGCTTTCTCCGTCTACAAGTAATGATAAGCGTTTATTAAAACAAGAGGGCCTTCAACGTCCTGATATCGCTCGTCTGTTGTTAAGAAGCCTGATAGCTTTACCCTTTAGTTTCACCCATATTAATCTAAATCCATTCAATTCTTAAAATTGTTTACGGCTTTCACGCCGCCGCCACTGACTACACCGGGGGTATTGCAATAGCTCGTCTTGTACTATGTACAGGCGAGCTAAAAATGGAGACAGTTAAATCGTTTCCTAAATTCCTACCCATGGAAATTCTGGCAAAGGTATGTAAGCTTGCGTTAACTAGTTTTGTTCAGTATTTGATTTCATCATAACGTATAGCGTTTGCAGAGAGAAACACACATATTTATACACCTTGGATGGAATCGCATGATGTCTATCATTACGTAGTTGACACTTATGATAAATTACGCATGTTTGTGCAAAATATGTCTACGTCATCAGTTGTTTTTGGTGACATTTTTTAACCTGATCTATTATGGTAAATAAGGGCCTTGTTAGTGTAACTAAGGCTGAAAAAAGGTTTCTGCTCCATAGAAAACTTAGCCCAAATTAAGACAAGGGCCACTATGGCCCTATATTGCTCACCTAGTACACCATGTAAAACTTGACCTATGCAGTATGGTGACCTTGATTTGAACTGACATTACCAACATTTACCTGTGGCCTAGATCATTTTAAGCCAGATCCATAAAGATCAAATGAGATTTGTGGCTTCAAGAGTGTTAACAACATTGTCCTATGATTTGTCCTCGTAACATTGTTTTTGACTGGACATGATCCATATTCAATCTTGACCTAAATTTTATGTAGGCAAACATTCTGACTACATTTTATTCAGATCTAAAGAGATCTGTAGCCTCTTGAGGGTTAACACTGTTTTGATTTGACCTAGTGAACTAGTTGTTGACCTGACATAAATCAAATTCAAACCTGACCTAGATATCAATGAGGAAAACATCTTGAGCAAGTTTAATTAAAATCCAATGAAATTTGTAGCATCTAGAGTGTTAACAAGGTTTTTCTTCTGACCAAGTTGCATTAAAATCCAATGACATTTGTAGCCTCTAGAGAGTTCATTTTGATCAAGTTTCTTTAAGATCTACACTGTTTACAAATAACCATTGTATTTCGAGTACAGCAGTGAATTCTTCTTTACTGGTTTGTTACTGTAAGTGTTTCTCATAGACGAAGACTGGAATTCATCAATACATTATCTATCTATCTATCTATCTATACTGCCATAACGCCTCTTTCGAGTATTAGCGGCAGTGCAAGAATTAAAAGGGAATAAAAGCAATAAGAGGGAGACCTCAAAAGTGATAGATAAGAAGTAAAATCAAAGTATGATAGAGTTACAATGAGATGAAGGTTTAAAATAGGATAAAAACATCAGACCCAAGGCAATTAGGGGCGGTTTATAAGGGAGGGGTGAAGACTCTGTCTGAACATTATATTCGCAATGAGACTTAACCCATTTCCCCATAGCCTATTTCTATTATTGAAGACAGTAGACCACTTAAAGCAGGCTGAAAGTAAAGCAGACGCATTCGCATTCTGCTTTACTTTAAGCCTGCTTTAAGCTACCATCTTCAAGAATATAGAAAATATTTCTTATGATACATGTTCATGACTACATGTATATAAATTTGAATTATTTTCTTCAGTGAAGTAATAAATTAGAGGCCTCAAAAGGCGTATTTATTGGGTAAAGGGTTAGGAAATTGTTTTTCTTCTTCTTTGTGTACAAGAGCAGGGCCCACTCTGGAGCATCAACACACAGTTAACCCATTAGCGTGTTTCTTGTTCTGAAGACAGGTGACCACTTAAAGCAATATACCCCGAAGAAACATTCTGCTTACTATCAACCTGCTTTAAGTGATAATTACATTCTACTTTACTCTCAACCTGCTTTAAGCTATCATCTGCTAGGATACAGAAAATATTTCTTATATCTTATGACGCATATTCACGGCTGCATAAAGTGGGACTATTTTTTTCAGGGGAGGAATTAATTAAGTGCGTAAAAAGGTGTATTTAAGGAACAATGGGTTAAGTATCTAACCATACTGACAGAAAGCTGAGAACCAAACCAACAGGTTAGAGACTATTCTAAGGCATTGAAGAGTGACTGATAAGATGGACTTACCTTCTCCTTAGCAGCTGACATCCACCCACTCCACCAACTTCCACTGCTCTCATCGTTCCTACAAAATACAATTTTAACCCTTTTATCCCTTTACCCCATAAGTACACCTTTTTTACGCCTTTAATTTGTTATTCTAACATGACACACATTTTTGTCACTATAAAAATAGAGGAAGCTCATCGTGGTATATCTGAGACGTTTTACAACGGTCTTCCCTATCCCGCTCCTCCCGCGGTTAAATGATGTGACGTGACGTCATGCATTCATACGTTACAATTTTTTAAATTTCTTATGTTATTCCTTTAGCCCGTAATCAGTCATGTTACTGTTATTTCCCCATTGTTCTGTCTTGTTTCATGTAATGTTTGTTCTATGCCAGATGGTGGGTCACTCAGTAAATATGTATTGTGTGTGCAAAATTCTCCACTGTAGTAAATTTGCTGTTGGGTGTTAGATTCTTGTAATATTCTTGTTAAATTCTTGTAGCCGGGGGGAAAAGTTATTCGGTCGGAAAACTGCATCGGCTGAGGAAATAAGTATGAAACATTTGATTTCCTTTCTAATGAAATTCTTTAAATCTGGTCATGTTAGAATAAAAATAATCTATGTTCTACCGTTGTTGAACAGTATTTTACAACAGTTTGTCGTTGTGCTGCGCAGGAATTGACCACTCAGGCCTTCAGCCTTCATGTTCAATTCCTTCGCACAACAACTCCCAACCGTTGTAAAATACTGTTTAACAATGGTAGAGCATACTAGATTATTTTTAAGTCTACTATAGATAATAATTCTACATAATAGAATTATACACTCATGACTATGTACCTTAAGAAAAAAATTCTATAATCTGGCAGATAATACTTAATAGCTTAAAGCAGGCTGAAAGTAAAGCAGAATGCGCCTCATGGCACATTCTGCTAAGTGCTTTACTTTCAACCTGCTTTAAGTGGTCACCTGTCTTCCAAACTAGATTAGAAACAGGCTATGGGGAATAGGGTTAACTTTTAACACCATGCTTGCTGTCAATATGTCCCAGAGTGGTTACATTTGCAAACAGTTTGGGTCTTGATGAGATGTGGCATAACATGGCGTCTCATCAGGATCCAAACTATTTGATACTCAGTCTCTGATCCTGTTTTGAAAACAAATTTAGAAAAAAATATTTTCAGAACAATTGAAGAGAATGCGAGTCAACTCGGCCTAAAACCAACTCGGCCCAGTCCAACTCGGCCAGATATTACGGTCTAACTCGGCCAGAAAAAAATTTATTTCAATAAATTTCTATGGGAAAGTTAGTGATTTGAATAAAGTTTATCAAGCTTTTTATCAAGACTAATAAATTAATTTTCACTAAATATAAGCTTGTTGTTATGTCTCCATGTTGAAATATGAAAAATTGAGTCATAGTAGCTCTACTGTAATAGTAGTTGTAGCTTATGTATTGTAGTATTAGAACTAGATCTTATTGTAGATAAGTCTAATTTTATAATTGTTAATTAAAACAAATGAGCATTATGTATACAACTTGATCATTATTAATATGTTGTTGTTTGATTTAACTGTTTAAACATTCCATTATTGCCATATTCACATATATTTGAAAAAAAATACTTGAATGTGTTAATGTGATGACAGTTTGTACTCATCTCAAACGTAAGTGTCAAAGCAATTAGCGAACGTTCCAGGTCAATAAAGAATGTCCACGGTACCATCAAACAGGTGTTAATTTGCGTTGTAATTTTGCATATTATAATTGTTTGACGAGCTTCTTTGAACTTTGCTGATTAATTACGGATTATTCAATTAAGAAAACCAAAACCTGTTATATTGTTGGCAATGATTCGCTGATATTAGAGTAAAAAGAATGTGATTGGTTTTGTAGATAATCACTGGTGTAGAAGACATTTTATTAGAAATGATTCGATAGAATTTAGAGTAAATCGTTATTGTTTTGTTTTTTTAGATAATTATAGGTGTAGAAGAAAAATATTATTGGGAGGCGAGAAGTAAAACACTTAATATAAGTCGGTTAATTACTAATGATGTTATGGTTATATTGCTCTCAATAGTGGATATACTATACACGTGTGAATTCCGAATTTAGACTTAATTAATAGATCTTGAGTGTGTGTTGTTCTTGTATGAGTTAAATATTGGACTTAGAAATCGTGAGCAAAAAACAGTTTAGTTATATGCTGTGGTTGTGTTTTGTGGTGATGGTTGCGCTGTGTTTTGCATGCAATAAGGTGGTGAGGAAAAAGCAGCATGGTATAACATGTAACGGCTGCGATAGATGGCAACACAGGGCGTGTAATACAGGTTAGTTTGTTTTTAGTGTTCTACTAAAACTATTGTTAACCCATTCACTGACATAATAACAGACTAACAGTACAAACAAATTGTCTTCAACCAGCATATGTAAACAAAAAATGACTCGGCGTATGATAAGGATCAACATTATTTGACATTTCCTGATGTTACTCAATGTTCTGAATAATATAAGGATAATATATATATAGTATTATTAAGAGATAAATATTGCCGCAGAATTTTTAAATTAGATGTCAGTGAAATAATTACAGAATTTGTTAAAATAAATCTCATGGTGCACTTACAGCACGTGCATTAAAACTTGTGGGTAAGATGTCAAGAGATTTTTAGCAATACTGAATTACTGCAACTACAATAGGTTTGACTATGATCAGATGCAGAGTAACTCGGCGTATGACCAGGTGCACATACAGCACGTGCATTTATCTTTGTGGGTAAGATGTCTAGAAGTTATGAAGTATTGTGAGTCGTATATAATATTTAACACGAAAAGTATTTGTAGAAGTCCTTCACTTTTTTATCCAAATTACAATTAATATTGGCAAATAGGTTTGACCATGATCAGATGCAGAGATACTCGGCGTATGATCAGGATCAAAACTATTTGACAATCCTTTATTCTATTCACTGTACTGAAAAGTTATATGAATAGTATATCGCTCATTATTAAGACAGAATTATCGGCGAAGAATTCTTAAATTAGATGTCAGTGAAATAATTACAGAAACTAACAATTTTGATCGCATGGTGCACGTACAGCACGTGCATGTAGACTTGTGGGTAAGATGTCTAGAACTTATTAAGTAATGTTAGTCGTATATAATATTTACAATTACTCTTTTTTTACATGTATATAAATTATATTCTCTTTATTCGAAGTGTGTAAGCCTAAGATTTACATATATTATTCACCCATATCAGGGCCGGATCCAGAAATTTTTCAGTGGGGGGGCACAGGTGGGGAGGGTATGGGAGGGGTATAACCCCTCCCATAGGTGGGGGTACGGGGGGTCTCCCCCGGAAATTTTTTAAAACTTACATATCAAATGGTGCATTCTGAGGGCATTCTAAGAAGAAAGTTAACATCGATAAAATTATGTAAATACCCCAATGAAACACCCAAAAAAGTGGTTTCATAAGACAAAGAGAAAAAAAAATCATAATCTGGAGAATTTTTTATAGCTTTATCTCCATTCTCAGAAATCTATTACTCCACACCATGGTCATACAAAGATTTTCATCAGTGCATTCAAAACACAGGCCTTCAATTGATCTCAATGCAAAAAGTAGGAGTTTTTGAAATGGAAAAGTAGGAAAAAGGAGGAAGATTTCCTATAAAATAGTAGGAACTGTTTGATACAAAATACCACACGGAGTCATTGTGCTCATATAATTTTAAGTAATCCAACAGGCCGAAGATGCGATCCAACAGGTTTAGGGGGGTCCGGGGGTACTCCCCCTGGAAATTTTTGAAATCAAGCGCTTCATTTCCTGCATTCTGGGCCATACTGAGGGTGCTTGAAGACTTATTAGGAAAAAAGTAGGAGGTTTTGGTAGAAAAATAGGAAAAAGTAAGAAGGTGATCAAAAGTTGGAAAATAGTAGGAAAAAGTAGGAACTGTTGAAGGCCTGACAACAGGTAAAATACCTACTAACATAAATCTATGTTTTTATGTTTTTGGTTGGGGGAGGGGAGGGGGGGGACAGGGGGCATACTGCTGTGCCCCCATCCATGTTACTACGGGCCTGTATTGGTTGGGGGAGGGGGACACACAGCCGTGCCCCCATCATTGTTACTACGGGCCTGTGTTGGGTTCAAACACAGACCAGGCATACTGAGGATTTGAGGGGACACAGGGGCAATTTTGGATTTACTGGCCTGTAGGTTATGCAATTTGGGGGCACAGGCACAGACATTTTTATTTTTTTTGGTTGGGGGAGGGGGCACAGGGGGCATACTGCTGTGCCCCCATCCATGTTACTACGGGCCTGTATTGGTTGGGGGAGGGGGGGGGGGGGCACACAGCCGTGCCCCCATCATTGTTACTACGGGCCTGTGTTGGGATCAAACACAGACCAGGCATACTGAGGATTTGAGGGGGCACAGGGGCAATTTTGGATTTACTGGCCTGTAGGATATGCATATGCAATTTGGGGGCAAAGGCACAGGCATTTTTTTGGTTGGGGAGGGGGGCATAGGGGGCACACTGTTGTGCCCCCCATCCTTGTTACTACGGGCCTGTGTCGGGTTCAAACACAGACCAGGCATACTGAGGTTTTTAGGGGGCACATGGGCAATTTTGGATTTACTGGCCTGTAGGTTATGCAATTTGGGGGCACAGGCACAGACATTTTTATGTTTTTGGTTGGGGGAGGGGAGGGTGGACAGGGGGCATACTGCTGTGCCCCCATCCATGTTACTACGGGCCTGTATTGGTTGGGGAGGGGGACACACAGCCGTGCCCCCATCATTGTTACTACGGGCCTGTGTTGGGTTCAAACACAGACCAGGCATACTGAGGATTTGAGGGGGCACAGGGGCAATTTTGGATTTACTGGCCTGTAGGTTATGCAATTTGGGGGCACAGGCACAGACATTTTTATTTTTTTTGGTTGGGGGAGGGGGCACAGGGGGCATACTGCAGTGCCCCCATCCAATTTTGGATTTACTGGCCTGTAGGTTATGCAATTTGGGGGCACAGGCACAGACATTTTTATGTTTTTGGTTGGGGGAGGGGAGTGGGGACAGGGGGCCTGTAGGATTTACTGGCCTGTAGGATATGCATATGCAATTTGGGGGCAAAGGCACAGGCATTTTTTTGGTTGGGGAGGGGGGCACACTGTTGTGCCCCCCATCCTTGTTACTACGGGCCTGTGTCGGGTTCAAACACAGACCAGGCATACTGAGGTTTTTAGGGGGCACATGGGCAATTTTGGACTTACTGGCCTGTAGGATATGCAATTTGGGGGCACATACATTTTTATTTTTCAGTTGGGGAGGGGGCACAGGTGGCACACTGTAGTGCCCCCCATCCTTGTTGCTACGGGCCTGTGTCGGGTTCAAACACAGACCAGGCATACTAAGGATTTGAGGGGGCACAGGGGCATTTTGGATTTCCTGGCCTGTAGGATATGCAATTTGGGGGCACAGGCATTTTTTTTTTGGGTGGGGAGGGGGGAGGGGGCAAGTTCAAACACAGACCAGGCATACTGAGGATTTTGATGGCCCGAGATAAGAGACACAAGCCATTGCAGCAGCTGCAGGCCAGCTGAAGGACATGTGCCCCTGTGCCCCCAGTGGGTATGTGCCTGTAATGTCATATGCTAATGCGACCTTCATACCCAGCTTAGTTATGAATAATTATGTGAATGAAGCAAAAAAAAATTTTTTTTTTTTTTTTTTTTATAAAAAAAAATAAATTCAGGCCAGCTGGGGGGGCACGTGCCCCCTGTGCCCCCCCGGTAAATCCGTGCCTGCATATTAATTTATATTCAGAAATAAAAAATATAAAAATTGGCCGAGTTGGACCAGGCCGAGTTGGTTTTTGGCCGAGTTGGACCGTGGCCGAGTTGACCCGATACCATTGAAGACGACAAATTTTACAGACAAAATAAATTACCCAGCATGTAAAGAGTTAATGGGAGAACCAACTATTCTAGATCTTCGTTAACAGTCTGGATTCAGATATGATGCCGAGTAAACTGATGAAATAGTTTATGGTCTTAATGTACCAATGCCTCAACGTACCATTTTTCTAGACTGAATGTACCACTATAAAAAGTTTCTCGCTACCATGGTAGCGTTTTTTGCCCCTTTAAGGGACTTAACCCACCAAGAGGAAATACTCTGTATATGGGTAGGGCCCCATTACGGCATTAGTGTAGGTTTTGCACCAGCCAATGATGTAATTACATGACGTTGTTAACATAACATTATTTTCCTGACATCATTTGCATCTTTTTTCATCTACATGTAACTATCTCTCCAACCCCTGGGGGCTCCTGTCAGCCTGAGCAAACTGACTGCAGCCAGACCCAGGACCCCTAGCTTACGTGGTGAACGTTCTACTGACTGCACCGCTCACACAAATCTTTCACCATTTAACTATCAACACAATCAGGCTTCATAAATATAAGCTATTTTCGAAATAAATCAAATGGAACAAAATATCTACATTTTCCATGTTTTCTCAGCAATGAAAATGTCAACAAAGTGAAACCCTATAAACTAAACGACACTTGTCACTTAGTATCTGAGTGACAGCAGACAAAATTGAAACTTCTCAAAAAATACGTTTCAGGTTTATGTAAGCTGATTCATCAATCAGTAGAGATCGAATATCTGTTTTATTTTTTATTTATGATGACGTACTTTCCCGAGCCTTCCGCCATTGTTGTTTTCATGGATTGGTCCCGAGCTTCGAATTAAGGCCAGACCAAGAACCATTAATGGGTCTTTATAAAACTCGGGCATCCGTATCAAACATCTTACAGCATCTATCTTATTGTTTTAATAATTGAGTATTCTTTCTGATCAATATTGACATTCCCCGTGCCATACACGTTGAAATTTTTGCCAATGCAAGATAATAGCCTACACCGAGTAGTTTCCGGGGCCTCTACGTAGCGGTTTTACACCCTTTCGTTGGCACCGTGTAACTATAGGTTGTCTCCCTTCTACTTCCTCGTACCGCACAACACACTCAATAATCTTTAAAAAATAGTACCTTACTAATTGAACTACGAAATGTAATAATAGACTAAATTTCATAGAAATCAAGCTTGGCACGACGTTTCAAATGTTCAACTATGATATCATTTCAACTTAACGTAAAAAGGCTGATTAGTAGTTAGTAGCGCATTAATATTTTAGACTTCCGTCAGTTATTCGGTTCCCTGTCATCGACAAAAAGAGGAGTGACAATATTTACTAAGTGACAACGAGAAAATGTCAACCAGAGCTGAAAAGGAGAGACAAAAAGCTCAGCAAGAGAAATTTCAAGCAATTCTTTCAAGTCTGTTGAAAGATGACGATAATAAATACTGCGTCGATTGTGATGCCAAGGGTATTAACATTTAACAATTGAAATTCAGTTAATAAACATTATCAACATACCTTTTTAGTAAATTGTAAACATGTAGCCGGGTAGAGATTATGGTTAAATGGCACTACTAGCGGCTACTAGGTGACTTTGTAGCTCAGTGGTTACAGCGTTGGCCTGGTAAGCCAGAGGGCCTGGGTTCAAGTCCCAGTTGAGTCTGAGTCACGCGTACAACTCAGGGCCGGATCCAGAAATTTTTCAGTGGGGGGGCACAGGTGGGGAGGGTATGGGAGGGGTATAACCCCTCCCATAGGTGGGGGTACGGGGGGTCTCCCCCGGAAATTTTTTAAAACTTACATATCAAATGGTGCATTCTGAGGGCATTCTAAGAAGAAAGTTAACATCGATAAAATTATGTAAATACCCCAATGAAACACCCAAAAAAGTGGTTTCATAAGACAAAGAGAAAAAAAAATCATAATCTGGAGAATTTTTTATAGCTTTATCTCCATTCTCAGAAATCTATTACTCCACACCATGGTCATACAAAGATTTTCATCAGTGCATTCAAAACACAGGCCTTCAATTGATCTCAATGCAAAAAGTAGGAGTTTTTGAAATGGAAAAGTAGGAAAAAGGAGGAAGATTTCCTATAAAATAGTAGGAACTGTTTGATACAAAATACCACACGGAGTCATTGTGCTCATATAATTTTAAGTAATCCAACAGGCCGAAGATGCGATCCAACAGGTTTAGGGGGGTCCGGGGGTACTCCCCCTGGAAATTTTTGAAATCAAGCGCTTCATTTCCTGCATTCTGGGCCATACTGAGGGTGCTTGAAGACTTATTAGGAAAAAAGTAGGAGGTTTTGGTAGAAAAATAGGAAAAAGTAAGAAGGTGATCAAAAGTTGGAAAATAGTAGGAAAAAGTAGGAACTGTTGAAGGCCTGACAACAGGTAAAATACCTACTAACATAAATCTATGTTTTTATGTTTTTGGTTGGGGGAGGGGAGGGGGGGGACAGGGGGCATACTGCTGTGCCCCCATCCATGTTACTACGGGCCTGTATTGGTTGGGGGAGGGGGACACACAGCCGTGCCCCCATCATTGTTACTACGGGCCTGTGTTGGGTTCAAACACAGACCAGGCATACTGAGGATTTGAGGGGACACAGGGGCAATTTTGGATTTACTGGCCTGTAGGTTATGCAATTTGGGGGCACAGGCACAGACATTTTTATTTTTTTTGGTTGGGGGAGGGGGCACAGGGGGCATACTGCTGTGCCCCCATCCATGTTACTACGGGCCTGTATTGGTTGGGGGAGGGGGGGGGGGGGCACACAGCCGTGCCCCCATCATTGTTACTACGGGCCTGTGTTGGGATCAAACACAGACCAGGCATACTGAGGATTTGAGGGGGCACAGGGGCAATTTTGGATTTACTGGCCTGTAGGATATGCATATGCAATTTGGGGGCAAAGGCACAGGCATTTTTTTGGTTGGGGAGGGGGGCATAGGGGGCACACTGTTGTGCCCCCCATCCTTGTTACTACGGGCCTGTGTCGGGTTCAAACACAGACCAGGCATACTGAGGTTTTTAGGGGGCACATGGGCAATTTTGGATTTACTGGCCTGTAGGTTATGCAATTTGGGGGCACAGGCACAGACATTTTTATGTTTTTGGTTGGGGGAGGGGAGGGTGGACAGGGGGCATACTGCTGTGCCCCCATCCATGTTACTACGGGCCTGTATTGGTTGGGGAGGGGGACACACAGCCGTGCCCCCATCATTGTTACTACGGGCCTGTGTTGGGTTCAAACACAGACCAGGCATACTGAGGATTTGAGGGGGCACAGGGGCAATTTTGGATTTACTGGCCTGTAGGTTATGCAATTTGGGGGCACAGGCACAGACATTTTTATTTTTTTTGGTTGGGGGAGGGGGCACAGGGGGCATACTGCAGTGCCCCCATCCAATTTTGGATTTACTGGCCTGTAGGTTATGCAATTTGGGGGCACAGGCACAGACATTTTTATGTTTTTGGTTGGGGGAGGGGAGTGGGGACAGGGGGCCTGTAGGATTTACTGGCCTGTAGGATATGCATATGCAATTTGGGGGCAAAGGCACAGGCATTTTTTTGGTTGGGGAGGGGGGCACACTGTTGTGCCCCCCATCCTTGTTACTACGGGCCTGTGTCGGGTTCAAACACAGACCAGGCATACTGAGGTTTTTAGGGGGCACATGGGCAATTTTGGACTTACTGGCCTGTAGGATATGCAATTTGGGGGCACATACATTTTTATTTTTCAGTTGGGGAGGGGGCACAGGTGGCACACTGTAGTGCCCCCCATCCTTGTTGCTACGGGCCTGTGTCGGGTTCAA
The DNA here is from genome assembly GCA_922989275.2 of Gari tellinella. Classification (NCBI taxonomy): domain Eukaryota; kingdom Metazoa; phylum Mollusca; class Bivalvia; order Cardiida; family Psammobiidae; genus Gari; species Gari tellinella. The sequence continues at coordinate 10,724,430 of OV277859.1, read as the reverse complement.
ACACAGACCAGGCATACTAAGGATTTGAGGGGGCACAGGGGCATTTTGGATTTCCTGGCCTGTAGGATATGCAATTTGGGGGCACAGGCATTTTTTTTTTGGGTGGGGAGGGGGGAGGGGGCAAGTTCAAACACAGACCAGGCATACTGAGGATTTTGATGGCCCGAGATAAGAGACACAAGCCATTGCAGCAGCTGCAGGCCAGCTGAAGGACATGTGCCCCTGTGCCCCCAGTGGGTATGTGCCTGTAATGTCATATGCTAATGCGACCTTCATACCCAGCTTAGTTATGAATAATTATGTGAATGAAGCAAAAAAAAATTTTTTTTTTTTTTTTTTTTATAAAAAAAAATAAATTCAGGCCAGCTGGGGGGGCACGTGCCCCCTGTGCCCCCCCGGTAAATCCGTGCCTGCAACTTGTTCACAAAGTTACACACAGGAATTAGCCTGTTAACCTGTGTTTTCGCCACCCTTAGCTATATTTTTCGCGCATGCGCTTTCTGATGTAACATTTCTTACTTTTTCACGGATCTAATTCTGGACTGAACTTTCAATAATATACAAATAAAACTTGTGAAATAAACACAAATGTAAATTACTGTACCGTTTTTGAACGAGGTCATTGCTCTGGATCACCGGGATGCTTTCTTGTCAATTCGCAACCTCTGATTGGTCGTTCGATAATTAGGTCAATGTAGGCTCTGGCAGTATGTTATAGTTTGTTTCATGAAATTTGAACGTTGTTTAATGATTTTGAAATATTTAATTTTTTAAAAGTAAATAACATCTTTTACAACTTTACAATAAAAAGTAACAAAGGGCATATAGAGTTAAAATTACCAACATATGTCCTTTGATTTGAAACTTTTTATGAATTATTGTTATTTTACCTGATTCTTTCGCATTTTCGGCGCTTGAAATCTGCCTTAGTGAAACTGTCCTAGTATTCGGATATCCTCTGTAGTTTTCGGACATCCTCGATAGCCTGCTCGTGACGGAATTCCAAGTTTTTCTTAGGTGGCGAATTGACAAGAAAGTGGCGAAATGACAAGAAGCAAGGATACTTTTATTTTATTTTATTTGAACTAGAAGACTATCTGATTTCTATCTGTTTAATAGCATATTTTTAAAGGTTATTCGTGTTTTATCAAGGATTATAGTTTTTTACCAATAACCACTATGTACAGATCTATCTATTTGAAAATAACCCCAATACATCTTTTTTGTGGTACGCTTTGACCATAACTGCATGCTTCCCAACCCTCCCGATCTCGTCGGGAGTCACCCGATTCTAAAGACAAAACCCGACTACCCCGATTATTTGACTAAAAATCCGATTTGAAAAAATCCAGAATAAGGTGTAGATCTGTTGAAAATTGAAATTTGACTGCCTGAATTCCCGTAAAAAATCATATCATACGTTGAAATCAGAAGCGGACATCTGTAAACGTCGCTGTTTACAGGTCCTACTGTACAGCAATCCCCATATATGCGAGAACCATTCACTTGTGTCATGGGGTCAGTATGTGTATTTCAGCAGTGGGTGGTCTATTTCTGACACATTAGAAAGGGGTTGGTTTATATTTGAGATTAATGATAAGGGGATTAAAAGAGCGACAAAGCTTTAATAATTAGGGGATACCCGTTTTTAAAGTGCCGTGGCCTTGGCGAAGAGCAGTTTCGCTTGATCAATTACTTTCTGATTTTTCGAAGCAGATATCGTTTCCCTATTTGACAGTTTATCACAACGAGGCTTATAAAACGTAGACTGGTACAATAGTAGCGACTCCCCAATGGTAGTAATATGCGAAACCAGTCATTAAACTCAAGACAACGATAACATCCGAGGATAGTCAAGGTACGAATGATTGATCAATCTAAAACCAAGGACGCTCTTCCGTTGAAAATGAAAGTAGATTTTCGTCGTTATAATTTCATGCGCTTATAGCTTGTTTTGGCATAATTTATGTCATTCTGCATAGCTTGACACTTATTTTCACTGATAGATAGGGATATTATTGACATTGATATATATTTTGTTCACACTATGTCAGTATGTGTTGAGAAACAAGTTTTATCGGCGAGGTTCCTGAAGTCAAATTTTTCTCACGACATTTTTCCCGTTTGAAAGCTGTGTGACAATTTTTATAGGACATTCAAATGAATTGTGATCCATGTCGGATTTTAACAGGAACGTATATAGAGACTCTATATACATGTATACTGTATGCTGATTTTAATAAAAAAAAATCATGCCAAGCGCAAAGAAAAAATTGAAGGGAGTGATAGAAGAAGATATGATTTCACAGAATGAGAAAATAATTGAATATCACTGAGACTTGACTGCACAGAATGGAAAAAGAATTGAATATAGATCTATAGTTGGGACAAAAAGTCAAAATAAAAAAGACAAAAACACAAAAAACTTGCACTACATGTACATGTATATAGGATGTTAATATAATAGTGACTAAGAAATAAATACAGCCTTACAAGATCCATGGAGAGGTCGAAACAGTACTAATAAATTGAGTAAGTGTATGTATCATAAATTAACTATATTACCATTATAATAGTCAAAAATAGATTTAATTGGAAACAGGAATTGTCCCTTAAAATTTTCAGGAGTCAATGAATTGAAAAACAGCTTGCCATATCCTTTGATAACAACACTATTTACATGCAGTACCATGTAGTATGTTATAGTTAGAACATATTAAGTGAAATCTTAATGGTTAAGAAGGTCAACACGAGCGCCCAGCGAGCGTGACCCTTCTTAGCCATTAAGATTTCACTTAACATGTTCTAACTAACTTAAGAGAATATAACCTATATTTTGATTGGCCCATTCAAAAGCTTCTTGTAAACGAATCTCGCTTATTCTGGTTCTGAGATCGCCAAATATGGCAGTGTTTAGAACTAGTTGCTACGAGCCGGAGCTAACTATATCGCACGCAGACATCACGCGACGTCGAAAAACAACAACATTCTTAATGATTAAGTTCCGTACTTAATGGGTAGCAAAAGGCAGTTTGATTGGTTTAAAATGTAGGTTATATTCTAAAACAAAATTACTGAAATATGCCGCGACGTGAAAATCTCCCTCTTGATACCCCAACTCTCCCTCTTAGAAATCATGAAAACCCCTCTTGTGAGTCAAAATAAGTTGGGAAGCATGAAACTGGTATGTGGCTCATTTTACGTAATTTGTAAAGCATCTGAAACTACCTGGGTGTCTGAAACTACCAGACTAGAGGATAACTGTATTACATTCAAATTAACAGGGCATCCCCTCTCCTATGTGCTCAAATAATATATAGAATATTGCAATACGGAAAAACCGTACTGCAATGTGTATTGCTTAGAGGCATATTGCAGTATAACAATACATGTATATTGCTGTATTGTTACACCCCTACTGATAGCTATACTGTAAATTCAGGTTGCTGTTGATTTTTAGCTCACCTGAGCTAGCTCAGGGTGAGCTTTTGCAATTCTTGAATGTCCAGCGTCGGTTGTCATCAATTTTAGTGTTTACACTCAAGAGGCCACAATATTTATCCAATCTTTCTCAAACTTGCTCAGATGGTATATTGCTATAAGAGTTGGAATGAGTTTGATTTTGGTTGAAATAGGACAAATAGATCAAGAGTTATCTACCTTTGAACTGCTGAAAATGTCATATTTAACGGTGTTTACATTCTTGAGGTCACAATTTTTATCCAATCTATCTCAAACTTGCTCAGATTGTATATGACTATAAGAGTTCACATGAGTTTGATTATGGTTGAAATCAGACAAATAGGTCGAGAGTTATCTACCTTTGAATTGCTGAAAATACCATATTTAAGGGTGTGTTTACACTCTAAAGGCCACACATTTTATCCAATCTTTCTCAAACTTTCTCAGATTGTATATTACCATAGGAATTTAGATGAATTTGATTATGGTTGTAATCTGATCAATAGGTCAAGAGTTATCTACCTTTGAATTGCTGAAAATGATATATTTAACAGTGTTTAGACTCTAGAGGCCACAATATTTATCCAAGCTTTCTCAAACTTGCCCAGATTGTATATGACCATAAGAGTTCAAAATTGGGTGATTATGGTTGAAATCGGACCAATAGATCAAGAGTTATCTACCTTTGAATTGCTGAAAATGCCATATTTTACAGCATTTACACTCTTGCAACTACAGTTTTCAATGGATTTTGATTATACTTACATGTACACAAAGTATATAGCTATACGATCACGAAGGAGTGCAATTATTGTTGAAATCTAATCATTGTGGCAATAGTTATCTGCCCTTGATATACTTTGAAATGGTAGAAAATGCTTCATTTCAGTATTGTTTAGACTCTAGTTATCTGCCTATCTAGAGTAGGTCGTATTCCAATGTTGTTTACATGCTATAGTACAAACTTGAATGGATTTAGAATAAAACGGGTGAAATTCAAAGGTAAAGCTATCAGGCTTCATTACAAATGGTGAGCGATATCAGGGCCTTCAGGCCCTCTTGTTTCTTTAACTTATTCATAACAGCACATGGCTGTAATGTATGTGCATTACATCTTTAACTTCAGCACTGTAAGAAGTAAATTCCAAAATTATAACAAGTTGAAGTACAATCTTTCATTATCTGGCAAACTTGTTTTGATGGAATTGTTATTGAATGCTCAGAAAATTGTTAAGAATAGTAAATTTATGAATTTTACATTTTCAAGGTTAAATGATAAAATGTCATTTTCTTATCTTTTCTAACAGGTCCAAGGTGGGCATCTTGGAATTTAGGAATATTCCTGTGTATAAGATGTGCTGGCATCCATAGAAACCTTGGTGTCCATATCTCAAAGGTTAAGTCAGTCAACCTTGATACCTGGAGTCCCGAACAAATGGTTGTACGTATAATGACATATTTCTTTACTGAAAAAATGATGTTTAGTCAGTTGTTTAACATAGGATTTACCCGTAGACAGCATTTTCCATTTTGTGTAAGTCTGGAAAGCAATATGAAAGACATACAGTCGAACTTCGATATCTCGAACTAGCCTAACTCGAACTATCCGATATGTCGACACATGAACTTCGATATCTCGAACTCGGTTAAGTCAAACATACCCGTATTTCAAAGTTAAAACGTGGCTAAGCTGTATAGAACAGCATAAAAAAGTAAGGCACCTAATGAAGGGGACTGATTGAGAAATGTTAATTGCAATAATTGGTTTTCCAGGGTTTTTTGTTCAAAGTTTAGTTTCATTTTCAATGCAAAAGGATTTAATTTGAAAGATTTTTTTTTTTTTCAATAGACGATTTTACACAATCTGCTAATGAGCGATTCCCCAAATTTGTGGGTTTTTTTGTTGCTTGCTACTTTTTCAACATTATTGCTAACTTTAATGAGAATTAAATGACATATCGTCTATGATTTGTAAAGCAGTTGCAATAAAAGGGAGTTACCTCCAATCATTCAAATATTTAAAGCACCATTGATACATGTATCTCTTTCTGTTTTGTAAAGTTTTAAATCAAATGCTTGGGAACACACTCGGACTCAACTAAAACGCTTTATAACCTCGAAGCCTGTACAACTGCATTTATATTTTCAGATGGTGATGGAAATTGGAAACAGCCGGGCCAGAGCAGCCTATGAGGCCAACCTCCCTGACAACTACAGGCGACCACAGACAGACTCATATCCTTTCTCATATAGAAGCCTCTTTTAGCGCCTTTAATTTATTCCTCCACTGAAGAAAATAGTTCAAACTTATACAGTCATAAACATTTACCCAAAGAAATATTTTCTATATCCTATAAAGGATACAATAACAATACAGTCGAACTTCAATATCTCGAACTCTGTTATGTGGAACATACCCATATTTCAAAGTTAAAACGCGGCTAAGCCGCGTTTTAGCTTTGAAATACGGGTATGTTTACCTAAACCCAGCTTGAAATCAGGCAAATTTATGTTTCGAAATATCGGATATTTCGAGTTAAGCGAGTTTGAGATAAAGAAGTTTGACTGTATCTAAAACAGGGGCAGCCAAATGCCGGACAGAAGTGAAGCAAAATAGCTCCCAGAGCTCCTAGAACTACAAATAAGCTATTTGGTAATTGGTTAAATGTTAATCTATTATTCTTTTGTGAATTTTCCTTAACAGCATTGTACAGCGTTAGAAAGCTTTATACGTGCCAAATATGAATCCAAAAAGTACATAGCAAAGGAGTGGATACCACCTAAACCAACAGTACCAAGAGAGGTAAGGAGACTTGTTATCTGGAACATAACATTTCAGCATCAGGATATTGAACTAACATTGACTTTAAACCCTTCCTTCCATAAATATGACGGCAAATAAATTGTATCTGTAAGATACAGTATACATGTATATTATAAAGTTAAAGGCAGGGAGAAGATTAAAGCAAGATGGGGGTAAAGCACAAAGGTTCTAAAGAAGCTTTGTGCTTTACTTTCAGAATGCTTTAAAGCTGTGTAACCAATTCCCCCATGAATATGCCTTTTTTACGCCTTTTGTTTATTCATCCACTGAAGAAATAGTTCCAATTTATACAATCATGAATATGCACCATAAGAAATATTTTAAATATCCTAAGTGATGGTAGCTTAAAGCAGGCTGAAAGTAAAGCAGAATGTGCCTTAAGGCACATTCTGCTTTACTTTCAATCTGCTTTAAGTGGTCATCTGTCCTCAAATCTAGAAACAGCCTATGGGGCAATGGTTAACAGTGTCAGTGAGTCATCATTTGAAGGCAAATAACCGGTCACGATAGAGCATCACAATATTGAAGGTTATTAGGTAGAGAAACAGGCAAAGGTATCCTATTAAGGTGCCTTTGTGGATAAATGGTTTAAAGATTGTGTTAAAAAGTTTAGAATGGTTTAGATATTAACATTTCTCATGCTAAAAGCATAATTTTATCAGGATAAGATAAGGAGTAGCTCTGCATCAGACTTGTCACTTCTTAACACATTCAACTCTAGCGACGAGTATACTCGTCATTTACAAACAGTGTACCTGTAAAGATTACATTTGTCTCATGCAAACAGTGAAGACCCTGATCAGAGGGCTCCTTAAGGAGTCCTCTGATCAGGGTCTACACTGTTTGTCATTTTGAAATATATCGTTAAAATCAACCCTAAATAGTCGAAAATGGACTAGACTTATTTTGAATTGTCCATTTAAAGTTTCAGGGGTGAATGTGTCAACTGTTTGACACTCAAATTGTACTTTACAACAGTAGAGAAAGATAAGCCATTTCCAGATTTAATGAAAACAGTTTTGAAAAAGTCAATTTGTTTAAAATGAATTATATTTTTAAAAATAGACAACTTGTTTTAAAGTGAATGATATTTTTGAAGAGGACACATTGTTTGGCATGAGAAGAGTTAGTATGTTTTTGACAGTCATTTACAGCTACTAACATTGATGAGACATATGGCAAATAGCTGTCAAAGATTTTTGCTTTGCTATTAAATCCTTGACTGTCTTACCTATGGTACAATGGTTAGTTACAAACAGTTTGGATCCTGGTCAGAAGTCACATATTGTGGCATCTGATCAGGATCCAAACTGTTTGACACCCATTTCAATATTTCTTAAGTATAAATATCTAAAGTTGAATTTGAGAAAGAAAAGCAATCAACATTGTTTAAAGCAGATTAAGTCATTGCAGTAAAGGTATGAAATTCAAATACAGGCATGCTTGTAGTAGTCAAGCAATGACTTAACATTAATTCTTTGAACCCTAGTCATGCATATATGCGTCATTTGCAAACAGCGTAAATATGAGTACACTTGCCCTATGCAAACAGTGTAAACCTTGATCAAAGAGCTCCTTAAGGAACCCTCTGATCAGGTTCTACACTGTTTGTCATGATGACAATTATTGTAAAAATCAACCCTTAAATGTCAAAAATGGACTAGACTAAATTGAAAACTAGAATTTTCCATTTGAGGTTTCAGGGAGGAAAGAGTTAAAGCTGTTCAAACTGTTGCTGTGTTATCTATACTTATCACTGCTGGATTTAAAAACATCATAATGTTACATTATATCACCATATTTAGTGATTTCAATTCAGCCACTCAAATGTCATTTCTTCTTTTTCAAAGTAATAATAAGAAGAAAGAAAGACTTGGCATAATAAACTATGTATTAGAAATATTATCTGATTGGAGAATATGTGACATGTATTAACCTTAACCCTGTACTCCATGATGTATTTCTAGATTTGAACACAGGTGGCCACTTTAAGCAGGTTGAAAGTAAAGCAGAAGGCACCTTAAGGTGTATTCTGCTTTACTTTTAGCCTGCTTTAAGCTACCATCTGATAGAATATAGAAAATATTTCTTATGGTAAAGATTCATGACTGTATAAATTGGAACTGTTTTATTTAAATGAAATGCGTAAATATGTGTATCTATGGAGTAAAGGGATAATATTTATTTTGCTCTGAAGAAGTAGTCATACATCAAACATCATTACTCATAACAAAATAACATGTATTCATCTTAAATATGCACATGTACAGGAAACCTATGTACAGTGGTCACTAACAATTTAATGAATTTAGCCTTTAATAAAGATGGCTGCTTAATGAATTTACAGTCTTTATTAACACATTCAACCCTAGCTACGAGTATACTTGTCATTAACAAACAGTGTACCTGCAAAGGGTACACTTTTCCTATTGCAAACAGTGTAGACTCTATTCAGAGGGCTCCTGCAGGAGCCCTCTGTTCAGGGTCTGCACTGTTTGTCATTTTGCTATATTGTTAAAATGAACTCTAAATAGTAAAAAATGGATCAGATATGATTGAATTTTGGAATTGTCCATTAAAAGTTGCATGGGTGAATGAGTTTAAAGATGGCAGCTTTATGCAGAATAAAACTAATGTAGAATTCCCTTAACTCTTTGGACCCTAGTCACGCATATAAGCGTCATTTGCAAATAGCGTACCTGTGAGGAGTACACTTGTCCTATGCAAACAGTGTAGACCCTGATCAGAGGGCTCCTTAAGGAGCCCTCTGATCAGGGTCTACACTGTTTGTCATGTTGACATATATTGTAAAAATCAACCCTAAAAGTCAAAAATGGACTATACTAAATTGAAAACTAGAATAGTCCATTTGAGGTTTCAGGGAGGAAAGGATTAAGAAATTTGTGTTAAGAGATTGCAATGTTTGTCTAACAGCTATTTACTTCATATATACACACCTTTTTACGCATTTACAAATGTAATTAATTCCTCCTTTTGAAGAAAATATTTCCATTTTATACAGTAACGTATGTGTAACGTAAGAAACATTTCTCAAATCCTGGCAGATTGTAGCTTAAATAAATCAGGCTGAAAGTAAAGCAGATTGTGCCTCAAGGCACATACTGCCTTTCTTTCAACCTGCTTTAACCCATTACCACATAGACTATTTCTGGTTTTGAAGAGAAGTGACTACTTAAAGCACTATGAAAGTAAAGCAGAATGCGCCCTCAGGCGTTTTCTGCTTTACTTTCAGCCTGCTTTAAGCTGCCATGTGCTAGGATATAGAATATTTTGCAGATTCATGACTGTCTAAATTGGAACTATTTTCTTCAGTGAAGGGATAAATAAGAAGTGTAAAAGGGTAAAGTGGATGCTGAACTCAGGATTACTGTATTCCTTCATGCTTTTGTCATTCAAACTGCACTGTTTATTAATTTTCCAGCTGAAGTTTGAGGTGAGGGACACTAATTTATACATATTTTGTATAAAGATTACCAATAGGTTTTGGCAGGCTGAGTTTTGTTTTGTTTCGGAGATGCAGGGCTCCAGATAGGCGAGAGTAAACTGAACAAAATCCTATGGTGTGGCTATTCATTAGAATCGCCTCAAAGAGACGATTCTAATGAGTAGTCACACCATAGGGTTTAATGCACAAGTAAAGATTTTAGTTTTTGAAATACTCCCCTTATCTGGAGCTCTCAAGATGTGCATGTAGGGAAATGGTTGGGGTATTTTTAGAATGGTATTAAATAAATATAGTCAATCTTGTAATAAGAGCCTTCTAATTGAAATAGCGCAGTCATTACTTTAAGACAAGTGATTGCTTAATGCAAGATCAAAGTAATTCAGAAAGCTGTTATGGGAGCATTCTGTTTATTTTTACCATCCATTAAGCAACCATCTGTATCAGGGTCTTATAGTGAGTGGTCACTTGATACAATATTGAATGTTTGTTTATTCTTGGAAGTCTGCGGTACTACAGGGTATCCCCTCTTGAGTAACTATCTTGTATTAATAAATTGGAATCAATAAACTTAACCCATTACCCCATAAATACGCCTTTTAAAGCCTTTGATTTATTCCTCCATTGAAAATAACTCCACTTTATACAGTCATGTATATGTACCATAAGAAATATGGTCTATTTTCTAGATGACTATAGCTTAAAGCAGGCTGAAAGTAAAGCAGAATATGCCTTAAGGCACATTCTGCTTTACTTTCAACCTGCTTTAAGTGGTCACCTATCTTCAAAACTAGAAAAAGGCTACGGGGTAATGGGTTACGGCAGTGTAATGTTTCAGGGACGAATGAGTGAGAACAAATCAGTACCAGAATGAATAGTATTTACATTTCAATATAAATCTGATGAAAAATAAAGATTACAGTGAAATAGGTTAATGAGAAAAGTAGACGAAAGAAAAAACTGATTTGCATAACCAATTATAATCGATCTGTAAGGCAAACAGATTATCATTTGTGAATGATTATGATTTCAGAATTTATTATATGATATTACTGCTGAATGCAAGATGAGAGTCATGCAGTTTTTGCATTAAGCTGCCACCATTCTTAAGGATGGACATTTTGAATGTTCTGTGAAGAAAGTGTTTTCTTCAGTTTTGAACTTTTTGTTTGGGATTCGCAGTTAGTGGGACTATTGTTGACTAAACATGTTTTCTAAAAGGGTTGTCATATAGAATGTTTATAGCATCCTTTTGCCCCATCCTTAAAGCCCATTCTGCTATACTGTAGTTTAAACCAGTTTTATTTCTTTATATATACAATTTTAGTAAACAATACATGGATATACATTAGGGTGGGAACAAAAGCAAAAGCTTATTTGGTTCTTCAACTTCTTCTCCTATTGCTTTACTTGCATCCTTCTTTAAGCGGTTACCACTTTTAAAAACTAGAAACATGGTATGGGGTAATGGGTTAGCTGGTGTATTATTGTTTTTTTCTTTTAACCTTTATCCCTGGCTTTGTATTTAATTTATAGGAAAATAGATGCTTTGATTCTTCTTACTTTTGTCCCTGGTTTTATATTTATTTTTATAGGAAAATGAGATGCTTTGTTTCTTTTTACCTTTATCTCTGGATTTGTATTTGTTTTTTTATAGGAAAATAAGATGTTTTGTTTTCTTCTTACCTTTGTCCCTGGTTTTGTATTTATTTTATAGGAAAATGAGAACCTTTGATATAGATACTTGAATTAAATACACAATGTTATTTGAATATTTTATGGTGAAGGGCTGTTTCAGATGTGCATGGACCACTTTTTAGCTCGCCTTGACAAAGTAACAAGGGACTCAATATGCAATATAGTAAATCCTTTCTATTACGACCACTTATGTTAATTTTAAGTTGTTAACGACAGGTGAATGCTTAAAGCAAGGTGATAGTAAAACAGAAAGCTCCTTTCAGGAGCTTTCTGTTTGACTGTCACCATGCTTTAAGCTGTCACCTGCCTTTTATACAATCAATTAGCGCTTGTTTTAGTGGTTGTAATAGAGAGATTTTACTGTACTTCAGATTACTGGTTTAGTACAATACATTGCCAAATAGTTTGGATCCAGAAGAGATGTTGAGTTGCTTGGCATCTCATCTGGATCCAAACTGCTTACCAAAGACATCAATGTATGGTAGTAAAAGTTAGTGTCATTAAAGGGTTGAATACTTATTACCCACCAAGTGTGCCACGATTTCTAAAAACAACAAAATATTTCCTAACAAACATTTCCTTCACAGGACTGAGGTGATAATTGTGTACACATGAAGCGGCAAACTGTATGACATTAAAGCACTCCTGTCTAGACATAACATTTCAATGCGATAAATAGAGGATAACAGTTTTTATGCCCCCGGCATCGACAGATGCGGGAGCATATAGTAATCGTCCTGTCCGTCCTTCCGTCCGTCCGTAACCAGGTTAAGTAGATTTTACCGTTTCGTCTAGCATCAACACCGCTTATTCAAATGCTTGGATCCTTATACAGTTGTTGCCTTGGACCATTCTCTAGCCACCAATAATACCCAACCTTGATTTTGACCTTGACCTTGACCTTATTTGGACTTAGAATATTTTGAATGGACTATTTCTTGGTTAACTAGATTTTACCGTTTCGTCAAGCATCAACACTACTTACTACAATGCTTCAATACTTATACAGTTATTGCTTTTGACCATTACCAACTGACCCATATTACCCAAGCTCAGGTTGACTTTGACCTAATTTGGTCTTAGAAAAAATCAAAATATACTGTCAAGGATGCCACCGGGGGCATAAGCGTTTATTGAACGCGCAGTCTTGTTTTCAGTGTAAGATCGGAATTTAATCCATTGAGTGAACATCAGACGTTATATTTTCACCAGTGGCGAAGCCAGGAGTGAAAATATAACAGTCTGATGTTCAGGAAATGGATTAAATTCAATCTTATACTGAAAAAAATACAGTTATTCTATTTATTTATGCTTTTAAGCGACTTTTTAAACGAAATTGTTAGACAATCGAAAGCGAAAGTACATTATTAATCCTGTGTTGAGCCCCAAGTTTATATCGAACACATTTTCGAAACAGTTTCCCGTACGATGACGTCACTGATTTATTGATTTGACGTGATCGGAATTACGTCATTACTTTCGATCTTTGATGAGTGTTCTTCCGTTGAGTGGTTTTGACCTTGACCATGACCTAATTTGGACTTAGAGTATTGTAAATGGGCCATTTCTTTGTTAACTAGATTTAAAGTTTCTTTTAGCATCAACACCGCTTACTTAAATGCTTGGATACTTATACAGTTGTTGCTTTGGACCATTCCCAATATACCAATTTTACCCAACCTTGATTTGACCTTGACCTAATTTTGACTTAATTTTTTTTTAAATGGGCTATATCTTGGTTAACTAGATTTTACCGTTTCATCTTGCGTTAACACTACTGACTACAATGCTTTGATACATATACAGTTGTTGTCTTGGACCAATACCAATTAACCGATATTACCCAACTTCAATTTAGCTTTGACCTTGACCAAAAAAGATTCAGAATATATTGTCAAGGCTGCCACCGGGGACATAAGCGTTTATTGAACACGCAGTCTTGTTTATTTCCTCAAATACTAAAGAATATATATAGACGAATACACAACATACACTCGCACACAAGAATCATATTATATACAGTTTAATAGAAGAATGTTTGAAATTTACCCAAGAACATTTTGTGGTTGACCACCCCTTTAAATGTTATCATTATTTCTTGTAGCTCCTTGAGGATGACAAGGATAGAAAGAAGCTGAAGTCCAAAGGATCATCGGGAAGTCTACAGCTCAGTTCCGTAAGATCTTTTGCCACCTCTATACAATAGAACCTCTCTATAACGACCATTAAAAGAAGGCTAAAGGTTTGTCAGACAGGTGGAAGCTTAAAGCAAGGTGAAAGTGAAAAGGAAAAACATAATTGAAAGTAAATCCATCGACGAATTCAAATATACTCTACAGGACCAATTTACTTTCTTTACAGTGAGGATGATTTAGACAGATAAAGGATATAACACTATTCAGCAAGTGGCGTAAAATGATTGGGAACAAAACTAATTGCTCTGATATAGGTGTTATCCCTTTCCCCCATAGAAGCGCCTTTTAGCGAATATAATTTATTCTTCAGCTGAAGAAAATAGTTCCCATTTAAACAGTCATGAACATATATTATAGGGAATATTTTCTATATTCAAGCACAGTATAGCTTAAAGAAGACTGAAATTAAAGCAGAATGCGCAAAATAACCAAATGGCTCCATGGCAATAGAGTAGGTCATTGCACGTTTTTTTCTGTATCAGCTTTCCCCTTTCTGGAATGTCCAATTAGCCCAAAGTTGGCAGAAACAGGTGTAAATTAAAAAACAAACTAGGCAAAGCATACTTCATCACAGTTTGGTGACTTTTACCCATTACTCCATAGCCTGTTTTTAGTTTTGAAGACCGGTAACCTCGTAAAGCAGGTTGAAAGTAAAGCAGAATGCGCCATAAGGCGCATTCTGCTTTACTTCCAGCCTGCTTTAAGCTACCATTTGCCAGAATATAGAAAATATTTCTATGATAATATATTCATGACTGTATAAATTGGAATTATTTTCTTCAGTTGAGCCATAAATGAGAGGCATATTTATGGGGTAATGGGTTAACGAACATTCTGTTGTATTTTCAACTTGTTTTAAGCTGGTACTGTTTTCAAAACAAAGAAGCAGGCTATGGGGTAATGGGTTAACTGTATACAATATCTTGTTTAATTATAAACTTAAACATTCAGAGCACCAGATAAGGGTAGTTTTTCAAAAACTAAAATCTTTATTTCTGAATTAAACCCCATGGTGTCACTACTCATTAGAATCGTCTCTTCGAGACGATTCTAATGAGTAGTAACACCATAGGATTTGGTGCTAAAAAGAGTGAGAAAATGTTTGATTGGTTGAAATAACTACCTCTTATCTGGAGCCCTGAACATTTGTTTCTTTACTCCAGGTTCCAAGAAACCAGTCTAGTTCTTCAGTCACAGAGACCAAAGCCCCTGTGAGCAAACCTGCTGAGCAGCCTAAGCCAGTCCAGGCGAAAGCCGTAGCACCTCAACAACCAAAGGCTGCCCCACCCACAAGCTCCAACACTGCAGATCTGATAGGCCTAGGTAGGTCTGGTTAGAATGAAACATAACTGAACAGGAGAATCCTCCAGAAGCTCACACTATTGAGACATAATCTGATGTTTGGTCTTGTAATAGCTTAGAAATCTGTTAGCAAGGTTCCAGATAAAAGGGAGCTAACTTTATATGCTGGGTAATTTTTCGTCTGCAACAATTTATTGGCGTCTGCTACTTTTCCAAAAACAAATACGATTTTCTTAATTTCTTTTCAAAGCAAGGTTAGAGTGTGAAACAGTTTGGAGGGGGAAGAGCCGAATCTAATGTTGTAAGAACTTGTGGCCCAACCCAATTTCTTTGTATATATTGAAATAAAACATGTTTAAACTAACAGTTTGGATGATGATAAGGCACAGGGTTACGCTGCATCTCACCAGGATCCAAACTGTTTGCAAAGGTAATCCTGGTTTTACTGCAAGCATACTAAGAGTTAACAATGTTCAACATGGGCACCTGTCTCTACCAAACCCTATGTTGTGACTACTCATTAGAATCTTCACAGCATAGGTGTTGGTGGAAACATGTATGCTGTTTGTTATTTTACAATTATTTGTAAAAGACAACATTAACTCATTACCCCAGTATTTAAGATAGGTGACCACTTAAAGCAGGTTGAAAGTAAAGCAGAATGTGCCTTTAGGCTACCATTTGCTAGGATATAGAAAATATTCTTTATAATACATAATTATTATAAATGACTGTTTAAAGTGGAACTATTTTCTTCTGTGGAGGAATAAATTAAAGGCTTATTTATAGGGTAATGGTTTGAATAGTAATACTATATAGTAAACTTTATTGGAAAGTGGTACATGTACTGTCAATTTAAAGTTTCAGGGGCCAATGAGTTAATAATTTCCCCTAAAGCCAATAGTGCAAACAATCTACATGTATATCCAACTGTCTTTATAGCAGTACACTGCTCAAAGCAATATGAATGTAAGGCAGAAAGTTCATTAAGGTTGTGTAAAGCAGAGTGAACGTAAAGCAAACATTCCCTTTATTTCCAAAGTGTCATTCTTGCTACCTGATTTGTTTCTAGTTTTGAATATAGATGACCACTTAAAGCAGGTTGGATGTTAAGCAGATTGTTTAACTTTCAGCCTGTTTTAATCTATCATCAGCTAGGACAAAGGATATTATCTTATGGTGCATATTCAAATTGTAACTATTTTCTAAGTGGTGGAATGAATTACAGTAAAACCTCGCTATTACGACCACTAAAACGAAAGCTAATTGATAATATAGAGGTATAATAGAGAGGTGACAGCTTAAAGCAAGGTGGCAGTGAAACAGAAAGCTCCTATAGGAGCTTTCTGTTTCACTGCCACATTGCTTTAAGCGGTCACCTACCGTAAACACCTTCATAATTAACATAATTTAGTGGTCGTAATAGAGAGGTTTTACTGTAAATGTATAAAGGCGTATCTATGGAGTAATAGTTTAATATAATTTTATCTGTTTTATGTGGATTGCATGAAGACTTAGTCACACAAATCCCTCGATTTCAGAATTATTTTTATGTCAATGTTGCTGTAGTTATTTCTTACAAGAAAGAAAGTTTGCTTCTTAGTTTACTTTAAGAATTATGATTTTTTGACGCTTCTGATACAACTTTTGCACAGGTTTATATAATCAGTTAGTCTATCAATTTATTGTGTTGATTTGATCAATTAAGTGTTCGCACAAAGTGCATCATCAGAACTGGTTGGTAAGTATATTTTATACATACCCATTTATGGGTGATGGGTAAAATTGCATGATTTTGTTTGCAGGTTGTTTTTCTAAGGAGGGTTGTTACTGTTTTTGATTCATTTATATCTGAGACACGAGCCTATACCATGGGTATACAAATAGTCACACCTGTATTCAGTGACCATTAACTGAAGAAGACTGGTGATCTTTAAAGACACATTGTGACTTAATGCAGGACAAAAGTAAAATAGAAAGCTCTTATAGGAGCTATCTGTCATACTTTTATCCTGCATTAAGCAGCCACCTGCCTAAAAGTCTACACACATATACAATGTGGAGTGGTCGCTTAATAAAGGTTTGCTCGTATACAATCTTATCTATTTGTCACCAATAAATCTCATCATTGCCAGATTACATTCACATACAATATTGGCTGAAATAACCATTCACAATACACAGAGCACCAGATAAGGGTAGTTTTTCAAAAACTAAAATCTTTATTTCTGAATTAAACCCTATGGTGTCACTACTCATTAGAATCGTCTCTTCGAGACGATTCTAATGAGTAGTAACACCATAGGATTTGGTGCTAAAATAGTGAGAAAATGATGGATTTGTTGAAAAAACTACCTCTTATCTGGAGCCCTGCAATACAGTAAAACGTGTATACAGCTGCCACTCCAAATAACATGAATTAAAGTCTTATCTTAACTCTCTCAACACTCAGTAACTCTTGTGGGTTATTAGGTTCCCTTGTATATATTTTTAGTTACCAAAACGTGAACCAGTCTACATAGAATTTTGGGTAGTTTAATAAATCCAATACTGCTCTAAATTAGCAAACAGTGTAGACTCTGAAATCCTGCTTCACATCCCGTTTTCTTGACAAATGTGTTTAACCCCTTCAGTGCCTTTCCCAAATCGACTTGTATTGTCAAACAGTTTGGATCCTGATCAGATACCGCATAACACAGCATCTTTTCAGGATCCAAACTGTTAGACAAATCAAAGTTTGTTCACTCAAAATACCTAAAATTTTATTTTAAATAAAAGCAGAGAATAATTGTGAAACAGACATTGTAGTAAACTGGCAGTGAAGGGGATAGGTGGGTTGGCTTGTTACCCTTTCTCCCTTTTAGTGCAACTTGACCAGATTTTGCCATCAGGTTGGATCACAATACGATAGTTAGTTTTATGCAGGAGTCAACTTTTTTTAATCTGAGTTATAATCGAGAACTAAATTTGAAGTTGAGACTGCCTAGAAAGAGACAGATTATGTCAAAAGAGAACGACAATGCCCTTCTGCTCTTTTGAGTTGTGAGTGAGTGACAACCAGTTTGGAGCCAGATCAGACGCCAGGATACCCGGTGTCTGACCTGGTTCCAAACTGTTTGCAATTGACAATTGTTTTACCAATATGTAAATTTACCATCTGCTAGGACATAGAAAAATGTTTCTTATGGTGCATGCTCATGACTGTATGAAGTTTAAATATTTTCTTTAGTTGAGGAGTAAAGTAAATTTAATTGGGTAATGGGTTAAATATTGCTTGAATATTTTGGATTTTGCATAAACCAAGGGGGTATTTAAACTAGAGTATACAGTAAGAGTGTTTCAGATATTGAAATTGGTATGTCTCGAAACTAAATGTTGTGACTAGTTTATTGATAGTCTATACATGTGGTTGCTTAAGAGAAGTGATAATAATGGGCTCAATAAAGAGATAATTTCAATTAGAAAATATAGAAAAATTCACACCCGTTTATCTATGGGCACACAAAGTTTTGAAGTTTCAGTATCAGCAAGGGGATCAATTTCAAAGGTACATGTACAAGCTGCTTGGAATGTTAAAAATATTTTTATCTTGAAATGCTATTAGGAAACATTTTGTTTGGTTTGCATGTCAGTTTATTTTCTGGTTTATTTGTTATTGATATTTTGGAAAGATGAATGAATGGTTTGGGTTCCTTTAAATTCCTTTAACAATGAGGCCATGTTGGGTTGGTGCCTTGGTTTAGACTTTAACCCATTACCCCATAGCCTGTTTCTAGTATTTAACATAGGTGAACTTTTAAAGCAGGTTGAAAGTAAAGCAGAATGCGCCTTAAGGCGCATTCTGCTTCACTTTCAACCTGCTTTAAGTTACCATCTGCTAGAATATAGAAACTCTTTCATATGGTTCATATTTATGACTGTATAAAATGTAACTATTTTCTTCAGTGGATGAATAAATAAAGGCGTTAAAAGGCGTATTTATGGGGTAATGGGTTAAATGTATACAAACCCAACAAGGCAAGCAGTGAGCAACTGAGCATTAGAAAGGGCTCAAACTACAGACACCATTTATGGCATCGAAATAGCTAAAGGAAACCAGAATTCTCCATTTTAGTAGCGCAAAAATGTCAAGTCTTGTAACAGATTATTCAGTTTTGTTATATATAAAATATATTTTGGGGAAATATTTTACATGTCCTCGGCATCTACTGATGTGGGAGGCATAAAGTAATTGTCCTGTCTCTCTGTGTGTTTGTGCATTCATGCTTACGAGGTTAAGTAGATTTTACTGTCTAGCATCAACACCACTTACTGGGATGCTTGGATGCATATACAGTTATTGCCTTGGACCATTCCAAACCAACTCATATTACCCAACATGGATTTGGCCTTGATCGTTACTTAATTTGCAGAGCTCCAGATACTCATTAGAATCGTCTCGAAGAGACGATTCTAATGAGTAGTATCACCGTAGGATTTGGTACTGAAATAAGTGGAAAAAACCCACTGTGTTTACTCCCTTTTATCTGGAGCCCTGCATTTGGCCTTAGAGTGAAACATATCACCAGGGGTATATGTGTGTATTGAGCACAGCATGCTTATTAAACTTCTAGGCCTTGGTGGCACACTATTCCGTGTGTCTTTCAATATCATATAAAACATGATTTGTGTTAACTAGAAAACCTGTCATATTTCATATTGTTAGTATTTGAGAAAGGCTGCTTAAAGCAGAATAAAAATTAAAGCATAAAAACTCTTGCAGCAGCTTTGCTTTTACTTTCATTCTGCTTTTAGCTGAGTGAAGACATCCTATGGTGTTTACCCGGTATGTGGAGGAATACGTAGGATGTATTAACTCTTTCCTCCCTGAAACTTTAAATGAACAATTCCAGTTTCCATTTTAGTCTTGTCCATTTCTGACTTTTAAGGGTTGTTTTTGTCACTGTTTGGCATTAAGACAAACAGTGAAGACCCTGATCAGAGGGCTCCTTTTGGAGCCCTCTGATCTGGGTCTTCACTGTTTGCATAGGGCAAGAGTACTATTCACATGTACACTGTTTGAAAAGGACGCCTATAGGCGGGACTAGGGTTCAAAGGGTTAAACATTTACTCCATAGATATGCATTTTAACGCCTTTAATTTTTTGCACTTTTTACAGTGATTAATATGTGCCATAATAAATTTGTCATAAATACTAACAGATAATAGCTTAAAGTAGTCTGAAAGTAAAGCAGACTATGCCTTAAGGTGCATTCTGCTTTACTTTCAATCTGCTTTAAGTGGTCAGTTGTCTTCATTATTAAAAACAGGCTATGGAGTAAATCTGTGGGGGAAATTATTAAATCAAGATATATGTATATGTCTTATCATTTTTATTTCAAATAAGTTGGTATTTGTAGCATTACAATCAACAATTCACTTTGTTATTAACCCTTAGCCCGCCAAATAAATTGTCGTCTGCTATATTTCTCGTCTGCTTCAAGTTTCAAAGTGCTTCAAAGTTGCTCAAAATTGCTGAAAATGTTGTCTGAGTGTCAAACAGCTTGGATCCGGATGAGACGCCGAGTTACTCGGCGTCTCATCCGGATCCAAGCTGTTTGCATATGGAGCTAGTCGTGACTGGCAGGCTAAGGGTTAAACCAGTTTCCTCTCTGTTATTTGTGTTTTGACTTGTCTGTGCTCTATTTCCAGATGCCCCGGTCTCACCAGTACACAATCCTAATAGTTTACTGACTGACCTGAATGACTTTATGGGAGGGCCAGCACCTATGGCTTCCAGTCAACCCAACGTACAGACAAACACCAACCAGGTGATTCATTCAACTTTTTACTTAGTCAAACATGTACTATGTGGTTATTGATTAACCCTTCTCCTGCTTATAGCTTACATTAAGGCAGTTTGAAAACAGTGTAGACCCAGATCAGACAGCTCCTAAAGGAGCTGTCTGATCTGGGTCTGTACTGTTTTCTTAAATGATTTGTCTAATATGGACTACACTCTTTCCTAGAGAGAAAAAAATCTCCTTTGTATTAGCCAGTGTAATAGTTTAAATCAGATATGTTCATTTTGGGCAAAGTTTAAGGATTTTTGACCTAGGGAAGCCTTTCAGCTGGCTTTCAATAGGTCGGTAGTTTTACCAAGTTGCGGATATGTGTCCGAAACTGTATAAAAGGCATTTGGAATCTTCCTCCACCTGTATTTCGCTTGGGCATCATAATATGACTGAAATACTGTTAATAAAAATGTAACAAATCAAATTGGTTAGTTCATTCTCAGACAAATACTGGAAACAGTTATTAGGCAAAGGGATTCATGTTGTTGTGTCTAATATTTCAGGTGACTAATGGGAGCTCGGATATTAATTTGTTTGGGGAGTCAACAGAGTCCTCTGAAAAACCCGGTGAAAAGGTTTCCACGAAAGATTCCATCATGGCCCTGTATGGAGGTCAAGCAACACAACAACAGTTCGGAGTACCAGGTAAACACATTGCGCAATAATTTTTACAATATTCCAGATAGGGAATTAAAATAGTATTAATAGATAAACTGCTCTTTTCTAATATTTCGACCTCTAAGGGCCTTTTTCAAAGAAAATCACGTCAAACACACGTCTTTGAAAAAGAGGTCGAAATATTAGAAAAGAGCAGTTTATATATTAATAAAAACATTGTGGTATAGAACTCAAAACACAGCAAATTCTTTAACCTTAGCTGTGCCAGAAATAATACACTGGTATACATCTTTTGCAAACAATGTAGAGCCAGATCAGAGGGCTCCTAAAGGAGCCCTCTGATCAGTGTCTGCACTGTTTGTCTTAATTTTGAAAAGATTTGGATCAAACAACTCAATATAGAGTCAATTTAGACCTGGTCATTATTTAGAAAATTGAGTCAATTTGGAAAGTCAGTGCTCTGAGGGTTAAGACATTCCATGGTTAGAGTTTTGAGTTAATGTTATTGTCATTAAATTTTGTCTTAACAGTAGACTGAATATACTTCAAGCGATGTTTACTGATATTTTAGTTAAATATTTGTTACCAAATTGTCCCAATAGGATTTTACCTTTCACTTCATAGTAACACTTATTATGCCCTGCCACAAAGTGTTGTAGAGAATATGGTGTTACCATTGGCTTTAATGATAGGAACAAACAAATGTCTGTACATACTCAAGTTCTTAAGTGTTTGGGTTAAGGTCAGTTATAGACTAAGTACTTCAGCTAGAATAATGCAACTTCATTGGTTCGTGAACCTGCGGCATTATTTCAAATTGAATTACAAAATGTGAATGTCAGGTCAAAATTGAATCAGACAGTTAAATGCCTTTCCTGTTTCAAATTTGATGGTAGCAGGTACCAACTCTTTGCATGCTGGCCACCTGGCAGTGCATTTTGTCAAACATGTAAATATGTACACACATGCAAGTTTGGAAACTGTTAAAAAACCTTTTACTATATATGAATGGATGAAATACATATACAAATGTGACTGTGTAGGTATTTTCATAATGGATTCATGAGTGCTTTCAGTTGTGATGTCCAATATTAGATTATAGCACTGGAAGTGTACGTGTCACAATTACTATCAATTCATAGACAAAAATAGACTTTTGTCTCAAATGCAAGACCTTTTATTACCTTTGTATATATATTTGGGCAAAAGACTTAGTTTGATTAATTGTCAACTATAGTAGGAACTATGATGTGTTTGATCATGCACATGCACAGAATAAGTTACCATTTCTGAAAAACCCTTTCTTCCATATAAGCACCATAGAACACCTTTACCCCTCCCTCCCCATAAGCACCCCAAGTTAATATTAATTGATGCTGCTGAATACAGCTGAATACTGTATGTGGCAACTTACAGTAAGATGAAAGTAAAGAAAATGGGGAGTTTTCTGCTCTACTTTCATTTTGCTTTAAGCAGTATCCTGCCTGAAACATAGCTGAATAAAAGTGATTTACACTTGGCTATGGAGGAATGTGTTATTTACCATACCATAGTGGTTGATTTAATTCACCATGCACAACATGCAAAGAGTTAAATACCTTACCCCGTTACCCCATAACCTGTTTGAAGTATTGAAAATAGGTGACTGCTTAAAGCAGGTTGAAAGTAAAGCAGAATGCGCCCTAAGGCGCATTCGGCTTTACTTTCAGCCTGCTTTAAGGTACCACCTGCTAGAAATAAGAAAACATTCCTTCTGATACATATAGCCTAATATTCATGACTGTATAGATCGGAATTATTTTCTTCTGCGGAGGATTAAACGAAATGCGCTAAAAGGCGCTTCTATAAGGTAAAGGATTAAGTGATAGCTGTTAGAGATTAATTTACTAACACACTACAGTTTTGTCTCCCCAGCCAGTAATTATATGCCCATGTTTGAGGGAATGGGTGAGGTAATGAATACTAACCATCTTACACCTACTGATTGTACGGCTATGTACACAATGGCAGATACAGGTAGAATTACGGTGGCGGGCATGTCAGTTTGGGCAAAGTCAGTTTTAATTTTGTTTTTCTTTTGGACAAGATACATTTTCAACAAGGTTGTCATAAGCATTATATGGTTTAGTCATCTTTAATTGGTTGTTTAATGGTTACTTAGCACAAGTTAGACTGTAATAGTTAAATATTGGTGTTCAAGTAAATCAATAAAATGTAGCAAATGGTTTTACCTGGAAGCCTTGTTCGATATTTACCAAATTTCAGTTAACACATTCAACCCTAGCGATGAGTATACTTGTCATTTACAAACAGTGTACCTGTGAGGATTACACTTGTCCCATGCAAACAGTGTAGACCCTTGTCAGAGGGCTCAGCCCTCTGATCAGGGTCTACACTGTTTATCATTTTGAAATATATTGTTTAAATCAACCCTTAATAGTCAAAAATGGACTTGACTTATTTTGAAATTGGAATTGTCCATTAAAAGTTTCAGGGGTGAATGAGTTAAGACCTGTCTGTATTCAACAACCAGTCTAGGAATATGGATTAGCAGTCTTTTATAAGTTGGCAGATCTGCAGTCTTTTAAAAGGTGGCTGTTTATTGCAGAATGAGAGTAAAGCAGAAAGCTCCTATAAGAACTTTCTGCTTTACTTTATTCTTGCATTAAATATTCATCTATCTGTAGAGACTGCCATGGTTCTGTACCAAGTGGCTACTTTACACAATTTTAACTGTAATTGACATTGACAATATCTTGATTCAAGTTGCCACAGGCACTATAGAATTACAGTACTTTGATTTCCAAACTATTTATTTTCAAACTATTGCTAAGGTTTACAGTGGAGAAAACGTTATTCTTTCCCAATAAACGTGTTTACGCTAAAACTATTATTTCCACTGTAAACAGTTTGGATCCAGATCAGACGCCGGGTAACCCGGCGTCTGATCAGGCTCCAAACTGTCTGCCACTAAGATAAACATGAATTATAAGAATTGTCCAAAAGTTGTTCTTTTCTTCGTTTAAGTGCTTTGCCTTTGCATTTCGTTTGTGTTTAAACGGGAGAGAATAACGTTTTCTCCACTGTATCTAAACCCATTTCTCCATAAATATACCTTTTAATGCCGCTGCAAAACTTAGTTGGGACATATTGAGTCTGTTTGCCCATCTGTCCACAACTTTAACTTTGGCCATGACTTAAGTACTACATGTGATAAAGACTTCATATTTAGCATGTGTACTTGACTCAAGAAGCTCTTTTAACTCGGAACAAGTTGCTCTATGTCCAACATAGGTCAAGGTGATTTAGAGGTCAAATAGGCTTTATTTAACAGTGGCCATGACAGCACTACAAGTGATAGAGACTTCATATTATGCATGCATACTTAACTCAAGAAGGTCTTGATCTCAAGACAAGTTGAGTCATGTCAGACAAATGTCAAGGTCATTTAGAGATCATGGCCACACCAGTAGGCCAACACATCATGTTTACAATAGCATTACTTTAAAATACTATGGATATTTTTAAAATGGCATTAGATATAAAGTAGCATGGCATCCATTTGAAATTTATTGATCATTAACAGTTGCATGAAAACATAAATGAAAATATGCATGTTTTAGTTGCTTGGTTTGAGTCAACAGGTAAATAGATATAGGTTTGACTTATTGTAAATACATAGCTAAAATCTATATTTTTTGCCCCAAAGATTTAAGATCAAAAGCATATTGTTTTGGGTCCATCTGTGCATGTTTTTATTTGCTAATTTGTCTGTTTGTCCATAACTTTAACCTTGGCCATGACATCAGAACAACATGTGAAAGAGACTTCATATTTGGTATATGTGCTCATCTCAAAAAACACTTGCCCTCAGTACAACTCAGGTCAAGTCAAACAAAGGTCAAGGTCATTCAGAGGTCAAATAGGCTAAGTTTGATATTGGCCATAACTTAGACTTCATATTTGGCACGTTTATTACTACAACAGTTAAGGTCATTTAGAGGTCAACAAGTTTAAATAACAGATTTATTATTCTATCAAGAATTATGTTTGAAATAGGATTAAGATAATTATACTGACATATTTGATAAAATACATTTATGTCTCAACATCTTATTTTAATCAAAGTTACCTTATTTCTGAAAGTTAAGAACCAGAATTCTGCCAGAAGTGAAACATACATGTATGGTTTAACTTGAAAATACAGTTAAGTTTGACTAAAAGTTTTAAAACAAATTTAAGTTTTCAAGATTTTACTATTTGTAATTTTATACATTTTAGATATATTATTCTGTTAAGTGATTTTAACCCATTACTCCGTAGATACACCTTTTATGCCTTTAATCTATTCCTCTACTGTAAAAAAAATGAATATGCACCTTTAGAAATAGTTTCTATATCCTAGCAGATGGTAGCTTAAACCAGGCTGAAAATAAAGCAAAATGCACCTTTAGGGGCATTTTGCTTTACTTTCAGCCTGCTTTAAGTGGTCATCTGTCTTCAAAACTAGAAACAAGCTATGGGGTAAAGGGTTAAAGAGTGACCTAGACTTACTCTATGTCTACTTTGTAGGGTATTACTATGGACACATTCCAGATGAATCAATTGTATACGGTAAACCAAAGTACCACATTATACACTTCTAATTAAACATCTTAGATCATCTCCCCTTTCACAACTTAATGGGCTTTGTGTGCATGCTTCTCTTATGCTTAGACAGGTATAAGTTATAAGTATTAATTGCTTCTTTTGCATAACAAAATGTTAATCAAACTATTAATTGAAGGCTTAGTTGTGCTTGAAATTTTTTGCAACCTTACATAAACATAGAATAGATATATTGCGATTAGGTTTCTTCTAGCTTGATTGTGGCATATATAATGTGGATAGAAATTGCATTGTTAATATCTTATGCTTTCTCTTCAAACTTTGACTTGGTTTTATCACTTTTTCACTGCAAAAATGGTCTCTTGCGGTATTATTTTATTTTTTGTAATAGTATGTTAAATAGCATTGTTTTAATGCTTAAGCTGCCACATTTCTATAAAATGTTCTCCAAATTAGTGTGGGATGAACACAGGTTTTAGTGTATATTGTAGGACTATAGTACTTTAAGTCATTGTGATGGGTTTTCCTCATGTCTTTCAGTTGTCTTAAATGGCATATCTTTGCACTGTATATTTGCAGACACTTGCATTGCATTTATTCTGACCTGGTTATTGACTTCAAGATTCTGAAATATCCTTCTTTCTTTATACTAAAAAAATAAATAGTTCAGGCTTTGGAATTGGGACTCATAATGGTAGGCCAATAGGAAGCTTGTATAATCCTTTTCACAAATTTTATTTCTTGTTAGCTCACCTGAGCCTTCGACTCAGGATGAGCTATTGTGACCGCTCTTCGTCCGTCGTCCGTCCACATTTTCAAACAACATCTCCTCAGAAACCACTGACCTGATTTCAACCAAACTTTATCAGAAGCATCAGTGACAAGGGGGAACGAAATCTTGTTCAAAGTTTTTGGCTAGAGTTATTCCCCTTGCTTTAGGACTTGATTTTCTAACATGACCGTATAGACAACTTTTAATGCATAAGAAAATCTTTAAAAATCATCTTCTCAGAAACCAAAAGGCCCAGACCTTTCATATTTGGTATGTATCATAACCTAATGATCTTCTACCAAGATTGTTCAAATTTTGACCCTGGGGCCAAAATCGGCCCCGCCCTTGGGCTTATCAGTTTTTCTTAGGAAAATCTTTGAAAATCTTCTCCTCTGAAACTGTATGACCTAGATCATTATTATTTGACATGTAGCTTTGCCTTATGGTCCTCTACCTAGCTTGTTCAAATTATGACCCCCGGGTCAAAATTGGTCCCGCCCCGGGGCTTATCAGTTTTACATAGAGTTATATAGGAAAATCTTTAAAAATCTTCTTCTCTGAAACTGTATGGCCTAGATCATTAATATTTGACATGTAGCTTTGCCTTATGGTCCTCTACCTAGATTGTTCAAATTATGACCACCGGGTCAAAATTGACCCGCCCCGGGGCTTATCAGTTTTACATAGAGTTATATAGGAAAATCTTTAAAAATCTTCTTCTCTGAAACTGTATAGCCTAGATCATTAATATTTGACATGTAGCTTTGCCTTATGGTCCTCTACCTAGATTGTTCAAATTATGACCACCGGGTCAAAATTGGCCCCGCCCCGGGGCTTATCAGTTTTACATGGAGTTATATAGGAAAATCTTTAAAAAATCTTCTTCTCCGAAACTGTATGGCCTAGATCATTAATATTTGACATGTAGCTTAGCCTTATAGTCCTCTACCTACATTGTTCAAATTATGACCCCCGGGTCAAAATTGGCCCGCCCCGGGGCTTATCAGTTTTACAAAGAGTTATATAGGAAAATCTTTAAAAATCTTCTTCTCTGAAACTGTATAGCCTAGATCTTCCAGCTTTGACATATAGCTTTGCCTTATGGTCCTCTACTAAGATTGTTCAAATTATGACCCTGGGCCAAAAATGGCCCCGCCCTTGGGCTTATCAGTTTTTCTTCGGAAAACCTTTGAAAATCTTTTTCTCTGAAACTGTATGGCCTACATCATTAATATTTGACATGTAGCTTTGCCTTATGGTCCTCTACCTAGATTGTTCAAATTATTACCCTAGGGTCAAAATTGGCCCCGCCCGGGGCTTATCAGTTTTACATAGACTTATATAGGAAAACCTTTAAAACTCTTTTTATAGCTATATATATCACAATATTGTCTTGCCCAGTCAGCTTAGGTACAATGTTCTCAGGTGAGCGACTTGTGGGCCATGGCCCTCTTGTTTTAGTTTTTAGTTCTAAATGCAGGTAGTGTTTCGTAGTGTTTATGTTTTGAGGAAACCACCAATCATGGCAATGTATATTTCATTTCATATTATTTGTAAACTAACATTAATGGCTCTAAACTAATCTCATATTTTGAATTCTATGTTTAACTCATTACCACATAGCCTGTTTTTAGTTTTGAAGATAGGTGACCACTTAAAGCAGGTTGAAAGTAATGCAGAATGGGCCTTAAGGTGCATTCTGCTTTACTTTCAGCCTGCCTTAAGCTATAATCTGCTAGAATATAGAAAATATTTCTTATAATACATATTCATGACTGTACAAATTGCAACTATCTTCTCCAGTGGAGGAATAAAATAAAGGCGTTAAAAAGCGTATTCGTGGTGTAATGGGTTAAGACAGGAAGCTGCCTGACAGGAGGTAGGTAAAGTTTCCCATGCTGTGCTATCAGAACAGGGTAGAAGCATTAACCCATTACCCCATAAATACGCCTTTTTACGTCTAGTGTATTCATCCATTGAAGAAAATAGTTCCAATTTACACAATTATGAATATGAACCTTGAGAAATATTTTCTTTATTCTATCAGATTTTTGCTTAAAGCAGGCTGAAAGCAAAGCAGAATGCGCCCTAAGGTGCATTCTGCTTTACTTTCAACCTGCTTAAATTGAAACTTGTTTTCAAAACTAGAAACACGTTATGGGGTAATGGGTTGTATAAGACTTTGCCTTACTTTCAGACTACTGTATGCAGCCACCTGTTATGAACACATTCATTATTTTTATGAAAGAAAGTGTTATTCTGTGTCTTGACCGACTTCTTCTATTGATTGTTAAAAGTATATATATTGCAAGCATGTTTTATTATGAATGTGCTGAAGTTGTTAATATATTTAGTTAAGGAATAAGCAGCACTAACATTGATTGCCCGCCCCTGTCAGAGCTATTTGTTTGGTTTAGCCTTTCCTCTGCAGAATCAGGATGTCTCTACCAACCACTCTACAAATAATTCTAAAACACTTCCCGCATGCCCCTATATAAACAAAGAGGGGACGTAATGTCTTAATGTGACGTCATATGGCTTCGAAAAAATGCATAGGCCAAGAAAAGTAGCCTTGTTGCTTGGGTGCAAATTGTGGTTAAATTGAAGTGCTATTAGAAACAAAATAATAAATTAATACCAGTGTTTTATCATGCAATAAAACATGGGTAGTCGTTGAGATGCTGGTAATTAAATCACTGCCTTCGACCCTGTGATTTAATTACTAAGCATCTCAACTCCTACCCGTGTTTTATTGCCACGATAAAACTGTTATGAATTTATTATTTCTTAAATATTCATTTATGGTGTTTAATAATAATGGCAGCTTCGGGAAAAACAGTAAAGCAGAAAGCTCTTATATGCTTTAAACAGTGACCTACCCTTAACATTGTTGGATACAGATAATTTGCCATTTTGACTATGGAGGAAAGGTTAAAGAGCCACTAGAATTATAATCTTTACATCAAAAAGGCATGACAAAGTTTCTATGAGAGGATGCAAAGATGTTTAGCAATATTACTCTTATTTTTTAGGAATCACTTTGTCTTTAGATGGAATTTTGTCCTTTGCTTTACTCTGTTATTCTTCAACAGAACTTTTTTAAACTTTACAGTATTTTTGAACACCATCTGGAAATTTGCACCTGCTATTCTGCTTTACTTTTAACCTTCTTTAAGTGGCCACATGTATTTAAAGCTAAAACAGGCTATTGGGTAAAATGTTAAACAAATATTTCAGAAATAATACTGAAATTGATAAATTAGCTAGTAATAGGAATATTTGACTTAACCCTTTACCCAATAACCTGTTTCTAGTTTTGAAAATAGGTTATTATTAATAGCAGGCTGAAAGGAAAACAGAATGCACCTTAAGGCCCATTCTGATTTACTTTCAGCCTGCTTTAAGCTACCACCTGTTAGAATAAAGAAACTATTCCTTATGATACATATTTATACCTGTATAAATTGGAACTATTTTCTTCAGAGAAGGAATAAACTAAATGCGCTAAAAGGCGTTTCTATTGGGGAAAGAGTTAATAATAGGCTGGTATGATGCTAAATGGTGTATTACCTCTTCCAGTAATAACTGTTTTGAGTGACACTCAAAATAAGCTTAACCCTTTACTCCATAGCCTGTTTCTTTGTTTTGAAGATAGATGGCCACTTAAAGCATGTTGAAAGTAAAGCAGAATGCACCTTAAGGCACATTCTGCTTCACTTTCAGCCTGCTTTAAGCTTCCATCTGCTAAAATATGGAAAATATTTCTTTTCGGTTATGTTGCATAATTATTCATAACTATAAATTGGTGTATTTATGGTGTAATGGGTTAAGTCAATTTTGTTTGTCTCACCATGACAAAGGAGTGAAAGCGATACTAACGTGTTGTGTAGAAACTGGATTCAATATAATATTTAGAACCAATCTGTTTCAGGAGGGATGTACATGCCCCAACAACAGCAACAACAACAACCACAACAACAACAACAACAAAACCCCGGCCAGATGTATGGAATGCAGATGAATAACATACAGATGCAACAACAGGTAGCTGTCTTTCTTTCTCAACAATTACTTTATCCGTTATTTTGCCTGTCTCTCTTCATCAAAATGTGATTGTTAACAGGCAATCTTGTATTAAGCAACCACTCTATTGAAGTAGCTTGAAGACCTCTTAAGACAAGTGACAGCTCAATGCAGAAATAATGCAGATAGGTATAGCCATGTTTTAACTTTGAAATTCGGGTATGTTTGACTTAACCGAGCATGAAATAATGAGATTCATGTGTTGACAAATCAGATAGTTCGAATTAAGTGAGTTTGAGATATCCAAGTTTGACTGTACTTATTTATTTTCAGCAACAAGGAATGTACGGAAACCAGATGGCGGGTATGATGGGGATGCCCCAGGGCAATATGGGCATGCAGAACGTGGGTATGGGTGCCAGTGGTATGGTGATGCCCCAGCAACAGCAGGGTATGAGGATGCCCCAGGGTCAGGCTGGAATGTACGGGGCACAGCAAATGCAACAGGCTCAGTTCCAACAAGTGAGTGTACTATCCAGCAAGTTATAACTTTTCTTCTATATCCTAGCATATGTTAGCTTAAAGCAGGCTGAAAGTAAAGCAGAGTGCGCTTTAAGGCGCATTCTGCTTTAGTTCTAACCTGGTTTAAGTGGTCACCTGTTTTCAAAACCAGAAACGAGCAATGGCGTAATGGGTTAAACAGTCACCTATCATTAGAGATATCCATGGCATGATGCTAATAAATATGTTTTATTTCATTGCCATTATTATTTTTTATTATGTACTCGGACTCAAAGTATTATTTTTGACTTGTTTCAGATGCAGCAACAGATGGCCAATATGTCCATGGGTCAGTCGGGTCAGCTCCAAGGTGGTATGATGTCCAACGGTATTCCTGCTGGTCAGGGATGGGGTGGTCAGACATCTGGACACACCCTCTCTAACAATCTATGGCAGTAGTTGTAGTACATGTAGTAGCCTACTTTAAGCTGAACCAATAGGAGAAAAACATTCCAGATTATGACATTTGTACCAGGGCTCCGGATACGAGTGAGAAAACTGTACAGTCACCACAGTTTCTCTTTATTTCTCCACGCGACCACTCGTTGACCCGTTACTCCATAGCCTGTTTCTAGCATTGAAGACAGGTGACCACTTAACCCATTACTCCATAGCCTGTTTCTAGCATTGAAGACAAGTGACCAATTAAAGCAGGTTGAATGGAAAGCAGAATGTGCCTCAAGGCACATTCTGCTTTACATTCAGCCAGCTTAAAGCTACAATCTGCTTGAATGTAGAAAATATTTCTTAATATACATATTCATGACCGTATACAGCAGAACTATTTTCTTCAGTGAGTGAATAAACTAAATGTGTGTTAAGTGTTTATCTTTGGAGTAATGGGTTAAAATAATCTGAAAGAGAAGGGTCTAATGAGTAGTGATATCATAGGATTTGATTGAGAAATATAGATGTTAGTACATGTATTTGAAAGACTCGCCTTATCTGGAGCTGTGATTAGTACAATGTTGCAGTTTATTTACGATGTGTAGAATACAGTGTAGAAAGAGAAACCCTTAAGTTTATTCGACATGTGTATAAATACAGAAGGGCTGAGTGCAATGATAGGGGTAGAGTTTTTACATTCATTTACTCCTGCCACAGACCCCATGTCAATTATATATCAACACACAAGAGATATTAACCCTTTGAACCCTTGTCCCGCATATAGGCGTCTTTTTAAAACAGTGAACATGTGAATAGTACACTTGTCCTGTGCAAACAGTGAAGACCCAGATCAGAGGGCTCCAAAAGGAGCCCTCTGATCAGGGTCTTCACTGTTTGTCATTATGCCAAACATTGACAAAAACAACCCTTTAAAGTCAGAAATTGACTAGACTAAAATGGAAACTGGAATTGTCCATTTAAAGTTTCAGGGAGGAAAGAGTTAACTCATTGACCCTGAAACTTCAATAAACAGTTCTAGTTAAGTTTAGTCTAATTTTGATAATTAACTAGTGTTATTTAGTTTACACTATATTGCAAAATGACAAACGGCGCAGACCCTGATCAGAGGGCTCTTGTAGGAGCCCTCTTATTTGTGTCTAAACTGTTTGTATAGGACACATGCAGTGTTCACAGTGACACATCACTTGGGTTCAGTGTGTCAATTTATATTCTTAGTATAGGAAATATGGAAAACTGCAAATGTGATACTGTTGATCTTTCCTCCAGAAGGTCTTATAGACGTCTATACCTATTCCTCCACAGGAGAGCCAGGTGACTCGTATACTCACTTCTTGGTGTATAAAATAGTGTACAGCTTAACGCATGCTCCTCTAAAACTTAAAATGAACAATTCCAGTTTTCCAATCAAGTCCAGTTCAGTTTTTGACTGGTTGTTCATTTTACAGTTAATTGCATTATAACAAACAGTCCAGACCTGCATCAGAGGAGCCCTATAGGAGCAGTCTGATCTGGGTCTACACGGTTTGCTCAGGGATGTCTGTGAAATACATGTACATTGGGTCATAAACTCTTTGAACCCTAGTTTCGCATATATTCGTCTTTTGCAAACAGCATACATGTGAAGTACACTTGTCACATATGCAAACAGTGTTGACCCTGACCTAAAGGCTCCTTAAGAAGCCTTCTGGTCAGGATCAACACTGTTTGTCATTTTGACATATACTGTAAAAATCAACCCTAAAAAGTCAAAAATGGACTAGACTTAATTGAAAATGAGAATTGTCCATTTGAGGTTTCAGGGAGAAAAGAGTTCATGGGTGCAAATCACCTGTATGTATATCCAAGTACGTTTAAGGTAGGTGACTCCTTAATCCATTATCCCATAGCCTGTTCCTAGTTTTGAAGATGGGTGACAACTTAAAGCAGGTTGAAAGTAAAGCAAATGTGCCTTGATTCTGCTTTACTTTCAGTCTACTTTATGTTACTCTCTACTAGAATATAGAAAACATTTCTTATGGTATACATGTATATTAATTATAACTATTGTCTTCACTGAGAAAAAGAGGAATATTTATGGGGTAAAAGGTTAAAGCTTGTTGGAAGTAAAGCAGAAAGCTCTTATAGGATGTATGTATCATCGACAATGACTATTCATTAGTGTGGAGGAGTAGGAAGTGACATACTTAGGTGCTTCTTTGGAGGAAAGGGTTACGGCAGATCAGGTACATTCTGTGTATGATTTTGATCTGATTTGAAACAAACACATTGCCCATTGAGATTTTTGTGCAGAAACAATAGAAATAGATGAATTAAAAAAGCACTTAAAACGGATGTTCAAAAACTGATGTTCATGATTTTATTTAGTCATATGAAGTAAATTGAATTCAATTTTAATTTAGTATAATTGTTAAATTGATTTTAAACTTGTTGATTAACCCTTCACCCCATAGCCTGTTTCTAGTTTTGAAAATGGGTGACTACTTAAAGCAGGTTGGGAGTAAAGCAGAATGCGCCTTAAGGCGCATTCTGCTTTACTTTCTGCCTGCTTTAAATAACCACCTGCTAGATAAAAGAAAATATTATATATGATACATGTTCATGACTATATAAATTGGAACTATTTTGTTCAGCGGAGGAATAAATTGAATGCGCTAAAAGGCGCTTCTATGGGGGAAAAGGATTAAGTCAAATGTGTGTTCAATGGCAATTTGATGTAGACTCACAATGAGCTGCATATCTCTTTACTCCATGGCCTGTTTATAGTTTAAAAGACAGGTGATCAATTAAAGCAGATTGAAAGTTCAGCAGAATGTGCCTTAAGGTGCATTCTGATTTACTTTCAGCTTGCTTTAAACTACCGACTGCTAGTATATAGGACATATTGCTTATGTTGCATATTCATTACAGTATAATATCAAACTTATTTCTTCATGGAAGAATGAATCTAATGTGTAAACAGGCGAATCTATGGAGTAAAGGGTAAGAATAAGTAGCTGCATAATGTTGCACAAAAATAATACAGAAAACTTCTAAATGAGCATTTTGCATTAATTTGTCTTCACATTAAACTTTTATTTGACGGTATGACTAAATACCCATTCATTTTCTTTAACCCTTTCCCCCATAGAAGCGCCTTTTAGCGCATTCAGTTTATTCTTGCCCTGAAGAAAATAGTTCCAATTTATACATTCATAAGTATGTATAATACAAAATATTTTCTATATTCTAGCAGATGATAGTTTAAAGCAGGCTGAAAGTAAAGCAGAATGGGCTTAAAGCGCATTCTGCTTTACTTTCAACCTGCTTTAAGTGGACACCTATATTCAATCCTAGAGATATGCTATGTGGGAAAGGGTTAAATTGTCACTGAATGCACTGCCATTGTGGCTGTATGTGATTTTCTGGGCATTTAATATGTCTATTGACTCTTTCATTACTTAGTACCGTAACTGCCGTTTGCTAACAATTGCCGTCTGCTTAAACCCCTCATCTTCAAATAAACGGAAACAGGATCAGAGCGATAAAAATATGGATTCACATTAGCCCCACTAAATGTCGGCCTGATCTGGATCCAAACAGTTGACAAAATCCTTCAATTCCAGTCTACAGTGTTGAAAGGTTCATGGAAAACGACCTCATTTTCCCATACCATTTAACTCATTCAACCCTGAAACTTCAAATGGACAATTCCAGTTTCCAATAAGGTCTAGTCCATTTTAGACAATTTAGAGTTGTTTGTAAGAATGTATGGGAAAATAATATACACTGCAGACCCTGATCAGAAGGAGCTCTAGTCTGGCTCATTGCTTTTTGCATAGGACAAGTGTACTCTTTACAGGTACACTGTTTGTAAAAGATGAGTATACTCATCACTAGTGTTCAATGTGTTAAAGCAATCATATACTGTTAACCCTAGCCCGCCAAATAAATTGTCATCTGCTATATTTCTCGTCTGCTTCAAGTTTCAAAGTGCTTCAAAGTTGCTCAAAATTGCTGAAAATGTTGTCCGAGTGTCAAACAGCTTGGATCCGGATGAGACGCCGAGTTACTCGGCGTCTCATCTGGATCCAAGCTGTTTGCATATGGAGCTATAGTCGTGAGTGGCAGGCTAAGGGTTAAAGTGACGTAAAATCATAACCAATCATAGCAAATCAAATCATAGTGGGTGAAGTTTAATATATGAATATTCAGCAGGAAAATGTTTAACCTTTTTGCACTGTTGGCTTAGTCACATACATTGTAATTGTTGGCATATAGATTTAAAGATGATGTTTAGAAATGAGGACATAGTGATACCTCCAAATTATGTCATAATATTTCAATGTTGTACTCGAAGATTTTGTAGAGTTTTGTGATGCTTGTACATATAGTATTACCTGTAAAGCAAAAGTCTCTGAAGACTGAACACAGCTCTTAGTCCCAACACGTATGATCTACTTTGCTCACTTACTGTTCAACACATTGAGAGCTCTAAGGACTGTTATTCTTGGTTCAAGGTTATAAAGCTTTTGAGCTTAGTCTAAAGTCGATATCAAGCATTTGATTGGTCAGATTTGAGCCTAGGCTCAAATCTGACCAATCAAATGATTGAGAACAAACTCAGACTCAGCTCAAACACTTTATAACCTTGGACCCAGATAGCTTCTCAAAAGTCTTTCATTTACTCTTTCGACGCTAAGTAACTCTTGTTGATTATAAACTTCCCTTGTGGATCATTTTAGTTACCAAAACATGAACCAGTAGTAGTGGGTAGTTTAATAAACACTGGTCTTAATTAGCAAACAGTGAAGTAGGAACCCTCTGATCTGGGTCTACACTGTTTGTAAATGTAATGAGTATATTTAAAACAGGTCCATTTTGTTGAAATAGTTAAGCTGCCGTCAGTCTTAACCATTTACTCCGTAGCATGTTTCTTGTTTTTAAGACAGGTGACCACTTGGTATATTGAATCCTAGTGACTGGCATACTTGTCATTTACAAACAGTGTACCTGTTGCATTTTTGTCATATGCAAACAGTATCCTTTTAACTCATTCATCCTTAAAGAGCTCACATGCACAATTTCAGTTTCCGATTAAATCTAGACCATTTCGACTATTTAGGGTCAACTTGGCAATACATGTATATTGTATGTGTACGATCAGAGGGTGACTGAAGTAGCTCATCAGAATCTACATTGTTTGCATAGGACAAAATTAATATACTCGTCACAGCTACACTGTAAAAGATTATTATACTTGCAACTCGGGTTCAATGAGTTAAGCTATTACCTGTCTTTCAGAACATTATTTGGACTTATTTTGAGTGTAACTAGCTTAACCCTTTCCCTTATAGAAGCGCCTTTTAGCGGATATGATTTATTCTTCCGCTGAAGAAAATAGTTCCAAATTATACCGTAATGAATATGTGTCATATTTGATACTTTCCTTATTCTAGCAGTTAATAGCTTAAAGCAGGCTGAAAGTAAAGCAGAATGCGCCTTAGGGCGCATTCTGCTTTACTTTCAACCTGCTTTAAGTAGTCACATATCTTCAATACTAGAAACAGGCTATCAGGTAAAGGGTTAAGGGAGGATAGCTTGTTGTAAGAAATCTACTTATAGTTATAATAAACAGTTAGTCATTAGCTTCAATTTCAATGAACTGTTTACTAGCTGAAGGAAAATGTGTTTTATTGACATTAATTTATAATCATCTGTAAACTTTATTTGTTTTGAATTGCCAGCAGTATAGGGCAACACTAAACTGTAGTTTTTGTCTGTCTATCTGTATGTTTATCTCTCTTTCTATCTATCTGTCCATCTGTCTGTCTGTCTGTGTTGGTCAGGGGTAGCACAACTTATTTATCCTATTAACTGCTGTTGTAGAAGATACGTTTTCTTTTTACCCTTTCCGCCATCATGAAAATTGATTATCTCCTATATCTAACTGCCTTTAAGGCAGGTGAATGCTTAAAACAAGATGAAAGTAAAAAAAAAAGCTCCTAAAGAAGCTTTCTGATTTACTTTAATTTCGCTTTAAGCTACCAGTTGTATTCAACATCATCAATTATTATCCACTTTGGTGCTGATATGGTATGGAGGAAGGATAAAGATGTTCTTTGATGTTTATGTTGAGGAAAAGGTTAACTGTTTCCTGTATAGTATTAGCATGCCAAAACACTTATATAACAACATGACAGAGGATTAACCCTTTACCCCTTAGCCTGTTTCTAGTTTTGAAGAGAGATGAACTCTTAAAGTAGGTTGAAAGTAAAGCAGAATGTGCCTTAAGGCACATTCTGCTTTACTTTCAGTCTGCCTTAAGTTATCATCTCCTAGAATATTGAAAATATTTCTTATAAAACATGTTCATGACTGTTTAAATTGGACTATTTTCTTCAGTGGAGGAATAAACTAAATTTGCTAAAAGACGCTTCCATGAGGAAAAGGGTTAACCCTATCTATGATGGAATCCTGTAGATGGACAATTTGCTGTGCAGTGCCTGATCAGAGCGCTATATAAGGAGCCCTCTGAATAGAGTCTGCACTGTTTGTATACTTTTATTTTTTGCAATAATTGCTATAACGGGCCTAAAAGAATTAACATTGACTGGTTATATTTCAAAAGTGGAACAGTCCATCAGAAAATATTCAGCATTGAATAGGTTATATAAACATGGATCAAATTTCATTGATATTGAGGGGTCCACATGTATGTTTTTTGTAGCACAAACCTGATATGTACTAAGTATTATTTCACTGGATATTCTATGTAACTGTCCATTAACTGATTCACCCCTGTAACTTAAATTGGACAAATCCAGTTTCAAATAAAGTCTGGTCGATTTTAGACTATCTAGGTTAGATTTTTACAGTAATATACATGTATTTCAAAATGACAAACAGTGTATACCCTGGTCAGAGGGTTCCTTAAATAACCCTCTGATAATGTTCACCACTGTTTGTATAGGACAAGTATACTCTTCACAGGTACACTGTTTGTAAATGAGATGTATACTCGTTGCTAGGGTTGAATGTGTTGATTATACAGTCAAACTTGTGTTAATTGGCCACTCTTTGAAGAAGCATAATGCTCTGTACTGACAGGTGACTGCTAAGGCAGAGCAAATGTAATCAAATTTTTTTTCAAGGCCATATTTCTTGTATATTATGACTGTTGTTGGACTGTGGATTATCTTGCAATTCTTTAGGCTATTTTGAACACTAAGTATTTTTTTGTCTGCAAGATCTACTAAAGTTAGAATTTTCTAAATTTCCTTTTAAGATAGGGTCAAGAGTGTCTAACCGTTTGGATACTGATAGGATGCAGAGTTGCTCAGCATCTCATCTGGATCCAAACTGTTTTCAAAGGTAGTCACATTTTCACCTATAGCATGCAA
Source organism: Gari tellinella (assembly GCA_922989275.2). NCBI lineage: Eukaryota > Metazoa > Mollusca > Bivalvia > Cardiida > Psammobiidae > Gari > Gari tellinella. The sequence continues at coordinate 10,685,283 of OV277859.1, read as the reverse complement.
AGAGTTCAGGCATTGTTGTAAACAAGGAAATAAGATTTAATGTAACTAAATGATTTGCCTACAGCTATGAATGATAGGAACACATGGAAAAGCATCATCCGCCATACTTTGGCGAATTAAGCAAGTAAGCAAGTACTAACATTTGTAGGACAAGTCTAGGTTTGATAGTTCTGCTAAAATAGGGTAAATTTGTCTCGTATATAGATACACTTGTTCTGAGATATTGACTTGGGTATCAGTACTAATCACTGTAAGATTAAAAGGTTGGTACTTCACCCTTACTGTGTGGGACACGAGTATAGAAATATTTTGCAAACAGTGTAGTCCCAGATCATAGGCAACCCCCCCCCCCCCCTCTGATCATGGTCTGCACTGTTTGCCTTAATTTTGAATAATTTTGGGACAAACCCCACAGGTCAATGTAAACTGGTCATGATTTAGAAAATGGAACGTCCATTTGGAAAGTCTGCAGTGAATGCAATAAGGATTGAAGATCCGTTATCTTGATTTGATGAATGATTGATTGATTGGCTGATAAATGATAAAGGCCTTAGTATAGAGTTTGTGTGCTCAGTACCGTAAAAATCCTAAAAGTTAGGACACCCTTTATAGCTGCTGTAAGTATCCTAAATTTTGAAGGAATTACTTTTATCACACAGTTATTTGTCCAAAAGGTACAAACTGCATTGCAAACAGTGTAGACCTTGATCAAACTGCACTGAGGGAGTAGTCTGATCAGGGTCTACACTGTTTGCTCAGGCCTGTCTGTCCCAATAATTAGGGTCATTACGGTAAATTATTTTTGAGTGAAAAAACAGATTGCAGGATTTTTATTTGTGTATATGTTTATATTTTAGACTACTTTTAGCTGTGATGTTTTGTACATTGTTGTATTTTCATCACTTTATGTCAGATGTTAGTTCTGTATGGTTTGCAAGTTTTCATTTTCTGAGAGATTTGATTTGGAATTGGTCAAGTTCTAATATATATTGTATCTATTCGTCTCAGACGGCAATATAGTACAGTAGAACCTCTCTATTTTGACAACTAAAAGAAGGCTAATTGTCGGTATAAAAGACAGGTGACCGCTTAAAGCAATGTAAAAATGAAACAGAAAGCTCCTCTAGGAGCTTTCTGTTTCACTTTCACATTGCTTTAAGCATTCACCTGTCGTAAACGACTAATATTTGACACAATTTAGTGGTCGTAATAGAGAGGTTCTACTATATAATACTGCAGGGCTAGAGATAAAAGTAAGTAACTTTCTGCATTGTTTTTATCCTATATTAATTCATTCACCGCTGGAACTTTAAATGGTAAATACCAATTTCCAGTCCACTCCATTTTTTGCCTATTTAGGGGTGTTGTTGGCAATGTTTTTCAAAACAACAAAGAGTGCAGACCCTGATCAGAGGACTCCTTTAGGAGCCCTCTGATCTGGGTCTACACTGTTTGCATAGTAACTCTTGTTACAAGCCCCACTGTTTAAACCTACAGAGTCGTCTCCCTTTGACTGAAGTTTTGGACTAGACATTCATTGTTGATTGTTTTAATTTGTCTTTTTATAGCACATATATTTATGTTGCTAGATTGGTCTTATTCTAACATTATCTCTGGAGATGGTTAGTTATCCCATTGTCCCTGAAGATTGTAATGGACAATTTTAGTTTCCAATTAACCCATTACCCCATATCATGTTTCAAGTTTTGAAAACGGGTGACTATTAAAACAGGTTGAAAGTAAAGCAGAATGCGCCTTAGGGTGCATTCTGCTTTACTTTCAGCCTGCTTTAAGCTATCATCTGATAGAATATAGAAAATACTTCTTTTGCTACATATTCCTGACTGTATAAATTGGAACTATTTCTTTCAGTGGAGGAATAAATTAAAGTCTTAAAAGGCATATTTATGGGGTAATGGGTTTAGTCTAGCCCATTTCTGACTATTTAGGTTTGTTTTCTGCCATATATTGCAGGACTGAGTGATGTATTGTAGAGTGACAAACAGTGTAGGAGCCCACTGATCAGGGTCTACACTGTTTGCATAGGACAAGTGTTCTCTTCACAGGTACACTGTTTGTTAATGACAAGTATACTCGCCACTAGGGTTGAATGTATTAACATCTGTTTATTTTCATTTACCCACAACGAGGGTTAGACTTCTTTTTTATTGCATTGCATTGCATGTACAGGGATCCAGATAAGAGAGAGGATGGTATGTTAGTTTCAAACATTACCTATCATTATGTCTCCACCTGTCCCAATGATGTGGCTACACATTTGTGACAATTCTAATAAGCAGTCACAATATAGGGTTTGATGGAGACGTCAGCATATCTGAATTACTCCTATTATCTGGTTCTACAGTCAAACCTGTATTAGCTGCCACTAAATATTGGGTATATTATAATAGTCAATGTGACTTGTGACAATGTGACTGGTGACAACTTGATGCAGGACAAAAGTAGTGCAGATGTGATGTGTCCTGCATTAAGTGGTCACCTGTCTTTAAAGATCAACAGAATACTTTATTTAGGGGACTCTTGTACAGGTTTGACTGTATGTGTATAGCTGTTGATGTTCTTAAATACTTTTGTTAAGATAAATTGCTGTATACAGTAAAACCTCTCTATCATGACCACTAAAGTTTGTTAATTATTGGGTGTTTAAGGCAGGTGACTGCTTAAAGCAAGATTACAGTGAAACAGAAAGCTCCTTTAGGAGCTTTCTGTTTCACTGTCATCTTGATTTAAGCTGTCACCTGTCTTTTATACAATCAATTAGCCTTCGATTTAGTGGTCGTAATAGAGGGGTTGTATTGTATTTAAATTCCAATTTTCCCAAGTGTGTATATTATTTAAACTGTTATGATTTTGTCAGCTGTAAATAGATAGATAGTAAATGTCCGTCTTCAGTGTGCATAAAATAAAATGTATATATCATGTCATACACTGTTGTTTTCTTCTTGATAGTTACAGGGCTGCCATTTCTCCGGATTTTTCCTAAGTATTCGGATTTTTATCCTAGCAGATCGTAGCTTAAAACAGGCTGAAAGTAAAGCAGAATAGTGTCTGTGTTATGTGTACAAAACGGGTCAGACTTGCTAAGGATTTGGGACAAGTAAACAGCATAGACTGATCATAATGCGTCTGATTAGAGTCTACACTGTTTGCTTATAGGAATTTTAATACAAAATGAATTGAAAATTTAGACCAGGCGGTAGTAGTCCAGTGGTAACACGTTGCACTACGGTACCAGGGGTCGTGAGTTCGATTTTGTTCCGAATCCCCGATTCGGGGCGATGCAGGTCAGGGCAGGGCAGGGCAGGACAAGACAAGACAAGATAAGAATTCAGGCCTGTGATTTTTCCGCGGATTGGATTGCCGCCGAGACCATTTCTGAGATTCGTCCAGATTCGTTGAGAAAATCTGACGACTATAAGGGGGGTGAGGTCTGAAAGTCGGTCGCGTCCGCGGACGTGTTTTAGTCTGACCCGGAAATCGTCGTACATTAACGGTAACGGAAAAGTCCGAGTGTTCCACATCAATTTAACTGGTTACTGCATTAGTGGCTGCGCGTGCACTTACACTATTGAAAACTCGGAAACCAGTCTTCGCGACAACACCGCTTTTCGAGACCAAAATATTTTTTTGTTTTGATGTTTGAACGATGTTAATAGATTGTCAGTAATATGACAGCTTCCTAAAATAACAAGGTTAGCAAATTTAAAAGGGGTTTGATTATGATATTGACTTTTTTCCCGTTAAGACCAACGGCAAGCGTGTCGAGAATTCGGTACCAGATCGTAACGCCCTCGGGTCAAAACGACCCCGGATCAAAACGGCCCACATATACTTTTTATACAAATAGACTAATTGAAAGTAAAAGTACATGAATGTCTGAAATGTATTCAACATTCAGGGCTTATTTTCCTTATATAACAGCCGCCGTTAAACGGCGTCTTCCCCTCCCGATTTTTTTCCCCTCTGAAAAAATTTTCCCCTCCCAAAAAAAAAAAAAAAAAAATTTTTTTTTTTAAAAACTTTTTATGATATATGGTATGTAACATCAATCACACTTTAGTGCCCTTCACCATCATGGAGTGTCAACTGTTTAGTGTCTGTACTGTTTTAAGTGTCATACATTAGTCTCATCACCATTGTTTGGATATTGCCCACACATCCAGCAAAGAACCAGGGCCTTATCAACTCCTACACACAAATACCCCTCAAATTGAAACTCAAAGTGACCAAATTATAGACCATGACGATGTTACATCAAATTAAAAAAAAACCTTTTCCTTTATGAACAAAACATGCACAGATGCTAGATCCCTGTCTCAAGGAACATTGGATGCTTTGATGAGAATATGTTTGACTGAAACCGACTATAAATAAAGATTATCTTATCTTATCTTATCTTATCTTAGAATCAAGTCTAATTCCAAAAGCCTCACTGATAAGGACTTTGAAGCTATACTTGAATGCTTCAAAGCATCAAATAACAGGGACATAGAGCTTTAGAGAATTCAACAACAATTACATTTGTAACTGCTGTTGCTTTAAGCTTTCATTAAAGAACAAAAGTAATAAGAGAAATTATATGGTTAATTATTAATATAATTATAATTTCTTTAAATTTTCCCCTAATTGACCCAAAACGACGCATTTTTCTCCCCTTCTGTGGGTATCTTTCCCTATTGGTAAAAAAAAGCCCTGACATTGAACAGGGATAATATATTACTAGACATATTATCCCTGCATTGAATAACCATGGTAGCGGCGAGATCAATCTACATGGTCTAAAGTAAAACAATGCAAAATTTTGGAAAAGAAGACACCAACCCCAGGCAAAATAATCAGTCTGTTGATTTTGGCCAGCAATAGGAAGAACTTTTCATGGGTTTCATAAAAATATATAGATCTAGTTAGAACTGATTTATCCAGAACTCATGTATAATTAATGACACAGACTTGACACAGAGGTGAGTGCTTTATTTAACAAACCTTTTGAGCAGAGAGGGGAGGTATTTTCATTAGGATAAATGAAATACCTATCCCCACCCCTCATGCCATTATTAAGTATCCCAAACTTTAGAATGGCCTGTACACATAATAATAAAGAAATCCTTTTGCATATAGTATATAGGGTAACCCATGTCAACATATTTTGGGAAGAGGGGCAATGGCGTCTGTCCCCCTTCCCCTTCACAATAATGCCATAAGGAAGGGGAACTTTGAATTATAATTATAGACTCATGTGTTGAGTAGTGGCTTTATCAATGTAACAAACTAACTATGCATTTGTAATAAAAGAACTATAAATCTAGTTAGAAATCATTTATAGGACATGGACAGGTGAGTGCTTTACTTTATGAGTAAATCTATCGAGCTGAGAGGGGGAGCTATTTTCATTAGGATAAATGAAATGCCTATCCCCACCCTTTCACACTTCATGCCCTTATTGTCAAAATTTTGAAAATGGCCTGTTCACATTTGGCATTATAATTATAATAATTTTAATAATTGTTCTTATATATAGAGTAACCTTTGCCACTTTTTTGTTCAGTGGGTTAGAAAAGTTGGGGGATCAGTCCACCTTCCCCTTTACAATATGATATCGTCACAAGGAAGGGAAACATCGGATTGTATTCATAGACCCACATACTCGTAAAGGTCTATACACTGTATTAATTTTGAAACAGGTGTCGAAACAGAATTGGACAGGACTGCTTTGGTTGTATTCAGTGAAAATGGCTTTTAAAAGTATCTGTATGATCATAGTAGGCCTATATACTGTCAATACTTTACTATAACCAGGGACCATGTATGTCACATTATCAATACAGTATCCTTGTAAAAGAATAAAACTACTCCTAGGTATTAATCTCTATGGTAATGCTTCACTGCAAGTAGAGTATATTATAAACATTTTTTATGAGAAATATTTGTGATAATTTTTAAGTGTCAAATTCAATGATACAAACTCTATCTTATATACATGTATATGGCTTTATGAGACAATAATAATAATAATGATAATAGTAATAATAATAATAATAATCTTTAAGTGTCAACTTCAGTGATACAAACTCGATCTTATATATACAGCTGTATAAGACAATAATAATACATGTAATAATAATCTACATCCCATCCCATATTTTTCACCCTTGGATCTAACTCATCCATGGATCTAACAAGAACACACATTTTTGGAGGCCTTGCAGTCTTAATGGTAAAAGCAAAATGCTTTATCTTTTAGTTTGAAAAGAGTTTGCTCAAAGCCTGTTGCATCATCTGTTCAATAACATCAAATTGAAATAATGGCTATGCCGTTTTTCTTCAATTATTGGACAACATTGTAAGCAAGAAAATGTTGCTTGTCACTTCCAAACAGTTATTCATATGAGCACAGTTTCAGACCTTCAAAATGCTTAGTTGTTAAGAGTTGAGACACAAGACACACTTATAATAGTCAAGATGGCCAACAGCTATTGACTTCATGGCATTGACACTAAAAAGATCAGATTGAAATTTAATCATGAAATAGAAAAGAAGATGCATGCCTGTAGTCAGTAATGTGTTACTACAGACATCTTTACTGTTTCATGATTAAAATTTAGTCAGTCATTCCTCACCCTAGTTAAATTATGAAATTGTTCTTATAAAAGTTCTAATTTTGCTTTTTAATCTTCACTTTTGCATCCTTTAGAGCTCTTAAATTAATCACAGGAGAGCCAACAAAATACCTTCAGAAATGCTGAAAATGCCATTTTTTTAAGGGGGCTTCGCCCCCTGTTACCCCCACCAGGGCGTTGCCCTTGGAACCCATTCGGGGCCTTGCCGGCCCCCGAAACCCCCGGCCAAATTTTTTTCAGCCCCTCAGCTGTCAGGCTAATCACACCCCTGTAAGATAGATTTACATCTCATCATTATATATGTGATATGGTTAATGCCACTTAATGATTTATTTGTACTTTCTCACCCCCCCCCGCACCCATAAATTTATGGTTAATACAAATGTACACTTACATACAGTGACTTTGGTATCCAGCGACCAGTCGGTAAACGCTTCATGATTACCAAATTGACTCCACAGGGACGCGACGCGATTGATTTTTGAGGGGAAAAATGTAAGAAGGTATATAGAGACAGTCTGACTGTCTCTATATATACCTTCTCTCAAAGATCAATCGCGTCGCGTCCCTGTGGGCGGTATGACTTAACAAATCGATACGAGTGTAATTTTTTTTTTAAAATTAACCCTTGTGAAACGGCGGCATAGTCGACTTTGCTAACAGTTTGGATGCAGATCAGACGCCGCGTAACGCGGCGTCTGGTCAGGATCCAAATTTATGATACTCGTATCGATTTTGTTAAGTCATACTGCCTTGAATCTAACTTTGAAACGATCTTGCAGACAACTCTATTTAAGGTACTTCGCATATGCGCGTAGTTTCCATACGATTGTTATGAAAATTGTCATGAAGAATGATAATAGCCTAAGAAACAATGTGTGTAAATATAGGCAACATTTATCGTGTGGTTTGTCTTTAAGGTCTTTTTTCTGACAAAAACCTAGAATTTTGATGATTTTATTTTTTTTAAAAATGAATAAAGCTAATGACTATAATTCTCGCCCAATAAGTAGTCCACAACATTCATTACAAGAAAAGCTAAAAACATTTTGAATAAAGGTGTTCAGAAAGGTGTTATCAGCTATTTAAATTTTGCATAATGCTAAAAAATTGAATTACAAAAAACTGACTCATTCAATGTATAATTGTTTTCATTTTATTCAAATATATGGTTGATGAACTAGTCAGTCTGAAAAAATTAGAAAATATTACAGTCAGGATTTGTTGTAATAACATATTTTCTTATTAAATGTGGGATGTTTGTTGTTTAGATACAGTTACCTACCTTAGAATTAAAACTTTGTCATTAAAATGCATTATTATTTATTCATGGACTTGCATACAAGGTTTATTATATTGTTTGAACATAATTATAATGGGCAATATCGATCTTGAAAAGGTTAGCGTATTGATAAGCTTCAAGGTGTGGCTTTATAGTTCGATCAAAACGTTTACATGTACCGGTATACCGATTTAATTGACTTGTAAGTCATTAAACTAAAACGTACAGGTAAGTGGACATATACTTGGACCGTAAACATCACTAGTACTAATCTACGAAGACTAAACATAACATGTATCTTTATTACTGCGTTATGGATTGACAAGTCAATAAATCGGACACTAAAATTTTTTTATTTGGATCGGATGGGTCTCGAACCTATGCCCTTTGGATTGCTAGTCAACCACTATACTAACTGCGCTATGAAGGATTATACTAATTTATATCAACATGTCCTTTATATAAATTTTCTAGTATAAACACGTACGAAAAAAGTCTGTGTCGTCCAGACGCATATCCGCTCGCCCGCAAGACCGACTTCCGGTAGCGAAAGGCCTTAAGCAGACGATAATATAGCGGTGAAGGGGTAAAATGTGGCGTCTGATCAGAGTCTACGCTATTTGCTGATAGGAATTTCAATATAAAACAAAACGAAAATTTAGAACAGGTATCCCTTAGATAATAATTATACTAATCCAATATATAAGCATGGAAGAATCCACCGGGCGTAAATGGGTTAATGCACAATGACAACACATTCCCGTTTAATACCACTGGACTTACTCTTTCACCCATGATTTTTTTAATGAACAATCTAAGTTGCTAATTAAGTGTTGCCCACTTAGGACCTTTATGGGTTTTTTTGGTTGTTGTTTGGGGGTGCAATAGATTTCAAAATGTGCAGACCCTGATCGGAGGGCTCCTTTAGGAGCTCTTAGACCTGGGTCTACACTGTTTGCATAGGCCATGTATTCTCTTCACATGTAGGTTACACTGTTTGTAAATGACGAGTATACTCGTCGCTCGGGTCGAGTGTGCTAATCAGCCACCTATCTTTTCCGTTATTTCCAGTGTCGCTCAACTCAGATTTAACCCTTTACTCCATTGCTTGTTTCTATTGCTGAAGACAGGTGACCACTTGAAGCCGACTGAAAGTAAAGCAGAATGCGCCATAGCGCATTCTGCTTTACTTTTAGCCTGCTTTAAGCTATCATCTGCTAGGTAAAAAATATTTCTGATAAAACATATTCATGACTGTATAAATAAGAACTAGTTTCTTAAGTGGAATAATTAATTATAAGCGTAAAAATGCGTATTGATATATGGGGTACAGTAGTGGGATAACAGATGCGCATGATGTTAACACTTTCACTGCCAGGACATTGTCCGCTCAAAATTTGCGTCTGCTTTTATTTCTCCAATTTAGATTTCAGGACATTTCTCTTAATAATCTTAGCTGTAAGTCTAAGTGTCCAACAGTTTGAATACAGATCAGACGCCTCGAAACATTGTGTCTAGTCAGGATTCAAACTGTTTGACACTCAAATACATGTTTCGTCTGCAAAAAATGCCTAACATTTAATTTTGATAAATTAAAGCAGACGACAATTTTAAAACAGACGATATTGCAGTAGAAGTAATTTTAATAAAGGTGAGTACAGTGGAAAATCTGTTATTCTTTCCCAATAAACGCGTTTACGCTCAATTAATTATTTGCAGTGCAAACAGTTTGGAGCCAGATCAGACGCCGGGTAACCCTGCGTCTGATCAGGCTCTAAACAGTTTGCAACTCAGATACAAATGAAAACTCAAAATTGTCAAAAAGTTGTCCTTTTCTACATTTTAGTTTTTTGCGTTTAGTTTGCGTTTAAACGGGAAAGAATAACAGATTCTCCACTGTATATGTAGAGGTGTCAATGCGTATGCAGTCAGTCTAGAGCAGTGTAATTTTGGCAGGCTTCCGGGTTGTCCACAACCACACAGCATGTATAGATCGTACGTTTGCTGACCCACGGCTAACGAAGGACGGGCTGTATACATAATTCCTTAGCACTGGATATAATACCTTCTACAAGTACAGGTTAGCCCATTAACATATTCTTACAGCGACGAGTACGTTATTCTTTCCCAATAAACGCATTGTTTCAACCCGATCAGACGCCGATCAGGGGTCTGATAAAGATTAAATCTTTTTCTGCTCAGACTATTATTCTAGATCTACTCAGAATTTAATAATAAGTGGTTATCATCAATGAGCTGCCCCCCACCCTTTGAACCCTAAGTTTACATAGTGTCATTTTTTTTCAAGAGTTATTACCAAAAAGTTATAAATTTTGGTTTACATTTAGTTTTGATTAAACCCCCCCCCCCCCCAACACGCAACCATACCCCGAGAACAATAGTTATTTGCAAACACTTTTTTTTGATTGTTTGACACTCATTTTGATATTTTTAAGTCAAAATACCTAAACTTTTTTGAGAATAAAGGCAGACGACAATTATTTAAAATTGATGACGTCATGCAAATGAAGGGGTTTTAAAAACGTAAAAGGATAACGTTTTCCCAACTTTACTGTATACATGTTTATGATTATTAGTTCTAAACAAAATTTAATGCAAGATTTATAAATAGAAACTTGAAAAAAAAGAGAAATAGATCTAATCATCCGTGCTACCAACTGGCGAAACATGTCATGGAAAAGTGTCAAATGTAAGTGCATTTTCTCAAAGGAGCTTTATATTAAACAGGACTTAGCCTGAATTCCAAATTTTATAAACTAATTTAACCCTTTCATCGTTACAAACTCTTCATTTTTATCCTTTAACCTTTTGCCTGCTGGTCGCGACTTTATTTATTTTTGCAAACAGTTTAGATCCAGATCAGACGCCGCGTAACGCGGCGTCTGATCTGGATCCAAACTGTTTGACACTCGTCTTTGGGCTTATTTACTTTAAAAATGTATCAATCTAAATTTAACAAACTTTGCAGACGACAATTTCAAAGCAGACGACATCACCGCAGGATAAGGGTTAACCATCTCAAATATGTTGTATCGGCTGTAACTCTTTCAACCCTGAAACTTCAAATCGACTCATTCTACTTTCAAATTAACTTTTGGCTCTTCATGGTTCTTGTTTGTAAAAAAATCGAAATGACAAACAATGTATACGCTGATGAGAGGGCCAATTTAGGAGCCCTCTGATCTGGGTCTACATTGTTTGAATAGGACATATGCACTCATACGTACACAGTTTGTAAGGGAAGAGTATACCAATTGCTATAGCTAACTGGGTTAATCAATTACTTCATAAATACGAATTTTTACGCCTTTAATTTATTCATCCACTGAATAAATTCCAGTCTGTTTTCTAAGTTCAGATTATTCATGTGGGGAAGCCTTCCATCTGGCTTGCGGAAAGTCGGTGGTTCTACCCAGTTGCCGAATTGTGCCTAAAACAGTGCATACAGCCTTTAAAATAAGGGCTTCTGGGGGTCTTTCTCCACATGTAATTAAAGCTGAACGTGGCGATATGACTGAAATACTGTTTTCATAACAAATCAAATCCACTGAAGAAAAATATTCCAATTTATAGAGTCATGAAGATGTTCAGTACCATAATAAATAGTTTCTATATTCTAGCAGATGGTAGCTTAAAGTAGGCTGAAAGTAAAGCAGAATGCGCTTTTAGGCGCATTCTGCTCTACTTTCAGCCTGATAAAAGGTAGATTTAAGTAACCTTTCTTCAATACTAGAAACTGCCTATGGATAAAGGGTTAATTTTGTTCACATCAATATTGTATGAACATTGATATCAATGCCAAATAGGTTGGATCGAGAGGCGGCTACAATCTTCTTACAGTTTGGATCAAGATCAGGCGCTGAGTAACTCTCTGTCTGATCTGGCTGTTAACTGTAATGCGAGAGTAGTCTACCTTGATCAAAACTGCAATGCAGCTATTGTCGCCTATGGCGTTTCCTGAAATAATGTCGTTTCCGCAAAAAGTGCAGTAATATTAAGTATAATCGATTTTTATGTATACTAGCAGAGTGTAGCTTAAACCGAGTTGAGGGTGAAGCCGAATGCGACTTAAGGCGCATTCTGCTTTACTTTCAACCTGCTTTAAGTAATCGCGTTTAAAAAAAGTAAAAAATGATAAAATTGAAAGTCTTAGGATTTTTATAGTCAACTCTTATAAGCCCTGTGCTAATGATGAGCACTCTCGGGATACATGGTCCATGTTGATATTTCTGTTAAACATGCCTTGTATCTCATAATTTTAGTACCATCAGTTTTATGTTATTATGTATATATGTTATGATGGTGAGCTTATATGCTTAAGTCAAATAAAATATCTGTTCTGTTCTGTTTTGTTCTGTATAGGTTAGAGCATGTTTATTTCATACTACGGAAAATAGTCCACGAGGCGCGGGACGCGCCGAGTGGACTATGTTCTGTAGTATGAAATAAACATGCTCTGAGCTATTTAGCACATGGCTTGGGCTCGAGAAAAATAAGAATACCATTCGTTTCTTTTTTTTTTGTTTGAGACGAAAAAGTCATTTCATTTATAATATTTTACAAAAATTGAAAGATTATTTCAATGTGAAGTTTGAGACCTAAAGCATGTTTATTCGCGCGCAACCATGGTATAATCTATTTAGCACTGGCTAAATTATAAACGCTTCTCTTGCTTATGTAAAGCGTCTTTACTTAACGACATAGAGTCTGATCAGAAGCAAGCATACTCTGCAGTACTGCAAGCTCATTTTACACTTACATTGTTATTTCATGTAGTTTCGTCGCCTTTTCGCAGAAATTATATTATAGCAGGGCTGCCTTAAGTTATACATATTGAATGGCCGGACGGTCGGTGATTTAGTTGGAACTGTTACATCGAATGATACCAGCACAATCGATTATTTTCTATGCAATGTTGATCTGTTTCCATTTATAGACTCAATGAATGTACATACGTTTTGCCCTATGTTGTCGGACGTTCACTGTCCCGTTAGCTTGCGAATTAAAAGTGATCACGTTTATGCGTGCAGTTGTACTAGTACATGTGAAGTTAAACCCACACGTTGGGACAAATCAAAAGCAGAAGTATTTTTACAGAATATAAGTGCAGAGGAAATTGATAACATGTACTCAAGTTTATCTGCGCTCGAGACTAATGACACTTTAAGCCAAACTGAACTAGATAACTCTGTCCAATGTTTAAGTAAAATATTCTGTAATTCTGCAGAAAAAAGCTTTAAAGATAAAATTTTCAGGACGTCAAAAAAATGTAAGATCCATCAAAGCGATACACAAAAGCCTCAAACTTGGTATGGTCATAAGTGTAAACAGGCACGAAAACGGTTTCATAAAGCAAAATCTCAATATAATATACACAAAACTTCACAAAACAAACGTGAGCTAAAACTGCAAAGTAAACATTATAAATCAGTCATGCGAACTTTCTTTAACAACTTTAAACAATCAAACATTGCAAAACTACGGAAACTTAAAACATCAGATCCAAGATTATATTGGAAGGCTTTAAATGGCAATAAAAAACAAGACGTGCGAGCGTCACTAGATGATCTGTATCAACACTATAAAAATACAAATTATGATAATTCTGTAGAGGATTCTGAAGAGCCCAACATTGACCCTATATTTTTAAATGACGATAATAGCAACATCTTAAACATAGAAATTTCGTTAGCAGAAATAGAAGCAGCAGTTAAGAAGCTGAAAAATAACAAAGACGTCGCGCAAGCTAAGGTGGCACAACGTCAAAAGCGCTTGCCGGGTGGAGCATGCCAGCTGCCTTTGAAACAATTTAAAAGATAAATGCATAACATTATACATCAAACTGTTCATTTTAAATAGGCGTATGCTCTGGTATAATTACTTTTTTTCGTATAATCGATCAGTAGCGACTAACGAGGAAGAAACTGTTGAACTTTTCAGAAAAAACGTCGCGTGAGACGTAACACTTCAACTCGTCTCTCTGTTGTCTTAAGTCGATAACAAAATAACCGTGTACGATTTTGACCTGGAAAAGAATGCAAGACGTTCTAAATGTGACATCATTTAAAATCCCGGGAGGAGAAAGCGTTATCTTTAAAGACGACGTAGAACTAATGCATTTTATCTACTGTTACAATTTGTGAGACGTAAGAAAAACGGCGTTTTTCTAACATCAACGCGGCGATGGTAAGCTTTTTAAGCATTTATTTTACTTGGAGAGGCTTTAAATTTAAACCATAAAATTGGTTTTTTCTTTTATTACCGCAAACGTAACCATTTTTATTTCGCGTATAAACTTTTTATAAAATCACTGAAAACGTGTGTGGAGGAAAATGTCACACTTTTTTCAAATTAAACGGTTTTATTCGTAATGCAAATATTAGCAGTGGTTAAATGCATGACGGACGTAAATTATTGATTTCAAAATAAAATGACATAATTGGTTTTTTCTCTAGTTTAAGCACTGCAAATTTTAAGTCAATCGAATAACAGGTAATTTTTAAATCGAGGATTATCTGTGTGGAGGAAAATGTCACACCTACTGGTTTTGACGTTAATAACGTCAGGCGCATTTTTAGTATAATTATGTTGTTTCCAGGCGTCTGAGATAGCCGTCTCAATAAAGTTAGACTTCGCTAACCGCGTCGTGATAAATATTCAGAATTCCAACCTCGTCATAACGTTATACATGGGAATTATTTTACAAGCTCTGACCAATAACTTGTTTCACCAAAGCTTAGTTAAGTTTTTTAAAGCAAATATTCCCGCAAAAAGCGTCATGCATATTTGTGATGAAGTAGACGTGTCAAACGGCACCATTCAGATATCAGACATACATAGGCGAATTCTGAAATCTCTGTCTTAAATCCTTTAAATCTGATCTTAGTATTGACGATAGGTTACCACTTAAAACAGATTGAAAGTAAAGCAAGATGCGTATTAAGGCGTTTTCCGCTTTATTTACATCCTGATTTAAGCTTCTATCATATATCCAAGCCCAAATGTCAATTAGAGTTTGATCAGAATCTGAAACTGTTTTTCAAGCATTTGGTAACTCGGTTTTCAAAAGCTCAAATCTGAATAAACAAATACTTGAGAACGACCTCAGACTCAATTCAAACTAAACTCTTTATCACCTTCAAGGCTTGGACCCAGGTCTAATGCAGCAGTTTTTTTTTCATTCAGATACACATTTAACGTGATGCAGATTGTTCAGTTATTTATGTGTTTTACTGTAATGAATCATATGCCGTATGTGTTTACATTAATTATATGCTGAAAGTAAATTATAACAGAATCAGTTCTATTTATATACACGAACGTGTAATCTTTCATGCGACTGTACATATTTGACGTAAACCCCCTGATTATTTGACGCAATTTGACGTTACGTCGTTGTGCCACCTTAGCTTGCGCGGCGTCAAAGCGTTCGGCATAGACCATATAGTAAATGAACAAATTAAGGTCTCTTTCCCTCTCATGAAGCATGTTCTTGTTAAACTGTTCAATATAGTTTTTGAAAGAGGTATAATCCCAAAATCATGGACAACAGGAATTATTAACCCTATTTTTAAAAACAAAGGTGACCCTACAAATGCTGAAAATTACAGACCAATCACATTACTTAGCTGTTTAGGTAAATTATTCACGTCCGTATTAAACAATAGACTTACAAATTTTTTCGAAAGTAACAATATAATTAACGATTATCAAGCAGGCTTTCGAAGTGGATTTTCTACAGCAGACAACATTTTTATTTTACATTCGCTCATACAACTATTACATAATAGTAAACAGAAACTGTTCTGCGCTTTTATCGATTTAAAGCAAGCATTCGACACTGTTTGGAGAGCTGGCCTCTGGCAAAAGCTTTTATCGTATGGTATTAATGGCAGGTTCTTTACACTGGTCAAAAATATGTACGGTGATATTAAATCGTGTGTTACGGTAAATGGCACGTGCTCAAACTTTTTCTCGTGCAATATAGGAGTCAGACAGGGTGAAAATTTATCACCTCTAATTTTTTCTCTGTACCTGAATGACTTACATGATTTTCTCCACAACAAAGAGGACATAAATGGGATAACACTTGAGAACATAGACGACGATACAAATTTACACACATTTTTAAAGTTGTTTATTCTTTTATATGCGGATGACACAATATTAATAAGCAAGTCTGCAGATGACCTCAGATATGCACTTCAAGCTTACGAAGAATACTGCAATCTCTGGAGATTAACAGTAAATATTTCCAAGTCAAAAGTTGTTGTTTTCTCCAAAGGCCGACCAGGTCAAGTTAACTTCACCTTTAACGATCAACCTTTGGAGGTTGTTACAGAATACAAATATCTGGGTGTACTGTTTTGTAAATCTGGATCATTCTATCAGACTAAACGGCACATCGCTGCCCAAGGAACGCGTGCATTGTACAGTTTATTGAAAAAACTTAGACCACTGTCTTTACCACTTGATATGCAAATTGATATTTTTAATAAAACAGTCAAACCGGTCTTACTATACGGATGCGAAATTTGGGGCTTTGGCAACATTGAATGTATAGAGCGAGTACAGTTAAAGTTTCTAAAACACATTATGAATATAAAAAGTTCAACTCCTAACTGTATTGTCTACGGTGAAACAGGTGTATTCCCGATATCGATTGATATCAAAACAAGAATTATCTCATATTGGTCGAAATTGATACAATCAAGCTCAAACAACCTTGCACAAAATGTATATACTTACCTCAGGTCCAAATATGACGTATGTCCTCCAGGAACTCAAACTAAACTTTTTACATGGCTAAATAATATCAGAAATATACTTACCTCCACTGGCTTCATTGACATTTGGCGTACACAGATATTCCCTAATCCAAAATGGTTAAAAAATGCAATCAACCAAAAGCTTAAAGATCTTTATGTCGGTGAATGGTTCCGAACCATCGATGAATCTAGTAGCTGTATCACTTATAAATTGATCAAACACAAATTTGAATTTGAAACTTACCTTTTAAAAACGCCACCCTGTTACTTAAAACAAATGATTCAATTTAGGACTAGAAATCACAAGTTACCAATAGAAACTGGAAGATGGTTAAATATACCTCGTGAAAACAGAATATGTCCTCTATGTCACCGAGAAATAGGGGACGAGTTTCATTATATTTTCACATGCACTCATTTTACTTGTTCACGTAAGCAATTCATTTACGATAAATACTATAGGAGACCAAATATTGTGGTGTTTGATAAACTCATTAATACACGAAACACCAGTGAATACCTAAAATTGTGCAAATTAGTAAAAATCATAGTTGTCCATTTTCAGAAAATGTTTAAATAGTCGATGTGTGACAAATATACTGTTGTTAATTGTTTTAAAGTTTATTGCATTTTTCTCCTCAATGTTTTATACTGACTTAATGTTTTGTATTATCTATGTGATTAACAAGTGAAAGGCTTTATATGTAGTCAATGCTGTGTGAGGGATTAAAATAACATGGAGAGTTCCTATAGGAACTTACTACATTGTTTTGGTCCTGTACTGGCGGTTTTCTGATTTAATGGATCAACATCCTATTTGAAGATCTAAAACTGTGTCAATGATTATAATTTATCAATCAACGTTTGACTTTAAATAGCCTATTTATAGCCCATTTGTATGTTTGCATGCATCATTTACTATCTGTCTTTCTTTTGCCTTTGTCTCTCCCATTTTTCATCTCTCTCCCTGTCTGTCTATATGTCTTGTCTGTATGTCTGTATGTCTGTCTGTCTGTCTGTCTGTGTCTCTCTCTTTCTCTCTATCTCCCTACCATCTCTCACACTTATATTACTCACGCAGATTGAATCTCTGTATTTCATTTCGACAGAGGCTCAATTAATGCGTGCAGTGTATATACCCCATCAACCACGTTGTCTCATTTTTTCTCTACTACACACTGATCACGTATATTGGCTCTCTGCCGTACGTCTCGACAGAGGTCCAATGTAAGCGTGAAAGTGTTCAAATAAATTATACAGCGAAAGAGACGTTACTCTTCCCCGTTTAATGGTAAACGCATCTCATTAAATGTAGAAAACGATAATGTTGAACAGTTCCGCCTATTATCTTATCTGAGTGACATGCAGTTTGGAACCTAATCAGACGCCGGGTTACTCGACGTCTTATCTGGATCCAAACTGTTCGCAATACTAAATTTAATCTAAGCGTAAACACTTTTACTGGCAAATAGTGACGTCTTATCCACCGTAGTACAACAGGGCCTTCATATTTTGTGTTTTGATTCTGTCATCTTTTTCCTCATAACTTTATTTATTGATTGATTGGTTGATTGGTTGACTTACTGATTGATTGGTTGAATGATTGAGTGTTTATTTGAATCATTCACTCATTCACTCGGCCATTCATGCAGTCACTCATATTCGTTCATTCATCTATGATACATTAACATGTATTATACGCATTTTGTGTTTGGGAACGTGTGTAATTATATTACAAACTATTGTTATACATGTCCTTAAGTAAAAGTGCTGTTAAATATCCTTATAATTTTCATTTCTACATAATGGTAACTGAAAATGTCTGGCTTTCCCAGTATGTTTTGCTAACTTAAACATTCTGTTAATTATACCCGTATCTCTCCCGGAATCTAATAGTAAATAATCTTCTAAAATTTAACTAACTGATAATACACAAAATTAATTGTTTGTCAATATGTATGTTTTGTCTATGTATATACAATGTATAACGTTTTCCTCATGTATTCATGTATATCATGAACTGAGTGTAATAAAGGAAATTGAAAAAAAAAAAAAAAAAAAAAATTGACATGAAAAATCCTAAGATTTTCAAACTTGCATTTTTCAAGTGCGATTTAACGAATCGTACCTTTACCCATTAGCCTTTGTTTTGTTTTGTTGGCATGTGACTACTTAAAGCAGGCTGTAGGGCGCATTCTGCTTTACTTTCAGCCTGCTTTAAGCTACTATGTTCTGGAAAAAAATCCGGATATTTAGGAAAAATCCGGAGAAATGTTATAGTCTGTTTAAATGTGGCGTCTGCAATTTTATGCAAGATTCCAAAATGTAATTTTGACCGTAGAAACATTTATACAAGGTGTCAAGCAGTTTGGACCCTGATCACACATCTGATCTGGACCCAAACTGTTTGCAAAGTCGACTTTAGTCATCCCTGGCGACAAAATTGTTATATCCAAATTCGTTATAACAGCTTCATTTTAAGGATGAACATTTCTAAGGATGACATTTTTGAGGATGAAAACTGCCAAAAATTACTCATGCTAACTGCTACCTTATTCAAAACAAGGTAGGTAAACTTCCGCCTTCTTTCGCCTACCCAAATATCAAACTTTGCCGACCCTCTATATAGGATTCCAACAAAAGTCGCTAAATGATGTTTTCTTGAAAAGATTGTAAAAATTTCCACGCCCACTCCACCTTACATTGACTTTTCTATATACGTCCATCATTCGTTCAAATGCTATCGTAATATACGAGGGTGCTTCAAAAAGTAATGTTACTTGATCAATAACTTTGATATAATACGTGCACTTGTGATATATCATTTAAAAGAGCAATTTTTTGCCTATACGATGGTATAATGTACGATAGGATCACGTAAATCGATAAGTCACATCATGCATGTGTGATATATCATTTTGAAGAGCACTTCTTGCCTACACGATGGTATAATTCACGATACGATCACGGTCACACAAATCGATAAGTCACAACTAAAGTTAAAGTTTCCGACTGGGAACAGACCAACATCGGCTGCACATGTAGAATCACCCGTCTTTACCAAAAACAATGCTTGATTCTATTAATCCAACTCGTTCAATAAATTCAATACTGAAAACACACTCATTTAATATCCTCTATACATGTATATTGTTGAAGTTTGGTCAGTATAAATCAAAGAAACGGAGAAAATTACCTATAGTGACGCATATATACAGTAAAACATCTCTATTACGACCACTAAAAAGAAGGCTAATAGAGTATATAAATCACAGGTGACAGCTTAAAGCAAGGTGACTGTAAAACAGAAAGCTCCTACAGGAGCTTTCTGTTTTACTGTCACCTTGCTTTAAACAGTCACTTTTCAGAAACACCTAACAATTAATACATATTAGAGGTCGTAATAGAGGGGTTTTACTGTACGTCATTTACAAACAGTGTACCTATGGTGGATGCGCTTGTCCTATGCAAACAAAATAGACCAAGTGAATGGTATGACTAGTTATGACGTCACGGTCGGAGTTTTAATTTATGTTTTAATACTATTACAGTGCTATGGTACCGGGGAGAGTGGCTGTCGTGGTTTTAGCCATAGCAACATGCTTGATCCTGCCAACTGTTAACAGCAAAGGTATTAGGCACCAACTTTCTCTCTCTCTCTCTGTCTCTGTCTCTCTGTCTTTCCGTCTCTTTGGTACTGTATATATTTGCATATGTCTGTCTGTCTGTCTCCCTCTCTGTCAATAAAATGTATAAGAGGCCATGTATTTTAATATGAGTGACAAACGGTTTAGATCCTGCTCAGAACCCGAGTTACTTTCGGCGTCTGACCAGATTTCAAATTGTTTGCAATGGACATACGCATTTTAGCATACACTGAAGCTCACTTATAACGAAGTCTGAATTCTTTCGTTACATCCAAATTTCGTTATGTCTGGTCCATTTCCCTATACGTTATTTAGAGATAGGGAATACGATTTGTTTTATTATATCCAATATTTCCTTAAATCCAATTTCGTTTTAAGCGAGCTTCACTGTACCGGTATTGGGAAAGAATGATCTCACTATGTCTTCTCACTAGGCTCTATGTGTAAAAGAGAATGTAGGTTTAATATCTCACTTTTATTACTACAGCGCTCCCTCTCTACAACGGCCCTCCCTACAACGAATCCCTCCTTACAACGACGCTTGCCACAGTTCCCGAAACAACACAATTATATCTAACGCTTTTACTGCTACGATATCGTCTGCTTAAAATTGTCGTCTACTGGATTTTTTCAAAGTGACATATAAGTGAACATTTTGATAGAATAAATATAATGACGAATGACAATCAGCTTGAATCCAGATCAGACGCCGCGTTACGCGGCGTCTAATCTGGATTCAAGCTGTTTGCAAATGTAAACCAAGTCTAAATTTTCCTTCTCTATATATAACGACTCCCTCCGAACAACACACACAATCTGTCTCCCTTTGGGTGTCGTAGTAGAGAGAGAACACTGTATTTCCTTTTCCGATATATATAGAATTTTATCTTTTGTAGGTCTTCCATTCGGCTCTGGATTAATCATCACCCATGCCATACAGCAGCTTCCGGAGTTCCGGCGGGGTACCCCACTCGGTGAACAATTCGTAGTTCTCAAATTACTGTATCTCGTTTATAGGGGTGTGAAGTTTTTGAAGACAGGGAAACTCTTTTAAGAACACTAACTGATTTAAAATGAAAAAAAAATCACAACTAATATTCGTCGAAGAGTTCGACTTGTCGAGGTTCGACTAGTAGGTGTTTACGGTCCGAACTACGAAGAAGAAAAAAATACAGTAAAGCCTATATATTACGACCACTAAATTGTGTTGATCATTAGGTGTTTAATGCAGTCAATTAGCCTTCATTTTAGTGATCGTAATAGGGAGGTTTTACATGTATGTAAATCGTTCAAATACGTTTGACATTGTGGTCAAATGTTACCGATTCACATCATGTTGATTGTTGTTATTTATCTAAGCCATTGCTTGTTTCATTATTAAGAAGTTATTGAAATTAACCAATTTTGCATTGACCCATTGCGACGAGTTTACAACCAGTTTACCTGGCAAGGAGTTCAATAATACTATGCAAACAGTGTATACCAAAATCAAAGGGCTCTTACAGAAGTCCTTTGATCAGGGTCTGCACTGATTGTCATTTTGAAGTATATTGTAAAAGAAAACAATAAATAAATAGTCTAAAAATCGGACTATACTTAATTAGAAAATAGAAAAAATTCCATTTTAATTTTCATGGCCAATGTGTGAATTTAAAGATAAATTAGTTGGAAACAGTATTAGTGAGGATCTGAAATGTTAACCCTTTCCCCAATACTAGCGACTTTTAGCGCATTTTATTTATTCCTCCGCTGAAGAAAATAGTTCCAATTTGTACAGTCATGAACATGTACGATAAGAAATATTTTATAATTCCAAAAAGAGGGTAGCTTAAAGCAGGCTGAAAGTAAAGCAGAATGCGCCTTAAGGCGCATTCTGCTTTACTTTCAACCTGCTTTAATTGGTTACATGTCTTCAAAACAAGAAACATGCTATTGGGTAAAGAGTTAGCCATTTGAACGCTAGTCGCACATGCAGGCATCCATGAAAACAGTGGACAATGTAGTGTACTGTACACTTCTACTTCTACTTACTTTGTACATGTACACGTGTTCTATCTGCAAACAGGGAAGTGGGTTACTAAAGAAGCCCCCTGATCACGGAATTATACACGTGTGTATTATTCCGTGCTCTGATCAGGGTATGCCCTGTTTGTAAAATTGCAATGCGTTAACAAAAACTACACTAAATAGTAAAAAATAGACTAGACAAAATTTGAAACTGGAAATGTCCATTTGAAGTTTCAAGGAAGAAAATGGTTAAAAATGAAAACGTGGCTCACTTTTCTTAGGCATATCTTAGCAAATTCTACCACTATGCACACACAAAGTAATGATTATTTCGGCGTTTAACCCCTTCTGACTAAACCTAACATATTCAAGCGAAACCAAAAACTGGTTGAATAATTCAGCTACATATAATTGAATACCTTAGTAAAACTGTTTACCGGAAACATTTATCCCCAATTCGGCGTAGGGCGCAGAAGGTTGAATAACCTCTTTGTTTCAACTCTTAACCCATTACCGCATAGCCTGTTTTTCTTCTCTCAATAGACGAAAATTGTTAGCTTGAAATACAGCATAAACTCGTTTCAAACCTTCTACTTACTTTGTGAAAAATATTTTTTTGTACAAACTTATTTTTTAGAGACATTATGATCAGGATCATCATAAAATCTTAGATATTGCATTACATGTTGATTTACCTTATGGACTTGTATTTTCAAGTTGAGATATTATGCTCTGTTCAGATAAATGATAATGTATGCATATTGCATGTTATAACTATGTGACCGTTACACATATGTACTATGATTGCACCAACGAGGACTAACTACGCTTATGTACAAATTGGAATAAAGATTCTGTTCTGTTTAAACAGTGGTTTGCTTTTATTTCTCAAATTTAAATTTAAGTAATATCATAGCGTCTGATCGGGACCAAAACTGTTTGAAAATAATCCTTATACTAGGGAAAAGGCAATTAAGGTGAAAATGAAACAGAAATGTCCTACATTCACTCGCTTTAAAGGGGCTCGCAACCGGATTTAGCATTAAAAATAGTAATTTGTAAATATATGTCAAATGCTTATATAAATGGGTAAGATTTAGTTTAGGATAATAAATTCTGTTAAAAAATGCATTTCAAAAAAAGAGAAAAGAAGAAGCTCTGGTGTGATTCGAACCCGTGACCCTCCATGCGGAGACAAACTAATAAAAAATGAGGAAACGCCTTTATCCCCTCGGCTACAAGCGTTATCTACAGTAAAACTTCGCTATTACGACCACTAAAACCAAGGCTAATTGATTGTAAATAGACAGGTGACAGCTTAAAGCAAGGTGACAGTGAAACAGAAAGCTCCTAAAGGAGCTTTCTGTTTCACTGTCACCTTTCGATTAAGCGGTCACCTATCGTAAACACCCTAATAATTACCACAATTAAGTGGTCGTAATAGAGAGGTTTTACTGTATATATATGGTAGCGAATTAACGTACTTCACTGGTAGCGGTCGATAGTACTTTATTCAGCTCGGGTTTATGTCTGAGCCCGTGTAGAGAAGCAACAACAACAACTATACCGTTAGCTTAACGCTATAGAAAAACGATGGAAAGTATCTAAAAAAAACTAAGATTCGGTGACGATTCTTGAGACTTTTTTTGGACTGATCATATTTTTTTAATGTCAGAAGCCAAATAATGACACAAATTTGCTTTTATTTGAGTATTTTATTTTATTTTGACAAGTACACCATTCGGTTGCGAGTCCCTTTAATAACTTAACTTAATATGCGGTCATTTTTAGTGCATGGATGTTACAGTTTATAGTGTAGCTTCAACCTTGCAGTAACCATTTCAGCGTCGTAGTCGCATAAAGTCGACATTGCAAACAATTTGGATCCAGATCAGACGCCGCGTAACGTGGCGTCTGATCAGGATCCAAACTGTTTGACACTCGTATCGATATATCTTAAGTAGAACTACATTGAATCTAACTTTGAACGATATTGCATACAACAATATTGAAGCAAAATGACAATGTAGCGATGATGGGTAAAAAACTCACGCATAATAAGATTTTAGAGTCCGTTTGTAACCAGTGTAGACCATGTTTAGAGGGTTCCTGCCCGAGTTCTCTTACCAGGATCTATACTGCTAGACACCTGGGGCCCGTTTTACTAAACAACTTACGCAAATTATTTGCGTAAGTCAAAATTTTAAATTTTAATTTATAATTTTTATTATCACTTGCTACAAACATTAAATAGCCAGATCAGAGGACGCGCTTTTAGCGCGTCCTCTGATCTGGCTATTTGCTGTTTGCAAACGTTTATGATCGAAAAATAAGAGTTAAACGATTTTGACTTACGCAAAAATTTTGCGTTAGTTGTTTAGTAAAACGGCCCCCTGTGCATTATATTGCTAAAGAGAACACTAAAGGGTGAAAGTAGACTACATTGATTTGTCTGCATTTTCCTTCAAAACATCCCAACACAGGGCCTTTTTTCCAAATTTCGGGAAGGGACCTGAGCCTTTCATTTTGGGAATTTCAAGTGCGATTTTCAGCCAAATTGGGAAAGAAAATTGACTTTTAAGACACTTGAAAAACAAAATAAATACAATAAATAGAAAGTTGCGTTAATTTGATAATAGTTGTTTAACATTTAAACAGGACTGGTAATTGAATAGGACCCCTCTAATGTAGTTTCATCCTCAGAATATGTGCTTTTTCGTGAGAAGTTTGTATTTTCGGTTTTAAACCTGATAGGATTTTGTTTATTCGAGTTAATTGTTTCTTGATGAGAATTGTTTAGCCTCAAATTTGACCAATCAAATGCTTGAGAACGACTTAAGACTCAACTGAAAAGTATTATAACATTTGACCATTGACCTTTAAAATAACAGAAAGAAGTTTTACAAGTAATGCAAATAGGATAGTGATCACTTGTAGAGTATGAGGGAACATATACAGTAACGATATTTTCGGGAATATTTGAAAAAAAAGCATGGGGTGAGGCGAAGGTGGTCTTTACACATGAGATAATAAGAATAGTGCTTAATTTCCAGCCATATGGATTCAATTGACGGGTTATCAAGAGCTTGTCTATGAATGCAGGGTAGTTCATCTTTTACATGACTTTGTATCATTAACCCCCTCCGCAGGGCTGCCATAAGTTGACATGAAAAATCCTAAGATTTCCAAATTTGCATTTTTCAAGTTCGATTTTACGAATCGTACCTTTATCCCATAGCCTTTTTCTTGTATTGTTGACATGCGACTACTTAAAGCATGCTGTAAGAAAGCAGAATGCGCCTTAGGGCGCATTCTTCTTTACTTTCAGCCTGCTTTAAGCTACCATTAACTTGGAACAAATCCGGAGATTTAGGAAAAATCTGGAGAAATGGCAGCCATGCCTCCATGAGAAAGTCTATCTTTCAGAAACATCCTAAAATTATCAATGTATAGCTAATTATCTAAGGAAGTGTCATTTAAATTTGTTTCACAAAGGCAAAAATGTAAACATCTTGATGGTCAAGTAAAATTTTGATTTCTTCTAGTTAAAGATATAAGAAATGCACAATTAAATTAATGATATTTAGTCTTCTTTTCTTGAAAACACGGCTGCAAGTTATGGGCTATTCCGTTACCAGCTTCCGTAGACGAATTAAAATATAATAGACTAACTGTCGCTATCAATAGAAATGGACATCGAATGCGAGTTAAGTTCCTTGGTATCATATAAAAATACTACATACTCGTCAATATCTGTTAAAGTATTACTCGTGCATGGGATCATTGCATAATATATCTGAACATATTTTGTAGCTTTCACTATTTAGGAAGCATAATTTGCTTAGAAACAATTGAACATTTTTGATTCACCAATGCCAATCAGTTTCATAATTATCGATACCTGATTCAAGCGGAACATGTAGTTTGTCTATGAACAAAGAACAAGGTTCACGAAGGGTCAAAATTGGCCCTATACCAGAATTTAATGAAAATGTGTGTTTGAATAAAGTAAATCTGAATAAGGGGAGATCCTTTGAAAGCACAGAAAACAAAGCAAATACTGAAAATTGCAGACTCGGTTTAATTGAGTCTGTTCATGAGCAATACTGAAATATGCAACAGTGCTCACGCCCCCTAGCACCGGCTTAAGCGGAATTAAACTTTCAACTGTAAATGCGCTGAAATCAATGATTCCAAAGGACCAGAAAGTATAACAACACTGAGAATGAAGTACGGGGGGACTTTTTACAGTCGCCACACAATCACTTAATATCTGCTGTTGTGAATTATATAAATCTGAATAAGGGAAGATCCTTTGAAAGCACAGAAAACTAAGCAAATACTGAAAATTGCAGACTCGGTTTAATTGAGTCTGTTCATGAGCAATACTGAAATATGCAACAGTGCTCACGCCCCTAGCACCGGCTTAAGCGGAATTCAACTTTCAACTGTAAATGCGCTGAAATCAATGATTCCAAAGGACCAGAAAGTATAACAACACTGAGAATGAAGTACGGGGCGACTTTACAGCCACCACACAAGCACTTAACATCTGCTGTTGTGAATTATATAAATCTGAATAAGGGAAGATCCTTTGAAAGCACAGAAAACAAAGCAAATACTGAAAATTGCAGACTCGGTTTAATTGGTTTAATTGAGTCTGTTCATGAGCAATACTGAAATATGCAACAGTACTCACGCCCCCTAGCACCGGCTTAAGCGGAATTCAACTTTCAACTGTAAATGCGCTGAAATCAATGATTCCAAAGGACCAGAAAGTATAACAACACTGAGAATGAAGTACGGGCGACTTTTTACAGCCACCACACAAGCACTTAACATCTGCTGTTGTGAATTATATAAATCTGAATAAGGAGAGATCCTTTGAAAGCACAGAAAACAAAGCAAATACTGAAAATTGCCGACTCGGTTTAATTGAGTCTGTTCATGAGCAATACTGAAATATACAACAGTGCTCATACATAGTCGTCATACATTAGAAAATGGTAATATTTCATTCAAACATTTAAACATTGTTGCCATGGCAACCAGTTATTCAACAGCATAAAAAATGAAGGATTTAACATAAGGGAGTGAACAGGTAAGTGTAAATCATATGCACGCTAACATAATTAGTTCTGTTTCACAATACATGATGTCCTTCCCTAGTTTATATACAAATAACATTTAAAGAAATAAAGATACGGGGAAACAGTTGCCATAGTAACAAAAATAGAAAATCATTTAGGTTCCGATTCAAGTGTAAATGGTTGATATAACATCATTCTATTCTTCATTTATATACAGTAGATCTACTAACCAAATGTACTCAAATATTTCAAAACATACTTATGTTATCAAAGTTGTTACCATGTCAACCAGTAAACAAGAGTCATGAAGAATAACGGTATTTACTAGTACATCGCAAATTTGTCTGTAAACTTTTGAAAAATAAATAATAGTTATTATGTCTATTCCCATTTATTCACACATTAATTACGCTCAATATCATATGAAGGCATATAATAAAAACTCTTGTATTTTACTCTGCAGATAAACGCGGAAACGCTCGATATCATATGAAGGCATATAATAAACACAGTTATCAACGTCATGGCATTACATCATGACATTGTACATCATGACATTACATCATGACGTTGTACGTCATAACAACCCTCGTAAGTACACTATTGATTCCTAATAGGGAGAAACCAGACTTTAATGTCAATTGGTGTACTACAATAGAAGGAAGGTAAAGTGACATCATTTCATGCATCATTTTACTATATTTCATGTACAGCCTTTTCGTATTAGTAAACACCATAAGAATATAGACACAACTATAACTACGTCGTAAAAAGAACTACGTGAAGAAAAACATCACTGAAAAAACATAAAACAAGGACCTTCAAATAGATTTATTTAGATTTATTTCCAGTCATCATCATTATCATCTTCTTTTTTAATCACACCACTCTGCATAGAGTATACTCGCGATATGGTTAAAAACAGAAATGGCTTTGCTCAAGAAAGATAATTAGAATCAAAATCAAAATTAAAAGAAGGTTAAAAGAAGCACTGCTAGTTGCCCCTGTTGTTTTTTCAAATAACCAGGGGCCCGTTTTACTAAACAACTTACGCAAAATTTTTGCGTAAGTCAAAACCGTTTAACTCTTATTTTTCGATCAAAACGTTTGCAAACAGCAAATAGTCAGATCAGAGGACGCGCTAAAAGCGCGTCCTCTGATCTGGCTATTTGCTGTTTGTAGCAAGTGATAATAAAAAATATAAGTTAAAATTTGAAATTTTGACTTACGCAAATAATTTGCGTAAGTAGTTTAGTAAAACCGGCCAAAGTTAGCCCGGACACACCAGACGACTGGGTTTACGAGGTCCATCCCTTTTGACAATACATTTGTACGTTTGAAAGCATCTAAAATCATTTGAGCATGGATTCTTATTTAAAGTATCATTGTTGCCACGCAATGAATGCATGTTATTACTTGAACAGGTGATTATCCGATATAAATACTGTTTAACAGTGCAAGGTCCTCATAAGTTAATCGGGAAAATAGAAATACAAGTTGTTGCTCAATGCTGAAAGTTTGAAGAATGTTTGTTGTGATTTCCCCCATTGATCCTCTGAAATAAGAGTACAGGCTCCAAGGTTATAAAGCTTTTGAGTTCAGTCTCAAGTCATTCTCAAGCATTCGATAGGCTCAAATCTGACCAATCAAATGCTTGAGAACACACTCAGACTCAGCTCAAACGCTTTATAACCTTGGACCCAGAGCTGTGCATTGACTGACATTTACAAATAGTTTGGACCCTGGCCATACGCTGAAAACTACCAATCCCTTTTCCGCACTCGACGATGGTAAATGCACACCGTCATATCCTGGGCCTAGATAAACAAAACTCGGAGGTATGGTGTTTATTTGTGACACACACGATTGTCCAATCCCTACGCCTTCGGAATATGCTGTTGATTTACTTCTACGCACCTAACACTGCCGTAACCTGAGTAGATATCTACAATAGTTAGATATGCAAACATATTGAATCCTGATCAGACGCCGCGTAAACTGTTTGACACACATTAAATCTACGATACTACTTTAGTCGTTTGACATAAAATTTTCATTTGAGAAATTAAAGCAGGCGCGATTTGTTTAAAGCACATAACGTCATGACCGTGAAGGCGATCAGTCTAACAATTACGGAATACTGTATCAAGAATAGCTATTTGTTTTTGGTTATACACATGTTATTGCCTGAGTCACACACTCGGATGATAGTCCAGGGGCCCGTTTCATAAAACTTCTTACGACAAATGTTGTCGTAAGTCAAAACTTTAAAATACATTTATTTTGTGATTTCTCCACCCAATCCTGTCTTGTGACATCTTTTTGGAATCGTATTTTCAAGACGATTCCAAAAAGATGTCACAATACAGGATTAGATGGAGAAATAAATAATAATTGATACTTTTATAATCTGACTTACGACAACATTTGTCGTAAGAAGTTTTATGAAACGGGCCCCAGGATGGGTATGGACGGAAATGGCACAGACTGTGATACAGTGGAGAATCTGTTATTCTTTCCCAATAAACGCGTTTACGCTGAAACTATTATTTGCAGTGCAAACAGTTTGGAGCCAGATCAGACGCCGGGTAACCCGGCGTCTGATCAGGCTCCAAACTGTTTGCCACCAAGATAAACATGAAATATCAGAATTGTCCAAAAGTTGTTTTTTTCTACGTTTAAGCGCTTTGCGTTTGCGTACGTATGCGTTTAAACGGGAAAGATTAACAGATTCTCCACTGTTCATCCATAAGTAACTACCGTATCAAAACGGTTCAGAAAGGTTAGCTTCGTGGGATATCGTGGAGTATTTTTAGCGTGTACACCTCTTAGAACAAACAATATTTTCAATATTTTCTTCCCTCGAAATGCCTGAAATCTGATTTTTAAAAAATAAGCAGAAGTTGTTCATTTAACCCCATTCACTACATCACCCCGAATACAATGATTATTTGCAAATAACTTTGATCCTGATCAGACGCCACGTTACGCGGTGTCTGATCAGTATCCAAACTGTATGGCAGTAATTTTATATTGCTTTTGTCAAAATACCTAAAACTAAAATAAATAAATTTGAGAAATAAAAACAGGCGAGAATTATTTAAATTGATGACGTCATTGTAGTAAAAGGGTTAAACAGATTTCATTATTACAGCGGAATAGTTCAGTGTATTTTACTTTTTTTATGACACAACCTACGGTGCGAGCGTTGAATAACACTCATTGTTTATTTCTCTTATGTGACTAGTGGCATAACTATGCAAATGAGGTTGTCATACTAATACGTGTATTCCTACGCGCTGTCAAAACGGGTAAACAAATATGATGTCAAGTGACATTTCTGTTTGCGTTCGATTGATTATAGATATGATGGGACAGTGAATGATTGCTCCTTTGATTTATTCTGAATAAATCGGAATTAACCTGGGAACTACTTTTTGCATGTTTGCTCATTTGGGCGGTCCATTCACGCGTCATCCGTTGACTTATATGGTGAAGCTAGTAATTTAAAATAAGTATCGTGATGGTAAAATCAGCATTGCCACGTAATGTTATAAATAGAATCTAACATTCGTGGTCATAACTTATTGGATTTATAAAACTCGTTCTTTAGAGAACGATAAAAACTCGGCAAATGTCGTTTTTATCGTTTTCTAAAAAACTCGTTTTATGAATCCAATAAATCATGAACACTCTATGTACAATAAGCGTTTTACAAATATATTTGAATCCCAACTTTTCAGACACCCGTGTCAAAAGTGTTAAATAGAGATCACCACTTCTGACACAAATATTTTAAAATCGGGGTTTAAAGCGCATATCAGGTGTTTTCGGCGGGTATATCTAATTACCTTCCCAATGTTACATAGAGTTCCATTACAAAACATTACTTAGGTAAACCATTGTCAGGATAGACACCACTGACCAAAAGGCAAACCATAAACTACCACTTGTATTTATCAAACACTTCTTATCTAATCTAAATCCTATATCTAAAGAACAAAATAATTATTTACACAAAGGACCACAGCCAGATAGAAACTTAAAATTTGCTGCTTTTTTGCAAACAATAATTTAGCAAAAACATCTAAATTTTGTAAATTAAGACCAAAAGTGGGGCTAGTTTAAGTGGCTTCGAAAGTGACACACGCAATTTAGAAATGTACTTAAGTAAGGCATAAAATGTTCCGGAGTGAGTTTAGTAATGACCGACTGTGACTGCTGATTGTATAGAGACAGGCAAAAGGTTCCACTAACCTTTAGACACAATATAAGCATAAGTCTAGAATTTATAACAATGTATTGACAGAAAAAATAGCCCAATTTTAGGAGCAAAATCATGCTTATTCATTTGGCGGCCATTTTATTTGTTCATCTCTAAGGGTTTCAGATACCTAAGGCAATATAAATAAATTACAACAATATCTTGCTCTTATCAGACAAATAAACATGTTGAAACCCTTCAGCTATTAAAATCTTTCTACATAGTAGGCATTTAAAAGAGTGAAAAAGATTACAGTACAAAGAGATATTTATTAGACTCTGAATGGGAAACCTGGTTACCAGATCAAAATGTAAACAGACACACATTTAGGCAGATAACTCAGGACTCAAACAATGTCATCCATGAGAAACTATTAGAAAATGTTAATATAAAGCATAAACCAGACTGAGTTTCTACTGAATTTATGTTTATATAATAAGGTTTCACACACGGGCCTATTTCCACTATATAGACAATTTTGGAGAAAATGGCCAAGATAGAAAATCTCTCTTAAAACACTAAAAATGCGATATCAACCTTAAATATATGCGTCGGTAGTTTGGGAAACATATCTCGCAACAACCGTGACCGAATCGAAACTAATTTTGGTGTAAAAGTCAATAATTTAATATTGTTTGTTTTCATAACCTTTGCTAAACTGTGATTGTTTGTAATAATCCCATAAACCCTTTTATACCGCCTCGATAGCTCAGTTGGTAGAGCGTCCGCTTTCGAGGCGGGATGTTGTGGGTTCGATCCACGGCCGGGTCGTACCAAAGACCATTATAAAAAAAACGATACTAGTAGCCCCCTTGCTTGACGCTCGGCATTATAAGGGTAGTGCAAGGAAGGTGACTGTAATGCCCAGGTAAGTATGCATTTTATGGATACCTTGTTTGTCGCAATAAAAGCTATACAGAGCTTATGTTGATTGTTTACCATATGCGACGTTAAATAAAGCTTACTTTACCGTTTACCTTCACCTATGAACTGAATAAAAACAGACCACGCCTTGTCGGGACTACTTAAGAAATACTAAATTCATACCAGTGTTTTATCGTGCAATCGAACACTGGTAGGAGTTGAGATTCGTAGTAATCTAATCACGAGGTCTTCAGGCCGAGTGGTTTAATTACAAGCATCTCAACGACTACCCATGTTCGTTGTTAGATAAAACACTGGTATTAATTTATTATTTCGATTATAACACATAATTTAATCTTAATTTGCACCGAAGCAACGGCGCTACATTTCTTGGCGTATGCATTGGCGAAGCCATATGACGTCACGTTAGAACGTTATAGCGTGTGAGTGTTTTATTGAAAATTCAAACAATGAAACGTTCCTTCTTTGTTTATGTAGGGCGAAGTGTGTTAGAATTTCTCTTAGTCCAATTATTCTTCACAAGCGCTGCATGATGTAGGACGCCAAATGAAAGTCATTGACGATTAGGCGTTACTACAAAACAACCTTGCGTTTTGGCGGTAAATATATACTCAATTCCAAAATAAACTGTGAACTTTTTTATTTCAAATATTTCAGTATCTAGAAGACGTATCGATTTGAATTTTACCACACTATATCTCAAGTTTATTTGCCATCCATCGATAACAAAATCTATAACTTGGTATGAAGAGCTTTTGAGTTTATTGGGAAAGATGTTATTTTGCATGTTTTGTACGTGCGGCTCAAGAAAAATGCACATTCTACATGAAAACATGCATGAGTGTAATTCGTATGCCTAATACAAAGAAAAAAACACATTTTACTTCACATCGGTTCACAACGAACTTGCTGAGATTGAATGAAAATAAGCAAATTGGGGTCTTTGCGAAGCTTGATCATAACTGCGTCGTTTTCAAACAGCGTCTAGTACTGCAAAACAGTACGGTATCAGTAGGCAGACCGTATTGTGTTGAGTCCGGCAAGCTCGGAAACCCATCCGGGCTAGGGGACCCTTTGTGGGACGGATCTTGATAGGACGTCATTGGGTCGCTCGTTTGCAGCGTGCATGACGTCATTTCCGTTTGGGACGACAGGAGTGGACTTGTATTTTATCTCTGATAGGTCTTATAATATTCTTAGGCACCATCATGCTCGCACGCGGGGTTTTAGGGGAAAATATCTTATGGACCTTGGAAATGCCATACCTCAGGGACAGGACAGCGTTTCATTCCCGACGTCGTTATTAGACGTCTCGTAAGGTCTACGCGATGTCTCATTGCTACTTGCATCATAAGCAAAGATGGGCACATACGATACTGACAAACATTATCATAAGATAACAACTTTACTTACATAAAATTCCCTACTGAATACAGTTTGCAACTTTGATATTATCACTTCGTCTTTTCTCGTTTAAAAAATCCATTTTAAACGACCGCATCTCAAAATCTGAAATAACTGCCATATTTTTCGTGAACTGATCTAAATTTTGGTACCAAATACGTAGGCTTTCAGTAATAAAGTCAATGAATAATTACAGAAAACAAACTGCACAGTTTCTTTTGGAATTGAGTATATATGGCGGAGGGACAATAACTTACGGCTTAAAAGAATTAAATAATGAACACTCGTGTCAGATTCTCTATTTAGATTCCGCTTTATAATTATGAAGAATAATTCGGATATTTATTGTGTTCATGGAGGTTTCATACAGCATGACCAGGTTTTTTCCCCTACCTCCACGGTCACAATAAATAATAATAAATATTCCAATTATTCCTTAAATACAATCAAAGTAAGAGGTTTGCTGACTAAGCAGAAATTTGCTCAAGCATGTCGGGTCAATTCCAGTTTTACAACAATACTATATATGCGCCTTTTTTGGCTCTAACATTCTAAATGAATATTACATTTGAAACAAATTGATTTTTTTTAATTGAAAATCGGTTAAAAGGTGCAGCAAAGTACTCTGCCTTTCTTTATGGTCAACCTTTTATTCTGTATCGCCGGGTTAAGTCAGACCAAGGCTCAATGTTAGGGGAGTGTGCCGAAAAAACTAAAATCCCTTCATCTGCATCTATAACTCTATGGCGATTTTAACGGTGGGGTCCCACCATAGGGTTTGGAGTGAACTATACGGAACAAATGTTGTAGAAATATTTCTTATCAGAAACCCTGCAGTCTGATCTATCAGACAGACTCAAATTCCATTTAATCCTATTTAGGAATAGACATTTCTAGAGAATTTCATATTCTATTAACGCTGTCTCGACCATAGCAGATGTAAGCATTGCAGACTGTTTGAATCTGGATGGCTCAGCGTTTGATCTGGTTTAACCCATCACCCCATAGCATACTTCTCGTTTTGAAGACAGGTGTCGACGTAAAGCAGACTGAAAGTAAAGAAGAATGCGCCTTAAGGCGCATTCTGCTTTTCTTTCAACCTCCTTTAAGCTACAGTCTGCGAGAATACAGAATAATTATATAAGACCATATGCATAACTGTATAAAGTTGAACTATTTTCTTCAGTGGAGGAATTAATTAAAGGTGTAAAAAGGCGTCTTTATGAGGTAATGGGGTATTTATCGGTGTTTATTCATGTATTAACATTTTACTCCAAGTCCTGTTTCTAGTTATGAAGTGTTAGTAGTAGCCACTTAAAGTTAAAGCAGGTTGAAAGTAAAGCAGAATGCGCCTTCAGGTACATTCTACGTTTCTTCTAGTCTGCTTAAAGCTATAATCTACTAGGATATGGTGCATATTCTTGACAACGAGTAGTTATTGAGTTCTTCTAAGTTAAAAACACTATAAGATTCAATCTAATTGTTAACTGTATGGTAAAAGGAAACGAGTTAAGAATAGCAGACCCTGAGACAAAGTGCAGTACACTTACTACAGAAATAAATAATTCTAAATAAGAATACAGTGCTCCCTCTCTTCAACGGCCCTCCCAACAACGACTCCATCCTTACAACAACGCTTGTCGCTGTTCCCAAGAAAATAATGTCTAACCCTTTTACTGCTGTACTATCGTCTACTTAAAAGTGTTGTCTGCTCTTTTTCTTACATAATGGACATTTTGACAAATAAAAACATAATTACGAGTGACAAACAGCTTGAATCCAGATCAGACGCCGCGTTACGCGGCGTCTGATCTGAATTCAAGCTGTTTGCAAATGTAAGCAAATTTCACTCCCTATAACGACTCCCTCCGAACAACACATAATCATGGTCTCCCATCGGGTGTCGTTGTAGAGAGGGAGCACTGTAATATCTTAAGCATCTACACAGTTAAAGTCAGTGAGATTTGAATGCCTCAGTAACTTGTCAATTTAATTGAAAATGTCTTAAAGTTTTTTCTTGTAATGTGCAACGAATCACTGTGCGATATGGTAATTTCCTTTTGAATGCGATAACAGTGTTTATTGCGATTTTCCTTAAATACCTAAAATATGGTAATACTAATACGAAAAGAGGTCTCAGACCTCTCTGGCATAACAATATAATTATCTGTAACAAGCAGACTGACATTATCCCCACGACGCTAAACTTGCCAACATTTTTTGATATTGCATAGTGAAGTGAAAAGACGTCATTGGTATTTCTCGTTGAAATGAGCTAAAATGTAGAAAATGACACCTTGTTTTATTTTTATGAGTGTTTTATTTTTATGAGTGGTAAACATTTCGAAACTTTATAAGGCGCCAGGTTACCCGGCTTGGTTATAGCTTCAAACTATTTCTAATCCAAACAATCATTTCAGAATGACGTCTTCTGAAGTTGCCAGTATAAACTGGTTAAACTTCGAAAATCGAACTGGCTGGCTGGCTGACTGGCTGGCTGCCTGTCTGTCTGTCTGAATAAACAGATACATGAGATTAACCCTTACCCCATAAATACGCATATTTACGTCTCTAACTTATTTCTCCGTCGAGGAAATAGTTTCACTTTATACAACATGAATATATTATACCATAGGGACTACATGCATAGCAGATAGTAAATTAAAGCAGTTTTAAAGTAAAGCAGAATGCTCCTTAAGGTAGAGTAATGGGTTCAGCGATTTTGAATTATCCGAGGTGCTCGAGATAACATACGGACTCATTATTTTACTGTATTTCTGCTTGTCAACAACCAAGCACGTCGAACCGTAGTGAGATATGTCCGTACCACGCAATGGGATTGACCCTAACACATCTTGCCCTGGTACGTTCTGGAAGAGGCCGAATGACGATTTCACTTGGATTACTAACGCCCTCAAACATCTGAAAATAAATCTAAAATATCAAGACGAAATTGATATTACCTCATTCTACCTTCAGACTTCAAATGGAAAAGTCAAGTTTAAATCTAATTCCTTTACCATATTTAGGGTTGATTTTAAAATACATTTCAAAATGGCAAACAGTGCAGACCCTTATCAGAGGGCTCCCACAGGAACCCTCTGATCAGGGTCTTTACTGTTTGCTTAGGACCAGAGTACTCCTCACATATTCACTGTTTGTAAATGACGAGTTTATTTGTCGCTAGGGTTGTATGTGCTAACCTCATGTTTAGATTCAGTCTAGCGCGGATAACTTTACTCTTTCTCATTCAACGAACCGAAGTGCAAACGCAATGCAATGAAATGCAGAAAATGAAATTTTCTTGAAAATGTTTATTTTATAGTTTTACACTGTGCTAAACAGCCTGGAGTCCGGAGTTTACAGAGGATTTCATAGATCGGTAGATATATATATAGGTTGACAGGTAGTATTGACCCATTTGTGTGTCCACGGTCCCATATATAAGTCATAGGCAAACCGTGAAGACTCTGATCAGACGCCGCATCATGCGGCGTCTGATCAGAGTGTTCACTGTTTGCTGATTGGAATTTTAATATAAAACAAAATGAAAATGTTGACCAGGCATCCCTTTGATAAAAAATGGACTAATCCAATATATAAACACGGAAGAAACCACTGGGCGTTCAGTCAGCTTTAAGCATCTACCTGTGAGGAAGCAAAGAAGGTTTCTATGGTTATTTAACAGGGTATGGCAGAATCATGAAATACATCTGTATGGAGAAAAAGTAAATGCACTGAAATCGCCTTAACCCTTAACCCTTTACCCAATTACCCGTTTATAACACTAACTATAGGTGATCACTTAAAGCAGGTTGAAAGTAAAGCAAAATATGCCTTAAAGGGACTCGCAACCGGATGGTGTACTTGTCAAAATAAAATAAAATACTCAAATAAAAGCAAATTTGTGGCATTATTTGGCTTCTGACATTAAAAAAATATGATCAGTCCAAAAAAAGTCTCAAGAATCGTCACCGAATCTTAGATTTTTAGATATTTTCCATCGTTTTTCTATACCGACTAGTAGACGGTATAGTTGTTGTTGTTGCTTCTCTACACGGGCTCAGACATAAACCCGAGCCGAATTGTGAAGTTGTATGCACTTTCCATCGCTACACATTGAAATACGTTAAATCGATCTGAGATAAACGGATAGTTCCGTGGTCCATTGGTCTAAGCGGTTTCCCCTATTTTGCCTTCTGTCCGCCAATGCCGGGCCCCGGGTTCGAATCCCACCAGAGACCAATATTTTTTTTTTATTGAAATACATTTTTTTAAACAGAATTTCTTATCTTAAACTAATTCTTTACCATTTATATAAGCGTTTGACACATATTTACAAATCACTATTTTTAATGCACCATCTGGTTGCGAGTCGCTTTAAGGCACATTCTGCTTTACTTTCAACCTGCTTTAAACTACCATCTGCTAGGATATTTTAACATATTTGTTATGGTAATTGTTCATGAGGGTATAAACGGGAACTATTTTTCTTCAGCGGATGAATAAATTAGGTACGCTAAAAGTCGCTTCTATGAGGGAAAGGGTTAACAGTTTTCCCTCCCTACAACGGTCCTCCAAACAATGATTCCCTTCCTGCAACGTTTGCCACTGTTCCTCAAAATACTATTATGTCTCTATACGCTTCCACTGCTGCAATATCGTCTGCTTAAAACTGTCTCTTATTCAAAATTACTTATTATAGTGTACATTTTGACAGAAGAAATATAATGACGAATAACCAACGGCTTGAATACATATCAGACGCCACGTTACGCGGTGTCTAATCTAAATTCAAGTTGTTTGCAAATGTAAACCATGTCTTAAATTCCCCTTCCTATACATGTAACAGCTACAGTCGAACTTTGATATATCGAACTCGGTTAAGTCAAATTCAAATTCAAATTCAAATTCTTTATTTCGCTCAGTACATGTTTTCACATGAATACATGAGGTTAAGTCGAACATACCCGTATTTCAAAGTTAAAACGCGGCTAAGCCGCGTTTTAACTTAGGAACACGGGTATGTTCGCCTAAACCGAGCTTTTAATTTATGTTTCGAAATATCGGATAGTTCGGGTTAAGCGAGTACGATATATCGAAGTTCGACTGTATCCCCGAACAAAACACTCAATCGTTTTCTCTCCTAACGTGTCGTTGTAGAGAGGGAGCAGTGTATCAGATGTATTAGTAAATTACCATCTGGTCACCATCTTCGTCAGTAATAGTAATGAACTCTACACAGTCCAAGCTATACAGAACTCTGAATTTCGTCACATACTGCGGCATGCTGGCTATCACAGGGTCTCGGCCTTGTAACACGATACCAGAAATAATTCTTCCAGTTAGGAAATCCACCTTCAAAACAGAATAATGGAGCACTCTGATCATTATAAGTATCTGGCATATAAAAAATTATATTGAGTTATGAATTAATAAAACCACACATTTCCAGTAAAAAGTGCAGACTCATATCAGACAGATCGTTTAAGAAAACAGTGCAGACCCTAATCAGACATCTCTTTGATCTGGGTCTTCAATGTTTACGCCAATATACGATTATAGAAGGAGAAGGATTAATGGTTCACAAAAACACATCTGTATATTTCAATGTTAACTCTGCAAAATGTTAAAGGTTGAACCGGGATAAATGTGGTATTACCTGAATAGACTCATTAAGTAGGCCAGTGTTTGAGATCCATGCTCCTGTGTAAAGACCTGTTGAATTTATTCGTCCATATTTTGCTGAAAATCCAGTTGGGTAAAGAATATTAGGTCCATGATGATAGCAGATTCTCCCCTGACACCAAAAACTTGATTCACTGAGTTGGTTGTCCTCGACGCCATCTGGTCCGCTGACTAGATACTTCGTGCAGTCTGGGTCTTGAAAACAATAAGTTTACTGACGTTTATCCCGCTGAACCATTGTAAATATGCGTCATTTACAAGCAGTATAAAAGTGATCAGTTCTTTTGTACAGTCAAACCGTCTCCAAGTCAAATGTGAACAAAATAACTCATTTTACTATTTATAGACTAATGAAATATATATGTGTGTACAGTAAGTTGTACAGTGGAGAATCTGTTATTCTTTCCCGTTTAAACGCAAACGTATGCAAACGCAAAGCACTAAAACGTAGAAAAGAACAACTTTTAGACAATTCTGATAATTCTTGTTTATCTTGGTGGCAAACAGTTTGGAGCCTGATCAGACGCCGGGTTACCCGGCGTCTGATCTGGCTCCAAACTGTTTGCACCGCAAATAATAGATTTAGCGTAAACGCGTCTATTGGGAAAGAATAACAGATTCTCCACTGTACACTAACTTGTTTAACCCTTTCAACCCTAAATTTCTCTTGTGGGTATCTATTATCCTTTTGGACTCTTCTTATACAGGCATTTTGAACCAGTCTATTGTTACATGTTTGGTATGACCACAGAAAACAATGAAATTATCAAACAGTGCAGACGCTGATCAGAGGGCTCCTATAGGAGCCCTCTGATCAGCGTCTGCACTGTTTGCATATATAATCAGTAATCTCTACAGAGGGCTGTAGGGTTTAAAGGGTTAAGCCTAGCGTAGACTAAAGAGGACATCGATAAACAGATGAGACGACATATCAGGAATTAGATACCAAATAACGTTGTTGTTGTAGCTGATAATGTGCCATCGCTGACGGCCAGCAATGTTGTCTGGTAGACATTGTTTGTCATAGCAACACTGTTGATTCCACATATAACCTCGATTCCAACATTTTCTTTCTTTCCTATTATCTCGTTTGCACCACAAAAGCTGGCATTGGTTGTTAACACACTGCTATCATCAGCATATCCGAAAAATGAGGCAAAACAGGTAAGTTTAATGAAACTATTGTTGTTGTTTTTTTTTACAAAATTTGATTACGTACTCATATTGTTTTTTAAAGTTCCTTGATAACATGATTTCGATTGACACCTTTTCAATATAGCTCTAAATGGGTATTGCGTGTAACGAGTGGCTGGGACCACGGAGGACTTCTCCAAGTCTTCCGTGCTGGGACTTAACCTTTCACGTGCAGTTTAGGTTTGACCCATTTTGTACAAACGCCTTTGTTACCCGTATTGTGATGCCATATTAACGAATATATAGGAAAACATATATACATGTAATATATACAGGAGTGTTATTTTAAATAACTGGTACTTGGTTCAATTGTTGAGTTGTATGGTTACTTTAAGTGTTATTTTTAGTTAGAAAACTATTTTTCTCTGTTTTTATTCAACGTAGCTCCATTTAAATTGATTATCTTAATAAGCGTTATTTCACTAAGGGTAAATATAATATGGGAGACGGGAATATATTGTAAAGATCGATTTTTTCACCTGGCAGGGCGGAGCTAACCTTTGGCAAAGAGAAACTAATTTATTTTTTATTTTAGGGATGATAGGTATAATTCCGAATTATATCGTTATTGTCCGATACTTTAAACATGGAGAAACACAATTTATGTGTTCATCGGTATCCACGTGAAAATTGTATATACAGTGCTCCTTCTCTATATAACA
This sequence comes from Gari tellinella, assembly GCA_922989275.2. Taxonomy (NCBI): domain Eukaryota; kingdom Metazoa; phylum Mollusca; class Bivalvia; order Cardiida; family Psammobiidae; genus Gari; species Gari tellinella. The sequence goes on along the minus strand of OV277859.1, from coordinate 10,643,733 downwards.
ACACCCAATGGGAGACAAAGTTTGTGTGTGTTGTTCCGAGGGAGTTGCTATAGGAGGGAAAAGTAAGACTTGTCCTATATTTGCAAACAGCTTGAATCCAGATTAGACGCCGCGTAGTGCATCGTCTGATCTGGATTCAAGCTGTTTGTCATTCATCATATTCATGTATTCCTTTTGTCAAACTGTCCACTAATATGTAATCCTGGGAAGAAACGGCATCCTGGGAAGAAACGACAGACAACAACGGTAAATTCAAATAAAGAGCGTGCTGCCGCCCCAAAGTTGAAGTACAAAGGTCCACATCGAAACTGCACCCTGCCAAGTCAATAAAATCGGCCTATAAGGGAAGTTGACTCCGCACGGTTTGGATTAAACACTTAAGCCCGTTTCACATCAGCCGTACGAATTTTATTTCGTACGATTTCGAAGGTCCAGTGTATCGCAAGACAAATCGCAGCAAGTGATTTCAAATTCGTGTCGTCCGTAGACACTTGAAAGCGTAGTACCATTTCATGCATTGACAGGTAGCGATACAACTCCATACCTGGGAGGGTACAGTAAGAAAACCTGTTGGAAGGTTTTTATAGAAAACCATGATCTACTAAAAGACCTTGGGGAAAGACGAGCTTACGAGCTTGGAAATTAGAGAAAGGTAAATTTGTACCAATCCTGATGACACTACAACCAGTACCTGAGACTTGCATAGAACTGATCTCTTGCAAAATGTGCAACACGTTGTGCAAGTACACGCTGCAGTTGCATGCTTGCAAATGTAGGGAAATGTATGATGATTGTCATAATAACTAGCAGATCTAAAACATGCATAACGACTGAATTTGAAAAATACTCCAAATATGCAGAGACATTATTCTATCTTGGTAATACTTTATATGGTAAAAGTTTGACAAAATAAACAAAGCTAAAAGTATATTAGTGTGATATGCAAACTCTTGTGACTAAGAATAGCATCAATGAAGCTCTTTATCCAAAGAAGAGAAAACATACCTTATTATGACAAGTGTTACATGGACTGAACAAAGCATTAATCGGATTTGACTAAACACCACGATTATGACAACTTACTCCCAAATTTGAACGGCCCTAGCCTTTGTATATAATTGGATTATACCTGGCTTCATTAAGCAATGTCTTGTGATATGTTTTTATATATCAGAAACAAAATTTAAAGCAGTGTTGATATGTATAATCATACTTCATGAACGCTATTATATGGAACTCAGTACCATGTGATTCATAAGCTAATTATTAAACATGTTTTAAGCAGAAATACATGAAACAATCATCTGTTACTTATCTTATATCAACCAAGCTAACACACTATATATTAAGACCTTTAAAAAGTCATGTACATATAGGTTTCGACAAAACACTGATTTTTTAGGGGTCACGAACAGAATTACCTCCCTTAAATAAACCGTAATTTTCGGTGATAAGATGAAAATATTCTGCCTGTCAGACAGTTTCAATGGATTCAGCACCCTTCAATTATGTTAAAAACAGTGTCTGCCAAATTTTAACAAAAAATGCCAAGTACTTTTTAACCGAAGACTTTATCAGGAAATAGCTCCAGTCTATTGTATTTTGAGCACTCCTTTTATTCTTTTACTGCTACAAATAAGTTTTCAAGGCTAAATTCTATCCAATTTGAAACAATATATTACAATATAATGCAATACGTTTTTGGACGTATTGTTACTGACCTACTGTAAACGTGCGGCTGCCTTACGACCTGCAAAAATCGCATGGTGATCGCAAGGAAAATGAACATGTTGAAAACCCAGCTTAAAGCCCGTTTCACATCAGCCGTACGACAGTCGTACGAACGGTTTTTATGGGTAAATCGCAAGGTTTCGTACGACAACCGTACGCAGCCGTACGAATTTTCAAGGTCGCACGGCAGTCGCAACGTCGCAAGCTGGGTTTTCAACATGTTCATTTTCCTTGCGATCACCATGCGATTTTTGCAGGTCGTAAGGCTGCCGTACGGCTGCCGTGAGACGCCCGTACGTTCAACGTACGATTTATGATAATATCATGGCTACAATTAGTAAAATCTATTCGTGCGTTAGTCTTACGAAGACCATACGAACACCGTGCGGCCGTCGTACGTTTTGTCGCAACATCGCAACAAGGCTTCTGCGAAACGTACGGCTGCCGTACGACTCGCACGGCTGCCGTACGACCGTCTTGCGGAGATCGGGGCGTAGTCCCACCCCTATAAAAGCAGCTGCGCTAAATTTAGTTCACTGAAGCTGTGTAGTATTCAGAGAGTTCACATCAACAGCTGCCTCAAAAATTATGTTGTGCCCCATGAAAAATATGAGCCACCGACCGAAGACCCGGCGAGTTCAGGGTCTGACGAGGTTAAACACAATTTCCCATCGAAGCCACGCAACTGGATGTACCTTGTAAGTATATTTCGTACTATGTTAACAGTAAGTCAGTAACAATACGTCCAACGACGTATTGCATTATATTGTAATATATTGTTTCAAATTATAAGTACAAAAATTGGATAGAATTTAGCCCTGAAAAATTATTTGTAGCAGTAAAAGAATAAAAGGAGTGCTCAAAATACAAGGGAGAGTCCAAATTAACATAGCCATTTGTTGAGTATGTTATAACTGTCACAGCATTACATTCAAATTTACAGGGCATCCCCTCTCGTATGTGCTCAATTAAAATATAAAAAATTGCCATACGAAAAGCTGTATTAAAATACGTATATCTAAGAGGACTCTAACAAAGTAATGCCGTGCTGTTACGCCCCTACTGAATAGCATCAATAATTATTGAAAAACATAGTTTATTGTCTGTTCTGGTTCGACTCAAAACCTTTGACATATTAACAAAAAAATACCAAGAACAGTTCTCTAATTCGCGATAATTCACTGCAAGCGCATCATTCGATCGACCGTGAAATTTATCAATGATATTCCTTAAATCACGTGATGTAAACACGTAGTAAATCTGAGATTCGACAATTCCAGTTGTTCGCCGGTGCCATTTCGTTCAGTAAAAGAACCATTAACCTGAACAATTAAAATTAAAGTTCTGTCTCCGGTAAATACGGTTTAAAGTTAAATTTCAACCACATGTTTCTATCTGTTCCTTGTTAAAATCTAGCACAGTCGAAAGTGCTTTCACTTTTCTCAATTTATAATCTCGATAGCTTTGGCATATAGATGTCCAGATTTAATGCAAATGGTATCGCTGTTCGCTTCAAGGTGACAGACATAATTGAGTTGATATTGTTGATTCTGGTGAGTTTACGTCCTTTACTTTTAGAATATTAAGGGTGAAAAGCAGCAAAAGTTGTCGAAAGTTAATGCAGTAGCCAAAATGGCGTAGCATATGCCAACATTCCGGTGTTGGGTATTCTCCTGGAAATTTTGTTTTAAAAGAATCATGTTAGAATCGAAGTAATAAATTCGTAGTTACAAATGATCCTGCATCAGATTATTGTCAGTCGTTGATATTTTGGTAATGCTATCACTCGACCTAAATATCCCGTTAAACCTCAACTTCTAACTATGATCTAATACACAAAAATGCACAGCTGCAAATTCGTTCTTTTTTTAAATTTTACATATAAATTTTACTACACTTAACATTATTTTCGTTCGCTTCCTTTAAACAGCGTCATCTCCTAGAATGAAATAAGGGATATCTTGTCATCGTGTGGGTGTGGTTCGCGGGTTGGAAACCAATGGTGCTGTTCTCTTGGGCTGACCGTAGGGAGTTCTCAAGGAAGATTCCTGCATCGGAAGCCAATCCGTTGCTTCCCATACTTATCCACATGAACTTGAACTCTGCATCTACCATACCTAGCAGCACAATGTAGCAAAATCCCTTGTAATTATAAGACTGGCTTCCAGACAGATCAGGCCTCTTGATGGCTACATGTTTGTTGTCTATGGTCCCACATACAATGTTGAAGTTCCATCGGTTGCAGAATATCTGGGCTACATCACGCCATCGGTCATGGGTTGAGGCAGGGCTATGAGTTCATCGTTGAACTGGTTTATAAATAGCCCAACATACCTCACGTACAAAGAGGGGGATGGTGTTGTGTGCAACCCTAAAAATGTACTGTAAGCATTTGAAACTCATTCCTGTAGCCAAAATATGAGTGTTCACATCAGCTTCTCTCCAGGCTCGATGGAACCACGACCTCTGTTTGACTTGGTGATATGCGAGCTGACGCGTAGCAGCAACTCGGCAACCATATTGAAGCTTTTCCTTATGCAGCTGATGTTGTCGCCCTCGAAATCCTTATCAAGCTCCCGGAAGAGGGTATAATTGTGTCTGAACAGCCTACTTCGCTCAGTCCATGACTTTACCCACCAACGCCTCTCACGCCTTCTCTGGTGTTGACGCTCACGGATAAGAATGACCAAAGTAGCATGATGGCGTTCTTCTTCATCTTGAATTATTCTCCTTGATATTGCAACATCCACCATCTGAGGTTGAATGACAATTATTGCCAAATTCTCATAAGCATGTGACGACAGTTTCAGTTGTGCCTTTACATTTATACCCTCATAGGGGCATTATTCGTAAGATAAACGTACGAATGACGTGAGTCATTCGTACGGCTGCCGTACGGCGAGCGCAAGAGAATATACGAATTCGTACGGCTGCCTTGCGGCTGTCTTGCACATTCGCACGGTTGCTGTGCGACCATCTTGCGGCTGTCGTGCGAATTTTGCACCACCTTTTTCCTATGTTCTCGGTAAAAATCGTACGACTCTTGAGACATCCGCACGGTGTTCGTGCGGCGGTCTTGCGTTGTCTACGATCGACACGAATTTGAAATCACTTGCTGCGATTTGTCTTGCGATACACTGGACCTTCGAAATCGTACGAAATAAAATTCGTACGGCTGATGTGAAAAGGGCTTTACCTTCAGTACAAGTAGCATTGTTGCCACTCCAAGTTCCACTCGATGCACAGATACGACTAACGGGTTCTAGGAGAAGGTAACCAGGGTTACACAGGAACGAGACTTTGTCCCCGATACTAAACCGTGTCCCGAGGATCTTTCCATGGTCCGGAGCATCATGCTGACTACATTCTGTGAAATAATATCATATGCAGTGTAAAATGATCTTGAGGAATTCTACTACAATGTATGTACAGTAAAACCTCGATTCTACGAACTCGCGTTAGTTCGAACATATCCATATTTCAAAGTTAAAACGTTGCTTAGCCACGTTTTAACTTTGAAATACGGGTATGTTTGACTTAAACGAGGTCGACTTATCAAAATTCAACTTACAAAATACAGGTAAGATCGATCTAAGCGAGTTCGTAGTATCGAGTTTCGACTGTATTTCAAAATAAATATTTCAAGCGCGATTACTGAAACAGGTTTCAGTCTGCTTTAAGCTATCATCTGCTGAGATAAAAACAAATCTGGAGAAATGTTAGTCCTGCAAATGTTTACTCTCTCATCATAGTGACTGAAACTGCAGATGTACAATTCAAGCTACAAATTAACCATTACTCCATAAACACTCATTTTTACGCCTTTAACGCAGTACAAGAATCAGTTTGGTATAAATTGCAGTCGGATATTTTGCAACAGGCGATAATTTGACAGTGAAAAGGAATCAAGGTACACCATCCCTATTACTGATTTGGAGCCATAATGACATGCACTTTAATTTGAAATCCGAATATTAAAATGTAAACGATTTTAGAATTGATATTCTGATTGCTATTTTCCTTTCACAACTCACTCATCTTTGAACGGACATTTCTAATTATATCTAGTCCATGTATGAGTATTTGTGGATGTTGTCTGCCATATATTGCAAAATGAAAAACAGTGTTGAGTATTTAAACCCCTTCCTGCATTAACACATTAAACTCCGACTATATACTTGTCATTTATAACTAGAATACCTGTAAATAGTATATTTGTCCAATGTCAAACCGTGCATACCAAGATCAAAGGGCTCCTAAAGAAATCATCTGACCAGTGTCTGCCCTTTTTGTCGTTTTGCAATATATTGCAGAAAACAACATTTAGTAATCTGTTATAAATGGACTAGATTTAATTCGGAACTGGAAATTTCCGTGAAAAATATTAGAAGTTAATGAGATTAGTTCAAACTTTCTGAACAATTGTAAATTAATCTTACTTTTAATGACCACTAAACAGACGTATTCATCTTTTATTTGAAATCTTACCGGAATGCACACAGTCGCCATGTTGTTTGCACTCTTGCCCAAACTGGCAGCTGCAGGAGCCTGAATTATCCTAGAAGGCAAAGAGATAGAAAAACCAAATAGTTAATTTAAGAGAATAGCAGTTCTATCTCAAAATAAGAAAGGGATTTTTTTATTATTCGAATATTGTTGTCCAAGAAAATCACAGAATACAATTGTTTTCGATATCTAATAGCAAAAAATTGAAACCGTCCGTTTCAGGTTTGAAGTCAAATGTTTTATTACAGAGTTACGTCCAAAAACAAGAACCTCTTTAACCCTTTCTGTGCCGAAGTCGCATCAAGTCAACTTTGCAAACAGTTTGGATCCTGATCAGACGCGTTAAGTCATACTACATGCACATTAAATTTTAATTTTACATTGAAACGATATTGCAGGCAACAGTTTTGAAGCAGACGACAATAAAGCGGTGAAGAGGTAAAAACTAACGACTAATTTAAGGGTTAACTGGAAGTCTCTGATTACCGCCCCCCCCCCCAAATAAATAAAAAACAACAACAAAAAACAAAAACAAAAAACACCCCCCCCCCCCCAAAAAAAAAACAACAACAAAAAAACAACCAAACCCAACAACAACAAAACGATTATCGGTCCCAAACATTCGTTTCATTTGGTTAGCAAATATTCCATGAATATACAGAACTGAAAGAACAAAGAAGTACCTATACTTGCATTTTGCATTTAGTCTTGTATTTAGCAGGCTTTACAAACAACTTGCTTTAGGATACCATCTGCTAGGATGTAGAAAATATTGTAAGCAAATATTTTAAAATGTATTCAGTTCAGTTAACCCTTTATTCTGTAGTACTTTCAATTCTAAAGGTAGATAACGGCTTAAAGCAGGCAAATAATGCAGAATACTTCATCTTGAGTAATACAAACTTTACTTTTTCAGTTATAATAAGGCATTGTTTATGTATGATTCGTTGGCTAATTAGAAATCTTAGTAAACATCTGTATATCAAGTGTAAAACGTTTTATTAAGGCTTTATATAACATTTCAGTTAATTTTGCGTGTTCCCAACTTATGACCTCCCCATTCATATGTTTTTAGTATTTGTATATTGTTGTCAATGCTAACCACGGAAGTGGTCCTTATACGATGACCAATAAAGTTTCAAAAGTTTCCATAGTCACAATACTTTTTTCAATATTCCAGATAGGGAATTAAATTAATATTAATACATAAACTGCTATTTTCTAATATTTCGACCTCTAAGGGCCTTTTTCAAAGAAAAAGGCCCTTAGAGGTCGAAATATTAGAAAAGAGCAGTTTATATATTAATGTTTCCATAGTCGACGAAAAATATTGTTTTCGTCTGTTTCAATAATTATCACCTGTTCCCATTGTGTCTTTTGAGAGTAAACATATCCTTGGCATGGTACAGGTATGGTCACTCCAAAGTTCAGCCTACACTGATATGACATGCGCATGTAACTTACTGCACTGCAGTCATTTCTTATTTTGCAGTGTTTTAAACACTTTGGATAACTGATGGCTGCTTTAATCAAATCGTTGTCAGAAATAGTACATGTATTCGCCACGAACAGTTCGAATTCCAAGGCACTCGTAGAAAGAATGAAAATGTTAATACAATCCAAGAGTAAATGTAATATTTTGGTGTATTCCATGTTAAGTAACTGCTCTCTTTATGATGTTCTTTATACAGTGGAGAAAACGTTATTCTTTCCCAATAAACGCGTTTACGCTAAAACTATTATTTCTTTTGCAAACAGTTTGGAGCCAGATCAGACGCCGGGTAACCCGGCGTCTGATCAGGCTCCAAACTGTTTGCCACCAAGATAAACAAGAATTATCAGAATTGTCCAAAAGTTGTTCTTTCCTACGTTTTAGTGCTTTGCGTTTGCGTACGTTTGCGTTTAAACGGGAAAGAATAACAGATTCTCCACTGTATCTGTTCCAGTATGATAACTACTTCTCTACGGGTCCTTGCAACTGTTTTATTTATATGTCTAAACCAGAATTACCCAGCATATAGCATGTGCTTTGATGAATATCGACGGGTTTTTGTTTTGTTTTAATGGCTTTTTTTAAACTCTTCATCTGAGTGTCGCCTGATTTGAAATTGTCGTCTGTAAACCATAACTGATTAAGGTTTATGCAGTTTGTAACAGACAGAAGACTCTTCAAAACGAGTGTCAAACAGTCTGGAAGCTGATCAAACGCAACGAATCTTGGAACTGGCAATTTTGCTTGAGCAAGGGAGTGATCTTATCAAAATAATTGCTAAATCCTCTGTATTCTATAAAACACAATCAGACCGCGACATCTTGTGCTCGATTAAACCAAACTTATTTTAAAAAAATGATAACTTGACTCGTTTAAACATACACGTTTTAACTTAGCCAGATCGAGTTATCGAAATTCACTTTATAAAATACTGGTAAGTTCGATTTAAGCGAGTTTGAAGTATCGAGTTTGGGCTGTACATGTATGATCGAGACTCGTTTGTAGATTTACATAAATAATGAAGACTGGTGGCCCAGGAGTGAACATTCAAGGGGAACTAATGAGCTCTTTGCTGCAATGAATGCTGGGTATTTTTTTTGTCTGCAAAAATTGTCGTCTGCAACTATTCTAAAAATGGAATTTTTTCATTTCTTTTCCAAAACAGGATCAGTGTGTCAAATAGTTTGGATCCAGATGAGACGCCGCCTAACGTTTGCAAAGGTAATCACTGTGGTATATATATCCGCCGCTAGCATGCAAAGAGTTAATTGCTAGTAAACTCATTGCTCTGGGTAGATATGATATTACAATCGGGAATACCTTATTCTTTTTACACAAATAAGTTAGCAATCGCAGCAAAAACTGAGGTCTACCTAAAACTGTCACAGTTTGTCTGTCATATTCGGATAAATCTTAAAGATTTTCTAGATCCTGTGATTTTTGAAGTTTTGTTTAATTGCGTGTTGTTTAACCCATTTCCGTATAGCTTGTTTATAGTTCTGAAGATAGATAACCACTTAACCCTTTTCCTTATAGAAGCGACTTTTAGCGCATTCATTTTATTCATCCGCCATAGAAAATAGTTCAATTTTATACTGTCATGAATATGTACCATAAGAAATATTTTCTATATCCTAGCAGATAGTAACTTAAAGCAGGCTGAAAGCAAAGCAGAATGCGCCCTAGGGCGCATTCTGCTTTACTTTCAACCTGCTTTAATAGGTCACAAATCTTAACTACTAGAAATAGGCTATGGGGTAATGGGTTAAAGCAGGTTAAAAGTAAAGCAGAATGAGCCTGAAGGCACATTCTGCTTTACTTAAACCTGCTTTAAGCTACCATCTGCTAGAATGTTGAAAATATTTCTTATAATATATCTTTCTTTCTGTATAAATTGGAGCTATTATCTGCATTGGAGGTATACTTTAAAGGCGTAAAAAGGCATATTTATGGGGAAAAGGGTTAAACGGGAAAAACTAACGTATTTCTAAGTGTAACAATATCTGACATCATATTTCGAACAGTTCGCATCACTGTTAAAACGCCACTGTTTTCAGTGTCTGTTCAAAATCCAAACAACATGCATTTGAGACTCATGTCAAGTTTTCTTAAACTAAACAAGCCAAAAGTTTTATATTTGAAATCATACGACAAACACTGTCTATAAGCAGAGCATAACTGAACCGTGACATATTACTTAACGAACATAAACAAATTAATTATTATTAATTATTTATTTTTATCTTTAAGCATATAAGCAGTAAACCATACCACAACTTTTCGTCTGTCTGACGAGCAATGTTTGGTATTTCCGAATAGCTTGGAACCAATATCTGCTTATTCAAATGCCGAATAGCAATCGTCTTAAGTAATGTTCAATTAAAAATTATAAATAGAATGTGACAAATTTTGCAGACAACACTTATGAAGCATACGATGTTACAGCTGGATAAGGCTTTAAACTTATTAAACCTTAGTAAACACGAATACGTGTGTTTTACATATTTGGTTTTTGCCAACAGTGTAGACTTAGAATCCTAAAAGAGCCATTTGACCAGAGTCTGCATACTGTTTGTAATTCCTCAGAACATTGAAGAAAGGCACACTCCTAAATAGTCAGAAACTAACTAAACTTAATGGAAAACTGAAACTGTCTATGACGTTTCAGGGGTGAACGAGTTAATGGATAATCAAGTGGAATCAATTATTAAAAATGCAATAAATCAGTCACCCTTATAGGGTAATCAGTAGATTAATACGGAGGAATAGTATGTTTAAGCACGTTTATTGTCTGAACTCTTTCACAGGCTGGGTAATTGACTTCTGATCAGGAATCAAACTGGTTAACAATCGTATAAATATCATATTAAAATGGATGGTTAGTGTAGCGGTAGCTATGGCAGCGATAAAATAAATAAAGCAACTACTAATTAGCCTATTATTCCATAAATACGCCTTTAATTCTTTCTTCCACAGAACAAAAACCCAAAACAGTCCCAGTTTCTACAGTCGTGAATATGCACCATAAGAAATATATTCTATAGCCTAGCAGATAGTAGCTTAAAGCATGCTGAAAATAAAGTAACATGAGTGGTCATCTTTCTTCGAAACAAGAAAAAGACTACATGTATAGGGTAATGGGTTAAACAAATCAAAATCAATGTTAACTGTCCGGTTCAACATGTAATAGATCTAACACGATATCTACACTCTGATTCTATTTTTTGAAAAGAAAATGCATTTTAATCAATTTGAGAATCGTAGCAGACGATAAACTTTGCAGACAACATTAAAAATAATGAATGGCCGATCTAAATACAATGTGTTAACCTTTTCACTACCGTGACGTCATCCGTTTTAAACAATTGTCGTCTGCTTTTATTTCTCCAATTTAAATTCTAAAAGCAATGATTAAATGATGTCATAATGAGTATCAAATAGAACCAGGATGAGGCTCGGCGTCTGACAAGACTGCAAACATTTAGCTATACAGTGTTCCCTTCCTACAACGACTCCCTCCTTACAACGACCCTTGTCGCAGTTCCCTAAACAGGACAATACTGTCTAATGTTTCAAAGTTGCAATATCGTTTGCTTTAACATGTCGTCTGCTGTTTTTCTCAAAGTAACATAATGGACATTTTTACAGAAAAAAACTTAATGAGGAGTGTCAAACAGCTTGAATCCAGATTAGACGCCGCGTTACGCGGCGTCTGATCTGGATTCAAGCTGTTTGCAAATATAAGCCAATTTCCATCCCTATAACGACTCCCTCCGAAAAAACACATAATCTTCGTCTCCCATTGGATGTCGTTGTAGAGAGGGAACGCTGTACTCAGTTTCTGTTTCATACGCAGGTTTTAATAACATGTTTTTAACGTCATTTCAAAAACTGTTATTTTCTTTATTTTACTGCATATGTAGTTGTAGCGTTACCTTTAGTTTGGTTTAAACGAGAAAGAATTACGTCTTCTCCACATTAAGTGCTTTAACCCTTTCACTCTCAGTGACGCCAGCGTTTGCAAACAGTTTGGGTTCTGATCTGACGCCGCGTAAAGCGGCGTCTGATCAGGACCCAAACTATTTGACAAATACCGATATATATTAAGTCATACAACCTTAAATCTAACTATGAAACGTGTCTCGCAGACAACAATACTGAAGCAAACGACAATAAAGCGGTGAAGGGGTAACATTCTCCCGAATAAGTTGACCATGATCATGATCAAGGGTTAAGCAGTCGCATGTATCAACACTTCTCCACGCAGTGCTAAATACAAGGTGGACGCCATCACATGCCCCGTGCGCGTTGTAATAAGCAGGTGCAAGTATCATTTATTCTAGTTACATTCCAATACAAAAGGAACACAGAAACTGTGAACTGAGAATCATTTCTCGTTTAAAATAGTAAAATAATTCTCATGTGCGTCTAAATTTATAACGCACTCTCCCATCGGGAACTCCGATCGTATTTCGATAGCATGTCACGTGACTGCTCACACAGGATTCAAACCAATGTTTTCCTATGAATATTTGATTTCCAACTTGATTCTATAATCGCTAAGTGATATAGACATAGTTGTGACCTACATTTAGATAGTTATAGAAGGTCTTGAACACATGTCTGACTCATGTTTTAAACGTATTTAACCTAAAGTTAAACGTATATATTGTGAAGAAGAAGTGGAATTATTGGAGGTTACTACCGACTTTCATGGAAAGTTTCATACACATATATAGCTTATATTTGTGGAAAGTTTCATACACATATATGGCTTATATTTGTAGAAAGACATCAAGACAATTGAATGCTTTAAAAGAATTGGAAAGTATGTATATATGTAAATTCGGAAAACTCACTATTTATTATTCGTTTATATTATCAGATTTTAATAGCTTCACAATTACATGGCATTTAGGTGGAAAAGTAAACATCAAGATAACGGAGAATGTCCAAGCTGGAGCATTACGATTCATTTATTTGTATGTCGATTAATAGCTATTCATAGCTGATGTTTCTTTGTTATACAATACAGACTATAACAAAATGTTGTATCTTTTTTCCCCATAGCATGTTTCTAGATTTGAAGCCGGCGATTATTTAAAGCAGATTGACAGTAAAGCAGAATGAGATTGGAAGCGCATTTCGCTTTACTTTCAACTTGGTTTATGCTACCATACAAACTATTCCTAATGGTGCATATTAATTACGGTATAAAGTAGAACTATATCTACAGTAGAGGACTAAATTGAAGGTAAATAGCGTATCTATGGACTGGAAAAATAAAGGGCTTAAGGTGGTTCGCGGGTCTGCTTATTCCCTGTCAGACTTCTTTGAAACTTTGATTAAATTGAAATATACCATATGTCGAACCACCTTAATGTTAAACATGTTATCGATTTTCAGTTATAAAGGTTGTAGACATCTAGTCCCTTTTAAGCAAGTTTACCAAGAGGAAATCAGCCTAAGGAGATAATAACCGATTTATACAAACCAGATCATCCAGAAGAACACGTTTCCGGAAAATGTATTTATTTCCATTATACAATTTCAAAACGGTATGGGATCCTGATAAGGATTCAAACAGTTTGACACTCATTTCAATATTTCTGAAGTCAAAATACCAAAACTTTAAATTTGAGATTTGAAAGCAGACACCAATTGGTTAACGTTGATGAAGTCATTGCAGCATGGGGTTAAGTAAATGACTTTAAGAATTTTGAAATGGATACGTTGGCGAGTAAAGCGGATAAATCAACCTGCTTCAAACTACCCCTTTCAAAACAATGGAAATGCTTTCTGTGTTAACTGTTCAGGACTTCCTACGGGGCAACTACTTGATGTAGTGTAGAACTAATTTGAGGCGTAAAATGCGCATTTATAAAATAATTGTTAAACCCGTTTATACCCAGTGGATTATTCCATGTTTATATATTGGATGTGTCCATTTTTTATCAAAGGGATGCCTAGTCAAACTTTTCATTTTGTTTTATATTGAAATTACTATCAGCAAACAATGTAGACTCTGATCAGACGCCGCATCATGCGGCGTCTGATCAGAGTCTACACTGTTTGCCTATGCCCCATATATGGAATCGTGGGCACAAATGGGTTAAACATGCTGCGTGCTATAGGTGATACCTTTTTGCATACTGTTTGTATCCTGATAATATTGTCGAGTAGGCATATTCGGTGATTAACCAGGACCTAAACTGTTCCACAATCTAATGATTGTTGCGGAGTACCTCATCAGCTGTTCATGTCTTCTTATACCAAAGTACTTCTATTCATATATTAAGTACATAAGATGTTTCAGTGTGTATAATTTTGGTGTAATATTTTTGATATCCTTATAAATGTTTATAACTGCAGTTTATGCAATAGTATATATACTGTGTGCGAGTTCCGAGTGATACCATGTGCCAGCTACCTGACTGGTGGACCTTGATGGAAGGGATTGCCCCTGATCTCTTTGAAGCCAGTCAGCTGCAGATGTGTGGTGTCATTCGGCGACAATTAATTTGGTGTATAAACTATGGCTGTTAAAGTATGTATATGTATATATATTTGTTTATTTAAGTCTCATCATGGTTACAATTCATATTCAAGTACAAACAAACAACTAAAATTAAAACCATGCCACTATTTATAGAATTACAAGATACTGTGCTCTTTAAGAGTAACTATACATAAAATGTGTATCACAAAATTTAATATCACATGATATAATATACCTACACGTTAAGACTGATCGATATAAGCATATTGAGCGGATAAAAAGCAAACAGGCAACGCGTTGGCACGTTTTTGACACATCAAATTTTCTGCTTGTAAACATCTGCTTAAAAGGCCCATTTAAAAACTGACAGAAAAGGTAAGCCAATAAAGCAAGTTATAAAACGGTTTAAAAATCGAATATCACCCAAAATAAGAATTTTGATGATCTGATTAGCTAATCCTGTAAGCGTTGTTTAAAAGATTCCAAATAACATTTGTATACAGACTAAAACAAGGTTTAACATTATTTACATAAAAATGAAGATATTCTATTAAGAATATTTAAACAGGTTTTGGCACCGACTCTGATCAGATCAGGATGTGTAAGAATTATTGTTAGCTTATTATCATCATTTGAAGCAGTAAAACCATCTATAATACGTTCAGCTGTTTTGATGAGTGTATCACGTATGCCCTCATTAAATTGACAACGAAGAATTACATCAATTTCTGACTCTGTTTGATTGCATATAAAACATTTTGCGTTCTTCCACAGGTACGTTCTCATATCTGCCTGTTTCTGTTCTAAGGGAGGCTACCCAACTTCTAAATTTGCAAAGTGATGATCTATGTCTTGGCGTAAGATTATTCTGCAATTTTCTTCAACGGTAAAGTCGAATTTAAATGCAGATTATGTTCTCAATTCCTCCCCCCCCCTCTGCCAGTTGAGCCAGTTTGACTGTTAACCAGAAGACGCCATTCCTCGACGTACTTTTCCATCATACGGATTTCCAGGTTACGACATAAATATGTTTTTGACATCTTACTAGACATATTGGTACAATTATCAATATTCCTTCAATTTACAAATAATTGTATGGAACCATGTTTTACAAGACAATCCTGCAGATGCAGATGCCCATAGCGCAATGCGTTTCATCAATACGAACCGGTAACGCCTTACAAGCTGTGTGATATGTTTCCATTGGCGGACAATAGGAGGCTGCCATCCAAACTCACCTACCAATGCCGCATTGGGTGTATATTAACCTCCGCGAAGAAAAAACCCTCATAGCTCTATTCTGGACGGCATTGATGCATGAAAAAGACCTACAACTCCGTATTGCAGCATCGTAAGCAATTACATGCCAAACAACGGAGTCATAAAGCTTTGAAAAGACTGAATATGGGACTCCACCAGCGAGTTTACATTTAAGAAATGAATTGCGTATTTCCAGTATTCATGCGGTTATGAAACTCGGGCGCTTTCACTAGCAAAGATAGTGAAGAAGGGCTTCACGTCATTCTTTGCTAGTAAAAGCGACTGAGTTTCATAACCGCATGAATACTGGAAATACGCAGAAGCCCGAAGGGCTTCACGTTATTCTTTGCTAGTAAAAGCGACGAGTTTCATTTACCGCATGAGTACTGGAAATACGCAATTCATTTCTTAAATCGCATGAATACATGAAATGCGCAATTTATTTTTTATATTTATTTTTTATTGTCAACCGAGTTCCATAATAACCTGTAAGTCTGTAACCATTTTGCCCGTTACTATGCGTTGCCAATCTTAGTACGATCTCTATATATGGTTTTCACATTGCAACATAAACTTTCCACATGTACACTGAAATAAAGCGGCGTTCTACTAGTCTTGAAATTAACATTCATGGGAAAATGCAAAACTATTTTAACAAAGTATTTATATAAGAGTTATGCAGGGCGAATGTAAATATTTAGCTATAACTAGACCGAGTTCACGACTTGCGCTTTGGGCAACCATTTTAGCGGCTATATTTAAGTCAAAATGTTCAATCAAACAATGCCAAGGTATGTATACTTTTCTACCAAGTCACCAACATCATTTTCACATCGGAATATATATGTAGATGTGGTGATGTATACAATTGCGTGTCTCGACGTACTGCCATGTACGTGTAGATGTTCCACATATATGTTAATATATTATTGGTGTAAGTTGGTTTATATGTATATTTGTGTTTTATGTATGGATATTTATATTAATTTTGTAAATACTGTTACAGAGTATTTTGATGTGTTTCTTTCTACACATATATATTAAGGTATGTATGGACATAAACATGGTGTTATACACGTATATATTTACATTCGCCCCGTTCAATTCCATTGACAAAAAGGGTGTTCATTTCGTATAAACACCATTTCTCGAGAGGGCGGGATTTGTGGAAAAGTTTCGAAGAGGAGGCGGGGCATATGCAGTTTTCATTCGCGAATTAATCTTTTGAACTTGGGAGAGCAAACCTTTGGCGGATTTTTTCAAAATTTGTTCTGAACCGATCTATGCCTTCCTATTAGTGGAAACCATGGTTCCCGACTAATATTATTCTTTATTAATGAGATAAATTGCAAGAAAATTGACATAACTTTTAAACAACAACTGTCTGCATTCCTTTATGCCAAAAAAACCCGATGTATTTATCCTACTTTAAAATTGACGTCACTTCCAATGACGTCAAATCGTCATTTTCGCGCCAAACTGTCAAAGTTGTTGATTTATAGAATGTAAAGAATGGAACTTATATTTTTGCTTTCGAATGTACGCAGCTACAGTTATTCGGTCATGGCTGTTCCTGATAGGGTACACATTATTCGTGTTATAAACCTCTAATTAAGAAATAATAAATTCATACCAGTGTTTTATCGTGCAATCGAACACTGGTAGGCGTTGAGATGCGTAGTAATTTAATCACGAGGCCTTTAGGCCGAGTGGTTTAATTACAAGTATCCCAACGACTACCCGTGTTCGATTGTTAGATAAAACACTGGTATTAATTTATTATTTCGATTCTAACACATAATTTAACCTTAATTTGCACCGAAGCAACGGCGCTATATTTTTTGGCGTACGCATTTTCGAAGCCATATGACGTGAGTGGTCTATTGAAACTTCAAACACGGAAACGTTCGTTCTTTGTTTATATAGGGGCGTGCTCGAAGTGTGTTAGAATATGGATTAAACATACATGCACACTTACAAAATGTTAATCTAATATTAGAAATTACAGAAAATATATTGTAAATATAAGAAATGAACAAATTGTTTTTGGCGTTCAAGCGAAATGAACGACAGAAAATTTACCATGAATCGCGCTAGAATCTGTCGTTCATTTCGTTTCAACGCCGAAAAAATTCAATTCATTTCTTAAATGAATTTGTACGTATATGGGTTTGTGTGTATTTATGTATGCATGCATATGCATACATGGATGTATACATATGTATACACATCAGTTATTTCGGTGTCACCAGTACTTAAAAGGCTCCTCTTATTTCATTTTGTAGAGGAAATTGATATATGTATGTGTGTGGGATGCATGTGTGGATGCATAATACATGTGTGCTTAATATACACATTGATGGTTTGAAGTGTTTATTCACATGTAGTTAATATTAGTTATATATAAATGGATATCGTGGTGGTATATGTGTTTGTATGTGAGTACATGTACGTAATTGTATGTACAGACATATACATGTACACACATTGGTTGTTATGACAATAGTACCTAGAAGGTTTCTCTTGTTTCTTTCGGTAAGAGGACTTTCAACCACTATATCGTAAAATGTTTTTAAAAAATATATTTCTATGTATTATATATACCCAGGTTTAACCCCCCAGTGGTTGTTAATAGTTAATTAATTTATAATTGATTATTGATTGCTACTGACCGTACCAAGGCGGGCTCCTATGTTCACTTAGCTTTATGTTTTTCTTGCGTGTTGTTTTCTATTTAGTGTGTAGATGAAGGAATGGTATTGCGTGTGTGTGTGTGTGTGTGTGTGTGTGTGTTTGTTATGGTATGGCTGTGTGTGTGTTCTGCTTTAGAGATGGGTGTATTGTTTGTGTTGCGTTTCCTGCTTGAGTCTTCTTTCGTATTTATATGTATGATGGGTATCTATGATTATGTACGTGTGTACATACGATCGTAGATATATATATGCATATATACACATTGAGTGTTAGTTGACAGGTTTTGTTTTCTCAATACAATCTACTGTATGCATAAACATAAGTATGGGTATTATAATGATTAATAATGATTACAAAGCCACTTCCACACTATCATTGCTTGTATAAATGTATATTGTCAATACATGTACTACTGTACTATAGGCTGGAGACCTAAACGTATCAATACACAATTATCGTGTCTTGTCTTGTCTTCTGAGAGGAAATACAGATAAATCTATAAAAACTCTGAGAATTATTGCAAACGACAAATTTAGCATAATATTATGGCATTACATACCTTATGTGTGAAGCTCAGTACATATCTAGACTATAGTTACATGTAGTTTATTGTATTGTTAAGTAATTGACCCCTGATACTTCAAATGGGAAATTCCAGTTTCCAATTAAGGCTTGTCAATGTTAAATACGAGCCGTATTTGGGGTTCATTTTAAGAATATATTGCACATAAAAAGGAACAAAACAGTACTGAACTTGATCGGAGGGTGCCCTCTGACCAGGGTCGTCACTGTTTGCATCTGACTGCTTCCCAATATTATGTACAGTAGAACCTCTCTATTACGACCACTAAGTTGTGTTAAATATAAGTCATTTAAGACAGGTGACTGCTTAAATCAATGTGAAAGTGAAACAGAAAGCTCCTACAGGAGCTTTCTGTTTCATTTTCACATTGATTTAAGCTTTCACCTGTCCTTTATATGGATAATTACTTAATTAGCCTTCATTTTAGTGGCCGTACTAGAGAGGTTCTACTGTAAATGACGTATGTTGTCACCAGAGGTGAAGGGTTAACATGCACTCCTGTCGTTATAATGTCTGCTTTGAAATTGTCGTCTGCAAAACAGAAACTGAAAGACGGTTGTCAAACAGTTGGTTCCAGATAAGATGCCGTTTTATGTGGCGTCTGATAAAAAAGTAATTATACCAAGTTATAGTCTACTTTCAGTCCGAATGACCACTCAGCCGACTGTACATTTACTCCCCTGATCATTGCGCCATCTTGCCTACAATATTGAGCACTGCTAACATATGGCGCAGTCAAATGCAGCCGCAGTACCGGCTCAGACCTTTCACATGTACCCATTTAACCCCTGGATGGAGAGGAGCAGTCTTGCTCGAGAACATTCCTGTACATCATCGGGGATTCAGAAAAAATCCACTAGTCAGAACGCTGGTCCGGCGGGGGATCGAACTCACGACCCCTGGTACCGTAGTCCAATGTATTACCACTGGACCACTGGACTACTGTCTGATCTGGGTGGAAACTGTTTTCAGATATCAGTAATTCGCCATTTGCAGACCAATGGTTAATACACACTACTGTCGGTGCCAATAGTTCTGGTGAAAAAAGTTGAAATACTGTTTCTTGGTTTAATCAACAAATATTTCATCTTAATAACCTGTTCACTACCATGACGTCATCAATTTTAAACAATTGAACTGAGTTTCAATCAGTATTGATGCAGACATGACGCCGCGTGATTCGGCAACTGATCTAGATCGAAACTGTTTTCAAATATCAGTAAAGACGTTATCTGCAGGATAAGGGTTAACCCGTTGTCTGCTGATCGCGACTTTACTGCTTTTTGCAAACAGTTTGGATCCAGATCAGACGCCGCGTCTGATCTTGAATCAAGCTGTTTGACGCTCGCCTTTAGATTTCTTTGCTTGAAAAATACATAAAACTAAATTTAACAAATTTTGCAGAAGATAATTTCAAAGCAGACGATATCACAGTAGGATAAGGGTTAGCATGCACTCACGTCGGAAATCGGAAAGGGCAAATTATCACCGATACCTAAAACGACTGCTAGACATATAAACAAATATTTCACATTAACTCTTTACTTGCTTGATAATTCTTTCCAACAACACTTGTCTGCTACTGTTCTAAAAATCGTTTTTTTTTAAATTTCTTTTCCAAAACATGGTCAGAGTGTCAAACCGTTTAACTCCTATTTAACGCGGCGTCTTATCACGATCCAAACTGTTTGCAAAGGTTTTCATAGTTCCACCGCTAGCATACTAAGAGTTAACCCTTTGCCTGCTGGTCGCGACTTTGCTGATTTTTTCAAACAGTTTGGATCCAGATCAGACGCCGCGTAACGCGGCGTCTGATCTGGATACAAACTGTTTGACACTCGTCTTTAGGATTCTTTACTTAAAAAATGTATAAATCTAAATTTAACAAACTTTGCAGACGACAATTTCGAAGCAGACGACATCACCGCAGGATAAGGGTTAAGATGTAGGAGTATATGTATTGACAAGAAAATGAATCACTCACAAACAATACACAAACCGAACTCTTCGAACTGCCGATATTTTCGTAGAGACCTATCCCAAACGTCGTACGGTACGTCGTGCGGTATTGTATTGCTAAAGGTTTCGAAGTCAGACCAGAATTACTCGGCATCTGGCCAGTTTCTATACATTTAGACACCTAAGTCCCGAGGTTTGAGTCCAGACTCAAACTCAGACTCAAATTTTGAACT
The DNA here is from genome assembly GCA_922989275.2 of Gari tellinella. NCBI lineage: Eukaryota > Metazoa > Mollusca > Bivalvia > Cardiida > Psammobiidae > Gari > Gari tellinella. Next base: position 10,622,776 of record OV277859.1, on the reverse strand, counting down.
CAATTGAAATTTTCAGTCAAATTGGGGTTATAAAACTGTTTGAGTCTAGACTCAGTTGAGTTTATAATTTTTAATTTATCCTAAGCGATCGCTCGTGATCCGAATATTGAAGACGCTTGTTAATAATTGAAAAAGCAAGCTTTTTACGGTCCGGGATATTACTCGTCTGCGATAGTTTTCATTCAGTACATTAAAAGCAGATAGCGGTGCAAATAACTGTAACAATCGTTCACTTCCGGTAGCAAGCACCAACTTTGGCACACATACTCCTTGGGGATTACTCTTTCGAAAAAATATGAAATATGAAAAACTTGTCCTATTTCAATGGTCGGTGTGTCAAATATTACCTTTTGACTCTGTAGAGTTCAGTTTGGAACTATTAAATTGCTCTTTTGCTCCCTTGTACCAATTAGTCAGTTCAACAGTCAAGCTTGCGGCCATTTTCAAGATGTCCTCGAAAGAAATACTAGGGTTCGCATTAATATCGCAAATACTTGTACTATATCAATGGCCTTCGTGTGAAATAACGTATACAGTGGAGAATCTGTTATTTTTTCCCGTTTAAACGCAAACGTACGCAAACGCAAATCACTTAAACGTAGAAAAGTACAACTTTTGGACAATTCTGATAATTCTTGTTTATCTTGGTGGCAAACAGTTTGGAGCCTGATCAGACGCCGGGTTACCCGGCGTCTGATCTGGCTCCAAACTGTTTGCACTGCAAATAATAGTTTTAGCGTAAACGCGTTTATTGGGAAAGAATAACAGATTCTCCCCTGTATCTCGCCGTCTGCTTTGAAATTGTCATCTACAAAATTGGTGGATTTGACTAGGATTTGTACATATTTTAATTAAATAAACATAAAGACGAGTGACAAAAAGTTTGGATCCAGATCAGACTCCGAGTGTTACACAGCATCTGCTCTTAATGCAAACTGTTCGCTAAAAACAGCGATGTTGCGATCGGCAGGCAAAGGTTAATGGAAGAGTGTGCCATAATTTATATCCAGCTTAAGTCTATCATTTTACAGGCATTATTCATTCTGTGATACATTCTCTTATCATCAATTAATAAACAATTAAACGGAATACGCAGTGTAAACTCATCTGTGAAATATGTTCTTGATCGCAATACGCAAGTTTATGGAGCAGCATAAACTATATAAACGAAAACCACCCACAGACGTCTTAGTAATTCTTGGCATTTGTTACAAGCTAAATTGGTTACGAAATATTTCTAATTTGTTAAATTCCTTTCAGTAAGTATGTTATAGCGCTGGATGTCTGATTCATTGAAACCATTTGAAGAAGACTCGTAAATACTCACAGTGTGTTGAACAAGTACGATATGCGAAATCTTTAGATTTTTATTCCATTGTCAAATAGGTATGCCTTTATACGCATGTAATGTATTCCACTAAAACTAATGATTTCCACTTTGTATAGTAATGCTTATGCACTTTAAGAAATAGTTCCTTTATCCTAGCAAAGCGTGGCTAAAAGTAGGGTGAAAGTAGCATAGAATGTTCTTTAAGGAGTAGTCTACTTTACTTTCAGCCCGCTTTAAACAACAATCTGCCTTTAATAATGTAAAAAGTCTATGTGGGAAAGGATTAAATAATAAAGAAATAAGATAGAAAGCTTTGAAGGAATATCGACAAACCATACACGAGTACTGGTCCCAAGGTTATAAAGCTTTTTATGCTCAAATCTGACCAATCAAATGCTTGAGAACGATATCAGACTCAACTAAAAAGCTTTATAATATTGAACCCTGGTCGACAATGTGTTGAGCGACCACTTTACATCCACCAAACGCTCATTCTTGCAGCAAACAAAATGAACCCAAAGATCAAAGTGTTTTTATCAATCATATACCGTTGTTTTAAAAGCGTCTTTAATATTTACTACGCTGTGTATTTGTCGTCTGCAACAGTTATCATTTGCAGCAATTCTAAGAATTACAGCGCTCCCTCTCTACAACGAGAGACAAAAATATGTGTGCGTTGTTCGGAGGGAGTCGTTATAGGGAGGGACATTTGCAAACAGCTTGAATTCAGATCAGACGCCGCGTAACGCGGCGTCTGATCTGGATTCAAGCTGTTTGGCAATCGTCGTTAAGATTTTTTTCTCTCAAAATGTCCATTATGTAACTTTGAGAAAAGAACAGCAGACGACACTTTTAAGCTGACGACATTGCAGTCGTGAATAGGTTGGACATAATTGTCCTGTTCAGGGAACTGCGACAAGGGTCGTTGTTGGGAGGGAGTCGTTGTTGGGAGGGCCGTTGTAGGGAGGGAACACTGTATTTTGCGGTACTCTCTCCCCACAACGGCTCTCCGAACAAAGGTTCCGTCCTTACAACAACGCTTGCCGCTGACTAATTCCCCAAACACACCATTATGTCCAACCTTTTCACGGTCTGCTTAAAACTGTCGTCTGCTGTTTTTCTCAGTTATATAATGGACATTTTGACAGAAAAAAACTTAATGACGAGTGACAAACAGCTTGAATCCAGATCAGACGCCGCGTTACGCTGTTTGCAAGTGTAAGCCTATTTCCCTCCCTATAACGACTCCCTCCAAACAACGCACACACCTTTGTCCCCCCTTTGAGTGTCGTTGTAGAGAGGGAGCGCTGTATATAGAATGTTATCAAAATGTCAGACAGTTAACATCCAGATGAGACGCAAATATTACACTTAATACAGATAATGCCTTTTATCAATAATGGAATACATGTATCCTAAAAAAACATCCATTAAATATAGATATCGCTGTGTCTGTAAGACACACATAATGCCTACATAGTTGCATGTACTGCATATGCCAAACTTATCAATTCAACCGACAGTAATTCTTTGAAAAATTGAAGTATATGAAAGCCCTGAGGATATGCACAAATGTGGTATATATACGAACAAATCTTGTAAATGAATAAGATTCTTGCATTAGCTAGATAAAGTATGTCGCGTACAGTAAATAAACCGTTATTCTTTCCCAATAAACGCGTTTACGCTAAAACAATTATTTCCACTGCAAACAGTTTGGAGCCAGATCAGACGCCGGGTAACCCGGCGTCGGATCAGGCTCCAAACTGTTTGTCATCAAGGTTAAAATCAACTTTCAGAATTGTGAAAAAAGTTACTATTTTCTGCATTTTAGTACAATGCGTTTGCGTTTCGTTTGCGTTTAAACGGGAAAGAATAACAGATTCTCCACTGTATATGTGGACGGGCGAACGGGTTTCGAACGAAAGAACTGATAGACTAACAGGGGTCAAACAGTATCCTCCCAATTCTAATCGTCTTGTATTTTGCAAACAGTTTGTATTCAGATCAGCCGATGTGTAACTAAATATAAAAGTAAAAAGACCAGCTTCTGTGTCATAGGTGCGTTTGTTTGACAATGTAGACCATGTCATTTGTTTGCAGTGCAATACGGTTTTTCTCGAGGGATGGCTCCAGTGTATTCCAAGTGTAAATCTCTATTTTGTCCAAACAAAGAGTAAGTAACTCAGGACTAAATGCCAAATGATACAGTTAGGAGCCATGTCAGACATGTAGTAACTCATTGTCTAACAAGATCCAAACCATTATACGCTCAAAACATGCCACAGCAAAATACAGCAGGGGCCCATCTTACGTTACGTCGTACGAAACAACGGTCGTAAGTTCAAACTTTAAAATAATCTCATTTCCGATCATTTGATATCTCTTTGGAATCGTCTTGAAAAGACGAATTCAAAGAGATGTCACAAGACAGGATTAGATGGAGAAATAAATAATTATTGAGAATTCTAGAATCTGATTCACGCAGTGTGTCATGCAACGTTTAATAAGACGGACCTTTAGTCTTGGAGAACAAACACGTTTGTAGCGAAATAATAACGTTTACTCCCCACCTCTGTTTTGTATTTGTGTCCCCAAAGCCTGTTATTTTCATTTTGAAGAAATGTGACTACTTCAAACATGATGAAAGTAAAGCAGAATCCGCATGAAGGCACTTTTTCTGCTTTATTTTATTCAGTTGATGGAGTTAATCAAATGTGTAAAAAGGTGTATTTATGGAGTAAAGAGTTTAAAAGCGTGTACCTTACTCATGAAGTCAATGAGTTGCACCGAATAACCACAACAAGCATTCCAAGGAACCCGTTTATCTAATTAATGATGAAATTTATCAATGGAATGAGTAGCTGTAATTCCAGTACAATATAAATAGCTAATCTCATGGTCGTTATATGTCAATAAAGGATGTATTTCATTTATTTCGGAGTAGGCCGTTTTCATGCCGTGATTTACTTGTAAGAGAAATGAATCTCTTACTCATGTGTATTGATACTAGTGTTATGGGTCGTTAGTCTGTTTAACCCTTTTGTGCCAACGATCCCATATATGGGACATAGGCAAACAGTGTAGACTCTGATCAGACGCCGCATCATGCGGCGTCTGATCAGAGTCTACACTGTTTGCTGATAGGAACTTCAATATTAAACAAAATGAAAATGAAAATTTTGTCCAGGCACCCTTTGATAAAAAATGGACTAATCCAATATATAAACATGGAAGAATCCACTGGGCGCAAATGGGTTAATATATGTCGCTGTATGAGGAGTGTTAACACATGCATGCAACTTGATCAATAACTTCGACATAAAAAGTGTAAAATTATTAGGTAAGTAGTGATTTACATGTTTCAAGTCATGTGTTCTTATCATGCATTATACCATCGTTTAGGTGAGGAATTGCCCTCTCCAATGATTTATAACACATGTATCTTACACTTATTACATGTATATTGAATTTAATGATCAAGTTGCATTCATATTTGAACACCCCTAGTATGGTTACAATGGTGTTACCATTTGCCACTTCTCCATAAGTTGGTTTTTCAGTAGTATAGTCGGTTCCAGAACAATACTAGTAAGGCGGCATCGCCTATTCATCCATGCAAGACACAGACACAGAACAAACAAGCCATATGCTCAAAAAGGATATTTAAAACAAATTCACTTACATATGCAAACAGTTTGAATCCAGATCTGTATTCAAGCTGTTTGTCACTCGTCATTATGTTCTTTTTTCTCTGTCAAAATTTCCAATATATGACTTTTAGAAAACAAGCAGACAATATTGCAGCAGTGTAAGCAATAGACAGTCTTGATTGGGGAACAGCAGTAATGGTCGTTGTAAGGAGGGAATCGTTGTTCGTAGGGTCGGTATATGGAGGGAGCACTGTACATTGAAGTGAAATACGAGAATACCTTCTACAGCCACCACACTGCACTTAATACCTGCTGTGGTGATATATTAAATTTAAGAATAGAATACAATATATTTTATTTTGGCTTATACATACAGTTTCATCAAATTTTTGTTTCGGAGAATACTTTGTAAATCTATAAAATCAATACCTTTATTTATAAAAGGGACCTTAATGAAAAATCTTTTGTGATCGTTTAAAGAATCAATATGTGGTCTGAGAACATGCTGAGTATAACTTTGTATTAAACCTGCAGTAGTTTACCAAGAGTAAATTAGCCCAAGGAGATAATAATTGATTAATACCAACCAGATCTTAATGATAAAATTTTGGGTTAAAATTATTAAATCTGGAAATAATACACCGGTAAAAATACTATACAATATGTTAAAACAAGACGCAAATAATGGTAACACTTACAGCGGTACAAATTGGGCTTCACATGTAAAACAAATTCTTGATGAAATAGGCATGTCAGATGTATGGATAATGCAAGAGAACAATACTACACAACTTAACGCCATTAAACAACGACTCATAGATTCTTACAAGCAAAGCTGGCATAATAGTATCAACAACTCAAATCGACTATTATCCTGTTCAAAGTACAAAGAAAAGCTTGAAATTGAAAAATACCTTAGCTGCATAAATAGTATTAAGTACAGAATCGCCCTAACTAAATTTAGACTTTCCTCTCATGATTTAGCTATAGAGAAAGGACGACACTTAAATATACCACGAATAGAAAGAATTTGCCAAACTTGTAACATGAAAATGATAGAAGATGAATATCACTTCCTCTTAGTTTGCCCGAAATATAGCGAACTAAGACGACGATATTTTTCTCCTTATTTTTGTCATTGGCCTAATATCCACAAATTTAAAAACTTGATGTCTTCTACATCACCTAAAATTATTCGTAATCTTTCGAAATTTATATACAATGCATTTAAATATAGAACTGAAAACTAACACGTTACGATTTCTGTCAGATCACTTATTCCCCTATAGTTAGGTGGAATAAGTTACTAGAACTCTAGTCAATTAACATATACTTCTCTGTAAAGTTTGTTTAATGAAACTTAATTGTTCATGTCAATGCTCTTTACGTATGTATATATTGTTCATGCAAATTGATGGCTATGAATATGCTTATGCTATTTTATGCCGAATAAAGATCTGTATCTGTATCTGTATTTTCGAGAATTTTAAGATCAGAAACAATTTTATTGTAGTTAAAAATAAACCCTCTTACAGATTTATTATACTTATAGCAAATAATAGGTGGTTCAAGATTTTTGAAATTATTTGGAACAGCATTCATCACATTTTTGTGTCGGAGAATACTTTGTAAATCTATAAAATCAATACCTTTATTTATAAAAGGGACCTTAATGAATAATCTTTTGTGATCGTTTAAAGAATCAATATGTGGTCTGAGAACATGCTGAGTATAACTTTGTATTAAACCTGCAGTAGTTTACCAAGAGTAAATTAGCCCAAGGAGATAATAATTGATTAATACCAACCAGATCTTAATGATAAAATTTTGGGTTAAAATTATTAAATCTGGAAATAATACACCGGTAAAAATACTATACAATATGTTAAAACAAGACGCAAATAATGGTAACACTTACAGCGGTACAAATTGGGCTTCACATGTAAAACAAATTCTTGATGAAATAGGCATGTCAGATGTATGGATAATGCAAGAGAACAATACTACACAACTTAACGCCATTAAACAACGACTCATAGATTCTTACAAGCAAAGCTGGCATAATAGTATCAACAACTCAAATCGACTATTATCCTGTTCAAAGTACAAAGAAAAGCTTGAAATTGAAAAATACCTTAGCTGCATAAATAGTATTAAGTACAGAATCGCCCTAACTAAATTTAGACTTTCCTCTCATGATTTAGCTATAGAGAAAGGACGACACTTAAATATACCACGAATAGAAAGAATTTGCCAAACTTGTAACATGAAAATGATAGAAGATGAATATCACTTCCTCTTAGTTTGCCCGAAATATAGCGAACTAAGACGACGATATTTTTCTCCTTATTTTTGTCATTGGCCTAATATCCACAAATTTAAAAACTTGATGTCTTCTACATCACCTAAAATTATTCGTAATCTTTCGAAATTTATATACAATGCATTTAAATATAGAACTGAAAACTAACACGTTACGATTTCTGTCAGATCACTTATTCCCCTATAGTTAGGTGGAATAAGTTACTAGAACTCTAGTCAATTAACATATACTTCTCTGTAAAGTTTGTTTAATGAAACTTAATTGTTCATGTCAATGCTATTTACGTATGTATATATTGTTCATGCAAATTGATGGCTATGAATATGCTTATGCTATTTTATGCCGAATAAAGATCTGTATCTGTATCTGTATTTTCGAGAATTTTAAGATCAGAAACAATTTTATTGTAGTTAAAAATTAACCCTCTTACAGATTTATTATACTTATAGCAAATAATAGGTGGTTCAAGATTTTTGAAATTATTTGGAACAGCATTCATCACATTTTTGTTTCGGAGAATACTTTGTAAATCTATAAAATCAATACCTTTATTTATAAAAGGGACCTTAATGAATAATCTTTTGTGATCGTTTAAAGAATCAATATGTGGTCTGAGAACATGCTGAGTATAACTTTGTATTAAACCTGCAGTAGTTTACCAAGAGTAAATTAGCCCAAGGAGATAATAATTGATTTATACCAACCAGATCATTCAGAAGAACACGTTTCCGGAAAAATGTAATTTTTTCCATCAGACGATTTCAAAACGGTATGGGATTCTAATCAGGATTCAAACAGTTTGACACTCGTTTCAATATTTTTTATGTCAAAATACCTAAACTTTAAATTTGAGATATGAAAGCAGACACCAAATGGTTAACATTGATGAAGTCATTGCAGGGAAGGGGTTAAGTAAATTACTTTAAGAAATTTTGAAATGGATACATTGGCGAGTAAAGCGGGTAAATCAACCTGCTTAAAAATACCCCTTTCAAAACAACGGAAATGCTTTCTGTGTTTACTGTTCAGGACTTCCTACGTGGAAACTACTTGATGTAGTGTAGAACTAGTTAGAGGCGTAAAATGCGCATTTATAAAATAAGTGTTTAACCCATTAATGCCCAGTGGATACTTCCATGCTAAGATATTTGAGAAGTCCATTTATAATATAGAGGGCGCCTGGTCGAAATTTTCATTTTCATTTTGTTTTATATTGAAATTACTATCAGCAAACAATGTAGATTCTGATCAGACGCCGCATCATGCGGCGTCTGATCAGAGTCTACACTGTTTGCCTATGCTCCATATATGGGATCGTGGGCACAACTAGGTTAAACATGATGCGTGCTTTAGGTGATAACTTTTGGCATACTGTTTGTATCCTGATAACATTGTCGAGTAGGCATATTCGGTGATTAACCAGGACCTAAACTGTTCCACAATCTAATGATTGTTGCGGAGTACCTCGTCAGCTGTTCATGTCTTCTTATACCAAAGTACTTCTATTCATATATTAAGTACATAAGATGTTTCAGTGTGTATAATTTTGGTGTAATATTTTTGATATCCTTATACATGTTTATAGCTGCAGTTTATGCAATAGTATATATACTGTGTGCGAGTTCCGAGTGATACCATGTGCCAGCTACCTGACTGGTGGACCTTGATGGTAGGGATTGCCCCTGATCTCTTTGAAGCCAGTCAGCTGCAGATGTGTGGTGTCATTCGGCGACAATTAATTTGGTGTATAAACTATGGCTGTTAAAGTATGTATATATATTTGTTTATTCAAGTCTCATCATGGTTACAATTCATATTCAAGTACAAACAAACAACTAAAATTAAAACCATGCCACTATTTATAGAATGACAAGATACTGTGCTCTTTAAGAGTAACTATAGATAAAATTTGTATCACAAAATTTAATATCACATAATATAATATACCTACACGTTAAGACTTATCGATATAAGCATATTGAGCGGATAAAAAGCAAACAGGCACACCTACTCTTACAAGGCAACACGTTGGCACGTTTTTGACACATCAAAACTTCTGCTTGTTAAAATCTGCTTAAAAGGCCCATTTAAAAACTGTCAGAAAAGGTAAGCCAATAAAGCAAGTAATAAAACGGTTTAAAAATCGAATATCACCCAAAATAAGAATTTTGATGATCTGATTAGCTAATCCTGTAAGCGTTGTTTAAAAGATTCCAAATAACATTTGTATACAGACTAAAACAAGGTTTAACGTTATTTACAAAAAAATGAAGATATTCTATTAAGAATATTTAAACAGGTTTTGGCACCGACTCTGATCAGATCAGGATGTGTAAGAATTATTGTTAGCCTATCATCATCATTTGAAGCAGTAAAACTATCTATAATACGTTCAGCTGTTTTGATGAGTGTATCACGTATGCCCTCATTAAATTGACAACGAAGAATTACATCTATTTCTGACTGTTTGATTGCATATAAAACAGTTTGCGTTCTTCCACAGGTACGTTCTCATATATGCCTGTTTCTGTTCTAAGGGAGGCTACCCAACTTCTAAATTTGCAAAGTGATGATCTATGTCTTGGCGTAAGATTATTCTGCAATTTTCTTCAACGGTAAAGTCGAATTTAAATGCAGATTATGTTCTCAATTCCTCTCCCCCCTCTGCCAGTTGAGCCAGTTTGACTGTTAACCAGAAGACGCCATTCCTCGACGTACTTTTCCATCATACGGATTTCCAGGTAACGACATAAATATGTTTTTGACATCTTACAAGACATATTGGTACAATTATCAAGGTTGTATTCCTTCAATTGACAAATAACTGTATGGAACCATGTTTTACAAGACAATCCTGCAGACGCAGATGCCCATAGCGCAATGCGTTTCATCAATACGAACCAGTAACGCGTTACAAGTACGGCTCCAAAGCTGTGTGATATGTTTCCATTGGCGGACAATAGGAGGCTGTCATCCAAACTCACCTACCAATGCCGCATTGGGTGTATATTAACCTACGCGAAGAAAAAACCCTCATAGCTCTATTCTGGACGGCATTGATGCATGAAAAAGACCTACAATTCCGTATTGCAGCACCGTAAGCAATTACATGCCAAACAACGGAGTCATAAAGCTTTGAAAAGACTGAATATGGGACTCCACCAGCGAGTTTACATTTAAGAAATGAATTGCGTATTTCCAGTATTCATGCGGTTATGAAACTCAGGCGCTTTCACTTCACGTTATTCTTTGCTAGGAAAAGCGACTGAGTTTCATAACCGCATGATTACTGGAAATACGCAGAAGCCCGAAGGGCTTCACGTTATTCTTTGCTAGTAAAAGCGACGAGTTTCATAACCGCATGAATACTGAAAATACGCAGAAGCCCGAAGCGCTTCACGTTATTCTTTGCTAGTAAAAGCGACTGAGTTTCATAACCGCATGAATACTGGAAATACGCAGAAGCCCGAATGGCTTCACGTTATTCTTTGCTAGTAAAAGCGACGAGTTTCATAACCGCATGAGTACTGGAAATACGCAATTCATTTCTTAAATCGCACGAATACCGGAAATGCGCAATTTATTTTTTGTATTTATTATTCATTGTCAACCGAGTTCCATAATAACCTGTAAGTCTGTAACCATTTTACCCGTTACTATGCGTTGCCAATCTTAGTACGATCTCTATATATGGTTTTCAAATTGCAACATAAACTTTCCACATGTACACTGAAATAAAGTGGCGTTCTACTAGTCTTGAAATTAACATTCATCGGAAAATGCAAAACTATTTTAACAAAGTATTTATATAAGAGTTGTGCAGGGCGAATGTAAATATTTAGCTATAACTAGACCGAGTTCACGACTTGCGCTTTGGGCAACCATTTTAGCGGCTATATTTAAGTCAAAATGTTCAATCAAACAATGCCAAGGTATGTATACTTTTCTACCAAGTCACCAACATCATTTTCACATCGGAATATATATGTAGATGTGGTGATGTATACAATTGCGTGTCTCGACGTACTGCTATGTACGTGTAGATGTTCCACATATATGTTAATATATTATTGGCGTAAGTTGGTTTATATGTATATTTGTGTTTTATGTATGGATATTTATATTAATTTTGTAAATACTGTTACAGAGTATTTTGATGTGTTTCTTTCTACACATATATATTAAGGTGTGTATGGACATAAACATGGTGTTATACACGTATATATTTACATACGCCCCATTCAATTCCATTGACAAAAAGGGTGTTCATTTCTTATAAACACCATTTCTCGAGAGGGCGGGACTTGTAGAAAAGTTTCGAAGAGGAGGCGGGGCATATGCAGTTTTCATTCGCGAATTAATCTTTTGAACTTGGGAGAGCAAACCTTTGGCGGATTTTTTCAAAATTTGTTCTTAACCGATCTATGCCTTCCTATTAGTGGAAACCATGATTCCCGACTAATATTCTTCTTTATTAATGAGATAAATTGCAAGAAAATTGACATAACTTTTAAACAACAACTGTCTGCATTCCTTTATGCCAAAATACCCCGATGTTTTTATCCGACTTTAAAATTGACGTCACTTCCAATGACGTCAAATCGTCATTTTCGCGCCAAACTGTCAAAGTTGTGGATTTTAGAATGTAAAGAATGGAACTTATTTTTTTGCTTTCGAATGTACGCAGCTACAGTTCGGTCATGGCTGTTCCTGATAGGGTACACATTATTCGTGTTATAAACCTGTAATTAAGAAATAAGAAATTCATACCAGTGTTTTATCGTGCAATCGAACACTGGTAGGAGCTGAGATGCGTAGTAATTATTGATCACGAGGCCTTTAGGCCGAGTGGTTTAATTACAAGCATCCTAACGACTACCCGTGTTCGATTGTTAGATAAAACACTGGTATTAATTTATTATTTCGATTCTAACACATAATTTAACCTTAATTTGCACCGAAGCAACGGCGCTATATTTCTTGGCGTACGCATTTTCGAAGCCATATGACGTCACGTTAGAACGTTTTAGCGCGTGAGTGGTCTATTGAAAATTCAAACACGGAAACGTTCGTTCTTTGTTTATATAGGGGCGTGCTCGAAGTGTGTTAGAATATGGATTAAACATACATGCATACTTACAAAACGTTAATATAATATTAGAAATTACAGAAAATATATTGTAAATATAAGAAATGAACAAATTGTTTTTGGCGTTCAAGCGAAATGAACGACAGAAAATTATCGGCACATTTACAATGAATCGCGCTAGAATATGTCGTTCATTTCGTTTCAACGCCGAAAAAATTCAATTCATTTCTTAAATGAATTTGTACGTATATGGGTTTGTGTGTATTTGTGTATGCATGCATATGCCTATATGGATGTATACATATGTATACACATCAGTTATTTCGGTGGCACCAGTACTTAAAAGGCTCCTCTTATTTCATTTTGTAGAGGAAATTGATATATGTATGTGTGTGGGATGCATGTGTGTATGCATGCATGTACGTACATGTGTGCTTAATATACACATTGATGGTTTGAAGTGTTTATTCACATGTAGTTAATATTAGTTACAGTGGAGAATCTGTTATTCTTTCCCAATAAACGCTTTTACGCTAAAACTATTATTTGCAGTGCAAACAGTTTGGAGCCAGTCTGTAATTGTATGTACAGACATATACATGTACATACATTGGTTGTTATGACAAAAGTACCTAGAAGGTTTCTCTTGTTTCGTTCGGTAAGAGGACTTTCAACCACTATATCGTAAAATGTTTTTTAAAAAATATATTTCTATGTATTATATATAGTTATATGTATGATGGGTATCTATGAGTATGTATGTGTGTACATACGATCGTAGATATACATATGCATATATAAACATTGAGTGTTATTTGACAGGTTTTGTTTTCTCAATACAATCTACTGTATACATAAACATAAGTATGGGTATTATAATGATTAATAATGATTATAACGCCACTTCCACACTATCATTGCTTGTATAAATGTATATTGTCAATACATGCACTACTGTACTATAGGCTGGAGACCTAAACGTATCAATACACTATTATCGTGTCTTGTCTTGTCTTCTGAGAGGATATACAGATAAATCTATAAAAACTCTGAGAATTACTGCAAACGACAAATTTAGCATAATATTATGGCATTACATACCTTATGTGTGAAGCTGAGTACATATCTAGACTATAGTTACATGTAGTTTATTGTATTGTTAAGTAATTGACCCCTGATACTTCAAATAGGAAATTCCAGTTTCCAATTAAGGCTTGTCAATGTTAAATACGAGCCGTATTTGGGGTTCATTTTAAGAATATATTGCACATAAAAAGCAACAAAACAGTACTGAACTTGATCGGAGGGTGCCCTCTGACCAGGGTCGTCACTGTTTGCATCTGACTGCTTCCCAATATTATGTACAGTAGAACCTCTCTATTACGACCACTAAGTTGTGTTAAATATAAGTCGTTTAAGACAGGTGACTGCTTAAATCAATGTGAAAGTGAAACAGAAAGCTCCTATAGGAGCTTTTGTTTCATTTTTACATTGATTTAAGCTTTCACCTGTCCTTTATATGGATAATTAGCCTTCATTTTAGTGGCCGTACTAGAGAGGTTCTACTGTAAATGACGTATGTTGTCACCAGAGGTGAAGGGTTAACATGCACTCCTGTCGTTATAATGTCTGCTTTGCAATTGTCGTCTGCAAAACAGAAACTGAAAGACGGTTGTCAAACAGTTGGTTCCAGATAAGATGCCGTTTTATGTGGCGTCTGATAAAAAAGTAATTATACCAAGTTATAGTCTACTTTCAGTCCGAATGACCACTCAGCCGACTGTACATTTACTCCCCTGATCATTGCGCCATCTTGCCTACAATATTGAGCACTGCTAACATATGGCGCAGTCAAATGCAGCCGTAGTACCGGATCAGACCCTTCATATGTACCCATTTAACCCCTAGATGGAGAGGAGCAGTCTTGCTCGAAAACATTCCTGTACATCATCGGGGATTCAGAAAAAATCCACTAGTCAGACCGCTGGTCCGGCGGGGGATCGAACTCACGACCCCTGGTACCGTAGTCTAATGTATTACCACTGGACCACTGTCTGATCTGGGTGGACACTGTTTTCAGATATCAGTAATTCGCCATTTGCAGACCCATGGTTAATACACACTACTGTCGGTGCCAATAGTTCTGGTGCAAAAAGTTGAAATACTGTTTCTTGGTCTAATCAACAAATATTTCATCTTAATAACCTGTTCACTACCATGACGTCATCAATTTTAAACAATTGAACTGAGTTTCAATCAGTATTGATGCAGACATGACGCCGCGTGATGCGGCAACTGATCTAGATCGAAACTGTTTTCAAATATCAGTAAAGACGTTATCTGCAGGATAAGGGTTAACCCGTTGTCTGCTGATCGCGACTTTACTGCTTTTTGCAAATAGTTTGGATCCAGATCAGACGCCGCGTCTGATCTTGAATCAAGCTGTTTGACGCTCGCCTTTAGATTTCTTTGCTTGAAAAATACATAAAACTAAATTTAACAAATTTTGCAGAAGATAATTTCAAAGCAGACGATATCACAGTAGGATAAGGGTTAGCATGCACTCACGTCGGAAATCGGAAAGGGTAAATTATCACCGATACCTAAAACGACTGCTAGACATATAAACAAATATTTCACATTAACTCTTTACTTGCTTGATAATTCTTTCCAACAACACTTGTCTGCTACTGTTCTAAAAATCGTTTTTTTTTCAAATTTCTTTTCCAAAACATGGTCAGAGTGTCAAACCGTTTAACTCCTATTTAACGCGGCGTCTTATCACGATCCAAACTGTTTGCAAAGGTTTTCATAGTTCCACCGCTAGCATACTAAGAGTTAAGCCTTTGCCTGCTGGTCGCGACTTTGCTGATTTTTTCAAACAGTTTGGATCCAGATCAGACGCCGCGTAACGCGGCGTCTGATCTGGATACAAACTGTTTGACATTCGTCTTTAGGATTCTTTACTTAAAAAATGTATAAATCTAAATTTAACAAACTTTGTAGACGACAATTTCGAAGCAGACGACATCACCGCAGGATAAGGGTTAAGATGTAGGAGTATATGTATTTGACAAGAAAATGAATCACTCACAAACAATACACAAACCGAACTCTTCGAACTGCCGATAATTTCATAGAGACCTATCCCAAACGTCGTACGGTATTGCCAAAGGTTTCGAAGTCAGACCAGAATTACTCGGCATCTGGCCAGTTTCTATACATTTAGACACCTAAGTCCCGAGGTTTGAGTCCAGACTCAAACTCAGACTCAAATTTTGAACTAAATTGAAATTTTCAGTCAACTTGGGGTTATAAAACTGTTTGAGTCTAGACTCAGTTGAGTTTATAATTTTTTATTTATCCTAAGCGATCGCTCGTGATCCGAATATTGAAGACGCTTGTTAATAATTGAAAAAGCAAGCTTTTTACGGCCCGGGATATTACTCGTCTGCGATAGTTTTCAGTACATTAAAAGCAGATAGCGGCGCAAATAAATGAAACAATCGTTCACTTCCGGAAGCAAGCACCAAATTTGGCACACGTACTCCTTGGGGATTACTCTTTCGAAAAAATCTGAAATATGAAAAACTTGTCCTATTTCAATGGTCGGTGTGTCAAATATTACCTTTTGACTCTGTAGAGTTCAGTTTGGAACTATTAAATTCAATAAATTGCTCTTTTGCTCCCTTGCACCAATTAGTCAGTTCAACAGTCAAGCTTGCGGCCATTTTCAAGATGTCCTCGAAAGAAATACTAGGGTTCGCATTAATATCGCAAATACTTGTACTATATCAATGGCCTTCATGTGAAATAACGTATACAGTGGATAATCTGTTATTCTTTCCCGTTTAAACGCAAACGTACGCAAAAGCAAATCACTAAAACGTAGAAAAGAACAACTTTTGGACAATTCTGATAATTCTTGTTTATCTTGGTGGCAAACAGTTTGGAGCCTGATCAGACGCCGGGTTACCCGGCGTCTGATCTGGCTCCAAACTGTTTGCACTGCAAATAATAGTTTTAGCGTAAACGCGTTTATTGGGAAAGAATAACAGATTCTCCACTGTATCCCGCCGTCTGCTTTGAAATTGTCATCTACAAAATTGGTGGATTTGACTAAGATTTGTACATATTTTAATTAAATAAACATAAAGACGAGTGACAAAAAATTTGGATCCAGATCAGACTCCGAGTGTTACACAACATCTGATCTTAATGCAAACTGTTCGCTAAAAACAGCGATGTTTCGATCGGCAGGCAAAGGTTAAAGGAAGTGTGTGCCATAATTTATATCCAGCTTAAGTCTATCATTTTACAGGCATTATTCATTCTGTGATACATTCTCTTATCATCAATTAATAAACAATTAAATGGAATACGCAGTGTAAACTCATCTGTGAAATATGTTCTTGATCGCAATACGCAAGTTTATGGAACAGCATAAACTATATAAACGAAAACCACCCACAGACGTCTTAGTAATTCTTGGCATTTGTTACAAGCTAAATTTGTTACGAAATATTTCTAATTTGTTAAATTCCTTTCAGTAAGTATGTTATAGCGCTGGATGTCTGATTCATTGAAACCATTTGAAGAAGACTCGTAAATACTCACAGTGTGTTGAACAAGTACGATATTCGAAATCTTTAGATTTTTATTCCATTATCAAATAGGTACGCCTTTATACGCATGTAATGTATTCCACTAAAACTAATGAGTTCCACTTTGTATAGTAATGCTTATGCACTTTAAGAAAGACAGTAAAACCTCGCTATTACGACCACTGAAACGAGGCTAATTGATTGTAAAATAGAGAGGTGACAGCTTAAAGCAAGGTGACAGTGAAACAGAGAGCTCCTTTAGGAGCTCTCTGTTTCACTGTCACCTTGCTTTAAGTGGTCACCTATCGCAAACACCATAATAACTAACAAAATGGTCGTAATAGAGAGGTTTTACTGTAGTTCCTTTATCCTAGCAAAGCGTGGCTAAAAGTAGGGTGAAAGTAGCATAGAATGTTCTTTAACCCTTTGAACCCTAGTCCCGCATATAGGCGTTTTTTTCAAACAGTGTACATGTGAATAGTACACTTGTCCTATGCAAACAGTGAAGACCCAGATCAGAGGGCTCCGAAAGGAGCCCTCTGATCAGGGTCTTCACTGTTTGTCATAATTCCAAACATTGACAAAAACCACCCTTAAAAGTCAGAAATGGACTAGACTAAAATGGAAACTGGAATTTTCCATTTAAAGTTTTAGGGAGGAAAGAGTTAAGGAGTAGTCTACTTTACTTTCAGCCCGCTTTAAACAACAATCTGCCTTTAATACTGTAAAAAGTCTATGTGGGAAAGGATTAAATAATAAAGAAATAAGATAGAAAGCTTTGAAGGAATATCGACAAACAATACACGACTACTTGCCCCAAGGTTATAAAGTTTTTAATGCTCAAATGCTTGAGAACGATATAAGACTCAACTCAAAAGCTTTATAATCTTGAACCCTGGTCAACAATGTGTTGAGCGACCACTTTACATCCACCAAACGCTCAATCTTGCAGCAAACAAAATGAACCCAAAGATCAAAGTGTTTTATCAATCATATACCTTTGTTTTAAAAGCGTCTTTAATATTTACTACGCTGTGTATTTGTCGTCTGCAACAGTTATCATTTGCAGCAATTCTAAGAATTACAGCGTTCCCTCTCTACAACGACACCCAACGGAAGACAAACAATGTGTGCGTTGTTCGGAGGGAGTCGTTATAGGGAGGGAAATTTGCAAACAGCTTGAATCCAGATCAGACGCCGCGTTTGCTTAAAACTGTCGTCTGCTGTTTTTCTCAAAGTTATATAATGGACATTTTGACAGAAAAAAACCTTAATGACGAGTGACAAACAGCTTGAATCCAGATCAGACGCCGCGTTACACTGTTTGCAAGTGTAAGCCTATTTCCCTCCCTATAACGACTCCCTCCAAACAACGCACAAACCTTTGTCCCCCATTGGGTGTCGTTGTAGAGAGGGAGCGCTGTATATAGAATGTTATCAAAATGTCAGACAGTTAACATCCAGATGAGACGCAAATATTACACTTAATACAGATAATGCCCTTCATCAATAATGGAATACATGTGTCCCAAAATGAATCGTAGAAACATCCATTAAATATAGATATCGCTGTGTCTGTAAGTCGTGTAAGACACACATAATGCCTTCATAGTTGCATGTACTGCATATGCCAAACTTATCAATTCAACCGACAGTAATTCTTTGAAAAATTGAAGTATATGAAAGCCCTGAGGATATGCACACATGTGGTATATACGAAAAATCTTGTAAATGAATAAGATTCTTGCATTAGCAAGATAAAGTATGTCGCGTACAGTAAATAAAACGTTATTCTTTCCCAATAAACGCGTTTACGCTAAAACAATTATTTCTACTGCAAACAGTTTGGAGCCAGATCAGACGCCGGGTAACCCGGCGTCTGATCAGGCTCCAAACTGTTTGTCATCAAGGTTAAAATCAACTTTCAGAATTGTGAAAAAGTTGCTATTTTCTGCATTTTAGTACAATGCGTTTGCGTTACGTTTGCGTTTAAACGGGAAAGAATAACAGATTCTCCACTGTATATGTGGACGGGCGAACGGGTTTCGAACGAAAGAACTGATAGACTAACAGGGGTCAAACAGTATCCTCCCAATTCTAATCGTCTTGTATTTTGCAAACAGTTTGTATTCAGATCAGCCGATGTGTAACTAAATATAAATGTAAAAAGACCAGCTTCTGTGCCATAGGTGCGTTTGTTTGACAATGTAGACCATGTCATTTGTTTGCAGTGCAATACGGGATTTCTCGAGGAATGGCTCCAGTGTATTCCAAGTGTAAATCTCTATTTTGTCCAAACAAAGAGTGTGTAACTCAGGACTAAATGCCAAATAATACAGTTAGGAGCCATGTCAGACATGTAGTAACTCATTGTCTAACAAGATCCAAACCATTATACGCTCAAAACATACCACAGCAAAATACAGCAGGGGCCCATCTTACGTTACGTCGTACGAAACAACGTCGTAAGTTCAAACTTTAAAATAATCTCATTACTGATCTTGTGATAATTCTTTGGAATCGTCTTGAAAAGACGAATTGAAAGAGATGTCACAAGACAGGATTAGATGGAGAAATAAATAACTATTGAGAATTCTAGAATCTGATTCACGCAGTGTGTCATGCAACGTTTAATAAGACGGACCTTTGGTCTTGGAGAAGCGAAATAATAACGTTTACTCCCCACCTCTGTTTTGTATGTGTGTCCCCAAAGCCTGTTATTTTCATTTTGAAGAAATGTGACTACTTCAAACATGATGAACGCAAAGCAGAATCCGCATGAAGGCACTTTTTCTGCTTTATTTTATTCAGTTGGTGGAGTTAATCAAATGTGTAAAAAGGTGTATTTATGGAGTAAAGAGTTTAAAAGCGTGTACCTTACTCATGCAGTCAAGGAGTTGCACCGAATAACCACAACAAGCATTCCAAGGAACCCGTTTATCTAATTAATGATGAAATTTATCAATGGAATGAGTAGCTGTAATTCCAGTACAATATAAATAGCTAATCTCATGGTCGTTATATGTCAATAAAGGATTTATTTCATTTATTTCGGAGTAGGCCGTTTTCATGCCGTGATTTACTTGTAAGAGAAATGAATCTCTTACTCATGTGTATTGATACGAGTGTTATGGATCGTTAGTCTGTTTGCATGTCTGTACGAGGAGTGTTAACAGATGCATGCAACTTGATCAATAATTTCGACATAAAAAGTGTAAAATTATTAGGTAAGTAGTGATTTACATGTATCAAGTCATGTGTTCTTATCATGCATTATACCATCGTTTAGGTGAGGAATTGCCCTCTCCAATGATTTATAACACATGTATCTTACACTTATTACATGTATATCGAATTTGAACACCCCTTGTATGGTTACAATGGTGTAAATATTTGCCACTTCTCCATAAGTTGGTTTTTCAGTAGTATACTACTGTATAGTCGGTTCCAGAACAATACTAATAAGGCGGCATCGCCTATTCATCCATGCAAGACACAGACACAGAACAAACAAGCCATATGCTCAAATAAGGATATTTAAAACAAATTCACTTACATATGCAAACAGTTT
Source organism: Gari tellinella (assembly GCA_922989275.2). Lineage (NCBI taxonomy): Eukaryota > Metazoa > Mollusca > Bivalvia > Cardiida > Psammobiidae > Gari > Gari tellinella. The sequence goes on along the minus strand of OV277859.1, from coordinate 10,602,206 downwards.
GAATCCAGACCAGACGCCGCGTAACGCGGCGTCTGATCTGTATTCAAGCTGTTTGTCACTCGTCATTATGTTCTTTTTTTCTCTGTCAAAATTTCCAATATATGACTTTTAGAAAACAAGCAGACAATATTGCAGCAGTGCAAGCAACAGACAGTCTTGATTGGAGAACAGCAGCAATGGTCGTTGTAAGGAGGGAATCGTTGTTCGTAGGGTTGGTATATGGAGGGAGCACTGTACATTGAAGTGGAATACGAAAATACCTTCTACAGCCACCACACTGCACTTAATACCTGCTGTGGTGATATATCAAATCTAAGAATAGAATAGAATATATTTTATTTTGGCTTATACATTGTACATACAGTATTTCGCCAATGCTCATAAAACAACATATAACATATAAATGTCATGTAAGACGTTGCAACAAACTTTCCCTATGTGTTTCCTGGAAAAAATGATGATAGATATACACAGTATGAGAATGCTTTAAAAATGTATAGAACGTTTAGAAGCTCACAAAAGGCTATCGAATGTCAAACGAAACTACAGGCAAACACTATGCAGATATTTACAATACCGCAGTAACACTACAAAAATTTGCAGAACGTACTCCGACGTATAAGAACTTTATCGAAATTCTCTGAAACGTTGGCATACGCTGACCTATAAATGTTTTTCGAAGTTTATGAGCGTTTATGGTAGATGTCCGTAATGAAGATCATGCACCCTTTACCAACGTGCTGTTAGCTTTAACTAGCCGTACTCATAATGGCTTATTTAAAAGTAACGTGTTTGAATGATTGCATAACTTACCTACAGCGTACGAAGCGTAGACAGATCGTATGCGAAACGTATGAACCATACGGCATACGTTGAAATATTTTCTGCATGCACAAAAAATTTCGACGCACTCACCGTACTACAACGTATGCCAGCGTATGTCAACGTATACCAACGTGTTTATTAACTAATGCAAAACTACTCGACGTACGCCAACGTATTTACAGTGGACAATCTGTTATTCTTTCCCGTTTGCAAATAATAGTTTTTGCGTAAACGCGTTTATTGGGAAAGAATAACAGATTCTCCACTGTACGCCAATGTATTTAGCATATATTTTATACGTTGACTAAACGTTGTAGTGTGACTGCGTGTTTAGTGTAACTTTGTACACTAAAGCTGTAAAATCATACAAAATATATATACAGTAAAACCCCTCTAAACCTCTAAATACCGGAATTCTCTCTAAACCGGACAAAAACGTTGGTCCCGTTTCCCACCCATATTTACGCCTTTGATTTATTCCTTCACTGGAGAAAATACATTCATAAACATATATCATCATAATTTTTTTCTATATTCTAGCAGATGATATCTTAAAGCAGGTTGAAAGTAAAGCAGAATGCGCCTTAAGGCGCATTCTGCTTTACTTTCAACCTGCTTTAAAAGGTCAGCTACCTTCCATACTATAGAAACAAGCTATGGGTAAAAACCCCTCTAAACCGGAAACCCCTCTAAGCCGGATGTTTTTGTTGTCCCCACATATGTCCGGTTTAGAGGGGTCTCTCTGTACTAGATTAATCGGGTGTACAAAAAATGGCACGGTGTCAATACTGATCTTTTAAAAACATATATAGACACATCAGTTGGCTATTTGAGAAGGGTGACAGCAGTGACCGAAACTGTCAAGTACGTAAAATGTTTCTAGTACATGTAATGTTATACAGTGGAGCATCTGTTATTCTTTCCCGTTTAAATGCAAACGTACGCAAACGCAAAGCACTAAAACGTAGAAAAGAACAACTTTTGGACAATTCTGATAATTCTTGTTTATCTTGGTGGCAAACAGTTTGGAGCCTGATCAGACGCCGGGTTACCCGGCGTCTGATCTGGCTCAAAACTGTTTGGAATGGAAAACATAATTTTAGCGTAAACGCGTTTATTGGGAAAGAATAACAGATTCTCCACTGTAAGAACAATAATTATGTTCATATGGATCGGCATACTAAATGAACTATTTCAAGGATATAATAGACAGATGTATGAAAGAGATAGCACCTATTCAAAACACAGGTTTTATTTTAATTTACGAAAGAAATCAATGCTTAATTGTAATGATCTTATAAAAAACATGTAAATTAGCCTTTTGCACGCATCGTTGGAAATCTGTTGTGTTGTTAATCGGTTTGAATTGGTTTAGTCGAATATTCAAAGAAATCTGTATGACTAGATAAAGATTAAGCGGGGATTTTAGTATTAAATATAAGATAACTGGTTTTTTTTCAGTGTAAGATCGAAATTTAATCCATTGAGTGAACATCAGACGTTATATTTTCACGAGTGGCGAGCACACGAGTGAAAATATAACAGTCTGATGTTCACGAAAGGATTAAATTCGATCTTACACTGAACAAATACAGTTATTCTATTTATTTAGGCTTTTAAGCCACTTTTTAAACGAAATTGTTCGACAATTAAAAGCGAAAGTACATTATTTACCCCGTGTGGAGCCCCAAATTTATATCGCACACATTTTTGTACAATGACGTCACTGATTTATTGATTTGACGTCATCGGAATTACATTGTTACTTCCGATCTTAGATTCGTGTTCTTCCGTTGAGTGGTTCGCGACAAAACGGACTGCCGGAATGAAACGATAAGACACGGTTGACTACGATTCTTGGGGAGCCCTACGGGGAAAATTCATAAAAAAAGCACGCGCGACGATAATCCCACTGCTTGAAGCAGTGAAGTTATCAAGTGATAATCCACTGCTATTTCGTAGTAATTCATCAAAAAGCATAAAAAACTAAAATAGTGAATTAATAGCCGTTTTACACCTCCAACCTCTAATACTTACCCCATTACCGCGTGACCTGTTTCTTGATTTGAAGACAGGTGACTCGAATTCGTATCCTGCTTTACATTCAGTCTGCCTTATATTAAGCTTCCATCTGTTAGGTTATAGTAAATGTTTTAAGCAAATATTTTTATTAATAAGGGTATCTGGTTATGTACAATTCGTTGACTAATTAGAAATATTAGTTGACGAATAATAATGTTGTTATCATCGACGATTAATTGTCGAACTAATTAATCAGCCCATCACTATAAATATGTAATAACTTGCAACACGTTTTGGATTCGAATGAGACGAAGTGAAACAGACATCTCCTCCACGTCCTAATTGGTTGGTACTTTGGGGATTTCCTTCCGAAAGATAATGCAGCTCAACCAACTCTGAGAATTTGTTGCAGACTACAAATTAGTTTGCAGACGACAATCCTATAGGACGCTAAACCTGTGAGCGCCCAGGAAAGATAACTACCACTGTCCTTGGCATGACTGTTTATTGGTTTGGTCTACCGTTTATAAATACGGTTTAACTCTTTATCTCACATCCAAGTTTAACCGATGGAAGACCGCAATTTGAAGCCAAATTCGATTTTTGAATATTTGGCGAAATATTGATAAGATTGCCAAACAGTTTGGAACCTGATCACACGCCGCGTTACGCGATATCCGATCTGGATTCAAACTGATTTCAAAGTTGACTTTAGTCGCCTTTTGCCTGAAAGGGTTATACACGTCAATGCTACATTTAGTACAGTGGAGAATCTGTTATTCTTTCCCAATAAACGCTTTTACGCTAAATCTATTATTTGCAGTGCAAACAGTTTGGAGCCAGATCAGACGCCGGGTAACCCGGCGTCTGATCAGGCTCCAAACTGTTTGCCACCAAGATAAACAAGAATTATCAGAATTGTCTAAAAGTTGTTCTTTTCTACGTTTTAGTGCTTTGCGTTTGCGTACGTTTGCGTTTAAACGGGGAAGAAAAACAGATTCTCCACTGTACATTGGGGCAAAAATTATTCCCCCAGTTTAAACCAAAATTAATCAAAGTTAATCTGAATGAATATTTGTTTTATATAATATGTAAGACTCAAATCTTGGGTAATTCCAAGATTACGGCCGATTCAAAAATCCTGGGCCAAATGATGATGTTACTTCCAAATGGAGCTCCGATTTCTGAACGTGCATACCTTAAACAATCAGAGTCTTACATAATTATATAGATCTATCATTGAACTGTACCTGTAAATAATCATATACATAACATATGATGCAGTGGAAAATAAGTTATTCTTTTCCCGTTTGAACGTACCTTAATGCAAAAAGGTAATAAAATGTAGAAATGACGTGTTATTGGAAATATTGACCATTTTCATTGGCAAACATTTTGGAGGTTTCAGTGCTCTAATTTTTCCTATTGCAATTAACTCGGCGTCTGACTTGAAACTGTTTGCAATGGACACGCTTGGTAAACAGATAAAATGGTGTCGATTTATTGCAACTGAGCTGCAAACAGTTTAGCTGCTGAGAAACTCGTCGTTTGGTCTGTTTAACTTGGAAAATAAAGGTCTCTGCTGAACCCTTTCACTGTCATAATGACGTCAAAATCCTAATTAGTCATTTCACTGTCAATGACGCCAAAAAGCGCGTTTGCAAACAGTTTGGATCCTGATCAGACGCCGCGTAACGCGGCGTCTGATCAGGATCCAAACTGTTTGAAATTATTTTTGAAATTTCTTCAATCGTAGTGCCTAGTTTTTAACTTTGAAACGATATTGCAGACAGCACTATTAAAGCAGACGACAATGAAACGGTGAAGGGGTAAAAATCTCACCATTAATTTGGCAGCGAAAGAGTTAAACTATCACTGCCATCATAACTGCTTTTATTTGTATAAACATATTTTGTTTACCACGGTATCATTGAGTTTTATTTTCAAGACGGCGTGTTGCACCCCTTGGAATTGAATCCTCTCACTATCAATGACGCTAGAAGGCACATTTGCAAACAGTTTGGATCCTGATCAGGCGCACTGTACCGCGGCGTCTGATAATGATCTAAAATGTTTGACACTCGTTTTGAAATTTCACACAGTCTTAAACCTTACTTTGAAACAATATTGCAGACAACAATAGAGAAGCAGACGACACTATGGCGAAGAAAGGGTAAAACACCCACGATAAGTTTGGCGCTGCAAGGGTTAACGATGTGTCATTCCATCTCTTGCTGTGACCGTCTGGAATAGCCAAGTTCGTATGTTTTAGCAACCCCCAGTGTTGAACATTTAAAACTATGGAGGAAGTGTTATTACTAAATCTGCACAACGACGACCTCCACAGAGAAGAACTATATATGTAGTCGGATAAAAATAATACTTGTTAACGTATCCTGTATGTATGCTCCCCCATCAAAGCTACAGTGGAGAATACGTTATTCTTTCCCAATAAACGCGGTTACGCTAAAACTATTATATATATTGCAAACAGTTTGGAGCCAGATCAGACGCCGGGTTACCCGGCGTCTGATCTGGCTCCAAACTGTTTGCCACAAAGATAAACATGAATTGTCAGAATTGTCCAAAAGTTGCACTTTTCTACGTTTAAGTGGTTTGCGTTTGCGTTTCGTTGCGTTTAAACGGGAAAGAATCACGTATTCTCCACTGTAGCTACGTGGGGAATTTAGTGATTGGACTGTGAGTGCGTCTGTCCGTGTTCCTATTTCACGCAGCATGTTTCCAATACTATATCAACTAGGGATCCTAATTTGTTGTATGAGTACATCTTATGAATGCACGCTGTCGTGTAACATTTTCAGGTCACTGCGATATTAACCTTTAACCGTATGTTCTTTTATTATTATTATTAACGTCCGTCTCTTTCAAGTATGGGCTAATTGGATGCCACAGAGAGAGGGGAGCGGCTATAGAAAACTTATTAGAAAACACGACAGAGTTCTCTGGTTCTTTTGGATGCCCAGTGTAAACCACTGATACATCTGACGTCGGTTTATAAAGTCCCATCCGAGGGACTTGATCTTGAAGGTGATCGAACTCAAGGCCTGAATCATAGAAAATGCTTATACCGGGGGTTATTTCCCATACTACACAATATAGGGGTATAAAATTTGTAATGTGAATAAATCGTGCAATGGCGTAGGAATATCGCAACATTTTCAGGTAACGGTGACCTTGACCTTTGACCTCATTTATAGGGAAAACATGTCCGCGGTATTAATTTTTTTTTTAACTTTCTACACCACATCAGCTGGAGATGCAAAAGTTGGTGTAAGAGTACAGTTTAGATTTTACCTTCATCCTGCATTATAATTCCACCAGCTAGGATAAAGAAAATGCTTCTTATGGTGCATATTCATGACAGTATAAAATAAAACTATTTCCTTCAGGGGAGATGTAGATTTAAGGCGTAAAAAGCGTATAGATGGAGTAAAGGGTTAAATCGAAACTGAGACTTGTTGCAAATGACACTGCTTTTACTATAAAGATGTAAAAAGAACAACGTCTACCACTGTCTGTATTAGAGACAGCAACAAAGGTATGTTAAAAAGACCGAAAGAGAAAGAAAATTTTGCGGCATTATAGTGCATATGGCATTACAGAAATACGATCGATATAAAACACCCTCAAGGAAAATCACTGAATCTTGAATCTTGGTTTGTTAGATTTTCCGATCGCTTTTTTTCTATTCTGAACTCAAATGGAATAGATCTTCAAAAATAGTTCCATGGGTGTGTGGGCTAAATAAAGTATTGGCCTAAATTTAGTGCACAGCATCTTTTTGCCTTCTCCATTAGAGTTTGATCCATATCGAACTCTATATTGTTCTCTTTGAAACATATTTTTTAACATATTTCCTTTTCCTTAACTTTATATAGGCGTCTGTCACCAATTCATCAACAAAATGTTTTAGACCAAATTTAGTTTGTTTTCAGTCTCTTTAATACAAACAATGGGATACAGAAGTGAAGAGGTTACTCGTTCCCGTTTAAACGCAAACGAAACGCAAACGCAATGCACTAAAATGTAGAGAATGACACCTTCTAAATATTAATTTTAATCTGTGTGGCAAATAGTTTAGAGCCAGATCAGACGACGAGACAGGCGGCGTCTGATCTCGCTTCAAACTGTTTGCAGTGGAAATACATGTAATAGTTTTAGCGTAAACGCGTCACTGGGAAAGAATAACGTCTTCTCCACTGAGCCCCGTCGCTGCAAGGAAAGTGTCTGCTTAAATATTACCGTCTGCTTCTATTGTCTCAATTTAGATTTTGGACATTGTAACTAATATTGAACATCAATACGAGTGCCAAACTGTTTGGATAATGTTTATACGTCCCTTTGAGAAGTTTCTGTGTGTGTGTTTTTAAAAAAAGAAACTAAATACAAATTGAAAATAAGATAAGACGTTATTCTTCCCCAGTGACGCGTTTACGCTCACACTATTATTTCCACTACAAAGAGTTTGAAGCGAGATCAGACGCCGGGTGTCTCGGCGTCTGATCTGGTTCCATTAAATAATATTAAATAACAGAAAGAAAGAAATTATAATATATGAAACAGTGATTGTAAACCATGACCCCTTCTTTTCTCTGCATTTTTCAGTTGTGCATGGAAATATCTTTTGTACAAATGTAGGGCAGCACCTGTGGTCGAAATAAATACATAGAGGATAATTGTTTTTTTCAGTATAAGATAGAAATTTGATCCATTGAGTGAACATCAGACGTTATATTTTCACGAGTGGCGAAGCCACGAGTGAAAATATAACAGTCTGATGTTCACGAAATGGATTAAATTCGATCTTATTCTGAAAAAATACAATTATTCTATTTATTTATGCTTTTAAGCCACTTTTTATACGAAATTGTACGACAATTGTGAAAGCGAAAGTATATGATTCACCCCGTGTTGAGCCCCAACTTTATATCGAACACATTGTCGAAACAGTTTCCCGTACGATAACGTCACTTATATAATGATTTGACGTCATCCGAATTACGTCGTTGCTCCCGATTTAGGATTCGTGTTCTTCCGTTGAGTGGTTCGCGACAAATCGGACTGCCGAAATTTAACGATAAGACACGATTGACTACGATTCTTGAGGAGCCCTACGGGGAAAATTCATAATAAAAGCGCGCGTGGCGATTGGTGATAATCCACTGCAGTGGATTACCAAGTGATAATCCACTGCTATTTTCCGGTAATCCACCGAAAAGCATAAATAATGTCTTTTTACCTTAGAAATGACGCAATTTATATGAATAATATAGCGGTGGCAAATTGGTGACCTATGCCCTACATGTAAACAATAATATGCACGTGTGATCTAAAATCAATGATCGACACCGTGATATCACCGATTAATAAATAAATATCGTGATCAACGATGTCGGCCCTAGTCATATTTTCAACTTTTAGCATTTTGTTGGCGCTTGCCTTAATCCTTTCACTCTCAATGACGCCTTAAAGCGCGTTTGCAAACAGTTTGGGTCCTGATCAGACGCCGCGTAACTGTTTGACACTCTTATCGATATGTATCGACTTTATGTATCGACTTGTATCGACTTGTATCGATCCACCAGACAGGCACAAGTTCAACGGTACAACTCCAGAACTCCCATTTAGAGCCACAGCATCTACAGCAAGAACACACACAGCCCAGCAGTTGCAGTCATCTATTTCCTACTTTTTTTTTTATAACAGTCATTAAAGAAGTGTGTTTTCAGACGTTTTGTGAAGGCTGCACCTGAGCTCGCATCTCTGATTCATCACAGAATATTATTGAAAGTCAAATCTCTGTTTAATAGTCATTCAAAATGACACATGTGGTATCTTAATGCTTTATCAGTTGGTTTCTTTCTATATTATATTTGTTTCAACGAGTTCAATTGGCAAACAGTTTCACAAGACGTCTGATCAGAATCCAAACTGGTTAAACACTCATTTAGATATTGCTTTAGTCTACTGACTCAATGTATTTATAACTAATACTTACATTAAGGGAATAAAAGCAGACGGCAGTTGTTCAAACCATATAACGACATACATGTACAGTGAGGAATCGGTTATTCTTTCCCGTTTAAACGCAAACGTACGCAAACGCAAAGCACTAAAACGTAGAAAAGAACAACTTTTGGACAATTCTGATATTTCATGTTTATTTTGGTGGCAAACAGTTTGGAGCCTGATCAGACGCCGGGTTACCCGGCGTCTGATCTGGCTCCAAACTGTTTGCACTGCAAATAATAGTTTTAGCGTAAACGCGTTTATTGGGAAAGAATAACACATTCTCCACTGTAGCAGAGACTGGGTTAATTCACACACACATCGTTAATCTATTGGCTGATCAGAAGTTTGGCATAAGATATCCTTGAACATTTTGTTGACTGTTGTCAACAGAAGATATCGTCTGCCACACTTCTTAGAGTATGTTTTGCATTTTCTTATAGGAATATATTATCTGGATGTCAGACTGTTTAGATCCAGAAGATCTGGACCCAAACTGTTTCCAACAGTTATCGCAAATTCTCCCGTAGCGTGCAAACAGATAAACGTTCGTGATACATACCAATTGTTCCCTTGCCAAATGTGAGTTGACCCCTTTACTCGTTTCTTTGATTTGACCACACGATTCATTAGCATAGTGAGTGGTGTATATGTGTTGCACGTGCGCTCTATCCAAGCGGTATGACATGCGTGTAGGTGAAACTGATAAATGAAGATAAAAAACAATCTTCATTTCAAACAGCAAAACAACTGAATCATTCAAATATTTTCATCACGGTAACTCTTTCCCCGCCATATTACCGTCCTTGATAAAATATAGAAACTGACGCTATGTTGAAATTTGATAACAGCGCATTGCAACACCACCAACATGTCTTCTTTTTAATTCTTGGCAGAGGGGAGACCTTCAGCTAAATAAACAAAACCTTCCACATGACAGTTATAAATCCACAGAACCGTGTAAGGTAGGAAGGTATGAGGTTGAAAAAGGCAGTTAGTCGAAATATTAACATAATAAATTTGGTAAGTAACAAATAATTATGTACTTCATTGTCTTACCGTGCCGATTATTTTCCGTCATATGCATCGTCGTCAAACATTAATTTTGAATTTAGTTCCAAAGTTAAGAGTTTGCTCAAAAGCTATAAGTGATATAATTGTGTGGACAGCGGTAGACACGGGGAGAGTGGGTGATAATGTTTTTCTTTCGCGACAAACACTTTAGGACTCCAAGGATTGAATTCATTTGCAAACAGTTTTGAGTAAGTTTCGACGAAACTGTTATATTCTGCATTGCAGTTCGTTTCTTAACCCTTTTATCGCCACATTGTCGTCTGCTTAATATTCTTGTCTGCAATATCGATTCAATGATATATTGAAAGCAGTATGACTGACGTAATGTTGAAACAAATGTTAAGCAATTTGCATTCTGATCAAACGCCGTGTAATGCGGCGTATGCTCAGGATCCAAACTGTTTTCAAAGGCGTTCTTTTGTACATTTCGATTTATTGCAATGGGAAATAATAATTATTTCTTTCGCCACTGTAAGACTATTAATTAACTCTTTCCTCCCTGAAACTTTAAATGGACAATTCCAGTTTCCATTTTAGTCTAGTCTATTACAGACTTTTAAGGGTTGTTTTTGTCAATGTTTGGCATTATGACAAACAGTGATGACCCTGATCAGAGGGCTCCTTTCGGAGCCCTCTGATCTAGGTCTTCACTGTTTGCACAGGACAAGTGTACTATTCACATGTACACTGTTTGAAAAGGACGCATATATGCGAGACTAGGGTTCAAAGGGTTAAGGTGCGTCATAGTAAAACAGTAAGACATCTCTATAATGACATGACCACCGAACTGTATTAGTTAGTAGGTGTTTTAGACAGGTGATTGCTTAAAGCAAGGTGAACCTAAACAAAAAGCTTCTGTCAGACATTTCAGTGTTTTTAAATTCATCTTGCTTTAAGCTGTCACAAGTCTTTTATGCAGTCAATTAGCCTTCTTTTAGTGGTCGTAATAGAGAAGTTTTACTGTGATTGTGAAGTTAGGCAAAGAATGAATAAAGAAACGAATATAAAAATTATAACAAAATGAAGCAGCATTTTCTAACTTTCAAAATTGGTAACTCCTTTGGCACTTGTATTTGGTTTATAGTGGTTACAATGGAGCACATACAATTTTCCTCAATAAACGTGTTTTTTGCTAGAGATGTCACAAGGCAAGATTAGATGGAGAAATCAGTAATAAGATATATTTTCAAGGTTTTACTTAGGACCATTTTTAGTCGTACGACGTTTCGTAAGACGGGTACCAAAAAGTTAGTTCTCCAGTGAAGCTCGAGTTTACTTAAGTCGAACTAACAAGTTTTCATGTTTCAAGTTTAATTGTTATGAATATATACAGTGGAGAATCTGTTATTCTTTCCCGTTTAAACGCAAACGTACGCAAACGCAAAGCACTAAAACGTAGAAAAGAACAACTTTTGGACAATTCTGATAATTCTTGTTTATCTTGGTGGCAAACAGTTTGGAGCCTGATCAGACGCCGGGTTACCCGGCGTCTGATCTGGCTCCAAACTGTTTGCACTGCAAATAATAGTTTTAGCGTAAACGCGTTTATTGGGAAAGAATAACAGATTCTCCACTGTATGTACTTAAACGTTTAACTCATCACTCCATAGATAATCCCTTTTACGCCTTTAATAATTTATATGTTACAGGGATAACGTGTAATCAGGGAATACGTGAACTCCCTGAAAAATCAGGGATTTCACGAAAACCCTAAATCGCACAGGAAAAAGGCGTAATTTTGAAACTTTTCGTTGAATTTTTATAAATATTTGGCAGTTACTTTTGGCTAAAGTAAAGACTCTTACCTTGTTTAGTTAATTAAGTTCAAAGGCAAGTACAACGCTATGAAATATTTTGTTAACCTTATTAACAAGACAGATGTCTTGTATTTTTTAATCGTCCTGGCTTATATGCACACTGTTCACTTATTTTTATTCACTTGTGCGAGAAACTTTGTATGAACGTTCATTAGACCATGATATTTCAAGAAAGCATGAAGTTTTAAACCAAAAGAAATGGCATGATAATACAAATATATTTATTTGATGAAAAAGGGACATTTCATCAATTCCCTAAAGCGCCCAGTGATTACGTGTAATCACTTAAACATTTCAGGGATCACACGTAATCCCTAATTACACGTTTTCCCTGTAACATATACACTAGGGAAGGTAGTCCCAATCTAGAATATCCTATAAACATAAAACACAGAAGACATTTCCTGTATCTTGTCTGATTTACTTTCAATCTGCTTGAAGTGACCATCGGTATTCAAAACTAGAAACAGGCTATAGGGTAAAGGGTTCAACGTTAAACGCATGTCATCAAAATAAGACATAACAACTCCCTAGATAATCCCTTCGACAAAACAAATAAGTCCTTTTATTATATGCCTTTGTATGATATCGAGCGTTTTCGCGTGTATTTGCACAGTAAAATACAAGAGTCTGTATCAGCCACCTTGTATCAGCCACTTTGTATTTTACTCTGACGTCGCTTTCGATTTAGCGTGACGTCATTTACGTACAAGTATAAGTGCCGCGTTATTCTTTGTGGAATGCAAACAATCTTTTTTTTGCTTCAAATAACTAATAAATTTTGGATATAAAATGATTTAAACAACTATTTAGTTATTTCTGGAGTGTATGCAAGGCATATAATAAACACATCACCAATTGGCAGTGTGCTACTTAGCTCTCCACGTTTTTGGCGGAAACAACCGATCAGACTCGCGCCAAGGCGCTCGTCAGATCGGCTATTTCCGCTCAAAACGTCTCGAGCTAAATACACCACTCTGTATCGCACTGTCAACTGGTAATGTGTATGTAGCATAATTTAATCGTAAATTCATATTCAGTGTCATGTTGTTTTTAGCTCACATAGTCCTGTGTCCGCCGCCTGTCAGTTGTCGTCAACTTTTATTTAAAGAACTCCTCGGAAAACACTGAGCCAATTTCATTAAAACGTCATATGATTGTTCTTAGTAGGGTACGTTGTCAGATTTCTTCACATAATGGTCATTCGATTGAAATGGTGGTTGAAAAACTACTGGTCCAACTTTTCTATATATTGCTATAAAGTAAAAACTGAAAAATATTCTTGCCTTAAACCACTGGTAAGAATAAAACTTAATAAAAGGCCCCCAGTGGGTAATGAATGTTTTTCTTATATGGCGTCAGTGAAACCACTTGTCAAATTTTTGATGTCACCGTGAAAGTAACCATGGATTGTCATGTGAACGATTCTGGGCCATCTTGGCCTTCTTATTTATTAGCCAAATATTACTCTACTATTTGTCGTCAACACCATTAATTTTTATAAATGCTTGCCCACTTTCATATTTAGTCAAATGCGCGGGTCAGGACAAAAATTACACAGAGAGTTCAATCAGGGGCTTTCTGTGTTAGTTTTGACTTGAATTGTGTAACCCCCTTATTAAAGAAAGTATAAATAATATACAATCGTATGATTGTTAAATGCAATGTTTACTGATAATATATCTTAAGACAGGTTAACAGTCTACGATAAAAGTTTCACAGAAAGCTCAAAAGAGCTTTCTGTGTTGCTTTTTGACCAGCATTGTGCAATTTATTTATCTAGCTTATTATCGTATGGAAGTGAAATCCTTTGTTGATTGTATTATTTTAACCTTAACTCAGGATAAACGTTGCGTTGAAAGCTCATATATCAGCTTTCTGCGTAGGTTTTGACCAGCATTATGCAAGTCCTTTTTGTCGTAGGTTAACTGGAACGCTTGACACATATCTGACGACAGATTACTGCACGACTCGGGGCAAACATGGCACAAAAATCTCACTCAATAACTTTCTGTGCTATGTTTGTTCTGCATCGTGTAACCATTATAAACAACTTAATAGTATTCTTTTATATTTATGCTTAATTTAATGCTGAATGTGCACACATGTATACATGTATATAAAGAAAGATAACTGCTCGGGTTTTGACAAAAATTACGCAGAGAGCCCTATCAGGAGCTTTCTGTGTTATTTTTGACATGCACTTAGCCTTTCATAAACATGCTGAGTGATTTCTCATAAAACCACAATATTTGTCAAGGTTTCACTCAAACTAAAACTGAACGGTATTCACATTAGAATGATAATTTAAGTGTATTGCGTACTATATGAGACCAATCACTTTATGTGTTTACATTCGTAACTGTATGCATACAAAATCAGACTGAGCAAAATGTTCAACTTGTTTTTGTACGTTAACTGTAATGTTTTGATCATGTAAATCATTGTGATGTAAAATCGTTCATTTGTATAAAATAATATGGACCTTCTTGGGGAAAATATAGAAACACAGCGCTTAATGCCCGTAATATGTTTGACGATTCATATATTCCAGATATAAAAATTCATTTAATCGTTCCTTTATAGTTTAATTCTACGAGTTGTCAAGTGATATGAATTAAATACGGTGAATGTAAGTTTAACTACACTTTAAGTAACAATAATAGTAAGCATCTTTTCACAAAAATGTCGTTTTCCAGACATGATACGGGGACTATGCACTGTGGTTCACGTGGCTTGATGTTTATATCATATGTTTTGTCGCTGATGTTGCCTGCAAATAGCAGGACTTATGCACATTTTGAATAAACTGAAACTGAAACTGATACGGACGGTTGCGAAAACAAATTTCTAATGTTACAAACACGAAATTCTTAACATACAGGTAATATATGTTGAAATGTCCCTTCCTGTTATTTTTACATTTTTACAAATATTGTAATACACTTTAAGCCAATATGTAAATCTTGTCTTTCCTAAAATAGTTGAAAGATGGACAAGTGCTAATTGCTTTAATAAGATTTTTTTTTATTTTTGCACTTCCGGTCAGAGGTATTTTGTTTATGGAATACGTCTTACTTTGATGCTCGTTACAATGTAAGTTTACTGTTGCTAAATACGTATACTCAGTATCAGAGCAGTATGTTACTTATGTCAAAATAGTTCAGAAGACATTATTACAAGCACATAGTCAAGTTGTTGTTGTACTTGACGTACCTGTGCTTAGCACTCACAGGACAGCTTGGTACATACAGAATGGCCTGTCAAGCTGGAGGATTACGTGCATAGCTGTTTTCAATTACCTCGCCATATAGGCAGCCACGCTCCGTATTTAGATGATTTTAAATATCCAATAAAGGGTATAGAGCTTCTATTGAATCTGATGAACCATATTGGGGTACTCCACTAAACCCGGCCAGTAACAGAGCTGAACATAGCTTCCCATGAGCAACTCAATTCTGACAAAGTAAAACGTTAAGGATGCTTGATCTCGCATAATCCCTAAAGATGATTTGAGATCGGTTCTCTCTAGTTAAAAGGATAACAACTTTTTTCTATTGGCCCCGCTGGTTTCATTTCTTACCTATTGTGTTAGTGCGAAGCATTTGAACACCGAACAATGTCCAATGAAACACATAACTAAGGTAAGAACTTCAGCCGAAGGCCGAACATAGCAGGTAATACACTGGTTTTGATCGTCAAGAAAACACCTTTCTGTCATCTGTTCACTTTAACCAGGAAGAACAGAAGAAGAACTTTAGCGTGTACATGTACATCCAAAGTGATCTTTTGAACGGTCCTCAGTATAGTCAGGCTTTACGTGACAGTTTTCATTATATAACTGTTGTTCTCAAAACATACAAAATAATGAGTTTTGAAATCGTACTAACGGGTAATGTAAGGTGTAAGGGACAACTGGAGCAGTCATTAGCACATAAATTCTATATACAATTGATACATTCCAAATTACATTGATGTGTCTACATTTGCATTCTTATCGCTTACATTCAAAGTAAACGACATAATCTTATTCTGAAAGAGAATCTGTACATGCATACATGTCTGGTTTTTTGTTCGTTAGTTTGTGCTTTTGTGATATTTTCTTATTGTTTACTTGTGTAATAGCTATTTCTCAATGCCTCTGAAGTCTTGAATTTCCTTTCGGTAAGACTTTTTGACGAAGCGGTGATCGATGTAACACTAAACTTGTCATAAGCGGTACCTTTAGATAGAATGAATAAGCAGTTTAGGAACGAGGTGGTTGCTTATTGTAGGACATGAGTAGAGCGAGGATCTCATGGTGAAGCTCTCAACTTTACTTCTATTCGACATTTGGCAGCCTCATGTCATTGAGATATACACGATACTGCAAAGGATAGTTGGTCATCAGAAGTTACCTCACATTAATATTTCAGCATAAAGTACCGACGAATACTGAAAATACGAGCGTATAGATCGTCAGTTAGTCTGCATTTTCTTATTGCCGCATTTTTCTTTTCAGTAAGGCATAATCATCAGCAAAATAACCAACCAAATAATTTGTTATATTGTGTGTGTTGTAGTGTTTGTTTGTGGGTATATGTGGGTGTGTGCGTGCGTGCGTGCATGTGTGTACACGTATGTGTGTGTGATTGTACCGAATATAGCACGATAAATTGCATCGTAATTTGGTATAGTATCAGATGAACCTTAATATGTATGTTGAAATTTACATGTCTTTTTGTAGATCTACTTAATTATTAGTACACTGAGGCATGTATATTGAGTATATAGCATACAGAATATGCGTGCGCAAGTCTATTTTATTTCCATTAATCCTAGCGACGAATGTACTCGTCCTTACCAAATGTATACATATAAAGGTAATATTTTCTGATGCAAACATTGTAAACCCTAATCAGTGAGTCATGAAGGAGCTCTCCAATCAGGTACGCACTATTTGTTTTTTGCAATTTATTGTTAATTTCAACCCTAAATCGTCAAAAAACGGACTAAACTTAATTGAAAATTGGAATTGTCCTTTCAGAGGTAAATGAAATGTTCTTATGTTTTATGTCCAGTTGTTATGATATTAAGTGCACGCTTGTGGATTAGTGACTCTTAAAGATTAATACTTAAATAATGATATCACTTGAAAATGACGAAATGAAATGCCAGTCTTAAACCTAACTGTCATCCGGAAAATGTTTCGTCAGCAACAATGCTCATACAGTCGAACTTCGATATCTCGAACTCGCTTAACTCGAATTATCCGATATTTCGATCATAAATTTGCCTTATTTTAAGCCCGGTTTAGGTGAACATACCCCTGTTTCAATGTTAAAACGCGACTGAGCCGCGTTTTAACTTAGAAATACGGGTATGTTCGACTTAACCCTGTTCGAGATATCGAAGTTCGACTGTAGTTGATTTTGTTAAGAACACATAGGTCTTTTTATCCTACCAAAGATACCTACGGTTTTTCTAAATAACATGTAAACCCTGGAATAAAGTTTTCCTTCATTCTTGGAATATTCATACAAACGTGCATGTATAAAACTCCGCCCCTCATGTACTACAATAATTTAAGCTATTACACTGGGTTATGAAATAAGTTAAACTTCACTTAGAAAAGTGTGCAATCTAATACAGTGGAGAATATGCTATTCTTCCCCAATAAACGCTAAAACTGTTATTTCCATGGCAAACAATTTGGAGCCAGATCAGACGCCGGGTTACCCGGCGTCTGATCAGGCTCCAAATTGTGTTTGCCACTCAGAATTAAAAAACAACAATTAGAAATGTCAAAAAGACAGTAAATTTCTACATTTAGCGATTTGCGCTTGCGTTTCGTTTGCGATTAAACGGGAAAGAATAACGTATTCTCCACTGTTACATGAGAAAGGTGAACTGCAGTCACTCCTGTGTGCGCGATCCATGAACCATACCACTCATAAACTTAAACATTAAAAAACAAGGGTACTTATCCTAATCGAGCTTGAAAATAAATAATGAACAGTGAATTGATTTTGGGACATTTATAAACGTTCAAAATTGCTTTGTCATCACACGCTCTCTCAGTGAGTCAACAAACACAAAATAATTGGCCAAACACTTTCTATATGTTGTGTTTAATCCATTGTCCCAAAGCCAATTTCTAGTTGTGAAAACAGGTGACCACTTAAAGAAGGTTGAAAGTAAAGCAGAATGTGCCTTTACTTTCAGCCTGCTTTAAGCTATCATTTGCTAGAATAAAGAAAATATTTCTTATGGTACACATTCTTGGCTGTATAAATTGGAACTATTTTCTTCATTGTAGAAACAAATAAAAGGCGTAATAAGGCGTATTTATGGATTATGGGATAAGCGTTTCACTGCGACAAAACCATTTGTTTTAAAACTACCGTATACAACTTTTACGAGCTTAAATTTTCATCATTTTCATTAAGACCTTCGAAACGGACGACAATCAGCTCGGAACTAGATCGGGATAATATTTTCTGGTCAGGAAACAGTGGATGAGGCGTAACAGTTTCTTAGTAAATGCGTTTATGCCAAACCAATTATTTCCTTTGCACGAGATTTGGAGCCAGAACGGAGGCAGGGTAACATGGCGTCTGATTTGGCTCCGAAACATTGTGCGGTACTGTATCACCTAAGGTGGCTATACAAAATACAGGATGATAATTAGTCTGCATGCATAAACAGTCACTATAGCCAAATACAATATATATATATAAATAGTTGACATTCAAACTCATCCTTGAGATTGTAAACATACATTATCAGTTTCCAATAAAATATAGTCCATTTTCATAAATTATGTTTGATTTAACAATATATTGCAAACAACAAAATGTTTAAACCCATATCAGAAGGCTCCTTTGGATCTACACTGTTTGTACAGGACCAGTGTACTCTTTATAAGTACACTGTTTGTGAATGACGCTAGTAGCGTTGCATTTGTTCATCGATATATGGGATGACGCATCTGATGAAGCTTATGCGGGACTATAAACCTCAGCAGAAACAACAACAACTGTTCATCGATAACCGATCAGATGTATGGCGATTCGTATATACAAGCGGCCAATCAGATTTTGAGAACTCTTTCAGATTCAACTCAAACGCTTTATAAGCATCGACCCACAACATTACTCTAATGCAGTGTTGTAATTGGCTGATTATGTCGTGCTCACAACATAAAAAGAAAAGTACCTCTTTCAAACAAAATGCCATTTTGCCGAAAGATTTCATCAAAACGAAAGTATCTTGTTCTTATCAGATAAACAAACTCTTGCGTATATAACTTAACCCTTAGCCCGCCAAATAAATGGTCGTCTGCTATATTTCTCGTCTGCTTCAAGTTTCAAAAGCTTCAAAGTTGCTCAAAATTGCTGAAAATGTTGTCCGAGTGTCAAACAGCTTGGATTCGGATGAGACGCCGAGTTACTCGGCGTCTCATCCGGATCCAAGCTGTTTGCATATGGAGCTATAGTCGTGAGTGGCAGGCTAAGAGTTAAGAGTCACCGTTGGTATTTCAGATCATGCACTTTGTAAGTAAAGCGCTCCATCTCTACAACGTCATCAAATGGGAGACAATAATTGTGTGCGTTATTCAGAGGGATTTTTATAGGAAGGGAAATTGGCTTACATTTGCAAACAGCTTGAATCCAGATCAGACGCCGCGTTACGCGGCGTCTGATCTGGATTCAAGCTGTTTATTTCTCGTCATTAAGTTTTTTTTCTGTCAAAATGTCCAATACAGTGATGCTCACTTATAACGAAATTCAGGGGATCTTGCAAATTAGTTTGTCTTATCCAAACTTCGTCTTATCCAAACATCGAAATTTCTTTGTGAATAGTTTGCATATAAAGAAATTTTTACTCATCATACTTCTAGTACATAATTGATAAGAAAGATAGAAAGGCATAGAAATTAAATCTTAAATATTTATTTTAATTGTACCAAATAGAATAATTAAATGATAACTAAATTTTTTTTTTTTTTTTTTTTCATTTCGGCTGTCATGCAGCCCATTTATTGTGTCCCCGTCATAGGTGAGAGAAGGTCGGGGACCCATCCTCATACCCACCTCACATTATTCATATTGTATCATTTACTAAGCAACATAAAAGAAGGCTTTCCGACCCTTTTGGTGTTAAATATTGTTCTTGAGTATTGTTTTAACATATATGTGGTTTTCAAAAAGTATTTTTGAATAATGCTTATAAATATTTTTCAAATTTATTAGATTTTGTCTTGTTATCAAACACAAATAATGAAGACCCAGGACCAACCACCAATTCCATGAACTGCATAGTTATGCTCTGGGACTGTACTATTTGCCCATATTGGCACCAAAAGCGTCGACACTTACATGCTGTAAACAATAGACACGTGACTTAACTATAAGGGGTTTTTCAATTTTTTAATTTGATGCTTACTCAAAAATAGACTTGCCTATCTAAGAGTAAAGAAAAATGTGCATGTTGAACAAAAGTTTGTCTGACCTCCAGATGGGTTTCCATATAAAGCATATTTTCCTTTTCAGCAATATTTTTGTAACTAATGAATACAAGTTTTATCAATTAACTTGATTTCCTAATTTATAATATTAATAACAAAAGTCGTTTAAGATGACAATGCCCCTCTAAATATAAAATGTAATAAGTCTAAACACATGTATAGATTTTCCATCTAGTTTGACTGTAAAGGTTGAAGTTATTTATGTATCTATTTATGACATATATGAGAAAATTAGATTGGTCACAGTCAAGGTCAATGAGAGGTCAAGGTCAAATAAGTATATGTCAGCTGAAAGGTCTTGTCACAAGTGGATATATTTCCAACTACACGTATCAAGGAGATCCATTGACTAATAAGGGAGTAATGGCCGATCTTGGAACTTTTTGGGAGATTAGCTTCAAGGTCAAGGTTAAAAATTATATATCATCCTAGAAGTGTTCTCCAAAGGGATGGTGTATCCAGGATTGAAATATATCACTTCAGTAATGGAGAAGTTATGCGCAATGTTTAAGTTTCAGACAGGATGACAGATAGCTAGACAGACTGACTGACAAGCAGTTCAAACACTATAATTATGCCGCGCTTCGATGCTAAAAAGAAATCTTAGGTATTGGAGGTAGAGGGAACATGCAAAGGTCAAGGTCGCTCAACCACGAAGGTGGAGTTTTCTTTTCGCTCCGCGGAATTTTGTGTTTTTTAAAGATTTATCGGTGTTATTGAAACAAAAATCATACGCAGTGGTACCGTTTAGAAATGATAACTAAATAAGATTAGCTATTAATATAAAAAAGTTCTACTATGTTGATAAAGCATCAGTGGTTGTTATCTTGTTGCAGAATACAGGTGTCAAACAGCAAGAAGTCTGATCAGACACCCAGTTATAAGGCATCTGATCTGGATCCAAAAAAATAATGTGCAAAGTAAACTAATTATTTCCAGTTGTTTGAACATCCTATCAATAGCATATATACAAAACTTGTTGGTTGGATAATGTTTTGTTATCTGAGGTGATGAGCAGCTAAGCAATTAAGTACTGTTACCTTTGTAAGCCACTTGTCAAACTGTGATAATGACCGGCATGTTGTATTAACAGAACCATTTTACCTGTAAAATCCAGTTTAGGGACCTAAAAATCAGTTTGTCTTATCCAGTTTTTCGTTATATCCAGTTTTCATCTTAAGCAAGCATGAGGCCATTGAAATAAAGAAGGAAGCAGTCGGGGATTTATTTTTAGTTTGTATTAAGCAGTTTTTCATCTTATCCAAGTTCGTTATAAGTGAGCATCACTGTATGTTACTTTGAGGAAAAAACAGCAGACGACAACAGTTAGCAGACGATATATAAGCAGTTAAAGCGTTAGACATAATTGTCTCGTGTAGGGAACTGCCACAAGAGTCGTTGTAAGGGGGGAGTCGTTGTTGGGATGGCCGTTGTAGGCAGGAAGTGCTGTATTGTTTTACCTTTTTTTCATACAGACTTGTGTGTCCCTAGCCAGGACGGCATAAAAGTACTGACACTTGTAGCAGGAATTAGACACCGACAGAAAAAAATGAAATATAGGATCTGTCATGAGTCGATGTTTAAGACGAGCTGGTCTCAAACGAGTCTAGAATTGAAATGTTATTAAGCGAGTTTGAGATCAAATTGTCTTAAACGTCGACGAGTGACAGATTCTTTTTTCTCACATTACCAACGATTTAAGCTATTTTTAAAGCAATATGCATTTTTCGGAACTCCTTTGACGTCAAAACGCCGTTATAAGCAGTGACGTTATAGTGTCGTCATAAAAGTGATATTACACATGTTGGAGATAAGGATATTCGTCATCGATGTTCGCTATAGAAAACAGGGGTAGTTATGTGAGAAAACTGAATATTATATTAATTGCCCAATGTACTTACATTTAAAACAACGCCTTTACCCTTGAATTGCCTTACCCCAAATACAGTGGATATTTGCAAACAGTTTGGATCCTGATTAACGCGGCGTCTGATCAGGATCCCGACTGTTTTACAATATTGCATCAATCAATTCACGTAAAGTACTGACAATTGATTACAAAAATGACTTCATGTATCAGGGAGGGGTTGATTACAACGGCCATAGAAACGATTAGCAAGTGTCGTTTTATTCGGGCAAGATCAGGATCTTACGTCATTACAAAATGTGTAATTTGCGTTCAATGTACGTTCATTTGCACCTCGAGGGTGTATAAGTACAAAACAACTGCATAGATATACGTCAATAAGAACTCAAGAACTGGAAGCAGGGACATTAGCACTCACAACCAACTAGCCGTCTCATCAAATTGATGACGTCATGTTGTTTTCAGGACATGGGTCGCCAAAACGGCTCTCCGATATAACTTATTTAAAATGCATCATTTCCAAGGTAAAATAAATACAATTTTTATTACAACCACAGGTGCTACCCTATATTTCCCACAAAGATACACCCTTGCACAAGTGAAAATGCAGAGAAA
Organism: Gari tellinella; assembly: GCA_922989275.2. Taxonomy (NCBI): domain Eukaryota; kingdom Metazoa; phylum Mollusca; class Bivalvia; order Cardiida; family Psammobiidae; genus Gari; species Gari tellinella. Next base: position 10,579,447 of record OV277859.1, on the reverse strand, counting down.
ACGGAGTCATTTGGAATATAAGAAAAATCTCGTGGATTCAGTGACATGACTGGTGATTTGCTACATTTTGAACTAGGCACAGGCTAAAACAGGGACGTTTCACTTCGGCTCACATAATTTCTCCCAAAACCGATCTTAAAACCCATCTATCATGACAGAGAGTCTTTGTATCTATTCTCTCGCACAAATGTATTACATTACAGGATCAAAACAGTAAATATTTATTGACAAAAAGCTTTTCTGAGGCAAAAGGTTTGGCACTATTTCTTTGCCGGACTTCTTTCAACTACACCATGAAGCACTTCCGGTCTATTAATTGGCCCTATACATGTACCTTCACTGCAAGAACAACATCGTTGGTTTTGTATTTAAAACGTATATTTTAATATATTTCTAATTCGTAGAATTCTCTGAAGATTTACCTAGAACAGCATTAAAATAATTACCAAACAGTTTGGAACCTGATTAGACTCCGCGTTAAGCGGGGTGTGTTCCAAACGGCTTGCATATGCGAGTGGAGACAAACTTGGCACAAACGACATTTACCCTTTACCTGCTAGTAATTGTTATTCTAATACTAGAATATGAAAACAGTTTGGATACGCGATACGCGGAGTCTTATCATAATTCAAAATGTTTGACTCCCGTGGCATATTTTCTGAATATGAAATGTCTTTCAAGTTAAATTTCCAGAAAAAAATACTTTAATTATTTAATTATATATCAAAAGTTTCACAGGTGAATGAGATAATCACGGTCTTCACTGTCGTCAATTCCTGAACTTTAATTGAAATTGTATATGGTCGACGAGTGTAGATGCGGTTATGATCTCATTACACTATTTATTGCCATTAATATTTTGCATCTATATATTTATTTCTGATTGATATGTACATATGCTGTTTGTTTGTGTTATTGAACTCTTCAGTATTCGAGTAAATAAAGAAACTAACTAACTAACTAAAGAACGAAATGCATTTAATGGCATTGAACGCTTTGGGGGCATTTGTCACTTACTGTAATACAGTTCTTGTTATACTTATCACAGTGTGTCGCTTTATCATATCTTGTACTACCTAACCATACAAGTGCGTTTTTATGGTTAAGTAGTAGGGTGAATTACTGGAAACTCGACGCCGATGGATTCTAATCAAATATTAGTCGAACTTCGATATATCGAACTCGCTTAACTCGAACTATCCGATAGTTCGACACATGAACTGCATTATTTCATGGTCGGTTCAGTCGAACATACCCGTTTTAACTTTCGTGGCTTAGCCACGTTTTAACTTTGAAATACGGGTATGTTCGACTTAACCGAGTCGAGATAACGAGTTTCGACTGTATAAGCAATTCATCGCCATAGGCTCCTAATATTGACTTTGCAATAAGTTATTCGCGTATATCTATGTTCGATCAGGTTAAAAACGGTTAACATGGCAATGAATGAGTAATAGAGGATAAACCGTTCCAGTTATTGAAATGATATTGAATGACTAACCTTCTGCAAGGTGCACGCGAATTTGTGATAATTGTTGCAATACAGTTTTGGTCCAGATGTGACGCATTGTTACTTGGCATCTCATTTGGATCCAAACTATTCGATACTCTGGTGATATTAACTTGAAGAAAATGTTGCTTAATCAACTATGAGAAGGGTTGCAGAGTACATATGCTGCAGACGACAATTACAAAGCGTTTTAAATAGTTGACACTCAATATTGTGGCAAATAGACTTCGCCGAATACGAAATAGGTTGAGTCAATAAAGACACAGAGTCGTACAAAAGATTTAAATTTTACTACATCATCTTCAGTATGTTCAAATAAATATTGAATTAACTCTTTCACAGCAGATTGTTATCGTCTGCTTAAACCCTCTAACCGCTAAAATATCGTTTGCATTGATATTGTCGTCTGCAAAATGTTTTCAAGATTTAGGATTGTTTGACTTAAGAATTATCGCTACGAGTGTCAAATAGCTTGGCTCCTGATCAGACGCCGCGTGACAAAGCCGACTTTTGGCGCCATTGACTGTGAAAGAGGTAAAGTTCAAGACTTTTTTTCAGACACAATAGCAGTGAATGGTGTTTCGTGCAGAGCGAAAGCAATATAAGGAAAACGGTCATCTTGTATTGACTGACCACTCAGTAACAGGCTGCTTGGTAATCGTAAGGGCAAGTTAAATTGTTTCAATGCTACGTATTATTATTATATTCATTCAAGTCTCATCATGGATAAATATACATACAATTACATAATAACTTTAAAAACAAGTGAATGTTCATGTCATTCAGTTATGAATTATAAGAGACTATCATAGTGCTATCAATATGAACACATTCTATGTTATATAAGAATATCCAAATTATTTACAATAAAAACGGACATAGTCATCATTACAATATACAAATTGCACTACAAATCAAATATCACAGTTCACACATTGTTATATAGCAGACATCTACGTCTGCTAAAAATAAGATGGCAGGATTCGGCAATAGTGCGTATTAAATTTTCATTAGAAAATATAAAAACAAACTTATCTGTATAATTTTTAGTGTTGAAAAGAGTGTCAACTTCAGAAACCTTGGTAAAAATATCATTTCTTATATCATTATAAGTATCACATTTCATTATAACATGTAACAATAATCTAGAAATCTCATTTAGCAGCTTTCTGCATTACCTTATTTTGCATGTCTCTAGAGATATCCCATGCTACTTAATAAGTTGTGGTTTAGCACAAGATTGATACAGTGGAGAATCTGTTATTCTTTCCCAATAAACGCGTTTACGCTAAAACTAGTATTTGCAGTGCAAACAGTTTGGAGCCAGATCAGACGCCGGGTAACCCGGCGTCTGATCAGGCTCCAAACTGGTTGCCACCAAGATAAACATGAAATATCAGAATTGTCCAAAAGTTGTTCTTTTCTACGTTTTAGCGTTTTGCGTTTGCGTACGTTTGCGTTTAAACGGGAAAGAATAACAGATTCTCCACTGTAGTATAATAAATTACGTAGCCGTAATTAAATACAGTCAATCTTTTATTAAACGACAATCAACGTTACATGGGTACATTTCAAGACACGTGACTGCTAAATGCAAAATATAAATAATGCACAAAGGTCAGATAGATATCTAGTAGCTGTTTGGAAGTACACTGTACTCTTATCCTACATTAAAGCAGCATATATATCAACCCGTTACCACCATAATTACGCCTTTTAACTGCTTTAATATATTTCTCTACTGAAGAAAATAAGTCAACTTCACATACAGTCGTGATTATAAACCATGCGAATAATTTTCTTCATCCTAGCATATTGTAGCTAAAAGCAGCTGAAAAGGCGCATTATAGTTTTACTTTCAACCTACTTTAAGTGTTCACCTATTTTGCATATTAGGAGTAATAGAGTAATGGGTTAAAACAGGGCTCCAGATAAGGGGGAGTCATCCGAACAAATCAAACAATTTCCCACTCATACAGCACAAAATCTTATGGTGTTACTACTCATTAGAATCGTCCCTTCGAGACGATTCTAATGAGTAGTGACACCATAGGGATTAAAGCAGAAATAAAGATTTTAGTTTTCGAAATACTCCTCACATCTGGAGTCCTAGGTTATAATTTTTTTTATACTGTACATGTGCCTTCTCTTGAGTGGTCGCTTTTTGCTATTCGCTAATACATTTGAGAAAACGTTATTCTTTCCCAATAAACGCGTGTACGCTAAAAGTGTTAATTTCATTGCAAACAGTTTTGAGCCATATCAGACTCCAAATTGTTTGCCGCTCGTATAAACACGAATAGTCACAGTTATCAAAAAGTGGTTGTTTTGTACATGTTATTGCAATGCGTTTGCGTTTCGTTTGCGTTTAAACGGGAAAGAATAATATTTTCTCCACTGTACCACCGCTCAATAGAAAGCTTGTTTTCGTCGAGCAGCCGCTTAACTTGTTCATCCCTTTGGAGCCTCTTGATGCCAAAATATGCCAAATATGAAGTTTTTATTACATGTAATTCCAGAGTTATGGCAAATGTTAGATAAACCGTATTTGATCTTAAAATGACCTTTGTTTGACATGACCAAAGTTGTACTGAGCTCAAGAGCTTCTTGAGTTTAGTACACCTTCTAAATATAAAGTCTACATTGCATGCAGTTCCAACAGGTTATCCTTTGCTTCTCCGACAACCACCACTGTGTGACAACTCATTAGCATCGCCTCAAAACCCGATTCTCATGACTAGTCTCTGATTTCCATTGCAAGCAGTTTGGAACCAGACCAGACGCCGCGTAACCCGGTGTCTAATCAGACTCCAAACTGTTTTTCACTTAGATTAAAATCATAAGTAAGAATAGTAAAAAGGTTGTCATTATACAGTGGAGAATATGTTATTCTTTCCCGTTTAAACGCAAACGTACGCAAACGCAAAGCACTAAAACGTAGAAAAAAACAACTTTTGGACAATTCTGATAATTCTTGTTTATCTTGGTGGCAAACAGTTTGGAGCCTGATCAGACGCCGGGTTACCCGGCGTCTGATCTGGCTCCAAACTGTTTGTATTGTAAATAATAGTTTTAGCGTAAACGCGTTTATTGGGAAAGAATAACAGATTCTCCACTGTACATGTATATGCTTTATTGCAATGCATTTTGTTGGCGTTTAAACGGGAAAGAACAAGATCTTCTCAACAGTATAACATGCAAGATTACTAGCCGACCATAAATTCCGACGGTCTTGGGCCAGTTTCATAAAATTTCTTACGACAAATGTTGTCGTAAGTCAAAACTCTAAAAACATCTAATTCCTTTATCTCTATCTGATCCTGTCTTATGACATCTCTTTGGAATCGTCTTGAAAAGACGATTCCAAAGAGGTGTCATAATACAAGATTAGATAGAGAAATAAATAATAATTGAGACTTTTATAATCTGACTTACGACACCATTTATCGTAAGAAGTTTTATGTAACGGGCCCCTGGTCTGGATGCACACAGCGTCTGACCAGGCCACGTGACGTTTTTTAGGTTAACCTTTATATAAATCCTCCAAATTTTCCAGAAACAGTCATTTTCTATATCTGTTTTATTTTGCACCCCGTTGGTGCTACATTTCGTTAAAGAAAGGAACTTATTAAACAGTATACGCAGTAGGGGATAGGTCATGTTGTTTGTTCATGCATTAAGCAGATGATTAATATATGCATGTACAGTGCTCTATAGGAAAACATTTGTCTCGGAACACCTGCGTCTCACGAGGGGAGACCGATGTGCTCGTAAACATTCATATTTGCGATAATTTCGAAATGAGACAAATGTGTTCGACAAACAAAAGAAAGAACACACAGTAGCACATTTGTCCAACATTCTATAATAAATTCTTACCGAACATTTAGCAGACCTTAAACAGCCAGACAGCACTGATGATGCAAAAACAGACAATGATCTTATAGAGAAGCATGGGTTCAAAGAAAACAAGAAAACGGCACAAAGTACGTCCCAACACAAAGGCAAATGAGACCGAAACGGGCGATGTGCTAAACTAAGAAATACTAAGAAGATTACATAAAACTGTCTTTGTAAAACGAACTGGGGTGCATAAAAGACACTGTGGTTACCATTACACATACAAATATTTACATTCACCTTGTAAAGTCTTGATGTTATCGTATTAAAAAATATGCAGGCCATTTCTCAATGAACCTACAAATCGAAACTGGTTCTAGCCAGTTAGGAAGAGGGCGGAGTCTCTGCCGGACAGATACCGACCTAGCGACCAGCTAATGGTTGCTATGGCGTGTAATTAGGCTGAAATAAACATGCGCGACTTTCTTTTCAAAATATGCTTTGATAATAGATATTTAAGTTGCATTGTTCATTTCTAATGTCTTGTTATTGTTCGTTAAGCACACAGCGACAGTTTACTGGGTAAAGGCTTGACTTTGTAATCAACTCCGAATTATGTATTTTGGACTACTTTTCATACCGCATAGTATAGAGATCGAATGGCTGTTACATCCAGGATTACATCTATCAAACCTATTTGGCCGGTATATGATATATTCATATACATGAAAACAAATCTGGTAAAATATACATTAAATGGACAAGACAGAAAATAAAAATATAAATATCAGGAATAAACAACATCCTTTTGCCGTTCACGCGGTATGAACACATTAGCTTCGCAGGGTAAGTTAATCAAATACGTCATTCGGGCGTTTACGAAACTTACCCCCTGCGAAGCTAATGTGTTCATACCGTCATGAACGACAAAAAGATGTTGTTTAATCCTATAATAAACCAAATATTAAATATTGCTTTTAGTTTGTTTAAAAAAGGACACATTAGTGTTTAAGACTATTGTTTAGGATAATGAACGTCCAGCTATCATGTTGTGAGTCACATTCCAATACCCGTAAGTGTCAGACGTCTTTCGAGAACTGTTGGACGAAAAAGTGGATTTCTGTTAGAAATAAGAACATTCATAAGAAACTGGAAATGGTGGGGAATAAAAAAATGTGAAAAGAAAACGGATCAGATAATGGGTCTGGTTGCCATGGCAGCCGTGTACGATACCTCGACTTTTCCGAATTTACTGGTCCAGTATCAATTTGGTTTTGACCAAATATTTTGAATCAATGTACTTCAAAAGTTGTTCCAAGAATTTTGATGCGTCTAAGAGCATGACCACAAGAAGGCTTGGTTAGTTTCCGTGTTCGGTACTATTGAATTAGAAGTTGTACTGTTGGTGGTATCTTTTATGCGATTTTTTCAGTAATATATCTTTTTATAACGTTTATGCAATACATGAATATAGGTTGTAGGAAGTCCAGTAGGTCAACTTTCTTACTAAAATTTTGTCACTCCATGGGCATTATTTTCAGCCAAATCGTCTTGAAACTTACTTAGAAATGATCACCTACACAAAAGCTAGACAATGTATTGATATGGGTTACAAAAGATTCAAACGTAGGATACATGTAGTAGGTCAAATAACAGATATAACCGCTTAATACTTAGCCGCAAAATCTCAAACCTTTCTCACAATGACTACGTTGATGAAATCTAGGCATTGTAACCATATGGATTAGATGGAGTCAAAGAGTGGGTCAGTAGTAGGTCAAATTGTAGGGACAACGTTCATGTTCTCTAGGGTCCACACTTTCTGCTTTAAAATTCATTAAAGTTCTTTTCTCTGATGAGCGCCTATGAGACCGTTCACTTAGCTTTATGTTTGTCTTGCGTGTTGTTTTCTATTTGGTGTGTGGATGAGGGTGTGGTATTGCGTGTGTGTGTGTGTGTTTGTTATGGTATGGCTGTGTGTGTGTTCTGCTTTAGAGATGGGTGTATTGTTTGTGTTGCGTTTCCTGCTTGAGTCTTCTTTCGTATTTATTCATGGCCTTTGTGTGTGTTACTTGGTTTTGATGTTTTCAGTAAACATTGAGTTAATTGTTCCCATTTCATACTACAGCGTTCCCTCTTTACAACGACACCCAATGGGAGACTAAAATTGTGTGCGTTGTTCGGAGGGAGTCGTTATAGGGAGGGAAATTAGCTTTCGTTTGCAAACAGCTTGAATCCAGATCAGACGCCGCGTTTCGCGGCGTCTGATCTCGATTCAAGCTGTTTGTCACTTCTCATTAAGTTTTTTTCCGTCAAAATGTCCATTTTGTAACTTTGAGAAAAACAGCAGACGACAACTTTAAGCAGACGACATTGCAAAAGTAAAAGCGTTAGACATAAAGGTCCTATTTAGGGAACTGCGGCAAGGGTCGTTATAAGGAGGGAGTCGTTGTTGGGAGGGCCGTTGTAGAGAGGGAGCGCTGTAAAGCAAATGTACCAGAAATACATGTTTTCATTCTTCTCAACGCAAAAACAAATTATTCTGACTGCTTTGTCAATCCTTCTCTCCGTCCTTTTGCCACAGCATGACCCAAACTTTTTAGGAACGCAACTCATGATCTAAATAATAAAGAGTTTGTTGGAGTATAACAAAGACAATGATCGGTTTTAAAAAAAGTTCTAACTGTGAATTATCGCATTTTTGTTTTGTAGGATGCCTTTTTCATGTAGAAACAGTTTTTCGATGTAGTTTTTATTCATATGCAACACGAAGTGTTTATACATGTTTGAACCCTACATTTTTGCTTTCATTTTTGTATCAAAACAAAATCTTTACCAAAATTTATCCACGGTTGACTCGGTATCTGATCAGGCTAAATGCTGTTTACTACTCAGATTAACAAAACTGATCAACAGTTATAACAAGCTGTAAATTTTAACATTTTATTGTGTTTTCGTATTAAGACATGTTTACAGCTTTAACTTAAAATAACAAAAACAACAACAACAACAACAACTGCAACCTCAACTTTTATTTCTCATATCAATCTTGTTTTACAAAAACGTACAATGCCCTCTCTATACAACGACACTCAATAAGAGACAACGATTGTGTGGGTGTTGTTCGGAGGGAGTCGTTATAGGGAGGGAAATTGGCTTACATTTACAAACAGCTCAAATCCAGACCAGACACCACGCAACGCGGCGTCTGATCTGGATGCAAGCTGTTTGTCACTCATCATTATATTTCTTCTGTAAAATGTCAATTGATGTGTTACTTTAAGAAAAACAGCAGACGACAATAAGCAGAAAATATTACAGAAGTGAAAGCGTTAAACATACAGTGGAGAATCTGTTATTCTTTCCCAATAAACGCGTTTACGCTAAAACTATTATTTGCAGTGCAAACAGTTTGGAGCCAAATCAGACGCCGGGTAACCCGGCGTCTGATCAGGCTCCAAACTGTTTGCCACCAAGATAAACATGAAATATCAGAATTGTCCAAAAGTTGTTCTTTTCTACGTTTTAGCGTTTTGCGTTTGCGTACGTTTGCGTTTAAACGGGAAAGAATAGTAGATTCTCCACTGTACATGTTTTGTTTGGGGAACAGCCGCAAGCGTTTTTGTAAGGAGGGAGTCGATGTCGGGAGGGCCGTTGTAGGGAAGGCTCTATAACCGTCTGCATGCTATGTAATTTTCGACTGCAACATTTGTTGTCTGTCACAATTCTCATCATTTATTCAAATGCGTTTGTTTTAGAAAATATAATTAGGGTGGCAAACAGGTTGGATTCAGATTAAACTACTTGGCGTCTCATCTGGATCCACACAGTTTGTAACAGTTTTCACAATGTTGTCATTAGTGTGCAGAATAAGAAACACACATTATTTTGACCCTACCCATGGTCGCATAATATAATAAACAGTAATGGAGCGGCGGGTTTGTTTGTTATTTTGATTTTAGCAGACGATAATGTTGAAGCAGACGAAAATTTATTCATACAGTGTTTATGCAGTATAAATAATAAGTATACTTGCTAAGTATACTAAACCTCATTAAAACCTTACATTGAATGTGGTGAACGCGAAAATTTAATTTGATTCTGTGGTTATTGAATGAGTCAGTCATGTATACATACTGACAAAGCAGTTTTCATTTATTGCAGCTTTAACCCTTTCTCTGCAACATGCGACTAAATGCCATTCCACAAATAGCTTGGATCCTGATAAGACGCCGAGATAGAAGTCAAACTATTTGACACTTGTATCGTTATTTCTTCAGTGATATCTCCTTTACCCCTTCACTGCCGTGACGTCATCCAATTTAAACAATTGTCGTCTGCTTTAATTTCTTAAATTTTAATTGTTGCTTCTTTGACTGAATAAATATTGAAATGAGTCGCAACCAGTTTGGGTCCTGATCAGACGCCGCGTAACGCGGCGTCTGATCAGGATCCAAACTGTTTGCAAAAATCTGTGGTGCTCGGGGTAAGGCAGTGAAGGGGTTATACTTAACTTTTAAATAATAGCGATGGCGGCAGTATTGAAGCGGACGGTCATATGACAGTCAAACGGTTAAAGCAGACAGTTAAAATTGCGGTAAAGAGTTTACCCTACTGTTGCTAGTCAAACATTTATTGATGAAATTTGCAAACAGTTTGTAGACGATTGTACTTCCGCAGCAATACAGTGGGGGAAAATGAAGTTCTTTCCCGTTTTAAGTAAAAGAAACACAAATGCTATGAAATCAAATGTTAACAACAAAGGCTCATTGAACATTTAATCTAAGTGAATAACAGTTTGGAGCCTCAGGTTTAAAAAAACTACGTACGACAAACGTTGTCGTAAGTTAAAACTTCAAAAACCACTTAATTTCTGATTTTTCTATCTAATCCTGTATTGTGATATCTCTTTGGAATCATCTTTTCAAGACGATTCCAAAAAAATGTCACAAGACAGGATTAGACGGAGAAATAAATAATAATTGAGATTTTTATAATCTGACTTACGACAATATTTGTTTATGAAACGGGCCCCAGGTCTTGCTCAAAACCGTTTGCAATGGACATAAGCACTTTTATTGGGAAAGAATAACGTCTTCACCATTAAAGCACCTGTGCACCATACAGTGGAGAATCTGTTATTCTTTCCCGTTTAAACGCAAACGTACGCAAACGCAAAGCACTAAAACGTAGAATAGAACAACTTTTGGACAATTCTGATACTTCTTGTTTATCTTGGTGGCAAACAGTTTGGAGCCTGATCAGACGCCGGGTTACCCGGCGTCTGATCTGGCTCCAAACTGTTTGCACTGCAAATAATAGATTTAGCGCAAACGCGTTTATTGGGAAAGAATAACAGATTCTCCACTGTATATAAGTAATACACTGGTTTATCGAAGTTAATCTGTATATTAAGATACTTCTGACACAAGAACTGTGCCACAGTAAGTGACCCCAAAGCGTTTATTTTACACTAACATTTATTTTGTGGTACGCAGGGTCATACGCTATATTTGGAAATAGTATGCGTCATTCCGTCATCTCAAGATGTACTCGCACACCAGATTATAAAGCTCTAGCTAGTAGATATGATTCGTACAAGATTTTTCTAAAAGAGATCAAGAGTCAATGTCACAGTGATATAAAAATGGTTTGTGGAATTGTGCCATCCTTAGATGTAATCACACACAAAAACTTCCCATATCTAGCTGATAATATAGAAAATATGCTCTGGACACTGTGGTAAAAAGTCGAGGTCAAGATCAAAGTTGACCGATAATGGCACGCTAAATTCCTACATCCCAAGATGTAAATGTGGTATCCTTAGTTGATATAGTATAGGCATATGCCCTGGACAAGTTTGTTTTCTATTGAAGGTCATGGTCAAAGTCACAGTAATTTGAAAATCAGATGCGACACTGCGCAATCCAAAGATGTTCTCTCACACCATGTTTCGTATCCCTAGCCTATGTGATAAAGGACATGGTCCGAATAAAGTTTTCTATAATTAAGGTCATGGGCCAAGTTCACGGTTACAGTGCCCTTAAAAAGGTATACGACACCCCACTACATATATTTTGAATTCTCTGGGTCATTAGGTATAAAAATACCCTCAAATAAGCTGTTTCTTAAACTGAAGTCAAAGATCAAGGTCAGTGTCAGTTTACAGAGTACTATAAAACACTCTTTAATCTTGAGATTCACGCTGAGACCAAATTCAATTTGGTTTAGGAAATATTCTTTGGACATTCTATAACCGACGTCAGGGTCAAGGTCACTGTGACCTGAAATCAGTATGCAACATTATAAAATCCTAAGATGTACTAACACAAACAATTTGGTATCCCTGGCTGATGTAAGTTAGGAAATATGCTGCTGACAAATTTATTCTATGATTTAGATCAAAAGTCAATGACATGGTAACAGTGAAATAAAAATGGTACTCGACATCCAATCTTTCAAAGATGTTCTCATACACACAACTAGATAAATCTAGCTGATGTGTAATGGTAAATAAGCTCAAAAAAGCCTTTTCTATAAATGAGGTCAAAGGTCAGTTTCAAGGACATGGTCATCTATATATGTAACACACCCTTGTCCTAAGATGTACTCACAGCCTGTTGGCAAGTACAGTGGAGAATCTGTTATTCTTTCCCAATAAACGCGTTTACGCTAAAACTATTATTTGCTGTGCAAACAGTTTGGAGCCAGATCAGACGCCGGGTAACCCGGCGTCTGATCAGGCTCCAAACTGTTTGCCACCAAGATAAACAAGAATTATCAGAATTGTCCAAAAGTTGTTCTTTTCTACGTTTTAGTGCTTTGCGTTTGCGTACGTTTGCGTTTAAACGGGAAAGAATAACAGATAGCTGGAACAAAAAAAACAATGTGCTGCTTTATGCAGGAGACAATAATATAGACAGCTGTTAAGGAACTGAACTCTTATTATTGTTCTTCTCAAATAAGCTGTCAGTTGTCTAAACTGTTGCATATTTATTTACATGTATATAACTTTCGAGCCTTAACCCATTTGTGCCAACGATCCCATATATGCGAAAAAAGGCAAACAGTGTAGACTCTGATCAGAAGACGCATTATGCGGCGTCTGATCAGAGTCTATATTGTTTGCTGATAGGAGTTTCAATATAAAAAAAATTGAAAATGAAAAATTTGACCAGGCATTCCTTTGATAAACAATGGACTAATCCAATATATAAACATAGAATAGTCCATTGGGATCAAATTGGTTAATAATACGGATTAACCCACAAGTGCCTAGCGTCCCATATAGGAGAAATTAGCAAACCGTGTATACCCAGAATAGACGACGCATAATGCGGCAACTTATCCAAGTCTGCACTGTTCGCTAATAGTAAATTCTATCCAATATATAATGGAAATAAAAAATTAGATCTGACTGTCCTTAGATGAAATAGGTACTAATCCAATATAATAATCATAGAAGAATAGTATTAGGCATAAATGGGTGTGGTTCGGTAGTATTCGGTTTGCTGAGTGTCGACTGTCCTATACTATACATTTAACCTTTCCTCCGTATATACTTCACCCTTTCACTCTCAATGACGCTGAAAGCGCGTAGCAAACAGTTTGGGTCCTGATCAGCCGCCGCGTGACGCGGCGTCTGATCAGGACCCAAACTGTTTGACACTCGTATCGATATTTATTAAGTCATACAATCTTAAATCTAACTTTGAAACGTGTCTTGCAGACAACAATAATGAAGCAGACGACAATAAAGCGGTGAAGGGGTAAAAATTATGCCGAATAATTTGATCATGCAAGGGTTAATGCGCCATATGACGTCTTTACGTACTCACCCACATAAGTGTCACAAGTGAATAGTCATAACGGTGTTAAATACAGGCGACAGCCTTAACCAAGATGAAAGTAAAGCAGAAACATGAAATAGTTTTGCTCTTTACTTCCATCTTACTTTAGTAGTCACCTGTCTTAAACACAGGCTCAAAGGTTATAAAGCTTTTGAGTTGAGTCTGACGTTGTTCTCAAGCATTTGATTGGTCAGATTTGGGCCTAGGCTCAAATCTGACCAATCAAATGCTTGAGAATGAAATGAGCGTAAACTCAAAATCTTTATAACCTTGGACCCAGTCATACATAGGTAATTTACTCTTCTGGCTATGGTGAATATAGATACAGTAAAACCTATCTATTACGACCATTAAAATTTGTTTATTATTAGGGTATTTTCGATAGGTGACCGCTTAAAGCAAGGTGACAGTGAAACAGAAAGCTCCTTTAGGAGCTTTCTGTTTCACCGTCACCTTGCTTTAAGCTTCCACCTCTCTTTTACACAACCAATTAGCCTTCGTTTTAGTGGTCGTAATAGCGAGGTTTTACTGTAGTTTACATAGCGTTGTTTTATCGTCTGCTTTAATAATTTCGGCGCTCTTATCTTGTCTATTATATGAAATTGTCGTCTGCATTATATTTTCAACTTTGAATCAAATCAGTACGATTAGAGAAATACCGATACAAGAGGTATAGTTTCAGTATAGATCAGACGCCGATTATTTCGGTGTCTGATCTGGATCCAAAATGTTTTCAATACACTTTTGGACGAGCGTGTCACAGTGACAGGGTTTAAACCGTAGACTTTAAACATTAATGTAGTGTCATTACATTGTTAGAATACAGCTGATATTGATTTAAACTATTTTCAAGCTAAACGCGAAACCGTGATAACCTTTGCCAACAGTTTGGGATCCAGATGAGACGCTGAGTGACCGAACGTCTAATCTGGGTCTAAACTGTTTAAAACTTTGTTTGAGTTTCTGATTTTTTAAACAAAATTTGAATACTAGCAGACGACAAGTGTTGCAGTCGACATTCATACATAAAGCGTTCAAGGGGGTTAAGCATTTGTCTGTCGATCACCACTGGACTAGTATTTGCTAACGATTTTGATCGAGATCAGACGCCGCGTAACTTGGCTGATCTGTACCAAACCTGTTTGATACTCGGTTTTAGGTTTCTTCAGTTAGATTTTAAATTGTATAATTCTAAATTTTAACAACTATGTATACGAAAATTGTCAAAGCAGACGATATATCGGTATGATAAGGGTTAACGTGTTAATATGAACTATTTGCGGCGCTTTTACATCCATATTGCAGAAAAATACCAACTGATATATACATTATTTATCAGTCTGTCTTCGTTGAGTGGAAAATACGTTGAGCCACATGGTTTACCACCGTATTACTATTGATGGTAGAGTAACTACTGATAGTTTTAGTGAATGAAACTCTACGTCACGACCAGTGGACCAATCAAAACGGAATGTACAGTGCTAACTCGGGGGAGGAGTTTTAACAAGGTATTTGCGCTTATCGTATGATCAGAATCGGTCGTTCGGATGTATATGTAATGCATAGTTGATAGTTTGTAACTTTAACGTAATTAATGCGGAGAGGAAACCAGCCAATGAATTAATTTTGGCGACTTGTCACGCCCCATGTTCGCGCGCTAGGTTTTATATTTCAAACTTTGAGAGGGTATATTTATTTGCTGTAACGGAGGTTGTACTGCAAATGTTCGAATCAAATCATGAGTAACGGACGGTGGGGGCAATTTATTTTGTATAAATATGCCTGTTCGTACTGATACAGAGGAAATCGGTGTCTTGTTAACTTTGTCAGAAAACTTTCACTGTTATAGGGGATTATCGTGCTGCCTGCCTGTGTTGTTATAGTACACGATATGACAGTACGGCGCCTCCTGCATGCATTTGTTAAATGTACAGGTGTTCTGTTTGTGCTCAGTGATATGTTGTGTGTTGCTCTTACAATGCCATCGGAGGATGGGGATTTTCAATTCTCGGAGGAGATACAAAACAAAATCAACACGTTTAAGAGGGACATATTGAACGGGCTTGGTTATACACGACCCCCAAATGTGACCCATGTGACAAGAAGTATAGAAGAAAAGAGACGAATGATACAAGAGTACCGGCGATATATAGACGAGGAGAGGCAATTACATAGGGACCAATACGGAGAAGATGACGATGACGACGAGGACAGGAAAGTCCAATCAAAGACTTTTTATTCCTTAGAATACAAAGGTAAGCAAACCTGCATATACGTTTTAAACCTTTTCATTTTGAACCTTAAGATATTGCAATGAGCTTTTTTGAAGATTTCATCTTAAATATTCAATACTGATCTAAATTATACTGCAGTGTATGTCCATTCAGTTGATCGTTTTCCATGAAAAAGAAAACAGTGCAGACCTTGATGAGACGCTGAAAATCGCATATTCTCATCAGGGTTTACATTGCTATCCAATGTCTGCTTATTCAGACGATAGACGCAAAAGAGTTATTTGCCTCTGTTACTCGATAAAAACGAGTTTTGTTATTGACAGATGTTCTTATCACATGTACTCTATTGGTAAATGATGAGTATACTCGCCGATAGGGCTGGATATAATTTGCGAACTCTTGTTCTATAATTTCGACTCACGTTCAGTATCACATGTGTCCTTAAGCTGTTCAATTATCATTATTTGCTGTTAATGTTAACAGTTTGTGCCCTGTGTGCAGCGTGCAGAGTACAGTAGAGAAAACGTTTTAGTCTAAGCTGTAGACCACTTTTATTTGCGGTGAAAGGACCATACAACCTTTTGGTACTATCTTATAGCATATTTCCTCAGGAGTTCGGAAACAATCGTCTGACGCGTATTTAGGTAGTGATAAGGGGAGATAATTGAGGTTAAAGTTGTCTGCCCTTGGAATTTTAAGCAAAAAATGACATTCTTATTGGGCTTTTATTTCATGTGTTACAGATTTAAAAGTGGTATTTTGTTAGCAATTATCAATGTAGTTTACCTAAATACAAATTTTGAAAATGTTTTAAGTTAGTTTTAGACTGACTGAAATCCAAAATGGCCGCCCAAATGGCTATTTTTAGTAACATTTAAGCTTTTCGAGCGATAAAGTTACTTATATTGACTACAATTGATACTCATATCGAACAATTTTAGTTGATTCTTATTGGACATTAATTAAGAAATCATTCTAGCTTTTATTTAATTTGTTTCCTGTAATCCAATGCTGAAATAATCCAAAATGGCGGCCGTGTATACCTACTTTATAAATTTCTACTAACATAAAATTTCTTATTTGAGGCTTTCATTTTATTTGTTAGAGATTTAAAATGGGGGTTTTAAGCAATTATTAAAGAAGTTTACCCAAATACATATTTTGAAAATGTTTTAGGATAATTTCAGACTCATTGAAATCTAAAATGGCTGCCAAATGGCTATTTTTAGTAACTATTATGCTTTTCGAGCAATTCAACCACTTTTATTGACTGTTATTGATTTTTATGTAAACAATTTTAGTTAATTCTTATTGAATATAAACTGAAAAATTGGGTTGGCCTTTTTTTTAGACTGGTTCCTGTCACCCAGTGCTGATATAATCCAAAATGGCTGCCGTTCATTCCCCCTTTTTTGACTAATTTTTACAAATATAGATTTTCTTGATTTGAAAGGTTATGCAAAAATGTTTCTTTTGTTTGTGTCTTTCCATGTCATTGTGCCAAACATAGCTCATGCTGATAAATGCTGAAGTTGATAATGCTTTTACAGGATAATTAGTGGCCTGTTTTGACCACCATACAATCAAAGTGCATGTTTATTTGGTCAAGATTGATTTTGTCTGATTTGGATAAATTTTAAGATATAGGAGCCAATAAAGTGGATATTTCTTTACAAGTGTTGAACCCATTTATTATTACTTAGTATCAAAATAATTTTATAAAATGTGTAGCTCAGTATAAAAGCCCATTTTTTGTTCCCGGGTATGTAATGTACATAAAAACATATTTATCACTAGTTTTCGCGAGTTAGTGGAAATTGTTATTTTCAGTTGATTGTATATAAATGGAGAATATACGTCTTATCTGGCTGTAGCATGGTATATCAAGCAGGAGGTTTAATAAGTTTTTCAAAGAATGGGTCAGTAGCATTTTTTTTAAATCTACGGAAACAAACATGGGGCTTAAGTTAACCACTTAATGGTTAAAAAGCGCCCCGAAACTGAATACACGTTTTACTAATTTAACGGACTCTCTGAGGAGAAGCTCTGATATTAACCAAGCTGTATTTCCTTTTTTACAAAGGCAATGTAGTTAGATAAGAAGATGGGCACCAATAAATCGAGGAATTGTGTCCGGTTCATTGACAAAATCCAGTGCTTAAGTGAAGTCAAATCTTTAATGAAAAGACCTGGGCACAAATAAAATAAATGTGATTTTATCAGTCAAGAGAAAAGCCATGTCTCCAAATATGCGTCCATTATTTTTTCAGCATCATTTAATGATTCCATAGGTTATCATGTGAGCTGCTATAACAATGTCACTGCTGTGGCTAGATCATAAGATGCATTGCATTTTTGACTATCGAAGACAGTATGGCAATGTTATATTTCCCAACCGGTATGTTCTATTATAACTTTTCAAAACCAAGGGGTCAATCCAAGAAGGAGTATGCGGGAAAATGCCAAACAATGGAAGCAATTAAGACAATATGATTATGATGCTGCTCCGAGAAGTGACAATAAGCGTCCTATGAGTGCAAGGGGTGGCATGTGCCATTGCAGTTGTAAGAGGAACTTTAAATAAACTGTAAATAGGGATCATAGTATTATAGAGAAAGTAACTAAATCAAATCAAGATTCTTCGCAATCTGACCATGTATGAGATGTTCTCAAGGATCATGTGTCTGAAATACTAATAGACTCCGAAGGCATTGCGATTTTAACTTCCTTTCATATATGCTACATTAATATTCTAAATGAAGGTGGCAATATCCTCACAGGCTTGAAGTCTGGGTGACAGGATTTTCTTGCAAAAATTGAAGTTCATTCAAAGATCTAACAATAGTGGAACTATTGTATCGAGTGCAAATCTAATAGAAGGAAATACGGTCAAAAGGGCAAAGTTTGACTACAATTCAATTGTACTGGCAACATTTTATTGGCAAGTCTCAATCAAAGACCTAGAAAAAGTCAATTAACTACCTGAACCCTTAACCGTCTAAGCTCTAGTGAAGGGTCAAACTGAGCTACAAGACGACTTTAAGTTATTCTTAAATGTGCTATACACAGGCTCAACCGCTAGACTGATAGTCATTGCAGGCTAGTTACAGCAAATGAAAGTTATATACTATGAGTTTATATAGTGTGGGTTTTATATGATATGAGCTAAGTGCTAGTAAATGTTGGCAACCAACCTTTATAATATTAGCAACTTTGATAAGATGATTTGTCAATTGATACATCTTGCTTTCTTTTACTTTTAAAGATTTATAAAAGCATCTGGTTGTAGGTTTTAATTTTCACCCAGGAATATGTAACAAAATATTCTGTGTAACTATAGTATGTCTATACTGTTGACATATATAACACGTTTATACTCTTACATATACATGGACAATTGCTTTCCTATTAGGTACAGTAACAAGTGAAAGAACAACCTGTTTGGTCAATACTTTTCCTGTGACATAGTGTTTGCTGCAAGTCATGGACAAAAAAACAACAAGAAAGCAACTCGCTATGGGTCTTGGAATCAAAAGTCTAACCTTTCTAGAAAGATTATTAATATTCTTAACCATATGTGTCATAGCATAAACTACATGTGAGTAGAAGAACTGGTCAAAATTGTCTAACGCCAGACCAGTTGTCAAACCAGTTGTAATAATATATTAGGAGTTGACATTTTACACTCACTTAATTCTGTCGCTAATTTAGATTTCAGTTCTTCTACTGCCATGTGGTTTATGCGATGACTCAAACGGTTCAGAATATTAATAACCTTTTTAGAACCTGTCAGAATTTTAATACCAAGAACCCTAGTGAGGCGCTTTCCCTTTTCCCAATGACTTCCAAAATTCTGTCGCAGGAAGCAGTCTTGAACAAACAGACTGTTATTTCACTTCTCATTGCACCTAAAAGTAAAACAGAGTTATTACATGTATAAATGTAAGAGCATTGGTTTTTGGACATTTTCCTTAAGAATATTCCAGATTGCAAATATTCTTGGTCTGATTTAGTAACTTTATCTAGAATACTATTATCCCTATTTAGAAATTATTTAAACTTCTTTTTAGAACTGTGATGGCACATGACCTCCCTTGCCATCATATGAACATCACTTATTCATGCCGAATGTCGCTCATCGTCACTTATCAGAGCAGCGGCATAATTAATATATTGTCTTGATTGCTTAACAGGAAACTCCTTCTTGGGTCGACCTCTTGATTTTGATAAAAGTTATCATAGAACATTACAAGTTGGGGGAATATTACAGCTGTGCATAATCGGGATCATAGCCCAACTGTCTACGATACACCAGAACTCAATGTTTACGACTTTGTATCCTCTGTGTCTGTTTGTTCCACGAACCCGAACAGGAAGGACATTGCTGTAGCAGCTCACATTCAATTGGAGATACAACATCTCTCTCATCTGATAAAGTCACTTTTTCATTTGTGCCTAGGTCTTTCATCAAATGATTGGACTTCATTAAAGTACTGGGATTTGTCACTGTGCCACACACACTTCCTAGATACTTATTGGAGTCTATTTTCCAGTCCAACTACATTGCACTTGTGAAAGATCAAACACAGTATCGTTCAAATTCATTTTCACAGTGTTTCCTCTGTGAACCCGTTAAATAAGTAAAACAGGTATTTAGCTTTGCAGTGGTTTTTGTATCACTAATTAAGTGGTTTATTTATGTCTTACATTTGTTTCCGTATATTCAAGCAATGTAATGACACATGCTTTGAAACAGTCATTAACCCTTTACCTGATAGCCTATTTCTAGAATTGAAAATAGGTTACTACTTAAAGCAGGTTGAAAGTAAAGCAGAATGCGCTTAAGGCGCATTCTGCTTTACTTTCAGCCTGTTTTAAGCTATCCTGTGCTAGAATATATTGAAAATATCCCCTATAATATATATTAAATTATTAAATTGAACCATTTTCTTCAGCGGATGAATAAATCAGATTCGCTAAAAGTCGCTTCTATGGGGTAAAGGGTTAAAATGCACGGCTTAATATATCATGCTATTGCCAGGTAAACATATATTCATCATTGATATATAGAGGATAATCAATTTCTTTGGATTGATATGAAAAATATATCACGAGAATGTGTTGTTATCTGGTTAAAAACGAGTCCGCAGGAATCAAAGGAATGGATTATTCTCGTATATACATGTATTTTAATGACGTTTTTACAGAAAAAACACACAAAATTGATTACCGCGACATCACTATACTAATTATGACGGGACGTCACAAAAGTGATATCATCACTACATGTAGTGATGATATCAACAGTGACGATATCAAATTTATCTAACTGAGAAATCTCTATAAATCATCGATAGGTATATAATTAACATAATTAATTTCAATTGAAAATAACAATTTCAACAAACCCGCGAAAACTACCGGTAGTGACAAATATGTGTATGTGCATTGTACCCCCGGTGAAAAAATCAACTTTAATACAATGCTTCACATTATATAAATTTATTTTGAACTAAGAAATAATAAATATGTGCTACCTTTGTAAAGAAATATCCCTTTTATTTGCACCTATATCCTTATAGTTATCTGTATCAGAAAAAAAACAAACTTGATCAAATAAGTACTTGTATTGTATGGTGGTCAATGTAGGTCATTTATTATTCCTGTCATAAAGCATTACCAACTTCAGCATTTATCAGCATGAACTATGTTTGGCACAATGGCATTGAAAGACACAAACACATAAAAAATATTTGCATAACCTGGCAAATCAAGAAAATTTATATTAGTAGAAATTAGTAACAAGGGGTATAAACGGCAGCCATTTTGGATTATATCAGCACTGGATGACAGGAACCAATCATATGAAAGCTTATCGGATTTCTCAGTTAATGTTTATTAAAAATTAACTAAAATTTTTTACATAAATATCAATAACAGTCAATAAAAGTGGTTGAATTGCTCGAAAAGCTTAATAGTTACTAAAAATAGCCATTTGGCAGCCATTTTGGATTTTAATGAGTCTGAAATTATCCTAAAACATTTTCAAAATATGTATTTGGGAAATCTTCTTTAATAATCGCTTAAAAAATACCATTTTAAATCTCTAACAAATGAAATGAAAGCCTCAATCAAGAAAATTTATGTGAGTAGAAATTAATAAGGTATGCATATACGGCGGCCATTTTGGATTATTTCAGCATTGGATTACAGGAAACAAATCAAATAAAAGCTAGAATGATTTCTTAATTAATGTCCAATAAGAATCAACTAAATTGTTCGATGTCAGTATCAATTGTAGTCAATATAAGTAACTTTATCGCTCGAAAAGCTTAAATGTTACTAAAAATAGCCATTTGGGCGGCCATTTTGGATTTCAGTCAGTCTAAAACTAACATAAAACATTTTCAAAATTTTTATTTAGGAAAACTACATTGATAATTGCTAACAAAATACCACTTTTAAATCTGTAACACATGAAATAAAAGCCCAATAAGAATGTCATTTTTTGCTTAAAATTCCAAGGGCAGACAACTTTAACCTCAATTATCTCCCCTTATCACTACCTAAATACGCGTCAGACGATTGTTTCCGAACTCCTGAGGAAATATGCTATAAGATAGTACCAAAAGGTTGTATGGTCCTTTCACCGCAAATAAAAGTGGTCTACAGCTTAGACTATTTTCTTTTCAAATGACCCCGGTTACGCGTAATCTATTATTTTCATTGCAAACAGTTTGGAGCCAGATCAGACGCCGGGTAACCCGGCGTCTGATCAGGCTCCAAACTGTTTGCCACTCAGAATAAAACTGGTAATCAGAATTGTCAAAAAAGTTGTCATTTTCTATATTACATTGCAATGCGTTTGCGTTTGAACGAAAGAATAACGTTTTCTCGACTGTATTTCAGTCCGGTAGCCAACTCGCAATCGATGGCCATCGACGGCCATCGACTTCTTTACTGAACTCATCACTTGTCTCTTCTCATCTGCTTGCCAAAAAGTAACTGTAGCACGAGCGTAACGAGCTCTAGTTGATCATTTAGTAAATGCAGTGAAAACATGCAACTACAGTGGAGAATCTGTTATTCTTTCCCGTTTAAACGCAAACGTGCGCAAACGCAAAGCACTAAAACGTAGAAAAGTACAACTTTTGGACAATTCTGATAATTCTTGTTTATCTTGGTGGCAAACAGTTTGGAGCCTGATCAGACGCCGGGTTACCCGGCGTCTGATCTGGCTCCAAACTGTTTGCACTGCAAATAATAGTTTTAGCGTAAACGCGTTTATTGGGAAAGAATAACAGATTCTCCACTGTACCACCACTAGATTAGATTACATTTCGGGGGTAAAGTTAAGTTACTGCTTAACTCATTCACTCCTGAAGTTTATTCCAATTTCCAATTAAGCCCATTTTTACTATTATTGATTAATGTTAACAATATATTGAAAAATGACAACCAATGCAGACCCTGATCTGAGTGCTCATGCATGAACCCTCTGATTAGGGTCTTCACTGTTTGCATAGCACAAGTGTCCTCTCAAGGGGCACACTGTTTATCACTGGCGCGTTTACTCGGCCGCGTCGGCGCTAGGATTGAATGTAGTAAAGCAAGATGAGAGCAAAGCAGAAGTCTTATGTAGGAGCCTTCTGTTTTACTTTCAACTTGCTTTTAACTGTCACCTATCTTTGATAATCAACAATTAGTCTTCTTTGTAGCAATCGTAGTATAGTGGCCCTTGATAATCTAATGAAGAACCATAGACATTCTCAAATCCTGCATACTGTATCGGAAATTTATTTAAGCATTAAGCTTCCAAAGTGATTTTCTACAACAATAATTGTTCTGCGTCGAGATACCACCTGTCTAATAGACTGTGATTTTGAAAGTATAGAGCCTGCTTGTACAGTGGAGAATCTGTTATTCTTTCCTGTTTAAACGCAAACGAAACGCAAACGCATTGTACTAAAAATGCAGAAAATAACAACTTTTTCACAATTCTGAAAGTTGATTTCAACCTTGATGATAAACAGTTTGGAGCCTGATCAGACGCCGGGTTACCCGGCGTCTGATCTGGCTCCAAACTGTTTGCAGTGGAAATAATAGTTTTAGCGTTAACGCGTTTCTTCGGAAAGAATAACGTTTTCTCCACTGTAGCTAACACAATTATGCAACATACCAACGTTCGGCCCCATTCCCTCTTATAAAGTATACCAAGTTCTCCAATATTTTAATGAATTCCCGTTGGTGGAAAGAAAACTTCATTTCATTTATTCAAACAATCCATTCCTTCCTAATGGAACCGTCATAAATGATTCCTACAGCTACCCAGATTGCTAAAAGCAGACTGAAAGCACTGCAGAAAGCCTATGTAGGAAGATCTTACAAAACCTTTCTGCTTTTCGTTCAGTCTGCTATAAGTCTCACTTAAGTTCTGAAACATATGTCTAAAACCTGTAACTGTTCCCAATTCCGAAAAAAAACCACACCGACAAAACTACTTTGCAAGTGAAAATAAGTATAAAAAATTATGTAGTCGTGTGACTCAATGCCATTTCTCAGTGACCTATAAGTCCTATTAAACTCTTTGCATGCTGGGTTTTTTCCTCTGCAACCACTGTCGTCTGCTACTGTTCTAAAAGTAGAATTTTCAAAGTTCTGCTATAATTAAGGTCAGCGCGTCAAACAGTTAAGATCATAACGAGACGCCGCGTGACGCGACGTCTCTTCAGGATCCATACTGTTTGCAAAAGAAATCATATTTCTCCGCTAGCGAAGAGTTTCACTTCCGAATTTTCCGTGAGTTTTTTTTACCCCCTTCACCGTTTCATTATCGTCTGCCTCAAATTTGTTGTTTGCAAGATCGTTCCAAAATAAGATTCATGTAGTATGACTTAAAACATATCGATACGAGTGTCAAACAGTTTGGTTCCTGATCAGACGCCGCCTAACGCGGCGTCTGATCTGGAACCAAACTGTTTGCAAACGCGCTTTTATGCGTCATTAATTGTGAGGGGATATAGTAACCTATTGGAACAGGCATAGCTCTCTCTTAAAACAAATAAATGCTTAATACTGGCCGCGAATATATTCCTCTTGCATTTAGCAGTCATTTGTTATAAAGACATTTAAGCAATCTCCTTTGAAAATCCACTGAAAACAATGTGACTGAAGCCATTTTACCTTTAACTCTATAGGTAAGGGTCACCTTCAAACGTTTCATCTTCTGCAACATTTCACAAAGTTGGTTGATATACAATTTATCAGAAGTACGTATCACCAACATTTTAAATAGTTTGGACATGTTGTGGATTCAGTTATCACAATTTCGTCCGTAATGATGCAATAATGTTAACAGTTGCTAGACAGAATCCTTCTTTAGTAATCTTTATCCGCTTACAGTGGAAAAAGTGATATTTTCCAAGTCATTTTTTTAGCGTTTGTGTTTAACAGTTATTTCCATTGCAAACCCGTAGAAGCCAAATTGTTTGCCACCCAGGAAAGACAACGTCAACACTTTAACCCTTTGAACCCTAGTCCCGCATATATAGGCGTCTTTTCAAACAGTGTACATGTGAATAGTACACTTGTCCTGTGCAAACAGTGAAGGCCCAGATCAGAGGGCTCCGAAAGGAGCCCTCTGATCAGGGTCTTCACTGTTTGTCAGTAATGCCAAAATTGACAAAAACAACTCTTGAAAGTCAGAAATGGACTAGACAAAAATCAAAACTGGAATTGTCCATTTAAAGTTTCAGGGAGGAAAGAGTTAAGAAAGTCATATTCTGTATACTCATTTCACGCACAGTATGGTTAAATTTCACGTACTTTGAGTAATCGCTGTGTAGGAGTGACAGATTAATGAAGAAGCTACACTTTACATGTACATTATATGTATAAGAATGAACATTATTCACTGTGTGTAATTTATTTAGTCCATGTGCACGCGATATACGTATGTTTACCTTTTCCACGTCAAATTTATCGTGAGGTTTTACCATGTCACCGCAATATTGTCGTCGGTTTCAATGTTTTAGTCTGTAATGTCGTTTAAAAGTTAAAAATTAGACTAATAACAGTATGACTTGCAAAATTTCGGTACGAATGATAAACAGTTTGAATTCTGACCAGACCCCTCGTTACGCGGCGTCTTATCTGGATCTAAACTGTTTGCAAAGTCGACCTTAAATGCCTACATCGATGAAAGGTTTAAACCAAACAGCACAATGTCCGCTATATTGAACTTCGCAAATAGTTTGGATTCTGGTCAGATACCAAGTAATTCGGCATCTGATCAGAATCCAAACTGTATTCGTTGCATTGGTTCTTTAGACAAAAACTCTTACCATATATGACTATCTCAGTGATTACCTTTGCAAAAAAGTTGGATCCAGATAAGACGCCGCGTAACGCGGCGTCTCATCAGGATCAAAACTGTTTGACACGCTTTCCCTGTTTTGGAAAGAAAATATTATCCAGCATAAGTTAAATTGTCCAAATTCTAAACATTGAGAAATAAAGCAAACGACTAGATCTATTTAACCCCTTCACTGCCTTACCCCGAGCACAACAGTTGTTTTGCAAACAGTTTGGATCCTGATCAGACGCCGCGTTACGCGGCGTCTGATCAGGATTCAAACTGTTTGACACTCATTTCAAAATTTCTTCAGTCAAAATAGCAAAAATTAACATTTTAGAAATAAAAGCAGACGACAGTTTTTTCAAAATTGATGACGTCATGGCAGCGAAGGGGTTAAGCAGACGATATTACAGAAGTGAAGGGTTAACCGCGTCCTGTGTAATACACGCAGGCCCCAGTTTGATCACTTCTTTACTTATACCACAACGTTTTAACTACTGAACTGCATATTCTCACTATAGTCTATATACTTGCATTGGCAAACAGTGTAGATCTGAATAAAAAACCACGTGTATCTTGAAGATCCAAACTGTTTTACACTTATATCAATGTGTTTATTAGCCTAAAATCTAAGTTTAAGTAATTAAAGCAGATATCAGTTTTAAGTCGATATTTTTGCATTTAAGGAGTTTCATAAAACAATAAATATGGTTTTCATTATTAAATTCTTTTTGACTGAAACATAATAGAGTAAACAATGCCTGATAAAAACAGTGGAGTATAATAACAAACGGGATAATACAAGCAGACGACACTTCTGTAGGATGTTAAAACAGACGATATATTAAACAAATGATTTAAACAGACAATAAAGGTTTAAAGTATTCCAGCTTGGCATTAGTAATATAGAGGAAAGGGTGTATACGATTGTAATTAGGTATTACTACTGAAGAATGTTCTAAAGTCCAACCAGTACGAGCCATTGAACACGTGCTATTGAACAATCTACTGTCAGACATGTACTCAGCCGCCATTCACTAGAATGTCCATTTGTAGTTATTCAAACCGGTTGTCGATTAATACAGGATTTAAATAATTCAAAAACATCATACAGGAGCTTTCTGCGTTACTTTTTTACCTTGCATAAAGTATCCACTTGTCTTTAGCGATATCAAAGTTCTTCACTTATTGGTTGTTTAGCACAGGTGTTACTGTATAACCTATATCTATCAGCCATTAAATACAAGTAATTGGGCGTAGAAAGTGAGGCAAAATACATCCCTTAAAACTAGACCCTAACTGATACAAGAGAGCTAGATCTGTAGTTCAGAGGCGAGAATGTTAACCTTTTCACAGCTTATACAATGTATGATAATCTGCTTTAACCGTTTCATTACTATGGTGTTGAATGCTTAGCCAATTTGTGCGCACAATACCATATATGGGACGGCGTCTGATCAGAGTCTTTCCTGTTTGCTGATAGGAATTTCAATACAAAACAAAACGAGAATAACAATTTAGATCAGGCACCCCATTCCATCAAAAATTGGATTAACACAATATTTAAGCAGTCTACTGTTATATTTTTGATATAACAACAAATAGCAATGAAAATATCAAACAGTGCAGAGCCTGATCAGAGGAAAATAAATACCAACAAGAGAAATTTACTAACCGTGTAGATCAAATAAGATGACTCACGGATACGACATTAAATATAACCCTATAGATACGCCACTGTGAACAGATGTCGTATCCGTGAGTCATCTTATTTGATCTACACTGTTAGTAAAAGCAAAGGTACAGTGACGGACACGCACTATTCAATTAACCCTTTCAACCCTAAATTTCTCTTGTTGGTTGTACACATGCATCTTGAACCAGTTGACGTGAATGTCGCTATGAACACATGTAAAGTGGAAAAGATGATATTCTTGCCCTATAAACGTGTTTAATCTTTAAAGCTCTATGAATTGCAAACAGTTTGGAGCCAGATCTGGCTCCCAACTGTTTACAACTCAGATTAAAATGTGTCGTAACATTTTCTAGAACGTGCCATTTTCTACATTTAATTGCGTTGCATTTGCGGTAAGTTTCTTTCAGACGGGAAACAAAAACGTCTTCTTCACTTTATTGAAGTTAAACAATTTGGACAATGGACACTACAAACAGTGTCGACTCCGTTATGTTTACGCGGGGTGTTATACTGATCCAAACTGTTTGCAACGATCACCCATGTTTCGCCGCTAAAATGCTCATATTTAAATGCGAGGGGAAATTATATCAAATATATTTGCATCTTTAAGGTTTGGATCCAGATCAGGTTCAGAGTCTCCCGGCGTCTGATCAAGGACCAAACCAACCGTCTATGACACGGATCGTATAGCTGCAATCTTAGATATGAAAGAGGGCTTTTTAGAACAAAAGCAGAGGACATGTTTGTTAAGAAAAATATATTTGGACAATCAAAGGGTTGTCCATATCGAAATCGATATTTGGTAATTTAGTGTCCTGATACAAGTCACGTTTCTTAGTAGTTAAAGAATTCTAATCATACCATATTTCGCCAAACTCTTTTCCCAAGTAATAACTCATCTGCTCCAACGTTGTTGTTTGCTATATGCTACAAATCTTAGTTTGAGCGTCTCCAACAATGAAGCAAACTAAGTTCATATGCCAAACAGGTTGAATCCAGATCAGATGCCGAGTTACTCGGCGTCTGATCTAGATTCAAACAGTTTGTCGATGCAAGTCATGTCGCATTGTTAATGCAAAATGTGCTGCTTCCACTTGATGCTTCTGATATAAGTGATAGATCGTCCTTGAACACAAAGGTCCAATTTCCATATTTCCGTAAATGCTAAAGAGTTCATATGTCAAAGTAAATACTTTCAGTGCATACAGTAAAACCCCTCTATTACGACCACTGAATTGTGTATATTATTGGGAAGTTCAGCCAGGTAAAGCTGCTGAAAGCAAATTGAAAGTAAAACAGAGAGATATTTATGGAGCTTTCTGTTTTACTTTC
Source organism: Gari tellinella (assembly GCA_922989275.2). Lineage (NCBI taxonomy): Eukaryota > Metazoa > Mollusca > Bivalvia > Cardiida > Psammobiidae > Gari > Gari tellinella. Next base: position 10,550,628 of record OV277859.1, on the reverse strand, counting down.
AACTTGTTAAGTTTTCACCTGTCTTTCATACACTGAATGTAGGTTTCTTTAAGTGGTCTTGATAGAGTGGGATTGACTGAACTCTCACGAAACACCTTTTTGTACCTCATATAAATACCTTTTCGTGATTCTACCATATCCTAAGATATTGAATCATAGACATTTCACTATACAGTGCCCCACCCTACAACGGCCATCCGAAAAACGACTCCCTCCTTACAACAATGTTTGCTGTTGTTCCCCAAACAATACAAGTACGCCTAATCCTTTTACTGCTGCAATACCGAGATTATCTGCTGCATGCTTAAAATTGTCGTCTGCCCTTTTCCTCACAATTTGACAGAAGAAATATAAATACGAGTTACACACAATCCCAGACCAGACGCCAAGTTACTGTTTGTAAATGTACTCTAAAGGTACATGTATTAATGTTCCATCCCTATAACAACAGTTACTCCCCCCGAACAACACAATATTTGTCTCCTGTTGGGTGTTGTTGTAGAGAGGGAGCACTGTATTCAGACATATGGATTCTTACCCTCCACATAGAAGCACCTTTTAGCGCATGCGCTGATCCTTTATAGAAGTAACCTTTTTATACTTAACCCATTACCCCATAAATACCCCCTTTTACGCCTTTCATTTATTTCTCTTTTGAGCAAAATATTTCCAATTTATACAGTTATGAATATGTATAATAAGAAATATGTTTTATATTCAAGCAGATGGTAGCTTAAAGCAGGCTGAAAGTAAAGCAGAATGCGCCCTAAGGCGCAGTATGCTTTACTTTCAGCCTGCTTTAAGAGTTCACCTATTTTCAAAACTAGAAACAGGCTATGGGGTAATGGGTTAAATTATCTTGCCCTGTTCAAGACCCTGTTCTGCATGCTGTCATATTATAGGTGCTTAGTGTAGGCATTAGTAAAGCAGAAGGTTTCGTGCAGGACTTTCAGCTTGCTCTAAGCAACAACCTCTTTGAACTACTGAAACTAGCGACATTGGAAATGGCTAAAGCTGTTTGGGTGTTTATTCTTTTAAAATCGTTCTTTATTAACCCGTTCTGTCTTAGAAACGCCTATACAGATAATAACAAGTCCATGAGATTGTTACAATCTCATTAAAGGCGATACGATCGTTGTCTTCTCTGATTGCTAGAAAGCAGCGCTGAATTAAACGGTAAAATATATAGATCTACTTAATTTACATGTTATGAAATTAGAAACCAATATTATAATTCGATGGCCCGGCGCAGCACTATTGTATCTGCGAGTAACGTTACTCGCAGATACGATAGTATTGCTCCGGGCACACGATATATCAAATGTTGTGTATTGACTATATTTAATTAATGAAAATATTTTCATTAAAGATCCAAGAAATATCATATTTCTCATAAATATTAAGTGGTCAAGTTTATGTACAGTCACATAGATTTAGTTTCGTGGCATATTGAACTGCAATTTCTAGAGATCAAGGCCTTGAATTACCAAATAATACAAATATCTAATTTGCATAAGCTCTATAATCTCTAAGTATAGATCTTACATGTATATCAATGAACTGTTATTCAGATATTACATGTTTATAAATCAGTTCAAATGCGCAGAAGGTGTAACTGAAATAAACTTATTTTCCTTTTGTTTAAAGAACTCACATTTTGTAACTCTTAAAGTCGATCCATGGGTCCATGCGTATAAAGCGTTTGAGTTGAGCCTGAACTCGTTCTCAAGCATTTGATTGGTCAGATTTGAGCCTAGGCTCAAATCTGACCAATCAAATGCTTGAGAACGCACTCTGACTCAACGCAATGGCTTCATAAGCAATGGGCCTGGCTTACCCAATCTTGAAACCAATTTTACATATAGGAATAAAATAGCAATTTAGCACAATAACAACTTCTAAATTTCTCTATGGGAACCATCATCTGATGCTCCAAAACAGCCACTGTAGACTATGCAATTAGACCCTGCCGGCTGAAGGGAACGCTCCCCAATAAGGTTTAGTTTAACGGGATAGGAGACTTAAAAACCTGTAAACAACAACACATACAGGATTGTACACTATGATAATTAAATTAACACGAAATATTTCAGAAAGACATTCTAGATTGTGTTTCATTGTTTGTTCAATTGGAAATCTTATCGTTATTTTTGACACTGTACTCATCGACTGGTGCGTTATTGTGACTATTGGAAACAGCCTCTAGAACTCTAGAAAAAATAATAAGAGTAAAGACTGTCTACATATAACTTGCCAGGGAGCAGACGGAAATTTGACTCAAACTCAAATAACGTAACCGATTTTAATCCTTTCACATCCGAAATATCGTCAGCTTTGAAGATGTCGTCTGCAAATTTGCTAAAATTCAGATTTACACATGTTAAATTGAAGAAACCTTAACATGAGTTTCAAACATCATTTGATCCAGAACAGACGCCGCGTTACGTGGTGTCTGATCTTGATGAAAACTGTTGGCAAATACTATAAAAATTTCTTGAAGAATATTTCAGCATATTTGACGTTCAGCATTAAACTTCTATTTGTGTTTAAGGCTAACTATGCGTGTTTTGAAAAATAGAACGTTCAACTATCTTTAACCATTTGAACGAAATTGGAAAATTAAAATAACACTTGCACACATTTAGGATCCATATACGGTAGACAAGGACTCGGTGCCTCTGATCTGGATCCAAACTATTTGCAATTTTGTAAACGTTCACTGCTGTGCTGAATGTTTATCCAGACGACAATGCGTGTAGCAGGCGACATGTTTAACCCATTAACTGACATAACGTGACCTGTTTAATAAAATTTGTCGTTTGGTTTTATTTTTTAAATATAAATTTCAAGTAAATTGACGGAGGAAATTTCGTATAGAGTGTCAGACAGTTTGAATCCTGATCAGACGCCGCGTTACGCGGCGTCTGATCAGGATCCAAACTGTCTGCAAATAACTATTGTACTCTTTTTTAGACAGTGAAAAGGTTAACGGCACAATAATGACCAAGGGTGTTTACATTTTGCTTGAAGACCAAAAATAGTACAGATAGTTATAGATAAATGATTATTATAGAGATAAATCGATCTGTGATTTGATTTAACCTTGAAGTGAATTCAAATTTGAAAACAAACCTAAAATGGGGTTGAGAAAAAATGTCATTTAAACGGCGATTATCATAGGTAATAGAAACCACAGCATTTATCTTTTCGACTACAGAACATTATCGTCTGCTTGTACATGTCATCTGCTTAAAATTGACAGTTAACTGTATGCGTATATGTTTGTGTCACTGAGTATGTATTGAGTACTTTTGATCATAAACAGTAACTGATTGACTAAGACAAAGATGACATTCGCTATACAACATCCAAGTGATTAGTTTTAAGCTGGTTAGCACATTCACTACCAGGATATCGCCTGCTTTCACAATTATCGTCTGCTTTCATAATTGTCGTCTGCTTTCATTTCAGACATTCAAGTTTTAAGAATTTTGTTTGAATAATCATAATATATGAGTGTCACGCAAATTAGATCCTAATCAGACGCCGCGTCACTCGACGCTTGGCCAGGATTTAAATTAATTGGAAATGTTATACATTCGGGCTAAATGGTTTATATTTATGCTTAATTGCTGAATTTTTTATCAATGAACAACCTGCGTCAGCTAAAACCGAACTAGCATTCCTTTTCATAGGTTTGTAACTGTCACACCTTAGTTCGATTTTAACTCTTTGACTGCTTTAAAATATTGTCGTCTGCAATAATTGTCGACTGAAAATGTTGTAAAAATAGATTTTCTTAAATTTCTTTTAAAATAGTGTCATAGTTGCAAACAGTTTGGATCCTGATGAGACGCCGCGTGACGCGGCGTCTCATCTGGATCAAAACTGTTTGTATAGGTTATCACGATTTGGCCGCTATTTCGTGCAGGGAGTTAAAGATCTCCAGCAGATAAAGCCCTAACGTTTATCTCGTAACTGACAATCTTTTTCATAACTGTTGCAAATATTTTGGATCTAGATGAGACGCCGAGTAACTCGACATCTGATCTCGATCCAATCTGTTTGACACTTATATTAGTATTTTGTGAGTCAAAAATAGTTGCAATATGATTTTGTTATATTTAGCAATCAACAATTTTGAGCAGAGGATAATTGATCGAAAAAAGGTTAATAATCAACTCAATAAGAAATTATAAATATAATGTTTCTAGTTTCTACTGAAAGAAATACAACCTTAACCCTTAAATTGCTATAGTGGCAAAACTGTTCTCATATATTCGCTTAACTGATTGCTTCATAGATACGCAATTTTACACCTGTAATTCAGTCGTGTCTTAAGCCGTAGAAAACCTGTCTTATTATATTGCAAACAGTGTAGAGCAAGGCCATCGGCAGCGCCTTTGACGCTGTTGGACACCCACATGCATCTAAAGCATTTTATGTAGCTGTATTATACACATATACGGTATTTGGCAGTGTAGACCAAGCTCAGATACAGAGCCTGGAATGACAACCGTGCTTGGTCTGAACAATGTTTGCAATGCAATAAGGCAGGTTTTGTCATGGTACGGTTCAACTATTTCTACACTTAGTAAAGTAAAGTTTAACTTTGACATCTCGACTCTGTTGGGTCAAATATACCCGTGTTTCAAAGTTAAAACGTGGCTAAGCCACGTTTTAACTTTGAAATATGGGTATGTTCGACTTAATTGAGCATGATATAATGTTGTTCATGTGTTGAAATATAATTTTGTTTAGAGTTAAGTGAGTTCGAGATATCGAAGTTCGACTGTAGTCTTATCCAAGGAAGAACTGAATATAAAACGCAGAAAGACATTTGAAACATAATTTAAATAGGTAGCGTAAAGCAAATTGAAAATAAAAGCAGAATGCTCCTCTAGGCAGAGCAGTCGGCTTTATTGTCAATCTGATTTTAGTAACAACCTGTCTTCAAACTAAAAACAGGCTATGGGATAACGAACTATATTAAATAAAATACAGACGAAATGCAATAAAATGTTCAGAAAGACAAGTTTATTGACGACCCCTAGGCCTTTGATCTGCTTCAAAACTGTTTACAATGAACAGATTGCACCTAAAACCATAGGCCAGCTATAAATATACACATTCCTTGTTTAATTAATATATGACATGTAATTACGTTCTTTATACCTACTGCACATGTAACTCAGTTTAACCACAAATCACTGCCATGACGTCATCAATCTTAAACAATTGTCGTCTGTTTTATTTCTCAAATCTACATTTTAGGTATTTTGACTTTAGAAAAATTGAAATGAGTGTCAAACAGTTTGGATCCCGATCAGACGTCGTTTAACGTGGCTTCTGATCAGGATCCAAACTGTTTGAAAATAACTATTGTATTCGTGGTACGGCAGTGAAGGAGTTAAAAGCTTTATAATTACAGTACTATTCATTACAATTAAATGAGAAAATTTGAAACATTTAGGCTACAATAAATTATGATGAATGTCACTATGGGATTTAGAAAGGCATATACGTAGAAAAATAACGTGTTTAATCTTACGTCAAAGAGTCTACATTGACGTTAACGTAACTGTAATGACACCAGAGGTCGCGATACGATGCATCTATAGTCAGCGTTTTTACCCCTACCTTGTCTTAGACCGAGGACAGTGATATCTGCAGCCAGTCTAAATCCCGAACAAACGCTGTGTGACTCGGCGTCTGATCAGGCTCCAAACTGTTTGACACTGATTTTTTTATTGTTCTTCTTTAAAGTGCTCTAATATGGAACATGGAGAAGTGGCAGCAGACGATAATGTTTAAGCTGACGGCAAACAGGCAGTGATGGGTTTAACTAATGAGCATAGGCATTTTATATGCTTGGTTACTAAAACAATAGAATAGCATAACCCGTTACCCAAAAGCCTGTTTTCAAGTTTTGAAGACAGGCGATCACTTTAAGCAGACAGGAAGTAAAGCAGAATGCACCTATTTACTTTCAGCCTGCATTAAGATACATGTACATGTACCATCTGTTAGGATATAAGAAATTATTTCTTAGAATGCATATTCATAACTGTATAAAGTAGAACTATTTTCTTCAGTGGTGGAATAATTTAAATGCGTGAAAAGACGTATTTAAAGAGTAATGGCTGAAATAGTTTCTCGTCATCTAATCTGGTTCAGATTTGCTTGTGCGTGCTATTTTAAGGTTCAATAGTTTAATGGTTAAGTCAAGACAACCTGATTATACTTTTCATAAGTTTTTATTCACTCTAATACTCTTCACTATGTTCTGTTCTAATACCAAGTATTTAAAAGTATGCCTTTGTTGCAAAACATTATTCGGGTCATATAATATATTTGAGTAATTGGATATTTAATAAAGATAATTATTTTGATGATGGAGTGGTGAGTAATTTATTAGACATACAGTGGAGAATGTGTTATTCTTTCCCAATAAACGCGTTTACGCTAAAACTATTATTTGCAGTTCAAACAGTTTGGAGCCAGATCAGACGCCGGGTAACCCGGCGTCTGATCAGGCTCCAAACTGTTTGCCACCAAGATAAACATGAAATATCAGAATTGTCCAAAAGTTGTTCTTTTCTATGTTTTAGTGTTTTGCGTTTGCGTACGTTTGCGTTTAAACGGGAAAGAATAACAGATTCTCCACTGTATCTCTGCACTCTGCGGACGAACAAGTGATAAGCGAAATATAGTATTCAAAAATCGACTTATGAAATACTGGTAAGGTGGAGTTAAGCGAGTTTCGACTGTATGTAATTTATCATACAGTTTCGAAAGCTCGAAAAGGATGCGTTTTTCAGACCTACATAATCTTGACATTTTCTTGGTTAACGTTTGTGCTGCGGTTCGCGTTAAACGAAACTCCAAACCAATTTGCGCCCAGTGGATTCTTCAATGCTTTATATTGGATTAGATTCTATTCCATTTGCGGCGTCTGATCAGAGTCTACACTGTTTGCCTATGTCCCATATACATGTATGTGATCGTGGGCACAAATGGGTTAAAATGAAGTCAGAATTATCAAAAAGTGTTTATTTTCTATACTTTATTGCAATGCGTTTGCGTTTTGTTTGCATTAAACGCGTTTATGCATAATAACAAATTAAAGGTAGTGCGGATGGAGAATAAGGAGATTTTACTGACGCCCGGCAGATCTGCACATGCGTTTAGTATCTTTACGTTACAACATCTATATTCTCACACCTGTATTTTTATTTCACAACACCCTCGGTTGACAGGGGGATTCGTCGCTGCGAGATGTTTGCCGAGAAATGATTCATACGCTATCGAATTTAGCACTTAACCTTTCATCTGAGCGAGACTTTTTCGGAAAGGTATTACAGTGGAGAACCTGTTATTCTTTCCCGTTTAAACGCAAACGAAACGCAAATGGAAAGTACTAAAACGTAGAAAAGTACAACTTTTGGACAATTCTGATAATTTATGTTTATATTGGTGGCAAACAGTTTGGAGCCAGATCAGACGCCGGGTTACCCGGCGTCTGATCTGGCTCCAAACTGTTTGTATAGGAAATAATAGTTTTAGCGTAAACGCGTTTATTTGGAAAGAATAACGTTTTCTCCACTGTACCCATATCCTACAAATTGCGACCTGACTGGTATGTGCACACAGTTCGGCGTAACGCAGCGTCTGATCTGGATCTAAACGGTTTGATATTCGTCTTTGAGTTTTGTCAATTTAGAAATGCGCTAAATCTTAACTGAACAAATGTTACAGACGATAAATTTAATGCAGACAATATTACGGCAGAATAAGGGTGAACTATGGGTAAAAAGCCTCACACTTAAACTTCATGAACTGAGATTGATTGACGCATGTTGGTCCGTCTCTGGACTTAAACATGGGTGTTTCTTGTAACCCCTTCACTACCTTGCCCTGAGTACAATGCTAAGTTGCAAACTGTTCGGAACCTGATCATGATCCAAGCTGTTTGAGACTCATTTCAATATTTCTTGTCAAAATATCTAAAATCTAACTTTGAGAGATAAAATCAGACGACAATAATAAATTGTTTAAAATTGATGACGTCATTGTAGTGAAGGGGTTAACTCTTCGTCTGCTACGGTTTCCTCTGTAGCACAGTTGTCGTCTGTAATTTCTTTACAATTCAGTTTGAAAGGCATTTAAGTTAAATAGTCTTTACAAATGGGCAAAACAGTTTAGACCCTGATCAGACGCCGCGTATCGCGGCGTCTGGTCTGGTTCCAAACTGTTTGCAAAGTTTTGTAAAATCAGGAGTAGAAGGTAAATAGGTATTTAGATTATGTATATACTCGTACATGATAATGAAACTTTAGCCGCGTCAAAGTAGACACTTTATAGATATATTGCGCATAACTTAATACATTTAACTCTCACTAAATAGCTTAAAACATACTTATATAAGTGCAAAATGACCGGGCTACACGTTCTAAAATAACAGAAAAAAATCCCTTCACTATACATAATGCATGTACAGCGCAGAAGACGTTATTCTTTCTAAATAAAAGATTTTATGCTAAAACAAGTTGTTCCACGTCAAACCTTTTTGGCATAATCAGACGTCGGGTCACCGGATAACGCGACGTCCGATCAACCTCCAAACTGTTTGCAAATCAGATTAAAATAAATTGTTGGAAATGAAAATAGAATAATGCATTTTTCTATATCTTATTAATTTGCGTTTGTGTTTTGTTTCCGATTAAACGGGAAAGAATGACGTCTCTCCTCAGTGTAAGAATTAAATGACACACAAATACTATTGTAACATGCAATAAAATGTAGACGATGACAATTTCTTAAAAATATCGGCTATTCGTTTTAATCTTAGTGGCAAACAGTTTTGAGCCTGATCATACGCCGGAAATATTCATTGCAAGTTATACCAGTTTATTTGGAAAGCATAACGTAGCTTGTCATCATATTTAACCTCAGCCTACACTCTGTCTTGTCTGTGTCTCAACTGTATTTGTTATTGACATCATGGCTAAAAGTGTCTATGACTATTTCAGTCAATATTTGTTTGCCGGGAATCTGATAGTTTAAGCAGACCCAACCCAAAAGAAACGAACTGAAAACAGTACATAATACGCTCGTCAGGTGGCATAGGTAATGGACAAGTAAACGCATTGTGCAGTTAATCAAAACAATGTCATATACCAAAATTCAGTTTCATATGTCAAAACATATATGAGAAAAGTATTGAAAAATATCCAATTCATAAAGTGATATCATATAGTACATGTAAACGCAGCTCTTATCAATGAAGACTTGGTTATTTAGTCACAGCCAGATGGCAGATACACGAACAGAAATCAAGTGCAGTTAAACGTAGGTATCTCGAACTCGCTTAACCCTTTAATCCATAAATACATGTACGCATTTTACGCCTCTAATTAATTTTTCCTCTGAAGAAAATAATTCCATTGTATACGGTCATAAATGTGCACCATAAAAAATATTTTTCTAAATTCCAGTAGATTGTAGCTTTTAGCAGACTGAAAGTAAAGCAGAATACGCTAAAGGCACATGCTGTTTTTCTCTCAAACTGCTTTAAGTAGTCACATGTCTCCAAAACTAGAGACAGGATATGCAATAAACTCTCCCTAAGTGTTTGCTGGAATATTTCATTATGGATATACATGTACAAGGGTTCTAAAGACACACTATATACAGTACATATCCATGCACGCAGCAGACAATATCATATGAAATAGCATACAGTGCAGAAACATATGACATGTCGCATTACGTGCTGTGTCTCATTAGGGTCTGCACTGTTTTCTTATTTTTACTTTAGTAGGCACTAGGCTGAAATGGGTTAAGTGCAAACAATTTGTGTACCCTTTATCATGCCACGAAAAATTTTGCTCACATGTTTGCAAACAGTTTGGATCCAGATCAGAGGCAGAGTAACTGGACGTCTGATTACGACACAAACTGTTTATCAAGCAGTTTGAAGTTTTTCTTTCAATTAAAACGGAATTAAATTGATTTTAAAATTAATTAAAAACACATTCGCAGGCAGCAATGTTGAGAAATGTTGAGAAGCAAGCGATAATTTACAGTGGAGAAAACGTTATTCTTTCCCATTAAACGCGTTTACGCTAAAACTATTATGTTCACTACAAACAGTTTGGAGCCAGATCAGACGCCGGGTAACCCGGCGTCTGATCAGGCTCCAAACTGTTTGTCATCAAGGTTAAAATCAACTTTCAGAATTATGAAAAAGTTGTTATTTTCTGCATTTTAGTACAATGCGTTTGCGTTTCGTTTGCGTTTAAACGGAAAGAGTAACAGATTCTCCACTGTACATAGCATATAAAATGGCGGACTCTCTGGACAGAGGCGTGTAAGCGATACTAACTGATAGACATACTCCAATAACAGGCCCAGTGGAATTCTACTAATAAGTAATCTATTCTTTGTTCTGAGTGGGCTTTAGTCAAGAGCTGATTTCTCATCAGTTACTATGGATGTACTAGTTTTATTTTTCACCGTGAGTCATTTACTGTACGCTGATGTACCGCCCATGCTTTCAATCCAATATTCTGCTACAGGAAAGAAGGTGTTATTTTTTCCCGTTTAAACGCAAACGAAACGCAAATGCAATGCAATAGATTGTAAAATGACGGCGTTTTGAAAATATCTTGAGAAAAAAACACCAGAAAGCGTTTATTTATCTAGATTATTAGTAACGTTTGTATTCGTAATTATACAGTCCGCCGTTTGTTTGGCGAACATTTGTGGTTTGCTACAGTGGAGAATCTGTTATTCTTTCCCGTTTAAACGCAAACGTACGCAAACGCAAAGCATTAAAACGTAGAAAAGAACAACTTTTAGACAATTCTGATAATTCTTGTTTATCTTGGTGGCAAACAGTTTGGAGCCTGATCAGACGCCGGGTTACCCGGCGTCTGATCTGGCTCCAAACTGTTTGCACAGCAAATAATAGATTTAGCGTAAACGCGTTTATTGGGAAAGAATAACAGATTCTCCACTGTACCTAGACATTTATGCCTGCAATAAACTTTCAACGTTTACTTGCTGGACGATTTCATTATAGATATTCAAGGTTGGCCTAAAATACTGTGGTGTTTCTCCAAACAGCAGAGTATTTCATATGTAAAAAGAAATTGCAGACCTTAACGAGAGGTCGTCTCATTAGGATATACACTGTAGAAGACACTAAGCTTAAAATGGTTAATACTACATGTAGTTAAATCTTCCTCTAGGGATTTCTTTCAATGCTTATGTCCTACGCAGTTGTTTTGAGAGATCTAAATTCTTCTACATTTAATTTCCCCCTAGAATGAGCTTAATTAAACACTTTACTTTATGTTGTTGATTTATATACTATATTGTCTACTTAAAATGTTCTTTGAACTATTACCCTACGCTGTTTAATAGTATTCGAGACGCGTGTTTGCTAAACGCATACTGAAAACTAAGCAGAAATGTCTCTGAGGGATCAAAACTGTTCGCAAAAACAATGTTTTAGGTTTAATCATTATAACAATGTATACATCTGAAATTAACCGAATTTAGAGACGAATATTTCAAAGCAGGAGCTATTTCGTCATGAGCAGAATTAAGTAGAATATCTAAAGCATGTTATTATCGATCATACACGAAGTTTTTGTTTAAACTTCAAACTATATACATACTTATTGTAATGTCAGTAATTTTGATACATTTTGTAACTCATTAAATATAATTGAACTCTTCAGTTAACTATCACTGCCAAATTCATTATCTGCTAAACTATTCCTCTCCAAACTATCGTCCGCTTCCACCATTTCATCGTCAGATTCATTATCTGCTTTTAAATTACGTCGTCAAACTTCGTCTGCGTTTACATTTTCATCGTCAGATTTTATAGTCTGTTTTAACTCTTAAAGGGTCGAATTTATCGCCTGCTGAAACCGTTTCACAGTTACATCAATCGTTTGCTCAAACTAATTACGTAACTTTCAATGTTGTTATATTAGAATCTGTTTCAAATTTAGTTTTTTTCGCAATTTGACTGAATGAATATTGTTACTATGACAAAAAGCTTGGTTTAAACATATTTTATTTCAATAATTTACATGTTTTTTTTACAAACGTACAACAAAGTTCAGGATTGAAACGAAAGCAAAATAGCTTATTGTGCTTCTCTCAAACAGCTTGAACAGGCCATATGCTTATAAAGCGTTTGCTACGAGCCTGAGATAGTTCTCAACCTTCTGATTGGTCAGTTTTTCAACAGAATGCTCAAGTCTGATGAATGGAAAGCTTGAGAACGATCTGAGACTCGCCTCAATTGCTTTATAAGCATGGGAGCTGATCAGATGAGAGGAACTCGGTGCCTGGGCCCGTTTTATGACACGCCGTACGACAAAAATGGTCGTACCAGTATATCAGATTCTAAAAGTATCAATAATTAGCTATGTCTCCACCTAATCCTGTCTAGTGACATCTCTTTGGAATCGTCTTGAAAAGTCAATTCCAAAGGGATGTCACAAGACAGGATTAGATGGAGAAATTAGATGTACTTTAAAGTTTGACTTTAGACCGATTTTGTCGTACAACGTTTCATAAAGCGGGCACCTGATCTTGAACCAAAGAGCCAGATACAGTGGAGAATCTGCTATTCTTTCCCGTTTAAACGCAAACGTACGCAAACGCAAAACGCTAAAACGTAGAAAAGAACAACTTTTGGACAATTCTGATATTTCATGTTTATCTTGGTGGCAACCAGTTTGGAGCCTGATCAGACGCCGGGTTACCCGGCGTCTGATCTGGCTCTAAACTGTTTGCACAGCAAATAATAGTTTTAGCGTAAACGCGTTTATTGGGAAAGAATAACACATTCTCCACTGTAGTACAGTTGCAGTATTTCCGAATTTCGTCGTTAATGTTGTGTAATACATGTATATACAATGTAATATACATAAATATTGTATTTTCAATACGATTGTTAAATTACAATCGAACTCTTTAGAAATGACACAATTTTAAGATATATTTATGAATTATCGAGAAGCTGAGTTGTTCCGGATCGTGTCGACAGGTGACAACTTAATGCATGACAAAAATGTGGCAATGCATTAACATAATATTTAACCTAAGCAATGAGTATACTCGTCATTAACAAACAGTATACATGTACAGAGATACCTGTCCTGCGCAAAGTGTGTAGATACTGATCAGAGGGCTCCTTCTGAAACACTCTTGTCAGGGTCTGTATTGTTTTTACAGTTTGCAATATATTGTTAAAGTCAGCCATGAGTAATAAAAATGAACTAGACTTAATTGACACTTTGAGCTGTACATTGAAAGTTTCAGTGGTGAATGAGTTAAGCAATTTGACGTGTTTTTTCAATGGCGACCATAATCTAGATTGTCCAGAGACCTCTTTTAGCGTGTTGCCCATTTCGAATAGGTTTAGTTATGTACTTAATTTAGTACGTGCTGCAATGTGCGTGGTTGTTTAAGGATACCTAATTTCCAGCACGTAACCCCAGGGTGACACGAGGGTTCGACCGGAGGGTCAAAATGTCATGTATAATAACTGTGAGAAACAAGTGCAACGTTTTGGTTTACAAGGAAGCAAATAGTTAAAGATACGCGTAGAATGAACTAGGCCTTTGGCCATACCTTCACGTACACATAGTGAAAACATTGGAATGACGGAGAATGATTACTGTTGAAAGATGTAAGTGTTTCGCATTTATATGAAATGAAACGCAAACACCACTCATGTGCATGTAGTTGATTCAAAGGATTTGAAATGATTTGATTCACCATTTAGCCAATTCACTGCATTACCCCGATGCAAGGGTTATTTGCAAAAATAAAGAGAGTTGACCTTAATTCGAAACCGCGTCACGCGACGTCGGATGAGGCTCCAAACTGTTTTTTGACACACATTACGATATAAGTTTAGTCAATTCACCTTAAACTTAAATTTCAGAAACAAAAACATATGAATTAGTTTTAAAGAGGATAGCGTCATAACAGTGAAACAGTAAAATAAAACAAGAAGCGCATACATTTTGCTTTTAGCAGCCAATTTGCTAAAGCCAAGAAGTAGTATGTGTATATAATGCTTTGTCATATGAATATAAACTTTAGATGTTTTGTACCAACCGAAATGAGTGAAAAGGTTATGTATAACTAGTACGTGTATAATAAAAAAAACACTTCAAAGCGTCCACGCTTGAAAGCGAACAGACTAACAACGAATTTTGATCCGTATCTACACTATTTGGCATTGATTGTGATTTGTTTTTCAACAACATACTCATTTTGCTTCGTCACGGCACAACACCGATTGCATCTTAATTATCACAATTTAGAGAAGTGAATTCGTGCAGATGTTAAACAAGTCTCTACTTTACCGCTAGTGCAATGGTTATTTGTAAACAGTTTGGATCCTAATCAGACGCCGCGTACGCGGCGTCTGATCATGATCCAAACTATTTGACACCAATTAGGGTATCACTTCAGTCAATTTACTTAAAGTTTAAAATTGAAAAATCTAAGCAGACGATACTTGTTTAAAGCAGATGACGTCATTACAGCGAACGGGTTAAAGAATGCAGGCCAGGTGTAAAAATAAGTTGACTTACATACTGTTTAATGTTGTTGTTAACTATAATGTGTTGGCCATGCAATTTGTGAAATTATTGTGTTGTTAAAGTGTTTATTGATATATATTGAGACGAACCTTTTTGGAAAACTTACTTAGAAATCAGTGTTTATTGCCAATAATATATTTGACGTTTTTGCGTTTAATATTTTCTAAATCTACAAAATTCGTATACAAATGTACTTCTACTTTGATTTGTACTTATTCTTGGACTCACTGCATCGTTCTTTTGTTAAGAACATATAAGTATCATAGTGTTAATTATAATAGCATGCATCCTCAGCGAATATTGTCGTTTTCCAGACATTATACGGGCAATTACTACACTGTGGTTCCAGCCGATCATGTTTAATAGAGTACCGATATTAACGGACATTGACCTGATCTAATTAGAGATGTTCTACCTTAACACACATATCGGGTTTCTTTGGTTACAATGTCTAATGTCTAAATTTTAGAAGTAAACTCATTCACTGCAATGTCATCATCAACTTAAAATATTTGTGGTCTGCTTTTATTTTTCAAATTTTAATTTTAGCTTTCCTGACTTAAGAAATGTTGAATGAGTGTCAAACAGTTCGGATCAGAATCCAGACTATTTGCAAAAAATCTATTACATGTATATACAGTGGAGAATCTGTTATTCTTTCCCAATAAACGCGTTTACGCTAAAACTATTATTTGCAGTGCAAACAGTTTGGAGCCAGATCAGACGCCGGGTAACCCGGCGTCTGATCAGGCTCCAAACTGTTTGCCACCAAGATAAACAAGAATTATCAGAATTGTCCAAAAGTTGTACTTTTCTACGTTTTAAGTGATTTGCGTTTGCGTACGTTTGCGTTTAAACGGGAAAGAATAACAGATTCTCCACTGTATCAAAATCGCATTTAATGGACTAGGGGGGAAAGGATTAAAAATACACGATCAAATCGGGCCAAAGTATTAGGTTTAAACATCAATTCAATAATCAAGTTAACACCCTTCTTTTCAGGCTACTGAGCCTCGTGGCATGTATAATGTCATATTTTTTTTGAATTTCAAAAGTCGTGTTCGAAATCAAATCTTTAGCGGACAAAATAAGTCAACCTATGTGCTTATTGCTTCCTATTTAACATAATGATCCCTTAAAATTCATATGGACAATTCCAGTAGTCAATTAATTTAAGTTCATTTTTGGCTATTTAGGGTTGAGTTTTACAGTATAATATTATTGCAAAATGAAACACAATGCAGATTTGACCAGATTACTCGTGTAGGATTACTCTAGTATGTGTCTACACTGTTTTCACAGGACAAGTGTACTATTCACATGGGTTCAACTGGGTTGAAATGGACGCGTATACATGTCATTATGTTTAAATGTATTAAGCTCTAATTTGTCTTTATCCGTTACCCTATATCCTGTTTAGAACTCTTTTAGTAAGACTTTAATCTCCCATCTTGAAAGGTACTGAAAATACCTTTTATACATAATTATGTTCAGGAATTCATAGTTGGGGATTACTGTTCTTAATTTATGAAAAACTAAAAGGCGTGAAAAGGCGTATTAATTTTATGGAGTAAAAAGTTAAACTCTACATTGACTTTGCTAAACTTCTGATGAGGATTCAAACTGTTTGGAATTCGTATTAAGATGTTTCTTCATAGAAAGAGGAATAACTCTGATTTTAACCGTTTCCTCCATAGAAGCGCCTTTTAGCACATTTAATTTATTCGTCCATTGAATAAAATAGTTCCAATTTATACAGTCATAAACGTGTATCATAAGAAACATTTTCTATACCCTAGCATATGTTAGCTACAGTAGAGAATGTGTTATTCTTTCCCAATAAACGCGTTTACGCTAAAACGTTTATTTCCACTGCAAACAGTTTGGAGACAGATCAGACGCCGGGTAACCCGGCGTCTGATCAGGCTCCAAACTGTTTGCCACCAAGATAAACATGAATTGTGAGAAATATTTAAAAAATGATATTTTCTACGTTTTAGTGCTATGCGTTTGCGTACGTTTGCGTTTAAACGGGAAAGAATAACAGATTCTCCACTGTAGCAGGCTGAAAGTAAAGCAGAATGTGCCTTAGGCGCATTCTGCTTTTCTTTCAACCTGTTTTAAGTGGTCACCTGTCTTCAAAACCTACAAACAGGCTATGAGGTAATGGGGTTAATTATTTTTCAGACGAGATTTATGAGCAGACGATAATTGAGCATGATCAGGGTTTTTTTTTTTTTTTTTTTTTTTTTTGTTGTTGAACAGAACAGAATTTTAGCGAATGTTCATGAATAGTCATGTGACCTTTTCATTACCCTACCACGAGTGCACGAACATTTGTAACTTCTCCCGTTTCTGACCACCATCAAAATTGCTTCACACTCATATTATAAATTTCTTTGGCAACAAAATATTTAAGTTTGAAAAATTACATTTTATGACAATTTGAAGCTAACGATATCGAGAAAATGAGTGGTTTTAACGCTCGACTACTGAAAGGAAGAACATATCCTGTAAGCATGAACATACCAATACAATTGAAAGATGTTTTAAGTTTTTGACAACTGCCCAGGTGCTATTCTGGTTTTGCTCTTTATTTGAGTTCATAACCTTTTCATAGTGATAAAAACCTGTCAAAGCACAATGTTGTCCTCACATCGTTACGTGTCAAACAGACGTAAGGCGTGGCTACGTTTGGACACTTAACCCTTACCCGCTAATATAATCGCTCGGTAAAATTGTCGTCTGCAAGTAAAATCATATTCTAATGTTATAAAACTATTACCCGACGAAACACCAATACGAGTGATAAACGATTTTGATCCAGATTAGACGCCGGGTAACTCGGCGTCTGATCTGGATCAAAACTGTTTGGAAATATAAGTCAAATTGTGCTGCACGTGATATGGGTTCACTTGTCACACATATATGTGTTGTGGGCTTCAATAGTGTCATTTACTGGTATTATTTGAATGTTTTTTTCATATTAAAAGAACCATGTAAGAAATGAGTATCTACGTCGTTTATAGACGTTTTACCCATTCTTTGTTATGACGTCATCTGCTTTAAACATTTGTCGTCTGCATTTATTTTTTAAAACGAAATTTTAAGTGAATTGATTAAATTATATCGTATTGAGTGGCAAACATGTTGAATCCTGATCAGACGCCGCGTTAAGCGGCGTTTGATCAGGATTCAAACTGTTTGCAAATAACACCTTTACTCGATTAAGGCACGCAAGGGGCTAACCTCTACATACTCAGATATCTGCTTGGAAAAAACGCTAACTGCTCTCATTACATGTGAAAAGTAATGGGGTTTTTGTTCCTCAGTTTGTCGTTGGTTGTAATGTGAATTAATATCGTTTTGCATTTTGCCCTATATTATAAGAAAGGTCAAGCTGTACTGACTTCTTATAACAATGGAAAACACATTATTATTATGCCGTTTAACTCATTATCCCCTGAATCTTCCGATAGACAATTCCAGTTTACAATAAAGGCTGGTCCATTTTAAAATACTTTGTACTGCTTTTTATAATATATTGCAAAATGACAAACAGTGAAGTTCCTGATTAGAGGGCTCCTGCAGGAGCCCTCTAATCAGGGACTTTACTGTTTGCATTAGAGAAGTGTACTCTTTACAGGTACAGTTTTGGTAAAGGACGCATATATGCGTCACTAGAGCACAATGAGTTAAACGTAACTAAAAGCAATGCAAAAAAATGTAGAATCAAATAAACTTTATTAGAACCTCCAGATTTATTTATCAGTAGTATACAGATTGAGCCTAATCAGAATCTGGTCAGTCTGATCTGACCCCAAATTGTTTGCAATGGACGAAATGTTTTTTGTATAAAAGTGTTTATTTCAAACGAATATTGTTTTCTGTAGCTGATTTGAGCAGATTTCTACTGTTCTACAATTTTGTTTTCGACAAAAATTTAGTTCTTCAAGATGTTAGAACATGAAACATTTTTGGGGGTAATGATTTGGAACAACGAAAATGCGTCTTGCACCTGTGGTCACAACATGTGACTTTCTGAGAACATAATTATATGGGAAAAACTCGACATGCTCCGTTTGTCCTTTGCAAATGTAACCGTACTGTAGAAAGTAGACTTCCTGTATTCTCAGTATAGAAGTATTCATAGGCATACATTGGCTACTATTGATGTCTTGCAAGAATAATGTTCCTGGCCTTCTCCAGGCTACGACCGAATTTCTGATTACTGTTGCTTTCTTTAACTTATTCACTCCTGGAATTTTCATCGAATAATTCCAATTTCCAATCAAGTCTATTTGTGACTACTTAGGGAATTATCAGTATATTTCAAAATGACAAATTTACTCTTCACATGTACACTGTATGTAAAGGACGCAAGCCTTACAGTTGCTGATAAAAAACTTGAATGTTATTGAATGTTATTGCCTGAAAAGGGAAAAAATATGATTTTTGAAAAGGGGCTACGTAGCAGGCATAATTTTAAATTCGACAATATCTAGTTTAGATATAGAAGACTCTTTCATTTAAGTATCTAGGAAACATTTGTTTAAAAGTGGATCTCGCTAAGAACATAAAATCGACAGCTAAACATAGTAACCGTGCATTACATAACATGCTTATTGTTTTTAATCAACTAAAATTATCTCCCATTGAAAAATGTCAATTATTGGATACTCTTGTTGGTATAACACTTAGTAATAGCTCAGAAGTGTGGGGTTATCATAAAGCAATGGTTTAGAATTTATTCAATGTAATCTTTTAAGGAAACTCTTATGTGTGAAACAGTCTTCAACTCTTGTTGGTTAATGCGGAGAATCAGGAAGCTGACTATATTAAAATATCAGTTAAAATGTTAACGTCAAATATTTCACATGTAAAGCTTTTGTATGGTATGGTAAGCGCTGACGCAGATAACGATATAACACCGTTTTCACGCAATAGCGATACAAATTGGGCTTTTCAAATCAAATCTTTACTTTCAGAAATTAAAATCTGTGACATTTGGCGATTCCAAAATAACTTTATGTTCATCCGCCTAATTATACTGTTATAAAACAGTGCATTCTTGATACCGGTATTAATATGCAAAGTTAGTACATGAGTGTTTATAATTCTAGGCGAATTTCGCCTTATTGCATGTATGAACACAGTTTTAACACAGAAACATAACTTAACTATATATGTGTCAATAAATATAGAATCTCACTTATAAATATATCAAATGTTTGTAGAAACTGGCAAACACAAAAATATTGCAATGCAAGATAGAAAATGTAATCTAAACTTCATTGAAGACGAAGACCGATTCTTGCTAGAATGTCCAAAATACAGAATCTATGAGTCAGATATTTTAAATAGTAGTATTGTTAGTGGCCAACGTTGAATAAATGTATTTAACTTATGTTAACCAAGTCGGAACCGGTAATGACTCTAACAAATTTGTCAAAATGTTATACTTTACTTCAAATTCAAGGTACAAATTCTGAATGACCTTAAACAGTCTGTATGTGTTAATTCAGTTTGATTATTTACCAATGTAAACGATGTTCCATAATTTCTTTCTCTGTAAATGCATAAATAAAATTTTGCCAAATATGGTTGAGTCACATAGTGTGCATGATTTACATTTTTATATTATATATCGTCGGTGCCGTTCGAATCGGACGAATATGCCAAATTCCAACTTTTCAGGAGACACATAAAAATGTTTTTCATGTCACTTGTTACATTGCATATATGACCTTCTTGACCGGTCAAATTTTGAATAACAGCAAAATTGCAGTTATTAAAAAATATAATTATGTATCATCTTTGTCGCATTTTTCAAATGGTTGCATATTGCATTAAAATAGTTGAGATAATACTACTTACAGTCGAAGAGAGACCCTAAGGGTTTGTTATGATGTCGATGGCACGACTTGTTTAACATCAGTGTCCAGCGATTTTTCACTGCATATGCGACCTTTTTGACCGGTCAAATATTGCAACCAATCGAAATACGAGATTTGCTCACGTGACTATATCTCATCCGTTTTATTGGTTATCAATACCGATATTATCGCATTCGAAGCGGGAAAATATACATAATCGAAAACAGGAAAAATCCATTTTTTTCAAAATTGCATATACGTCCTCTTCGACCGTAACCGACGATATATAAACGTGCCATATACATCGTTTTAACAGTTCTGCTACATGTATATACATGTGCGGCTATATAATATGTGCAACTTTATGCCAAATAACAGTTTATGTTATGTTTGTTATTTCATATGAAATGATATGCTGTATAAACATACTTCGCATTGGCTTTATAACACATTTGTTCCTCTAAAATGTAATATTCTAACAAGCACGAAGAGAGTGATCATTTCAATATTATGAGGAAAAGCAATACAAAACGTTTTAGGATTTTAGAATTCACTTTCATTCTGTAGAAAGCTGTTGATTGTGGTTACTTCTAAACTCAAATAAACAAAACACTTTGGTTTAATTACCCATTAATTGGTATGCAAACTTTATCTTTGACTCTCTCATTGCAGATTTGGGTCATTACCTCATTTTCTTTGATTTATTGCAATTCCGTCTAAAGATCATGTCTAGAAATTCCGTTTTCACGAACATGTGTGGTCTACGATTGTTTTCGGAGAAAGTTTTGGTACAAAGAGGGAAAACGTTAGTTATTTCCAATAAGCGTCAATACTGCCAGAACCAATGTCATTTGCAAACAATTTGGAGAACAATTGTATGCTATGTAACCCGGCGTCTACGTGTTAAATACGTAATAAAAACACCATTTTCAAGAATATGCAATGAGTTTTCTACATTAATATCCTGATCAGGCGCCGCACAACCCGACCGCTGATCAGCATCCAAACTATTTAAAACTCATAATGATGTTTCTTAAGTAAAAATGCATGAATTTCCGAAAATTATAAAGAAATAGCAGACACAGACGATAATATGGCAGCGCCAATGTTATAGAGGATGTGACGTCATAATAGTTGTTATGGGGTTAATTACATTCCGTGTACAAAGTTTTCCTTGCATTGCCATCATTCCTGATCACGTGATTGATTCGGCCTATCTTTACCAATAAACCATCCAAAGGGGGTGTTCACAAATGTTTTATTAATAAACAGCCAGACCCTGATCAAACATACTAACCAAAGATATGGGTTTCACGGGCGCCTATTGGTTTTATTGCCGAGAGCAAGGAAGTTTTGTGGTTTTCTACCCTCGTGCCTATCTAGATGGTTCATCCATTGCAACACCATCGGGCAATACTGTCGCAATCGCAATCAAGTTTGATCAAGATCAGGTGCCGATTAGCTCGTCGTCTTATCAGGATCGAAACTATTTGAATCCTGCGTCCAATATGTTATCAATAAATATGGCCTTTTAACGAATTTAAAACAATGGTGCTGGCTAGAGTTATAAAGCAGACGATATTAAGACGGTGAAATGGTTAAATCAGACGATACTTTGGTAGTGGAAAGGGTTAAATCCGCGCGCGCCATATGTAATTGAATGGGTAATTGATCAAAACCGTGTACTGATGTAAACCATAATGAACTCTAGTGTGGTTTGTGAATTATTTCACATAAACCATTTTCACTAGGTTAACCCTTCTTCTACTAAGTACGATACAGACTAGCATTTGTTAACAGATTGGATTCTGATCAGACGCCGAGTATCTCGGCGTCTGATCAGAATTCAACCTGTTTTTCTCTTAATGTGAGGGTTTATTCATTTTTAAGTCAATAAAAATAAATTAAACAATATTGCAGACGACAATTTTGAAACAAAAGATTATTCAGCAGACGAAGAGTTAAACTGTATTTCCGTGACCCTGGATAAAAAGGGTATAAAACTGGCCGACGTTTGAATACACTCTGAATAATGCTATCCAACGAGTCAAAACGAAAGTTGAGGGTGGTATTTTACTAAGATCGTCTTACGAGGTCTTAATTAAACGTTATACCAGGCATTCTTTCAATTAATAAAGCACATCCCACATCGTAATTTCTCCAGCATGAATTTAATGGAAAGCGGTAAAAATCAAACAAAATAAATACATTGGTATTACATAAACGTTCAGTTGCTTAAGCACATGTCTTTAGTAGTTAACACTACTATAGAAAGTAGGAGGTGAAAGAGAAATCTAGTATTTCTCATTACACGTATGATGTAAATCAATTGTACTCCACGAACCCTGATGCCAAGTTGTAAATAGTTTGGAAGCAGATCGGACATCGAGCTACATGACGCCTGATGTGGTTGGTTCCCAACTGTTTAAACGCAGATTACAAGCATAAGAAGGTACAGTGGAGAATCTGTTATTCTTTCTCAATAAACGCGTTTACGCTAAATCTATTATTTGCAGTGCAAACAGTTTGGAGCCAGATCAGACGCCGGGTAACCCGGCGTCTGATCAGGCTCCAAACTGGTTGCCACCAAGATAAACAAGAATTATCAGAATTGTCTAAAAGTTGTTCTTTTCTACGTTTTAATGCTTTGCGTTTGCGTACGTTTGCGTTTAAACGGGAAAGAATAACAGATTCTCCACTGTATACAATGAAGATGTTATTCTTTCCCGTTTATACGCAAACGAAACACATACGCAATACAAACAAAGGTAGAAAAGTTCAATAGTTTGAAACATCTAACGATATATTTCATTCTGAGCGGCAAATAACTTGAAGCCTGGTCTGTCGCCGGTTTACAGTGGAGAAAACGTTATTCTTTCCCAATAAAACGCGTTTACGCTGAAACTATATTATTTCCACTGCAAACAGTTTGGAGCCAGATAACCCGGCGTCTGATCAGGCTCCAAACTGTTTGTCATCAAGGTTAAAATCAACTTTCAGAATTGTGAAAAAGTTGTTATTTTCTGCATTTTAGTACAAAGCGTTTGCCTTTCATTTGAGTTTAAAAGGGAAATAATAACAGATTCTCCACTGTACCGGGCATCTGATCTGGCTCAAGACTTTTTGCAAAAGACATATGGGTTTTAGCATAACCGCGTTTTTTGCACTTCGTTTGTTCAACATTTCGACGAACCCTTTTTTTCACTGTCGCAAGTTGTCTTAGCATTTACAAACAGTTTTGAACCAGATATCTGCAGAGTAACACGACGTCTGATCAGCATCCAAGCTATATGACAATATTTTTAATGTTTGTTAAACAAAATGCTTTAAAATACAGATTTGAAATCATGAAAACGCAAAAACATTTTTTAAAGCAGACGATAATATGGCTGTGAAAGAGATTTTATAAACGTGTAAAAATAAACATTTTAGCCGCTATATACAGCCGCCTGTTGCACTCTGCAGTGAAGACGTTAACCCTTTCATTGTCAATGTTATCGTGAGGATTTTACCCCTTCACCGCCTTATTGTCGTCTGCTTCAATATTTTGTCTGCATTATTGTTTAAAAGTTAGAGATAAGACAGTATTGCTAAAGTAATTTCGAAACGAGTGTCAAACAGTTTGGATCCTGATCAGTTGCCGCGTAACGCGGCGTCTGATCAGGATCCAAACTATTTGGAAAACGCGCACTTTAGCCTCATTAAGAGTAAAAGGGTTAATCGTGCGCGTATAAACGAAATTGAATACGAACAAAGTGCAAAAGAGGGAGAAACGTAACATTTTGAAAATGTCACACAAATCATTTTAATCTGAGTGACAAACAGTTTGATCCTGATCAGACGCCGGGTTACCTGGTGTTTGACTTGGCTTCAAATTGTTTGCAATAGCCTTAACCCTTTCCCTCATAGAAGCGACTTTTAGCGTATTTAATATATTCCTCCGCTGAAGAAAATAGTTCTAGTTTATACCCTCATGAACAATAACCATGACAAATATTTTCTATAACTTAGCAGATTTTAGCTTAAAGCAGGCTAAAAGTAAAGCAGAATGTGCCTTAAGGCACATTCTGCTTTACTTTCAACCTGCTTTAAGTGGTCACCTGTTTTTCAAAGCTAGAAACAGGCTATGAGGTAAAGGGTTAAGGATTTTAGCATAAACGCAGTTAATGAGAAATAAAAAAAATATCCACTATAGTAATATATTGTATAATGATTGAGTTACAGGCATGCAATTTGTGAAATTGTATATGTAGACGGACCTCCGTGGTAATTAAATTGAGTATAACAAAAAATTGAAAGAATTTACAGTTCATGAGAACCGCGGTTAACCTCTGCTCAGCCTTACCCCGCGTATCACGGGTTTTGCATATAGCTTAAAATCCTTATCAGACGCTGCGTTACCGGGCGTCTGATCAGGATCCAAACTAATTGGCACTCATAACGATATACCTCAGTAGATTGACCTAAAAGTTAAATTTGAGAAATGAAAGCAGACGACAATGGTTTAAAGCAGATGACGTCATGGCAGTGAAGGGGTTTAAAAGCAAGAGAATAGCATCTGATACACGTGTGCTTAAGCTTTAGATATACGATAGAGTCAGTCGGAGAACAACTAGGCACGCGATATCAACCGATTAACATGATAAGATGGTTAAAATTGAATTACGAAGTGCGCCGATAAAACCTTCAAATTTTCTATATCTCACTAATGGGTACAGTAACTGTTGTATTAACACGTTTATGTCTGGATATTCGTGAACTCTCCCCGTGTGCTTGCTGAACAATTTCTTTGCAGGTACAGTGGGGAGTCTGTTATTCTTTCCCAATAAACGCGTTTACGCTAAAACTGATATTTCTATTGCAAACAGTTTGGAGCCAGATCAGACGCCGGGTAACCCGGCGTCTGATCAGGCTCCAAACTGTTTGCCGCCAAGATAAACATGAATTATCAGAATTGTCAAAAAGTTGCACTTTTCTACGTTTTAGTGTTTTGCGTTTGCGTACGTTTGCGTTTAAACGGGAAAGAATAACAGATTCTCCACTGTACAATACAATGGTTATTACACTGCAGTGTTTGACCATATAAAAGAACATTTCATGAAATAGCGGACAGTGCAAGGATTAGTAACGCGGCGTCTCATCTTGGCCAATACTGTTTGGCAATGTCCTTTTTTAGTAGACACTATGTTTAAATGGGTTAAGAGACTACTCAATAGAATAGAAGATAAATGTGCAGTCTCTAATATATCATGCTAGGTGGATTCTTATTTAAGATCAATAGTGTATATCTATGCATGCATATTCAAATATTACAGCAAGTACGAAAGGAGAGTTGATTTCAATATTAAGGAATAACTGTGTTACTTTTTTTTTATTCAGATCATACATACATGCATATATTGCACTTTTTTCAATCACGAACTTAACTTGCATTTGCTGAAAACATTCCAACGCCGTTTTGTCATTTTTATCTTCATGTAATTATTTCCGCTTTTAACCCTTTACCTGATAGCCTATTTCTAGAATTGAAAATAGGTTACTACTTAAAGCAGGTTGAAAGTAAAGCAGAATGCGCTTAATGCGCATTCTGCTTTACTTTCAGCCTGCTTTAAGCTATCCTGTGCTAGAAAATATTGAAAATTTTCCCTATAATATATATTCATGACTGATTAAATTGGAACTATTTTCTTCAGCGGAGGAATAAATCAGATTCGCTAAAAGTCGCTTCTATAAGGGAAAGGGTTAAATTGCTTTCTGCATTATTTATTCAAACGTAGTCATGAAACATGTGAATGAGTGTATCAGAAACCGATATAAAGTTAAAGCTATATTTAAGCGGCAACTGAAAATACGATATACGAGCGTATTTGTAGTAATGGCAGGTGACCCTTTCATGCAGGACAAATGAAATGTAGAAAGTCCAGAAAGGAACCTTCTGCATTATTTAGAATACCCGCATTAAGTGTTCATCTCTATTTGAAGATCTCCATACATTTTCATATAGTGGTTGCTTAATACAGGTTTCAATATACTCAGTGTCTGGCCTGTAATGTTAACTATTTCACCACAGTACGCGTCTACAGTAACAAGCCAAACGTTTTTATACTGTATTAAAACGTTTGGCTTGTTACTGTAGACGCGTCTAGTACTGTGGTGAAATAGTTAACGACTCGTGCGAATAATATTAATAGCACGTGCTCCTATAGCTCGTTACTGCTTATCGACATGAGTTGCAGTTTCAAACAGTGTGGATCCAGATGAGACGCCGAGTTACTCGGCGTCTCATCTGGATCCAAACTGTTTGACACCCTGATATCATTTTCTGAAAGAAATACAGGGTAAATTAAGTATAAAACATATTGCAGACGACACGTTTGCAGACGATAATCACATAGCGTATTAAAGGTTAACCACATTATTATGCATTCAATTTTGATTGCCTTTGTTAACTTTCTTATTACCTGTATGTTGAAAATTGAATAAAAGCATCGGAATGCGCCTTTCATTGAATTTGACCTTTCGTCTGCTACAATACTATAGCGTTTGCTTTACAGCTGTCGACTGTATTTGTTTGATCAAATCTAGACTTAAAGTCGTTATAACAACCAAAGAAATCTAACTTCAAATGCCATCCCAATGGGATTCTGATCCGACGGCAAGTTTCTTGGCGTCAAATCTGGATCCAAAGTGTGTGCAAGACCCAGACTAGTTGCCATTAGCAGACGAGGGGTGAATATAGAATATGCTATTACATTTCGCGCATAATCGTAAGCCGACAGTCCTGAGGAAACAATACATTACAAAGCGTTACGATGCAAATTTTAATGTTGCTGAAACATGAGCGACTGTCTTATATTTGCCTCTATTGAAATATATCATCTTGGTGCGTGCTTGCCACCAATTAAGCACGAAAGAGGTTACAGCCCTTTACAATGTGAGTATGTTTACCCCTTTACTATCATACCCCGAGTGCCTTGTTATTCACAAACAGTCTGTACCCTGATCAGACGCCGAGGAACTCGGCGTCTGATCAGGGTACAGACTGTTTGCAACTCATATCACTGTTTCTTTAGTCAAACTGCCGGGAAATCGTAGCTTGAAAAATAAAAGCAGACGGTGATAATTAAACAGGTGACATTTGAGCAGCAAAATGGGTTTTGTTGAATACAGTGAAAGGTATAAACACCGTGTCGTATGGTACCGGTGTATAATGTTACTGCGGCGGGCGACGCTGAAACGCGCGAGGCACCTGAAGAATGGCTACCAAGAATTCCGTTATCTTGCCTTCGCGTCATTTAATTCTAGCGGTATCTGGCGATCCCATATCATGTATTTATCTAATACAATCTCGGTACATATCTTTTAATTATTTCACGCCGCAGCGATTTCTCTTTCTTCCCCCGGATAGTGGATAGTGTTCGCTATATCAAGCATTTCGTGTATCTTAACTCACTCGCCCCTGAAAATTTAATGGACAATTCAAATTTTCAATTGAGTCTAGTCAATTTATGACTATTTAGGGTTGTTTTCTGCAACATAATTACACAATGACAAGGAGTGCAGACATTGGTCAGATGACTCATTTAGGAACCCTCATATATGTGTCTATACTGTTTGCATAGGATAAATCTAATATTCGCAGGTACTCTGTTTGTAAATGACGAGTATACTCGTCGCTAGGATTGAAAATGTTAACCGCTACCGTACTGCTTTTTTCAAATGGATTTTATCTGTTAATGAATAATTAACATTTGTCCAAAGTGGTTTGTACACATATGTTAAAACATAACAAACAACTTGCAGAACCAGCGCATAATGCTTCTAAACTGACCCTCTGGTCTATACTCTTTGCAAATGATTGGTATATTATTTTCCAGCACTATTAGGGTTAATGGCGTGCGTTTTTCATTTATCCATTTATCCATTTATAATATGAAATTTATCCTCGGTTTTATTTGATAACTCAAAATCAGGTTTTTATGCACTTTTAAATGAAGAAACTCTCAGCACGAGTGTCAAACAGTTATGATCATGTTCAGAGGCAGATAGGCCTATACTCGTTGTCTAAACTGACTGCAAATAATGTTTTAATCAATCCATGATACGCTTAGCATGATAGGGGATACCAATTACAGTGCTCCCTCCTACAACGGTCCTCCGCACAACGATACTCTCTTAACAGCGTAGAAGGGCACTTTCCCTTCCTAGCAAAAGTTTTTATTGCAACAAATTCTTTTTTAATGTAGTTTAACTAGCTGAACCTTAGCATTTCAGATAGAAAGTTCCAAGTTTTAAGATTACATGTATGTCTACTCTGTAATTGACTCTTGTGTGGATTTTTATAATTTATTGAAACATGACAATTAGTGTATACCTTGATCAGCTGGCGCCTCTGATCTGGGTCGGCATAGGACAGATGTACTCTTCACAGTATACTGTTTGTATTCATGGCAAGTATATTCGCCAGGAGGGCTCAATGGTGAGGCGGACACTTTTAATACAAGGACAGGAACATGAAATGGCATTGTCACGGTGCGTAAAAAGGCGTTTCTTTGAGGGAAATGGTTAAATGTGTAAACATACTGAAAACTATTAACTCAGATTTACATCTCAATTATAGTCTCTTCAATGTCAAATAACTGCCATGAGTTTCAAATCACTACTTCTTGTTTACCTCCAAAGATACCTTCGCGACTAAGATCTTATATACGCATTTATGCAATATGGTTTGGAGCTAAATTGACCACATTATGTCTGGATGTTGCAATGGATTCCCCCTGTGTTATAGCTGGAAGATTCCCGATAGATTTACAAGGGTGATCTAAAGACATACCAGTGTTCATCGATAAGTAGATTATTTCATATGATATAGCACACAACGATTAGACACTACGTGACGCGCTTTCTCAGCAGAATCTTCAATGCCCTCTTTGTAGAAATAAGTCTCAAGTGGAATAATTATTTTCCTGTTCGAAGTTTCGTGGAGTTGTTCAGCTATTTGCCTTGTAACAGAGGGGTCGCTCGTTTGATCCCGAATATCTCTTGTCATTTGTTGAGGCTACAAACGGAGGGACCCTCATTGGTAAGGCACGTAAAGACGGAACAAACCAAACCAAACATTATAGTATAACAAAGTTATATCTAGTAACTAGTCGTTTCAACTGTTTTACACTAGTAAGGCCACTTAAAATCCTCATTTTGAATAAGACAAACACATTGCAGACCACAGGGTGAAGCAAACAATTTTATTGCAGAAACGGGTGCCAATTTAAAGTTAAATGATTTTAAACAAGACCTTAGCGATTGGATTCTTCAACTCATTAAGTTCCACTCAAACCCTTTGAACCCTAGCCACACATATACACATGCTTTTAACCAGTACGCCCGTGAATAGTACACGTGCCATATGCAAAAAGTGAAGACCCAGATCAGCGGGCTCCTAGGAGCCCTCTGATTAGGGTCTACACTGTTTTCATATTGCAATACATTGACTAAAACAACCCTAATTAGTAGACAATGGACTTGACTCAATTGGAACTGGGATTCGTTTTTGAAATATCAAGGAGGAAAGATTTAAATAGCTCCCATTTTAAGCATGAAGTTTTTGCTGCGGAAGGAGACATTTGTGGTCGTCACATGCCCATAGCAGGAACTATTTCTTTGTGACATTCATATGCAATGATATAGGGTAAATACAGATTTTTGTGCAATAAATTTCTTCACATTCACGGAAAACGATCCAAATTTGTAAACAAAAAGTGATAAGGAAATAATCTCGATGACTCATCTTAACACCTACAGGCGTCA
Source organism: Gari tellinella (assembly GCA_922989275.2). Lineage (NCBI taxonomy): Eukaryota > Metazoa > Mollusca > Bivalvia > Cardiida > Psammobiidae > Gari > Gari tellinella. The sequence continues at coordinate 10,520,300 of OV277859.1, read as the reverse complement.
GAGGCATTGTATAAATGGGTGTTACGTCTTGTCATCTCTTTACTTACTTCGTGGTTTGAATTAACTAAAAATAGTTCTTCCCCGACCCAATCTTGTTAAAGTCACTCCGCCGTCGTCAAAGAATTTAGTTCCTTGTGAGCCACTGATTTACTAGCAGAGTTTAGTCGTTTGTCTTGAACACGAAGTGTGCCCTTTCATTACGTTAAGATATAGCACGCTAAAAAATTATCACTTGCAAAGCAATTGTCATCTGCAAACAAATGTCGTTCGCAATAATTCTCAGATTAGACGTATTTGTAATTTCTTTCAGAAAATATCACTCTAGTGTTAAACTATTTTGGATCCCAGCTGGGACGCTGAATAACAGATTTGGGTCCAAATGATACAGTGGAGAATCTGTTATTCTTTCCCAATAAACGCGTTTACGCTAAATCTATTGTTTGCATTGCAAATAGTTTGGAGCCAGATCAGACGCCGGGTAACCCGGCGTCTGATCAGGCTCCAAACTGTTTGCCACCAAGATAAACATAAAATATCAGAATTGTCCAAAAGTTGTTCTTTTCTACGTTTTAGCGCTTTGCGTTTGCGTACGTTTGCGTTTAAACGGGAAAGAATAACAGATTCTCCACTGTAGCAATGTTAGTTGTTCTACGGGTCCAAAATGTTCGCAACCAAAGACGTAAATACGCATTTGCCGCAGGAAATGGCGTCATTGTTAATTTGTGCGAAAATAATTGTTTTTATTGCCAACAGTTTGGAGTTAGATCAGACGCCAGGTTACCCGGCATCTGATCAGGCTCCAAGCTGCTTGCCACTTACTTTTTCAATAAATCTCCAAAACGTTCAAGAACGTGTCATATTAATCATTGTAATGCATCGCATTTGCGTTTAAAAGAGTTTGATCTGTTGAAACGGCAAAGAACAACGTTTTTCCCACAGGACCGACGCTTGGCCCTCTTTGCGAAATGGCTAAAACTTTTTCTTTTCCAAGGTTGGAACGATTTACGAAAACTATAATAGTATGCAAAATAATGTAGAATATAGCAGTTTCTTTAATATGTCAATTGTTTAGTGTTTAAAACTTAATCTGAAGAGTCAAACACTTAAATGACCTAGTAGCCTAATTAGTAACTAAATAGCTCGCTGTTTGATCTGATTTCAAACATTTTGCAATATATGCCATTTTTTAGAACACAGATGAGTTCGTTTGGGAAGAATAATTTCCCTCTTGTTTGTTCTCTCACGCATTTATAAACATAACTTAAGTAATTACAGTGGAGAATCTGTTATTCTTTCCCGTTTAAACGCAAACGAAACGCAAACGCATTGTACTAAAATGCAGAAAATAACATTTTTTCACAATTCTGAAAGTTGATTTTAACCTTGATGACAAACAGTTTGGAGCCTGATCAGACGCCGGGTTACCCGGCGTCTGATCTGGCTCCAAACTGTTTGCAGTGGAAATAATAGTTTTAGCGTAAACGCGTTTATTGGGAGAGAATAATGTTTTCACCACAGTAGCAATGAACCATGTTAGAAGAAAACTATATCATAGATCTAAATTAATTGGCTATTGTGTTCTCATGAAGATGTGTTGCAAAAAGAGCAAATAAATCAATCCTCTTTCAAAACAGAATAGTTAACTAGTTTTTATTTAAGGTACTTAATTTCATTAATTATACAATGCTGTTCACTAGATTGATAATGACCTTAAATGTCAAGCAGGATAATATATGATATGGTTAGTTTTGACTTTAAATGGATCTCAATTGGTCTATAAAGATGAAATAATATTCAATTTGAAAAACAGACTTATCATTAACCCATGGTTGTATACAAGGGTACGTATTTGGCCCAATGGTTAAAACCTTGGACTACGGTACCAGGGGTCGTGAGTTCGATCCCCCGCCGGACCAGCGGTCTGACTAGGGGATTTTTCTGAATCACCGATGATGTACAGGAATGTTCTTGAGCAAGACATGTACCGCGAATTGCTCCTCTCCACCCAGGGGTTAAAATGGGTACCTCTGCGGTTGCATTTGACTGCGCCATATGTTAGCAGTGCTCATAGGCAAAATGGCTCGATGACCAGGGGAGTATATGTACAGTCGGCTGAGCGGTCATTCGGACTGAAAGTAGACTTTAACTTGGTATATTATTACACACAATGTCCACAGTAAAACTGTTATGAAATTATTTTTGTATCTCTGGTTACAGTGCGGAAGACATTGTTCATTCCAGTGTAACTCTTTCCCTGCAAAGTTTTATCTTCTGATTTAGCGCACTTACCTATATTTTTAAATCTAGTTTTAGGGCTGTTTTGACAGAAGAAATGTCTATACGAGTATCAACAGTGACTCGGCGTCGGGTCAGGATCACAACCGTTTTCAATGTCGCCTTTTGGCGCCGTTAGCAGTGAAAGTAGTTAAATGAAACTAAACACAAAGACAGTGAAATAAAATGTTGAAAGAATGACAGTTTTAGGAAATATGTACAATTTGTTTTAATCTTTGTGCCAAACCCGGTGTCTGAGCTGGCTCCAAACTATATTTTGTAGTGGGCATGTGGATTTATATATATATATATATATAGAAAGGCATTTATTGGTAAACTAATAGTATAGCTGCTTTTAACTGCCATAACATCACATGATTTAAACGATTCTCGTCTGCTTTTATTTCTCAATTTTATTTTTTTATAAAGATTGACTAAAGTGATGTCATGATTAGTGTCGAACAGTTTGGATCCAGATCAGACTCTGCGTTACGCAGCATCTGGTCAGGATCGAAATTGTGGTACCCTAAGTATGAAAGTGAAAGGGTTAGATATTTTATCGCCATGTTATATTCTATTCTGTTTAATACTGCTCAACAAGTTAATATTTAATCTTATACTATTTAAGACGTTGGAATATCTATACAAATATGATTTCGAACTGTTTTCAAATACCAGTGATGTCGCTAGTGGCGATGATTGAGGTACATTTGTACACAATATCAAAATATATGCGCGTATTACATGGTAAAATGATTCTCCCCATCAACAAAAGTGTGCCATTTTAAGGAATGAGCTCTGTAAACTCAAACAGTTTGAGTCAAGACCAGACAAATTAAAAACAGTTCAAGAAAATGTTTATTCCTACATTTCGTTTCTACTTATTTTGTTCATTCGCTTTAAATGGAGAAAAATAACGTTCTAACTACCGTTCTAACTATCATAGAGATCTTCTTTGGTGTCCATTCAACTTGCTTCACAATACACCTGTATACGGTAGAATAGTCAAACTAGACTGAGTCGAATGTACAGTGTTCCCTCTCTACAACGACCCTCCCAACAACGACTCCCTCCTTACAACGACCATTGCCGCACTTCCCTAAACGGAACAATTATGTCTAACGTTTTACTGCTGCAATATCGTTTGCTTTAGATTGTCGTCTGCTGTTTTCTCTCACAGTAATCATATAAGTGGAGATTTTGATAGAATACATATATTTACCAGTGACAAACAGCTTGGATCCTGATCAAACGCCGCGTTACGCGGCGTCTGATCTGGATTCAAGCTGTTTGCAAATGTAAGCCAATTCTTAATTGTCCCTCTCTTTAACGACTCCCTCCGAACAACACACACAATATGTGTCTCCCATTGGTTGTCGTTGTAGAGAGGGAACACTGTATTGCTTAACTAGAATCATCAAGTCAGAAAAGTAAATACATGCTATGTGCGAATTGGGTTGTTAGTGTGAATAGCGTTTGATAAGTACAGGTTATACTAGCTATTGAAATAGATATTGATATAGATATATACTGAAATATCTATTTATATATGTATATAAGAACATTGAAGTTTCGCTAAAAGATCACGCAAAAGAAAGCACATTGACGGGTTTAATTTACTGTTAAATACACACGACAGCTTTAAACACGATAAAAGTAAACATGTAAAAATATACATAAATAAAACACATGTTATAGGTTTAAATTTAGTGATCATTGCATAATTTTTGTATATGCGTTGTCCTAAGTGCACCATTGCAAGCGGTTCGGTGTAAGCATTGGACCTTAACTCTATCGCTGCCAAGTTTTATCTTCTGCTTTAACCCTTTTACCGCTAAATATCGTCTGCATTGATACTGTCGTCTGCAATATTTTTTTCAATCAGATTTAAGACTGTTCAGACTGAAGAAATATTGATACGTCTCGTCTGATCAGGATCCAAACTGTTTGCAAAGTTGCCTTTTGGCGCCAATGGTTGAAATAAATCAACATTTCAAAAACCTTTATTTTTCTACATTCTATTTCAAGTTGTATTACACGACACTATATTTAGTTGCGTTTTAATATTTCACTGCCAACGGCGCAAAGAGGCGACTTTGCAAACAGTTTGGATCCTGATCAGACGCCGCATAACGCGGCGTCTGATCAGGATCAAAACTGTTTGACACTCGTTTTGACATTTCTTCAGTCAAAACCCCCCAAAATCTGACTTTAAAGATACGTATGACAGACGATAATACTAATGCAAACGATATTTTGGCGATAAGAGGGTAAAGCGGATGATAAAACTCGACAGAGAAAAAGTTAATCCGGAAAGAATAACGTCTTCTCTCTCAATTTATTTTGTAAACTTTTTGATCTCGTAAGTGCTAGCTAAGATCATAGTTTGAAAAATTCCATGCCAGCAATATTGAAAGTTTACGATGGTACAGTGGGGCTGTTATTATTGCCCGTTTAACCCTTTACCACATAGAAGCGCCTTTTAGCGCATATAATTATTCCTCCGCTGAAGAAAGTAGTTCCAATTTAATTAGTTATGAAAAAATATTTAAGCGAATATTTTATATATTCTAGCACATGGAAGCTAAGGCGCATTCTGCTTTACTTTCAACCTGCTTTAAGTGGTCATCCATCTTCAATACAAGAAATAGGCTATCAGGTAAAGAGTTAAATGAAACTTAATGGAAATGAAATGTAATAAAACGATGGAGAATGATAGTGTTTGTAAAATATTGACAACCCATTTTAATCTGAGAGGTTACCTGGCGTCTGATATGGCTCTCAACTGTTGGTAATTGTCATAATGATTTAGCGTAACTCGTTAATTGGAAAGAATAACGTTTTCTACACTATATATGCATGGAAGTGAAAGAGTTATATTACCCTATTGATTTGATACTGAACATTTCAATACGTACAATAGTGCATGAATACATTTATCCATGAATATACGGTTTAAATTACAAAATGTAGACATGAATTACTGAGTACATGTATATGCCTATAAACGTATATACAAAGGTTCCAAATAAGGTGAGTGTTTCAAATACTGACTTCCTTATACCAAAACCATACGTTGGAACCACTTGTCGGAATTTCCACTAACTTCTTGTTGTAGCTAAGAATGATTTACGTCCGTTCAATGTCATGTACAGTGGAGAATCTGTTATTCTTTCCCGTTTAAACGCAAACGTACGCAAACGCAAAGCACTAAAACGTAGAAAAGAACAACTTTTAGACAATTCTGATAATTCTTGTTTATCTTGGTGGCAAACATTTTGGAGCCTGATCAGACGCCGGGTTACCCGGCGTCTGATCTGGATCCAAACTATTTGCACTGCAAATAATAGATTTAGCGTAAACGCGTTTATTGGGAAAGAATAACAGATTCTCCACTGTAATGATACATTATTCAGTTCCTTGCAGCTCTGGTAAATATCGGCTCACATTGTTGTTGGACGTTTTCTTATCCTTGTCCCATGCTATCAAACATTTGATTTGAGTCTGAGCTTATTCTACAGCTTTTGTTTGGCCAGATTCTGCTCAAATTTGGTCAATCTAAAGCTTGAGAATGATCACAGACTCACCTCAAACGCTTTTTTCCGGACTTCTGGTATGTTCTTGTTTATGTAAGTTCCGTAACCGAACATAATCTGAATGACATCTTCCTTAATTTATTTTGCTTCTCACATGATCTTGCAATGCAAATAAAATCATGGTTTCATTAAATAGTAGCACGTGTATCAAACGGTCACTAAAAAGATTAAGAGTTAATCGGATTGCTAGTTGGGTAGGGCTAATTTTGAGACTAGCTAAGGGCTGATATGAATTTAGATGTGTTTACGCAACACTACAGTTGCTGTATATACACCCTCATAATGTATGCCCATTGAAGTAATCTTGACATTGGCCCTAAAACTGCGAACTTATCTTACTGCCTGAGCGTCTTCCGAAACATGTAAAATGAAGGTTCATTGGTTGGTTTACTTTAAGCAAGATGAAAGTAAAGTAAAAAAAGAAACTCCCAGTGAAGGTTTCTGCATTCCTTTAATCTTACTTATAGCAGCCCCATAGCTTGAACAAAGAATAGCTATATTTGTATTTACTGGATGCAAGTGATTTGCACTGATCGCTTCCGAGGAAGGCGTTAATATCTATAAACAATCTGGATCAAAACAGTTAAAGAAATGAGATGTCTCTGATTTTAGTTCAACTGCTTGAAATGACTAAAACTTGCAACTGCATTTTAAAATATATCTCCTGTCACACAGCCGTCGCCTTTAAAATCGACTCTAGTATTTATTCAATTTCATTTTGAAATAATAGTTAGGATCCTGCTACAATATTGTTCTCTTGAATCGTGTATGGGGCCAAACTGTTTGTAAATACCCGTCAAGTCGCTCGCGATAGAGTGTTTTGGAGTTTATCTACCGGTCCGTTTGTAAAAATCAAGCTGACGACATTATATCTATACACGATAAGAAAAATGGATAAAAAATTCCACCCACGTAATATATTTTGGTTTAAGGCGCGTGCCAGTTTGTTGTCAACACAAAATAAGACACCACACTACATTTGTGATATTAACTCTTCTATCACTGAGAGGTTGTCGTCTGGTAATAATGTCGTCTGCTAAAATTCTGAAATTTGTTTGGTCTAAGATAATACTTATAGAAGATGAACCAGAGTGACAAATAGTTCTGATCGTGATCACGACCTATGCTTAGTGGGGCCTGGTCATAATCCAAACTGCTTGCAAATATTTTCAATACAAGTTTTAGTGATGAAAGGGTTAATGCGGAATTCGGATGAGTGATCACGTATCTCTCATTCTATATATATATACAGTAAAACCTCTCTATTACGACCACTAAATTATGTGAATTATTAGGGTGTTTACAGTAGGTGACCGCTTAAAGCAAGATGACAGTGAAACAGAAAGCTCCTCTAGGAGCTTTCTGTTTCACTGTCATCTTGCTTTAAGCTGTCACCTCTCTATTATACAATCACTTAGCATTCGTTTAAGTGGTCGTAATAGCGAGGTTTTACTGTACGTACATGTGATGAGACACGAACATGTCACCTGCTTCATATGTATCGTCTCTTTCTGCTTAGAAACAATGGTTAATGATAACAATTTAACTCATTCACTCCTTGGACCCTCAAATGGACAATTCTGATTTCCAATAAAGTTTAGTCCTTTTTTAATTGTTTTTACAAAATGTTGCAAAATGACAAACAGCGTAGACTCTGACCAGAGCTCTGTGATATGAGACTTCACTATTTGCATATGAAAAACATGTTATTCATATGTATACTCTTTTTGAATGACGAGTGTACTCGTCGGTAGGGCTCAGTGGGTTAAGAGCAATAGGTGTTTGGTGTTAAAGGCAGGTGAAAGCGTAAAGCGAGATGACAGCAACGTAGAAAACATGAACAAAACTCTATTTTCTAACCTCCATTTAGCTTTAAGCTACCAGCTGTTTTAACATCATTAACGAGACTTATTTATGCTTTTCGGTGGATTACCACGAAAAAGCAGTGGATGATCACTTGGTAATCCACTGCAGTGGATTATCACCAATCACTTTTATTATGAATTTTCCCCGTAGGGCTCCCCAAGAATCGTAGTCAATCGTGTCTTATCGTTAAAATCCGGCAGTCCGATTTGTCGCGAACTACTCACCGGAAGAGCACGAATCCGAACTCGGGAGCAACGAAGTAATTCGGATGACGTCATTATACCGCCAACTGTCACGCCACATGTGTTCGACATAAAACGTGGGGCTCAACACGGGATAAATAATGTACGTTCGCTTTCAATTTTGAAACAATTTCGTTTAAAAAGTGGCTTTAAAGCATAAATAAATAGAATAACTGTGTTTTTTCAGTGTAAGATCGAATTTAATCCATTTCGTGAACATCAGACTGTTATATTTTCACTCGTGGCTTCGCCACTCGTGAAAATATAACGTCTGATGTTCACTCAATGGATTAAATTTCGATCTTACACTGAAAAAAACAGTTATCCTCTATTTCTTTATGGCTGTCGTGTTTGGATTTATTTATACTCTATAGCTGTTTGACATTCTTATCAATATTTCGACAACTTAAATGACAGGAAAGTTAAATTGAAAACTCTTGCGGGATATCTCAGACTCCTTATGGTAACAAATGGTTAGTTTGCGTGTCAGGTTTATATAAGAAATATATGAGAAGACATATTGAATTGCAAACAGTATAGATCCAGACCAGAAGAACTATCATGTCGATGGTATAATAGTGCACCAATGCATCATTGACTCTTATCATGATACTGTGGCGAAATGTTTTCTGTTCCGTATAAACAATGGTTTAAAAAACACAAACGAAATTCTAAACAATTATTGACGCATTTTGTTGACCAAGATTGGATGTCGTACAACTCGGCTACATGAGCGATTCCCGACTGTTTCAAGCTCACATTTAGATTTTCTTGGTCAATTAGACATTTTACACTAACTGGATAAAACTGCTGGAGCGGATTTTAACTGTAAGGGCCCAAAGTCAACTTTGCAAACAGTGTGAAGCCAGATAGACATCACGTAACGTGGCATCTGATCGTGATTCTTACTGCTTACTTGTTTGGCACTGTTATCAATATTTATTCAGTAAAAACTAAAAATATTTGAAATTTGCATACAATTGCAGACGACAAATTTTAGCTGACGATGTTTTTCTGTGAAAGAGTTAGAACGGACGGTTGGATTTGGTGGTGAAAGGGTAAAGCAAAATCATATTGTAACTAGATAATGGTTAATTACTGTATTAAAGACCATTGCTCAAAGCAAAGACCCTGAGAGGGTTGTTCATTCAAAATTTCTGTAGCGGAATTAACGTGATAGTAAACTTTATACACCCCAAAGTTGTTAATCACCATTGTTCTTATCTCTAAAATATGATTGACATTTTTGTGTCCCATTGACTTCGGTAATTGAAGGCACCAAAGGCATTCGCGGTGTGTGTCGAACTCCTGTGAATAATCTACCCCTTTCACCACCAGAATATCGTCTGTTGCTAAATTTTCGTCTGCATTATTTTTTTCAAATTGTGATTTAATACATATACGATGCAGAAAACATCGATACGAGTGTCAAACAGTTCGGATCCTGATCAGACGCCGCGTTACGCGGCGTCTGATCTGCTTCCAAACTGTTTGCAAAGTCGGTTTAAGTTGCTTATAGATGCGATAAGGTTAAAAGGAAGTATGCCCTCACGCGACCATTTCATTCATAAATCCGTAGTGTTACTAATAGTGTCTTCTGCGGTAGACCACATGTCAACTCAGAAATTAACATATCATATCTTCAAAAGCGCGTATATTGAATTATTTGAAACTCTGGGTATAAATTGCCTAAACACTATATACATCTTGGTGTTCTAGGTTGACATATTATGTTTGTATGGAGGTTTTCAGGTTGGTTTTATAACGAGGCCTTTTACATGTAGAAGCGAGAAAGTGGTTCACCATTTCCAGTCGAGGGCAAAAGAAGCGCTTGTTGGTTCATCTACATACATGTAATTCTTAACAGTACATGTAATGTCTTTAAGTACTTTTCCGGTAGCCTGAAAAAGAAGCATAGGAAAAGTAATCCTGATTTCTGACCGATAGTTTGCTTAAAGCAGCCTAAAGTCAACCAGAAAGGTTCTGAGGGAGCCTTTTGATTTACTAGCACCGACGTAATTGTCTTAAACACTACAAACAAGGCATGAGAGGTTAAGATTCCCATCTGAAAGACTGGAAGAACTTGTCTGGGAACGAACGCGTGGTGCCATTGTTACAACTATTTCGTCACGGAGGTTCGTCGACTGAGGAATCTTCGTGTTAACCCCGGGTCTTAACCTTTTTTCCTCTAATTGATATTTCACTGGCATTGCCAACTATTTGGGCAGATCTGTCCGTGCAAGTAGATATTAACTGCCTTACCCCGAGTACAATGATTATTTACAAACAGTTTGGATCCTGATCAGACGCCGCGTTACGTGGCGTCTGATCAGGATCCAAACTATTTGGCACGCTATGTTATATGTCATAAGCCAAAGTACGTGATGTTCTAATTGGAGAAATAAAACCAGACAGCAGTTGTTTAAAGCTAATGACGTCACTGCAGTTAAGGGGTTAAAGCTTGTAATTCACACGTAAGAAAAGGTATTTAACCCCTTAAATGCCAAAATATCGTCTGGTAATGATTTAACACCTGCTTTTGGTTCTACAAGTTAGAATCTAATCCATTTTAAGGAAGAATTATCGACACTTTTTTCAAACAGTTTGGATTATGATCAGACGCCGAATTGCAGGGGGTCTGATTTAGATTGAAACTGGTTGTAAATATGAGTGCAGTGGGACTTAGCAGTGGAGGGGTTAATTCATGAGTCCGCCCCATTAACCCCGCCCCTGGAGGTGCACACGAATTAACTATATTATGACTGGGTTGTCTATCTGACTGGATACTGTCCAACTTACACTTCACTGCCTTTGACCGAGGGTACTGGCATTTGAGAACAGTTTTGACCCTGATCAGATGTCGAGTAACTTTGCTTCTGATCAGGGTGAAAATGTTGAACATTCGTATGGATGTTTTATTCTGTAATATTGCCTAAATATCTAAATTTGAGAAACTAAAATAGACGACCAATTTTAAGTAGATGCATGAAGGCATCGAAGGGTTTAGCAGGGCTAAATATAGAAGACAATTGACATTCCTGGTGAACAGTGTGGGGATGACCTTGGAAGACAATGTTGACCCTCACCTGACGGCGTTGACGCCGGAATTATTCTTCATTGCGTGTCTAAAACGATAGCATAAACATGATGACAGACATGTTATCTGAATGTTGGAGAGAACTATCCGACGGTTTGGTGATGTCTATAGTATGATAATGATTTAATTTAGATGTGTTTATTTTATATATCAATTGCACTCAAATGAACCTTGGGATGATTTGGTTGTTGTGGCTTAACGTTCTTCTAAAATCAAGGTTATATCAAGATGCACAGTGGGGGAATTTGCAAACAACAAACATTTGTGTAGGTCCTAGAGTTCATTTACTAGTCCAGTGTAAAGTTCAATTACAATGTGGGGCTTTAATCCTCCCCAAGTAACTTTAACCCAACACTAGGCGTCTAAGTACTGTTCATGTAATGCCAAATTTAGGCGGGGAGTCAGTATTGCCATTTCAAAAGTATTTGGTACAGTGGAGAAAAAGTTATTCTTTCCCAATAAACGCGTTTACGATAAAACTATTATTTCCACTGCAAGCAGTTTGGAGCCAGATCAGACGCCGGGTAACCTGGCGTCTGATCAGGCTCCAAACTGTTTGTCATCAAGGTTAAAATCAACTTTCAGAATTGTGAAAAAGTTGTTATTTTTTGCATTTTAGTACAATGCGTTTGCGTTCCGTATGCGTTTAAATGGGAAATAATAACGTTTTCTCCACTGTATTTGGTATGACCCGGCTGGAGGGCGAACCCGCGACCAACCGCAGTACTGAGCTACTGGAACTTTTAAAGTTTGCTGTTATTTCCTCTGTTGGAACTTCACATATTTAATGTGAGGAATACTATATTGCATGTAATTTAATTATAAGTTCTCGTGGTGCTTTCCAGGCTTGGAGGTCTCCAAGCGATGTTTATATGTCTATGATATGGATACTACTACAGCGGTCACAACACCTATTCTCATGATGTCGACAACGTTATTGTTTTTCCCTTAACCCATTTGCCGATCTCGACTTAACTGACCCTTGGATATTTGTCTTGTATAGATTGGAACAAATAACACTTTCAAGAAAATGTCATATTCTTCATTTTATTGCATTTCGCTGCGCACTGCTTTTTAAACGGGAAAACATCATCGTTAAACGAGTTTACCAATGTAAAAGAGACGGCTTAAATGCTTTACTTTATTTGTATTGCCCGAGTAGCCTTTCCCCGGGTCGTCTTACATATACCCATACCCAAATTAGCAACGGGTGTGATATTTTGATATCTATCTCATGTGTATTTAAGCTTTACCATTATACAGTCGAGAATACGTTATTTTTTCCGTTCAAACGCAAACAAAACGCAAATGCATTGCAATAAAATACATAAAATGTCATTCCTTAGAAACGTCTAATGATTCATTTAATCTGAGGAGCAAACAGTTTGGAGCCTGATCAGACGCCGGGTTACCCGGATTTCGATCTGGAACCAAACTGTTTGCAATGGAATAAATAGTTTAGCATAAACGCGTTTATTGAGAAAGAATAACGCTTTGTCTACTGTATATATTTGTTATCTACCATAAATAAACTACCGCATTTTTAGAAAACTAAAATATCCAAGAACAAGCTGACTTTTTTAATACTATGTACCGACCAGTTTGGTTCCTGATTAGACCCCACGCTTATTTGGGGCCTTATCTGGTTCCAAACTGTTAACAAATTTAATGTTGCCAGTTTCCTAGAACGCAAGGGGTCATCTCATACGAGTATTGTGCGAGTAGCTATTATCTGCTTTAAAACAGTCATCTGTCGATTTGTATATTATGTTAAATGGATCGTCTTTCATTTTAAAAGATGACACGATAAACCCGTTGTAAAATGTTTATAATTTAATTAGATACCACAGTATTTATCTTTGCGCCCTTAATCTTGAACTGACTGTTTGAAATTTGAAATAGTCGATAAACACATATTTACCCTTACACTGCCATGACGTCATATTCTTTAAACAATTGTCGTCTTCAATTTTGTCAAATTTGAATTCAGGTTAATTGACGAAAGTGGAATCGTAATGAGTGTCAAACAGTTTGGATCATGAACAGTCGCCGCGTTGCGCGGCGTCTCATCATGATACAAATTATTTTCGAATTACAGAGGAGAAAACGTTAATCTTTCCCAATAAACGCGTTTACGCTAAAACTATTATTTGCAGTGCAAACAGTTTGGAGCCAGATCAGACGCCGGGTAACCCGGCGTCTGATCAGTCTCCAAACTGTTTGCCACTCAGATTAAAATAAATGGTCAGGATTGTCAATAAGTTGTCTTTTTCTACGTTTTAGTGTAATGCGTTTGCGTACGTTTGCGTTTAAACGGGGAAGAATAACGTTTTCTCCACTGTAACATTGGACCCCGGCTAGTCAGTGAAAGGGTAAACAATTCAACACATAATACTTATATTGCCAATAGGGCGACTTGAAAAGGTTTGGCTAGTTTGTTGATTCTGATCGGACGCCGATTAACCCTGGTATAATAATAATAATAATAATAATAATTACCTAGATCAATTTGTGTTCTTCAATACTCGTCTACAATTTTCGATACTCATTTCAATTTAATACCTAAACAATACAGACGATAATTTAGAACAACTGGGTCCAAGGTAATAAAGCTTTTGAGCGAGCTGAGTCTGAGTGTGTTCTCAAGCATTTGATTGGTCAGATTTGAGCCTAGGCTCCAATATGACCAATCAAAATGCTTGAGAACGACTTTAGACTCAACTGAAAAGCTTTATAACCTTAGACCCTGTAATAAATCACTCTACAGATAAGACTGGCAGCATTGTCTCTTGCAAACAGTGTGGCTCCAGATCAGACACAGAACAACTCGTGGATTGATCAGGATTCGAAATGTTTAACATGCATATGGAGTTTAACTTTTTAAGTTTATCTGCCTCAAATCCAAATTTGATAAATAAAAGCAGACGACAATCTTTCGAGCAAACACTATAGCACTAGTGAAGGTGTTTAATTAAGATTTAGGTTTAAAGGTTTGTTGCCAAAACGATACCCTTCTAACCCCTTCCTCAATCATTTAATGATTAGTGTACTTTTATGAAATACCTCGTTCAACACAGTTGGTGAAAACTCTTAACGACAGTGTGTGTTGATGAAATAAATATTACAGTTTGATAATCACGTAGTAGTACAAAAATGACACCGCTTGCACACATTGATAAAGGAATATGTCACCAAAAGAAAGCTTATATGAGCAGATAGTTTGTTGATAACGCAGTTAACGGGGCGCCCAGTGCATACGGCTTAACCCTGTCATGATCAAATTTATCGTGATATTTTTACCCCTTCACTGCCATATTGTCGTCTGCTTCAATAGTGTTGTCTGCAATATTGTTTCAAAGCTAGATTTAAGGCAGTATAGCTGACGTTATTTCAAAACAAGTGGCAAAAAGTTTTGATCCTGATCAGAAGCCGCGTTACAGGGTCAAAACGGTTTGCATATATATATGCGCTTTATGACGTCATTGATCATGAAAGGGTTAAGCCTGACAGTAAATTGATGATACAGCAATACCCTTCTAGAGTTATACTCAAAATATGTATCCACTCCGGTCTTAAAAACAAGTGACAGCTTTGTGTAGGACAACAGTAATGCAAAAACAACTTCTAAAGGAGCTTTCTGCATAACTTTTGTCCTACATTAAGTACTCATCTTGTTTAAAGGCCAAAACTTGACCGTACTGGTTGAATTGTGAAGTGAGGTTGATCAGTGCCTCAAACTTATCTACCTGTTGATATTAAAGTATTCGGAGCTTGTGAAGTATTTGAAAGGTATGTTAGTTTACATGCTTTTCGAAGGCTCAGCGAATATTACTACTGTGTAATCTATTAAAACTGAACTTTTAAAAATCGGATATCTGTGAAAACTGGACCTATAATTTCGCCTTCCAGTAAAACAAACAACCCAACGTTTTGTTATATTTATCAACCATTTCAATGAAGATAAACCAATTAGCTGCCGAACTTGCTGACACCTAGGGGTGCAGAGACACATCCTCACAAATATTGAAAAATTTATTTATTTGGAAAGAATAGCTTTTTCTCCACTGTATGCAATTGACGCGTAACATGGCGTCTGATCTGGATTCAAGCTGTTTACCAAGTGTCATAATGGGTTTTTTCTGTCGCAATGTCCAATACGGAACTTTGACGAAGTTTAAACAGACGATTATTTCAGCAGTGAAATCGTTATTTATAAATGTCTTGTTTTGGAGAACAGCGGCATGTATTATTGTAGAGAGGGACTCGTTGTTCGGAGGACCGTTGTAGGGAGGGAGTGCTGTATTATAGTAGGGAGGGAATCATTGTTCGGAGGGTCGTTGTAGGGAGGGAGTACTGTATTTGCATTTAGTTTCATTTAAACAGGACAGGATAACGTCTTTCTCGCTGAATAAACGTGTAAAATGTGTACAGTCTGTAATCCCTGAAATGACAAAGCTGTTTATAAACTGTTATTCAACCAATTGCAACATGCATTCCAACCAATCTTAACCCCTTCACTGTCATGACGTCATCAATGTTCAACAATTGTCGTCTGCTTTTATTTCTAAAGTTTAAATTTTAGGTATTTTGACTATAGAAAAGTTAAGATGGGTATCAAACAGTTTGGTTCCAGATCAGACGCCGCGTTACGCGGCGTCTGATCAGGATCCAAACTGTTTGCAAATAACTATTGTACTCGGGGTAAGGCAGTGAAGGGGTTAAGCAATCAATCTTTGCCCAAACTGCGGTTAATCGATCCTTAGTGTGCATTTTCTGAATAGTGCGGCGAGGTAAACCTAAACATGAAAAAAAAACGAACAAGAAGAAAACAAAAGTAGGCTAGCCGCTACATGTATACGTATCACTCTAAGCAAAGCTCGGTGTCTGATCAGAATCCATATTGTTGACGGCACACAATAATGTTGATGTTTTTTCAGTTCAACAATTGCTTTTGAGCAGATTTTATGTATGCGGGGATTTTTAGGAAAACAATAACTTAGTGGTACAGTGGGATATATGTTAGTTTCTCCCTAAAAATGCTTAAACTACAATATCCATTGTAAACAATTTGGAGCCTGGTCAGACGTCAGGTAATCAAACGTCTGACCATGCAGGCTCCAAACGTTTTGCAACTCAGATTAGAATAAATCTACGACAGATTTTAAGAAACTTTCATTTTTTACATTTTGTTACACAGCAATCTACTTTTAATTTTGTTTATTTGGGAAATAATAACGTCTTCCCCACTGGTGTAAGGTTAATGTAAACACATAGTTTTACGTTATTTTCAGAATGTGGTTTTGAAGGGGATTGTTCATCTTACATGTAACCAATTCATTGATGACCTATACATTTGTAACATATGATGTGGGGTAAAAGGTATATACAGTGGAGAATGTGTTATTCTTTCCCAATAAACGCGTTTACGCTAAAACTATTATTTGCTGTGCAAACAGTTTGGAGCCAGATCAGACGCCGTCTGATCAGGCT
This sequence comes from Gari tellinella, assembly GCA_922989275.2. Lineage (NCBI taxonomy): Eukaryota > Metazoa > Mollusca > Bivalvia > Cardiida > Psammobiidae > Gari > Gari tellinella. The sequence continues at coordinate 10,503,735 of OV277859.1, read as the reverse complement.
CCAAACGGTTTGCCACCAAGATAAACATGAAATATCAGAATTGTCCAAAAGTTGTTCTTTTCTACGTTTTAGTATTTTGCGTTTGCGTACGTTTGCGTTTAAACGGGAAAGAATAGCAGATTCTCCACTGTATAGTAGGCATTGTAAACGGTGAAGGCATGGATTGGTCACTCCATTTGGAACGGGGCCACTGATTAATCCCTTCACTGTCGTGACGTCATTCGCTTTAAACAATTGTCATCTTGTCAAATGTAAATGCTATGTTAATTGATTATATAGTAATGCCGCATTGAGCATACATGTATGCTTTGCAGTTTTTACGTTGATGTTTTTTCATTTGAAAGCACAACTAAAGAGTGTAAACTGTTGGAACTCTGAATCAGCCGCCGAAAGGTTACGGTGACGTACACGTTGTTCTTTCAGAGTTAAACGAAACGAAACGAAAACGAAAACGAAATATAGTCGAAAATGAAATATTCAACCTTGACAAGTTTTTGCTTTTTTTAAAACAATAATTTGAGTGTCAATCAGTTTTTAGCGTTACCAGACGCTTAGTGACTCGGCTTCTGATCTGGCTCAAAGCTGTCTAAAATTGATATTTAAGATTTAGGTATATCTTAGAATCCAAACGTGTTGTTGGGCTCATGTAACATTTCCCCGTCTTATAAAATAAACCTTTGACTGTACATGTCTCTATTACGACCACTAAGAGCAAGGCTAATTTATTGTATAAAAATCAGATGGCAGCTTTAAGCAAGGTGAAAATAAAATAGAAAGCTCCAAAAGGAGCTCTCTGTTTTATTGTCGCATTGCTTGAAGCAGTCACTTGTCGTAAACAATCAAATATTCATACAATTTAGTGGTCTTTATAGAGAAAGGTTTTACTGTTTTCTTGACAGTTTTGTTTGAATTTTAACTCTTGACAGTGTAATCCTTCATTTAGATTAAGCAAGGTCATTCAGCCTTGCATTTGAATCGGCGACTATCAATTATTGATTCATTCGTTTCTTCAATTAGTAAAGACCTTTCGAACTATGGGAGGCACAAGCACATTGCTTTCTACAGTGGAGAAATCGTTATTCTTTCCCGATAAACGTGTTAAAGCTAAAACTATTTTTTCTTTTACAAACAGTTTGGAGCCAGATCAGACGCTGGGTAACCCGGCGTCTGATCTGGCTCCACACTGTTTGCCACCAATATAAACATGAATTATCAGAATTGTCCAAAAGTTGTATTTTTCTACGTTTTAGTATTTTGCGTTTGCGTTTCGTTTGCGTTTAAACGGGAAAGAATAACATATTCTCCACTGTAATATAAACACACATTGGGTAAATAGCCAACTTTCTCCACAACAAAGAGTGTCTATAAAATGTATGTTATGTGAAATTAATATATATGTTTCGAGACCCAGATTCCGATGCCAGCAGTAATTTCAAACGCAAATTTAAAGATTTCATTTGTAGCCGATCACAATGCCTCACAAAAGATCCATAGGAATCGGGCTCTTATAATCGCTACGATACACATAAATATTGACTTATCAATTATTCATGAATTAACTCATTCACCCCTGAAACTTCAAATGGACAATTCCAGTTTCCAATTTAGTCTAGTCTACTGTTTACTCTAAAATGTTAACTTTGCATGATATTGCAAAATGTCAAATAGTGCATACCCTGATCCGAATGCCCATATAAGCACTGGACAAGTATACTCTTCACAGGTACAATGTGTGTAAATGACGCACACTTGTATTACTAGGCGGTAATGGGTTAAGATTTGATACGAGTCCAAAACTCAACAAACATGCAGACATACTTGTCAAGTCTTCTGGGCCTCAATACGGATAAATATATCTTAATTTGAATGCAAGACTTTTCACCGTATTAATTTGTATAATTAATTTTGGACTATAAATAGCCGAGTGACGGAAGTTATAAGATATCGGGTACGGGCTAAACCAAACACAAATTATTGTCGACTCTTTGTTGTAAATCAAATTGTGTGGATATACATGGGTTCAACTCGTCCTGACATATATTTACTTTCATAACAGTATACTATGTGTATGCGGCTACTTAAAGCATCATGATAGATTGGCAGGTTTATATTAAGGTACATGTACCAATTCAATACAGGGTAAAAGTAATGCAAAAGCTCCTTAGTGAATTTTCTACATTATTTTTGCCCTGAATAAAGCAATAGCATGTCTTTGGCGATCCCCATATCTTACCAGTGAGTGGCTGCTTAACATATATTTAAATTGTATATAGGCTAAACACGTGTTTGTGGTTATACAGTTGAGAAGCCGTTAATCTTTTCCGTTTAATGCAATCGAAACGCAAACGTAACTCAATAAGTTTGGGGGAAATTGCATTTTTAATTTTCATTACGATTTATTTCAATCAGAGTGGTAAACTGTTTGGAGCTTAATCAGACACCGGGTTATCGATGCATGATATGACTGCAAACGGTTTGCATTGGAACGCTTTATTTAAGCAGAAACGAGTTTTGGGGAAGAAATAACACATTCTCTCCTGTACTAGTAAAATGTAACTGGTAAAATCGTTTTTCGAAAATTGATTAGATGTCACAAGCGGTCTCTATAAAGATCAAACAATGTTAATGTGCATGATATAGGTATAAATAAAACTGTCATATTGCTTGTTTTCTGTTGGAAATTCTATGAATAAGTTTAATTGAAATCTTAACAATAATTATACCTTTTGATATAAAAGATAAGCTGCTGTTATCAGTTAATGTGTTGCAGATATTAGAAGTTGAATTTTACATTAATTTTATTGATAGAAGTGCTTACTCCAATACAGTGGAGAATGTGTTATTCTTTCCCAATAAACGCGTTTACGCTCAAACTATTATTTGCAGTGCAAACAGTTTGGAGCCAGATCAGACGCCGGGTAACCCGGCGTCTGATCAGGCTCCAAACTGTTTGCCACCAAGATAAACAAGAATTATCAGAATTGTCTAAAACTTGTTCTTTTCTACGTTTTAGTGCTTTGCGTTTGCGTACGTTTGCGTTTAAACGGGAAAGAATAACAGATTCTCCACTGTATTACAGTCTTATGAAATGTGGTCTGCAATAGTTAAACAAAATTATATAGACACTTTACTGAAGCGATATTGGTAAAAGTCAAATACATGTAGATTGATTTTGTCTCTAAGATGTTTAACCGTTTACGTTTAGTGTATACCAAAGAGGACATTGACAAACATTGTAGATCATGATGAGACTCTGAATCACGCAGCGTGTCATCGTGGTTTGCACTGTTTGCTATATCTTATAAAATGATCTGCTGTATGGACAAATACAGCCGAACTTCGATATCTCGAACTCGCTTTATTTGAACTATCCGATTTATCGAGTCATGAATTGCATTATTTACTGCTCGGTTACGTCGAGCATACCCATATTTCAAAGTTAAAACGTGGCTTAGCCACGTTTAACTTTAAAATACGGGTATGTTCGATCTAGCCGAGTCCGAGATATCGAAGTTCAACTGTACTGCGATGTCTTTAGATCACCATTGAGTATCAATAATGAATTCTTCCAGCAACCACACACAGACTGTCCATTACAATGTACAAGCATCAATGGATCTGTTATTCTTTCCCAATAAACGCGTTTACGCTAAATCTATTATTTGCAGTGCAAACAGTTTGGAGCCAGATCAGACGCCGGGTAACCCGGCGTCTGACCAGGCTCCAAACTGTTTGCCACCAAGATAAACAAGAATTATCAGAATTGTCTAAAAGTTGTTCTTTTCTACGTTTTAGTGCTTTGCGTTTGCGTACGTTTGCGTTTAAACGGGAAAGAATAACAGATTCTCCACTGTACAAGCATCAATGGCTTAAAAGGGCAGAAACGATTACAAAGCTGAACTGATGCATACTTGGCATTACTTACTCAGTGCACTAAATACTTTCAATCTTAGAGTAATAAATGTAACTTTATTCCAAATTACATATGATATGATTAAGAAATAATCTATGTTCTACCGTTGTGAAACGGTATTTTACAACGGTTGGGAGTTGTGGTGCGCAGGAATTGACCACGAAGGCCGAAGGCCTGAGTGGTCAATTCCTGCGCACCACAACGACCGACCGTTGTAAAATACAGTTTCACAACGGTAGAACATAGATTATTTCGATTCTAACATGACCAGATGTAAGGAAATTCATTAGAAAGGAAATCAAATGTTCCATACTTATTTCCTCAGCGGATGAAGTTTTTCGACCGAATAACTTTTTCCGCGGCATAACAAGAATCTAACACCCATAAGCAAATTTACAATTACCGATCCAAAATCTGGCATAGAACAAACATTACATCAAACAAGACAGAAGAATGAGAAAATTACTGTAACGTTACTGGTTAAAAGTATATGGTCTTTACGGGCTATATGAATAACGAAAGAAATTTAAAAAACAAACGTATGAACGCACGTGGTCACGTCATGTCATATAACCGTGGGAGGAGCGGGGTAGGGAAGAGCGTGGTATACCGTCTCAGGTATACCACGATAGACCTGTTCTTTGTTTATAGAGACGAATTCACGTGTCATGTTAGAATATGTTTTTATTCAGCAAAGACATACATGTCTATCAGCGTTATATAATATAATTCATATAAAGACGAGTAATGACGGATTGCAAATTACAAACAAATTGAGTATTGATCAGACGTGGAGCTACTTGGCGTTTTATCAGAATCCAAATTATTTGTCACCCGAGTCGTTTACTTCCAGAAATAGATTACGGAAGTATTAAATTGCGCAACTTCCGGACACACCTATCTTGAATTAGACGACATTTGGTTACCCCTCAAATGTTTAAAGTTCGCCATTACTAGCCTGAAAGCTAACCAGAATCTGAGTTGTTTGTAAATAATCCAAACAAACCATAAACCTATCGGTAGTGAGGGGAAGTTATCGCTTGGTATGCCAATTGCTACTCAATGATGTTTTATTGTATCTAGTCGGAAGATGCGTGCGAATATTTCGAATAGTTCAATCTTGTCATATTTCTTCATCAAGTATTTACAAACATGTATGACGCGAGTTAATCGCCAGGTCCTTGTTTGTTTAAAATCTTTAGCAGGCTGTGGGTGAGTTTGTGATAAAATTGCAAATAGTTTGGATACAGATGAGACGCCGAGTAACTCGGCGTCTCATCTGTAACCAAACTGTTTGCCACTGTAACGGTACATTGTAAACGAAATGTTGCAGTCTACAATAGTGGTGGACAATAACCATCTAGCGTGTGTGAAGTTTACTATAACCAATTTCGAAGGTATACGATTTATGTCTTTCAGCCACGCCCCAAAAGCTAATGAATATATAAATAGTTTAAAATGACGTCATATAATTCCCCAGGGTATTTTTAAACTTGTGTTATCAGTTATCAGTAACTAGGTGCTTCTTGTTTACTCTTAAGCAAACATCGAGATTTCTTTTATCTCCTTCAATAAAATATGCCTACTTTTAATTTTAACTTTTAGGGTTTGCAATAACATATTTGACTTTTCATTTAGCATTTATAAAAAGAGCGTCTTGAAACAATGATAGACACTACATGTAGGCAATGATTTGCACTACAAAACCCAATTGTGTAAAACACAGTGGAGAATACGTTATTCTTTCCCAATTTACGCGTTTAATCTGATATAATTTGTTGTATTACTAACAGTTAAGAGCCCGATCAGTCCCTGGGTAACCTGGTTTAAATGAGGCTTCATACTGTGTGCTACTCAGATTAAGATAGATTCTTAGAAATTGAACAAATGCAGTTTTAACATGTCATTGAATTGCATTTGCGTTTCGGTTGCGTTTAACCCTTTCCCCAATAGAAGCGCCTTTTAGCGCATTTAATTTATTCCTCCACTAAAGAAAATAGTTCCAATTTATACAGTCATAAATATGTGTTATAAGAAATATTTTTTATATTCTAGAATATGGCAGCTTAAAGCAGGCTGAAAGTAAAGCAGAATGCGCCTTAAGGCGCATTCTGCTTTACTTTCAACCTGCTTTTAGTGGTCACCTATCTTCTATATAATAAAAAGTTTATGAGGTAAAGGGTTAAACGGGAAAGTAAAACGACTTTCTTCATTGTATACTTCAAATGGTACTCTTTGTTACACGTTTATGGGTAAGGCAGTGAAGGGATTCACAGTGAAGGGGTTAAAATGTAATGTCAAGTATAAAGTACAGCTGTATTTGATACAGTGAAGGGGATGTGATTCTTTCCAAATAAACGCGTTTATGCTAGAACAATTTGTGGCATTGCAAAAAGTCTGGAGTGGGATCATACGTCGGGAAACCCCTGTCTCTGACCAAGCTTCAAACTGTTTGGAATACATGGTTAGAAAAGTATAAAAATGACGTTTTCTACATTTTGATTGTAATGCGTTTGCGTTTCGTTTGCGTTTAAAAGGAAAGAATAACATCGCCACTGTATGATGTGGTCGATAATGTATGCAAATGAGACAATCCCTTTTTACAGTGGAGAATATGTTATTCTTTCCCGTTTAATCGCAAACGAAACGCAAACGCATTGTACTAAAATGCAAAAAATAACAACTTTTTCACAATTGTGAAAGTTGATTTTAACCTTGATGACAAACAGTTTGGAATCTGATCTGGCTCCAAACTGTTTGCAGTGGAAATAAAAGTTTTAGCGTAAACGCGTTTATTGGGAAAGAATAACGTAACGTTTTCTCCGCTGTACGGTCAACATTTAGACAACTACAATGGAGAAAACGGTATTCTTTTCAGTTTCAAAGTAACGAAATGCAAGCGCAAATCAACAAAATGTTTAAAACAGCATTTTTTTTTAAAAAAAGCTTTCACTATTTATTTCAGTTTGAGTGGTAAACAGGTTGTAGTTTGATCAGACGGTGGGTAATCCGGCATCTGATTTGGCTCCAGACTGTTTGCAATTCAACAAATTCCTTGAGCATAAACGTGAAGAGAAATATAACGTTTTCTACTCTGTACATGTGTGTTTTTACACTCCTGTATAACGAATTAACGGTATGCTTATTCATTATAGTTGAACTTCGTTATCTCGAACTTGCACAATTCAAGATTGCCTGTATTTCAAAACTAAAATGTGTCTTAGCCATGTTTACTTTTAAATTACAGATTTGTTCGACGTAAGCGAAATCATGTTGTCTAATTTGAATTAAAGAAAGTAAAACTTCCTACTTAAGAGAGTTTGAGTTATCTCATATCATTCTGGTCGATGCATTGACTGTCCTGCAAAATGATATAATTATATACTGTTTTCTACAATAGTACAGTGGGGAATCTGTTATTCTTTCCCAATAAACGCGTTTACGCTACAGTTTGGAGCCAGATCAGACGCCGGGTAACCCGGCGTCTGATCAGGCTCCAAACTGTTTGCCACCAAGATAAACAAGAATTATCAGAATTGTCTAAAAGTTGTTCTTTTCTACGTTTTAGTGCTTTGCGTTTGCGTACGTTTGCGTTTAAACGGGAAAGAATAACAGATTCTCCACTGTATACGATATATGTTTTATTTCGGAAATATGGCAATAACTGCCCATCACACCACACACATATAACTTATCGATCATACATGATGATCAGCAGTGATCACAGTAGATAAATTCAAGGCATGCATACAAATATACAAAAACAAAAAACAAGGAGAACCAAGGGAGGTAACTCACAATCCAAAATATCAGTCTCATAATTATAGTTCTGTAGAATAACACTGATAGAAGCCCGATTCTGCATACTCCTTACCCCTTTGCTGTCTTACCCCGAGTAAAATTGTTATTTGCAAACAGTTTGGAACCTGATCAGACGCCGCGTAACGCAGCGGCTGATCCGGACCCAAACTGTTTGACACTCAATTCAATATTTCTTACGTCAAAATACCTAAAATTGAAATTCAGACGACACTTTTTTAAACTTGATGACGTCATGTCAGTGAAGGAGTTAAAAACGTCATACTTTTTTGTATGCATACTTTCGAAATACGTTAACTTAGCTATCCAAACGTTGATGAGTCGTGTTTAAGTGGCCGAGTTCATCATTCGATTCAGTTAGTTGGCAAACATAAAATGTCATTTGTCATGATTATAATGTTACACATACATGTATCTCCTATATGGAGGAAATAAAGCATAGACTTGTATTGGATTGATAATGCGTGTTCAGTAAATTAGTACAGTGCTCCCTCTCTACAACGACATCCAATGGGAGACAAAAAATGTGTGCGTTGTTTGGAGGGAGTCGTTATAGGGAGATAAATTGGCTAACATTTGCAAACAGCTTGAATCCAGATCAGACGCCGGGTCACGCGGCGTCTGATCTGGATTCAAGCTGTTTGTCACTCGTTATTTACTTTTTTCTATCACAATGTCCATTATGTAACTTTGAGAAAAACAGCAGACGACAATTTTAAGCAGACGACATTTAAGCCGTGAATAGGTTGGACATAATTGTCCTGTTTAGGGAACAGCAGCACGTGTCGTTGTAAGGATGGAATCGTTGTTGGGAGGGTCGTTGTAGGGAAGGAGTTTCTCTGAACCTTTTCTATTCATGAAACAGTATATGCATATTTAGCAAACATTGTAGACAATACTTAGCGAGCCCTTTGATCAGACTGTTCTATGTTTGTTCTATTTTGATTTTCCTGAAATATTTTCTAAAATCAACATAAAGTGGTAAGTTTTAAGAATTGGAATAGTCCATATGAAAATGATCAGCACACAAATGGTTAACGTAAGGATATGCCTGTTCATTTAACAAATTATATACAAAATGGGTAATATAAATAGCATCGTAATAGCCCCCAACGTATGTCGTTTAGAAACCTATAAACCACTTCCTTCGTTATTATTTCATTTCATTCATGAAAATAAACGTCAAATAAAACATCAGCGTTGACATTTCTAGTAATTTAGTCACTTCCTTCAATCTGCAGTTATCCCAGCTGTCATAGCACTTTTCATATAGTTAAACCATCCCCCCATAGCCTGTTTCTAGTTTTGAAGACAGGTGACCCCTTAAAGCAGGTTGAAAGGAAAGCAGAATGTGCCTTAAGGCACATTCTGCTTTATTTTCAGCCTGCTTTAAGCTTCTATCTACTAGGATATAGAAAATATTTCTTTTAGTACATATTCAAGACTGTATAAAGTGGAACTATTTTCTTCAGTTGAGACACACATCAAATGCGTTAAAAGGCGCATTTATGGGTTAATAGGTTACACCTGTATCAAACGGTCATTGCAATGATGCTAAAATGGCAGTAAGTTTATTTTTGATATGTTTAACCAATTACTCCATAGATACGCATTTTAACATTTTAATTTATTCCTCCATTGAAGAAAATAGTTCCAAATATACAGGTATGAAAGTGCATTGTAAAAATACTTTCTCTATCCAAGCAGATTGTAGCTTAATTAAAGCAGGCTGAAAATAAAGCATAATGAGTCTTCATTGCATTGACACCTTGCTCCATAGCCTGTTTCTTAGTTACTGTATAGTTTTGAAATCTAGAAACCGGCTATGTAGCAAACGTTTAATGTAGGAAAAAGGCAATGGAGAATTATCCTGTATGAGCTGTCTGCATTACGTTTGTCATAGACAGCTACAGTTATCCCTCTCTACAACAACACCCTATGGGAAACAAAGAATATATGTGTTGTTCGGAGGGAGTTGTTATAGGAGGGGATTGGCTTACATTTGCAAATAGCTTGAATTAAGACCCGACGCTGCATAATGCTATGTTATTTGAATGAAAACTGTTTGAATCCTATTTCAGTAAAACTGCTTTATATAATAACTTGAAATAATAGTTTAGACAGCAGCACTTATGCAAACAATATTATTGCTATGGCAAGGTCAAATGAGATTATTTTAGGTGTGAAATGTTAATTTTGTTTACGTATAAAACTAAGATTGATGTCTTTTAGTAAATGCATACCAGGCATTGCGTTTGTAGTTGAAATTGTTTTAAATTTCCTTTGGTATAAATATGTATTTACTAGTCATAAAATTTAGCAAAATAGTTTTCCGAATTCATTGAATATGCTTTAAATACCAAACTGAATGAGTCAAACACAGTCGATAACCGATAACTCTGATTCCTTTAAATCGACGTTCCCGTATTTCGATGTTCAATGTTGATAACTGAAGCTCTTGTTAGTCAAAAACACATGCATTTTTAAGTTAAGGCGTGTCTTAGCTAAAATTTCACTTCGAAATATGCATGTGCTCGATTTAAGCGGTAGTTTGATTTATCGAGATTCGACTGTTATTTTTAGTTTGCGCAGTCTTCATGATGAATGCATAAATAATTACACACTGAAGCATATCTGTACTTCATCAAAGCCGGAACATCTGTAGCATTTGAAAAGTCTTTGAAACCTGTAAATGATTGAATGGCACGCCGAGAATGCAAAGTGACATGTAACCCAGCGTGAAGCGCAGGCGTTCACACTTCCGTGCCCGTCACAGATGCCTCACCAAACATATACCTTTTACCATTCATAAACACTAAAGCTTATGTGTACAGTGGATAATATGTTATTCTTTCCCGTTTAAACGCAAACGAAACGCAAACGCATTGTACTAAAATGCAGAAAATAACAATTTTTTTCACAATTCTGAAAGTTGATTTTAACCTTACCCCGTGTACATATACAAATTGTTACTAGCAAACAGTTTGGATCCTGTTCAGACGTACCGTAAGGCGGCGTCTGAGCAGGATCCATTCTGTTTAACACTCAATATCTATTAAGTCAAAATACCTAAAAATTAAATTTGAGAAATAAAAGCAGACGGCAATTGTTTAATATTAATGACGCCATGGCAATGATGATGTTAAATTGAAATACACGGCTCTTAGCCACTAAAATAATGATAGATATCCTGCCGAAGCAGTTATGAGGTTATCACACTGTTGATTATGTAATATGGTATTTATTTACACTAGAATGTATTCTCACTGCAATTTAAATATTTGTCCCTCGTAACCTTCACTTCATTGAAGTGCTACAGTGGAGAAAACGTTATTCTTTCCCAATAAACGCGTTTACGCTAAAACTATTATTTCCATTGCAAACAGTTTGGAGCCAGATCAGACGCCGGGTAACCCGGCGTCTGATCAGGTTACAAACTGTTTGCCTTTTAGTTTAAAATGAGTCGTCAAAATTGTCAAAAAATTGTCATTTTACCCATTTTAATGCACTACGTTTGCGTTTCGTTTGCGTTTAAACGGGAAAGAATAACGTTTTCTCCACTGTAACTATTAACTTTGGCCGAGCTAAATTATTGTCTGTTTGCAAAGAAATTAAAATCAAGTGTTAAGCTTTTTGTCTCATGAAACATAAGTAAGATTTGCAAACAGTTTGGACCCTGATCAGACGCCGTGTCACTTGGTGTCTGATCTGGGTAAAAAATTGTTTGCAATTTCAAGCCAAGTCGCGCTCAGTATTTTAAGGGTTAATTCCAGCTAAATATAACATGGGACCTTTGGATTGTAATGATTCGTTCTAAGGCCACGCAGTTATTGCAGGAAACATATTCTAGTTAAGACTACTGTATAAAATTGACGTTATATTACTATATATTAGAGCCGCACCATGGCAAAATCTGCCTTATTGCATTGCAACATTTTATAGACCAACCATCGTTGTCATCCAATCTGAGTTTGGTATACACTGCCAAATACCACATATAACACAGCCATATGAGATGCTTTACATGCATGTTAATGTCATAAAGTGTAGATCAAAGTCAGCCGCCGCTTCTACACTAAGACGCGGTGGTAGGCATTGATCTACACTGTTTGCAATGCAAGTCAGGTCTTCTCATGACACGGGTCATATGTATAGAGAGAGAGGCGCGTATAATAATAAAGCTTACTCTATATACTGTCATGGTATTGTGAGCTGAACAACTGTAGTCTGAATTGTTCGAAAATATTTTCTGTTGAAATGAATGGAACCCAAAACGAAATATAATAACACGTGGAAACTCTTTGCTGTTTGGAACTTGAACACTTTATTGTAATATTAATTTCAAATAGTTTGCTCTGGCATATTGTTTGTAATGGACACCCGTTCCTTGCCCCTACCCCCAAAAGCCCAACAAACAAACAACATAAAAAACCAACAAATGAACAAAAAAATAATTAAAGTAAAACCTCTCTATTACGAACACTAAAAAGAAGTCTTATTGATTGTATTAAAACATGTGGCTGCTTAAAACCTTTAGGGGCTTCTGTTTTTCTTTATTTTCACATTGCTTTAAGAATCAATTTGGCTTTAACACCTAATAATTAAAAAGTAATTGGTGGTCGTGATAGAGGTTTTTTCTGTATACGTCTTTCACGTATTTGTACATACGATAGTTGTTGTTTAATAGCATATTGTAAACCAGTTTTTTTTCGCGAGAATATAATTTACGCGTTAATTTGCGAATGTCTCTAGTTTTGAAAATAGGTGACTTCTTAAAGCAGGTTGAAAATAAAGCAGAATGTGCCTGTAGGCACATTCTGCTTTATTTTCAGCCTGCCTTAAGCTACCACCTGCTAGAAATATTGCATCATGTCGCGAATTAATACAAAATCGCATTACGCGAAATATTCATGACGCGAAAAAACCCCTGTTTTACAGTATTTGTAATGTGTATTTCTTGTATTTCCAGGAGGAATGCCGTCCGCAGTTCCCAGTGAGTATTGGAGTGGATCACAGGCAGTGCGGCTTTATTTCCATACCCACCTGTCTCATCCCACGCACGACCATACCAGGGAATTACACGTGCATTCAGCCAAATTAAAACTGTACATAAGTGACGTCAGGCCAGAAAACCTTCGAGATCAGATCTCGGTGGATTATCAAATTAGACTAAACGCGTATCAAATATTATCAATAAAAAATTCCACTAGTTACACTAGAACTTTGTTAGACTCACGATTAGTTCCATTAACGAGTTCGGGTTTTGTGAACTTTGAAATAGCCAAAGCGGTCCAAAGTTGGGTAAACGACAAGGATTCAAACCTTGGAATAGAGATTACCGCCGAATCACAAGACCTGAATGATGTTGTCACGATAGATACGACTCACAGGAAGAAGGAGACGAGCGGAGTTACCAAGAAAAACCAGCCAAAGACATTCCCTTCCGTTAAGCTGTATGTTCAAGAAAAGGACATTTTGAAACGGGTAAAACGTCGCTCTCGTAGGAGGAACGAGTGTAGGAAGGGTAGCGGTGAGACCCGGTGTTGTAAGTACCCGATTAAAATCTCGTTTCGTGAGATCGGTTGGGACAGTTGGGTTATCGCACCGCAGGAGTACCATGGGTATTATTGTGCCGGAGAGTGTCCGACAAACTATAAAATAGCGAACATGTTTTCTGGCATAAAGTCTATGCTACACACGATTCAGCCAAATAAAGTCCCGTCACCCTGTTGTGTTGCTACAAAGTTATCCCCCTTTATGCTTCTTCACTACGACAGCAACGGGAAGTACACGTTTTCCGAGTTTCCCGATCTTGTGGTGGAACAATGTAGATGTGGTTAGAAAGATGCTGGTGGGACATATTCGTTACCAAGGAAACAAGGCTACAGAAAAAAATGTTATTTTCCAGCTTAAATGAATCTCAGTGCAAACTCAATGCAATAAAAAAAATCGAGTTATAAGTTTCTTGAAACTCTTGACGATTCCTTGTAATCTGGATGACAAATTGTTTGGAGCCAGATCAGACGCCGAGTTACTCGGCGTCTGTTCTGGCTCCACACAGTTTGCAATTAACATCCATATTATTTTGATGTGTTTGGAAGATGTAGCATTTTTTCCAAGTATATCAACCTCAAACGTTAACTAATGCATCTTTATATACGTGACAGCATTTGTATTTTAAATGCACAAAGATGCAAAACATGACTGATTCCTGAATATTATTAATATAAACGTGTAGACACTTCGGTTATAGATTTGCATCTGTTATTAAGTTAGTATGACCACCAATCAGCGAAGCTATATACATATTGTTTTGTATGGGGTTTTGGGAATGACAAGAATGAAGAATAGTTGACGGTTACTTTGCGTAGGGCAAAGTACCTAATTGTTCCTTAAGCCCAATTTACCGCCATGACGTCATCCTCTTTGAACAATTGTAGTCTGCATTTAATTTTTCAAATTACATTGTTTTGTATTTTAACTTGAGATACTTTGAAATGAGTGTCAAAAAGTTTGGTTCCTGATCAGACGCCGCGTGACGCGGCGTCTGTTCAGGACCCAAACTGTTTGCAAATAACCATTGAACTCGGGGTAAGGCAGTGAAGGGATTAGAGCTACACGTGGATATTACTGGAAAACATTCCGTGAACATAATTACACTTACTGTAAGTATGCTATAAGTAGGTGTGCAAATAGTTCCCCTTTAAATCATGGAGCCTGAACTATCAAATGGACAAGTCCAGTTTCCAATTAAGTCTCATCCAATTTAGACTATTAAGGGTTGTGTTTTGTTATCCTGTACAACAATGTCCCAAGAGGGGTGCATATTGGTTAAGGACAGATAAACATTTCACAAGTACACTGTTTTTAAATGACGCGTATACAGGCCACTAGGGGTTAGTAGATTAAACTTTCTGCATACTACAGACAATTGTGTGATTAAAAACATTTAAACAATTAATTTGGATCCAGATAAAATAAAACTCTAGTTACTTAGGAGAAACGTCTGTAATAAAATTGTTTGATACCTTTATGGCAGATTTTTCAACTTTTATTCAATTAAAAAACCAACAAAAAACATAAAATCTAATTTTGGTTTTTGATGTGCAGACGATATATTTAAAGCAGACGGCAATTCAGCATGATAAGGTTCAAGACATAAAAACAGACGACAAATGTAGCAGACGATACGATGACAGTAAATGTGTGTGTGTGGTAACCTGCACATACGGTAGGGCTGCCATTCTCCGGATTTTTCCGAAATCTTTGGATTTTTATCCTAGCAGATTGTAGATTAGAGCTGGCTGAAAGTAAAGCAGAATGTGCCTTAAGGCACATTCTGCTTTACTTTCAACCTGCTTTAAGTAACCGCGCTTGAAAAATAGAAAGTTTGGAAATTTTAGGAATTTTTATTATTTAACTTATTGCAGCCCTGATACGACGGACGAGGTTGAGAAAACAGTCGCAACAGGTGGGAGTCAGATGAGATGCTGAGTAATATGGCACACCATTTGGATTCAAACTGTTTGATACCGCGATGGTTTATTTATTAATAAAGGTTGTTGAATAAAATATATTGCAGACGACAATTCATGCAGACGATACGGCGTGCTAAAGTTTAAACAACAGAGATAGCACAATGCTTTGGAAGGCATTAGTAATTCTTTTTTTTTGCATTATAATGATATGTCTAGTCATATGGTTCCCTCATTTACAAAATTCCCGTAGGTCGAATTACATTATAATGTCTTACCCCATCGTAGACCTGTCTGATTGGGCGTGGTCATAACACAGAAGGAACAAATGTTTGAAATGTTCTTCTCCAGGAACTGCCGTGGCAGTGGTGGCATATTAATCTAAACCAGGCCACGTGTATTGTGAACATGACACGTTGTAAGAATAGATACATTATAACCGTTTCCTCCATAGATTGTTTTCAGTATTGAAGACAGACTATTGCTCGAAGCAGGCTGAAAGTAAAACATATTCGCCTTAATCCCTTCACTGCCTTACCCCGAGTGCAAAAGTTATTTGCAAACAGCTTGAATCCTGATCAGACGCCGCGTAACGCGGCGTCTGAACAGGACCCAAACTGTTTCACATTCATTTTAATATTTCTGATATCAAATTACCCAAAAATTAAATTTTAGTAACAGCAGACGACAATAGTTTTTAATTGATGACGTCAAGGCAGTGAAGGGATTTAGATATATTCTGTTTTACATTCAGTTTGCTCTCAGCTACAATCATTTAAGATTTATATAACTATTTCTTGTGGTGCATATTCATGACTGTATCAAGTGGAACTATTGTTGCCTCTGCTTTAACTCATTTTACTGTCATAATATCGTCTGATTTGAAAACGTTGTATGATTATTATTTAACTCTTTGCATGCTGTGTATTTTTTCTTCTGCGACAATTATCGTTTGCCAATGTTCTAAAAATACAAATTTTCGAAATTTCTTTTTAAATCCGGGTCAGACTGTCAAACAGTTTGGATCCTGATGAGACGCCGCATTACACGGCTTCTCATCAGGATACAAACTGTTTGCACATATCATCACGATTCCGCCGCCAGCATGTTAAGATTCAAAAGTTATACTTAAAGCAATTTGATCGAAAAAATGTAGAAATGAGTCCGTTATAAAATCTGCATGTAGCCAGATCCGACTCCGTAAAACTGTTTGTTGGTTGTTAATTATTTATATGAAGTCAGAACTCGACTAGACTTAAATGGAAACTGGACTATCTATTTAAAGTTTAAGTTAACCCATCTGTGCCCACGATCCCATATATTGGACATGGGCAAACAGTGTAGACTCTGACCAGACGCCGCATAATTCGGCGTCTAATGAGAATTTACACTGTTTGCTGATAAGAATTTCAATATAAAAAATGAAAATGAAAATTTTGACCCGGCACAGAGTACCTATAGCAACTCCCTCCGAACAACACACATAATCTGTGTCTCCCATTGGATGTTGTTGTAGAGAGAGATTAGATCTATTGTTTTTCGAACATAAAACATATGACTTAGGAATACGCGTTTGTTCGACTTTAACTAGTTAGAATGATCAAATTTCGACATGTTCGACGATAGCGAGTTTGAAATATCGAGATTGCTCGACTGTACATTTCCAAAATGTGGTAAATGGTTGTGAAAGGTCTTCACGATTTGCAAGGTTGTATAAAAAGGGTATGTGTAATACTGAACTACATGTATGTTGTATGTTAATTTATTATGTTTATTTATTGATTCATATACTGACTAAACTACAGTCAATCTTGTATAAATCGATCACTCCACTGAGGAAGGCCCTTGATAAATCTTGATAAATACACACGTGGTTGCTTGGTGCAGGACAAAAATAATGCAGAAAATGACATTTTGAAGATTCTGAAGATGTTTTTTTATCTGAGTAGCACACAGTTTGGAACCTGATCAGACGCCGGATTATACGGCGTCTGATATGGCCACAAATTGTGTGCAATTGGAAACAGGGAACTTTAGCATAAACGCGTTTATTTGGAAATAATAAGGTCGTCTCCACTGCGTACAATATTGACTGTATTGCCTAAGAATACAACCAATCTCATATTAACCCTTTCCCACATAGAAGCGACTTTTAGCGTATTTAATTTACTCTTCCGCTGAAGAAAATAGTTCCAGTTCATACCCTCATGAACAACTACCATTACAAATATTCTTTATAGCCTAGCAGAGTTTAGCTTAAAGCAGGCTGAAAGTAAAGCAGAATGTGCCTTAAGGCACATTCTGCTTTACTTTCAATCTGCTTTAAGTGGTCACCTGTCTTAAAAACTAGAAACAGGCTATCAGGTAAAGGGTTAAGTGACCATTCAAAAGAATACCGGTCTGTACTGCCATGACGTCATTAATTGTATAGACTAACCGTCTGCTCTATTTCTGAAATTTAAATCTAGGTATTTTGACTTAAGAAATTTTGAAGTAATTGTCAACCAGTTTGGATCCTGATCAGACGCCGCTTTACGAGTCGTCTGATCAGGATTCAAGTTGTTTGCAACTAACCATTGTAGATCTACTCAGGGTAAAGCAGCGAAGGTGTTAAACAGAAAAGAGAAAATAAGTGAAACAAAAAGCTCTTGTCGATGCTTTATGTCCTGCTTTAGGCAGTTACATGTACTTGTCTTTATGGACATGTGCACCTTATTATTGAGTGGTCGCTTAACACAAGGTTGACTTATGTCACATATTTTTTCTGGCCATTACCAAAATGTGCAATAAAACATAGAATGTTACAAACGTGGTTTGTTTATTTATCTTTTCCCCCTCCCAAAATAGGTGTATTATGTAAAAAGCCTTATGGCCATTGCAGACAGTTAGCCTGATCAGAATCTACATTTTCTCACATAACTACCCCTGTTTTCAATTGTGAACAACGATCACGAATATCCTTGTCTCCAACATGTGTGAGATATCACTTTGATAAAGCCACTCTAACGTCACTATTTATAAAGGCGTTCTTACGTCACAGGTATATTCAGATATTGCTCTAAAATAATTAAATTGTTGGTTATGTGAGAAAAAGAATCTGTCACTCGTCGGTGTATGAGATAAGCTGATCTCAACCTCGTCTAGAATAGAAAAGTTATTAAGCTCACCAAGGCTCGCTTAATAACATTTCACTTCTAAACTTGGTTGAGATCAGCTTGTTTCATACATCCACTCATCATAGATCCTATATGTTTTCAACTCATATTAAAAAGGATCGCTTTCAAGAACTTGTTTTGTTTTAGCTCACCTCCACGCTGTGAGGGGCTTATGCTATAACACCGGCGTCGGCGTTTGCGGTGGCGTAGGCGGTGGCGTCCGCTGCGGCGTCGACGGTCGTACTGTACCTCTTAAACTATAAGGGCTAGGTCAATAAAACTTATACCATCGATGCTGCATACTAAGCAAAGCATTTTAAAACAAAACTCGGTGATATTGACCTCTCGGGTCAATGTTAAGGTTTTGCGCTAAATTCTGTTCTTGACGTAACGTCTATTTTGGCCTAACTTTTGCACCTACGGTCACGAAACATCATATTATGCTGACGCGCCTAAACGAGTACACTACGTTGTACTGTAGTTTTGTTACCTTAACCTTTCACATCGACCTCTAGGGTTGATGTTAAGGTTAAACATCACTTTCGTTAAAGTCTGTTTTGACTAACTACTGCACATACGGTCACAAAAGTCCATCTGCTGATGCGCCTCTATGAGCGCACCACGTTACATCGCAGTTGGGTGTCCTTGACCTCTGACATTGACCTATAGGGTCAACGTGCAGGTTTTGGGTTACAATCTGTTCTTCAACGACTTCAGCTACTGTCAAACTTCATATGCTATGAGCTTCAATGAGCATCGCATTGCAGTTTCGTGACATTGACTCTTTTACATTGACCTCTAGGGTCAACGTTAAGGTTTTGCGTTTTATTCTGTTCAGGCCTAACTACTGTACATACGGTCTTAAAAAATTAAATTCAAATGCGCCTCAAAGACTACACAACGTTGCAGTTTGGTGACTTTTATCTTTTGACATTAACCTCTAGGACGAACTTTAAGGTTTTGCGGTAAAAAACCGGGTATGTCCTTGACCATTGACCATTGACTGCACCCACGATGACGAAACTTCTTATGCTGATGCACCTCTATGAGTACACCGCGTAGCATTACAGTTTGGTGACCTAGACCTTTGACCATGACCTCTTATGTCAATGTTAAGGTTTTGCGTTAAGGTCTGTTCTGGCCTAATAGGGAATGCACCTTCAGTTACGAAACCCCATATATCGATGCATATCAATGAGTACACCACTACAGTTTCGTGACAATGACCTTCACCTTGAACTTTTAGGTCAACGTTAAGGTTTTTCGTTTGGCCTAACTACTGCACCTATGGTCACAAAACGTTATATGCTGATATATCTCAATGATGAGACAAACGATGCATTGCAGTTTGGTGAGCTTGAACCGTGATCTTGACTTCTAGGGTCAATTTGCTTTAAAGTCTGTTCTGGAATAACAGCTGCACCTACGGTCAAGAAACTTCATATGCCGACCGCGTTGCACTGCAGTTTGGTGACATAACGTGTTCAACATGAGTTCAGTGACATTTTCATCAATACTCCTTTGGAAATGTGCTTGAGGTGAGCTTCGAAATCTTTTATTGTCCAGACTTTTCTTTTAAAGACGTTTCCTCAGTACTTTGATGGACTGCATCATTGTTTTCGATAGGTGTGAAAGTAACTGTAAAGCAGGAGTTAAGTGTGTACAGCCAATGTCACCAATCTCAAGTTGTCTAGAGAGTCCCTGACATACTCACACTCAAGTTCTCTTTTTCAATGGGTTTTACTATCCAAACTATCAAATACAAGATGCATGCCTCATATGAGACGCTTCAATGATTCAAAGTAATATAGGTATGCATAAAAATCATTAATTTTGTACAGAACTGCCTGTAAGGGGATTATCCCCGGGGGTAGGTCAGGAAATGTCTTAAAAGACAACTCCTCAGTCCTTTGATGAACTACCCCCATTGTTCTCAATAGGCGTGAAAGTAACTGTAAAAACATGCAGCACATTCCTTACTAATCTCAGTTTTACTTGTCAGGCCCAGACATACTCATACTCTATAGGCTTTTCAATGGTTGTTTCTAACCAAACTATCAAATATAAAAGTCGGGCCTCACATGAGACGCTTCAATGGTTCTTTGCTAGCGGTATGTACACAATACTCATGAGTAGTGCATGTATCTACCTGAATAGGTGATATCACCAAAAGTAGATCAAGAAATGTCTTTAAACGTGGAAACATAACGTTATATCGTATGTACGAGTAATTGAGGGACAGATCTACTCCGAGAAATGCAACAGGCAATTTAAGACAAAGAAACTGAACTTTCACCAACCCTTTCACTGTCTTACCCCGATTACAATGGCTTTTTTCAAACAGTCTGGATCCTAATCAGACGACGCAAATTTAATTCTTCAGAGCGATAAAGAGGACTGATAAAGGGGTTTTAATCATTCAAATCCGAAAGCGACTATTGTTGACTTTGCAAACAGTTTGGATCCAGATCAGACGCAAAGCGCTGTCTAATCAGGCAAACTGTTTGGCACGTTTTTCAATATTTCTTCTGTCAAAACTATATACATGGTTTTTTGTGGGCATAAAATTGCAGACGACAACTTTTAGCAGACGATAGCAGTCGATATTTTGTGTAAAGAAAGGGTAAACTAATGTTTAAATTTGACAGGGAATTGGGATCACTTGTACACTGAATAAAATAATTACATCGTTCACGTTTTTAACAATGCATCGTATGACAGACATTATCGAATGAATTTTCCCAAACGACAATTTCTTGCAAGTTCTGAACTTTTGGAATCTGGATGTCAAACAGTTTGGAGCCAGAACAGATGTCGAGTGAGATCAGGGTCCAAAATTATATATAAAAAAGCCTTTGAGTTGAATCTGAAGTCGTTCTGAAGCATTTGACTGGTCAGATTTGAGCCTAGGCTCAAATCTGACCAATCAAATTGCTTGAGAACAAAGTCAGACTCAACTCAAACGCTTTATAACCTTGGACCCTGATTTCGAACATTTTGTATTGGAAATAGTTTTAAGATAACAAACGCGTTTGTTGGGAAAGAATAGCGACTTCCCCTGTGAGCAGTGTGGGTGTTTCAACTTTAACCCTTTCAGCGCCAAATTAATCGTGAGGTTTTTATCCCTTCACCGCTACAGTGGAGAATCTGTTATTCTTTCCCGTTTAAACGCAAACGTACGCAAACGCAAAGCGCTAAAACGTAGAAAAGAACAACTTTTGGACAATTCTGATATTTCATGTTTATCTTGGTGGCAAACAGTTTGGAGCCTGATCAGACGCCGGGTTACCCGGCGTCTGATCTGGCTCCAAACTGTTTGCAACAGAAATAATAGTTTTAGCGTAAACGCGTTTATTGGGACAGAATAACACATTCTCCACTGTACATCATCATCTGCTTCGATATTGATGTCCGCAACATCGTTCAAATTTAGATTAAGGTACCATGACTTAAGAAATATCAGTCCGAATGACAAACAGTTATCGATTCTCATCTGGATCCATAATGTTTGCAAACTCGACTTTATTCTACTTTGGTAGGGAAAGGGTTAATATTAGTGTGGGTGTTCGAAATATTACACGTAACATTAATCGTGAATAGCGAGAATGATTAAAACACGACACCACCCTGTAGAAGCTATAAACTTAATAGCGTGCATCGGTAGAGTTCGAAATCTGACACCTCGAATCAAAGGGACTACATATTATCTTAAAATGATCATCCAGAAAGAGAGATATATCAAACATAAACTACTGCTCCTAAAGGAATGAAATTCTTTCTCTCGATAAATACCTCAGGGTATATTCAGTTACAGCTAATATTTAATATACCTGCTTTTTTTTAGCCCTTAGAACTTCTTTAACAACAATAACAACTATTTATACCAACACCAACGTTAATATTACTACTACTACTACTACTAATATTCGTACTACCATCTAATATACTACAACGATTACAGGTACTGATATTTCATTACTACTACTACTTCTTTTATAACCTTAAAAGACTGTTACAACAACAACTACTACAACTACTACATCTACCTCTATTCTGGTTCTTTTCTAACTACTTATACTAATGTTGATATTACTTTTACCACTACTGCTGCTGCTGCTGCTACTACTACTATTACTACTGCTGATACTCCTGTTGCTATAGTACTTCTACTACTTTTACCTGATTTTACCCTTTACCCCATAGCATGTTTCTAATTTTGAAATAGGCGACTACTTACAGCAGGTTGAAAGTAAAGCAGACTGCGCCTTAAGGCGCATTCTGCTTTACTTTCAGCCTGCTTTAAGCAACCACCTGCTAGAATGAAGGAAATATTCCTTATACATGTAATACATTTTTATTAATGTATAAATTGAAACTATTTTCTTCAGCGTAGGAATAAACTGAATGCGCTAAAAGGCGCTTCTATGGGGGAAAGGGTTAGCAGAATTAGCTTTAACCCTTTCATGATCAAATTTACCGCCAGGGTTTCCTCCTTCTCCGTCATATTATCGTCTGCTTCAATATAGTTGTCTGCAATATCGTTTCAAAGTAAGATTTAAGGCAGTATAACTGACGTAATTTCAAAACAAGTGACAAACCGTTTTGATCCTGATCAGACGCCACATGAATCGTCGTTTGATCAGGATCAAAACGTTTGCAAATGCGCTTTATGAGGTCATTGAGAGTGAAAGGGTTTAATTAAAAAAAGTTCCATAGCAGCTTGTTACAGAGGAGAAAACGTTATTCTTTCCCAATAAACGCGTTTACGCTAAAACTATTATTTACAGTGCAAACAGTTTGGAGCCAGATCAGACGCTGGGTAACCCGGCGTCTGATCAGGCTCCAAACTGTTTGCCACTCAGATTAAAATAAATAGTCAGGATTGTCAATAGGTTGTCTTTTTCTACGTTTTAGTGTAATGCGTTTGCGTACGTTTGCGTTTAAACTGGAAAGAAACTGTACTCTTATCGTACAGGCATCTGCTGTTAATCAGAAAACACGCGTTCTTTTTGATCGGTCGTAATAGAGAAGTTTCGACCATACTTTTGCGCGTGATCCATATTCTTTAACATGTTCCCCATAGCCTGTTCTAGTTTTGAAGACCACTTTAAATAGATTAAAAGTAAAGAAGAATGCGCATTTAGGCGCAATTTGCTTTACTTTCAGTCCGCTTTAAACTACCATCTGCTAGGATAAAGATATATGTATTATATTGCTTATTCCTGACCGAATATAATGGAATTATGTTTATTTGTTGAGGAATATGTGAAAGGCGTAAAAATACATATTGTTGGAGGAATGGGTTAAATTTCTCCAGCATGTTTGTCCTATTTATTCCCAATCTGCATTATTACTCTGCAACCTGCTTTAAAAGATGATGTTTTTGTTCATGAGATGGTATTCATGTATAACCCTTTATATGGTGCTTGTTTTCAAATGGAATGCTTTACTTTTTAAATATGACTCGTAATTGTTGAATTTTAAGGTGTTTATTAGAAAATATTTAAAAAAAAACGTAACATCACAGTGCAACCTTTGTCAGAGAGATTCTTAAGGAACCATCTGGCCAGCGTATGCACTGTTTGGAAGTATACATACGCTGGTTGATTGCAATTCAACTCAAAACAGTAGGTAAAAGCTCTCGGATATCCTTAGCAAGCCTGACCCATTTTGAACACATAACACAGACACTACCGGACTAATTTGGAGCTCATTTTCTGAATTAAGCTACACTCTGACATCTGAAAACTACTTTGTTGTGTCAAAACGAAACCGAAAGTGACAATCTATTGTTAGAGGCGCTATATTTAAATCGCGTACGCGTTCTGTGCCATTTAGTTAAAAAAAAAAGACGATTCTGAGCTCAAAGTAGAAAGATGGACAGTTTCGGCCCCTCTGCCATTCGCATTTTTCCAATCTTGCAAATTTGTGTCTGGACCCATTTTCAATGCTGCCTGAAAGTGTCACATTTTGCAGGAGATCATTGATATTCTAGAATTTGGAAGAGCCCAACCTGGCCTTTCAGTAAAGTCTTCCAACGTGATGTGCGAATGATAACTTCTCATTCTACGGAAGCCCAAAGGTGCCATAAACGTCAAAACGTTTTTATACGTTATGGGCGTGGAAAGGATATGGGGACAGCCTAGAGATGCCTAATTTTCGGCTTTTAATCATTTATCGTCGTGCAATAGTGACTATGTAGCGAAAGAAGGCAAACGTATGGCATTTGTAAGGAAAAATGGATTTCCCCGCTATACGTATACAGTTTAACCTCTCTATTGCGACCTCTAAATTGTGTTAATTATTAGGTGTTTGTTACAAATGACTGATTAAAGCAAGGTGACAGTAGAACAGAAAGCTCCTTCAGGAGCTTTGGTGACAGTAGAACAGAAAGCTCCTTCAGGAGCTTTCTGTTTTACTGTCACATTGCTTTAGCTGACAACTGTCTTTTTTTTCACACACCAATTAGCTTTCCTTTCAATCATATAATAGAGAGGTTTTACTGTTTTACATTTTCAAAATTGTCGTCTGCAATATTTGTCGTCTGCAATATTTGTCGTCTGCAGCGATACTGTGTGTGGAGTTAAATGCATTCAATATCGCCAGAGTGTCGAGCAGTTTGGATCCAGCTGAGACGTCCCATCTCGATCAAAACTACTGGCGACAGATTATCAATTCAATTCAAATTTTATTGTGATAAAGGCCTCCGGCCCAAACACATATATACAACAATAAATATACAATATGAGCATGAAAGTGTCATAATCAGGTAAACAACTTACTGTGAAATATCACAAACTGGTTGTAGTAAATAATATCTAATGATATATTGTCTTTAACGAAATCTAAATAGTACAATTCTAATAACAATGCAATTTATTTTTGCAGATAGCAATTTTTTTTACATTTCAAAAAGTTACGTATAATTACATACTCAAGTTGCTACTAGCTTAGCAGTCACTAAAGTTCACAACATTGACCTTTAGGTATTGTTTGTGATAAATGTTTTTCTGGCATTTAGGCAATGATAGATATATGTTGCTAATTTGTTTATAAATGTTTCATTTTTACTCGCTAACAAAATCTTAAAATGCTGTTGGTTGGCCAATCTGTATTTCTTTTTAGGAATGTATTTTTCCCTTATTTCCTGGTATAATGGACGAATCAAAACAAAGTGATATTCGTCCTCTATGCATGTTGTGCAAAACGGACATAGTCTTTGGTTCCTTTCCATTCCTAAATATTTACCCTTTTCAATCATTAGCTCATGAGAGGAACATCTAAAAGAAGCAAGTGAGAACCTACACTTTCTAATATCAAGATAATTAAGGTATGGTTCAAATTCAAAACTTGATTTAAATTGGGCACATGTTGTTAATTTATTTAGAACTATTATTGCAAATATCATTCCAATTTTGTATATACTGATCCCTTAATAGTTGGGTGAACTCGTTAAGCAAAAGAGGTTCATTTATAACTGTCTGGTTTTCCCAGATTATAACCAATTTCGTTTTCATACAATATTTGTCTTACTTTAGATACCCAGTTATTTTTACCTGAATC
This sequence comes from Gari tellinella, assembly GCA_922989275.2. NCBI lineage: Eukaryota > Metazoa > Mollusca > Bivalvia > Cardiida > Psammobiidae > Gari > Gari tellinella. Next base: position 10,477,810 of record OV277859.1, on the reverse strand, counting down.
ATCAAGCATTTTAAGCATGTTATAACATTTACGAACAAACCTATTATCAAGTAGATGTAGAATACGCAACCAATATTTAATGCATCGTTAGGATGAAGCAATAAACACTGGGAAACGTCCGCAATCGCCCATAATGGCAACATTGCAAATTCTCAATGGAACATTTGCAAAACATTTACATGCATATTGATGAACCTGTTCAATGCACGGATATTGTTCAAATCCCCCAAAAATCTGAACCATATAATAGAGTATTAGAAATTTTAATATCAAACAATTTAAAATATGTTTTTGAAGACATTGGTAAATAATCATTACAAATAAGAAAGTGTGCAACTAAAGCTCTCTTATCTTTCATTCCCTTGCTTCAGCCATTTTATTCAGGGACATTTTGGATTAAAGTAAATTCCTACGTATGTAAACTATTAAAAGTTAACAAAGATTCCTTTTTGTAATACCATTTTTCATATTTTGACAGAATACCACCCCTTTTAAAAACCATGACTTTTGTCTTCTCCATGTTAACAGTTCAAATACTTTATCTCCTAGTAGTGCAACTCATCTGCAAACATTAGTAGGAATACCTGTATAGTATCAGGATGCAGTTGTATCCATTTACAATCTCTATTCTCAATCAATACACTTAATTCATTGATAAATAAGGAAATAAGGAACAGCTCTAAATCCTGCTTGTGACTCTGCAAGCTTTTCATGGGCATTAACATAGAAAGTTAACCTTTTATTGATAACACTCAGATAAATTTTACTAATAATATCTATTAATGCTATTCCTCTATAATTGTCAGGAATATTACATGGACCTTTCTTATGTACAGGAACTAATACAAACCTAGACCATGATTTCGGAAAAAACCCAGCCTTATAAATTTTATTGAATAGTTTCATTAAAAAGGGCAAAATTAAATTAATGCCATAAACAATCTGTTTTGCCATCATAGGCCCTGACGAAGATTTATTTACATTTATTTCCTTGACAGAGTTGTCTGTACCGCGCAGATCGTTAGGATTGTTAAAAAAACGTATAAATTATAATGTCAAGCCATTAGAAGACTGGTTTGATGGCGAATAACTGAAAGTCTCGTTTCCAAACTGTTTGCAATGGATTTCAGTGGTCTGAGTACAAAACGCGCTTCATTTGAAAGCAACTCTTTATAGCGGCGGAGATGTGTTATTCTTTCCCAACAAACGCATTTATTCTAAAATGTATTTTGTCCATTGCAAACAGTTTGCAGCAAGATCAGACGCCGTGTAACCCGACGTCTGATCTGGCTCCAAACTGTTTGCGACTTAAAGTTAGATAAAGCTACAGTTCCAAAAATGTGTCATTGTTTTCAGTGTGTCGCTTTGCGTAAGGTTTCGTTCTACAGTGGATAATCTGTTATTCTTTCCCTTTTTAACGCAAACAAAACGCAAACGCAAAGCACTAAAACGTAGAAATATACAACTGTTGGACAATTCTGATAATTCATGTTTATATTGGTGGCAAACAGTTTGGAGCCAGATCAGACGCCGGGTACAAACTGTTTGTAAAAGAAAAAAAGTTTTAGCGTAAACGCGTTTATTCGGAAAGAATAACGTTTTCTCCACTGTAAAGGGAAATAATGGCGTCTTCTGCACTGAACTAGGTTCAGGTCAAGCAGATAAAAACTATTCTAACAGTTTGAACCAAGTGTGAATTAGAACAAACCCTTTTTATGCTAAATGGTTTTGTATGAAAAATTCCACGTTTTTCTTTAAAAAAATGAAACCAGTTTATGCTGATTTGTATGACTGCTTCTAAAAACATTTTAAAAACCGAACAGCGCAGCTCTCGGTCAGATGGTCATTAACGACTCCTCTGGCCAGGAACTACAGTTGAGAATCTGTTATTCTTTCCCAATAAACGCGTTTACCCTAAACCTATTTTTCCAGTGCAAACAGTTTGGAGCCAGATCAGACGCCGGGTTACCCGGCGTCTGATCAGGCTCCAATCTGTTTGTCACTCAGACAAAACAGATTATGAGAAATGTCAGAAAATAGTTTTTTTCCACATTTTAGTGAATTGCGTTTGCGTTTAGTTTCGTTTAAACGGGAAAGAATAACAGATTCTCCACAAGAAGCAAATATTATTCTTTAATAATTGAGATATAAACATACCCAAAAGAACCATAAACTGTTATTTGAGCATTGTGATATGAAATAGCAAAAAAAGAAACACTATTGTCTTTTGATTATTGTGCTATGAAATAGCCAAAAGAATAAGAATTGAAATACAGTCAACTCTCATTACACTGTAATCCGTTACACTAAAATGTTCACCGACGGACATTAATCGTACGGGAAAAGACTCTTCCCAGTGTATTTGTCATCCGTTAGACTGACATTGTCATCATCCGACACCGATAAAAAAAGTTAGGCAACACATGTTCTTTCATTATCGCTATTCAATATAACGATATCATATTTCTCTCACAAGTGGCCATTTGCAAGTGGCTATTTTAACACATTTAACACACATGCAGACTGTTGCTTGGCGTGAAAACATCGTTTTTTTCTTGAGGAATGTGTTTTTATGCCCCCGGCTTTAGATGCAGGGGGCATATAGGGATTTTCCTGTCTGACCGTTTGTCCAAGTGTACGAGGTTTATAAAATTTTACAGTTTTTTCTAGCATCAATACTGATTATTAGAGTGCATTGATTTGTCCCTGACCTAATTAAAGCGATCGGCAGTCATTTGTCACCCGGTGGTGGCATGGTATTCAACAATTGGACAAATAATTGCAAACTTATCTACCTCTTACTGTGTCATCAAAATTCGCATCTACTTGCAAACTGAGCGTATGACCTGTATTGACCACTCACCTACCTGAGGCCCATCTTACGAAACATCGTACCACAAAAACGGTCGTAAGTCAAAACCTTAAAATACATCTATTTTTATGACATCTCTTTGTTATAAAAAGACAGAATGATATGGCGAAAAAATAGTAATTGAGCATTTAAGAATTTAATTTCCGACAGTATTTGTTATACGCCGTTTCGAAAGAAGCACACCAGGCGTCTGCATGTTCCGACCATTCTAGGGTTGGAATATTGAAGCTGTCGCATATGATTTCTGTTTTTAGGCAGTTGTCGATCACTGACTTAAGGCTGAGAGAGTCCCAATTACATTTGTATCATTGCACACATTTTTGTCAAAACAAGTAGTATATTAGAAGACATGGTTAACTAGCATAGTTACTAGTTTACATTTCCTTGTTTTAAAGACAAAACAATTTGCCAAAACCATTTCAAAAACAAATATTTAAAATAAACAAAGCCAAGGTTTCCGAAATCTTAGTAGATTTGTTTTTGAGTTGCTGAGATCTTGGCGATAAGTGACATAAAAACTACCGTAAGAAATAAAAGATGCAAAAAGATTGTTAACCCACCACATTATCACCTTTTTGAAATAAACAACAGCAACGACCTAAAACAAAAACAGTTATGTAAATACACAAATACCAAAATATTTGACTGAAATGGACTTAATAACCTGGCCATTGCATATTCTATCAAGTATCTAAGTGTTACCTAGTTACATTATAAAGCTATTACACTAAGAATATTGACTGCAACAAACCATGTCAATTAAATTATAAGACTTCTAAAGGGCAAAATGCATATTATCAGTCCCGGCACATTGGAACAACAGTAGCATAAATAATATACATTGTATCAGTTTTAGTAGTAGACCTATGCCGTTACACTTTTTTTCTGGGACTAAACAGTTCCAGGTCACATAAGAGACATTTGAAAGCAGTAATGTTCAGGTACTTATTTTACTTTCAATTTTGAATAGAACAAGGTAATAAACTCTGTATATTCTAAGTATAAACTTAACTTATCATCTAACAAATGGCTAACCATTTCATAATCGTATGTCAGATATCTTTAGTAGATGATATAACCTCTTTTAGTCAGAGACTATAATTGCTGAATTATCTGCATAAAGTAGTATGTTGTACATTTGTCGTACAAATTTGTTTCTATGAGCTTAAGGTTCAAGGTCAATGTCATTGTGACCTGACACTGACAGTAGACATTCCATCATCCTAAGGTGTACTCACAGCTGATATGATATAGTAACTATGCCTTTTTGATAATTTTTTATACATAATTGAGGTCAAAGGTAAGGTTGGTCACATTAAACTGAATTATCTCCAAAAACTCACACACCAAAGTTTGTATATTTAGTTCATGTATAATAGAAAATGTGTCCCGTACAAGTGTTTTGTGTAATATCAAATCTGAAAGTAAAGGGCACAGTTAAAGCCGCATTGTTTTTTTTGAGAAACCTGCATAAAACGGTTGTTTGGGGTCCCATTTGAACTACGTGGGACGTGATTCTTTCACAAAAACCGGCTTTATCTAAGAAATTCGCTTTTTAAATTTAATTTATAATATTTTGGTGCAGCACAAATTAAAAATCTTCCCTTGTGAATCTCTGTAATTACAGGGCTCCAGATAACGGAAGTATTTCGAAAACTAAAAATTTTTATTTCTGCTTTTAAACCCAATGGTGTCATACTCATTAAAATTGTCTCGAAGAGACGGTTTAATCATTAGTAACACCATAGCATTCGGTGCTGAAATGAGTGAGAAAATGTTAGATAAGTTCAGATTACTACCGCTTATACATGTGTAACTGGGGCATCTGGTTAACCCTTATTCTGCTGCACAGACGTCTGCTTTGACATTGTCGTCTGCAAAATTTGTTCAGTTTAGATTTATGCATTGTTTTAATCAAACAAACATTAAGACGAGTGTCAAACAGTTTGGATCCAGATGAGACGCCGCTTTACGCGGCGTCTTTCTAGATTCAAACAGTGTGTAAACGCCGTATAATAACGACCAGTAGGCACAGGGTTAAACACTATGAGGTGCAGTCAAAACGTGTGTATATTATTCACGGTGGGTAAACGATTAATTTTTTTACGGAGAATCTATACCTTGAGCTTGCTGAAAATGACTGTTTCAGCCTTGTCCGCTCTCTAACTCAAACACTTCTTTTGGGATCTTCACTTAACTTGCTACAAATATTTATTAGTATAGAATCTATGTCAGGTTCAATAACTAGCAAAATCGCATGAGGCATGTCTGATTTATTGCCCTTGAATAATTAAAAAATGAAATTTTTAGTCATTCAAGGGCAATAACTCCAACATGCCTTGTGCGATTTTGGTAGTTAAGATTACTGACCTAGATTTAATATCAATAAACATTTTCAACAAGTTTTGTGAATATCTGATATAAACTGTATGTGTTAGAAAGCAAAAAATGCTGAAACAGTCATTTTTAATACTTAAAGGGCCAAAACTCAGACATGCCACAGGCGATTTTTGTAATAATCAAACTAGACCTAAATCTTATGTAATTAAATATTTTCAGCAAGTTTAGTGAATATCTGATAAAAACTGTTTGTGTTAGGGTGCAAAAATGACTGAAACCGTCATTTTTTATTAAAAAAGGCAATAACTCAGATATACCTTATGCGATTTTGGTAGTAATCAAACTAAACCTTGATTTTATATCAATAAACATTTTCAGCAAGTTTGGTGAAGATCAAATAAAACGCAGTTGTGTTTGAGAGCAAAACGTGCTGAAAACAGTCATTTTTTAATACATAAAGGGCAAAACCTCAGATATGCCACATGCGATTTTAGTAATAATCAAACTAGACCTAAATGATGCTATAGGAAATACATGTATTGCAAGTTTTTTTTATTAAATATATAATTGAGTTCTAGTTCTATACGGTCTAGTTCAGGGTCACATCTCAAGATGTAGTGACACACAGTATTTGGGATCTCTATTTGATGCAGTGAAGGACATTTGGACGGTCAAGTATTTTCTATTATTGAGCACAAATGGCAAGGTCAATGCAGGACTGTAGGAAGCAAAATGCGATTGAGGGGACACAGAGGCATTAACAGGTGTAAACAATCTTACTAGTGGGGTACACGGACATGCTCCTCTGGGACAATTGTATTTCTAGATGGTCTCTGGAGCGTTCTGAGGGCGTTTCGCGCATTCATAAACGGTCAATTACTAACATAAATCTATGTAAAATTGATCCCAAAATATCATACATTGTTTTATACAGGATAATATATAGTTGACAAGTTGTATCTAAGCCATTAACTTCTAATCCCTACCTCATCCGATAAGTGTACGCATTCTTACTAGGGAGTCCAGGGAATGCTACCCAGGGGAAATTTAACCCGAGATGGTCTCTGGTGCATTCTGAGGGCGTTTCGGGTATTCAAACAGGTACATTACTAACACAAATCTTTGTCAAAATTCAACTCCAAATGTTTTTGTTATACAGCGCTCCCTCTCTGCAACGACACCCAATGGGAGACAACAATTGTGTGCGTTGTTCGGAGGGAGTCGTTATAGAGAGGGACATTGGTTTACATTTACAAACAGCTTGAATCCAGATCAGAGGCCGCGTAACGCGGCGTCTGATCTGGATTCAAGCAGTTTGTCACTCATCATTAAGCTTTTTCTGTCATAATGTCCAATATGTAACTTTGAGAAAGAACAACAGACGACAATTTTAAGCAGACGACATTGCAGTCGTTCAAGCGTTAGACATAATTGTCCTGTTCAGGGAACTGCGGCAAGGGTCGTTATAAGGAGGGAACCGTTGTTGAGAGGGCCGTTGTAGAGAGGGAACGCAGATTTGTCTTCATACCATTAAGCTCCATTCCCCACCCCTTCTCCCTTAAAAAATCTATGTAAAAATTCTGCCAGTAATATTGGCAAAATGTACCCTCAATGACTAACCAAGATGAAGTCAAGGATAAATTTTACGAAGCCTTTACGACTGTCATTACCAATGTACAAAGTACGGATAAACTCATAATTCCTTTAATGCACGAGTTGGCAGTGACATTACAACCTTAGAAAGAGTTATAGGGCAACATAGCATTGACAACTGCAACAGTAATGGCTAACGACTTCTCCAGACCTGTGCTGTACATGGTCCCCTGATCACTTACACAGTATTCCGCCTTCGTACACAAAACATGGCATCGTGGATGCACGCTAGATCAAAGCATTGGTACCTAATAGACTATGTCACCACGATGAGCAAGGACAGGCTAGATGTGCGCGCCATAAACACCATGTGTGGCGCAGGGCGTTGGACGAACCATCGTCTCGTCTTCTCCAAACTGAATATCCGCATCCAACTAAAGAGGCGTCCCCAGGGATTTGAAACACCAAAAACGACTGAATGTCAATCTACTAAAGACCAGCACCACCTAACACTCCTTCACACGTGTTCTAAAAACTCGTCTAAATGCTGTTGATTGACTAGCAGATCATACAAGCAAGGAGTGTCCCTTATGACATATTTAGAGCAAATTTCAATTAGGTATTTGATGATCTTTTTTAAACTATCCATTTTTAAAAAAAAAAAAAAAACAACCTTGAATTTCTATAAAATAATTTATTGAACAATTAGGTGGGAAATAACTACCATTTTACACTACGCAAAACTAACTGGCACAGACGCCTCAACATGATCGACATCCGCCTATACATTTCTCGAACAAATCAAATTAAAAAAGGTAAGGGTTGGAGGAAAAATATAGGGTCGGTCGGGTTACCGGAAACACAGATATTTTTTATTTGGCCTTAGGAAGGACAGTTCGTACATATCCCCTTCCCCTGAAACAATTCCTCGTCCGCACTGCCAGAGAACCTTTCAAGCAAGGATTGGCTTGATAAGTCATCTCTGTGTACTTGGAATGCTACCCCAAAAGTAGGATGACAAAGTATTGAAACATATTGAATCGATGACAGTTTTAAGGTGAGTGTCAAACAATTTGGAACAATATTAGACGCAGAGTATTCAAGCGTCTCCACTGTATTGCCATGACGTCATCGCTCATCGCTTTTAAACATTTGTCGTATGCTTTGATATCTCAAAGTTAGTATTTAGTATTTTGACAGAACAGAACAGAACAGAACCTTTATTATCGTCACACGTTACATACAAAAGCAACAATATGTGAGCATATAACGTAGATTTCTCTATAAAGCGTAATAGAATTATAGAATATCAGAAGCTTGCTTCAGATGGATCTAACAGCAAACTGGTTTAGAGTTATGGAGCAGCAAAATAAACCGAGTCAAATCAGGGCTGCCACAAGTTGATCATGAAAAAACCTAAGATTTCAAAATGTTCTAAGTTTCATGTGCGATTACTTAAAGCAAGTTGAAAGCAAAGCAGAATGCGCATTAAGGCACATTCTGCTTTACTTTCAGCCCGCTTTAAGCTACCGTCTGCTAGGATAAAAATCCGAATATTTCGGAAAAAATCCGGAGAAATGGGAGCCCTGTCAAATAATAACATGAATTAAACCAATAAATGTAATGACGTAGCTATCTATTCGATTAGGTTTTGAACATAGATCTACATGTAGACTACCAACTGATCTGGACAAAGAGTGAAGGTCAATGATATAGGGATATTTGCAGCCTTTACCTAATATTTTCCAGATAGATCTAAATCTAGATAGATATCTATGGGTTATACAAAATTCACACACAGCTGGTTTTCCGACAGGTAGTTGCTCAATACAGCATGACAGCATGTTGCAGAAAACCCATTGAAGTCCTCCGCAACACTATCATGCTGCGTTAAGCAGCCATCTAGATCTGCATAAATCTTTGTTTTCGTGAGTATACACATGCATTATTAAAGAAAAACCAACATACATCACAAAGAATAATACTAGAACTTATAATTGTTAGGAAGTCCTTGCATTGGTAGAAATTGCAATTTGACTGAGCATTATCGTTTGAGTGATTTATGACGTATAGGAATGACGTCAGGAATCCCGTGACTATTTTTATGAATTGGGGATTCCCGTGACATATTTGTGACGTATACAAGTAACGTCATCAAACATGTGATATTTACAACTCAACTCAACTCAACTCAATTTTATTGGCAATCGGCAACATAAAAGCGCCATTGGCCATGTACAATAGATCAATTAACGTGAAATATGACCATGACATTTACATAAACACAACTCAACTTAACAACTCAATTTTACAAGTACAAAACATTCAACTGAAAATATTATAACTTGTATATACACTATTATAGTATATTATTGATATTATCAATCTGCAACTACATTATTTCGTATATTCATTGCAACCTTGATATATTTTGCTACGTTTAATTGTACTTTTTTGTTCTTTGAAGAAAGCAATTTTATGAACTTATTTAGAGAGGACCATGAAATATGTTTTAAAATTTCAACTCTTTCTTGTTTATATTTTTGACATATTAATAAAAAGTGATATTCTGATTCAATAGCATTTTGATTACAAAAGATACAGACTCTATTTCTACGATCAATATTAGTATATCTTCCAGCTTCTATAGCCAAGTTATGCGAGGAAATACGAAATCTTGTAAGATGCATGCGTAAAGAATTGTTAGTTATATTTTGTAGATAAGATTCCATTTCAAATGATTCCTTGAACATTACATAGTATTTCAGTTTTGGTGAGTTTGTTATTGATGTTCGCCATTCCTGGATAAAATTGTCCCTTATTCTCCTCTGTATAGCAGGAAAGTAATTGGCAGTAGTATCCAAGTTATCCCAAATAAACGTGTAACCCAAACTATCCAATTTCCTTTTTATATGACTACCCCAACTCTTTTTGTTTCCCATCAAAGTTATACAATGCTCTCTATAGATATTATAAACAGTACTCATATTATCACCATATTTCTTGATTTTCAACCAGTATTTTAACGATCTTTCTATGCATATAACAGAAAGCGGAAATCTACCTAATTCTCCCAGAACTGCATAATTTACAGACTGAGATCGTACACCAAGTATGATTTTACAAAATTTTATATGAAGTTTATCTATCTCCTTGAAATTGTATATACCCCAAACCTCAGATGCATACGTAATGATAGGCACAACCATCCTGTCAAAAAGTAGAAGTTTGGTACGTACATCTAATTCTATTTTCCGAAATAAATATAAAAGACTATACATTGCTTTCGTGGCCTGGTCTTTTAATGCTTTAAAAGCATAGACTAGATTTCCAGTTTTCATAAATTTTACACCCAAATAACAAAAATTATCAACAACTTCTATTTTCTCGTTGTTTATGAACCACTCAAAATTTAATGCTGATCGTCTTTTTTCAAAAACACAAATCTTTGTTTTCGCTACATTTATTTTAAGACCCCATTTAGTCGAATACAAATATAAACTATCAAGTTACAAAACGAATGCGCTACAGATATAAGGGCGCAGATTTAAGAACTTGTAGAAAGAAAGTCAGGTGATAGGGAAACATTGCGCATCATAAAAAGAGGGTTCCTTCTGCAGCCCTCTGAGCAGGATATGCACTGTTTGCAAAAATGTTTATCTAGTACTGGGTCTTGTAGAAAGACTATATCTAATATATCTAGATCTACTATATAGCCAACCTTGCAAATAGCATACATGAGCATACAATCTAAACAATATAGAAATTACTCCTTTTACTCCAGATGAGACTATGTCTGCAAAATATGTCCATCTGGATCTACATGTATATCAATGACATACATTGTATTTAGAAGGAAAAAATTCAAAAGTAGATTAGATCTAGCAATCAATCATATTTTATCCCTTACAACCTTTATCCTGCCGGTTGCGACCATAGTCCCATATGCAAACAGCTTGGATCCGGATCCAAACTGTCTTACACTCGGACTGCATCTTTACCACATTTTAACTTCTTTCGAGCACTTTAAAAATCGAAACAGACGAGAAATTTAACAGACGACGGTTTTCACGGCAGAACAACGGTCCAAGGGTTAATGGGAAACACGTACTGGACATGACTAAATGGACGTCAAATTCTGGCTCCGGTGCGTATAGTTTTTGAATCCTGGTAAGTCGTCGAATTACTCCAACTTACTCGGCGCCTCATCAGGATCAAAACCACGTGCAGTGCTCTTTAATATCGCAAAACATCTAAAAACGGTTCGGCATCGTTACGGTTCGATTCCAGTTATTTTTCAATCTAGTTAAGCTCAGTACGCACTGTACGCAAACGGGTTGGATCCAGGCCATCCTCCGAGTAATTCGGCGACTGACCTGCATATGAACCCGTTTGCCACTCAGACTTACATTCCCATAAAAACCCCGGATTTTCAGAGGTATAGAATTAGAATTATTCAGCATTCAAATGGCGTCAAATAAATAGACGTCTACAACCCAACAGTGAAACAAATAGAATCAATCAATATTCAAAAATATATACAAACAATGCTTTCAATTTACACCAAGTGCCCGGTTCACGAAACTCAATAAGACAAGAATTAATTCGTCATAGGGGACCTAAATCGTCACAAGTGCCGCGCTTGATAATCCCAACCGAGATAAGATCTTAATAGAATAGGAGTTTATAAATGTCCCCTAACGGAAGATGCGAAAAAAACCCATATCCCATTAAAAACCGTGAAACGGGCCCCTGATTATATAGGCTGATACAAGGAGCTAGAGCATAACTCAAAAGTAAAATCCCAAGATCAGTCGCCATGCTTGCAAACGGCGGCTGATCTGGGGATGCACTGCATTTATGCTACTCCACTGCAGACGACATGAAACGTTTTCAGTCCCATTATCGGCAAATGTTTTTAACCAAAATAATTTACAATATGTCTCATAAAAATTGCAATATTCTTCAGACGAGAGCTGGACGTAGTTGACAAAAGGTGGTTGAATTTATCAAAGTTTGGTCTGATAAAGTAATACCGCGTAATGTACTTGGCTCTTAGATCAGAGAATTTCGGACACACAAAAAGATAGTGAAACTCGTTTCCCAATTCGTTTGTTGTACACACATTGCATTTTCTGTTTGCATAAGGAATATAAGACTGTTGCCATCGACCTATCTCTACAATAAACTTATGGTTACTTGTCCTAAAGCGAAACATTGCCAATCGAAGTGACCTTGGAAGCGTTATTAAATAACGTTCAAGAGAAACGTCTTTTTTGAAAGCGCTATAAGTAAGACCTTTGGAAGATTCTTGAAGCGCGGAGTGCCAATTTTGTTTGAACTGGTCAAGCAGAGTTTGTTTGATAAGCTTATGAACAGAGTGATTTGTAATTCTGTTTTGATGGAGCCATAAAGCTGAGTTTCCAGTTGAATCGAGTATATGTTTTATATGTTTAACCCATTTGAATACGCGCACATCATTTTTCATGGAAATATAGGATATATGAGATAGTTTATTTTCTTTTTCCAATAGTAGTTTATTCCAGTACTTTATCATTCTAGCTTTGATTTCAATTTCTATCGGGTGACGGCCTAACTCCGCATAAAGCTAATAATTATCTCGGAGTACTTTTTTTAGATTTTGTTATTTTTCTTAAAAAATCACAGTGTATTTTTTCAATGGCATCGAGGTTTTCAAAGCCCCACACCTCTGAACTGTAGGTTAAGACTGGTAATATCGTATGGTCAAAAAGTTTAAGCTGTAGATCAATAGGAAGATGCAAGTTGTTTATTCTGTGAAATAGCTGATACATTGCCTTGTTAAAGTGTGTGTCAAACAATTTGGATCCTGATTCGACACCGCGTTACACGGCGTCTGATCAGGATATAAACTGTTTGCAAATAACCACTGTACTCGGGGTAAGGCAGTGGAATAGAATCTACCTAATTATCACATATAAAATGTTATGAAATAGAGGAGTTTTACCTCTCCCGGTTTACCTGATTAATTCCAGCTCAGATACCAGATAATATGTCTCTTTAATCTAAATTCATCAGGCAAAACTACTGCAGGTAAGGGTTCTTTGTCTCTCCCTTTCACCCACTCTCTCTCTCTCTTTCTCTTTCTCTCGTTTACTTATTGTTTTTTCGATATCTGTCTTTTTCCTTCTTCTCTACCATTCTCCTCTTTATAAGTATATACAGTTTTTATACAATTTAGATTAAAGACAAGCCACTGTTCATGTTTTGTTTGTATACAATGTACATGTAGGAGAAGGGTAAAAACTAATGTTGTTAGAACTTGTGACCCAATCCCATTGTCATGTACATATGGAAAATAAAATATGTTTAAACTGTTAAACTATTTTCTTCAGCGGAGGAATAAACTGAATGCGTTAAAATGCCGTTTCTCTGGGTAAAGGGTTAAACTGTCTAAATACAATGAGTTGTTTTGAAAATAGAATAGTTTTTGCTGGACGAGACTAGCTTCCTATACTACCACTGTATGTCTAGAAACCACTGTCTAGAGCCACTGATAAAGCTATCGTTATTTCCATTACATTATAACAGACAGCAGTGATTGCATCACCGTGTCATGCACCGCGCGTGTTTGTGCATTTTCCGCGCGCTTATCCGTGATACAGTGGAGAAAACGTTATTCTTTCCCAATAAACGCGTTTACTCTGAAACTATTGTTTCTATTACAAACAGTTTTGAGCCAGATCAGACGCCGGGTAACCCGGCGTCTGATCAGGCTCCAAACTGTTTGCCACCAAGATAAACATGAATTATCAGAATTGTCCAAAAGTTGCACTTTTTTACGTTTTAGAGTTTTGCGTTTCGGTTCGTTTAAACGGGAAAGAATAACAGATTCTCCACTGCAACAATTACCTCCACCTTTAGCACGCTATATTATTGTCATATGTAAACTTTGCCGTCTGAGAAAATTCTCAAAGCAAATCATTTGCATTTTGTCTCTCTAAATATCACTAGAGTTTCAAACAGTTTAGAAACAGCTGAGACGCCGAGTAACTCGGCATCTCATTTGGACCAAATCTGATTGCAATAGTTTTCTTAAATTCATCTGCAGCGCGAACAATGTTAATGTTTTAACAGACAGGTATTTCACAAGCACACACCCGCAGTTCCGCTTCCGAGGAAGAACGATTAAGATAACAAAATACAATCAGCCACATGTTTAGCGACTATTCAAGAGAGCATATATTCCCTTTCGTTTAGACATCTTAATGCAAGAAACTTCGTGCTGTTATTTTTGTTGTGTGTCTTTTAGAAGTTCATACTTGTTTATTGATTTATTCAAACGAGGATTATGTTAACCATTTCAAAGCCATTTTTTCGTGAAATATTTACAAGTTCACCGTTTCAGTGTCGTCTGCTTCAATTTGTTGTCTGCAGTGTAGTTTATGAAAGTTAAAAAATACGGTAGTTTGACTGAAGACATTTTAAAACGAGTGTCAAACAGTCGGGGTCCTGATTGTCTGATCAGGATCCAAACTGTTTGCAAACGCGCCTTTAACCCATTACCCCATAGCCTGTTTATATTTTTGAAAATAGGTGACTACTTAAAGCAGGTTGAAAGTAAAGCAGAATGCGCCATATGGCGCATTCTGCTTTACTTTCAGCCTGCTTTAAGCTTTTACCAGCTAGAATATGGAAAGTATTAAATATGACACATATTCATTACGGTCTATATTGGAACTATTTTCTTCAGCGGATGAATAAAATGCATGTGCTAAAAGTCGCTTCTATAAGGGAAAGGGTTAAGCGCCATTGAGAGTGAAGGGTTAAGTAATTGTACGCTACGGGTGCATTTGTGACAAATATTGAAATCACTTTGGATCCAGATGAGACGCTGAGTAACTCGGCGTCTCTTATGGATCCTATCTGGTTGAGACTCTGATTATATCATTTTGAAAGAAAATTCCTTTAGATCAAGTGTTGCAGACGACAGTTCCCAGCATGCAGAAGATTAACCCTTTTTACCCCTTCATTGCCGTGACGTCATCAGTTTTAAACAATTGTATACATGTACTCATTACATTTGCAATCAGTGTAGACCCTGCACTGTTTGATAATTTCAACCAGTTTATTAAGACCATTTATTTATTTAGTAAATTACACAGAACTCCAAGTAAACTATTTCATGTTTTGGCAATTAAAATGATCCACAAGGGAACATTAAATCCCACAAGAGTAACTTAGTGTTGAACGAGTTAAATTTCTGTAGAAACGCAGCAGCACGCTATCTACGGGTGAACAATGGTACAGTATGCGATGGTCTTTTTCAGCGGAGCTGCATGGTATCTCTTAAGACCAACATTTTCAACCAATCATATTTGATCAGAAATTTAGAATCAAGAGCACCTGTTGAAAACTGAATTGTCTGATTGGATAGTAGTCAGGGCTCCAGATAAGGGGTTTATTTCAAAACTGAAAATCTTTATTTCTGTATTAAACACCATGGTGTCACTACTCATTTGAATCGTCTCTTTTAGACGATCCAAATGGGTAGTAACATCATAGGGTTTGGTGCTGAAATGAGTGAAACAATGCGATTTGTACAGTTTTACTCCCTCTTTTCTCACCTCTCGGACAGAGGTATCCCGAAATCTAGGGGTGTGAGATAACCTTATCTGTCCGGACAGACAAGCCGAACTATCTTATGATTGGTTGTTATTGCTGTTGTTATGACGTCGTCATGACGTCGCCATGCATGCATTAGCACATTAAAATACAACTCGCCACTGTAAAGCAAGTTAAACGCGTTTTTATGGTTGACGAGGTGAGAAAATAAATCTAACACCACAGTTGAGTGTCAGATGAATATCCCACCCTCGTTTGAAGATATTTTTGGAACACACTTTTTGGAAGCCTCGTGTTCCAAAGATATCTTCAAAACTCGGGTAGGATATTCTTATCTGACACTCACGGTGGTATTAGATTCACTATATCTGAAGCCCTGTAGGCTGGTCTATGCACAGTTTTACCAGATATGAATAGTGAGTGTAAAATTTAGAGACACAGACTGAATTATTTACTACTGTGCTGATGCAAGCATGCTTCTATTTTAAGATATGACATCTAAAATCATTTTATAGATTTTGTTATTGTTTACTACCAAAATAGGTTCATTTGTTAACTATTTGTACACATTTACCATACATTAATAGCAATATAATAAATAGCCTCAAGTGTTTACCGCTGCACTCTATTTGAATCCCTTCATGTATAATACGTTGAGTAACTGTGTCTCTCATCTGGGTCCATGCTTATAAAGCGTTTAAGCTGAGTCTGAAACTCGTTATCAAGCATTTGATTGGTCAGATTTGAGCCTAGGCTCAAAGCTGACCAATCAAATGCTTGAGAACGCACTCAGACTCAACTCAAGCGCTTTATAACCGCTGGGCCTGAACTCAAAGTGTTTGCCACTCTGGTGTTTTCTGAAACACATTGCAGATAAAGCCACCCTGTGATTTGTTTCAGACCAAATATTGACATACTATTAGAGAGCGTGTCAAAATTCAACAATATGAATGGTGCAATATTTAAATAAGGTCTGCACAAGGTTCAAGGATTATTGCTTATACCCTGCTATAACGCTTTTTATTGTGTTTGTGAATTTGTATCGACTCTAATAATAGCATAATTTAACATTTCTGTGTTTAAGTAATTTTTTATACTGAAACACGTTTACATGTGTATACACTTTAATAATATAGTGTTAATACTGAAACGCTATAGTGTGATACACAGGTTTTCGGCGCGTAAGCTATGAACCCCCCCCCCCCTTCGATGCTACCCCCCATAAATCTTTCAATGTTTTTTTTAAATTTCACGAAACTTCGTGAAATGTTCTTTTATGATGATTATTGAATGTATGGATAGATTTTAGGGTATTTTATCCACGTTTGGTGGTGGTGGAAGGGGGGGAGGGGGGGGGGGGGGTTATAGCAGCTAGGGGTAGTGTCATAGCCAACGGGCCGAATGCCTATGGTGTGATATACAGTAAAACCTCGCTATTACGACCACTAAAACGACGGCTAATTGTTTGTATAAAAGACAGGTGACAGCTGAAAGCAACGTGACAGTTAAACAGACAGCTCCTGAAGGAGCTGTCTGTTTTACTGTCACCTTGCTTTAAGCGGTCATCTTACGTAAACACCCTAATAATTAACATAATTTAGTGGTCGTTTTACTGTATTACCAAAACAATTAAATCTAGAGAACGTGAGAGAGGTCATTATAGAGTATGACTACTATTATTAAAAATTATAAAGAATATTTTTCAATACTTGATTCACATTTAGCGTATTAACATATTTATGCATAGCGTTCAACAAATAGGACAGTGGCAATCAATGGAGATTCATAATGCGGCGTCTGATCTAAGTATATCCTATTTGCTAAAAGGAAATTCTACCTAAATTAAAATGAAAATTAAGCTTTAGACTATTCATCCCTTAAGTGTACCATGAACCGATCCAAAATGTAAGTATACTCAATTCCAAAATAAACTTTGCACTTTTTAATTTTAAATATTTAAATATCTAGAAGACGTATCGATTTATTTTTCCGCACACTATATATCAGGTATATTTTGCATCCATCAATAACAAGATATTTTAATTGGTATGAAGCTATTTTAGTTTATTGGGGAAGACGTTTTTTTGTATGTTTTGCACGTGTAGCTTAAGGAAAATGCACATGCCATCGAAAACGTGCATTAGTGTCATTCGTATGCCTTATACAAACAAACAAATCACATTAATATTCACATCGGTAAACAACGGACTTGCTGAGATAAATGAAAGTAGGCAAATTGAAGTCTTTGCGATGTTTGTTCATAACTACAACGTCACTAACGTGAGTAGGACGTTAGAATACCAAAGAACCACAATCATTCGATTGTGCAAATGTTTTAAACTTACAAGTGGAGTGGCAGATCGCGTCAGAGATTGCACAGATACCAAGGTCAGCAGGTCAACACACGAATGTGTTACGTTGCCGTTACTTCGACGTCGTTTCCAGACAACGTCTAGTACTGCAATACTGTGCCGTATCAGCAAACAGACCGTATTGTATAACGTCCGGGAAACTCGGACTCCCTTCCGGGCAAGGGAACCATTAGGAAAAAATCTAATGGACCTTGCAAATGCCCTCACTCAGGGATAGGACAACGTTTCATTCCCGACGTCGTTATCAGACGTCACGTGAAGTTTACACGATGTATCGTTGCCGCTTACATTATGAGCAAAGATGGACACATACGATACTGACAAACAATATCACAACATTACAACTTAACCGACATAAAATTCCCAACTGAACAAAGTCTGATTATCAAAGTTACTTTGCAACTTCGATATTGACACTTCGTCTTTTCTCGTTTAAAGATATCCACTTTAAACGACCGCATCTGAAAATCCGAAATAAGTGCCATATTGTTCATGAACTGATCTAGGTTTTGGTACCAAATACGTAGGCTTTCAGGAAAAAAGTAAATGAATAATTACAGAAACGAAGTGCACAGTTTCTTTTTGAATTTGTATATGAAAGAATCAGCAAGGTTTCTATTAGTTGGCAGTGTTTCAAATTTTCGAAAGTTTGTGCAATACTGACAAATAGGTGAATGTCCTCTCAAACAATTTTACTCTGAAACAAAAACATATTGTAAAACAGTTACTTAAGTTAAAGATTTTCTTTTAATTGGTGATGATAGATAATTTAGTCTAATAGCTAATATCAATGTCAGAACAACAACATTGCTAGATATAAGATAAGTTGAATGTGCTATATATAAAGTTTTAGACAGTTATTTAAATATAAGATGTTTAACCTGTGCTTGACTTTACCTGAAAACTTTGCCACACTCAACACTTTACAAAAACTAAAACTATTTATCACGTTAGTATAATATCTAGTAATCTAGTAATAAATTTCTGTTTTTGGACACCGCTAAACATCAGTTTGGATGCACTGTCGAAATCAAAATTTAAATCATCACCGACTCGAACAACTCGAAAATGATAACATAGCTAAAAATGACATTCACGATAGTATTCATGATACATGTACGTCGATACCTATTAATTATTTATATGATATATGTAGATAGTTCTCAATAATATAAATCCCATATGTATAACAGTTGTTATCGTTATCGATGACGGTATCCCTTTTGCGGACATATCTCCTAAGATGAGTTGATACAGCGCTCCCTCCCTGAAATGGCTCTCCCAACAACGATTCCCTCATTACAACGACCCTTGTCGCTGGTCCCCAAACACCAAACAAGACAATAATTTAACAATGTCACTGCTACAGTAACGTCTGCTTAAAATTGTCGTCTGATGTTCTTCTAATAGTAACATAATGATAATTTTGACAGAAAAAACTTAATGATGAGTAACAAACAGCTTGAATCCAGATCAGACGCCGCGTAACGCGGCGTCTGATCTGGGTTCAAGCTGTTTGCAAATGTAAACCAATTTCCCTCCCTATAACGACTCCCTCCGAACAACGCACTCAAATTTGCGTGTCTCCCATTGGGTGTCGTTGTAGAGAGGGAGCGCTGTAAATAGCATGAACATTCTCTAACTGTCCCTTTTCTCTCTTAAACAGTCGCTGAAAGGGTTTAGTATATTATAATCAGAAATATCAATTTATTCAGATTGATGTTGAAACTATGTCACTCGAATTGGTTGTTATCAAGTAATCATCGTAATGCGGTCTCGTTTTTAATCGGATATCAGCCATTCGCATGCCATATTTTATCACGATGTTGATACTGCTATGTTTGCTTCTATATGAATTCGTGACATTTTTTATACCGTTTACGAATACTCAACCATGTGGAAGTAAGATATACATCTTATTTATACAAAAGTTGTTGTATTTGTTGATAAAAACAACACGAAGAGAGAGAAATAACATATAAATGACTGTTTTATAGAAGTAATTAATAGTTTCAAATACAGTGCTTCCTCTCTAAAACGACATCCAATTGGACACATCGAGTGTGTGTGTTGTTCGGAGGGAGTTGTAATAGGGAGTGACTTTGGCTCACATTTGCAACACGTAACGCGGCTTCTAATCTGGTTTTAAGCTGTTTTTCACTCGTCAATGTATTATTTTTCTGTAAAAATATCCATTATTTAAGAAAAACAGAAGTCAATAATTTCATGCAGACGATATTGCAACAGTGAAAGCGTTAGACATAATTGTCTTTGGAACAGTGGAAAGAGTTGTTGAAAGGAGGGAGTCGTTGTTTGAAGGGACTAAACTATTTAACACTCATGTAATATTCATTAAGTCCAAAACGCATACAAATATTTGCAGACGTTAATAGGCAGTGACTGCGTTAGACGGGATCTGTCGTCATAATAGCAGTAAAATGATTAACCCATTTATACCCAGTGGATCCTTCCATGTTTATGTATTGTATTTGCCCATTTTTTATCAAAGGGGTGCCACTCGTGAAATTATAACCTTGCTTTTCACTCGATGAAAGAAAATCCCATCTGTACACTGAATCAAACAATTATCCTCTATTTCTTTGCACCTCATATTGCATCTAAATGTGTACATGCACTTGATATATCAAGTAACTTTAGAACTTTCTGAGAAAATGTGACATTGAGGCCATGGGTTAAAAAGCATGTACATATTACAAAAATACATGTAATAGCCCTCAACGATCACTACATTGTGTTAATTATTATGAGTTGAATAAAGAAGATTGCTTAAAGCAAGGTGAAATTAAAACAGAAAGCTTTTTATGTGCCTTCTTATTTTCTTTCACCTTGCATTAAGCTGTCGCCTGTCATTCATACAATCAATTAGCATTCTTTTTAGTGGTCGTAATAGAGAGGTTTTACGTGTAAAATCAATTTAATTGTTCTCTAACACATAATAGCGTTTTAAAATGAACGACTACATCAAAGCGTTGAGTTTATTTATGGTTGTAATTTGAATGAAACTGTGAATATGTAAGACTAATAACCATTGTTGCATCGCACCAGGGCTTTATAAAGAATAAGTACGTGGGCAATATTAACACAAATTCGACCCTTTGCGTACATAAACTTGAAAGTATATTAAACCATATATTCTCCTGCAGATCCAGACTTAACTGAAATTTCAAACAGTATGTTACTAGTTGTTTGATCTGTATCTCAACAGTTTGACACACATCCCTTTTTTCAATTTCAAACCGCTAACTCAGTTATCGTCTGCTTTAACCCTTTTACCGCCACAATATCGTTTTCATTGGTAGTGTCGTCTGCAATATTTTCAAAGTCAGATTTAGAGCTGGTTTGACTGAAAAAAATGTCGATATGAGTGTCA
This sequence comes from Gari tellinella, assembly GCA_922989275.2. NCBI lineage: Eukaryota > Metazoa > Mollusca > Bivalvia > Cardiida > Psammobiidae > Gari > Gari tellinella. The sequence goes on along the minus strand of OV277859.1, from coordinate 10,456,638 downwards.
AACAGTTTGGATCCTGGCCAGACGCCGCGTTACGCGGCGTCTGATCAGGATCCAAACTGTTTGCAAAGTCGCCTTTTGGTGCCGTTGGAAGTGACAGCGTTAAACACAATTAACCCCTAAACTGCCATCTCAGACTACACCAGTTTGTGTAAACAGTTTGGATCTTCTTCAGATGTCGAGAGTCTTAGCGGTTGATCAGTTGTCATTCATATAGATGTTTCTCTAGTCAAACTTTCAACACTTCAAATTTGGATAATATAACTCTTTCCTCCCTGAAACTTTAAATGGATAATTCCAGTTTTCATTTTAGTCTAGTCCATTTCTGATATACTATTCACATGTACACTGTTTGAAAAGCACGCCTATATGCGGGACTAGGGTGCAAAGGGATAAGCCGACGGATGTTTTCAGCAGACGACAAACTGGTGTTGAAGGTGTTCTATTAGCCACGCGTTTCTTCAGCTCAATTAAATTATACAAATACTTCGTTAAGGTTACCCCAAGTGTATATAAAATAAATACATTAAAATCACATTCTGCTGAAAAGCTTTTCCAAAATATATTGAATTTGTTCTGTTTGAATATCATGATACAGAAAGTGTTAAACTATTTATTATCCTCGCCAGACCTATTTAACTAGTATAGTTCAATACCATATCATATGTTTACATAAACTCGCGTGTAAAATATATGATGTGTACAGTTTGGACCATGGTTTATAATGACAAAGAATAGAGTTTGTACGGTAAACATAACACGTGCTGATTTTGTTTGCTTCATTGAGTTTGGATTTTATTTTAAAAATCCGATTTGACTTACATTTGGAGTTGTAAAACAAGGTCATCAAGAATGTTGCATAAGCACTAAAATAAAATACAATTATATAAACCATTGTATCGTCATCAAGTTAAACATATATTCAAGAGGAAACTGCATTGGATATTTTGACTTATTAAATTTATAGAAGCTTTACTGTACTTTCATAACATATTGAGTTCTAGTGTCGAGTATACACATTGTTTACAAACATTGTACTGTAACCGTAACGGGTGTTTGTGTGTGGTTCGATCCCCGTTTCAGATGGGATTCCCACGAGGGCGGTTACTCCCTCGAAGGTCCGTATAGGATACTATTTTACCCCAATGTATATGTATCAGGGAATTGGACAAGTGACCAACGAGCTGCTATATTTCAGTCTTTTTATTTCTTACCTTTCGGTTATCCCACCGAATCTAAACTTAACAAACAAAATGGCATATATAGATCTAATAACAATTTCTATTTATTGTAGTACATGTATTAATTTCGTTTAATATCCCCAATAAATCTGACCGTCGCCGACAATCAACATCGAACAAAACGGACCATCAACGATAGTCACAATGTTCTTCTTATTGGCGAGATTAAACGAATTAATGCATTTAACTGTAATTCAATATGATTATAATATTAATTATAAGGCCAGGGAGATATTTCTATTGCGTTCAATTTGATTTCAAGGGAAGCACATGTGCGATTTCGGGAAATGTCCCGCTACTGGTTAGTAAATGTTCATTAGAGCTGACCCCAGACTGGAGTGTAGAATTACGTTCTGCACCCGCTTATATACCCGAATAGAGCGGTTCCCGCAACCCTTCTTCAGTAAGAAGCTGGGCAACAGCTCACCCTATTCCTAAGCATCCTATAAAACCATCTCATTGGATAAGATTGTAGTTTAAAGATGGCGGACGAAACGAGCTATTTTGGCAGCTCAAATTGAAAACAATGTAAACTTTCACCGATTCCAGGCCAATTAGCGAAGTATATGAATTATGAATAACCTATTTAATGAAGGGATGCCAGGCAAATATAATAACTCACTGCAAGTAAGTCTTGAACGTAACTAATGTTCAGTAATCACAAACTATCTATCTATCCATGATGAGTAAAGCAGACGCCGAAAGGCAAATCTGCTACAGTACCAATCAAGGATACGCTTGTCTTATGCAACAAATGTAGCAGCAGATCAGGTTTAGTATTTATGTTGTCATTTTATTGTATAATGTATTGTAATAACAACTCTAAACAGTAAACAATGAACAAGACTTAAGTTGGAAAATGGAATTGTTAATTTGAAGTTCCAGAAATGAAAAGTTTAATTTGCAATTAGTAAACCACATTTTTTCACATGAAGACATTTGTTTCCAAAAGTCTGGAGTTTGATTCGACACCGAATAACTAATCGTTTAATTTGACTGGAAACATTTGAAAAACTCAATAAAAATTGTAAGGTTTTTAAATTAAGAAATAATAAATTCATACCAGTGTTTTATCATGCAATCGAACACGGTAGGAGTTGATATGCGTAGTAATTTAATCACGAGGCCTTGAGGCCGAGTGGTTTAATTACAAGCATCTCAACGACTACCCGTGTTCGATTGTTAGATAAAACACTGGTATTAATTTATTATTTCGATTCTAACACACAATTTAACCTAAATTTGCACCGAATTAACGACGCTACATTTCTTGGCGTACGTATTTTCGAAGCCATATGACGTCACTTTAGAACGTTTAGCGCGTGAGTGTTCTACTGAAAATTCGTACACCGAGACGGTCCTTCTTCGCTTATATAGGGGGGTGGGCGAGATGTGTTAGAATTGTCAATATTAAATGGTCGAATATGTTTTGCGCATTTGATTGGGAACCATCATTTAACCCATGTACGCTCAGTGGATTCTTCCATGTTTATATATTGGATTAGTCTATTTCTTATTGATCAAAGGGGTGCCTGGTCAAAACTTTCATTTGTTTTCAATTCCTATCAGCAAACAGTGTAGACTCTGATCAAACGCCGCATGATGCGGCGTCTAATCAGAGTCTACACTGTTAGCCTATGTCCCATATATGGTATCGTGGGCACACATGGGTTAACCGGCAGATGTAAATATGTATACTCTAACGCAAAACTGTGAGTACGTTTGATTTTGCTTTAAAGACCTCTCCTGACGATCGTTCGATCATAACGCCTTGCCAGACAATTTCCTTGCAAAAAGCATGGGTCTTGTAGACATGTAGGTAGCAAAGAACCACTGGAGTTTCTCATGTGAGACCTGACCTCTATATTTGATAGTTTGGTTAGAAATAACCATTGAAAATCCCTAGAGCATGAGTCTAATCTTGGTCTCACCAGGTAAACTGAGATTTGTATACCTTGTAATGCATGCTTTGACAGTTAAATTCTCACACTATCGATACAATGGGGGGGGGGGTCCATCAATGGACTGAGGAAAAGTATTTAACTAAAATTATACCGGTCAGACATATTTCATAAATATTACGGTCGTAAGATAGCATATGAAGCACGCCTGTCGCAATGGGTACACCCGGATCAGTACTGGGTTTAATGTTACGCACCGGCCCGAAACAAGCGTATTCATACGATTTGCCATGCAAAGTTCGGACAAATGTGAAATCGGTCCAATAGTCTTTCATTACTTTCTTACAACTCCTAGGAGTAAGAAAAGCGATACATTAGTTTGCAGATTTTCAAAACTGACAATACTAAGACTCTCTCAACGTCAACATGTTGAAGCATTGATGAAGCTTAACAGAGGTGGAATTTGTTTTCCACAGAACTACTATAAGCAATTTTCGTACAAAGTTTGAGCAAACAGGGGAAGTTGTCCAACGTCCTTGAACGACATGCTTGAGTAACTAACGCGGAGGTGAAGTGATGGTTTTGGGCAGAATCATGGGAACTATGAAACTGATTTGGTAATTGTAAAGGGCATTTAAATACATGGAGGTGAGTACATTAATCAGATGTTGAGACCAAAAGCTGTTCCTCCTCATCAACCAGTATGCCCCGCCAAACTAATGCACCTCCGCAACGGCACGACGCATGCAGCAATATATATAAATAATCATATTTCACAGAGGGTGAGAGAACGTATTGTTCATCCGAGGCGTCAGCCGAGGTTGACATCTACTTGCCAAGGGTGAACAATCCGTTCTCTCACCCTATGAGAGATGTGATATTGTTTTTATTATAATGAGCAAGTATATAGATCTAATTTCCACTGTTTTGATACAGCACAACGATCGCGAATATGTGTGTCTCCATAGACTGTTGTCTTCTATTCTCGTAGAGCTAAGCCTAATAAATATAAAGCGCATACATTGCTCGATCTATTAAAGAATTGTTCTTTGTGGCTAAAAACAGTTGTCACTCAGAAAAAGGTATATAACATCAGTTTAATGCTAACCTTATTCTCGGGATCTCTGATTGGTCGTCAAGGCTTGTTGCTAGGGAAGTGGAAGAGTTAGTTTAACCCTTTACCCCATAGAAGCGACTTTTAGCGTATTTGATTTATTCCTCCGCTGAAGAAAATAGTTCCAGTTTATACCATCATGAAAAATTACCATAACACATATTTTATATAGCCTAACAGATGGTAGTTTAAAGCAAACTGAAAGTAAAGCAGAATGTGCCTTGAGGCACATTCTGCTTTACTTTCAACCCGCTTTAAGTTGTCACTTGTACATGTAGTTAATGTCATATACGGGTTATGTGGTAAAGGGTCAAGGCACGATGTCAACAATTTGCAGAAGCTAGAGAATGGTGTGAGAATCGCATAGAACAACATTCCCTTCATGTCGTACATCTTTCACCTACTTTAATTAGAGACAACACTTTTCCGTCAAAACAATAATTCCGTCACTAAGCTATCCAAAATACCAATGGAATCCTCCACTAAATGGAAAAATGAAAACTATTTTTGCAAAAGAATACAATTTTGGAAACAAATGAATTGGAGCGATCTCATAAAACAGGTAAAGTTTCTATTAATTTTGCATTTATATTTTACTTACATAAAACTGGATATATTTTATTTGATACTGACTTTTGCATTTTGGTGAAATTTCCAGTTGCAAATGCCATTAAATGGGAAAACTTTATAGATCACCCCTATTTTTACCAAATTTCGTGTGGACTCCAGAAACAACATGACCAACTTTTATGTACATTTTCGTTATAAAATTCACGTACTGTGGCGTTATTTGAAGGAAGGTCATACAATAAAAATTAATATTGATAATTTATTCATTTCACGAGGGCACAGAAAGAGAATATCGGGGATCTGTTCCACTCCAGCAGCAGTTTAAGATGACAGTACCTGTTCGATTCTCGTTTTATACCTTTTCTCTATATCTACGGTAGAGTATTTTATATAGTTTTTAATGTGTCAAGAACCTGTGTTCAAATCCGTAAAACCATTTCAACCCGTTCATTGCTATATTGTCGTCTGCTCTTACACTGGTGTCTGTAATATCGTTTCAAAGATTTAAGGCAGTATGTCTTTCGAAGGTACGCTGTTTTTTAATGACGAATATACTCGTCGCTAGGGTTTGAATGTGCTAACATCGTCCTCATGTAAATGAACAAAGTACATGTAACGTAGGTGTTTTAGAGACACGTGGCTGCTTAACCCATTACGCCTTTTTACGCCTTTAGTTAATTCCTCTACTGAAGAAAATAATTCCACTTTATACTGTCACAAATAAAAATCATAAGAAATATTTTCTATATTCTAGCAGATAAAAGCTTAAAGCAGGCTGCTTTAAGTTGTCACATATCTTCAAAACTAGAAACAGGCTATGGGGTAATGGGTTAACCGTATTACTGCCTCACTCCGGATACAACGGTCTATATCCTGATTAGACGCCGGATAACGTGGAGTCAGGTAATTATCCAAACATTTAACCACTCATTACGATTCTACTTTACTCAGTTTAAATTTAAGAAATAATCACAAACGACAGTTGATTTAAGCTGATGAGGTCAGAACAATTAATGGTTTAAGAATGACACCCACTCAAACTAAGTTCTTCAGTCTATGTTAAGTGAGGTACTATTTGCCACATATATGTTGTACATGTACAGAACATCGCAGTCAAGTAAACCTCTCTCTTTCGACCTCTAAGATATTTAATTAAGTTTGCATATAAGGCATGTGACTGCTTAAATCAAGGTCAAAGTTGAATACATACGATGAAACCATTTTTGATTATGATTTGAATACCTATTTAACATGTTAGAATAGGTAACGAAAAGTATACTGAGACATTTTCTTAACCTTTGTTACTGGAAAATGTAACCGTTTCTGTTTGTAAAATTGACTGAAGTCACATGTGACGGAGAAACTAGTATTTGGTATCAATTTCTTGTATCAACATATATATATGCAGTAAATAGTTATTTTATAAAGAAACTAAACGGATTATATCATTATTTAGGTGTAACACACTAGATAGCATTAACCCTCCACGCCATAGCCGATTTTATAGCTATTAGGAGTGTAACTATTCTCTGCATTTTCGGGTTACTTCGATGACCTTCCTTCTATATCGTTATTCCAATTCGACAAGTTCCAAACGTCTTCGATTTTATCGTTAAAGCGATTCGACAAGTTCCATCCCCTTCAATTTTCCAAAATTCGGGTGATTCGCAACATGTGACGTCATATTGTGTTAACCAAAATGGTGGCGCAATTTACAAGGTCAATTTCATAAAAACGACATAGTTACACTTCAATTTCTTCCTGATTTGACATTAAAGACTGTAAACCTTTTTTTATTTTTGTTAATTTGTTCTAGAGACATGGTAGATAATTTCAGTGTGGTCACTATGTGGCCTCATTTTTGTGAAAATCTCAGTTTTGAAAATGGTTTGTTCTCTTATTGTTGTTGTTTTTTTATTTAAAAAAACCCGGCCACATAACATAAGTATTACCGAGTGAATTTTGTTTATGTATTGGGTAAAAGCTTATTTTTTCTGCTTGCATTTGTATACAATAATGTCTTAGGCGTACATATATTAAGAAAATCTCGAATTTTTTATTTATATTATTTAAGGTGTAACCATTGTTTGGGTGTTTTTCGACAAGTAGGGCAACAAGACAAAACGCCCATATTTTCTGTTGTAAACAGTACAGCATCTTTAAAATCTGGAAAATAATTTAGAATTGAAAAAAGTAATCAGTATGTCTTTTGCGGATTTGTTTCGGTGAGTTACAGTGGAGAATCTGTTATTCTTTCCCGTTTAAACGCAAACGCAAACGTACGCAAACGCAAAACACTAAAACGTAGAAAATGACAATTTTTTGACAATTGTGATAATTCATGTTTATCTTGGTGGCAAACAGTTTGGAGCCTGATCAGACGCCGGGTTACCCGACGTCTGATCTGGCTCCAAACTGTTTGCACTGCAAATAATAGTTTTAGCGTAAACGCGTTTATTGGGAAAGAATAACGTTTTCTCCACTGTAACCTGTTTATACCTCAAGTCGATTTTGTAAACAGTTTCGATCCTTCCAAACACTGTGGTTCTTCAATAGAACTGGTTTTAATCTTACTTTAAAGTACTACCTTTGGTAACATTTTCAAAGCAGACATTATACTCGCAGACAATAAAATTTGGTGAAAGGATTTATACATGTACGACCTTTTTATATCAGTCGTATTGTAATACACTGATATTGTCCTTGAAATATACGAAATTCCTTTTAAACAATGGAACACCACAGCAGAACAATATTAGTGCCAGCTCATCGAAGAGTAAACGAAATACAAACATATTCAGAAAATAACAGTTTCCCATCGTATCATTCTAATGTTGAAAAGAGTGTTAGTCTTATCAAACCTTTGATTATTTAGTTTTAAACAGAGTTTAACCTTCTTCATGTTGTGATAACTATTACAAACTGTTTGGATATCATCTAGATCCAAATTATGTGCCACTCTTATGTCATTTGTTTTGAATAACATGTACAGAAATCAATTCTGCATTACTACAGTACACCCTCTCTACAACGGCCCTCCAAACAATGACTTATAACGACCCTTGCCGCAGTTCCCTAAACAGGACATTTATGTCTAACGCTTTTACTGCTGCAATATCGTCTGCTTAAAGTTGTGGTCTGCTGTTTTATATAATGGACATTTTGATGGAAAAACACTAAATGAGGAGTGACAAACAGATTGAAACCAGATCAGACGTCGCGTTACGCGGCGTCTGATTTGGATTCAAGCTGTTTGCAAATGGACGCCAATTTCCCTCCCTATAACGACTCAATCAGAACAACGCACATGCTTATTGTCTCCCATATGATGTCTTTGAAGAGAGGGAGTGCTGTAATTTTGCAGACGACAATTACCTACCATGCAGAAGGTTAGCCTGTAAACAAAGGACACGCGTTCTTTCTACATAAATGTTCACATTTTGGGGGAAAAGCAGGGTTTCTCCCTGTACATGATAAATCGTTATTTTTAATCTATTTGTTGCATAGAATAACAAAAATGTGATAAGAACATTTCTTTTGGGTTAACCTTGAAAAAACGGGTAAACCACCTAAGGTGTATTGGAGATAATTGAGACGGTAAAATAACAATAACCTTTGTCATGTCCAGTTTCAGGTCGTAGTCTGAAAATGAACTTAGACCTCTATAACAGGGCTCCAGATAAGAGGTAGTTATTTCAACAAATCAAACATTTTCTCACTTATTCAGCACCAAATCCTATGGTGTTACTACTCATTAGAATCGTCTCTTCGAGACGATTTTAATGAGTAGTGACACCATAGGGTTTAATTCTGAAATAAAGATTTTAGTTTTTTAAAAACTACCCTTATCTGGTGCTCTGCTATAAGTTACAAACAGTGTTTTGAAATACAGTAAAACCTTTCTATTACGACCACTAGAAATAAGGCTAATTGTCTGTATAAAGGATAGGAGCTTTCTGTTTCACTTTCACATTGCTTTAAGCAGTCGCCTGTCTGAAACGACTAATATTTGACACAATTTAGTGGTCGTAATAGAGAGGTTCTACTGTACAGTGTTCCCTCTCTTCAACGGCCCTCCAAACAACGACTCCCTCCTTACAACGACCCTTGTATATGTTCCCCAAACAAGACATGTATGTTAAACCCATTCACGACTACAATATTGTCTGTTACAATTGCCGTCTGCTGTTTTTCTCAAAGTTACATTATGGACACTTTGACAGAAAAACCTAATTCTTGTCTCCCATTGGATGTCGTTGTTGAGAGGGAGCGCTGTACTGTCGAGTCTCCATAACTTTACTTGAACTCGCATAAGTCGTATATACAGTAACACCTCCCTATTGCGATCACTAAATTTTGTTAATATTTGGGTGTTTAATGCAGGTGAGTGCTAAAATCAAGGTGACAGTAAAACAGAAAGATCATTTCTGTTTTACTGCCACCTTGCTGTTATATGTCACCTGTATTAAACACCAACAAATTAACACAATTATATTACCCATTAGCCTTCTTTTTAGTGGTAGTAATAGAGAGGTTTTATTGAACCCCCTTCTCCCGCCCGCATTGCCGTTCCCCTTAGAGAAACATCGATCATAAAATTTAGTTATTGGAAATGCAATAAGAAGCTACAGTGGAGAATCTGTTATTCTTTCCCAATAAACGCGTTTACGCTAAAACTATTATTTGCAGTACAAACAGTTTGGAGCCAGATCAGACGCCGGGTAACCCGGCGTCTGATCAGGCTCCAAACTGTTTGGCATCAAGATAAACATGAAATATCAGAATTGTCCAAAAGTTGTTCTTTTCTACGTTTTAGCGCTTTGCGTTTGCGTACGTTTGCGTTTAAACGGGAAAGAATAACAGATTCTCCACTGTACCTTGAAGTAATATTGAGATACATTCCATTTTAACTGAAAATAACACCCAAAGTAACCAAACAATTCAACATTTGAACCAAATACCCTGCGCTGCTTCGTAACGAATGTGATCCTTAAACATCTTAATCTCATTGCATCACCCCTCATCATTCATCGGCGCTATATGACATATTGTGTGCCGCAGTACCGTAAAACCTAACTCATCCATCCACCTGATCATTTTAACTACACCATAGTTATGCTGTAAACGTAATCGTAATTCTTACATTGTCGTTTATATGACGTTATAACATGCGAAATGAGATAAAATATGGAACGCCTAGACTGTCTTATGTTAAGACCAGACATAATATTTGGTTCATCGTGTCTATGTCTGGTCATATGCAGAAAATGTCCAGTCAAAAACAGTTATTATTTCGTTATTCCTTCACTATGTTCGGTGATGTGGATATTGCATACACTTATCTGAATATTATGTCTTGTTTGTATTTTACATGTAAGGTTAAGTCCCAGACAACTTATAGATATTTTGAGTTATATTGAAATGCGTTTAAATAATTTCTAAAGGAATATGAAAAAAGTAAGACAGAATAAGCAGCCATACTTGGTCACGTGATGAGTACCTGACGTGAGTAACACGTTCGCGGCATCTGTCAAAAATGTTAAGCTTTGAAGAAGGACATGTCTGAGATTACAGCGCTCCCTCTCTACATGTACAACGAAATCCAATAGGAGACAAAGATTGTGTGCGTTGTTCGGCGGGAGTCGTTATAGAGAGGGAAATTGGTTAACATTTTCAAACAGCTTGAATCCAGATCAGACGCCGCTTAACGCGGCGTCTGATCTGGATTCAAGCTGTTTGTCACTCATCATTATATTTATTCTATCAAAATGCCCACTTACAGAAAAATAGCAGACGAAATATTTAAGCAGACGACATTGCAGCCATGAAAAGTTTGGACATAATTGTCTTGTTTGGGGAACAGCGGCAAGAGTCGTTGTGAGGAGGGAGTCGTTGTTGGGAGGGCCGTTGTAGAGAGGGAGCACTGAAATAGGTTAAGAAAATGACAGCATCACATGACAGCTATGCAGGTCGTACACAACTTATTTTACCTTTTAGTGATGGGGACGGAATACAGCGCTTCCTCTCTACAAGGGCCCTCTCAACAACGACTCCCTCCTAACAACGACCCTTGCCGAAGTTCCCCAAGCAAGACACTTATGTCTAACGCTTTTACTGCCGCAATATCGTCTGCTTAAATTTGTCGTCTGCTGTTTTTCTCAAATTACAAAATGGACATTTTTGACAGGAAAAAAACTTAATGACGAGTGACAAACAGCTTGAATCCAGATCAGACGCCGCATTACGCGGCGTCTGATCTGGATTCAAGCTGTTTGCAAATGTAGCCGATTTCTTTCTCTATAACGACTCCCTCCGAATGACGCACAGAATGTTTGTCTCCCACTGGGCGTCGTTGTAGAGAGGAAACACTGTACTTGGAAAGAACAGAAACATAGGAATCGAGAATATACGTTTTTCATAGTTTACTCATTACTCTTAAGATGTGCCTTTTTACGCTTTAAACTTATTCCTACACTGTAAAAAATAGTTTCACTCTATAAAGGCATGAATGTCCACCGTAAGAAATGTGGGTAGGTTTGATTGAGAGAGATCGAGTAATCGAAACTCGATTGTAATTACAAAATAGTGTTACCATTATAGAATCTCTTTGTAAGGACGTAGACAAAGAATGTGCTATTGACCTAATTCCCATTCGTTTTTCCAAGTCTAATTTATAAACATACTGACACTATACTCCTCCAGAAGCTTTTTTCTTATCTTGAACGGTCACCTAAAGCTCATTGAATTTCTGGTATCAGCCCTACAATGTAACCTTTTAAAATACTGAAAGCATTTTTTGTATTCGATATTACGTTAAGTTTGTACTTAACCCTTTTAATGCCACGAAACCGTCCTCTTTAAGCAAGTGACGTCTATTTGTATTTCTACATTTTAAAGTTTCGATATCTAGACTTACGAAATATTTAAATGAATGTCAAACTGTTTGGATCATGATCAACCGCCGCTTTGCGGGGCGACTGATCAGGATCCAAGCTTATACAAATAACAATTGCATTCTATGTATGACAGTAAATGGGTTAACATTTTGTATGTTATGTAATTGACGTCTGCATATATTCCAAAGGTTTAAATAACTACATTATTCTTTTCAGAAAATATAATCAGAGTGTCAAACAGTTAGGATCAAGATGCGTAGCCGAGTAACTTGGCGTCTCATCTGGGTACAAACTGTTTGCAATAGTTACAAATAAATCACCTTCAGCTCGCGGAAGTTTAATTATAATTCAAATGCGACCTCTTTCCATACAAAAGTAGTGCCATGATGCAATCACGTTTCGCTAAATCGATTTTTTTCCGGTTTAAAAGATATAACGTAACTTGGGCAACTATAGTAAGTTTTAGTTGTTAAATCTAAACTCTAGAATTAAGAGTAACTTCGCGTTTGAGAGTTCGAGTCTTTGAGATCTGACAATATTGGGGAAACTGATTCCAATTTTAGAAGCCCTTTATTATGACCGGAAAACGGGGTCACATATACTTAAAAGAATCCCTTGAAAAACGGTCATGGCTACAGTGGAGAAAACCTTATTCTTTCCCAATAAACGCGTTTACGCTTAAACTATTATTTCCACTGCAAACAGTTCGGGGCCAATTCAGACGCCGGGTAACCCGGCGTCTGATCAGGCTCCAAACTGTTTGTTATCAAGATTAAAAACACTTTTCAGAATTGTGAAAAATGGTTATTTTCTGCATGTTAGTACAATGCGTTTGCGTTTTGTTTGCGTTTAAACGGGAAAGAATAACAGATTCCCTTCTGTATTTGTAAACAATTTGTATCCTAATCAGATGCCACGCCACGCGGCGTCTTATCAGGATACAAAGAGTTTGACACTTTTTTGATGTTTTTAAGTAAATTCACATTAAATTTGTTTATGAGAAATAAAGGCAGACGACACTTTTTTAAAATTGATGGAATTATGGCAGTGACGGGGTTAATTTAAAAAAGGGAAAGCAGATTTTAACATATCAAATCAGGGCTGCCATAAGTTGACATGAAAAATCCTAAGATTTCCAAATTTGCATTTTTCAAGTGCGATTTTACGAATCGTACTTTTACCCCCATATCCTTTTCTGGTTTTGTTGACATGCGACTACTTAGGGCGCATTCTGCTTTACTTTCAGCCTGCTTTAAGCTACCATGAACTGGGGAAAATTCCGGAGATTTAGGAAAAATCCGGAGAAATGGCAGCCCTGTCATATTGTTTCTACTTCTTCCTTGTTTAAACCCTTTACCGGTCAGTGTCACGATGTCATTAACCCCTTCACTGTCGTCACGTGTTTAAACGTTTAAACCCTTCACTGCTATGACGTCATCTACTTATATTTACAATCGCCCATTCCATTGAACAAAATGGCGTTTAATTTGTACAGACGCATTTTTTCTAGGGGACGGGACTAGAGGATATCTTACGTAGAGGCTTATGGATTTGTTCTCCGCGAATCGTTTTGTTGCGTTGCCTGAGTACTTCAGTTACGACTGTTCCTTTCAGGGTATTGTAAGACACGCCCTGTAATCTCTGGCTCCCTCATATTTTCGCGATGTATTGAAAAAAGAGCCAAAGAAACTTCCGAGAAGCATCCAAAGACAGGATATGGCCACGAAAGGTAAGACAAACAGTGCATCGTGCACATATTTCTTCCTCTAAAAAAGTCATTGGGTGTTTTTTTCAAAAATCGGGCTTCGTCATTCCACATAGAATTGATCATACCTTAAGTCCGTGTTGATTGATTTGCAAAACAATTTTATTTGTAGCCGTTACATTGAACCAAAGTTTGGAGAATGACCCGATCAAAACCGAAAGTAGACAAAAAACACCCCTGTTCAATGTTTTATTCCTAATTCCATCAGTTAAAGCGTGGAGCTTTATTGATTGATAGATACTTGTTTGATTTTGCATCATATTACTTTATCAATCATTATAACCATGTCTTGCTCGCCAATTTAATCGATTGAGAAGGAGCCTGTGTTATGGAGAGGGAGCGAAGATGCAGAGATGGAGCCAACGTATGCACAAACTGATTATGTTTCAAAAACACATTGAGAATTTCATTTTTTTTTTAAACATTGAAGTATCTGTAATAGCTCAATATTTAAAGTAAAGATATGAGTAATACAGGAGACATTAGCTTTATATAAACCACACGGTCGTTCAACAAAACATCAAGCATACATAATTTTAAGTCTATCGGAAGACAAATGGAGAAGAAAATGGATGAGTATATTACAAACATACTTTTAGATTAACGGGAAGATGAAATTTGTAGATTTATTTCAAATGCTGAACGTAAATTTTAATTTAGAATAACAATTTATATGTTGGAAAACGCTTTAAAATGGAACAAAAATCAATATGAATATGCTAGAAAATATATTTAGAAGGCTCCTTTTAATTCGAGTGGGATACACCAGTTTTAAGAAAGTTGTAATGTCGGTATCAACATTGTGTTCCTTGAAGAATATCAATGCATCAAGGAATGTATCATATGCTTCATCACGTGGCTTCTCATAAGACGGGCACAACTCATCAAAATTGAAGTCTATCTCAGACGAAGATGGGCTGGTGGTTGCAATATCTGAATACAAAATGGTTGATTCATCTATATGGGTGGTTGAAAAATCTAAATGAATTTTGGCCGGTCTCTTTGAAGGGGAACAGATGGAGTAGCTGCGATTAACTGGTGACAATTTTGGTCGCTTTGTAAATGGTGATCTAAAGGGTGTTAGTTTTCTGCAGTGGATGGTTCGATTTGAGATTGGTGTGCTTGTCAATGTCAGTCTTCCTATGTTTACCCTTGCTCGTGACTTGAAATGCTTTTTTGATGTCAAGAGAGTATTGCGTTGTCTTTTAAATACACCCATCTGGAAGTATAAATATGCGAGCTTAAGACAATTTGCAACAATTCACTTTATGTCTATATCAGTTATCTAATAATTTAATAAATAAAAAAATAAGAACAGTGTCGATTTTTAATTAAATCCTAGCTGATAAGGATCAGCAAGATATTTCTTTTAATAACAAATTTACAAGCTTGAGTTTTATGCGATATATTTCTCTTTTTTAGTAATAAAAATGGTCACAAAATTTTATTCATTGAATTCGTTATTTTACAGATATGTTACTGTGTTCTAAATAGTTTGACACCAAACAAACCAACGTCTTTTTCGAAGAAGACGTAATTTGCACATTTGCTCATACTACTTGAAATGCGTTCATTGGTGGCTCCCTCTCGGCATATTGGCTCCCCCTCTATAACGCAGGCTCCATCTCAATCGATAAATTCGCGAGTATGACGGGAATATAATGATTTGTAAACGTAATATGATTAAAAATCAAACAAGTATCTATCAAGCAATAACGTTCTATGCTTAAAGTAATGAAATTCGGAATAAAACATTGATTATAGGTGTTTTTTGTCTACTTTCGTTTTCGATCGGGTCATTCTCCAAATTTTGGTTCAATGTAACGGCTACAAACAAAATTGTTTTGCAAATCAATCAACACGGACTTAAGGTATGATCAATTCCATGTGGAATAACGAAGCCCGATTTTTAGAAAAACACTTAATGACTTTTATAGAGGAAGAAATATGTGCACGATGCATCGTTTGTCTTACCTTTCGTGGCCATTTCCTGTCTTTGGATGCTTCTCGGAAGTTTCTTTGGCTCTTTTTTCAATACATCGCAAAAATGTGAGGGAGTCAGAGATTACAGGGCGTGTAAGAGTTCATAATTAATTTCACGAAATAGTTACTTTTACATAGATCTACATGAGGAAATGCATGTATCCTACACATTTTTTATATTTCCAGCCCAATGTGCAATAGCTAGGCTCGACTCTATCAAACCCATTAACCGTCAAATTTAAGCATCTGCATCAACCGTTTCGAAGACAAGATATATAGTTAGACTAAATTATGCCATCTGCAATTTTATGTCAAAGTCAATTTCCGACTGAAGATTTATTGACAAGAGTGACAATCTGGTTGGATCCTGATCAGACGCCACGTTAAACTGTTTGCTACGTCGACTATAGTCGTCTACGTAGGTTAAATGATTAAATAGTTCCTTAATTACTAACATAAGTCTTACACATTTGTATTAAAATCAACTCAAACAAAACTATGTTTCAAAAGGTCTAATGTTCTTTTTACATTGTTTCAAATCTCTTATGATTCCAACTCATTGCGATAACATCCTCTAAAGACAGTTATATGGAATTCTATATGCCCTCGCATTTCATTACCCCCTTCACTGCCGTGACGTCATCAATTTTAAACAAATATCGTCTGCATTGATTTCTCAAATTCTATGTTTAGGTTTTTTGAGTGAAGAAATATTGAAATGAGTGTCAAACAGTTTGAATCCTGATTAGACGCCGCGTTACGCGGCGTCTAATAAGGATTTAAACTGTTTGCAAATATCCGTTGCACTCGGGGTAAGGCAGTGAAGGAGTTAATTTCAATGACATATGCACTAACCTTTCTAAGTATTTAATAGAAAGCGAATTTCACCTGAAACTCATAATGCATTGACTGTCTGAGACCACGAGGCAAATCTTAATTTAAAAAGCTAAATACAGTCGCCGTTCATTTGAGACGGCTTGAACATGAGCATATCTCTGTTTTAGCTACATTTTATCCTTGAAATACGGAATTTTCTCACTTATCCGAGCAGGAGTTTTCAAAATTAAACTGACGAATGGCTGGTAATTAAGACTTAAACCCATTCCCCCATAGTCTATGTTTCTAGGATAGAAGATAGGTGACCAATTTACATCTAATAGGTTGAAAGTAAAGCAGAATGCGCATTCAGGAGCATTCGGTTTTACATTCAAGCTGCTTTAAACTACAATCCTCTAGGATATTCAAAATCTTTTATACGGTGCATATTTATGATTGTATAAAGTTTAACCTTTTTCTTTAATGGAGCAATGTGTTAAAGCCCTAAAAAGGCACATTTATGGGGTAATTGGTTGAGCGGACTTTACGAGTTATTTAGCTTTCATTTCTATTGTATATTCTAATCAGAGATAATCATATTTATTCCATTTCCCCTATTGTGTGTTCCGTGAACATGCACATCTTGACGGAAGAAGATAGCGAAAATGTTAGAACAGGTCACGCACTAAATATGTAGTAACTATTTTTGGAAGCAACTCTCAGACATACAAACAATGCAGGCTGAGATACCAAGTTCGGTTATTAGAGTTAACCTCTTCACTGCAATGACGTCATCAATTATTTACCAATTGTCGTCTGCTCTTATTTCTCAATTTAAATTTATGGTATTTTTATACAATCTACCTACCAATTCTACCTACCAATATAACGGAGTTAAACTAGCCATTGAGAAAGGACTTACAATTATGCAAGTAGGAAAAAGATATTTAAATCCTGGTCAGAAACCTGTTTTTTCACCTTATATTAAATTAATTTTGAAGGATATTAAAGTTCAAGATCCATCTACAATTGCTTAAATAGAAATACAATCCAGCCGACCTGTAAACAAAGGTGGTATAAAACATTAGGAATGAAAATTTAGGAAAATGAGTGGAAATACCTATTTGAGATACCTTTTATTATAACAAAAAATACAGAAATACAATGGTTTTAGTATCGAATAGTTCACAGAAAACTTGGCACAAACTACCATCTATACAAAATGAATTTTATTGATAGCCCCTTATGTACCTTCTGCAAAACAGATCCAGAAAGTATTGGTCATTTGTTTTGGCTATGTCCCATCAGCAGGAAAATATTAATAAACTTCTTTTTACCATAAAAACATGTTTTTTCATAATCTTGATATAGAAACAATGATATGTAGTTTTAGAAATACATCAGATACGGTTAAAATCTTATTCTTATCATTTTTAAAATGTATACCTTTCAATGTAGATACAATAAATATGTACCTACAATACTAGGTAAAAAAACATTACTTATCCTTTAAATATAAATTATTTAACTCAATAGCAAATGAAACAGATTCTGAAGATTCTTTTCATGATAAATGGGACCAATTCAAAATTCTATTTGAAACATAATTTTACCTAAGATAAGATAAAATATTTTGATATACATGTTTATTTGTATATAAATGTATAGAAAGACAACGATGTCTGTTTTCATATAAATATGCATACAAATGCAGAACTGCTTTTTGTTAATAAATGTTTACATGCCTGGCTACAAAGTTCTTTTTATTTTATTGTTTTTGGGTTAATTTTTGCTTTTCTGTTTTTTTCTATTTGTTTCCATTATATGATATACCACTGTATAGACCTTAGGCAAGTTAAGAATAGAATATCTGTAAACATATGTATGTAATTATGCAATGCATAAGTTTGTAAGGTGTGTAGGAGGACGTTTCACCGACCCTAGCATACCTATGATGGGGAAAATAAACGAAGTCCTTCATTGACAAGGTCTGAAAAAATATTGCAACGAGTGTCAGTTTTGATCCTGATCGGACGCCGCGTAACGCGGCGTCCGATTAGGATCCAAAACTGTTTGCAAATAACTAAGACAGTAAAGGAGTTAACATGTATAATGCAATGTATCCCAGGAGGGTAAAGTATGATGTCAAGATTACTTAACTCGAAAGGTAAATGACAAAAAAGTTAATGGTACGCTATTAGATCAGAATAGTTTTTACTCTCTCGAGGATGCAGGGTGATTCTAATATCAGCTTTTGTCAACCCTTACTTTGCTATAATCTCTACAGGCTTACTTCCTTTGTTTCTTTTTTTCTGCAGGTTCGCTAATTGTCTTCGGTGATCTGTGTCGGCGTCTGCAATAACTACAGTACTCCCTCCCTACAACAACATTCCTATCAAAGGTTCCCTTTGAACAACAAAAACAATGCTTGCTGCTATTTCTCGAACAAGACAATTATGTCTAATACTTTTACTGTTTCAATATCGCCTGCATAAACTTGTCGTATGGTGCTTTTTCTCAAAGTATATATTAGTTGACAGAAGAAATATAATGACGAGTGACAAACAGCTTCAATCCAGATTAGACGCCGCGTGACGCGGCGTCTGATCTGGATTCAAGCTGTTTGAAAATGTAAGCCAAGTTTTGATATTCCCTCCCTTTTTCAACTCCATCCGAACAACACACACTATTTGTCTCCCATTGGGCGTTGTAGAGAGGGAACACTGTATCATGGTTGATTAAAAGGATTTTCTTTCAGAAACTAACTTCAGAGTGACAGCCGAAATTGTTCCAGAAGAAACTCGGAGTTACTCGGCGTCGCACCTAAGTCTAAACTGATCTGCAATAGTTATAACAAAATTCCCGACAGAGGGTTGTTTTATCATTATACTGGAGAAGGCCTATACTTTTGAATATTTAGCCAACTCTGTTTATCTTGGCATATGATTGGTGTCAAAACTGTCAAATACATGTATTCGACCTTTTAAGCAAATGCTTAAAAGGTCGAATATTTTACAGTTTTGACAGTTTTTACCATGCTTGAACACCGAATCACAAGGCGTCTGATCCAGGTACATGTACCAAATAGATCCACTTTGCTCTCGTATCGATGAATCTTTTCTCGAAATGCCTTAATTCTTACTTTCGAAATGAAAACAGATGACAATATTTAAACGGCCGATATGACAGTGTCGAACGGATTAACGTGTTTCAGTTTATGGGACTACAAGACGGCCAGACAAGAAGTATTTAGCTTTTAAACTCTCAAGTGACTATTGGATTCCTGATATTGTGGGGGTGTTCATTATTCAAATGTAAGCATGCCCCAACGGACCATTAGTAATAATGTGCTTAGGCCAACAAAATCAAATCACGACAAATCATGTCAATATGGCGTGGAAGCAGAGTATGAATGATTCACCAACGCTTTTTTTTAAAGAGAGAATGAGAGAGAGAGAGCGAGAGAGAGAGAGAGAGAGAGAGAGAGAGAGTGAGTGAAAAAGAGAGGATACAGAGGGGTATACAGATAGATAAAGAAGAGAGGCAGAGAGACAGACATGCAGAGATAGGCACATAGAGAGACAGAGAGCAACCGAAATATAGGTACAGCTAAATAGAGAGAAAGAGTGGATTGAGAGAGAGACAGATATGGCGAAAGAGACAAAGAGAATGACAGAAAAGAGTCAGAGAGAGAGAGAGAGAGAAACAAGAAGAGACAGAGACAAAGTGAAAGACAGAAAGACAAAGAGAGGAAGAGACAGAGCGAAAAAGAGAGGCAGAAACAGCCATATATACATACAGACAGACAGACAGCGACACAGAGACAGAGAAAGGGTGACATACAGATAAAGAAAGACAACGACAGTGAGAAACAGAGAGACAGACATAAAGAGAAACACAGAGAGACAGAAACAAGGAAAGACAGGAACATAGTCAGACAGACGTACAGACAGACAGTGAATACTTTAAACGGGCGCGTGTTCAATAGTCCACATTACCTGTTTAAAACCATTTGCTTTCCATTTAATATCCATGGTTCCAAGAAAGCGGTAACAATGCTGTGATGTCAGATTATTGCTTTAACTGGTTTGCTTTCTGCTACTTTATCCAATTTTTCATTTAACACAATATATGCAATTTAATCTAGGAACAGAATATACATGTATCATTAACCCTTAAATTCCTATAATGACGTCATAACCCGCCTAAAATAGCCATTTTAAGCGTTTTAGACTCGAAAATAATTCATACATCGTATGAATGTAGAAAAAAATTGGACCCTGATCAGACGCCGCGTTACGCAATGTCTGATCATGATCCAGCTGTTTGCAAGTGTGAGTGTTATTACTTCAGTCTACTTACAACTTACACTTATAGAAATAAAAGCAGTCGTGATCAATATTTTAACCCTTAGCCTGCCACTCACGACTATAGTTCCATATGCAAACAGCTTGGATCCGGATGAGACGCCGAGTAACTCGGCGTCTCATCCGGGTCCAAGCTGTTTGACACTCGGACAACATTTTCAGCAATTTTGAGCAACTTTGAAGCACTTTGAAACTTGAAGCAGACGAGAAATATAGCAGACGACAATTTATTTGGCGGGCTAAGGGTAAAAGCAGATGACGTCGTGGCAGTGAAAATATTAAACATTCTTTATGTGCCATAACTAACTCTTTCCTCGCCAAAGTCGCAAACAGTTTTTCCTCTAATATAAATAAAAGTACAGTGGAGAAAACGTTACTCTTTCCCGTTTAAACGCAAACGAAACGCAAACGCATTGCATTTAAACGTAGAAAATTGCAACTATTTGACAATTCTGACTATTCATTTTAACCTGAGTGGCAAACAGTTTGGAGCCTGATCAGACGCCGGGTTACCCTGGCTCCAAACTGTTTGCAATGGAAATAATAGTTTTAGCGTAAACGCGTTTATTGGGAAAGAACAACGTTTTCTCCACTGTAAGCTAACTAAATAAAAGGAACGAACTCGTGTCAAACATGCCGAGTTATCAGGATCTAAACCTTTTTGCAAATAACTTAACTCAGCTCAAAATGTTTATTTCGGCTAATCTTTACAGATCCTAGCCCATTGTACTCGGGGAAGGAGCTACATGTATGTCGATCAATTTGATCATTACCGATGACCAACCGAGAACAACAGTATCACTTGATCAACAGATTGGATTATACGAATTGAACCCACTCACCCCTTCAGTGGTTATTTGCAAACAGTTTGAATCCTGATCAGACGCCGCGTAACACATTGTTCGATCAGGATACAAATTGTTTGCAACTCAGTTAAACAGTTCGTCATTCAAAAAAACTTAATTTGAATTTGAAAAATAAAAGCAGACGACATTGTTTAAGCTGGTGACGTCATGGCAGTGAAGGGGTTAACCGCCCACTCCCACGCGTGGTGATATTTTCAAATAATGCAAAGAACTAACGAACTAATGCTACTGTAAATAGGGCTGATATTCATCAACGAATGACAATATTAAATTATCTATTTCTACCAACATTAAATCATTTCTTGTCCCGTTGGAATCGCAAATGATTTTGACATTTAAAAACGTAAAAATGTTCTTTATAATGCTAAAACAGCATCGGCACACGCGTGTTGCGGTGGCAAATCGGGTTACCCGTATTTCCGATTGTGTCTCTACTTTGTCGAAAAAAGACCTTCGTACAATTTACCATCATTTTGATTCATTTCGCCCAAGTGACAAGCAAACGTTTCTGATGTGGGCTTTTTCGATAGGGCGAAATACATGTATATGAATGCATAAAGTCAAACGTCAATAGTATTTGGCTTACTTCTTTGCATGTAAGCGGTGGATACGTTTGCCACAGTGATTACTTTTGTAAACAGTCTGGATCCTGATGAGACGCCGCATAACGCGGCGTCTCATCAGGATCTAAACTGTTTGACACTCTGACCCTGTTTTGAACATACAATTTTAGAATTGTATTTTTAAAACAGTAGCAGACGACATTTGTTGTAGACGAAAACAAATATCACAGCATGCAAAAATTTAACACATTCAGCCCTAGCGACGAGAATATTAGTCATTTATTATCGATGTACATGATAAGATACATTTGACCTATGCAAATAATGTAGACTCATATCAGAGGACTCAGACTCCGCTCTGTTTGTAAGTTTGCAACGTATTGCCAAAAAAAATAATAACCCAAAACATTCATAATTGACCGTATTAAATTGGAAGCGGGACTTTCCGTTAAAAGTTTCAGTTTAAGACCAAATAAAAAAATACCCGTGTTTCCTATTACATGCCCAAAAATATTAGGGACGGACGGTCGGAAATTTTTTTTTTTATTTATTTTTTATTTTTTTAAAAACAAAAACATTCTTTAATACATATAACTTTCTGCTGAAGTATTTTATACATGAAAATGTATTAATGTTTTATTGTGCAAAGCCCTGGGCCATACATTACAAATCTTATAAATATCTATTCAAATTGTTGATTTTATTGATAGGTCCCATAACCAAAATCATCTTAAAAATCTAAACCGGTATGATTGTTTAAAATATTAAATTTTATATACTAAGACGGCAAAGTAGTGACTTATATATGACAGATGGAATGAATGATGTTTTGAAATGTGTTGTATGCATGTTAAATGTGTCATTGATATGTGCTGGCTGCATGCTAAATGTGTTTATGGTTAACTAGCTAGCATATCATATCTTCAAGGAAGCTAACTTATGACAGATTTAGAGCAAAGTTCACTTCGATATTTGCTAAATGTTATTAAAAAATCAATTTTAAAACACTTAAACGTCTATAAATTAGCTTTGTAAACAATTTAACGGAGAATATACTCTATTTCACACTCCTCAAAAACGAATGTCGCAAAAATGACCGACATTTGCCAACACATTTTTCCAAAAGTGTAAAAAAAGTTTAGGGTCAAGGGGAAAAAACTAGGGTCGGTCGGGTAACCGGAAACACAGGTACATTTTTATTTGGCCTATTAATTAGAGTTAGCTGGATGGTGTAGCGTACCCTCAACACGTCCGGATTCTGTTGATAGTGTTTTAGAACACTTTTCCGAACAACGGGGGAAACTGAGCTTTGCGTAAAAACCTAGTTTCGGCTATAGGTCATGTGACCAACTGACATAATACCACCGGTCATGTGACCAACTGACATAACAAAATAAATATAATGCCACTTGTTATCCGGCAGGGAAATCGGCACGTGACAGTGTATTTTAAAGTATGCATAATTATTAAATTGTGACGACATGGCAGTGAATGTGTTAATTCGGATTCTCGCTCTATTACAGGCATGTATTTCACCACTTTGTGTAAGCAGTCAATGATATAATTCCAAGTGTAGAAATAAAATTTTAGAAATAAGGCAGACGACAATAGCTTAACCCTTAGCCCACCGAATAAATTGTCGTCTGCTATATTTCTCGTCTGCTTCAAGTTTCAAAGTGCTTCAAAGTTGCTCAAAATTGCTGAAAATGTTGTCCGAGTGTCAAACAGCTTGGATCCGGATGAGACGCCGAGTTACTCGGCGTCTCATCCGGATCCAAGCTGTTTGCATATGGAGCTATAGTCGTGAATGCGTTACGCAGACTAGTGGACACGCAGGTGGCCCACTTGCTCTCATTTTCGAGCATTAAAATAAGAAGGGCATTTTTACATAACTTGTAATAACTTTTTTTTCTGGACAGATATCGTTCCTGTGCAAACAGCCTGTGTTAGCTTAAACATTTTCCTTTATGATGGAATTTGTTTTGAAAAAATATTTTAATAAGATTTTGGTCATTTTTTAAGTTTAAAAAGACACCTCTAAATCACATTAAACAAAGAGTAAAATGCTGAAAATAAGCCTCGACACGGATAATATAACACGACCTTGTGCATTTATACAAATCGATATCAATTCCGTGCAAACGGGCTCGTATACTTGACTATTTGTTCCTTCTTTTGATATAAATTTAAGAATTGTAAGTTAATGTTAATTTGGTCCTTTTTCAAATTGAAAATAAAATTAATATGTTCAAAGAGTCGTCGGGAGTTTCCGTAAATACCGAGCGGTAAGAGCCGAACATTGACGGGCACGCAAGCTAGCGTAGGACAGTTTATCGATAATCTATCGGTGTCCACTATTCTGCCTAACGCTTGAAGTTGAATTGTCAGCCTGAAGGAGAGGGAGAAACTTCCCTTAGTATTTTATAATGGAATAGTGAATACCCTACCTTTACGTCTGTTTTAAAAAATGGCTGTTTTCGTCTTCCAGTTATGAAACGTATTGAATTGTTGTTCATTTCAAACCAAATTGACGTCTATTTTGATGAAGGTTTAACTGTGTGGTGTTATTCATTTCATTTTTAGTCTAAACTTTTCAATTTCACACACATATTGTAGAAAGCATTACCTGGTAGCTTTCGTCCGAGTACTTCGGACTTCGTCAGCCAACTGAATTGACTTCTCATTGGGGATTAACACCGCTCGAGGCTTTCGTGAGCGATGTTAATGTTAGACCGCGAACCCTCATGGTTTGAACGGGGGGTAAAGGAAGCAGTATACATCAGGGCACACAAACCGGCACTCAACAGGGACGGGGGCCGATACAACCTCCCGCACATCTGGGACTCGACATTAACATCGCTCACGAAGGCCTCGAGCGGTGTTAATCCCCAATGAGAAGTCAATTCAGTTGGCTGACGAAGTCCGAAGTACTCGGACGAAAGCTACCAGGTAATGCTTTCTACAATATGTGTGTGAAATTGAAAAGTTTAGACTAAAAATGAAATTGACGTCTATTTATTTGCTTTTAGTGGTTATAAAAGTACATGGCCTCTCCGGGTTGTATTTTCTACGGAGACTTTGTTTGATTGGTGTAAATAAATACCATATAACTCCTCTATTACGACCACTAAAAGGAAGGTCAGTGGCTTGTATGAATGACATGTTTCAGCTTAACGCAATACGAAATCAAAAGAGAAAGCTCCTAAAGGTTCCTACTTTCACCCTGCGTTAAGTAGCCAGCTGTCTCAAACAACTAGTTATGCATGACATAATTCATTGGTCGTAATATAGGGGGTTTACTGTATGTAATTGACATATGTGGTATCCGTTCTGCTTTTCTAAGGAGATAAGAGTATAGGTGGCAAATATATATGACACTACACCTGCAGAAATGAACAAATTTAACCCTTGTTTTGCTGTAAAATCGTGTGCTTTGAAATTATCGTCTGTAAAATGTGTTGAATGTAGATTTATACATTTTTGAATTAAACAAATCAAAAGACGAGTATCAAGCAGCTTGGATCCAAAGAAGACGCCGAGTTACGTGACGTCTGATCTGGATCCAAACTTTTTGCAAAAACCAGCAAAGTCGCGATACAGCAGACAAAGGATTAAAATCGTCTCCACAGACATACTCGTTTTGTGGTTTCTAAATTAGCAATGCTTTGCACATTGAATACTAACGTGACTGTATGAGAAAAATTCAAAATCTACTGTTTCCAGTTGAATGCCGCTTATAATAATGGCCTGTTTAACAGTTCATCACTAATGACACTTATACGACATGCACTCTGTATTTGGAGGACGGATATAATTGGCGCTATGTTTCAACGTGTTAACTACATTCTCTGCATTACTCCGAATACACTAGTAATTTGTATATAGTTTAGATCCTGATCAAGTAGGACAATTGCACTCCTTATGATTACACTGTATTGAAGAACAAGCTGTTTGACGCTGTTTGACGCTGTTTGCCACTTGTTTTGAAACGGCATTGCAGACAGTAATATTGATGCAGACGACAATTTGGCAGAAAAAGTGAGAGGGGGGAGGGGGGAGTAAAAACCTCACGATAAATTTATCATGAAAGGGAGAAATAGTGTGGAAACTGATCAGATATCGTGATTCTGAGAATAGCCCTTCCACTCTCAAAAAAGTCATAAAGCACAATTGCAAACAGTTTTGATCCCGATCAAAACTGGCTGCCACTTGTTTTGAAATAACGTCAGATATACTGCCTTAATTCTAACTTTGAAACGATATTGTAGAAAGTAATATTGAAGCAGACAACAATTTGGCGGTAAAGGGGTTAAAAACCTCACGATAAATTTGATCATGAAAAGGAGAAATAGTGTGGATACTGCTCAGATACCGTGATTCTGAGAATAGCCCTTCCTCTCTCAAAAAAGTCATATGACACAATTGCAAACAGTTTTAATCCCGATCAAAACTGGCTGCCACTTGTTTTGAAATAACGTCAGATATACTGCCTTAATTCTAACTTTGAAACGATATTGTAGAAAGTAATATTGAAGCAGACGACACTTTGGCGGTAAAGGGGTTAAAAACCTCACGATAAATTTGATCATGAAAAGGAGAAATAGTGTGGATACTGCTCAGATACCGTGATTTTGAGAATAGCACTTCCACTCTCAATAAAGTCATAAAGCACAATTTCAAACGGTTTTTATCCTGATCAAATGCCGCCTGACGCGGCGTTTGATCAGGATCAAAACATGTTTGGCACTTGTTTTGAAATAACGTCAGTTACACTGCCTTAATTCTAGCTTTGAAACGACATTGCAGACAGTAAAATTGACGCAGACGAAAATTTGCTGGAGGAGTTAAAACCCTCACGATAATTTGATCATGAAAGGGAGAAATAGTGTGGATACTGATCAGACACCGTGATTCTGAGAACAGCCCTTCTACTCTCAATAACGCCATAAAGCACATTTGCAAACCGTTTTGATTCTGATCAGACGCCGCGTAACGGGGCGTTTGATCAGGATCAAAACATGTTTGCCACTTGTTTTGAAATAACGTCAGCTACACTGCCTTAATTCTAGCTTTGAAACGACATTGCAGACAGTAATATTGACGCAGACGAAAATTTGCTGGAGGAGTTAAAAACCTCACGATATTTTGATCATGAAAGGGAGAAATAGTGTGGATACTGATCAGACACCGTGATTCTGAGAACAGCCCTTCTACTCTCAATAACGCCATAAAGCACATTTGCAAACCGTTTAGATGCTGATCAGACGCCGCGTAACGGGGCGTTTGATCAGGATCAAAACATGTTTGGCACTTGTTTTGAAATAACGTCAGTTATACTGCCTTAATTCTAGCTTTGAAACGACATTGCAGACAGTAATATTGACGCAGACGAAAATTTGGCGGAGGAGTTAAAAACCTCACGATAAATTTGATCATGAAAGGGAGAAATAGTGTGGATACTGATCAGACACCGTGATTCTGAGAACAGCCCTTCTACTCTCAATAACGCCATAAAGCACATTTGCAAACCGTTTTGATTCTGATCAGACGCCGCGTAACGGGGCGTTTGATCAGGATCAAAACATGATTGCCACTTGTTTTGAAATAACGTCAGTTACACTGCCTTAATTCTAGCTTTGAAACGACATTGCAGACAGTAAAATTGACGCAGACGAAAATTTGCTGGAGGAGTTAAAAACCTCACGATAATTTGATCATGAAAGGGAGAAATAGTGTGGATACTGATCAGACACCGTGATTCTGAGAATAGCCCTTCTACTCTCAATAACGCCATAAAGCACATTTGCAAACCGTTTTGATGCTGATCAGACGCCGCGTAACGGGGCGTTTGATTAGGATCAAAACATGTTTGGCACTTGTTTTGAAATAACGTCAGTTATACTGCCTTAATTCTAGCTTTGAAACGACATTGCAGACAGTAATATTGACGCAGACGAAAATTTGGCGGAGGAGTTAAAAACCTCACGATAAATTTGATCATGAAAGGGAGAAATAGTGTGGATACTGCTCAGATACCGTGATTCTGAGAATAGCACTTCCACTCTCAATAAAGTCATAAAGCACAATTGCAAACGGTTTTTATCCTGATCAAATGCCGCCTGACGCGGCGTTTGATCAGGATCAAAACATGTTTGCCACTTGTTTTGAAATAACGTCAGTTACACTGCCTTAATTCCAGCTTTGAAACGACATTGCAGACAGTAAAATTGACGCAGACGAAAATTTGCTGGAGGAGTTAAAAACCTCACGATAATTTGATCAAGAAAGGGAGAAATAGTGTGGATACTGATCAGACACCGTGATTCTGAGAACAGCCCTTCTACTCTCAATAACGCCATAAAGCACATTTGCAAACCGTTTAGATGCTGCTCAGACGCCGCGTAACGGGGCGTTTGATCAGGATCAAAACATGTTTGGCACTTGTTTTGAAATAACGTCAGTTATACTGCCTTAATTCTAGCTTTGAAACGACATTGCAGACAGTAATATTGACGCAGACGAAAATTTGGCGGAGGAGTTAAAAACCTCACGATAAATTTGATCATGAAAGGGAGAAATAGTGTGGATACTGATCAGACACCGTGATTCTGAGAACAGCACTTCTACTCTCAATAACGCCATAAAGCACATTTGCAAACCGTTTTGATTCTGATCAGACGCCGCGTAACGGGGCGTTTGATCAGGATCAAAACATGTTTGCCACTTGTTTTGAAATAACGTCAGTTACACTGCCTTAATTCTAGCTTTGAAACGACATTGCAGACAGTAAAATTGACGCAGACGAAAATTTGCTGGAGGAGTTAAAAACCTCACGATAATTTGATCATGAAAGGGAGAAATAGTGTGGATACTGATCAGACACCGTGATTCTGAGAAAAGCCCTTCTACTCTCAATAACGCCATAAAGCACATTTGCAAACCGTTTTGATGCTGATCAGACGCCGCGTAACGGGGCATTTGATTAGGATCAAAACATGTTTGGCACTTGTTTTGAAATAACGTCAGTTATACTGCCTTAATTCTAGCTTTGAAACGACATTGCAGACAGTAATATTGACGCAGACGAAAATTTGGCGGAGGAGTTAAAAACCTCACGATAAATTTGATCATGAAAGGGAGAAATAGTGTGGATACTGATCAGACACCGTGATTCTGAGAACAGCCCTTCTACTCTCAATAACGCCATAAAGCACATTTGCAAACCGTTTTGATTCTGATCAGACGCCGCGTAACGGGGCGTTTGATCAGGATCAAAACATGTTTGCCACTTGTTTTGAAATAAAGTCAGTTACACTGCCTTAATTCTAGCTTTGAAACGACATTGCAGACAGTAATATTGACACAGACGAAAATTTGGCGGTAACGGGGTTAAAAACCTCACGATAAATTTGATCATGAAAGGGAGAAATAGTGTGGATACTGATCAGACACCGTGTTTCTGAGAATAGCCCTTCCACTCTCAATAACGCCATAAAGCACATTTGCAAACAGTTTTGGTCCTGACCAGACGACGCGTAACGCGGCGTTTGATCAGGATCAAAACTGTTTGCCACTTTTTTTGATATAACGTCCACTCAATAACGCCATAAGGCACATTTGCAAATAGTTTTGATCCTGATCAGACGCCGCGTAACGGGGCATTTGATCAGGATCAAAACTGTTTGCCACTTGTTTTTTAAATAACGTCAGTTATACTGCCTTAATTCTAAATTTGAAATGACATTGCAGACAGTAATATTGACGCAGGCAAAAATTTGGCGGTAAAGGGGTTAAAAACCTCACGATATATTTGATCATGAAAAGGAGAAATAGTGTGGATACTGATCAGACAACGTAATTCTGAGAATTCGAATCGTCTGGCATTAGTTTTCATCAAATAAAACCTAACCCTTCTGTTATTGGGGGTATATTGACGCTGTTTAAAACAGTACTGTATATGCCTTGTTCAGACAGCTCTTGGCGGTCTAATCATGGTACATGTATATATTTACCATAGCTGTATATACGACAGACGTACGTGATACGTTTGTGACTTTATTTCATGTTTGTTAAATTGTTTAGATCCATATATGAATTTCTGACCGTGAGGAACGCACGCGGGTTATTTTTTCGTTCAAGTGTGTGAGTTTGTGAAAAGTGCAAGTTAAATGTTGTGCATCCGATTTTTCATACACCAGTTCAATGTCGTAGCGCGTTCGTTCAAGTAGCCAGCCAAACTACTGCTTGGCATCGCTTCTCGGCCTTTTGGCTAAGATCAAAGTGTAGTATCTGTTCTTATCAGCTTAATATCTGATATGTCCTCCATTGGAGGACTTCGATATTAAACTGATGTTTGAGAAACGGTGAGAAGTCTGGGGCTTGCTCCGCTCTTACCACGGGTTGGCCCGGTATTGCAGTACCTCAGGGATCGGCCCACTTCCCTTTCGGGGGAAAAACAAGAAACAAAATCAGAAAACAAAACACTCCAAGCTCTCTATGCTTTCCTTCTTGTTCATTCTATTGTTTTAGAAACACTTTCTAAAACATAAATAGCCGTTCCTCGCCAGTACAGCAGAATTTGATCTACGCGGGGCACGACTCCCAACTGCAACCAGTGTCCTACAAGATCAACGTTTTTTTAACAGACAGAAATGACCAATTGCACGTTACGGCGCACGCCTGTAATAACTTGACTACTTTAATCTTTGAATTGTAATACGCAGTAGACTTTTATCTAAAAACAGCTTAACTTCGGTATCTCGAGCTCGCTGAAGTCGAACATATCCGTATTTCAGAGTTCAAACGGAAATAAGTCACGTTTTAAGTTCGAAATAAGGACATTTTCGACTGAAGAGAGGCCGAAATAATGAAATGCAACGGTAGAAATACGGAAAAGCTCGAGTTAAGCGAGTTTGAGATATCCAAGTTCGATGGTCCTCTAACAGCGACTTGTATTCAGCAGTAACAACAAAACTAGCAGAAGATAACCAGCAGCAACAGAAAATACTATACTTGATACTGATACTGCGGTTATCATTATTATCATTTCCGTAACAACAACAACAACAAACAATAACAACAAACAACAACAGCAAACAAACACCAAACAACAACGACCAATAATACTTCCACTACATCACATTCCGTTACTATAACTCCTACAACGACAACCATGGCTACTACTACTACTACTTTTATTATTACTACTGCTACTGCTGCTGCTTCTACTACTACAATGTCTACTGCTAGTACTATTTCCACTTTGTCTTTTACTTCTGCTGCTACTAATTGATCTTGTTTCACAGGTGCGAAACATTATTTTTAGCGACGAAACATGTACATGCTCATATATCGATACGCAGAATAGTGGACACGCAGGTGGCCCACTTGCTCTCATTTTCGAGCATTAAAATAAGAAGGGCATTTTTACATAACTTGTAATAACTTTTTTTTCTGGACAGATATCGTTCCTGTGCAAACGGCCTGTGTTAGCTTAAACATTTTCCTTTATGATGGAATTGTTTTGAAAAAATATTTTAATAAGATTTTGGTCCTTTTTTAAGTTTAAAAAGACACCTCTAAATCACATTAAACAAAGAGTAAAATGCTGAAAATAAGCCTCGACACGGATAATATAACACCGCAATCGTGGCCTAGTGGTTAGGGTGTCCGCCTCGGAAGCGGGAGGTCGAAGGTTCGAATCCCGTAGCCGGATACGGGGTTTGGACTGATATGGCCGGTTGGTGAGCCGCCAGCTAGTTAAATGAATGGTTACCGTAGGCCCGTCTCTGCCAGGCGCCCGGCAATAAGAGAAGGGATTCGGGAGGTACTGTGCGCGCAAAAAGGATAGGTGTCTCATAAGCCAAACTGGCTGGACCTTTCAATAGGGGTGACACTATAATAAACAAAGCTTTTACCTTTATAACACGACCTTGTGCATTTATACAAATCGATATCAATTCTGTGCAAACGGGCTCGTATACTTGACTATTTGTTCCTTCTTTTGATATAAATTTAATAATTGTAAGTTAATGTTAATTTGGTCCTTTTTCAAATTGAAAATAAAATTAATATGTTCAAAGAGTCGTCGGGAGTTTCCGTAAATACCGAGCGGTAAGAGCCGAACATTGACGGGCACGCAAGCTAGCGTAGGACAGTTTATCGATAATCTATCGATGTCCACTCTTCTGCCTAACGGCAGGCTAAGGGTTAAAATTGATGAAGTCATGTTATCAAAGGGGTTAAATATAACTTTAAAACATTTGGGAAATTTGAGAAATTAGAAGAAGAAAAATG
Organism: Gari tellinella; assembly: GCA_922989275.2. Taxonomy (NCBI): domain Eukaryota; kingdom Metazoa; phylum Mollusca; class Bivalvia; order Cardiida; family Psammobiidae; genus Gari; species Gari tellinella. The sequence goes on along the minus strand of OV277859.1, from coordinate 10,424,263 downwards.
CAATAGGGAAATCGAGAGTTTGGGAAATTCTGATGTAGAATCTTGCAATTTTGCAATCATGCAATCGAAAACCTGAACTCTTCAAATGGATGCGTCGGGCTTTATAGCATCGCGGCACAAAAAAGGTCATATAGCACCGATGATTGATCAATGAAGAACGATGAGAGGAGATGATGATTTAAGAAGATAATTTCGACTCTCATTCGTTGCAAATCAGCGCATGGGATCAAATCCAACGACCTGCCATCATTTTAGTTCTTTGAAGAGGGGACAATGTCGGTGAAATAAACATGAACATTCTCTATGCCAATTAAGCCTCAGTACCATTACAAGGTAAGAAGGTCCCTGGGTTAAGCTGACATTATGAAATAATGAATTATATACTGCGTGGAACTTTAAAGTTGTTTGTCATCGCGGATCTTTCGTATCATCATATTTGTCACTTTTTTGCTGCAAATTTAATCGTTATACTTATACCCCTTCACCATTGCATTGTCGTCTGCTTCAATATTGTTATCTGCAGTATAGTTAAAATCCTCAATGGTTTTGCTCCAGACTATTTAAATGATATTTTTACCCTTACTTCCAATGCTCAGAACAGAAACTTAAACTCTGCTTCTCAGTTCCAGTTATATTCTCAAAGACCGAAAACAGAATATTTCAGAAATATTTTTTCTGATTCTGATTCTGTAATTTGGAATTAAATCCCCTTTAACGTAAGAAACGCAAAATTGTTGCTGCATTCAAAACACTCTATCTCACTTGGAGATCTCAAGGTGTTAAAAACTTGCATGAAGTATTGCCTCTCCTGTTTGCTATGAAGTGTACATGGGCGCCGCTATATGATTTCCAACCACAGGACACTGCAAAAGGTTTAGACCTATACCGGCTACCGCATTGATAATGCGGTGTCTTTTTGGGGTCTAAATCGTTTGCAATTCATTGGTGTTTACTATTTTTAAACAGGACATACACTGTTTAGATGCTGCATATTCGAGCAACAGTTGATCTGGGTCTGTACCGGTTGTAATGTCTTATGGCTGGGTCCAATTTCTGTTGTTCATTGTAAATACAAATGTATGTTTTGTGTTGATTATATTGTTTATTGTGAAAGTGTTTCGAGGGCCTCATGGAAGATTTGTTATTACCAAATGTGGTTCCTCGTTAATAATCTACGTGAAAAGTGGAACAGTATCTAAACACTTTTGGCAGAAATATTTACATTTGAAACTGGATCAGAATATTCGGTTTTAAGTATTGGGGTATTTGGATATTCGGCTATTCGCTGACATCTGTAGTTTTACTAAACTTGTGATCAAGATATAGGGGGATTTTTTTCCGAATCCCCGATGATGTACAGGAATGTTCTTGAGCAAGAAATGAACCGCGAATTGCTCCTCTCCACCGTGGGATTAAAATGGGTACCTGTAAAGGGTCTGAGCCGGTACTGCGGCTGCCTACGCGCCATATGTTAGCTGTAGGCAAGATGGCTCAATGATCAGGGGAGTGAATGTACAGTCGGTTGAGCGATCATTCGAACTGAAAGTAGGCTATAACTTGGTACTTTACTTCTTTTTTAAGATCAAGATTTCTGAAGATTCTGATTCTGATAAAATTGACCTTAATAGGCCATGTGTCACTGAGTATATTCTGTCCTGATACAGGAACACCCATCCTTTTACTGTAACAAGATGTTTTAATTCTTAAAGGATGGTATTATTCTGGAATAAGTTTGTATGTGCGTTTACATCTAGGATGTTTGTTTCAAATTGCGAAAACAAACATTACTCATTGTGAAAAACAAAAACGCCTTAGGTGGCGAGACGGAATATATTTTCCAGTCCCATAGACATTCAGTAAAATGTTTCTATTACGACTGAAAAGAGGTTTTAGTGTATGTGTGATCAGCCCTTACACATACAATATGTTCAGGTACAGTTTAACCTCTATAACTTGGGCTACCACGATATGCGACTAAAATTGACTTTGCAAACAGTTTGAATCCAGATCAAATGCAAAGTAAAGCGACATTTGATCAGGGTCCAAACTGTTTGCCACTCAGATTAAAATTAATTGCTAGAACATTTCAAAGTTATAATATTCTACATAGCGTACAGTACATGCGTTTTCGTTTCGTTTGCGTTTAAACCGGAAAGAATAACGTTTTCTCCACTGTAGCTATGAAATACTGATATGTTCGAATTTAGCCATCTATAGTGGAAACTGGGCCTGTAAATCTGGACACTCTTCCATATGACTGAAAATTACAGTAAAATCGCGATAACTACAGTGGAGAATCTGTTATTCTTTCCCGTTTAAACGCAAACGTACGCAAACGCAAAGCACTAAAACGTAGAAAAGAACAACTTTTGGACAATTCTGATATTTCATGTTTATCTTGGTGGCAAACAGTTTGGAGCCTGATCAGACACCGGGTTACCCGGCGTCTGATCTGGCTCGAAACTGTTTGCACTGCAAATAATAGTTTTAGCGTAAACGCGTTTATTGGGAAAGAATAACAGATTCTCCACTGTAGAACTCACGTTAGTCGATCTTACCTGTATTTCAATGATAAACCACGGGTTCGAAGGAGCTGTCTGGTCAGGGACTGTATTGTTCTCTTAAAGATTATATCTGGCATGGACAAGTACCCTTTCCTGGGAGAAGTTGTCCTTACTGTGCAAACCAATTTAATAGTTTTGACGATATATGCTCGTAGTAGACTGAGTTTATTATATGAATATTCAGCATTTGTGTTCAACAACAATCCAATATGAGGGTCAACAGTTCGGCTGCTCGGGGCAAAACGGTTCGCACATTCTAGTAAAGTCGCAACTACCAGACGAAGGGTTTATACTTTTTCAGAGCTACCATTTCTCCGGTTTTTCCGAAATCTTCCGTTTTTTATCCAAGCAGATGGTAGATTAAAGCAGGCTAAATATAGCGCATTCTGATTTCCTTTCAACCTGCTTAAAGTAATCGCGCTTGAAAAATAGAAAATTTGGAAATCTTAGGATTGTTCATGATCAACTTCTGGCAGCCCTGATTTTTCTATAAAATAGTACTAATGGATCTTCTATTCAACAGTTTCTTGGTTCAAGATGGACTCTATACACACATTCCATTTGCAAGATAATTTTCAAATGTGGTACAAAAGTGAATAGGGGGTATATTATTACGCGGCGTCTGATCTGGATCCAAACTGTTTGCAATTATTAGCATGATAAGGGTTAACAAAGATGTTCGATCGACACTCTGGCTTCTGACACCACTTTGAAATCTGTTAGTATACGGATAGCTAAATGATACAACAAGAGTACTTCCACTGAGATCCAGACATAGTATATTTCTGCAATTGAAATAACTTTCAAACTAATTTTGGAAAAGAAGGCAATAGGACAAATGTTAATTGTATACTTTGGGAAAAAGGAACACACAGAATTGAAATGCATAGAATGGAATGCACTATTACATTATTGAAATGGTAACAAGAGTTCACAATTGGACACTTGCTAAGTTCACGTGCCTTCTGCCAAGAAACAAAATACAAATGTAGTTCAATCAGTGTTATGTGTGGGTTGAAAGTGCAACGTAAAAAAGATCTAGTATGTGATGTATAGGGTCACTCTCTATAATTATGTAACACATACATATCAAGCGTAGTTGTACAACTAGTTCTGACCATAATGTCTGCCAGCTAGCAGCGCCTGAAGTACAATGGAATATCTTGTTTATAACGATGTTTTTGCAAGGAAATCCGCAGTTGTTGCAGCTTGATAGAAAAATTCTACACAAGAGTTTTCCGACCATGGCATAATTCTTAGTACATAACATTCTCAGATGCGGTTTTCTCTTTGCAACACTAAATAAATAGCACGGCTCTAGAGGTTCGAACATGGATTGATAATCGTTAATGATTATATGCGTTTCCCAACTATTAACTGCCAATGACGTTTTGGCGAAAGTTATACGGCTGTTTACAATATATGACCAAGCCACCTTTGAGAAGAATTTTCCATTGGGTAAAAACCCATCTAATACGTGAGCCATGTCATATTTGTGAATAATTCGATAAACGTCTGGGAAAATATCTGACACTGAAGATCATTATTTACATAACGTATCAATCTATGAGTATTATACTTTTTCACCCAAATATCGCTGTGGTAATCGACATAATTGGCCAAACAAAACAAGATTGCGTTGGTAAATGATAAATTCTATTGGACTTTAACCCATTAGATTAAGAGCAACACATGACCGAGTGTATGTTTGAAGTCCCTGTATATACTTAATGCACTAAGTGATTTTTCTAGACTACTGATGTATGTACTTGATATGGAGTTCCATGTTTCGCAGCCGTACAACGCAGTTGGAATGACAATTGCATCGTACAGGTAGGACACCATCTGTGGATCTAAGCCTATAGGTGATAATCCACTATTAAGCAAACTGAAGAATGTTCACTTCAACTTATTACAAGCTTCGCTAACAGCTTTATTCATATTCAAGAAATTATCTAAATGTATTCCAAGGTGTTTGTAAACTTCGCCTTCAGGAATATGGAATTGTCCGAGGTAAAAGAATAAAAAGCTGGACACTTGCTATGTGCCTCCTGCAAAGAAACAAAATAGTTAAATCAGTGTAATGTGTGGGTTGAAAGTGCAACGTAAAAAAGAGACAAAACAATTTTTAAAACCATTGTTTTATCGGTGAGGGCTGTTAAAGCAATAATGATACTTGGTCAATAACTTCAATATAATAAGTGCAAAATGTAGGTGTTATATATCATTTTTAAGACAAATTCTTTGTCTACACAATGATATAATGCACACTAAGATAACTCGATAAGTCACAAATGAACCTAAATGAACCCTACTCAAGAAAACTGGAACCTAGCACTTTTCATACTTTATTTTTTGACATAATAAATTCTTAAAAAGTACAATTTCTGAAATTTGTTTTTGGAACATAACTGTTTATGTCTGAATTTTAATGTAAATAAAAGTTGGTTACAATTGAAATGGTAAACTGTCTTGAACCTCCATTTTCAAAAATAGCTTTTATCATTTGCTAATGATAAAATTCGACATGTGTATCCAAACGCTATGATAATTTTCTAGATCAGTGTATCTACATTTTGATTTGAAATCATAAAAATCTACTTCAATGGCTTCAATTGTAGTCTGGTTTAATATACAAAAAAATGAGTTTAAGCTTTCATCAACTTCTTTTATACATTTCAGTAATAATTTTTTATGATTTTTTCCGCACGTGTTTAGTATTAGCTATATCAGTTTTAAATTTGATAATATAATATTAATTTTAAAACTGTGTAGCGTGTGCATACTTGTCTGATTTTATTGGATATAACGTGTCATACACTTATTCAAAATAATAAAACGGCAATAATAATTATAATAGTATCAAATTTTGTTAAAATAATTACCTCAACAATACGCAAAAAGTTATGTGTGCTGTAGTAGGGGTGATTACGTTTATGTTGTGACTTATCGGGTTATGTGATCTTATTGTGCATTTTACCATCGTGTAGGTAGGAATCGTTCTTTAAAACGATATATCACACTTGCATGTTGCACTTATTATATTGAAGTTATTATTAAGAATTCTTACTTTTTGAACCACAATTGTACCAACGCAAACTTTACATCTGACTAATGCTGCCCCTGTGCGGTAGAGACGACGTTTTTATGCAATGACATTGGGGAAGAACGACAACCTTTTAAAAATATTGTCGCATCATTTTAATCTGAAAAACAAACAGTTTGCAGCCGTAACCCGCGTCTGATCAGACCCCAAACTGTTTACAATGGCCATAATGACGGTAGCATTATCGCGTTTATTGGGAAAATCTAAAGTTTTTTTTTTATTTCTCTCTCAGTTTGTAACATACAAAAACATGAGGGTATTGCAACACTGGGTATGCAAGTGAAGGGTTGTTGTCGACATACAGTGGAGAATACGTTATTCTTTCCCAATAAACGCGTTTACTATTATTTCCAGTGCAAACAGTTTGGAGTCAGATCAGACGCCGGGTAACCCGGCGTCTGATCAGGCTCCAAACTGTTTGTCGTCAAGGTTAAAATCAACTTTCAGAATTGTGAAAAAGTTGTTATTTTCTGCATTTTAGTACAATGCGTGAGTTTTTCGTTTGCGTTTAAACGGGAAAGAATAACAGATTCTCCACTGTAGTAAAGGTTATTGTAGCAACCAATGATTGTTTTGTACAGTGGAGAATCTGTTATTCTTTCCCAATAAACGCGTTTACGCTAAAACTATTATTTGCAGTGCAAACAGTTTGGAGCCAGATCAGACGCCGGGTATCCCGGCGTCTGATCAGGCTCCAAACTGTTTGCCACCAAGATAAACAAGAATTATCAGAATTGTCCAAAAGTTGTTCTTTTCTACGTTTTAGTGCTTTGCGTTTGCGTACGTTTGCGTTTAAACGGGAAAGAATAACAGATTCTCCACTGTAGGATAGAAACGATTTACTGTTATTTCTCGAAACAAGATGTTATGGAAATTGAAAAAGGATTGGTAGGAGCAATAAATTTCTGTTCTGTACCTGATCAGGGTCAACACTATCTACAAATATCAATGGACATGGTTCAAGACAATGAAGGAGTTGATACTCATATATAGGAAAACATATGAGTCATAACATGAACAAACCATAATTATTGCATTGCAGGTAGTGTTGACTGGTTTTCTAATGGCATTGTTCATTTCTATTAACTTATGAACTTGAATAGAAGGGAATAAAACATTGAACCAAGTCATTGGAAAACAAAACGTATTTTAACCCTTTCACTCTCAATGACGCCTAAAAGCGCGTTAGCAAACAGTTTGGATCCTGATCAGACACTCGTATCGATATTTCGTAAATCATACTTCATTAAATCTTACATTGAAACGATCTTGCAAAACAAATAAGACGACAATAATACGGTGAAGGAATACAAAAACTGTAGAAAAAGTTGGCAGTGAAAGGGTTAAAACAAAACAGTGTATACATTGGAGAATCTGTTATTCTTTCCCGTTTAAACGCAAACGTACGCTAACGCACGCAAACGCAAAGCGCTAAAACGTAGAAAAGTACAACATTTGGACAATTCTGATATTTCATGTTTATCTTGGTGGCAAACAGTTTGGAGCCTTGATCTGGCTCGAAACTGTTTGCACTGCAAATAATAGTTTTAGCGTAAACGCGTTTATTGGGAAAGAATAACAGATTCTCAAATGTAGTCAAGTCGAGCAGCAATCCCAGATAAGAAGTATGATCGTACATGCTGGCGAGTATCAAACAGAGTAGACCAAGACTGGTCTTGAACTTTAACCACACAGTTTGTAATACAATAAGCTTGGTATTCTAATTGCACGGTTCATGTCTTGTATCAATGAAGGAGGAACATTGGGAAATGAAAACAAATTTGAAGAAAGAAAATGCTTTTCGAAACTTCCCCCTCGGCACGCTAGGCAATTGTCTTTATGTGATTTGTTGTCTGCTAAAGAGCTCAGAGTTGTTGACACACTATAGAACTTCGATATCGCGAATTCGAATGCTACCGTTTTGCTTCAACTGTATTTCATTATACTTGCATCGCTTAAATTCCTACTAAAGTTTAAACAAAGTTTAGCCACATTTCAATTTGAAATACAGTGGAGAATGTGTTATTCTTTCCCAATAAACGCGTTTACGCTAAAACTATTATTTGCAACTTGCAAACAGTTTGGAGCCAAATCAGACGCCGGGTAACCCGGCGTCTGATCAGGCTCCAAACTGTTTGCCACCAAGATAAACAAAAATTATCAGAATTGTCCAAAAGTTGTTCTTTTCTACGTTTTAGTGCTTTGCGTTTGCGAACGTTTGCGTTTAAACGGGAAAGAATAACAGATTCTCCACTGTACGGATATGTTCAACTTATGCGATTTCAAAATATCAAAGTTTCACTGTATCTGCTTGTTTTATATTCAATTCAATTCATTTCAATTTCTTTATATAGTGGATCTTACATGAGTGCTCATAAATTATCATTTTTAATAAACGAGCATTGGTAAGCATTTTTATTAATCCTTTACCTGATTGCCTATTTCTAGTATTGAGGGTAGGTGATCAATTAAAGCAGGTTGAAAGTAAAGCAGAATGCGCCCTTAGGCGCATTCTGTTTTACTTTCAGCCTGCTTTAAGTCACCATATGCTAGAACATCGAAAATATTCCATATAATATGACTGATTGAATTGGAACTATTTCTTTAGCGGAGGAATAAATCATATGCGCTAAAAGGCGCTTCTATGGGGGAAAGGGTTAATCAATGAGATTCTTAAACATGATAAGTAATGAGCACTAACGTGAGATTCTATCTATCACATAAACATTTAAAAACATATTAAGTCAACTGAAACCGTAATTTGTAGTCCCTCCTCCATATGTATTTTCCGCCAGAAATTGACGTTGTTTATAGTAAAGTCATCACAATTGACGTCATTTCGCGTCCTTCTTCATGCAGCGTTGTGGACAAACAGATTGAGCCGGAACCCAAATATCGATATTTCACTATCATTTATTGAAAGGCTTCATTGCACTTTCAGAGGCAGGTGCATATGATAAAAGACATTATTATCAGAAGGTCAAACAGTGATCCAGATGAGACGTCGATCTACTAGGTCTCATCAGGATCCAAATGTGCGCAGTACATTTATGGTTATCACGAAATCACCCATAGTGTGCAGAAGGTTTAATGACTTTGGTTTATATCTTAGTGCATCTATGACATATGTCCTACTCCTATGTCTGCTGGAGCCAATACATTGCCTTCGGCTTACGACGGATGAGAAAGTGACAGCTGGGCAAAGGTTAAATCTGGCATTATAATGATGTCTACTTTAACCCTTTGATGATCAAGTTTATCGTGAGATGTTTACCCCTTCTCCGCCATATTGTCGTCTGCTTCAATATGCTGTCTGAAATATCGTTTCAAAGTTAGATTTAAGGCAGTATAACTGACGTAATTTCAAAACAAGTGGCAAACAGTTTTGATCCCGAACAGACACCGCGTTACGCGGCGTCTGTTTAGGATCAAAACTGTTTGCCAAATGCGCTCTTTTACGTCATTGAGAGTGAATTAGTTAACCATTTCATCGAAACTTACAGTGGAGAATCTGTTATTCTTTCCCAATAAACGCGTTTACGCTAAAACTATTATTTGCAGTGCAAACAGTTTGGAGCCAGATCAGACGCCGGGTAACCCGGCGTCTGATCAGGCTCCAAACTGTTTGCCACCAAGATCAACAAGAATTATCAGAATTGTCCAAACGTTGTTATTTTCTACGTTTTAGTGCTTTGCGTTTGCGTACGTTTGCGTTTAAACGGGAAAGAATAACAAATTCTCCACTGTACTTATGAACAGTTGATAAAATCCATAACACTTCCTTATTTCTCGAATCCGCCTGAATACACATAACCTTGAAATAGAATCTGGAAGATTCAATGGAATTGATGGAGCCCAACGCCTATGTAAGTTGTGTAAATCTAAATGTTATTGAGTCTGAGTATCATTTTGACATGTGTTGTCCAAAAAATACAGAAGTACGAACTAAATATCTAGACAGACTCATGACCTTCTAGTTTATTTCAAGTATGTCATCATCAAATATAGCAACATTAATTAAACTTGCTAGATATATATAATCAATAATTCGATATATCGCTAAAGTAAGTATGTACTGAACAATTTATGGTTACATTTTGGTTCAAAGTCCTTTAACAGAATATCCGTCGTTTGGTATTCTAGGTATTCTTAACTATACTACATGTATAACTTATACGGCAGAATAGTCAGCAAGATGGATGTCGGCGGCCGTTAATTGGTAGAAGTTGGTAGAAGAACTATCCCAGTGTACTGTGTTCCTTTAGTTTGGATTTCAACCTACACATTGACCTTTTATACAAAGGTGAGTTATAATAAAAACAAAATGTTATTCAATAAGGTCATTGGCCGCGTGGTTGGAATAGCAAAAGGACGGAAAAGGGCTCATTCTTTCTCACCAAGACAATAAAATGTGGATCGAAAATTCGGTACTGCTGAACTTGCAATCGAAATTGGAAGAGTTACATGTAATGCCTTAGTGGCAAACAGTTCGGATCATGACCAGACGCCACGTTACATGACGTATGATCAGGATCTTAACTCTTTTTAACTAGAGGTAATGTAATGAAAAGGGCTCAATGACTGTTCGGGGCACTGCAATGAAGGGGTTAAATAGCAACACGTGCTCATAAGAGGAACATGCCACGAATCAATATACTCTTATATCCTTTAAAAGCATTGAGATAAGTAAAGGAATTTTAGTATCCCAAAATGCAACGAAACAAAAGTAATAAAATAAATTGTTGAGAACATGTCTTAGAATTAACCTAAAAAAAGGTAGGGGAAAATGCTTTGTTTATATAGTTTGTTTATTATAGTGTCACCCCTATTGAAAGGGTCAGTCAGTTTTGACTTATGAGACACTTGTGTTTTTGCGCGCACTGTACCTCCCGAATTCTCTAATTGTGTGGCGCCTTGCAGAGATGGGCCCACGACAACCATTCGCTTAGAAAGCTTGCGGCTCACCAAGCCGACCATGTAAGTTCAAACCCTGACTCAGACACCGGAATTCGAACATTCGATCTCCCGCTTGCGAGGTGGACTCCCAATCCCTAGGCCACATTCACTATGTGAGTGACAAACAGTCTGACGTTGGGCCCGTTTCATAAAACTATGTAGGACAAAAAAGGTCGTAAATCAAAACTTAAACATACATTTAATTTCTGATTTTTCTATTTAATTTTGTCTGTTGACATCTTTTTGGAATCGTCTTTTCTAGACGATTCCAAAGAGATGTCACAAGACAGGATTAGATGTAGAAATGAATAATAATAGAGACTTTCATAATCTGATTTACGACAACATTTGTCGCACGAAGCTTTATGAAACGGGCCAAGGTTCCGATTTATTTGCAAAGGAAACAATACTACTAGCTGACACGCGTTGTTTGAGAGAGAATCTCGTCTTCCTCCACTGGACATGTACTTCTACAATTTGATTACCATTACATGAAGAACTTAACACTGTTCCAAAGTTAAATAGTAGTGTAGCTACGTTACGTTTTTACCTGGACTAAGCAAGTTCGACTGAAAAATTGAATAACTTTTTTATATTTACGTCGACCCAAGTTAGTGTACTTTAGAATTGTTTTTAGTCATTTTCATTGAAAAACAACACCAATACGAAGGGCAAACAAACTCGGTCCAGAATGGACACCGAGTAAATTGGTGTCTTTTTTTGGATACAAACAGTATGTCGTATTTGGAAGAGTTACGTAGTTACAAATTGAAGACTGTTGAAATTAATTGAATAGCAATCCATTTATCGCACTGCTATGAGTGCGAAATTTTCGTATACAGGATTATGATAATTCTAAAATAAAGATGAAGTATGAAACTCCGTTGCAAAAGGGCAGCTTTCAAGTATTTTGCAAATTTATACAGGACATAACATTCCTTTATTGCATTCAGATCACATGCATGTAAATACATGAGGTATACAACATACAATAGTAGTATCGGTAGTAACTTTTTCATAAATACAGTCGAGCTTCGATAGCTCGAAGTCGGTGTTGTCGACATACCCGTATTTCAAAGTTAAAACGTGGCTAAGCCACGTTTTAACTTTGAAATATGGGTATGTTCGACTTAACCGAGCATGAAAAATGCAGTTTATATGTCGAACTATCGGATAGTTAGAGTTAAGCGAGTTCGAGGTATCGAAGTTCGACTGTAGTTACTATCAGTCAAAAGTAACGTATACGCAATGAGTACGAACTTTTCGAAAACAGGATTCTGATAATACTTAAAGGAATATGGGGTATGCAAATTCGTTGCAAAAAGGCAGATTTCAAGTATTTATGCAAATTTATACAGAAAATAACATTCCTTTATTACAGTCAGATCACATGCATGTAAAAATACATGAGCCGGTATATAGCATACAATAGTAGTATCGGTCAACACCTTGTAACACCATATATGGGACATTGGCAAACAGTGTAGACGCTGATCAGACGCCGCATTATGCGGCGTCTGATCAGAGTCTACACTGTTTGCTGATAGAAGTTACAATATAAAACAAAATGAAAGGTTTGACCAGGCATCCCTTTGATAAAAATGGACTGATCCAGTATATAAACATGGAAGAATCCAATTGGTATAAATAGGTTAAGTACCCAGTATTTATGCTCTTTACATCATACCCAACTTTCAGGACGCAACGACCGACCTTTGCAAGCAGTTTTGATCCAGGGGGCGCCGAGTACTTTGGCGCTTGATCTGAGTTGAGACTGTTTTGCCCTGAGTCAGTGGATTTAATTGAAATTATGAAGAATCCAGAGTAAGAGAACAATTTACATTGTTGAAAGACACTTATACATATATAGCCATTTCACTGCTGCAATATCGTCTGCTGAAGTTGTCGTCTGCTGTTTTACCCATAATGACGAGTGATAAACCAAACAGCTTGAATCCAGATCAGACGTCGCGTTAAGTCAATTTCCCTCCTTATTACAACTCCCTTCGAACAACACACTTAATCTTTGTCTCCCCTTGGATAGTGTTAGAGAGAGGGAGCACTGTGCAGACAACTGTATCAAAGTAGTCGCTATTTAGTAGTTTAAAGGGTAAAATCAGACAACACAACTTGCAGGTGAGTGGGTTAAAATGCTAAGTCATACAATAATTATTTTAATTTTCGTTGATTGTGCATCGCCTAAGGGCGTAACCTTAAGTCAGATCAAATCTAAGTTAAGTCATTATCGTCTTAAATCAACTTATTATTTCACCCATAAAATCCTTTATCATTTCCTGTAACAACCGAGTCGCCATTTATCGTTTTAAAAATATGAAATATTGACTGTCACAAGCTTTCCATAATTATAATGATAATGCTATGCCCCATCAAGAAACAAATGTACAGTCGATCTTTTTTAAATAGGTAACTTCAAATATAAATCAGCTATATGTAGATCAAAGGTAAAGCAGAAGGTTTGTCAGGAGCCTTTGCTGTACCTTTGCGTTTCATTAACCTTTATAATTTATGAAACTATCGACATGGTTACACTCTTTACCCCTTCACTGCCTTACCCCGAGCGCAACAGTTTTTTGCAAACAGTTTGGATCCTGATCAGACGCCGCGTCACGCGGCGTCTGATCAGGATCAAAGCTGTTTGACACTCATTTCAATATTTCTCCGGTCAAAATAGAAAAAAACTAAAATTTAAGAAATGAAAGCAGACGACAATTGTTTAAAATTGATGACGTCACGGCAGTAAAGGGTTTAAGTGGCCGCTTCACACAAGCTTGACTGTACATGGGCTTTGTCCTGGGTATCAGGTAACAGGTAGGTAACGCCCAGACATAGGCTACTTCATACAGTGGAGAATCTGATATTCTGTCCCGTTTAAGCGCAAACAAAACGCAAACGCATTGTATTAAAATGCAGAAAATAACAACTTTTTCACAATTCTTAAAGTTGATTTTAACAGTTTGAAGCCTGATCAGACGCCGGGTTACCCGGCGTCTGATCTGGCTCCAAACTGTTTGCCGTGGAAATAATAGTTTTAGCGTAAAAGCGTTTATTCGGAAAGAATAACGTTTTCTCCAATGTGACAGCCAAGGGGTTCTGTTCTCTTTAATCAGCTATTGCTGATGATACACTATGTGCACCCTTGGACCGCACAGAGGCACTCGATGGCTGGAGAGAATGGGGCAGTTCGCCAATGGGTTATTTTCAACCATTCTCTGTTTAGCATAAAAATCTATTTAAACTTTATGAAAAGTAGAACTTATACAACACCAGGTGACAAAAGGTAATAATTTCACCCCTTTAACCCTACGAGAAATAGTATTTGCAAACAGTATGGTTACTGATCAGACACTGAGTAACTCGGCGTTCGGTCATGATTATAACTGCTTGACTCTCATATCAACGAAGAGAAAAGAAATTTGAGAAAGACAAGCGGACAGCAATGTTAGGCATACGATTTCAAAACAAGAAAGGGGTTAAGTGAAATGTTCTATTTTAATTTTATGAAAAGTACAGTGGAGAATCTGTTATTCTTTCCCGATAAACGCGTTTACGCTAAAACTATTTTTTCTTTTACAAACAGTTTGGAGCCAGATCAGACGCCGGGTAACCCGGCGTCTGATCAGGCTCCAAACTGTTTGCCACCAAGATAAACATAAAATATCAGAATTGTCCAAAAGTTGTTCTTTTCTACGTTTTAGCGCTTTGCGTTTGCGTACGTTTGCGTTTAAACGGGAAAGAATAACATATTCTCCACTGTAATACATCTCAAGTTAAATAAAGTTAAACATTCTCACACAATAGAACATAAAAGCACCCATGACTTAAATCAACCTTTTCATTGCTATTTGCGACAGCAGTACACTTACAAAAAAGTTTAACCCTTTACCTAATAGCCTGTTTCTAGTTTTGAAGTGACTACATAAAGCAGGTTGAAGGTAAAGCAAAATACGCCTTAAGGCGCATTACACTTTACTTTCACCAAGCAACCACTTGCTAGAATAAAGAAAATATTCCTGATGATCATTTTCATGACTGTAAACATCGGAACTATTTTCTTCAGGGGAGGAATAAACTGAATCGCTCTCATTGGGATTTTCTTAAATCTAGATCATCCATCAGGTAACTTGGTGTCTGATCAAGATGCAGACTATTTGATAACCGTTTTGATGTTTCTTTAACAAAACTGCACAAAACTTTAAGTGCAACCATTTTTCAGACAAGATATTAAAGCATGGGCAAATTATGACGGTTAAACACGTGAACCTTCACTACCATAACATGGTCTAAATAATTGTCGTCTCTGGTTTTTAAGTTCAGAAAGTGTAAGTTTAGGTAATTTGACTAAAGAAATATCGATATGAATGTTAAACAGTTTGGATTCTGATCAAATGCCGAGTTACTCGGCATCTAAATAGGATCAAAATTGTTTGCAAAAAACATTTCCCCTTGGGATTGGCAGTGAGGGTGTTAAAGCAGTCGTCATTAGGGTTTGCAAAGGGAGGGTGGTACAGTGTTCCCTCCCTAGAACAACACCCAATGGGAGACAATGATTGTGTGTGTTGTACGGAGGGGATTTTACAGGGAGGGAAATTGGCTTACTTTTGCAAATAGCTTGAATAAAGTCAGAAGCCGCGTTACGCGGCGTCTGATCTTGATTATAGCTGTTTGCCACTCGTCATAATCGTTTATCTGTCAAAAAGTCGATTACATTGTACGTAACTTTGAGAAAAACAGCAGACGACTATTTAAAGCAGGCGATATTGAAGCTGTGAAAGCGTTAGACATAATTGTTATGTTTTTAAACAGCGGCAAGCATTGTTGTAAGGAGTGAATCGTTGAAGGGACGGAGCATTGTAGACGAATATAGCAATGCTTAAATGAGTAGGCAGTGAGTGATGAATAGCCCAATTGCACCCGTGTCCCATGTTCAAGCGTAAAGTTTGGTTATAAATAGCACAACTGAATGCAATATGTGCCTTAACGTTCTTTATGCTGAACGGTTGTCAAATTGATCATTTCAATTTTGAACATAATCACTTGAGGTAAATATTCAGGGCAGTTTTCAGAAAAAAAACTGCAGACCCTGATTACAGGGCTCATTAGCCCATTTATACCCAGTGGATTCTTCCTTGTTTATATATTGGATTAAACCATTTTTTAAACAAAGGTATGGCCGGTCAAAATTTCCATTTTGTTTATATTGAAGTTCCTATCAGCAAACAGTGTAGACGCTGATCAGACGCCGCATAATGCGGCGTCTGATCAGAGTCTACACTGTTTGCCTATATTCCATATATGGGATCGTGGGCACAAATGGGTTCAAAAGCATGCTAATCAGGGTCTACATACACTATTTGCACATCATATACAGTATAATAGATCTACTTGTGAGGGCATATGAAGGTCTAATAAGGACGGGTTTTTATGATAGACTATGCACTTTTCAAAAATAGAGACGTATTGTGTAATAATGTTATAAATTATTAACCCCTTCCCTTCACTATCCCGATTACAATATTTATTTGAAAACAGTATGGGGGAATGATCCTATAGCAATTAGTTGACACTCATTTCAATATTTATATATACTGGTTGCAAGCATATAAAGGTTTACTGACGAAGGGGTTTTATGTTAGACTTTATAAACAGTATTGATCATGACCGGACGCCGCGTAACGCATTGTATGATCAGAACACAGCTATTTAACACTCATTTCAATATTTAAGTAGACAAACCCTAAAATTTAGCTTTGAGAAATGAAAGCAGACGATAATTGTTTAAAATTGATAAAATCATGGCAGTGAAGGGGTTGAGTCGGTTTTTTGTTATTTTTCAGGCATGCTACAGTGGAGAATCTGTTATTCTTTCCCGTTTAAACGCAAACGTACGCAAACGCAAAGCACTAAAACGTAGAAAAGAACAACTTTTGGACAATTCTGATATTTTATATTTATCTTGGTGGCAAACAGTTTGGAGCCTGATCAGACGCCGGGTTACCCGGCGTCTGATCTGGCTCCAAACTGTTTGCACTGCAAATAATAGTTTTAGCGTAAACGCGTTTATTGGGAAAGAATAACACATTCTCCACTGTAACTTTATTTCACCACTTTGTGTAAACAGTCAATGGTGTAATTTCAAGTGTAGAAATGAAATGGAGACTTTGACACATCAAATAATTATAATTAAGAATAGATCTAGATCTCACCAGTATTACACAACAAACAGTGGATTAATATCGAATTCAATTGTTAATTTTGTTCACATACAAAACACTCTTGTACATTATTTTATAGTTTTTAATCTGACTATTAATCAGTTTAGAGTTTAATGTTGCTAAAACGTTGTCTTCACTAGATGTTATTTGAGAAGACGTTATGTTTTCTAAACAAGAGGTCAATGGGCCATATTTCGCTCACCTGGGAATAATGACATACTGTAGATAATAATTTATGTCCCGGGCAGGGGTATGTTTTACCCCTTTGGGGTTGGACAAACTTGACAAAGGACGTGTAGGCAATGCTTTTTGCCAAATATCTAAACTGTTTGTACTAGCGTCTCAGACAAAAATATATTTTTAAGTTTTCATGAAAAAAATCTATTTTAAGCTCCTGTGACCTAGAAATGCCACGTACCAGAACCATTTCAATAATATTGGTAAAGAATATTTAGCAGAGTCACCATGCAAACTATCAAAGCTGTAGCCAGAAATTGCACTATATAACTCTATGTCAAACTGTATCCCCGGGGCCGGGCCAATTTTGACCCCAGGGGCATATTTGAACAACCTTGATAGAGGACCTATAAATGGCTTTTGTAGTTTTTTACAAGAATATTTTTTAAGATTTCCTTACTTTTCACTTCGGTTGCCATGGCACCCAAAGTTCTGCATTGTTTATAGTTCTTTGAACAAATTTGAAAGAGCTTTACCCAAGGAACATTCCTGTAAAGTTTGGTTTAAATCTGTCTAGCGGTATAGGAGGATATGTCATTTGAAGCAATTGTTAACGATGACGGACGACGACCGACGACAACTACAGGGACATCACAATAGCTCACATTGAGCCTTTGGCTCAGGTAAGCTAAAACGCGCTCATGATAAAGCCATCATGCCCACTGCCAACAGTTCCAGATCAGACGTCGGTAACCGAGTACAGTCGTTGTTGTTTTGCAAAGCCTTTCGACATGTCTTCGATCCGTGTTGTCGTTTTATATTGTAGTATCAGTGTTCACCTATTTGGAGTCTGATTTTGATCAAAGCAATATTTGCAATGGGCATCAATTCTTGTAGAAAAGTGGAGAATACATTATTCCTTCCCAATAATCACGTTTATACTTAAAAGATATTTTAATAGCAAACAGTTTCGAGCCAGATCTCAAATTGTTTTTCACTGAGATAAAAATGATACTTTCAGAGCAGGGCTCCAGATAAGGGGTAGTTTTCTGAACAAATTCAACATTATCTCACTCATTTCATCACCAAACCTTATGGTGTCACTACTTATTAGAATCGTCTCGAAGAGACGATTCTGATGAGTAGTCACACCATAGGGTTTAAAGCAGAAATAAAGATTTTAGTTTTTGAAAAACTACTCTTATCTGGAGCCCTGCAGAAGTTAAAACATGTCGTTTTCTACATTTTATTGCACTGTGTTTGTGTTCAGTTTCGTTTAACCCTTTCACCGCCAAATTATTTTTTAGATTTTTTACCCCTACACCGTTATAGTGTCGTCTGCTTCAATATTATAGTCTGCAATATCATTTCTAAGTTAGAATTAAGAGAGTATGACATAAGAAATATCGAAACGGGTGTCAAACTGTTTTGATCCTGATCAGACGCCGCGTAACGCGGCGTCTGATCAGGATCAAAACTGTTTGCAAATTCGACTTTAGGCGATTCTGGCGGTGAAAGGTTTAAACGGGGGGGGGGGGGGGGGGAGAGGGGGGAGGGGGGGGGGGGGGGGGGGGGAACTATAACGTCTTCTCCATTGCACAAAATGCTTGTCTTTTTGTCTAAAAAGAGGTTATCCCTAGATTCTGTGTTACACCAAATTAATTACAAAAGAACTTCGAGTTAAGACCAAGCATCAATGTACTGTCCGTCTGAGGCCCGTCTTACAAAACGTCGTACGACAAATACGACAAATATTGTCGTTAGCCAGATTCTAAAATTCTCAATTAACATTTATTTTCCCATCTAATCTTGTCTTGTGACATCTCTTTGGAATCGTCTTGTTACAAGACAAGATTAAACGGAGAAATCAGAAATTTGATGTACATGTATTTTAAAGTTTTGACTTATGACCGTTTTTGTCGTACTACGATTCGTAAGACGGACCCTTGATTTATATTAAATGTTTCAAACGATAGTCAAGTTGAATATCATATCAGAGAACTACTCAAGGTAATGGAACAATTAGTAAACAGAAAACCTTAATTTCATATCTCCCAGAGTCGTCCATCAACGATACACGTGACAACTTAAAGCAAGGTACCAGTAAAACAGAAGATCATTTTGTTTTAAAGTCATTTTGCTTTAAACAGTCACCTGTCGTTAAAACCTGATAATTAACACAATTTTGTGATAGTAATAGAGAGGTTTTACACGGATTAGATAGTGTAAGCTTGGAGTTTGGCAAGGCAAATGCCTACCAAGAGAAAGATGACACACATACGCGGATTAAGATACAACGTACCCGCTTCACTCTTTCACTGAGAATTGCGCCAAAAGACGATTCTGCAAACAGTTTGGATCCTAATCAGACGCCGCGTGACGCGGCGTCTGATCAAATTCCATACTGTTTGAAACTCGTATCGACATTTCTTCAGTTAAAACATCCCTAAAATTTACTTGCAAATATTGCAGACGACACTACCGATGCTGTCGATATTTTGGCGGTAATAGGGTAAAAGCAGACGATACAACATGTCAGTGAAAGAGTTGAAAGAAACGACAAGCAAACACAATGCAGTAAATTAAAGAAAATGACAGGTTTTTAAAAATTCTTGGCTTTTTTCAAAACACAAAATAATCAAAACAGTAGTAAGTTTGAAGTTCTTTGAATGGACATTTTAGGGACTGCTAGGGTTAACATTTTCCTCAATAGCCACAAGTGAAAGCTGCATTTATCCTAGTGTCCTTAAACAGACTTAAAACCAGATGAAAACTTAAAATGTTTAGAAGAGAAACATCCTTGTGAAAACATGACATTATTGTGCAAAGGTCAATAAAAATTATTGTTGACATAAACATCATTGGGGTGAATTTATTTTGCTTTTTTAATTTACAAATCGTTGCCTCGCTAACCGCTACTGTCATTAACAAGTACATGTAAGATAAAATACATTCATTTAACATTTGCTCGGCTATCTCAATAGGGAGAGCATACTGTTTTGTAAACATTGTTTTGCCATCATCGCACGAGTTTAAATCCCGACCATATTCATTTAATATTTTGTTTCTTTGAAATATACTTTTTTCAACATAAATCCTTTTCCGGAACAAATATTTACATGTTTAAACATGCGCTTGACACGCATTAACAAGCTACAGTGGAGAATCTGTTATTCTTTCCCGTTTAAACGCAAACGTACGCAAACGCAAAACACTAAAATGTAGAAAAAAACAACTTTTAGACAATTCTGATAATTCTTGTTTATCTTGGTGGCAAACAGTTTGGAGCCTGATCAGACGCCGGGTTACCCGGCGTCTGATCTGGCTCCAAACTGTTTGCACTGCAAATAATAGATTTAGCGTAAACGCGTTTATTGGGAAAGAATAACAGATTCTCCACTGTACATGTATAAGCATTGTTACGAGCCAGGCGCAACAGAAAGACAAAATCAGCAGCACACTTTACAAACTTTATTAAATCAACATTACAAGTTGAAGAAACACGTAAAGACCTGTTATTTAAAGTCCTAAAGTTATCCAAATTCCTGTCCTTTTCGAATAACAAAACACTGCATTTTTTGTTTAAATTTCCCACACTTTTAATATCCAGAGATTATATCTGTATCCAAACAAGTTAACGTCTAGTTCACTGATGACTGTCGAAAGATCAAAGATAAAGCAGTTAGTTCAAGTTCTATATATACCATTCTAGAAAGGTATTGAACAATCATAGAATTTCTTCAAGATAATGCGATCAGTTGTTTACCATAAAATTACTAAATATAGACTTTCAGGGGCATTCTGTCAACAAAATAAGATAATATGACTCAACTTGTTTACCAGAGAATATAAACTTCTAGAACAATCTACATAGTTCAATACTATTCATTCGTATTCTCTATTATTCCATGATGTTCTAGAAGATTCTAAGAGCTTCTAAATGTTATTAAGACAAACTTTACGTATTTTAAAGCATTTAAATTATAAGTAAACAACAAACTCAGATAATAAACATGTTTACATAACATCAAAATGTGGGGCTGAGTCTTTTATGAGCTCCTATAGTAGCGTTTTGTTTTACTTTGATCTTGCTTGAATCAACGCCATTAACGAATAATTATTTGCGAGATGTATTCGGAGGAGTAGGCAGTAGGCACATGTCTTAACCCTTTACCTGATAGCCTAATTATAATATTGAAGATAAGTGACTACTTAAAGCAGGTTGAAAGTAAAGTAGAATGCGCCCTAAGGCGCATTCTGCTTTACTTTCAGCCTGCTTTAAGCTATCATGTTCTAGAATATAGAAACTATTCCCTGTAATATGTATTCATGACTGATAGAATTGGAACTATTTTCTTCAGCGGATGAATAAATCATATTCGCTAAAAAGGCGCTTCTATAGGGGAAAGGGTTAAGGTGTGTCTGTGTAGGGAAGGGTTAATGGTTCGGCCTAATATCCCTGGAGAAAAGAAGCTGGATCTGCGTATGAATTTCAACATAGGTAGAGCAGCAGGTGTTTTCTTTACCTACACCATCATCTAATGATGCACCTGCCCGTCATTTCGGTCTTTTCATTCAGGCTACTTAAAGCGCACTAAATGAGCCGGGGACTTCATTGCACAATACCTAGTTATGAGTCAAAGCACGTAGTACAAATGGAAATAGTTTTTATATGAACAGAATTAGATAGCTTTTGTTAATCCTTTCACTGCCTTACTCCGAGTGCCATGGTTATTTGCAAACAGTTCGGATTCGTAACGCGGCGTCAGACCAGGATCCAAACTGTGTGACACTTATTGCGATATGACTTGAGTCAATGCTTGCCGAATACTATTTAAAACGTGATAAATAAAAGCAGACGACACTTATTTAAAGCAGATGACGTCATGCAAGTGAAGGGGTACACCTTAAACAAGTTGGATGTGTTTTGACCGACACTTACAAGCCGTTTGAACTGAAGTCAGACATGCTTGACCGGATCAGAGGTGCATGGCCGTTTTAATCTGGATTGTATTAAACAAATATAAATAACATAACAATTACATGACTAATGACTAATGACCTTCATGAGAGGTGCTCGGAATTAGAGAGCTGTGTGGCAGGAAAAAGGGTTAACAGTTTCTCAACTGGGTGGGCCGAAATTCGGCGCTCCGTTCAGATTCACCGACTTTACAGTGGAGAATACGTTATTCTTTCCCAATAAACGCGTTTACGCTAAAACTATTATTTCCACTGCAAACAGTTTGGAGCCAGATCAGACGCCGGGTAACCCGGCGTCTGATCAGGCTCCAAACTGTTTG
Organism: Gari tellinella; assembly: GCA_922989275.2. NCBI lineage: Eukaryota > Metazoa > Mollusca > Bivalvia > Cardiida > Psammobiidae > Gari > Gari tellinella. Next base: position 10,401,927 of record OV277859.1, on the reverse strand, counting down.
TCGTCAAGGTGAAATCAACTTTCAGAATTGTGAAAAAGTTGTTATTTTCTGCATTTTAGTACAATGCGTTTGCGTTTCGTTTGCGTTTTAAAAACGGGAAAGAATAACAGATTATCCACTTTACCAGCTTCGCCCGGTACTGGGCAACGTGATTGCAAAGTTTGCAAACAGTTTGAGTACTGCGAAGATTATTAGTGCCGGGATACTCGGTATCAGATTCGATCCAAACTGTTTGAAATTCAGATTTAGGTTTGTTTAATTTCTAAAGGAAAATCAAACAAAATTTGAAACAAATTGATGACGACACATTTGAAGTGGACGATGTCATAGCGGGCTACTGGTTCCTATTTGTGCAAACTACATGTATTGAGTAGAACATCTTTACCGATTTCATTGCCAAATTTTACCGTCGCTAGGTCTGCTAATATTAAGCAAACCAATGATAAATTCAAATTTTTGGTTATGACTGAAGAAATATGATTAAGGCTACCAAACAGTTTATACCCTTATACCCTGTGATGTAACGCGCAATTGCATAGAAAAGGTTAAAGATACAGTGGAGAAAACGTTATTCTTTCCCGTTTAAACGCAAACGAAACACAAACGCAACACACTAAAATGGAGATATGACACCATTTTGATAATTCTAACTATTCATTTTAATCTGAGTGGTAAACGGTTTGGAGCCTGATCAGACGCCTTACCCGGCGTCTGATCAGGCTCCAAACTGTTTGTATTGGAAAAAACAGTTTTAGCGTAAACGCGTTTATTGGGAAAGAATAACGTTTTCTCCACTGTAGTATAACCCACATAGTCATGTGCGGTTTCTTGTACTAAGTGATTCCTTTGTGTTCCCTTTCAGAAAAGATACAGTCAACGTGAAGTCGCTTTGTACCCAAGCAAATACTTTGCGGTTTTCACTTGATTTACTGCTGAATTAGATTATTCTTTACTAACCGGGTAAGGGGTATTTTATAACCATCCTCAAATAAAAATTATTATTCGAACTTCAAAGCCACGGTATACCACGTGACCGGCACGCGCCCTGCAGCTGTCGGATTTATCTATCCGCCTACGCATTTTATATTATCGTTAACCATATTTGAAATGACATTCCTTTTCAAAATTATTAACCTTTTGCAAGTTATGTATTTATCGTCTTCTAAATTTGTCATCTACAACAATTCCCAAAAGTTTTTAATGTAATATCGTTTCGATGATATCACCAGAGTGTCAAACAGTTTAGATACAGAAGAGTTCCCGGTTTTCTTGGCATCTCATCTGGATCAAAACAGTTCACAATAGTTATCACAAATCCACCCGATACTGCTAAAGGCCAATTTTCAACGAGCTGAGCTCAACGTGACTTGCATTCGAAAGTGCTGCTCAAATACTTGGCTACAGTGGAGAAAACGTTATTCTTTCCAAATAAACGCGTTTACGCTAAAATTGTTAGTTCCGATGCAAACTGTTTGCCACCAAGATAAACATGAATTATCAGAATTGTCCAAAAGTTGTACTTTTCTACTTTTTAGTGTTTTGCGTTTGCGTACGTTTGCGTTTAAACGGGAAAGAAAAACGTTTTCTCCACTGTAACCTTGTACAAAAATCAGGATACACACTGTTTGCTACGTCGATGCTGTGTGAAAACATTTCTAAAACAGCAGACGACAATTTGGATGCAGACGATAATCTGATTGAATAGTGATATGCAGTCGAACCCAAATAACTCAAACTAGCTTAAACTGAGCTTGCCCCTATTTCAAAGTTATAATGGGGCTAAGTCACGTTTTAACTTTGAAATAGGGGTATGTTCGACTTATAAAGTAAGTAACATGTCTCGAAATTCTACTGTAGAAAGGACAAGTTTGATTTAACCCATTCACTGCCTTACCCCGAGCACACCAGTTTTTTGCAAACAGTTTGGATTCTGATCAGACGCCGCGTACGCGGCGTCTGATCAGGATCCAATCTGTTTGACACTCATTTCAATATTTATTCAATCATAATAGCAAAATTCAAAATTTAAGAAATAAAAGCAGACGTCAATTGTTTAAAACATATGACGTCACGGCAGTGAAGGGGTTAAGCGAGTCCGAATTATCGAGGCTCGAGTGTATTTTAAACAGGTGTAGGTAAAAGTGTTTGTGTTGCTTCAGGCGGTGATTCATTACTAAATAAATACATTTTCTTAGTTTACTTGGACTCAAAACCTTTATGGGTCATTAATGATCTTATTTTAAATTTGTCACTGAAGAAATATGTCAATAATTCAGTGAACCGTTTACGAAATATTTGTATGTTAATATTCATATCGATCATCATGATTTTTTGTAACAAACATGACCTTTTTAACAATCTGATTATTATTCTATATAAGTGCGAGTAATTTCAAATATATCTCATTTTGTATAAAAGTCGAACTTCGACATATCTAACTCGCTTAAGACGAACTTTCTTTATTTCAAGGTTCAAACGAGGCTTAGCACATTTAAATCTTAGGATGCGAGTATGTTTGACTAGAGCTACTTCGATTTATACACATTAATCCATAGAATAGGCATGTTGTTTCTATTTATGAGGTTCCGAGGAATCGGGGGTTTGCCTGTTGCACATAATGTTACATATAGAGGAATTTCGATTTCACCCAAACAAAAACGTTTAAAACAGTTTACCCGTGTAAAGTTCATTAATCATAAACATACGGTATACCCAGATCAGAGGGCTTATACAAGACCCCCCCCACCCCCCAATTTAGTTTTTTCATTGTTTATAATTTTGCAACAACTCGTTAAAAAAAGACAAACACGATTTGTTAGATATGAGCTGAAATGAATTGGAATTGATCCATTTGTTTCTAACGGGGGCGGCTAATAAGAAAATAATGCATGATAAATACAGTAAAATGTGAGTGGCGAAATGCATGACAAATATTGTAGAAAGCTTGTAAAAACATTCTGCAATAAATTAGCTTGCATTAACATCATGCTTTTTTACTTATAATACTTAAGTTAAACTCCTTTTGAATGGTCGCTGTAAATGGACATAAAAATTGAACTTACATTTTTAGCATAACTGATCTGAGTTAAGCTCTCTGAACCTCATAATCAAGGTAACACAAGTTCAAATACATTAAAAGTTCAAATTGAAAAATACTATTTAAATCTTTCAAGGCTACGAACGCCTATAGATGCTTTTACAAACAGTTTATATTCTGATCAGACGCCGCATAGGCCTATATACACTATTTACAGTTACTACGACGCCAGTCTTTCCCGTTGAATTCGTTTTTTGTTTTTTGATTTTACATCGCTTTCAACAGCATTTCAGTCATATCGCGACGTCCAGCTAATTACATGTGGATTAAGACACAAGAAGTCCTTTATGCACTGTTTCGGGCACAAGTCGGCAACACGGTAGAACCAGCGACCTTCCGCAAGCCAGCTGGAAGGCTTCTCCACATGAAAAATCCGAATCCTTCCCGTTGGAGAAAAACTATACGTACATAAAATATAATTAATTCAACCTTAGGGATTAAGTATACTCGTCATTTACAAACAGTGTACATGTGAAATACTTTTGTCATATGATACATGTAGATAGATAGATAGATATTTTATTGACTTAAACTATACATAGTTTCTCATCAATACAAATATAAATCAACAATGCAAGGTCTGTACCATTTTGATCATTTAGCAACGACAGTGATCCCTCTCTACAACAACATCCAGTTGGAAACAAAGATTGTGTGTGTTGTTCGGAGGAAGTTGTTATAGGGAGGGACTTGGTTTACTGAAAACAGCTTGAATCCAGATAAGCGAGAAAAATATAAAGTGTAAATATCAAAGTTGCAAAGTTACTCTGAAAATCAGACTGTGTTTAGTTGGGAACTTTATGTCGATCAAGTTGTAATCTTGTGACATTTTTGTCAGTATTGTCTGTGTGCATCTTTGCTCATAATGTAATATAAGCGGCAATGAAGCATCGTGTAAACCTTACGAGACGTATAATAACGACGTCTGGAATGAAACGTTGTCCTATCCCTTAGTTCGGGCATTTGTAAGGATAATAATAATTCTTCTCCTAAAATCCCGCGTGCGAGCATTTTGGTGACTAAAAATATTATTAGAGACACGAGTCCTCTACTTCGCCCATAAACGGAAAGGATGTCGTGCTCGCTGCAAACGAGCAGCCCAATGGCGTTCTGTCAAGATATGTTTCATAAAGGGTATCGGAGCTGGCCGGAGGCAACACACTACTGTCTGTCTGCTGATACCGTACTGTCTTGAAGTACTAGACGCTGTTTGAAAACGACTTCGAAGTAACGACATCGTAACACATTTGTTTGTTGACCTGCTGTCCTAGGTATCTAAGCAAATGTCAGTGGCGATCTGCCACTCTACTTGTATGTTTAAAACGTGTGCGCAACCGAATGATTGTGTTTCTTAAGCACATGGCTTCAGTTCCCCCCTAATCTCAGCTGTTTTTAATGACAATCTAGACATGCTGATCCCGGTTTTACATATACAGCTGAAACAATGCATATAGTATTTAGGTCTAGCGAGACGGAGTAGATCTAGATCTATTATTGTTACTTTGAAATTCCTGCTTTTTTACGCTGGATACCCAATTTACAAGACCCAAGAAGCATTGAACTACAGTGGAGAATCTGTTATTCTTTCCCAATAAACGCGTTTACGCTATAACTATTATTTGCAGGGCAAACAGTTTGGAGCCAGATCAGACACCGGGTAACCCGGCGTCTGATCAGGCCCCAAACTGTTTGCCACCAAGATAAACAAAAATTATCAGAATTGTCCACAAGTTGTTCTTTTCTACGTTTAGTGCTTTGCGTTTGCGTACGTTTGCGTTTAAACGGGAAAGAATAACAGATTCTCCACTGTACATGATATAGTCAACGGTTTTTGAGGCATCTTATTGGCAGAGAACTGCCATATGGTAAATGTACAGTGAGATATAGACTTGAAGGCCAATTGCTAATGAATGTACTTACACTGAACAAACATTTCAATTTTGGTAAAATATTAAAAATAAGCTGACTTTTTTCGTCTAAAACAAAAAAAAAGAAACGAAGGGTTTTGTCATTTCTTTTTTTCCTCGAGCTCAAGCCAGTTCTAAATTGCTTAGACCACGGTTAAGCCCGACTAAACTACATAGGTTTAACAAGTATTGCAAAGACTCCAATTTTTCTATTTTCATTCAAACTCAGCAAGTCCGTTTTGTACCGATGTGAATTAAATTGTATTTTTTCTTTGTATAAGACTAATAACACTCTAGCACGTTTTCTTTGGCATGTGCATTTTCCTCGAGCTGCATGTGCAAAACATACAAAAAATGTATTTCGCAATAAACTAAATCTCTCACCAAGTAACACATTTTGTTATCGATGGATGCAAAATATACATGAGATAAAGTGTGCGAAAAATTAAATCGATACCTCTTCTAGATATTTAAGTATTTGAAATTAAAAAGTGCTCAGTTTCTTTTGGAACTGAAAATATATTATGATATGTAAGAATCTATATATTGAATAAAAGGAAACATCGTTGTTTATGGCTTCTGTCAGAAAAAGTATACTATCGGTCGGAGAATCACACATCAATTATTGAATTTATTTACCGGCCATTTTAAAGAAAAGATGGGAATTTTTAAACACAGGTGGTCGGTCTATGCAGAATATGAATAATGAAGAAGGCTCTTTAAGTAGTTTTTTTCTGTAATATTTCTATCCTGTATTAAGTATATGTAATTTATTGACTTAGAGATATCCTTGCTACTCGAAGATTGCTCGCTTGACACCGAGTTGACTGTAGTTCGGTAATTATTGTAATTTATAATACACTTCTTTTGACTGTCATATTGGCAGTCTATTTATAGTAGCACACTTACAATAGAGATGTTAGTTTTTACCCAATCTAGGCGTTTATGCTAAGCTACTTATGCCCATTACAAACGTTTTTAGTAGGATCAGACGCCGGGTAACCCAGCGTCTGATGAGTCTCCAAAAATATTGGCACTAATACTTAAATGAGTTGTCAACAGCTTCACTACGTTGTCATTCTCCCCATATTATTGCTATATGCTTTTGCGTTTAGTTTCGTCTTAAGGGGAAGAATAACGTCTTCTCCACTGTACAGTCAACGTTGTATTCACTGTGGTAGATGAAAAACGACAATTGTAAAGGTGATTCACTTAAGTATATTTGCTTTATGTCAATCATGGGTTATCTAAAGTAAACCGCTTTTAATAAATATTAAATATAACCACACCCATAATTAGACTCAGATATCATATATCGTGAATTGAATTACAGGTCACTGTTGCAATTAAGGCGTACGATCTGCCTTCAGGTTAAACTGGGCTTTCAATTTTATCGCTCGTAAAACAGTAAAACCTCTCTATTACGACCACTAAAACGAAGGCTAATTGGTTGTATAAAGGAGAAGTGACCGCTTAAAGCAAGGTCACAGTAAAACAGATATATCTTTAAGGAGATGTCTGTTTTAACTACCATCTTCACCTGTCGTAAACACCAAACAATCAACATAATTTAGTGGTCGTAATAGAGAGGTTTTATTGTATCCATTTGCTGTAACAAAAAGGTATAATCCTGTAGGCAATCACATATTTCTTTAACCCCTTTTATGATGAATTTTAATGACCCATTACAATGTTAAATGATGACGGTTTTGAGTTAAATTTAAGGACGGTTGTAAGAACATACTTCAGCAAAATAACATTTAAATAGTGCAGACCCCGATCAGAGGGCTCCTGACGAAGCCATTTGTTCACTTTACACACTGTTTGCAGCATGTCTATATACGGGTTTCTAGCACAGAAAAAGGTTAATAATTCAACAAAATCTCCCCAACCGTATCATGATTAATCGAAAAGTGACAACGTATGCAGTACTGTTTGACTTTTGTAAACTGTTTTGACATTGTGCTGAACTATTCAAAATTCAATGTATATCGCTGTCCTCATTAAAATATGTACACCAAACACAATTTAATCATCTTTTATGTTACATATGCAGCGCTCCCTCAACGGCCCTTCCAACAATGATTCACTCCTAACAACATCGCTTGCCGCTGTTCTCTAAAAATAAATAGCTGCAATATCGTCTGCTTAAAATTGTCGTCATCTGTTTTTATCAAAGTCACATATTTGACTTTTTGAAAGAAAACAAAAACATAATGACGGGTGACAAAGAGCTTGAATTCAGACGTGACGCAGGATTCAAGCAGTTTGTAAATGTAAAATAATGTCCCTCCATATACCATATCTCTATTAACAACGCTTACAACCTTTGTCTCCAATTGAGTGTTGTTGTTAGGAGGAAGCACTGTACAATGTAGTTACAATTTTAGAACGTAGAAAAATACAACCTTTGGACAATTCTGATAATTCATGTTTATATTGGTGGCAAACAGTTTGTAAAAGAAAAAATAGTTTTAGCGTAAACGCGTTTATCGGGAAAGAATAACGTTTTCTCCACTGTACGCTGGTCAGCTGACTTATGTAGGAGCTCAAATATCTTAGTTCATGCATAATAATACAGTTTATACAGGAAACGTGAACCACTTTCAAATGCACAGCTTGTGGATCATGTTATGCATTACTATGGGTTTATGGGTTAAATGCATGTACAATGGAGAATCTGTTATTCTTTCCTGTTTAAACGGAAACGTACGCAAACGCAAAGCACTAAAACGTAGAAAAGTACAACTTTTGGACAATTCTGATAATTCATGTTTATCTTGGTGGCAAACAGTTTGGAGCCTGATCAGACGCCGGGTTACCCGGCGTCTGATCTGGCTCCAAACTGTTTGCACTGCAAATAATAGTTTTAGCGTAAACGCGTTTATTGGGAAAGAATAACAGATTCTCCACTGTATGTTGCATTGCATTTTCATTCTGCGATAAACTACCACTTACACTAATAGAACTTACCAATGACTCAGTCAGTCATGACCGATCACTTTACAGGATGTTGACATTACTTTTTATAAGTCAGATCAAACAAATAAAGTGACATTAAAATCACAGACCGTACGTTAACCAAAACTTAATCCTTTCATTGCTATGACGTCATCGATTTATAACAATTATTGTCTGCTTTAATTTCTCCAATTTATATTGTAGCTATTTTGACTTAAGCAATATTGAAATGAGTTTAAAACAGTTTGGATCCGGCGTCTGATCCGGATCAAAACATGTTTGCAAATAACCGTTGTGCTCGGGGTAAGGCAGTGCAGGGGATACAACGAAACGAAAACAAAGTAGATATACTTGCAATAAAGTGTAAGGAAATTTACTTATACAATTTCCTTAAAATGATGACTATGTTTTAATCCTTTACCCCATAAATACGCCTTTTTACGCTTTTGATTTATTCCTCACTGATACAAATAGGATCAGGAACCAAACTGTTTGAAAGTCGTTCCCAAATTCCCTCAGTCCTACTGTCTTCAATCTTACTTTGAAACAATATAGCAGACACAATATTGAAGCAGACGACAATGTGACATTAAGTGGCTTCATTCTAACTATGACAAAGTATTGCAGATATCAACTGTTTGCATTGGCAATAGTAATTTTAGCGTAAACGCGTTTACAGTGGAGAAAACGTTTTTTTCCTAATAAGCGCGTTTACGCTAAAACGTTTATTTCCATTACAAACAGTTTGGAGCCAGATCATACGCCGGTTAACCCGGCGTCTGATCAGGCTCCAAACTGTTTGTCACTCAGACTAACATGATTAGTTAGAATTGTTAAAACGTGATCATTTTCTACATTTAAGTGTTTTGCGTTTGCGTTGCGTTTGCGTTTAAACGGGAAAGAATAACGTTTTCTCCACCGTATTTAGAAAGAATAACTTCTTCTCCACCGTATCACAAGTGCGTTTTAAGGGACAAACTAACGTATTCCCCACTGTAGTCTAAGTTTTGTATTAAGTTCACAATATTTGTAAAAGACCAAATAAATAAAAGCGATTAATGGTTAACTCAGTGCTTAAATCTTATGCATGCTGATTACTTTTGGTTTGCAATATTTGTCGTCTGCAACACTCGTCTGAGTAGATTTGTTAGCAGTTTCGTTCAGGAACTATCACCAATGTGTGATACAGTTTAGATCCAGATGAGACGCCGGATTATTTGAATTGTGCACAATAAAACACAGGTCTGTAGTAACGCTGAATTCAGAATGTTATCAGTTTGTAGCAAAGGCAAAGTAAAATCTAAAGATCATTTTGCAATCCCAATGGTTTATAAACAGCTAAAATTGCTTCATACTGGAACATCTACTGGTTCTGATGGTTTAAGTGCTAGATTTCTAAAACTGTCACCTTCAATTATTGCCCCTCTGCTTACTAAAATCTACAACAGCAGCATACTCACCTTCATTTATCCTCACCAACTTAAAAATGCTAAAGTCATAGCAATTCAGAAACAGAGCTAAAATTACAATGGTAACTATAGACCAATCCCGTTTTACCAAATGTCTCTGACTTTTGAACGTCATTTACAAACAGTGCATCTGTGAAGAGTACATTTGCCCTTTGCAAACAGAGTAGACCAGGACCATATGGCTGAAAGAGACTTACTTTGAAAGTTGAATTGTCCATTAGAAGTTTCAGGGGTGAATGTGTTAAAACAATACTTTGAATGCAACGAGCCATTCTATTCAAGACAATCAAGATCAAAACTTTCATCTCAATCTGCTCTTGTAAAAAGTATAGATGACTGGATACAGTGGAGAATCTGTTATTCTTTCCCAATAAACGCGTTTACGCTAAAACTATTATTTGCAGTGCAAACAGTTTGGAGCCAGATCAGACGCCGGGTAACCCGGCGTCTGATCAGGCTCCAAACTGTTTGCCACCAAGATAAACATGAATTATCAGAATTGTCCAAAAGTTGTACTTTTCTACGTTTTAGTGTTTTGCGTTTGCGTACGTTTGCGTTTAAACGGGAAAGAATAACAGATTCTCCACTGTAACAGCCATTGGTAATAATGAAACCGATGGTACATTATTTCTGGATATTTTGAAAGCATTTGATCTCGTTGATCACGACATTCTTTTAAATAAACTCGAATTAAACAAAGTTGATCCAACTGTATGTTCTTGGTGGGCATTTTACTTAAATACTAGAGATACCAACCAACTTAATCTGGGGTTAATTCAGACTTTCAGATTATATAATTCACAACAGCAGATGTTAAGTGCTTGTGTGGCGGCTGTAAAAAGTCGCCCCGTACTTCATTCTCAGTGTTGTTATACTTTCGGGTCCTTTGGAATCATCGATTTCAGCGCATTTACAGTTGAAAGTTGAATTCCGCTTAAGCTGGTGCTAGGGGGCGTGAGCACTGTTGCATATTTAAGTATTGCTCATGAACAGACTCAATTAAATCGAGTCTGCAATTTTCAGTATTTGCTTTGTTTTCTGTGCTTTCAAAGGATCTCACCTTATTCAGATTATATAATTCACAACAGCAGATGTTAAGTGCTTGTGTGGCGGCTGTAAAAAGTCGCCCCGTACTTCATTCTCAGTGTTGTTATACTTTCGGGTCCTTTGGAATCATCGATTTCAGCGCATTTACAGTTGAAAGTTGAATTCCGCTTAAGCTGGTGCTAGGGGGCGTGAGCACTGTTGCATATTTAAGTATTGCTCATGAACAGACTCAATTAAACCGAGTCTGCAATTTTCAGTATTTGCTTTGTTTTCTGTGCTTTCAAAGGATCTCACCTTATTCAGATTATTTTAAAACAGTTATATCAGGGGATCCCAAGGGCTCGGATTTAGGATTGTTGTTGTTTCTGCACCTTGCAACATCACATTTAATGACTGATAGCATTGTCTATTACAAAACAGTTTTGGTTCATAGGTCATCTTCAAAGTATATTATTGAGTACCTTACTTCTTATATTATGACTGTAAATTCTTGGTATGATTTAAATCGCATGTCTAGCAATATAGCAACTTCTAAAGTAATGATTACGTCATCTTAACCATCTTAATAAAACGCTAACTGCATTCTAGACAGTTTGTTTTCCTTAGAACTGAACAATAGAAATATAAGGTGCAACTCTTGGCCCGTTTCATAAAACTTTGTACGACCAATGTTGGCGTAAATCAGATCATAAAAGTTTCAATTATTATTTATTTCTCCATCTAATCCTGTCTTGTTACATCTTTTTGGAATCGTCTTGAAAAGACGATTCCAAAAAGATGTCACAAGACAGGATTATATAGAGAAATCAGCACTTAAATGTATTTTGAAGTTTTGACTCGCGACAAAATTTGTCGTACGTAGTTTTATGAAACGGGCCCCAGATGAATATTTGTTAGGAAAACCCCTACACAAATCTCTTTCATGAGATAACCAGGTAGCTACTGTACTGCAATAACGTAATCTCTTGCTGTATTTGTTCTCTTGTATCAAAGTAGTCCTTTCAATTCTAATGCTGAAAACTACTTTGAATGTTTGTATTGTGTAATATGGGGTAACAATGCACAGGACGATAAAATACCCAGATCTAAAACAGAGCTGCAATACAAATAATTGATAAAGACTCCTTCTAAAATTCTATTTTGTAAACTGATTTTCCCGGAATATCAAATTTCAGAAAACTGTATAATTTATCAAATGTTCAATGATCTTTCCCCTAATTACCTAAGGAAACTTTTCTACATAATGTGCTTAAGTTCAAACATTCGTGAAAGAACACTTCGTTCGTCTTCTCAGTTCTAGCTGTACTCACCAAGACCAAGTACCGAGCTATTAAGAAAATCTTATGCTTACTCTGGTTGTTTAATTTGGAATAACCTTCTTAATTATGTGAAATTTGCTAATTATCCCCTGCCGAAAGGCAGAGGGATACTGTTTTAGGTCTGTCCGTCCGGCTGTCCGTCCGTCCGTGCGTCCGTCACGTTTTCCGTCCGCAACTGTATCTCCGAAACCGATAAACAGATTTGGATGAAACTTGGTATACTTATTTGTCATCATAGGAGCACCGTGGGAAATCAAATTTTTTCCAGAAATTTTTAGGAATTTATGAGTTATCTGCCCTTTTTGTGTTAAAAATGCCATATTTAACAGTTTTTACACTCTAGCAACTACAGTATTCAACATATTTTGTTTATACTTGCACACAATGTCTATAAGTACAAGTTCTTACAGGTGTGCAATTATTGTAAAAAAAGGATACTTGTGACAAGAGTTATCTGCCCTTGATGTAATTAGAAATGCTAGAAAATGCTTTATTTTGGTATTGTTTACATACTAGAGCCTATAAATATGCATGGATTTTGAAAAAACTTTCTTGAATTATGTATGGCTATTAGTTTTCAAATGAATTTGATTATTGTTGAAAACGGAGAAATTAGTCATGAGTTATCTGCCCTTGATAAGTAAAAAAAGCCATATTTAACTGTTTTTACTCTCTGGCAACTACAATTATGAATGGATTTCAATGATACTTGCACACGATGTCTATAAGTAAAAGTTCTTGAAGGTGTGCAATTATTGTCAAAAAAGGATACTTGTGACAATAGTTATCTGCCCTTGATGTACTTTGAAATGCTAGAAAATGCTTTATTTTAATATTGTTTACATCCTAGTATCTATAAATATGCATGGATTTTGATAAAAAAAAATCTTAAACTATGTATGGCTATTAGTTTTCAAATAATTGTTATCATTTTTGAAAACGGAGAAACTAGTCAACAGTTATCTGCCCTTGATGAGTCAAAAAACCCATATTTAACAGTTTTTACCATCTAGAAACTACAGTCTTTAATGGATTTTGATTTAACTAACACATGATGTATATAAATATAAGGGTATCAATTATTGTCAAAATAGGATACTTTGTGGCAAGAGTTATCTGCCCTTTATGTACTTAGTAATGCTCAACATGGCTTTATTGTTTACATGCTATTGTGTACAAATGTGAATGGATTTTGAAAAAAAAATTAAATCATATATGGCTATTATTTATAGAATGAGTTCAATTATTATCAAAAATGTGCAAATTAGTCAAGAATACTCTGCCCTTGATGAGTTGAAAATGTGTTTACACTCTAGTAAATTCTACAGTTCTGAATTTTTTTTAATAATACTTGCACACAATTATAAGTTCTTGAAAGTGTTTAATTACTGTTGAATTTGAATCAAGAGTTACCTGCCCCTGTCATACTTAGATTTATAATGCTACAAACGGCTTTATTTTTTGTATTGTTTAGGCTCTAAAATGTACAAAATTGAATGGATTTTATAAAACTTTGTAAAAAGCTTTTGAATGTTGATCTTTAAAGACAGGTGATCACCATTTGCCCCTTCCTCCCACAATAAAGTTTGCCACTTTCTTCTGGACAATCACTGCGGCAGGGGATATCAGCTCTAAGGTGCTTGTTAATTATCTAAATTTAAACAGATGAACTTACATTGGAGAAACAAGGCTGAACAAAGTAAGTAGTCTTGCATATCTCACTTTAAAATGTACACATACTTATATTTGCTGAACAAGACAGGAGGATCAGATGAAGATGTGAGGCTCAGGATTGGGAAAGCAACAGGTGCCTTTATAGCTCTATCCAACATCTGGAAAAGCACAGTTATACGGCTGAAGATCAAAATCAAGCTCTTCAATTCAAATGTGAAGTCTATCCTACTCTACGGATCTGAGACATGGAAGCACTCAAAGAGCATAGAACACAAGCTCCAAGTCTTCATCATCAATTGCCTTCGTCGAATCTTGAAAATAAGGTGACCGGAAAGGATTTCGAATGTCGAGATCTGGAGAAACACAAGGAGCCAGTGATGTTAACCATCAAAGAGAGAAAGTGGCGATGGATTGGGCACATTATCCGAAGGGACTCGAACATCCCCCGCCAATCTCTCGACTGGAATCCCTAAGGCAAAAGAAAGCGAGGTCGACCATTGCTGACCTGGAGAAGATATCTGGATGCTGAGCTGCGGTCTGTTAGGCTGTCGTTCGGCGAGGCAAAGCGGAGGGCGCAAGATAGAGACGACTGGCGGACAGTGGTGACGGCCCTATGCCCACCCATGGGCGAAGAGGACTAAGTAAGTAAGTATGTATAATTATATTGCGTTAGAAATTTGAAATCAAATTGTTTATCACGAGTCAAACAGTATTAACCCCTGATGTGAAAGTTTGTAACGTATACCACGCTTTATTATATGCATTCGTATGATATCGAGTGTTTCCACGTGTATGTGCATAGTAAATTACAAGCTTGTATCAGCCACTTTGTATATTACTCTGACGTCGCTTTCGATTTAGCGTGACGTCATTTACGTACATGTATAAGTGCCGCGTTATTCTTTGTGGCATGCAACAACTCGTTTTCTGCTTCAAATAACTAATAAATTTTGGATATAAAATGATTTAAACAATTATTTAGTTGTTTCTGGGGTGTATTCAATGCATACCATAAACACATCACCAGTTGGTAGTACGCTACAGAGTGTTGCATTTAGCTCGTCAGATCGGCTATTTCCGCCAAAAACGTCTCGAGCTAAATACTTTACTCTGTATCGCACTGTCAACTGGTAATAAGTATGTTTGCCTCAATTTTCTAATGGTTCGGTGCAACCCTGTTTTCAGTCCAATTATATTTATTGTAATCGAAACACTGAAACAGTGTTGCATTTAACAATCGATCGTTTATTATACAGATTCTTAAATAATAATAATAAATAATAATTTCAGTCCGAATGACCGCTCAGCCGACTGTACATATACTCCCCTGATCATTGAGTTATCTTGTCTACAATATTGAGCACTGCTAACATATGGCGCAGTCAAATGCAGCCGCATTACCGACTAAGACCCTTCACAGGTACCCATTTTAACCCCTGGGTGGAGAGGAGCAATTCGCGGTACATGTCTTGCTCAAGAACATTCCTGTACATCATTGGGGATTCAGAAAAATGCCCTAGTCAGACCGCTGGTCCGGCGGGGGATCGAACTCACGACCCCTGGTACCGTAGTCCAATGTGTTAACTATTGGGCCACTACCAATGGGGTGAAACTTTTTAAATTTTACTGCCTTGTATATATGTTCTGTTCAAGGCCTGATGGAAGACTGGAATTGTCATATGAGTTCGTTCTCTCGTTTATTATTACAAGTACATGTAATCAAACGGTTTACAAAAGTTAAAACCATTAGCTCCAAAAAGTACAGAATGATTACAAATGTGTAAGTGTGAATGTCTAAGTTTGTTTTCACACGTCAGCATATCATTCAGGCAACGGACGACGACGGACGCCGGACGCCGGACGCAGGACGACCAAAGTAGCCCACATTGGCACTTTGTGCCAGGTGAGCTAAAAATACAGCCAAAATTGTTATACAAGAAATACATGTATAAATATATCCTAATATAGGTGTTCATTAACGTAATGAGTACCGGGGTGGATATTTTGATGAAAAAGTTAATATACTTCACCGTGTATTTATAACCTCATTGGATAGAGTGTTGGAATTGCAAGCCAAATACCACGGGATCGAGTCCTCTTTGAGTAAAAACATTTTCACCATATTACATTTGGCGCCTAACGTAACTAACCCTTAAGATTAACTAACTCGCATAGTGTTAATAAAATTAACAATTGAAAAATAGAGACTGACGCAAATTGTTTAAAGCCGATATCATCATGGCAATGAAAGGATAAATGTAAAGTTGACTATCAGGCACACAGACCTGTAGCGGATTTAGAGCCACTGTCACTTATTTGTCTCGTTTATTTGATAGCTGGCGTTCCTCCAGTGAACGGTCAAAGGTTCAAAATAATCTAACTGCATTTACATTCAAGATGAATCAAATCAGTGTGCTTTTCGTAACACAATTACGCGTCCTCGCTGTCCCTTGTTATAGAACATTGTTATTTGTACAGCAAAACGCAAATGTATTGCAATAAAATGTAGAACATGTTGTTGCTTAGCAGATTCTAATGACTCATTTATATCTCAGAGGCAAACAATTTGGAGCCTGATCAGACGCAGGTTTTGCTTGGGATATAATTGTTTGAGCATAAACGCATTTATCGGGAAAGAAAAACATATTATCCACTGTACAATGCGTATACTAATATATCAAAAGTACACTTTTTAAATTTTGAGGGATTCTATCTGTTCCGTTGAAGAGTAACTATTATCATTACTATTATTTATTTGTAATTACTATCATTAATAATAAATTGCAATAATGTTGAAAATGAAAATAAAGATGTAAAATGACATGCTTTAGATGCGTGCAAAAGAATTGAGTCTGATGTAGCTCAAAGTTGTTTGCAAACGACACAAATTAAAGGACATTAGAAGGTAATTTGATTTAACCACTTTTCCAACAGCCTATCTCAGTGTTTAACACAGACAGATGCTATCAGCAGGTTACAGTAAAACAGAAAGCTCATCTAGGAAATTTCTGCTTAGTTCCAGCTTGCAATTTCTCGTCCAGTTGGTTGTAACTGCCATAAGTTGATCATGAACAATTCAAAGATTTCCATTTCTTTTTACTTTTCAAAGCGGTTTCTTAAAGCAGGGTGACAGTAAAGCAAATGCGCCTTAAATATTTATAAGCTAATTCTTAATTTTCCCTCCCTATTACAACTTCCTTCGAACAACACACGCAGTCTTTGTCTCCAATTGAGCGTTATTGTGAAGAGGGAGCAGTGAACGTTTTAGGCCGGTTATGACGTCATAGGTAACCCGTTTGACATCGTGATGGAAGATCGTTTACCTCATGTAACACAGTTACAGTGCATCTTTAATAGTGGGAGAGATATCTAATCAATGGCAATCAATTATTTGTCCGAACTCCTCCGCATATTTAACATGCTGAAACTGGAACTAATGATATTGTTAGCGACGACTTCAGTATCCTCCTGGGCATGTGGTCAGCGCTACTGGTTTCCCTATATAGACGCCATGTGGCAAGGTCTCATGTTTTTTAAAACCGTCCTTATGTTTGTTACAGTGCTCCCTCCCTACTACGGCCCTCCCAACAATAAGTCCCTTCTCACAATAACGCTTTCGGCAGTTCCCCTAAACAAGACATTATCTCCAACCTATTCGCAGCTGCAATGTCGTCTGCTGAAAATTTAAAATTGTCGTCTGCTGTTGTTCAGTTAAATTATGGACATTTTGACAGAAAAGCGCGGCGTCTGATCTGGATTCAATATGTTTGCAATTGTAAGCCAATTCCCTCCCTATAACGACTCTCTCCGAATAACGCACACACTCTTTGTCTCTTAATTGGTGTCCTTGTAGAGAGGGAGCGCTGTACAATAAACATATTGCGTCTTATTCCATGGAAACAATACAAGAAGTATTATATGCAGTAAATATGTCATTGCGACAACTAAAAAGGAGCACTGTTTTTGTTGCCTAACCTTATAATGCTGAAGTTTTCATATGGAGTGTTCCACCTTTGCATAAATACCAGTTCATGTTTAGCTTTAGCACTGAGTTCTGAAGAAAAAAAACAAGATAAAGAAATAAAACGAACAGAATAGAGTCTGATCAGATGGCACCTTAATAACTACTTACCCTTGTGTCGAGCATGGATAGAAATAAATCAATTTATTTGGACTGATATAAAACGTATATCACGAGAATGGGTTGTTATCTGGTTAAAATAAGGACGTGATTTTTAACCAGATAACAACCCATTCGAATGATATTTTTGTCATATCCATCCAAAGGAATTGATTATTCTATTTATTATATACATTTAATGACGTTTTAACAGAGAAAACACTCAACATTTATTGTTTTCGAGCGACGTCACAAAAGATATTGTGACGTAACGTCACAAAAAATGATATCGTTACTGCAAATTCTAGTGATGATATCAAACGTGACGCATATGGAATTTATCTAACTGGGAAATCTCTATAAATCATCGATAGGTATATAATAAATAGAGGATAATCAATTTCATTTGGATTGATATGAAAAATAGATCACAAGGATGGGTTGTTATCTTGTTATAAAACGAGTCCGCAGGACCAGTTTTTTAACCAGATAACAACCCTTTCGAGTGATATATTTTTCATATTCATCCAATAGAATTTGTTATTCTATTTATTATATACATTTGATGATGTTTTAAGAAAGAAAACACACGTAATTAGTTGTTTATTCGCGACGTCACAAAAGATATTGGGACGGTACGTCACAAAATGATATCATAACTGCAAAAGAGATATCATCACTAGTGATGATATCATCTGTGGCGTATATGAAATTTATCTAACTGAGAAATCTCTATAAATCATCGATAGGTATATAATAAAAACGTCTAGCTCATTGGCTGCACGGGGTACAGTCTGCCCCCCTTTTATTTCCTCAAAACTGTACTAAAGATACGTATACTTTGCTTGGCTTGGAAAACACATTAAAATCAATCAAGTACGTCCACTAAAAAGAAGGCTAATTGATTGTATAAAAGACAGGTAACAGCTGAAAGCACCGTGACAGTAAAACAGAAAGCTCCTAAAGTCATTGACACAATTTTGAGTTTGTAATAGAGGGGTTTAAGTGTATTCTACATGAAAGTACCTTACAATTTAGATAATACAGTTTAGATAGTGATTCGAGACTCAGTAACTGTCAACATACTCAGGGTAAAGCAGTGAATGGGTAGAGCAAGTTTACTAACAGAAATTTATATTTGTAGAGCCGAATCTGAAAACGTTAAAATGAACTATTCAATTCAATTCAATATTTTATTATGCAATTAGGCCTCCGGCCCATACACACATATATAATATAATACAAAGCTCAATACATACGCACGAACTATATATTCAGTTAATCCTCTTTTACGACTAATTGTGTTTATTAAAAGGCATTTGAGTCAGGTGGCTGATAAGAGCAAAGTGATAGTAAAACAGTTTTAGGGGCTTTCTGTTTTACTTTCTTCTTGTTTAAAGCTGCCATCTGCCTTTCATAAGTCATTAAGCCTTTTTTGCAATGGTCGTTATATTGTTATATCGTCTATTGGTTCTACCTTACAGTCACTTTTGTTTAAGCAACCACTTACTGATGTACAGCCAAGCCTCTCTAACCAATAAACCTTCTTTTAGAGGTCTTAATATAGAGGTTTTACTGAAGTTTGGAGATTATCAGCGCTGCATAGGCTATACAGTATCACAGTGACGTAAAACCCAACTCGCTCACTTTAGCACTTTCTACAGTATTATTGCTTTTTAGCGCATTTAATTTGTTCAGTCGCCGGAGAAAATAGTTCCCTTTTATACAGTCATGAATATGTATCATAAAACATTTCTATATCCTAGCAGATAATAACTTAAAGCAGGCTGAAAGTGAAGCAGAATGTGCCTCAAGGCACATTCTGCTTTACTTTCAACCTCCCTTAAGTAGTCACCTGTCTTCAAACCCAGAAACAAGTTATGGGGTAATGGGTTAATTACGATTGGCAACTAAATTCAACTTATCCTGCATTACAGAAGCATTATGCAAATACATGTAGGTGGTTTAACTGCTGTCCAAGCTGAATCCCAAATACCCACACAATCATGATAAAAATGGTTAGTGGTAAACACTGGATCTTATTACCGCCAGAATATGGTCTGCTATGGACTTTCTGTCTGCTTGTATTTCTCAAATAAAGCGCACTCAATTTGATTCAATATATATTGAAAAACATGTCACATAGTTTGATTCCTGATAAGACATCGAGTAACTCAGGGTCAGATTGTGTAGTTCCTAATGCTCTCGACTCGAGGCAGTTAAGGGATTAAATTGCGTTACTATGTTACGGAACGATTTGTAACTAAAACGGGAAAACAAAAATATGCGCTGCAGTGACAAATGATGGCAAATTAATCTAAACTACGCAACGTTTGCATTGCAGATGTTGGTTTCCCTCACAAATGTAATCAGCGTCATACAAAACAGTGATCACTCCCTACAACGGTCCTCCCAACGATTCTGTTCTTACAACAATGCTTGCCTCTCTTTCCCAAACATAACAATCATGTCTAACACTTTCACTGCTGCAATATCGTCTGCTTAAAATTGTCGTCTACTGTTTTTCTTAAAAACATAATGACGAGCGACAAACAGCTTGACTCCAGACCAGACGCTGCGTTACGAGGCGTCTGATCTGGATTCAAGCGGTTTGCAAATGCAAGCCAATTTCCTTCCTTATAACAACTCCCTCCGAACAACACACAATATTTGTCTCCCATTTGGGTGTTGTTGTAGATGTAGTGGTGAAGTCTGATCGGTTGTTTCCACCGAGAACGTCGAGAGCTGAATACAACGCTCTGTTGCGCACCCCTACTAGTCATATGTTTATGGTATGCTTTCAATGTAGACTAAATGTTTGTTTTAAATCATTTTATATCCAGGAATATTTGATATTTGAAGCAGAACAAAAATTATCTTATAAAAGAATAACGCAGAACTTGTGCATGTACATATACATAACGTCACGTTATTGAATAATGGTTGGAGTGAAATACAAACTGTAAAATGCAAGGACTCAGATGCAGACTTTGGCATCGTACTGTACTTATACGCGGAAACGCTCGATATCACAGGAAGGCATATAATAGAATATTATTGATGGTTTGTATCACTTATTTAGGACAATGGAATTAGAATAAAGAACCCCTATAGTGCGAATGCCGACGAAACTAACATACTCAAACAGTTTGGATCCGGATTAGACGCCGTGGTAACACGGCGTTTGATCCGGAGCCATACTGTTTGATACTATGATTAGCGTATTTTAACCCATTGTCCCATAAATACGCATGTGTACGCTTTTAAGTTATTCCTCCAAAGAGCAAAATAGTTCTAATTTATACATTCATGAATATGTTTTATAAGAAATATTTTCTATATTCTTGAAGTTGGTAGCTTAAACAGACTGAAAAGTAAAGTAGAATGCGTCTTAAGGTACATTCTGTTTTACTTTCAATTTGCTTTAAGTGGCCACATGTCTTCATATATAGAAACAGGCCATAGGGTAATGGGTCAAGCTGTCTAAAATTCTAATCTTAGGAAATAAAAGCAGACGATGTTGTCTAATTGTTGTTTGTTTTTTGTTGATTTTTGTTTTGTTTTGTTTTACTTAAATATAAACTGAAATAAAACTTTGTAACATGTCGTCGTTAAATTGTTTCAAAATGTATGCAATAAAACAGTACCTAAGCATAATATCAATATTTACACATGTATAACTTGTCAATATGGAGAAGAATTTATATAGGTTATGTGTAACTTGTTTTCTTATCCATGCTTATTAATTATTATGATGTGTTATGTGTGTAGCCGGGTAAAGAATATGGTCCTGGGTTCGAGTCTCAGTTTTCACCATGTTACATTTTTGTACCCCTTTGGGTTATTGGTTTATATAATTATAACCTAGTTTATAAACTAATTGAAAACTCTTGAATCCTGTTTTGAGGGTGGGGCTCTAACCGGATGTGAGGAATAACAATAGCCGATCTCTGTTCACTCTGTAATTTACATCAAACGGTAGACATAGCTCACATGGCAGAATACAGATGTGTCTAGCCAAACCAACTCAACACAAGTCAAGTCAAACCAAGGCGAGTCAAACCAAGTCTAACGAAGTCTACATCCTGAAAATACAGGCGTTAAAGCACACTAAATATACATTCTATTACATGGTCTTTAAGAGCTGAAAATAACATGGGCAAATGTCTCTTAAAACAGAAAGCATTTAGCTAGGAGCATATAACATACAGCAATTAACAATAAATCATGGTTCTAGTGGCCTACAACCTGCATCCTTCATAATAACTATATATTCCTCTAGAATAGGTTTCCTGTAGACACAATATACATACAACAACGCCATACAGTACAAAACAATATACAACATAGCTTACCAGTTTGTGGAACCAAATGTTTCAACAAAGCTCAACTCCACCAATCACTCCACCTCGTCTCTCATACTGGTGCTAATATTAATGCTGCTGTAAATTAAAAGGTGAATGGTCAAAGTACTTGTGAAAAGGTTATTAACATGCCTGAAAGATAAAACCGCGCCGAAAGAAGATGAAAGCCACCATTCCGCTTTTCCCAACAAACGCGAAAACTCATTACATGAAACCGTAAGCGCGTACAGAATATTTAAAGCGAACAGTATCTAAAAGAAACAAGGCATGCCATGTTAAGAATATACTTTCCATTATTCCCACTTACTTGCTAAATCCTTAGAGACGTCCTTATACCTCGACAAAATGACTAAAAGTGATTTTACTGATAATGTCTGTTAGAATTTGCCGCGATAAGTCATGTGACACATATCACGAGATTTAACCAAGGGAAGTAACTTGCTAAATACCCAATACGTAAAAGAATTACCGAAAACTAGCCAAAAGTCAACCTGGTTACATGTGTATATCGTTGCATGTTAAAACTGAAATATTTACATTCGACCTATCTTTCTCCATTGTAAAATTCGGTGTTCATTTCATATAGACACTCAAACCTTTAGGAGGCAGAGCTTAGGGTTAAGTCGCTGCGCATCAATCTTCACTACTATAAAATTAGAAACCCACGTTGTATTTGACCTAGATTGAATCTAGTTTATTTCCCAATCTTTTTTTAAAACACTAAATACCAATATATATAGATTTTATATTCATATTGATATAAATTATTTACACTCATTGTGAAAATAATGCAGTAGGAAGAGCTCCGAAACATTGTCCGTTTGCTACGAATTTTTATACCCCCCCCCCCCCCCCCCCGCAAACAATTTCTTGGCGCCCAGTGTAACCGGGTGCTCTTTATAAAGAAACACCCGCGCCGACCCGGGTTTGAATCCCGGTCGCCAGGTTCGCAGTCATGCACTCTACCACGTCGCCATAAAAGCGCACTTGTACAGTAAGGCCGTTCAAGTCATGATAAACCTACACACTATTAGTTACACGGTATTTCGGCAGGGTGTACGGGCTTGTATGACGGTTTTGGATTCCGTATTTCCTGAGTCTTGATCCAATACAAGAAAGAAAACATGCATAATCTGACAACGTTTTACTGTCTTGACCCTAAAGTTGACACTTGAAATTGACATTGATAAGTACATTTCAAACTCACGCGCTATTCGATGGTTCAGTACAATACAACTTCGACGACATCAGAAACTTGCATAAGTAGAATTTATCTGCATTCCTACAGTTTAATGCAATAATTTCTAAACCGCATTATGTCGAACATTTCCGTATTTCAAGTTTTAAAGGTGGCAGAGCCACCATTTGACTCTGGATTACGGATATGCTCGACTGAAATAAAATCAAGATAGACCATATCGATGATCGACTGTACCTAACATGGTTACATCATCACATTGGAATGTGAACATCCTTAAAATGTTCATTACCAGGGTATTTTGAACGGATGGTTCTCGGAGGACAATTACGTTTTATGAAACACTGTAACGATTAATTATAACAAATGAACGGTAATAATCAGGAAGGAACAAATTAACACGTAGGTCTGTGGCTAGCAGAGACATATATACTAAGACATACTCCCCTGACAACTTCAGTGAAACTTGTGCACAGTGCGTCGATGCTCCAGAGGTGCCCTGTACTTAATGGGAAGAAGAAGAAGAAGAAGAGAAACTTTACAGAATAATCACTGAAATTACTGGTAAATAGCGCTCATGATAGAAAAAAATCACAAAACACTAGTAATCCTCAGCTCCTGTCCGGTTCCAACTTAGGCTCCGAGTATTGGCTCCAAAACCATAAATACCCCATATGGTGCCTCTCAGCTTCGGATTTCTATTCGGCTCACGCCCGTTAAGAATACGGTATTAGCGTTCACACTTGACGATTGCTTGCACCGTTGCATGAATTAAAAACCCGATTGAGGATAATGAAACGTACTTGGATGTACTTAAAAGTCTTTTCCCTAGTAAAAACCTGAAGTGGATTTGAGAACTATATTATCCGCGCAGTATAGATCTAGCTATGTTATTTGGTTACAGGGGGCGGAGTTAACTTCGTAAAAGCTGTTCATTCAAGTTTATTTCTTCGACGTACTTTTCGCTTTTTAAACCCAATTTCTCCTGTAATAACTGAAAGTTTGAATTATTTTCATAACAAATATTAAGATAAAATAATGTAAATATAAGAAATGAACAGATTTTTTTCGGTGTTTAAGCCAAATGAACGACAGAAAATTATCGGCAAATACCATGAACCGCGTTCATTTCTTAAATAAATGCAGTTTAAACTAAAGCAGACGATGTGTTTGCAAGCAGTTGTTACCATGACAATAAATGTATTACATGGAAGAATCCACTGAGCACAAATAGGTTTACTTCAGTCGAACGCTAATGATTCAAACTCGGTTTACCCGGTTGTTCCTTTCGTTCAAACCAACTTGTTCAACAGGAAGCGATGCATTGAACCATGTCGAAGGATGTCTCGGTCAAAATATGTCATGGATGAAAGGAAATATGCATAAACTCATCGCTGACAACACCGAAATCAGCCAATCAGCCTTCTGTACGCTATGGACGAAATTTGGGATATCACGTAACATTTGCAAACAATTTGGATACTCTGATCTTTTCTGTAACAGGAATGCGAATAAGTCAAGCCCAATACTTGTCGCAGACAGTAAGTTTTTCAGACGACGTAATAAAGGTAGAAGGCGGCTTTTCAAAACACGTGTGAGAAAATTCATCGTTTTGTATAATTTTGCACATCTACAGCGATTGTACGTTTATCAAACGTGAGCATATGATATATAAACTGTTAATGTAACACTGAGTATTTAGTTCTACAAATTTGATGCTGTAAACGTTGAGTTGAGAAGTGAAGTTGTTACGAGTGTACCTAGCTGACCGGGAGATTTGTACTGAGACACCGGCTGGGCCAGAGTGTAATCGGTTTTCGTGTTCACGATAATTGCTCAAAGTTGTCATTTCCTGAGCAACTGGTCATCCCATATTACCTCTAACAACTTATAAACACTACTTGAACAATACCTGATGTGTGTCTACGGTGTATTTGTATTTTAATCTGATTTTAACCGAGTTGTACTGATAAACAACGACAGTTCACCGTGAGTCGTCTTTATCTCCGACCCAGTTATAGTCACAGATGGCTAACGTGGATGATAAGGAATACGTAGAGACAGTCATGTCGTCGCAGCTTCTTAAGAAGGTAGGGACACCTATAGCAAAGTCTGGTAGGAAGAGGAATAGATCTGAACCGTGTGTGTTTGATGTTGAGGACTCTGACTCGGTTGTTAAGAAACAAAAGGTAATAGCTGCAAAGAGAATGTTATATGTAGATAACGACGCGCAAGAAACTAGTGTGGTCAGTGTTCAACCTAGCTCGTCTGGAAGTTCAGCAGAATCAGACAATACCTTGGATGCAGAGACAAATACAGTAGTCGGTGATAGTAATAGGGCGGACAGTGTAGACCCCTCCAAGGAGGTCAGTACCACAATCGTTGAAACGCTTCTTGCCAACTTGGCTGCAGATATTAACATGCAATTCAGTGCCATTAATGAACGCATGGATCGTTTGGAAACTGGACTTGAGAAAAGGATCACACAGAAAGTGACGCAAGCATTGGACAAGCGTGTGAGTACTGAAATGAGCAAGATAAATAAGAGTATAGATAATCGCATTGATAGTGTAAAAGCAGATATCGCAGCAGAATTCAGATCAGACTTTGAAGAAGTAAACAACAGAATTCAACAAGCTTCCACATTAGGTGCCAGAGTTTCAGACAATATAGCGCTTAATATAGTGATAAGAGACCTTCCTGAACAAAACAACGAGAATACAGTAGACAAAGTTAATAAACTAATCAAAGATGGACTCAAATTATCCAATGTTGAATGTGAAAGTGCTATTAGAAAGGGACAGAATTCTCATAACAGAGTAATTGTGGCGAGTTTTAAGTCTTTTGAAGATAAGAGGAAGGTGATGCTCCAGAAGAAATCCCTCAAAGACAAAGTTCAGTACAGAAATATTTACATTCATCATGACCAGACCGTATCTGAACGTATTATGTCTGAAAATTTCCGCAATGTTTTGCACGCTTTGAAACAGCATGGTTTGGTGATGAGAGGGTCTCGTGTAGTGCAGAGAAGGGACCAACAGGGAGGTAACAGACGAAACCCCAGGGATGAATGGCAGCAAGACAGGGCTCAGCCAACCAGACAAGTTAGTGATAACAGTGGTAATGATTCACGTGGGTCAAATATGCAAAGGAACTTCCAGCTCGGGAGACATAATGGTGTTCGTGCTGGTGTAAACCACACATACGCGAATGTGACCGGGGACTCTCACCGCGGGGGCTCTGGTGATAATGCTCCAGATAGGGTTAATGAGAGAGACATTGAACAGCAGCAGAACAATAACAACAGAAGACCATACCAGCCAAGAGGAAGAGGGTCAAGAAACTTTAGGGGCAGGGGAAATAACAATCAGCGGGGAGGGTTTTAGGTTTTAGCAGGCTTTTGGAATGTTAAGGGGTTTAATTATAATTGTGATAGTGATAATTTTAGAGTACGTGCATCCTGTATTTTAGATGAAAATATTGATATTTTAGCTGTTGCAGAATCTCATTTACTGAAAGAAAATGTTTTAACCATTGATGGATATAAGTGGTTTGGTTTTAATAGGGAACATATACACCGTAATGCTAAGATAGGTTCAGGAGGTGTAGGTTTTTTGATAAAAAACAGCATTTTAAATGATTTTAATGTTTCAGTTTTAGATAGATCTTTTGAAGGTATTTTATGGCTTAAGCTAGTTCATAAACTGGATGGACAAGTTATTTTACCTTGTGTCTGTTATTTACCGCCTGAAAATTCTTCAAGACAGTTTGATGTCAATGCATTTTATGAACACTTGTTGCTCAATATATACCAGTATCAAAATGAAGGTCTTGTATATGTGTGTGGTGACTTTAATAGTAGATGTGGGGAAATGGATGATTTCATAGTTGGTGTTGATAATGTTACACACAGGCATATACTTGATTTTTCTGTGAACTATTATGGAGAGCTGTTTATTGATTTTCTCATAAATACAAATATGATTATGCTGAATGGTAGATTTGATAGAGATGAGAATAACTTTACTTCTATATCTGTCAAGGGTCATGCAGTGGTGGATTATTGTATTGCACAGCAGGAACAGCTTAGTTGTTTCTCAGATTTTAGAGTTGTACCAACCAGCCAGATGATGAACAGGAATGGAAATGTGGGTGCTTTTGCACCCACTTGTATTCCTGATCATTCTCTATTGGCCTGGAAAATTAACATGGATGGAGCTGTTCCTGATGTGCAAACAGTCCGACAGGAAGGTAGCTATACTACACATAAATGTGATCTTAAAAGTGTTAATAGTGATTTTATGAGTAGTCCATCAGTGGCAGTAGAAATCAATAGTATCATTGATAAACTTGAGCATGATATTGTAAATGTAGAAAACATTGATAATATCTATACTCAGTGGTGTGGAATGGTAAGAGATTGTATGTATAAAGAAATACCATATAAAACTTTGAAAAATAACTGTTATTTCCGTAAATGCAAAAGTAATAAGCCTTGGTGGAATACTGATTTGACTCTAAAGTGGGAGAAAATGTGTGTTGCTGAAAATAAATGGTTAAAATGCACTATTAGATCAGAGAAGGCAAATCTTAAAGATGTTTATGTTATGTCAAGGAGATGTTTTGACAAGGAGGTACAGAGATGTAAACGGAAATATTGGTTCTCATTGCAAAATAATTTGCTTGATGAATGTAACGTAAATCCAAATGAATTCTGGAAATCCATTGGTAAGATTGGTGTTCGGTACAGTGGTAAGAAAAATATTCCAGAAGAAGTCATTTTAGAGAATGGGGAATTATCTACAGATATTTCAGAAGTGCTTAAAAAGTGGAAAAAGGACTTTAGTTCACTTTTTGATGGTGGTTCTGAAATACTTCTGTTCATACTGATATATCTGAACCAGACAATTCAAACTTAGAATTTAATCAAT
Organism: Gari tellinella; assembly: GCA_922989275.2. Classification (NCBI taxonomy): domain Eukaryota; kingdom Metazoa; phylum Mollusca; class Bivalvia; order Cardiida; family Psammobiidae; genus Gari; species Gari tellinella. Next base: position 10,373,840 of record OV277859.1, on the reverse strand, counting down.
ATATATCTATTTTAGAAGTTAAGAAAGCAGTTTTTCAGGCCAAAAATGGAAAGGCGTATGGCGTTGATAACATTCCTGCAGAAGTTTTAAAGAATGATATTGCCATTTACTTTTTACATGTTTTGTTCAACTTGTGTTTTGAAAATAGCATTGTACCAACAGTTTGGAGTAAAACTGTAATTAACCCTGTACCTAAGTCTTCAACTCTGGATCCAAGAGAACCTTTATCATACAGAGGTATTTCTCTGGCCTCTGCTGTTTATAAAGTGTATTGTAGGATTATTAATGACAGGTTGAACAGCTGGGTGGAGAGAAATAGTATTTTAGTTGAAGAACAGAACGGTTTTTAGAAAGAATAGAAGTACAACTGACCAAATTTCTTCCTTAATAGATATAATTGAAACACGTAAGAAAAGTAAGTTATCAACGTTTTCAGCTTTCATAGATTTCCGTAAAGCGTATGATAGTATTAATAGGGAGAAGCTTTGGAATAGACTTTGTGCTAATAATGTATCTGGTAAATTGCTTTTAGCGATCAAATCTTTATATAATGGTGTTTCATCTTGTGTTAAAGTGAATAGTCACTCAACAGAGTGGTTCGATGTAAAATGTGGATTGCGTCAAGGGTGTATTTTATCTCCTCTGCTGTTTAACCTGTACATTAATGACCTGGCATTGTATTTGAAATCCTTTAATATAGGTGTTGACATTGGTAATGAAAAAGTTTGTATTTTAATGTATGCAGATGATATTGTATTGTTGGCTGGAAATGAGAATGATCTACAAACTTTATTAAATGCCTTAAATGATTGGTGTAAATTGAATGATATGACCATAAATGTTAGTAAAAGCAATATCGTTCACTTTCGTACAAATTCTACAAAGAGATCTGATGTTCCTTTTACTTGTGGTGAGCTAATGATTGAGTATTCTGGAAGGTATAAATATCTTGGTTTGGTAATTAATGAACACCTTGATTTTGGTATTACTGCTAAAATGGTGGCACTTAGTGCTGGTCGTGCGTTGGGTCTTGTGATTGCAAAGTGTAAAGCAGCTGGGGGTGTACCTTACAATGTATTTACTAAGCTTTATGACTCCATAGTGTGGCCAGTTATTGGGTACGGCGCCGCATTATGGGGTCATAAAGAATATTCTTGTATTTCCTCTGTTCAAAACAGAGCAATGAGATTCTTTTTAGGGTTAGGTAAGTATACACCCTCAGTTGCTGTTTCAGGTGAAATGGGTTGGGTTCCTAATAGTATTAGACAGTGGAAGGTAGTAGCCAACTTTTGGGCTAGGATAACATGTACAAATTCCTCAAGACTCAATAAACGCGTAGCACTATGGGCCTTCTCCAAATCAGAGCATACCAAAAACTGGTATTTCTGTGTTAAAAAGTTTTTCAAAGATCTGAATTTACAAAAGTTTTGTAGCTTGTCAATTCCTATTTCTAAGCTTGATATTACTAGATCAATTCAAGAGAAAATGATGGAAAAATTTGTTCATGACTGGTCTAGGAAGTTAAATTCACCTGTTGGCCCATCAGGGCGTGGTCGAAACAAACTGCGTACCTACTGTACATTAAAAACTGTATACCATGTTGAAAAGTACTGCACTCTGATTTTACCACCAAATCATAGATCAGCGTTCAGTAAATTTAGATGTGGTGTCGCACCTATACGCTTAGAAACCGGACGGTTTGAAGGCTTAGCAGTTGAACACCGGGTTTGTCCTTTTTGCAATGTCATAGAAAATGAAAGTCATGTTTTGTTAGACTGTATTTTGTATAATGACATTAGAAATGTCTTGTTCAGCAAAGCTGAGAGGTCAGTTCCAAATTTTTTAGCAATGAATGAGGTGGACAAGTTGAAAGTAATTTTAACTGAACCCAATATGATTAGAATATCTGCTAAAACATGTTATGAGATACTGCAGAGAAGGAGATTCTTCCTATGTAGATAGGGATTAAGTAGATTTTAATACTTTCAGGATTGCAGTGCATTTCTTTTATGTACTTGAAAGGTAGAAACCTGTGTTTTAAGAGATTTTGTAATCTTGCCAAAACCTGCATTGATCAGAATTTTATAGCTGATCAGGATTTTACTTTTAAACACTTTTTTACCATGTATATAATGGTTGTAATACAGTGTCTACAAACCCTGATACTCAGTCTGGGATTATCTGAGAATTTTATATTTTATATGTAAATATCTACAGTTAATACCACTCAAGTTTATAGTAAATAATATGGTGTGGCTTAAAACCAGCCCCAAACAGACCGCTTGAGACAGGTGTTTGAGACAATCATGTTATTACAAGAAGAGCAATACTGATGATCTTGGGTCATGTTTTGTCCAGTTGTTTGAAACAGTAATATAACTATAATCTAATTAGATATGAGTCAGAAGAGTTAACCTATTGCCCTATAGCCTGGTTTTAGCTTTGAAGAGAGGAAGAGATGTGAAGGCTTAAAATGGGTAGAAAGTAAGGCAAAATGTGCCTGAAGTGACATCTTGCTTTACTTTCAGTCTTCTTTAAGCTACAAACTTCTTGAATAAAGGAAATATCTCATAGATATCCATGATGGTATAAAGCAGAAATATCTCTCTATGAGGGAATGGATTAAAGGTGTTAAAGGGCATAGTTATGGGGTGATTGGTTAGATTATATGAGTTAGACTCTATAGTAAACAGTATTTTTTTATTTTTCTGATGACTGAAGAGTTCTCCAACCATTCTAGCTTCGACAGACAGTTAGTTAGAGAGGATGGTGAAATTGTACAGTTATTGTAATATGCTTTTACCATGTAGCCTTCAAATGATAATGCATTCTGGTCTTCACTGCCTGCTGCCTGACAAGTAGTTATTCTTCTGCAGATTATAGTCAAATAGTTTATAAAATGGACTCTACTGGTCAATTTCAAAACAATTTTAGCACCTATTTCTAGTGCTGCAGAGGGTAACAAATACGGATGCTCATAGATTTTAGTATCAAAGAACATTTATGTTTGCCAGTCAGACAGAGGCTGTAAGACAAGGATATGATGTGTGCAATAATTTCTGATTCAGTATTGTTAATTTTCATGTCTCTTATAATCCTATTTTAATTGAAATGAATAACTTTTTATCTTGGATATTAAGTTTTAGGAAATATGCTTTTTCCTTGAAAAAGTCTTAAAACTACATTCTGTAATTGGTAATCGTCTCTTCTTAGATGGGATCCTCAAGGCTATCTGGAAGAGATGGTCTCTCATTGCAGATATGGTACTATTTCTTTTTGCCTCTTAGGTGCTCTGTTGGTGGAGCCCTCTTGAAAATCAACCTTGTTATTTTCACAAAGGAAATGGAATAGGCCTGAACAATATATCTCTGCAAGTGAAATAATGTTCAGGGATCTTCATCTGAAACTTCCGAAATTGTATAGTGTGATAAGTACGATTTAAGTGTAGATGGTCTCTTATAACTGTATCTTAGAGTGGCAGTGTACATCTTATGTTGAACTTTTAACTGTGATATATTGTCATGTTGTATACTGAAGAGAAATAAATAAATACTACTTTTCTCAAACAAAAATGCTAAATGCTCTTCTGATTCATCTATAAGTGTTGGGATGCAAAATAGCTTCTAAACTATATTAAATATCCAGGTACTTGGTTAGACTTAAAGATGACTATGGAATGACATGTTAACTATGTCTGCAGATCTTGTTATATTTGCAATTAAGACAAATAGGTAATATCGGAAAGTCTTTAAACACTGATGCCACAAAGAGCTGGGTACACACCTTTGTAACGATTCGCATGGACTACTGTAACTAACTCACTCCTAAAGTGCATCCAAAAGACATTCTGGAGTTAAACCTCAAAACGTTAAAACACAGCTGCTCGATTTATCACCAAGTTGCTCACCATCAGGCCCGTAGGAACAGGGGACCATCCCCCGCCTCCACCTCCAATAATTTTGCCAATAGTAGTTGCAGAATATTTACATAGAATATGTTAGTATATGTTAGTTATATATATGTAAGTATTTACCTGTTGTGAATGTGAAAAACGCCCCCGAACGCATCAGAGACCATCTACAAAAAGCGGAGAGCATGCCCCTGACCCCCTAGTAACAGGGCGTACACTAATTGAAGTGGAGGGATAGCTTTTTAGATAAATGGCCGGAAGACAACCTGTCCAATATATTATCCAATATTAAACAATTTAATAATGTTATTTTGAGTCGATCATTTACATAGATTTATTTTAGTATTTTAGCGGAAAATCTATAAAGCGGAGGGTCTACATCAATTTAATAGGTGCTTAAAATGTGTTATATTATAAATAGAATCTCACATTCGTGCACAATATTTATCATTTTTTATAAATTCGTTGACTAAAATGAATATGACGCTCGCCAAGGCTGGCGTCATATTATTTTAGTCAACTCGCATATTAAAAATGATAAATAATGAGCACTCATACAAGATCCTCTAAATATGATTTGTTCCATAAAAACCCTGGAATAATTATACAACATTGCAAACTAACACAAATACCGAGCCTAGAGTTTATCTCGGGGCCGTCGTCTGAACAAGCTCATTGCCTTCAAAGTTTCTACATAGCTTGTTTTCATTGTTTTTCAAATGAGAAGCTTTGAATTCATATGGCGAATGATATATCTTATGTTTGTTGCACGAGAGCACACAAGTGAACCTATAATGAGTAAACTAAAAGACTTAGTATATGTAGAAAATAAACTTTAGAAGCATGTGTAGGCATTTATACAGTATAAAAAAATTATTTTAAACAAGCGCACCGCAGAGCAAAAATGATAAACAGCATTAGGTCAGTCATATGAACTAATAATCTTACTTCAGTCAATTGACTGCACCGATTATGGTAAATGTTCGTTAGGGTACATTATACAATACCGAGTTACAATCTCGGAACCAGCACAACAACAACTTTCAAAACACTCAAACAAATTCTAAATAGCCAGCCTGAAATTACATAAACCATTTTAATGCAACAATGTTATCCAGAACTGTAACATTATTGCAAAAAATGACATGCATACATGTACTCCAAATATTAGTAATATATAACAAAAATCAATAGTTTGCAAGACCGCGAAAACAGGTGAAAAGGGGAGTAATTTTAGCCTTACCCACACTATAGCAGATTCATTATGCCAGCTCATCGCTTATAAATGGCATGTTTTTCTGAAACTACAAACCAATATGCATATTAGGGAGGCACTAAAACATACCAGGTTACCAATAAACATTTTCACAAAATCTTACCGTGTTTGCTCAAATTCAGCATACAGAGCTAGCCTCATTCTGCACACACCCCGACGTTTAGTCCCTACCCTATACCATACGAACAAAGTGTGAAGAGGTCAAAACCTTTACATTGCACAATTACTGAAAGTCATCTTTTCACCATATGTCCTCATTTAGGGGTACATCAGCTACTTTTATCTTCAAATTTGAGGTCAGAACATTATTTTTTCATAATATTTGTAAATTTGACAATGGCCAATTTCCCTCGGTACTGTATCCTGGCTCCTTACTTGTATTTTCGCTGTCTCGCGATATCGTCTAGTATGGTCACATTGTGCACTTAGCAGTTTGCTGTTTTTGATTATATGATTGTCATTCTATAATACCAGGGCAAAAAAACAAAACATTTATTTTCAGGACACAGAAAAGGATCATCTAAAGTTAATTCATTTTTTCGTGTCCTCTCTTTCAGCATAACATGGTTCTTCATATGACATTGATATTTGTCCAAAATATTTTTAAATGCAAATGAATTGGCAAAGAGTGGAAAATGACCGTAGACTATTACTAGAATTAAAATCCAAATACTAAACCAGATCCTGATCAAACACAATATCCTGGTTTTTTACGCTTCTTTTATTCTCGTTTTCCTGATCTTGAAATTAACTCTTTGCACATGCTATGTAAGATTTCGTTGTACTGTAAGATTCAGGGAAAACAATCACACCACCAACTTGTGTGTGTTATATAACTATATAGTTACATGCTTATTTATACATGTACAGTGTTTCCTGGAATTCCTATTTCAAGCAAATTTTTCAAAATATTTTCAGAAAATTCAAATTAAAAATTTAACAATCTTATCAGTTTATAAGCATTAGCTTCATACACAAGCTTACACTTGGTGTTTTCACTAAACTCATTATCCCCTGAAACTTCCAATGGAAAATTCCAGTTTGCAAAAAAGGATGGTCCATTTTAGACTATTTAGGGTTGTTTTTTGTAATGAATTGAAAAATGACAAACTGTGAAGTCCCTGATCAGAGGGCTCCTGCAGGAGCCTTCTGATCAGGGACTTCACTGTTTGCATAGGACAAGTGTACTCTTCACAGTTACACATTTGGTAAACGACGCATATATGCGTCACTAGGGCTCAATGAGTTAATATACTCTTAAAAATAGTAAGCAAGTTATTTATACTGGTACTTATGGATCAATAAAGCCTATACAATAAAGATCAGCTTCATATTACATTCTAAGAAATAGTCGTCTTTTGTTTAAATGATCCTTATTTTAAAAAGTTCTAGAGGTTTTCCGAATTTCTCAATTACTATTAGATTTTATCTTTTTAAAATTGTTCCAAATTCTTAAGATATAGTTTAGTTAATCCACAAAATTATTGAATTAAATAGTAGCCACCAACGATACTCAAGGCTGTGTCGGCAGCGGCCACCGCAACCGGAGAGGCTTGGGCTGATGAGATGAATCCCAACTGAAGTACATGTATGATCAAACGATGTAACCATGTTATTTCTCCATTCACTGTTTAATGTTTGGTTTAGAGCTGGAAAAGTACCTGATATTATTTTTATAGGGGGGGTGGGGCAATTATTAATTCTATTCCTAAGGCTTCAAGGGCTGACCCTCAAGACTTCTTTCTGACCGTAAACTTTCTTTAGCTTCTGCAATTTACAAAAAAATATATACTATGCCAAACTTCCAACGCAACACCCCGTATATTCCCATTACTTCCAATGTTAAACATGTCTTAAGTTAGTTCTGTAATGTGTGCATATCCTGAATAGATTTCTTCTGCAATTCATGGAGTGATCAATGGACAATACTCTTGGTAAACAAAAACAAAATGAATTGGCCTTTGGTCCCACAAACATGGAATTTTGTGATAACAAGCTTTTAGAAATCTCATTCCAGTGCATTTTCAATGGGGAATGTTAACCAGAAATTAGCGATACGTTTGGATAGATGGTTATTATTCGTCAGAAGTGTCAATGAAAATTCGTTGCCAATATTAACAACTTTGTGGCCAGTATATCTATTTAAAACACACAAATAAAAACATTTAATAATTTTGTGTCAACTTTTCCATCAATTTAAAACACCCGCTCTGATATGAAAATAGAAGGGAACTCGGAGGTATTGCGTTGGCAGTTTGGCATAGTATACTAGTATTTCAAATACAAGATTGAATAAGCGGCAAAACTGTTGAAGAACAAAATGGGGTTCGAAAAGAAAGAAGTACAACATATCAATTTTTTTCCTTGATTCACATTATCGAAATATGAACAAAGCAGAAGAAATCTCTTTCTTGTGTTTTTATTGATTTTCGTAAAGTTTATGATATGATTAACAGAGTAAAACTTTGGCAAAAATTGTTACACTCTGGTATTGGTGGTAATATGCCTAAAGCTATCAAATCGCTATATATACCCAATCACAGCTAGTGTTAGTGTCATCCCATCTATTCATCCGGGCCTGCCTGCATAGCTTCAACAAGTCACTTGTGACGCCATTGTTGAAATTTATCGACGACTTGTCATGGTTTGAAACTTGCTTTGGTCGTCTACAGGTTACAGGTTCGACTCTCGATTTCCGCAACTTTCGTTATTCAGTTTGGTAATAGTTTTACTGTTGGTTTAAACCAGAATTACCAGCCAGCCAACCATTAACAGATGATATAAGTGTGATTAGTGAAACAGTTAGTCACCTCACAACAAGATACCAAGTTCGCCGTACAATTGGACACTAACAAGACCACGTACACTTCCTCAATTAACTGCATACATGCAACCCATTGACCTGAAAGAGCTCAACTCTTATCCGGACTTAATATCGTCTGCTTTGAAATTGTCGTCTGCAAGATAATTTTATATTCAATTCAGACGTACATATTGTTTAATTAAGGAAAGTTGAAAAAAGGTGTCAAACAGTTTGGATCCAGATCAGACGCCGCGTAAAGCGGCGTCTGATCTGGATCCAAACTGTTTGCAAATACCAATTAAGTCGCGATCTGCAGGATTGGGGTTGGAGTATATTTATTTATCTGCTCACAGTATGAAACGTTACTTACCGTTACTAATTCCTCCTCTTAACCGAATTGTCCTTTCTAACCCGACACCTCTATATCCGGACACAGTGCGCATCCCCGTCGCTCCACCTGGCGCTTACCCGGTTACCCCTGGACACCATGCAGTTAATAAACAACACATAAGTAGTACTATAGTTGAATTAACCCTTTGACTTCCAACATCTCGTCTGCTTTAGAAAATGTCGTCTGGATCTATTTCTGAAATTGAGATTTTCTGTTTTGTGAATTTAGGAACATCGAAATGAGACGCAAACAGTATGGGTCCTGAGCAGACACCGAGTAATTCGGCCTTTCATCAGGATCCAAACCGTTTGCAAGTTCAATTGCAATCGGATCAAAGCGAGGTAAGTGTGTCTCAGCAAGTCTGATTTGACACAAAATTAGTCATTCTAAACCAGCTTTCAGTAGATCTGGGTCAAGACTCTTGATGTTATTACCTTATATTTCTCTCATTGAGGCTATCAGTTAGTCATCAGGCACCCATGTATCCGTTGTGAACCTTTCTTCCGTCCATCACCACCTGTCTGGACTCTGGTATTTGAAAACAGTTTGGACTCAGATCAGACGCCGAGTAACTCGGCGTCTGATCTTCGTCCAAAATGTTTGACACTAGTTCTTAGATTTATCCAATTTAGATATAAATAATTTTTTGACAAACAAGATATATACTACAATTTCTAAGCAGACGATATCACTTCAGAATAAAGGTTTACATTTCTAACTTGAAACCTGCCAACGGAGTCTGGTAACGAAGTGGTGTTGGTATTCACGGTAAGCTCATTACACTCAACGCTGTTCTAAGCATAAACTCAACAACGAAACGCATGGGTTGTCTGAAAATGTCTTTGTTGAATGCAAAACAAAGGAAGACCCGATATGAGCTTTCTGTTTAATTTACACTCTTCATGTAGTCGCCATTTCGCTTTCATGCATTTTCGTGAGCACTTTCGTTTAGGGAAGGTTCGATTTAGTATGTTTATAAAGAAATACTTGATGGATAGAAGATATTACCACAGTCTGTGATACATGTATTTGTTAAAAACCCTTTCACTTCCCAAACCGCCAACACTGACAATTACAAACAGTTCGGACCCTGATCAGACGCCACTTAACGCGGTGTCTAATCAGGATTCATACTGTTTGACACTTGAACCGATATTTCTTCAGAAATACCACCTTGAATCTAACCTTGAAATGATCGTGCAGGCAATAATATTGAAGCAGACGACAATATGGCGGTGACGGGGAAAACTCGTTACGTTGATTTGGCGCTGAAAGGGTTACTCGTTTAATCCTTTACCCCATAGCATGTTTTGTGATTGTTGAAGATAGGTAACCATCTAAAACAGGGTGTAAATAAAGACATGAACGGAGCAGTCTGCTTCATTATCTGTCAGCTTTAAGTTTCCATCTGGAAAATGATGGATTGTGACTTTTCTGTTTAAGTAGGGACTTGTTTCCTACTGTAGAAATAGTTTGATTGTCCCTCAAAAGGCGTATATATTTGCAAAGTGGTGGGTTAATCCTTTCATGGACAAATTTCACCTTCTGCTTAAAACTCATTGGAAAACACAATGTCGTCTTCTAAAATGTGTCGTCTGCCATTTCATGCTAAATTAATATTTGTGAGTATTTGACTGGAGGTATTTTGATCCGAGTGCCACTAAGTTTGGATCGTAATCAGATGCCGTGTTAAGTGATCTCAGTCACGTATGACGGCGAAAGAGTAAGAAAATAAACAAAATAATGTTATATGTAGAAAAGAACAGCTTCTAGAAAACCTTTGAGTTTCATAATTTGCGAGTTAACTCATTATCCCCAGAAAAAGTCCAATGGACAATTCAAGTTTGCAATAAAGTATGGTCCATTTTAGACTACATCTATTTTAGGGTTGCGTTTTTTATGATAAATTGCAAAATGACAAACAGTGAAGACCCTGATCAGAGCCCTCTGATCAGGGACTTCACTATTTGCATACGACAAAAGTATACTTCACATGAACACTTTTGGTAAAGGACGCATATGTGCGTCACTAGGGCATGAGTTAGACATGAGTTAGACAACTATGCTCCTGATCAGACATTGAAATACCGGTTGTCTTATCTGGGTTCAAACTGTTTGCTTCGAGTATAAGTTAGTTCGATACATACACCTTTGTCAGGATATGATTGTGTTTTATGCTGCTGTCATCCTGAATCCATCGAATGTCAAACACAAGGTTGCTCTATTTTTCCAAACAGGTGAAAGCAAAGTACAGGTAAAAACCAACATTTTGAAGTTACACGTTTCCTCCATTATTGGCAAAAATGCATATAACAATATAGGTAAACAATATGGTATAAACTTTTATAAATGGAAACTTAAATAAAAGATCCTAACTGTAATATTTGTAATGTGATAGAAGACTATGAACATTTTTTTCTGAAATGCAAAGCTGTTTCAAATTTATGGGAAACTCTATTGAAAGTCTTCAATTTATGCTGTTTCCAAAATAACATATATTCCTTAAAAACGTCCATATTAGGATATAAAATTAACGACACTCGCTTTAATGATGTGAACATGGTTCTTAACCTAATAGGGTTTTGTATTTACAATGGAAAGTATACCAGTGACAAAAGAAGAAATTCATACAATATAGAATACTTATTCGTTAAGGAATTTAACTTCATGTATTCCTACTTGATGTCAAAACAAAGATTGTCAATATTCTTAGTCAAATTAAATAAGCATTTGACTGAAAATATTGAATGATACACCTTATTGTATTGACCTTGTCTTATTTTGTTTGTATATTTAAGACTGTATATACTATGTAAAAATTTATAATAAAAAAGTTGAAAAACTTCACCAACAAAAACCCAAACAAAACAATATGGTATTGTTGAATCAATACAATCATGATCCCCATACGGCGAATGGTAACGCAATTGCAATACTTTTACCCAAAATTTAATCAAGTGTAATGTGCGCATGGACGAACTTACAAACAGACAGACAGACAGCCAGAAACATAACCATTAATCCCCTAAAACTTCATATGAACATTCCGATTCCCATTCAAATCATGTCCAAGACCTTTTAGGTTTGTTTACAATTTGGCAATATTACCAACAGTGCAGACCCTGATCAGAGGTTTAGGAGCCATATGATTAGGGTCTACAATGATTGCATAGTTAAAAAAAATGTAGTCTACACATGAACACTGCTTGTTAAGGACGGGTACATTCGTCGCTAGGGTTAAAAGGGTTTATAATACCTTTATAGACTGTACTTGTGTGGTTGAGAGAAGAGAAAATTAGACATGATTGTGATAGTTGGCTTATTGTTATCAGCATTTACTGTAACAGACTGTAACAATAACCACATAACCTATTTCTAGAGTTGAAGATATGTGACCACTTAAAGCAGGTTGAAAGTAAAGCAGAATGTGCCATAAGGCACATTTTGCTTTATTTTCAGTCTGCTGTAAGCTAGCATCTGCTAGGATATAAAATAAAAAAAATGCTTATGGTATATATTTATGAAGGTATAATTTGGAACTATTTCATTCAGCGGGGGAAAGAATTAAAAGCGTAAAAAGGCGTATTCATGGGGTAATGGGTTAAATGAATAGGGGTTACGAAGTCCATTCTCCAGATTTAGTATTTCCTTTGTTTGGTCATGGTTCTTTATTTTTTCAATAGCCATCTATAAAGGATTCGACCTGACCAGTGAAGGCATATATTCATAGTTGCATATTAATCTACTACCCGTGTGTTTATCAGGTGTCACATGGTGTCTGGTCATGATCCAAACTGTTTGATATCATTGACGGTATGAATTTTATCAAAATATTTATTTTTTAATTTTAGAGCAGACGACAACATCGAAGCAGACGATAATACAGTAGCGAAATGGTGACTGAAATTATTTCAATAAGAAGTTTTCTTCCTACATCACTGTCATCTTTCTCATACTTGAAATATTTTGAAAATAATAATTGAAATAACCTCAAACATCAGAACACCTGAGTCCTTTATTGATTACATTTAACCCGAGCGGCGTGTATACTCGTCATTTACAAACACTGTACATGTGAAGAGCACAATTATCCTATGCAAACAGTGTATACCCAGATCAGTGGGCTCCTAAAGGAATTTCCGATCAGGGTATGCACTGTTTGTCAGTTTGCAGTATATATTGCTGAAATAAAACTTAAATGTTATGAAAGAACTAGACTTAAAATTGGAACTGAAATTATCAATTAAAAGTATCAGATGTGAATGAGTAAAATAGATTTTAATCATTATATGTATAAATTCAGAATAATATTTTAAACCACACAAAACCTTTCAAATGTTGTTCTATTTATATGTTCCAATCTTTATTTCACGAAGAATTCAAGACATTGTCAGTCATTCAGTAAGATAGCCTTGTTCAAACCATGGACAAAGCAATGCTCCCTCCCTAGAACGACCCTCCGAACAACGATTCCCTCCGAACAACAATGCTTGCAGCTGATTCCTCCAAACAAGACAATTATGTCTAACCTTTTCACTGAGGAAATATCATGTGCTTAAAATTGTCGTCTGCTGTTTTTCTCAAAGTTATGTATTGAACATTTGGACAGAAGAAAAGAAAAAGACGAGTGACAAACATTTTAAATCCAGATCAGAAACCGCGTTCCGCGGAGTCTGATCTGGAATCAAACTGTTTACAAATGTACTATTAGGGTATTTAATGTTCCTTCCTATAACAACTCCCTCTTAACAACACACACAATGTTTGTCTCTCATTGGGTGTTGTTGACTTGTTGTAGAGATTTTACTGTAACTTATTGTGTATTGTAGTAACAGGTGAAATTTACTGTACAATCAATGAACCTACCAATCAATCAATCAGTCAATTATTCACACAATCAATCTACCAATATATTGCATAAAACATCATACAAGATGCTTATACATGTAGCCAGTCAAGTATAGAGAAATATCTCATAGGAGTTTTCTGCATTGTTTTTACCCTGGATTAAGCAACAACATGTAATAAAGACTATTCATTTGTCTTATACTTAGTTGTTGGTTAATAAAAAGATAAAAATACCCCTGTTTTCTATAGCGAACAACGATGACGAATATCCTTATCTCCAACATGTGCAAGATCACTATGATGACGTCATTATAACGTCACTATTTATAACGGCGTTTTGACGTCACCGGGGTTCCAAAAAATGCATATTGCTTAAAAATAGCTTAATCGTTGGTAATGTGAGAAAAAAGAATCTGTCACTCGTCGATGTTTAAGACAAGTTGATCTCAAACTCGTCTAGAATAGAAATGATTTTAAGCTCACCAAGGCTCGCTTAATAACATTTCAATTCTAGACTCGTTTTAGATCAGCTTGTCTTAAACATTGACTCATGGCAGATCCTATATATCATCTCCCTTTAAAGATCAACTATACACGGTCTAAATCAGTCCATGCGCAATGTTCAAGAGTCAACAAACTTATTTTCTGCCATAGCTCTGTTTCACTCTTTCGTAATATCGTCTGCTTTGGAAATTGTCGTATGTAAAATTTGTCAAAGTAAGATTTATGCATTTTTAGATTAAATGGACGTGGATATGAGTTTGGATTCAGATCAGACGCCGAGCTAATCTGTTTACAAATACCAGTCAAGTCGGGATCGGCAGACGAAGGGTTACCTGTCCATAGGGCAATCAGCATCCCGTGTAGTTCCATTAACTCTTTGCATGCTGGGTAATTTTTTCGTCTGCAAAAATTGTCGTATGCAACTATTCTTAAAATAGATTTCCTTTTTCTAAATTTCGTTTCCAAACGGTCACAGTGTCGAACAGTTTGGATCATAATAAGACGCCGCGTGACGCGGCGTCTCATCAGGATACAAACTGTTTACAAATGTAATCACTGTTGAACATATATCCGCAGCTAGCATGTTTATAGTTAAACGACAGAAATAGAAACGTTGTATACATTTAAACATGCTAAAAGACCATATTTTGTACTTATATTTTCACTGCCTTTAACAACGGTTTATATATTTGCAAACTTTCGGGATATAAATCAGACATTCAGTAACCAATCGTCTGATAAGGATAGCAAATTCTTTCTATAACGAGCACTAAAAACAAGTTTAATTGGTTGTATAAAAGACAGGTGACAGCTGAAAGCAATGTAAGGTAAAACAGAAAGCTCATAAATGAGCTCTATGTTTTACTTTCACAATTTTTAAGCATTCGCCTGACTTAAACGCATTATAATTAACATAATTTAATGATCCTAAGAAGGCGGTTTTTCTGTTTATGCAAATTCAGAGAAAAGAGTGTCTATTTCGAGTCTATATAAGACAATATGTAAGACAGAATAGACAGTGTTGGCATGCAAAGAGTTGCGTCTTTATTTAGCTTGTTGGGTGCCAAGAACGGTAAAATATCTTCTCTTCACAGGGAAAACAATGCAATGATAAAAGAGAAAACACACAGTCTGTTAAGCTTAAGACATGTGAGAATATATGTAATATTGGGCATGTGATACAAAACTGGAAAACTTAGCATAAAACAGACAGCAGTGAAAAGTGTGTGTCGTGTACTTTGACATTAAATAAAGAAGATTTTTATTAAACCTCTAAATCTTACCTCTTTCTGTTTTATTTTCAAAATCAGCCAGGGCTCCAGAAAAGAGGAGTATTTCAAGAATTAAAATCTTTATTTCTGCCTTAAACCCTATGATGTCACTTCTCATTAGAATCGTCTATTCGAGACGATTCTAATGAGTAGTAACACCATAGTATTTAGTGCTGATATGAACGCGAAAATATTGGATTTGTTCAGTTTACTACCTGGTATCTGGAGCCCTATTTGAAGGTCAACCCTTATCCTGACGATAGCGGCTTGACTGGTATTTGCAAACATTTTGGAGACCAATATCAGACATAGCGCTACGTGGCGTCTGATCTTGGTCCAAACTGATTCACACTCATTTTTTAAGTTTCTTTAATTAGATAATGTATATTGGTGTGCAGACCGCAATTTCAAAGCAGACTATGTTACGGCAGTATAAGGGTTAATATTCATTATTAGTTTGTCGAATTCATGAAAATTGTTGCCAAACGGTTTGAAATTAGACAAGACTCTGACTTTGAGTTACTCGGCGTCTCACATGGAACCTAACTGTTTAACACGTCAGGTAAACAAATGCTACAGACGTTTAACTACTGCGGACGAATACTGTTTAACCCCTTCACTGCCATGACGTCATCAATTTTAAACAATTGTCGTCGGCTTTGATTTCTCAAATTTTAATTTTAAGTTTTTTGAGTTAAGAAATATTGAAATGAGTGTCAAACAGTTTTAATCCTGATTAGACGCCGCGTTAAGCGGAGTCTAATCAGGATTTAAACTGTTTGCAAATAACCGTTGTATTAGGGGTAAGGCAGTGAAGGGGTAAATCCTTTCATTGTCTTACAGCGTGTACATTGGTTATTTGCAGACAGTCCAGATCTTGAAAATACACCGCGTCATGCGGCGTCTGAAAAAGTGTCAAACTATTTGACACTCGTTACGACATTTCTTCAATCATTTTACTGAAATTTGGATGAAAGACATAAGAGCAGACAATGATTTTTAGATGACGTCATGTAGTGAATGGATTGATAGACTAATTCACAACAATACTGTTTTCCGGCTAGTTGATTCGGGTCTTTTAGATGTTTGGGATTGTCTGGCAAATTGCAAATAAGTCTCTACATAAAAATGCAAATGGGATCGGTGTGGGAGGAGTGATTTGGAGAAATTAAATCAGACGTGTGTTTTTGCTTATTTATCTTACAGGCCTTTAGAGTTGTATTAAAATACCATTCTCATACAATCATTTCAATGCCATGGTATCGTTTGCGGTCTGCACATGTGATTGGTTTCCAGTTGTAGACTATTGTTGTTTTGAATGAGGAAACATTGATAAACCTGTTTGTTAAATAGTCTGGATTCGCATCAAAATATGTGTTTGTGTGATAGAATTTTTGTTGCATGACTGAATGCTGACTTTCATAACAGTCGAATCATCAGGAAGAATGTCTTTCGAATATTGCAGCCATTTTAGTCACAGCTATATAGTCCTAGAAGGTAACTAGATGTGGATCCAAACTGTTTGTCAATGACAAGCAAGTGGCGTTCGGTTTGACGACGGTTTAAGCGTACTGCGATATTATTTCTTCCCTTAACTCTTTGAATGCTAGCGGCGGATACATCTGCCACAGTGATAACATGTGCAAACAGTTTGGATCCTGATGAGACGCCGCGTCACGCGGCGTCTCATCAAGATCCAAACTGTTTACACTCTGACCCTGTTTTGAAAAGATATTTTGAAAATTCTATACTAAGAACAGATCCAGACACTTATACCCAATGCAAACAATTGGAGCCAGAGCAAATGCAAAGGAACCTGACGTCTTATCAAGCACCAAACTGTCATTCAGAATTCAACTAATCGTCATTTTTTGTTGACCTGTTGTTTCGTTTAAAAAAGAAATAATACCATCTTCCCTGCGGATTTAGAAACTAATGTAAAGTTAATAATGGAAGATATGTTTGGCGAAACATTTAATACCTTTTTCTCTTACAGATTAAAGATACTAGTACAGTTCGAATGTCGATTGTGAAAAGACAAATGTTAAAACAAATTGTTTAATTCATGTAAATAAGCAACGAAACAAAAATAGAATCTAGCTCTTTATACTAAAAGCAACTGTCATTCTGGTTTGGCATCGACTTTCTCCATGATTCTGATTCGTCTAGACACTATATTGTTTATTAAACAGTACTGAACGAAATAAGAGACAATAATGCATTGCAGTTGAAAAAACGTTATTTATTCGTTACCGCGTAGACGAATATAAACGCAAACGCAATGCTATAAAATATAGATTCTTGAAAGTTCAGTGGAGAATCTGTTATTCTTTCCCAATAAACGCGTTTACGCTAAATCTATTATTTGCAGTGCAAACAGTTTGGAGCCAGATCAGACGCCGGGTAACCCGGCGTCTGATCAGGCTCCAAACTGTTTGCCACCATGAAAAACATGAAATATCAGAATTGTCCAAAAGTTGTTCTTTTCTACGTTTTAGTCATTTGCGTTTGCGTACGTTTGCGTTTAAACGGGAAAGAATAACAGATTCTCCACTGTACCTACTATTTGTAGAATTTCTAAGTGGCGAACAATTTTGAGCCTGTCAGAGGCCGAGTTGCTCTACGTACTATCATGCTCCAAGGATATAAAGAGTTTGAGTTGAGTCTGAATTTGTTCTCAAGCATTTGATTGGTCAGATTTGAACCTAGGTTCAAATCTGACCAATCAAATGCTTTAGAACTTTTTCAGACTCAATTCAAAGCTTTATAACCTTGAACCCAGGCTCCAAAGTATTTGTATTTGACATCATTGTTTAGCAGAAACGCGTTTATTAGAAACGGAGACTTTTTTCTCAACTAAATTTACAGGAATGATCGCCTTACCGAGTTTGGTCAGTAGAAAGACTATTTAAATTATAACTGTTTTCTTTGTCTTATACATAATATAAAAATATAACTTGATTGTAGTGACGTGTCGGTATTCTTTGCTTTTAAATGATTTTAACCTAAAGATTGCTTTGTACTTGCCGTCTGTCAAAATCGTCATTTGTGACAATACAGTGCTCCCTCTCTACAACAACACTCAACGGGAGACACATATTACGCTTGTTTTTCGGAGGGAGTTGTTAAATGGAGAGAAAATTAAGACTTTGGCTACATTTGCAAACAGTTTGAATCTAGATAAGACGCCACGTAACGCGGTGTCTGATTCGGATTCATGCCGTTTGTCACTCGTCATTATATTTCTTCTATCAAAATGTTCACAAATATGCAACTTTGAGAACGAACCGGCGACAATTTTAAGCAGACACTATTGTACTGATGAAAACGTTAGACATGATTGTCTTGTTAAGAGAACAGTTGACAAACGCTGTTGTAAGGAAGGACTCGATTTTGGGTTTTGGGATTGTAGGGAGGGAGCACTGTATTAGAATTTAGATACAGTGGAGAATCTGTTATTCTTTCCCGTTTAAACGCAAACGTACGCAAACGCAAAGCGCTAAAACGTAGAAAAGAACAACGTTTGGACAATTCTGATATTTCATGTTTTTCATGGTGGCAAACAGTTTGGAGCCTGATCAGACGCCGGGTTACCCGGCGTCTGATCTGGCTCCAAACTGTTTGCAATGCAAATAATAGTTTTAGCGTAAACGCGTTTATTGGGAAAGAATAACAGATTCTCCACTGTATCTGCTTTTTTCACTAAATATCCCTTACGGGTCAATGTGTTTCGATCAAGATGCCGAGGTTTTCGTTATATCATCTGGAACCAATCCTTATATAACATTGAACACAAAATAGCTCTCAGTACAGAGAATGGTAAAAACGATGTCACTAACCACGCAGATACTTAATATCTAAATATAATTTTGTCGCTGTTTTCATTTTCATTTTTTAAAAATGTAGGTTCCAAAATTAGATATGTACAATACATTGCTCTTCCAAACAAAAGTATCACTTATTCTGTTGATGTTTTTATGTAATGTTGGTTCAAACAGTGTTTGTCAAAACTAACAAGATGTTTAAGAGCAACCATAAGAATTCTAAAGCATATCTATAATCTAGATCAATTTGTTTGACACTAATCTTTATGAGGGGCCTCCGTAGCCTAGTGGTATAGTCACTGTGACTTACATCACTAAACTCCTAACCGCTCTGAGTTCGAATCCCAGTCTGGTCATTCAGATGTTTCATTAGGTAAACCTTATAGCTGGCTTGTGGAAGGTTGGTGGTTTTACCAAGTTGCCGATTTGTGCCTAAGACAGTGCATTAAGGACTTCTGGGGTCTTCCTCCACCTATAATTAGCTGGACATCTCGATATGACTGAAATACTGTTAAAAGCGACGTAAAATCATAACAAATCAAATTAAATCTAGTACTTTTGTACTTGCGGTAAAAACATTATTATTTATTTGACATAACTAAAGACAAATTCAAAGTTGCCGAAGGTAAAATTAAATCACAAAATGGAAGTACTGTTTTGATAAAATTGAAGTTACCTTTTTAACGAAACAAATCACGACTAAAAACAAAAGCGTCGCAAACGTCGTTTAGCTGTTAAAACAGAACTTAAAACAGAATTTCTAGAAATGATTCTGCATGATTTACATGTATATTGTTTATCATATTATAGAATGAAGTAGAAATTCGAGTTTTGTCTTATAAAGCACTCACTCTCTACAGAGACACCAAATGGGAGACAAAAAGTATGTGCGTTGTTCGGAGGGAGTCGTTATACGGAGAGAAATTGACTTAAATTTGCAAACAGCTTGAATCCAGATCAGACGCCGCGTAACGCGGCGTCTGATCTGGACTTAATCTGTTTGTCACTCGTCATTCTGCTTTTTTTGTCAAAATGATGAGTATGTAACTTTTAGAAAAACAGCAGACAAAAATTTTAAGCAGACGTTACTGCAGCAGCAGTGTAATGGTTAGATGTAATTTGTCTTGTTTGGCAACTAGCGACAATGGTCGTTGTAAGGAGGGGATCGTTGTTGGGAGGGCCGCTGTAGAGAGGGAGTGCTGTAGATGTCTTGTATGCACTGGTGTGTGAAATGTCACGTACATTTTGTTTTTACAACTGATGCCACATATATACATTGGAAGAAGACATACTTATTTCCCAACTCTTTTGTATATTAAGAAAAAACACATTTCAATACGAAACAGTTTGCAGTCAGATCAGGCGCCGGGTAAGCTTGCGTCTTATCAGGCTCCAAAATGTTGGCCACTCAAATTAAAACAAATCGTACGATATTTAACCAAGCTTTCATTTTCTACATGTTATGGGCCTATGGCATAGCGTTTGTATTCAGTACTGTTTAAAGTGAAAGGAATAACGCCCAAACCCACTCTGTCCTGCTTTGCGTAATAAATATAGGATATCAATGGAGACCACTGTTTTTAGTACATGAAAAAGCGCATTTTGTACACGTCTTGTATTAGATAACATCTGTTTTAACCCATTACTCCAGAAAAAATAACTAGTTTACGCTCTAAAGCAAATAGTCTCGAACATAAACTATAGAAGGCATCGTTCTACTGTCTTTCCAGATGAAAACTTTAAGCAGGTTTAAAGAAAAGCACAATGCCCCTAAAGGAGCATTCTGCTTTACTTTCAATCTCATTTAATTGGTTATCTTCAAAATCAAGAAACAATCTATGGCGTAACAGTCTAAACCTATAATTCATCCAAGTTTGAGTGTCGCTGATTGGTGATATTGCTGTACATATACATGTACATTGTACATTAGAACATTTCATTTTTCCAAACACTATTTTATTCTCGAGTGTAATATTAAAAACGTAATATGATTACCCACATTGTCGGATACTACTCGAATCAAACGTTGGAATTATACGGACTACAGTGAAGAATCTGTTATTCTTTCCCGTTTAAACGCACACGTACGCAAACGCAAACGCACTAAAACGTAGAAAAGTACAACTTTTGGACAATTCTGATAATTCATGCTTATCTTGGTGGCAAACAGTTTCAAGCCTGATCAGACGCCGGGTTATCCGGCGTCTGATCTGGCTCCAAACTGTTTGCACTGCAAATAATAGTTTTAGCGTAAACGCGTTTATTGGGAAAGAATAACAGATTCTCCGCTGTATAATTCAATTACAATCCCCCGATATGTAACTTCGCAAAATGCAATAGAATGTGACGATAATGGGATTTTAAAAGCGCGACTTCCACCCCCGCTTGATCAAAATAACGCTAATGAGGCGATTTATAGACACATAATTGTCCTAAAGTACATTTACTTTAGTCTAAATTCCTCAGAGTTTAGCCTGTATGTTTTAACTTGTACTTTGATTCATATTTTGAACTACATTGCAAGAATTATAAAACATGGAGTTTTCTTCCAGGAAACATCAAACCGTTAGATCCCCATATGTAACTCAGTGCATCATCTGGTCCTTAACAGTTTGTAGTCGGTATGGTAATTTCGCCCCCGTATCGATATTCAGGTGCGCTTTAATACACTACGGTTTTCCTGTACTTCAAAACTGTCATATTTAGAAAGCCAAATGTAGTAAAGTTTTGTTTTAAAAAAGTAAAGAAGAAATGTTACCGGGCCACACGTTCTCGAAATAAAAGCATTAGATTTGGTATTTCCAAATGTCTAACAAATAACTAGAATTATGTATTCTTATAACGGCTCTAAACACTGTTGGGTTACACATAGTTTTATTTTGTAACAAACATACAGGCCGCGTAGTGTACAAGTGAAGAAACAAAGAATTATTTTCTTAATTGACAATTGTACTTTACATAATGTTATTTATATCCAGCCATTAGCAAATTGCCCGGCCAAAGCATCTAACCAGACCATTGCTTCAGTGATTATCGGTATAATTTCAGTTAACAGTTTTGTTAAACCTTTTTATGGGCCCTAATCTTTCATGACTGTATGTGTTTTATATGTGCCCATGCCTATATTATATAAATTAGCTATACGGTGTCGTCTTCGTCTCACTCGCTCGCTAAACGGTCTCAGAGCTCATACATATTTACAAATATACCAAAACACTAACAGTAGACCTCCTTTAATTCGAACATCAAAGCGTGTTCATTGTTGGATGTTTAAGGCAAACGGCTGCTTAAAGTAAAATGAAAGGAACACAGAAAGCTCCTTTAAGAACTTGCTGTTTTTCTTTCACCTTTAAGATATTCCACGTCTTTCATTCAATCAATAAACCTTGTTTTAGTTGTCGTAATACTAGGGTTTTACGGTAGTTTGAATGTTGGTTTTGTATTCCTGACACGACTTACAGTGGAGAATCTGTTATTCTTTCCCGTTTAAACGCAAACGTACGCAAACGCAAAGCACTAAAACGTAGAAAAGTACAACTTTTGGACAATTCTGATAATTCATGTTTATCTTGGTGGCAAACAGTTTGGAGCCTGATCAGACGCCGGGTTACCCGGCGTCTGATCTGGCTCCAAACTGTTTGCACTGCAAATAATAGTTTTAGCGTAAACGCGTTTATTGGGAAAGAATAACAGATTCTCCACTGTAGAACACCGGGACTGAGGTCATTGACATTGATTTTAAAAAAGATACCGCAACTTATTGACTCCTGTAACTTCAATGCGAAAATGCTAGTCTTAAATTTTAGTAGTTTTGTTCGGCTATTTAATTTCTTTTCTTCATTATATTGCAATGTGGTTAACAATAAAGTATAGATCTGAGAGAGTTACTCCAGGAACCCATAACTCATTCCTCCCTGAAACTTTAAATGTACAATTCCAGTTTCCATTTAAGTCTAGTCCATTTCTGACTTTTAAGGGTTGTTTTTGTCAATGTTTGGCATTATGACAAACAGTGAAGACCCTGATCAGAGGGCTCCTCAAGGAGCCTTCTGATCTGGGTCTTCACTGTTTGCATAGGACAAGTGTACTATTCACATATTCACTTTTTGCAAAGGACGCCAATATGCGGGAATAGGGTTCAAAGGTTTAATCTGGATCTTCAACTGTTGCATATGATTTTAAGAACCCATCATGGGTCTTCATGTAGGATAAGAATATCAGATAGTCAAAACTTAATGTACAGCCATGGCATTGCCGCGTCTCTGTATCTCTAACAAGAGCTGATGGAAAATAGCAACGCTACCCTTTTGAAAATATTATATTACATAGGCACCAGTCTATGACAGAACGTAATAGTACATGCTTGGTTCTGATCGTGAGAAACCCTGCATCTCAACACTTACCCAAACATTTTAACTTTGATATTTCAGCGCAAAGCTAAGTAAAAACAGGTGAAATTATGATAATTTTTCAAAATATACTTTGTTGTAACTACATTCCATCAATGTCCATCCAATAGAAACCCTTTCCAAATACAAAATGTATCACAATCTGATATCTGATCTTGGTTCAAAATGTTAGCAAATGAAGTAACCTATATATGCATTAAATCTTGTCTTTCATCGTGGAGATGGGCAAGCGTGTAGCGCACTTAATCATCAATACAGGGGTCGTGAGTTCGAACCCCTGCCGATCCAGCGGTCTGTCTAGGGTTTTTTTCAGAGTCCCGATGATGCACACGATGTTCTTCAGCAAGATATACACCGCGAATTGCTCCTCTCCAACAGGGGTTAAAATAGGTACATCTGAAGCACATGTACTTGTATTGTATATGTTGCCTCTATATAAAGTTTAAACAAGTATCTTTTACAAAATACAAGCACCTGTGTTGTGAACGGTCTGAGCCGTACTACAGGTGACGTCACGGCAGTGAAGGGGTTAAAGTACACGATCACAGAGTTGAGTGGAATAAGAGTTTATAATTACCGCATGCCTGGACCGTTCCTTTATGTACAGTAAACTTTCTCTTAGTCGACACTCAATTAAAGCCTAATTTAGGCTGTTTAAGACAGATATGACCTTAATGCGAACACACGTCATGTGGAAAGCTCCCTTATGTGCTTTCTGCATTACTTGTGTCCTTCATTAAACAGCAACACGCATTTTAACACCCCCAGTCATTTTACAATAGTGTCGCTTTAGAGGGAGTATATTGTAATGCTAACTATCTCATCGCATTCCAGTCTAACGAATATTCTATTTCTTAATTCATAGAAAAAGTTTTAAACAAACATAGGGGTACTTAAAATATCATCAGCACCCAATGCACTTCTATCGATGGCGAAAAAGAAAAAAACGTTAGGGTTTTTCAGCGGAAATCGCATTAATCTAAACTTTATATCGAGATGGAAACAGGCAAATGTATTTAATCCATAATTTTTCTCCGTTATTTTGGTTTTATAAAATGACATTTTATTATGCATTGATCTTTCTATCTAAATTCGATAGGTGGAAGAGATATAAGTTGGCTTATTAGATGAGCATTTAGTGTGTTAAATCTTTGTTCTCTTTTACTGTTTTGCCCATGCGATTTCAGTAGAAACTAGTATCTGAACAGGCTCCAGTCAGCTTAATACTCAAATTGAACGTTTACGCTAAAAACAATTATTTCCCTTGCAAATAGTTTGGAGTCTGACCAGACGCCGGGTAACCCCGTCTGATCAGGCTCCAAATTAATTTCCAATCATATTAAAATCAATAGTCAGAATTGTCAAAGAGTTGTTATTTTCTATATTTTGGTGTTTTGCGTTTGCGTTTCGTTTGCGTTTCAACGAGAAAGAATAACGTTTTCTCCACTGTACCTACTCCAGTATACAGTGGAGAAGACAATATTCTCTCCCGTTTAAACGAAATTGAACGCAAACTCAATGCAAAAAATGTAAACAAATACAGATTCTTGAAAATATTGTTTCAGCATATACGTGTTTATTGGAAAATAATAGTTTTCTCGCCTGTAGCTGTGATTAGCAGCAGAGCTCCGGATAAGGGGAGTATTTCAAGTACTTAAATCTTTATTTCTGCATTAAATCCTATGGTGTTACTACTCATTAGAATCGTCTCGAAGAGACGATTCTAATGAGTAGTAACACCGTAGGATTTTGTACTACAGTAAGTGAGAAAATGTTGGATTTGTTCAGATTACTCCCTCTTATCTGGAGCCCTGCTTAACAGTTCATGTCGGACATTGTGCCGAATTAGTTTATGATGATGCAATATCAATTCATGTCCAGAATGTGTGTATTTTGTATGAAAACTAGAATCAGTAGAACCATGTGAAGAATGCCAAGCATTAGAAAAATGCAATAAGTGGCATCTATTTGTTTGATCCCTCATTCCTCAAGAAGCCATGTGTTAATTGATTGATGAGGTACTAGCCTATTTTAGAGTCTCTAGGATAGGCATACTGAAGAAAGTTTAGTTAATTGTTCACATTTAAAAAATACGACCAAACTTACTACAGTACTTGTATAACAGTCACTATTTGATGAAACACTACGGAGACTGAGCACCACATATTGGTCAATATTAAAGTATTTGTCCATGATTGAGCACTCACCTGTGAAATACTGATAATTCTGCTGGTTTTGAATGACCGGTTAACCCTTTCCCCCATAGAAACGACTTTTAGCGTATTTAATTTATTTCTCCGCTGAAGAAAGTAGTTCCACTTTAATCAGTTATGAATAAATATTTTGGCGAATATTTTATATATTCTAGCACATGGAAGCTTAAAGCAGGTTGAAAGTAAAGCAGAATGCGCCCTAAGGCGCATTCTGCTTTACTTTCAACCTGCTTTAAGTGGTCATCTATCTTCAATACAAGTATAGTAGGTTATCAGGTAAAGAGTTAAAACAAAATTTACTGTACATAAACTACCTAAATCCATTGGCGTGTTTTGATGAATTTTAACAAATATTTGTGTCAATCAAAACTGAATAATCAGGCATTGATATTTAAGAGATGTTTGCTTATTAAACTTGTCCGTGTCGTTTGGAAATAATTCATGTTGCAACAACACTATTGGAAACTTGCTTCTATTCTGGCGTACTTTATCAAACATGTTGAAATATTTCTGTATTCAAGCTCAATAAGTTACATTCAACTTACTCATTTACCCATAGTGATGCGTACATGGGTCAATAGCTAACAGTAAACTAGTGAAGAGTGCACTGGTCTTTTACAAATAGTACAGCATTATATTGTAGGATTAGCTGGTTCTGCTTGCTCATTAAATGTTAAACATGTAATGTAAAATATATTGTGTTACATGGTGTTAATACTATCTAATAATTCTTTAAAGAATGGCTTTGTTTACATATTGTTATATGATATGTGATATAATGCATATGTATATGACATGTAATCATGATGAGACTCGAATAAATAAAAATTAAATCTATCGAGACGCCCTCAAAGTGGAATCCGGGTCATCTTAGAGTTTACCTATCCGGTGTGTAGCAAAACTTATTTATTTGCATTTTTCTCAGAAATCCCAAAGCGTCAAACAGATCGAAACAAAACTGTTTGCAAAACAACAAAACACGGTTCATCTTATTTACATTACATGTGCGTTTATGTTTGTTTCAACAGGAAAATATATAACGTGTTACTGATATAAACTATTGAATTTTGTATCCATTTCACTGTCATGATATCGTCTCCTTTAATACCGTTTTCTAGCGATGGAAATGTTAAACTAAACAAACAGAACAGCAGCATGGGTGTTCCTCAAATAAACCTTGAAACCTCATTTGGATTCCGATTTATGTTTTTCTTTTGTTGTTTTTCATTCTCATTCCTGTCTGTAATTTAAGTGTTTAATTCGTCACATTTAATCAGCAAAACTACAATGGTAATACATTAATCAAATTGACAAACCCTTTATACATTAAAAGACATTACATTCCAATGGATAAGGGCTGTCATGAAAATTTAACTTTTGAATTTGTCTCTTTTTGGAGGGACTGGGTGTGGTTTCTTTTAGGAGATCATATAATGATATGCTATTGAAGATTTATAATAGGGACACGTCCAATTAACTCAAGCTTGGGATAATTGATAAATATCAAACGGTCAAACATATACTTTAACCCTTCTCAAGTTTAACAAGAAGTCTTTGTTGTTATGTTTTTTCTTTAAAATGTAGTTCATTTTAATATTTTAAGTGCCATGTGCGTCTGAAGTCGAATTTGCAAACAGTTTGAATCCTGAGCAGATGCAGAGATACACGGTGTCTGGTCAGATTCCGAACTGTCAGACACTTTTATCATTTTTTCAAAATTCCTAATCTGCCTCAAATCTTACTTTAAAAACAACAGTTAACGCCTTCACTGCCTAACCCCGAGTGCAATAGTAATTTGCAAACATTTTGAATCCTGAACAGACGCCGCGTAACGCGGCGTCTGATCAGGATCCAAACTGTTTTTATTTCAATATTTCTGATATCAAAATACCCAAAAGTTAAATTTTAGAAACAAAAGCAGACGACAATTGTTTTTAATTGATGACGTCATGGCAGTGAATGGGTTAAGCCAACAGTATGTATAGGACAGACGATCATTTCGGTAGAAGGGTTGAAGCAGGCGATAAAACTGGACTTTGAACAGGTAAAATTGTCTTCTTGACACCGCTGTCTTCTACATAAGATTTTAAACTGACATTCTTTAATTGAGAATATCCTTTTCCCTGCTGTATATATACACTATACAGCATACAACATATCCTAGAATATCCATTTAAAATCAGGCACACGTTGGAAGCGTTTAGCCCAACTTGGGTACAGTATACATGTAGTAGCTCTATAACATTGCAAACGTATTTAAGTAGATCAGACAGCGAAACTCGGTTTCAGATGGGGTTTCAAACTGTTTAACACCTAAATCGACATTTCATATTATTTACATCAAAATGCCTAAACCCTAAAATGAAATGAAAGCAGACGACCATTTTAAGCAAGTCCCACCATGACAGTAAACGATTTAAGGGTGTATCAATGTCATGACTTTGGGAAATTTTCAAAGTATATGAAAACACTCTATGATGGTTTTGTATTGAAGAGCTATTTAAGATGAATGAAATAATAGAAAAAGTGTACATTTTGGTGAACAACAGTTGGCTCTACGGCCATGTAAAATTTACCCCACCCACTTCCTCTTATTTTGTCCGTTTCAAACAGCCCGCTTCAATAAAATCCATTTTAAATGAAAACAAATATGATAATTTGGTTTTTGTGTTATTTATTTCCTATCTATGGTAGTATTTCTTCATACAAAAACTATACTTAACAAAAATAGAAACTTTACATACTTTAAAGCCGGTTTGAGCGATGTTTAATGACGTTTCATAAAATATACGTACATTTCATAATGGGGTTATCGATAAAGACCATACAGAGCCGCACTCTCGCTAATTTGTACCGCGCACGACGTAGTACGCTTTCCACTTCCGGTTTTTTACTCTGACGGCGAGTTGACCTAGTCAGGTTTATTTCAAGTTTATTTAATGCAACAGACACACGCAAGCTTGAGCCAAACACCGAAAAAACAGAATTGTGAACACCTGCGTTTCAAAACTGAGATGTCACAGTTTTCTGAAAATAACAGAAATCAGGCCATTTGGCTTCCTTACGGCGGGTGCGTCAGCAACTGATGCTGGGCGTCAATTTGGAGGCATACGATAGAAAATTCATATCCTAACTACTCGTTACAAAGTTACGGGATAAGTCCAGGATCGTCTGAGATCGTTGACGTCACATAGAGACGACCGCACTCTTACGTTAACGTATCGACGTAACTGTTCAATCCCAGCAACGGTTACTGCTCGGCGGTTTGTGATCGCTGCCGAGACAATCAGGAATCGTCTGAAGCAATGCCACGGTCCTATCCGTACCCGTAGACCGCATTCAGGGCAGATCTTAACTGCACTTACAAAACCCAGAATAACGTCAACGTCATGCCATGGCCTGCCGTATCAACAGATTTGAAACCAATAGAGCATGTAAAGGGTAAAGTTGGCGACGGATGCGGAACAAATACCAGATTTACACGACCAACAACCTCAGAAATGCTCGATTACGAAAATGGCATGGCATCCCAGATGACGCCATTAGACGGTGCATCAGAGACGGAGTGTTGCTTGCCTGAGGCGCGACGGTGAGCATTCGCGCTACTGAATTGTCTTTATGCAAAAGAGTCATTTAAAATAAAACCGTAAACTGAATAAAACACATCTTGCGTACATGTTCACATCTCTGATAGTTTTGAAATCGACCCCTATGCATTTTGACGTCAATTCACGACGTGGCTTTTGGATTTTTTTCATCACCATTGTCGAAAACTTACAGACATTGATCTAAAGTTTCGAAAAACACTAAGCTTTTTGCAAAATTGTGTTTGTAGACAGAATTATACACATTTGAATCCAATGTAAAGTTTCTATTTTTGCTGAGTATAATTTAAGAAAAAAAAGGCACCAAATGTGAAATTTATAAAGCTCTAAATATCATCAATATGGTACTTTTTTGTAAATTTTGTAAGGGGAGATAACTCTTTTTACTTTAATAACTCAAAATTTTCAACACTGACCTTTCAATTTCTTTTCATATTTTGAACTGCCTTAGCATGGGCTTTCATCTGGTAGAATGTAAAAAAAGTTTAATACTACATGTAGAACTATTTCATTTTCAAACTTTTTTATTTTTTTTCATAAAATAAAAAATCTAATAAAATCATGCCCTATACAAAGCATATTTATCACATAATTTGCGGTCTGGGAGTTGCATAAAGCGGTTGTATAAACACGTAATCCACTAGTGGAATATCGTTTTTTGGGCTCCGGCCTAACTTGTTCGTCCATAAGCGCTGCATGTAGCGGGGTGCCAAATGACGTCATTTACTATGACATTAATGTAAACAACGTAACGTTTGGCGGAAAATCTATATAGCGAAGGGTCTACAAACTACGGCTTCAAATCAATTTAATAGGTGCTTGAACTTGTAATATGATAATTCGTGTTCATTATTTATCATTTTTAATAAACTCGTTGACTAAAATGAATATGACGCTCGCCAAGGCTCGCGTCATATTATTTTAGTCAACTCGTTTATTTAAAATGATAAATAATGAAAACTCATACAATATCCTTTATTTTTTATATTCAAGGATCCATATTGTTCAAACCTGGTGCCTGCTTTGTCTAAATTTGGTTTCTATATGTGAAAATACCACCATAGACATCATATTAATAAGGAAAACCCAAATTATCATGTTTGTTTTGTTTTGAAACAAATTTTACTGAAGCTTGTACTCTGAATGGGTAAAATTTGAAAAAAACGTCCAAATTTGACATACCTTTTTCAAATCGCTGTAGCTAAAAAAAAAAGGACACCACCATCATTTTTTTTTTCATTCATCATAAACAGCTCTTCCAAAAACACAATGTTAGAAAAGAAGTTTGATACTTTGAAAAATTGGCTTATGACATTGATACACCCTTAACTCTTATGCATGTACAGCGCTCCTACTCTACAACAACGATTCCCTCCTTACAACGATGTTTCCCACTGTTCCCCAAACAAGACAATAATGCATAACGCTTTTAGTGCTGTAATATCGTCTGCTTAAAGTTGTCGTCTGCTGTTTTTCTCAAAGTTACATATTTGACATTTTGACAGAAAAAAAACTTAATGACGAGTGACAAACAGCTTGAATCCAGATCAGACGCCGCGTAACGCGGTGTCTGATCTGGATTCAAGCTGTTTGCAAATGTAAGCCAATTTCCCTCCCTATAACGACTCCCTCCGAACAACACACACAATCTGTGTCTCCCATTTGATGTCGTTGTAGACAGGGAGCGCTGTATGATTAAAACGATTAGGCTTACATTTGTACGCGGTTTTGATCTGGACTAGACTCCAAGTAACAAATTAACTAAATGACAACCATGGTATACGTTTTTTTTTGCAGAAAAGCCACGATAACGCTATTTGAGTATTTTTTGCAGACAACCGTTTTTTGAGCAGACGATAAATCTGCACCATAATATTTAATAAACACCCCAGCTGCCATTCACTAAGCCTAATATGTCAGCGGTGAAACAAATATCATCAAACAACTGAGATTATGATAAAAATTGTCGGTTTTGGCCTTTGCACACCCGCCTACGACACACTCTGATACTTCGCTTATGTCAATATAGTCCATTCAAAACTATAGTCTGTAATATTTCTCAAATTTAAATTTGACACCTCTCTGAATCTAGCGATAAAAAAAGTTTAAAATAGTTTGGATCTTTATCAGACGCCGGGTAACTAGGTGTCCGATCAGGATCTAATCTGATTGGAATTTTCAGGCAAGTCGCGCATACATGTATCATGCATTGGTAACGATGTATTTATAGTTAATAGGTCTAATTTATGTAAAGATTACGCCGTTACATTTTATTTAAATTGGTGATATTTTCATGTAAGCACCACCATATCTTATAATTTGAATGACTTATTGCAATATTTGACAACGATCGCATGGCGTTTTGTTACAGCGAAGAAAAAATTATTATTTCCCAATAAACGCGTTTATGCCAAACACATTACGTCAAATACAAACAGTTTGGAGCCTGGTCAGAACCGGCAACTAATCAGGCTCCACCTTGTTTGCCTTTCATATTAAAATAAATTGTCAATATTTCCAATAACATGCCATTTTCAACATACTGATACATTGCGTTTGCGTTTATTATGAACGAAAAATGATAACGTCTTGAAACCAGAGCTCCAGATAAGGGGAGTATTTCAAAAACTAAAATCTTTATTTCTGCTTTAAACCCTATGTTGTCAATACTCATTAGAATTGTGTCTTCGAAACGATTCAAATGAGTAGTAACACCATAGGATTTGGTGTTGAAATAAGTGAGAAAATGTTGGATTTGTTCAGTTTACTCCCTCTTATCTGGAGCCCTTAACTATTCTGCATGGTATCGTGTCGTTGTATTGTGGGCGTATGGAAATTTGATTTACGCTTTATTTTAATCTTCAGTGAGATATAATCCTCCATATCCCAACCTGTCTTAATTAATTTAACACGCATCGGAAATGGCGTCAAGTCTCGATGGAGCACTAAAACGAATAAATGTTCAGAAACTGTGTCACATCGTTCTGTCCAAAATAAATAGTCCATTGATAATTTGAAGGTAAATTCAATATTTGCCTAGCGTTTAGCTGCAAGAGGAGTGATACACTGTGTAGACTTATGTGATTGGTAAAGAGAGAGACATACAGACAAACAGCCATACAGAACATTGAGGTGGAAAATGTAGAGTTACTGTGATTAACTTCCTGTCAATCCACTGGATATATTGCAAAGATAGAAACGTATCCTTGAATTGATAGAGTTGATGCATGTATGCGTCTTTTCCAGAATAGATTACATTTGGCTTCCGCTCATACATTTGAGATATTCGCTTATTGCATTGTCAAACTATAGACCACAGGTACTTGATTTAAAAAATACTATACGAGCCATCTCAGTATCGATGTATGATCAAGTTGAAACATAAATTGATTAATTATGTGATTCTAGAAAACAAACATGTAGACATTTTGAGTGGCAAATGGTGTAAACCCTGGCCAGAAGAAACGTCTCTGCAATTATATAAGTCTTGTTTTCGTTTTGCAAAGTTGGTTAAAGTATACAAATTTTGATTACAGTGACTGATGACACAAACTTCTAGCTCTGGATGTTGATTATCGGTTTTTACCATAAGAAGCATACAGAATATTTGCATTGCAAAACCCAAATATCAGCCGCTTATTAAAAACAAAGAAAACATTTGTTAAAAAAATAGAAAAGATTTCAGTACTCTTAGATTAAAAGAAGCCCTTATGTGCAGTTAAGGAATTGTCTAAAATATATCCAAATATCTCTTTCGGTCTGATCGAGAAAAAAACTTACTAGCAGCTGAAACTTGTAATGGTTAAAACTACAGAGACATATAAATTTAAAAATTAGTACATGTATATTCTTTACTTACATAGATAAAACTGTTGACGTTGAAGAATATTAAAACCGGTTTTGCCACATTGTCTAATTAAGGGTTGACTAGAGAACAGTTACTTGAGTTGGTTATCTGTACTCAAATTAGAGCAGTTAGGGTCATATAAACAAGTCTTTGAGCATAAATCATACGTTAGACAGTCCAAAAAAGACGTGACAAAAAGGACAGTGGCGTTCATCTAGTCTCAAATTCTCGTATCAACCAGTTTCAATGCGAATTGTATGATAAATGATTGATGGTTCAATGCAACACTTAAAATTATAGGAATTAAAACAGAGCTGTACCGAACCATCAGATAATTGGACTGTGACAAACAATGTAGCACCTGATCCACTACCACACCAGGGGTTAATACTGTTAGACTCGTGGTTAACGATTTGATATTTTCAAATTTCTACAGAAATATGTATGTACATTTCAAAGTGACATGTGCAAGACTTATTTCTTTGCTCAGTTTTGTTTTGTCAATGTAGATACCGCTTTTGATAATGAAGTACGGAATTTGCAGATTCAACATCATTAGTAAATTAAATCCAAATTTAAAGAACCAGAGAAAGCATAAGATGTTCTAAATAGATCGGTTTTAGATCTTGGTGCGTAGGGCTGGAACTGAACATTGAACATTTCATATAGTAATACAGCTTTCTGAAAGTTAAATCTCTCAGGAAAAGTTAACAAATTTAGTTTTAGATTAGGTCTGGTAAATTTATCCTCCTGTGCAATGTTAATTACATAACACTAACCAAGATTGGGCAAGATATATGCACTTGAAATAGTTTTCACATAGAAATTGAACGAATGGTTCGTTACGAGAAAACAAATATAGCAAGGGATATTTTTTTCAGTACAATATCTTCTTGTTTATCCCATGAAAACGTTTTGTCTATGGTAATTTCTAACATTAATAGACAAGTGATATAAATCACGCAACGAATGGACATTCATCAGATCTGAAGTAAGAGCATTGAAGATGAACTATGAACAGAAGGTGTTGTGTCATCGGCAAATATATCAGCCAATACCTCGTGTTGAAAAAGGCAAGTTAATTATCAACATAAGAAACAACAACGGTCACAAAATAGAGCCCTGGAGAGTCCCTGATATTACTGGTTTCAAGTTTGAACTACCTCAGGATACATGAGTCTGATGATAATAAGTATTTAAGTACGGTACAAACCAAGAACATGCAGCCTGATCAAAGGTGTATAATTTCAGTTTCTTTAGGAGTACAGTGGAGAATCTGTTATTCTTTCCCAATAAACGCGTTTACGCTAAACCTATTATTTCCAGTACAAACAGTTTGGAGCCAGATCAGACGCCGGTTAACCCGGCGTCTGATCAAGCTCCAAACAGTTTGCCACTCAGATAAAAATGAAAACTCAAAATTGTCAAAAGGTTGTCCTTTTCTACATTTTAGTGTTTTGCGTTTGCGTTTCGTTTACGTTTAAACGGGAAAGAATATTATATTCTCTACTGTATGTCGTGATTTACCAGGTAAAAAGATTTCGAAAGATCCGCAATTAATGTACAAACGGTTTCATTATTATCAATGGCTGTTATCCAGTCATCCAATAATTTTACAAGAGCAGTTTTACATTAATGATTTGCGCCGTAACATTCAGAGAGTTGTTTTAAAAAAGTACTAACATATCGTTTAAACATCAGAGAAATAAGGGGTAACATGGAGATAGTCTTTGCATGGTTAAGTTCCTTGTTATGAATTGCTATGACTTTATTTTTTTATTTTATTTTTAGGATAAATGCAGGTGAGTATGCTGCTGTTAAAGAATGAAATAAGCGCAGGAGCAATATTTGAGACAGAAAGTTTTATAAACCAAGCACTTAAACCATCAGAACCAGTAGATGTCCCAGTATCAAGCGATTTTAGTTGTTTTTCAACGTAGAATACATTACAAATGGATTGCAAAAGAATATGTAGATTTTAATTTGTCTTTGTTACAATCTGACAGAATTTTGGATTCAGCATTAGTATAGGTTTTGTTGTATACGTGACCATAAATAATAACGAAAGGAAAAGTGTCAGTAACCCACTGGCGGGAGTGTCAATAACCGGACAGGTGCAAACGTTACGCGGTACGCGATGCACTGTAAAAACCGTCTGATCGATTAAGAAACTAGACTACAGTCGTTATGAATGTATCAGAAGAAGAGACAATAGAAAAGGTGATAATTGCCGAGAATCCTTTATAGTATTTTTTTTGTAGATATCTATGTTTTTGTACTAAGACTGTACACATTCTTGATATGATAGAATTCTACTGCGGAAAAATAATTTCGATACAATTCATATAGATCTAGTGTTTTTTACTTTTAGAATTACACTTCCTATGTCTGCGACGTATACAACAAACAAGTCACTACACGGCAATGTCGTGCCTATATTAGTCATTGGCACTCCTAAGGATATAAAATGTATTGGCACTCAGGCTAAAGACCTCGTGCCGAATATAATCCTAGTCGTGTCAATAACCACTGAAGAAAAATATGTACCTATTACCGTGTAGTAACTATAGAATGTTACTGTGCACCGTTACTGAACAAAACTAATCATTAAAACATTAGCAGCACAGATGAGTCAGTTATTGCATTGCCAAAGTAGTCATCAATATAATTTGTCTGCACTTGCATTTTAAACTTCGACGGATCATTAAGACTATTCCATAGCTGTTTAGGACTGTGTTTACACTTGTCCTATGCAAACGGTGTAGAATCAGATCAGATTGTTCCTAAAGGAGCCTTCTAATCAAGGTATACAATGTTTGCAATTCTATAAAAAAGAAAAACCTTAAATGATAAAAAAATGACCAGATTTAGTGAAAACTGGCAATATCCATCTAACGGTTTAGGAGTCACTGAATAAAAAAACCTGATTTTGGAACGCATAACTCCTGTGTGAAAAGAGCGCAATATAAATCGGGTATAATAATAATAATTAACCAACTCGGCAAGCATCTGTCTAATAGGGGATTTATGTTGTATCGGTGTCCTGCTGGGTTCTAGTAATTACTTTAAAATTGCATGATTCGCCCCACATATAATGCTGACATTATCATAGTAATGCTACGGCTCGTTCACCAAGTGAACAAAATGTGTGACAAATGGTATATTGATGCGTCTCTGGCTAGCCATGCATGTGGTGAAAAGGAAGCAGATTGCGTCAGTCTTCCCTGCCCGCTACACAGCTCGGTGTAGTGATAGCCTCCCATAGACAAGCCCTACATATTGCCTCCTCGTGGCGACACACGGTAACTGGGTACCTTGCGGCCCCAGGCTATACTATGAGGGACTCGGAGGTGGTCTGCCCCAAGACATGCGGTACGCTAGGCCCACCGGCGTGTGGATATGCCCTGGTACCCATGAACAGACCCCCACCTATGGGTTAAATAGAACACCACTGCCTTGTGGACAGTCGTTGGATCGGCGAAGGCTAAGGGAGACAACCCCTACAGAAAATTCGGAGTGGAGCCCCGTTAGGCAGTTACTTGTCAAACTCTGTCAAGTCTCTGGCAACCCCTGCATCCGGAGATATCTCCAGCCGTCTAGGCTATGTCTTGCCACTGGATCCAGATACATCTGGACGAGAGAGTGCGGACGATGCTGCGCAAGTTCTCCACACTTTAAACCAAGTCACGCGCATGTCATGACTTCTCGCAGTAGTTGAAAATCAACTTAGTCCTATGGCGATGGGGGAGCAACGAAGTAGCAGGTGTGGATACACTGGCAGCTACGAGTGGCAAACCTGCACATTAGGCGGCTCAGGATATTGGTCGTCTTCCATTGACCGAAGCAGCGGTGGAACCCGGCAGTACCCTGAGTGACTGAGCAGCCCTCTTTAGGAATGCACTGCTCACCTCCGTAGACTGAGGAAGGGGCTAGAAAAGGTGCCCTAAACATTGACTGCTTCACCTCACCCAGGCCAGCTTACCGCGGCTGGCAGGGACCCTACCATGCGGTCGAAACAGCAAAACTACAAAGGTGACTTTGCTCACCCTCGCAACTTGGAATGTGAGAACCCTTCTAGACAATCCAAATGTAAACAGACCATCAAGAAGAACAGCACTGGAGCTGAATCGTTACGGTGTGGACATTGCAGCACTTTCGGAAACTCGATTTGCAGATGAAGGACAATTAACTGAAGACAAAGCTGGCTATACCTTCTTCTGGAGTGGGCGCAATGCTAATGAGAAACGTGAAGCAGGTGTAGGATTTGCCATTAAGACGAAACTGATTCGCAATCTGACTAGCTTACCAAAGGGCCTTATCGACCGCCTTATTACAATGCGACTACCTGTTGGGAAGAGCAAGTATGCTACACTGATAAGCGCATATGCCCCTACAATGACCAATCCAGATGAAATTAAAGACAGATTCTACCGAGAACTAGACGACCTCATATCGAACGTTCCAAAGGGAGACAAACTGTTCATTCTGGGCGACTTCAACGCT
Organism: Gari tellinella; assembly: GCA_922989275.2. Taxonomy (NCBI): domain Eukaryota; kingdom Metazoa; phylum Mollusca; class Bivalvia; order Cardiida; family Psammobiidae; genus Gari; species Gari tellinella. Next base: position 10,336,436 of record OV277859.1, on the reverse strand, counting down.
AGAGTAGGTGCTGACCATAGTACTTGGGAAGGAGCAATTGGGAAAAATGGTGTTGGAAAATGCAATAGCAACGGTCTGTTCCTATTGAGAACCTGCATTGCGCATTACCTGCTTATAACTAACACAGTCTTCCGTCAAGCCAACCGCAACAAAGCGACATGGATGCATCCAAGGTCCAAACATTGGCACCTCATCGATTATGTCATCACCAGGAAAGCAGACCGGAAGGATGTAAACATAACCAAGGCTATGTGTGGTGCAGAATGCTGGACAGACCACAGACTGGTTGTCTCAAAACTGTCACTTCATCTTACAGCCAATCGTCGACCACAGGGCAAGAAGACAATGAAACGCATCAATGTTTCCAAACTGAAGAATGATAACACAACCACACTACTAGCCGAAACCCTCAATGACAAACTTGCTGACCTACACTTCAGTCAAAGCAACATAGAGGAAAACTGGGCAAAATTCAGAGACACGGTTCATTCTTCATCACTAGATGTACTTGGTCCGACCGTCAAAAAGCATCAAGACTGGTTCGATGAAAATGACACTGAAATATCTGCACTCATAGAATAAAAACATCGTCTCTTCCTAGCTCACCAGCAGGACCCCAATTCAGCAGCCAAAAAGGCAGCATTCACTAACATTCGCCAAACAGTCCAGTCAAACTTGCGTAATATACAAGATCAATGGCTCTGTACCAAGTCAGATGAAATTCAGAGATTTGCAGACACCAAAGATTCCAAGCGCTTTTATGGGCCAACAACCTCAGGAGCTTCTCCCCTTCTAAGTTCAGATGGATCAGAACTCATAACCGATCGCTCAAAGATTCTAGACATATGGGCTGAACAATTTGATGCTGTGCTGAACAGACCTTCTTCCATAAATGATGAGGCCATCAATCGCCTACCTCAAACCAAAGTCAATGCCGATATGGACCTCCCGCCCGACACAATAGAAGTTCAGAAAGCCATTAGACAGCTCTCCTGTGGGAAGGCACCAGGAACAGATGCTATACCAGCTGAAGTTTACAAGTCTGGTGGACCCCTCCTCACACAAAAACTTCAAGAGCTGTTTACGAATGCTGGACTCTTGGCACACTTCCACAAGATTTCAAGGATGCGTCCATCGTGCACATATATAAGAGGAAAGGGAACAGACAAAGCTGTGACAACCTTCGGGGTATATCGCTATTGAGCATAGCAGGAAATATTCTAGCCAGGATATTGCTTAACCGACTCATTCACCACCTTGAAGACGATCTTTTGCCTGAAAGCCAGTGTGGATTCCGCGCAAAAAGGGGAACGGTCGACATGATATTTGCTGCCCGCCAGATCCAAGAAAAATGCCAAGAACAGCACCAAGATATGTACACAACCTTTGTGGATCTAACCAAGGCCTTCGATACTGTTAGCCGAGAAGGACTGTGGAAGATCATGGCCAAGTTTGACCGTTTCACTACCATGGTACGCCAATTCCACGATGGTATGATGGCTCGAGTCCTGGATGACGGAGAAGCATCAGCTGACTTCCCAGTTAGTAATGGTGTCAAGCAAGGCTGTGTACTCGCGCCGACCCTCTTCAGCATGATGTTCTCTGCCATGCTGACAGATGCCTTCCAGCAGGATGATCCGGGAGTAAACATCAGAAACCGGACAGATGGAAAGCTCTTCAACCCCCGTCGCTTGAAAGCCATCACTAAAGTCAAGAACACCATCATCCGTGATTTGCTGTTTGCAGACGACTGTGCACTGAATGCCGACTCGGAGCCCAACATGCAGAAAAGTCTCACACACTTCTCTAGAGCCTGGGACAACTTTGGGCTGACAATCAGCATAAAGAAAACAAAAGTGCTTCATCAACCAGCTCCAGAGAAGCCCTATGTAGAACCCACACTACTTGTAAAGGACACAAAACTAAATGTGGTCGACAAGTTTACATATCTAGGAAGCACTCTGTCCAGAGCTGTACATATTGACGATGAGATCAACTGCAGAATAGCGAAGGCCAGCTCCGCATTTGGTAGATTGCGCACAACAGTCTGGGAGCGCAGAGGCATCAAACTTGAAACAAAGATCCGAGTGTACAAAGCCATCGTCATGACCACCCTTCTGTATGCATGCGAGACCTGGACTGTCTATGCAAGACACGCAAGGAAACTAAACCATTTCCACATGACATGCATCCGCAGGCTACTGAACATTAAGTGGCAAGACAGAATACCAGACACAGAGGTCCTGTCTCGCTCCAAACTCACCTCAATATATGTTACCCTACAGAAGACACAAGTTCGCTGGGCTGGCCATATATACCGTATGTCGGACAGCCGGATACCAAAGCAACTTCTGTATGGAGAGCTGCAGACGGGTTCAAGAACTACAGGTGGTCAGAGAAAACGCTATAAAGACACACTGAAGGTTTCACTAAAGGCACTTGACATACCAGTAGATCATTGGGAAGACACAGCTGCGGACCATTCCGCCTGGCGAAGCTGCATCACCAAAGGTGCCAAATCATCTGAATTAGCACGCATAAGGGAGTCTGAAAGGAGGGGCACAATCAGGGAAGCGAGAGCAGCGATCATCTCAACAATAGACCCAGACTGTACCAAACACAGATGTCAGAATTGTGGGAGGTACTTCCGTGCCCGGATCGGCCTGACAAGTCATCTCCGGACACACAGAAACCAGTCAACTACATAGATGATGAAGTCATGGTCATCTTCGCCGAGCGATGGACGAACCAACAACAATGCTACGGCTCGTTCACCAAGTATCAAAGTACATTTGCAAGAAGAAAATAGCTAACCCTAAGATAGTCTTCCTGCATCTGATCCCAACCCAAGCGCGAAGCGACAAGATACAGTTGAGAACACGTTAATCGTTCCCGTTTAACCCTTTTATGATCATATTTATCGTGAGGGTTTTACCCCTTCACCGCCATTTTGTCGTCTGCTTCAATATTGTTGTCTGCAGTATCGTTTCAAAGTTAGATTTACAGTAGAGAAAACGTTATTCTTTCCCGTTTAAACGCAAACGTACGCAAACGCAAAACACTAAAACGTTGAAAAGAACAACTTTTGAACAATTCTGATAATTCATGTTTATCTTGGTGGCAAACAGTTTAGAGCCTGATCAGACGCCGGGTTACCCGGCGTCTGATCTGGTTCCAAACTGTTTGCAAAGAAAATAATAGTTTTAGAGTAAACCCGTTTATTGGGAAAGAATAACGTTTTCTCCACTGTAAAGCAGTATGACTGACGTAATTTCAAAACAAAGTGGTAAACAATTTTGATCCTGACGACACGTAACTGTTTGTTAATGCGCTTTATGACGTCATTGAGAGTAAAAGGGTTAAAGGAAATTAAACAAAAATTCAATGAAGTAAAATGTAGAAAATGACAGCTTGAAAAATAGTCTGATCATTGTTTTATCTGAGTGAGAAACGGTATTTCCTAGTAAAAACAGTGAAGACCCATACCAGAGGGTTCCTTTAGAAGAGACCCCCCGGCGTCTGATCTGGCTCCAAACTGTTTGCACTGCAAATAATAGTTTTAGCGTAAACGCGTTTATTGGGAAAGAATAACAGATTCTCCACTGTATCTACCTAAATTTTTAAATTTGAGACATTAAAGCAGTTTAAAATTGATGACGTCATGGCAGTGAAGGGGTAAATTATCGTCTGCCATATTTGTTGTCTGCAATAATACTCAGAGTTGATTCATCTACATTTTCTTTCAGAAAACATCATCAGAGTGTCAAACAGTTTGGATCCAGATGAGAAGCAGAGTTTCTCGGCGTCTCATCTGGATCCAGACTGTTTCCAACGTTAATTACAAAATCGCCCGTAGCGTCCAAAAAGGTATGTCACCACAATAAATCAATTATTATATAGTAGTAGCGACAATCTAATAGATAGGTTCACATGCTCCCGATATTTCATTTTATGAATGTGCAATGCAATAATGATAAATCAAAGTTTTCAATTTCATCCGAACTATTTCTATTGATTGTTTTTTTAAATTGAATACTTACTTGATGTGCTCTATTAACAATTGAAAAGTACTGTATTATTATGATAATGTCGTTTCCTATGGTATGGTGGCCCAACCTTGTCATTATGCTACTGTAGTTATTCAAAATGTCAGTTTTACAATGCCAATTTAACCCTTAACCTGCCTATTATCACGACCTACTAGCATCTTCAAACAGTTTGAACCTAGATCAGACGACACGTAACGCGGCGTCTGATCTGGAGTTATGGTCGTTGCGATAATTGACAAAATCTATTTATATGCATTTTCTTTCATAAAGTATGACAAGGATGTCCATAATTTTGGATACAGATGAAACGCAGCGTTACATGATATCTCATCAGGATCTAAACTGATAGCCATATTTATCATAAAGTCGCAAGTAGTCTGCAGAACGATTATCCTATCACTGCCATGACATCTGCCTTAAGACTTTCACTGCCAACGTCGCCAAAAGGCGACTTTGCAAACAGTTTGGATCCAGATCATACGCAGCGTTACGCGGTTTCTAATAAGGATTCAAACATTTTGACACTCGTATTGATATTAACCTTAAATCTAACTTTGAAACGTTTTTGGAGACAAAAATACTGAAGCAGACGACAATAAAGCGATGAAGGGGTAAACAATTAAACATCTCCCGAATAATTTGGCACCGAAAGGGTTAATTAAACCGTATCGTTTGCTTAGATTTCTCAAATTCAGATTTTAGGCATTTGGACCGAAGAAAAACACCAATAAAAGAGCCAAAGTTTTAACCATTATCAGCCGGGTTAAACGGCGTCTGATCTGAATTAGAATTGACTGCAAATGCAAGTATATCCTTGTTTTGATATGGAGAGGTTGAATATCGGTTCACATTTTGTGTTTAAAAAGAATTTGATCAGCTTTTTGAATTATAATGGTGGTCAAACAATATGATCATAGCGTGATGAAGCATAACTATGCTCAAGAATTTAAGATTGATATTAACAATTAAACTTAATTTACTACTTATTCACAATATTTGTATGAAAAGGGAGTTCCCAAAGAACTTTATAATGTCATACAAGAAAGTGGTTATTAATGAATCTATTGTATAGATAGTCTCCTCTTACAGATATAGGCGGGTGTGGCTTGAACCTTTAACTAGCTTACCACGCCTACGATAGAGTTTTCAGTCGTTTGGATTCTGATCCGGCAGGATCCCAACTGTGTGACAAGCATCTTGATATTTTGACAATTTACACGTAATTAACATCAGTCGTTGTCGTTTCGCAGATGAGAAACTAAGCATCGTGATAGACACTCCCGAAATATGTTTCCCCTTTTACTGCTATAATGTCATAAACTTTCTAACACAGTCACTACCATATTATATCTTACTTAAATATTAAGTCTGCTTTTATATATACGATTTGGAGTTGAATGGGTTTCTTTTAATTAAGAAACATTGATATGATTGTCAAACAGTTTGGTCCTGATCTGACGCTGCGTAACGCAGCGTCCGATCAGGATCAAAACTGTTTACAAATGTTAGTGCTGTCGGTCTTGACAGTCAAGGGATTACTATGATAATTTCGGTAGTTAATCAATCATTATTGGACTATTAAAAGATTGATATTTCAGTATCATTTATTCAGATACACATTTGAGAATCTAAAGCTATGATTTGATATAATGGCCTAAATTCTTTTTATCTATTAAAAATAATATTTATTAGTTCCATTAAGAATTTAGACTATTCTGTATTGATATCACCAATGTTTCTACTGTGCGATCGTTCCGTTAACTACAGTGTTCCCTCTCTACAACGACACCCAATGGGAGACAGCAATTATGTGTGTTGTTTGGAGGGAGTCGTTATAGGGATGGAAATTAGCTTACATTTGCAAACAGCTTGAACCCAGATAAGACGCCACGTAACGCGGCGTCTGATCTGAATTCAAGCTGTTTTCCACTCGTTATTATGTGTTTTCTGTCAAAATGTCATTTATGTAAGAAGAACAGCAGCCACCAATTTTAAACAGACGATATTGCAGCAGTGCAAGGATCAGACATAATTGTCTTGGGAACAGCGGCAAATGTCGATGTAAGGAGTGAGTCGTTGTTCGGAGGGCCGTTGTAGGGAGGGAGCACTGTAGATCTATTTCTTATTGTATTCAATGAGGAAGACGCTATTGGTTCTAGTTTGACTAAACTAAACGCAATCGCAATACAATAAAATGGAGACAATGGCAGATTTATATATTTATCAAATTAGTTTATCTTTAACTTTTTAAAGTTGTGTTTTACAATAAAATAACAAACAGGGCAGCTCCTGGTCAGGGGGTCCCTTCAGGAGCTCTCTAACCTGCGTCTACATTGTATTCATAGGACAAGTGCACACTACACCGGTGTATTGTCTGTAAGGAAGAGTATAGTCATCTCCAGGGTGAAATAGGTTAACTAAGATTGCACAATAAAGGTACTCAATTGTTCTTCTTCCCTTCACTTGTTCCGTAACCTGGCATCTTTGCCGACTTCATGACAATTTCTCTTCATTTAGTCCTGTCTTCAACTGTCTTTTGAGTTGATGAAAAGCTCAAACTTGTCCATGCACTCCTTGATTTTATCTTCCCATCTCTTCTTTTGTCGTCCACACCTATTAACTGTTCTCTGGAGTATTGTCTTGGCGAGAGACTGATGAGCGACAGACTGTACTTCCTTTATTATAATGGACTTTAACTAATCCTTTTACCGCCGGAGTCGCCTAAAGTCGAATTGCAAACAGTACGCGGCGTCTGACCAGAATAAAAACTGTTTGACATTCGTTTCGATATTTCTTATGTCATACTCTCTTAAAACTAACTTTGAAATGATATTTCAGACAACAGTATTAGAGCAGACGACACAATAACGATGTAGGGGTAAAAAACTCAAAATTAATTTGGCGCCGAAAGGGTTAAAATGTGTTATAGTGAGCTGGAGCCTATAAAATAATAATCCCATGTATATTGAGAAAAGTTTTCTGTATTAGATATCTAATTAATTTGAGAAGTAACAAACATCTCCTCTCCTCGTGGAAGAAATGAAATCAATATATTTAAGAAATCCAGTTACTTTTACCCCATTCTCATGGCCATCTATTTCGTTGGTAGATCAGGATCCACACATACTAAATCAACCCTGCAAAAGTGGCACACATACCGTGACATAGTCTCATTGTTACCGGCAGAGGTGCGATATACCTTTATATACTTTAATTACTATAATTTACCTTTTTACCGAAACTTCCAGACCTTTCACTATATAAAATCAATTTACCGAACTGGTCATTTACCGAAACGTCTGTAAATCAATGATATACGTCACATAACCATTACTGGCTTTTACGCGATCATGTAATATTGGTGCATTTTCAATGCATTACCTATAGCACCTACAGCTGGAGCATGCTATAGGTAGTAAATCTGTAACAAATATCTCAATAAGAAATAAATGTACATTGAAACCATGGTTAAAAATTCTGTCATACGGGGTCCCGCTAGGCTTTCTCAAAGCACTTTTGAGTTTTGACAGTGTGCCGTCTACACTAGGGTGCTTCTGAATACCCCAAACGAGACCCACATAGAGACCATGGTTAACAGTTAATACATAGATTTAGATCTACTTCTTCTTCCAGTTATGAGCCGGGTATCCTTCCGGAATGTATAGAGGTTCTGTAAGCTTATGTACATGGTGAGTCGGATCGAGTTAAAATCTTGGTTTAAAACTATTTACAATGTATGGTAGGCTAGTATGTTGCTGTCAGCCGCTGGTGGAACACTCACTACAAGGGATTCCGTAGCGGTGACAGTTGCGTGCAACTAGTTCCAGCAGACGATGGTTCTCGGGGGAAAAGCAATTAGCATAGACCGGGTTGTTAACGATCCACTCCTGGTATAGACCGGCACCTCTAGTTCTGGCATCACTTCCTATCCAGATCTATATATTTAATGCCGAGGGTCAGTCACGGCATTAATTATTATTATTGTTGTATTAACTGCGTTCATTAAAACAAGTGTTGATTAATTATAAAATATACTTAAGAGACACACTGGTGATTATTAGTTTAGTTTAATATTTATAATATTAATATTGCTTGCAGATGACATCTTTTGTGTGCCGAGTAAGTTCCATTCCTCCACATTCAAAATAATATCTTGCCCTTTTCGCTAATTTGGGTTATTGCCGAATACTCTTCATAAAATGTCACGTTGTAGAATCTAAGAAAAAACGTTGTCTTGTAGGCTCCTTACTAGCCCCAATCATGAAGTAAGTTTGCATTTTTAGATAGTTTTGGTTTTTGTTCATAGTCATATGGACATTTTATTATTCTTACTTGTTCACACGGATTAGCGGTATTTGTCAGCTAGCTGTTTGCGCCGCCTTGAGGGTTCGTACCATTTTGAGTCGGTCCAGGGCTTTTTTTATAAAAATTGGGAAGGGGCCTGAGCCTTTCATTTTGGGAAATTCAAACGCAATTTCGGCCGAATTTGGGAAAATAAACTGATCTCGACTTAGAATACACCAACATGGTACCAAAAAAAAATCTTTAAGATACTTAATTTGACTTTTAATCCAGAGATGTAATCCAGTGTGTATCATCTCTGTGTACAGTGTGTACTACACTGGGGGAAACGTTTCTTTCGTTTTGCCACCGTTGTTATTGTTGTTTCTGCTGAGGTTTATAGCCCCGCGTAAGCTTTATCAGATGCGTCATCCCATTGTCTCAGGATTGGGACAATGGTCACCACCGTTGTGTCGAAATACGGCTCGTTTTATAGCATTAACCGGTGTACGTTTCCAACCAGTGTATTAGCTGCCATGTGAACAACATAAAAACAACCGCTGCTCGAGTATTTTGAAAAGTTAAAATTAGATGAATAGCAACCTGAAGCTTGATTTGAGGTCAGAAATTGTTTTCAAAATGACTTTAAGCAATAATTGTGTGATTTTAACTAGTAAATGTGACTCAATCTGAGAGTTTAAGAAATGAGGCAAAACTTATTTTCCTCCCCGTTTTTGGCCTATTGCCATGAGACCCTGAGGATGGCACCCATCAAAAGTTAACTTGTCGTCACAGGGGTTCATTGATGAGACTAGACTTGTACGGCCTTTAAGCAGCTGTACAAGCATGCTTTTATGTAATTTTTATCATTAATTCTATTCTCATTAATATATACATGTACCTATTTACAAGATGTTTTGAAGGGTAATTTGGTTTTCAGTCACTTAAAATTTTTATATAGACCCTGCAGCTGTGTAGCTCAGTGGTTGGGAGTCCACTTGTTGGTTCAATCCCCATCCGTGTCACACCAATGACTTAATAATACGACCAGTCTGAAGAAGGGCATATAAAGTTTGGAAGTGATGGCTTCCCTCCTTGGCGCTTAGGATTTTAGGTTAGCATTACGAATGGTTCATCGGTGTGGGGATAAAGTGACTGGCCAGGTTCAGTCCCTCAGGTGCACCTCATAAGTATAGTATTACCCAAAAGGGGTGTAAAGCAGTATAAAAACAAACAGAGGTTCATTGTATCAATCGTATAATTATATCAATTAATTTCCTGACAAAAGTCCACTGTGTCACCAAATAAAGAACAGTTACTATAAAATTGTTGTATTATACAAGCATATATAACAGTCAATCATGGAGTAAGAACAGATTACTCCGTGAGTCAATAAATGGTTTATTTTCTAAAATTATATGTCCGATTGAGGAGCAGAACCGATGTTAAACGTTCCGGAAAATTCATACCAGACCAGGAAAATAATTTGATCTCCCTAAGTATTTTATTAAATAAAAATGTAATGCCTCATCCGTTTTATACTGGATGTTATAAAATCGGCACATGCATTGTCGTCTTTATATGCTTGTGCTTTAGTCGTAGCCAGTAAAAAACCCGGAAGATATCCTGGAGCCGATGTTTATGATTAATGTTTACGGAAATATTAGCAGATAAGACTAAATATATCGGAGAGACTCCTTTCGAAAGCCACAGGGCTTCGATGCCTTTATTCACAACCAGTATGCAAATCTTAAACTTATACTTATTCTCAAGAGTATCCGGTGCCCGACCCCGATTTTCTTTCAAGGCCATAATCTGTATATACGCCACCTCAAGTATGGCTAGATTAAGCACTAATAGCTAGAAATTTTGATGTTCTGCTATGCACCCCTGTCACCAAGACACACAATCGTCAGTTCATTTGTTCTGCAGCAAGGATTATCCTCATTTGTAGGTTAACCCATTAAGCCATACTGACTCATATTGACTCATTGAGCAATAGCCTCATACTGACTCATTTTGACACACTTTAATCCACTAGCTTGTATTGAGATAAGCATTGATAATTGTTTATCGCTTATGAGTTAATGGGCTAGAACATATGTATTGCAGTCGCAAACTCGTCCGGCGAATGCGCTTCCTCTTCGCCCGACCCGTCGTAGTCTCTATCTTCTAATATTACATACATGTACTCTGATAATTGAGGATTGAAATCGTAATACTGAAGTCATACAGTGTTGTTTCTTTCCTCCATATTTCCAAATGTTCTCAGTATTTCAGTTTATTAATGTTATCGATGTAAATTCCTCGCACTTTACGGCATTCCCGGTTAGAATCGCTATAACCGGAAGGGATAAATTACGTCACACAGGTAAATAAAATGGCGGCCCCCATGGTCGCTTGCACAGTCATATATCACATCGTTTAAACGGCCCTAACTACTTCATTTTTTATTATTTTTCAAAAATTCAAACACAGGAGGCGATTTTATTTCAATATCTTCCATTTAGAAATTGTTTATAACCAGCTGGCATTTCCTTTAAAGCAGGCTACAAAAAGCACATGTACAAAAGGATCACTGTACCTTCAGGCTCATTCTGCTTTACTTTTAGCCTGCTTTAAGTGCTCTTAGTCTTAAAAAACTAAGAACCGGCTATGGAGTAAAGGGTTAAAAACTCACAATAACCTGGAACAAACCTAAGCCACCCTTTTCTCAGGTTCTATACTGTTTGCAGAGGGCAAGTGTTCCTTTTACACAGACACTTTTTAGCTCGCCTGTACAAAGTACATGAAGAGCTATTGCAATACCCCGGTGTAGTCGTCGTCGGCTTTTTCGTCGACGGCGTCGTGAACAGCGTAAACAATTTTAAGAAAATGTCTATAACTTCTATGTCCCTTGAGGTATTGCTTTCATAGTTGATATGTGTGTGTTTATGGACAAGATCTTTCCATGCACAGAAACATTTGGACCCTTGTGACCTTGACCTTGAACTAAGGGCCCGCGTTTAGGTTTCGAAATATGTGTTTAGGTTTCGAAAAATGCCTATAACTTCGATGTCCTTTCAGGTATTGCTTTCATACTTGGTATATGTGTGTATATGGACAAGACCTTTCCATGCACAGAAACATTTGGACCCCTGTGACCTTGATCTTGAACTAAGTGCCCGCGTTTAGGTTTCGAAATTTGTGTTAAGGTTTCGAAAATGCCTATTACTTCTATGTCCCTCCAGGTATTGCTTTCATAGTTGGTATGTGTGTGTATATGGACAAGACCTTTCCATGCACAGAAAAATTTGGACCCCTGTGACCTTGACCTTGAACTTAGGGTTCACGTTTAGGTTTCGAAATCTGTGTTTAGGTTTTGAAAAATGCCTTTAACTTTTATGTCTCTTGAGGTATTGCTTTCATAGTTGGTATGTGTGTGTATATGGACAAGACCTTTCCATGCACAGAAAAATTTGGACCCCCATGACCTTGAACTTAGGGCCCGCGTTAAGGTTTCGAAATCTGTGTTTAGGTTTAGAAAAATTCCTATAACTTCTATGTCCCTTCAGGTATTGCTTTCATAGTTGGTATATGTGTGTATATGGACAAGACCTTTCCATGCACAGAAAAATTTGGACCCCTGTGACCTTGACCTTGAACTTAGGGTTCACGTTTAGGTTTCGAAATCTGTGTTTAGGTTACAAAAAATGCCTATAACTTCTATGTCTCTTGAGGTATTGCTTTCATAGTTGGTATGTGTGTGTATATGGACAAGACCTTTCCATGCACAGAAAAATGTGGACCCCTTAGACCTTGACCTTGATCTTAGGATCCGCCTTTAGGTTTCGAAATCTGTGTTTAGGTTTTGAAAAATGCCTAGATAACTTCTATGTCCCTTGAGGTTTTGCTTTCATAGTTAGTATGTGTGTGTATATGGACAAGACCTTTCCATGCACAGACAAATTTGGACCCCTGTGACCTTGACCTTGAACTTAGATCCAGGGTTTTAGGATTCGAAATCTGTGTTTAGGTTTAAAAAAACGTTTATATTTCTTATGTCCGTTGAGGTGTAACTTCATATTTAATTTTCATGTGTATATTGACAAGACCTTTCCATGCAGGCAAAAAGCTTGACCTCGGTGACCTTGAGTGTGCTTTTAAGTTTCTAAATGTGCCGATGGCGAATTGTGTTGTCTCTCTGACAACTCTTGTTACATTTTGATGTGAGAAAGCACATTGATGCCAGATGGAACATTTCTTCCATCCAGCTTTAAAGGGTATTGAATGAGTGTGTTTTCAGTGTTGTTTTCATTAACGATTTAGCAAAATTGATGTTTCCAGCCATTGGCAAACAACCTACCACTTTAACCAACAGGTTCAGTAAATGAAACTGAGCCCCATAATTAAGATTTGTCATTCACATCCACCAACAATAGACCCGCACAGTCTACACTGCTGGCCATTTCTTCAATACCCTAGACAGGAAACAATGGACCAAAACTAATATGCTGGCCTTTTAAGTTTATGTCACTTCAATATAAACCACGTCATTTATTGATCCGGCTAATGCTGATAAATGCTCACGCGATTATACTGTCCTTTAAATAGAAGCTTCAGGCTTTAAAAATTAAATATTTGTTCGTCTCTGCCCACACTTACTTTTGTTCACACTCCAGCTTTTACAACTACATACCATATCCTCATCATAAATAAATCAATTAACAATTTTACACATTTTTATGCAAATATCTTTCACTTCCACTCACCACCACACAACTGCAATCCCCAAGCCTTCAGCACTTTCAGTGCTTTGATTATGAAGCCTAGCGCAAAGATAGTTTTAGTTTTTGAGACTGTTTTCGATTCAGTTAATTTAAACCACAAGTCATTTGGAGCCTAATAAGACGAATAATGAACGGAATCTGATCTGACTCCGAAATGTCCAAATGGAGGGCAGATGTATTAGTTGAAAAAGAATAGCACCAAAAAATAAAGTTAACATATATTTTAAACCTTATTATTTCGAAATGTCGCCTGCTTTGAAATATTTGTCTGAAAGAGTTGTTGAATTCATATTTATACCTATTAAAGAAACCTAAAGACGAGTGTCAAACAGTTTGGGTCCAGACCAGACACCGCGTTACGCGCCGTCTGATCTGATGCCAAACTGTTTGCAAAAGTCGTTGAAGTCGCGATGGGCAGGCAAAGGGTTATTAATTGGTAGGAATGTCACTTCAATCAGCTAATTTATTATTGATATATTTACTTATGGTTACAGTGGAGAATCTGTTATCTATTCTTTCCCGTTTAAGCACAAACGAAACGCAAAACACTAAAATGTAGAAAAGGACAACTTTTTGACAATTTTGACTTTTCATTTTTTATCTGAGTGGCAAACTTTTTGGAGCCTGAATCAAAACAGTTCGTTTTCTGCATAAGGACATTCAAATGGAGCATTTGGCGGGAAATATTTATGGGTTTAGCGACAGAAAGGCTATGTAAGGGTCCACATGGAAAAGGCGGCCGTGGTTCAAGCATCAAATAGCTTATTGGATTACTATAATCCTCTCCCTACTTCAATATAGTGTCCGCTTAACCCTTTCCCCCATAGAAGTGCCTTTTAGCGGATATGATTTATTCCTCCGCTGAAGAAAATAGTTCCAATTTAATAAGCCATGAATATATAGTATAGGGAATATTTTCTATATTTTAGCACATGGAAGCTTCAAGCTGGTTGAAAGTAAAGCAGAATGCGCCTTGAAGGCGCATTCTGCTTTACTTTCAACCTGCTTTAAGTGGTCAACTATCTTCAATACTAGAAATAGGCTATCAGGTAAATGGTTAAAGGCATAATTTTGTTCGCAAGATGTGTCACTGCTATTTCGTTTAACATAATTATCCATAAATACACACGTTATACCTTCAAATAATTACTCCACTGAAGAAAATAGTTCGTCTTAAAGTGTATTTTCAATAATGTATGCTTTCCCTATAAAATAAAAACCAAATGCAAACCGTAATACAGCAAAATTGAGGGAATGATAACTTTTCGAAAATGTTGATAACTCTTTTTTTTTATCTGAGAGACGAACAGGTTGGAGCCTGATTAGACACCGGCGTCTGACCTCGATACAAACTTTGATAAAAATTGCATGGAACTTGAGAAATTTACAAAATACGATTCCTAAGCAAATGCTATTTAGGTAGTGGAAAGAGTTTAAACAAAGTTGTCTAGTCATTACATTTAAATCCTATCCACCTACTAATTCTTTACAGTTAAATCTTTTTGACAATCATATTGCGATAACCCACTTCATAAAGACGGATACGGCTTTTATTTGTAAACACTGTTCATCGATTACGATAAATATTAGGTATGAAAAGTACAGTGGAGAATCTGTTATTCTTTCCCAATAAACGCGTTTACGCTAAAACTAGTATTTGCAGTGCAAACAGTTTGGAGCCAGATCAGACGCCGGGTAACCCGGCGTCTGATCAGGCTCCAAACTGGTTGCCACCAAGATAAACATGAAATATCAGAATTGTCCAAAAGTTGTTCTTTTCTACGTTTTAGCGTTTTGCGTTTGCGTACGTTTGCGTTTAAACGGGAAAGAATAGCAGAGTCTCCACTGTATACTCTACACCTTGTGATTCGCTGCTGCAATATCGTCTGTTTGAAATGCGTCGCCTGCTTTAATTTGTCAAAGTTTTATTTAACCCTTTGAACCCTAGTCCCGCATATAGGCGTCCTTTTTAAACAGTGTACATGTGAATAGTACACTTGTCCTGTGCAAACAGTGAAGACCCAGATCAGAGGGCTCCGAAAGGAGCCCTCTGATCAGGGTCTTCACTGTTTGTCATAAGGCCAAAAATGGACAAAAAACAACCCTTAAAAGTCAGAAATAGACTAGACTAAAATCGAAACTGGAATTGTCCATTTAAAGTTTCAGGGAGGAAAGAGTTAAGACATTTTGACAGAATAAACATAGACACTGGAATCAAGCAGTTAGGTTAATGTCCAAACGCCGAGTCTGATCTGGATCGAAACTATTTGCAAATGTAAACATTGTCGTTTACAGCACACTTAGGGTTAAATGATCAATCAAAAAGATGAAATGATACTCTTTAACCCATTTTATGCGGGATACACTTTTATGTGTACCTCTAGGCAAACAGTTTTGATCTCAGATCACATTGTGGGGCCTGGTCTGAGATCAAAACTCTTTGCAGCAAAGTCAATATTCTATCAGAAACTGATAAAATCTTTTGTAAATATTTGAGTTATACCCGCTGCAGACGACATTTTAAAATGGCCGCCAAATATTACCCAGCATACAATGGGTTAAAATGTACGAGGACAAATAATATGAACACAGTTTCTTTGTCAGTTTTGTTTGATAATAATGTTACAGTGCTCCCTTTCTATGACGGCCCTCCGAACAACGATACGCTCCTTACAACAATGTTTGTCGCTTTTCCCCAACCAAGACATTTATTTCAACCTTTCATGTCTGCATTATCGTGTAGTTACAATTGGGTAGGCAGTTTAAGGTATTGATTTGCAATGAAAGAGTCAAAGTTATGTAAATACGAGTATATGTTGGTCAAATTATTGATAGAACTGTGAATAGATCATGGTTTAGCTATCTTCAGTTTTGTAAAGTGACAACAGAAGAATTCCTTGGATACAGAGGAGAATCTGTTATTCTTTCCCGTTTAAACGCAAACGCAAACTACTAAAACGTAGAAAAATACAACTTTTTGACAATTCTGATAATTCTTGTTTATATTGGTGGCAAACAGTTTGAAGCCAGATCAGACGCCAGGTTACCCGGCGTCTGATCTGGCTCCAAACTGTTTGTAAAAAAAAAAAAAGTTTTAGCGGAAACGCGTTTATCGGGAAAGAATAACGTTTTCTCCACTGTATGTGGATTAGTCTGTGGCAGTTCTGTACCACGCCCCTATCTAGAGTATTGATATCTAGGGAAATGTCATTGAGGTGCAAAAAACACGATATCGAATGGATAATTATTGTTTCCAACTCAGTCGATTCCATCTTTTTACTCATTAGGAATTTTAGTTTTACAATATATTACAAACTGACTAACAGTAGAGACCCTGATTAGAACACTAATTTGGGAACCCTCTGACCTGGGTCTATATTGGCCAAATGTACTCTTCAGTAGTCAACTGTTTGTATATGTCATTATGCCCGCTAAAATGAAAAATACCAGTATTTTAAGGTTAACACGTTGCAAAGCTACGGGCATGTACTCAAGGAACACATTTGGTACATCTAGCTGATATGGTGTAGGAAATATGTTTCTGACAAGTTCGTTTCTATGAACGAGATCAATGTTATAGGCATCATCTCTGAGACTTTGAAAAAAATGTAAAGGGACACTCCGCCATCCCGAAATGTTCTCAGACAAAACAATTAGTA
The DNA here is from genome assembly GCA_922989275.2 of Gari tellinella. Classification (NCBI taxonomy): domain Eukaryota; kingdom Metazoa; phylum Mollusca; class Bivalvia; order Cardiida; family Psammobiidae; genus Gari; species Gari tellinella. The sequence goes on along the minus strand of OV277859.1, from coordinate 10,319,678 downwards.
GCCCAGCTGATGTATTTTATGATACAGTGGAGAAAACGTTATTCTTTCCCAATAAACGCGTTTACGCTAAAACTATTATTTGCAGTGCAGTTTGGTAACCCGGCGTCTGATCAGGCTCCAAACTGTTTGCCACCAAGATAAACATGAATTATCAGAATTGTACTTTTCTACGTTTTAGTGTTTTGCGTTTCCGTACGTTTGCGTTTAAACGGGAAAGAATAACAGATTCTCCACTGTACATTTATATGCTCCGAACAATTTTTTTTGTACATATGAGGCCAACATTAAAAGCACAGTGACCTGAAAGTGTTATGGGACACTCTGTCATCCTCAGATGTACTTGTATCTCTAGCTGTTGTGGCACAGGAAATATATGGACGGACAGACGGGCACAAGACCGGGGTCCAAGGTTATAAAGCTTTTGTGTGGAGTCTGAAGTCGTTCTCAAGCATTCGATTGGTCAGATTGGAGCCAAGGCTCAAATCTGACCAATCAAACACTTGCGAACAAACTCAAACGCTTTAAACCCTTGAAGCCGGACAGACTGACTCACACACGCAGAATCACTATTTGCGCTCAACACTATACAATTGGGATCTTTAAAGTAACAGAAACGAAAAATACATTATATAATTCTTTAATTTATTGTGTTCCAAGTTTACTTACGGTATGAATGGAATGCTTGCTATGTTTAAAAGGCTTAACTTTAAAATACACAAACTACATGTAGTTTCAACTGTGTTATTAGATCTCTTTCTCAGACTTGTGGGCTGCAAAATCTGAAATTTAACACTTATTACACACAAGTTCAAGCTTGATTTTAATCAGTGTGTTCTATTGTTTTACAATTGTACTTGAATTTTGGAAATTTTACAATGAGACCGTTGCAGAGATGTTTGCGAGTGTAAGAAACAAATGTACGAAGGAAATTTCAGCGAATGTAATGAGAATTTCTGCTTTTAGCCCAGCCTGGCCCAAAAGTTATTAAGCGTTTGAGTTGAGTCTGAAATCGTTCTCAAGCATTTGATTAGTCAGATTTGAGCAAAATCTCAAATCTGACCTATTAAATACTTGAGAACGATCTCAGACTTCGGGGCGTAGTTTTCGAAAGTCACATGTCAGAATGCTTAACAAAATTTCCTACAGAATAGGTCGTTATCACTTATCAGCAGCATAAAAATGCTTATCTATGAAACTATATAAAAACTGTAATAGGCATTTCTATGAGGAATATGTAAAGACGTGAAGAATTGCATCTATGACGAAAATGGGAAAAAATTACTCGACACCAATGCCTTTATTGTCAACCAACAAACGTTTAAATGTATTAATCTACATATTTCAAAACCAGTTATTTTTCAACAGGGCTGGTAATATTACTTACATCTTTCAACGATAATTCGTTCTCTGTTAATTCCGGAAATGCACACGATCAGGTGTTGCCATGTGGTATTCATAACTTCCGGTGGAAGGAACTGTATGTACCACTGCTTCATCCGTAACAGCTGAACTCATTGGCTGTAGATATCTGGAATTTGCACACACATTGGAATAAAAAAAAAAACCTGTTGCCGTGGTAGGTTACTGTTTGGATTAACTCTATCACTGCCAACGGTGCCAAAAGGCGACTTTGTAAACCGTTTGGATCCTGATCAGACGCCGCGTAACGCGGCGTCTGATCAGGATCCAAACTGTTTTACACTCATATCGATATTTCTTAACCCTTTCCCTTATAGAAGCGACTTTTAGCACATGCATTTTATTCATCCGCTGAAGAAAATAGTTCCAATATAAACCGTACTGAATATGTGTCATATTTAATAATTTCCTTATTCTAGCTGGTAATAGCTTAAAGCAGGCTGAAAGTAAAGCAGAATGCGCCTTAGGGCGCATTCTGCTTTACTTTCAACCTGCTTTAAGTAGTCACCTATCTTCAATATTATAACTAGGCTATCAGGTAAAGGGTTAAGTCACACAACCTCAAATCTATCTTTAAAAACCTAAATGAAGACAACAATATTGAAGCAGACGACAATAAGGCGGTGTAGGGGTAAAACCTTACGATTAATTTTGCGCCGAAAGAGTTAAACATGCAACACGGTACGAGCGAGTACTTGACAACTGTTGCCAACAGTATTGATCCTTATTATGAGTTAAGGAAGTTTTAAATGCCCGGACTCAAACACACATCCAATACCTTAATTTATTTCCCATAGAAGTGCTGTTCGACACATTTACCTACATGTATTTATAACACATTTCTACAATGCCCTATAAGTTTCGGACTTCCTGATAGGTGGATGCTCAAAGCAGGCTGAAAGCATGGCAAACTACTCATGAACGAGCGACCTGCTTTACTGTCAGTCTGCTACAGTGGAGGAAAAAATATTCTCTCCCAATAAACGCGTTTACGGTAAACTTATTATTTCCATTGCAAACAGTTTGGAGCCAATACGTTGGTAATGTTTCGTTGCCCTCTCTTCTAGTCATTGCTTAGATCTAGGTATAGAAATTAATTAATAATCTTTCAATTAATGCCAAGAATGCTAACATCTGACGCCAACAAAAACCTTGAATCTTTATCGTTTTCGTAATTCTGATGGTAAAATGAAATCTTATCGGATGATTAAACGTCCGTTTCTGCTAACTTTGGGCTAGTAGGACGTCCAAGAGATAGGGAAGCGGGTACATGTACAGAGGGACCCAGAGGATGCCCTACTCTTGATAGATATAGCCCACAGGTTCGCTTGCATGACCAGTATATAATATTGATACATTGGGCCGCGATTTAAAGTCTCAGCCGCAGGACAATTTGGATAAAATGTTTCAAATGATTATTGTATAAGTATAAGTACGAGGGGTGATCAGAAAATACGCGGAAAAGTGCTCTTATTTTTTTATTTTTCGCCCGACATTCATAGTATTTCACAGAAACAAAGGAAGTGTGGTTTCTATAGTAACAACACAAAAACATACTTATATACGAGGGGTGATCAGGAAATACGCGGAAAAGTGTTCTAAATTCTTTACTGTATATAAGGATGTGTTTGTGTTGTTCTGCCATATTCTTTGTTTGAATGTCAATTTGTCAATGGCAATGTATTTGCCGATATGCTAATAAAGTTGATTTTTATAACCTACGAGTGTTCAAAAACACCGGTATATTTATTACACCTTTAGACAACTTAATCGATTTTTTCAAAGACACACAAAAACAATCCTGGTTATAGAAGAATTTGTAATAAGTATTATGGAGAATTGTGGGTTCAGCAAACCATGTTTGTAGCTGTACATGCCTTCAACACGAGGTTATATTTAATGTATGAATATTTCTAAGTTTTCGTTTGGTGTATATTGTACAACTCTGAATAAAATTATGTTCCGTTTTGTCCTGTTCTATTCTATAAAAGAAGCCATTAGTGTTTAACCCTTTACTTAATAGCCTGTTTTTAGTTTTAATGAATAGTAACCACTTAAAGCATTGTAAAAGTAAAGCAGAAAGCGCCTTGGGGCGCATTCTGCTTTACGTTTCACCTGCTTTAAGCTACCCTCTGCTACACTCTGTTTCTTATGATAACTTTCATGATTGTAGAAATTGAAAATATTTTCATTTGAGGAATAATTAAATGCGTAAAATGCGCTTCTATTGGGAAAAGGATTAAACACATGTTCTAACCAAATAATCGAACAGTGGTTACATTAATATTCCAAGCAAATCCTTGTGTAACTGTACATGCCTTTACCACGTGATGCTATTTCATGTATGAGTAATTTTATGTGATTGGGTTGATATACTTTGTAAAAGTCCGAATAAAATTATGTTCTGTTTTATTCTGTTCTGTTCTATAGAACACGGAATTATACACTCTTGTATAACTCCGTGTATAGAAGAAGCCCTCGGTAATGAAAAACACCTCAGGTCAAACAATCGAACAGTGGTTATATAAACATTCCAAGCAAAAACTGATTCGCACCCAGTCTCTTCACTGCCTAACACCGAGTACAATAGTTATTTGCAAACAGGCTCGACTAAAGCAAAAACAGTTTTGAACTTGTTTCGTATACAGTTTTAGTACTGCACATAGTAAACCAACATCCTCAGTTGGGATCCATACGTCATTGAGTGTTTCGCCCCCTTTATACCCAAGACACTCTAGTATGGCGGGGCTACAGTGGTGATCAGCCACAGCATGTTGGTATTAGCTCCAGCTCTTACTGTCTCTACGGAGCCATAGCCAACTCGATGCCTTCTCTGCAGTACCACTCACAGCTTTGATGGTTTTCTTTCTGTCTCTGCCTTTAACACATAGTGCTGTTAGCATTTTCCACAGTGATTGTGCTGGGAAACCTCTGGTTCCTACCTAGACTGGGTAACGCCAGGCGATCCATCCCTTCTTTCTACAGTCTTATATAAGTAACGCATACTTGGCAGACTTCCTTTCGTATGCTTCATCGCATCTTTCCTCTAATGGAACTGTAAGCTCTATGGCAACCAGCTCTTTTTTCTTATTTGCTCAAAGTACCATGTCTGGTCTGAGATTGGTGTGAACTATTTCAGGGAATATTAGCCTGCTCTCTAGATCCATTCTCATCTCCCATGTCTCAGTAGTATGCAAGATACCTAGGGTTTGTTTGCCAGTTGTTGCTGTCTGGCCTTCTCTGACAAATGGGATGGTAATCTGCTTCTTTTTAATAGTCCGCTTCTAACGTCTTTCATTTTCATTTTTATTATTCATATTAATTTTATTATTATCAAAACGTCAATTTATATGTAATTTTCATAAACCAGCAGTCGACAACTTTAAGCAGATGGTACGAGTATTGCAGCCATGAAAAGTGTTAGACATAATTGTCCTGTTTAGGGAACTACGACAAGGGTCGTTGTAAGGGGAAGGTCGGTGTAGGGAGGGAACAGTAGGATTCGTTTTGGAAATTGCGAAGTCAAATGCTAGGCTAGAAGGAATAGGAAAAAATACATGTGGTTTCATTTGTCATTTTATAATTTTATGGTGTGAAATAAAGAGGTAATTTAACAGTGTAGAGTACAATACTGAATTAAATTGGACTCGGACACAGCAGTCATGATCCATTTTGGATTATGGTTATGACTGTTGTGAAAGGGTTAACTAACTGCTAGCAAAATCTAAACAGCGTTGCTTCTTTGATTGTGTCCAGATTGAATTGTGACTTGCACATACTGTGATTCTAAGCTTATAATGATGTAACACTGTCTGTGTCCACTGCATGCTAATTATGTATTTATGGAATATTTTGTGTATAGGCCTGAGTCATTATTATAAAATAAGATGAATTGACTTGCAAACAGTTTGGATCGTTGCGCGGCATTAGATTAGGATTCAAACTGTTTGGCACTCATTTCAATAGTTCTTCAGTCAAACAAATTTAAACTAATTGATGTTGGCATTATGTTGCGAACCAAAACCTTTATGCCTCGCTCACATTTGCTGCGGCTGCCGTACGGCGGCCGCACGGCTTGTTATTTCTACGGCGAGTAACAATTCCCCGGTCGCCGCAGAATTCCTACGGCCGCCGTGTGTTGCGCTCACATTTGCTGCGGCTGCCGCACGGCGAGTTTCTATTTTTTAGGTTAAAACACCTGCGGCCTCCGTACGGCGCCGTACGGTCGCCGTGCGGTCGCCGTACGGCCACCGTACGGCAGCCGTGGAAGCTCCACCAGATTCTCTGCACTCAAAATGCTGCTCCTGCTACATAACTTGGTTTTGCTACATGTTCACAACTCATATCAGTCCAACTACACCGTGATCTTAATGGACACATAAGGACAACACTTAACAACATCTAAATCCATTTTTAATAATACACATGTTATACATGTATGAACTAAAGTACAAATGCACAATAAGAAAAGTGACAATTGAGTTCCGGCGGCCGTGCGGCGGCCGTACGGCAGCCGTAGAACCACTCTGCGGCGAGTGTTTTCTACGCCGTAGGAATTAAAAAATGTTTTAACTCCGCGTTATATTTCTACGACGTACGGCTGCCGTAGGATTTCTACGGCGGCCGTGGGAAACTACCGATTTTCCGATTCTGCGGCCGCCGTACGGCAGCCGTAGGGAAAATGTGAGTGCACTATTATGCATCGCTCACATTTGCTGTGGCTGCCGTACGGCGGCCGCACGGCTTGTTATTTCTACGACGAGTAGCAATTCCCCGGCCGCCGTGTGTTGCGCTCACATTTGCTGCGGCTGCCGCACGGCGAGTTTTTAATTTTTGGGGTTAAAAAACCTGCGGCCTCCGTACGGCCGCCGTGCGGTCGCCGTATGGTCACCGTACGACAGCCGTGGTACTCCACCAGATGCTCTGCATCCACAATGCTGCTCTTGGCGTATGAAAACAATTGAGATATTTAAAGTAACAGAAACGAAAATGACATTATATAGTTCTCTAATTTATTGTGTTCCAAGTTTACTTACGGTATGAATAGAATGCTTCAAATGTTTAAAAGGTTTAACTTTAAAATACACAAACTGGTTTCAACTGTGTCATAAGATCTCTTTCTCATACAGTGTAGAAAACGTTATTCTTTCCCAATAAACGCGTTTACGCTAAAACTATTATTTCCACTGCAAACAGTTTGGAGCCAGATCAGACGCCGGGTAACCCGGCGTCTGATCAGGCTCCAAACTGTTTGTCATCAAGGTTAAAATCAACTTTCAGAATTGTGAAAAAGTTGTTATTTTCTGCATTTTAGTACAATGCGTTTGCGTTTCGTTTGCGTTTAAACGGGAAAGAATAACAGATTCTCCACTGTACTTGTAGGCTGCAAACTCTGAAATTTAACACTCATTACACACAAGTTCAAGCTTCATTTTAATCAGTGAGTTCTATTGTTTTACCATTGTACTTGAGTTTTGGAATTTTTACAATGAGACCGTTGCCGAGATGTTTGCAAGTGTAAGAAACAAATGTGTGAATGAAATTACAGCAAATGTAATGAGGATTTCCGCTTTTAGTCCAGTCTGGCTCTAAAGTTATAAAGAGTTTTAGTTGAGTCTGAGATCGTTCCCAAACATTTGATTAGTCAGATTTGAGCAAAATCTCAAATCTGACCTATTAAATACTTGAGAACGATTTCAGACTTCGGGGCGTAGTTAGCGAAAACCACATGTCAGAATGCTTAACAAAATGTTCTACAGAATGGGTCGTTATTACTTATCAGCAGCATAAAAATGCTTTTCTATGAAAAATATATAAAAGCTGGAATAGGCATGTCTATGAGGAATATATAAAGACGTGAAGAATTGAGTCTATGACAAAAATGGGAAAGAATTACTCGACACCATTGCCTTTACTGTCAACCAACAGACGTTTACATGTATTGATCTACATATTTCAAATCCAGTCATTTTTCAACAGGGCTGGTAATATTACTTACAGTTTTCAATGATAATTTGTTCTATGTTAATTCCGGAAATGCAAACGATCTGGTGTTGCCATGTGGTATGCATAACTTCCGGTGGAAGGAACTGTATGCACCAATGCTTCATCCGTAACAGGGCCGGATCCAGAAATTTGCCAGTGGGAGCACAGGTGGGTAGGGTATGGGAGGGGTTTAACCCCTCCCACAGGTGGGGGTCCGGGGGGCCTCCCCCGGAAATTTTTTAAAACTTGCATACTAAATGGTGCATTCTGAGGGCATTCTAAGGAGAAAGTTAACATCGATAGAATGATCTAAATACCCCCAATGAAACACCCAAAAAAGTGGTTTCATAAGACAAAGAGAAGATAAAATCGTAATCTGGAGAATTTTTTAATAGCTTTATCTCCATTCTCAGAAATCTATTACTCCACACCATGGTCATACAAAGATTTTCATCAGTGCTTTCAAAACACAGGCCTCCAATTGATCTCAATGCAAAAAGTAGGGAAAAAGTAGGAGTTTTTGAAGTGGAAAAGTAGGAAAAAGGAGGAAGATTTTCAATTAAATAGCAGGACTGTTTGATACAAAATACCATAAGGAATCAACGTGCTCATATAAATTTAAGTAATCCGCAATCTCGAGTTAAAGACATTCTCACCCATAGCCATTTTATTTTATGGTTATAATTTATTCAACGGATGAAGCATTGGTGCATACAGTTCCTTCCACACGGTAACAGCTTAACTCATTGGCAGTAGATATCTGGAATTTGCACACACATTGGAATAAAAAAAACACTGTTGTCGTGGTAGGTTACTGTTTGGATTAACTCTATCACTGCCAACGGTGCCAAAAGGCGACTTTGAAAACAGTTTGGATCCAGTTTATTTCCCATAGAAGTGCTGTTCGACACATTTACCTATGGCTCCAGTATACAGTACCGGGTTACAATCTCGGAGCCCTCACAACAACCCCTTTCAAAACACTCAAACAAAGTCTCAATAGCCAACCTGAAATTACATAAACCATTCTTTTGCAACAATGTTACATAAACCATTCTTTTGCAACAATGTAGTCCAGAACTGTAAAATTATTGCAAATAATCACATGCATTCTCCAAATATCGGTAAAATTTAACAAACGCCAATATTTGGCACGGCCGCGAAAACAGGTGAAAAAGTGAGTCATTTTAGCCTTTCCCACACTATAGCAGATTCCTTATCCTACACGATAGCCTATAAATGGCATGCTTTTCTGAAACAAAAACCAATATGCATATTAGGGAGGCGCAAAAACAGACCACGTTACCGATAAACATTTTCACAAAATCTTACTGTGTTTTGTCTGCTCAAATCAGCATACAGAGCTAGCCTCATTCCGCGAACACCCCGACTTTTTGTCCCTACCCTATACCATAGGCATAAAGTGTGGAGAGGTCATGACCTCTACATTGCACAATTGCTGAAAGTCACCTTTTTACCATTTTACCTCATTTAGTGGTACAGCAGCTACTCTTATCTTCAAATTTGAGGTCAGAACTGATATTTTCATCATATTTCTAAATTTTACCGTGGCGAATTCGAACATTTCCCCCCAATACTGTATCCTGGCTCCTTTTTGTAACACATTTCTACAATGCCCTATAAGTTTCGGACTTCCTGATAGGTGGATGCTCAAAGCAGGCTGAAAGCATGGCAAACTTCTCAAGAACGAGCGACCTGCTTTACTGTCAGCCTGCTACAGTGGGGGGAAAAGTATTCTCTCCCAATAAACGCGTTTACGGTAAAGTTATTATTTCCATTGCAAACAGTTTGGAGCCAATGCGTTGGTAATGTTTTGTTGCCCTCTTAAGGAAATTTCAAGTCATTGCTTAGTTCTTAAATTAGAAATTAATTAATAATCTTTCAATTTATGCCAAGAATGCAAACATCTGACGCCAACAAAAACCTTGAATCTTTATCGTTTTCGTAATCCTGATGGTAAAATGAAATCTTATCGGATAAATTGTCTGTATTGATTTACGTCCATCTGCCAACTTTGGGCTAATTGGACGTCCAAGAGAGAGGGAAGCGGGTACAATGGAGAAAACGTTATTCTTTCCCGTTTAAACGCAAACGTACGCAAACGCAAAGCATTAAAACGTAGAAAAGTACAACTTTTGGACAATTCTGATAATTCATGTTTATCTTGGTGACAAACAGTTTGGAGCTTGAACAGACGCCGGGTTACCCGGCGTCTGATCAGGCTCCAAACTGTTTGCATCGAACTAGCAGTTTTAGCGTAAACGCGTTTATTGGGAAAGAATAACGTTTTCTCCACTGTACAGAGGAACCCAGAGGATGCCATACTCTTCATCGATAGAGCCCACAGGTTCTTTTGCATGACCAGTGTATAGCACTGATACATGGGACCGCGGTTTAAAGTCTCACCCGCATGACATTTTGGATAAAATGTTTCAAATGATTATTGTATAAGTACTGGTACAAATATATAAGTATGTTTTTGTGTTGTTATGCCATAGTCTTTGTCTGAATGTTAATTGGCCAAGGGCAATGTATTTGCCGATATGCAAATAAGGTTGATTTTTTTTATAAACTATGTGCACAAAACACCGGGTTATTTATTACACCTTTAGACAACTTAAACGATTTTTACAAACACACCCAAAAACAATCATGGTTATGGAAGAATTTGTAAAAAGTATTATGGAGAATTGTGGGTTCAGCAAGTTCTGTTTGTAAATGTACACTCCTTATACCACGTGGTAATATTTAATGTATGAATATTTCTATGTTAGTCTGATGGAGTACATTGTACAACTCCGAATAAAATTATGTTCTGTTTTGTTCTATAAAAGAAGCACCGAGTGATTAAACACATTTTCTAGTCAAACAATCGAACAGTGGAAACATTAATATTCCAGACAAATCCTGTTTGTAACTGCACATGCCTTTACCACGTAATGCTATTTCATGTATGAATATTTTTATGTGATCGGGTTGATGTACTAAGTACTTTGTAAAATTCCGAATAAAATTATGTTCTGTTTTGTTCTGTTCTGTTCTATAGAAGAAGCCCTTGGTGATGCAAAACACATTTCAAGTCAAACAATTGATCAGTGGTTACATGTACAGTGGAGAAAACGTTTTTATTTCCCAATAAACGCGTTTACGTTAAAACTATTGTTTCTATTACACACTGTTTGGAGCAAGATCAGACGCCGGATAACCCGGCGTCTGATCAGGCTCCAAACTGTTTGCCTCCAAGAAAAAAATGAATTATCAGAAATGTCCAAAAGTTGCATTTTTCTACATTTTAGTGTTTTGCGTTTGCGTTTAGTTTCGTTTAAACGGGAAAGAATAACGTATTCTCCACTGTATATAAACATTCTAAGCCCATACTGGTCCGCACTCAGTCCAATGACTGCTTGACACCGAGTACAACAGTTAGTGTAAACAGTTTGGATCGTTGCGTGGCGTTAGATTAGGATCCAAACTGTTTGACACTAATTTCAATAGTTGCAACTAATTGATGTTGGCATGAAGTTGCAAACCAAAAACTTTGGTTGACGATATTTTGTTTAATATTTTCCCCGTAGGCGACTTAAGTGGGCAGGATGCAAACTGTTTGACACGCGTACAGTCGAACTTCGATATCTCTACTCAATTAACTCGAACTATCCGATAGTTCGACACATGAACTGCATTATTTCATGTTCGGTTAATTCGTACATAGCCATATTTCAAAGTTAAAACTTGGCTAAGCCACGTTTTAACTTTGAAATACGGGTATGTCGACTTAACCGAGTTTGAGATATCGAAGTTCGACTGTATCTATAATTAGTCCGTCAAAAGTTCAACACATTGATTTTTATCATCAAGCTGCAAACCCAAAACTTTAGCAGACGATATTTTGCTTGTTAAAGTCAAACGGTTAAACGGGACGGTTAAATTTGGTGGCGAAAGGGTTAACCAATTCCACCATTAATACGCCTTTTAACGCCTATGATTTATTCCTCCTTCCTGAGGAAAACAGTTCCTTTTTATACAATCATGAATATGTATATCGCAAGAAATATTTCTATATCCTAGCAGATGATAGCTTGAAACAGGCTGAAGGAAATGCAGAATGCGCATTACGGCGTATTCTGCTTTACTTTCAATCTGCTTTAAGTAATTACCTGTCTCCAAAACTAGAAACACGATATGGGGCATTTGGTTGAATGAAGGTTATGCACAGTTGATTGGTAAAATTGTTAAAATTATCCTCAGTGAAATGTTATTAAATTGCACCAGTATAAACCTTTCCATACTGCGTATTTATTTGTAAAGAATGCAATTGACGCACGAGTAAAATTGAGGAATTAACTTAAAATAGAAAAACCTGTATGTAACAACTGTCCTGTACAAGTATGTCGACCAAACACCAGGCTCCGAGGTTATAAAGCTTTTGACTTGAGTCTAAACTCGTTCCGAAGCATTTGATTAGTCAGATTTGAGCCTAGGCTCAAATCTGACCAATTAAATGCTTCGGAACACACTCAGACTCAACTAAAATGCGTTATAACCTCGGAGCCAGGCTATGCTACCGCTGTGATCCAGTTCCTAAGCTGGATACCACTAGCTTATCGAAGACGAGACTTTCGCTTGGTCATGTTCTTAACACCTTACATCATAGCGTGTATAGTTTTAAAAACAGGTGACCATTTAAAGCAGGTTGAAAGTAAAACAGAATTCGCCTAAAGCACATTCTTCTTTTCTTTCAGCCTGCTTTCAGCAATCATCTGCTAGGATATAGAAATAATATTTATGGTGCATATCGATGACTTTATTAAGACCAACTATTTTCTCTATTAGTAGATGAATAAAATATATGCGTAGAAATGCGTATTAATGGAGTAAAGGATTAAAGATCCAGTACCAGAAGAATGACTTGATACAAGGACCTATATTGCGTCCAATTGATCGGAGAGCGAAAAATACCAGCATCTGCATCAGCCATCTTCGCTACAGACCGTCTACAAGTACTAGTTTTACTCAGGCACATTTCAGGACTAGAAGAACAGGCTCCCAGTCGCTGTCACAAACATGGGACCCGTTTCATAAAAAATTGCTACGCAATGATCGGAAGTCCAAGGAATAGCTGTTAACTATAGGGCTGGATGTAAAACACCCAGCCCTAAAAACGGTCGTAAGTCAAAACTTTAAGATACATTTAATTTCTGATTTCTCTATCTAATCCTGTCTTGTGACATCTCTTTGGAATCGTCTTTTCAAGACGATTCCAAAGAGATGTCATAAGACAGGATTAGATGGAGAAATAAATAAAAGTTGAGAAATTTATAATCTGACTTACGACAACATTTGTCGTACGAAGTTTTATGAAACGGGCCCCTGACCTCTCGAAGGTTTTAAGATTGACCTGGACAGCTGCCTCCAAATACTAACAGTATATTGTTTAAGAATACTATAGGAGACGGTCTCATTTCCTAATTTGAGGTCAACATTTACCATCTAAGATAACCCCTGAAATACGTACTACCGGGAGAAGAAGAACAACATTTTGTTCGTCTTATACGAATATACACGTATATATTGTCGATGACTTCACCTCGTGAGCTATCAACCTATGAAAATGGATGATGGTATCTCTAAGGTTACATCTTGTAGTACTATAAAACAGCTCCCTTTATTTAAATTCCTATTTTCGGCGTCATTTAATATAACACTGGTGATCGTACGGAAATATGTCTTTCTTTCAGTTCCTATTTTCGGCATCACTGAAAGTAACACATGTGATGTGATAGATATGGTTTAGAAGATTGACTTTCTGTGATAGTAATATATTAAATATACTGTAACTCCTATAGATCTACCTGGCAATGTGAAATAGAAATATTTAATCAGCATGTCAAACCGCTTAGTACCAAACCCTATATATGTATCGATCCATCGAAAATATGTGGCCGAATCTATTCTGGTTAGTCTATATCTAATCTGCAGATAGTTTTAGTTTACAAAAGTAATACCTTGATAAGACTGGCAATATATTATTAACATACGAGGCGTTAAATTTGACAATTAGATTACAGGTATAGTTTTAGATTTACTGAACCCTTAACCACCCAATCCCGAAAACGTCTCGCCATTTGAAATACTGCAAGCCTCTCCTTTAACTCATAACGTGCGGATATTCAACCCGAATCGAACATTCAACGGAAATTTGCACAAGGTCCAAAAATAAGAATCCTGATTTAGATCATAAATAAATGTTTTGTGCATGTCTTCAAAACTGGCTTGAAGCGTTCAAAGGGACAGCCCTTATTGTGTTCAGCGCAACTGGAGCTCGCCTTTTATCAACTGTTAGATCGAGATCAGGTGCCAACTTTGAATGCATTTAAACCTTTCACTCTCAATGACGCCTTAAAGCGCGTTTGCAAACAGTTTGGGTAACGCGGCGTCTGATCAGGACCCAAACTGTTTGACACTCTTATCGATATTTATTAAGTTGTACAACCTTAAATCTAACTTTGAAACGTGTCTTGCAGACAGCCATACTGAAGCAGACGACAATAAAGCGGTGAAGGGGTAAAAATCTCCTGAATAATTTGATCATGAAAGGGCTAAGCAGGGTCCTATCTGCTGCGCAAGCGTACGGACGCGGACGTCTCGTCTTTTAATTAATCTTTAACCCTTTACCTTATAGAAGCGCATTTTAGCGCATTCCGTTTAATCCTCCGCGGAAGAAAATAATTCTAACATATACAGTCATGAATATGTACATGTATCAGAAGGAATAGTTTCTTAATTCTAGCAGGTGGTACCTTAAAGCAGGCGGAAAGTAAAGCAGAATGCGCCCTAAGGCGCATTCTGTTTTACTTTCAACCTGCTTTAAGTAGGCGCCTATTTTCAAAACTAGGAACAGGTTATGGGGAAAAGGGTTAATCAAGCAATAAACGGACAACCATTTTAGAGACGATTACAATCGTGTGTAATAAAGTAAAAGGTGTCTTCTATGACGCAAATGAAACATTATCGTAAAGTGGCTGTGTCGGTCAGACAGGAATTTTATACATGGGCGGAACTGGGAGTCGTTTCATTCACGATTTTCCGACGATCAAGAGGCGTACCCCTACGGTCACAGCTTTTCTTACATGTAATAAGACGAAATATTTATTTTTAATATAGATAACAGGTTGAAGAAGGATGGCAGTACAGCAGAAATCTTTAGGAGCTTTCTGTTTTACTGACACCCTGTTTTAAGCATGTACATGCCTTGAACATACATGTAGTAAAAGTTTTCTTTATATTAAGGAGTTACTACATTGTACAGAGACCGATTTTAACCCATTTGTGCCAAGTGGACATTTTCATGCCAGGGGTACCATGTCATCTTTAATAGTTTGACAGAAACTTCAGTTAGAAAAAAGTGCAGACTCAGATCAGACGCCGCATGCGGCGTATGGTCTGAATCTGAACTGTTTGAGTATGTCCTATGTACACTATCAATATGTACAATATTTCTTTGAGACGCACCTCAGAAAACACAACAACAGTGCCCCCTCTCTACAACGGCCCCCTCGCAACGATTCCCTCCTCACAACGAAACTTGCCACTGTTCCCCAAACAGGACAATTATGTCCAGCTTTTTTACCGTCTGCAATATTATCTTCTTAAAATTGTCGTATGCTGTTTTTCTCAAAGTCTAATTTTGGACATTTTGACAGAAAAGACCTAATGAGCAGTGACAAACAGCTTGAATTCTCAGCGTTACGCGGCGTCTGATCTTGATTCAAGCTGTTTGCAAGTGTAAGGAAATTTCCCTCCCTAAAACAACTCCCTTCGACCAACACACACAATATTTGTCTCCCATTGAGTGTTGTTCTAGAGAGGGAGCACTGTATAAAGTTATACAAAGAGGAAATGTTAAACTGTGTATATCACATTTGAAACATTTGAAACATAATTTGAGGTGATGTGACGATATGTGATCACTTTCATAATACGTTTCACAAGTATGTTACAAATGTGATCAGTTATGAATGCGCTCCAATATAGCAGATATGTCTCATGGACCACGGGGAAAGGGCGTTTATTCTTTATATTGACTTTCCTTATAATGTCTTGATAAGAACTGTTTGATACCCTAGTGGGTTTTGTACTTTAAAGTAAACAGTTTTCAATATTTTTAACTTTATTACCTATAATAAGATAACTTTTAAAAACAAAGTGTTTGGTCGAAACACATATCCCGTTTGAAAAGAATGTCGATCCGACATTGCAAATTTTATAAACAAAGTTATAAGCAAAGTTAATACAGACATAATCTGATGTGATTTTCAGCTTGAACTCTTTTAAACAGTGATAAAGGTTTTTATTAACTCTGGTTTGTTTTGGGTCTCTTCAGTTGAAAGTCTGAAGCCGCTTAGTCAGTAATGTGTTAAAGTATGTCCCCTTTTAATACATTCAGCCCTAGCGACGAGTATACTCGTCATTTACAAACAGTGTACCTGTAATGATTACACTTGTCCTATGCAAACAGTATAGACCCTGATCAGAGGGTTCCTTAAGGAACCCTTTGATCAGGGTATGCACTGTTTGTCTTTTTTACATACATGTATATTGTTAAAATCAACCCTAAATAGTCCAAGATGGAGTAGACTTATTTTGAAATAGGAATTGTCCATTAAAAGTTTCAGGGGTGAATGAATAAAACGAAACTAAACGCAGACGTAGAATAAAATGTAGAAAGTTGCAGTCTGATCTAGCTCCAAATAAATACGAAAGAAGACTCAAGCAGGAAACGCAACACAAACAATACACCCATCTCTAAAGCAGAACACACACACAGCCATACCATAACAAACACACACACACAACCACACACACACACACACGCAATACCATTCCTTCATCTACACACTAAATAGAAAACAACACGCAAGACAAACATAAAGCTAAGTGAACATAGGAGCCCGCCTTGGTACGGTCAGTAGCAATCAATAATCAATTATAAATTAATTAATCATTAACAACTACTGGGGGGTTAAACCTGGGTTTAGGGGCGCCCAACCCTTTTGCAATGGGGCATACGGATTTTAGCATAAACGAGTTTATTTGGAAAGCATAACGTCCTCCCATCTTTATCTATCACCATTAAAGGTATCTTTTGTTAGCCAGTCTTTACGTCCATCAATATGTTTCTGTTTTATCCTTATCAAATTATGTTTATTACGACTGGGGAATTTCTTTTGCTGAGACCCCTTTAAACGTTCTACACTCTGCCCAGTTTATAATAACTGTTGCAAAGAGTTTGGATCTAAATGATGAAAGCTCGGAGTTTCCTCTGGACTCTCGGAGTCGCAAGTCGAAACTTTAAAATACATCTAATTTTTTTTATTTCTCCATTAAATCCTGTCTTGTGACATTTCTTTGGAATCGTCTTGAAAAGACGATTCCAAAGAGATTTCAAAAGACAGAATTGGATGGAGAAAACAATAATTGAGAATTTTAGAATCTGACTTACGACAATATTTGTCGTACGACGTTTCATAAGACGGGCCCCTGATTATTGAACCATCTTGTCTAAAGTATTTAGCACTGCTAACAGATGGCGGCGCGTAGGCAGTCACAGTACCGGCCCAGATCGTCATAAGTACCCACTTTACACCCTTGGTTGCACAAGTATCTTCTTCTTCTTCTTCTTCTTCTTCTTGATACTTCTCTCCATCAAGAATGATGATTATGAGAAGGCGCCGTATCTTCAATTATTTTTTACAAATGTGAAAGGGATAAATATACAGTGAATTGATAACAAAATAAAATAAAAGCAGTATAGCAGTTTAGATCAGATCTACATGTACTATAACGGGTATGGTGACAATTGTCTTGAAATCAATAACAGTTGGTACCATTTGTGCTGTGACTGGTAGTACATGTAAGTTCCATTGTGTGATACTTCTAGGATAAAAGGAAATTGTATAGGCATCTTTAGATGACCTGATTGGTCGAAAGCTGTACGGTGTGTAAAATCTTGTTCATCGGGGATTCGAACCAACCCTAGTCATGTCGCTAAATCGGCGGGAACTCGAACTCACGACCACTGTATTAAAGATCAAGCGTGCTACACGCTCGACCATCTCTGCCGATATTCTGAAAGAAAATACAAAATACCCGGTACATCAACCCTGAGAATTAATCCTGTGACGACAATGTTTGCAGATGCTAATTACATAGCATACCAAAGATTTCAGCACTACCTCTCTAAATATCCAAGTTGTGTAACCTGCTCACGCGGGATAATGCTGGATTACAACTGTTACAAGCGATGTTTGCCGCATGCGTAAAATAGTCTGCAAAAAGGGTTCGAGCATGATGGAGAGAAAACAAAGATCAAACCAATGTAATAGTTTAGCTCGACTGAGCTGATGGCTCGGTGTGAACAATGGTGACCACTCGTTGTCCTTCGCCCGTGTGTCCGTCCGTCCGTCCTTTCAAATTTATTTCAATAGATAATGTGTATGAAAGTTGATGAAATTTAATATGTATGTTCGCTGAGTGGTTCCCTACATGAAATATTCAAATTATAGAGAAGCATGTAGAACTTTGGTTTCTATGGCTGCCTGAACCAGGCTAAAAGAGGGGGGATTTTTCACGTCAAAAACCACATGTTCTATAGCTTAGCTAGTTGGTTATAGTATTACCCAGTAGATCTCTATATGATTTGCTAAAATTATTGCCATAGGGTCTAACCTGACCCCACCCTAGGGTTCAATAGCTCAACGTAGACTTATATAGCAAAATAATTGAAATAGTTCGGTGAAGATCCAAATTATTTGACCTCCGTATTGATGAGTCTCTGAAAATATACCTAAACAATTAAAGTCTAAAATTATATATAAAAACAAACATTTTTTTAACGAGACAGTAACAATACGGTGGATGGGTTTACGCTCCCCACATCCCTACAAAAAAAGCGTTCAACCCTAGCAATGAGTATATTCGTCATTTACAGAAGAATACACTAATGGCTTTTCCCAGTACAGACCAACATCAGATGACCCCTAAAGGAACCCTTTGATCAGGGTGTGCACTGTTTATCATGTTGCAATATATATAGAATTGAATACATGTTTTTGTTCAAGGTTCCTATGGTCGCTAATGTACACTAACACACTAAATTAATGAGTCAACAAGTCCAGGCAGGGGAGTGGAGCTACAAGAAAACATTTCAAATTAACCCCTTCACTGCCTTATCCAGAGTACAATAGTAATTTGCAAACAGTTTAAGTCTTGATCACATGCCGCGTAACGTGACGTCTGATCAGGAACCGAGCTGTTTGACATTCATTTCAATATGTCTTAGGTCAAAATACCTAAATAGATCTAGTGAGTTTTAGAAAAAAGCGCCGAGGATAATTGTTTAAAATTGAAGGCGTTATGGCAGTGAAGGAGCTAACATAATGGTAAAAATATTGACTGTTTTTAGGTTAGCCTTAGGTACAGTGGAGAAAACATTATTCTTTCCCAATAAACGCGTTTACGCTTAAACTATTACTTCCATTGCAAACAGTTTGGAGCCAGAGCAGAAGCTCCAAATTGTTTACCACTCAGAATAAAAAACCAGGGAGGGTAACCGATCTACTCGCTGTCACCCATCCAAGATGGCGGCACCCTTGTAAACAGGTGAGTTTTCGCTGGTTTTAACTTATAATTACCCCTTTTTACCCTGAATTAGTTTTACAAACCTGCTCTACAAAATTCTGCGCCTATTGGTACTAATTATACCAAGGAATTCTTACCCATTTGTTCAAACACTCGGTCATGCGATTTGAATCGGCCGAAAAACGGTGGAATTTTCGGTGACAGCATGGGGGGCGTTTTCGAAAAATCCTCTCGTTCTTCGCTTAGCCACCTATTCTACTAACCTTTTCCACCTTTACAGCAATAAAAATGTATTTAAAGCAAGTACAAACAGGGCACGGCAATGTCTGTGGCCGCTATGCCTCCCACTCGTCCATTCTTGAAAAATGACAGCAAATGGACACCTGACAGCACGTAGAGGGTCACTTCGGCTACTGAATACCCTTTAGTGTTGAGGTGCTTGAAATTCGCCAAAAGTGGTCAATATTGTGGTTTTGCTGGTACATTTTAGGCTTGAACACAGGTATATTTTAATGGCAAAGTGGGAGAACATAAACTGTAGTTCGTCTCTTGATTTGCCCACAGCGACAGATCTTCAAACTCTTGTAGATTTATTATCCTTTCCCTGAAACTGAACCATTTGAACAATTGCATCATGATGGTGATCTTGATTTTTCCTCTTCTTAATATATACTAACGGAAATAAATGATGATCGCCAACAATTATGTAAGTTTCAGTAGAAAACGAAACATACGAAAGTCAAACCTGTTCTTGTATGTCTTTAAATCCAATAAGTGAAACAGTTTTTTTTGTTGCAGAATATTGGAGAATCAATTAAAATAAAGAATGAATCTGTGCGACACCTGTGGGAAGACTTATCTAGCCAGAAAAAACTTAAGGCGGCACATGCGGATAAAGCATGAAACTTTAGCACCATATCGCTGTTGTGGAAAGAGTTTCCAGGATCAATCAAAATTGATCCGGCACAGGTTTGTGTAATATTTTCCAATGGTACATTTTTCACAGGATAACCCTCCTAATTTATAATATTGGTAGTTGTCTTCCTCTTACCCATAAAATCAGAGGATCCAAAGTAATAGAAGGACATGGACGTAGCCTTACAGTGTTGTTAAAATGGGTTCTTATCTTTGGACTTGCTATCAGTCCATTCCAATCATGTTTTATTCTTATGTCCAATAAGCATAGTTGTTCTTTGACTCTCTAAATTTGTTTTGAAGATGCAAGAATTACAGTCATGCTCATTCCTGTAGAATTATTAGAGAAAAGTGACAAGTATACCTCCATCAGTTTCTTTCATGTTGTCTGATAACAGCATTACAAGGTATTTTTGTGTTACTATATGCTCTTTTCATGAATTCAGTAAAACTGCTTCAGTATGAGGTTTCTTTTCATATGTTTCCAGATGTGTTTGCCATGGTGAAGAACGAAGTCATCGGTGTGAATCGTGTACATCATCATTCGCCACAGGAGCTGATCTGAAACAACATGTAGCAAGATGCCACAGAGAGCCACCAATCTGCTGCCCCATATGTGGCAAACAGTTCAGATGCCGGCGTGATCTTCAAGATCACATGGACATTCACAATGGAGAGAAACCTCACCGATGTACCTGCGGCAAATCTTACGCTCATAATAGCAATCTTTATCGTCATCGCAGACGTTGTGATGTGGCATAGTTGGTATGTCGTGAAACATCTATACTGAACCACTGCAGTCCACTACAGTTGGTTCTTTCAAGTTATAAATTGTCAATCAAAAGTATTAGATTATATGCAATCATTGTCAAAGGTACCCGACTCGATTGATTTTCAAAAAAATATGACAAAAGGTATAAATAGAGACAAGGGGTGCAACTGATTGTCAGTTTATTCTAGCCTACCTCAACAAAATTAGTCATATCGTGGATATAATTATTGATGAAACAACACTGTTTTTGCATTGCTTTCTAGCTAACAGTATACCCTTCCATAAAACATCCATAAACATAACACGAAACCAAATGTGATCTTGCATTTGTTACAGTAACTGCGTCTACCAACTGAAATGGCATGATTTTCTGGCAACTGTACAGGTGTTAGAAACATTCCAATAAAGCATTGGTTGCTACTGTACGTTTGCTTAGACGGCATTATCGAACATGACAGTCATATAGTTCCATAGATACACACTTTTGACATCGATCATATCTGCTCCCCCTCGAATCATTGTAACCAGCAAGAAATTCGCAGGTTTCTTCGACAGTTAAGTGTTTCATATGGAGGCGATCATCTATGTAACGTGACTGTCCGCCGTATGCCTCCTCCATACGAAACACTTTACTGTCGATGCATTTATTGTAGGTTTTAAAGATTTGAGAGGGATCGGTGTCAAAAGTGTGTATCTATGGAACTATGTGGCTGTATGCTCGATAATGCCATCTAAGCAAACATACAGTCAGTAGTAACCAATGTTATATTGCCAGGTTGCAAACACCTGTCCAGTTGCCGGAAATTTGCCATTTCAGTTGGTAGACGCAGTTACTGTAACAAATGCAAGATCACAGTTGGTTTCGTGTTATGTTTATGGATGTTTTATGGAAGGGTATAATGATAGCTAGACAGAAATGCAAAACCAGTGTTGTTACATCAATTATCAATTATTATTCACGATATGACCAGTTTTGTTGAGGTAGGGCGAGAATAAACTGAAAATCAATTGTATCCCTTGTCTCTATATATATATTGTCATATTGTTTTTGAAAATAAATCGAATCGGTTCCATGTGATCATTGTAAAGTTTTTTGAGATTAATATTTTGCAATACTCAAAATTTCATATTTTATGTGCTTTTGGTATGTTTGTGTTCATTTATTTTTGAATAAGTTTTGTTTCATGTGATAATTATATACAAGGCAGTATTTTTAGTAGTTTTATTTCTCTACATGATTAACCATTGATTAATTGTGATACCTTTTGCATGACAATAATTGTTTGCTTAAGATAAGCAACCGATTGGAGTTGTGCATCACTGTGATAAAATCATTTGAAATCAATATTGTTATGTTTTAAAATAAATCAGTATTTTCTTAACATATATGACTTTGTTGTTTAATGCAACTGTGATTTGTTTAATGTCTAGTGTCTTTGTACTCAAAGTCACAAAGGGTCTCCCCTGAGCTGGGTTTCCTAAGTAAAAGGCTTCAAAATAGAATAAGATGCTGCCAAAAATCCAGTTTGTCTTAAGTGATATCTCAAAGATATTTCAAGAAAAGTCATCTTAGGAGTCATTTGTGGAGATATTGGAGCCACAGTCACCAATTGTGGCTATACCTTTTCAAAATGGCTCCAAAAAAAGTATGACTAAGAGTCTTAAACAGACAGGCGAGTCCCTGCACTGAAACTAATTTGAAACACCACCATCTGAAAGAGCTTAAAGTATAAAAATTGAGTTACTGCCATCGACCTTTATCCCGAGATGATGTAAAGTAAAATATTTTCAAAATATAACAAGATTTCAAAGCGGTCGCGGCTTTATGCCATTTGACACCGACATTGAAATGCAACTATAATTGAAGCATGGCTACCTATCAAGACACTCCCAAAATAACTGCCAATGGAACCTCAGAGAACCAAATTTTTATTTAAATTAATTTTGACGTATTATTTACGAATAAGTACTAAATGATGCATGCTTATATTGCACACTTTTCCTATAGGAGCATTCGGCAGTACTGAAATTCTGCATTTAATGGCAACCTGACAAAACACCCTAAAATTACACATTAAAAAATGTGGTTGTTTCTGACTTTTCATTTTATCAACTTTTACGTATTCCGTCATGCCTTCGGTTTTGGAATAAATTCATTGATAACAAGCACATATGAAATACTTCTACTTATCCCTGGACATTACCACTACAAACTAAATCGAACATTTCTTTTGGTAATAAAATGGTCCTATACGACAGGTGGTTGCTAAAAGACAGATTTAAGACAGCACTTAACACTCTCTGTGAGTGTTTTGGTGTTTTCTATCTGTATTGAGTTGCCACCTGTCCAACAGGATCACTAAACTTAAACAAAGTATGTTCGGGGGTTTAGAGGTTTTACTGTAAGTAATCTGTAAAAGCCATAAATTGACGGTCAATGTCACTGGATTCAATGTGTTTGCGTCGAAAGAAAGGCAATGTTTACAGTTTCATGCATATCAAAATTTGAAGCCATATTCAAAACAGTTTGGTTCATTAGTTTCATCCATACACACCTGCATACCAATCATTAAAGTTCTACCTCAAGGCATGCAGAAGTTATGACTCATACTTCTACACTTTCAACACAGATCTTGAAATAGGAATCTTTAGTTCATCTAGTAACTGCTAATTGGTTTAAAGTTTATAAGACTTAAGGCATGGAAATGTATTGTGCAAATACATATGCACATTGTATATGAAAGCAATGCCTTGAGGTATACAGAAAGTAGGAGCAATTTTCAAAACTGAAGTACATATATCAGCAGATTTTTAAGAACAGAACAGATTTTTTTTTACACTTTTCAGCATATACAGGACTGCAGGTTATAGTCAATGTCACTGGGATAGACAATTTTGATGTAATCGTGTATATAAAACTCTTGAACATTTGTACAAATACGGGTAGTTTTCAAAAATGTTTGGCATTCTTATATCTCGTCTTAAACCTACTAAATGATCCCTCCAAACAATTATCTCTACAAGACAACTCTATTTAAGGGCTATTTGAATGGTTTAGAGATACAATAAGGAAGCTATTGTGAGTAATAAATCCTCGCTCACACTCCGAAGCGACCCTCTACATGCTGTCAAGTGTCCATTTGCTGTCATTTCGCAAGAATGGACGAGTGGGAGGCATAGCGGCCTCAAACATTGCCGTGCCCTGTTTGTACTTGCTTTAAATACATTTTTGGCCTAGGGCCCGTTAGGGCCCGTAAGGCCATAGGCGGTATACCAACTTCGTCCTTCACGTAGCCGTAACGGCACACAACATTTATGCTGCTAAAACCCAAAAATACTTTTTTCAGAAAAAGCTTGTGGATTTCTTTTTACCTTATTCATTGAAACGCTACACAATATCATGAGAAAATGGCATCAGGCTGTGGATTTAACAGGATAAATCAAGCTGACTCCGTTTTTATACAGCAGATTGAAGGCTCCCTCGGGGTGAACAAAAACTTTACATCAAAAACACCAAAATACCTTCTTTTTGGGGAAAGATTGTGGCCGTGTTTTTGCACTATTCGTTAAAAGCCTTAACAACCATGTGTAATCGACGTTTTTGGTGAATATAACGATAATAGTCGTTTATATATATGCATTAATCAAGCTTGTGGCGTTTTCGTCTTGAGAGTAAGGGCTATTAAAATAAGAACGAATCCTATTGCCAATCGCCCATTTACCGCCTACTGGCTACTGGCGGATGAAACATAGTCCACCCAGGTAGAACCCGACAGCGGAGTGATTTCTACGTAAACACCCGAATGGCTTTCGGATTCACGAAAGTCGGCGGAAATCACCGATGTGAAATGAATATTTATGGTTTTAAAGGGAAAAACGTTCATATTTTTTAAAACTAAACTTATATTTAACATTAGAAAGTTGAATGCAGGATTCCGTTAATTTCGACAGATTTGTTTTTCTTCGTTTATAATAAAACGCTTAGAAAAAAATGAAGCTGGTTCCCGACCTATGCGCTAAACGAGAAGGGTCATGAAGAGTAAGCCAGGTACCAAGATAGAACAAAGAGGGAACAAAGAGATCACGTGATCTTAAGGACGCGGTAAACAGTTCAAGAAGGAGGTCATAGAGCATAAACAAAGAATCTGAAGTGGTGAGTCATAAAGAATCTGAAGTGGTGAGTCATATCTTTGAAAACATTTCTGATATTTATTATGTTATAGATTGTTTGAGTGTTACGAATATAGCTAGTGGCGTAGTTTACAAAATCACAAGCTAGATTTAGAGATTGTCTGTTGAGATGGACAAAGTCCCGCCATTTTTTTCTCAGAGTCAGATTGACAATATTATTCATATCAACTTATAATCAAATCAGCGAAGTTGTCAAATCTGAAGTCCAAGGTTTAGTTAATGGATGCCTGTGTTAAATTATGTAACGTTAACAATATGGCAAACACTCTTTAGGAGAGAAACGCAGGCTGTCGAGAAGACGATTCGGCCAGGGTCCGTTCAACCAGCCATTTTTGCTAAGCTGGAGGATTAATGGCGCCCTCGTTAGTTACTTGATTGCCTCGGCACATCTTGAATTTTGTCAATTGGAAGCACTGATTTTTTTAGATGATACAGTAGCCATGCTTTAGCTCTTCACAAGGTGATTTGCGGCTGCTCTGTTCTAAATGGTTCAACAAAATGCACATCCATGGCATATATAAATGAAAGGGATGATAGTGATAGCATTTTTGTAAAAGAGTGTACTGTTTACGTGACTATGTGCCAGAGAATGGGAATTATTTTCAGGTTTTATAAATTTTTTATCCTGCTACAGAACCGAAAACCGACCCAAAACCAAGAAGTACCTGAACCAGCACAGCCCTATTTTTTACATGAGCATTATGTTGACTTTGTTTAAGAGAATGTTTCCCTTTTTGGATACAAAAATTGTTGAGATTTTCTTAAAAAGTTACAGCCTCTTCTAAACCAGTAGCTTTAAGATTTTATAGATGTTAAGGATAAAACCGAGAGCATAGCGGATATGCATCAAATCTGACAATAACAATAATCACAGCGTTTTTTTCCTCCTTTGAATGGTACCCCCAATTGGAGGGGGACCCTTCCCAATTTGGCGACCGGACCCTTCCCAATCAAAAGAAATCAAATATCGGAATGTTCCCAATCAAAATAAACATATTTCCCAATTGTCAAATTACTTTTTCCCTTTAAATCATAGCAAACCATCCATATTTCAACTTTTGCTACAATGAACGTCTCGTCAAGGAAATATACAGAAGTTTATAATTCCGTGGTCTCGTGAATGTAAACAAAGTTACGCAACTCCATTGACATTTTTTGGAGTATGTATAAAACAATACCAGTGATTACGGCCGAATTTCGGAAACGGTCCGGGCGAAGATTTATACATGCCCCTTCATCGAGACTGGTTTATGTTGCGTGATCGCAAAATCCGCTGCAATTGATATGAGTTTACAAAACCTACAATTAAAACAATCATGAGCAATAATTCAAAGTATTACAGAATTGTTTTGAGAAAGACGATAAAGAAGAACTTGAATCTAGATCACTGCTAACACTCGCTAGCTTGATTGGCAGTATTCAGAGATTTTGGATTTTACCAAGTCATCAACTCTGTCTCAGCCGCAACAGCGTCTACTGTGAGTAACACACCCAGCATAGATTTAGTTTTTACACCATGTTTACCACCATAAACAGTTATAACGGTTTAGTAACTTAAATTCCCAATTTCTGCGTTGTCATCATTTCAAAACTCGTTTTTCCCAATTTGACTTGAAAAATTCCCAATCTGAGGGGTACCGGACCCGTTCCCAATTGGGTGGAAAAAAACCGCTGAATCAGCACTGTCTTTGGTATAATGAACTCATTGTGCATAAATGACTTCTGGGGTCTTCCTCCACTTGTTATAAGCTGGACGTCGCGATATAATATTATAACTGAAATACTGTTTAAAGCGACGTAAAATCAAATCAAATTGTTTCAAGATATCTAGCAGTGTTTAGGCTAGACACCCAACTTTATGCGTCATTTTGACCCATTAACACTCAACACAGGGGGTCATTTTCAAAATCTATGGGTCAAAATGAACTTGCACAGGGCTCAACATTAACTTTCATTTCCACTAGCCCAGTTGGGCTAGTAGTTCCAGAAACAGCTAGCCCTGACCAAATGTTTACCTGCCCTGACCAAATACATAAAATATGTTAGTCTTACGTTAAATTATAAAATTCGAACTGTATCGCCGATCTATCCACGTGACTCGATCTCGCCATTTTGTCAAAAAAAGTGTGAGTTCTTTTGTCTGTTTCGTAGAAACTCTTTGTTTCACTTCTTCCTTTTGTACCTTTACCTTTAGATCCTTCCAAACAACCCTTTTTATGCCCCCGGCATCGACAGATGCGGAGGCATATAGTAATCGTCCTGTCCGTCCGTGTGTCCGTAACAAGGTAAAGTAGAATTTACCGTTTCATCTAGCATCAACACCCCTTAACCAAATGCTTGGATACTTATACAGTTGTTGCCTTGGACCATTCCCTATCCAACAAGATCACCAAGCTTTGATTTTGACCGTGACCTAATTTAGACTTAGAATATTTTAAATAGGCTATTTCTTGGTTAACTAGATTTTACCGTTTCATCTAGCATCAATACATCTGAATACAATGCTTTGATACTTATACAGTTGTGCCTTTGACCATTCCCTATCCAGCAATGTCACCAAACTTTGATTTTGACCTTGACCTTATTTGGACTTAGAATATTTTAAATAGGCTATTTCTTGGTTAACTTGATTGTACCGTTTCGTCTAGCATCAACACTGTTTACTACAATGCTTGGATACTTACACAGTTATTGCCTTGGACCATTATCAACTCACCAATAATACCCAAGCTCAGTTTGACCTGGACCTAATTTGGACTTAGAAAAAATTCAGATTATATTGTCAAGGATGTCACCGGGGGCATAAGCGTTTATTGAACGCGCAGTCTTGTTTATTATAAAACCGATAAACATTTTGTGAACGTTGGGGTTTTGACTGTCAAGGGAAAAAACAAAACGTAAATTAGTCGCTATGTCGTAAAATGAATTCGCTCGATTCTTATTGGCGAAATCAGTTAAAAATAAAAGACATCATTAGCTCTCTTGTATTTCCTTTACTAATCACGTATTTCCTATAATTTATTATCTTAAATGCGTTTATGAAATTTGATTATTTTACGTCATGTCGTAATTGAAAGGAATATCCCCAGACTGGTATCGAGTTTCAATTTTTATTTGACGCGTAGTGGAGGAAAATTACTTAGAAATTTTACCAATCTACTATTGATGACGTACTGTACGTAATATGTGACATTGATAAACATTGTTGCCGTGGACCATTCCCTATCCACCAATATCGCCCAACCTTGATTTTGACCGTGACCTAATTTAGACTTAGAATATTTTGAATGGACTATTTCTTGGTTAACTAGATTTTACCGTTTCGTCTAGCATCAACACTACATGCTTCCATACTTATACAGTTATTGCCTTGAACCGTTACCAACCCACCAGTAATACCCCTGCTCAGTTTGATCTTGACCTAATTTGGACTTAGAAAAGTTTCAGAATATATTGTCAAGGATGCCACCGGGGGCATAAGCATTAATTGAACGCGCAGTCTTGTTTCTTTTATCATTGTAAGTAAGCCAAGATGCATAGATAAGGAACCATTTCTGCTGAACTTTTCTAAGAGTCTCACCAGTTGAAGATGAATGCGCATCTTTAGAGGGCTCATCACTTTTTTTTTGTTTCTCTTCCTGCCGATTAGCCAGGAGCAAAAGCAAAAAATGAATGCTTTTTTCTACCGACATTTTCATGTTACGACAATTCAGAGATGTTTTGATTTACTGCTCAGCATGGATTCGTAATGCATGATTCTTTATCGTCTTGGTGCTGCAAAGTTAAAAGAATCGGGTTTAAATCAAGCTTCTGAGGAACCTGAATCGACTTTAGTAAATATTGGGCTAAAACGTCCTGAGATGCGGTCTTCGGCCTTTCAGGCCGATATAAGATGCTCCAAAATAACCTCTTAATTTTATTATTCATAGTCCTTTTCTAAAAGCCTAAAAGAGCAAAAACATGGCCTAATCAGTGACCTGGAAAGAATTTTTTTCTATGTGACTATGGCCCATCATCTATAATTTTTTATGTGACATTTCAAAAATCTATGTGACATTTTGAAATTTTATGGGCCAATTTTTAAAATGCTTAGATTTCAATAAAAATCAATGTTTTTTACATACCTTTATTCGTAAGTAAGAACTTAAACAGGTATACTATTTCTGAACTAAAGGTGTGTGGCATATCTGATTGAAAAATTGATAATCATATGATACAAAGTGCACAACCCAGGCTATGCATTTGTATTCGTTCTAGTTTGTTAAATTAAGTCTAGAGGGCGTATCGCGGGTGTAGCCCATACTGTTGTAGCAGACAGAGTTGGGTCGATTGCTATTAATTATGACAAATACTTACATAACTTGTTGACTATTCATCTCCAAATGATCAAATTCTATAAAACATCTAATCAATCACCTGAAATATCCGTCGGTCTGGTGTTTTCAGCTATTTTATTTAGTAACAGGTTCGACGAAAAAGTTCAAACTTTCCTTCAAATCCGTTGTATCTGATAGACAAGTGTCCAATTTAGAATCGTTTTCTCAGTCTATTAACTGTATAATTCATATTCAGAATCGCGTCTTATGAAGAAAGAATTCGATCCCGGCGTGTGCTGGTTTTTCTTTTGACTTTGTTGTATCTCTCAATCGTAAATCTTTCCAGAAATGTCCACGTTTAGTGTCCTCGATTTTGTCGAGGCGCCATTTTGTTTCGAGTCAATTTCAAAATATGACAGCGCTATTTTTAATGCCGTTTTATTTGTCAATATCTCCTATTGAAAACAGTCTTACAAAGATGAAAAAGACATAATACTTTGTAAAACCGACATAAAAAAAGACGCCTAAGAACCATCTTTTTTACTTGTAACACACGTAACGGTAATACACATATGCCATAACACGGGTGTTTGCAACATATAGGGCCTATTGAAATGTGCATAGAAATTCTGCTTCGCAATTTCGGCATATCTCTTTATTTTCTAATGGGTTTTTTCATAATGTATCGCTGGAAAATCAATTCAAGAAATTAACTGTCGATCTACATTCATATAAAATGTTCACGAGTTATACGCGTCCAAGCTGTTGTGTTTGGGAATGAAATCGGAATACTTTGCTATTTTCGCACACAAAAAATGTCGGAATTGGCAAGAAGTTTCGATTTGTTTAAGGTAAATTTCGATGTTTAATTCCACAAAGTGCAGCTAATTTCTATTGAAAAAAGACGATTAAATCCTCCAGAAAAACGAATTAGTTGTTAAACGATAGAATCAAGCCATCTAGCATACAGGACATTTTGCATTTGAAATTTATGGTAAGATAAAATCGGCGAGACGCTGGGCGCACCAGTTGGAAATTCTATGTGACATTTTTGATTTTTATGTGACTATGGCGCATGGCGCGTGGGTTTCCAGGTCACTGGGCCTTGCATAAACACTGATCTGTAATGTGCAGAAATGTGTGATATTGGGTAAACGAACTAAATAACACGTTTCGGAGTAAATTACAATTTTCGTGATGCTTTAATTTCACCGCTTATAAAAACTACCAATGCAGCAGCGATTATGACCGAATGGTTGCATCAGCAACTGAGAAGTGCCTAAACTGTTGTAGTCCTAATAAAGACCCCCTTTTTATTTCAGCTTGAAAATTGGAAATATCAGCATAACGTGATCATAGGAACGCTGTCTTCAGTTCAATTAGGAGGTCAGAGAGCATACATCTGAAGTGGTGAGTCATACTTTTGTATATATTTCTGATATTTAACAATGTTTTTGAAAGTCAAAAGTTGAGTTACGCATCAGTAAGTAGATTTGCAATATTGTAATAAGCCTTACACGAACCTGAATCGACTTTAGTAAATATTGGGCTAAAACGTCCTGAGATGCGGTCTTCGGCCTTTCAGGCCGATATAAGATGCTCCAAAATAACCTCTTAATTTTATTATTCATAGTCCTTTTCTAAAAGCCTAAAAGAGCAAAAACGTGGCCTTGCATAAACACTGATCTGTAATGTGCAGAAATGTGTGATATTGGGTAAACGAACTAAATAACACGTTTCGGAGTAAATTACAATTTTCGTGATGCTTTAATTTCACCGCTTATAAAAACTACCAATGCAGCAGCGATTATGACCGAATGGTTGCATCAGCAACTGAGAAGTGCCTAAACCGTTGTAGTCCTAATAAAGACCCCCTTTTTATTTCAGCTTGAAAATTGGAAATATCAGCATAACGTGATCATAGGAACGCTGTCTTCAGTTCAATTAGGAGGTCAGAGAGCATACATCTGAAGTGGTGAGTCATACTTTTGTATATATTTCTGATATTTAACAATGTTTTTGAAAGTCAAAAGTTGAGTTACGCATCAGTAAGTAGATTTGCAATATTGTAATAAGCCTTACACAGGGGTCCAGATAAGAGGGAGTATTCTGAACAAATCCAACGTTTTCTCACTCATACAGCACCAAATCCTATGGTTTTACTACTCATTAGAATCGTCTCTTCGAGAAAATTCTAATGAGTAGTGACATCATAGGGTTTAAAGCAGAAATTAAGGTTTTAATTTTTGAAATACTCCCCTTATCTTGGGCCCTGCTTACAGGTAGGAAAATGTACAAGAAATTTGAAAGACAAATTGGAGACCTTTAATACTTTATAACAGAACACAAAATGTGGCTTCAAATTAAATATTGTTGCAAATCGATGTCGGGCGCATTTTTATGCCCCCGGCATCGACAGATGCGGGAGCATATAGTAATCGTCCCGTCCGTCCGTCCGTAACCAGGTTAAGTAGATTTTACCGTTTTGTCTAGCTTCAACACCACTTATTCAAATGCTTAGATACTTATACAGTTGTTGCCTTGGACCATTCCCTAGCCACCAATAATACCCAACCTTAATTTTGACCTTGACCTAATTTGGACTTAGAATATTTTGAATGGGCTATTTCTTGGTTAACTAGATTTTACCGTTTCGTCTAGCATCAACACCGCTTACACCAATGCTTGGATACTTATACAGTTGTTGTCTTGGACCATTCCCTATCCATCAATATCACCCAACCTTGATTTTGACCTTGACCTAATTTGGACTTAGAATATTTTGAATGGGCTATTTCTTGGTTAACTAGATTTTACCGTTTCGTCTAGCATCAACACTACTTACTACAATGCTTCTATACTGATACAGTTATTGCCTTGGACCATTACCAACCCACCAGTAATACCCAAGCTCAGTTTGACCTTGACCTTGACCTAATTTGGACTTAGAAAATATTCAGAATATATTGTCATGGATGCCACCGGGGGCATAAGCGTTTATTGAACGCGCAGTCTTGTTAAACATCTAATAGTTGGTTAAGGAAAATGTTTAATTAAAAAAAAAGATATATAGTTCAAAGAAAAAAATATTGAGCCATTTTAAATAAAGGTCATCCAATTGAAATTGTGGTTTCCATGGCAACCAATTGAAAAAACTTAAAAATCTTGTCAAAAACTACTGGTCCGAATTGAAAATAATTTTACCCAAATGTGCCATTGGTGACCCTCTATCAGATTCTTAAAATAATTTTTTATCTTAAAAAACATGGCGGCTAGTGGGTGGGGCAGATTTTCCTTATATAGCTATATAGTGAAAACTTTAAAAATCTTCTTGTCAAAAACTACTGGTTTGAATTGAAAATAATTTTACCCAAATGTGCCATTGGTGACCCTCTACCAGATTTCATAAAATAATTTTGATATCTAAAAAACATGGCCGCCAGTGGGTGGGGCACATTTTCCTTATGTTACTGTATAGTAAAAACTTTAAAAATCTTCTTCTGTGAAACTACTGGTCCAAATTGAAAATAATTGTACACAAATGTTCCATTCATGACTCTCTACCAGATTTCTTAAAATAATTTTGATATCTTAAAACACATGGCCGCCAGTGGGTGGGGCACATTTTCCTTATGTTACTGTATAGTAAAAACTTTAAAAATCTTCTTCTGTGAAACTACTGGTCCAAATTGAAAATAATTGTACACAAATGTTCCATTCATGACTCTCTACCAGATTTCTTAAAATAATTTTGATATCTTAAAACACATGGCCGCCAGTGGGTTGGGCACGTTTTCCTTATGATACTGTATAGTTAAAACTTTAAAAATCTTCTTCTTGGAAACTACTGGTCCAAATTGAAAATTATTTTACACAAATGATCCATTGGTGACTCTCTACTAGATTTCTTAAAATTATTTTGATATCTTAAAAACATGGCCACCAGTGGGTGGGGCACGTTTTCCTTATGATATACAGTATAGTTAAAACTATAAAAAATCTTCTTCTGTGAAACTGCTGGTCTAAATTGAAAATAATTTTACACAAATGATCCATGGGTGACCCTCTACCAGATTTGTTTAAATATTTTTATTATCTTGAAATCATGGCCGCCAGTGGGTGGAGCATATTTTTCTTATGATACTGTATAGTTAAAACTTTAAAATCTTATTTTGTGAAACTGCTGGTCCAAATTGAAAATAACTTTACACAAATGATCCATTGGTGTCTCTCTACTAGATTTCTTAAAATAATTTTGATATCTTAAAAAACATGGCCGCCAGTGGGTGGGGCATGTTTTCCTTATGATACTGTTGATAATAGTTAAAACTTTAAAATCTTCTTCTGTGAAACTTCTGGTCTAAATTGAAATTTTACGCAAATGATCCATGGGTGACCCTCTACAAAATTTCTTAAAAGGATTTTGATATCTTAAAAATCATGGCAGCCAGTGGGTGGGGCAAGTTTTCCATATATTTTTGTATAGAATTTTTTCAAAAATCTTTTTCTCTGAAACTATTGGTCTGATTTAAGAATATTTTCTTTAAAAAGTAATGATGGGTGACCCTTTGCCAGTTTTCTTCAAAGAATCTTCCTAGTTCAAACAACACGGCTGGCAGTGGGTGGGGGTTAATATACCGGTGTTGGCTTATAGTGGAATTTTATCACTACTGCATGGTCCATTACCATGACCGTAAACATGGGTACCAGGTGAGCAATTCAGGGCCGCATGCTGCTCTTGTTTTGACAAATGAGAGAATTTCTCTCACTTGCATTCTGCGACAGAATAATCCCTGCAGAACTGAATGCTTTAAAAACCGAAAGGGTAATACCTACCAGAACTGAGAAGTGCCTAAATCGTTGTAGTCCTAATAAAGACCCCCTTTTTATTTCAGTTTGATCAGCATAACGTGATCATAGGAACGCTGTCTTCAGTTCAAGTAGGAGGTCAAAGAGCATAAATCTGAAGTGGTGAGTCATACTTTAGTTATTGAAAGTTTAAGGTTGTTTGAGTGTTACGCATCAGTAGGTAGATAATGTCCTGCTATTTCTTTTCAGCTTGACATTTGAATATATTTACATACATATCAAGTGAGGTTGTCAAAATCTATAATCCAAGGTTTAGTTAATGGAGGCTTGTTTTAAATAGTAGAACACTAACAATATAGCAAACAAACTTGAGGAAATCAAGAAGAGGAATAGACCAGAGTCCGTTCGACACACCATTTTTGGTAGTTTAATTGAAACCGCCATGGTATGTAAAGTTGTCTAGTCTGGATTTAAATTAGATAGCAGTTTCGTTTAGAAACTCTTGTAGCATATTAGCATTATTAACACACACTCCCGAATTGCTATAATTGACCACTATATAACTTCATTCTAGTTGGACTAGAGCTGCATGTTTGCCCGACTTGCATATATTTTTAGCAGGTTACACATATAGTTCAGCTGTATAAAGAGATAAAATCAGAATCAATGCTCCACCATTGCATTATTGCTGTGCAGGGCTGATGAGACAACAATCCTTTAAACTCACTCCTGCAGAAACTTGCAAATAAACATTTTTTGTACATATATAAGCAAGGAAATAGTGTCCAGCACAATTTATTAAGTTACCCTTCCCTGATAGATTCCTTATAGACATTTGTAACCAGTACTTGAAAGGTTGAAAGGAATGGCCAGAATCAAGTTGGAAAACACACTGTATAGTAGGTTACCTTTGCTGATCAGCAATAAGACATTGGCTGTAATTTAGCATCTGTATGTTATGCTCATTACAAAAGTTGTTACTTATAGTTATGAGTGCTCTGTAGCCATATCAATGGAAAAACAATATGGGATTTACTCTTATATGTTCAGCAAGATTCAATCAATCAGATGATAGTTTTCCAAGGGAAGCCAGGGGTCGACAATGTGTTCCAATTTGTCTGATGTTTTTTTTAGCTTTAAAAAGCATTTCAGCTATTCATACCATTCAAGCACAACATTTGCACAATGTCATGCTTGCTGGAAGTTTGCTTTATTGTGCAATGCAAGAAATCTCAGAAAACACACTGAATTTAGTTGACCCAAGTGAACTACCACAACAAATATGCTATGGGGACCAAAATTTCTATATTAAACACAGAGACGTTAAGTATGGGCATTGTTTAGTAACTGATCAGACTGACTATGTGAATATACATACGTTAGAAAGTGCTTTACTACAATCACTCGCTTCACACACTAGCAATAAGGAACGGTACTTTATACTGGTTTTCAGTGAAATGTCCTTTGG
Source organism: Gari tellinella (assembly GCA_922989275.2). Classification (NCBI taxonomy): domain Eukaryota; kingdom Metazoa; phylum Mollusca; class Bivalvia; order Cardiida; family Psammobiidae; genus Gari; species Gari tellinella. Next base: position 10,284,142 of record OV277859.1, on the reverse strand, counting down.
AATTTTAAACAGGGACCAAAACTTGTACATTTTTGATAGTCATTCCAGGGATGAAAATGGACTTAGTTGTTCTGATGGTGTTGGTGTTTTGGGTAGTGTTTCTTCTGTAAAAACATTATGCCAACATATCTTTAATGTTGCTAGCTCCTGTGGTGGAAACATAAACCAGCCTATTCCATTTGCACTTCATGCTATTCATTTGTTGAAGAATCCTGATCGCAAAAATAAAATAAAAAAATGGCATGCAGTTTATGTTGATGTAAGAGCTTTGACTTTCAAGATTGAAACAAGGCAAGTGAGAAAGCGATGTATTGCACAAAATGTAGAGACAGATGATGGCCAGTTCTGTTCGAAGAAACCGAAACAAGTACGTGAATTAATGCAGGGTAAATCTTTTCTGCATTGTGTTAACGATTACAATGTTCTGTCGCATAATGATTCTGCTACTATAGATGTCGAACAGTACTCATCTGAAAATGTTCTGTCTAATAAAGATTCTTCAGCTATAGTAAATGTTGAAGAACAGTCCTCATCTGAAAAAGACTATGATATTTTCAAAAAACTGATACTGAATGGACCTGATTATGTCTGCTCATGCTGTACACAAACTTTTTTTCCAACACTCGGTCTCAAATGTTGGTCGATTAAGGTGCATAGGTAAAGATGTATTAGAAAAGTACCTCAGTGGTTTACGCAGTGTAAACAATGATGAGTGGCTTTGTCGCTCATGTTTACAAGCTTTGAAAAAGGGAAATGTGCCACAATTTTGGGTAAAGAATGGCTTACAATTTCCACCAATACCAGATGAGCTTAAACTTTCGAACCTAGAAGAGAGATTAGTGTCACCAAGGTTACCATTTATGCAATTAAGAGAAATGCCAAGGGGTGGCCAAGTATGTCATAAGGGAAACATAGTCAATGTACCTGCTGATGTAACTAGCACTATTAAGGCATTGCCAAGAATGATTGATGAGACGGAAACAATCATGGTAAAATTGAAACGAAAGCTTTCATATAAACATTTTGTTGCATTTGAAAATATTCGTCCTCAGAAAGTGTTCTCTGCTGCAAAATGGTTGGTGGATAGAAGTCCTATTTTCAGAAATGAAGGTATTGTTGTTGATGATCTGTGGTTGCAAAAGCAAGAAAGTCATCAATTTGATTTTGAAACGGAAAATAATGCTACTGCTGCTCAATATGAAGATGAAGACGGTTGGACAGAAACTGAGAATTTGTCAGACAGACCAGCTGGAATTCAAGACACTTTTCTTCAATCAGTAGATTTTAGAGAATTTAATCAAATTCTCTCTTTAGCACCAGGCGAAAATAACAGTCCAATAGGACTTTTCCACGATTTTCAATCAGAAGTTCTTTCTTTTCCAACAATATTTTGTGGCATGAAGCGTCCTGACAATTCAGAACGTATTGTGCCTTTACACTATAGCTCAATTTGTAAATGGGAACTCCGTAATTTGGACAGACGAGTAGCACTGAGTGTGCCAAACATTTTTTTCAAATTAAAGCGTTTGCAAATTAAGCAGTTGCGAGACAAAGTCTCTTTGGCTATAAGAAAGCACAAAGGAAATGGAAAGAAATATACTGCTGGGGAAATACTGACACCAGGCTTTGTAGAAACAATAACATTGCAAAATGACGGGTATAGAATTCTCAGGAATATAAGGGGGTCCCCTCCATATTGGGAAAAAGCCAAACATGATGTTTTTGCAATGATTCGTCAACTTGGAATTCCAACATGGTTCTGTTCTTTCTCAGCTGCAGAAACAAAGTGGTTTCCATTGCTTAGATCTTTATCTAAATTTGTTGATGGAAAGAATGTAAGCGAGACTGAAGCAAATGCTATGTCTTGGCAGGAAAAAAGCAGACTTATCAAGTCAGACCCAGTCACTTGTGCTAGGTATTTTGATTATAGAGTACAGGCATTCATAAAACATGTTTTAAGAAGCAAACAATTTCCAATCGGTGAAATAGTTGACTTCTTTTACCGTGTGGAATTCCAACAACGTGGTTCCCCACACATACACATGTTGATCTGGATAAAGAATGCACCAGTCTATGGTAAGGCTGAAAAGAGGAACATAGAAATGTTTATAGACAAACATGTAACATGCTCTAAAGATAGTTCAATACTAGAGTTTGTAAACTATCAAACTCATAGACATGCAAAGACTTGCAGAACGAAAGGTAAAGCAGTGTGCAGATTTAATTTCCCTTTACCACCTATGCCAGAAACCACTATTCTTGAACCACTTGATAAGGAGGTTAATTGTGAACAAAACAAACAGCAGTATGAGATGATAATGAAAAGATTGTCTGATGTGAATAGTAACTCTGATAATGACATGTCATTTTCAGAGTTCCTATCATGCATGAATCTCACATTTGAAAGATATTTGCTTGTAATACAATCACAATTGAAACAGCCAAGAATATTCTTGAAGCGATCTTTGTCTGAATGCAGAATCAACAATTACAACACAGTGCTAATGAAAGCGTGGCAGGCTAATATGGATATACAGTTTGTGCTAGATCCATATGCTTGTGTATCATACATTGTATCATACATTTCAAAAGGTCAAAGGGGTCTTTCTAGTCTGCTTCATGATGCTTGTTCTCAAGCAAGAGAAGCTGATAGTGATATACGGCAACAGGTGAGGAGGATTGGCAATCAGTTCTTGTCAAATGTAGAGATAGGTGCACAAGAGGCAGTGTATTTAGTTTTACAGTTGCCTTTGCGTAGAGCTTCAAGAGAAGTCATATTTGTTGACAGTCAAAAACTAGAGAAGAGAACAACACTGATTAAATCTTTCTCTGACTTAAAAGGCCTACCAAACAACTCAACAAACACAGAAACAGACAGTCTAATCAAAAGATATCAGCGTCGTCCTAAAAGCATGGAATCACTGTGTTTAGCAGATTTTGCCTCTTGGTTTGATTTGTGTCCATCATCCAAAAAACGTGCAACTGTAAACAGAAATGATTCTGAGCTTCCTGAAACAGAATATGAACATGACCAAGAAGATGATATTGATATTGATATCAATGAGGTTGACAGTAGTAGTCCTATAATATTTCCCTGTGGCACATGCATGAGGAAGCGAACAAAGCAAAAGGTAATATATAGTAGGATAACATCAATAAATTCAGATAGAGAGGAGCATTTTAGAGAGAAATTAATGCTGTACTATCATTGGAGAGATGATGAAAATGATCTTTTGGACGGATTTGAAACATTTGAGTGCAGCTATGAGGCTAAGTCTGCAACTGTACAAGTCAATCAAGGAGGATTTGAAAATTGTCTTTTGGGCCAAACCGGAAAGGATGGTGAAGGAGTCATTGAGGATTTTTTGGACAATATTGTTATAAATCCAATTATTCAGCATGACGATCTTATTGACATGGATGAACTTGATACTGATAGGATGGACTATTTTGATCCAAATCATGGTGCAAGTTATGATATTGGTCATGATCTTGGTTTTCAAAGAAAAGAAGTACAAGAGATTCTTCCAAATAAGGAGTTGGGAAATGATCAATATTGCAGTCTTGTAAGGAATTTAAATGATGAACAGAAATCATTTTTCTACCATTTACTCCATCGTGTCAAGCTTGGGTTGATTCCTTTCTACACTTTCTTATCAGGCGGTGCAGGTGTGGGAAAAAGTGTCACAATAAGAAGTCTTTATCAGGCATTAACAAAGTATTTCGGGCATCGGCAGGATGCACAACCAGACAAAGTTCATGTCTTACTATGTGCACCAACTGGAAAAGCTGCACACAACATTTCTGGCCTTACCCTGCACTCAGCTTTCTGTATACCAGTCAGTCAAGGTTTTAATTTTAAACCCCTTGATATGCAACAGTTAAATACTATGCGTGCCTTGTATCATGAATTGAAGATAGTTATCATTGATGAGATCTCAATGGTAGGAAGGGGAATGTTCAATTTCATTAACCTTCGTCTGCAAGAAGTAATGGGAAATGTCAGACCTTTTGGTGGAATAAGCATATTGGCAGTTGGTGACCTGTTTCAGTTGAAACCAGTTATGGATGCATGGTTGTTCTCAGATGTGTACCATTCTGTACAAATGGCTTGCATAGGAACAAATTTGTGGGTTGAACTGTTTGACTTCTTCGAACTGAAACAAGTAATGAGACAACGGGATGACAGAGATTTTGCCTTATTATTGAACAGGTTAAGAGAAGGTAAACATATTGAAGAAGATTTGGAATCTTTGAATGATTGCAAAATAGTAAGCACTGATATTGAGTGTAACACATTAAAGTCAGTCCCGCATTTATTCAGTACAAGGAAGGATGCAATGACTCATAATTTGATGGTGTTGAATGAATTACCCATTGAAAAAAAAATTTGCATAGAAGCTATAGATGTCGTGTCTGGTGACATTGCTGTCTCAGTTCGAGAAGCTATTCTGTCTAAGGTACCAAAAGATTCTAGTAAAACTTTCGGTCTTGAAAAGGACTTGGTCCTCGGGCGTGATCTACCTGCAGAATTGTCTCTCAATGTTGATGTAGTTGATGGTCTGACAAATGGTGCTGCCTGCATTATCAAAAAGTTTGATTATAGAATTGTCGGAAATGACAGGTGTAGTATTGTATGGGTTGAATTTGAAGATTGCTTAGTTGGCAATCAATGGCGACAAAAATACAAACATCTCTACCAACAGGCTATACAGTTGACATGGACTCCAATCTTTGAAGTCACACGTAAATTTACTTGCCAGTATTTCAAAACATATCTTATTGTACGAAGGCAGTTTCCAATACACATGTCTTCTGGGAAAACTATTCATAAAGCACAAGGTTCTACTATGAGTAGTGTTGTTGTGGACTTTGGGAAAAGGAAAACTGACCACATCCATTATGTAGCATTGAGTCGAGTTACAAGTAAGGCACAGTTATTCCATACAGGCATTATTGCTGAAAAAATCAGCCTTTCAGAGGCAGTTGTTTGGGAAATGGACAGGTTGAGATATACAAAATGTTTAGCTAATAGCATTCCTGATTTGACCCATTCACATTTGGTGAATTTTGTCATTTGTTTCCAAAATTGTCGCTCGTTGAGGAAGCATATATCAGACATACGCATGGAATTCAATATGTTGAAAGCAGATGCAATTGGTTTTGCTGAAACACGAACTTCAAGAATGCTTGAAAGCAGATTTGAAATTGAAGGATATGTTTTAAACCAATCAACATTTGAGGAGTGTGTACATGGAATTGCTGTTTACTGTAAAAACACATTGGAGTTTCAGAAATTGATCTTCAGCACCTTTTACGGTGTTGAATGTGCTCTTCTCACATTAAAGAACAGTGATGTTCTTGCGTTTGTTTATTGTCCACCAAAACATGCAACTTGCGGCAACATTGCAGCTTTCTTTGCTGAAATACATCAACTTTGTGGAAATTCTAGTAGAATATTGGTTATGGGAGACTTCAACTTTGACCCTTACAACAAGAAAACTGTGGACAATAAGAAGTTTCATCCTTTTACACGCATTTTGTTGGCACCTACCAATGATCATGGGTCTTGTCTTGACCACATATACATCTCATCAGATTCTTTAGATACAGTAAGAACTGGGACATTGGAGTCTTACTACTCTGACCACAAACCAGTATTTGTTGAATATCAACATTAATCAAAGCAGTTTTGCTTTAGCACTTATTGTTCATAGGCTTAAAGTTTGACTTCAGTAACTGTGTCAAGATCTGGATACTTGTTTATATGTTATGCTTAAAACAGGTTGTTAACAGTTGGAACTTTTTTCCATCTTTTTCATCCGCTGTGTCCAGTTCCCTATTATTTATCAAAACCCCAAATACAGGGGATTACTTTAACATTTATTGACCAGGATAGCAACTGTCTGCCCCCATACAATGTTTTATAGTTATGTAGTTTAGTTTAAATCTCTTTAGTAGATAAACCCCAAAACAGGGGATTACTTTAACATTTATTGACCAGGATAGCAACTGTCTGCCCCCATACAATGTTTTATAGTTATGTAGTTTAGTTTAAATCTCTTTAGTAGATAAACCCCAAAACAGGGGATTACTTTAACATTTATTGACCAGGATAGCAACTGTCTGCCCCCATACAATGTTTTATAGTTATGTAGTTTAGTTTAAATCTCTTTAGTAGATAAACCCCAAAACAGGGGATTACTTTAACATTTATTGACCAGGATAGCAACTGTCTGCCCCCATACAATGTTTTATAGTTATGTAGTTTAGTTTAAATCTCTTTAGTAGATAAACCCCAAAACAGGGGATTACTTTAACATTTATTGATCAGGATAGCAACTGTCTGCCCCCATACAATGTTTTATAGTTATGTAGTTTAGTTTAAATCTCTTTAGTAGATAAACCCCAAAACAGGGGATTACTTTAACATTTATTGACCAGGATAGCAACTGTCTGCCCCCATACAATGTTTTATAGTTATGTAGTTTAGTTTAAATCTCTTTAGTAGATAAACCCCAAAACAGGGGATTACTTTAACATTTATTGACCAGGATAGCAACTGTCTGCCCCCATACAATGTTTTATAGTTATGTAGTTTAGTTTAAATCTCTTTAGTAGATAAACCCCAAAACAGGGGATTACTTTAACATTTATTGATCAGGATAGCAACTGTCTGCCCCCATACAATGTTTTATAGTTATGTAGTTTAGTTTAAATCTCTTTAGTAGATAAGGTAGTTATGTTAAGAGAGCAGGGTAGTTATGTTAAGAGATCCCAGATAATGGGAGTAGTTTATTCCCTCGAGGGTAGCTGGAGCCCCTGTTAGAAACTGAGTTCTTACTGTTTGAGACTAGGATAAGAATTTACAATTCATGTTTTATGGTACAGTAAGGAATAAATGATTTCACAAATATTCCATAAAGTTCTAATTAACGCATTTAATGTATTGTTCCACAAATATAATTTGATCAAATATATATAGTCAGGAACCAAGATATCATCAGAAATATTTCCCCAATCCATGAAGTTGGGAGCTCAAAGTAAAGCAGAATGTACCATACTTCCAACCTGCTTTAACCCAATACACCATAAGTAAGCCTTTTTACGCTTTGCATATATTTCTGCGCTGAGTTTTTTCTTCTTCTAAATTCTAGCATACTACTAGGGCTGTAATGAAAACACTTGAATTTTTGAATATACATGTACTGGAATATTGATGTTGGTGAATACTTATCATATTTGTGTGTCCAAAAACTGCATATTTGCCAGTATGAACAAAAAAACCTTAAAACAACTAAAAGGGTGAAAAGTGCAGTTTTCCAACATTCTCCAATACCATTAGAAATGCAAATTACAACTTGCTATGATGATTGGGGTTATCTGGTCTTAAACTACTAACACAGAAATAATGGGAAAATAAAAATCATGCTTCAAATAACTTTGAACTTTATAAAGTAACAATTATATATATATATAAATGAATAGGATAAGCAGCAGTAATAAAAGATAAGTTTCACATAAAAATCTACAAAGAAACTTATTCGTCTCCCAATATCGTGATGTGTATTCATATTCGCTACATGGTGTATTCATTACAGTCCTACATATTAAGCCTTAAAGTAAAATGGAAGTAAAGCAGGATGCAATTTAAGGCACATTTTGCTTTGCTTTGATCCTGCTTTAAGTAGTCATCTGTCTTCATAATTAGAAACAGGCTATGAGGAACTTGGTCGAAATGGTCACCTACATTCAATAATTGAAACAGTATAAAGTAAAGGGTTAAACAGTCATTGTATTTAGCACTCAATAATTCAAATGTACAGACTTTGTGATTAATGCTGGAGTTTAAATCTTGGAGTAAACACTTGGAAATACTTTATCTTGGAGAGAAATGTCTATGCTATAAGAAAACAACAGAGCAGCACATATTAATCTGAGCTTTGGAGATGCACAAAATTAAGCAAGTCTTGTCCTTTGAGGCATTTCTCAGGAAAAACTATATCTTTGGAGATACATTTATATATTTCAAGAAAACAAAAATGCACACAGTAATCTGAACTTTTGAAACGCACATATTTGAATCAAATTCATTTATTACAGATGTCAACATTACAAGAAGTTATGACCTCGAAGGACAAGGGTCCATATGAAAAGTCCATCAGAGCAAAGGTCGTCTGTGCTGGGCAACCAGTAACATATCAGAATGCCCAAAAGGAAACGAGACATTCCATGACAGCTGCTATTGCCGACAACACAATGGCAGTCAAGCTTGTGTGTTACGACCCTGCAAAATTTGCACGACTGACAGCAGGAACTACGCTAATGGTGCGTAATTTCATACGCAGGGATGGCACCGTTGTTCTGACCAAGACCAGTAAACTCTTCCCAACCCAGGCAATCATTGTGCCGGAGAGCATCAGTTGCCAGGGTGATGCTCTGGTAAACCCTCCAGCTGCTCCCCTGGTTGCCTTGAGGCAGGCATTGAGCTCACCACCCAAGGTGAAGGTGTCCGTATCGGGCAAAATTGTTCAGGTATTACAACTTTATTTCACAAATTTAACAATTGAATTGTTTATACCTTTAATTCGTCCTGACCACTCGCCCAAAGCTGTCAAAAATTCCTTTTATTGCTAGCAACCCGTCTTATTGCTAGCAACCATCAGGGAATCATTGCATGCCGCTTGTTTCATTATTCTTATTTGGTTGTTCTCTACTTCTGCTTTTAATTTAATTTGAATCGAGCACCTCAATGTTCGCTATGAACCCAAACTTCAGGAGAGACAAATATAGTGCTCCCTCTCTTACAAAAACGCTTGTTGGAAGACAAAGAGTGTTTGTTTGAAGGGAGTTCTTAAAAGGAGGCAAAATTAATAGCCTTACATTGTTGATCATGACTTGTCATACATTTGCAAAACAGTTTGAACCCAGACTAGACGTTGTGTAACACAACTTCCGATGTAGGATTAAACTGCTTGTCTTCAATATTTTTGCCATCATTCTTTACCTTTCTTCTTTCAAAATTTCCAAGACATATCTGTTAGGCATATGATATTTCAGCAGTGAAAGTGTTATACATAAGTATCTTGTTTGTGGAAATTGAATAGTAACTAGCATTGTTTTAAGATGGGAATGGTTTAAAGGGCCATTGTAGGGAAGTAGCTCTGTAGAATCTACTGCAAAATAGCGTAATGGCTTCCTACTAACTGACTCGCATGAAAACATACTCAGAAGGGGTCTCATTTGTCATTTTAGTTTTAGCCATTACTGTTGGTTTGATTGCCTTTAAAGCAGTTGTGTCACTGAAATGACACATGTTCTATTCTGGTTCAATACCATTGAAATATGATTGCCCTTAAACATTCATCTACATAACCATATGACATTAATTCCAAATATATATCAGTTCCAATTTCTCTCTCAAACTGAGTGACAGACAACACATTTGCACTGGCATTTTCTGCTGTAGTAACTCTTATGCATTATTTCTCAATTGTTTCATTGCACAGGATGAAGAAGAGCGCGAGGTGATGGTGCGGGATGTCCCCACAAAGATCCGGACTATATTTATCCAGGATTCCTCCATGGATAGAGTCAAGGTTGCCTTGTGGAGGAACACCTGCCCTGAGGTCAGAACGGGCAACCACATACATGTGTCAGATGTGGTTGTCAACAATTATAGGAACGAGAGCAGCCTTAATACTACATTTTCAAGCACAGTGACAGTGAGTACAAAAATCTTGCACATTTCATATATTTTGGGCATGGGCATAACCTCTATTAAGATTTTTAAGAATTGTAGAGCAGGGGACACATTGCATTTGTGTATAATTAGGTGTACTGCTTGAAATAATAATTTCTTTTACATGAATCAGAATTTGATGATAGTGATCCTTTTACTTCTGCAATATAGTCTGCTTAAAAGTGTTGTCAGCAATTACAAAAGCCTTTACTTTTATTTGATGAAAAAGTACTTAGTTGTTATTTTATGTACTTATGTCTTGTGCCAGTCTAGGAAATTCAATCTGGCATTCATGTTTTAACAATGAGCATATTATTAAGTTATTGTTTTCATCATATTTTCATAATATTTATCATAACTTAGTAACAAAGGTCGTTGCACTTGTCATGTTCAGTTAAAACTATACATAAACCACTTAAAGGGGGTTTAATTGATTATATAAAAGACTGATGAAAGCAATAAAGCAAGGTTAAGGTAAAACAAATCTACTAAAGAAGCTTTCTGTATTACCTTAACCTTGCCATAAACACCTGATAATTAACAACCTATTATGGGGTTTCACAAGTCTATCTTACTCCTTGTATTTTATATTTTATGTACACTGTTCGTCTTTATAGGTGAATATAGGAGATAAGTATGAGGTTGGGCGCCCCTAAACCCAGGTTTAACCCCCCAGTGGTTGTTAATGGTTAATTTATAATTAATTATTGATTGCTGCTGACCGTACCAAGGCGGGCTCCTATATTCACTTTGCTTTATGTTTGTCTTGCGTATTGTTTTCTGATTGGTGTGTGGGATTGCGTGTGTGTGTGTGTGTTTGTTATGGTATGGCTGTGTGTGTTCTGCTTTAGAGGTGGGTGTATTGTTTGTGTTGCGTTTCCTGCTTGAGTCTTCTTTCGTATTTATTTACTCTGACCTCATCATCAATCAATTAAGATTACATTTTTAATCAGCATTGAGGTCTTGTTTCCTGGCTACAGGTACATGTTTAAATTCCTTGTTATGCTTTATAGCGATAAAGAATTATTGTTCTGTTTCAAATATATCAAATTATGGACATTGTATCTACTAGTTCATGTTGTACATTGACAGCATATAAAATACAGTTTTGCGGTGTGCCAAACTATTTGCAGGGTGCCCACGGACTCTGGAAAACAGGGAAAATGGTTGAAAAAAATTCCCTGCAGGGAAAAATCAGGGAATTTGAAAATTTGCTAAAAATCAGGGAATAATCAGGGAATTTGGCAGAAATTGGAGAGAGAAAATCTTGACTACTGACAGCCTCTCTTCCCGACTTATTCATATCATAAGGAACATGTAGTAATTAAGCAATTTACAATGTCTATTTAGCTTAATGTTTATCCATATCTGTTGGGTTGATTAATATTATTCATCAGTGCCTACTCTGTTAACTAGTTGAACTAATCAGCAACTTAAATGAAGAGAAGGTATAATGGAGTTAAGTAACCATTGTCGTAGAACTCAAAGTGTCATAGTAGTCAGAGATTGTTATGCAGCTGAAAAGTAAAAGTAATTGAATGTACCCTTTTCATCCACAAAACCAAATCAGAAAATGATCAATATCAGCATCAGTATTATTAGCATATCTAAATGAAACTATATACTTGGGAAATATTTTGCCTATTTTGAGTGATTTTTCTACACAAAATTATGTTGGTTTTATACCTGTTTGGAATGTTGGAAAATTTTCTCGGGGGAGCATGCCCCCGAATCCCCATAGTAAGACTATGTACGTTCACAAATTTACCTGTGCCCCCCCCCCCCTCCCCCAATTTCAAAATGCTTCCTGCGGGCCTGCAATACATGTAATGATTGGGAATAAGGTGCAGGATTTTTTAGACCTAGTTGTGAACACTGCTGATGCAGTACTCCTGTAAATGTGACATGTTACATTAGAAAAAGATACATTTATATAAGACATGTAAAACTCAAAAGGTATGAGTAAAGAATAGTTCGACTTTATGATGTTGAAGGTATGGCTATAAGGGGGAGGTTGGAAGCCATCTTACACAGTTGTATTTGAGCAGTGTAGGCCGCGAAAAAGATCAGGGAAAACTACCTTTCAGTCAGGGAATTATCAGGGAATTTCAATTTTGAATTTCTGTGGGCACCCTGATTTGGTATTCAGCTTATGAGGTTTTTGGCAGAAACAGCTGATTAGACTTGCGCCAAAGCCGCTCATCAGGTCATCTGTTTCCCCAAGATATGTCTCGGCCTAAATCAAATGTCCTATATACAAAATATAACATGTTTATGTTACCTAGGTTCAAAAGGGAAGACTGGTTCCCAACAACCTAGTTCTAAACTACATCACCTTTGCCATTGGTACTCTTCATATAGCAATAGGCCAGTTTCTTCAAAAGACATCCAATCCGATCTATGGTTCAGTACACAGACATTTGACAAGAAAGGCCAATCACTATAAGTAGACTGCCAATATTGACCAAATTTGGTTAGATCACAGGGGTCTGCAACCTTAATTTGTGTGTGTTTCATCCTTATATTGTTTCTGTTGTTCTTTCTAGAAAATGGAGCAACCAACTGTAGAAATGACCATACAGGTTATTGGGGCCTCTGTGGAGGGTGACACCACTGAACTTCTACTAGATGATGACACAGTCAGAGTGGTGTCAACACCAATGATTGATGAGGCCCTACCAGGAGAACAATCATCAGAAATGTTCTTTATTGAAAATGGTTGTACTCCAATGAAGGTCCAACAAAAAGGAACAGAAATCTGTGCAATTGAACTTCTAGCCTAGCCACGAGTATACTAGTCATATACAAACAGCAGACCTGTGATGATGATGACACTTTTCCTATGCAACAGTGTAGACCCTAATCGGAGAGCATCTTAAGGAGCCCTCTGATCATGGTCTTCACTTTTTGTCATTTTTAAATATATTGTTAAAATCAACCCTGTTAGTAAAAAATGTACACTTATTTCAATTGGAATTGTCATTTAAAATTTCAATATTTAAAATTTTAGTAGTGAATGAGTTAAAATATGTCCTCATCACACTATGGATGTTTTGTGTAATGAACCTGTGATGATGACACTTATCCTATGCAAACAGTGTAGACCCTGATGAGAGGGCATCTTAATCAGGGTCTTCACTTTTTTGTCATTTTTAGATGTATTGTTAAAATCTTCCCTTTCAGTAAAAAAAAGTACTAGACTCATTTTGAAATTTGAATTGTCTTTTAAAATTTTCAGGGGTGATCAAGATCCAAATCAATTCATGAATGTCTTGTATTATGTTAAAATGTATCAAATGAGGGTTTCTTTTGTACTTGTTGTGAAAAGCTAGTAGAAATCCCTCTCTACAACAACACCCAATGTTGAGAGACAAAATGAATGCCCTAAGAAAACATTTGCAAACAGTTTGAACCCAGATCAGACGCTGCATAATAGTGCATCTGATCTGGGTTAAAACTGTTAGTCCCTCGCTTTTATGTTTTTGTCAAAATGACCAATACTTTGAGAAAAAACAGTAAATCATACACAACAGACACAATTGCAGCAGTATTATTGTTAGCCATGGAATCAGCGGCAAGTGTTGTTGTAAAGAGGGGACATTGTTGGGAGGATCCTCTGTAATTGAATCTAGCTTTAAAGTTATTAGAATATGCACTGAGTTACCACATAAAATCCTAGTATCTGCTCTGTTACCAAATGGTTAAAGCCTGTCAGTTTTATGATTTCAGTTGATTAATCAATCATTTTCAAATGGTCAATACCAAACTGTTTATTGAATTATGGCAATTCATGCTCACTCTAATCAGTTCTTAGCCTTATTTTAGTCAACACTGTTTATTTTAATAGGTTGACATGTATATCTAGTAAAAAGGTTCTTCAGTCGTTTCCAGTTATAAATTTCAATGTATTTTCTGTATGTAGTTTTTTTTGGAAGTGCTAGAGTATCAAGAATGAGTGTAGGAAGACAGCTCTTGAAGTTTGAAACTGTCTATCATTATTTTCTGCCTTGTTGCATTTGAATTGTTATGATGCCTATAAGGTACCAGTAAATAAGCTTTAATTTCAAGTTGCTTATACTATAGTATATTGGAATTTTGGTAGTCAGTGCAGATCCTGCGCAGTATTGGACCCTGGTTGGGGGAGTCTACACTGCTTTCAAAGTTGCGAATATATCCAGTTATACGGGCTAATGGGTTAATCTGTCTAATGGGTTAATCTGTCGTGCCAGTAATCATATATTACAATGTATTTTTGTTTAAAGTGCTTCAGTATAAACCTGTGTTAATATTTTTGTTTGAAGTGCTTCAGTATAAAACTGTTGGAGTGAATGTACAAAAAAGGAAGATTTGAAGTAAAGTGTCACCAATTTTAATCTTTTTACGGAAATGGTTAATAGAGTCTATTTTAATTCTGCTGATGTCATTAAACATTTCAAAAGTAAAGTGCACCTTACCATATAGTATTATATCTTCAATCTTGCTTCTTATATGTCTGCATACAAAGTACATGTATGTAGTTTTGAACAGCATTTCTAGTGACGGTTTACTTGCATATAATGATGGTTTCTATTAAGAACCCAAGAAAGAAATATATGAACATGTGAATTTTTCTAAAATCATAATAAAAATATTTTTATCCTTTTTATTAATTTTTCCTAATAGTGCCATTGAAAGTATGTTGATTTACTCAAATGATTGCTTATCATTTTTTGTGTCGTAATGGTTAAGTTCTGTTGATGACTGTTTAACAAACCTACTACCATTTCACACCTTTCCTTATTTTTTACAGGATTAAATTTTTAAGCTTTTACCATCTTCTAATGATCAAACAATTAAAACTTCTCTAGTTTTTCAACAGTTGGATGCATAAAGAAGGTTGAAAGTAAAGCAGAAAAGTTCATGTGGAGTTTTCTGCTTCATTTAGAAATCTTCCTAAATTTACCAGCTGAAGTTTCATCTGAAAATCCTACTTGGGAAAGGGATAACACATTCAATACAGACAAAATGACCTCACAAGTAATTGACGTCTTGAAAGTCACTTCAAGTGGAGCACTTAAACATCCACTGATTTGAAGTAGCATGTCCTAGTTATGGTTTATGTGCATATTATGATGTTTTCTGTTTTGCTTCTTTTCAAACAAAAGTAACAAGCACACACGAAAGAAATGTAGGAACATGTGATTTTAAATATCAAGAATCACAAAAATTGTTACATTTCTTCTTGAGGCTTATACTTTTATTTAAAAGAATTATTTTATGTTTATATTTTTTCCTAATAGTGCCATTGAAAGTATGTAGATGTACTCAAATAATTGCTTTACAATGTTTATGTCCCATGGGTGAAGTTTCGGTTGATGGCTGTTTAACAAACCTACTACCATTTCACACCTTTCCTTATTTGTTATAGGATAAAAAAAATTAAGCTTCATCATGTGCTGATAATTAAACAAAACATATCCAATTTCCAACGGTTGGATGCGTAAAGAAGATTGAAAGTAAAGCAGAAAAGTTCATGTGGAGTTTTCTGCTTCATTTAGAAATCTTCTTAAATTTACCAGCTGAAGTTTCATCTGAAAATCCTACTTGGGAAAGGGATAACAAATTCAATACAGACAAAATGACCTCACAAGTAATTGACGTCTTGAAAGTCACTTCAAGTGGAGCACTTAAACAGCCACTGATTTGAAGTAGCATGTCCTAGTTATGGTTTATGTGCATTTTATGATGTTTTCTGTTTTGCTTCTTTTCAAACAAAAGTAACAAGCACACACGAAAGAAATGTAGGAACATGTGATTTTAAATATCAAGAATCATAAAAATTGTTACATTTCTTCTTGAGGCTTATACTTTTATTTAAAAGAATTATTTTATGTTTATATTTTTTCCTAATAGTGCCATTGAAAGTATGTAGATGTACTCAAATAATTTCTTTACAATGTTTATGTCCCATGGGTGAAGTTTCGGTTGATAGCTGTTTAACAAACCTCCTACCATTTCACACCTTTCCTTATTTGTTATAGGATAAAAATTTAAGCTTTATCATGTGCTGATTATTAAACAAAACATATCTAGTTTTCAACGGTTGGATGCATAAAGAAGCTTGAAAGTAAAGCAGAAAACTTCACATGGAGTTTTCTGATTTACATAAATTTCTACTTTAATTTTCCAGCTGAACTCTCAACTCAAAATTCTCCTTTGGAAAAGGGATAAAACATTAAATACATACAAAACGACCTCACAAGTTATTGACGTCTTGAACATCCACTTCAAGTGGCGCACTTAAACAGCCACCAATTTGAAGTATGTACTTTTGTGATAATGTTTCATAGCTATGGTTTATGTGCATATTATGTTTTTAAGCCCCCGCCCGACTTAGAGGCATATTGTTTATGTCTGTCTGTCTTGTTTGTCTGTACACAACTTAACAAGATGGGATAGAGACTTTATATATGGTATGTGTACTCGCCTCAAGAAGCTATTGATGTCAGTACAACTTGGGTCTATTTTGACAAAGGTCAAGGTCATTTAGAGGTAAAATTAGATGAAAAGCGAGATAACTCATCCTATTTTATTTCAAGTGAATAGGAAGGGAGATAACTCTTCCTAACTGGCTCTAACTTTTGATCATGTGATCATTTCTAAATTTAGAAATAAGTCCTCAATGACATTTGACAAACATTGTTTTGACAACACCTTCATCATGACATCAGTATGTCATGATGCTATGGTGATGATGCATTAGAATAAGCTAGAAAGAAAGTTGTTTTGGTACATTTTCATCACAACAACGACAAGCAGTAAAATTATAACCTGCTTTTTGATTTTACTTGAAATCCAAATGCTTATATTGAATTAACAAATGCTTTGGGCATTTGTCACTTTCTCTGACACCATTCTTGTTTTGTTTTTCAAACAAAAGCTACAGGCAGAAAAGAAAGAAAAAGAGGAGCATGTGATTTTTAACTTTCCAGAACCATAAAGTTTGTTACATATTTTGAGGCTCATATTTTAATTGAAAGAATGAAATAATTATGTTTCTGTTTTCTGCTAGTTGTACTTATAAAAGTATTTTGATATAATCAAATGATTGCTTATCATTTTTTGTGTCGTATTGGTTAAGTTCACAAGTAATTGACGTCTTGAAAGCCACTTCAAGTGGAGCACTTAAACAGCCACTGATTTGAAGTAGCATTTCCTACTTATGGTTTCTGTGCATTTTATGATGTTTTCTGTTTTGCTTCTTTTCAAACAAAAGTAACAAGCATACAAGAAAGAAATGTAGGAACATGTGATTTTAAATATCAAGAATCATAAAAATTGTTACATTTCTTCTTGAGGCTTATACTTTTATTTAAAAGAATTATTTTATGTTTTTATTTTTTCCTAAAAGTGCCATTGAAAGTATATTATACTCAAATGATTGCTTATCATTTTTGTGTTGTATTGGTTAAGTTCTGTTGATGGCTGTTTAACAAACCTACTACCATTTCACATCTTTCCTTATTTTTTACAGGATTAAATTTTTAAGCTTTTACCATGTGCTCATAATCAAACAATTAAAACTTCTCTAGTTTTTCAACAGTTGGATGCATAAAGAAGGTTGAAAGTAAAGCAGAAAAGTTCATGTGGAGTTTTCTGCTTCATTTAGAAATCTTCTTAAATTTACCAGCTGAAGTTTCATCTGAAAATCCTACTTGGGAAAGGGATAACACATTCAATACAGACAAAATGACCTCACAAGTAGTTGACGTCTTGAAAGTCACTTAAAGTGGAGCACTTAAACAGCCACTGATTTGAAGTAGCATGTCCTAGTTATGGTTTATGTGCATTTTATGATGTTTTCTGTTTTGCTTCTTTTCAAACAAAAGTAACAAGCACACACGAAAGAAATGTAGGAACATGTGATTTTAAATATCAAGAATCATAAAAATTGTTACATTTCTTCTTGAGGCTTATACTTTTATTTAAAAGAATTATTTTATGTTTATATTTTTTCCTAATAGTGCCATTGAAAGTATGTAGATGTACTCAAATAATTGCTTTACAATGTTTATGTCCCATGGGTGAAGTTTCGGTTGATGGCTGTTTAACAAACCTACTACCATTTCACACCTTTCCTTATTTGTTATAGGATAAAAAAATTAAGCTTTATCATGTGCTGATAATTAAACAAAACATATCTAGTTTCCAACGGTTGGATGCGTAAAGAAGCTTGAAAGTAAAGCAGAAAAGTTCATGTGGAGTTTTCTGCTTCATTTAGAAATCTTCTTAAATTTACCAGCTGAAGTTTCATCTGAAAATCCTACTTGGGAAAGGGATAACACATTCAATACAGACAAAATGACATCACAAGTAATTGACGTCTTGAAAGTCACTTCAAGTGGAGCACTTAAACAGCCACTGATTTGAAGTAGCATGTCCTAGTTATGGTTTATGTGCATTTTATGATGTTTTCTGTTTTGCTTCTTTTCAAACAAAAGTAACAAGCACACAAGAAAGAAATGTAGGAACATTTGATTTAAAATATCAAGAATCATAAAAATTGTTACATTTCTTCTTGAGGCTTATACTTTTATTTAAAAGAATTATTTTATGTTTATATTTTTTCCTAATAGTGCCATTGAAAGTATGTAGATGTACTCAAATAATTGCTTTACAATGTTTATGTCCCATGGGTGAAGTTTCGGTTGATGGCTGTTTAACAAACCTACTACCTTTTCACACCTTTCCTTATTTGTTATAGGATAAAAAATTTAAGCTTTATCATGTGCTGATACTTAAACAAAACATATCTAGTTTTCAACGGTTGGATGCGTAAACAAGCTTGAAAGTAAAGCAGAAAACTTCACATGGAGTTTTCTGATTTACATAGATTTCTTACTTTAATTTTCCAACTGAACTCTCAACTGAAAATCCTACTTTGGAATTGGGATAAAACATTAAATACATACAAAACGACCTCACAAGTTATTGACGTCTTGAACATCCACTTCAAGTGGCACACTTCAACAGCCATTAAATTGAAGTATGTACTTTTATAAAAGCATTTCCTAGTTATGGCTTATGTGCATTTTATGATGTTTTCTGAATGTTTTGCTTTTTTTTTCAAACAAAAGTAACAAGCACACAAGAAAGAATGTAGGAACTTGTGATCTTTTAATTTACAGATTATATTTATAATTTAAGTATATTGAGTTATTCAAATCATTCCTTTTCAATTTTTGTGTCCCATGGGTTTCAATTCACATAATAATAATAATAAAGGGCAAAGGTTCAATCAGATGAGCAAAATATAGTTTTGCTAAGAAATTTGTAATTAAAGCACAAAGCTTCACAGTGAATTTTCTGCTTTACTTTCAACCTTCTTTAGGCAATCACTTGTCCATGTGGGAAAACTGAAACACCCACCAAACTGAGAGATAAAAGCTTTACATATCTAAATATGGGTTATAAATATTAATGTAACTTGGGACTAGTTATTTTAAACTTAGCTGAATCACAAATCTTTGCATTTTCACTTTTGTTTGGAAACATTATTTTTATATTTTGTTCCTTTATGCCATATTTCAAATAAACTCTTTTTTAAAATATTAACAATTGTTTTCTTTCTGCATCATTCATTCATCTCATTTCAAACTCTTAGTTTATTCAAAATGTCAGTCCCTAGGCCACCAGCGCTTTCAGCGCTTTGATTATTGCTGTAAAGGTGGAAAAGGTTAGTAGAATAGGTAACTTAGCGACGAACAAGAGGATTTTTCGAAAACGCCCCCCATGCTGTCACCAAAATTTTCACCGATTCTCGGCCGATTCAAATCGCATGACCGAGTGTTTGAACAAACGGGTAAGAATTCCTTGGAATAATTAGTACCAATAGGCGCAGACTTTTGTAGAGCAGGGTTGTAAAACTAATTCAGGGTAAAAAGGGGTAATTATAAGTTAAAATCAGCGAAAACTCACCTGTTTACAAGGGTGCCGCCATCTTGGATGGGTGACAGCGAGTAGATCGGTTACCCTCCCTGAAAACTACAATTAGAAAATGTCAAAAAACGGTAAATTTCTACATTTTAGCGATTTGCGTTTCGTTTGCGTTTAAACGGGAAAGAATAATGTTTTCTCCACTGTAAACTGTCGTCTCCAGAAAATTCTCAATCCTCTATATGATTAATTATTATATTGAAACATGTGCTCGTTGAAATCTAACATGCATAGAATCTACAATGGAAAGAATTATTGTCATTATATTTATTATGTATTAAATCATACATATCATAACTTGGTGTTTTTTATTTATGTTTTAAAAAGGATTGCCATGCTTATACATTTTAAGGTGAAATATATCTATATATATGTCATATAGTCAAATTAAGCTCAGCACACAGCGGACAGGTTTTTGGCGGAACAAAACTCTTTAAAGAAATGGAAGGCAGGGCTGCCATAAGTTGACATGAAAAATCCTAAGATTTCTAAATTTGCATTTTTCAAGTGCGATTTTACGAATCGTACCTTCACCCCATCGCCTGTTTCTAGTTTTGTTGACACGTGAATACTTAAAGCAGACTGAAAGTAAAGCAGAATGCGTCTGAAGGCGCATTATGCTTTACTGTCAGCCTTCTTTAAGTTACCATGTACTAGAAAAAAAATCCGAAGATTTAGGAAAAATCCGGAGAAATGGCAGCCCTGGGAAGGAGGTTCATCAAAATTAAATTCATACGCAGCATCTTAGCCAGGCACCATTATTTTGTCGTATAAAATTCTTGTAGGAATCTACAAGAGGTCCACCTAAGGTTTATTCATGCCAAATTAAAATGAAATGTCCCGACTGTGCGATTTTGGCGAAGAAGTTTTTCTTAAAGTTACGCTGTATGCCCACAATGGTCGTGTGTTTTGTCGGATCAATCAGAAAGAGGTCCATCAATTGTATGTTTATTCCAAAATAATAATGAAATCCAGTGATCAGTTTTGGAGAAGATATTCTACAGATGCACTTAGTGAACATATACCGCGCTGACTACGTCAAGGTATCTAATGGATCAAAGTTTTTCAAAGAATCTGACTGATGTCTCATCAAAGGTACACACATACCAAAAAACAATAAAATCCTACGAGCGGTTATAGAGAAAGTGTTTGAAGTTGTTTTTTTTAATCATTTCCGTTGTCATGGTAACCAGAGTTCTGCACAGCACTGAACTATTTTGAGGAAATTAGAAGAGGCCCATGCAAATTACATTTGTCTGTAAAATTTGATCAGAATTGGTCCAGTAATGTTCGAAAAGAAGTTCGTTATGTAAACAGTTGCCGACGCACGGTGCACGACGTCTGACGCAAGCACATCTTTGGTGAGCTAGCAATTTGACCATGTAGGACTTCTTATTTGTAGATAATGGAACTATCTTTTTGGAGAACTGAATTTGCTCATTTGAAATTTTACTAGTGATAATTATAGTATTTTAAATACTACAGTGTTAACCTTTAACCCTTTCACAGTGTCTCTCAATGACACCATATTTAAAGCGCGTTGCAAACAGTTTGGGTCCCGCGTCACGCGGCGTCTGACCAGGACCCAAACTGTTTTACACTCTTATCGATACGTATTAAGTCACACAACCTTAAATCTAACTTTGAAACGTGTCTTGCAGACGATAATATAACGGTGAGGGGGTAAAACTCTCCCGAATAATTTGACCATTGCAATGTATGGTTGGCTCAACCATTTTAGAAGGAATATTTATAGATATAGACTTTTGAAGCTGGTGTTTAATGATAGACCATGATTCATCCACGTCTTTATTATTTAAATTGGCCAAATCTACAAATAAGAGGATCTAGAGCAGGATGAATCATTTTAAACAAAATAATACATCACATCTTGACAACTTACTAATTCCATCAGATACAAGAACTAGTCATAGCAGTATATTTTGTTTAAGTTATGTTGCTTCATCCAAAGATTCTTATAAATATTCATTTTATCCCAGAACCATCACTCAATGGAACTTGCTGCCCGCTGCTCACAGTAGCCACATATTAAGACTGTCCTCGCTGTGCCTGTAATTGTCCACCATCTGCTTCTAAACATCAACCATGTACATAATTTTTAATCACACATTTCCGACGCTATAAGCTCATTTGCTTTGAGTTGAGCCACCGCTATTTAAAATCTTTTATAGATCTACTGTAACTTGTGAGCGCACTTTATGGGGCCTTCACATACACGGACTTTCTACGATTTTCTTACGGATGGCACACATTGGCACACATCCGTAAAAGTTTACGGTTTCTTACGATATATGCCACTTTTAAGAGTGAATTAAGATGTGTTACGAGTTGTTACGGGCTATTTACGGTTTCTTACGAGTTATTACGGTATGTTTACGACAAAACTCCGCGTTTTATAGCAGTCGCACCTGGTTTTCTCTACTTGCACGCTCTTTCAGTTAAAGGGTCACTCAATATAAGTTTGACTGTACTTGCCCCTTCACCGCCATAGCCCGACTACAATGATACTTGCAAAAGGTTTGGATCCAGATCTGGCATCGCGTGACGCGGCACCTGGCCAGGTTCCAAACTGCTTGACACTCATTTATACTCCTTAAATCAAAAAACCTAAAATTAAAATTTGAGAAATAAACGTAGACGAATTGTTCAAAGCTCGTTACGTGATGACAGTGAAGGGGCTTTATCGTAAACAATACGTAATATTACCGCCTGCAACAATTATTGCAAATTACTGTTATAATATTATTTTTTTCTTAAAAAAATTCTCAAAATATAAGATTAGAGGCTCAATTTGAGTAGGTCCTGATGTGAGTTGTCGCCACGTGCGGTTTAATCTGGATATAAACTGTTTGCAAATGTTAGGGTTACGTGTTGTTACGTTCGATTTGCGATTAAGTTGCGGATTGTAACGGATTATTTACGTGTTGTTTACGGAGAAGTTCATCCGTGGTCTATCGTAGTCTATCGTAAAAAAGTTTTTGACATGTCAAAAAAAATGATTTTCGTCTTACGGAGGCTTACGGATGTCGTCGAGTTTTGCGGATGGTAACGGATTGTTTACGGACGTCTGCGATGTGTTTGCGGATGTTAACGAGTTATTTCCGGACGTTTGCGATTGACTACGGTTTGGAGATCCGTAAGGACTCGTAAGAAACATCCGTGTATGTGAACGCACCTTTATGAGTTGTTACGATTTACCTAAGAGCACTGACGTGTTTGACCTTTTCAGTACCAAAAAGTATTCAATTTTAAATGTGTCATCATTCGACAACTGGCATGAAGTGATAGAACATCGATATGACTGAAATAATAGTTCACTTAGATTTTTGTGGTCTTTTTGGCAAGATTATGCCTGTTTGGACGGAAAACCTCCACGATAATACCACGGATGACTACGAACACGTTACGGTCGGTTTACGGATCCTTGCGGACTGTTTACGGATCCTTGCGGGCTGTTTACGGAGGATTACGTGTTGTTACAACCGGTTTACGATACTTAACGGATCGTTACGATTGATTTACGGAAGAATATCTCCGCGGACAATCGTAAGAACATTTTTGACACAAAAATATGGGCTTCTTCTTCCACGAATCCTTACGTATCCTTGCGAGTTATTTACGGACACTAACGGATCATTTGCGGGTGCTTACGATTGACTACGAGTTGGCGACCCGTAAGGAATCGTAAGAAAATATCGTGTATGGGAAGGCCCCATAAACGAGTAAAAATATAGGCTGTCTTTTATACAAACAGCAGCTCAATGCAGGGCAATAATTAAACAGAACTATTTTATATATTTAGTAGTATTTTGCTTTATCCTTGTCCTCTTTTTCAAATATCGGTATACAGTGGAGAATCTGTTATTCTTTCCCAATAAACGCGTTTACGCTAAAACTATTAATTGCAGTGCAAACAGTTTGGAGCCAGATCAGACGCCGGGTAACCCGGCGTCTGATCAGGCTCCAAACTGTTTGCCACCAAGATAAACAAGAATTATCAGAAATGTCCAAAAGTTGTTCTTTTCTACGTTTTAGTGCTTTGCGTTTGCGTACGTTTGCGTTTAAACGGGAAAGAATAACAGATTCTCCACTGTACTGTGTGGTTGTGGAATTGAGGGGTGACTGAATGCGTGCCAGCGCGGGTGCGTAAATGCGTGCGAGCGCGTGAAGTAAAGAAATGTAATGCAAAAGAAATTAATAAAAGAAATTAAAAACTTATGCACAAAATATATGAGCAAATTTCACATTCTCTACCCTTCAAACTAGCTTTATTTCGATGACGGCTGGTCCATAAATCCAGTTAAGAATGTAACTGTTGATACAATTGTTTAAGTGCCACGCCAACTGAGGTGCTAAAATTAACTTTCACAGCGTATATCAGCAAGCACATGGCTCCTACAGGAATGGTGAACCAAACAAATAGATACTATTATTAGAATGTTTCTAATTCTTGGCATGGTTAAAGTTGGTCTGCTTGTATTTATGTGTTCAATTCCATATGATATCGTAGAAAACTAATGGGAGTCTCAGTTTGCTGGTGGATACCGAGAGAAACATTCAAGTCCAACAATGGATGAAGATTGAACCCACTTATGCCTATCGTCCACAAAACGTAGATATTAATTGTTTTGCAAATACATGTAGTATAAAGAGTGACGAGATAGATCTACCGCTTTTTGCTGCGGCGTTTCACCAGAGTCTATCTAAACTGTTTAGTATTTCATATGACATGATCTGTTTTGCAGTGGAGAATACGTTATTATTGCCCAATAAACGCGTTTAGGCTAAATCTATAATTTACCATGCAAACAGTTTGGAGCCAGATCAGATGCCGGGTAACCCGGCGTCTGATCAGGCTCCAAACTGTTTGCTATTCACATTAATATAAATAGTCAGAATTATCAAAAATATGTAATTTTCTACATTTTATTGCAATGCGTTTGCGTTTCATTTGCGTTTAAACTGGAAATAATAACGTCTTATCCCCTTGTTTACAGTGGATAATCTGTTATTCTTTCCCAATAAACGCGTTTACGCTTAAACTATTATTTGCTGTGCAAACTGTTTGGAGCCAGATCAGACGCCGGGTAACCCGGCGTCTGTTCAGGCTCCAAACTGTTTGCCACCAAGATAAACATGAAATAGAATTGTCCAAAAGTTGTTCTTTTCTACGTTTTAGCGTTTTGCTTTTGCGTACGTTTGCGTTTAAACGGGAAAGAATAGCAGATTCTCCACTGTAGCCAAACACCACAGTGTCTATAGATCACCCTTGTGTATTTATAAATAAAATCACATAAGGATAGTTCAATGCAGGATCCAGGCATAAATATGTTCAATTTAATATTTACAAGAGCTCCAGTTAAACCTTACCCTGTCGTTATTTCGTCTGCTGAAAAGTTTGTCTTTTGTCATAAGAGTTATTCATTAAGACATCTAAATACGAGTGTCAAACAGTTTAGGTCCATTTCAATTCTTGATCTTAACTGCTAGCAAATCCCAGTCAGGTCGCGATCGGTACGATACGGCTTAAGGCGAATATATAATATATATTTACTATCATATAATATGATGAGTAGTCACAACGTAGCAACTGGTGGGGCACACATGTGAACATGCAGAAATAACTTTTCAGGTAGAACTATATTTTAAATCAGGATGTTTATTTCCATTAAAATGCAAAGGTTTAATGACAGTTGAATAATATATATGTCATGTTTGTTAGATATAAGCATAGCATGAAGGGATTGTAACCCAGCGTTCTAGCTGCAGTGGATATGACGTTACAGTGGAGAATCTGTTATTCTTTCCCGTTTAAACGCAAACGTACGCAAACGCAAAGCACTAAAACGTAGAAAAGAACAACTTTTGGACATTTCTGATAATTCTTGTTTATCTTGGTGGCAAACAGTTTGGAGCCTGATCAGACGCCGGGTTACCCGGCGTCTGATCTGGCTCCAAACTGTTTGCACTGCAATTAATAGTTTTAGCGTAAACGCGTTTATTGGGAAAGAATAACAGATTCTCCACTGTAAGTAAAGTTCCCCAATAAACGCATTTTGGCAAAAGCAATTTGTTCCATTGCGAACAGTCTGAGACGTAGGGTAAACCGGCGCAATTCTGGTTCCAAACGGGTTGCTTCTCAGATTAAAACACATTGTAAGAATATTTGTTGTTGTTGTTGTTGTTTGCTGTTTGTGGTTTTTGTGTTTTATCCTTGTTTTTTTTCCTTGTTTTTTTATCAGAAAAACAATTTTCTACATTTTGTGTGCGTTGCAACGGGAAAGGATCAGGTCCTCTCCACTGTACATTGTGTGTTTATAATATCTTTCATTTTGCATTTTAACTCTTATAATCTCATCGCAAATTGAGGAAAAATATTATAGTTTCGCAAAAAACATGTTTATACTAAAATAAGAAGGTCAGCTGTGTGTAAACAGTTTATTACCACGAGTATATTGGTTATTTGTAAATAGTTTTGATCCTGATCAGATGCCACGTAACGTAGTGTCTGATCAGGATCAGGATTAAAACTGTACGATATTTAATTTTATATATTTCTCATTTCAAAATGCCTAACATTCAAATTTGAGAAATATAGCTAGACGACTATTGTTTAATGCCTATGACGTCATGCAAATGACTGGAAATTCTTAAATTCTTAAATTCTTTCCCGTGTTACTAATAATCTTGTCATAGAATTTTTGTTAAATGTTTTACATGTATTTACTTACTGTGCTGGCGGTCTTTTTGATTGTGAGGTTGTGGAACAGGGTTTATATTTTATGTACAATGTTCGTCTTTAAAGGTGAATATAGGAGATAAGAGTGAGGTTGGGCGCCCCTAAACCCAGGTTTAACCCC
The DNA here is from genome assembly GCA_922989275.2 of Gari tellinella. Taxonomy (NCBI): domain Eukaryota; kingdom Metazoa; phylum Mollusca; class Bivalvia; order Cardiida; family Psammobiidae; genus Gari; species Gari tellinella. The sequence continues at coordinate 10,257,544 of OV277859.1, read as the reverse complement.
CAGTGGTAGTTAATGGTTAATTTATAATTAATTATTGATTTCTGCTGACCGTACCAAGGCGGGCTCCTATGTTCACTTTGCTTTATGTTTGTCTTGCGTGTTGTTTTCTATTTAGTGTGTAGATGAAGGAATGGGATTGTGCGTGTGTGTGTGTGTTTGTTATGGTATGACTGTGTGTGTTCTGCTTGAGAGGTGGGTGTATTGTTTGTGTTGCGTTTCCTGCTTGAGTATTTCGTATTTATTTATTTAACCATATCTGACGTCAAGTACTCTGCGCACAATCAGGCTCCAAACTGGTAGTCGCTCTGATTTAACCCGTTCTTTATCAAATTTATTCGGGAGATTTTACCCCTTCATCGCTTTATTGTCGTCTGCTTCAGTATTGTTGTCTGCAAGACACGTTTCAAAGTTATATTTAAGGTTGTATGACTTAATAAGTGTCGATAAGAGTGTCAAACAGTTTAGGTCCTAATCAGACGCCTCGTTTCGCTGCGTCTGATCAGGACCCAAACTGTTTGCAAACGTGTCTACATTTAACAGAAAAAAGTCAGTGATCTTTTGTAGTGCATCACATTTTTATTTTAGTTTCGTTTAAAAAGGAAAGAATAATGTATTTCCCATTGTCCGTATGCGGCAGCTTTTGCCATTATGATAACGACTTCATTTCTCGACGGAAGTTTGTCTAACTATCAAACAAGTATTCATTTATAAAACATTTTCATTTCTCTTGTGGCTTCATTTCCTAATACAGTATCATTAACGCCTTCGAAGTTCTTGTTTTTAGTTGAAAGCTAATGTCACTGCTACTATTTTAATCACAACATTGTCATGACTCTAGCGACTTTAGTTCTCAATGGAATTTATTAAACTTTGTGCGAACGTTTGGTTTGAAAAAAATCCAAGAATGCGCAAGTGATCTTGCTGATGTAGCAAAGGTCTAAAACAAACAAAATACTAAAATGTCAACAATTGCCAGAAACTTCATTTTTTAATGTTCATCAATTCGTATGCGTTTCGTTTAAGCGGGAAAACAAACCTTAAAACTGTAAAAGGACATTACGTTTAATGATGCAATGGGTTATCTCTTTCACTCTCAATAGCGCTCTAAAGCAAGCGCGTTTTGCAAAATGCCTCTACGCGGCGTTTGATCAGGACCAAAACTGGTTGACACTCTTATCGATATTTATTAAGTCATACAACCTTAAATCTAACTTTGAAACGTGTCTTGCAGACAACAATACTGAAGCAGACGACAATAAAGCGGTGAGGGGGTAAAAATCTCACGAATAATTTGATCATGAAAAGGTTAAGCTCCGAATCGTGGAAAACAAGCATGTTGTTGATTGATCGTGATATCGGGTTTTACTGTACAGCCCCCGATAACACATGTCAGTAATAAGTTGTCTATAAAACGGGCCCAGTTTGATATCAACTACAGTTGAACTTGAATATCTCGAATTCGCTTTACTCGAACTATCCGATAGTTCGACACATGAACTGCATTATCCCATGCTTTGTTAAGTCGAACATGCCCATATTTCAAAGTTAAAACTAGGCTAAGCCACGTTTTAACTTTGAATTACGGGTATGTTCGATTTAAACGAGTTCAAGATATCGAAGTTCGACTCTATTCGGTATGTTTTAATATACTTACTCCTGAATCCAATAATCTAGTACAGGTAATGTATTTGACAACAAACCTGTCATTTAACATTCTACGCGCTACGGCCGAATCTGTGATAACTATTGTACGCAGTTTAGATCTAGATGAGACGCTGAGTAACCCGATGTCTCATCTGCAGGATCCAAACTTAATGTATCGGTTATTGATTATTTATGAAAGAACCATGTCAGAAAAACGAACTCTGAGAATTGTTGTAGACTGCTCATTTTGCAGACGACATTACAGTGGAGAATCTGTTATTCTTTCCCAATAAACGCGTTTACGCTAAAACTATTATTTGCAGTGCAAACAGTTTGGAGCCAGATCTGACGCCGGGTAACCCGGCGTCTGATCAGGCTCCAAACTGCTTGCCACCAAGAAAAACATGAATTATCAGAATTGTCAAAAAGTCGTTCTTTTCTACGTTTTAGCGCTTTGCGTTTGCGTACGTTTGCGTTTAAACGGGAAAGAATAACAGATTCTCCACTGTACATACTTTGCTAAAGGGTAATACATTAACCCCTTTAAATTGTTTTGGGATAATTCCAATTTCCAAATAAGTCTAATCAAGTTTTTACTATCTTGGATTTGTTTTACCATATGTTCCAAAATGACAAACACTGCAGACCTCGAACAGAGGGTTCCTGGAGAAGTACTCTGATCAGGGTTTACACTGTTTGCATAGGACAAGTTTAATTTCATAGGTAAATTGTTGGTAAATGACGAGTATACTCGACATTCCTATCTTGGATTAACCCATTTACTGCCTGACGCTGATGCATTTGTTGTTGTAAACAGTTTGCATCCAGTTCAGACACCGAATAACTCTGGTTCTGATCCAAACTGTATACATGTAACAATCGTATCAAAATATATCCATTCAGTTTGCCATAGTTGTAAATCTGAAAAGGAAGTACAAACGGTAATTTCAAAACAGACGTTGCTCTGGCGGTGAGAGGATTAATATATACTCGTTAAAAAGTAAATAAACAATGATGAATATGACATCTTGGTCCGTATTCAAATAATAACAAAATGGGACCAACAGAACAAGTGTAAATCTATGGATTATCGCATAATCCCAATAACAACAAAAAGTGTTGAACACATTCTTACCTAGCGACGAGTATACTTGCCATTTACAAGTCCCTATATTCTAGTGAATACAGTGGAGAATATGTTATTCTTTCCCGTTTAAACGCAAACGTACGCAAACGCAAATCACTAAAACGTAGAAAAGTACAACTTTTGGACAATTCTGATAATTCTTGTTTATCTAGGTGGCAAACAGTTTGGAGCCTGATCAGACGCCGGGTTACCCGGCGTCTGATCTGGCTCCAAACTGTTTGCACTGCAAATAATAGTTTTAGCGTAAACGCGTTTATTGGGAAAGAATAACAGATTCTCAACTGTACATGTAGTACACTTGACTAATGCAAACTGTGGATACCCTGATCAGAGGACTCCTGTATGAGCTCTCTGATAAGCGTCTACACTGTTTGTCATTTTGTAACTTATTGCAGACCCCCTTAATTACTCGTTCATGGACTATACATGTACTTAATTGGAAATTGGAGTGTCCATTGAAAGTTTCAGGGGTAAAATAGTTTAAGCAGTCACTGAAGTGACTGTGAAATGGTAGTTCTATAGAATGTGGGGCAGCTAAATGCAGGGAAAAGGTAATATAATACGCTCCTTAAGCAGTGATTTGAAACATTAAGATATATCTACATTATTAGTTCCTATACTCTCAGCATAACGCAGGTTTGCACTTACAGTCGAACCTCGGTATTTCGCACTCGTTTGATTCGAAAGAATTAGTATTTCTATGGTTGAATTTCATCATTTTTAACTCGTTTAAGTCGACATAATCGGTTTTCAAAGTCCAAACGTGGCTTAGCTACGTTTGGACTTTTAAAACACGGGTATGCGAATTCGAGATGATCGAAGTTCTACTGCACGTATACGGAGAAGAAAATATGGGCCGATTTGTTGACTTGCAAGGAAATAGGTCCACTTTTTGTTGATGTTTTTCAAAGAGGGGATATAAGTAAATATTTAATTTTCCATCGTTCCATAAATTCAGACCGGGGTGTTGTAAGTCTTCTGTGTGGTATAGAAGTAGTAATCGTTATTTACATCATTGTGCAATAATTAAAGAATGTTCGTACACCTTCTTTTGATATTTAAATTAGAAATTGAAGCTGGAAGATCTACTGGTACAGATAGATATACAAAGTTTGTAATTGAAATGTAGTTGAAACGGTGTATCATTTTATCACGTGTTGTCCGAGATACAAAGATGTCAGATTAAAATATTAAGGAAATATTTCATGGCCTACTGTTAATAAATACATTTCTTTAATGAGTTCTACAAACAATAGAACATTGCATAATTTAGGAAAATTTAGTAAAAGTTCCTTTAACATAGACAAAATGCCCTAGAAGTGTAAGTTGTTTCTACTCACTTATATATATATAGTCTACTAATACTTATTTGATATGTAGGGACTTTGTTGAGTTGTTTTATTGTACATTGTATTGAATTGTATTTTTTGCCCATGTACAGTGGAGAATCTGTTATTCTTTCCCAATAAACGCGTTTACGCTAAAACTATTATTTGCAGTGCAAACAGTTTGGAGCCAGATCAGACGCCGGGTAACCCGGCGTCTGATCAGGCTCCAAACTGTTTGCCACCAAGATAAACAAGAATTATCAGAATTGTCCATAAGTTGTTCTTTTCTATGTTTTAGTGCTTTGCGTTTGCGTACGTTTGCGTTTAAACGGGAAAGAATAACAGATTCTCCACTGTATCTTTGTAAATGGCCAAAGGCATACTTTGCCGATTTGCCAATAAATGTGAATTGAACTGAACTGATACTGTATTACAGGCACACTAAATAGACAGTATATGAACTTATATGCAAGGGGTCGAAGGATAAAATAATGATAAGTGTATAATAGAAAATTTAAAGAAAAATAATCACCTGCTACCGGTATTTAATCGATTAAGCCAAGTTGATTCTTCCATGTTTATATATTGGATGAGTTCATTTTAGACATTCCTGTTACATGTATCAAGCAATGTAGACTCAGACGAGACGCCGCATTATGTGGTTTCTGATCTGAGTGCACTTTTGACTATATGTCATATTTATCGAACGCTAAGCTCTCTATTCATCTAGATTAGAGTTATTGTTTACTAAAGATCATTCAATAACAAATTTTAATGCACTAGATAAAGGGAGATAAATCGTATAAAACGAAATGAGAAAGAAAATCGCGCTATTCTCTCTTCTTTTAATCTCTCTCTTTTTTAACCATGTACGACCTGTTACAAAACTTCAAAATATGGCATGCAGTAAATATGTTACTCTTTCCCGTCAAAATGAAATGAGTCGCGAACGCAATATAATAAAATGCACAAAATGGCAACTTCTTGAAAATGTTGATCATTCTTTTTAATCTTTGAGCCTAGTCAGACGCTGGGTTACCCGGCGTCATATATCGGGTCATAATTGTTTTAGTGAAGAAGACTTTATTGTGAAAGAAAAACATTTTACCCACAGTAACTATACTTAGTTTCAACATGTCAGTTTAAAATTTCAAATTCATTGATTCATGATTCAAACCAAAAACTCATAGCTGATAAACCATCCCGGCAGGGGCGGAATACTCGTTTCATGCGAAAGGAATCGCGCACTAAATACCATGAAATATATAATATGATATTTTTATGATATGGTTTTTTTTGCAGTCGGGATGGGAAACAGTTTAGAACCTGATCGGTCACCGTGTTACTGGGAATCTTGTTGTACCCATATTGTCTGCAATTGATATGATTACCTGTATTGCAGATGTTTCTGTCTGAATAAACGAAGAACTCCCTCATATAATAGTTATTCAAAAATTATTGTCTAAGTTATAATTTGTGTGGCATTCGATTGTTTCTGTAGATAAGAACAGATGTTGCAATGCAAAGTGGAGAAGACGTTATTTCTTTTCCCGGCGTATCTGGCCAGGCTCAGAACCAGTTATTCTCATTTTAAAATAAATCGTTAAACATTATTAAAATGCCATTTTCTACATTCTATTGCATTGCGTTTGCGTTTTAATTGCGTCTAAACGGGGGAAATAGCTATTCCGATGCTCAGTTGAATTGCTCTTTTGCAATAATAATAATAATAATAATAATAATTATTATTATTATTGTTTCGATTTCTGCTCCAATAATTATTGGTCGGAAGATTAAATAAGTTGCAATATCTACTGTAAATTGAATGTTCATTGTTCGAATGGTTCTGTAAGTTTCAATTTATGATCCAATGGACATTGTTCGATTAAGTTTGTACGTTACAATTTCTCTTGCAATATATTGCTCGATTACTGTCTAGTATTGACTAGCATTTAAAGAAACTGATATTTGATAAAGGTTTTGTCTGACCAACCAACTCGGGCACTAGGACCCATTTGTTCATAGAGAGAGACGGGGGAAGGAGGGGAGAGAGAGAGAGACAGAGACAGAGAGAGAGAGAGAGAGAGAGAGAGACAGAGAAAGAGAGAAAGAGAGAGAGAGTTCCCTGCATTTGAATTTTGACATGTTTCTTGCAAACATTTCATAAGAGTCTGGAATCAATCCAGTGTATGTCAACACAGTTAACTCTGAATAGTGTTGTTGGTTATGTCCATTTTTTGTCAAATTGTTACAGAGTGGATTAAAACACCAAATTTCTCACATGTATAGCATGTCACCTGTAGAATCAAATGACATATAGGTGCCCGGGCTAGGTGACCTACTTTTTGGAAACTCTGAAAATTGTCCTTATCTAAATACCTTTTGGGTCAAGATACACAAAGATATTTTAAGTACATAATAAATATTTAAGTTGAAGTATAGGTCGTTTGTAGTTAAAAAAAACTCGATAAATCTTAGATAATTTTAAAACTAGTGGACGTATTCAAATGCTATTTTGCATACACTTATGATGTGCCTATACCAACTCTGACAAGGAAATTCAGAATGTTTGATATTCTGACTAAAAATTGTTCTTCTTAAATTTATATAAATTTTGAGTCGCTGAAAATGGTCACTTACGTGGGGTGTTATTGGCTATTACCTTGATCACGTTTGTTGATATTGGAGAATATCCCCAGGTAAAATCCCGTGCTAGTTGCTTCTGTCTGAAAGGTGAATCCCGTGCTGATATAGGTTGTTTAGTTGTACAAAATTAATTGTGAGGCCCCATTACATTTTTACTATGCTAAATCCATGAACTCTTCACAAGGAATAAAGAGAATTGCATTACTTTTTCAAACCGAATCTCTAACATTTCTACATACATTGTACTACAAAGCTCCAGTTAAGAGAGAGTAAATTGAACAAGTCCAACATTTTTTAACTCGTTTCAGCACCAAATCCTATGGTGTGACTACTCATAAGAATCGGGTTTAATTCAGAAAAAAAGATTTTAGTTTTGGAAATATTCCCCTTATCTGGAGCCCTGATAATAATTATGTACATGTACCAGTGTACGAGTTGTATTGCAGTACGTTTACGTTACGTTTTGTTTCTTTTAAACGATAAAGTAATAAAGGTTTTCGTACTGCTCTGGAAACGTTCTGTTGAAAATTTGATGATGGTAAGTTGGTGTAGATCGTCTGGTAAATTATGAATATGTCTGATCTGCTATTTATCACATTTAATTATTTTGCGTTTTGTTGATAAAACTTTCATATGAGTGGCACAAGGTTCGGATCCATTCAGATACGAAATGGCTCCGGTGTCCGACCAGGATCCAGCATGTTCGCAATTGACAGTATGGTCGGTGAATACGTTTAACGTACCCCAGTCAGTGCCTCGTTCGGTTAGTTGTAAACTGCTATGGTATGCGACAGCTTAACGGTGAGGCGTTGATAGGCTGTTGAATAACTTAAAATCACCCTTCGGAAAGGTGTCCCTTAGAAGTGTAAACTTTATATAGAAGTTATGAATAAAACGTTTTTATTTCGAAGAGAAAAAAAAAGTTACTAGATCTATTTGTCAGAGTTGGTATAGGTATATCATAAATTTATGCAAAATTCCATTTGTCTGCCTTGTCTTGTTGTGGAGATATTTAAAAATTATCGTGTTTTTTTTTAACTGCAAACGACCTATAACATATCCAAATTTTGAAGTGTCGCATGCGTGCCTTCATAGTTTATTTTTAGGATGTAAACCGAAAATTGTACCAAAAAATCTGCCTTTTTTGTCTATTTTGGCCGTTCGGTTCATTTACAAGAAACTATAAAATTGTCAAAACTTGACTTTGGGTCGTTTGTGTGTATATTATGGAGTATTATTCTGATATTGACAAGTAAATAGAAATTAAAGATAAAAATAATTTTTGGAAAAAAATATTTTTTACTAGGCCAAATCGGAGGCTTCGTGAACCCACTCCTTTTAGGCAAATCCTTCAAATTGTGACCACATTCTGAAACTTGGCACATTGATTCAAATCTGAGCCGTGGAAGGCGGCCATTTTGGAATTCAAAATGGCGGACCCTAAATTTACTATTTTAGACGTATATCTGCTAAAAATGCACATAGAGTTATTTCAGGTGCAAAATATATGCCATTGGGGTCACCAAACATTGGTACAACATAAACTTTGCATGGCAGCCATTTTTAATTCCAAGATGGCGTCCGTTAAAAAATTGTTTCAATATGTATTGCGTAGAGCCATATATTATAGTACTACAACTGAGGCCCAATATCATGTTTAAATCTGGCACGAACTGGTATCCCTCTGTAGAAAAAGGTTTCTATATAACGAAATGTGTGTACAAGTTTGTATATAATGAAACGTGATATCTGGGAAATATCACAAACTTACTATCTATTACAGTTGTTTTCTTATGGTTCGACTTACAGTGAGGACAATGAACTTTGAACATTACAAAAGAGTCATAGTATTCTCTAAATATAAAAATTGACCATTTAATCCTTCTCCTGCGACTAAAATATTCAAAATGGCATCCAAGATGGCCACCAGAAGCGTAAAAATATCACTCACACATTAGCTAAATAATTACAATTATTTCTAATGGTTTTACTAAAAGTGATGGCAATTCAAACAGAACATGTCAACATAGTCATTATATTCACTAAATGTCTATAAAGGCCGTTTAAAACATTATACTACGAACAAGATGTTCAAATGGGCGTCCAAGATGGCCGCTACAAATATAAAATATCACTAAAATACTATCTATTAAAAGTGTCTATGGTTTGACTAAAAAATATGATAATGCACTTTGGACAGTACAAATGGCATATGTTGCTCATTAAATGTGTATTGACACAGCCTTATTCCTATACTACGAACCAAATTGTCAAGACGGCGACCAAGATTGCCGCCACAGACAGAAACTATAACGAACATACTATTACAACTACATGTATTTTCTTATGGTTTGGCTAAAAGTAAGTACAATGGACTTTTACCATTACCAAAAGAAACATGTTATTCCCTAAGTGTGAATCATGACCGTGTAACCCTTCTACTCCGAACAAAATATTCAAGATGGCGTCCACGATGGCTGCCACATATATAAAATATCAGGAATAACTACAAATGTATTCTTATGGTTTGACTTAAAGTGATGACAATAGACTTAATACATTACAAAAGGGACACATTATTCATGTCATGTGTATAAAATTTCTGTATGCCTTCTACTGCGAACAAAATATACAAATTGGCGTCCAAGATGGCCATTAACCTGAAATACCACTAGCATATAGACTATTACAACTGTTTCTTTATGGTTAAATTAAAGATGATGACAATAGACTTTGAACATTACAAGAATGGGGTTCCAAGAAATACTATCTGGCTGCATAGCACAGTGGTAGAGCGTGCGCTTACAAGTCGGGAGAACGCGGTTTCGATTCCCGGCCGAGTCAAACCAAAGACTTTGAAAATTGGTTGTGAAGGCTTCCCTCTTTGGCGCCTAGGATTTCGGGTAAGCATTCGTCGGTGTCAGGATAAAGTGACCGGTCGGGTTCAGTCCCTAGTGCACCTCATACGTGCCCCTCTCATAAGCATCCTTCTTAAGGTAGCGTTTTACGAAATAAATGGTAAAATAGTCGTTTTATACTTTTTTACAAATCCTGATAGATAAAGGTTTTTTTTACAAGCTACCAAATTCTCTCTTGCTTTCTCGGTCATTTTACCGGTAAATCACGCGTCAGAATCTGCGCTGGGTGCCTCAATTGCGTAGATTACGTGACTAGATAGGTGGTTTATTCCGAAGCTGTCAGAGGTGATTTACGACTTTTACCGTATTAAAATCGTTGTTTTTATATGATTGGCTTTGTTAATTTGGGGCGGAGTTTAACGAAATGGTTGATCATAAGCTGGATCATGTCATTTGTTCAAAAAGAAGGTCTTAGTTGAATACCGGGTGGTCACGAGAGCCTAATTGACACATCAGTCAGTTAATATGAGTTTCCGGCATTACATAATTGGAAGCAAGCGGTATTTTTGAACACCCCTAACTTTCGCAGTTGGGGTTTAGTTTTCGTGCGGTTTAAAGCAGATGAAAGGGTATTATCTCCCCGAGGGAAGCGTGTCTCAGGAATTGTATAAGTAGCTCCAGTGGTCCGTTATAAAGCGTTACGTAATAGTGGTCGACTTTAAACCGTAAAAAATCTAAAAGGTATTTTAAAAATCTGAGACATGGATCCCTAGATATGTTTATAAAGAGTATTTTGGGCAATTTTAATCATGTTACAAATAAAGATGGCTTTGATATCGTTGTTTGAATCTTTTTTAAATGTTCTTATAAAATCGTAAAAAATTAAAATATTTTTTGTAAATTGGCATATTCTGATGGGATGTGTTCCATTTTCATCCGTCAGCTATAAAATTGGGGGGAAAACCATCAATCACGACAATTAATTAGAAAAATCCGCTTGCAGTCAACAGCTACCTGAATGGAGAGAAGTAATAATAAGAAAGAAAGAAAGATGGCTGCAACAACATAATTCTCTTAGAACATAAAAAGAGACATGGTATCATTTAATGTGTATAACAACTGTTTTATCATTTTTACTGAAGACAAGTTATTCCAGATGCCGGCCAAAATGACCGCGACTCCTTAAACCTATAATATCACTAAATACTATAGAACGATTGTTTTCTCATGGTTTGACTAAAAGTGGTGACAATTGACTTTGAACATTACAAACAGGACATGTTATTTGCTTAACGTGCATAAAGACTGTTCAAACCATCTACTGAGAACAAAATATACCAGATGACATCACAGATGGCCGCACAAACCTAAAATATCATGAATATACTATATATAAGAAATGTTTCTTGCGGTTTGACTAAAACAGATGAAAATTAACTTTGAACATTACAAAGGAACATATTATCAAATGACTGTGTAGAAATGTAACCTATGAATGGCTTAGGGTTTAGAAGATTATTGACAACAACAACAGCTGACTCCTTTTTCTCGTATTATTCGTATAGGTCTACAACCTGTAATAAATATTACAATATTTAAACAACCATTTATAATATACATAACCTGCAAATGACATACATCTATATAATAATATTTAATATATTTGCCTTTAATACATACATGAATAGTATACTGATAAATGGGACAATTCTAGTGGCCTTCCTACTTACGCCTTTAATATATATATGACCCCTTAAAATCCCTTAAAATATGTTATAAACAATCAATTACAATGACACCGCACAAACGCACCAACTATGGGTTGACAGCTACCTCACACAACACTCCACTACCTCACCAGTGCTCCAATGCCATGGTTACAAACTGAAAGGGTTAAAAGTACTCTGGTTCAAATAACATACCATGTGAGGTTTTTAGAAAACAAATAGTAATGCTGCTATCTTGAATAATTCGGTTAAACAAGGTGCGACTGTAATTTACAGTCGACACGTAAACAAGACAATTTCGGATCCGAACTCGACTGCCGCTCATTTCAGATGACCCGAAAACTAAATAACAGTATCAACGTTTTCAAAGACTTTACATACCAAATCCAATGTCAAAATCGATCTCAAGATGATAATATTAAATTAAAGCAGAAAGTTATCTAAGATATTGTTGCCTCAAGAACTATCATCGGAATGACAAGCTGATTTACATTCCGAATGATAAAAAGAATGTGCACCTGCCGCACGGGAAAAAGAAAGGTATTTACTCAACATGACTACAATTCACAAGGGAGAAAACTCTAGAAGGAAACAGTCCACCAAAGCTCCTAATTTCAACACTATTACAGAAAGACTGTTTAACCCTTTACCCCATAGCCTGTTTCTGGGTTTGAAAATAGGTGACTACTTAAAGCAGGCTGAAAGTAAAGCAGAATGCGCCCTAAGGCGCATTCTGCTTTACTTTCAGCCTGCTTTAAACTATCTACTGCTAGAATAAAAAAAAATTCCTTCTGATACATATTCATGACTGTATAAATGGGAATTATTTTCTTCAGCGGAGGATTAAACGGAATGCGCTAAAAGGCGCTTCTATACGGTACAGGGTTAATACTCTACTGCAAACAAAAGTGTTGTCTGCTATTTTTTGTCTTTGGTCCAAATTTGAAAATATTATATATTTGTTCGTTATAGTTAAAATATATCCTGTGAGTAACAAGGTTTGACTCCAAATGAGAAGCCTAGTTACTAAACGTCTCATCCACATCAACGCTGTTTGCATGATGATGATTAAAATAAGATGGTACATCAGCAGAACGATAAAAGGTATCGGACAACTTCAACAGTGAACTTCAGGCAGTTCTGGATGATATCAGAAAACATGATGGCATACTGCTATTGGATTGCTTACACGCATGAGTTGGAAGGAAAAACACTTACTGAGAGGATACATAGGTCAGCATGGAACAAGCAACTTTACAGATAACGGTGAAATAATTATTGGACTATGTAAAGACGATAACTTCACCATAGACGCCACACAAGACTATCCACACGTGTCATTGGGCATCGCCTGACGGAAGCATCCAAAATCAAATAGACCACAATCAGTATCTCTATCAACAAAAGGCGTGGTGTATTAAAGATAATCGAGCAATGCGACAAGCAAACGTTGTATTGACCATAACTTAGCAGTGGAAAAACTGACATTCACACTGAGGTTTGAAGAAACAAATGACGACGTTTTAATGTCTCCAGATTGATAGTCCCGACAGTCAAGGATAGCTTTAATGTCCTACTGAAAACTTATTCAGTATTTTCAAACGGACAAATTTATCACTATTGACAGGTTTAGTAAAGCCATATCTGAGACAGATCGTTGTTTGCAAAACAGTATCAATCTTGATGGATATCTGCAGACACTTTGAAGGCAATAAAGGAGAGAAAACAGTTGAAGAATCATTTTCTAGATTTGATGGTCAATGGCACAAGGCAATACCTATTCACAACTAGGGGTAAGACAATAGCGAATATTACTCCCAACATCTGCTGCATAAAAAGAACACGTCAGGCGATCTGTCATGCAAGCCAGAAAGTTGTATAACTGTCTAGATTGTCATAGATTTGATAATGAACCAGTTAATATGGGTGGATGAAGGAAGAAAATAATGTTCTTCTAGTTTGGAGCTTTCTGTCGGAACTTTCATAGTCGCCAATGCGTTAATTCGTTGTTGACAGAATGACCAGGAAGCTGTAAATGTAGAGAGAACATGTACCGAGTTGTGCGGTTGCCATGGGGAATGTTAGACAATACATACATGTAACAATGAATGAAGTATTGGTATCTCTATTATTGACAAAAATGAAGTATTGGTATCTCTATTATTGACACAAGTCTTGTGTGAAAAGAGCGCTATATAAATCACGTATAATAATATTTGTTTGTCATCGATGTTAATAAAACAGCTACATGTATAATGTTTAAATTTATTTGTTTGAGATTATAATGGTGGTCATCTTGGATTTCAAAATAGCCAACATTAAATCGTAATGAAGATTGCAATTACGTGTATTATTTTGTCTAACCATTATGATAATTATTCACCGTAATAGAGGCTCTAGAGCTCAGATATGCGTTGGAATATACTTTTAACGGCCATATTGGAATTCGAATGGCCACCAGTCAATAAAAATACAAGTTGCACCAGTATGTTTGTTGACCCCAATAGAATAGCTCATAGAACAGGAGTAAAACGGTCTTGATACACATTTAGTGAATAACATATCCCCTTTGTACTGTCAAAAGTGCATTGTTATCTTTTTTAAGTCAAACCATTAAAAGCAATTGTAAGATTTTTCGCAAATTTCATATATTAACATAGCCGCAATCTTAGACGCCATTTTGAAAACTTTGTTCGAAGTATCAGATTTAAACGGTCCAAACTGTGTGTGCGTGATATTTTACGTTTCTGGCGTCAATCTTCGACGCCCATTTGAACATCTTGATCGCAGTATAAAATTTAAGCGGTCCTTATACACATAGAGGGAATATTGTGACTAGTTTGTAACGTTCAGCGTGTATTGCTTTCACAGTTAATAAAGCAATTACAATAATTGTAATAGTTACAGGGTTCGACATTGGCCTACGTCCGATAGACATTCACTAGTAACGGCGATGTTCGGTCTAGTGATCCCTCGCAGTTATAGTCCTGTACCTGACCTGAAGACCCGTTTGCAAAATGGTGTTGAGAGAGTTTCTCACTTGATGTGAGTTAACGAGACCATAGACATCACAAATCACCGAGGTGCTTGTCTGCCACACTGTCACGTTTCCCACAATATCCAAATCCAATATGGCCGCCGCCAGCCATTTTGGAAAAGCTAACTTTTTTGTTTTTTGGAGAATAAATAAGTGTAATACCTCTAAATTGATTGTTTTTTGGTGTGGAACTCATTTATGATGCCCTTTGTGCAATCTGAGGTGTCTTTGATTTGGAAAGGTCAAATTTCACATTAGCCAAATCCAATATGGCCGCCGCCAACCATGTTGGAAAAGCTTTTTTCGTTGTTTTTTTTAAGAAAAATCTAATATAATACTTCTAAATTGATTATTTTTTAGAGTATAATTCACTTCTGATGCCCTTTGTGCAATCTGGGATGTCTTTGATTTGGAAAGATCAAGTTCCACGATAGCAAAATCCAATATGGCCGCCGCAAGCCTTGTTAAAAAAGCTAACTTTTTTCCTTTTTTGGAGAATAAATCACTGTAATACCTCTCAATTGATAATTTTTGGGTGTTGAACTCATTTCTGATGCCCTTTGTGCAATCTGGGATGTCTTTGATTTGGAAAGATCAAGTTCCACAATAGCCAAATTCAATATGGCCGCCGCAAGCCATGTTAAAAAAGCTAATTTGGTTCTTTTTTGGAGAATAAACCAATGTAATACCTCTCAATTGATAATGTTTGGGTGTTGAACTCCTTTCTGAGACCTTTTGTGCAATCTGGAATGTATTTGATTAGGAAAGGTCAAGTTTCACAATAGCCAAATCCAATATGGCCGGCGCAAACCATGTTGAAAAAGCTAATTTAGTTGTTTTTTGGACAAAAATCAAATGCTATACTTCTAAATTGATTTTTTTAGAGTAGAACTCATTTCTGATGCCCTTTGTGCAATCTAGGGTGTCTTTGCTTTGGAAAGATCAAGTTCCAAAAGAAGCAAAATCCAATATGGCCGCCGTAACCATGTTGAAAAAGCTATTTGTTTTCTTTTTTTGGAGAATTATCAAATGTAATACCTCTAGATTAATAATATTTTGGTGTGGAACTTATTTCTGAGGCCCTTTGTGCAATCTTGGGTGTTTTTGATTCAGAAAGGTCAAGTTCCACAATAGCAAAATCCAATATGGCAGCCACAAACCACGATGGAAAAGCTAATTTAAAAACAATAATTAAGAAAGATCAAATATACATGTAATACATGTATATCTTAATTGGTTATTGCTTGTGTTTAATTCATTTCCTCTCTGAGGTCCTTTGTTCAATATGGAGAGTCATTGGTTTGAAAAGGTCAAGTTCGATGTTTTTTTGAAACATCCAAGATTGCACAAAGGGCATCAGAAATGAGTTCCACACCAAACAAGAAATATCTTTAAAAAAGATATTCGGCGGAATGAGTGGTTGAACTAAGGCTATATAGATGGGTGTGCAAAATTGATTAAATTGAGGTTCTCAAAGAATTGTAATATCTTGGATTGAAAAGCAAAAAATACAAGTATTCAATTGAAACAGTAACTTTTATTTAAAATGCAAAACTATCATGTACAGAAATGCAAAACAAAACAATAATTTAACTCATATCCTAGCTACTGGTAGGAGATCCTCACATTAATCTATTGTTCCATTCATAGAGTTTCTTGAAACAAACTATAGCATACACAAATGTACAGATACAACAATCTACTGTACTTCACTCTTGTATCTGATCTGAATATACATTATTCTCTTGTAAATAATGATGAAACAACACAATTGTGTTTAACTCACTTGAGGCTATTCATATATAAAATATTGCTTTTAATGTATGGCAAATGTGTACAAATATTATAGTTAACAATTAAAACAAAGTGGTTGTAAACAATTACGAAACACCTAGCTTCCTCTGTATATCTATAAATAGATTTCAGATCATATCTTAAAAAAGAAGCATAATTTTGTCAACAGTGGAAACTCATCAGCCCAGTGTGTAGTAAACAGCCAGCCTGTATCTCTAAATTTTACACCCACAGTCCACATCATGTAAAACTGTAATGGGACATAAACCAGCCTACAGGGCTCCAGATAAGAGTGAGTAAACTAAACAAATCACATTTTTTCACCTCTTTTAGCCACAAACCCTATGGTATTACCACTCATTTTGATTGTCTCGAAGAGACAATTCATATGTATAGTGACACCACAGGGTTTAATGCACAAATAAAGATTTTAAGTTTTGAAACAATTCCCTTATCTGGAGCCCTGGCTACTATCCAATCAGACTATTCAGTTTCAACAGGTGCTCTTAATTCTAAATTTCTGATCAAATATTATTGGTTGAAATGTGTGGCCAAATATAAAGTGTGTCTAAATAGAAAACAGTCAGCTCCGCCGAAAAACAATCAATTTAGAGGTATTACACTTATTTATTCTCCAAAAAACAAAAAAGTTAGCTTTTCCAAAATGGCTGGCGGCGGCCATATTGGATTTGGATATTGTGGGAAACGTGACAGTGTGGCAGACAAGCACCTCGGTGATTTGTGATGTCTATGGTCTCGTTAACTCACATCAAGTGAGAAACTCTCTCAACACCATTTTGCAAACGGATCTAGAGGCCTAGTCCTGGGTTGTTACTAACCCGAATGGTCTAGTTAAAATCTGAGGATGATTTTTTTAAATTCACGCATTTAGAAAATGACATCATTATGTTCAAGCTAAAAATCCTACCCAGTTCGCCACTGTGGTTTCAGACAAGTAGGTTGGTCAGACCTCAAAACTGTTTCCGCATCTAAATAAAGCACGCAGTCGGGAATTCCTTGTTCTAAAATTAGCAGTAGTAACTATCCCGCAGTAATTAGGGCGATGAGTAAAATCCGGTTCAGTTACGAAAAATATCGGTGTGATTAATTGATCATCTCGCGCTATACTTAAAACACCTGATTGTGTTGATAACAGTTACGTTTTGAATGTTTTTAGAATTGATCATTTTTAATTAGAAAGGTACAATATCCGAAAAGGTAACTGCAGTCTCAGTTTTTGGGATTGAAAAAGACAATTTATTCTGCGAACCGATATTTCTCGGTAGTTACCGGATATTACACTTTCCCACGCTTTTCACTACCATGATTGTCGTAAGTATCTTCAATGCAATTATTTTACCTAAAACACAATTTTGTATCAATTTTTACGTGCGAAACCGAAATCAATCCCAATTCTGATATATTATTTGTTTTGTTAACGACAATATCCATTTTTCTGCCAAGTATAATAGGCTGCTGGCCAATAATGTGAACCCTCCCCCCATAGGGGGACTTTTGGTCACTATGTTCTTCTGAAAGCCCAGGGTCTGTAGGTTCAAATCCTATTTTCTGCACTTTGAACGTTGGGGCTTTAGTCTAAAATTTGACTTTGAAGATTACCTCCCCTTGCATAAATGGAGAAATACGTAATTGTATGTGTAGCTGTTGCACTAATATAATTTTTTTATTAAACTTATATATCTAACACAAAATGATTCATTTATGCAACATAACTAACTGAAAGCAAAAAATGCAAAAACAATTGGACATAACTCAAATTTTATTCAAATTATCTCCCCTTAAAAGTACAGAATGCAATTTTTATACAAAAACAAGTCACTTTTCCCTTTATAAATGTTGAATACATATCATAGAAACAAGATCTAATCACGAAACCTTCTTTACATGAAAGCCTTATATGTCCACAAACTAAATATATAACCTTTGGGTTATACAGCACAGTCTTTGTGTGTAATTGAACAAAAATATTACCTCCCTTTTTTAATTCCTGTCATATTGTTATAGTAGAGGGCATATAAAAAATTTGGGAAAAAAATGCACAGAAATGATTTTTTCATATGCCCCAGTATGTACCGAATAACAGAAAAATAATCTAGGAAAATCAAATGATGCGAAATCCGATTTTTTGGATAAAATGGTTGAATTGATAAACGAACATGATAATTTTTGGAATTTCCATACTGTGACCCTGGGTATTAACATAAAGGCTCCAAATTTACAAATTAGACTGACAGTTATATCCACTGTGGAATAGTACTAATTAGGATAAATAAAATTTTCAATAAATGGTTCTTTTTGGGTGAAAATCATGAAAATATTAAACAAAAACCCAAATTTGGAGATTTTAGTAGAGATTCCCTGGCGTCAAACATCCAAATAAAGGAAAAGATGCACAGAAATGGTTTTTGTGTTTTAAGATGGTAGAGCATGTACCAAATAACAGAAGAAAAATCTAGGAAAATCAAATCATGCGAAATATGTTTTTTGAGGCAAAACTATTGAAATAATAAATGAAAACGCCAATTTTAGGGATTTCAGTACTTTGTCGTTGGTTATCAATTCAAAAGCTCCAAATTTACAGGCTAGATACTTATACATCTCTATTGTGAAATAGTACTGTTAAGGATAACTTAAACATTAAAAAATGTATTTTGGGGTAAAATTGTTGAAAAAATAAATGAAAACGCGATTTTTTTGGATTTCCCTACTGTGAACGTGGATATTAATATAAATACACCAAATATGCAGGTTAGACAAACAATCGTTTTAACTTTGTAATGGTTCTAGTAAGGATAAATAAAACTTTCAAAAATCTGATTTTTGGGGTTAAATTGTCAAAATATTAAACCAAAATCACCCATTTTGGGGATTTTCGTAGACAATCCCTGCCATCAAAATCAAAATTGATTTATTGATCATATGCTTTAATATGTATTAAATAATAGAACAATAATTATTTGTTGCCAATTACATGTTATTTTACAACATTATCAAGTGAAAAGCATTCAATTTGATGGTTGCTTTAAATAAAACAAAATTGATGGGAGTAAGATAATTGCCTCCCTTTCAAACAAAACAAGAAGAATATAAATTAGAGGAGATCCACCAACGGATACAGTGTTAGAAAGGTTATACATGTATAGAGGTGGTGATGTATCCGTTGGTGGACCGCCTTTAGACAACATTTTAGCAGTGTATTAGTTGGTGGACGGCATTTAGATAAATTTTGGCACTATATCAGTTGGGGGACGCTTCTAGATAACCTTTTAGCACTGAATCCGTTGATGGACCGCCTTTAAATAAAGTTTTAGCACTGTATCCGTTGGTGGATGACCTCTAGAAATGGTTTCTATCACTATATCCATTGGTGGACGTCCTCTAGATAATGTTTCTAGCACTTTATCCGTTAGTGGACCTCCTATAGATAACGTTTCTAGCACTATATCTGTTGGTGGGCAACCTCTAGAAAAGGTTTCTAGCACTGTATCCATTGGTGGGCAACCTCTAGGAAAGGTTTCAAGCACTAAATCCATTGGTGGACGTCCTCTAGAGAAGGTTTCTAGCACTGTATATGTTGGTGAATGGCTGTAGATAACGTTCCTAGCACTGTATCTGTTGGTGTACCGCCAGTATATACCATTTCCAGCACTGTTCCCGTTGGTGGATCGCCTCTAGATAACGTTTAAAAAACTTTATCCGTTGGTGGACCGCCTCTACAAAAGTTTTTTAGCACTATATCCGCTGGTGGACTGCCTTTAGATAACGTTGCACATAGCACTGAATCCGTTTATGGACCGCCTGAAAATAACGTTTCTAGCACTGTTTCCGTTAGTTGACCGACTTTAGATACCGTTTAAAGCACTGTTTCCGTTGGTGGACCGCCTCTAAAAATATTTCTAGCACTGTATCCGTTGATGGACGGCCTCTAGAAAAGGTTTCTGACACGGTATCCATAGGAAGACGTCCTCTAGATAACGTTTCTATCACTGTATTCGTTGGTTGACCTCCGGTAGATAACATTTCTCTGTTGGTGGACCTCCTGTAGATAACGTTTTTAGCACTGTATCCGTTGGTGTACTTCCTGTAGATAACGTTTTAGCACTGTATCCGTTGGTGGACCTCCTGTAGATAACATTTCTAGCACTGTATCCCTTGGTGGACCCCCTGTCGATAACATTTCTAGCACTGTATGCGCTGGTGGACCGCCTGTAGATAACGTTTCCATTACTGTATCCGTTGGTAGACCGCCTTTAGAAGAGAACTGTATCCGTTGGTGGACCGCCTCTACATTTGGTTTTAGCACTGTATCCGCTGGTAGACCGCCTGTTGATAACGTTTGTAGCACTGCATCAGTTGGTGGACCTCCTCTTGATAACGTTTCTAGCAATGTATCCGTTGATGGACTGCCTCTAGAAAACGTTTCTAGCACTGTATCCGTTGGTGGACTGCCTCTAGATAACCTTTTTAGCACTGTATCCGTTGGAGGACTACCTCTAGATAACTTTAGTAGGACTGTATCCGTTGGTGGTATGCCTCTATATAACGTTTAAAGCACTGTATCCGCTGGTGGACCTCCTCTAGATAATTTTTAAGCACTGTATCTGTTGGTGGACCGCACCTAGATAACGTTTCTAGCACTAAATTGGTTGGAAGACCTCTTCTAGATAACGTTTCTTGCAATGTACATGTATCCGTTTGTGGACTGCATCTAGAAAACGTTTCTAGCACTGTGTCTGTTGGTGGACTATCTCTAGATAACATTTTTAGCACTGTACCCGTTGGTGAACCACCTAGATAACTTAAGTAGCACTGTATCCGTTGGTTGAATGCCTCTATATAACGTTTAAAGCACTGTATCCGCTGGTGGACCTCCTCTTGATAATGTTTCTAGAAATGTATCTGTTGGGGGACCGCCTATATGTAACGTTTCTAGCACTGTATCCGTTAGTGAACTGCCTCTAGATAACTTTTTAGCACTGTATCCGTTTGTGGACCGCCTCTACAAAAGGTTTCAAGCACTCTGTCGGTTTATGAACCGTCTCTTGTAAAGGTTCTAGCACTGAATCCGTTGGTGGAACGCCTCTTTGTTGCTTTTTAGCACTGTATCGGTTGGTGGACCGCCTCTAGATAACGTTTAAAGCACTGTATCTGTTGGTGGATCGCTTCTAGATAACTTTTTAGCGCTGTATCTATTGGTGGACCGCTTTATCTGTTGGTGCATCGCTTCTAGCTAACATTTTAGCGCCGTATCTGTTGGTGGACCGCCTGTAGATAACGTTTAAAGCACTGTATATGATGGTTGACCGCCACTAGATAACCTTTTAGCACTGTACCTGTTGGTGGACCGCCTCTAGATAACGTTTGAAGCACTTTTATATTGGTGGACCGCCTCTGGATAACTTTTTTAGCACTATATCCGTTGATGAACCGCCTCTAGATAAGCTTTTTAGAATTGTATCCATAGGTGGACCGCCTTTAGATAACGTTTTAGCACTGTATAATTATGTTAATGGAACGCCTCTAGAAAGGGTTTCTAGCATTGTATCCGTTGATGGACCACCTCAAGATACTGTTTATAGCAGTGTATCCGTTGGTGAACAGTCTGTTGATAACTTTTCTAGCAGTGTATCCATTAATGGACCGCATTTATATAATATTTCTAGTACTGTATTTGTTGTTGGACCGCCTCTATATAACCTATAAAGCACTATCTGTTTGTGGACCGCCTCTACAAAAGGTTTGTAGCACTGTTCCCGTTGGTGGCCCGAATCTAGAAAAGGGATTTAGCACTGTATCCGTGGGTTTCCCTCCTCTAGATAACGTTTGTCGTACTGTATCCGTTGGTGTACCGCCAATATATGCCGTTTCCAGCACTGTATCCGTTGGTGGACTGCCTCTAGCTAACTATTATAGCACTGTATCCGTTGGTGGACTGCCTCTAGATAACTATAATAGCACTGTATCCGTTGATGGACCGCCTCTACAAAAGGGTTGTAGCACTGTATCGGTCGATGGGCCGCCTCTAGAAAAGGTTTTTAGCACTGTATCCGTGTACTATCCATAACCATGATCCATGATTTCTACGTAATTCTCCGAATCTTATTTCTTACAGTTATTAACTGTATTTAAGTCTTTGTCGGTAGTTTTGTTATTTCATAATTTAAGACAATATTTTCCGCGAAAATAAAATAAATGTATGCTAGAAAACATCCTCACTATACCCAGTTGAATATTTTATCATCATTTAAAGAAAAACTAGGTTTTCAAAGAAGCTTTAAATGTAATAAAACTATGAATTAACTAGTTTTTATTGTATTTGATATATTCAAGGGGAGATAATTCAGTAAAAAGTAGGAAAACACTCGTTTCGATCGATTGTTGGGATAGATATTATGTCTCCATAAAAACAATGGTGACATCAGTGAAGAACAGCTATTTTGCGACTAAAACAAGTCATCATTACATTATCTATCAGAATTTAATTTTCACAAAGGGGAGGTAATTTCAATTTGCTCTGACAAGGTAAAGCCCCAACGTACAAAGTGCAGAAAAACAGAATGTACTCGGAAGACCATGAGGTTTCAGAAAAGTATGGTGTTCAAAAGTCCCCACATGGGGGGAGGGGGGTGTTCAGTAGCTCGAAGTCTATAAGTACGACATTCAGCGAACGCTTTTTTGTTTGGGTACATCGTAACGTCAAATCATGTCAGATTTATTCAGCTTCGGTTTTAATGGTAAGAAAAAGGAAGAGAAAGGGGCGAGTTCAGACACGGCGGAGTCAAAGACACGCTATGAAAATCAAAAAAGACAGAGAAAGTTTTGCGAAATTATTGAAGTTTACCAAAGATTCAGTTGTTTCTGTTTGGTCTACCAACTTTTTGGTCTGGTCCAGTAATGTTTGCAGGCTACAAGACCGAATGTCTAGTGAAAAAAAAAGTTAATGTCGAACCCTGTAGTAAGTGTGTGTGTGATATTTTACACTTCTGGCAGCCATCTTGTACGCTATTTTGAATATTATGGTTGCAATGAGGGATTAAATGGTCATTATTTACATTAAGTGAATAATATGACTCTTTTTGTAATGTTCAAAGTCCATTGTCTTCACTTTTAGTCACACCATAAGAAAACAACTGTAATAGATAGTATGTCAGTGATATTTCATGTTTATGGCGCCCATCTTGGAAACCATCCTGCTTAGTGATGTTGGGCCACATGTATCACAATTGCAACAAGCTGTTTCATAATGTACACACTTGTACACATATGTTGGTATAAGGAACCTTTATTTACAGATGGAGACCAAACAGTGCCAGATTGAGGTAGGATATTGGACCTCAGTTGCAGTACTATAATATAAGGCTCCACGCAATACATATTGAAACTTATTCTTACTGGCCGCCATCTTGGAATTTAAAAATGGCTGCCATGCAAACAAAGTTTTAGTTCTACCAATGTTTGCTGACCATAATAACATATACTTTGCACCTGAAATCAGAAATTATATGTGCATTTTAGCAGAGATACGTCTAAAAATGGTCACAATTTGAAGGATTGTTTCACTTATCAGGCCTACTATTGGAAATAATAGTTTA
The DNA here is from genome assembly GCA_922989275.2 of Gari tellinella. NCBI lineage: Eukaryota > Metazoa > Mollusca > Bivalvia > Cardiida > Psammobiidae > Gari > Gari tellinella. Next base: position 10,233,750 of record OV277859.1, on the reverse strand, counting down.
CCCACTAAACAGATATATAGACTTTGTTTTATTATCAAATAATTACATACATTTGTAGCATACTAACGTTTAACACGTTTGTGAAGGTGGTTCTATTTTTACAAATCAATAATTCATGTAAATCTAGATCTAGTCAAGAGATTTAATCACGCATAACATGTGATAGCGAATATTGAAAACAGTACATCATCACTTAAAGCGACTCGCAACCAGATGGTGCATTAAAAATAGTGATTTGTAAATATATGTCAAACGCTTATATAAATGGTAAAGAATTAGTTTAAGATAAGAAATTCTGTTTAAAAAAATGTATTTCAATAAAAAAAAATTTTGGTCTCTGGTGGGATTCGAACCCGGGGCCCGGCATTGGCGGACAGAAGGCAAAATAGGGGAAACCGCTTAGACCAATGGACCACGGAACTATCCGTTTATCTCGGATCGATTTAACGTATTTCAATGTGTAGCGATCGAAAGTGCATACGACTTCACAATTCGGCTCGGGTTTATGTCTGAGCCCGTGTAGAGAAGCAACAACAACAACTATACCGTCTACTAGTCGGTATAGAAAAACGATGGAAAATATCTAAAAATCTAAGATTCGGTGACGATTCTTGAGACTTTTTTTGGACTGATCATATTTTTTTAATGTCAGAAGCCAAATAATGCCACAAATTTGCTTTTATTTGAGTATTTTATTTTATTTTGACAAGTACACCATCCGGTTGCGAGTCCCTTTAAATAACGTTTTAAAAAAAAGTAAGTGCAAGACTTGAAGGCAGGTGTCAGCTTAACCAATTTACGTCCAGTGGATTCTTCCATGTTCAAGTTATATATTGGATTAGTCCATTTTTTATCAAAGGGATGCCGGGTCAAAATTTTCATTTTCATATTTTTGTTTTATATTGAAATTGCTATCAGCAAACAGTGTAGACTCTGATCAGACACCGCATTATGCGGCGTCTGATCAGAGTAATAAAAAAAATATATACCAAGTTAAAGTCTACTTTCAGTCCGAATGACCGCTCAGCCGACTGTACATATACTCCCCTGATCATCGAGTCATCTTGCCTATGAGCACTGCTAACATATGGCGCAGTCAAATGCAGCCGCAGTACCGACTCAGACCCTTCACAGGTACCCATTTTAACCCCTGGGTGGAGAGGAGCAATTCGCGGTACAGGTCTTGCTCAAGAACATTCCTGTACATCATCGGGGATTCAGAAAAATCCCCTAGTCAGACCGCTGGTCCGGCGGGGGATCGAACTCACGACCCCTGGTACCGTAGTCCAAGGTGTTAACCATTGAGTCACTACCGCCGGTCTACACTGTTTGCCTATGTCCCATATATGGGATCGTGGGCACAAAAGGGTTAATGTAGGAAGAAAACAATGCAGAAAGGTTCCGCGCATTACTTCAACCGTTTTTAGCAGTCACGCATGCCCTTTAAGATATTTCTGTCTTACTGGATGGTTGATCAAGACAGAGTCCACTAATTCACGCCCTGTAATCTCTGGCTCCCTCACATTTTCACGATGTATTGAAAAAAGAGCCAAAGAAACTTCCGAGAAGCATCCAAAGACAGGATATGGCCACGAAAGGTAAGACAAACAATGCATCGTGCACATATTTCTTGCTCTATAAAAGTCATCAAGTGTTGTTCCAAACATTGGGCTTCGTCATTCCACATAGAAATGTACATATTTTAAGCCCGTGTTGATTTATTTGCAAAACAATTCTGTTTGAAACCGTTACATCGAACCAAAGTTTGGACAATGGCCCGATTAAAACCGAAAGTAGACAATAAACACATCTGTTCGATGTTTTATTCCGAATTCCATTACTTTAAGCGTGGAGCGTTATTGATTGATACATACTTGTTTGTTTTTGCATTATATAACGTTATAAATCATTAAGATCATGTCCTGATCATCAATTTAATTAATTGAGAAGGAGCCTTTGTTATAGAGAGGGAGCGAAGATGCAGAGATGGAGCCAACGTATGCACAAACTAATTATATTTCAAAGAAAGATTGTGGAAATTTATTTGTTTTATTTTAATTTTGAAGTATCTATAAAAGCAGGTGTGTGAAGTTTGCACGACAATCGACTTTTCGACATTCGACCTTTCACAAATGAAAGGTCGAACAGCTGTCGAATTTCGACTTTCGACATTTAAGCTTTCACATAATGTAACAAATTTTGCCGATCGACCAGTCAGCTTTGCCATAATGTCGAAATATTGTCGAAATTCGACCTTCGACATTCAACATTTTTAAAACACATTACCTTGTCGAACTGATGTCGAATTTCAACGTTCGACACTTATCCAAAGTCGGGAAATTGTCGAACTAGGGTCGAATTTCGACGTTCGACAAACTGCAAGTAAGGGAAAAGTCGAAATATTGTCGAAATTCGACGTTCGATATTCAAAATTTCTTAAACACATTACTTTGTGGAACTGATGTCGAATTTCGACGTTCGACACTTAAACAAAGTCGGGAAAATGTCGAACTAGGGTCGAATTTCGACGTTCGACAAACTGCAAGTACGGGCAAAAGTCGAAATATTGTCGAAATTCGACGTTCGACATTCAACATTTCTTAAACACATCCCCTCTGTTGAACTTATGTCGAAATTCGACGTTCGACAACTTGTCGGCCCCGGCAAAAGTCGAAATATTGTCGAATTTCGACGTTCGACAAACTGCAAGTAAGGGCAAAAGTCGAAATATTGTCGAAATTCGACGTTCGACATTCAACATTTCTTAAACACATTCCCTCTGTTGAACTTATGTCGAATTTCGACGTTCGACAACTTGCCGGACCCGACAAAAGTCGAAATATTGTCGAAATTCGACGTTCGACATTCAAAATTTCTTATACACATTCCCTCTGTTGAACTTATGTCGAATTTCGACGGTCGACAACTTGCCGGACCCGGCAAAAGTCGAAATATTGTCGAATTTCGACGTTCGACAAACTGCAAGTAAGGGCAAAAGTCGAAATATTGTCGAAATTCGACGTTCGACATTCAAAATTTCTTAAACACATTCCCTCTGTTGAACTTATGTCGAATTTCGACGTTCGACAGCTTGCCGGACCCGGCAAAAGTCGAAATATTATCGAAATTCGACGTTCGACATTCAAAATTTCTTAAACACATTCCCTCTGTTGAACTTATGTCGAATTTCGACGTTCGACAACTTGCCGGACCCGGCAAAAGTCGAAATATTGTCGAAGTTCGACGTTCGACAAACTGCAAGTAAGGGCAAAAGTCGAAATATTGTCGAAATTTGACGTTCGACCTTCAAAATTTCTTAAACACATTCCCTCTGTTGAACTTATGTCGAATTTCGACGTTCGACAACTTGCCGGACCCGGCAAAAGTCGAAATATTGTCGAAATTCGACGTTCGACTTTCAAAATTTCTTAAACACATTCCCTCTGTTGAACTTATGTCGAATTTCGACGTTCGACAACTTGCCGGACCCGGCAAAAGTCGAAATATTGTCGAAATTCGACGTTCGTCTTGCAACAATTCTTAAACAGATTCACTATGTCGAACTCATGTCGAATTTCGACGTTCGACATGTGGCCGGCCCGGGAAAATGTCGAAATATTGTCGAATTTCGACATTCGACATTTATCCAAAGTCGACATAAGTTCGAACTAATGTCGAATTTCGACCTTCGACAAGTGGCCGGCCCGGAAAATGTCGAAATACTGTCGAATTTCGACATTCGACACTTATACAAAGTCGGGAAATTGTCGAACTAGGGTCGAATTTCGACGTTTGACAAATTGCAAGTAATGGAAATAGTCGAAATATTGTCGAAATTCAACGTTCGACATTCAAGACACATTCACTCTGTTGAACTTCTGTCGAATTATGACGTTCGACAATTTGCCTGACCCGGGGAAGGTCGAAATACTGTCGAAATTCGACGTTCGACTTTCAAAATTTCTTAAACACATTACTATGGCGAATTCATGTCGAATTTTGACTTTGACATGAGGCCGGCTCGAGAAATAGTCGAAATAGTCGAAATATTGTCGAATTTCGACATTCGACATTTATCCAAAGTCGAAATATTGTCGAAATTCGACGTTCGACTTTCAAAATTTCTTAAACACATTACTATGGCGAACTCATGTCGAATTTCGACGTTTGACATGAGGCCGGCGCGGGAAATAGTCGAAATATTGTCGAATTTCGACATTCGACATTTATCAAAAGTCGACATAAGTTCGAAATATTGTCGAATTTCGACGTTCGACATTGTCTTTTCACCAAAGTGTCAAACATTCAACATTTCTATAAAGTCGGGGAAATGTGGAAAAAGTATCAAATTTCAAATTTCGACAATTTAACGGCAGATAGTGCGGATAATTATTCGAGAGTCGTGCGATTTATTCTGTATACATATGGGCGCAATTGCAGACTGGACCGAATGTGCCTAGAAGAGCCCTTTGATCTAGTTATACACTGTTTACTACATGTATTTGACAAGTATGAATTACTGTACCACGCACTATTATTTTGTAATTGTATGTAGATGTATAACATGTACATTTATACGAAAAACGGTTTGAATCCAGATTAAAGGTCTTCTACTGAACTATATCTATCTAGGTCTACACTGTTAATCTTATACTTGTCTAACCTGCTGTGTGACTTCTTTTCTTAAACTTAAATACTCTGAGCTTAGATATTTGGCGCAAAGCATCATCTACTGATCTGTCAAGAATGTTCAAATTATTTCCCATAGGTAAAAAATGAGCCCACCCGGTAGTCACAAAATTACATAGATAATAAATAGTACAGCCCGCTGAGGGCCTTCTTGCAATATAGTGACCGACCAGTCAGCCCTAAAATAGTAAATCGTAAACTATTTGGGGGCTGACTGTGAGGTCACTATAATGCAAGGACGCCCGAAGTGGGCTGTACTATTTTATATACATGTAGTATACCGCACTTCTAATTTGGATCAAAGCAGTTCTCGAACGTAACATTCTAATGGTCGTCTCGAGAGTATCTCCCTTTGAATTACTAATATCGGTGATCGTACTTACAAAAGTATCGGGAACAATTTTTATAGTGGAAATTTTATCAAAATCAATAATAAAATTAGAGCTCTACCTCTATTTCATCTTTCTAAACCAAATATATAATCTATATAGATATAACAACTATACTAAGTTTTGTTTGAAATTTAATAAAAGTCTTTATCTACAGTAAACTAGATATATCAACCTCGCTACGTGTTTATATGAATCTAGTAAAATCTGTTTTGACGCATAACATCCAGCTAAATTCGTAGGTTTCTCCATTTCGTTTTCTAACTTCTGAGTAAAAGTTAAAGAGACGATTTGCTGAATGTTACGCAGTTTTTCAGCAAATTTATTGATTCTAGATTCTACTTCTTGAAATTATTAAGATCTAAGCACTGGAATTTTTATATTTCTTTCGTCTTCATTGAACCCTTTTATATCTATGATTTCTTGAGTTTTCGTGTTCAACAGACCCGCGAATCTGCAATTGGAACTCAATAGTAAATCTAAAGATTTTGTGGATTTTCGAGTTACGTTATGTTCATTGATTACCTCCCTTTAATAAACGTTTGCATCGGTAGTAACTAGTAAGCTTCCATGTGTATACTTAAATCTACACTTTCCATATTATGAAACTAATAATGTAAAATTGATTTTTAAAATCTAGTGTATTATCTTTGATTAAATCGCAAACAATCAAAGCTAGCATTTTGTAAATGTAAACGTTTATAAGACCAAAACAGATCAAGTCTTATAGCAACAATAGATAAATTTCAAAATAGACCTACCTTTCACATTTAAAGACATTAAGCCAGTCCATTCATTGATTCACCCCCATTATATTCACTAGGTGTCAAAATACAGGTAGATCATGACAAAATTGTGGAGGTAACGGTACAGTTATCTAAAGCTTTGAATAGAGGCCCTTATATAATATATCTCAATAGGTTTTTCAATGGGTATTACTAACCAAGCTATCAAATATTAGGTGCGGGCCTCACATGAGACGCCTGAATGATTCCTTGCCTAGACGCTAGCCGAGTAAGTGCATGAGCTCCATGCTTTGACTCAAACTTTCCACGATACTAGGTGTTACCACCCAAGCTTGGTCATGTAATGTCTTTAAGCTACAAGTACTCGGACATAATATTAAAAAGGCTAATATTTGCTTAAAGACATCTCCTGACGACCTTTTGGTCATAACGCCTTGCCAGATTATTTACTGTCAAGTTCCTTGCAAAAAGCATGGGTCCTGTGTATATTGAACCATTGAATCGTCTTATGTGAGACTCTACCTATATATTTGATAGTTTGGTTAGAAATAACCATTGAAAATCACTAGAGCATGAGTATAATCTGGACCTCAACAGGTAAACTGAGATTCTGATGCACGTGCTTTGACAGTTACATTGACACCTCCCGAACAATGGGGGGGGGGGGGGTGGCTCTCTCTATGGACTGAGGAAAAGTCTTTAAAGTCACGTTAACACTTCCTAAATCAGTTATTTCAAATTTCATAACGCAGTCATCATATGACGCAACCTCGCTTAGCAGCGGGCACTATCGTATAATAGTGACCACTAGCTTGTACAAAGATAAAGAAGAAGCGTACGTAGGTAAGGTATACTATAGTTATATAGTGAAACTTCAAACACCTTCTCTGAAACTAATATGACCAGAGCTTTGATACTTGGCATGGTGAAAGTTCTAGAAGCACTTTACCAATATATTCAAGCGGCCCATTGCATATCTATGTCACAGGAGCTAAAAATATTTTTTTCAATGAAACCTTCAAAAGCTCTTCTTGTCATAATAGTCACCACAGTACCCTGAGCTTAGGTATTTGGCACACAGCATCATCTACTCAACAATAGGCACTGTCATATTGTCAAAACTTCTCAGCTTTTCAAGATATTTACATTTACGTCAACGGTTCCAGGTGAGCGATTTAGGGCCGTGTACGGCTCTTGTTTAAAATTGGCATTATAAAATAAGAAAAATTTGATAATGTTAACTTTTTTATTATTTTGACAAACCGAGCAAACAATGTTTTAAGGTTATAGATTCATAATGCGAAAATCTGAACACCGTTTCCGCATATTCTGTAATATGCCCGGCACAATATTACTACACGAACATTGAAGCTACATGTACATACCGATGTTCGATGTTTTCTATTATGGCTCTAAAACCTTAATAAAGAAAGGACCAGTGAAAGAAGAGCCATTTACTATTTACTCCATAGTCAATTTCTATTTGTGAAGACTAGTGACTACGGAAAGAAGGTTGAAAGTAAAGCAGAATATCCCTTATGATACATGTTGCTTTACTTTAAGCTTGCTTTAAGATATCATCTGCTAGAACATAGAACATAGAACTATTTCTTATGATACATATTCATGACTGTGTGAATTGTACCAATTTTCTTCATTAGGAGGAATTAGTTAAACAGAGTTAAACGGCATATCTAGGGAGTAAATGGTTAACATAAAAAGGCACTGCAAAATCATAGCATTGCTCTATTCCAATATTTCGACCTCCAAGGAAATTTTGCAAAGAAAATTATGTCCGACATGGTTTTCTTTGAAAAATGCATTTAGAGGTCGAACTATCAGAAAAGAGCATTGTTATAATTTTAAACTAATTTAATTCCCCATTCTGAATATTGCTATATCTGTCTTTAAAGGCACAGCAGATAAAACTTTTAAATGACGTTCATCCATTGTATTTCAATTATATTATGAAACACCATCTACCTTTGAACATCGTAGAACTTTCAGTTCTTATTAAAGCTTAGGATTGCTATGACAAACAGTGCAGCCACTGATCAGAATGCTCTTATATGAGCTATCTGAGCTGGGGCTAAATTGTTTGCATAGTACTGATCCATCAGTATCCAGCTTACAATAAGTTATACATAAGCAATACTTGTAATTCAAAGACATACATGTATAAGTCAGGACCTCCTTGACATTATAATCAGCAATGCCTAGAAAGTGGACATGTTACATGGGCAAAGTCTGTTCGCAGGCAATGGGATAAAGTAAAATCAAAGACCACCCTATAAGTATTTTGTAAAATAGGAGTATAATGAAAGGTCAACTTCATGTATTGATTCTAATCTGTTATTCAGAATTTAGATGACCACATGGCAAAGTGACCCACAGAAAGTGTTTCTGCATAATAATTCGAATATGCAAAGTAGAAGAGGCCAATTTATAAGGGGAAAAATAATGAATCCTTCGTAGATTGGATCAGAAGGTACATGTAATACCTTTTTAAAAGTTAAATTAGGCTGAGGCCGCTGAACTTGTCGATATTTTTTCATTGATGCCATAATTATACAGTTTTGTATGAGAAGGATGTAATACATATAATTGTGCATTTCTAACATTCCTGAACGATCTTAGTCGCTGTCCACCTAAACCTCATCCTATAAATCAGGGCTGCCATTTCTCCGGATTTCTTCCGAAATCTTCTGATTTGTATCCTAGCAGATGGTAGTTTTAAACAGACTGGAAGTAAAGCAAATGCGCCTTAATGCGCATTCTGCTTTACTTTCAATATCTGTTTTAAGTTTCCTTGTGTTTACATAATGACTATAGCGTTAAATCGCGTTTGAAAAATAGAACAAGACTGCGCGTTCAATAAACGCTTATGCCCCCGGTGGCATCCTTGACAATATATTCTGATTTTTTCTAAGTCCAAATTAGGTCATGGTCAAGGTCAAACTGAGCTTGGGTATTATTGATGAGATGGTAATGGTCCAAGGCAATAACTGTATTGAAGTATTGTAGTAAACAGTGTTGATGCTAGACGAAACGGTAAAATCTAGTTAACCAGGAAATAGCCTATTTAAAATATTCTCAGTCCAAATTATGTCAAGGTCAATGTCAAAATCAAAGTTTTGTGATATTGATGGATAGGGAATGGTCAAAGGCAACAACTGTATAAGTATCAAAGCATTGTAGTCAGATGTGTTGATGCTAGACGAAACGGTAAATTCTAGTTAACCAGGAAATAGCCTAATTAAAATATTCTAAGTCCAAATTAGGTCAAGGTCAAGATCAAAGTTTGGTGATATTGGTGAATAGGGAATGGTCAAAGGAAACAACTGTATAAGTATCCAAGCATTTGGGTAAGCGGTGTTGATGCTAGACGAAACGGTAAATTCTACTTAACCTTGTTACGGACACACGGACGGACGGACTGACGGACATGACGATTACTATATGCCTCCGCATCTGTCGATGCCGGGGGCATAAAAATTGGGAAATCTTAGGAATTTTCATGATCACGTTATAGCAACCCTGTATAACTAGTAGATAACTCTAAAAATGTCCCTTGTCGAAATTTAGTTTACGATTATGTTAAGTGTCTTCCTCTTTTGTCTGTTGTAGGAATGTGTCAGTTGTAAGAATTAAGCATTTCAGTCAATTCCCACTACAAATAGCAACATACCCTGTCCAGATGATGTATTTGCTACACAACGACTGTTCGGTTTAATTTCCCATTACACAACGTTTGTTAAGAAAGTCCTACACTATTCATACAATCAAAAATCAGTGAAGACTTTGTTCAAATGTCATTTACAGCAGCACATCGACATTGTGCGAGTTTGGAGCTGTGCTTCTTGAAATTATCAACTGTCAGGATTTCCGCATTTTTCTTAATTTCTAAGTGCTACGGAGCTGCGAAATGTTTTTGAAATGATCGGCTTTTATTGACAATCTACGATTTTATATCAAGGTCATGACTGTAAATGGTGTGGTATATTGTTTTTCAAAGATGTCTTTGAACACAAACGCACGTGAATAACGGGTTTTAACCCATAACCCCATAGCCTGATTCTAGTTTTGAAAATAGAGCCATTTAAAGTAGGTTGACAATAAAGCAGTCTGCTTTAAGCTACCATCTGCTAGAATATAGAAAATAGTTCTTACAATACATATAATCATATTCATCACTGTATAAGTTTGAACAAGTGCGTGTTTATGGGGTAATGGGTTAAATCCGTTTTCATGAATATGCAACGTAAAATGTTTTATCCTAGCAGATGGTAGCTTAAAGCAGGCTGAAAGAAAAGCAGAATGCGCCTTTATGCACATTCTGCTTTACTTCAACTTGCTTTAAGTGGTCAAGTGTGTTCAAAACTAGAAGCAGACTATATTGAGCACATTCTGCTTTACTTTCAACCTGCTTTAAGTGGTCACGGGGTTGAAACTGCATGCAAACCTAATAACTTCATTTATCAATCTTTCAACTAAATAGACACACAATTCATACAGTTATAACTTTGTAAGTTGGACTGACACAAAATATCCACTTTATTAAACACGTGACTGTTTAATGCAGAGCAAAAGTGATGCAGATAGACCTTATGGCAGCGTTCTGCATTTCTTTTGTCCTGCACCAAAATACACACATGTCCATTATTGTTTTTATAAATGCACTTCTTTTTTAGTACCGATGGACACATGTTTGACTGTAGGATTTTCATAGGTGTTTAACTATCTAATCCGCACATGACTGTGGTGTTTTAAGAGAGTTGACTTCTGATTTCGATAATATTTCGGAATGTTATGTTTGAGAAATTTCGAAAGTCGAATTTCTACAATAGTTCGACTTTTCCCGGCCCGGCCAATTGCCGAACGTCGAAATTTGGCATAAGTTCGACTTAGTGAATATGTTAAAGAAATGTTGAATGTCGAACGTTGAATTTCGACAATATTTCGAACTTTTCCCGGCCCGGCAAATTGTCGAACGTCGAAATTCGACATAAGTTCTACATAGTGAATGTGTTTCAGAAATGTTGAAAGTCGCACGTCGAATTACGACAATATGTCGTCTTTTGCAGCCCGGCAAATTGTCGAACATTGAATTTCGACAATTTGTTTACATTTTGGTAAATGGACAAAGTCGAACGTCGAAATTCGACAATATTCGACCAATTTCCTGTCTGGCAATTAATCGAATGTCGAAATTCGACATGAATTCGACACTTTAACGGCTTTGTTGAAATGTCGAATGTCGAAATTCGACAATTTTACGATTTTGACAGGCGCGGAAAATTGTCGAATGTAGAAATTCGACATTAATTCGACATAGTCAATGTGTTTCAGATATGTTGAAGGTCAAACGTCGAATTTCGACAAATTTTCACATTTTGGTAAAAGGACAATGTCGAACGTCGAATTTCGACAAAATTTCGACTTTTTCCCTTACTTGCAGTTTGTCGAACGTCGAAATTCGACCCTAGTTCGACAATTTTCCGGTTTTGTATAAGTGTCGAACGTCGAAATTCGACATCAGTTCGACAAAGTGATGTGATTAAGAAATGTTGAATGTCGAACGTCGAATTTCGACAATATTTCGACTTTTTCCCTTACTTGCAGTTTGTGAACGTCGAAATTCGACCCTAGTTCGACAATTTTCCGACTTTGTATAAGTGTCGAACGTCGAAATTCGACATCAGTTCGACAAAGTGATGTGATTAAGAAATGTTGAATGTCCAACGTCGAATTTCGACAATATTTCGACTTTTTCCCTAGCTTGCAGTTTGTCGAACGTCGAAATTCGACCCTAGTTCGACAATTTTCCGACTTTGTATAAGTGTCGAACGTCGAAATTCGACATCAGTTCGACAAAGTAATGTGTTTAAGAAATGTTGAATGTCGAACGTCGAATTTCGACAATATTTTGACTTTTCCCTTACTTGCAGTTTGTCGAATGTCGAAATTCGACCCTAGTTCGACAATTTTCCGACTTTGTATAAGTGTCGAACGTCGAAATTCGACATTAGTTCGACAAAGTAATGTGTTTAAGAAATGTTGAATGTCGAACGTCGAATTACGACAATATTTCGACTTTTCCCCTTACTTGCAGTTTGTCGAACGTCGAAATTCGACCCTAGTTCGACAATTTTCCGACTTTGTATAAGTGTCGAACGTCTAAATTCGACATCAGTTCGACAAAGTAATGTGTTTAAGAAATGTTGAATGTCGAACGTCGAATTTCGACAATTTTCCGACTTTGTATAAGTGTCGAACGTCGAAATTCGACATCAGTTCGACAAAGTGATGTGATTAAGAAATGTTGAATGTCGAACGTCGAATTTCGACAATATTTCGACTTTTTCCCTTACTTGCAGTTTGTCGAACGTCGAAATTCGACCCTAGTTCGACAATCTCCCGACTTTGTATAAGTGTCGAACGTCGAAATTCGACATCAGTTCGACAAAGTAATGTGTTTCAAAAATGTTGAATGTCGAACGTCGAATTTCGACAATATTTCGACATTATGGCAAAGCTGATTTGTCGATTGGCAAAATTTGTTACATTATGTAAAAGCTTAATTGTCGAAAGTCGAAATTCGACAGCTGTTCGACCTTTCATTTGTGAAAGGTCGAATGTCGAATTGTCGAATGTCGTGCAAACTTCACACACCTTATAAAAGCGCGTTATTGAAAGTAAATATATTCATACAGGGGACACTATATACAAACCACACAGTCGCTCAAACAGCATTATTACACAAAAGACAGCATATACATGTATATGTTTAAGTCTATTACAAAGAGAGAAACGCGTGGATATATTACAAACATCAGTTAACGGGAATATGAAATTTACAGACGTATGTCAAATGCTGAACGTCAATATTAGTTCAGAATAACAATTTATATGTGAGAAAAAGTACTTCAAAGAAAATAAATATTTATAAAATATATATGGCTATATCTTTCCATTTGATATAATTTCGCTCTATCAATAAAATGCAAACATCATTTGCTTCTTCAATGCCGAGGATAATCGGAAGATTTTGTTGCTCTGCTTGCTGCAATAACTGTTCAACGTCATATGAAAGTGTCTAGTCAGGATCGTCAACCACGGCGAGCTCTTGTTCCATCGGATATTGTTGTATTCACTCCTTAAAAATATTCAGGGTTATTTCTTTAATTTTTTGCAGTTGCCGACTCTCCATGAAGGTTTTGATGTCGGTATACATATTGTGTTTTTTGAAAACTTTCAATGCAGCAAGGAATGTGTTACATGATTCATCACGTGGTTCCTCGAAAGTTCGAACAACTCACCAAAAGTCATTTCTCTCTCAGACGAAACTGGGCTAGCGTTTGGAACATCTGAATGCAAAATGTTAGATTCATCCTTATGGGGTTTTGAAAAATCTAAATAATTTTGGCTAGTCTCTTTGATGGGGAACTGATTGTGTAGGTGCGATTTACAGGTGACAGTATTGGTCTGCAAATGAATGGTGATCTTAAAAGGTTATATTTATGCAGTGGATGGTTCTTTTTTGGATGTAGATTAGTGTGCTTAACAATGTCAGTCGTCTTTCTTTCACCTTTGCTCGTGACTTGAAATATGTTCTATGTTAAGAGAGTCTCGTGTTTTCTTTTCAATATCCCCATCTTGAAATATAAGTATTCGGAATTTAGATAATTTGCAACAATGTACTTTATTTCACTATAAGATATTTAATAATTTTTTAAATGAAAAAAAATCAACAAAATTTCGATTTTAGCTAAATATCCAACCTGTGAAGAATTTGGCAATAGTTTGTTTATATTTTTATTTATTCTATTTTATTTCCGTATTTTACAAATTTGCAAGCTTGAGCTTTTGAGCAATATATATTTCCTTTGTTCAGCAACAAATCAAGTCACCAAATCTTATTTATTGAATTCGTAACTTCACCGATAGGTTTCTGTGTTCAAAATATTTTGACACAACGCTTTATTCGAAGAAGACAATAATTCGCACATTTTGTCATACTGCATTAAATGCGTTTATTGGCTCCTTCTCTGCACATTGACTCCCTCTCTTTAACACTGGCTCCATCTCAATCGATAAATTGGCGAGTATGACAGAAATATAATAATTGGTAACATAGTATGATACAAAAACGAACAAGAATATATCAATGAATAACGCTCCCCGCTAAAAAGTAATGGAATCTGGCATAACATATTAAACAGACGTCTTTTTTGTCTACTTTCGGTTTTGATCTGGTTTTGTCCAAACTTTGGTTCAATTTAACGGTTACAAACAGATTTGTTTGGTAAATCAATCAACACGGACTTAAAATATGTACATTTCTATGTGGAATGACGAAGCTCGATTTTCGGAAAAACACTTGGTGACTTTTATAGAGCAAGAAATATGTGCACGATGCATTGTTTGTCTTACCTTTCGTGGCCATATCCTGTCTTTGGATGCTTCTCGGAAGTTTCTTTGGGTTTTTTTTTCAATACATCGTGAAAATGTGAGGGAGCCAGAGATTACAGGGCGTGTACTTGAAGTTTCAGACCGCGGTCTACCATTCTAGATATACGAATAAGTGAACATTTACTGCAAACAGACTGGGTCCGAAAGAGATGACAGATTTTTCATGAAATAATTGATATATTATTATACTTGTAGAATGTAATCTATAACGAGACATTCGGCAGACGATTTTTTCAAACGACAACCTCGGCGTTCAAAAGTTTTTGACAAATTTTCTTAACCCATTCCCTGTCGTAACGACAGCTTAGGAAAGTCGTCTGCTTGCATTTCTCATATCCAAAATTTAGGCTTTCTGACTTACGAACCGCAGATACAGATCAACGTTTCAAAACCTTTGGATCCTGATCAGACGCCGAGTTACTCGGCGTCTGATCAGGATCAAAACTGTTTTCAAAACACAAATGCTACGAGTCAATGCAGTGAATGGGTTAACCGCAAAAATCATCCAAGCATGCAACACACGACTGCATACACAACATGACTACCGCTGTATGCCTACACGGAGGTTGACATAGAGCAAACAAGTGTTATTTATGAGAATTGAATTCCTCCGAAATTAACAAACATCTATGCATGTGTACTTGCTACTCGTCATTATACGTAGTAACGTTGGTATGCTGTGTGTTTAAGTGCGGCGCGGAAAATAATATCTTTAAAGCACGCTGGCTGAAAGCATGATACAATTTAACATTACTGTGAGGATGACTTCGTTTGGATTAACTACTGCAGGTTTGCATCCTCCGCTCCAAACATCTAGAATTCTTTGTTTTTGAAAAAATAATCCAGATCAAATGTAAAAAAACTTGGCGTCAGAACTGGTTCAAATTAAACTATTACACACTTGGTGAAGGGGGGTGTTGTTGTTTTTCAGTCAAAATGTCAAAAATGTAATTTTGAGTGATAAAAGCAGACGACGGTTAATCCCCAGGCAATAAATAATGACAGTGATGTGGCAAACCCCTTTTTTGTTGGAAACTGATTTATATGTAGTTTTGCAAACCGTGTCGACCCTGATCAGTGTCCTCCAGGGGGTCTCTGATCAGTGTCTGCACTGTTTGTCTCTTACATAGTTCTAAAATGGTCCTAAATTCAACATAAACAACCTTTTTTTCTAAAGTGGAATATATAGATCTAGTCCATTTGAAAAGGTCGGCATAAAAGGGGTTAACCCTCAACTTGCCGGTCGCGACTTGACTTGTATTTACAAATAGTTTTGAATCCAGATCAGACGCCGCGTAACGCGGCTTCTGAATTGGATCCAAACTGTTTGACAAACGGCTTTTTAATTTTATTTAAGATTACAAAAATCATTTTATAAAAGTTTGCAGAAGACACTTTCAAATCAGATGATTTTACGGCAGGCTAAAGGTTAAAGCGTAAAATATTTATTAAGAACACGATGTGATAGTTTATCAGAGTAATAACTAGTTGTAAAAGCAGTGGCCGTCATTCGAGTGCAAAAGTTGTGTGTACTTAAATACTAATAAAGTAAAGATTTTGATTTATGGTACAACACGGAAAGAAAGTGTTCAAACCGGTAAATGGGAGCAGAAAGTGGCTGTTTATAATAAGGAAACTAATAATGTGAAAGTATGAGAGGAAATATTTACAGCAGTCCGAATATAGTTTGTTCATGATTCGTGTCTGACAGGCAGAAATGTACACATGGTGCTAATTATATAGATATGGGAATCGTTATTCTTTCCCTAGTAAAATAATAATAATAGAAACATTGGTATTCCAATATTCGTTGCAAATAGCTTTGAGCCAGATCAGATGCCGAGTAACTCGGCGTCTGATCTGGCTCTTAACTATTTGACACTTAGATTAAAATTTTGTAATTGTTTTCTTCAAATAACGTCCATCAGTTGCATACTGTGGTGTATTCGTGTGCGTTTCATGTAGTTGAAACGGGCACGGGCAAGCGTAACATTTGTTCGTCACTGTATTATTCATATTGGTTTCCTTTTAAAGAAATGATGTGAAGTAATCTCACCGTCACTGAGCATGGCTCAAACCGACAACCTGTGGTCAGTGTTGAGGTATGACTTGAAGACTGCCCTAGAGGTTGTGGGTCTACCCTGCTGTCTGAAGCTAGCAGACAATACGTTAGGGGACATTCCATCAGAACTCCTAGACAGAAGTGGCATTGGTCCCGGATCTGTGATCAAATTAGAGAAAGAGCTGAGGATTTCGTGTGTTAGGGTACGGATTCGAGCCCCTATTGACCCAGACTGGTTTGTGTTCACTAAAGGAGAGGAGTTTTTTCAACAGCACAGTGAGTACGTGGGAACGGAATTATACCTTCCACTTGGGTACAGAGGCAAGTTGAGACTCTGTGACAGGAAAGGTGGAAAAGAATACCACAATATAAGAGAGGTAAGCAGTTTGACATGTCCGTGGAGAAACATTACTCTTTTCTGAAATATATCCTTAACTCATTACTACATTAATATGAATGCTCATGCCGTTCATGTATTCTTCCATTGAAGAAAAAATTCTACTTAATATACAGTCACGAGTATGCACCAGGTCCCCGTTTCATAAAGCTGCGTACGACAAATGTTGTCGTAAGTCAAAACTTTAAAATACATTTATTTTGTTATTTCTCTATCTAATCCTGTCTTATGACCTCTCTTTGGAATCGTCTTTCAAGACGATTCCAAAGAGATGTCACAAGACAGGATTAGATGGAGAAATACATACTATAATCTGACTTACGACAACATTTGTCGTACGATGTTTTATGAAACGGGCCCCTGTAGATCATGAGATTGCAGCTTAAAGCAGACTGAAAGTAAAGCAAGATGCATATTTCAACATGCTTTAAGATGACACCTCTCTTCACAACTAGAAACAGGCACGTGGGGTAATGGATTAAACTAAAGTCATCTGTCTGAAATACCGAAAGCAAGTCTGTTGTTGAATAGTCGTAATAATTCGGTTTTACTGTTGTCCTTTCGACCATTATAATATATTATAGCGAATACCTTTGAGTATTAAATAACTTGCTTGTGTGTCAAATATTTGATACACGACACCAACCTACACATACTATGTCAATCAAAATAACATGTGGTTATGTGTGTCTGTTTCTAAGATAACGGGATGAAGGAGTGAGTCCACTTCGTTTATGACATAGCAAACACTTATAACCGATGTAATAATACATGACACACACGCACGTTGCCCAACATCACGTTAACTATTTCTTCCCGGTTGTAAACGTTATTCAAAGCAAACGCAATGCAATAAATGACGGAAATGACAGTGTTTTAAAAACACAGACAATTAAGTCGGAGAGCCAACAGGTTAGAGTCTGATCAGACTTTGCTTCTGATCTGGCTTCAAATTGACTGCAATGGGCAATATTGTTTTAGAAGAAATGCTTTTTTTAGAAAAGAATATTTCTTCCCTTCTTCAGTATCTTCAGGAATTTACCAGGAAGTACAACTGAAGACATACAGTGGAGAATGTGTTATTCTTTCCCAATGAACGCGTTTACGCTAAAACGTTTATTTCCACTGCAAACAGTTTGGAGCCAGATCAGACGCCGGGTAACCCGGTGTCTGATCAGGCTCCAGACTTTTTTGCCATAAAGATAAAAAATTAATTGTAAGAAATATCTAAAAATTGACATTTTCTACGTTTTAGTGTTTTGCGTTTGTGTTTCGTTTGCGTTTAAACGGGAAAGAATAACGTTTTCATCACTGTATCAATACGAGTGTCACACAATTTGGATCCTCGTACGTGGCGTCTGATCTTGAGTCAAAACTGTTTGAAAAGTCGGCTTTCGTCGCGTGTGTCGGTGAAAGATTTAATGGACCCGCCATGTTTTCGGACAGTCTGTCAGACAGGCAATGAATTATAAACGGACATAGGCTCAGACAGTCATAGGAAGCTTTTTTCCACGAGCTGTCTACATTTCACATACTAGGAGGAGATCCTTGAAGTGCCCAACAAGTGCTCTAAAGTCAAGCTAGCGCAAAGAAGTCAGTAAAACGCTTTAAAACATACAGGAACACTCTTAAAGCATGCATTGTTCTTTTGCTTTGCGTATATTCCTTGTATTATCAACCCCTTGCTTACTGCTATATAATCGGGCCAAGATCGTCTGATTCAGAATTGTCGTTTGCAATATATATTTGACACGCCCTGTAATCTCTGGCTCCCTCACATTTTCGCGATGTATTGAAAAAAGAGCCAAAGAAACTTCCGAGAAGCATCCAAAGACAGGATATGGTCACGAAAGGTAAGACAAACAATGTATCGTGCACATATTTCTTGCTCTATAAAAGTCATCAAGTGTTTTTCCAAAAATCGGGCCTCGTCATTCCACATAGAAATATACATATCTTAAGTCCGTGTTGATTTATTTGCAAAACAATTCTGTTTGTAACCGTTAAATCGAACCAAAGTTTGGACAATGACCCGATTAAAACCGAAAGTAGACAATAAACACATCTGTTCGATGTTTTATTCCGAATTCCATTACTTTTTGCGTGGAGCGTTATTGATTGATATATACTTGTTCGATTTTGCATTATATAACGTTATCAATCATTAAGATCATGTCCTGATCACCAATTTAATTGATTGAGAAGGAGCCTTTGTTATAGAGGGGGAGCGAAGATGCAGAGATGGAGCCAACGTATGCACAAACTAATTACATTTTAAAGAAAGATTGTGGAAATTTATTTGTTTTATTTTAATTTTGAAGCATAAAAGCGCGTTATTGAAAGTAAAGATATTCATACAGGGAGGGGACACTATATACAAACCACACAGTCGCTCAAACAGCATCATTACACAAAAGACAGCATATATATGTTTAAGTCTAAGACAAAGAGAGAAACGCGTGGATATATTACAAACATCAGTTAATTAACGGGAAGATGAAATTTATAGACGTATGTCAAATGCTGAACGTCAATATTAGTTCAGAATAACAATTGATATCATAGATATGTGAGAAAAAGTACTTCAAAGAAAATACATATTTATAAAATATATATGTCTATATCTTTCCATTTGATATGATTTCGCTCCATCAATAAAATGCAAACATCATTTGCTTCTTCAATGCCGAGGATAATCGGAAGATTTTGTTGCTCTGCTTGCTGTAATAACTGTTCAACGTCATATGAAAGTGTCTAGTCAGGGTCGTCATCCACGGCGAGCTCTTGTACCATCGGATATTGTTGCATTCTCTCCTTATAAATCTTTATTTTTTCCACAGTTGCCGAAACTCCATGAAAGTTTTGATGTCGGTATACATATTGTGTTCTTTGAAAACTTTCAATGCAGCAAGGAATGTGTTACATGCTTCATCACGTGGTTCCACGAAAGTTCGAACAACTCACCAAGAGTCATTTCTCTCTCAGACGAAACTGGGATAGCGTTTCGAACATATGAATGCAAAATGGTAGATTCATCCTTATGGGGTTTGGAAAAATCTAAATAAGTTTGGCTAGTCTCTTTAATGGGGAACTGATTGTGTAGGTGCGATTTACAGGGGACAGTTTTGGTCTGCAAATGAATGGTGATCTTAAGAGGGTTATATTTCTGCAGTGGATGGTTCTTTTTCGAATGTAGAAGTGAGCTTAACAATGTCAGTCGTCTTCCTTTCACCTTTGCTCGTGACTTGAAATATTTTCTATGTTAAGAGAGTCTCGCGTTTTCTTTTAAATATCCCCATCTTTAAATATAAGTATTCGGACTTTACATAATTTGCAACAAAGTACTTTATTTCACTATAAGATATTTAATAATTTTTTAAATGAAAAAAATCAACAAAATGTCGATTTTAACTAAATATCAAACCTGTGAAGAATTTGGCAATAGTTTTTTATTTTTATTTATTCTATTTTTTTCCGTATTTTACAAATTTACAAGCTTGAGCCTTTGGGCAATATATTTTCCTTTGTTCAGCAACAAACCAAATCAAGTCACCAAATCTTATTTATTGAATTCGTAACTTCACCGATAGGTTTTCTGTGTTCAAAATATTTTGACACAACGCTTTATTTGAAGAAGACAATAATTCGCACATTTTGTCATACTGCATTAAATGCGTTTAGTGGCTCCTTCTCTGCACATTGACTCCCTCTCTTTAACACTGGCTCCATCTCAATCGATAAATTGGCGAGTATGAAAGGAATATAATAATTGGTAACATAATATGATACAAAATCGAACAAGAATATTTCAGTGAATAATGCTCCGCGCTGGAATCTGGCAAAACACATTGAACAGACGTGTTTTTGACTACTTTCGGTTTTGATCTGGTTTTGTCCAAACTTTGGTTCGATTTAACGGTTACAAACAGAATTGTTTTGTAAATAAATCAACACGGACTTAAGAAATGTACATTTCTATGTGGAATGACGAAGCCCGATTTTTGGAAAAACACTTGATGACTTTTATAGAGCAAGAAATATGTGCACGATGCATTGTTTGTCTTACCTTTCGTGGCCATATCCTGTCTTTGGATGCTTCTCGGAAGTTTCTTTGGCTCTTTTTTCAATACATCGCGAAAATGTGAGGGAGCCAGAGATTACAGGGTGTGTTTGAGCCGTGTCATGACAAAACCTGCCTTATTACATTGCAGTGTAGATCATGGCATGCCGCCACGTCAAAGACGCGGCGGTTGGCATTGATCTACACTGTTTGTCACCGTCGTGCGTCTAAAGCATTGTATTGAGCAGTATTATATACGATATTTGGCAGTGTTACTGTAGACTCAGAAACAGAGCCTGTGATGCCAATGATGCTTGGTCTGTACAATGTTGGAATGCAAAAAGGCATGTTTTGTCATGGCACGGCCCATTTATATATACGCACAGTTTGAGTTTCTTGCCATTTGATCTGGCTCCAGTCTGTTTGCAATAGGCAGAAGTTACGGGAGTAACAACGCTTTTGTACACAAAGAACAACAAAAGTTGTTTTGTTTTTATTTTCACATAGGCGAAAATGGGAGATTACAGATGATCAATCAAATCGAGTTGAACTTAAAGCAGAATGACCCTTAAGACTCATTCTGCTTTGGTTATAGTCAGCTTTTTGCTACCATTTGGTAGAGTAAATTACAGTACTGAACATTATCAAATTAACAACTTTTGCGATTCGCTTGCAATTCGATGGCAATTCGCTTGCAATTCGATGGCAATTCGCTTGCGATTCAAAATAGTAACTATACCCTCGGATAAGTTTTCTTGAATGGTGTATCTCACAAATGTTCGCAAATATGCCTTCGTTAATATTTTCGATTTCATTTTTGTCACAACCGCTTCGGAAAACTCGCGTAAAAATATTTAAAAGTAGGATTTGTTTTTTGAAGCGCCCGATTCGATGGCAATTCGATGGCAATTCGCTTGCGATTATCAATTTAATTTAATAAGGTTCAGTACTGTAATGGGGCAATAAAATAAAAGTGTAAAAGGCATATTTATACAATTACATTTATGGTTTAATAGCATGTGCTTCAAAATAGTCGCATACAATATTTATTAAATTCAACAATTACATGTTTCCAATATGTTTCGCAAACCTTATTTTGATAGTGAAATAGTGTGGTTTAATAATTATTATATTTATCCAGATACTAAAATGCACTGGACAGCTGGTGTAAGGACGAAAAGTGTCCCCTCTAAGAAGTATCCCCCGGAGGACATTTTTCGACGTAGAATACTATCCTTGAGACTTGATTCATACGGAGGGGATGTTTTTCTACAGTTCGGAGGGCATAATATTATGGTCCTTTCTACGTCGGAAAATGACCCGGGGTCACTATTCTGAGGAGGGGGTCACTTTTCGTCACACCGGCATGTCCCACTTAAATCAAGTAGTTTGGAGCCTGATTGTCCGCCGTGTTACTGTGCACATTATTTTGAATCTTGATCAAACGCCGAGTGGCTCGACGTATGATTAGCATCAATACTGTTTGCAATTACAGTGCACCCTCTCTACAACGACATCCAATGGGAGACACAGACTTTGTATGTTGTTCGGAGGGAGTCGTTATAGGGAGAGAAATTAAGAATTGGCTTACATTTGCAAACAGCTTGAATCCAGATCAGACGCCGCGTAACGCGGCGTCTGATCTGGATTCAAGCTGTTTGTCACTCGTCATTATACTTATTCTATCAAAATGTCAACTTATATGTTACTTAAAAAACCAGCAGACGACAATTTAAGCAGACGATATTGCTGCAGTAAACGCGTTAGAAATATTTGTCCTGTTTAGGCCCTTTAGGGAACTACGGCAATGGTCGTTGTAAGGAGGGGTCGTTGTTGGGAGGGTCGTTGTAGGGAGGGAGCAGTGTACCAGTAAAGATAACTGGATGAATCAAATTGGCCTAAATACCACACGTTTATACATAGTCTTGATAAACAATACATCTACACACAAACAGTTCAATCTGTAGTAAGCGACCTTTCATTGGGGAAGCGTTCGGATACTCAAAGACAGATGATTGCTAGATTCGTGATAAACTTATTCATAAAGCTTTTGCAAGATGCTTTCTGCATTATTTCCATCCCTCATTTAGTAACAAGCTGAATAAAAAACTGCTTATGGGCACTGTATTTAATAATCAGTTTTATGCACACCGTAAAACCTCTCTATTACGACCACTACATTTGGTTCAGTATTGGGTGTTTAAGGCAGGTGTCTACTTAAAGCAAGGTGACAGTGAAACAGAAAGCTCCTTTAGGAGCTTTCTGTTTTACTGTAACATTGCTTTAAGCTGTCACCTGTATTTATACAATCAATTAGCCACTGTTTAAGTGGTCGTTAAATAGAGGTTTTACTGTATTTTGGGAAACCAGCTTAACAAGGCCAGATGATGACTAATATCAAACATTGTATGCTTTGATATTTATTGATTTGGCTACAGTCCAGAATACATTCAAAGCCCAGGATTGTAATGTTTAAACGTGATGTTTTAATTTACCTTGAACCATTTTATAATCTTGATAACATCTGCTTCAATACTCATAAGTGCGCTTTTGTTTAAAAGTTAGGTTTGGGGGAGATATTTTGATTAAAGAAATATCGAACTGATTGCCAAAAAAGTTTGATCTTGATCAGATGCCGAAACACTTGCCAGTTGGCGTTAGTGATCCGGATCCAAAGTGTTTGTAATGCAACTGTTTTCACATATGGTTGGGGAAAGGGTCAAGTCCTTTCTTACCCACGCTATCTGTTTGGATACTGGTTTTGGTCCCGACTGAACGACGAGGTACCCTTGACCTAATGGAGACTCATGACAAAACATTTTATTTGTACTTATGAAAACATCTACAGCCAGGTCTCGATAAATCGAACTCGCCCAAGTCAAGAAAAGTAAAAACGAACATTTGTATCTATGCTACGACTTAGGGAAACTCGAATAGTTTTAAAGTTAACCCATTGCCCCCATAAACCGTTTCTAGTTTTGAAGATATGTGACCACTTAAAGCAGGTTGAAAGTAAAGCAGAATGCGCATTAAGGCACATTCTGCTTTACATTCCGCCTGCTTTAAGTTACCATCTACTACAATATACAATATATTTCTTATGATACATAATCATGACCATTTACATTTGAACTATTTTCGTCAGTGAAGGAATCAATTAGAGGCGTACAAATGCGTATTTGTGGAGTACTGTGGTAAAATGAAGGGTTTTAAAAGGACAATTCCTGTTTCCAAATAAATCTATTCAAAGTTTTACTATTAAGGGTTGTTTTAACAATGCATCGCATATAGTGCAGATCCTTCTAACTGGTACCCAAAAAAGGACCCTTCACAATTCAGAAGGGACCAAAATTGGATCACAATGCGAAAAGACATTTTTAGTAAAGACATGGTTTAAGCCCTCCCTACTCTGCTGGCATAATTATTCAAGTGTTTTTCTTCCACACAAAAAATGTTCCGTCATAATTCCCCACCATTTTGCAGGAAATTACAACTTTTTCTCTGTTGGTCAACATTTTCTTTCTCACAATATCAGCAGAAACCTGTTACTTTTGTTCACAATTTTGAGTAAAACAACGCAAAATGTTCACAATCTAAGGGGTACCGGACCCATTCACAAATGAAAGAAAAAATCACTGACAAAGCATATGCTTGTTTTTCCAAACTAGATAAACGATTTCATACTGCAAACACTTATGTGTATTGGAAACAGTTTAAAGCCAGATCAGACGCCGAAAGTATCAGTGTCTGACCAGGCTCCAAACCCTTTGTTAAACAAAACCCAACTAGCATAGCAAGGCAAAGAGAAAAAGTAGTGTCTGTCGAGTCAGTTAAAACAAATCTTGTCTTTCTTTCAAACCATTTAAGGCTAGATATTACACTGGAAAACAGTGTAGACCCTGATAATACGTCGCGTAAAGTGGCGTCATCAGGGTCTGCATCTTTGTTATTTCATATTAAATGTTAAATTTTGTGGACAAACACTGCAATGTCTTAAGAACACCATTTTTTTATCTAAACTTAAATCTTTCAGCAATTACACAGGACGAGTTTGTTGCAAAACCCAAGCATAAATTGGTTAACAGTGTAATATCACATAATTTTAGATCCAATAGGCAATTCTGTTGATAAACATGTATACCCATTTCATGATCAAATTTATCGTGAGGTTTTTACCCCTCCACCGTCATATTGTCGTCTGCTTCAATATTGCTGTCTGCAACATCGTTTTAAAGTTAAAGTTAGATTTAAGGCAGTATAACTAACGTAATTTCAAAACAAGTGACAAACAGTTTTGATCCTGATCAGACGCCGCGCTATGCGGCGTCTGATCAGGATCTTAACTGTTTTCAAATGCGCTTTATGACGGTATTGAGAATGAGAGGGTTAAGCCAAAGTGACCTCTTATGTGCCAAAGGTGAATAACCCTAGATCATTGTTTCTATTGTCATGAAGTGCAAAGTCCAGGAAAAATGTGTCTACAATTAACCTTGTATTAAACGACCATCGAGCGAAGACACGTGGCGACCTTAAATGATAGATGTCTGCGTAATGCACGGCAAAAGTAACGCATGCAGCATGAAGCTCCTATTGCAGTAGATGCACGTGTGTATAACCCTGATTCAAGCTACCACTTGTCCTTAGACAACTTAAGCATTTTCATTGTAGTGATACATGTAGCTCAACTGAGTTTAGAAACATCGCAATACTTTACAACAGTGGAGAATCTGTTTTTCTTTCCCGTTTAAACGCAAACGAAACGCAAACGCATTGTACTAAAATGCAGAAAATAACAACTTTTTCACAATTCTAAAAGTTGATTTTAACCTTGATGACAAACAGTTTAGAGCCTGATCAGACGCCGGGTCACCCGGCGTCTGATCAGGCTCCAAACTGTTTGCAGTGGGAAAAAATAGTTATAGCGTAAACGCGTTAAATGGGAAAAATAACGTTTTCTCCACTTTACTTTACTACAGCCAGATTATTTCACAATGCTGAAAGCAATTTTTACCTTGGAGTCGTTATTGGCGAATCTGTAATATGCGTAAAATATTGATTCAAACACTTTAAATCCACATGCGACGTCGAGTAATAAGGTGTCTCGTCTGGATCCAAACTGTTTGACAATGATATTTCTTTATAGAAATGGCAGATAGAGCTTTTTCTGTAGGCGACAAATGTTACAGACTAATACTGGTTCACATGTTAAAGATTCTTCCTCTATTTGTGTCAATTAGAGTTAACCTTTACCATGACTGAGTGTCATCCTCACAATGTTTGCGTCCGCGCCTGGTGAGGAGCAATACTAATGTACACATGTATCAATGTTTATCCAACAAGAATGAATACTTAATACCACACTTGATTTAGGTTTAAAAGAACGTCACATTACTTCATTAAACCGTAAAGAAGCGTACATACATGTACAGTGGAGAATCTGTTATTCTTTCCCAATAAACGCGTTTACGCTAAAACTGTTATTTGCAGTGCAAACAGTTTGGAGCCAGATCAGACGCCGGGTAACCCGGCGTCTGATCAGGCTCCAAACTGTTTGCCACCAAGATAAACAAGAATTATCAGAATTGTCCAAAAGTTGTTATTTTCTACGTTTTAGTGCTTTGCGTTTGCGTACGTTTGCGTTTAAACGGGAAAGAATAACAGATTCTCCACTGTATGTGCCGTTAACAATATTATGAATCAGAAGGAGCCCTCTGATCAGGACTCACACTGTTCATTTTGCAATTTATTACAACAAAAACCATATCTAGTAAAATATAACGGACTATACTCAATTGAAAACTGGATATGTACATTTGAAGTTTCAGTGTTGGGGCATTAAATAATGATAAAAAATGGCCTTTAATACACTTGACCACTTCAGCAATTATGGGGCCCGTTTCATGGAAATGATTCATTCGTAGAATATATACAGTAAAACCCGCAAAAGTTACGACCTCTAGTAAGATGGCTTGTCTTTAGAGTTAAATACGCAGATGACAATTGAAGCATTTTAATGCCAAAATAGATTTACTGTAAATACAGCTTAAACAGTACCTTAAGATATTACATATCGTAAGATGGTTTATGATATTAGTCAATGGTCTTATCAATCAAATTGGCGACCGAAATGACCGTATGCTTCTGAAGATCGTATGAAGCTGCATCCTGTTTCTGCTCTTGAAAACTATATAGAGATTACGTCATGTCTTCCCACTAAATGCATTTTTGTGATAAAGCAATAATACTCGTTTCAAACAGTTTGGATCCTGATCAGACGGCGAGTAACTCGACGTCAGACTAGGCTTCAAACTGTTTGGCACTCCACGACAAAATTCAAAAATACTTTCAACAAACTGTCATTTTTCCTTTCATTTATTGTATTTTCAAGTTATCGTCAGAATTTATGCCTATACACATGACAAATAGTCACGTCCAGTATATACATGTAGAGAGTACATGTATGTAGGTTTCATTTAACTCTTCTGTTGCCGTTATCGTCTGCATTGAAGTTGTCGTCTGCAATTTTTTTTCAAACTGATATTTGTGCAGTTTTAAAAGAATACTCTTTATAACTACCCGTACTCTGTTTGTAAATGACGAATATACTCGCAGCTATGGTTGATGGTGTTAAAGTAAGCTGGAAGTAAAGTAAAAATTTCCCTGAGGGACAGACGAACCTTAACCACTAAAACATGCTATTGAGGAAATTAATTCGAGGAAGTGACAAAGTCATATAGGTTAGACCCGTATATATAATGTTTATATGTTTCTTGCGGTCTGATTCAGACTGAAATCAAATCAATTATATCATAAAAATAAGTTCTATTGCACGATGCTATCTGCTTAATTAACCCCTTCACTGCCTCTCTCCGAGTACAGTAAGTATTTGCAAACAGTTTGGATCCTGGTAAAACGTCGTGTAACGCGGCGTCTGATCAGAATCCAAACTGTTTGACACTCGTTTCAATATTTCTTAAGTCGAAATACCTAAAAAAAAATGGGTTTTAGAAAAAGAAGCAGACGACAATTGATTAAATTTGATGACGTCAGGGTAGTGAAGGGGTTAAGAAGTGAAAACTAAGTGAGACTGTTGAAACTCGTACACTGAGTTGCGCCTTCTGAATCACTTATGGTCCTTGTTTGTTCATAATCTAACTGTATCTATTGGAAGAAGCTGTTTAAAGTTGAGTTGTAAGAACACAACATACGTATTAGAACAAGATGATATGTATAAAAAGTATACGACGTATTTGAAGCATCCGACAATAAATACGTTTGCCTCAGACGACACTATAATTATGTTTAAAGCAGACGACACGTTAAAAAAAAGTTGTTGCAGCAGACGACATGAAATGTTTCAATCGGACAAAATGACAATCATCACATGGTCGAAATTAATAACGACGTTTACAATCTGACTCAGCATCATTGGAAGTAGTGAACCACAACTAAAAACATATGACTTACACTGTACAGTGGAGAAGATGTTATTCTTTCCCGTTTAAACGAAACGCAAAGGCATAGCAATAAAACGTAGAAAAAGACAACAGTTCGACAATTCTGACTATTCGTCTAAATCTAAGTGGCAAACGGTTTGGAGCCTGATCAGACGCCGGGTTACCCGGCGTCTGATCAGGCCCCAAACTGTTTGCAATTGAAATGATAGTTTTAGCGTAAACGCGTTAATTGGGGAAGAATAACGTCTTCTCCATTGTATATATTCAATCAACACTGTGGAAATAAATACTTAAAAAAGAAGCATCAAGGTTTCTAATATTTTATGACCGATTAATGCAGAGCAAAGGTAAAGCAAAAAGCTCTTTTAGGAGCTTTCTGCTTTACTTTTAGCATAGTAATAACAGACTGCTTTTTATCTCAAGTTGGATGACAGCGTAACACAAGTATTACTGAACTTTTGAATTGATTAGTCATGTGGGATTGAATTTTGTCGGTGAGAAATAAAGAAGTGAAAAATATATAAAGTACATTGGTGTTACAGTGGAGAATCTGTTATTCTTTCCCAATAAACGCGTTTACGCTAAAACTATTATTTGCAGTGCAAACACTTTGGAGCCAGATCAGACGCCGGGTAACCCGTCGTCTGATCAGGCTCCAAACTGTTTGCCACCAAGAAAAACAAAAATTATCAGAATTGTCTAAAAGTTGTTATTTTCTACGTTTTAGTGCTTTGCGTTTGCGTACGTTTGCGTTTAAACGGGAAAGAATAACAGATTCTCCACTGTATGTTGCACGAGGGGACCCTAGAGTATATGTACCACATTTAAGTCTTACCTTACTAAACCGTTCACCATCATACTACCGTCAGCTAAAACCTTTCATTGGTATAAAAGCTAATTTAATTAACCCTTTCATTGCCTTTTATGGCCAAATTTATCGTGATATGTTTACCCCATTCACCGTTTCATTGGCGTCTGAATCAATATTGTTGTCTGCGAAATCGTTTCAAAGTTAAATTTAAGACAGTATGACTGAAGAAATTTAAAAAAGAATGTTAAACAGTTACGCGGTTACGCGGTGTATGTTCAGGATCCAAACTGTTTGCAAACGCGCTTTTTGGCGTCATTTGTATAATTGAGAGTGAAAGGATTAAGCCATTGAAATTCGTCAGCAGTAACCATTTTCAGTTTTTTAGCTAGCATTTAAATGACGAAATATTGAAACGATTGTCAAACAGTTTAGGTACCTATTAGACGCCACCTTATTCGGTTTCTGATCTAATTCAACACTGTTTGTGATGCAAGCCACCTTCTATTCTGAAACATAATGGTTTATGTCGCGTTCGCCAGTTAATGATGAATATAGCCACTGTAACCAGAGCTTTTTTAATCCTTTTTTAATTATGCATAATAAAATCTTGTTATTTATAATTATAATGGTCTAAGTATTTTATTGCCATTTTGCCGTGTTCTTTATGTTGCCGTTTTCAATTTTCCCTTGAGGATATACAGAGCTCCAGATAAGGGGGTATTTCAAAAACAAAATTTTTTATTTCTGCATTAAACCCTATGGTGTTACTACTCAATAGAATCGTCTCTTCGAGACGATTCTAATGAGAAGTAAGACCATAGGATTTGATGCTGAAATGAGTGTGAAAATGTTGGATTTGTTCAGTTTACTCCCTCTTATCTGGAGTCCTGGATATATATAAATATGAATGGCCAGCAGTTTGGATTTTGGTCAGACGTCGTGTTACTCGGTGTCAATGCAATAAAGGGATACAAACGACGGCTTCTTGAAAACCTTGACATTTGTTCAACTCTGAGTGGAACAGAGTTTTGAGCCACATCAGAATCCAAGTTACTTGGCGTCTGATTTAATTTGGCCCAAAACTGTTTTCAATGGACATTTATGATTATTGTTTTAGCATCAAAGCGTTTATTTGTAAATCATAACGCATTCTCTCCTGTATATGCATGACACTTGGTAAAACAAAGAGTAAATGTGTCCTGATGCACTACTTTGGGGAAAGGGTTTACTCCCTCTCTACAACAACATTCAATGGGTGACAACAATTGTGTATTGTTCGGAGGGCGTTGTTTTAGGGAGGGAAATTTACTTAGATTTGCAAACAGATTGAATCCAGATCAGACGCCGCGTAACGCGGCGTCTGATCTGGATTCAAGCTGTTTGTAACTCGTCATTATGGCTTTTTCTGTCAAAATGTCCACTTATATGTAACTTTGAGAAAAAACAGCAGATATTGCAGCAGTTAAAACGTAAGACATTTGTCTTGTTTAGGGATCTTCGGATAGCGTTGTCGTAAGGAGGGAGTCGTTGTTGGGAGGGCCGTTGTAGGGAGGGAGCACTGTATTTAAACTGTCATAGTCACTCTGTGGTAAGAAATATTGAAACACTATACTGCAAAACCATTGAAACCTCTGAAAACACAAATCCGAAATTCGAAAGTCTCCGAAATCCGGATACTTAACAAGTGTTAGTCTCTGAACCCCCAACTTAGAATCAGAAACCCTACGATCAGGATATGCACTGTTTGCCAGTTTGCTTTGTTTTACAAAAACGACCCCTAATAAAACTGGACTAGACTTTCTGGAAATTGGAATTGGATTTGGATTTTTTTGCTCAGGCTGTTAAGATTCGGGTTTCCGAGTTTTTATGGTACGTGCATATTAGGTTTCTATATTACATACAGGTGTTACAGGTCTACATGCAAGTAACAGACTGTTAATGTTCATTTATGCGTATGTAACTTTTAAACATTTAGAAATTTAAATTGGCAGGCGAAACCTTCGCTGTCAGACATATGCCTAAAGCAAAGACAGTTACTTTCAGGGCTCTTTAGTATAGCGTCGATTAATTAATAAGTACGAGTACTTACTGCCAATGTTACACTGTTTTCATAATACTGAGTCATTGTAACTCATTATACTTACAGTGGAGAATCTGTTGGGGTTTTTTTCAAATAAACGCGTTTACGTTAAACCTTTTATTTCCAGTGCAAACAGTTCGGAGCCAGATCAGACGCCTGGTAACCCGGCGTCTGATCAGTCTCCAAACAGTTTGCCACTCTGATAAAAATGGAAACTCAAAATTGTCAAAAGGTTGTCCTTTTGTACATTTTAGTGTTTTGCGTTTGCGTTTCGTTTGCGTTTAAACGGGAAAGAATAACAGATTATCCACTGTACCTTTAGCAAGATCCAGGTAGGTTAGATACCCAGAAGGCTTGACATCTAGAACATTTAACATGCTAACAAATGTGAACCTAAGTATGCTAAGTAATATTCGTCTGTTAAACTTCGAAAATGTACCTCAATTCAAAGTGGCACTCCTTTTGAACGTACCATAAGAGTGTGAAGCAGCTTGAATCCAGATGGGATGCCGAATTACTCAACATCTTATCTGGATCAGAACTGTTTGCAACAGACACCACTATTTCAGCTATGACATGCGAAAAGGTAAAAACAGCTAGACCCTAAAATGATGTTTCTATACATAATAACAAGAGGACCACACACTTGTGTTATTTTTGTATCCAATTTCGCTTTCAGAAGATAGACTTATTTATCAACATCAGCAGTGTGTCACAACCTAGGTTGGCCTCTGTGTGTCATCTAGACTTGTCTTTTCTACAGTCTAACATATGTTAAACGACCACTTTTAACCCTTTATTCCATATTAACACGATTTTACGAATTTCAGTCATCCATCGAAGGAAACAGTTCCATTTGGTTTAAACATATTTTATTTCAATAATATACATGTATTTTACAAACATACAACAAAGTTTAGGATTGAAACGAAAGCAAAACAGCTTATTGTGTTCCATTTCATACAGTCATGAATAATTATGACTGTATCTTAAGAAATAGTTTCTATATCCTAGTAGATGGTAACTTAACTTTGACGGCATGCTGAAAGTAAAGCAGAATACACGTTAAGGTACATTCTGCTTTACTTTCAGTCTGTTTTAAGTTGTCACTTGTCTTCTGAACTAGAAACAGTCTTCATTGTATTTGGTAAAGGGTTAAGCAGCCAGTGTAAATGTGAAGTATCATTATTTAAAACAAGTGAACACTTAATGCAAAAACGATACAAAGACTAAGGTAAAGTAGTTGACTCTTAAAGGAGCTTTTTTTTTTAATTTACCTAGCATTGTGAGATTGCGTCGCTTTGAAATAGTGAGTGAAATGATTATTCAAGAGCGGTCGCTTAATACCAGAGCGACAACTTAATTCAAATACAAAAGTAAAGTTAATAACTCCTATAGGAGCCTTGTTTACTATATACTTATTTACCCCTAAACAATCCAAATCTCCAATAATGTTTAGTACATTTATTGACTATTTAGAGTGTTTTTACAATCAAATTGCAAAACCGAAATCATTGCATACCGCTATGGCTGAATTTGTTAAGCCCTTTACTATGGTTTCTCAACTTAGCAATGGCTCGCACTTGCAACCAGTTTGGATTCAGAGCAAGTATACCGGTAAATATAGCAGAATCCAAACATATTGATTATTGATACTTCTTCTGTTAGGTGTATTGAATCTTAATTTTAGAAATAAAAACAGACGACAAATAAGCAGGCGACATATACATGTAGGCAGGAAAGAGTTTAAGCAGACAATACAGATGAAACATAAGACATTGTTTAGTTTATATTTACTGTGGACGATCTCTCCATCTGTCACAAGGTGAAGGCTGAGAATGTATGTCACAGTACAGCCTGCTGTCGAACACCATGACTAGGTCGGCCGCATGTCGTTTCAGAATACAGTAAAACCTCTATATTACGACCACTAAAGTGCGTTAACTATAAGGTGTTTAAGGAAGGTGACTGCTTAAAGCAATGTGACATGTGACAGTAAAACAGACAGCTCCTGTAGGAGCTTTCTGTTTTACTGTCATATTGCTTTAAACTGTCACCTGTCTTTTAAACAATCAATTAGCATTCTTTTTAGTGGTCGTAATCGAAAGGTTTTACTGTTTATTGTGTACAGTAGAGAAGAGTCTTTTCTCATGGACGCTTTTGTGCAAAAACACCTTACAGTGGCGAATCTGTTATTCTTTCCTGTTTAAACGCAAACGAAACGCAAACGCATTGTACTAAAATGCAAAAAATAACATTTTTTTCACAATTCTGAAAATTGATTTTAACCTTGATGACAAACAGTTTGGAGCCTGATCAGACGCCGGGTTACCCGGCGTCTGATCTGGCTCCAAACTATTTGCAGTGAAAATAATAGTTTTAGCGTAAACGCGTTAATTGGAAAAGAATAACGTTTTCTCCACTGTATATCTATTGCAAACAGTTTGCAGCCAGATCAGACGTAGTTTTCAAAACTGTTTACCATTAACATTAAAATAAATCGTTCACGTTTTTAAGCATTGTCATTTTCGACTTTTAATTGCATGTCATTTGCATTTTGTTTAACGTAAGGAAATTGTAACGTCAGCAGTACTATTACATGTATGTACATAGACATACGAGTAACGATTTATTAGTACCAAACTGTATATAGTAAAACCTCTCTATTACGGTCACTAAACCGAAGGCTAATTGATTGTATGAAAGACAGATGACAGCTTAAAGCATGTGACAGTAAAACAGAAATTTAGGAGCTTTATGCCTTACTGTTACATTGCTTTAAGCAGTTATCTATCGTAAACACCTAAATTGACACAATTTAGCGGTCGTAAAAGACATATATACCATTTGATAGTTTTATGAATAACTTGGGACTGCTTATATGTATACAGAGATGTTATAATATTTCGTGTAAAATGCAACGTAAACACTATGAAATGAAATGTAGAAAAGACCGCGTCTTGAAACCATGGACAATTTATTTACTCTGTGTGACAAAATAAATTGGAACATGAACAGAGGCCAAGTTACCCGGCGTCTGATCAGGCCCTAAACTGATTGTAATGCACATCACTGTTTTAGCACAAACATACTCATAAGAAAAGAATAACGTCTTCTTTACTGTACGGTGATATCGGTATATCGCGGTGTTATCTTCGATAGTTGTTACAGGCAGGTAACGGTATTATTTTCTGACAAACGTTATGTAATTGCAAACAGTTTGACGTCTGAAAAGACGTCTGTAGCGTCACTTTATGTAACTAGGTCATATATGTAGCTAAGGTTTTCTAAATAATACAAAACGGCCCTATATATAACTAAACGTTGAAAAATGGGGATAGCTATATATGTAATTAAGGGGTCATATTAAATGCAAATACTCCTAGTCTGATCTGGCTTTAAAGTGTTGGACCCTCGTAAAGGCTCTTATTAAAAACTTCGTCTCAATACGTTCAAGAAGATGTTAAGAAACAATAGTGAAGGTGCATTAAGTGCGTTCAATTTCCTTGTATCCATACATTGCCACATAAGGGTTACGGTGCATTTACTCATTATCCCCTGAAACTTACAATGGACAACTCTAGTTTGCAATAAAGGCTGATCCATTTTTAACTATTTAGGATTGTTTTTTATAATATTTTACAAATTGACAAACAGTGAAGACCCTGATCAGAGGGCTCCTGCAGGAGCCCTCTGATCAGGGACTTCGCTGTTTGCATAGGACAGTGTACTCCTCACAAGTACACTTTCTTTTGTTAAAAGACGCATATATGCGTTACTAGGACTCAATGAGTTAAGCTACATTTGTCTGGGCAGAACTTACGTCTAGTGGGAAAACGTATATGTTTACCGCATCTTCTAGTTTCTAAATGTTATTGCTTTTGTATTTCGCTTTTTTTAACCCTTTCTCTGCCAGCGGCGCAAAACGACGACGTTTCAAACTGTTTGGATCCTCAGCAGACGTCGCGTAACGCGGCTTCTGATCAAGATAAAAACTGTTTGACACTCATATCGGTTTTCATTAGTCAAAACAGCCCAAAAGCTGACTTTAAAAATATTGCAGACGACACTACCAATGCAGACGATATTTTGGCGATGAAGCAGGGTAAAAGCAGACGATAAAACTTGGCATTGATAGAGTTAATCGGGGCAGATTATAGTTTTCGCCTCTGTAACATTGGAAGGTTTAATATAATACTGACAAGTTGGTGACACTAGAAATATAAGATGACAGACAATAAAAATAGTTCAGCTACCGTAAAAACCTCCATTTACTTGCTCGTTTTACCCAGCATTATGTGTAAATAGTTTATATTATATTATAAATGTGCTGCAGAAATAGACAGTCATAAAACACGACTGACTTACGCTAATATGTTAACCTTATGCCTGCCGATCGCAAAATGATGGGTATATATTTGCAAACAGTTTAGATCTAGATCAGACGCCTCGTTACTGTTTTACACTCGGCTTAATGATTCTTCAATTTGTAAACGTGCACATTTTAATTTGACAATTTTTACAAATGACAATTTCAAAGCTGATGACATAAGACAGGAGAGGGTGGCATAATGTAAAAAACATTTCAATGACAAAGTACCGTCGGCTTACAAAACTCTTATGAACATGTCATTATTTCTAAAATATGACTTAAGCATTTTGACAGTAGTCCCTTAGAAAGGAGCGTCAGGCAGGTTTGATCCTGATCAGATTCATACTGTTTGAACACAGCAGTTTTGTCAGACTATGGCGGTGAATGCGTAAAAATTTCATTTATCATAACTTGAGTCAAATGTCTTTTTAGGATCATCAGGAAATACAACCGAACATTATTATATGATGTTTTCCCGCTTTAAAATCGTCTGTTTGAATTGTCGTCTGCTATTACTTCTAAAAGTTTAATAGTGACCTTATGTCCGAAGAACCGACAGATACAGTGGAGAAAGCGTTATTCTTTCCCAAAAAACGCGTTTACGCTAAAACTGTTAGTTCCTATGCAAACAGTTTGGAGCCTGATCAGACGCCGGGTAACCCGGCGTCTGATCAGGCTCCAAACTGTTTGCCACCAAGATAAAAATGAATTATCAGAATTGTCCAAAAGTTGTACTTTTCTACGTTTTAGTGCTTTGCGTTTGCGTACGTTTGCGTTTAAACGGGAAAGAATAACGTTTTCGCCACTGTAAGTGTCAAAGATGAGCGGTCGATAGCCTGTCCGCCAAAGAGTTAACTCAGGATGCTGAATGAAATGCCATTTTGCAGATAGAATATCAATTTCAGTATTAATTCTGTCGTAAAACTTATCAGTTTATGACATAGATCTAGCCATGACTTGAAATGATTTGCATTTGCAAATACCGAAGTGACCCTAATGATAGATAAAATCCTTATTTACATCTCATCATTGCACATCCAATATACATTCATACATATACAATATTATCATTAAAATAATAGCATTAAAATAGCTCAACGCCATGCTTTAAAGGAGCTATAAGAGATTATATAAATGGCATTATATGCCAATCATTACATATAAAACTGTGTATGATAACACCAAGACATCAACCAATTGAAGAGTTCAAATGCTGATTTTACATTTAATAATAAGTGCTGTTTAGGGAGCAGTTTGATAAGGGTCTACCCTGTTAGCAATTCAGGTTGCACATATTGGACAGCTTGCTGTAAGATAAAAGCAATTGGCTCAAATTTTAGGATAATTACAATAGTTATACAGTGTGTCCCGACTTTTAGGATGTTTACGACAGGTTTATTTCATTAACATTACTACCATGAAGAATTATACTTTATACCACACTAGACTGTAGATAACTACAGTGTTTCCTCTTTACAACAACCCTATCAACAACGGTTACTTCCTTATAACGACGATTACTGCTGTTCCCAAAGCAATATAATTACGTCCAATCTTTTCACGGCTGCAATAATGATAGTCTACTTAAAAGTATCGTCTGCTGTTTTATGAGCCATTTTGACAGAAAAAAACATAATGACGAGTGGCTACAGCTTGAATCCAGATCAGACGCCGCGTAAAGCGGTGTCTGATCTGGATTCAAGCTGTTGTCAAACGTAAGCCGATTTCCCTCCCTCCGAACGACGCACATATTTTGTGTCTGCCATTGGTTGTCATTTTAGAGAGGGGCGCTGTAGATCTATTCAAATGTAAGCAGCTAAAAGCTGAATGGAGACATACAGACAACAGTTTAGAGTAGAAAAATAATCTTCCTTACAATCAAGTGACGTACACGCTGACAATGGGCATTTACTGAAGAAAACAGGAGAAATTCATTCAATGAGATGGTACCGTCTGCTAAAAATGTATTAGTACAGTTCGACCTTTTGGCATTTTGATTGCAAATGCATGGGTATATCTAGTATCTCGCGGTTACCAAACAGCTTTGGCATTCATATTTCCGTCCAATCTGTTTGAAATTATAGCAGTGTAATCGTGACTGGCCATGAAAGGGTAATACTCTTGAAAGTACAATGATTGAACAAAGGCTGACGACAAGTTTTTAATCAGATGACATCATGGCAGTAACAGAGTTAAGTGTTCCTTTCCGCGTTATCATTGTCAAAGTATCGTTACTTAAAAATCGTATTGGCCTTGCCGACAAACAATGCTTAAATAAGAAATGACTTTGAAATCACCCAACAATTAGTTTCATGCAAATTGTAGTATTTTACATGGTGTGGTGACCTAGTTATACTGTCAAGTATATGTATGAATAACTGCCTGTCTAGATAGCTTGTTATTCGCTCCTATTGTTAACACTCTAGAGACTACAAATTTCATTGGATCTTCATGAAACTTCATCAAAATGTTTGCCCAAATGAAATCTAGGCCAAGTTCGAATGTGGGTCATGTCCGGTCAAAAACTAGGTCACTAGGTCAAATCATCGAAAAACCTTGTTAACACTATAGAGACTACAAAATTCATTGCATCTTCATGAAACTTGTGAACATAATGTTTGTCTCATTGAAATCGAGGTCAAGTTATAATGAGGGTCATGCCCGGTCAAAAACTAGGTCACACGGTGTACATGGTTACATGGTTACCAGGTGAGCGATTTAGGGCCATAGTGGCCCTTGTTGACAAATGTTATGTAATTGCAAACAGTTTGACGTCTGAAAAGACGTCTGTAGCGTCATTTTATGTAACTAGGTCATATAACTATGTAGTTAAGGTTTTCTAAATAACACAAAACGGCCCTATATATTACTAAACGTTGAAAAATGAGGATAGCTATCTATGTAATTAAGGGGTCATATTAAATGCAAATACTCCTAATCTGATCTGGCTTTAAAGTATTGAGGCCTCGTAAAGGCTCTTATTATTTTAAAAACTTCGTCCCAATGCGTTCAAGACGATGTTAACAAACGATAGTGGAGGTGCATTAACTGCGTTCAATTTCCTTGTATCCACATAATGGTTACGGTGAATTAAGCTACATTTCCCCCCTGGGCAGACCTTACCTTTAGCGGGGCACTGTAGCAACATGATTTGTAAAATTATATAATTTGTAAAAAAAAAAATCAAATCAGGTCAATTTTTACAAATCATGTCGAATACCGGCATCTGTGAATTTGATTCAACATGATTTGAAAAAAACAAGTTAAAAAAAAGTCTTTATATAGGCTGGCATTAAAAAGCATGCATATATTAAGTTATTTATATACGTGTTTCCGGCACCGCAACACAGTGAACACAGTTGAGTGATTTGAATGTGAAATTAGACAGTATAAGTAGAAATAATTACTTTATAAATGACATGCATGTGTATCTCATGGAGCTGCACATTTTAAATGGAGGCATTAGATAATGAATTATATATTTTTTACAAATCATGTTGCTACAGGACACTGCCACGTGTATGTTTAACGCATCTTCTAGTTTCTAAATGTTATTGCTTTTGTTTTTTGCTTTTTTTAACCCTTTCACTGCCAGCGGCGCAAAACGACGACGTTTCAAACTGTTTGGGTCCTTATCAGACGTCACATAACGCGGCTCTTGATCAAGATAAAAACTGTTTGACACTCATATCGGTTTTCATTAGTCAAAACAGCCCAAAAGCTGACTTTAAAAATATTGCAGACGACACTACCAATGCAGACGATATTTTGGCGATGAGAGGGTTAAAGCAGACGATAAAACTTGGCATTGAAAGAGTTAAACTGGGCAGATTATTGTTTTCGCCTCTGTAACATGGGAATGTTTAATATTATACTGACAAGTTGGTGACACTAGAAATATAAGATGACAGACAATAAAAATAGTTCAGCTACCGCAAAAACCTCCATTTACTTGCTCGTTTTACCCAGCATTATGTGTAAATAGTTTATATTATATTATAAATGTGCTGCAGAAATAGACAGTCATAAAACACGACTGACTTACGCTAATATGTTAACCTTATGCCTGCCGATCGCAAAATGATGGGTATATATTTGCAAACAGTTTAGATCTAGATCAGACGCCTCGTTACTGTTTTACACTCGGCTTAATGATTCTTCAATTTGTAAACGTGCACATTTTAATTTGACAATTTTTACAAATGACAATTTCAAAGCTGATGACATAAGACAGGAGAGGGTGGCATAATGTAAAAAACATTTCAATGACAAAGTACCGTCTGCTTACAAAACTCTTATGAACATGTCATTATTTCTAAAATATGACTTCAGCATTTTGACAGTAGTCCCTTAGAAAGGAGCGTCAGGCAGGTTTGATCCTGATCAGATTCATACTGTTTGAACACCGCAGTTTTGTCAGACTATGGCGGGGAATGCGTAAAAATTTCATTTATCATAACTTGAGTCAAATGTCTTTTTAGGATCATCAGGAAATACAACCGAACATTATTATATGATTTTTTCCCGCTTTAATATCGTCTGCTTGAATTGTCGTCTGCTATTACTTCTAGAAGTTTCATATTGACCATATGTCCGCAGAACCCAAAGATAAGTGTCAAAGATGAGCGGCCGATGGACCTGTCCGCCAAAGAGATAACTAAGGATGTTGAATGCAATGCCATTTTGCAGATAGAATATCAATTTCAGTATTAATTCTGTCGTAAAACTTGTCAGTTTATGACATAGATCTAGCCATGACTTGAAATGATTTGCATTTGCAAATACCGAAGTGACCCTATTGGGACAGGCATGTCTGAGCAAACCGATAGATAAAATCCTTATTTACATCTCATCATTGCACATCCAATATACATTCATACATATACAATATTATCATTAAAATAATAGCATTAACATAGCTCAACGCCATGCTTTAAAGGAGCTATAAGAGATTATATAAATGGCATTATATGCCAATCATTACATATAAAACTTTGTATGATGACACCAAGACATCAACCAATTGAAGAGTTCAAATGCTGATTTTACATTTAATAATAAGTGCTGTTTAGGGAGCAGTTTGATAATGGTCTACCCTGTTAGCAATTCAGGTTGCACATATTGGACAGCTTGCTGTAAGATAAAAGAAATTGGCTCAAATTTTAGGATAATTACAATAGTTATACAGTGTGTCCCGACTTTTAGGATGTTTACGACAGGTTTATTTCATTAACATTACTACCATGAAGAATTATACTTTATACCACACTAGACTGTAGATAACTACAGTGTTTCCTCTTTACAACAACCCTATCAACAACGGTTACTTCCTTATAACGACGATTACCGCTGTTCCCAAAGCAATATAATTACGTCCAATCTTTTCACGGCTGCAATAATGATAGTCTACTTAAAAGTATCGTCTGCTGTTTTATGAGCCATTTTGACAGAAAAAAACATAATGACGAGTGGCTACAGCTTGAATCCAGATCAGACGCCGCGTAAAGCGGTGTCTGATCTGGATTCAAGCTGTTGTCAAACGTAAGCCGATTTCCCTCCCTCCGAACGACGCACATATTTTGTGTCTGCCATTGGTTGTCATTTTAGAGAGGGGCGCTGTAGATCTATTCAAATGTAAGCAGCTAAAAGCTGAATGGAGACATACAGACAACAGTTTAGAGTAGAAAAATAATCTTCCTTACAATCAAGTGACGTACACGCTGACAATGGGCATTTACTGAAGAAAACAGGAGAAATTCATTCAATGAGATGGTACCGTCTGCTAAAAATGTATTAGTACAGTTCGACCTTTTGGCATTTTGATTGCAAATGCATGGGTATATCTAGTATCTCGCGGTTACCAAACAGCTTTGGCATTCATATTTCCGTCCAATCTGTTTGAAATTATAGCAGTGTAATCGTGACTGGCCATGAAAGGGTAATACTCTTGAAAGTACAATGATTGAACAAAGGCTGACGACAAGTTTTTAATCAGATGACATCATGGCAGTAACAGAGTTAAGTGTTCCTTTCCGCGTTATCATTGTCAAAGTATCGTTACTTAAAAATCGTATTGGCCTTGCCGACAAACAATGCTTAAATAAGAAATGACTTTGAAATCACCCAACAATTAGTTTCATGCAAATTGTAGTATTTTACATGGTGTGGTGACCTAGTTATACTGTCAAGTATATGTATGAATAACTGCCTGTCTAGATAGCTTGTTATTCGCTCCTATTTTTTCGCTGTCTATAACCCCTGACTTGTCAGTCTGTATGACTGACTGTCTTGCTTGTTGCTGTCCATCTGTTGCTATTGCTACTGTTTCTTCAGTTTGTGCTTTGTAAACCTGTCATTTTCCAAACAAGTAACTAATCTTTTTACAAGCTGGTATATATGTTTTAAATAACAATGCCGTATACTGGACTAAATGTAAACGTGCGAGTTTAAAATGTGGAATATAGTTCTTTGTCACTATCTTGTCCCATAAATACGCATTTTTACGCCTATAAATTATTCCTCCACTGAAGAAAATTGTTCCGATTTATATAGTCATGAAATATTATCAGAAATATTTTCTATATTCTAGCTGATTGAAGCTTAAAGCAGGCTGAAAGTAAAGCAGAATGCGCCTTATGGCGCATTCTGCTTTATTTTCAACCTGCTTTAAGCGGTAAACTGTTTTCAAAATTAGAAACAGGCTATGGGGTTATGGGTTAAGGCATTTTGGCTCGAAAAAACAACGAACACAATTCATACAATTTTGAACATCATCTGACATTGAATTGAGGGGCGTTTGACCAGGCTAACAACTGTATGCAGTGGGTATCCTTTGAGTACAGCCTTTGTTGGTGGGAAGTTGACTAATAAATAATATTTTCTCGATACTCAAACAGGTGTCAGATGTCCTTAGCAAAACTGAACTTGAAATGTCTACGAAGTCGTATAAAAACCAACATATCTGAAAATCAACATAAATTAACATTTTATTGAAGTGGCATTTTTATTTTAAATAGAAGTCACCCGCGTGTGTTCACATTGCAAAACCCTCTCTAGAACAACATTCAGAATCAGTCTCATAAACGGTCTAGGCAATAACAATGCAGAACTCTCTTTTCTTTTTTTAGAAGCTTTCTACATTGTTTTTATCATGCATTTACCCTGATTGTCAAATGCATCAGTCGTGAGGTGTGTTCTCCATTCACCGCCATAATGTACTTCAATAATGATGTCTGCAATATCATTTCAAAATTAGCTTTAAGGTAATATGACTGACAAAATTTCGAAACGAGTGTCAAACAGATTTGATCCTGATCAGACACCGCGTTACGCGGTGTCTGATTAGAATCCAAACTGTTTGCATGTACGCATTTTGTCGTTTTTGACAGTGAAAGGGCTAAGCAACCACATTCCTTAAAATATGTTTCTTCTTTCTTATTATATATTAATTAGTCGTAGCTCATGAGAGGTTGCAGTGCTCATGCACAATGTCATCGCATACCTATAAACAACCTAGCTGCACGAAAATCTCACATTTAAATGTTTCATGCTAGACGGTTTTATTTAACCAAATTACCATATTATATACGCGAATCGCTATTATTAGGCCATCCTTAAAATCAGTTAGTTTGTTGTAACACGATTTCAGATTATTTAATATACGTTTTAGAAAACCAATCAATTAACATATTAATGTCAATTCATTTATTCAACGTGGTGTATAGAGACGATCGTTTTGAGCAAACGATGTTTTCCTTATCAGATGGTTCATATAAACAAGTGCATTTGAATTTTAAAATGAAAGCAAACAATTATGCACTGAATTGACAATTTGTATTTTCTGGTACAAACTTCTATCTAAAACAATATTCAGCTTCATATACTGCAAAGATTCCTAAGCCTACAAAGCCTAGAGCCATCATGAAAAGTACAGCATCTGTTTCAGGCATGCCTCGTGCGTAGTGTGTTAACAATACTGTAACAGTGGCGATATAATTTCCCTTTCCCCTTTTAAAATCAAATGAAACGTACACGACGTGCAATAAAATGTAGAAAATGATAGTTTACTAAAATCAGATCTGACATAACTATTATTTTCTAGATCTACATCAAATTGTATTTCGTTTCTATGTTTCGGGAAAGAATATAACGGTTTCGCCACCGTGCCACTGTTTTGTCAGCAAATGATTTGGAAGGATGTAATTTTTCTCCGAGTGCTGAATTCGACTTTATAAATGTAAACAGTCTGGATCTTAATCAGATGCCAAGACATCCTGTCAAAATGTTTAAAAGTATACTTTGAGGCGACAATTTGAGTTTAATGCAGAAGGGTAAGGGTCATGTGTTTTACCACACACCAAGGTCGTGATAATGCATATAAAGTTAGCGTTTTATGATCTCAAACATAGATAGTTAAAAAATTAATTAATTTGCTATTAATGTTTGTCGTTAAATTGATGTGCTATTAAAATATTATTTGAGATTGTTGGAATTGGTTTTTAGTTTATTAACATTGACATCGAGAGCATGATTGGCACGGTGAAATATGTACACAGTGGTAACTGCCTGAAGAAGCATGCATACTCTGAAGTCAATAATCTTGATGTAGAATAAAAGCAATGCCAACGTTCCAATTAAAGCTTACTGTATCACTTTTGCCTTACATAAAGCTTCCAAATCTAAAAAAAAATTGATGTTTCATCCTTTGATCGGCAGCCTAACACATCTTTGAACACAAATTAAAGATGTATTCTGTTTTAAGCTCACCTGAGCCATAGGCTCAAGGTGAGCTATTGGGATGGCCCTGTGTCCGGCGTCCGTCGTCGTCCGTCGTCCGTCGTGCGTCGTGCGTCGTTCGTCGTCGTTAACAATTGCTTCAAATGACATCTCCTCATATACCGCTTGACAGATTTCAACCAAACTTTACAGAAATGTTCCTTGGGTCAAGCTCTTTCAAATTTGTTCAAAGAATTAAAAACAATGCAGAACTCTGGTTGCCATGGCAACCAAAGTGAAAAAATAAGGAAATCTTTAAAAATCTTCTTGTCAAAAACTACAAGAGCCAGAGCTTAGATATTTGGCACACAGCATCATCTATAGGTCCTCTATCAAGTTTGTTCAAATTATGTCCCTGGGGTCAAAATTGGCCCCGCCCCGGGGTCACAGTTTTACATAGAGTTATATAGTGAAATTTTCAAACGTCTTCTTCTCTGAAACTGATATGGCCAGAGCTTTGATATTCATCATGGTGACACTTCTAGATGTCCTTTACATATTTTGTTCAAATGGTTCCGGTCGGTTGCATAAGTAGGTCTCAGGAG
Organism: Gari tellinella; assembly: GCA_922989275.2. Classification (NCBI taxonomy): domain Eukaryota; kingdom Metazoa; phylum Mollusca; class Bivalvia; order Cardiida; family Psammobiidae; genus Gari; species Gari tellinella. Next base: position 10,188,895 of record OV277859.1, on the reverse strand, counting down.
CTAAAAATAGGTTTTTTTCAATGAAAACTTAAAAAATCTTCTCGTCTGAAACTACAAGGGCCAGAGCTTAGATATTTGGCACATAGCATCATCTACAGGTCCTCTATCAAGTTTGTTCAAATTATGTCCCTAGGGTCAAAATTGGCCCCGCCCCGGGGGTCACAGTTTTACATAGAGTTATATAGTGAAATTTTCAAACGTTTTCTTCTCTGAAACTAATACGGCCAGAGCTTTGATATTCATCATGGTGACGCTTCTAGATGTCCTTTACGTATTTTGTTCAAATGGTTCCAGTCTGTTGCATAAGTAGGTCACAGGAGCTAAAAATAGGTTTTTTTCAATGAAAACTTAAAAAATCTTCTCGTCTGAAACTACAAGGGCCAGAGCTTAGATATTTGGCACATAGCATCATCTACAGGTCCTCTATCAAGTTTGTTCAAATTATGTCCCTAGGGTCAAAAAATCAATGGAAACTTAAAAAAATCTTTTTGTCTAAAACCCTAGTATCCTGATCTTAGATATTTGGCACATAGCATCATCTACAGGTCCTCTTTCAAGATTGTTCAAATTATGCCAATCGAGTAAAAAATGACTCTGTCCTGGACTTAAATCTTTTTCTCCATTTTGTCAGTTATTCTCAGGTGAGCGAAATATGCCCCATGGGGCTCTTGTTTAATTTAAAATTAATTAAATATGTACCTACCAAATGCCCTTAAACATCTAGATATATATTGGATGACAGGAAACCAACAATATTTTAAAGCTATCCCAAGTCAATAAATTAAAGTTTACATCGCCTTCTAGCTGATTCCGATTGTAGTTGTTAATCCAGTCGAAACCAGCTGATGTTAAACTCACTTCACTGCAAAATTCCAATACAATCACATTTGCAAACAGATTTGATCCAGATCTGACACCCAGTAACTCGGTGTTTGATCAGATCATCAGGATTCAAGCTGTTTGATACTCAATAAATACGAAAAAGACTCAAGCAGGAAACGTAACACAAACAATACACCCACCTCTCAAGCATAACACACACACACAGTCATACCATAACATACACACACACACGCAATACCATTCCTTCATCTACACACTAAATAGAAAACAACACGCAAGACAAACATAAAGCAAAGTGAATATAGGAGCCCGCCTTGGTACGGTCAGTAGCAATCAATAATTAACTATAAATTAATTAATTATTAACAACCACTGGGGGGTTAAACCTGGGTTAAGGGGCGCCCAACCTCACACTTATCTCCTATATTCACATATAAAGACGAACAGTGTACATAAAATATAAACCCTGTTCCACAACCTCTTCAAACAAAATAGCTAAAAATTTAATTTTAGATATAAATAGTTAAAAACAGACAGAAAAGCTACAAAAGCTGGGAAAAGCATTGGCAGTGAAGGGACTCATGTGTTGCCGATTTATTTCAGTGCATATTATACAGTGGAGAATCTGTTATTCTTTTCCGTTTAAACGCAAACGAAACGCAAACGCATTGTACTAAAATGCAGAAAATAACTTTTTTCGTAATTATGAAAGTTGATTTTAACCTTGATGACAAACAGTTTAGAGCCTGATCAGAGGCCGGGTTACCCGGCGTCTGATCTGGCTCCAAACTACTTGTAGTGGAAATAATAGTTTTAGCGTAAACGCGTTTAATGAGAAAGAATAGCGTTTTCTCCACTGTATATGTTAGTACAGGCACATGTATAAGTATTAAGCCGCTGTAAGAGACTATGTGATATAGGTCTAGGTAATTTAAAACAGGCTTGATCCTGCTGCGACGCAAAGTTACCCAGCATCTCATCAGGATCCAAAATGTTTTTCATTTAAACTCGAATGTTGAATAATATAAAACCAAGTGCGAACGTTTCAGCATACTTTGTAGAATTGTATCTATATGTTTATATGTATACCTTAGACAAATTGTAAGACTTTATTTCAAAACAGTTGGGATCCAGACAATACGTCGAGATACTCAGTGCCTTGTCTGGATGCAAACTGTTTTACATTCTCAAAATACTTTCTGAAAGAAATTGCAAATAAACAAACTGAGGGAAGTGTTACAAGCTACAGAATTTGCAGACTTCAATTACATAGCAGTCACGTGTTACACGTTACTATGTTACTCCGAAATCTTTGGATGTTTCTTAGTTTCTCCGGACCTAAGGAATTTCCGAAATATTCGGATTTCTGCTATTACTTTTAGAATTTGGAATATTTGGGGGGTTTTTATTAGGAGACATTGGTATGGGTGTCAAACAGTTTGGATCCTCTACAGCGGCCATCCAAACACGATTCCCTGCTTACAACAATGCTTGCCGCTGTTCCCTTAATAAGACAATTATGTCTAACGCTTTCACGGATGTAATATCGTCTGCTTAAAATGGTCGTCTGCTGTTTTCTCCAAGTAACTTAATGGACATTTTAACAGAAAAAAAACATAATGATGAGTGCCGCGTTACGCGCCGTCTGATCTGGACTCAAGCTGTTTGCAAATGTAAACCAATTTCCCTCCCTATAACTATTCCCTCCAAACAGTATAACTCTCCCATTATGTGTTGTTGTAGAGAGGGGCACTCTATACGTGTAATAATATTGTAGGAGAGGTTGCAATAACCTGTGGCCCGACCACTTTCCAATGATGATGTCTTTAATGTCTTTACGTATTCCAGATTATTTTCCTTTTCTCAAGTACAGCGCTCCCTCTCTACAACGACACCCAATGGGAGACACAAAATATGTGCGTTGTTCGGAGGGAGTCGATGTAGAGAGGGAAATCGTCTTACATTTGCAAACAGCTTGAATCCAGATCAGACGCCGCGTTACGCGGCGTCTGATCTGGATTCAAGCTGTCTGCCACTCGCCATTATGTTTGTTTCTGTCAAAATGGCTCAGAAAAACAGACGACAATTTTAAGTAGACTATAATTATTGCAGCCGTGAAAAGGTTGGGCGTAATTATATTGCTTTGGGAACAGCGGTAATCGTCGTTATAAGGAGGTAACCGTTGTTGGGAGGGTCGTTTTATGGAGGGAGCACTGTACGTGTATAATATTTTGTTTTTTCGTTCAGGTTGTTGATGACTTCCCTAGATTTGTCCGGGTAGAACAAGATGCAGTATGTGCCACTCCACGATGTCGCTCATATCAAGTAGTGCATGCTGGGACGGAGCTCGAACTAGACCGTGTCACCGAGGGAAACAGGATAGTACGGGGCATGCGCGAGAACTATCTTGTATGTACAGAAAGAAACAACTTCCGGCAGTTGACTTTCCAAGTGTGTTCGCCGGGACATTTCACCAAAGTGTGTGACAATACAAAGTACACGTTAGCGGAGTTGGTGGAGAGGTTACCACTGCCGCAAACAGTGGAGTTCCTGGGCGTGAACCCGTATGATGTCGTCACGGCAGACGATGACCAGGCAAGGGAGTTAATGTTAATGCTCTCAGGACCTGTTGAACTTCTGGAAATGAGTGTAACGTCAATGTACGTGGGTCTTGTGCAGACGAAACTCTCTGAGAGCTGTGATATTATAGCAATCCCTACTAACTGTGATACTGGTAATGATACCACGGTATATATCCCTATTTCTTATGTTGTTGACGGAGTGGACAATCCGTACTGCAGTTTTAGGCTTGGTCGCTTGAATCAAGACGTATTACGGGAAGGTCTGTATATGAAAACTACCGAATCCCAGGACGTGCTGCTGTTAAAAAATCTGAAGACCAGAGATAGAGATTCATATGAACCGGAAGACATTCCTGACACGCCACGGTTGCCTAGGAAACTTGTCGAAAGTGAGTTGACCCATTTCCCAATAAGTACGCTTTTTTACGTATTTTATTTCTCCAATGAAGAAATTAAGTTCCCCTTTATACAGTTTTGAATATGTTCCATTAGATATACCGGTATTCCCTATATCCTAGCAGACTGTATCTAAGAGCAGACTGAAAGTAAAGCAGAATGCGCATTCCGCTTTACTTTCAACCTTTTTTAAGAGATCACATATCTTCGAAACTAGAGACAGGCTAATGGTAAATGGGTTAAACATAGTAAAAATAGTAAAAATAGTATAGTCTCTTTATGCCATGTGCTATAACACTTACAGTTTTTATCTGATTCAGACTCAGAGTAATTCGGTGTCTTATCTGAATGAAAACTGGTTGACACTTTGGTGAAATTTACTGTAAGAAAATGTAGATGTCTCAATTCTGAAAAATGTTGCTTGATGACTAATTTTGCAAAGTTCAAGTACATGTACATTGTATAGATTTAAGTTCGTTTAACCCATTAGAACCGAGTGGAATCTTCTATGCTTATATATTGGATTTGTCCATTTTTAGCTCACCTGGCACGTAGTGCCAAGGTGAGCTTTTAGGATCGCTGGATGTCCGTCGTCCGTCGTCCGTCGTATGTCTGTCTGTCCGAGCGCACGAAAGGTCCTTTGTTGGGTAGGGAGAACAATAGATTCCATTCATTCCGTGATTGCCCTATTGTTATTGTTGGGTATTTTAGTGTACTGTTGGGTATTTTTAAACAAAAAAAATACCCAACAAATGTCCAACTGTGAGAACGTTCGTCCGTCCGTCCACAATTGTTCGTTAACACTCTAGCGGGTTCTAATCTCATTGGATCTTGATGAAACTTGGTCACAATGTTTGCCTCAATGAAATCTAGGTCAAGTTTGAATGTGGGTAATGTCCGGTCAAAAACTAGGTCACTAGGTCAAATTATCGAAAAACCTTGTTAACACTCTAGAGGCTACACATTTCATTGGATCTTCATGAAACTTCATCAATATGATTGCCTCAATGAAATATTGGATTTGTCCATTTTTAGCTCACCTGGCACGTAGTGCCAAGGTGAGCTTTTAGGATCGCTGGATGTCCGTCGTCCGTCGTCCGTCGTATGTCTGTCTGTCCGATGGCACGAAAGGTCCTTTGTTGGGTAGGGAGAACAATAGATTCCATTCATTCCGTGATTGCCCTATTGTTATTGTTGGGTATTTTAGTGTACTGTTGGGTATTTTTAAACAAAAAAAATACCCAACAAATGTCCAACTGTGAGAACGTTCGTCCGTCCGTCCACAATTGTTTGTTAACACTCTAGCGGGTTCTAATCTCATTGGATCTTGATGAAACTTGGTCACAATGTTTGCCTCAATGAAATCTAGGTCAAGTTTGAATGTGGGTAATGTCCGGTCAAAAACTAGGTCACTAGGTCAAATTATCGAAAAACCTTGTTAACACTCTAGAGGCTACACATTTCATTGGATCTTCATGAAACTTCATCAATATGATTGCCTCAATGAAATCTAGGCCAAGTTTGAATGTGGGTTATGTCCGGTCAAAAACTAGGTCACTAGGTCAAATCTTCGAAAAACCTTGTTAACACTCTAGAGACTACAAATTTCATTGAATCTTCATGAAACTTCATCAAAATGTTTGCCTTAATGAAATCTAGGTCGAGTTAGAATGTGGGTCATGTCCGGTCAAAAAATAGGTCACTAGGTCAAATTATCGAAAAACCTTGTTAACACTCTAGAGGCTACAAATTTCATTGGATCTTCATGAAACTTCATCAATATGATTGCCTCAATGAAATCTAGGCCACGTTTCAATGTGGGTCATGTCCGGTCAAAAACTAGGTCACTAGGTCAAATCTTCGGAAAACCTTGTTAACTCTCTAGAGACTACAAATTTCATTGGATCTTCATGAAACTTCATCAAAATGTTTGCCTCAATGAAATCTAGGTCAAGTTAAATGTGGGTAATGTCTAGTCAAAAACTAGGTCACTAAGTCGAATCATGGAAAAACCTTATTAACACTCTAGAGACTACAAATTTCATTTGATCTTCATAAACTTGATGAAAAGGTTTGCCTCAATGAAATATAGGTCAAGTTCAAATGTGGCTTATGTCTTGTCAAAAACTAGGTCACTAGGTCAAATCATCGAAAAACCTCGTTAACACTCTAGAGACTACAAAATTCATTGAATCTTCATGAAACTTGAACAAAATGTTTGTCTCATTGAAATCGAGGTCAAGTTAGAATGAGGGTCATGCCCGGTCAAAAACTAGGTCACACGGCGTACATGGTTACATGGTTACCAGGTGAGCGATTTAGGGCCATAGTGGCCCTTGTTTATTTTAGGGGTGCCAAGTATAAACTTTCATATTTGTTTTGTTTTATATTGAAATTCCTATCAGCAAACAGTGTATATTCTGATCAGACGCCGCAGTATGCGGAGTCTGATCAGAGTCTACGCTGTTTGTCTATGTCCCATAAATAGGATCGTGGGCACAAATGATTTATGTATAAACAAACATGCTTGTCATCTAAATCCACCTTTGTTTCAAGCCTTGTATGCAGTGGAGAAGACGTTAATTTTACCACTATAAAACAAATACATGTATGCGATTACATTTTTATCTGTTCATGGTCTTGCATATTCATTCTCTTTTATTGCCTTTCAGACCTTTCTGTCTCTATATTTCTACAGTGGAGAAAACGTTATTCTTTCCCGTTTATACGATACAAAACGCAAACACACACTGCACTAAAATGTAAAACAATGACAGCTGTTTGAAAATATTGACAATGTTTTAATCTAAGCGGGAAACAATTGCCCAGCGTCTGATCCGACTCCAAGCCGTTTGCAATGGACATGCTATTTTAGCATAACAACTTTTATTGGGAACGAATAACTTCTTATACACAGTAACTCTCTTGGTTTCCTGCATTTATGTCATGCATTCTCACTATTTCTACCCGGGGTGGACCGTAACTAATGTTGACAGAACCTGAGGTCCAACCCTTTTGCTGTTATATTTGAGCCGTTCCATGAAAAAACCTGCCTTATTGCATTGCAACATTGAGAAGACCAAGCACCGTTGTCACCCCGGCTCTGTATCTGAGTTTGGTCCACACTGCCAAATACCGTATATAATACAGCTACATAAAATTATTTAGATGCACGTGGGTGTCAAACAGATTAGATCAAGACCAGTCGCCGCGTCTTTGATCTACACTGTTTGCAATGCAATAATTCATCATGACCCTGCTTATTTGTTTTTTGTTAAACTTGATTATGCACGTGTGCCATGTGGTTGTACAACTATTTTGTAATAAAATATGTTTAACTAAATGCGCGTGCACTTTCAGAACTTTTGCCCATCAACTGATTGTACTTCTTATCCAATCCACAGGCTGTATGACGTTGAAGAGTACGCTTTCGGCTCCTGCTACAAACGAAACGGGCGAACCGGAAGTAAATATACGACGGAAACGATTTTTGTCTACAGGGGACCTGAAATTGAGTAAGTCATCCCTCCCCAGGTCGAGGAGACAAAAATTTACCCGAGTGCACTTTTATCAACGGGATGCCTGGTCAATTTTTAGCTCACCTGGCACGTAGTGCCAAGGTGAGCTATTTTGATCGTCCTCTGTCCGTCGTCCGTCGTCGTTCGTTCGTTCGTTCGTGCGTCGTTCGTCGTCAACAATTTCTTTAAACCACATCTCCTTCGAAACTACTGGATAGATTTTTACCAAACTTGGCCTGAATGATCCTTATATAGTCCTCTTTCAAAGTTGTTCAAACATTTCCAGTCTGTTGCATATCTAGGTCACAGGAGCTAAAAATAGATGTTTTCAATGAAAATTTCAAAAATCTTCTTCTCTGAAACCACAGTACCCTGAGCTTAGATATTCTGCACAAAGCATCGTCCTCAGGTCCTCTATCGAGATTGTTCAAATTATATCCCTGGGGTCAAAAATGACCCCGCCCCGGGGGTCCTAAATTTACATAAGAGTTATATAGTGAAATCTTCAAACATCTTTATCTCTGAAACTAATATGACCAGAGCTTTGATATTTGGCATGATGACTCTTCTAAAAGCCCTTAACCAGTGTTGTAAATATGGTTTCGGTCAGTTGCATCTCTAGGTCACAGGAGCTAAAAATAGATTTTTTCAATGAAATCTTAAAAAATCTTCTTGTCTGAAACCACAGTACCCTGGGCTTACATTTTTGGCACAAAGCATCATCTTTAGGTCCTCTATCAAGATTGTTCAAATTATGCCCCTGGGATTAAAACTGCCAAGGCCCTAGGGGCGCAGTTTTACATAGAGTTATGTAGTGAAATTTTCTTCTCTGAAACTACTATGGCAAGAGCTTTGATATTTAGAATAGTGACTCTTTTAGATGTTCTTTACCAATATTGCTGAAATAGTTCGGTCTGTTGCATATCTGGGTCATATTAGCTAAAAATAGATTGTTTTCGATGAAAAGTCTTCCTGTCTGAAACCATTCCTGTACGAAATATTTGACAGCACCCTAAATGTTCAAGTTCATCAGCAAGATTTTTTGAAATTATGTCTCTGGGGTGAAAAGTGATCCCACCCAGGGGTCATGTGACCCTTGTGTTGGTTTTTCCAGGTGAGCGATATTTAGGCCCGCATGGGCCTCTTGTTTCATTTTCATTTCGTTTTATATTGAAATTCCTTGTAGCAAACAGTGTAGACTCTGATCAGACGCCGCATAATGCGCGTCTGATCAGAGTCTACACTGTTTGCCTATGTCCCATATATGGGATCGTGGGCACAAATGGGTTAAACATTTGGAATCCCCCTATGATATGCCTTGTTCTCGGCGACTTAATAGGATCCAAATTATTTCGATGCCAATATTATTGTTTTAGTGAGAATTACTGAAGTCAACGTTTGAGAAATGCACTAGAGTGCCATATTAAAGTTCACATACGCGTATTTTATACAGAAACTAAAGATAAACTCAGAATGTGTCATGATCTTATACCTACATTTTTACAGCAAAAATAAATGTCGGTATCACTAATTGTGATAAAGCAAAGCAATAACTGATCAAACTATTTTCGCAATGATTCATGTTGTTGCTAAACAACGGAATATATGGTCTACATATTGCGTACATGTCCATCTAAATGGTTGTCATGGTAACTGCAGACAATTTGAATACCCAAATTGTGGGAATAACGTATTTGATTTTCAATGTGTTTGACTTACAATTTCAAACTGAAACTTCCACACCTATATACTTTACACATAAACAGATAACATTTAAACCGCGTATTTACAGTAGAAAATACGTTATTCTTTCCCGTTTAAACGAAACTAAACGCAAACACAATTTACTAAAATGTGGAAAATAACTATTTTCTGACATTTCTCATAATTTATTTTTGTCTGAGTGGCAAACAGATCGGAGCCTGATCAGACGCCGGGTTAACCGGCGTCTGATCTGGCTCAAAGCTGTTTGCAATGGAATTCATAGTTTTAGCGTAAACGCGTTTATTGGGAAAGAATAACGCTTTCTCCACTTTAACCGTAGCAATAATTTTACTACAACTATAACTGTCATTTCTATCATTTTGTTGCTGTTGAGCGGCAACAATAGCACGTGGAAGGAAACTGAACATTGGGACACCATACGCTCATAAAGGTGATAGTAATGATTCTAATATGTGATTTGCATGGACATTCAAGTTGAGGTTCTAAAACAATAGCGAACATACTACACAGGTTTAGACACATTTCGTCACTAAGAAATGTCATTGTGAACTTTAATATGACACGTTGGTGTCAAAGCAGATGTCAAATATTTGAGCAAATAATCCACAGTGAATGAATTAAATTTGTTTAAAAGAGTTAAAGGACAATGACCAAATATTAGTCCAATATTAACTATTTGCATGCTGGGTAATTTTTTTGTGTCTGCAACATTTGTCGTCTGCTATTGTTCTAAAAATAGAATTTTCTAAATATCTTTTCAAAACATGGTCAGAATGTCAAACAGTTCGGATCCTGATGAGACGCCGCATTATGCGGCGTCTCATTTGGATCCAAACTGTTTGCAAAGGCAATCACTGTGGCAGATGTATCCGTCGCTAGCGTGCAAAGAGTAAATGATTTTATGTTAAAAAACTATACTTGTAAGTGATGTTGTCATGTTATATGTGTATAACCATCTAAGTGTGGTTCATCTTTTTGGAAAGAGTAACTTGTAAATCGGAGTACTCGGTCTTGGTCCAATACTGGCGTCATCAAGGCATATCCTAGTTCCCTAGAACATTTAGCTAAAACACATGACAATTTGCCAAGCCACGTTACTGTATTTTATAAAGAAGGCTGGTATTGATATCACATTTCGATCTGTAACTTATGTTGTGGTTATATATCAGCTATTTTGATGTTATTCCGTCCACTGTTTGTTTATCAGTTCGCTCACAATCGTTGCTTAAATGTCTTTTTTTTTTTAAAAAAAATAAATCCAGATGAGACACCGAATACAACAGCGTGTAATCTGGATCCAAACTGTTTGACACTTTGATGATGTGGTCTATAATAAAATACAGTGCTCCCTTTCTACAACAGCATCTTTTAGGAGACAAGGAGTGTGTGTTGTTGTTCGGGGGGAGTTGTTATAGGGGGGGGGGGAATTGGCTTACATTTGCAAATAGCTTGAATATAGATCAGACGCTGAATTCAAGCTCTTTGTCACTCGTCATTATGTTTTTTTGTCCAAATGTCCTAAAGGTTTCTATGAGAAAAACAACAGACGACAATTTTAAGCAGGCGATATTGCAGCGAAAGTGTTCGACATAATTTTTATGTTTTGGGAACAGCTGCAAGCATTGTTGTAAGGAGAGACCGTGGTAGGGAGGGAGCACTTTACATGTAGGTAATTAAACCTACATACTTAGTGGAGACGACGAAATATGCAGACGACAATTGCATAGCATGCACAAGGCTGAATGACAAACACTTACATTTTAACGCATTGAATGAACAAAATGTTCTAAGTAAATACTAAAATGCATAAATGAATATTTGTGTTATATAACAATAATTGACATTGTGGTTACTATTTACAGGGAAAAGTAGCAGCATTCACAGTCCAGAGAGAGAGGTAAATATGCGTTATAGTTATACTGTAGTTTAATATTTAATTTACCCGACTTTAAGTTTATGGCGGTTTCCCAATTACACAATGCGGCTTTAAACTGAAAACTTATGTTGAAATTTTATTTTCCTGTAGGAGTGTTTTTGCCTTACGTTTGCCCTGTATAGAACTCTCTTCTTTATTACAAGATTAGCATTTGTCTTCTTATTGGCTTTAACACATATTTTATTTTATTTAAAATGGTCGTTTAAAATTTGCATTTTGGATCTATTTTAGTCACGTGGCATTAGATCATACCTATCACAGCTAACGCAGCGAATGAAATCCAGTGCTTCTCAGATTTTGTTTGGCATCGAAACCCACAACCAGGTGTTCCGTTGGTCCGGAAGGAGCCGAGAACAAAGCAGTAGCCGGTCTCGGAAGACACGACCTTCATCGGGCAATATCGGAGGGTTCATATGTTATATTAACGAAGAATTTAACAGTGTCCGTCAATCTTCGGAACAGCAAACAAAACCGGAGACGGTAAATAAACGGGTACGAGATAATGGAATTGGGCTTGATACTGTTTGTCCTGCACGACAAGTTGTTGATGGTGAGGAAGAAGTGATATATGCTTATATAGATCGATCTAGTCCGAATGTGAAAGTGAAAAATCCCGGAAGTTGCGGTCCATGTGCAATTTGTGAAGAGATTTTAAAGACGTAAAACATTGATTTCAAATTGGCAATTAGCCCATATAATTCATTAATCATTCTCATACAAAACAAGCGTTATTCATTTTAAACAAGATGTCGTTTTGAAAAAAGCATTGCATTCCATAATATTAAATTTGTTCTTGCTTTCCAATTACGACGGAAATTCACCCTGAGTGCCAAACAATTTGATTCCGAATGAGATACAAACTGTTAGCAAGTACCACAGGTGGTTCTCGCGATTTGGGTTTTATACTATATATATATTAACAAGGTATGCAATGAATAATAGCATTTCCAAAATATTCAAACAATATAGTAGAAGCCAATAAATTAACGTGTTTAATATCATTGTTTAGTTTCACGAAGTAACTGCTTGATTACGTATGAAATGTTGAAACACAATGCTCTTTGTTTTGTATTGACTGGTAATTAGCGCTAATGTTTCAGATTCATTTTGTGTTTATTTATGATTAGCTGATTTTACAGGCGTGATACATTGATACATGTATTTCGAGGACGAGCTCGTGTCAACAATACACATGTCTAGTTGCATACCTTGTTATATATATGTACAAAGTGCAAGGGTATAAAACTCTTCTCGAGAGAACCACCTATGGTAAAAACTGCCAATCTTGTATTAATCCCTTACTCCATAAATGCATATTTTTACACATTAAATATATTCCTCCGCTGAAGAAATTAGTTCCTCTTTATACTGTCATGAATATGGACAAAATAAATATATTTTATATTCTTGCAGATGGTAGCCTACAGCAGGCTGAAAGTTTGCTTTACTTTCAATCAGCTGTAATTGCCGACCTGTTTATAAAACTAATGTAGAAGCAGACATTGTGGTAACGGGTTAAGCAACCACTTAATAGACGAACTATATGTAGACTTGAATACTGGAGGTTTGTTAAATGCAGGATGAAAATAATACAAAGCTTTCTGTATTAAATTCATTCTACATTAAGCAATCGTCTGTCTTAAATTATCTCCAATCTACTCGAACAGTGATCGCTTAAAACAAAATTCACGGTATTTCTGATGTACGATATTAGCCTAAAAAGGGTAAATATAATGATTGGTATATCTATATTTTGATAGATAATAATTAAGCATAAGTTTTCAAGCTGTCGTCTAGTGAATCGAATTTTATTTTTAGAATTATTCTTTTGATTTTGTAACGTTGTTCTAATATAATCAGAGATTATGATATGAGACAGAAGATTTAATATCCCCTCATGTTCTCCTAAGTTACGTCTCCATCATACCCTGTGTCGGTTGGCACTCATTAGAAACATATCTTACAGTGGAGAAAACATTGTTCTTTCCCAATAAATGCGTTTACGCTAAAACTATTATTTCCACTACTAACAGTTTGGAGCCAGATCAGACGCCAGGTAGACTGTCAAGATATCCTACAATCTTAGAATACGCAATAAGGTATACATATGATATGATATGATATGATTTTATTCTTCCTTCAGACTAACAAGTCCATGGGGCATGTAATGCATGTTGTAAACAAACAAAAGCATGTAATACATAAACAAGCAAACAGTTATGACAATAAAGATGCATTTAGCGGAGAAGATGTAAGTAAAGAAAAAATTAAAATTATGATTTCAGTAATATTGACTTTAATCAGAATTGATATCATTATCACCATTATCATAACTTAATTTTCTTAAATCAAATATCTATTATATTGTGTTAGAAAATACTGATGTCATAAAAATTAAATATATCTTATACTAGTAACATTTAAACAATTATTGGAACTCGAATTTAAATTAAAACATTCTTTGCACCGAAAACTTATACTAGTAACATTTAAACAACTATTGGAACTCGAAGTTCAACAAAAACATTCATTTACATAGAAAACCTTTAAAACCCAGCAAACAGACTAACGTAGACTAAACTACTCCAAACAAGCAGTTCAACCTGGTACACTCCTTTTGCATGTAAGTACATGTACATGTAATCATGATGAATTTGAATCATTTTCATCATAACTACAGTAATAGTCATCAGATCAAAGAGGTTTAGCTTGAAATGCATAGTGAACAAACATTGATAAATTTCTAACAGTCTTAACATCAATATGTATAGACAATAATTACTGATCATCTTCAAAAACATTGTGCATGACTCTGATATTTATATTTATTACACCTCGCTTTGAGTTACAATGTTAAATTCCCATAGACCTACAGTTAACATTTTGCATGTCTTTTACATCTATTCAAAATATACTGTCACTCTTTATGATATTCTTTTTGTGACGTCACTCTAAAGGACATTACTTTTTTACTCCGTCCGAAAACGTACTGTCAGCATTGACATTGAGTTCGCTATTGGATACATTGGAACGTTATAAAGAGTGGTAACATAATTATAAACAATGTGACGTCATAGACGGCGACGTCGTTTCCCGCGTTACGTACATGTCTTCGCTAAATTAGTATTCACAACACATTTTATAAAATACAAATGAGACGATTCTAAAGCTAGAATTGATAAGCTCGGTGTAATAAAATAAATATTAGATGTCAGTTTGCGTGACATTCAAATTGTCAACCCTCGAAAACAAGAATGTCACCCTCGGCTACGCCTCGGGGTGACATGCTGTTTCTTGGGTTGACAATTTGAATGTCACGCAAACTGCCATCTAATATTTATATAATGTTCATACCCATGAAATGTAAATACTGGGCTATATAGAGCCCTGTTGTTACCAAGTGTAACCGGGCATGGAAATAATAGGTTTTTCTGTTCTGTTCTGTTCTGTCCAAACTGTTTGTCATCAAGGTTAAAATCAACTTTCAGAATTGTGAAAAAGTTGTTATTTTCTGCATTTTAGTACAATGCGTTTGCGTTTCGTTTGCGTTTAAACGGGAAACAATAACAGATTCTCCACTGTAGGCACGATTCTTATGAGAAGTCAGCAAATACAGTAAAACCTCTGTATTACGACCACAAAACTGTATTGATCGAAGTTATTTAACTCGTTACCTCATAAATACGCCTTTTTACGCCCATTATTTATTCCTTCACAGAAGAAAATGATTCACATTTGTACAGTCAAGAATATGTACCACAACAAATATTCTCTATATTCAAGCAGATGGTAGCTTAAAACAGGTTGAAAGTAAAGTAGAATGTGCCTTAAGGCGCATTCTGCTTTACTTTCAATCTGCTTTAAGTGGTCAACTATCTTCAATACTAGAAACAGGCTATGGGGTAATGGGTCAATACAGGTGACTGCTTGAAGCATGGTAACAGTAAAACAGAAAGCTCATCTAGGAGCTTTCTGTTTCACTGTCACCTTGTTTTAATATGTCGCCTGTCTTTCATAAAATCAAAAAGCTTTCCTTTTAGAGGTCATGATATACAGAGATGTTTTACTGTAGTTTGATAGAAGCATTAGGGTTATAGTACTTTAAATACCCCCTTTATCTGGGGCTGTATTGGAGCCTTTTGAGAATAGGAACTTTTGTACAGTCGAAATATGAAGCAAACATATGATAAAGTGCAACTTTGTTTAAATACATGTAACAGTTTAAAGTAGGAAAATAGTAATTCTGAAAACATCCATAGGATATATATAAGGTTGACGGCAGTTACAGGTCATCAATCATTGGTTGCTAGACACAGTTTTAAATATACAGTAAACGCCGCTACATGTTCGGTGTTTAAGGTACAAAGCACAATGGAAATAAATCAGAAAGCTCCTGACATATCTTACATGCACATGTCTTTACAACCATCAATTGCAGTAGTATTCTTTCAAGTGACCGTGAAAGAGAGGTTTCATTTCACATATAAGTGCTATGAGCCGTTTGCTAGAGAGAAAAAACAAAGCAAATAGTGTAAATACAGATCATGCCGTGTTGGATAACGGTGTCTAATCAAGGCATGCACTGATAACAGCATTAGCAAACTACACAACCCTTATGAGTTAAACAAAAAGGCTGTGTTATGAAAAGATTGCCCTGCAATATTAGCTTCGGTGTTTCTATTATCTGAAGAATGGAACGTTTTTTACTTTTGTTATCCTGCATTAAGCAGGCATCTGTCTTGACTTAATTTATAACAGTGAACCCTAGCGACGAGTATACTTGTCCTCACAAATAGTGTTCCTGTAAAGAGTAAATTCGTCCTATGTGTAAACTTAGGTCTTCTTCTATCTAACCCACTGATCAGGATCGGCACGATTTGTCAATTTGTAAATATTACAGAACAATCCTAAATAGCCATAAATAGACAACGCTTAACTAGAAACCGGCATTGACTCAATACTGACTAATTTACATTGGGCATTAATGGTAAAAAAAATCAAAATATCGCGTTGATCCCTGACACTGTAAACTGTAAAATTATAGCTTCCAGTTAAGTGTATTAATTTTTTAATATTTAAGGGGTGGGGGTTAACAATGAATTGCAAAATGACAGTTTTGTTCAAATGGCTCCTATATGAACCCTCTGATCTGCGACAACACTGTTTGCACAGGACTAGACTTATTTACTCTTTGCAGATACACTATTTGAAAGGCATTCATATAATAATATACGTCATGCGGGTTTTATAGGTTAACAGATAAGAATGTGTCTAATACCATCAAGCCATTGCTGAATAAATATTTAAAAGGAAATACATGTACAATGGAAAGATTGCAGCTGATGCAGAAATACAACCAGATTTATTGAAGAGATTGGTCATTCTTGATGGAGAGAAGTATCAAGAATAAGAAGAAGAAATCTAGATACTAGGGAACAGCAGTTAAGATCCTGATCAGACGCCGAGGTACTTTGATCTAAGCTGGTTGTTATGCAATGGATTTCGTATATTGTGGCGAAACGATTTTTACTACAATTTAATTCTGTTTGCAGGGCATTTGATAATTACTTTGTGACAAATATGCTATTGAAATCGCATTTGTTCACATATTTACAATGCATATTCTAATTCGTTTGTAACGGATTATTTGAGAGATATTAAATTTTGTATTATTTTCAATGTATGTTGTTGTTTTGATTATATAATTGTATGCTTATGCAATCAAGTATGCCCGTTTCGTGCAGTTTGGAGCATGATCAGACACCGAGTAATCCGAAATGTTTGCCAGTCAGATTAGACATAAAACTGTCAATAATATTTTCTACAATTTATTGCATTACGTTTGTGTTTATTTTCGTTTAAACTTGAAGAGAAATAATGATGTCTTCTCTGCTGTATATTGTTATTACTATTCATTCATGTTTTCCGATGGTTAACTGGGAAATAATAGTTTCAAACCGTTGGATTGACCCACTGTGCTTCTATCATGATTTTCTCCCCTAGAATCGTAGTCAATCGGGTGTTAACTTGTAATTCCGGCAGCCCGGTTTGTCGAAAACCACTGATGATGATGGAGTCTCCTGTCGTGTCCGACAGATGAGTAGACAAGCAGATCATTTGCCGATGTGGGTCCTCATGTGGGAGCGAAGGTCAACTGCTGAGGCGCATGGTCGGCCACATACACTGCATGGGATGGAGGCAGCCAAGGATGATCCCTGTTTTCTCATATTCCTCTTCTCCTTTCTACTTGCTCGAAAGTTTTCACGCATTGAAAGCAACGGTGTCTCCATGGATTTCTGTCGTAGGCGATGGCTTCCCAGGAGTTTGTATTAAAGTGGCAGCTCTTCAGGTTGGCTTTCAGTGTGTCCTTTTACCTCAAGAGAGGTCGTCTTGGTCACGGTGACCTTCCTTCAGTTGGCCGTACAGGAGCATCTTTGGAATTCTGCTGTCTTCCATACGGACAACATGGCCAGTCCATCGCAGTTGGCTCTTCATGAGTAGAAACTATATACTTGGGAGGCAACACGTTTCCAGGACTTCGAGGTTGGACACCAGGGTCCAAGGTTATAAAGCTTTTCAGTTGAGTCTAAAGTCTTTCTCAAGCATTTGATTGGTCAGATTTGAGCCGAGGCTCAAATCTGACCAATCAAATGCTTGAGGACACACTCCAGACTCAGCTCAAATGCTTTATAACCTTGGACACCTTGTCTTGACATCTGATGTTGCAGATTTTGCGCAAACATCTTTGGTGAAACATTTCAAGTTTCTGGACATGTCGAGAACTTTTAAACGGAAGAAAACGAATCCTAGATCGGAAGTAGCGACGAAATACCGATGACGTCAAATCAATGAATCAGTGACATCATGGTAGAGTAGTTAAGGTCATGAAAAGGTAATCGATAAAAACTTGGGGCCCCACACGGGGTAAAATAAGTAGTTTAAAAGTATGAAATAAATAAAATAACTGTGTTTTTCAGTAAAAGATTGACATTTAATTCATTCGTGTACACCAGACTGTTAAATATTCACTCGTGCATGGCTTCGACATTCGTGAAAATATAACAGTCTGATGTTCACTCAATGAATTAAATTTCTATATCACTCGAATGGGTTGTTTTCTGGTTAAAAAACTCGTCCTGTGGACTCGTTTTTTAACCAGATAACAGCCCATTCTCGTGGTATTTTTTTTTCATATCAATCCAAAGGAATTGATTATCCTCTATATCTATATCTTACACTAAACAATACAGTTATCCTCTATATATTATGGTAATATCGATATTTCAGTAAATATGGAGGAGGAGATTGCGTTGAGTAACGGGGTAAAAATTCTTAAATAAGAATTGTCAATTTGCCATCTGGTTTTCAGTTTCTTTAAAACTAGGTGTAAGCGTCAAAATACAGAGAGAAAACTGTGACTATTCTGTTTTTTGTGATCATCCTTTCAGCCAATCGGCGTGCCGTCTCATTAGATCTTAAATTTGTTCTTTAACTCACTGGACACTAGTGCCATGTTTTCCTCTTTTAACCCTTTACCTTATAGCCTGTTTCTAGTTTTGAAGACATGTGACCACTTAAAGCAGGTTGAAAGTAAAGCAGAATGTGCCTTAAGGCACATTCTGCTTTACTTTCAGCCTGCTTTAAGCTATCATCTTAAAGGATTTAGAATTTTTTTCTTTTGGTTCATTTTCAAGACTGCATAAATTGGAACTATTTTCTTCAGTGGATGAATAAATCAAATGTGCTAAAAGGCGCTTCTATGAGGGAAAGGGTTAAAGCAGTACACTTGTCTTATGCAAACCTAGGTCTTGCAAAACCTAGGAACCATCTGACCAAGGTCTGTTCTGCTTCCCAATTTGCAATATACCGGGCATTGTAAAACACCTATAATTATAATACAATGTAGTCTAAAATGGACTAGACCTGATTGGAAAATAGGATTGTAAGGGCTCGTGTCAGGAATGTGAACTTTTTGCTTTACTTTCAGCCTTTTTAAGCAATCATCACGCGAAAACATTGCAAAAAAGCTGACAGAGAGAGTGTTTGAAATAGGGCATTATACCACACATGCTTTCAAATATATGGTACGCATATTCAAAAGGGAGATAATACTGAATAAAGTAGAAATCTGGTACGTTTGGCTTACTTACTTTAGATATATTGACAATAAATCTGACGGTTAAGGGTTAATGAATGTTTAACCCTTCGGCGCCGAACGCAATAAGGCGAATTTACAAACAGTTTGGGTCCAGGTCAGACGCCGCGTTACGCGGCGTCTGATCTGGATCCAAACTGTTTGACACTCGTATCGATATTTCTGAAGCCATACTACCTTAAATCTAACATTAAAGTGTTCTTGCAGACAACAATATTGAATCAGACAACAATATAGCGGTGAATTGGGTAAACAACTCACGATTAATTTGGCGCCGAAAGGGTTAAACTAAGGACGGAGAAGTACAAGGCACTGCAATATATACATCGTTTTATTTGAGATGACATATTAAATACAATGTAAATATAGGCAGTTATTAGAATTAGACGTCAGTGAGAAACAACCTTTAAATGCATATCCCCTTGAAGTATTACACTCACCCACGCACGCATATACTCTTGCGCACATGCACGAAACTATTCACATGCATTCACACACGCACACACACCCACGCACGCATACACGTACACACATACACGCACACATCCCGTTGCAAACTCATGCGCACTCAAGCGAGCACATGCAGACGCATAAGCTTACACATGTTATCAACAAAATATCTAAATGCTACTGGTAAATCAAAGTTAGCTCAGAGTGAGTCTATACAGTACATTGTCCTTTTCTGACACTGCGTCTTGGCATAATCATCCTCATAGTTGTACAGTGGAGTAAACGTTATTCTTTCCCATTAAACGCGTTTACGCTAAAACTAATATGTCCACTACAAACAGTTTGGAGCCAGATCAGACGCCGGGTAACCCGGCGTCTGATCAGGCTCCAAACTGTTTGTTATCTAGGTTTAAATCAACTTTCAGAATTGTGAAAAAGTTATTTTCTGCATTTTAGTACAATGCGTTTGCGTTTCGTTTGCGTTTAAACGGAAAAGAATAACAGATTCTCCACTGTGCAGTGGAAAAGATTTTATTCTTGCCAATAAGACCGTTTGTGCTAAAACAGTTATTTCAATTGCAAACCCGGCGTCTGATCAGACTCCAAACTATTTTCAACACAGATAACATAGTTAACATTTTCAAGAACGTGTCTTTTCTATATTTAATTGCTTTAAATGTGTTTGTGTTTAGTTTCATAAAAAGGGAAAGGAATAATGTTTCTCCACTGTCTGTTTGAACCACTGTAACCTTCCATCAACCGGACAATTTTGAAAGATGAATGTAGACTCTCTTTTTTAATTTCAAGATCTTTTTGTCAAACAGGCTCTATCATACAGTAGTCCCTCTCTACAACGACACCCAATGGGAGACACAGATTGTGTGCGTTATTCGGGGGAGTCGTTATAGTGAGGGAAGTTAGCTTACATTTGCAAACAGCTTGAATCCAGATCAGACGCTGCGTAACGCGGCGTCTGGATCTTGATTCAAGCTGTTTGTCACTCGTTATTAAGTTTTCTTTCTGTCAAAATGTCCCTGATGTAACTTTGAGAAAAACAGCAGACGATAATTTTAAGCAGACGACGTTGCAGCCGTGAATAGGTTGGGCCTAAAAAAAAAAGATGTGTGTTTCCGGTTTCCCGACCGACCCTATTTTTTACCCCCGACCCTAAAGTTTTCAAAGAAAAACTTTTTAGGGATTTTTTTTGGTGAGTGAAAAAAGATATGGGAGGGGAAGGGGCCGTTATTCGGCGCCTGTTACAGAAGTAAAAACGCCCTGTATTTAAAGCAAACACACATTTCTTTAAAATATAATATTTATTTGATGCAATGGTTTTCAGATTGAAACAAGAACTATTTCACATAATTATATTATGAAAAACCTTACAATTTAAACTTGCAAATCAAGATAAATCATTTCAGACACTTTCACTGTTGAATACAACAAGAGCAAGGTCATTATTTGTCATATAAACCCATCCTTTGATTGTAAAAAAAAATCCGCATATATAACCTATATAAAAACTTTTTAAAAAATAAAAACTTTTTCCTACCGACCTACCCTAAAATTTTGAGAGGGTGAAACCAGAAACACACATATTTTTTTTTTAGGCCTTGGCCATAGTTGTCCTGTTGAGGGAATTACGACAATGGTCGGTGTAAGGATGGAGTCGTTGTTGGGAGGGTCGTTGAAGGGAGGGAGCACTGTACTAGCTTACAAATGGAACATTTTATAGTTGTTGTTATTGTTGAGGAATTAGCCCTTCTCTTTAATATGATAACGTTACAGAATATCTAATTTTAGACCAATTGTACTTTCATTTAACCCATTACCCCACATCCTGTTCCAAATTTTGAAGACAGACATTCTGCTTTATTAAGCTACCATCTGCTATGGTATAGAAAATAGTTCTTATGGTGTATACACATGCCTATAAATAGAGCGATTTTCTTTAGAAGATGAATAAATTTAAGGCATAAAATGCATATTTATGGAGAAATGGGTTAAGATAAAGAATAAATATTGACAACACAACTGTAGGAGCGATTTGTAAAAAGATCATCGTCCATTTCGTCAGTAACACTTTAAGCCATTCATCCCTGAAACTTGTAATGGATAATTCAAATTCAAATTAAGTTAAGTCCATTTCTATACTTATTTAGGGTTGATTTTAGCAATATATTTCAAAATTACAAACGGTACTGTCCCTGACGAGTGCATTATTCACAGGTACACCATGGATGTGTATACTTGTCATTGGGTTTGAATGAGTTAAAGATCATGAGTAGGCTGCTTAGAGCAGATTGAGTTAATTTTGTCCTGTATAAAGCTGCAAGGTGCCTTTGCAGGAGAAAAGTGGATTGGTTTAAAATGTCCAATTTAGAGAAGTTTTACTGCATGGACATACAGGAGAGATGCGTAATTCCTTCTGAACATAAGCGATTGCGCTTCAAGAATGCCTGGGTCCAAGGTTATAAAGCGTTTGAGCTGAGTCTGAGTGTGTGCTCAAGCATTTGATTGGTCAGATTTGAGCCTAGGCTCAAATCTGACCAATCAAATGCTTGAGAACGACATGAGATTGGACTCAAACTCTTTATAACCTTGGAGTCAGTTCATTGCAAAACGGCATCTGATAAAGCTTATGCGGGACTATAAACCTTAGCAGAAACAACAACAACAATTGCAAAACGGGTTTTAGCCCTATCAGACACCGAGAAAGCCGGCGTCTGATCTGATTCCATCCAGACCGTTTGACATACAGACTAAGCCGCAATTTGCTAGAATAATTGCATTGCGTCTGAAATGCGTTATGTAAAGGGGAAAGAATAACAAATGTTCAACTGTGTTAAAGACTTTTCCTCAGTCCATTGAGGGACCACCAGCATATTGTTCTGGACGTGTCAATGCAACTGTCAAATCACGTGCAGTTTACCTGGTGAAGTCAAGATTATACTCATGCTCTAGTGATTTTCAATGGTTATTTCTAACCAAACTATCAAATATAAAGGTAGAGTCTCACACAAGACAAGACCCATGCTTTTTGCAAGGAAATTGTCTGGCAATGCGTTATGACCAAAAGGTCGTCAGGAGATGTCTTTAAAGTCACGAGGTTTCAATTCAATTACTGTAAACCCCATCTATTACGACTACTAAATTGTGTTAATTATTAGGTGTTTAAGACAGGTGAGTGCTAAAGCAAGGTGGAAAATAAATTAAAAACTCCTTTAGGAGCTTTTGGTTGTACGTTTACCTTGCTTTAAGCTGTCACCTGTTTTGTTTTACAATCAATTAGCCTTCTTTTTATTGGTCGTACTAGTGAATTTTACAGGGCTGCCATTTCTCCGCATTTTTCCTAAATCTCCGGATTTTTTCCCAGTTCATGATAGCTTAAAGCAGGCTAAAAGTAAAGCAGAATGCGCCCTAAGGCGCATTCTGCTTTACTTACAGCCTGCTTTAAGTGGTCACATGTCAACAAAACAAGAAAAAGGATATGGGGTAAAGGTACGATTCGTTAATATTGCACTTGAAAAATGCAAATTTTGAAATCTTAGGATTTTTCATGTCAATTTATGGCAGCCCTGGTTTTACTGTACTCCGGCATTCACCTAGGACTGGTCACGTTGTCATGGTTACGTTGGTAACCAATCTTCGTGTCATTGTATAGTTTCTTGTATTTCTCTTTCTCCGCTTCTAACTCTTTTAATTGAGTTTGCAACTTTATAAGCTGGTCATCCTTTCTCTGTATTACAATGTCCAAATCTCTCTTTCTTTTCGACATTTCTATGCGATGCTTCGAACTAAGCATCTGGTCATCACTTTTCATTTCCTCGTATTTTGCAACAAGAACTTGCATCTTGGCCAGCAGCTGATTGGCTTCGTTCCTGTCTTTGGCAGCGACACTATTGTCAGGGCTTCGTGAAGATTTTCCAATGGGTGTTTGCTTTGCTTTAAATATGTCTGGTAAGTTTCTCGGTGTTCGAATGTCTTTCTTCATCAGTCTCGGAGAGGGACTTCCTTCCCCATTCAATTCTTCATCGGAAACAATCTTATTGATACAGACCAAACACTGTCCGTATTCCTTGTTTATTTCCTCAACACATGATTTCATCACGGCTATACTGTCTGATGCATTTTCTGGACTTTTTTGTAAAGATTTCAGGGCGTTTTCCATGTCTTCGAAACCTTGCACGTTATATCCGTGTACTTGCTTCTGTAGATGTTTTCGCCTTAGCTCAGACCTGTACTTGTCTGACAGTGTTACCTCCTGGTGCATGTATTCCTGAAGTTCTCTTTCCAGTAATTGTAAGGATTCTAGAATGGAAATGATTGCATTATCGCTGTTAGGCGGTGCCTCTTTTGAACTAGTGTTTGATGCTCCATCACTGGGTAAAAACTCATGATGCCGGGGACCAGCGGCTGGAATTGCGTTTAACTTTTGTAGTGCAGTGCACCTACCACCGAGCCAGTCTCTACACTGTCTCACAATACGTGTTGAGTGTCGCCGTCCTTCGGTTTCCTTTGTCAACACATTCTTTCTAGACTTTACCAGTTTTTCAATATCGTTCATTAAACTTTCGAAAATATCCTGGGTTTTCTTTGGCACTGCTCTGTGCTTGGCTGACTTTCTTCCATGAGAAAGTACGCTTTTTATTTTGGCATCACACTCTTTAGTGTATTCCACAATGTCAGCGTTCTGTTTTGCTACAGTTTCGCAATCTTTGTGAAGTTTGTTTATGACATTTTGGCACCTGGTGAGAAGTTTCTGTGATCGTTGTATGCTCTCCTGAACCTTTGTCCACACCTCTGTCTCTGACATGGCCGGGTTAGTGTCATCATCGTCCATCTGGGGCTCGGTGAGATATATGCCAGACCGACGCTCCTCTGTCTTCAAAAAGTCACTCATTTGCTTCAACTGTGCGGTAAGCTGCCCTTGCACTGAAAATTAACTGGGATGTTTCAGTTTGTATCATTGTAACGTAAAGAACATCAACATTTTCATCTACTTTATCGTCTGTTTTGTTACTTTCACTGCTTTTATATCATCTGCTTTAACTCTTACACTGGCAATGCCGCTAAAAAGGTTGGGTCTTGATCAGACGTCACGTAAAGCTATGTCTGATCAGGAGCAAAACTTTTTCCATTGCAAACAGTTTGGAGCCAGATCAGACGCCGGGTGACCCGGCGTCTGATCTGGCTCCAATCTGTTTGCCACTCGGACAAAAATAAATTATGAGAAATGTCAGAAAATAGTTATTTTCTATATTTTAGTGAATTGTGTTTGCATTTAGTTTCGTTTAAAAGGGAAAGAATAACGTGTTCTCCACTGTACCTACAAACCTCGATAACTCAAACTGGCCTAAGTCAAACCTATCCCTAATACACAGAGAAGTACAGACAGAGACAGACGAATAGACAGATAAATAGACAGACAGACACACGGAGATAAACACACACGCGCAGACAGAGACAAAGAGGTAGAGAGCAAAGAGAGGATGGTCATTTTGACGATGGGCATCAGCACACAAAACCACAAACAGACAATATGAAATCAATATACAGTGTAAAGTTATACAGCTGAGAATTGCAAACAGTTTGGAGCCAGGTCAAACGCAGGACTGCTTTTCACTCAAATTTATATAAAAACTATTTAATGTGCATGTGTATAATCATTCTGTCAAACTGACTATGTATGCTAAATTTCAGAAAGAAAACAAAATATGATAATATTTTAAGCAGATGATAATTTGGAAGTAAATTGGTGAAAGTAGACGACAATTTCAGCAGACGTCATTAATATTATACAACGTTCAAAGAGTTCATTCGTTAAATACGTAATGACATAACAGGGCTGCCATTTCTCCAGATTTTTCCGTTCGGATTTTTATCCCAGCAGATGGTAGCTTAAAGCAGGCTGAAAGTAAAACAGAATGCGCCTTAAGGCGCATTCTGTTTTACTTTTAACCCGCTTTAAGTAATCGCGATTGAAAAATAGAAAAAATGGAAATCTTAGGATTGTTCACGATCAACTTACGGCAGCCCTGACATAATTATATACGTACTGTTATTTAACACGTGCATCTCCTCGCTGATGTCTATGAGTCTGTCGGATACCCGGGACTGTCCGCTAGTCTGGAGACACTCAATAAGCTTGGCATACACGCTGTCATCTTCTTTGCTCGATATCTTTTCAATAAATGTACGATTCCTCTCGGTCTTGTCTTTCATTTGCTGAAAAACAACCATATATCAAAGAAGTTGTATATATACAGTCACACTTCGATATATCCAACTCGCTTAAGCCGAGCATGTCCGTATTTCAAAGTTAAGCCACGTAGTTTGCGTATTTTACAGTATTTACGATGTAATGATACCCCAATAATTAGAATAAAACTTGCAAACGAAATTGTTTAACTATTTTCCTTCCAACGGCGCCAAACGGCAACTTTGCAAACAGTTTAGATCCTAACCAGACGCCGCGTAACTATTTCACAATCGTATCGACTTTTCTTCAGTCAAAACAACACTAAAGCTGACTTTAAACATATTGCAGACGACCCCAGATAACACTTGGCATAGGAAAGAGTTAACCCTTTACCCATAGCCTGTTTATAATTTTGAAGACATATTATAACTTAAAGCAGGTTGAAAGTAAAGCAGAATGCGCCTTAAGCGCATTCTGCTTTACTTTCAGCCTGCTTTAAGCTTCCACTTGCTCGAATGAAGAAAATATTCTTTATGATACATACTCATAACCGTAAAAATTGGAACTATTTTCTTCACTGTAGGAATACATATGATGTGCTAAAAGGCGCTTCTATAAGGTAAAGGGTTAAGGGGACCATATAATTGGAGTGATTTACTGCTTGAAAATAGCAGATTTTTAACTCATTCACCCCTGAAACTTCAAATGAACAATAACAGTTTCCAATTATGCCTAGTCAATTTTGACTATTTGGGGTTAATTTCTACCCTATATTGCAGAATGACAAACAGTGCAGACCCTAATTAGACGGCTCTTGTAGGGGCCCTATGATCAAGGTATACACTGTTTGAATATGGCAAGAGTGCTCCTAACAGTAAGTGATGAGTACAGTATATGTGTTGCTAGGGGTGAATAATGTAAATGACATTGATGGAAAACATTTCTGTTCATTGGTTTCAGTGTGTGGCTTACCTGTAGTTGAACACAGTCGGTAATGTCTAGTATCTCTGTCTTTGATAGCAGGGTCAGCAACTCTCTGCTGATGTCAAGGTCCTTCAGCACCGCTGCCTTATGTTTCACAAGCTTGCTCCTTAGTGCCTCCATTGCTTCCGAATGCTCTGTCAGACCCGAACGATTAATGTATCATCTGTTCAGCAGCCTGAATGGTGAATATAAATGAGCAGTGCCATGACAAAACCTGCCGTATTGCATTGCAAACAGTGTAGATTCAGACCAGCCAGCGAGTCATATGCATGAGACATGCCATGACAAAACCTGCCTTATTGCATTGCAAACAGTGTAGACTCAAACCAGTCAGAGGGTCATATGCATGAGACGTGCCATGACAAAACCTGCCTTATTGCATTGCAAACAGTGTAGATCAAGGCCAGCTGCCGTGTCTTTGACGTGGTGGCTGGCCTTGATCTACTCTGTTTGATACCCACAATCATCTACAGCATTGTACGGTATTTGGCAGTGTAGACAACCTCAGATACAGAGCCTGGAATGATAACCCTTTACCTCATAGCCTGTTTATAGTTTTGAAGACAGGTGACCACTTAAAGCAGATTGAAAGTAAAGCAGAATGTGCCTTAAGGCACATTCTGCTTTACTTTCAGCCTGCTTTAAGCTAAAATCTGCTAGGCTATATAAAAAATTTGTAATGGTAATTGTTCACGAGGGTATAAACTGGAACTATTTTCTTCAGCGGAGGAATAAATTAAATACGCTAAAAGTCGCTTCTATGGGGGAAAGGGATAACAGTGCTTCATCTGTTGCAATGTTCCAATGCAATAATGGTAGGTTTTCTCATGGCACGGCTCAAATGCGTCACGGCATGACAAACAGGGCATTCGAATACGTTGTACTATGGTTAAACTATTAGCACCTAATGACACGTATATGCGTGACTAACAGTGTACTAGTAAAGAGAACACTTGTCCTATGCAAACAGTATAGACCTTGATAAGAGGGCTCCTACAGGAGCGCTCTGATCGTGGAATGCACTGTTTGCCATTGTGCAATATACTCTTAAAACTTAAAAATCAATTCTAAATATTTAAAAATGAATTAGACTTAATTAGAAATTGGAATTGTCAATTTGCAGCTATAGAGGTGAATGAACATTATAGAATCAGATGACATAGAGAGCCACTGTACACGATTTGTATTCCCGATAGCCCTTTCGCGGGGGGAGGGGGCATGCAGTACGACACGCAGGCTGAAGGACAGACATGCAGGCAGACATACAGACATACACATAGGCAGACAGACAGACAGACAAACAGACAGATAGACAGACAGACATAATGGTAGGTACAAATGGGCTAAGACGGGTATCAATTGAATTCAATATAATATTTGAAATATCCACTGGACACTCGGGGTCAGGCAGTGAGGGTTAATATTTTAAAGGTGAAATGGACTTCATAAGTCAAGAGACAACATATGGCTCCCAAGTAGCAGACATGTTTATTTTGCGTGTACACTCGAGAAGACGTTATTCTTTCCCGTTTAAACAAAATAAAACACAAACGAAACGTAATGAAATGTTTAAAACACAAATTTCGATAATTCTGTCGAATTACGTCCATCTGAACTTGAAGACTAACAGTTTGGAGCCTGGGCAAACACCGGGTTACCTGGCGTCTGATCTGGCTCCAAACTGTTTGTAAAGGAAATATTTTAGCACACAAGCTTGTGTATTGGGAAAGAATAATGTATTCCCTCTTGTAATAAGCTCGAGTATAATTTCATTTTAGATTATAAGTTGAACTGAATACTTTTAAGTCTTCGTGACAAAGTCGATATTCAAACAATTTTCATACAGTAGCTGTTCTAAACCATTATCCTGCTGGTCGCGACTTGGTTGGTATTTGCAAACAGTTTGGATCCAGATCAGACGCCGCGTTACGCGGCGTCTGATCTGGATCCAAACTGTTTGAAAACCGTCTTTAAGTTTCTTTTTTACTTAAAATTAAAACAAATGCAGACGACAATCTCAAAGCAGACGATATTACGGAAAGATAATGGTTAATCCCATTCACTACCAGGATGTTGTCTGCTTCTAAATTGTCGTCTGATGTTATATGTCAACTGCAGAATTTTGGTTAATAAAACGTTTGATGTGAGAGAACAATAGTTTGGATCCTGATCAGAGTAACTTGACGTCTTATCAGCATACAAACTATTTGCAAATGTAGACTCGGGATGAGGCAATGAAAAGTTAACATAGGTGTAATTATGTTAGTGATAAGATTTTCCAAGTTTGCCTAACCCTTTAACAGTCAATTTATCGTGAGGGTTTTACCCTCTTTCACCGCCATATTGGTGTCTGCTTCAATATTGTTGTCTGCAATATTGTTTCAAAGTTAGATTTAAGGCAGTACGACTGACATGATTTCAAACGAGCGCCAAACAGTTTGGATCATGATCAGACGCCGCGTTACGCGGCAACTGATCAGGATTAAAACTGTTTGCACAGGCGCCAATTGGCGTCATTGACAGTGACAGGGTTAACCCTTTCATAACTAAATGCGACAATAAGGAACTTTGCAACAAGTTTGATGTGTGTATCGCCGCGTCTGGTCAGAATCAAATCTGCAACTCGTATGTATCGATAATTCTTCAGTCAAAGTACACTCAATATAACTTTAAAATGTTATTGCAGACAACAATATAAACGCAGAAGATCTTATGCTCGTTAAAATTTGACAATACAAGTAAAACCTCGCTATTACGACCACTAAATTATGTTAATTATTAGGGTGTTTACGATAGGTGACCGCTTAAAGCAAGGTGACAGTGAAACAGAAAGCTCCTATAGGAGCTTTCTGTTTCACTGTAACCTTGCTTTAAGCTGTCACCTGTCTATTATACACTCATTTAGCCTTCGTTTTAGTGGTCGTAATAGCGAGGTTTTACTGTATTAGAGATACCGGTAACCCTTTCAAGCCCAAACTATTATGGCGTCTGTTTCAACTTTACTTTCAGCCTGTTTCAATATTCCATCTGTCATTCCTTCACATAGATAACTTACTCTGCATCTTGAGTTAAGATGCAGCGTAAGTTATCTATGTGAAGGAACGAAACGGTTGTAAAGAAGTCAGTCGTGTTTTTAAAACAAAATTCTCGTGAGGCTTTTAGTACCTTTTACCCATTCACCGCAATAGTGTTTTCTGCTTCAAGATTGTTGCCTGCAATATATTTTTAAAGTTTGATTTAAGGAAGTATGAGAGCAGTTATTTTCTAACGAGTGTCAAACAGTTGTGATCTTCATCAGATGCCGCGTTACGCGGCGTCTGATCAGGATCCAAACAGTTTGCAAAGGCGCCCTTTGGCGTCATTGACAGTGACAGGGTTCAGCGACAGTCGCTGGTATTAAAGACAGATGGACGCTTAAATGCAGGACAATCATATTAAGCGGATACCTGCCTTTAAAGCAGCCCTTCAAGTTCTTCCAATTCCAATTGTTCCGCGTTCAAAAGAGAGCTTTCTGTACATTCAAAACGAAAGAATGAACCCTTTTCAATAAGATAAGACTTTTTATCTGACAAAATGTATGTGATAGAAAGAAACTTAATGCCATATACCACTAGACTTTATATCCATTCCTCAAAGAATAATCTGTAAACATCCTGCTTCTTTTCGTCTCTTCATTCTTCAAACTGCATATTTTCACCCAGTTAATATCACTGCATGTCAACTTGGTCGCATTCCATAAGCTCACAGTTGTTTATAATAATTATCTCCGTTTCCGTCATGTACCCTTCATACATGTCCAATCAAAATGTAACGTTCCCAACTGTTTAAATACATAAATTACACTACGAGCGTCAAACCCTTCTCTACCGAAATATCGCCTGCTTTCTAAATTAAATTGTCATCTGAAAAATGTATTCAATTGAAATTCAATTTATTGAACAAACGCTCAAGACTAGCTTCAAACAGTTTGGATCCTGATCAGACGCCGAGTTACTCGGCGTCTGATCAGGATCTAAACTGTTTGAAAATGCAAGACTTATTTGCGATCGGCAGGTGAAGGGCTGAAGTAAATTAGCTGGTATACTTATGTTTATTCCGGTCGGCAACGATTTAGTCCCTACCTATATCCTGACAAATATTATACACGACCCGTGCTTTACTTATCTCTAACTTTAATGTCCATTATTATACCCTGCTATTTATATTCCACTAGGAGCAGGCTATTCGATTTTAAGCCCTGTGTAAATACGGATTCTTATTTACGATATTTTCAATACGGGGCGTTCGATCTGATCACGTTAGAGTGTACATTTAGGTCGGTAGATCGAGAGGGGTGTGATTATGATCAATTATCCCCCTTTACTCATATACAAATTGTCGTCTGCAGTTGGTTTTTTTGTTTTTCTTCAAATAATATTGTTGCAATTTGAAACATCAATTCGAGTGTCAAACAGTTTGGACCCTGGTCTTTCTCTGCGTTACTTGACGTTTGATCTGAATCCAAACTATATTCAAATGTGTCATGATACGATTATCACACTAAGGGTGAACCCGCTTTTTACTGCCAAACCCGAATACATTGGCATTTGAGAACAGTTTATATCCAGACCAGAGCCCGGGTAACTCGGCGTCTGATCATGTCCCACTCGTTCTGACGCTCAAATCAATGGTAACTTCAATCAAAATGCGTAAAAATATAAGTAAAATAGTAATAAGAGCAGACAAGCTTTAAAGTACATAGTTTTGTGGCAATAAAGGGAGTTAAGCCTTGGCGAGATTATCAGTAACTGATGTCTGCTACATAAGTGCCGTCTGTTGATTGCTTGAAATAACTTCTTTTACTCGTGAGTGTACGATTCCGGCCATTTTATGACTAGGTAATTTCTAAAAAGATAGTGCTGATTTTGACCCATCGCGTTATCTTCGGCCAACATATATTTTACTTGGAATATAACGTTCAACGGTTGTTATAGTGTTTATAGAGTTTAGTAAACACGTTTACGAACAGTTTGGATCCGAATGAGATGCAGAATAACTCGACATTTCAACTTAATCCAAACTCAGATTGTATTTCCATAGCAATAAGGAGGAACACGTAGTCCACACCTTTTAAAAAGGCAACTTACTCAAAGTGAACTGTAGTTTTAAATAAGACAGTTTGTACAGTATGAAAATAGTTAAGATTAAATTTTAGAAACAGTGTATTAAGGTCGACCAGTTCTATAATGGCGGCTTTGTCACCACGTTGTACGTTTGCCAAGTTTAAAATCACTCGCAGGGCTGCCATAAGTTGACATGAAAAATCCTAAGATTTCCAAATTTGCATTTTTCAAGTGCAAATTTACGAACAGTACCTTTACCCCAAAGCCTGTTTCTAGTTTTGTTGACACGTGGCTGCTAAAAGCAGGCTTGAAGTAAAGCAAAATACGCCTTCAGGCGCATTCTGCTTTACTTTCAGCCTGCTTTAAGCTACCATGTACTAGAAAGGTAGGAAAAATCCGGAGAAATGGAAGCACTTCACTCGGTATTATACGGTCGAATTTGTGATAACTACATGTATAGCAAACAGTGTGGATCAAGATGAGACGCTTAGTAACTCGGCGTCGGCCACATTGTTTGATATTCTGATGACATTTTTGGAGAAAAAAATGCAGATAGATCAATTCTGGGATATAGTGCAGACGATACGTTTTGCAAACGACATGTAAATGGCGAGCCAAAGTATAAAATACGTTAATATGATAAAGCCAGTACTAACCCATTTGTGCCCACGATCGGGACATAGGCAATTAGTGTAGACTCTGATCAGACGCCGCATTATGCGGCGTCTGACCAGAGTCTACACTGTTTGCTGATAGGAATTTTAATATAAAACATAATGAAAATGAAATTTTGACCAGGCATCCCTTTGATAAAAAAAATAGACTGATCCAATATATAAACATGGAAGAATCCACTGGGTATAAATGGAATAATAAGATCAAAAGTCCATATAGAAAGCTGAATATCGAAGTTGATAGAATAATTATATTCATAATAATACGCAAAACTGATGTCTGCTTATTTTCTAATTCATTTAGCCCTGAAACCTTTAATGAACCTTTCCAGTTTCCGATGAAGGCTACTTCGTTTTTGACTGCTTGGGGACTTGGAGCGACCACGATTTGTTGATGATAACATTCAAGCTGCACCTAAAGAAGCTCAAGAACCCAAATAACATTAGGATCAATTATGACACTGAACATTTCAGAGAACCCCCCCCCCCCCCCCCCACACACACACACACACACACTCCTCCAGATATTGCAAGCATTCCAAGCAGAAATAGGTGGGGTTTGGCCCCTCTTAACCCTTTCTTCCCTGAAACCTCGAATGGACAATTCTAGTTTTCAATTAAGTCTAGTTGATTCTTGACCTTTTAGGGTTGATTTTTACAAAATATGTCAAAATGACAAACAGAGTAGACCCTGATCAGAGGAATCCTTATGGAGCCCTCTGATCAGGGTATACACTGTTTGCATAGGACAAGTGTACTCCTCACAGGTATGCTGTTTGCGTTAGGCAGAATAGTGGACACCGATAGATTATCGATAAACTGTCCTACGCTAGCTTGCGTGCCCGTCAATGTTCGGCTCTTACCGCTCGGTATTTACGGAAACTCCCGACGACTCTTTGAACATATTAATTTTATTTTCAATTTGAAAAAGGACCAAATTAACATTAACTTACAATTCTTAAATTTATATCAAAAGAAAGAACAAATAGTCAAGTATACGAGTCCGTTTGCACAGAATTGATATCGATTTTTATAAATGCACAAGGTCGTGTTATATTATCCGTGTCGAGGCTTATTTTCAGCATTTTACTCTTTGTTTAATGTGATTTAGAGGTGTCTTTTTAAACTTAAAAAAGGACCAAAATCTTATTAAAATATTTTTTCAAAACAAATTCCATCATAAAGGAAAATGTTTAAACTAACACAGGCCGTTTGCACAGGAACGATATCTGTCCAGAAAAAAAAGTTATTACAAGTTATGTAAAAATGCCCTTCTTATTTTAATGCTCGAAAATGAGAGCAAGTGGGCCACCTGCGTGTCCACTATTCTGCGTAACGGCAAATGACGCATTTATGCGTGACTAGGGTTCAAAGAGTTAACATCATTGATGCTGAAGAGATTATTGGCTTAGTCAATTTCACAACAGCATTAATTTTAATGATAAAATGGCCGAAACAGTTAGCAAGATTTTTGGCAAACGGCGACATATCAACAAGGTTTGGGTCACGCCTGATATACATGTACTTGATACCTGTGATGAAAGGATATTTAAAAATGTGATTTAAGCCAGAAGGTGAAGTGCGATACAGTGGCGCCAAGCTCGAAATCAAGACATGATGAAGAGGTCCAAAGAGAATTAGATAGGTAAATGCTGCGGCAACAATGAGAAATGATAACAAAAAGGCTTACCAGTTGGTGAAAGACTTTACCACGGAGAAACAGGTAAAGACGACAACTGTGAAAGATATGTAAGAAAAGTGCGTCACGTATGGACATGACATCCTAAATAGATGGGCCGAATACTGTTGTGAACTCTCAGACCATCAGACAGAATTGTAGTCGATAGTGTTAAACTGTTAAATATGGCATTTTCAACTCATCAAAGGCAGATAACTCTTGATGTATTCGCCTGTTTTCGACAACAATTAACCCCATTTGAAAACTAAAAGCCATATACATGTATAGTTTGATCAAAATCAATTCACATTTGTAGACACTAGCGTGTATACAATATCCAAATAAAGCCTCTAGTATTTCTAAGTACATCGAGGGAAGATTACCCTTACCACAATAATTCTATTTCGACAATAATTGCACCCCTTCATTGTTTAATTTTTACACATCCGTCATTTTACAAAAACCTGATTTAGCTGAACAAATCCAAATGTTTAATAATCATTATTGATTTCTTTTTTTTAAATGATAGCATGTCATGATGTCGTGTGATGTTAACGTTGCCATGACAACATCATGGATTTTCACTAGTTTTCTAAAGTTTATTAACAACAGAATTAAATCAGAAGCAAAATGAACTCCACCTCTCAGTTTGATCGGAAATTATTCAGCTTAATTCAGCTTTTGGTAGATATTTACCTTTAGTGGCTTTAAGTTAATCGACAGGATCCTGTTAACCTAAAACAGCCCACATAATTATATAAAAAATGTATGACAGATTTCCAGGGTGGGGACTTATTTATGTCACTTGACTTGTATGCTAGTGAAACATGGATGCTGACAACAGAACTGGAGAGTAAAATCAACTACAGTGGAAACCCTCCAAACCGGAACCTCTAAATACCGGAATCATTCTCTCTAAATCGGACAAAAGATTTAGTTCCGTTTCCAAGTCTTCTTTATTTTTACCAATAACAACATAAATACACCTTTTTACGTCTTTGGTTTATTCCTACACTGAAAATAATTTATACATTCTAGCAGATGATAGCTTAAAGCAGGTTGAAAGTAAAGCAGAATGCGCCTTCAGGCGCATTCTGCTTTATTTTAAACCTGCTTTTAAGTGATCATCTATCTACTTCCATACTAGAAACAAGCTATTAACCCATATCTGGATATGAGATGCTACAGAGGGATTCTTAACATCTCCTTTACAAGGACAACATTACCAATGAAGAGGTCCGCAGTCAAGTGTGGGCACTGATTGGTGGATACGAAGAGCTTCTCACTAAACAACATCTTTTGAATGGCGTCTAAACCTCTCTCATCTGGAAACTTAGCAAAACCGAACGTTTTCTTGGTCCGGCATGGTTCCGAGTTTTTTTTTTAGTTTGGTAGTTTTGTGCATTTCCCAATTTCGGTTGCTTTGTAGAAATTTAACAATCCTAATCAAGTGACTTCGAAAGTCAATTAATCAAACTCGGTAAAAGATACTTGGAACACACAATATATATAACTAATCTAATAGCAATACAAAATAATACAGAGGAAGATTTTGAAGTCAAATGGGAAATAGTTCGAAAACTGTATAGTCTACTTGCATCAAAAAGCTATACAAACTACGAACGCTTGAAACACTCTTGGTACAAAATAGATGCATGTCTTCATATCTTTCATGTTATTTTCAGCACATTTCTTTTTCTGTTTCTTTTTTATATATATACACACAAAATATGTTCAATATATTGTAGATTTAAATGTTTATTTTGCATTTTAAGATGTAGAGTTGGGTGGATCTCAGACCCACATACACATATAAAATATTGAACTAAAAGATAAAAATCAAACTCGGTTATGTCGAACATATCCGTATTTCTAAGCCATGTTTTAACTTTGAAATACGGATTTATTCGACTTAACTGAGCTCGAATTTTCGCGATTCAATTGAAAACACGGCCAGTTCGACTTAGCCCTTCCACTCTCAATGACGTCATAAAGTGCATTTGCAAACAATCAGGCTCAAAACTGTTTGCCACTTGTTTTGAAATTACGTCAGTTATACTGCTTTAAATCTAACTTTCTAACGATATTGCAGACAACAATATTAGAGCAAACGACAATATGGCGGTGAAGTGATAAACACCTCACGATAAATTTGATCATGAAAGGGTTAAAATTAAGCTGGAGAGTCTTTAAATTTGTTCCCATCTATTTGAAATCAATATGTATGCATACGACACTATCGTAGATCGAGTGTTGTTAGTGAACGTTACTGTCAAGTGTTAAAGTATTGACCTTTCATGTAAATTTTATTGGCATGTTGATAACGAGAATAATAAATCACCTTCAAGAAGTACACTTAGCTCTCTCTCTCTCTCTCTCGAGGTGACGGAAAGTCCTGCACATGCTCTGAACCAAATGTTGTACAGTAAAACCTCTCTCTTACGACCACTAACTTTTGTTAATTATTGGGTGCTTAAGGCAGGTGACAGTGAAACAGAAAGCTCCTTTAGGAGCTTTCTGTTTCACTGTCACCTTGATTTAAGCTGTCACCTGTCTTTTAAACAATCAATTATCTTTCGTTTTAGTGGTCGTAAAAGAGAGGTTTTACTGTACATTCGAATCCAGCAGTTTTATATTTAGCCATACGCCAATTTTATGCTTTAATATATTTATTTAAAGATATATATGAGTATTAAACAGTTTCAATTATAATGAACGCCCTAAAACATGACGCCTCTTCTGGTTCCAAACTATTTACAAAAGTCATAAGTACATGAGTAATTGATTTACTCTTTCACTGCCAAGATTTATCGTCTGCTTAAACCCTTTCCTCGTAAAATAATCGTCTGTATTGATAGTGTCGTCTGCACTATTTTTTCAAGTCAGATTTAGTGGGGAAGATTTTAAGGGTGTATCAATGTCATGACTTTGGGAAATGTTCAAAGTATATGAAAACACTCTATGATGGTTTTGTATTGAAGAGCTATCTAAGATGAATGAAAATATAGAAAAAGTGTACATTTTGGTGAACAACAGTCGGCTCTACGGCCATGTAAAATTTACCCAACCCACTTCCTCTTACATGTTATTTTGTCCTTTTCAAACAGCCCGCTTCAATAAAATCCATTTTAAATGAAAACAAATATGATAATTTGGTTTTGTGTTATTTATTTCCTATCTATGGTAGTATTTCTTCACACAAAACTAATTTAAGAAAAAAAAGGCACCAAATGTGAAATTTATAAAGCTCTAAATAGCATCGATATGGTACTTTTTTGTAAATTTTGTAAGGGGAGATAACTCTTTTTACTTTAATAACTCAAAATTTTCAACACTGACCTTTCAATTTCTTTTCATATTTTGAACTGCATTTAGCATGGGCTTTCATCTGGTAGAATATAAAAAAAAAGTTTAATACTAGAACTATTTCATTTTTTAAAAAAAAAAATCATAAAATAAAAAATCTAATAAAATCATGCACTATACAAAACATATTTTTGATATTTTCAAGGATCCATATTGTTCAAACCTGGTGCCTGCTTTGTCTAAATTTGGTTTCTATATGTGAAAATACCACCATAGACCTGAAATAAATAATGAAAACCCAAATTATCATGTTTGTTTTGTTTTGAAATAAATTTTACCTAAGCTTGTACTCTGAATGGGTAAAATTTGAAAAAAAAACGTCCAAAATTTGACATACCTTTTTCAAATCGCTGTAGCTCAAACAAAAGGACACCACCATATTATTTTTTTCATTTTTTGATTCATCATAAACAGCTCTTCCAAAAAAACAATGTTAGACAAAAAGTTTGATACTTTTAAAAATTGGCTTATGACATTGATACACCCTTAAGTGAAGAAATATTGATAGGATTGTGAAACAGTTTGGATTCTGACCAGACGCCGCTTCACGCGGCATCTGGTCAGGATCCAAACTATTTGCAAATTCGCATTTTGGCGCCATGTGTAATGAAAGAGTTGATTGCATGCTAAATACGTATACAGTGGGCGGGTGACAGCTGGCCAGTTGCTTGTCCTAGTCGTTTGTTCTCCAAGAACTGTGCTCGAACTTATAGAACTGACCATTCACTCATAGGTAATACGCATTTTAACACCTTTAATATATTCCTCCACTGAAGGAAATAACTCCAATTTATATATAAATATGTATCATATTAAGTAATATTTCTATATTCTAGCAGATGGTAGCTTAAAGCAGGCCAAAGGTAAAGCAGAATGTACATTAAGGCACATTCTGCCTTACTTTCAACCTGCTTTGAGTGGTCACCTATCTTCAATGCTAGAAATATGCTATGGAGCAAATGGTTAAAACTTCCCCTGCGCTCAAACTCAATTACAGGCTCTAGGATTTACATAACACGCTTTAACTGAGTTTTGTAGTCTCAGTTGGATATAGTTTTACATTAAAGGTACATGTATGTAATGTATGCAACTACTAGTAAGAATCTATAACTTATAAATAAAATAACGAGTTTTGAGCATGGAGTTCAGTAAAGCTTTTTCTTTTAACCTCTGGCACTGGAGTCTATTGGAAACAGCTTAGAGCAAGATTATTTGCCAAGTAATTGTTTTAACAGCAAGATTAAAGATGTCGTCAACACCATCAATAACTGTAATTTTCTATATTACAATTGTGTTTGGTTTACGCGTTCCGTTTCGTCTAAATGGGTTAAGAAAATTCCTATAGAATGAGGCATTCGCTTCATGAAAAAAAATAGTAAAAAACCAAACCCTTCCTACAATGGCCCTCCGAACAGGGATTCCCTCCTTACAACAATATTTGTCATTATTCCCCCAAACAATATATTTATGTATTACGCTTTCACCGTTGCAAAATTGTTTGCCTAAAATTGCCGTTTACTGTTTTTTCTCGACGTTATGTATTGGACAAAATAAACATAATGATGAGTGACAAACAGTTTGAACCCAGATCAGACGCCGCATTACGCGTTGGTGTTGTTGTAGAGAGGAATCAATGTATACCTCAGTGATCTTTAAATACCGGTGACCGCTTAACACATTCAACCCTAGCGACGAGTATACTCGTCATTAACAAACGGTGAACGTGTGAATAGTACACGTGTCCTATCCAAAAAAGTGTAGACTCAGACCAAATACAGTGGAGAATCTGTTATTCTTGCCCAATAAACGCGTTTACGCTAAAAGTATTATTTGCAGTGCAAACAGTTTGGAGCCAGATCAGACGCCGGGTAACCCGGCGTCTGATCAGGCTCCAAACTGTTTGCCACCAAGATAATCAAGAATTATTAGAATTGTCCAAAAGTTGTACTTTTCTACGTTTTAGTGCTTTGCGTTTGCGTACGTTTGCGTTTAAACGGGAAAGAATAACAGATTCTCCACTGTAT
Source organism: Gari tellinella (assembly GCA_922989275.2). Taxonomy (NCBI): domain Eukaryota; kingdom Metazoa; phylum Mollusca; class Bivalvia; order Cardiida; family Psammobiidae; genus Gari; species Gari tellinella. The sequence continues at coordinate 10,149,260 of OV277859.1, read as the reverse complement.
ACTCGTCATTAACAAACGGTGAACGTGTGAATAGTACACGTGTCCTATGCATACAGTGTAGACTCAGACCAAATATCTCCTACATGAACCATCTGATCAGTGCCTGTACTGTTTATCATTTTGCAATATATGTATTTTTAAAATCAACCCTAAATAGTCAAACATGAACTAGGCTTAAAAATTGGATTACAGTTTCAGCGTGGAGTGAATTAATGCAGGATACAAGTAATGCAAATAAAGCTTCTTCAGAAGCGTTCGGTATTTCTTTTGTCCTGCGTTAGTTTAAACTGTATTTATTTTATGTTTTACCTTCCAATAATATACACATAGTATAACATAAAGTTATAAGCATGGATAAAAGGTTGGCAATAGTTGTCCTGTTTGGGAAACAGCGGTAATGGTCGTTGTAAGGAGGGAGTCGTTGTTGGGAGGGCCGTTGTATAGAGGGAACACTGTATATTGATACAGCCTATAGGTTGGCTGTACATTTACCCTATTTTGTATTAGTTGTGTAAGTGTATAGAGGTGAATAAACGGCATCTGCTTGACCATATGTTACGTCTTTGTTGTAGATATCATGGTAATGGGATATGTATATTCTTATACAGTAAAACATCTCTAGTACGACCACTAAAATGTGTAAATTAGTAGATATCTATGACAGGTAACTGCGTAAAGCAAGGTGACAGTGAAACAGAAAGCTCCTATAAGAGCTTTCTGTTTCACTCTCACCTTGCTTTAAGCTGTCATCTGTCTATTATACAATCAATTAGCCTTCGTTTTAGTGGTCGTAATAGAGAGGTTTTACTGTACTTTATTATTGTTATGACATACAGTCAAATCCGTATTAGCCGACGATCCATTGAGGACACGTGTGACGGTTAGAACCAGGTAACTGCTAATTGCAGGATAAACATAATGCAGAAAGCTGCGTTATTATTACCATACATTCAGCAACAGACTGTATAAGGGACTGTTTATGGACATTGTGTTGAATGGTCGCTTTATACCGACTGTATTTATAAAAATCGATTGTCGAAGGAAACGCAACTAGTAAACTCCATTTCAGATGCACCTATAACATGTGATCACTGGCACTAGAACAACAAAGTTTTTTTTTTATATATATAATCCATTTCTAACCGTAAAAGCTACTGTCATATAGACTTTCATATAGATATTGTGTTACCTAAAAATTATATTATACATGTCTACTGTTTTATAGATCTCACAGTAGATCCTAAATCTGACACAGTAGAATTTATTGTTTTAAAAAATTCCAATGTAGATCTATATCTAAGCCTATAGGCTACTATCATATAGACTTTTCAAACAGTTATAATATATACATCAAGTGTCACTGAAAATGTGATATATAGGTCTTCTGTCAAATAGATATAACTTTAGATCCTCAATCTGACTCACTAGAAATTCAATAAAAAAAAAAAAAATTTTTTTTGGCCTTATTGATTGATAGTAGAGTAAAGTATCCTAATTTCGACACCTTAAGACACATTTTCGTTGTAACGATGAGAGTTTGTAGTTATCCTAACTTCGACAAAGCAACAAACAAAACAATACATATACCCACGTTTTCTAAATACTATTGCTTATGAAAGTCCTTGAGAATGCAGTGCAATATGTTGCTAACTTGATCTGCTTTAGGTTCCTTATTTCGACAGGGGGCCCCCAAATTCGACGCCCAAACAGAGTTTTTTAAAAAAGACATAAAAACATACACTCCTTTCAGATTTAACATTATCTAAATGATTAATCATTTAAAAGCACATTTTTGTCATATCTGTTTTGTGTTAGTGGCATAAAAGTTCAAATTTAACAGCATTCAACTGTTCAAATTTAAAACAATACTATTCCAATGATTTTGTCAAATCTGTTTGTGTTAATTGGCTGCAGTTAACGATCATATGATACCCGATACGCTAATTAAATCACCATGAGCTTTGGAATAGTCCTACAACTGTACGCCTTGTTTAACCTTCTGCAAGCTACGGATGGATTCATGATTACTGGTGCAAACATTGTCGCGTATATCGCTGTCTCATTTGGATCAAAAACTTGTTTGCCTACCTGATGATTTTTTTAAATGAAAATGTAATACGAGTCGAGAACTGATGTAGACTACAGAACTTTGCATATCAAGCCGAATGTTAATGTAATAGTATGGCTTTCGCATGTATACATAGTACAAAATAGACAGAACATTACTATGGCAGAAAATGATAAAGCAACATGTTAGCTCAACATTTGTTAAGGCCCTAAAAGCAATGTACTCTGTAGTAAAGTTAAGTGTTAGATACAATTCGGAGTACTCGGACTTCATGGACTCAAATATAGGCGTAAAACAGGGGGACCCGAGCTCATCTCTCATCTTCATGATGTACATTAATGACATCGATGAGAATATTAATGCAGATCTAGACGATCTATTTTGCTTAAATGAGTTAAGATTGTTCTTGATACTTTATGCAGATGACCAGGTAGTGTTTGCTAAATCCCCCGAATCCCTTCAATTATTACTAAACGATATTGAAGGCTACAGCAATAAATGGCGTTTAAAGATCAACATAAATAAAACTAAAGTTATGATTTTTGAAAACGGCCGTCGTACTGATAAAACGTTTTATCTTTATAACACACCGTTAGAAACTGTTTTCTCTTTTAAATATCTAGGTGTCTATTTCTTCAAAAATGGTAACTGGTACCGTAGTCAAAAATGTATTGCTGATCATGCATCAATTGCCTTACACAATTTATTCAAAATATCACAAAAGTTGGAATTAACTATAACAGACAAATGCAAATTATTTGACTCACTGGTAGGGTCAATTTTAAACTTCAGCTCCGAAGTGTGGGGTTATCACAATGCTGCAAATATAGAAGCTATTCACACAAAATTTATGAGAAGGATACTAGGTGTAAAAAAATCAACAAATTTGTCCGCTTTATATGGCGAATTAGGCAGAGTGCCACTCAAAGTTATGCGCAAAATACGAATAATTAAATACTGGATAAAAATATTAAAATTACCTGATAATTCATTAGTAAAAACAATATATAACATGCTCAGGGATGATGCTGATCAATTAAATAATTACAACGGAAATAACTGGGCTGCACAAGTCAAAGACATTCTTGAATCACATGGTCTTGGTGAAATATGGTTAAACCAATCTGAAATAGAAATCCCTTTCAATTGCATAAAGCAGAGACTTCTAGACACCTTTTATCAAACCTGGTATTCTGACATAAACAACTCACCCAGACTATCATGGTACAGTGTTTATAAACATAATTTCACACAGGAATCTTACCTTAACTTTATATTTGAAAAGAAATATAGAATAGCTTACACTAGATTTCGTGTCTCATCCCATAACTTAGCAATAGAAACTGGTCGCTATAATAATACGCCTAGAGAAAATAGAATATGTACATTGTGCTCTATGAATGTGGTGGAAACTGAATATCATTTCTTACTTGTCTGTCCATTCTATAGAGATCTAAGACTCAAATTTATGAAGCCTTATTACTGTAGATGGCCTAACATATTTAAATTCGAATCACTCATGTCATCAAACTCATCTGATGTTGTAAAAAGTATTGCTAAATATATATACATTGCTTGCCAACAAAGACCCTAATAGCTGTATGTTTTGCACTTCAATTTCATATATAGCAATTGTCATGCAGAAATATGTCATTACTCTTACAGCGTTTAACAGTACTGTATAATACAGTCACAAATTTATATACATACAGTTAGTCCTATGTACAGCGACGGTTTTATGTTTCTTCATTGCATAAGACATGCCCGAATTTGTTGATACTTATATTTATATATATATTATGTATTTGTAACAGTCAAACTCGTATCGAGCGACCAGTCAACGAATGTTCTCTTTAGACATGTGGCTGTTTAACGCGGGGCGGGAATAATGTATAAATCTCCCACTGGGAGCTTAATACATTGCATCTGCTCGGGGTTGGACAGTCATCTATACCACATTATTATAGTGGGTATATTGTTCATTGGGCGCTTGATGCAAGTTTGACTGTAATTGATGTAAAAAATGTTGTTTTCCACCAAGCTAAAACATCGAAAATGTGCAGAATCTCCGCAACGATCTAATGCCGAAGTAGGGAGGCATGACTGTATATTGATTATTTCCGTGACTCTGCCGCGTGATACTAAATACATAGTAAGTTTATAGTAACACGCCCACCTTGTAACACGTGACAATTGGCGGGAAACATGTCTGCATATTCATATAATGTCAACCAATGATATCACTGTAACGTGGGCGCACTCTAACGGAACATAGCCACTTGTACTATAAATGTTGGATCTACAGTCGCACCTCACTACTGGACACTCTAGAATCAGTAGCTTGGTTATAGATGTTCAATGGGTTTTTTTTATACAGTCAAGCTCGTGCTTAGCGATCAATGATCTAATAAACTAGAATAATAATCAAAACAATGACTGCGTTGCACCGAGTGATCTGCTCGAGGTTTCAGTGATTTATCTTCTGTTGAATAAACGCTAAATGCGGGTTTGACTGAAATTGAAATTAAAATGATTGCTCTTGTCACTCTTATGTTAGATCCTGTTGAATGCAGAGTCGATATAGAATGTCCATACTGTAGTAGATATGTCGGAATGTTTTCCGGGGCCAAGTCACGTGATACTAGACGTAACACGTGACAGATGGTGGGAAAACTGCGGCCAAAATATATCACGTGAGTGTAAACCACACGCACAGTCTACATGTACATATCTAGACTACAGACACGCCTCTCTGCATCGATATGATCGATGGACGTTTTTTACAATATTGCAAATTCAAATATTAGCGAGTATGACCTAGCGTAAATCGCTAAAACAGACAAGGGCTTATGGTGGGATGAAAACGACACAGAAGACTATAGCAGTAGCTTTCTGTGTCGTTTTAACTCAACTACAAGCGACCTTCTAAATACTCTTGAAAGACTTAACTTAACTTCTCCCAATAAAACTATAAAATAAAACTATTTATACAATAAACCCGTTACCACTCATCAAGCCGAATGTTAATGTAATAGTATGGCTTTCGCATGTATACATAGTAAGCATGCAGCCAGTGGTGTCCTAAACGGCTACTATACATGCTAAATAACGTTGGCGGTAATGGTCGAGTGTAACAAAGACAGGGGGCTTACTATGTATACATGCGAAAGCCATACTATTACATTAACATTCGGCTTGATATGCAAAGTTCTGTAGTCTACATCAGTTCTCGACTCGTATTACATTTTCATTTAAAAAAATCATCAGGTAGGCAAACAAGTTTTTGATCCAAATGAGACAGCGATATACGCGACAATGTTTGCACCAGTAATCATGAATCCATCCGTAGCTTGCAGAAGGTTAAACAAGGCGTACAGTTGTAGGACTATTCCAAAGCTCATGGTGATTTAATTAGCGTATCGGGTATCATATGATCGTTAACTGCAGCCAATTAACACAAACAGATTTGACAAAATCATTGGAATAGTATTGTTTTAAATTTTAACAGTTGAATGCTGTTAAATTTGAACTTTTATGCCACTAACACAAAACAGATATGACAAAAATGTGCTTTTAAATGATTAATCATTTAGATAATGTTAAATCTGAAAGGAGTGTATGTTTTTATGTCTTTTTTAAAAAACTCTGTTTGGGCGTCGAATTTGGGGGCCCCCTGTCGAAATAAGGAACCCAAAGCAGATCAAGTTAGCAACATATTGCACTGCATTCTCAAGGACTTTCATAAGCAATAGTATTTAGAAAACGTGGGTATATGTATTGTTTTGTTTGTTGCTGTGTCGAAGTTAGGATAACTACAAACTCTCATCGTTACAACGAAAATGTGTCTTAAGGTGTCGAAATTAGGGTACTTTACTCTACTATCAATCAATAAGGCCAAACAAAATTTTTTTTATTTTTTTTTATTGAATTTCTAGTGAGTCAGATTGAGGATCTAAAGTTATATCTATTTGACAGAAGACCTATATATCACATTTTCAGTGACACTTGATGTATATATTATAACTGTTTGAAAAGTCTATATGATAGTAGCCTATAGGCTTAGATATAGATCTACATTGGAATTTTTTAAAACAATAAATTCTACTGTGTCAGATTTAGGATCTACTGTGAGATCTATAAAACAGTAGACATGTATAATATAATTTTTAGGTAACACAATATCTATATGAAAGTCTATATGACAGTAGCTTTTACGGTTAGAAATGGATTATATATATAAAAAAAAAACTTTGTTGTTCTAGTGCCAGTGATCACATGTTATAGGTGCATCTGAAATGGAGTTTACTAGTTGCGTTTCCTTCGACAATCGATTTTTATAAATACAGTCGGTATAAAGCGACCATTCAACACAATGTCCATAAACAGTCCCTTATACAGTCTGTTGCTGAATGTATGGTAATAATAACGCAGCTTTCTGCATTATGTTTATCCTGCAATTAGCAGTTACCTGGTTCTAACCGTCACACGTGTCCTCAATGGATCGTCGGCTAATACGGATTTGACTGTATGTCATAACAATAATAAAGTACAGTAAAACCTCTCTATTACGACCACTAAAACGAAGGCTAATTGATTGTATAATAGACAGATGACAGCTTAAAGCAAGGTGAGAGTGAAACAGAAAGCTCTTATAGGAGCTTTCTGTTTCACTGTCACCTTGCTTTACGCAGTTACCTGTCATAGATATCTACTAATTTACACACTTTAGTGGTCGTAATAGAGAGGTTTTACTGTATAAGAATATACATATCCCATTACCATGATATCTACAACAAAGACGTAACATATGGTCAAGCAGATGCCGTTTATTCACCTCTATACACTTACACAACCAATACAAAATAGGGTAAATGTACAGCCAACCTATAGGCTGTATCATTATACAGTGTTCCCTCTCTACAACGGCCAGCAACAACGACTCCCTCCTTACAACGACCATTGCCGCTGTTTCCCAAACAGGACAACTATTGCCAACCTTTTATCCATGCTTATAACTTTATGTTATACTATGTGTATATTATTGGAAGGTAAAACATAAAATAAATACAGTTTAAACTAACGCAGGACAAAAGAAATACCGAACGCTTCTGAAGAAGCTTTATTTGCATTACTTGTATCCACGCTGAAACTGTTTTCCAATTTTTAAGCCTAGTTCATGTTTGACTATTTAGGGTTGCTTTTAAAAATACATATATTGCAAAGAGGAATCAATGTATACCTCAGTGATCTTTAAATACCGGTGACCGCTTAACACATTCAACCCTAGCGACGAGTATACTCGTCATTAACAAACGGTGAACGTGTGAATAGTACACGTGTCCTATGCAAAGGAGTGTAGACTCAGACCAAATATCTCCTACATGAACCATCTAATCAGTGCCTGTACTGTTTATCATTTTGCCTCTCTACAACAACACCAACGCGTAATGCGGCGTCTGATCTGGGTTCAAACTGTTTGTCACTCATCATTATGTTTATTTTGTCCAATACATAACGTCGAGAAAAAACAGTAAACGGCAATTTTAGGCAAACGATTTTGCAACGGTGAAAGCGTAATACATAAATATATTGCTTGGGGGAATAATGACAAACATTGTTGTAAGGAGGGAATCCCTGTTCGGAGGGCCATTGTAGGAAGGGTTTGGTTTTTTACTAATTTTTTTCATGAAGCGAATGCCTCATTCTATAGGAATTTTCTTAACCCATTTAGACGAAACGGAACGCGTAAACCAAACACAATTGTAATATAGAAAATTACAGTTATTGATGGTGTTGACGACATCTTTAATCTTGCTGTTAAAACAATTACTTGGCAAATAATCTTGCTCTAAGCTGTTTCCAATAGACTCCAGTGCCAGAGGTTAAAAGAAAAAGCTTTACTGAACTCCATGCTCAAAACTCGTTATTTTATTTATAAGTTATAGATTCTTACTAGTAGTTGCATACATTACATACATGTACCTTTAATGTAAAACTATATCCAACTGAGACTACAAAACTCAGTTAAAGCGTGTTATGTAAATCCTAGAGCCTGTAATTGAGTTTGAGCGCAGGGGAAGTTTTAACCATTTGCTCCATAGCATATTTCTAGCATTGAAGATAGGTGACCACTCAAAGCAGGTTGAAAGTAAGGCAGAATGTGCCTTAATGTACATTCTGCTTTACCTTTGGCCTGCTTTAAGCTACCATCTGCTAGAATATAGAAATATTACTTAATATGATACATATTTATATATAAATTGGAGTTATTTCCTTCAGTGGAGGAATATATTAAAGGTGTTAAAATGCGTATTACCTATGAGTGAATGGTCAGTTCTATAAGTTCGAGCACAGTTCTTGGAGAACAAACGACTAGGACAAGCAACTGGCCAGCTGTCACCCGCCCACTGTATACGCATTTAGCATGCAATCAACTCTTTCATTACACATGGCGCCAAAATGCGAATTTGCAAATAGTTTGGATCCTGACCAGATGCCGCGTGATGCGGCGTCTGGTCAGAATCCAAACTGTTTCACAATCCTATCAATATTTCTTCACTTAACCCTTTCCCCCATAGAAGCGACTTTTAGCGTATTTAATTTATTCCTCCGCTGAAGAAAATAGTTCCAGTTTATACCCTCATGAACAATTACCAAAACAAATATTTTATATAGCCTAGCAGATTTTAGCTTAAAGCAGGCTGAAAGTAAAGCAGAATGTGCCTTAAGGCACATTCTGCTTTACTTTCAGCCTGCTTTAAGTGCTCACCTGTATTCAAAACTGTAAACAGGCTATGAGGTAAAGGGTTAAGGGTGTATCAATGTCATAAGCCAATTTTTAAAAGTATCAAACTTTTTTTTCTAACATTGTTTTTTTGGAAGAGCTGTTTATGATGAATCAAAAAATGAAAACAAAAATACGGTGGTGTCCCTTTGTTTGAGCTACAGCGATTTGACAAAGGTATGTCAAATTTTGGACTGTTTTTTCAAATTTTACCCATTCAGAGTACAAGCTTCAGTAAAATCTATTTCAAAACAAAACAAACATGATAATTTGGGTTTTCATTATTTATTTCAGGTCTATGGTGGTATTTTCACATATAGAAACCAAATTTAGACAAAGCAGGCACCAGGTTTGAACAATATGGATCCTTGAAAATATCAAAAATATGCTTTGTATAGGGCATGATTTTATTAGATTTTTTATTTTATGATTTTTTTTTTTAAAAAGTTTGAAAATGAAATAGTTCTAGTATTAAACTTTTTTTTATATTCTACCAGATGAAAGCCCATGCTAAATGCAGCTCAAAATATGAAAAGAAATTGAAAGGTCAGTGTTGAAAATTTTGAGTTATTAAAGTAAAAAGAGTTATCTCTTACAAAAAAGTACCATATCGATGCTATTTAGAGCTTTATAAATTTCACATTTGGTGCCTTTTTTTTCTTAAATTAGTTTTTGTGTGAAGAAATACTACCATAGATAGGAAATAAATAACACAAAACCAAATTATCATATTTGTTTTCATTTAAAATGGATTTTATTGAAGCGGGCTGTTTGAAAAGGACACAATAAGAGGAAGTGGGTGGGGTAAATTTTACATGGCCGTAGAGCCGACTGTTGTTCACCAAAATGTACACTTTTTCTATATTTTCATTCATCTTAGATAGCTCTTCAATACAAAACCATCATAGAGTGTTTTCATATACTTTGAAAATTTCCCAAAGTCATGACATTGATACACCCTTAAAATATTCCCCACTAAATCTGACTTGAAAAATAGTGCAGACGACACTATCAATACAGACGATTATTTTACGAGGAAAGGGTTTAAGCAGACGATAAATCTTGGCAGTGAAAGAGTAAATCAATTACTTATGACTTTTGTAAATAGTTTGGAACCAGAAGAGGCGTCATGTTTTAGGGCGTTCGTTATAATTGAAACTGTTTAATACTCTCATATATCTTTAAATAAATATATTAAAGCATAAAACTGGCGTATGGCTAAATATAAAACTGCTGGATTCGAATGTACAGTAAAACCTCTCTTTTACGACCACTAAAACGAAAGATAATTGATTGTTTAAAAGACAGGTGACAGCTTAAATCAAGGTGACAGTGAAACAGAAAGCTCCTAAAGGAGCTTTCTGTTTCACTGTCACCTGCCTTAAGCACCCAATAATTAACAAAAGTTAGTGGTCGTAATAGAGAGGTTTTACTGTACAACATTTGGTTCAGAGCATGTGCACGACTTTCCGTCACCTCGAGAGAGAGAGAGAGAGCTAAGTGTACTTCTTGAAGGTGATTTATTATTCTCGTTATCAACATGCCAATAAAATTTACATGAAAGGTCAAGACTTTAACACTTGACAGTAACGTTCACTAACAACACTCCATCTACGATAGTGTCGTATGCATACATATTGATTTCAAATAGATGGGAACAAATTTAAAGACTCTCCAGCTTAATTTTAACCCTTTCATGATCAAATTTATCGTGAGGTGTTTATCACTTCACCGCCATATTGTCGTTTGCTCTAATATTGTTGTCTGCAATATCGTTAGAAAGTTAGATTTAAAGCAGTATAACTGACGTAATTTCAAAACAAGTGGCAAACAGTTTTGAGCCTGATTGTTTGCAAATGCACTTTATGACGTCATTGAGAGTCGAACTGGCCGTGTCTTCAATTGAATCGCGAAAATTCGAGCTCAGTTAAGTCGAATAAATCCGTATTTCAAAGTTAAAACATGGCTTAGAAATACGGATATGTTCGACATAACCGAGTTTGATTTTTATCTTTTAGTTCAATATTTTATTATCTCCGTGAATATGTGTATGTGGGTCTGAGATCCACCCAACTCTACATCTTAAAATGCAAAATAAACATTTAAATCTACAATATATTGAACATATTTTGTGTGTATATATATAAAAAAGCTGTCGATCATTTGTTTTGGAAGTGCACCATCAGCCAAGCACTAATAAATAACATACTGATGTCCATTCATAACGTTTTTCAAAATCTCAACATGGAAACAATGCTCTTTGGTTTTAGACAAACCTCTGATAATGTAAAGAATTTAATTATCATCTTTTTTCAAATGTATATTTTTCAATGCAAATACAAAAAATATCAACCTACGGCGCAAGGTCTAAGGAACTATATATCTTTTAAATACAATTTACTTAAGTCTATTGCAATTCAAAATAGTACTGAAGACATTTTTCATAAACAATGGGAGCATTTTAGTATTCTGACAAAGACCTAGAATTTTTTTTATTTTTTTTTTCTATTTTCAAAACGTCTGCACATAAATGTAAGTGTTAGTATGTACGAAGATAAGGGTGTATATGGATAAAACAACACTAGTAATAAGCATTATCTATTCATTGCATAATAATTTTCTGTTTCAAAATCACAAAGAAAACTTATTAGTATACCTGGCTTCAAATACTTTTTTTTCTTTTTGTATGAAAATGTAACATTTGGAGCTTTGTCAGCCACAATGTTATTATATGTACTTGTAAGGTGTGTCGGTGGATGGCTCCCCGACCCCGACGCACCTATGACGGAGACAATAAATGAGGTCCTTACTGACAAGGCCTGAAGAAAACAAAACAAAAAAACAAACAAAAAAAACAGCGCGGCACCAAATAATTTTAAGGCTAGCGATGGTGGGTTCATGCCTAATAAGTCATTGACAAAGTTAATGCCGTAACAAGTGATGTCACATATAAACTTCCAACGTATTGTGGCCGTTATTTCTTTACTTTTTTAAATGCTCTCATTAACATTCATGAGTATGCACATTGGGTTATTTCACGCATACGCTGGAAATAAAAACACAATTTGTCTTATCTTCAATTTAAAATTAGTTTTATATGTTAAGGACAAATCTGGCTATGATATGGACGATTGTGCATGTATGTGTCATCATAACCCAAATTTTGGAGTTCCCATGGACACAATTAAAATACTGTTAAAATGTTACATAAAAGTTTAAAGTAAACGTACTTAATTTTTGTTCTAAGGTTAATATTTTGTTTTCATGGGATTTTGACGACATTTTAAACTGCATTTAAAGTTGTTTGATGATTTTTGTATGCTTAAATGTTATAATTTAAAGTTATTTCTAGATTCTCTCTACTATTTTTAATGTTCTCATTAAAATTTATGAGTATGTCAACTAGTTATTTGAAAAGTATAAGCTGGAAATAAAAACACAATTGTTTTATCTTCAATTTGGCATCAGTTTTGTATATTTAGAACAACATCTTACTGTGATATGTGAGATTTTGCAGGCATGGCTCATTATAACGCAAAATTTGGGGCTGCCATATAAAATGTGCTGCCATGATTTGACCTACTGACCCATTTTTTGATCCCCAGTAATCCATATTACTACATTGCCTAGATTTTGTTAAGGTGATCATTCTGGGCAATTTTTTATGAAATTAAAGTTAAAAGTATGGCTCCAACAGTGTTAACATCTTTTTTCTATGTTTTGACCAGCTGACCTAATTTTTAACCTTATGTAATCCATATTCACACAAAGCCAAGCTTTTGTCCAGAAAATCATTCTAAGCAAGTTTTAAGAAGACTGGGTTAAAAAATATGGCCTCTGGAGTGGCAAAAAGCTTTTTCTGCGATTTGATCCACTGACCTACTTTATGAGCCGACATAATCTATATTTCAGTATAACCTATACTTTATAAAGGACATGACGCTGACCAAATCTCATAAAGATATAACCAATATTATAACTTCTAGAAGATTTTTAATTCGATATTTCCGAAACACGGAAAAATGGCCACGCCCTCTGGTGGCCATGTTGTTTGACGGATCGAAATTCTTTGAACATCTTTTGAAGTCTATCCATAGACAAACATTTTGGGAAAACCAAAATCAAATCGGACTAGTAGTTCCGGTTTGTCTAAATATTATAAACGGTTGCCATTGCAACCAGACCATTATCCCAACCCACTTTATTTGAACTAATTTTGAAGCTCAAACCAACAGCATGTTGCACTGTGGCTTTTGGTTTCAGAGAAGAAGTCGTTTGCATTTACTGACAGTCAAACGGACAGACGGGCGACGAACTGAGCGGTATCACAATAGCTCACCTTGAGCAATTTGTGCTCTGGTTAGCTAAAATACTGTTAAAACATTACTTAGAATTAGTTTTTTGGTCCAAAAGTTAGATATTTTGTTTTCGAATGATTTTGTCATCATTTTAAATTGAAGTTGTTATCTTTGTATGCTAAAAAAGTGAAGTTATTTTTATCTTTTCTCTACTATTTTAATGTTCTCATTAATATTCATGAGTATGCAAATTAGGTAATGTTAATTTATAGGTTAGACATTAAAACACAATTGTATTATCTTCTATTTGGTACCAGATTGATATGTTTAGAACAAAAATGTTAACATTAATACTCATGAATATGCAAATAATGTATTTCAAAAAAAATAACTGGAAGTGAAAGCCCAATGTCTTATCTTCAATGTGGTACCAGTTTTATATGTTTATGACAAAAACTGACTGTGATATGGATGATTTTCAGGCATGGGTCATCATCACCAAAAAAGTAGGGTTGCCATGGAAACGGATATAATACAAATACATGTAGCCTTATAGAGTTAATTCTTGAGTACATTCGCGATTCTGATTTAGTAGACCATTCTGCACATTTTGGTACCCCTGAAAAAGTCTAGGGGTGTATGGTAGACCCTCGTGGTCCCTAGATTACTTCAACAACTATATAGACTAGTAAGGAATCTATTGTTTTAACTTATTGGCCTCTGAAAACTGAAATTTACAAATCTAATGTCTAATTAAGTCCAATCTACACGTTTTACTCTTTAGGTACAGGAGCTCTCTGCTCAGGGTCTGCACTGTTTGCCATATTGTTAGAATCAAACCTAAATAGTAAGAATGGACTACACTTTATTGCAAATTGGAGTTTTTCACTCTCAGGGATGCGTGAGTTAAACCAATGTTATAGCGCTAAAGGTCAAAGGTCATTTTCACCACCAATGCGATGCAACATGCTGTCCGCATTGAGGACACAAGGACACATGAAGTTGTGGTAGTTAGTTTATTGCCGACTTAACTAATTGAGCCCTAGTGACGCATATATGCGTCCTTTACCAAATGTGTACCTGTGAAGAGGAAACTTGTCCTATGCAAACAGTGATATCCCTGATCAGGGGGCTTCTGCAGGAGCCCTCTGATCAGGGACTTCACTGTTTGTCATTTTACAATTTATTACAAAAAACAACTTAAATAGTCTAAAATGGACCAGCCTTTATTGCAAACTGGAGTTGCCCATTGGAAGTTTCAGGGGATAATGAGTTAAATGCAAATTATTAACTAAACATAACCAACGTACGTACGATTGTATGTACACATGTACTTACAAGGGAACACATTTTATGTTCTGAACCACATCGGGTCGGGTCATACAAAGGGTAACTTTGTTTACTCCAAAACGACTACGGCAGCAAGCAGCATGACTATAGAGTACAATAACAATGGCCACGCCAAGGTCATTGAATGAGCCCCTTTTGCACTTGATACTGGTGAACAACTGAAAGGCCTTAAAAGGGATTTTAACAAGTTCTGACTTCATTTCTACATACAGTTTATGGCAGTGACATAAACAGAAATTAACCCCCTTTCAAAGCAGACTGAGTGAAGATTGCACAGTCAACCCTATATTAAGCGACCGCTGAATGCAGTACAGTAAAACCTCTCTATTACGACCACTAAATTGTGTCAACTATTAGTCGTTTTAAGACAGATGAGTGCTTAAAGCAATGTGAAAGTGAAACAGAAAGCTCCTACAGGAGCTTTTTGTTTCACTTTCACATTGCTTTAAGCTGTCACCTGTTTTTATACAGATAATTAGCCTTCTTTTTAGTGGTCGTAACAGAGAGGTTCTACTGTACATGTATCATTGTGAGCTTGAAAGACGGATGACCACTAAGTTTTTAATGGACAAGTCCAGCTTCCAATTAAGCTTGGTCCATTATTGACCATGTATCCTATACAAATAGTATAGACCCACATCAGTAGTCTCCTATATGCGCCTTAGACTGCTTAGCGTATGCACTCTTTGTCATTTTGCAATATATGGCAGGAAAACAAACAGCACTCAATTGTCAAAAATGGACTAGACTTAATTGAAACATGGAATTGTTCATTAACGTTTCAGGGGAGAATGAGTTAAGTTATGGAAATATAACGGCAATAAACATCTATGTATATTATAAGAAGGGGAGTAACTACTTGTATTCCAATACACAATGAATACCATTTTGTCTGGCTTTACCCTACCTAGGTACTCGATATTTTTCTATTGTGATCTACTAATGACAGTTTATACAGTACTTCCTCTCTTTAGTGACACTAAAAATATTGTTCTCGGTCCTTTAGATAAGTGACAGCTTAATGTATGACGAAAGTAATTGACACAGCTCCTACAAGAGCATTAAACAGTCGCCTGGTCGGATATAGAGAGTTAGCGCAGTGTAACATTCTTCGCTGTACGTTAAGGTCACTATGGATTGCGTTCATTTAATTATGTCACAAGGATCCTTTTAGGCGTATTATGAGATTCGTGCATACTTCGGTCCATCCAATCTTAAGGTACATTTCTCTTCGACAGAAATATATTAGTTTAGTATTAAATTTTGAATTTAAAAAGGGGGAAAATGGTCCTGTTTTAGGTACACCCCGCAAACACTGTAAAATGGCACGATACGACTTTAATTGAGAGATGGCTCAGCATTAAAAGTTATTTTTCTAATATAAATATTGCTGTGAATAAAACGGGCGGTGTAGCTGTGGTATCGTGTTTTTTTTTAGGAAATCACGTCCCCATTATACACGTGTGGGAATCTACAGTTTCATTAATGAGGCATATCTTTAAATTCTTATTGCAGGTTTATGTTTGGCTTAGGAATTCTTCTTTTTTTTCAGTATATTGACTTTATAAACCCTGCTCATAACCTTTTGGTTGATTGGTTTCTGAATTTAAGTACTGCGTGATCGGCTTTCGAACGTACATGTAATTGCATTTTAAATTTTTTCCCGTACATTTTAATATTTTACAATGACCAATCTAAATCTTTCTTTACTCATCATCTGGCAATAAAATGATATGTATTTGCTGCTTATAACTTTAAATCACTTAAAGGCAGCTCAGAAATGTGTAATTTGTATATATTTCTGCCGTTTGACAAGGATTTTACAATGTTTTTCATGACAAAATAAATTCTATCTTTACACTCCCATATCAAAAGCATATGTTCTGAACCTGATATTTGACCAACACTGTTAGTTATATATTTAAATGCCTGTCTTGCGTGCTGTTTTAGTATATCACCCACAGCAGCAGCTTTAACTTTGGCACCCGCCAAATTGAATAGAGGCCGTCCGTAAGTAAAACTAGTAATCTTTAAATTGTTTGTTTTGATTGGAAAATGACATTCATGACACTGCAAATCTTCCATTTATCATATAAAGTTCAAAATATATCTATGCAATCGACATCTTCAAAACTATTCAACCTTTACCGTAAGCCCGTATTTCACCGTACGTCCATTACGTTCACTACAATGGCCAGTGTCTATGAATGGACGCACTTAAATTTTCAATAATTTCTAAATTTCTTAACGGATTCAAACGAAATTTTAAGACAATATGTACAATTACTTCAATGTTTAGCATACACAATTTCAATGCGCTCGTGTTAGAGGGCAGACATACGCAATAGTGATATAATTAAATGATCGCCCCTCGTAGTAGCCGAACTATAGGCCTAAGTAGCGCATTCTGCTTTACTTTTCAACCTGCTTTAAGGGACCACTGTCTTCAAAACTAGAAAGAGGCTATAGGGTAATGAGTGTAGCGCAAAAGTTATAGAGAACGTTTTTGTGAGCTAATAGACATGTAACAATATACTTATTCAAGTTTATTAAAATCAACTCAATACTGTAGCTAGTAGCATGAACTCTGATAAATATGACATTTTCAACACATCAACCCATATAGTGCTAAATTGTCGTCTGCTTTAAATGTGGTGTCTGCGAAAAACAGAACATTTGAATAGGAGTGCCAAACAGTTTGGATCCAGAATTGACGCCGCAACAAATCTGGATCAAAACTATTTGCAAATGTTGCCACAAGTCTTAGCACAAGTGTTAAGGGTAGATAAACTTGATAATTAAACCCGCCCAATGACATTTTGTTCATGGACATAGAATGAAAGGTTATCCAATAGCTCACACTGTGCTATTCAACCCTAGCGACGAGTATACTCGTCATTTACAAACAGCGTACCTGTAAAGATTACACTTGTCCCATGCAAACAGTGTATATCCTGATCAGAGGGCTCCAGAAGGAGCCCTCTGATCAGGGTCTACACTGTTTGCAATTTTTAAATATATTGTTATAATCAACCCTAAATAGTCAAAAATGGAATAGACTTATTTTGAAATTGGAATTGTCCATTAAATGTTTCAGGGGTGAATAAGTTAATCTGTACAGTTTGAAATCCTTCTTCCGGTTGTTCAATTACAAAGTGTTTGGAAATATACGCCTGACACTGTCAAGAGTCAAACAAGACGTCCATGGCCTGTGTCTCACAGACAGAGGAACTTTAACTCATTTACCTCTTAACCCATTACCCGATAGCCTTTTTCTAATTTTGAAAAAAATAGTTGACTACTTAAAGCAGGTTGAAAGTAAAGCAGAATGCGCCTTTAGGCACATTCTGCTTTACTTTCAGGCTGCTTTAAGCTACCACCTGCCAGAATAAAGAAACTATTCTTTATGAAACAAATATAACTGTTTAAATTGGAACTATTTTCTTCAGCGGAGGAATAAAGCGAAGGCGCTAAAAGGCGCTTCTATAGGGGAAAGGGTTAAACTTAAATCAACAATTCCAAAACTAGTTTCCAAAGTATCCAATTATGTCTAGTCCATTTTGACTATTTAATGTTGAATTTAACAAGTTATTGCAAAATGACAAACAGTGCAGACCCAGATCAGAGGGCTCCTTAAAGCCTGTCTCACACAGAACTCGGTTTGGCATACGGTTCCAATACGGTATACTCGGTTATACACGGGTTGACTGGTACGAATGTAGCACGAGTATGTACGAACAAAGC
This sequence comes from Gari tellinella, assembly GCA_922989275.2. NCBI lineage: Eukaryota > Metazoa > Mollusca > Bivalvia > Cardiida > Psammobiidae > Gari > Gari tellinella. The sequence continues at coordinate 10,131,016 of OV277859.1, read as the reverse complement.
ACGGATATACTCGGTCAAGCAAGGTTTGTCACGGTTTGAACACGATTTGCAAAACGATTTTCATACGATTGTTGTACGGTTCCAAGTACGGTCTAGTACGGTCTGTTACGGCCTGTAACGGCCTAGTACGATTAAACACGACTTTTACTAGATTAATTGGACATTTACAGGGTTTACATACGGTCCCACCGACTTTTGCTCCATACGATTTATATACGATATTGACACGGTTAAGCTCACTCGTGTTTAAGTGGAATTCATGTGCGGTTGTGTATACGGTCTCGTACGGTCTCACACGGTCTCTCACGGTCTTGTACGATCGCTAATACGATCATATTCGGACATGGCACCCGTGATAGTTTTTTAAAAGTTTTAAAAATCATACACGGCTTTCACGGATACTCTCGAATGGCCCGAGTGTAACTCGGATAAGGCCACGGTTGGTTCGGTTGTATGTACGGTTTACACGGGTGGCCAACCGTATAAGCCGTGTGTTCTGTGTGAGACAGGCTTAAGGAGCCCTCTGATTATGGTCTACACTGCATGCATAGGACACGTTTATTCTTTACATGTTCACTATTTATTAATGATGAGTATGCTCGTCACTAGGGTTAAATGTGTTAAGAAAGGGCCAACAATCCTAGTACACTTTTGCTCTTTTATCTTGTTGGGGTTACACAGTGTTTGGGTTTAGTAGTAGTGTGGCATTCAATACAAAACAAAAGCTGGAGATATTTTATACAAGGTTTTTATTACAACTGGAAGAGAACAGACTTGAAAGCTGAGAATCTTGCAAAAATGTATATGTAAACTTCTATAATGTATGCAGGAAAATCTACTGGTGATTACACTGAAACATGGTCATCAGATAAAACACATTCAAAAAGGTCTCCAACGACAATACTCATCCTGCAAGACTGAAACAGAGCACTACTACAGCCATTGAACCATTACTCCATGTTCTGGCAGTATGGTTCAACTTCACACTATCATAAAAACAAACCTGTGTTAAATTGCTATTCTTTGAAGGAGAGTCTAACAGATGATTGCTGAATGCAAGACAAAAGTAAAGCAGAAAGCTCCTATAGGAGCTTTCTGCTTTATTTCTGTCTAGCATTATTTATTAAGCTTACATCTCTATATAAAACCGCTCTTGCATCTGTTTGGGTAGTTATAGTCAATTAACACATGTTACAACTGTATGCATTCTATACTAACGTATATGAAATTCAATATCTATTGCATGAAAAAGTCCTGTTTTCCAGACTCAACAATACGGGACTACTAACAATAATGCACCAATAAAGCCTCACTTTTCACTCATAAAAATCAATCTCAACGTTAAAATGAGAACATTTTCCATGCAATAAGAATTTCATATACGTCTTCTACATGTATGTTACCAGGTAATAAATTTTGCACACAATCCATATTCATGTACATGTGACTCCTTTTAACCCATTGTATGCTGGGTAATATTTTGCAGCCATTTTAAAATGTCGTCTGCAGTGGGTATAACTCAAATATTTGCAAAGGATTTTAGCAGTTTCTGATAGAATATTGACTTAGCAGCAAACAGTTTTGATCTCAGATATGAGATCAAAACTGTTTGCCTAGAGGTACACCCAAAAGTGTATCCAGCATAAAATGGGTTAAGTGCAGCAGAAACCTCTCAAATCCTGGTGCAATATTAACTCATTCACCCCTGAAATTCCAGTTTCCAATAACATCATGTCCAAGGGTTGAATGGGCTAACGCGGATGGTTCTGAACTGTTCCACACACAACAAATATCTCTGAGCATAATTATACAGAACAAGAAGGTAACTACTGCTGGCTGATAATCTATTGTTCATATGGCAAAACTCACGGTATATAAACTTGATATAAAATGAAACCCACGCTCTGTTAACCAGCCGAAACCACTTGTTACTGCACATCTATACTCATGGAACCTATTTTTTTTAACCCTTTCGGTGACAAATTAATAGTGAGGTTTTTAACCTTTCATCGTCATATTGTCATCTGCTAAAATATTTTCTGCTGCAAGATCATTTCAAAGTTAGATTTAAGGTAGTATGACTTCTATCTTACAGTACCGTGCTGCAATAATCACCGCTCAAAACAAAATATATTTATAATCGGAGATACATGTGGCAACTTGAAGCAGAAAGCTCAAAAATAAGCTTTCTCTTTGACTTTCAATTTGCTTCAAGTGGCCTTTACTCCTACAGCAACCCTTCAAATTGATCATTATGGCCAGGTAAACTGCACTGTTTTTGTTAACCCATTCTCCCATAAATACGCCTTTTTACGCCTCTTAACTTATTCCTTAACTGAAAAAAATTTATACAGTTATGAATGTGTGATAGGAAATATTTTCTATATTCAAGGAGATGGTAGCTTAAAGCAGACTGAAAGTAAAGCAGAATGCACCTTAAGGCACATTCTGCTTTACTCTCAACCTGCTTGAAGTGGTCACATATCTTCAAAACTAGAAGCAGGCTATGGGATAATGGGTTAAGCTATTCATTGAAACAGGCTTGCTTTAACAAACTTTATGATAATCAATGAGGAATGCATCTGTTAAAGACTTGCAGAAAGAGCATTCTAACAGTGAGCCAAGAAAAAGCAACATAGTTTGTAACAACTAGGTATATTTTGTACATAGAATCGAAATATTAATCAAGGATTCTACCAAAAATGCCTACATTCAGTATTTAACCCATTTCTCCATAGATACGCATTTGAACACATTTAGTTTATTTCTCCTATGAAAATTTTATAGTCATTAATATGAATAATAAAAATGTTTCTATTTTCTAGTACATGGAGATGGTAGCTTAAAGCAGGCTGAAAGTGAAACAGAATGTGTCTTAAGGCACCTTCTGCTTTACTTTCAACTTGCTATAAATGGTCACCTGTCATCAATACTAGAAATACACTATGGAATAAAGGATTAAGTCAAAAATTTATTGAAACAGGTTTTTAAATATGCTAAACTGTTAAACAAAGGAGAATTCTGAGACCGGCCAGGTCCCCCCCCACCCCTCCCCCCCCCCCCCCCAAACAATTATCCTTCTAAACTTCAAACAATAATATAAACTTGGCCTATTTAGATTAATAACAATATTTACCTGGCTCACTGTTATGATAATAAATGATTGCACTAGTAAAATGTGACTAAAATGGTTCCTATGACAACAAATTAATGTCTTAATGTATACAATGTTACAATATCAAGTACCATCTAACATAATTGGGTGAAGTGAATAAAACGTCTTGTATATGTACAAACACCAAGTAGGCCTTACAAAACTACAGCTATCACTAAAAGGTAATTAATATCCCCACCACATTTGACTCAGGCAGACCAATATACAGTAAAAACCTCTCTATAATGACCAATAAATTGTGTTTATTATTAGGTATTTAACCCTTTACCCCATAGAATGTATCTAGTTTTGAAAACAGGTGACTACTCAAAGCAGGTTTAAAGTAAAGCAGAATGCGCCTTAGGGCCCATTCTGCTTTACTTTCAGTCTGCTTTAAGCTATCATCTGATAGAATATAGAAAATATTTCTTTTGCTATATATTCCCTGACTGTAAAAGTTTAACTATTTCCTTCAGTGAAGGAATAGATTAAAGTCGAAAAAAGACATATTTATAGGGTAATGGGTTAAGGCAGGTGACTGCTAAAAGCAAGGTGAACCTAAAACAGAAAGCTTCTTTAGGAGCGTTCTGTTTTACGCTCACCTTGCTTTAAGCTGGCTGCAGGTCCTGTCTATTATGCAATGAATTAGCCTTCTTTAAAGTGGTCGTTATAGAGAGGTTTACTGTGCCCCATAAAACTTTGTTATAGGGAATATAATAACATTCTTCAGCACTACCCTTTTAACTCATTCACCCCTAAAATTCCAATTTCCAATTAGATGGGAGTCCATCTTTGGCTATTTAGAACTGATTTTAACAATAAATTCCAAATTGACAAACAGTGTAGACCCGTATCAGAGGGCTTCCGCAGGAGCCCTCAAATCTGGGTCTACAGTGTTTGCAAAGGATGAATGTGCTCTTCACAGGTTCACTGTTAATGACAAGCATACAGTGGAGAATCTGCTATTCTTTACCGTTTAAACGCAAACGTACGCAAACGCAAAACGCTAAAACGTAGAAAAGAACAACGTTTGGACAATTCTGATATTTCATGTAAATCTTGGTGGCAAACAGTTTGGAGCCTGATCAGACGCCGGGTTACCCGGCGTCTGATCTGGCTCCAAACTGTTTGCACAGCAAATAATAGTTTTAGCGTAAACGCGTTTATTGGGAAAGAATAACACATTCTCCACTGTACTTGTCTCTAGGGTTGACTGTGTTCAAACAGATGTTGGGGAAAAAACCAGCAGATATAGTGTTTGTACTAGCACTTCTTATGCTGATCATAGCAGTAAAAATATGATCTCAAAGCTTAGTAAGTTTAAAAAAACACAAGCAAAACGGGCTCAATAAAGCTAATTTATACAGATGCACAAAATAAACAACAAAAAAATCCAAAGTTCCTTTCTACCATATATATATATACATGTTTATATACAAACACACATATAAAAATATGTAGCACTAAAGAATGATGGTAAGCACTTGTCTTACAAATAACAAATAAGTCTCATCTATAAGGGGAAACAATGGTTCTTCTGCCCTGACTACTAGTAAGGTTTCTATTCTGTTAGTCACTCTCTCTGTATTATCCCTTTCTCTAATACAGTCTTTTTTGTGTTAAGCAACAGCTCAATAGAAGATCTATGGGAAGTTTGAGTTGCTTAATGCAGGATAAAAATAATGCAGAAAGCTCTTATAGGAACTTTCTGAAGTATGTCTTATTCTGCATTCTCTTTGCTGACCTTTGCTCCATCTAAATTAGCAGCCACTTATATTGACTATGCTATTTAGTGTTTGAGACAGGTGGTTGCTTACAGCAGGTGAAAAGTAAAACAGAAAGTTCTTCCACTGCACAGTCACCTGTCTAAGAGATGTTTCTTCACTCGTAAGTTGCTCAACATAAACACAGGTGAACCAATTACCCCCATAGCCTGTTTCAAGTATTAGATATAGGTTACCACTTAAAGCAGGTTGAAAGTAAAGCAGAATGTGCCTTAAGGCACATTCTGCTTTACTTTCAGCCTGCTTTAAGCTTCCATCAGCTAGAATAGGAAAATATTTCTTATTACACATATTCATAATTGTACAAATTGGAACTATTTTCTTCAGTGGATGAATAAATGAAATACGTAAAAAGTCGTATTTATGGGGTAATAGGTTAACCTGTACACAGATACCGAGAACAAAGGCTTCACAAAACGACCTAGGTCATGTACATGTATCAAAGAAAGAGACAACTTTGACTATAACTATTAAGTTAAATCAGTAAAACCTATGTACAGTGACTTCTCAATGAAAGAACAGGATTATCTCCAAAAACTAGATTACTGCGTAATGCATGATAAGAAATACAGCAGAAAGTAAAAACACTTTCTGCATAACTCTTGACCTGCATGCATTAAACTTAATATAACTTCAAATTCATTATGTTTTGAATGGTCGCTGTACACGTCTTGCTGTGTTTCTTTGTCACATTGTATAAAACACCCGTAGTAGTCACGGCTCAGAGCCTTCAGTAAGCCTACCATATGTGGACCTAATACACACAATTTTATCTAGAACATACAGTACATAAAATTTATGCTAGTTTTGAAAAAGCAAACTAGCAAAGTCATTATCACATTACATAGTATATGATGCGATGTCATCGTTCCTACTGTCAGTAGAACAACAATAAGGGGGTAAATCCTGTACCCTGGGGTATTTCTCCAAGCCTCTGTTTATAACAGTCATTTACAGTGGGTAGGTCACCACTAGAGGGTACTCCGTTGATTCAAAATCTCCGAATCAAAACAAGACTCTGCAGCAGTCTTTGCCCTAATTTTTTTCAGACTACTTGCTCGAAACTGTCAAATATGCTTTTTTCACTGTACTACGTCAATTTCTGATGCAAATATCACTTGCCTAACTCAGAAACCACTTGCCCGGAACTTCAAGCAAGTGGGTTAGGGTATAGACTGCTGCAGACTCTGCTACTCTGTATAACTTACAGAGTCCTTAAAAATAATAAAACCCATTCCTTCACAGCTTTTTTGAGTGTTTAAGACAGGTGTTGTTTAAAGCAGGCTTTAAGTGAAGCAGAAAGCTCCTGTAGGAGCTTTCTGCTTTACTTTCTACCTGCTTTTACCAGCTCAGCTGACTGTCATTTTTGAAATAAGTTTCCTCTTGTCCTTTTATCAGAACTGGGTAGAATAGTTTCAAGACATCTTGGTAAAGGAGGGGGGAATGTGGCAAAGGCCATTACCATGAAGGAAAGGGTTAAAACAGTTACAATCTCTAACCATAAAGGTTAAAATACACTATCAAATCAAAGTTCAAAGAGAATTTTCTGTTCATAGAGAAACAAGGTATGTGACTTGATGATAGCCTGCAGTGAAACTGGTTTGGATTTTAATGTATATTGTGTAAAAAAGAAATACTTGAAGCTCCTTGTCTGTGTTTTTGACAGTATCCTCTGTCTGTAGCAAAGTCCATGTTCATTTGTTACTATACCAGGTATGACTGTTAATGTTTTGTTCAGGTCTTTTAATGTTCTAACCCATTACCCCATAAATACGCCTTTTTAAGCCTTAAATTTATTCCTCTACTGAAGAAACTGAGTTCAATTTAAAATGTTGCAATTAAGTATCACAAGAAATATTTTCTACATTCAAGCAGATAATAGCTTAAAGCAGGCACATTCTGCTTTACTTTTAGCTTGCTTTAAGTAGTTACCTATTTTCAAAACTAGAAACATTCTATGGGGTAATGGGTTAAACCTTTCTCTATAGCTTGTTTTCAGTGTTTAACCATTTCTATGCTAGAAACCAATAACATGCATTTTTCAAATGAAGAAGACCCTGATCAGAGGGTCTCTGAAATGGGTCCACCATTTTACTTTAGCTACTTAAAATAAACTGATAGTAAAGCAGAAATTTCTTCTTTACTTTCAGCCTTCTTTAAGCAGTCACTGGTTATGACAATGGCTGGTTATGATGGTGTAGGAGCATGAAAAGGCAATTACACAAGAAATAGGTAATTGCATGAAAGGTGATATTCGTTAAAAGTAAGCAGTTAAAATATCACAATAGATTTGGAAGTGCTCCAGACAAAAGCTGCATGACCCTCAAGTATAAATCTCATACTTGAGTACCGATGAGAAGAATTCTACTGCAAAGAAATGCCACGTCAATCAACTTAAACGACTGGAGATTGGTTTTATAAGTGCAGACAGGATATTAGGGGACTAAACAATTACAGTTATCTTTTACAATGCCGAGTTTCTAATTTATGATATTAATGGGGATTGTCCCCGAAATATTTGCATGTATGACAAACAGTGCAGACCCTGATCAGAGGGTTCCATTGGTAACTCTCTGATCTGAGTTTATACTGTTTGCAAAATAAATGATGTACATACTGGGTTCCATCAAGAAGAACAAAACAATTATTCATTACCTGGAATGTCTATGTACCAGAACTAGCTCAGTTTTCGTTAGGGACACAATATCTCATTAACCTGTATCATACTGATATCATTAACTCATTCACCCCTAAAACCCATTTAACCCATAGCTTGATTTTAGTATTGAAGATAGGTGACCACTTAAAGCAGGTTGAAAGTAAAGAAGAATGTGCCTTAAGGCACATTCTGCTTTACTTTCAACCTGCTTTAAGCTACCATCAGCTAGGATATAGAAACTATTTATTATATTCCACATTCAATACTTTATAAAATGTAACTTTTCTTCAGTGGAGGAATATATCAAAGGCGAATTTATGGGGTAATGGGTTAATGGACATTTCCAATTTCCAATATTTAGTCCATTTACGTTAGGATTGATTTCAACAATATATTGCAAAATGACAAACAGTGCAGACCCTGATCAGAGGGCTCATGCTGGAGCCTTTTTATCAGGGTCAACACTGTGTGTATAGGACAAGTGTACTCTTCACAGGTGCATTGTTTTTTTAATGAAGAGTATACACATCACTAGGGTTGAATTTGTTCAGGAAACCAGAATCAAAGGCTTAATAAAGATCTCCTTGTATAAGTTATAACCAGTTGTGAGACAGAATACATTTTCTCTGTGCGATCATTACTACCTGACTCAAAACACTACATGAGCTCTGTTTATAACCCTTAGTGTGCTGGACATGACTATACATCATTTCTAAACTGTGTACCCTGATCAGATGGCTTCAGAAGGAGCCCACTGATCAGGATCTGTATTGTTCATACTAATTTTAAATATATTTGAGATAAATCCCTCAAGAGTCAATTTAAACTAGTCATTAGGTAGAAATTGGAGGAGTAAATTTAGAAAGTCAACAGATTCAGGGTAAAAGGTTATATAAAAGCTTTGCAAACACAGTTGATATTGCTGAATCAGCCAAGTATAAAAATAGCTGTACACTTTTCAACAATCTGAAAGGTGGGATAAATGGGTCAAGCTTTTATCAATGACCTAGTTTTTAGCTGATTCAAAACCGCTGAGTATATTTCTTTGGTTTTTTTTTTTAGGTTTTTTTCAATTAAAGAAACTTTAATAAAAGTGTATAACAGAGTGGATCCTAATCAGATATCAATTCAAAATGACACATGGCTTTGAATCCAACTGTTTACATTTCCATACTGTGAGTCTGATTAGCAGTATAAGGGTTAATACCAGTTCTTCACATAGCAGAGAAATGTGCCAGAATGTATTACCTAGAGCATGTGAAAGACTTACACTAGCAAAACTGTTCACTGCTTCATAACTGTGTGATCTGAGAATGCTCTCTTGGAAATCAAGCCCAGTTACTCAGAGTACACGGACCAAGGTATCCTAAAGGTGCATATACTGAGAACAGCTCCAGTGCATCTGAGAAGGAATTGTTCGAACAAGGAATTGATCAAATGCCCAAGAAAAATGAAATATGATGATCTCACCATCAGGAAAGAAGAAAATGTGAAAAAATGAAGATAAATTGCATGTACAATTACAATTAGCAGTCAACGATAAGTAGCCATTCAAAGACAGATCTATAGGCAGCCTACAAACAGCTGCCGTCTTAACCCATTACCCCATAGCCTGTTTCTAGTATTGAAGATAGGTGGCCACTTAAAGCAGGTTAAAAGTAAAGCAGAATGTGCCTTAAGGCACATTCTGCTTTACTTTAAACCTGCTTTTAGCTACCATCTTCTAGAAAATAGAAATTATTTCTTATTATTATATATTCATAACTGTGTAAATTAGAACTATTTTCTTCAGGGGAGAAATAAATTAAAGGCATTAAAAGGCGTATTTATGTGGTAATGGGTTAATGCAGGACAATTGTAATGCACCAGCTCACTGCATTTCTCTTGGTCTGCATAAAACATTCAACTGTATTCTGCCTCATAGATCTTAGAGCTTCTTCAATGAATGGTTACTTAACACCAGTTTGACTTACAATAAACATAATAACTATACACTGGGCTATGAGTATCATATTGTGCTGGTCATCAGACAAATACAAAAATACTCTATGATGTGATGCCTCGACTGATAAGGTCATGTGACCTATGTCAGCTGAACTGATCTCACTTAACACTCTCCTCCATAGCCAATAGTACAAATCACTCATATCTGTGTTAGGCAGGTAGTTGTTTAAAGCAAGATAAAAGTAAAGCAGAAAGCTCCTGTAGCAGTTTTCTGTTTTCTCTTTCTTTAAGCTGTGACCTATTTTCAACACAAGCAGTTGACTAAAGTCAACTGCTTGTGTTGAAAATAGGTCACAGCTTATATGTGGCACTTATTGTGAAGGAGTAGGTAGAGCTCAACGGTGCTTCTATGGAGGGAAAGGTTAAAAGCACTAGGATAATTAGACAACACTATATCTTTAAACAAGATTAAACATACATTCTTTAACCCTTTACCCTATAGAAACATTGTTTTATTCCTTAACCTATTCCTACTAAAATGCTCTAACATGTTTCAAACCAATCCTGATATGGTCATAGGAAACATTTCCTATATAATGACAGTAGGCTGTTTAAAGCAGGCTGAATGTAAAGCAGAAATCTCCCTTAGGGCTTTTTTGTTCAGTCTGCTTAAAGCAGCCACCTGTCTCTAATAGCACTGAAACTCAGCTATGAGGGAAAGAGTTAATGTCGGTTGTTGCTATAAACATCATTGCACATGTATGTAAATGAAATGTCTATGCAGTAATCATCAGGGCTCCAGATAAGAGGAAGTTAACTGGACAAATTCAATATTTTCTCACTAATTTCAGCACCAAATCCTATGGTGTTACTACTCATTAGAATCGTCTCTTCGAGACAATTCTAATGAGTAGTGACACCATAGGGTTTAAAGTAGAAATAAAGATTTTAGTTTTTGAAATACCCCTCTTATCTGGAGCCCTGATCATGATTTCAAATTAGAAACAACAGTGAATCTTGTGTGAAGCAACCTATAGTACAGTTGATGCCTTAACCCATTAACCCTTTACCCCATAAATACGCCTTTTTATGCCTATTATTTATTTATTCCTCCACTGAAGAAAATAGTTCCATTTTAAATGAAACAGTCATGAATATGTATATGATTTTTTCTATATCCTAGCAGATATTAGCTTAAAGCAGGCTGAAAGTAAGCGGTCACCTGTTTTCAAAACTAGAAACAGGCTATGGGGTAATGGACTAAGAGACTGCAAACGGCTTATCTATGAAAGAGCTGCTTAAAACAAGAATTACTGTCAAACCATGAAAAACAATGCAAGTGACAAAGTGACTACGCATATCATTATTTTCTAATCAAAATAAGTTATGATTGTTTAAAAAGAAATGTTTATCTACTGTATATATTTTCTCTTATATCGAGTTAACAATGAAGCTTGTCTGGATTGTTCCTACAATTCTCCTAAACTGGTTTATACTAATAAATTTCATTTTTACACACTCTAAGGCATTCCATTGGATGAATGTTCATGACTATGATGCTGGTTAAAAATATATGACTCTGCTGTCTACTTATGGACAAGTTTAAAAACAGACCAAACAACAAGGGGTGTAAATATTAGTATCACATAGTCTTTTGACGTACCTCAATGAAATCTTATCTGAACAGTGCAATTCTTGATTTAACAAGTGATTGAATGATGAAAGAAATGCTATTGAAAAATCTTCAGTCTGAAGTTTTATCAAAACCCTTCCTAATACACAAATATTAAATTCAAACGATAAACATGAAAGTGATGATGCTTTGATGATGGTAAAAGCAGAAAGTAACTTATCGCTGCAGAATGAAGTAGTTCTGTCAGTGATAACTTCACTGCAAGACTGTGTCCATGAGGGCTCCAGATAAGAGGGGGTAAAATGAACTTGGTTATTTCAGCACCAATTCCTTTGGTGTTACTACTCATTAGAATTGTCTCGAAGAGACGATTCTAATGAGTAGTGACACCATAGGGTTTAATGTAGAAATAAAGATTTTAGTTTTTGAAATACCCCCTTTATCTGGAGCCCTGAAGACTGGTGTCAATGTAGCTGAATAATCAAATTGGCTGCATCAGCAGTCATGAGAAATACATACTGAGTGTGCTAAAGGCAACTAATGATAACAAGCATATAGCTCCAGATAATAAGAATATTTGAAATATCAAAATCTTTATGTCACCACTAAACCATAGTGGCATACTGAAATGAGAATCATCCTGATGAGTAGTAAACACATAAGATTTGATGGTGACATAAAGGAATTAACAGTAAAACCTCTCGATTACGACCACTAAATTGGTTTAATTATTAGATGTTTACAACAGGTGACTGCTTTAAGCTAGGTAACAGTAAAACAGAAAGCTTCTTTAGGAGCTTTCGGTTTAACTATCACCTTGCTTTAACCTGTCACAAGTTTGTCTTTTATACTATCAATCAGCCTTCGTTGTAGTGGTTGTAATAGAGAGGTTTCACTGCAAGTGTAATTTTATAATTTACTCCTAATCTGGGGCCATGTTTTGCAAAATAATGCTGATTATATCAAACACTTGCCCAGATGGTGAATGCTCTTATATGCCGTAAGTCATGAAAAATATCAACGCTTTATATCTTGATATTATGCTGCATGAAAATGAGCTTAATACAGGTAACTACAGGTGAAATATATACATAAGCATTGACATGTAAATCTAACTTGAAACCAGATCACATCCTGATACATCTCGTTTGATGTCATATACTGACATTAGAATATCACTTTATTGTCAATAGTTTCTGACAACGGTTGTTCATAAATAGATATTGCTTTAATCCTTCCAATAAGCAGATTTAAGATATTATCCCATCTGCCTATTACATTAAATTGCCCTACTTTCAGACTTAAAATTCCTTTGCCTTACGCTACTGGAACAAAATACAAATTTGCAGAGCTTCACATAAGCTGAGTATTTCAAATATATGAACTAACATCCTTATGTCTCAAATAAACCCTATGTTGTGACAATATATGGGAACTGTTTCAAATAGAGGATCCTAATGAGTAGTCTGGTCAGGGCTGCCTTAAGTTCATCTTTAAAAATCCTAAGATTTCCAAATTTTCTATTTTTCAAGCACGATTACTTAAAGTAGGTTGAAAGTAAAGCTGAATGCGCCCTAAGGCGCATTCCACTGTACTTTCAGCCTGCTTTAAACTACTATCTGCTAGGATAAATAGATTTCGGAAAAATCCAGAGAAATGGCAGCCCTGAGTAGTCACAACAATAGTGTTTATTTGATGCATAAAGTAGAAAATATTGGACATTAGTTCACTTACTCTTATCTGGAGCTCTGAATTTGCCATCAAACTGTAATCATTATCAGACAACACTAGCTGGACATCGCTTACAAAACATGGGGTCCTTGCTTAGCTCATACTGATCAACAGTCCATTCAGTATTATGCATAATAAATCTCCTGAAAAGTTTGTATAAAGTGTGTCTTGCCTTGATCTCCACCGTCATCGCAATGAAGAAGGCCACAAAAAACATCACACCACAGGTTAATGTTATCACTTCCTCCGTGGTCAACTTAACTTTCTCCTTTGGAAACTTAACCACATTGCCTCTGTCAGACAAAAAGCACATGACTGTTGCAATAGCACAGCCGACCATGATAATTAAATTGAGCAGGAAGATGATGTGCAGGATCTTGTCTCGACGACGAACCCTGGGCCAACGCCACTGGCTGAACTGTGAACAAAAATCATACTCTTATACATACAGTAGAGAATACGTTATTCTTTCCTGTTTAAACGAAACTAAACGCAAACGCAATTTATAAAAATGTGGAAAAAAACTATTTTCTGACATTTCTCATAATTCACTTTTGTCTGAGTGGAAAACAGATTGGAGCCTGATCAGACGCCGGGTTACCCGGCGTCTGATCTGGTTCCAAACTGTTTGCAACGGAATTCATAGTTTTAGATTAAACACTTTTATTGGGAAAGAATAACATTTTCTCCACTGTACTTCTACACATTGCCATTATAAATAAACCAAGCATTTAAGTGCTAGGCTTATCAGAAGAGATTGGAAATAATTTTTTCACAACTAGGATGAAATCTAAATTGGTCCGAGGCCATTACAGGTTGTTCACAGTGTTTATCCCTTACAATGCTCAATGTTTAACCCGTTCCCCCCATAAATACGCCTTTTTACGCCTCTAATTTATCACTTCACTGAAGAAAATAGTTCCAATTAATGCAGTTGTGAATATTTAACATGAGAAATATTTTCTACATTCTAGCAGCTGGTAGCTTAAAGCAGGCTGAAAGTAAAGCAGAATGCGCCTTGAGGCGCATTCTGCTTTACTTTCAACCTGCTTTAAGTTGTCACCTGTCTTCAAAACTAGAAACAGGCTATGGGGTAACGGGTTAATGAACTAATCAGTTTTCTAATAAATGACTAATTTAAATGAACTCTAAAGGGGTGTCCCAAAACTATATAAGTATTTAACAAACCATGCAGATCATGATCTAAGGTCTCCTGAAGGATTCCCCTGATCTGGGTCTACATTGTTTACAAAGGATGGATATATCAAGTTTCTGCTGCATTTGTTACATGTATGGGGCATGCCAGGTCATAACATTGTTTTTATTGTGAACCTTGGTTAGAAACGAGTTGATTTATTGGATGTAGCATGTACACTAGAATGTTTTCATAATTTTATGCCTGAAGTGAACAAAATCAACTCAATTGAATTAAATTATACCGTTCCCAGGCAAAACTGCCTTTTCTGGCTTTTACATGTTTAATTTGATGTTTCTAAGCTGTTTTAGCAATATAAAACATTTCCTATATTCTGACTGTAATGCCAACACCTTTATTAATGTTTTTTTTTATGTTCAGTCCGCAGGAGTCTGTATGAAAATATGCAGTGAGGAAGAGGATTAACCCATTACCCCATACATACGCCTTTTTACGTCTTTGATTTTTTCCTTAACTGTTAAAAGTAGTTCCAATTTATACTATCACAAATAAGAATCTTAAGAAGTACTTTCTTTATTCTAACAAATAATAGCTTAAAGCAGGCTGAAAGTAAAGCAGAATGTGCCATAAGGTGCATTCTGCTTTAAGAAATCATCTGTTTTCAAAACTAGAAACAGGCTATGGGGTAAAGGGTAAAGAGGTTTTGCCCTCCTATTAAAAGTCTTATGATATATATTGACATGTTTACAATGTCATACTCATATAACTGACCAATTTAAAGCTTATTGTAATTCCAGTCTTTGGCACAAGAACAATATTAAATGAGATTGGTTGGTTTAAACCAGTCAAAATGTGGTTTGAGTTAGTCACTTTGGCGCCAAGCCAGCCAACAGCATGTTTACTTTTAGATAATTTCAAAAATAAAAAACAAAAGGTCTCATCACAATCAGAATATAGACCAAACTGTTTTGATATTTTAAATGTCATTTCTTTGTCTTGGCAAGATCCAAACATAAACAACATTTCTATTGTCATCTAACAAACTCTATCTCTGTCCTCCAGATTCATCATCAAACAAATATATCCAACTGATACTTCCAGTTGTTACTCAACCCATTACTTCATGAATACAGGGCTCCAGATATATTAGAGGGAGTTATTTCAACAAATCAAACATTTTCTCACTCATTTCAGCACCAAATGCTATGGTACTTGTAACAACATATTAGAATTGTCTCAAAGAGACGATTCTAATGAGTAGTGACACCATAGAATTTAATTCGAAAATAAAGATTTTAGTTTTTGATACTACCTTATCTGGTGCTCTGTGAATACGCCTTCAATTTATTCCTCCACTAACTACAATAATTTCACTTTATACACAAATGAATATGCCCCATAAGAAATATTTTCAATTCCCTAGCAGATGGTAGCTTAAAGCAGGCCTAAAGTATTATAAAATGAACCTTAAGGCACATTCTGTCTTACTTTGCAAACTACGTAAAGTGTTCACCTGTCTTCAAAGTTAGAAATTAAGTTTTGGTGTTAAAGCAGTATGCATTTGGTAAAGCAAAAGTTTTTATAGGAGCTCTCTGCTATAGTTTCATCCTGCTTTAAGATGCAACCTTCAATTAATTTTACGCCATCATTTAATCGTCATCTAACTGCATTCATCACAATAGGCTGCATCTTTAATTTATATGAAATGGTAGGCAGAGCATCCACAGGCCCTTATGATGAGGAGAGATTAATTAATAGCCACTTTAAAGTACTACAGATTTAACTGACATAGTTAGGATACTAGTATTGACATCTAACTCCTACCTTAAATCTCTTGTGCCTGTTAAACTGAAAATGACAGAGTTCACATCGTGGTGGCTGTTTCTTGCCTCGTCTTTGTGAGATTCTAATCCATTTCTGTAAAAACAACAACAACACATATAGTCAAACATCTATGCCTCAAACGTTAATATTTCAATTGTCTCTGTACAGTACAATCTTAGTTAATACACACACAGAAGATTTGGGATCTTTAAATTGGTAGGTGATGGTTGGATTCAGGACAAAAGTAATGTGTAAAGCTCCTACAAGAGATTTCTGCACTACTTTAGCTACCTCCTGTCTTATAAACCAACAACAGGACTTAAATTAACTGTTCTGTAGAGAGGTTTTAAAATACATCTAATATAGCTCTTTTTTCCTGTCTAGCCTCATATAAATTATTCTTATGAACTTGGTACTTCTATGTAGTGTACCCTTAGTTCCACCTTCATTTCAAACAAATTCATCAATAATTCACCACTATAAATCCAAGTTTGAATAGATGTAAAGCTTAATTTAAATTACCACCTTACTTTACTGTGTGCTTCATTCCGTTGATTCGCAGACACATAACATGGTAAATTTAACCCTTTTCCCCACAGCCTGTTTCTAGTATTGAAGACAGATGACTACTTAAAGCAGGTTGAAAGTAAAGCAGAATGTGCCTTAAGGCACATTTTGCTTTACTTTCAGCTTGCTTTAAGCTATCATCTGCTAGAATATACTAATTTTTTCTTAAATGATATAATAATTAATTATGTTCATGACTTTATAAATTGGGACTATTTCCTTCTGTGAATAAACAAATTAAAGACATATTTATGGTGTATAATGGGTTACGATCAGCTGCTTGTCACCTGCAGTTTGTGTCTAATTGGGTCATTCTTTCCATTGTCGTTGTGGGAAAGCTGTTATTGTTTTCTTAGAATTTAAGGTCACATAAACAACTTGAATCTTAAGTCAAGTTTCTAATATAATCATGTGAAAAAGAACAAAGACAAATTTATCAAAATGCAAAACTTGGTGTAAAATAAAAATTTGCTCTACATTCTCACTCAAAGGGAATAATTTTTTTATTTTTTAAACAACCAAACAAGAAAGAACCTTTCCGATCACAAACAGTATTGCTTCTTAACTGTTAACAAAGAACTTCTTAATTTCGAAAAGACAAGTTATGGGTATAAAATGTGGACCCTGATAAAGGGGTTGCTACAGGAAGCCTTTGATCTTGGACTGAACTTTCAACTGTTTGAAAAACAGCCCTGTATAAAGGTGACTAGACTTGGAAGTTGGATGAAAACTTGAAACGTTCATTTTAAATTCCAGAAGTCACTGAGTTGAATTTTATGGCTGTTTTTATGTGAAACAACTTAACAGTGCAGACCCTGATGTCAGCCTGATGTCAGATGAGACCCCGTGTAATGTGGTGTCTCATCAGGATAGATCTGCACTGTTTGCTAATGTCTACTTCTATGGGTAATAAGCATGAATGGGTTAACAGTAAGATCATACAGTAAAACCTCTCTATTACGACCACTAAAACGAAGGCTTATTGATTGTATAGAAGACAGGTAACAGCTTAAAGCAAGGTGACAGTAAAACAGAAAGCTCCGAAAGGAGCTTTCTGTTTTACTGTCATCTTGCTTTATTCAGTCACCTGTGGTAATTATCTAATAATTGACAACATTTAGTGGTCATAATAGAGAGATTTTACTGTAGTTGCATGCAGCATATAGTGATAGTGATGTAAATTAACCTACCTTTAAACAGGTATTATGTATGTATCTAAGAGAGCCTGCACATCGACAAGGTGAAATAAGTGGGTCGTGGTCATCTCCTTGCATCTGGCATATCCTACAGAAGGAAAACATGTCTGTCCCACTCTCAGACACTGTCTGAGACCCAAACATGCTACCCATCCTTGTCTTAGACATAAGGCTGGGGGTCTTATGAATTCCTGTGGCCCGAGAGCCTGAAAGTCCTTGCCCACCGAGGCTATATATTGGCACTGTCTGCATAGGTGGGTGCACCTGCCCATAGTGCATGGTTCCCATAGAACTGCCTGCCCATACTAGCTCCTGATGCTTAGGTGAATATGGGTATTGCTGTGGGGGCAGAGATACACTGCCCAATGACTGACCAATCTTAACTAGTTCAGTCTGTGTCAGCAAATGTGGTGCAAACGAAGGCACAACTTCAACTCCCTTTATAGTTATTTTGTGTTGTGATCCCTTTGTGAGTTCACAGTCTGAATCTGACTCGGAGTCAGATTCGTCTGAATCAATTTGCTTCACACTTGTGTGTTTGCCTGTGTGTAGGTCTGAGTCTATGTTGTGGTTCAGGCAGTGGCCATCAGATGTCTCGGGTTTCTCTGACTGGCAATCACAATGCCCATGGAGCCTCTTCTCCTCCTCACAAACATCCATATTGGGGTTTACTCTGAAATTTAAGACATTACATTTACAATTATCTACAAAAAGTGTAATGTTTAGTAGAGTTCCAGATAAGGACAGTGTTTTAAAATAAAATTCAACCCAGTGCTTATAAAGCATTTGAGTTGAGTCTGAGTGCATTCTCAAGCATTTCATTGGTCAGATTTGAGCCTCGGCTCAAATCTGACCAATCAAATGCTTGAGAATTATTTCAGACTCAACTCAAACGTTTATCAGCATGGAGCCTGTATGTCTCCAAGAAACCTTATAATGTGATTACTCATTAGAACCATCACTTTGAGACGATTCTAATAAGTTCAGTCACACAACATAGGGTTTAGTTAAGTTATTAAGGAGGATATGCTTGATATTAATAAATGATACTAGTTCAATTTACAAATTCTTATCACGAGCCCTACTATAGCTTATTGGTTAATGTAAGAACCAAAATTTATTTTATCCAGCAGTTGGTAGCTTAAAGCAGGCTGAAAGTAAAGCAGAATATGCCGTAAGGCACATTCTGCTTTACTTTCAAGTTTCAACCTCCTTTAAGTTTTCACCAGTCTTGAAAATTAGAAACATAATATGGGGGAAAAGGGTTAAACATCCATTCACAAAAATGTCCATAGGGTGGTCTAATTACAGGTGACTGCTTAACTCATTGCACCTTGAAACTTCAAATGGACAATTCCAGCTTCCATTTTAGTTAAGTCTAATCCATCTCCGAGTATTTAGAATTGTTTTTACCATATATTGCAAAATGACAAAAAGTGCAGACCCTGATCAGAGGATTCTGGTAGAAGATTCCTGGTCTGGGTCTTTATTGTTTGCATATGACAAGAGTAATCTTTATAACATGTACACTTTATATAAAGGCGGGTATAAGCGTCACAATGGTTCAATCTGATAATGCAGTCCCATATAGTGCACAATTAAGGTCCTATACACGTTATTTCCTCCTATATTAAGCTGTCACTTGTCTTTAGAGTTCTGCATACTACATAACACTAGATTAAATGTTTATGATCTTGAAATCCATTGAAACAGACAGAGTTACTCAACTGTTAGCATATGATCAACCCTGCACGTTAGCATGTACAATGTCCAATAATGAGAGCAACGATCCACAAAAACACAATATCAGCTGGCTAGCTATACCGGCTGTGGGTTAGAAGTTCATGACCTATATAAAATACTTCAACAAATGTGGGCATGGAAAGATTTCTTTAAAAACAAATAACTCAATACTTTGAAAAAGCTGACATAAAATGCTGGAGAGATTGACTGCAGAATGAAAGCTGCTAACACCCAGCCCTTCACCCTGAGAAACTTTTTTCTGCACAACTTAACCTTGGTTCATGGAAATGTCTTTTGTTGCTTCATACCTGTACTCATATATAACCTATTGGGAAATTTTCCTACCGGTATATCATGACAGGTGCATGCATAAAGCAGGTTGAAATTAAAGAAATAAATCCCTCAATGGAGGTTTCTGCTTTACTTTCCACCTGTTTTAAGCAACAATCGGTCTTAAACACTGACAAAAAGGTTATGAAGGAAAGGGTTAATCCAGACACTGATCCCAAATTGATAGCAACCAGCTGCATGCATACATTCATAACACTGTTGTATGTTTAGAATGGTAGTTAGCCAAGTGGAGACTGTTTCTCCCACTATCAACATGGAAGACCTTCACAAACAGTTTGGATCCAAATCAGGCCCCACAAAATGTGAAGCCTGATCAGGATCCAAATTGTCTGTCACTTGGATCCAGTTATTGTGACCCAGTCAATTTCAAACTTCAGCAGATGACCAATAATCAGTGTTTAAAGATCTAAACAAACATGCCCTATAAAACTTTAGGTCTTTGAACTATATGTCAGAACAGTAATAGAACAAAGAGATTAAGAACAGGAAAGCTTTAGACATGACTTGTGCAAAATTAATTTTAGCCAGGCCAATGGACTGGCCAAGCAGATAATCTGCAGCAACAAACCGTTTAACCCATTACCCCATAGATTGTTTATAGTTCTGAAGATTGGTGACCACTTAAAGCAGGTTAAAAGTAAAGCAGAATGCGCCTTAAGCACATTCTGCTTTACTTTCGACCGGCTTTAAGCTACCATCTGCTAAAATATAGAAAATATTTCTTATAATATATCTTTATAACTCTATAAATTGGAATTATTTTCTTCAGTGGAGGAATAAAGTAGAGGCGTAAAAAAGTGTATTTATGGGGAAAAGGGTTAAACCCAAAATAAATATTTAGATGAAATGTCCGAGTTTATAGGAGAAAAATGAATTTTATAACTCAATTTCTGTCACTTGAAGCAGTTGATAACTTGAATTTAATCCCATTATCCAACAAATATACCTTTTTACCCATTTAATTTATTCCCCCCACTGATTGATATTTTTTTGGTTTTACGGCACTGCAACACAGTATTGATCATAAATGAATTATAGCACCAATGTATATACATTAAAACCTCTCTATTACGGCCACTAAATAATGTTAATTATTAGGGTGTTTACGAAAGGTTATTGCTTAAAGCAAGTTGACAGTGAAACAGAAAGCTCCTTTAGGAGCTTTCTGTTTCACTGTCACCTTGCTTAAAGCTGTCACCTGTATATTATACAACCAATCAGCCCTCGTTTTAATGGTTGCAATAGCAAGGTTTAACTGTTTATGCAGTGAAAGTATGTCACTTTTTGGTGGAGTCTTACCACTCTGCCAGTTCGGGCAGAGGAAGTATTCTATCAATCCCCTCATCCCCCACTGAAGAAAATAGTTCCATTTTATACATTTTATGAATAACCTATAAGAAATGTTTTCTATATCCTAGCAGATGATAGCTTAAAGCAGCCTGAAAGTAAAGCAGAATGTGCCATAATGTGCATTCTGCTTTACTTTCTATCTGCTTTAAACATGTCACAGGTCTGTCTATTACACTAGAAGCAGGCTATGAGGTTATCATGTGTTAAAAGTACTTTTGTCTCTTGAAATTTTAAATTTCGAAAATGAATTTTTGAAGTACTCGTAATTGCTTTTAACCAACTCCTTATTTTTGCTAATGCAACATTTACTGAGCACTGCTTGAACTAAAACATCCAAATGTAATTACGTATATGACTTTTTCAAACAATGTTTGGCAAATTTCTGCACTTTAAATTTTATCAAAAAGTAGTATTTGCATCAATTTACCTTTCATGTAGCAAGCATGGTAATGCACATTATTCTGTATATGATTATGTAATATGTACTGAAGGACATTGATACAAGACGAAGTACAACAAGTCATGCATTACATTCTGCATGTCATTTAGAAGACTGATCAAGCAAACAATAATATTATTATTAAATACTTGTCATTCATACACTTTAAGAGTTATTGCTGTTACTACCAATCATCACAATTATCTTGAAGAGAAGATTCTAATCAGTACCTATAACATACAGTTTGGTTCAGAGCAGAAAATGTTTAGAACATTCTGCTTTACTCCCTCTTATCTGGAGCAGTGCATTGAATGGTGTACAGTGCTCCCTCTCCTGTGCAACATACTAGCAAATAAGAATGGGATCTTTCAAAGCAGACAAATGCCTAATGCAGGACAAAAGTATTTCAGAAAGCTCCTTCTGGAGCTTTCTGAAATACTTTTGTCCTGAATTAAGCCGTCACCTGTCTTAAACAACAACAATAAGGCTACTGAGGGATGTTGCTGAGGGGTTTTACTGTAACTGCTGATACCATTGTTCAAGGATAAATAAACCACCTTAGCCTAGCCTCTCCTGAAGGAGGTAAACAAAGACATGGATATTCCATTAACATCCTCATATTTTCACCATCGCATGTGACATAACTGGTTCCCTCCTAAGTTATAAAACAGGGATTATTTTTCTAATTTGGATCTGATTCTATAACTACTAATTATTATACTAGTTCACTATTATACAGTAAAACTTGTCTATTCTGACCACTAAATTGTGTTAAGTATTAGGTGTTTAGTGTTTACCACAGGTGACTACTTAAAGCTAAGGTGACAGAAAAACAGAAGCTTTCTGTTTTACTGTCACCTTGCTTTAAGCTGTCACTTTTATACAATCAATTAATTAGCCTTCCTTTCAGTGGTTGTAGTATGGAGGTTTTCCTGTATTTATTATTAATCTTTTCTATGCTGAAAATATGCTTATATATATTGACAATATTGTACACTCTGATCAGAGAATTTCAACTTAAGGATCAGGGTCTGCAGTGATTGTTTTACTTTGATATTTCTGAAGTATTTTCTATAAAGTAATTTAGTTAAACTGTGTTAATCCTAAACACCAACATAAAATGGTAATTTACAACAAGTGGAATAATCAGTATTAAATATTTGAGCATAAAAAGGGGGTTAACCCACACCCCATAAATACCCCTTTTAACGCCTTTAATTTATTCCTCCACTTAACCCTTATCCTGCTGCAAGTCATCTGCTTTGAAATTGTCATCTTCAAAATTTGTTAAATTTATATATTTTTAATTATAGAAACCTAAAGACAAGTGTCAAACAGTTCGGGTCCAGATCAGACGCCACGTAAGATCTGGATCCAAACTGTTTGCAAAAACCAGCGAAAATCGCGATCAGCAGGATAAGGGTTTAGAAAATAGTTCCAATTTATACGGTCAAGAACATGTATCACAAGAAATAATTTCTATTTTCTTCCAGATTGTAGCTTAAAGCAGACTGAAAGTAAAGCAGAATGCACCTTAAGTGCATTCTGCTTTACTTTCAACCTGCTTTAAGCGGCCACCTATCTTCAAAACTAGAAACAGGCTTATAATGTAATGGGGGTACACATGCTTTTGACCTAACCCAGTTATGAAAATGTGTGGTCAGCAACACTTTCTACTCATAGTCATTGACCTCATCAAGTGGCTAGTTCTCTCTATTACGAAGAAAAGATATGTTTGACCGTACAATAGCCATGTATCAGCAATCCAGGGTTAATACAAGTTCGGTAACCTGCTCTCATTGAGTGGTCAAGCATGTTGGACAAAGCTATCTTCTGTGATCAAAACTATCAACTCTGGTGATTGCTTAATCCATTACCCTACAGCTTATTTATATTTCTGAAGAAAGGTGACCACTGGCTTATAGCAGGTTGCAGTGATGCAGAATGCCCCTTAACGTTGCAGTGATGCAGAATGCCCCTTAACCCTTTACCAAATAGAAGCGCCTTTTAGCGGATATGATTTATTCATCCGCTGAAGAAAATAGTTCCAATTTAATCAGTAATGAATATGTATTGTAGGGAATATTTCCTATATTATAGCACATTATAGCTTAAAGCAGGCTGAAAGTAAAGCAGAATGCGCCCTAAGGCACATTCTGCTTTACTTTCAACCTGCTTTAAGTAGTCATCTATCTTAAGTACTATAAATAGGCTATCAGGTAAAGGGTTAATGTGTGAAGATACAGAAAATATTTCTCATACATTTTCATGACTTTATAAAGTAAAAATATTTTCTTTAGTGGAGGAATAAATTAAAGATGTAAAAAGGTGTATTAAAGTATATATGGGGGAAATGGGTTACTGTAGTCCTTTCTATCACAGAAACATGTTTCTAACATTTAGACTTAACTGGTTTAACCATCAGGCAGAAAAGGACCAGTGGTAGCAAAGTACAGGGTAAATGTAATACAACTTACTTATTGCTTTACCCTGTAAAACCTGTCACATATCAACACATATTGTTAAACCTGATTCTTCATTTGAATGTCACAGTATGCAGGTAAGTTGGTTCTGTACGCTACTGATAGGAAATTCTATCTGTGTACACCCTACTATCTGATACTGGGCTAAAAAATTCCACTCGTCCTGCATACTTTTTCCCTTCTATGTCTAATGTGCAGGGCAAGTGCATTTTTTGGATTGCATTCATTGTCTTTTATGCAGGACGAAGGACAAATTTCAAAATTTTTGACAGCGAGGTCAGGACAGCGTTTTCTCCAGTGGAGGAATAAATTAAAGGCATATTTATGGGGCAGTGGGTAAAAAAGGCATATTTGTTGGTAACGAGTTAATTAATCACAAAAATCGAAACTGTATATATAAGATCAGATAACAACATAGCATAATCTAATTCTTTCAAATGGCTTTGTTTATCACTGTGAAGTTGTTAAGCAACATTTGATTTATTCAAAACATTACAATTTTATCAAGGTATATGATACTTACAAAAAATTGACAAATATTCCTTAGTGCAACTAACTCCAGCACAAATGCCCACGCCACATGCATAACAATAAAAACAAGCTGACAACATGGCATGCACTGACTAAATGTGAATATCTGACCCACTTTTGTCCCATGCCAATGGCTGCGGTGTTGAGCGATCAGCTGATCGGTAGAGTACACAGAACATTTGTATAACCTACGCCATGTAAGCTGCATAAAGTGCAAAAAACTATCACCCGTTGCGAGGTTGTCTACAGCATGGTGCGAAGGGCTGCTAGCACCACAGTCTATTCAGTCATAACTAGAATCAAATCAAATCATTCTGAAAATAGGGAGTTGTTCAGAAAGAAATATCGACGCTACTTTTACTTGAAAATGACAGCTGCTTATTTGGGTCAGTAAGATAAAATGCTTACCTGGTTTTGGGGTTGTACACTGCATCGAACATTCAACAATGAATATAATGACCTGACACGCAAAGCAAATATCTATGCACTTGATAAAAGAGAAATGTATGTCATTAATCCAACTGCTTACCTCTTGAATTTTCTGTCTCAACCATTCAGTCCAGTTCTATCTGGATTTGGCCGGTGATCACGTGACATTTGTTTATAATGTTTTCTGGTTCTCTGCCTAACGTTAACTCTATAGTAAATCTATAGCACAAATACTAAGACGAGAACCAACGCTTATTAAAATGCAGTTCGCACAGGGGCTTTCCCCGGATAGTTTAAAATGTCTGATGTAATCGCAATAAATACTGTTTTAGCTCACCTGAGTCATGGAGGAAGTATACTTCCTCCATGCCTGAGTCAAAGGCTCCATGTGAGCTATTGGGATGACCCTATGTCCGTCGTTGTCCGTCGTGCGTCGTCGTTACTTCAAATGACATCACCGGCCTCCTATAGGCCTACCGCTGACCTGACAAACTTTACAGAAATATTCCTTGGGTCAAGCTCTTTCAAATTTGTTCAAAGAATTAAAAACAATGCAGAACTCACTCTGGTTGCCATGGCAACCAAAGAGGAAAAAAATAAGGAAATCTTTAAAAAATCTTCTTGTCAAAACAACAGGGACCAGAGCTAATTAAGATATTTGGCACATAGCATCACCTACAAGTCCTCTATCAAGTTTGTTCAAATTATGCCCCTGCATGGGGTCAAAAGTTTGCCCCACCCTGGGGGTCACATATGTAGTATAACATAGAGTTTAAAGTGAAATTTTCAAATGTCTTATTCTCTCATACTAATATGGCCAGAGCTTTGATATTAGGCATATGGTGACACTTCTAGATGTCATTTACGTATTTTGTTCAAATGGTTCCAGTCTGTTGCATATGTAGGTCACGTGAGCTAAAAATAGATTTTTAAATGGAAACTTAAAAAAAATATTCTAGTCTAAAACCCTAGTGCCCTGAGCTAAGATATTTGGTACATAGCATCATCTACATCGTCCTCTATCAATATTGTTTGAATTATGCCCCTGGGGTAAAAAAATGACCCCGCCGAGAACATAGTTCATATATTAGGCCTATCTCCATTCTGTCAGCTATTCTCAGGAGAGCGAAATATGGCCAATGGGTCTCTTAATTGTTGTTTTATTTCTAGATAATTACGTCACCAAACTGACATGAGAAAATATGACATTCGAACATTGTAGTTGTGCACAATCCTCTATGTTTGTTAACGTCCGATTCTGCCATATATGCATCTATGGAAAACTCGGGCGCGATCGATGTCCTACCTTTTTATTATCGAAAGAGTTCTCTGGTTCCTTTAAATGCACAGTGTAAAGCACTGATACATCGATCGGTCCTCTGTTTTTACAAAGTCTCATCCGAAGGACTTGGTCACCGGCGGGGGATCGATCTCACGACCCCGTGCATTGTAGATAGTCGAGTGTACGTGCTACCACTGGACCACGTCCTCTAAGAGCCATGTTGAAAAAGCAATTAGTCAATACGGTTTGGCATGATGCAGAAAACTCTTTCTCTGACAAATTAGCGACTTATCAAAATCGATAATTGCAAACAGTTTTGATCCAGATCAGACGATAACACGTAGGCGTCTGTAGACTGATCAGGATCAAAACTGGCACTACTGATGATCAAGTTTCAATATTTATTCGGTCAATATTTTAGAAAATTGAAATTTACTTGAATTGCACGCGACAAATTTTTATAGCAGACGATATATCGGCTGAGAAAGGGTTAAATAAAACACGATTAAACGGCATTGAATAGAAATTTAAGGGTTAAACTTGAATAACTGAGCAAAAACCCCTATAAATTAAGTCATAGATATAAAGCCATTTAAGTTATGCACGTTAAAAGTTTGGGGTTTTTTGGGTTTTTTTTAATCAACTCCTATAGAAGCCTATTGTTTTGGTGACCTGCATTTAACTAAGCAATCACTACACTTGTCATACAGGTCGATGCTTCATCAAAGAATGAACGCTTTTTAAAGGGCAAGGTTGACCGCACTGGTCCGGATTATAATGGTAACAGAGTCAACGGCATATTTGTAGCACCGATGCGTAAAATTAAGAAATCAGATTAAATAAAAGTGAATCTGAATTAAAAACCGGATCGTACCGGATTGTTGAAAGAAGTTAAGCTTTTCAAATGCTAGTATCCTACATAGATCTATAATATATAGATCTATAGGCCTATCATGATATTATACTCATAGATCGACATGTGATACTTTGTTATTTCATTATATACATGTACATATAAATCGAGTAATATAGAATCTATAAATGTTTGACCTACATGCAGTAGATCTGATTTAATTTAGATTTCAATTGATTGTTTTCTCAGTATGCGCACACATGGTCAATCTGTTTGGCACTCATGGTGCAATATTGTTCAAGGTATTAGACCCAAAACAACAAAAGCTTAAAAGGGATAAAAAGCATGCCAAGTTTAAAATAACGATCACTTGTCATGTGTGAAAATTCATTTTCAAGAGCGGATAAAAACCAGATGAAAGAAAATGATGACATGTATTATTAGATCTACATGTGCAACGATTACAGAGATCTAGATCTAATATAAATATTCATCGCAATGACACTTTACTCACTCGCCTTTGAAATTTTAATGGAACGTTCTAGTTGCAAGCCTTGCCTTGCCCTGGTCCCGTAGCTTTGCGTTGAACCGTTGGGGCACCTCATTGCAGACTTGTGAACCAGCCTCCTCCACTTGCCACGATCGTGTGCTGCTTCTTGGGATTCAGCAAATATCACCCCTGTCCATTCTTCAGTGTTGTCTGACTATTTTTCTCCTGTCTGCCTCTTTTCCTCGTCCTCTCCATCGTTGCTGGCTTTGAAGGGCCATAACCTATATTGCAAGATGACAAACAGTGCAGACCATGACCATGTTTGCATAGGACAAGGGTACTACTTATATGCACAGGCAAACTATTTTTAAAGGACGAATATAGTCGTCGCTAGGGTTCAATGTGTGAAAAATATATGTTCCTCGGAACACGTGTGTCACCCGCCAGCAACTGTCAGTCGAACAAAAATTAAAGTTAAAGTAAAATTCTTCATTAAAACAGAAATAAGTGTAGAAAAGGGGAATAATTCTCATGGTATTGATGCAAGAGAAATGAACCATGTGCATTTTAGACACTTCCATTCATCAAATTATTTAAGTAAATGAAATTTTATCTGAAAAGCATGAGTAGAACAAAAGTTATACTGAAAATAGAAAATATGGGAAAGGGGAATAACTCTCAAAATATTGCTGCAAGAGTTATCAACCTTGTGCAAGAATTTTTCACTTATCAATCTATTTCCAAAAAAGGAAATTTCATTTAAAAATCTTTAGTATAACGGAAGAAATCTGCACAAAAAGAAAATGTTGAAAAGGGGAACAACTCTCACAATATTGTAGCAAGAGTTATTACCCTTGTGCAATACGCTTCCACTTGTCAAGGTCTATCCATAAATGAAGTTTCATCCTAAAAGCTTCAGTAGAACAGGAGTTATGAAATGTGACGCAAAAAGCGTGACGGACAGGCAGACGCACGGACGGACGGACAGACGCCGGAAAAGTGATCCCTAAGTGTCATCTCTGACTAGAGCAGGTGGCACAACACTTTTTGTCGTGCTCACGGATGCAATAATGAATATATATGGTAAAATAGGAAAACGTAGAGCTATGTAGCTTACACCTTTAGCCAAAGTAACCATAAGTCGTCTTCATAAAGAAAGCTGTCGTCATCAGCCTCTAGCTCCATCTCTTCGTTATACTGTAATTTGTTTCCGGTTGCTATTTGTGCTCCGTAATTATACACTAGACCAGAGTCCTTCCATAACTTGTCCAGTCTTCTTTCAAATGATGTTTTAGGTGTTGCACTACAACACTATCTGGTATAGAGTACCAGGGGCCCATTTTACTAAACAACTTACGCAAATTATTTGCGTAAGTCAAAATTTTAAATTTTAATTTATATTTTTTTATCATCATTTGCTACGAACATTTGCTACAAACAGCAAATAGCCAGATCAGAGGACGCGCTTTAAGCGCGTCCTCTGATCTGGCTATTTGCTGTTTGCAAACGTTTATGATCGAAAAATAAGAGTAAAACGATTTTGACTTACACAAAAATTTTACGTAAGTAGTTTAATAAAACGGGACCCAGGTACTCAACCACTCTGTTTGCGAAGGAGTACATAATTTCTGATATCTAAGCGGGGTCTTAATATCTGTTTCCTCTTGTAGCACACTCTCTCGTTTTAAACATCTTTTTGCTGTCGATTCTATATACAGTGGAGAAAACGTTATTCTTTACCAAAAAACGCGTTTACGCTAAAATTGTTATTTCTATTAAAAACAGTTTGGAGCCAGATCAGACGCCGGGTAACCCGACGTCTGGTCAGGCTCCAAACTGTTTGCCTCCAAGAAAAACATGAATTATCAGAATTGTCCAAAAGTTGCACTTTTCTACGTTTTAGTGCTTGATATGCGTTTGTGTTTCGTTTGCGTTTAAACGTAAATGAATAACAGATTCTCCACTGTCGTTCTATATAGTTCTTCATAATATATATTATAGGTTAAGAACTAAGAAGGGTTTGGAAATATGCCTATAATAGAAGGTTTTTGCAATATTTCACCAATATATTGCAAAATGACAGTGCAAACCATGTAGGTCATAGGGCCCATGTAAGAGCCCTCTGATAAGGGTCTAAATTGTTTGCATAGGACACATGTATTCTTCACAGGTGCAGTGCTGGTTAATGGCGAGCTACTCGTCGCTAGGTTTGAATGTATTAAGTATTTAAATACGCTTCTATATAGAAATATATGTTTATGTAATATAGCAATGGCTGAACACATATTATGAACAAATTAACGCGTGAGTTATAAAGCATAATTCATGAATTCTTCACAAACATTTTTCAGGTTGGTACGTACTGTGGATGATCTGTTATTCTTTCCCGTTTAAACGCAAACGTACGCAAACGCAAAGCACTAAAACGTAGAAAAGAACAACTTTTGGACAATTCTGATAATTCATGTTTATCTTGGTGGCAAACAGTATGGAGCCTGATCAGACGCCGGGTTACCCGGCGTCTGATCTGGCTCCAAACTGTTTGCACTGCAAAAAATAGTTTTAGCGTAAACGCGTTTATGGGGAAAGAATAACAGATTCTCCACTGTACGTTATTAAAAAGGAGCTTACTGTATACTTTACTCCCTCATTAACCCATTTTATGCGGATACACTTTTAGGTGTACCTCCAAGCAAACAGTTTTGATCTTCAATGTGGGGCCTGATCTGAGATCAAAACTGTTTGCAGCAAAGTCAATATTCTATCAGAAACTGCTAAAATCTTTGGAAATATTTGAGTTATACCCGCTGCAGACGACATTTTAAAATGGCCGCCAAATATCACCCAGCAATGGGTTAAGCAACAGCCTGTATTAATCCTTTACTTCATAGATACATGTACGCACTTTTACGCCTTTAATTCATTCTTCCACTGGAGAAAAGAGTTCCAATTTATACAGTAAAAATATATCATAACTTCATAAGAAATATTTTCTGTATTCTAGTAAATGGTAGCTCAAAGCAGGCTGAAAGTTAAACAGAATGCAACTTAAGCGCTTTCTACCTTACGTTCAACCTGTTTTAAGTGGTCACCTATTTTCATAGCTAGAAACAGGCTGTTGAGTACACTGTCAAGAGATATATTTGCTTCATCGAACACGGCATCGTAAACATGTTCTTATTGAACCCCCCCCCCCCCCCCCCCCCCCCAAATTCTCCATATCTTTGGATGTCCGTATCAGGGGTAATTACAGTGGAGACTACGTTATTCTTTCCCATTTAAACGAAACTAAACGCAATTCCCTAAAATATGGAAAATAAATATTTTCTGACATTTCTCATAATTCATTTTTGTCTGAGTGGCACACAGATTGGGGCCTTATCAGACGCCGGGTTACCCGGCGTCTGATCTGGCTCCAAACTGTTTGCATTGAAATTCATAGTTTCAGCGTAAACGCGTTTATTAGGAAAGAATAACATTTTCTCCACTGTAACAGTTTCCCCGTAAAAAGTAGACTTGTTTTGTCTAGAAGTGCTTTATTTATCAACAACAGCACATATTTTAATGCTTGTAAATATATATTATATATAGAGGATAATCAATTGCTTTGGATTGATATGAAAAATATATCACGAGTATGGGTTGTTATCTGGTTAAAAAACGAGTCCTAGTCCGCAGGACGAGTTTTTTTTAACCAGATAACAACCCATTCGAAAGATTTTTTTTCTTCATATCTATCCAAAGGAATTGATTATTCTATTTATTATATACATTTTAATAACATTTTTTACAGTGAAAACACACACGATTTAATGTGTACGCGCTGCGTCACAAAAGATATTGTGACGTGACGTCACACAAATGATATCGTCATTGCAAAATAGATATCATCGCCAGTGATGATATCAACTGTGACGCATATGAAATTTATCGAACTGAGAAATCTCTATAAATCTTCAATAGGTATATAATAATTCATTTTAATCATGCAAAAACGTATGAAAGCCTTGCAAAGACAATTGGACATATATTAGATGTCAATCAGAAATCAAACATGCCTATCTCTCAAGCCATGCTTTATAATGCAATACAAAAAGTGATAAAGAAAGCCCATAGAGAAGCTTTCATTATTACTCCATAGTCCTGCATGAAGATGAGCACTATCCTTATATAAGCCAATTAATCTCCCTATGAGTGACCGCTAATCATGTGTTTATTGCAGTAGGTAGTCAAATGTATATATATAACCATGACCACAGGGGAACGTCACAACAGAAGTCTGAACCCCAAAAGAAAAAATGTATAAACATTAGATATATAGACATATATCGAGTGTTTATATATTTCTTTTCTTTTGGGGTTCAGACTTCTGTTGTGAGGGTCCCCTGTGACCATGACAGGTCCTGGAAGAGTTCTCTAAGCTATTTTGCACATACAGTGTATTGTAAAGTTAAATGATGAAATGTTATCTTTGAGGCAACAGGCATTTTTCTTTGGTTCGGAAGAGATGTCGCTTTTTAGGACATAATTTGGTAGTAACGAAGGTGGGTAAGATTTGGCCCATAAGCCGGTAGCCTGTTATCTCTGGCCAGTCACATGATGTTTGTAAACCTACCTTATATGCCGTGTATAGGACTTATATAAATTTTTAAAAAGAAAGTATGAGTATAACTAAATAAAAATACAAGCGTGATTGATGAGTTAATCTCAGTTACATAGAACTGAAAACAATTGCCGTGATACGTTTAGGAGTCTGTTCACACTCCGTGATTGATCCAGGTGAACAATGGACATGTAGTTCCTGTTTAATGGTAACGTCAAGCTGAAGATATATGGAGCGGCAATGATAATTGGTGAGTCATAGTCTGTAAACTGTTACTTCCTTTTTTATTGAGAACATTGGGGTACACCGGGTCTTCACTGTTTGTAACCTATTCACAGTGAATTGAAGTATGTTTTATGGTTTAATTAACGTACACCACAGACTGCAAATTTACACTGTTTGTGACGAGATCCTATTACAGACGTTTTCCAACGACGCAGTTAATACTCAGACAAACTTATCATGTCCTGATTTCCTCTTATTTGAAATTGTCGTATGAAAAAAATGTTAACTGTAGATTTCTTCACGAGTGTCCAAACTGACTTTAAAAATCAGTCGGACATAATGGGTTAACCCTTTCATGATCAAATTATTCGGGAGACTTTTACCCCTTCACCGATTTATTGTCGTCTGCTTAAGTATTGTTGTCTGCAACATACGTTTTAAAGTAAAATTTAAGGTTGTATGACATAGTAAATAGCGATAATAGTGTCAAACAGTTTGGGTCCTGATCAGACGCCGCGTTTCGCGGCGTCTGATCGGGGCCCAAACTGTTTGCACACGTGCTTTATGGCGTCTTTGACAGTGAAAGGACTTTTACCCCTTCACCGATTTATTGTCGTCTGCTTCAGTATTGTTGTCTGCAACATACGTTTTAAAGTAAAATTTAAGGTTGTATGACATAGTAAATAGCGATAATAGTGTCAAACAGTTTGGGTCCTGATCAGACGCCGCGAAACGCGGCGTCTGACCGGGGTCCAAACTGTTTGCAAACGCGCTAAATATGGCGTCATTGACAGTGCAAGGGTTAAGAAAATATACAATGTAAAGTCCGAAACCGGGAATGCTCTTGAAACCGGAATAAAGCACGGTCCCAAATATATTCTATATAATACTCATTTAAACACGAACAAAGAAATATACAGATCTCCTAGGAGAGGTGGCTGCTTAAAGCGGGGCAACAGTGATACATGTATAGAAAGTTCCTACAAGAGCTAAATTTACATTACTGTGTAACTACATTAGGTTGCAAACTGCATTCAACTGCTGTAACTTCTTCCGTTAATGACTTGTAAAACTCGATTATCCGGAAACTGTGAAAACGGACCTATTTCTCGATCTTGAAGCGTTTGAACTTTTCAATGGTTTAATATAACTTCCATTACCGTTGCGTGTTTTCGAGCATACTGCTTAACAAGTACAATTTTTTTTTATCATTTGCTCATATATTGAAACTTGATTTCGTTTATCTTATATTGTATGTATTCTGGAGCTCTATGTTACGAGTACGCCTGTACTTACACTTACATGTATAATAGCATATATTAATTGTATGTGGAGTTCACTTAAAGATTCTTTGTTTTATATAAAAATGTTGTCACTTAAATGGCCAAATGAGCGAGTGTACGTTTCATTCTATTGAAAGTCCTCTTTCAGTTTTTTATGGTATCAAAATCACTACAAACAGTAAATTGCTTTGTATAAATTAAACATTCTTATTCGGCTTGCTGGGCCCCGTTTCAAAAAACTTCGTACGACAAATGTTGTCGTAAGTCAGATTAAAAAAAAAGTCTCAAGTTTTACTCATCTCTCCATCTAATTCTGTATTGTGATATCTGTTTGGAATCGTCTTGAAAAGGCGATTGCAAACAGGATTAGATAGAGAAATCAGAAATTTAATATATCTTAAAGTTTTGACTTACGACCGTTTTTGCCATACGAAGTTTTATGAAACGAGCCCCTGAAGTATCACTGTATTACCACCAAATTCGTCAATTTTATGCTAAATTCAAGGTACTGAAGTTTTAACGGAATAGATATAAATACGAGCGTCACATAGTTTGGATCCTGATCAAAGGCCGCGTGGCGCGGCCTCTGATCAGGACCCAAACTGTATGCAAAGTCGACTAAAATCTCATTGGCCGTTGAAAGGGCTTAAAAGTTTGGAAGAAGATTTTAGTTGGTAGCCAAAATAATTAGTAAAACCGCTACAATCCGGAAATAGTTTTGACAAGTCACGTGACAAGCGTTTTAACATAAAGAACCAATTCATTATTAACTTAACATTCGTTGGTATGCTGGTATCTACAAAATGACGTTTCTACATGTATGCTATAAATTTGTTAAAGATGTCGGTATATATAGTCATCGTATTCATTCTCGACAATCCAAACCTGTAATGAACGACACTGCTAATATTACACAGAACACACCACAACAAGAGCAAAGAAAGAAGCGATACCGTTATTCGCCCCTTGACAACACTGAAAACATAAAGGGCTGCCATCAGTTGACATAAAAAATCCTAAGATTTCCAATTTTGCATTTTCCAAGTGCGATTTTACGAATCGTACCTGTTCCCCTTCGCCTGTTTCTAGTTTTGTTGACATGTGGCTGCTTAAAGCAGGCTAAAAGTAAAGCAGAATGCGCCTTAAGGCGCATCCTGCTTTACTTTCAGTCTGCTTTAAGCTACAATGCACTAGAAAAAAATCCGAAGATTTAGGAAAAATCCGGAGAAATGGCAGCCCTGAACATAAATAAACATTGACACTGACTCAAATATGTGGGACACTGAGTCAAATAAAATTGATAATATCACATTTAACCATGTAATAACTTGATAGTTAAATGTGTTATTGTCAGTTTTATTTGACATAATACTTGATCAAGTAATACTAAATCTTGTGTTATCAAATATTTTGCAATTGATGTATCGGTATATCCTTGCGCATAACAAGATCAAATCTGTTTGTAAATAAGTATTGTACTCGGGGCAAGTCAGTAAAGGGACTAACTCCTTAACTCTTTCCTCCCTGAAACTTTACATGGACAATTCCGGTTTCCATTTTATTCTAGTCTATTTCAGACTTTTATGGGTTGTTTTTGGCAATGTTTGGCATTATGACAAACAGTGATGACCCTGATCAGAGGGCTCCTTTCGGAGCCCTCTGATCTGGGTCTTCACTGTTTGCACAGAACAAGTGTACTTTTCACATGTACACTGTTTGAAAAGGACGCCTTTATGCGGGACTAGGGTTCAAAGGGTTAAATGCTAATGGCACAGTCGTCTTTATCTTTTATCGACATATTATCTATGTTGGTACGAATTTGCTTGTAACTATTTGTAAATCTTACTAATTAATACCTGTCGTAGATAACTACAAAAGTTTACAAATACAATGCATAAGTATATGAAGATTTGGTCTTGTACTATGCTAGGGCATACATGTATAACAGTTACTAAGTTATAGGTTTCAAATGTGGTTCGTAGCAGCAACTGTTTAGCGGAGACGCGTGCTTGTCCTAACATGCATGCGTGATTAGAACCTATAGTGCCCATTGCACACGGTTTAAAGCCAGATCAGACCCTAAACTAATTGACACTTTGGTTTCTATAATGTACATATATAAACACTGTCATTTTATACATTCTAGGCTCATCCGAGTTTGTATCCATATCAAACACATATTAAGTTGACATCTCATCTGGGGCCCGTTTTATGAAACGTCGCACGACGAAAAAGGTCAATTTAATTCAAAACAATTATTGGCATTAAACATATACAATTTTAATAGCCATATAACATATTATTACGTACATGACTAGCAATAAATAAATACATGATACAAGATCAGGAAATACAATTAGCAGGAGAAAAGTATGAAATATGTGTCATTTAGCATTCAGTAGTGTATATATAGTAGAATATATTTTATAAACAGACATTGATTATAATGAACTAAGGTCTTCAAAATATCGAAAAATAACAAGAAGTATATTTACTATATTTACCCTCTGCTTAATTAAGATTTAAGGATGGTGTTAAATTATTTCTTTATATCTATTCATATATATTATATAAGTGTGTTAATCGGTTTGGATCCTGAGAAGACGATACAGTTGTTTCCGTCCTATCAGGATCCAAACATATTGAAGTTAAAATTGTTTTGCTGTATCATAATAAATACTGATAATTGAACAAAGGTAGTTTAACCTTTTGTACCCAGTCGGTCACTACTTCGAAAGGGAACGAACTAGGAGTTGGCCTATAAGTACAAAAGGTATAAACATATTAACACGTATCTACAAGCATAAATGTACATGTAAACCATCCCTCTGTCAAACTATCATATGTTTCTAAAAACGTAGATACTTGTACCTTTAATTATATCAATTTTAGCGTTACTCAGTTTGGATCCTGAGTAGCCGTCATAGCCGCGTTGTTGACTACTGATCATGATCAAACTGAGTACACGTGAGATAGACTGGCAGGGAAATGATTAATACAATATAATGAAGTAAAAATATAGTTATCAGTTTGTACACAGACAACCACTCATCGAAAAGAAATAGGAGTTGGCTTGGAGTTACTGACATACAGGTTATAAACCTGTATAAAACCTCATTGCATATTTGATTTATATGTTTTATAATTTATGTATGTGTCGTAAGTAAATTTTTTAAAATACATCTAATTTCTGACTTCTCCATCTAATCATGTATTTTGACATCTCTTTGGAATCGTCTTTTCAAGGCTATTGCAAAGATATGTCACACGACAGGGTTAGATGGAGAAATAAATAATAGTTGATATTTGTAGAATCTGACTTTAGATCATTTTTATCGAACGACGTTTCATAAAACGGACCTCTGGCAGATCCCTAATAGCTCATGTTCATGTTTCTTTAGTCAAATGCCTGAAATGTATAAAAAATATAACAAACGTGTTTAACCCCTTCACTGCCAATGACGTCATCAATTTTAACAAACTATCGTCTGCTTTTATTTCTCAAATTTAAATTTTAGATATTTTGAGTTAAGAAATATTGATAGAGTGTCAAACCGTTTGGATCCTGACCAGACGCCGCGTTACGCGGCGTCTGATCATGATTCAAACTGTTTGCAAATAACTACTGTACTCGGGGTAAGGCAGTGAAGGGGTTAACCCTTTGCTCCATAGACACGTCTTTAATTTATTCCTTCACTAAAGCAAATATTTCATCTTTATACAGTCATGATTCATATGAACCATAAGAACTTTTATCTATATTCCAGCAGATGATACCTTACAGCAGGCAGAAAATATAGCAGAATACTCTAAAGGCGAATTCTGCTTTGCTATAACCTGCTCTAAGTGGTCACCTGTCTCAAAATTAGGGACATGCTATGGGGTATGGAGTGAATTTAACAATGCTATGACAGTTATATACGTAAATTCTTTTAGAAAAATATATTCTATTTCTTTTCAGACAAGAATATATTAAGGTCCGTAGTTTTGCATCCCAAGTATTGAGTGTGCGACCATCATGTCTTCGGGTCAAGGAGATGACAATAATGTGTCTGACTATTCACAGCGCATGACGCTAATGGTAATCATCGTAGCCGTAGCGTTCCACGTCTTTCTGATCGTACTAGTGTGCTACTTTGTTTGCTGCCATAAGTCTAGACGTCCGCGATCTGGTAGAAACGATAGAGGACCTTTGAACAGATTTGCATCAGGCCCATTCCATCGTCGACATTCTGTTGAAGTCACTGTCAGAAACTCACAGAGGAGAAGCCCTGGTAGATCTCGTGATAGCAGTCATGTGGTCCCTGCACAGGGAGTGATTTCACCACCGCCATACACAGAAGAAGATTTAGGGACAAGACCAATAACAAACTTGCAAA
The DNA here is from genome assembly GCA_922989275.2 of Gari tellinella. Taxonomy (NCBI): domain Eukaryota; kingdom Metazoa; phylum Mollusca; class Bivalvia; order Cardiida; family Psammobiidae; genus Gari; species Gari tellinella. The sequence goes on along the minus strand of OV277859.1, from coordinate 10,092,927 downwards.
TATCTTTGTTGACCAGGGTACGAAACCATCTGGGGCGGTTGACTGGTACTGGTAACTCCCCACCGCCTTATAGAGCAGGGCACGAAGCCAGTGCTGGAGGTGTGGACAATCCTGCTATGCTGGTAACGGGACCACCTCATTTACCCTCATACGAAGATTGCCTAGATAGACTACAGCCATGGCAACAAGCATTTGAATCAGGCGATAGCGGGGATGGTCCTCCATCATATGATGAGGTGGTAAAAGATAGAATAGACAAGTGAACATACCCGGTAGCCTTTTTTGTCTGAACTTATTGACAACCCAAGTTTCCAAAAAAGTATATTCCAATGTTTTAACTAGATAGATCTACAGTTTTTTTGGCAATATTCCAAATTGCCACGTTGTAACTTATAGATAGCTGAGTCTGTACCGGTATGTTCGACTTCAGCTAGTTCGACTTATAGATTGAACTTTTGACAGTATTTATATAATTATGATAAAACTAGCCTTACTGCATTGCAACATTATACAGACCAAACACCGAATACCAAATATAACAAAATTATATGAAATGCTTTAGATGCATGTGGTATGTCAAACAATGTATATCAAGACCAGTCGCCGCGTCTTTGACGGCGGTGGCAGGCCTTGATCTACACTGCTTGCAATACATTATATATTATAGGACATGTTTTCTCATGGTACCTATGCTCATATGTATAGACTTTGGGAAAAAACACCGATATCTCGACGTCTTGGAACAATCGCGATATACATATAGTCGAGTTAAGCATGGACTCGAGTCTCGAGTATCCAGGCTTAGATAAAACTTCTCCACAACCAAAATACTGTATATCCGGTAGCTATAAAACAAGTACAGAAGAAAGATCCTTAACCCCTTCACTGCCTGACCCTGAATACAATTGTAGTTGCTTGCAAAACATTTGGATTCTGATCAGACGCCGTCTAACGCCAGGTCTGACCAGGACCCAAACTGTTTGACACTCATTTCGAAATTTCTGAAGTCAACTTTAGATTTGGGAAATAAAGTCAGGCATCAATTGTTTAAATTTTACGACGCCGTGGCAGTGAAGGGGTCAATATCTAGCTTTGTTTTCAATTTATCATATTAAACTTTACTATTGAAATCCTCCCCGAAAAGGATATATGCAGAATATATTTGGAAGAACCAGTTTTTTTTTGTTTTTTTTTTTTAAAAACTCACCCCTGAAACTTTCAATGGATTATTCCAATATCCAATTATGACTTATCCATTTTTGACTATTTATGGTTGACTTTAACGATATACATTACAAAATGGCAAATCATGCATCCTGAACAGAGTGCTCCTAAAACTTTGACCAGACTCTACACTGGTTGCACAAGACACGTATACACAATTTGTTAATGACGAGTATACTCGTCGCTAGGGTAAATGTGTTTAACGAGGACTGTAGACTAATTCTGCATAAATTGAATTCATATTGTATTCGACTGAGTACGGTGTAGATTTTGATATTTATGCGATTTTGCTAGATTAACCCATTTATGCCCAGTGGATTCTTTCATGTTTATATATTGGATTAGTCCATTTTTTATCAAAGGGATGCCTGGTCAAAATTTTCATTTTGTTTTATATTGAAATTCATATCAACAAACAGTGTAGACTCTGATCAGACGCCGCATAATGCGTCGTCTGATCAGAGTCTACGTTGTTGGCCTATGTCCCATATATATGATCGTGGGCACAAATGGGATAAGGTTTAAACAGCGGTAACGATTTATATACATGTAGATAGATAGATAACCAATGTCACAGCTACCCAAGACAATTGGATAATTCTGCAAATTGTACAAGTACATAATACCATTTGCGAAACATTAATATAGTACTAATGCATACTAGCGAACTTAAGGTTTCAAGTTTAAACGAAACGAAGTGCAATAAAATGTAGACATGTAGTTTATTTGAAAACGTTTTGAATTTCTTTGATCTGAGTCAGTGTATAAACCGTTTGGAGTCTGATCGGTCTAGGAGTTATTAATAGTCTGATTTGAATCCAAACTGTTTCAAATATGTCTTGGTTTCTTCTCAATGTGGAACTTCAGTTACATTGAATATGTGCAAGAACATTCTCCATGATATTTTAATCAGTTCGGCCATACATTTTTTAATGGTCATGTTAGATGTAAACGCATCTGTTGGACAATTATAACTTTTTTCATCCATGTATAGGAAAATGCATTTCTTCTTTGTTACTTTCGTTATTTTCAATAAATGTGGGCGTTGTACTTGATGGATTAGTTTTTTGTTTACAACATTTCTCTTTTTTCTTTTCTCTTACTGTCCTCCTTTACTCTATGCGTACTTTTCTCAGCGTGTTGATGGAACAATTAACAAAATTTGTTAACTTGAAATCAAAAAGCAAAATGCGCCTTAAAGCGACTCGCAACCAGATGGTGCATTAAAAATAGTAATTTGTAAATATGTGTCAAACGCTTATATAAATGGTAAAGAATTAGTTTAGGATAAGAAATTCTGTTTAAAAAAATGTATTTCAATAAAAAAAAATATTGGTCTCTGGTGGGATTCGAACCCGGGGCCCTGCATTGGCGGACAGAAGGCAAAATAGGGGAAACCGCTTAGACCAATGGACCACGGAACTATCCGTTTATCTCGGATCGATTTAACGTATTTCAATGTGTAGCTATCGAAAGTGCATACAACTTCGTAATTCGGCTCGTGTTTATGTCTGAGCCCGTGTAGAGAAGCAACAACAATAACTATACCGTCTACTAGTCGGTATAGAAAAACGATGGAAAATATCTAAAAATCTAAGATTCGGTGACGATTCTTGAGACTTTTTTTGGACTGATCATATTTTTTTAATGTCAGAAGCCAAATAATGCCACAAATTTGCTTTTATTTGAGTATTTTATTTTATTTTGACAAGTACACCATCCGGTTGCGAGTCCCTTTAACCCTTATTAATGGTCAAATTATTCGGGAGATTTTAACCCCCTTCACCGCTTTATTGTCGTCAATATCTTCAATACTAGAAGCATGCTATGGAGTAAAGGTATAGTAGGCCCCTACCCAATTCTCGTCGCCATTTCATGTGTCGTGGTGGGTTTGCCGTAAAACCAAACTCAATCAAAGCTGAATATTCATATTAGAAACTCCAACCACTATGAACAGCTATCAACTGACCATCGCTTATAGGCTATCAGCTGGCTAAGTAAAGTTTTCGTCCCCCTCACCCCGAAAGGTAGAAAATTTCCACATATGCCATGATTTAGTATGCACATAGGCGACCCCATTTAGGGTGGATGACAAGCCTGAAAGTGGTGCAGATTTTTTTATTCGGCGTTTCCATGGCAACCGCTCAGTTTTACACTGTGTTTCAGGAAAACCACTGTAACTTGGTCAATTTTTGTAATAGAAGAATGAAAACAGTACAGTGATGAAGCTTAGACATTGAGCTTTAATAACATGAGAGTTCGTGTTAATTATCTCATTTGCATACTTATGAATATTAATGAGAAGTTTAAAAAACTCATAAAAATAAGGAAAATAATATCAAAATCATACTTTCAACTAACCATTAAACACACTCAAAGGACACAAAAGGTGCCAAATTTGCTTTAAAATCATATCTGAACATTCCTTGAAAGAATGAGCTAGGTTTGATTAAAAACTATTAACTGTATATGCCCCAAATGCCGTTTCCATGACAACTGTCCATTTTTGACAGAAAACATGACAATCACTTAAATTTACATCACACTCCAGGATTTCAAGCCATTGTATCTTTGTTAATTCTTTTGATAGAATAATGAAAAAAGTCTTGTAAATGAGCTCAAACAGTTATAATATATTTCATGAAAAATTATTTATATTATTTCATCTGCATACTTATGAATATTAATGAGACTATTTGACTAAAGTATAGTTTTCGTCTCCGTCATCGTAGAAAACGATGAATTCATTTAATCTCAACAGTCGAAAATAGGTCAAAACCATGTATACGCGGTTTATTATACATATTTTAATATCGGTTAATCATTTAGGGTGAATGTCAAGTCTGAAAGCGACACGGTACTGCTTAAATGTGCTTTTCTTTTTACCCCACCCACCAAATTTAACATTGCACACCGACATCATTTCTTATACATTACTGTTTATAAAGCCGCAATGAAATAAAATAAAAATACTTAGATTACTGAAATCATTTGTCATAAGATGCCATGCCTAAAAGTGTTAATGAGGTTTTATTCCATAAAACGCCAATAAAATGTCGTCTGCTAAACTACCCGTCTGCTACAGTTTTCAGTCTTTCAAAGGGTTACTGGACGTTTCGTTACCCTGTTGAGTTCACGCCTGTCATTTCGCTACCCAGGATGATTTTACCCTGGACCTTTCGCTTCACACAATTTTTATCGTAGTTTGTTTACACTATATGAGTTATACTTTAAGTTTAGCATAATACACGAGTATATTTGATTGCTATATTAATAAATATTAATTTCTTAAATGTTTATTTGTAAGACAATGTGGCAACATTTGAATTTTGTTCCATATTAGAGAAGAGAACACAGGAAAAGAATGACACAGAAATGAGCTGTAGGATTTGTAACTACAGCAAGCTCATTGTAAATGAAGCCAAATATCACAAAGGCCGTCATAGCAAGTATATCAAGCAAGAAAATGGTACAAAAGGTTTGTCTGAAGCAGGAAATGTTTGTGATGCGGCCTTTGAAAGCTTGTTGACTGAAATAACAGTAAAACAAGAGGCACATGGGCCATATTTCGCCTACCTGACAAAAGCTAAAAAAAATGAAGAGAATGATTTATGTCCCAGGACGGGTCAGTTTTACCACCAGAGGAATGATTTGAATAGTATTGATAGAAAACCAGTGAATGATGATATATTCCAAATATCTAAGCTCTGTGTACTAGGACTTCAGAAAAGAAGATTTTCATTGGAACAATCTATTTTAGTTCCTTTGACCTAGATATGCACCAGACCGATACCATAGTGTCTTCAAGGCAAATATCAAAGCTCTGGTCACATTAGTTTGAGAGAAGAAGATGTTTTAAAATGTCACTAAAACATATTTTATGTAAAATTGTGACTCCTGAGTGGACCATTTTTTGATCCCAGAGACATAGTTTGAACAATCTTGACAAAGAACCTTTATTTGATACTATATGCCTAATAGCTAAACTATGTGAACTAGGGTTTCAGATCAGATGCCTTTTTAAGTTTTCTTTGAAATATCTATTTTAGCTCATGTGACCTAGTTATTCAACAAACCCAAACCATTTCAACAATATTGGTAAAGGACATCTAGCAATGTCCCCATGCCAAATATAAAAGCGTTGACTACATTAGCTTCAGAGGACAAGCTGTTTGAAAAAATAACGGTATAACTCTTTGTAAAACTGTGACCCCCGGGCGGGCCAATTTTGACCACAGGGGCATAATTTGAACAAACTTGATAGAGAACCTATAGCTGCTGCTATGTGTCAAAATCTAACTCTGACCCTTGTAGTTTTTGTTAAGAATTGTTTTTAAGAGTTCCTTATGTGTTTTACTTCGGTTGCCATGGCAACCAAAATTCTGCATTGTTTTTATCTTTTGTAACAAATTTGAAAGAACTGTATCCAAGAAACATTCCTGTAAAGTTTGGGTGAAACCTGCCAAGTGGTATTGGAGGAAATGTCAATTGAAGCAAGTGTTAACGACGACGGACGATGCACAACGCCGGACACAAGGCCACCACAACAGCTCTCCTTGAGCCTTTTGCTCAGGTGAGCTAAACAGATATGGCAGATAAATTTGGCACAAAACCAGCCGATTCATACTATGAATGCTCTTAATACTAGTATTCAATTTACAACATGTTCTTCTTGTGACCCCTGGGCCAGATTAAGGATTAGCTCGAAAAATGGTTTTGATACATGTTGATAAATTAGCTCTGTTTTTCTTATTATCTCATTGATATTCATAGGTATGCAAATTAGATAAAGTGCATCAATTTTCATCAAATTAAAAGCAAATGTTTAGGCCCTATTGAAAATTCATTTTCATTCTTTTTTCCCAAAGAAACAGTGGCTTTCCTGAATCAAAAATGAATCTTCACATGTGGATCTGTTGTCATGGGTACGGAACTCGTGGTACGTGTGATCAAAGGGTAATGACCCGCCAACCCACTCAATTATTCTAGAAATATTCTCCGATAATTCATAATCACGATTTGCTCTGTTTGTGCCCTTTGAGTCAGTTCAAATTTTACGTACTCAGTATTATTTTAATACTTTTCCCTGCATTTTTAAGGATTTTAATAATCTCAATAATATTCATACGTATGCAAATGAGATTATTTACATAAATAGTTCATTCAATTAAATTCCAACTTCTAAGCTCTATAACTGTACAATTTTCATATCTATATCACCAACAGTAACAAAGTTACAGAGGATTTTTGGAGGATGGGGCGAGTTTGGGAATTGCCATGTTTCTGTGTTATAAATGGATGGTTGTCATAGAAACAAAATTTGGGATATGTACGGTGTATAGTTTTAAAGGGACTCGCAACCGGATGGTGTACTTGTCAAAATAAAATAAAATACTCAAATAAAAAGCAAATTTGTGGCATTATTTGGCTTCTGACATTAAAAAAATATGATCAGTCCAAAAAAAGTCTTAAGAATCGTCACCGAATCTTAGATTTTTAGATATTTTCCATCGTTTTTCTATACCGACTAGTAGACGGTATAGTTGTTGTTGTTGCTTCTCTACACGGGCTCAGACATAAACACGAGCCGAATTACGAAGTTGTATGCACTTTCGATCGCTACACATTGAAATACGTTAAATCGATCCGAGATAAACGGATAATTCCGTGGTCCATTGGTCTAAGCGGTTTCCCCTATTTTGCCTTCTGTCCGCCAATGCCGGGCCCCGGGTTCGAATCCCACCAGAGACCAATATTTTTTTTTATTGAAATACATTTTTTTAAACAGAATTTCTTATCCTAAACTAATTCTTTACCATTTATACAAGCGTTTGACACATATTTACAAATTACTATTTTTAATGCACCATCTGGTTCCGAGTCGCTTTAAATCAAACCCAGACCATTCTTTCAAGGAATGTTCAGATATGTTTTTAAAGCAAATTTGAGTGTGTTTAATGGTTAGTTGAAAGTATGATTTTGATATTATTTTCCCTATTTTTATGATTTCTTTTTAACTTCTCATTAATATTCATAAGTATGCAAATGAGATAATTTACATAACTTTTCATTATATCAAAGTTCAATGTCTAAGCTTCATCACTGTACTATTTTCATTCTTCTATTACAAAAATTAACCAAGTTACAGAGGTTTTCCTGAAACACAGTGTAAAACTGAGCGGTTGTCATGGAAACGCAGAATAAAAAAAACTGCACCACTTTCAGGCTTGTCATCCACCTTAAATGGGATCGCCTATGTGTATACTACATCATGATATAAGTAGAATTTTTCTACTTTTCAGGGTGACGTAGCTCCTAAAATAGAGCTCTTTTTCAACTTGGCTGATAGCCTATTAATCAAATAAAGAATTGTGTCACGTAGGAAACAGTACAGACCTATGTCAGGCAAATCTTATAAGTAAACGGTACAAACCCTGACAAGTCAGGTTCTTCAGGAGCTGTCTAAACTGGGTCTACGCTGTTTTCAAAATCGTCAATATGTGCTGCAGTGCTCCCTCTCTACAGCGGCACCCAATGGGGGACAATAATTGTGTGCGTTGTTCAGAGGGGGTCGATATAGGGAGGGAATCGGTTTACATTTGCAAAGAGCGTGAATCATTCAAGCTATTTGTCACTGGTCATTAAGTTGTTTCTGTCAAAATGTGTATTATGTAACTTGTGAGAAAATAGCAGACGATATTGCAGCAGTAAACACGTTAGACATAATTGCATTGTCTAGGACACTGCGCGGCAAGAGTCGTTGTATGGAGGAAGTCGTTGTTGGGAGGCAGTCGTTGTTGGGAGGGCCGTTGAAGGGAGAGAGCACTGTATTAGCAGAAGGGTAAGTAATGCTTGGTTGTTTTCTAAAATCAATTTTACAATTTAGTGTTTGCTATTTATTTCTTTAGTGTCAGATTATCGCTATCTGCTTCGCTCTTTTATAAATATTCTCCGTTTTGTCTTCAGTCTTTTCTTTACATGTTAGGCATTGTGAAGAAGTGAATGATATGCGAAAGGATACTGACCAGACGCCGACTTAATTGGTAAAAGCATAAAATCACCTACGCCATCTCATCAATGTTCATGCAGTTTTAGCCGATTTTGGGCAGGAATGTGGCACGTACAGCAATTCTTATCCAATTCAAAAAGTGACGAGTATACTCGTCATTTACAAAACAGTGTATACCCATGAAGTCTTATGCAAACTGTAGACCCATATCAAAAGACTCCCTAGTAAATGCGTCTCACCAAGGTCTACACTGTATGTCCTTTTACCAATGTATAATGGAATAAACAACCCTATATACAACGTATAGTCAACATGGAATAGCCTAAATTGGTAACTGGAAATGCCCATTTAAAGTTTCAGAGATGAATGAGTTATGGTGATAAAGATCCAACATCGTAAGAGTGATAGGTTGGCGTGTGTTTAGAATTGTTTCCCCGAAACACACGAGTCCCTTTAACTATTATCACGGTATGGGTGAATATGTATGTAGCAAACTTTATTGGCGTTTGATCTTGATAACATGAGACTGACACTTATATAGATGGTGCTGCTTTTTTATTCAGGAAAATAAAGCAGAAATAATAGCAGCTGTCAGCATGTTCGCCCATTAACGCTTTCATTACCAATGACGCGTTTGCAAACAGTTTGAATCCTGCATGACCAGACGCCGCGTAAAGCGGCGTCTGATCAGGATCCAAACTGTTTGACACTCGTTTTGAAATTTCTCCAGTCAAACTGCCTTAAATTTAACTGTGAAACGATATTGTAGACAACAATATTAAAGCAGGCGAATATATGGCGGGGAAGGGGTAAAATTCTCACGATAAATTTGATCATGAAAGGGTTAACCCCTAGTGACGTCATGCGCGTCATTTACAGTGTACCTGTGGGGAGTACTCCTCATTAAGCAAACAGGATGGATGAGTTGGGTTTTACATCACTGCCACACAAAATAGGTCATATTGCACCGATGAATGACGACGAGATAGTGGATCTCATGAAGATGATTTCGACCTGCCTTCCTTTTAGTTCTTGGCAGAGAATCTCGGTCAAATAAACGGATTTAAGTCGCTTTAACAGAACTTCAGTCAGCTAATACAAGTGGAGGTAGTCCTAAAAAGTCCTTTATGCACCGTTTCAGGCACAAATCGCAAACTGGGTAGAACCACCGGCCTTCTGCAAGCCAGTTAGAAGGTTTCCCCACATGAAAAAATGCGAATGCCCAGACTGAGATTCGAACCCACAGCGATGAGGGGCTAATTGATGCAAGTCGCAGCAACTAGGCCACGGAGCCCCTCCCCTAAAAACAAACGGAAATATTCCCTATGACAATTAAGCTCAAGAACCCCGACAAGACAGGGGGTCTCTATGGTATGCAAACAGGTCTAGAGTAATACCAGACCTATCATATGAGAAAATATACGCTCAATATACGCTGATAGCAGGAGAAGGGTTAAATAATGCATGGACAGTCTTCCAGACTGCTGGCTAATATAATGCAATTGGTTATGTTTTACAATAAGCGGCCATGTCTCCCTGTTATCTTATGTAAAACAAGTACATGTAAACTCAAAAGTGGGGTTAATTAAGACCTTGGGAATGGATTTGAATAAATCCAGACTGCAGTGCACAGTTGCTGTTTCTAATAAGGAGTCACGTCCGCTCAAAGCCATGTAATTATGTGTCAAGCCATTCCGTGCAGCTCTGGTCAACATGGACCCATTGTTGTTGGGACAGGACCTATTGCCTTGCTACATACCAAATACCTTAGCAATAGGCCATATAGCTCTAAAAGTATCCTTAGCTAATAAATATATCCTTCAAATGGGCAATTCCAGGTTCCAAATATGTCTAGTCTAGTCTATTTTACTATTAAGGGTAGCTTTTCCTATATATTGCAAAATGACAAACAGTGAAGACATATATTATGTGTTCAGGTCATAAGGTGCCAATGGTTAAATCTTCCTTTAGGTGTCAATGTAAAATGTGTGCACTACATGTGTGCATGGAATGCAGTTATCTAACCCTTTATCCCATATATATAAGCCTATTTCTTCATTTTGAAGACAGGTGACCACTTAAAGCAGGTTGAAAGTAAAGCAGAATGTGCATTAAGGTGCATTCCGCTTCACTTTTAGCCTACTTTAAGCCACCATCTGTTGAAAACACTTCTTATGCTGCATATTTATGACTGTATAAATTGGAACTATATTCTTAAGTGGAGGAATAAATTAAAGGTGTAAAAAGACGTTTGTATGGGGTAATGGGCTAACCCTTTCCCCATACTCTGTTTCTAGTATTGAAGATAGCTAATCAATTAAAATAGGCTGAAAGTAAAACAGAATGTGCCTTTATGCACATTCTGCTTTACTTTCAACCTGCTTTAAGCTACCATCTGCTAGAATATAGAAAACATTTCAAATGACTGTATTGACTAGAACTTTTTTATTCAGAAGAGGACTAAGTTAAAGGTGTAAAATTAATAATTGCATTCCTATGGAGTAATGAGTTAAGGATCTTAGAAACAATGGAACATTCTGGTGAAATAAACTTAATTTTATTCAGTCCAGTGATTTTTAAATGTCTTAAAACTGGTTTGATGCATGACCAGATAAAAAGGACTACTAATGACAGACACAGGGCCATCACAATAGCTTTTGCTGAATATACTATGAGCTATAAAACAGAATCTCTCTTATTGAGCAAGTTTTTTCTTTTGGAAAAAAATGTGATCCACCTTAGAGAAGTTTTTATCTTGAAAATATGCCATCTTCTATATCTGAACATGTAATTCCTTCCCAATTACTGCAGGATGTACACTATGAGTTTCAAACAGTTATTATCTGGACAACATGCCTAGTTGCTTAGCATTTCTCCCACATCAAAAGTGTTTGTTTGGGACAGTCACCAATAATCAGCATTAGCGGGTTTAACCTTCCCCCACCACACACAAATATGCGTGTTTATGCCTCCACTATAGAAAATAGTCCCACACTACAGTCATGCATATACACCATAAGATTTTATTTTAATCCTAGCAGATGGTAGATTGAAGCAGACTGAAAGTAAAGCAGAATGCATCTTACAGGGTATTCTGCTTTACTTTCAACCTGCTTTAAGCGGTCATCTGTCTTCCAAACTAGATACCGACTATGGGGTAAAGGTTTAAACAGTCAATACATGTGTACAATCTGCACATTTCTGTGTAAACTGTAAAAGGCCATACAATAAATAAACAACAAAACACTTCTGCAGTATTATTCTCTTCCAAAGTGATGTTACATATACACTGAAACAGCACTAATTGCACATATATAAATATAGCACATTTAAATGATTGCTGACCATATGAGTTGTATCGCAAGAAACAATAACCAAAGGACATTTCAAACAGTGTTGACCCAAATCAGTAGCCACGTTTCCTACACTGTTTTCATTACAATAGTAGAAGATGCCATATCAAATAGCATACAGTCAGTCTTGTACACACTTGATGAAGTAGCATGGAAACCTATGGACTTTTTCAACATTAAGTAACTCTTGTGGGTTATCAGTTTCCCTTGTGGGTCTTTTTAAACCAGCCTACTTGGAATTCTGTGTAGTTTCATAAATACTGGGTTAAATTAGCAAACAGTGTAGACCCAGATCAGAGGGCTCCTATAGGAGCCCTCTGATCTGGGTCTATAGTGTTTGCAGATGCAGTGATTATATTTTAAAGAGTTTCATGGTGTTAAAAGAGTTAAGACTAGAGACTAATTAACACATGATAGAAATAATGTAGAAATTCCTAGGAGCATTCTGCATTATTTTCACCCTGCATGAAGCAACCATAGGCATTCGGCCCGTTGGCTATGACACTACCCCTAGCTGCTATAACCCCCTCCACCACCACCAAACGTGGATAAAATACCCCAAAATCTATCCATACATTCAATAATCATCATAAAAGAACATTTCCTGAAGTTTCATGAAATTTTAAAAAAAAAAATTTTTTTGCTAATTTATATAAGTAAAATAGTAAAGGCTGCCATGAAAAAGCGCCTTGCAGAAGCAACCCTCAAGTTCCCAACCCTGTCATTTTGTCAAATCTTGGACGATCTGGACAGATGATGGCTCATTGTTTACAGCAAACAGTTTTCTTTGACGATAATTGGTAAAAAATTCAAAGCAATCGGCGAACACGCGCATGGGGACTCGAAGGGTGGGGAGACCCCTTAGTCGGAAACTATCCGTCACACAAAATTTTCCCAAACAAACGACTGGTTGCCCAGTCAAACTATTCTCATTCTAGCGAAACCGAGAACCAGCTTCAAAGCAGGAAATGACGCAAAAAGTCAACCGTCTCAATTGGTCGTATTCGAATCAGGACAACTATTGCGTGAATTGGAATAGTTGTCAACAAGTTCTATTCGAATCATCACTTGATGTTTTCCGTTGACAAAATGTTGTCAAACCATCAAATCTTTGACCACAATTTCGATATGAGTCGGGTCAAAATTGTTGTCATCAGTAAATCTTCGCGCATTTGCTCCGCCCAGTTTTCGTTGACAACAAACTCGATGATTCGAATACGACCAATGATCATATACGTTTGTCAACAGACTTGAAAACGAAAGTTATCTAGAAATTTATTTCGTGACAGAAATGCTCATTTACCGATAATTCAAAAGGTATTTATTATATTTTTCATTTTCTATTTATTACCCGTACCATGGTGTAATGCATGGTCGCAAATGCACTTGTTAATCGCTGAATCAGTGAATGGCTGACGAACAAGTCCAAAAATTAAGGTGACAGAAGGATTCCGATATAAGGAACCTATCGAACTTTTTATTTCTTCACTTGTGCTCGTGTCTTGCTTGGGCTGTGAGCTAACTTTCTTTGAACAGAACTGTTAAATGTAAATAATAAGCCATCATTTGTCAAAATCGGTCCAAAAATGACAAAATGACAAGGTTGGGAAGTTGATGGCTCTGAATACACATCCACCTTCTCATTGTATACATATATATGATACGAATTTTTTTTTTTTTTTTTGAAACTTCTTGAAACTTCTTGAAACATTTGTTAAGGATGTTTGTTGAACATATGGATGTATTTTGACTCATTTTGAAAGATTTATGGGGGGGGGGGGGGGGTCATAGCTTACGCGCCGAAAACCTGTGGAAGCAACCACAAGTATTATCTCATTGACCCCTGAAACTTCCAGGCTGATCATTAGGAGTCTTCTGTTCTGAGTCTTTACTATTTGCATACAACATGATTGTGTACTGTTCATAGGTAAACAGTTTGTAAATGATGTATATACATGCCACTAAGGGTTAATAGGCTAAATACTGCACCTAGATCTTCTATTGAGTGATGTGTTAATACAAGACGTTTATCTAAGTATACATTTATACAGGCGTTTAATCAAATGAATCAGTTTCAGTTACATGACTGTACATTGTTTATAATGTCCAAAGGTTGTTTTGTTGTGAGTTGGCTCATGTAGGTACAGTAAAACCTCGCTATTACGACCACTAAAACAAAGGCTAATTAATTGTTTAATAGACAGGTGACAGCTTAAAGCAAGGTGACAGTGAAACAGAAAGCTCCTACAGGAGCTTTCTGTTTCACTGTCACCTTGTTTTAAGCGGTCACCTACCGTAAACACCCTAATAATTAACATAATTTAGTGGTCGTAATAGAGAGGTTTTACTGTATTACTTAATGAAATTAATAAATAATTGTGATGAAACTACAAATACAAATTTCAATATATTCTTTCACATATCTTCTCCAGGGAATGACTTATATTTGATTGGTATTTTATTAAATTTCATTTTTTATTAAAATTCACCCTCTAGGATGCTATAAAGGCCAAGAGGATAAATCTTTAATTCTTTGCATGCTGGGTAATTTTTTCGTCTGCAGAAATTGTCGTCTGCTACTGTTCTAAAAATAGAATTTTCAAAATTACTTTTCAAAACAGCCTGGTCAGAGTGTCAAACAGTTTGGATTCTGATGAGATGCCGCATCATGCGGCGTCTCATCTGGATCCACACCGTTTGCAAAGGTAATCACTGTAGGACATATCCCTCGCTAGCACGGTAAGAGTTAATAAAGAGTGACCAGTTATTGTTATTATGTCTACATTCCTACTCCCTATCTATAGTTATTAGCAGACTATGAAGATAATTATGTAAAAATCACCTTTTAAACTGCTTCTATTAAACGTCTTCAACATTTCAATTTTTATGACAAAGGAATTAACTCAATGAACACTGAAACTTAAAATGGACAATTCAGTTTTCAAATTAAGTCATCCATTTTGGACAATTTAGAGTTATTTTTACAATAAATTACATAATGACAATAAGTGCAGACCCTAATGACAGGGTTCCCCTCTGATCTTGGCCTACACTGTTTGCATAGGACAAGTGTACTCTTTACAGGTAAACTGTTTGTAAAGGAACTGTATGTGTGTCACTAATGAGCTATAGAGTTAGGAGTACATTATATGTTTTACATTTCAAATTAATACTTTATTATGGAAGACCACACTGTTGGTGAATGTCAGGCGATACAAAACAGTTCAAAATGAGACAAAAATAAGCCCAATGGTGGATTGGAATTATAATGTAGAGCTGGACCCTGTTGTGTGAATGCTATATATATATAGCGCTCCCTCCATTAAACCACACCCAATGGAGACCAAAATTATGAACGTTGTTCAGTGTGAGTCGTTGTAGGGAGGGAATTCGGCTTACATTTGCAAACAGCTTGAATCCAGATCAGATGTTGCGTAATGTGGCGTCTGATCTGGATTCAAGCTGTTTGTCACACATCATAAAGTGTTTTCTGTCAAAATGTTCAATATGTAATTTTGAGAAAAACAGCAGACGACAATTTTAAGCAGACGACAATGCAGCCGCGAAAAGGTTGAACATAATTGTCCTGTTTCGGGAACTGCGACTAGGGTCGTTGTAAGGAGAGAGTCATTGTTGGGAGGGCCGATGTAGAGAGGCAGCACTGTATATCCAAAGATTATTTATCAGACTTTATGGTTTCTTCTGTTCTTGAAGTCTTCTTTCAATATTCTTTTTCTCTAAGGTCCAAAATCTGTTGTGGAACAAACCTGTAATATATTTCAACAAAACATGTTTGAACTTACCCTTTTTTACTCTTTCAACACTAAGTAATATGCCTTTTTACGCCTTAAATTTACTCCTCCACTGAAGTAAATATATCAAATTTATACAGTCATGGATATGCACCACAAGAAATACTTTCCATACTCTAGCAGATAGTAGCTTAAAGCAGGCTGGATGTAAAGCAGAATGGCACATTCTGATTTACTTTCAACCTGCTTTAAGTAGCAATCTATCTTCAAAACTAGATATAGGCTATAAGGTAATGGGTTAATATACTTTAAACATTTATTTGAATATATTCAAGACAAAGAGTAAATATCTGTACCAGTACTATATGACATAAAGTTGCTGTTGTACAAGGTTTTACCTCTGGTTTGATTGAGTGCATTCTCGGCTGCTCTCATCTCCCCCTGCTGTTTGCTACTGCCCTCGCCAACAGCCAGGCGCTTGTCTCGGAAATACACACCAACCTTGTATACACGGGAGTTGGTGGGACCATACATGGCTAGCACTCTGAAAAAGATAAATACATGTATGTACATGTATATTAAAGTATAAAATAAGACTCAGCGTGCAGTTATCCTTTCCCACATAGTTTGTGTTCAGTGTTAATCCTTTCCTCTAAATACACATCATAGGATGCCTTTACCCTATCCTCTGCATCATCACCACAAAGGAATATTGGTGCTGCTGAATAAAGATGGCAGCTTACAGCAAGATGAAAGTAAAGCAGAAAGCTCCTAAAGGAGCTTTCTGCTTTATTTTCAACTTGCTTTAAGCAGTTAGCTATAGGTAATTTGCACCTTTGGCTATAGAGGTAAGGGTTAAAGTATGATGACGGTTTGTCGAACGGTTAACCAAGGCTTGTTAATGTTTCAGCTGTTTCTAATCACCATCATGAATTCTCTTTCATCATAACAATACAAGAGCTCCCATCCTTCTCTCCCAATGGACAGGTTTTCTACTTTAACCTTACCAGACTAACTATACCAGAACTCAAGATAAGGGGAGTATTTCAAACCACTCTGTTTTTAATCATGCCATTAATCTTTTAATTATTTGACTCATTTTAAAAATGATTTTACAAACTTACTATAACAATTTTATAATCTTGGTAATAATATTGAAAGAATTTCCATGTTTCCATGCATCTCAATATTGTATCATTTTTACTGTGAATGTATTTATTTGTCTTTCTTGCTTTGTATGTACATTTATATAATTACATGTGAAGCGCTTTTGAACGCACAACTCCTGTGTGAAAAGAGCGCTATATAAATCGGGTATAATAATAATAATAATAATAATAATATAATAATAATAACTAAAATCTATATTTCTGCATTAAACCCTTTGGTGTTACTACTCATTAGAATAATCTCTTTGGGACGATTCTAATAAGTAATAACACCATAGGATTTGGTGCTGGTAAGTGAGAAAACGTTGGATTTGTTCAGTTTACTCCCTTATCTGGAGCCCTGTATACTACTCAAAGTTTGCTAAGCACCAAGGGTTAAACCTCCATAGGTTCTAATGCATTGAACCTAACACTTTTTCACCGCATAACTTCCAAAATTTTTGTTCGATTCCATCCAAATTTAAAGACATTATTGCCAAGGGTTCACTTTAAGGATTCTGATAATTTTTACAATTGTCTAGGTCCTGTAGACGAAACCCGAGGAAATTATCAAAATATGAATTTTTTGAGAACTCACCAAAATTTTCAAATCCATTGGATTTTACGTTGTAATGTTCGTAGGTGTTAAAATGGGTACAATTGAACATTAAAAGGTAAAACATTATTTTACTTTCATCTTGCATTTAGCAGCCATTTGCCTTAAATGCTTAATCCATTACCCCATAGCCTGTTTCTATTTTTAAAGAAAGATGATCACTTAAAGCAGGTTGAAAGTAAAGCAGAATGCGCCTAAAGGCCCATTCTGCTTTACTTTCAGCCTGCTTTAAGCTATTATCTGCTAGGAAATAGAAAATATTTCTTATGATACATATTCATCACTGTATAAAAGTGAACTACATGTATTATCTTCAGTGTAGAAGTAAATTATAGGTGTAAAAAGACGTATATATGGGAGAATGGGTTAATAGTCACACAACTTAGAGGTCATACTAGAAGGGTTTTTATACTGTGCAGCATTCTCCCAGCCCCCTAGTTTCTGTCCTTACTTGTAGACTGGAATGTCTGGAGATTCATCATTCATGTCCCTCAGGGTAAGACAACATTGTTGAAGCTGCGACTTCGGGTCATTCCACTCTTGATTCATTATAAAGTCCTGTAGGGAGATAATACAATCTTATCAATTGAAAATGAGTTCATGGGTAATTTGAGTTAATTTATTATCTTCTATGTGTGTATGTAATTTCATTAACTTATGTCCAAAATTATTCAACAAGGGCCACCATGGCCCTGAATCGCTCACATGGTACACCATGTAAAACATGACCTATAGTGACCTAAAATACGACTGGACATGACCCACAATCAACCTTTAAAGTGTTAACAAGATTTTTCTATGATTTGACCTAGTTTCTGACCAGACACAATCCACATTTGATTTTGACCTAGATTTGATGTAGGCAAACATTCTGACAATATTTCATTCAGATCTAATGAGATTTGTAGCCTCTAGAGGGTTAACAATGTTTTTCTTTGATTTGACCTAGTGACCTAAATTTTGATCCGACATGACCCATATTCGAACTTGACCTAGATATCAATTAGGCAAACATTCTGACCAAGTTTCATGAAGATATGGTGAGCTCTGTAGCCTTTAGAGTATAAACAAGGTTTTCCTATATTTTGATCCGACATGACCCATATTCAAACTTGACCTAGAAATCAATTTGGCAAACATTTGACTAGTATGCATTAAATTCCAATGAGATTTGTAGCCTCTAGAGTGTTAACAAGGTTTTTCTATGAATTGACCTTGTGACGTAGTTTTTGACCGGACATGACCCATATTCGAACTTGACCTAGGCATGAATCAGGCAAACATTTTGACCAAGTTTCATGAAGATATGGTGAGATCTGTAGCCTTTAGAGTATAAACAAGGTTTTCCTAAATTTTGATCCGACATGACCCATATTCAAACTTGACCTAGAAATCAATTAGGCAAACATTTGACTAGTATGCATTAAATTCCAATGAGATTTGTAGCCTCTAGAGTGTTAACAAGCTTTATCTATGATTTGACCTAGTGACCTAGTTTTTGACAGAGCATGACCTATTTTGGAATTTGACCTAGATATCAATGAGGCAAAAATTTTGACTTAGTTTCATTAAGGTCCAATAAGATTTGTAGCCTCTAGAGCGTTAACAAGATTTTTCTATGATTTGACCTAGTGACCTAGTTTTTGACCGGACATGACCCACATTCGAACTTGACCTAGATTTCATCTAGACAAACGTTTTCATGAAGTTTCATGAAGTTCGGATGAAATTTGTAGCCGCTAGAGTGGTAACAAACTAATTGTGAATGGACGGACGGACTGACGACGGAGGACGGACATCCAGCGATCCTAAAAGCTCACCTTGGCACTTCGTGCTAGGTGAGCTAATGAAAAGTCATTGAGTACAGGTTTAACATAAAGCTTCTGTTAAAAAAAAGATTGGTTTAGAGAGGTTTAAGATCCTTTTAACAAGAGCCCCATGGGGCATATGTCGCTCACCTGAGAATAGCTGTACATCAAAATGGAGATAATGATTTATGTCCAGGACGGGGTCATTTTTTACCCGAGGGGCATAATTTGAACAATCTTGATAGAGGACCTGTAGATGATGCTATGTTCCAAATATCTAAGATCAGGGTACTAGGGTTCTAGACAAGAAGATTTTTTTAAGTTTCCATTGAAAATATCTATTTTTAGCTCCTATGACCTACATATGCAACAGACTGGACCCATTTGAACAAAATAGATAAAGGACATCTAGAAGTAACACCATGCCGAATATCAAAGCTCTGGCTATATTAGCTTCAGAAAAGAAGACGTTTGAAAACTGTGACCCCCGGGGTGGGGCTAATTTTGACCCCAGGGGCATAATTTGTACAAACTTGATAGAGGACCTGTAGATGATATGCAATCGACCAGAACCATTTGAACCTTATTGGTATAGGACATCTAAAAGTGTCACCATGCCAGATATCAAAGCTCTGGCCATATTAGTTTCAGAGGAGAAGACGTTTGAAAATTTCACTATATAACTCTATGTAAAACTGTGACCCCCCCCCCCCCTAGGGCGGGGCCAATTTTGATCCCAGGGGCATAGTTTGTACAAACTTGATAGAGTACCTGTAGATGATGCTATGTGACAAATGGCTAAGATCTGGCCCTTGTAGTTTCAGACAAGAAGATTTTTTAAGATTTCCTTAATTTTTCACTTGGTTGTCATGGCAACCAGAGTTCTACATTGTTTTTAATTCTTTGAACAATTTTGAAGGAACATTCGTGTACAGTTTAATTGAAATTTTTTCAGCGGTATATGAGGAGATGTCATTTGAAGCAATTGTTAAAAACAACAATGACTGTATAAAGTGAAATTATTTTCTTCTGTGGAAGAATAAATTAAAGACATAAAAAGGAATATGTATGGGTTAATAGGTTAATAAATATCATTATTTACATTTTCTAAATATAAGAAACTATATGTAAATGAGTGGAAAATAGTTTGGATCCAGATTAGATGCAGCATTATGTGGCATCTGACCTGGATCCATACTGTTTATGGCCAAGAATTAATTGTGGACTGATAGACAGAAAGATAAACAAACAAACAAAACACAAACAAACAAACAGACCAAAAGCAATATGCCTCCAACTAAGTTGTGCTTGAGCATAAAATAGCAGACATCATCATTTCTGTTCTGTATCTCAGTGACCTGAGTTCAGAGCTAGCTATGGGTCAGTTATGCAATAACAGACGGTCCCCTTGGAGAAACTGCTATTATCATGCTGAACTGTTGTCTGCTCCAAATGTTTGTATGTGAAATATGTATAAAATAATAACTAATATTTTCTAAATAAAAGAAAATATGTAAATGAGTGGCAAATAGTTTAGATCCAGATTAGATGCAGCATTATGTGGCATCTGACCTGGATCCAAACTGTTTGCAAAAATGTTGCATTTAGTATAAGGGTAGCTTCTTAGCCTGGAAGATACAGTGGGTCTGTATAAAAACGGATCATTAGAGAGTTTTTACTGTCTGACCTGCATCAAAAAGCACTGATATGGCCAGGGTTGAGTCAAATTTGACCCTAGGGTTTTGATTTTTTACAATTTTGAAAGTGATTTAGTAGAAGATACTATTCATGCAATATCTAAGGTGTGGGAACAGTGGTTTTTTACAAAAAACTTGTTTAAAGTTTTTCACTTTTTTTAATAAATTTCAATAAGTAGTCCACATTGGAATTTTATTTTAACAATTTCTGTAGAGAAGCATCCAAGGAACACCGTGAGCATGTTAGTTTTTCCCTCAAACTCGCGGTTTCAGAGGAGATGTCGCTTGAAGAAAATTTGAACGGACGGACAGATGGACAGACGGACGACGGGCGATCACAACAGCTCACCTTGAGCCTTCGGCTCAGGTGAGCTAAAAACAGTTGAATTGGCAGTCATTTAAGACAGGTAACTGCTTATTGTAGGACAAAAAGTAAAGCATAAAACTCCTTAAGGAGATCTTTGCATTACTACAATTGTCCTGCATCAAGCCGCCTGTCATATAAGCTGAAATAAGGATATGTTGGACTTAAGCAAGGTTTGTCAGTACATGTATTTGCATTTGAAGGAACTATGAAGAATTTACCTCAAGTCTGGGAAAGAAGCAGACTTCACATAATACAATACAAGGCTCCAAATTTCCATCCACGTACATAGCACCTAGCAATGCTGAAATTGAATAGAATTAACTTTTACAATGCTGAGTTTTCAAATAAACTTCTTTACTTGTTTGATAATCTACCAGTTCATCCCATTTCTCCATAGCCTGTTTCTAGTTTTGAAGACAGGTGACCACTCAACATAGGTTGAAAGTAAAGCAGAATGCACCCTAAGGTGCATTCTGCTTTACTTTCAGCCTATTTTAAGCTACCATCTGTTGGATCTAAAAAATATTTCTTATGATACATATTCATTACTATATAAAATTTAAACTATTTTCTTCAATGGTTTAATAATAATTAACCGTGTATCTATGGAGTAAAGGGGTATATACAGTGCAGCTTCAAAGCCACAGCAAAATAGTCCTAACAAATTTTCAACTTCTGAGTTTTGTAGTTCTAGAGAAGAATTTTTGTGATATAAATATATTTAATCAATTACTCCATTGATAGGCCTTTTTACACCTTTAATTTATTCCTCCACTTAAAAAAATAGTTCCAATTTATACTGTCATGAATATGCACCAGAAGAAATACATTTTATATCCTAGCAGATATTTGCTCTTGGCTTTATAATTAAGTGCAAAATGATTTTAAATGTTTTTAATCCATAACTCCATAGATACACCTTTTTATGTCTTTAGTTTATTCTTCTACTATAGTAAATAGCTCCGCTTGATACAGTATTAAATATGCACCCTAAGAACTGTTTCCTTAATACCCAAGCAGATAGTAGCTAAAAGCAGGCTGAAAGGAAAGCAGAAAGAACATTAACCCTTTGAGCCCTAGTCCCGCCTATAGGCGTCCTTTTCAAAAAGTGTACATGTGAATAGTACACTTGTCCTATGCAAACAGTGAAGACCCAGATCAGAGGGCTCCGAAAGGAGCCCTCTGATCAGGGTCTTCACTGTTTGTCATAATGTCAAACATTGACAAAAACAACCCTTAAAAGTCATAAATGGACTAGACTAAGATGGAAACTGGAATTGTCCATTGAAAGTTTCAGGGAGGAAAGAGTTAAGGTAACCACTCCTACATGAGCTTTCTGCTTTACTTTCATCCAGCTGTAAGCTGCCAACTGTGTTGAACTGGAACAGTGATTCTCCTGAACGGTCGTAATAGGAGGGTTTTACTGTACATCAATCTATCATCATAACAAAATTATGAGCTGTGCATGATAAACCAGACTTAGATAAACAGTCTAGACTTAGACCAGCTGCCCCATCCTTGACCCAGGGTTGGTCTTGGTCTACACTGTTTGGCTCTTACCAGACTGTAGTCAGAGATTACAGCTAGGTTAGGTTAACACTGTTTTACAAGGAGATACAATGTATGTCTAGTTTACTGAAGGAACAGTCAAACTTGTGTTAAACCACCAATAATTGAAAATGCATGGTCATCTTAAGAGAGAGGGGATTACTTAACCCTTTACCCCATAGCCTGTTTCTAGTTTTGAAGACTGGTGACCACTTAAAGCAGGCTGAATGTAAAGCAGAATATGCCTTAAGGCACATTATGCTTTACATTCAACCTGCTTTAAGCTACCATCAGTTAGAATATAAATAGTATTTCTTTTACTAGATATTCATGACAGTATGAATTGGAACTCTTTTCTTCCGTGGAGGAATAAATTTAAGATGTCAATAGGCTTATTTATAGGTTAATGTGTTAAAAGAGAGGGGAACACTCAATGTAGGTCAAATGTAATGCAGAAGGCACTTATATTTTCTGCATTACTGTTGTCCTGCATTAAGCTGCCATCTGTCATTAATACTACAAATACATATTCTTTGAATGTTCACTTCATACAGAGTTGACTGTAGGTATATCAGCTTCACATCATCACATGTATAGTCATCAAAGAAGTCATTAGACAACTAGATTACAGGATAACAACATTTAATTAAGTATTGGGCCAATGAAAGTGAAAATGGTAAAATGATACTGATATCTTACATCACAAAAAAAAGATAATGACATTTCTGAAATGTCAAAATGATTCTAAATACGGAAGAGGATAAAAGACAGGTGGCTGCTTAATGCAGGACAACAGTAACATAGAAAGTTTCTTTTGTCTTGCATTTAACTCTTTGAACCCTAGTCCCGCACATAAGCGTCCTATTCAAACAGTGTACATGTGAATAGTACACATGTCCTATGCAAACAGTGAAGACCCAGATCAGAGGGCTGATCAGGGTCTTCACTGTTTGTCACAATGCCAAACATTGACAAAAACAACCCTTAAAAGTCAGAAATGGACTAGACTAAAATGGAAACTGGAATTGTCCATTTGAGGTTTCAGGGAGGAAAGGGTTAACTGAGCTCTCTATATATCTTCTTTGAATGGTTTGCAAGAAAATAGAACAAGTCATTTTTTGACCCCAAAAAAGTTCTGTTCAGAGAGCTCTAAATCTTAATTTCTATAAAATTATTCTTGCAGATGGTAGCTTAAAGCAGGCTGAAAGTAAAGCAAAATGTGCCTTAACCCTTTGAACCCATGTCCCGCATATAGGCGTTCTTTTCAAACAGGGTACATGTGAACAGTACACTTGTCCTGTGCAAACAGTGAAGACTCAGATCAGAGGGCTCCGAAAGGAGCCCTCTGATCAGGGTCTTCACTGTTTGTCACAATGCCAAACATTGACAAAAACAACCCTTAAAAGTCAGAAATGGACTAGACTAAAATGGAAACTGGAATTGTCCATTTGAGGTTTCAGGGAGGAAAGGGTTAACTGAGCTCTCTATATATCTTCTTTGAATGGTTTGCAAGAAAATAGAACAAGTCATTTTTTGACCCCAAAAAAGTTCTGTTCAGAGAGCTCTAAATCTTAATTTCTATATAATTATTCTTGCAGATGGTAGCTTAAAGCAGGCTGAAAGTAAAGCAAAATGTGCCTTAAGGTACATTCTGCTTTTCTTTCAACCTGCTTTAACCTTTTACCCTGAAGCCAGCTTCTTGTTTTGAAGACAGGTGACTACCTAAAGCAGGTTGAAAGTAAAGCAGAATGCCCCTTAAGATACATGCTATGGGGTAATGGGTTAAAAGGGATTTTGTCGTTTTCTTACAGTTGGATGCTTAAAGCAAGCTTTCTACTCTACTTTCTTCCTGCTTTAAGCAAACACCTGTCTCAATCACAGGAAGAAGGGGGTGGGCTGTTAAAATGCTTTCCATGCAACATATGACTTGCATGTTCAGTCTTATTGATGAGACTACAAATCAATGCCCATTCTGTGTTAGTTGTTAAAGGGGATATAATCTTATACAGACATGAAGTATACCCAACGACAATTGAGTTACCTTCTAGAAGATCAGCCTTCTCTTTCTGTTTCAGCACTGCGTCTGATTGTTGTTCTCTCTGCATACTTATCACAAAGTCAGGCATTCCAATCTCATCAGCCACAGTAGACTGGGTCTTGTTGTTGACTAGAGAACTTCTCAGTAACTGAAATATTGGAACACAGTCTAATTTGTGTTAACCCTTACCCCAAAGCCTGATTCTAGTTTTGAAGTCAGGTGACCACTTAAAGAAGGTTGACAGTAAAGCAGAATTCATGCACTTAACCCATAGCCTGATTCTAGTTTTGAAAATAGGTGACAGCTTAAAGCAGGTTAAAAGTAAAGCAGTATGCGCCTATAAGGCGCATTCTGCTTTACTTTCAGTCTGCCTTAAGCTACCATCTGCTAGAATATAGAAAATAGTTCTGATCATACATATTCTTAACTGTATAAATTGGAACTATTTTCCTCAATGGAGAAATAAATTAAAGGCATTAAAAGGTGTATTTATGGGGTAATGGGTTAAGGCACATTCTGCTTTAAGCCACCGTCTGCTAAACTATAGAAAATATTTGTTATGGTGCTTATTCATGACTATATTAAGAGGAGCTATTTTCTTCAGTGAAGAAATAAATTAAAGGCTTAAAAAGGCTTATTTATGGGTAATGGGTCAAGCATGATGAACAAAATTATGACAGGTGACTGCTTAAATCCATTATCCTACAATAAACTGCAACTTGTATAAAGCATGGTAATTGAAAGTTACCAAAGCAGGATTAAACCTGTACATCTAAATAGAGTCAGGTGGTTTACAATAGGTTGTTTAGTGTGAATTCAAGTATGATGGTGCTTATTTATTGTTAAAATATGTATTTCAAATCTAAAAGTTTTTTTTTTATCTCAAATACTCTGTTTTTGTCCGTTTTTAAAAATAGTTCAGGTTTGAACAACGTAATAGTCAGTTAGAGTCAGGTGGTATGATAAGGGGTTATGTGTGTGTTGTCCTTAACCCATTACCCCTTAAAAACGCCTTTTTACGCCTCTTACTTATTCCTCCACTGAAGAAAAAAGTTCCAGTTTATACAGCAAAGAATATGTACCAAAGAAATATTTTCCATATCCTAGAAGATGGTAGCTTAAAGCAGGCTGAAAGTAAAGCAGAATGTGCCTTAAGGCACATTCTGCTTTACTTTCAACCTGCTTTAAGTGGTTAAGGCACATTCTGCTTTACTTTCAGCCTGCTTTAAGTGGTCACCTGTTTTCGAAGCAAGAAATAGGCTAAGATGTAATGGGTTAATTTAACACCTACTTTACAAAAATGTGTGTTTAAAATGGATATATCAATCATAATGGAAAGTAATAATTTAACTGCCCCATTGCATTCCCATTACAATAATTGAGACACCTACTTCCCCACCAGACTCTACTCTGTATCAGCCATTACCAGTAATCGAACAAGAGCACCGCAGTGCGGCAAAATACGCCCGTCACGGCCGGCGGGTGTCAAAGTCGTCCAGACTCAGGCCGACTGGAAAAAGTCGCCCGGAGTGTAGGCCCGACTATCGATCTCAAAAAGACTATGCTGTAGTATTGCGATAGCTCAAGTACTATCCCGATAGTATTGCGATAGTCAAGAAAAAAGTTCTGGGTTTTTTAAAAAATGCCCATTTTTGACAATAAAGGGGGCATAACTCTGCTAAAAATAGTCGCCAACGTCTGAAATTTAACAGGAACCAAAATTCACAGGTGCCTTCCCTGTATGATGAGAAAGCTAAATATGAAATTTGGTTACAATAGACAAAATGTAAGTAAAATTATTATCAGGAAACAATATATTGTTAAAAAAATTGTGTGAAGGGGCATAACTCTGAAAATACAGAGTCAAACCAAAAACCCGTAATATATATTAAGTCACTTCATTCATTGTATCACCATATCAAATTTGAAATCAATTGAATCAAAAATAAAAAAGTTCTGTTTTTTTTTTAAAAATGCCCATTTTTGACAATAAAGGGGTATAACTCTGCTAAAAATAGTCGCCAACGTCTGAAACGCGAACTCGTCCGAACTTTTGTGGTATGGAATATTTGTAGGAAGTTTAATTAAAATCGGTCAAAAAATGAAGGTGAGAGAGCCCTAAGAAGAAAAGTTAACGGACGAAGTGTGGCTTATTTTAAATTTTAAGGATGTAAAAGGGCATAACTCATAGAAAAATAATTTAACAGGAACCAAAATTCACAGGTGCCTTCCCTGCATGATGAGAAAGATAAATATGAAATTTGGTTACAATAGACAAAATGTAAGTAAAATTATTATCAGGAAACAATATATTGTTAAAAAATTGTGTAAAGGGGCATAACTCTTAAATACGTAGTCAAACCATAAACCCGTAATATATGTTAAGTAACTTCATTCAATGTATCACCATATCAAATTTGAAATAAATTGAATAATTAAAAAAAAAGTTCTGTTTTTTTTTAAAAAATGCCCATTTTTGACAATAAAGGGGCATAACTCTGCTAAAAATAGCCGCCAACGTCTGAAACGCGAACTCGTCCAAGCTATTGTGGTATGGAATATTTGTAGGAAGTTTAATCAAAATCGGTAAATAAATGAAGGTGAGAGAGCGCTAACAAGAAAAGTTAACGGACGGACGGACGGACGTACGGACGGACGTACGGACAGCGCTGGGTATACCATAATACGACCGTCGATGACGGGCGTATAAAAAAAGATACCGAGTTTGAATACAATGATTAAAAGTAACTTATATTTAATGAAAACTTTGTTTATTACTCTGGTATATATTCAATAATATCTAAGTTACACATATATAGCCACTTATTTGACTAGCTCGACCTAACCTCGGTCAACCTAACCGAGGATCGACAGTACACATTTATTTTGGGTAAATTGATCAAAAACAGGTTATTTGGGATACATTTTAGATTGGATTTCTATATAAACACACTATATGAATATAATCATTCTTGAATTCACACTATAAACTACACATCATTGAAAGTTTCAAACTCACAGTAAGGTGACCTTCATGATGATCAGGGAAGTGGCGGAACAGGAAGTCTGAGGAGATAAGCTTCATAATAGTGTCCCCGAGAAACTCAAGTCTTTGGTTATGGCCCCTGAAATATACATAATCATGGCTATACAATCAACCTGTGGAGTATGCTTCAATGTGAAATACATTTCACTTCAGTACAAATCAGAAAGCCAGTACAAATCAGAAATCTCCATAAAACAATCCTCTATACCATACAGTTTAATATAACCAGCAAGGAAGAATTAAAAGCATTAATGGAAGGACAAAATTAATGCAGAAAGCTCCTACAAGAATTTGTGCATTACGTTCATCCTTCATCGATCTATCAACATTAGGGTACCTCTTCTATTAACCCTTTTGATGCCGAAGTTGCTTAAAGTCAACTTTGCAAACAGTTTGGACCCAGATCAGACGCTGCATCATGCAGTGTCTGATCAAGATCCAAACTGTTTAACACTCAAATTGTTATTTCTTTCTTAAGTCATACTAACTTGAATCCAACTTTAAAATGTTCTTGCAGATGACAGATGACAATAAAGCGGTAAAGGGGTAACAAACTCAGACTAGGGTTAAATAAGTATCAATTCAAATTTCTTTTCAATAATCTAACCTCCCTAGACTGAAAAACTTACTAAACTGAACTTATAGCTCAGACTAATATAGAAAGGCTTTAAAAGATATTACTGTACATAGATGGAAGCTTTTGAAAAACAAAACTGTATTCAATAAATGCTTATGCCCCTGTTGGATTTCTTTTTTAGTCCAAATTAGGTCAAGGTCTAATTGAGGTTGGGTAGTATGGGTGAATTGGTAATTGTCCAAGGCAATAACTGCTTAAGAATCCAAGCATAGTAGTCAGTAGTGTTTATGCTAGACAACCAAGAAATAAAGCATTTAAAATGTATAAGTATCAAAGCATGTAGTCACTGTCAGTAGTGTTGATGCCAGGGGGAATGGTAAAATCTAGTTAACCAAGAAATAGCCCATTTACAATATTCTAATTCCAAATTAGGTCAAGCTCAAATATGGTTGAAGGATATTGGAGCATTGGGAATGGTCAAAGGCAACAACTGTATAAGTATCCAAGTATTTTAGTGATAGGTGTTGATGCTAGATGGAAACTAAAATCTAGTAAACCATTATATTGACAGGACGATCCCTATATGCAGGGGGCATAATTATGCATTTTTTTATGATTGTCAGTTCATAAACCACAGTTTTATCATTTTGACTAAATGGGTCAAATCTTGACAAACAATGATAGAGAATATTCAAACAGAGAGTAACAATTTCGAGCAAAGTGACAAGTATAATATACAAACAATGTACCTGTGAAGAGTACTATTGTTATATGCAAGCAGTGTAGACCCTGATGAGAGGGCTCCTACAGAAGCCCTGTGATCAGGTTCTGCACTGTTTGTCATTTTGAAATATATTGTTATAATCAACCTTAAACAGTCTAAAATAGACTACACTTAACCCATTACCTCATAGCCTTTTTCTACTTTTGAAAATAGGTAATCACTTAAAGCAGGTTGAAAGTAAAGCAGAATGCGCCTTAAGTCACATTCTGCTTTATTTTCAGCCTGCTTTAGGCTACCTTCTTCTAAAATATAGAAAATATTTCTTATAGTAATATTCATGACTGTATAAAGTTGAACTATTTTCTTCAGTGGATGAATAAATTAAAGGCGTTAAAAGGCGTATTTATGGGGTAATGGGTTAATTGAAAATTATAATGGTCCATGACCAAAGGCATCGATGTATGCTGATTGTCAATAAAACTGAAACATTAACCCTTTGAACCCTAGTCACGCATATATTCGATTTTTGTCTAGTCCATTTCTGGCTTTTAAGAGTTGTTTTTGTCAATTTTGGCATTACTGACAAACAGTGAAGACCCTGATCAGAGGGCTCCTTTCGGAGCCCTCTGATCCGGGCCTTCACTGTTTGCACAGGACAAGTGTACTATTCACATGTACACTGTTTGAAAAGACGCCTATATGCGGGACTAGGGTTCAAAGGGTTAAACATTTCATGGGTGAATGAGGTAAGGGTACGGTCAACTTACAGTGTTAAGTGATTGTAGCCAATGTTCCTCTGAGTGTAAGACTTGGCCAACAGCCGGATATGCCGAAACTCGTAGCCAATGTCATTCTCAAATTTCAACAATTTCTGCAAGATAAAAAGCTTAGTTGGTAAAATGTAAATATGTTGAAATTGCATATTCAATGTTCATGAATAAAATTAAGTAGAATAAATAGATACAGCAAATTTCCCTCGCAATTTCTAACTGACCTTCATAAAGTTGGAGGTTGTAAGTTATATCTTCAAATGGTCTAAACCAGAGACTTTAACACTTTACCCCATAGCTTGTTTCTAGGTTTGGAAATAGGTGAATACTTAAAGCAGGTTGAATGTAAAGCAGAATGCGCCCTAAGGTGCATTCTGCTTTATTTTCAGCCTGCTTTAAGCTATATACTGCTAGAATAAAGAAAATATTCCTTCTGATACATATTCATGACTGTATATATGGAATTATTTTCTTCAGCGGAGGATTAAACGGAATGCGCTAAAAGGCGCTTCTATAAGGTAAAGGTTAATATGTATAATGGTAGTTGAAAATGCTAGGCACCAGCAAAATTATCTATATCAAACAGCAAACATTTCTATAAATATTACAGTGCAAAACTTATTTGAGGCTAATTTCTATAACAATATAACTATTATGCAATATGGTCATTTGTTCTGCTGAAGACATAAAAGCACTCAAGTACAATATAATCATATACATTGTGTGAATTAACACATTCAACCCTAGCAACAAATAGGTCTTCTCATCATTTGCAAACAGTGTACCTGTGAAGAGAACACTAGGTCTATGCAAACAGTGAAGACCTTGATCAGAGGGCTCATTAACTCTTTCCTCCCTGAAACTTTAAATGAACAATTCCAGTTTCCAATTTAGTCTGGTCTATTTCTGAATTTTAAGGCTTGTTTAAGTCAATGTTTGACATTATGACAAACAGTGAAGACCCAGATCAGAGGGCTCCTTTTGGAGCCCTCTGATCTGGGTCTTCACTGTTTGCATAGGACAAGTGCACTTTTCACATGTACACTGTTTGAAAACGACGTCTATATGCGGGACTAGGGTTCAAAGGGTTAAGAAGCCATTGATGAGGGTCTGCATTGTTTGCCATTTTGAAATACATTGTGAAATTTAACATTTACAAGACTTTATTGCAAACTTGAATTGTCCATATAAAGTTTCAGGGTTGAATGTTTTAATAAACTACAGAACTTTATAAGCGTTGCCATATCTCATATAGTTTTTTTTAATTTACTTCCATTTCTACAAATATTCGGCTAATTGGACCTCATGTACAGTTGGATCAATGTCAGGACAGGGTCAAAGGTTATGAAGCTTTGAGTTGAGTCCAAGTTTGTTCTCAAGCATTTAATTGGTCTGATTTGAGCCTAGGCTCAAATCTGACCAATCAAATGCTTGAGAATAACTTCCGACTCAACTCAAAAGCTTTATAGTCGTGGAGCCAGGGTATATGTAGACTACCTGTAGGGTGGGACTATTAGTTATCCAGTGCCTGTCACCATTAGGTTCATCGGCCTGTAGTGGATGTTTGGGAATGTTTATCCATGTATCTAGGAGCTCTGGCTCGTCAAACAGGACATTAGAAAACACTCGATCAGCCAGCTCTATACCCCCATCCAAAAACAAGGCACCTGTATGGTGAAAACGAGATAATAAAGTGAAAGAGAGGCTTTTATGAGAATGTATATGAAAATCTTCTCCACCCAAAACAATTTAACCCTCTCATGATCAAATTCATTGTGAGGTTTTTATCCTTTCACCGCCATATTATCTTCTGTGTCAATATTGTTGTCTGCAATATCGTTTCAATTTAGATTTAAGGCAGTATAGCTGAAGTAATATCAAAACAATTGGCAAACAGCTTTGAGCCTGATCAGACGCCGCGTTATGCGGCGTCTGATCAGGATCAAAACTGTTTGCAAATGTGGTTTATGATGTCATGGAGAGTTAAAGGGTTAAAGTGGTCGAAATCCTGTCTCTAGGTTTAGCAAGGTTGTCATAATAATAACCTGCAAAGAGGTAGATGTATAAGTCAGAATCCATTCAAGTAGAATAGTTGGGTTGTCAGAATCTTCTCAGAATGAATTCAGTGTTATGGTAGGGATTCTTTTGTTAAGTATTAACTCATTATTCCCTAAAACTTCCAATGGACAATTCCAGTTTGCAAGAAAGGCTGTTCCATTTTCGACTATTTACGGTTGATTCTTATAATATTTTACAAAACTACAAACAGTGAAGACCCTGATCAGAGGGCTCCTGTAGGAGCCCTCTGATCAGAGACTTCACTGTTTGCATAGGACAAGTGTACTCTTCACAGGTACAATTTTGGTAAAAGACGCATATATGCGGCACTAGGGCTTAACCTGGATAAGATGATATTTTCAATCATTAAGAAATCATTATGAAGTTAACTGATCAACCTTAACAGACACTGCAAACATGGGATGGTATGGTTTCCTAGATCACCTATACTATACCCATTAACACACCTGGTATGCAACTAATTTATTTCTCAACTGAAGAAAATAGCTCCACATTTTACTGTCATGAATATGTACTACAAGAAATATGTTCTATAACCTAGCAGATAGTAGCTTAAAGCAGCCTGAAAGTAAAGAAGAATATGATGTAAGGCCTACTTCGCTTTACTTTCAACCTGCTTTAAGTGGTCACCTATCTTCAAAATTGAAAACAAATTATGAGGGAAAGAGTTAAGATTGATTTGTTAAAGGCTGTACATCAATGCATGTACATTCGTCACTATAAACAGAGCTCATGATAAATAGAGATAAAAAACAATTGTCTAGCAGATCAAGTTCAGAAAATATGAGATTGTTCTCCTTTTCATTCAAGTGCCACTCAGAGAATTTAAAATCATTTAATGATACTGAACCTGATTTGCAAAACATATAAAGTTTACTTCTATTTACCACAACTGTTTTATTTGAGTGGTGCTCTCAAGAGGTTTAACCCATTACTCTATAAATACACATTAGAAGTTTACTTCTATTTACCACAATTGTTTTATTTGAGTGGTGCTGTCAGGAGGTTTAACCCATTACTCTATAAATACACATTAGAAGTTTATTTCTATTTACCACAACTGTTTTATTTGAGTGATGCTGTCAAGAGGTTTAACCCATTACTCTATAAATACACATTAGAAGTTTACTTCTATTTACCACAATTGTTTTATTTGAGTGATGCTCTCAAGAGGTTTAACCCATTACTCTATAAATACACATTAGAAGTTTACTTCTATTTACCACAACTGTTTTATTTGAGTGATGCTGTCAAGAGGTTTAACCCATTACTCTATAATTACACATTAGAAGTTTACTTCTATTTACCACAACTGTTTTATTTGAGTGATGCTCTCAAGAGGTTTAACCCATTACTCTATAATTACACATTAGAAGTTTATTTCTATTTACCACAACTGTTTTATTTGAGTGATGCTCTCAAGAGGTTTAACCCATTACTCTATAATTACACATTAGAAGTTTACTTCTATTTACCACAACTGTTTTATTTGAGTGATGCTGTCAGGAGGTTTAACCCATTACTCTATAAATACACATTAGAAGTTTACTTCTATTTACCACAACTGTTTTATTTGAGTGATGCTCTCAAGAGGTTTAACCCATTACTCTATAAATACACATTAGAAGTTTATTTCTATTTACCACAACTGTTTTATTTGAGTGATGCTGTCAAGAGGTTTAACCCATTACTCTATAAATACACATTAGAAGTTTACTTCTATTTACCACAACTGTTTTATTTGAGTGATGCTGTCAGGAGGTTTAACCCATTACTCTATAAATACACATTAGAAGTTTATTTCTATTTACCACAACTGTTTTATTTGAGTGATGCTGTCAAGAGGTTTAACCCATTACTCTATAATTACACATTAGAAGTTTACTTCTATTTACCACAATTGTTTTATTTGAGTGATGCTGTCAAGAGGTTTAACCCATTACTCTATAATTACACATTAGAAGTTTACTTCTATTTACCACAATTGTTTTATTTGAGTGATGCTGTCAAGAGGTTTAACCCATTACTCTATAATTACACATTAGAAGTTTACTTCTATTTACCACAACTGTTTTATTTGAGTGATGCTCTCAAGAGGTTTAACCCATTACTCTATAAATACACATTAGAAGTTTATTTCTATTTACCACAATTGTTTTATTTGAGTGGTGCTCTCAAGAGGTTTAACCCATTACTCTATAAATACACATTAGAAGTTTATTTCTATTTACCACAATTGTTTTATTTGAGTGATGCTCTCAAGAGGTTTAACCCATTACTCTATAAATACACATATAAAGTTTACTTCTATTTACCACAACTGTTTTATTTGAGTGGTGCTCTCAAGAGGTTTAACCCATTACTCTATAAATACACATTAGAAGTTTATTTCTATTTACCACAACTGTTTTATTTGAGTGATGCTCTCAAGAGGTTTAACCCATTACTCTATAAATACACATATAAAGTTTACTTCTATTTACCACAACTGTTTTATTTGAGTGGTGCTCTCAAGAGGTTTAACCCATTACTCTATAAATACACATTAGAAGTTTATTTCTATTTACCACAATTGTTTTATTTGAGTGGTGCTCTCAAGAGGTTTAACCCATTTCTCTATAAATACACATTAGAAGTTTACTTCTATTTACCACAACTGTTTTATTTGAGTGATGCTGTCAAGAGGTTTAACCCATTACTCTATAAATACACATTAGAAGTTTACTTCTATTTACCACAATTGTTTTATTTGAGTGATGCTGTCAAGAGGTTTAACCCATTACTCTATAAATACACATTAGAAGTTTACTTCTATTTACCACAACTGTTTTATTTGAGTGATGCTCTCAAGAGGTTTAACCCATTACTCTATAATTACACATTAGAAGTTTACTTCTATTTACCACAACTGTTTTATTTGAGTGATGCTGTCAAGAGGTTTAACCCATTACTCTATAAATACACATTAGAAGTTTACTTCTATTTACCACAACTGTTTTATTTGAGTGATGCTGTCAAGAGGTTTAACCCATTACTCTATAAATACACATTAGAAGTTTACTTCTATTTACCACAACTGTTTTATTTGAGTGATGCTCTCAAGAGGTTTAACCCATTACTCTATAAATACACATTAGAAGTTTACTTCTATTTACCACAACTGTTTTATTTGAGTGATGCTGTCAGGAGGTTTAACCCATTACTCTATAAATACACATTAGAAGTTTACTTCTATTTACCACAATTGTTTTATTTGAGTGATGCTCTCAAGAGGTTTAACCCATTACTCTATAAATACACATTAGAAGTTTACTTCTATTTACCACAACTGTTTTATTTGAGTGATGCTGTCAAGAGGTTTAACCCATTACTCTATAATTACACATTAGAAGTTTACTTCTATTTACCACAATTGTTTTATTTGAGTGATGCTGTCAAGAGGTTTAACCCATTACTCTATAAATACACATTAGAAGTTTACTTCTATTTACCACAACTGTTTTATTTGAGTGATGCTCTCAAGAGGTTTAACCCATTACTCTATAAATACACATTAGAAGTTTACTTCTATTTACCACAACTGTTTTATTTGAGTGATGCTGTCAGGAGGTTTAACCCATTACTCTATAAATACACATTAGAAGTTTACTTCTATTTACCACAACTGTTTTATTTGAGTGATGCTGTCAAGAGGTTTAACCCATTACTCTATAATTACACATTAGAAGTTTACTTCTATTTACCACAACTGTTTTATTTGAGTGATGCTGTCAAGAGGTTTAACCCATTACTCTATAAATACACATTAGAAGTTTACTTCTATTTACCACAACTGTTTTATTTGAGTGATGCTCTCAAGAGGTTTAACCCATTACTCTATAAATACACATATAAAGTTTACTTCTATTTACCACAACTGTTTTATTTGAGTGGTGCTCTCAAGAGGTTTAACCCATTACTCTATAAATACACATTGTACACCTTTAATTAATTTCTACACACAGGAAAATAGTTCCAATTTTACAGTTTTGAATATGAATAAGAACTTTTTTTCCATTTTCTAGCAGATAGTAGCTCAAAGCAGGCTGAAAGTAAAGCAGAATGCGCCTTAGGGCACATTCTGCTTTACTTTCAACATGCTTTAAGTAGTCATGTATCTTAAGTACTAGAAACAGACTATGGGGTAATGGGTTAAATAGATTTACCCATCAAAGCCTCAAAGCAGTTGGCCATGGCATGGCGGAGGTCTCTAGTGTGACACAAGTCTGGACCATGAGCATATAGGAGGTAATCCTGCAGCTTCAGTTTCTACAAAATATGAGAACCATCCATCACAGGTGCTGGCAAAACACAGGAGACAAATGAGGCATGCAAAGTACAGTAAAACCTTTCTACTAAATTTTGTTGATTATTGGGTGTTTAAGGCAGGTAAATGCTTAAAGCAAAGGTGACAGAGAAACAGAAAGCTCCTAAAGGAGCTTTCTGATTCACTGTCACCTTGCTTTAAGCTGTCACCTGTCTTATATGCAGTCAATTATCCTTTGTTTTAGTGGTCGTAATAGAGAGGTTTTACTGTAAAACCATTTCCTCCATATCAATTTTTCCTAAGTAGGGAAATAGTTTAAAAACTGAGAGCTATATATATTTTCTCTCATATCTTTGAAAACTTAACTTGAAAGTTTAAAATAAACATAAAAGTTTTTATATATTTTCAGCATACAGTCTTTAACCCTTAACTCCATAAATACACCTTTTTATGTCTTTAATAATTACACCACCGAAAAAAATAGGTCCACTTTATAGAGTCATAAACATGTACCACAAGAACTATGTTCTATATCCTATCAGAATGTAACTTAAAGCAGGCTCAAAGTAAAGCAATATGCACCTTAAGATGCATTCTGCTTTACTTTCAACCTGTTTTAGGTGGTCAGCTGTCTTCAAAACTAGAAACAGGCTATAGTGTAAAGGACTAACAAACATGTAAGATAGATTACTATCATGTCTCTTACATTAGCCAGGACAGCTAGATGGGCGTTCTGTACAAGAGATCCTCGGTAGTTTGTCAGCTCACCTTCATCAGTATAGGGGAACATGTAGAACAGGTGAGTGCTGAAATATACAACCTTAACATGAACTCAACAGAACAATTCAAAGTCTACTTTACATCCATGTCTAGCCTTTTACACATTCCCCATTATCATGTTTTCAGTACCGAACAGAAGTGGTTGCTTAAAGAGGGCTGAAAACAAAGCCGAAGGCTCTTTCAGAAGCGTTCTGCTTTATTTTCAGCTGCTTTAAGCTACCATCTGCTAGATATAGGAAAATTTTCTTATAGTACAAAATATTGACTGTATAAAGTACATGTAGCTCTATTTTCTTCAGTTGAGGAATAAAGTAAAGGCCTGTTTCAAGCAACCATCTGTCCTCAGCACAAAAACCAAGCTATGGGAAAGTATTAACTCATTATCACCTGAAACTTCCAATGAATATTCCAGTTTGCAATAAAGGCTTGTCCATTTTAAACAATTTAGGGTTAATTTTTGTAATAAATTGCAAAATGACAAACAGTGAAGTCCCTGATCAGAGGGCTCCTGCAGGAGCCCTCTGATCAGGGACTTCACTGTTTGCATAGGACAAGTGTACTCTTCACAGGTATACTTTGGTACACACGCATATATGCTTCACAAGGGCTCAATGTGTAATAACAGGGTTTACATACCTGGTAATAAACTCCACGACTGCATCACCCAGAAACTCCAGCCTCTCATTGTGGGGGATTTCTGACCGCTCTTCAGTCTTCTTGCCCATCTTGGACATGATACGGAGCAGGACATTCAATCCTGTAAATCAATTAAACAGGCTCACTGTAAGCTGACTTTTTAACACATCACCTCATAAATACGCCTTTATAAACCTTGAATTTATTTCTCCACTGAGGAAAATAGTTCTACTTTATAAAGTCATGAATAAGTATTATAAGAATTTTTTTCTATATTCTAGCAAATAGTAGCTTAAAGCAGGCTGAAAGTAAAGCAGAATCCAGAAATATGTCTGTAAAACAACGGTAGATTCGCTACCCAATGGCAAGCATGACCATAAATGCAAACACTTTATTAGTCCATAACTGACCTAAACGCAAAACCTTATGTAGGTCACATGGGTCAAGGTCATCATAATGCAATGAAACATGATGAACTATTTAAGAACGTGACTCTTACTTCAGTATTAAACACAAATACTTTTTGATGGGGCATAAAATAATGGGATCGCTGGTATTGTTTACTAGAAACGATTGGATACTAGTTCACAGATAATACACTCTTTATACACAAGTTATCTTTTCATATCTTAAACACAGCTGCCATTTCTCTGAATTTTTGCGAAATCTTTGGATTTTTATCATACACATGTAGCAGATGTTATTTTTAAGCAGGTTGAAAGTAAAGCAGAATTCGCCTTAAGGTGCATTCTGCTTTACTTCCAACCTGCTTTAAGTAATCACGTTTTAAATTTTTTGGGGGGGGAATCTTACTATTTTTTAAGATCAACTTATGGCAGCCCAGTTTCAAGGTAGTCACAGTAATCTTTCCCCTATGCCTTTTTGGGCCGTTAATTTATTCCCACCCTATAGAAAATATTTCCCACTTGACAGTAATATAAATAATATGAACAATAAGAAATATTTTCTATATCCTTGTGGATTGTAGCTTAACCCTTAGCCTGCCACTCACGACTATAGCTCCATATGCAAACAGCTTGGATCCGGATGAGACGCCGAGTAACTCGGCGTCTCATCCGGATCCAAGCTGTTTGACACTCGAACAACATTTTCAGCAATTTTGAGCAACTTTGAAGCACTTTGAAACTTGAAGCAGATGAGAAATATAGCAGACGACAATTTATTTGGCGGGCTAAGGGTTAATGCAGGTTGGGTGCATTCTGCTTTATTTTCAACCTGCTTTAAGAAGTCATCTGTCTTCAAGCCTAGAAACAGGCTATGGGGTAACAGGATTTTTTCGACTTGGAGAAAACTTGCCTCGTTTCCTTGTGTGTTTGATATGTATTTTGTAGTCTCCAAACTCCAGCTGTCTGCTGCCACAGTTAGACAGAGAGTTCCTGCCATGATCTGGATTGGTCCCATGGTTTACCTTATATGAGCTGTGAGTCAGAGCCAACTGAAGAATACGTATACAGTTATACATAGACATAGTCATAGTTTATTCGGTAACTTATACACATATTATCTCGTTACATCAACATTATATTAATCAAACTGTTTAAACAGGTCAAATCATATCACGTGACATGCATAATTATATTATTTATGTATAAACCAAAACATACACAGGAGTTTCAAGTTGAGATAATGATGTTTTGATAATTATGTTGCAGTTGAGAGTATTTTAACCCTTTACCCCATAGCATGTTTCTAGTATTGAAGATAGGTGACCACCTAAAGTAGGCTCATTCTGCTTTACTTTCAGCCTGCTCTAAGTTACAATCTGCTAGAATAAGGAAAATGTTTCTTGTGGTACATGTTTATGACTGTATGAACTAGAACTATTTTCTTTAGTGGAGGAATAAATTAAAGGAATAAAAAAGCATATCTATAGAGTAAAGGGTTAACAAGAATGATTGGTGCGTACGTGGAGACAGGGCTGCCATTTCTCCAGATTTTTCCTAAATATTCGGATTTTTTTCTAGTACATGGTAGCTTAAAGCATGCTGAAAGTAAAGCAGAATGCGCCTTCAGGTGCATTCTGCTTTACTTCCAGCCTGCTTTAAGCAGCCACATGCCAACAAAGCTAGAAGCAGGCAATGGGATAAAGGTAGGATTCGTTAAATCGCACTTGAAAAATGGAAATTTGGAAATCTTAGGATTTTTCATGTCAACTTATGGCAGCCCTGTGGAGAAAGGGTAAAGGCATGCTATGGCATTTATGTGGATGAAAGAGTTAATTCAGCTTGCACCTTTATACAGATTTTGAGAAAGAAGAAATGCAGAGATGATATTCACTCACCTGTAGCAGGGATTTGTCCTTGAACTCGTAACCAATGGATTTCTCCAGGAAGCCCAGGCACTTGTGGAATCTGATATGTCCAAACAATATAGGCAGCAACATGGCATGCTGGAAAGAGGTTTTGGAAAATGATGTTAGTTCTATACAGTCGAACTTCGATATCTCGAACTCGCTTAACTCAAACTACACGATATGTCGACACATGAACTTCATTATTTAATGCTCGGTTATGTCAAACATACCCGTATTTCAAAGTTAAAACGTGGCTAAGCCAGGTTTTAACTTTGAAATACGGGTATGTTCGACTTAACCAAGTTCGAGATATCAAAGTCTGTATATCGTTTTTGATCTCTTTTTCATGTCTAACACTATCAATTTCAATTCCACAAAAAAAAATTATGCTTCTTCTTACATGCATATATAGAACACTTTGGTAAACAGTTTGGAAACAGATGAAATGCCATAAAAAGTCGACATCTCATGTGGAACAAAACTGTTTTATGCTCAGATAGTATTTCTAGTAAAAGTGAAGGACATGTTGTCACAGATTTTATACTTGAAATGACCGGGCACCTGGACAAATTCATTTAGAAATTTGCAGCTGTTATTTGAACCCTCTGTCTGCTAATTGCCACTTGACTAGACCTCTGAAACTCCGATTTCTATTTAACTTACTAAATTTAATTTAAAAGGAAACTATTTTCTTCAGTTGAGAACTAAATGAAGGAAAAATAGGCCTACTTATGAAAAAATGTTTTAAACCAGCCACCTACCTGACAAATATCAGCCCTTATACCAGTCAACAGAAAACCCTCACAGCTGATCTCCACAGTTATCTCCCTTTTCAATGTGCTGAAAATACAAACAATGTGGACTGAAAATACAATGTGGACTGAAAATACAAACAATGTGGACTGAAAATACATTATTATACTGCAAAGTAAATTCCTTATTTCTGATTGGCCAACGAGCTGTAGACGTGAGTCTAGCTTTACAGAAATAAAGATGGCAGCCTGCTCGACATGAGTGTGCGCCTTTAATCGTGCAATCCCCGTTATTAAGTCCATCTCGGCTAAGCACCAATCAAGGATTGGATCTTTGAACAGCCGGCTGTTTTTCTTTTCTGGAAACTTTTGATGTCCACAAGCGTGGACATTTTTCATTTGAATAACAACCAACAGAAATATGAGGAAAATCGTTAATTCTATAATGTATGCAGTAAAACCTCTCTATTACGACCACTAAAAGGAAGGCTAATTGATTGTATAACAGACATGTGACAGCTTAAAGCAAGGTGAAATTAAATCAGAAAGTTCCTACAGGAGCTTTCTGTTTGACTGTCACCTTGCTTTAAGCAGTCACCTGCCATAAACACCTAATAATTAGCACAATGTAATGGTTATAATAGAGAGGTTTTACTGTACTTGCTTCTAGCTTAATTTTATACAGGAACATAGACTATCAGCCTTTCTTTAACCCTTAACACCTCTTCAAACCTTGACCTATTCCTTAAGAAATGTCATTGATTCTTCTAGCATGTCCTGTAGCATAGAGGTATAGGAAACTTTTCTTGTATCTTGAATTTTAGCTGTAAAAACAGGCAGACAGTAAAGCAGACAGCTCATTCAGGAGATGTTTGCTTTCATTTCAGCCTGCTTCAAGCATTAGCCTGAGCTCCAGATAAGGGGGGCATTTCTAAAAACTAAAATCTTTGTTTCTCCATTTAAGAGACTCGCAACCAGATTTAGCATTAAGAATAGTAATTTGTAAATATATTGCGCTTATATAAACGGGTAATAATTAGTTTAGGGTAAGAAATTCTGTTTAAAAAATGCATTTCAATAAAAAAAAAAGCTCGGCTCGGGTTTATGTCTGAGCCTGTTATCAATTTCTATTGTGTCTTTCGATGCCCACGTATAAAATGATGGAAAATATCTAAAAAGGTCACAGAGGTCAACCTTTTTGCCTGCATAGAAAGGTCTTGTCCATATACACTGGCAAATCAAATATGAAAATAACACCTCAAGGGACATAGGAATTATAAGCATTTTTGAAACCTAAACGCAGATTTCGAAACCTAAAACCTTTCGCGACGTAAGTTCAAGGTCAAGGACACTGGGCTAATTTTTTTGCATGCATGGAAAGATCGTGTCCATATACACATGCATGCCAAATATGAAAGAAATATCTCAGTGGATATATGAGTTAAGGAAATTTTGAGAAACCTAAACGCAGACTTTGAAACCTAAACGCGGGTCCTTAGTTCAAGGTCAAGGTCAGAGGGCTCAAACATTTTGCATGAAAGGAAAGATATTGTCCATATACACATGCAAACTGAATATGAAAGGAATATTTCAATGGACATAGGAGAAATAAAAATTTTGAAAAACCAAAACACAGATTTCGAAAACTAAACATTGGCCCTAAGTTCAAAGTCAAGGTCACAGGGGTCTAAATTTTGCAGT
Source organism: Gari tellinella (assembly GCA_922989275.2). Taxonomy (NCBI): domain Eukaryota; kingdom Metazoa; phylum Mollusca; class Bivalvia; order Cardiida; family Psammobiidae; genus Gari; species Gari tellinella. The sequence goes on along the minus strand of OV277859.1, from coordinate 10,050,682 downwards.
GCCTGGAAAGGTCTTGTCCATATACACACATAAACCAATTATGAAAGCAATACCTCAAGGGACATAGAAGTAAAAGGCATTTTTCAAAACCTAAACACAGGCCCTAAGTTCAAGGTCACAAGGGTCCTAAGTATACACACACATACCAACTATGGAAGCAATACCTTAATGGATATAGAAGTTAAAGGCATTTTTCAAAACCTAAATGCAGATTTCGAAACCTAAACACAGGCCATAAGTTCAAGGTCAAGGTCACAGGGGTCTAAATTTTTCTGTGCATGGAAAGGTCTTGTCCATATACACACACATACCAACTATGGAAGCAATACCTCAAGGGACATAGAAGTTTAAAGGCATTTTTCGAAACCTAAAGGCAGATTTCGAAACCTAAACGCAGGCCCTAAGTTCAAGGTCAAGGTCACAGGGGTCTAAATTTGTCTGTGCATGGAAAGGTCTTGTCCATATACACACACATACCAACTATGGAAGCAATACCTCAAGGGACATAGAAGTTTAAAGGCATTTTTCGAAACCTAAACGCAGATTTCGAAATCTAAACGCAGGCCCTAAGTTCAAGGTCAAGGTCACAGGGGTCAAAATTTTTCTGTGCATGGAAAGGTCTTGTCCATATACACACACATACCAACTATGAAAGCAATACCTCAAGGGACATAGAAGTTATAGACATTTTCTTAAAATTGTTTACGCCGTTCACGACGACGACGACGACGACTACACCGGGGGTATTGCAATAGCTCGTCATGTACTACGTACAGGCGAGCTAAACACTACAAAACAAACCATTTAAGCCTGATATTCTGCAGCTCCAGTTCAAACTCTTCCAACTTTTCCTTGTCTTTGGCAGTGACTTTAGCCCTGTTCCAGAGTAAATGTCTAAACTTCATGTACTCCCGCCATTTCTTCTTGTACCTGTAATAAACAGCTGAGTTAGAATATTGTTGTTGACATAAACATTCTCTCTTTTGTGCGACGTCACAAAGGTATCAAATGTTTTCAAAATTATGTAATATTTGAATGTTTTTGAAATTTGGAAAATGGAGCTTTTGGTTTGTATTCATAGAGAAAATGTTCCAATGTCTACCATTCTAAAGTATCTGATATTTGACCCTTTCAACCTTAAATATCTCTTGTGGGTATTTATTATCCTTTTGGACTCTTCTAGTACAGGCATTTTGAACCAGTCTACTGTTGCATTTTTGATATGACAACAAAAACAAGTGAAAATATCAAACAGTGTAGACCCTGATCAGAGGCTCCTATAGGAGCCTCTGATCAGGGCCCTTGATAACTGGCATTTTGTTTTAGAGTATCTTAAAACATAACTTAAGACCAATCATAAACTGTCAGAACTTAAAACATCTTGAGACCCCTGCTCCAGACAACTCAATTTCACTTACTGAAAAGGATAAAGAACTAGCTCATTCACCCCTGAAACTTCAAACAGATAATTCCAGTTAAGTCTAGTCCATTTTTAAATATGTAGGATTGATTTTTACCATATTATTACAAAAATGACCAACAGTGCAGCCCCTAAATAGAGGGCTTCTTCTGGAACCCTCTGATCAGGGTCTCTACACGGTTTCATAGCACAAGTGTTGTCTTCACAGGTACACTGTTTGTAAATGATAAGTATACTCGTCACTAGGGTTCAATGTGATAAAGCCAGACTTACAAGGGATCTCCAGCATAGCTCAACTGGGCTGGTCGTAGTCCATGGTGGATGATCAGAGGGTAGAGAGGGCTTCCTGAAGACTCACACTCCTGCTTGTCCAACTGGTCTATTCGAAGGCAACTGGGTTTCTGGAAATATTAACCACATCTCTGAGCTCCAGAAGAGTCGAGTATTTCAGATATTTAACCCTTTCCTCCATAGAAGCGACTTTTAGCGGATATGATTTATTCCTCCGCTGAAGAAAATAGTTCCAATTCAATCAGTCATGAATATATAGTATATGGAATATTTTCAATATTCTAGCACATGGAAGCTTAAAGCAGGCTGAAAGTATTTTTGCTTTACTTTCAACCTGCTTTAAGTAGTCCCCTATCTTCTATACTAAAAACAGGCTATCAGGTACAGGGTTAAACCCATTACCTCTTAAATATGCCTTTTTATCACATAAAACAGCATCTGGCAGTGTAATAAAGCCATTCAATAAGTGATAGTGAAATATCAAAATTTGGGCTCCGGCCCTACCTGTTCCTCCACAAGCACTGCATGACGCATGCGCCAAATGACGTCATTTGCCATTACGGTACCATAAACAACACCAACTTTTGGCAGAAAAACAAATGGTGGAGTGACTACAAACTATGGATTCAGTTTACTTAATAGGTTTTTAAAATGTTTATGTGATAAATAGAATCTTACATTTGTGCTCATTATTTTTAATTTTAATAAACTCGTTGATTAAAATAGATATAACGCTCACCAGGGCTCGCATCATATTGTTTTAGTCAACTTGTTTATTAAATATGATAATTAATGAGCACTCATGTAAGATCCTCTATTTACGGCTTTAATTTATTCCTTCACTGAAGAAAATAGTTCCACTTTATACATTCATGATTATGGACCATTATATATAGATTCTATATCCTAGCAGATGTTAGCTTAAAGCAGGTTGAAAGTAAAGCAGAATATGCTTTATGACACATTTTGCTTTACTTTCAACCTGCTTAAGTGGTCACCTGTCTTCAGAACTAGAAACAGGTTATTTAATTGGACAAAGGGTTAAATTCTTCGGTCTGCACATAATCCCTACACTGTGACAACTCAATAGAATTGTCTATCAGAAATCATTCTAACAAGTAGTGACAACATATGGTTTGGTGGAAATATAAAGGGGATCATGTTGGAAATTATTAATTAACTCAATTTTATCTAGAGCCCTGCCTCACATAACATGCTTCTAGGTACAATCCATAGTGAATCTAACACCGCCGTTAGTGTCAGATATATCCCACCCAAGGTTTGAAGATATTTAAGAAACACCAGGCTCCGCCGAGTGTTCTTAAAATATCTTCATACCGAGGGTGGGATATCCATCAACTGTGGTGTTAGATTTATTTTCTCACCTCGTCAACCCTAAAAATGCGATCAACTTGCTATACAGTGGTGAGTTGTATTTTCGCTTTCGCCTCATGAATGGCGGACGGATATCTATGTAAATTGACCCAATAACATTTCCAATGAGCATACGCAGAAAAAAGAAGAACACTAGTTTCAGCAACTTAATATATTAGCACATGTGCTATTGTTTAAAACCGTTACCTCACTTGATTTATTAACTATATAGCCTTTATAATCTGAATATAGATCTACTAACCAGATTCTGAGCAGTCAATCAGGTTGAAAGAAGACCATAATTTGGTACTTTTTTAAATGCTAATCTATGCAAAACAAGTGATGACTAGAGTGGGCAAACTCCATATTGTACTTACCTTGCCTGGATTGGTCACAACCATGTAGCGAAAGCTGTCCACATACTTCTGCCAGGAGTCTTGGTCCAGCTTCAGTAGGTCAGACAGATCTTTGGGTGATATGAGAGGTTTGGCTGATTTCAGCATATACAGCAGCACATCATTAATGGACATGATTTCCTTCCCATTTTCTATAAAGAGAACATATTGTAATGACCTTAAGTATTGGGGCAGATAAGTCTGAGCAAACGGTGTAGACCCTGATCAGACTGCTCACTCAGAGCAGTCTGATCAGGGTCTACACTGTTTGCTATTCAGTTCACAACTTTTGATAAAATTGTGTGATTAAAGTAATTAGTTTAATTTTTAGGATAATGCTAGCTGTTATACAGGGTGTCTCAGTTTTTAGATTTTTTATGGTAGCTACAGCAGAGGAAATGATATTCTTTTTCATCAACTTATTCACAATCAAAATTTAAACTGTAAAGTTATCTGGCATCTGATCAGGCTCCAATGCCTTAAGCACTGAAAACAAACTGGAAGGAAAGGATGGATGAACGGATGAGTTGGGTTTTACGGCACTGTGGGAAAGGGTTAATAGATATCAACATAGATGTGCATCTTGTTCTTATTACCTGGAAAGGGGCGGGCAAATCTCGGCATGACATGAAACAGTCTACAGTTGTTATCTCCCCCTGGTCCCTTCCAGTCAATATCAAACAGTTCCAGTATCTCATCAAACAGAAACTGTGTAAACAAGTCCAGACTGCGGATGGAGAAGTTCTGTAATAGATAAATAGAGAATAATCAATTTCTTTGGATTGATATATTTTTAACATCTATTCAAAGGAATTGATTATTCTATTTATTATATATATTTCAATGACCTTTTTACAGAAAAAACACACATTATTTACCCACAATTTAGTCACAAAACTAATTATGACGTGACGTCACAAAAAGAGATATCACTACATGTAGTGATGATATCAACAGTGAAGATATCAAATTTATCTAACTGAGAAATCTCAATAAATCATCAATAAAGATAATAATAATAAAATAATAAACAAGACTTTCCATTTCACAATTTGTATTTCATAATAAAAGCAAGAATTTACTATCTATTCCCTATCCTAAGAGCATAAGAATGGCATCACTCAATGATAGAGTTGAAGACAGCTATGATGAGCTATCTGTTTAACCCATTACCCCATAAATACACTTTTTTATGCCTTTAATTTATTCCTCCAAGGAGGATAATAGTTCCAACTTATACAGTTATGATTATGTATGATAAGAATTATTCTCTATATTCTAGCAGATGGTAGCTTAAAGCAGGCTGAAAGTAAAGCAGAATGTGCCTTAAGGCACATTCTGCTTTACTTTCAACCTGCTTAAAGTGATCACCTGTTTTCAAAATTAGAAACAAGCTGTGGGGTAATGGGTTAAAGCAAATACAAAAATAATCTAGAAAGCTTGAATTGGAGTTTTCTGCTTCACTTTTACCCTGTCTTCACAAATTAACAAATCCATAAATATGCCTTTTTATACGCCTTTGATTTATAGCTTTAAGTAGACTGAAAGTATAGCAGAATGGGCCTTAAGACATATTCTGCTTTACTTCAATCTGCTTTAAGAATTCACCTGTCACCAAAATTAGAAACTGGTCACAGTGTAAATGTTTCAGCAGCCAAATGCCTTAAAAACTGGTGGTTATTGCGGAAAGAAAGACAGGAAAGGTGATTTCATACATGTGCACCTTTGATGTAACACATTTTCTTTTCTCTTAATTCATTAATTTTGTCATTATGATATATTCACTTCCTATGGTTAAATGTTCTGCTTAACCCTTTTTTCCACAACCTGTTTCTAGTTTTAAAGACAGGTGATGGATGGATGGATGGATGAGTTGGGTTTTACGGCACTGTGACACAAAATAGTTCATATAGCGCTGATGAATAATGAGCGATGGTGAGATAAGATATGATAATCATTACAAAGCAGAGAATGGGATCAAAACCATCGACCTGCCTTCCCTTTAGTTCTTGGTTCAAATAAACAGAAATATTTCCCAATGACAATTAATCCCCAAAACCACGAAAGTCTATGGAAGAAAGACAGGTACATTCTGCTTTACTTTCAGCCTGCTTTAAGCTAATATCTGCTGGGATATGTGAAATATTTGTTATGTTGCTCATTTATTACTGTATAAAATGGAACTTTTTTCCTCAGTGGATGAATGAACTAAATGCATAACATGATGTGACCATGACCTCTGAATTACCATGAACTTTGTCTGATATGATCAAACTTGTACTGAGCACAAGAGCTTCTTGTGCTGAGTACACATACAAAATATGAAGTCTATCACATGGAGTTCTAAAGTTATGGCCAAACTTAATTTCAAACTATTTGACTTCTAACTGACCTTGACCTTTGTCAGACATGACCAAATTTAGCAATGAGCTAAAGAGCTTCATGAGTTGAGAACACATGCCAAATATGAAGTCACTATCAAAAGTAATTATTAAGTTATGGCCAAGAATAAAGTTGTGGACCGACAAACAGACAGACAGACAAACAGGGCAAAAACAATATGTGCTCAACCAAATCATGCAGGGCCATAAAAAAGGTATCTTTGGATTAAAGGATTAATTACTCAGAATCCTATGCTTACCTCTGGAGCTGGTTCTTCTATGATGTGGACAGTGTAGACAATGTAGAATCGGATCACCTGACACTCTGGCAGCTGTCAACACAAATACAATAGACTTCAGTATTGGAAACATTTATACAATGTTTTAATTCACATGGTTCTTCACCCTTTTAATGCTAAAGTATGATACAGTAAACAAGAGGGCCTGAAGGCCCTGATATCGCTCACCTCTTGTACTGAAGCCTGATAGCTTTACCTTTCTGTTTCACTAGTTTTAATCCATTCAAATGTGTAGTATAGCATGTAAACAATTTTGGAATACAACCTCATAATTCTAGTATAGTAGAGTATATCAAGGGCAGATAACTAGAACCTAAACAATACTGAAATGAAGCCTTTTCTAGCATTTCAAAGTATATCAAGGGCAGATAACTATTGCCACAATGATTAGATTTCAACAATAATTGCACTCCTTTGAGAACTTATAGCTGTATACTTTGAGTCAAGTATAATCAAAATCCATTGAAAACTGTAGACTTTGCAAGAGTGTAAACCCTGTTAGATATGGTATTTTCAGCTATTCAAGGGCAGATAACTCTTGATCTATTAGTTTGATTTCAACCATAATCACACTTATTGCAACTCTTATGGTAATATACAATCTGAGCAAGTTTGAAAAAGACTGGATAAAAATGGTGGCGGCTAGAGTATAAACACCGTTAAATATGACATTTTCAGCAATTCAAAGGTAGATAACTCTTGACCTTTGCTTCTGATTACATCTATAATCGAACTCATTTGAACTCTTGTGGTCATATACAATCTGAGTAAGTTTGAGAAAGATTGTATAAAAATTGTGGCCTCTAGAGTGTAAACACCCTTAAATAAGGCATTTTCAGCAATTCAAAGGTAGATAACTCTCGACTTATTAGTCTGATTTCAACCATAATCAATCTCATCTGAACTCCTTTAGTTATATTGAATCTGAGCAACTTTGAGATAGATTGGATAAAAATTGTTGCCTCTAGAGGGTAAACACTGTTAAATATGGCATTTTCAGCAATTCAAAGGTAGATTACTCTTGACCTAGAGGTCGGATTTCAATCATAATCAAACTCATTCAAACTCTTATGGTAATATACAATCTGAGCAATATTTAGAAAGATTGGATAAAAATTGTAGCCTCTAGAGTGTAAACATTGTTAAATATAGCATTTTCAGCAATTCAAAGGTAGATAACTCTTGACCAATTTATATCGAACTCATCCTTTTCAGCAATTCAAAGGTAGATAACTCTTGACCTATTGGTCAGATTTCAACCATAATCGAACTCATCCGAACTCTTATGGTAATATACAATCTGAGCAAGTTACAGAAAGTTTGGATTAAAATTGTGGCCTCTAGAGAATAAACACTAAAATTGTTGACGACGGACGACGAACGCCGGACATTCAAGGATTGCAAAAGCTCACCCTGAGCTAGCTCAGGTGAGCTAAAAACCTTCTATTATGAGCATTACTTTTCATAGGTTTAAAGCGACTCGCAACCAAACGGTGTTTGCAAAAATATAAGAAAATACTCAAATAACAGCAAATGTGTAGCATTATCGTGCATCTGGCATTAAAAAAATATTGCCAGTCTAAAAACATCCTCAATTAAAGTTATAAAATCTTGGTTTTTTAGATATTTTCCATCCTTTTATCCATTGTGTCTTTCAGATAAAAGTGCTCATGTGAGTTTAAAAGTTTCTAATTCCATTTGAATCCTAGCTTAAATAATGGTTCAAATTTAATTAAACAAGCCAGGAAGGATTTGTGGGATAAAGGATAAAATTAATCTATTATCACCAAACATCAGTATCTAATTTTGAGAAGGTGAATGCCTTCTTTTAACCCATTCTTTAACAGTCATCAGTGAAATTTGCCTATTTCTAAGTGATACAGCACACCTTCTTTAAGTACTTCTGTGTTTAAGGCTGGTGACTGCTTCAAGCAAGATACACAAAGCAGAAATAATGTTAAAGTTGCACCTTCTTTGAGTGCATTTATTATGGAAAAGAATGGGACTCATGTGAAGGAATAAGGTATAAGGTAATGACATTGTGTAGGAATTATTTAACCCTTTCCCCCATAGAAGCGCCTTTTAGCAAAATTAATTTTTCCTCCACTGCAAAAAATAGTTCTAATTTATACAGTCAAACGCATGTACCATAAGAAATATTTTCTATATCGAAGCAGATGGTAGCTTAAAGCAGGCTTAAAGTAAAACAGAATGCACCTTTACTTTCAACCTGCTATAAGTGATCACTTGTCATCAAAATTAGAAACAGGCTATGGGGTAGTGGTTTAAGAGCAAACCTTTGGAAGTTTCTCATGGGTGAAGATTGAGAACCCTTCAAACATGTACTCATGACCATCAAAATTGATGAGTGTTGGGTTCTTGATCTGAAATAAAATACACGATTATAATACAGTGGTAAAAATGTCATTCATCAAAAATGCAAAAATATGATCAACAAACAACTGCTATAAGATGAAAACGTGACAGTTTACAGTAAATATCCAATCTTTGCAATCTGTGAGTCAAACAGTTAGAAGCCCAATCAGACCAAAACCCTGATCAGAATTTTTGGTGATGAACAACAGTTCTTGGATTGTAATAACTTTTATTGAATAAGAATATGTCAGAGTCATTAATAACTTCTAAAGATTGAACCAACAATAAATAACTTTGGCCTTGAGGTCAACATTTCTTCAGATGATGTTTAAGGCCAAATAGGGAATAGCAATGTTATGCCTATAATAGCCCAACTTAGATTCCAATTTAGAATGGAGAATCAATATCAGTTTTGAAATACATGTTCGTCATTTGACATAAAACAAAGAGTCAATCAATCTCTGACATGTTATAAGCCGGGTTTTTTTTCACCTGGCAAGGCAGAGTTTGGATGAGGACCTTTGCATTTCATCTTCAGGGGTGGCAGCATGTTTGTTGATTATGATATCAGAATTCACACTTATATCAATCGGACCACCTAAGATGCCGGAGGTAGGGTAGAAGAATCTTCTGGAGTTTTGCTTTTGAAATAATGCAACACAATTCCCACAATTTCTTTGGATTTTGAATTTAATGCTGCCTACGGTATTTTGCTAGCATCGGACATTGTAGGGATATATTACAATGATAAAGGTTGTAGTGTATATATGATAAATAGTTCTCAGCATATACAGTTAAACCTCTCTATTACGACCACTAAACTATGTTGATTACTAAGTGCTTACGACAGGTGACTGCTTAAAGCAAGGTGATAGTTAAACAGAACGCTCCTTCAGGAGCTTTCTGTTTTACTGTCACTTTGCTTTAAGCTGTCACCTGTTTTTAAAACAATCAATTAGCATTCGTTTTAGTGGTCGTAATAGAGGGGTTCTACTATACATACCTTTTTCATGTGGATATGGCTGCATATATAAATTATATTTCTACATGTTGAAGGTGTAGGAAAATAGTGATTTAATATGAAACTATACCTATCAGCCATAAAATTAGTGCAAATTAGTTAAGTTTCTCTGTGCCAAAGGTAATTAATGTGGAACAAAGTAATACAGGACACTCTATAAATAGTTCAATTTTTTTCATTTAATGCTTGTTTAACACTAAGCTTTACTATATGGGGAAAACCTAAGACAGGCCAGGCTATACAAGACTTAGGGAGTAATAAACAAATATCAAGCTTTCAAACTTATAAAAGATAATCAATGAACAGTTTGAACTGAGCTATTAGTATCTGATTTGGATTCAAACTGTTATCAAATGCTTAGTCCAGGGCTGCCATTTCTTTGGATTTTCATGAATTCTTTGGATTTGTATCCTAGCAGATTGTAGCTTAAAGCAGGTTGAAAGACTTTTAACCTGCTTTAAGTAATCCCGCTTGAAAAAATAGAAAAATTGGAAATCTTTTTTTTTTTCAAGACCAACTTATGGCAGCCCTGTAAGTCTTACATAATTCTCAGAGAATTCTACTCACTAGGAAGTTGGTTACAGGAGATACTGTTATCTTGTAGTGGTACAGTTTGTCTATGTTGTTGCTATTCAAATCACACAATGGGGCAGGCTGAAAAATACAGTAGTCATGAGTAATAACATGTTGAAGATCTACCGTAAAACTCATGATCACTAATTGTCACTGATTGATAAATACCCCTTTTAACACTAATCATTCCTACACTAAGGAAAGTAGTCTCCGTCTAGAAAGTCCTGAAAATAAAACACATTTTAACACAGAAGAGCTTCTTGAGGTGAGTACACATACCAAATATAAAGTCTGTATCTCATTTAGCTCTAAAGTTATGGCGAATGTTAAGTTTTTGAATGATGAGGACAAAGGATGACGCAGAGGCCAGAGCGATGACAATAGCTTATTGTTTTCTTCCAAGAAGACAAGCTAACAATCTGTAAGGTATGCAATCAATTTTTACCTGCTTTTAAATGACATCTTACCTTTTCTCCAGGGTATTTGTCATGACGTATACCCGTCTTCTGAGCCTTGAGACTACATCTACACAAGGGACCATAGTTCAACTGTAATAAAAGGTAAACACATCAGGGCTCCAGATAAGAGGGAGTAAACTGAACAAATCCAACATTTTCTCACTCATTTCAGCACCAAATCCTATGGTGTCACTACTCATTAGAATCGTCTCGAAGAGACGATTCTAATGAGTAGTGACACCATAGGGTGTAAATCAGAATAAATAAAAATTTTAGTTTTTGAAATACTCCCTTTATCTGGAGCTCTGACACATTGAACCAGAGTGACAAGAACAGTCAACCATTACAAACAGTGTACATGTGGAGAGTACACTTATCTATCGCTTGTATTGTGCCCAACCCTTTCTCGAGTATTACAGGCAAGGTTGTGCAACAGAAGTGTAAGTATGAGAAAAGTGAGAGTTTTAGAAGACCGGACATTGACAGTCTAGTAGTATGAAGATAAAAGAATTTAAAGCACTGTTAACCCTTTATCCCATAGCTTGTTTCTAGTTTTGAAGATAGGTGACCACTTAAAGCAGGTTGAAAGTAAAGAAGAATGTGCCTTAAGGCTCTGCTTTACCTTCAGCCTGCTTTAAGCTACCCTCTCCTAAGATATAGAAAATAATTTTTTCGGTAAATGTTTATGACTGTATAAAGAGGAACTATTTCTCTGCAGTGGAGGAAAAAATTAAATGCGCTAAAAGGTGCTTCTATGTGGGAAAGGGTTAAAAGATTAACAAGTGAAGAGTAAAAGTGAAAGGCTAAAAACATTGGCATGGGTGAAAGTTGGCAAAACTGAAAATACTGAAAACTATGCTGGGGGCTAGGGGACCGCTAGGGCCCCCAGTGGGTCCAGGGCAAGGCCTTGGCCGGGGGACCAGGGGGCCGGAGGCCCCCGTAAGCTCCTGGGTTTTAAGCATTTTGAAGGTCTGAAACTGTTGGAAAATTGTTTGAAAATGACAAGCAATGGAAAAATATAAAAATAATTTTCTTGGTCATAGGCATTAATGTTTTCCAAGGATTGAAAAATAAATCTTAATTTTGATTTTATTTAACAAAAGATGGAAATTGCTTTCAGCAAACTGTTATACTCCAAAGTAAATGATAAGCACTTTGCTTTTACAATTATCATTGTATGGCCACAAAAATATGTTTCTAGTTAGGTCCATGTATGAGTTAGATCCAAGGGCCAAAATATGAGATTGTATTTAGGTTTTCTATCATTATACTGTTTTATAAAGCTGTATGTATAAGATTTTGTATCACTGACACTTAACAATTATGACATGTATTACTAGATCCAATACAAAACATTTAGAACATACTCTATTTCCAGTCAAGCATTACCATAAAAACTGACTCTGGTTGTATAAGCTTTTGCAAGGATACTGTACATATCCCGTTCAGAAGGTTCTGATGGGAACATTCTGATCTTAGTCTACACTGTTCGTACAGGATAGATGTACATATAATTCATAACTGGCCCTTGCTTTCAGTTAACTGTTTAGAGTATTCAAATAAATCATTGTTGTCAGTACTTTTCAGTTGAATATAGTTAAACTATCGTACAGATACTAAAAGCCATTGTCACAGAAAACACCCAGTCCTGTCTGATCCTGTTTTGACACCTATATTTCATTTATACAGACCAGTGCATAGGTGCAGGATTATATATATGAAGGGGCAGGGGCTGACCACATACCCCCGCCTCATAAAATGATTTTTTAAAAAATGGCATGGGAACTTGGTTACCCTATAAATATATTTAAGAAATATTTTTTCATTATTATGTGTACAGGCCATTCTAAAGTTTTGTACATTTAAAGGCATGACATTTGAGAGGGGTGGGGATAGGCATTTCACTTATCCTAATGAAAATACCTCCCTCTCTCTGCTCAAAGGATTTACTCATAAAGTAAATAACTTACCTCTGTGCCATGTCTACTTTATTTGATTGATAAATGGTTTCTTGATAAACGATTTCTAACCATGATCTGTGTGTGAGTTTATTTTAGCTCTCATTTTCATGTTCAATTTGCTTTCAGAAAGTTAAAACTAAGTGGCACAAAATTTAAAGCAGTAGGCTATGATGGGAGAGGGAAGCCTTCCCATAGTTGATGGAACAAGAGGCCTCCCTAAAAATGATTTTAGTGGTTCAATTTTATACATTTTGATTTTTCTAAACTGTTTCAAAGCTGTGATGCTAGACTAAATTTTAATCTTGGGTTACCCAAATCAGATAAATATTTCTTTACTTAATGAATTAAATGGTTACTATCAATTACTTTAATGATAAGAATGCTATTAAAATACCTTTTCAATACTTTATAGCCATAGAAAACGGATTGTTTAACAGTCCAATGATATGTAATGTGAAAAATTAAAAAAGGTGACATTAATACTTCAGTAACTGAGTAAGCTACTTGTTTTATAATAAAATCGGATTTTCAGCCGAATTTCCTATCCAATCTCCTAATTTTGTTTAGTTCACGTTTCATTAAAGTTAACCATTCAGCTGCATTTGACAGATACGCCGGTATATTAAATTTGCGAAAACTGGTGACAAAATAAGCTAATTGCATTTTGATGCACCAACGATAAAACACGAAGCGTTCCGCGTGATATAGTTTAGCGTCTGGTAATCGGATGATTCATAAAACGAGAAACCGCCATGGTCGGTATGGCCGGATTGTCTGCACTTTTGCTTTGTATATATATATAATATAGTTACCCATGGCATGTGATGATGACCTCACTACAACTGTATATGATTTAAATTTGACTAAAACTGACACTAACAAAAAGGTAAACCAAGACGCAAACGAAAAGGTTAACCAAGAATTCTCTAAGTCATTGGACCTTGAAATCTAGGTCACAGTGACCTAGTTACCCATGGCATGTGATGATGACCTCACTACAACTGTACATGCCAAATTTGGTTGCTGTAGGACTTAAACTTTGACTAAAACTGACACTAACAAAAAGGTAAACCAAGACGTAAACGAAAAGGTTAACCAAGAATTCTCTAAGTCATTGGACCGTGAAATCTAGGTCACAGTGACCATGTTACCCACAGCACGTGATAATGACCTCACTATAAGTGTACATGCCAAATTTGGTTGCTGTAGGACTTAAGCTTTGGCTAAAACTGACACTAACAAAAAGGTCAACCAAAGTGAGGACGGACGGACAGACAGACAGACAGACAGACAGACAGACAGACGGACGGACAGACGGACGGCATTCGCCAATCTATAGACCGCATTTTCAATCCGGCCATCAATGAGCGCCTAGTAAGACTGAAGATGGAGATTTTAGATTTTCCAAAAGAAATTTTTCGTACCGCTACGGAAAATTATCGGCAACAAGATCAAAATCACAAACAGCCCCCTAATAAATTTGCTTACCTCGTTATTTTAAGCAAGCCTGTCATATTATTGAAATCAACTACGGAAATGTTTTGGTCAGAGACTGGTTTCCGTGTTTTCAACGCTGTCCGCGTGCGTGTAGCAACCTAATTCGGCAACCAGTCCCATTTGTTTTGGTTCACTCGGATCTTGCCGTCACCGTTATAGTACAACGAACGATAGGACCGAACCCCCCCCTCGGCAATTTCGGAAATACGGAATTCCGTCACAATACGGAATACTTTCACCCATGCATTGGTGTCCAGGCTCATACTGGATGCTTACCATTGCCCTCTTGAAATGTTCAAGATCAGGCAGAGTTACATTTTGGCATGGTAGCTAGTTCCATAGGGTAATGCAGTGCGGGGAAAAGGAAAAACTTGTGGTATAATGAGTGGACCTGTATTTGTCTAAAGGAGAGTGAATGCATTTGTTTTGTTATACGTGAAGGTGTCTGTTTGTTTGATGGAAGATTAATGTAGATATTTTGTAAAACATGATGAGTTGCACATCGTATCTCCTGTGCTCCAGAGGCCTCCATCCTAATTATTTCTGCATGTCTGTAAAACTTTAGAGAGGCAGAAATAATCACTCTTAACCCATTACCCCATAAATACGCCTTTTTATGCTTTAAATTTATTCATCCACTTAAGAAATAGTTCCAATTTATAAAGTCATGAATTTGAATCATAAGGATGTTTTTCTATATTCTGGAAGATTGTAGCTTAAAGCAGGCTAAAAATAAAGCAGAATGCGCCTTTAGGCACATTCAGCTTTACTTTCAACCTGCTTTAAGTGGTCACCTGTCTTCAAACCTAGAAACAAGCTACGGGGTAATGGATTAACCCACCTAAGGGCCCGCATCTGGACCTTATCCTAAACAAACATCTGATAGGATAAAGAAACTATTTCTTATGGTGCAAATTCATTACTGTATAAATTGGAACTATTTTCAACAAAGACAGAAAAAGTTAAAGGCATAAAAAGGTGTATTAATGGAGTAATGGGTTAAAAACAGACAAAAAATTTAACGCAAAGGGTTAATACATTCTACCCTAGCGATGAGTAACTGTATACTTGTCATTTACAAACAGGTTACCTGTAAAGATTTCACTTGTCCCATGCAAACAGTGTAGACCCTGACCAGAGGGCTCCTTAAGGAGCCCTCTGATCAGGGTCTGCACTGTTTGTCATTTTGAAATATATTGTTAAAATCAACCCGATATAGTCAAAAATGGACTGGACATATTTTGAAATTGGAATTTTCCATTAAATGTTTCAGGGGTGAATTAAATGTACCTCTCCCTTATCATTATGCCAGAGCTCCTTGTGGAGTCTGTTGGGAAGCGCTTCTTTACGTCGCAGTTCCTCAACCCACCATTCTTCCTGATCCGAGTCTGAGTCTGAAGAACTCGAGGAAGATGATAAGGAGTCATCTACAATGGATGTCACAAACTATATTCAGTTGTACCTCGAGATCTCAAAATCCTTCAAGTTGAGCTAACACATAGTTCTTCAGTTGAATTTCATCATTTTGAACTCACTTATGCCAAACATACCCTTATTTTAAAGTTGAAATGTGGCTACTTTGAAATATGGATATGTTTGACTTATGCAAGTTTGAGATATCAAGGTTGGACTAGAACAGAACGACAAACAAAACAGATAGATGCCATGACATAATTCATGATAACCATAACAAGAGTTGTCAGAGAGACAACAAAGCTCGCCATCGGCACATTTAGAAACTTAAAAGCACACTCAAGGTCACCGAGGTCAAGCTTTTTGCCTGTATAGAAAGGTCTTGTCAATATACACATGAAAATTAAATATGAAGTTACACCTCAAGGGACATAGGAAATATAAGCGTTTTTCGAAACCTAAACACAAATTTCGAATCCTTAAACTCTGGATCTAAGTTCAAGGTCAAGGTCACAGGGGTCCAAATTTTTCAGTGCATGGAAAGGTCTTGTCCATATACACACACATACCAACTATGAAAGCAATACCTCAAGAGACATAGAAGTTATAGGCATTTTTCAAAACCTAAACACAGATTTTGAAACCTAAACACGGGCCCGAAGTTCAAGGTCAAGGGGGTCCAAATTTGTCTGTGCATGGAAAGGTCTTGTCCATATACACACACATACCAACAATGAAAGCAATACCTCAAGGGACATAGAAGTTATAGGCATTTTTCAAAACCTAAACACAGATTTCGAAACCTAAACGCAGGCCCGAAGTTCACGGTCAAGGTCACAGGGGTCCAAATTTTTCTGTGCATGGAAAGGTCTTGTCCATAAGGTCACAGAGGTCCAAATTTTTCTGTGCATGGAAAGGTCTTGTCCATATACACACACATACCAACAATGAAAGCAATACCTCAAGAGACATAGAAGTTATAGGCATTTTTCAAAACCTAAACACAGATTTCGAAACCTAAATGTGGGCCCTAAGTTCAAGGTCAAGGTCACAGGGGTCCAAATTTTTCTGTGCATGGAAAGGTCTTGTCCATATACACACACATACCAACTATGAAAGCAATACCTCAAGGGACATAGAAGTTATAGGCATTTTTCAAAACCTAAACACAGATTTCGAAACCTAAACGTGGGCCCAAAGTTCAAGGTCAAGGTGACAAGGGTCCAAATTTTTCTGTGCATGGAAAGGTCTTGTCCATATACACACACATACCAACTATGAAAGCAATACCTCAAGGGACATAGAAGTTATAGACATTTTCTTAAAATTGTTTACGCCGTTCACGACGACGCCGACTACACCGGGGGTATTGCAATAGCTCGTCATGTACTTCGTACAGGCGAGCTAAAAAGGTATCAAAGGCAACTTTGATATAAGCTTACATGTTCTGACTGTTTATTATTGGTATGTTATAATTATGGGATTGTCAGGGTCATAATTAAAATTTGATTTGATTGGTACAAAGACATAGACAACTTGTTTCTTACATTGACAGGTGGTCACTTAAAGCAGACTGAAAGTAAAGCAGATAGTTCTGAAAGGATGTTTCTGCTTTACTTTCAGTCTGCTTTAAGCACAACTGTGAAGTAAAGCAGAATGCGCCTTAAGGCGCATTCTGCTTTTCTTTCAACCTGCTTTAAGTAATTGAGCTTGAAAAATAGAAAAATTGAAAATCTTAATTTTTCTTCATGATCAACTTATGGCAGCCCTGTAGGTGATAGTATGGAAAGGTGTCACTTTGAAGCAATAGGTAAACACATAAGTATTTACTAAAGAATGGTTCATGCTTTATCATTATCTGCCTTCTAACCTTCATTATGGGTGTGTTTGGTTCCGGGACATTTGTGATGATGCTGCCACTTTGGGTCTGTGCGCTTCTGTGGTTCATAAGGTTCTAGAGCTGCCATTGCCCGGGTGTTCCGCTGGACCAGATCGTGTTCAAACTTCTTCTCCAAGTCCTGCATTCTCTTTGTGGTAGTCATGCAACCAGTCTGGATTAACATAAAGTTTACTGTACAAATTCTAAAAAAAATTGGGACACCCTGTATCAGGGTTGCCATAAGTTGACATGAAAAATCCTAAGATTTCCAAATTTGCATTTTCAAGTGCGATTTTACCTATCGTACCTTTACCACATAGCCTGTTTCTCTCTTTGTTGAAATATGACTACTTAAAGCAGGCTGGAAGTAAAGCAGAATGCGCCTTTAGGCACATTCTGCTTTACTTTCAGCCTGCTTTAAGCTACCATATACCAGAAAAAAATCTGAAGATTTAGGAAAAATCCAGATAAATGGCAGCCCTGCTATATTATCCTAAAATTTAAACTAATTGCTTTCATCACACAGAAAGTTGTCCAACAGGTGCAATCTGAATGTCAAACAGTGTAGACTCTGATCTGGATATACACTGCTTACTCAGGCCTGTCTGTCCCGATACTTAGGGTAAATACTGTATGCTTGAGTTTAGCATACATAAAGACCCTCTACAAAGACTGGAGAGAAAATATCACTGATATTCTTACTGCTATTTCTAAACGCCTGACTTCATTTATTTTTTTCATGATCAAGATAACACAAAGTCTTGTTCACTACTTAATTAACCCCTTTACCCCATAACCTGTTTCTAGTTTTGAACACATATGACCACTTAAAGCAGGTCGAAAGTATAGCAGAATGCTCCTTAAGAAACATCCTGCTTTACTTTAAACCTGCTTTAAGCTTCTATCTGGAATTTTAAAGATACTGAAAATGCCTTCAGTGCTCACATTTTTGGGGGACGACTTTCCTTCATATAGAAATTATAAGAAGCGTAAAAGTGTGCTTTTATGCAGTGATGTATTAACCCTTTCAACCCTAAATATCTCTTGTGGGTATTTATTATCCCTTTGGACTCTTCTAGTACATGTATTTTGAACCAGTCTACTATTGCATTTATGGTATGACAAACAAAAACAAATGAAAATATCAAACAGTGCAGACCCTGATCAGAGGGCTCCTATAGGAGCCCTCTGATCAGGGTCTACAATGTTTGCATATGTAATCAGTAATCTCTACAGAGGGCTGTAGGGTTGAAAGGGTTAAACCTTCTCTCATGATTGTTTTACCTTTGGGTCTTTTCTGAAGTACAGGTCTGCAGCAGAGCATCTTACCCAGGCTGGCAGGGTCTCTTGCTCCTGCTCTGTGTCTACTGTAGGAGTTCCACTTCTAATGCAGCGACTGAAACAAAACAAAAGCCCATCTCTCGCTGAATAGTCATATATAAAACTTTGCCCACTACGAAAATCTATCATCTCAGATCATATAACATTGGCAAATACAATAATTGCAGACTTACTAGTATGTAAGACAGATCCTATATGAGAAAACTGTACAGACCCTGATCAGATATAGCTCTTTCATGAGATGCTTGATATGGGTCTACACTGTCTTTGAAAAGCACAGGAGAATGGTGTACATTGCATAGAAACACCTTTTCACCCCTAAACCCTTTCCGCATTAGAAGCGCCTTTTAACACATTTAATTTATTCCTCCACTTAAAAAACTATTTTCTATATCCTAGTAGATGGTAGCTTAAAGCAGGCTAAAAGTAAAGCAGAATGCACATAAGGGCACATTCTGCTTTACTTTCAACCTGATTTAAGTGGTCACCTGTCTTCAAAACTAGAAACAAGCAATGGGATAAAGAGTTAAACTTCAGTCTAACTTTTTACCCATTTAACTACAGTTTACCTTGCAGTTAGTGATCACACAAAATGAGATAGGAGGGGTGGCAGCTTAATGCGGAAATACAGTAGTTCAGATAGCTCAAATGGGCACTGGCTGTAGTGCTTTTGTCCTGCATTAACTCTTTGAACCCTAGTCACGCATATATGTGTCATTTTCAAACAGAGTACATGTGAGGAGTACTCTTGTTCTATGCAAACAGTGTAGACCCTGATCAGAGGGCTCCTTAAGGAGCCCTCTGATCAGTGTCAACACTGTTTGTCATTTTGACATATATTGTAAAAATCAACCTTTAAAAGTAAAAAATGGACTAGATTAAATTGAAAATAGAATTATCCATTTGAAGTTTCAGGGAGGAAAGGGATAAGTGGTTATCTGTTATTAAATGCTGCCTTCATTCAAAGGTCACTTAACAGATCAGGGACATTTACATGGCTCTATACAGCTTTTCTTTTTAAATATGTACATCAAAAAAAAGTAAAACTTACTTCTGGACATCTTCACTTGGTTCCCTTATTTTACGTCTCTTGTACCTGGGCGCACCCTCTAAATCAACAGAGCCCCTATCACTCAGTCTGTCTACCTCACTTGACCCTTCATCTTTCCAGGGGTCAAGGTCATTAAGTATCTCATCACACCAAGAGTCTCGGTCACTCATGCCTTTATCTTCATGCCAGTTTCCATCCTCAGAACACCATGGTCTCTTCTTTCCATGTGACTTCAATGACCTTTCTTTTGATCCTGTTGACCTTCCAAATGACCTTGGTGGCCTGTCATTTGACCTTGATGACCTATCATGAGATCTGCAACAAAGTTTGTATCTGTTTCTATAAGCTATTCTTTTTTATTGTCAAATTTAAATTTTAGGCAAAACAACTAAAGTAATACTGTAATGAGTGTAATAAGCATTGTACTTGAGGAAAGGCAGTGAATGTGTTAACACTGGCAGCTGCTTCACCTTTACTTGGCTGAATCCCCAAATTAATTCATGTTTACTGATAAAAGACTACTTTACATGGAATCTCGAAGATTCGTTCCCAAATTAAAAGTATGGCAAACAGTATGGACCCAGATCAGAGGGCTCCATTATGAGCCCTCTGAACTTGGATTATCCTGTTGACAAATGATGGATTATTGAGGATTACAACCTTTAACCCTGTTCCTCATAGCATGTTTCATACCTTAATTGTATTTGGAGAGGACTCATATAGGTTTTCCTATTGTCCAATCCTTTTCTTCTGAATAAAATATTGTTTAAACTAAACTAAGGCATGTGACCAATTAAAGGAGGCTGAAATTAAAGCAGAATGCATCCTAAGGCACATTCTGCTTTACTTTCAACCTGCTTTAAGCTTATATCTGCTAGGATATAAGGAAATATTTCTGATGGTACATGTTCATGACGGTATGAGTTGGGAACTTTTTTCTTCAGCGGAGGAATAAATTCAATGGGCTAAAGGTGTGTCCATAGGGGAAAGGGTTATACATGTACAGTGGAGAATCTGTTATTCTTTCCCAATAAACGCGTTTACGCTAAAACTATTATTTGCAGTGCAAAGAGTTTGGAGCCAGATCAGACGCCGGGTAACCCGGCGTCTGATCAGGCTCCAAACTGTTTGCCACCAAGATAAACCAAGAATTATCAGAATTGTCCAAAAGTTGTTCTTTTCTACGTTTTAGTGCTTTGCGTTTGCGTACGTTTGCGTTTAAACGGGAAAGAATAACAGATTCTCCACTGTAGTAGGCTGAATAAAGAGTAGGCACCTTTAAGTATAAAGGAATAGCAGACTTCATATGAAGATTAAGCCTAGAGAGGAAACAGGAATAACCTTTTTTATGCAGAACTACTATACTATAAATCATACCTTTGAGAGGCAGGGTTAACCACTTTCTCTACAGCCATCAGTGAAAACATGCCTTATCTAATTGATATAGCATACTTTTATGGTACTACAGAGTTTATGGTAGATGGTTAAAGCATCATGAAAGTCAAGCAGAAAGCTCCTTAACCCATTACCTGATAGAAGTGCCTTTTTTTTTGAGTGGTGTCCCTTGAGGAGTGAACACGTAAACAAAACCGCATGTGAAAACATTAAAAAACTGGATAACACCAATATGGAATTTGTTTAAATTTGGATACTATTGGATCGAACGTGCGGTAAACCGATTTTCTTACAAATTTCATCTAAAACTATACGTTTTCAAGACTTTAAAAGATGATATTTTGACTACCGCTTTAGATTGGGTATTCAGAGCAAAATCGATAATGAAGTATATCTAAGCAATGAACAGGTTAGATAAGGCATTATTCCATTGAAGGTTATATATGCTATGATAAGGGTCACGTGATTAAGCGACTCAACTAGTGACACGTTACGCTCGAGTTTTTCTAAGGTATACTGCTAAAAAAAGAAACCGGCAAGGTATGAGCGAAAAAGAAAGTGAAGCAACTGATCTCGAAACACAGAAGATAAAGAGAGGAGAACTAAGCAGTATCAGTGAGACTGACACTCCAGAAAAAGTCAAACCACATCAGAAGCAGAAGCATAGAAAGAAAAATAGCCAAGAAAACGAAAAAAGCGGAAAAATGCCGACCAGCTCAACTTCAACTGAAAAACACATTGAACAAATAAATGAGAAACTGTCTAATGTGCTACAGAAAAATGATCCTGCTTTAAAAAGTATGATTCAAGAGGCTGTTAAATCAATGAAAGTTGATTTGATGAAATCTGTTAACGACAGAATAGATAAATTAGAAGGAATGCTCTTCGAAAAAGAAAAAGAGAATGACAGCCTGAAAGAGAAGATTTCAAACATATCTAAAGATCTACGTGATCAGTGTGACGCAAACAAAACATTAAAGAGAGAAATGTTAAAGCAAAAGCAGGAAGCAGAAGAGAAATTAAACGATCTTGAGCAATATAGCCGAAGAAATAATCTAAGAATCAGTGGCTTGACAGATTCTGAAGGAGAAAGCGAGATTAAAACGACACAGAAAGTCATCGATAACCTGAACAAACAGATACCAGATCTCAACCTGAATCTAGAGGATATCGACATTGCCCATAGATTAGGCGCATACGACAGAAATAACACGAGGGTCAGGCAGGTCATAGTAAAATTTGTTTCAAGAATGACGCGTGACAAAGTGATCAAGCAGAGAAAACTATTCAGAGGAACATCAGTATATATTAATGAAGACCTGACCAAGCTAAACCAGCTTGTCCTCTCAAGTCTGAAGAAGAAAATGCCTGACGAGGTAGACACTGCTTGGACAAGATCCGGGAAAATACAGTTCAGAAATAAAATGGGTCACGTTCATTCAGTAACATACCAGCAGTACGATCACTGGATAAGCCTACCATGGCCAACTAGTCGGGACAAAAGATATTAACCCATTACCCTATAGACAGTTTCTATTCTGAAGAAGATAACCGCTTGTAGCAGAGTGAAAGTGAAGCAGAGTGCGTCTTAAGGCGCATTTTGCTTTACTTTCAGTTTGCTCTAAGACACTATTTGCTAGAATATAGAAAATATTTCTGATGGTAACTGTCTATCAATGTGTAAATCGGGAACTATTTTCTTATTGGTGGAATTAATTAAATGCGCGAAAAGGCGTACACATGGAGTAAAGGGTTAATACGAGTATAATCAGTGGAACGACATGTACATAGCCGCGTGAATCCCGCGCTAAGTGTTTACAGAAAACAAAAAGTGAAAACCATAATTTTATGTGATATGTCAGAAATATTGAATACCATGAACGTAAAACTTAATTGAAGCACGATTGAAATACAAGAGACAAACAATCAATGAAAACGCCAACATAGCTTTTTGTTACCAGTATAGATTCCACGAGTCACGGCGATGACACACGGGCTTAAAACATTACATGTTCATACTACGCAACGAGGACTATTGATTAATACCTATAGGCCATGAAATACTACAGTGGAACCTGTCAATAGCCGCCACCGCATGTGATTAGGGTCTTCGATATTTGGGACCGGGGACTGCCTAGGGCGGGATGAGGGTGAAGCAGAAAGCCCAGTAGGGGCTTTCTGTTTTTCTCTCGACTGGCTTTGGGCTGTTACTTGTCTTTGAGGCCATCAATAGACTCATCTCGATGGCGGTAGAAGAGTGGTTCTACTGTATAGTTATACATACGAGAATACATACATGTACATTTAGAAATACATCTTTGCATCATTATACATACCTTTCGTTGTTTCATGCTAAAAATGAATTCAGATCTGGGGCTGACAAAAGCTTCTGATTTGGATCCAGTTTTTTGCAACAATTGTGATCTGCTTTATAAAAAGAACAGCGATGGCAAACGTGCTTAAACATCAGGCTAAAAATGGATTCAGATCTAGGGGTTACAAAAGCGTCTGATTTGGATCCAGTTTTGTGCAACAATTGTTATCTGCTTTATAAAAGAATGTCGAACCTAATATACTCCGATTGTTGTCCGTTATCAGAAACTTCTATAGATATATATGATCTTGATCTATAAATGTTTTTGTATGCAAGATTGTTGAAAATAGAGAAATTTGTAGACCCTATCCTTAAATCTGCTGCATTTCAGACGCTGTCGATCCGGATCGATGGCTCCATGGAGACATATTATCTGGGTCCACAGGGTGTGTGTGCTATATTGCTGAACAATGTAAAAATTGACTTGAACGGATAGTCTAAACGGAGAGCAGGATTTGGATCTACAAGTTATGTGAACTATTACATATTTTAATACAAATTTTGTACTTTATACGTTGTCAATCTAGACCAGTGTGTACAGAGGAGAAAACGTTATTCTTTCCCAATAAACGCGTTTACGCTAAAACAATTATTTCAATTGCAAATAGTTTGGACCCAGATCAGAATTGTCCAGGGGTTGTGCTTTTCTGCGTTTTGGTGATAAGCGTTTGCGTTTCGTTGCGTTTAAACGGGAAAGAATAACGCTTTCTCCACTGTACCCCCTTAAAAGGCTCTGCTCTGTTAACTGTATAAATGATTCGGTTTTGGGACGGATTTATGCTTGAAGCATGGTCGATGTTGAACGGATAGCTCCTTAAGGAGCTTTCTTGTTAGGAGAGTTTTTTTGCGAGCTTTCTTTTTAGCTTTCATCTTGCTTTAGCTGACAACTGTGCTGTTTTGCATTATTTCTTATTATCATTGTCGGAAAAATGTCGACCTAGTTAGTGCGGTACTAGTTGAAGCCTCTGGTCTAGACCACCAACTGTGGCTGCTTAAGGCGGGGTGAAGGTACAGCAGAGGGATCCTTAGGGAACTTTCTGTTTAGCTTTCGCCACGCTTTAGGCTGCCAACTGGGATTTCATGAATTATAATCTAATACCATTGATGAAATTGTGTAGTTTGAACGCTGTCGACCAAGGTCGGGCAGATCTTTATATAAAAACGTTATAGTTTGCGATATGTTTCATTATGATACGATTATCGAAATTTGCTCAGTTCAAAGTTTTGTGGAAACTGTGAAATGTATCATATTACGACCATCAAGATCGAAGGGCTTTAGACGCTATAGAGCTGGACAGATTGACTTCTATGAAAATGTCTGATCCAGATCCACAATATAAACTGAAATTATTGTTATGGTATATTACAAGGTATTCGGTAGATCTATACTTCGAAATTGTTCGATCTAGATCAGGAGACCCCGGTTCAAGCATCTTATATTGTTCCTCAATGTTGTATACGCACAATAATACATACTATTGGTGATATGCTTTATTATTTTCCGATTTTCGGACAATGCCGATTTAGTATATATAACACAGCTAGCAGTTCACAATGGTTAATAGGTAAGCAAGGTGACATCTGATATGATCGTACGTCGTCGTACTTGAAATAAGCATGATACTCGTGCAGTGTGAGACCACAGCGTTATTGCTTCCCAGTAGATGCGTTAACGCTGAAACTACTATACTATAACAAACAGATTCGAGCCAGGGCAGACGCCGGGTAATCCGACGTCTGACCAGACTGACCATCTGTTTGCAACTCAAATTAAATACTAGAAGATAAAATTATAAAAAAAAATAAACCCTCCTTCTTTCTACAGTTTAGTGTAATGAGGTAGCGCTTGAACTGGAAAATATAAAGTCAATTTTATTGTACACGTGCAATAAAATACAGCTATCCCTACCTCTTGCTGGCAGTTATGGCAGTTCATTTTTAGAATATTCCAATCTAAGGGTAGATCGGTCAGGTCAGATGAAAATTACAAAATGCGTTGGTTGAATACAGTGGAACCTATCTATATAGGTCAGTTTTGGGGACAGGTGACTGCTTGAAGTAGATTGGAGCTTTTTCTTTAGCCTTTGTCTTGCTCTAAGCTGCCGCCTGTCATTTGGAGAAACGACGTAATATCCTCTATTTTAACATTTGATATGCTATGAACGCATCATCGATAGACTATGCAGACAGTTTGGATCCGGGTGGGACGCCGAGTATCTCGAGGTCCGATCTGAGATTCAAACTGTTTGACAAACTGACCGTATAGACAAACTACATGATTAATCCATTTTGCAGAACAGCTGTAGACAAGAGGGGTTTTCATACGGGATTTAAGTTACAGAAAAGTTGATAAACATTATCACGCTTAATTTCTGGTTTACTTATGCATGTATATATATGTATATATATATCTCAGGTAGCAACTACTCTGTGTTTTGGCTGGCGGAACTATTGTCTGGATGTAAGGTGGCTAAGATACGGGTGGTACGCCGAGTGAGGGAACTCGGCGTCTCATCTGTACCAAAGCTATCAACATATTTAGTATGAATTAAGGTCATGCCGAGTGTTAACTAATTTATGCATTGTTATTGACTGGCTACACCGTAGCACGACTATAGAATGCGGCAAGCTATACCACCAAACACGTTGTCACCTCACCTCGAATTATGTGTCTGTGAAGAGTGCACTTGTCCTATGCAAATAGTGTGGACCATGATCAGGGGACTCCTACACCAGGAACCTTCTTATCAGGATCATACCTTTTTGTCATGTTGATATTTATTGTCAAATCAACTACAAGTATGTAAAAATGGACTTAACTTAATTGGAAAATGTCTAGTTGAAGCCTCAAAGGTGGAAAATCAACAGTTATTTTTCTACTACTTATTCAATGTCGTGGCTTGACACCAATGTTCATGGTCAGACCAGCAATGCATAGAGTACTACAATCTATGCATTGCTCGTTTGGCCAAAAACACAGTGTTTATGTGACAAATACATGTACCTTTTTTTTTACGTTATTTTTCACTTGTTTTCTTGAAAGTTAAAACCTAGGTGTACAGTGAAATCTGTACTAAGCGACCGATATTAAAAACAGGAACTTGGTGATAACAATCAGGAGATGGGTTTGGAGATAACGCAGAGAGCTCAAGTAGGAGTTATGTGAGTTACCTTCAACCCACTACACGGTCCACAATTCTGAAGACAAGATTTAACCTTTCCCTCCAGGAATATTTAATTATAATAAGTACTTAATTAGTTGAATATCCTGTGAAGTAGAACTACATGCTATAAGAACATTTAAGGTAACAGCAAAAAGTGAAGTTTGATCTAGAAGACTATATCAGCAAACTTTGGTAGACCTTGATGAGACAGCTCCAACTGGAGCTGCCTCATCCGGGTCTACTATGTTAGTAACGGAGCAAAAAAGCGAGCAAAAGCTGTATATAGGAGGGAACAAGGACGCTTAAGACAGATTTGACTGTACACCAAATGATTTAAATGATTTAAATGTACATATTTACACGGTGTTTTTTGTTGTTGTTGTTATTATTGTTATTAACCAGTTCTACAGCAGCCATATTACTTCATGCAACTATGCTTACAATTCAACATCTAATGTGAGAATACCCAGTTTATCATCAAAACATGATAAACCTTTACACCACGTTCACTGTCTCTCATCATTCTTACTTTTTTCTTTTGAATCTTCTATTTATTCCAGAAATGGGTAGATACAATTTGAACATAATTGTGATTATAGCATATTATGGCGACTGAAATATGTTCATATAATGTCAGAGGTTTAGGGAACAAACGTAAACGAGAACACATTTTCCAGTGGCTAAAAAC
Source organism: Gari tellinella (assembly GCA_922989275.2). Lineage (NCBI taxonomy): Eukaryota > Metazoa > Mollusca > Bivalvia > Cardiida > Psammobiidae > Gari > Gari tellinella. Next base: position 10,023,331 of record OV277859.1, on the reverse strand, counting down.
TCAATCATTTTCAATATGTCTTCTGCAAGAAAGCCATTCAACACCACAAGTAACTTCAGACTGGACAAATCTTTGGGGAGGGGAATGTTTTTTTAGCGGGAATAGTTCAAACAGCGAAGGTGTTGCAATTTTAATAAATCCAAAATGCCCTTATAAAATAAACAAATATCAGGACTTAATACAAGGCAGACTCCAAATGATAGATGTCGAATTACACGGAAAACAGCTAACAATTATTAATATATACGGCCCCAATAAAGATGACATAAACGTTTTAAAAAAACTAGAACAATTCTTAGAAAACAACGAACAAAACAATTTTTTAATAGGAGGTGACTTCAATACTGTTTTGAATATCTCTGAAGACAAAAAGAATGGTGCAAATGATACACACAAACACTCCCGTAAAACATTACATACTATTATAAATACTTTTAACTTAATTGATATTTGGAGAACTCAGCATCCAAACAAAGCTAAATTTACATGGCATTCAAACACAAAACCACCCATTTTCTGCAGATTAGACTACTTTCTAATTTCAGATAACTTACAAAATTATGTAACTAAGACTGATATTAAATCAAGTTACAAGTCGGACCACTCTTTAATTACAATAAACATTAGATTGAATGAAACACCGAAAGGACCTGGAGTCTTCAAATTAAATAATTCATTATTACTGGACACTGATTATCAGAAAACAATTCGAAATTCGATAAAAACTATTACTGATTTGAATAAAGAATGCAATCCAAACACATTGTGGGAAATAATCAAAGGTAGTATAAGAAACGAAAGCATACAATTTTCTACACTAAAGAAAAAAAGACAAACTGAAAGGGAAAACCAAATTCACAAAACGATCGAACACTTAGAGAGTAAACTAGTTTCTTCTTTAGACACAAATGATAAACAGCGAGCATCAGATGAACTTTTAGAAGCTAAACAAGAATTAAACACTATCATAGACCATAAAATACAAGGAATAATAATTAGAGCAAAGGCAGAATCAGTCGAATTTAATGAAAAAAACTCAAAATATTTCTCAAGTTTAGAAAAGAAAAATGCCGAAAAAAAACTAATTAGTCAATTAAACGTAAATGGAAAAATCATTAACGAACAAGACAAAATAAGAAAAGAACAGAAGCAATACTACCAAAATCTTTATAAAGAAAGACCTTGTCAAAATTCAACACAGCATTTTTTTCATGAAAATATAAAAAAACTCAATCAAGAAGACAAACAGAAGTGTAATGGTAATTTGACTGAATACGAATGTAAACAAGCACTGTTTTATATGAAAAATGGAAAAAGCCCAGGTTCAGATGGCATAACAACAGAATTTTATAAAATATTTTGGAAAGATATAAGCAAATACCTTCTTCACTCTTTAAATTACTCCTATGTAAACGGTCAATTAACAGAACTTCAAACTCAAAGTTTAATCACACTTCTTCCGAAACCAGGAAAGGATTCAGTATTTTTAGAAAACTGGCGTCCAATAAGTCTTTTAAACACAGATTACAAAATAGCAACAAAAGCAATTGCAAATAGATTAAAAACAGTTCTCGATTCGATAATAGGCTCAGATCAAACAGGTTTTGTTAAGGGTAGATATATAGGAGAAAATATAAGAATTCTTTGTGAAACACTTGAATATGTCGATGAACATAATTTACCCTCTATCTTCTTTTTTGCAGATTTCGAAAAAGCATTTGACAGCTTGAACCACACATATATGTTTCAAGTTTTAAAACATTTAAATTTTGGTGATTCATTCATAAGTTGGGTAAAATTATTTTACAATAATGCAAAAAGCAGTGTAATAAGCAATGGGTTCCTTACTGAGTTCTTCGATATTAAAAGAGGGGTTAGACAGGGCTGTCCTTTATCACCATACCTATTTATAACATGCTTAGAACTTCTTTCTTACAGTATATCAAATAACAATGATATTAAGGGTATTAATATGTGTGGTCTAGAATTTAAGCAAACATTGTATGCAGATGATGGTACCTTTATGACCGATGGATCGAGAAAGTCATTTGAAACACTAATAGAAACACTTGACAATTTTGCACTTATATCTGGTCTAAAACTTAATAGTAAGAAATGTAATTCTCTTCGAGCTGGAGTTCTTAAAAAAAGCCACATAAAATATTTAGAAAACAAGAACTTTAATTGGAATTCGGAAAACGCAAGTACACTCGGAATAATATTTAGTTCAAACACAAAAAATACTATTTAAAAAAATATCGATGCAAAACTTTCAAATTTCGTAAATTGTCTAAAAAGCTGGGAACACAGAAAATTAACCTTAATGGGCAAAATTAATGTAATTAAAACCTTTGCACTCCCAAAATTAATTTATCCATTAACAGTATTATCAAACCCATCATCGAAAACTATAACTTTTATTAAAAGCAAACTTTTTGAATTTCTTTGGGACAAAAAAACAGACAAAATAAAGAGAGAAACGATCATCAAAACATATGAACACGGGGGGTTAAAAATGATTGATATTGACACGTTTATATTGTCTCTGAAAGCAAGCTGGATAAGTAGAATATTTGATAAAAACAATAGAGGTAAATGGAAACATATATATATTAACAAGCTGAACAAATATGGAGGGCAATTAATTTTAGAAAGTAACCTAGCAAATACTGATATTAATAAATTTTTCAAAGATAATACCTTTCTTCAACATGTACTTTCATCATGGAATAATTTTCAAAAACTCAAACCCCCCGATCAAGTCTCAAACGAAATTATATGGAACAACAAAAATATAAAAGTCAATTCAAATACTGTATTCTACAAAACATGGTACGACAGAGGCATTAAATACTTTAACCAATTATACGATTTTCGAAGCAAAACTTTCTTTACATTTAACGCACTAAAAAACTTATATGACATTCCTGAAAATGATTATTTAAAATATAATCAACTGGTATCGTGTATACCTAAAGCATGGAAAGATGCAATCAAACATGATACCATGTCCTTAGGCAACGCAGATAATCTCTTTAGTCAATATCTTAACACCAAAAAACCAGTAAAATTTCTATATAACTATAGCCAGAAAATTAGACCAAGAAATGAAATAACCGCACAACAAAAATGGCAAAATATCACCAAAGAAGAAAATCTTGATTGGCAAAAAATATATCTAATAGGTATTAAAAGCACAATAGATGTTAAGCTAAGAAACTTTCAATATAAATACCTTATGAGGATCATACGTATAAATAATATGTTAATCAAATTTAATTTGGTATCTACAAATGTATGTGAGTTTTGTAGTATGCACATCGAAACGCCAGAACATTTATTTTGGGAATGCTACCACACCCAGACTTTTTGGACAGATTTAAACACCTATTTAATATCAAAACATATTAACATAGAATTATCTTGCAAAGCAATTTCATTCGGAATTTTAAAAAATGGACCATATTTCGACAAAATCAACTTTATAATTATATATGCAAAATACTTCATCTACAGATGCAAACTTTTTAAAACGAAACCTAATATATTACATTTTAAACAAAATCTTCAAAACGCTATTAGTATTGAAAAACATATTGCTCTAAACCAAGACAAATTAGAACAATATGAATTAAAATGGAGACATTTTTATTAGCTTATACAAGTATCCGAAATGCTTAACTAAACATGTTTTTTTTTCTTAATGTATTACTGACAAAAAATCCCATTTCTTTTCTTTTCTTTCCTTTTACTCACCTATTCTTTTTACTTTTTTCTATTATTTTCATAATCACCACCATTTTCTCATCTATACCCTCCAAAAAACTATGACCGTCAGAATATGTCGATACTTTTTAATCGACAATTTCTTCAAATGCAATTTTCATGTTTATTGTTCGTTATTCGGTAATATATTGTTATCATAAAACTGATTCATGAAGATGCCATGTCTTGACGATATATTGCATGTTCTGTATAACTGATGTATAGCATGATTATTGTATTTGTTATGCATTGTATTTTTGACGGAAATAAAATTAATTACAAAAAAAAAAAGAAGTGCCTTTGAGCGCATTTGATTTATTCCTTCACACAAGAAAAATGGATCCAATTTATATAGTCATAAACATGTTCCAACAGAAATAGTCTCTATATCCTGATAAAAGCAGGCTGAAAGTAAAGTAGAATGCGCCCTCAAGTGCGCTCTGCTTTACCAGAAACAGTGTATAGCCAGAGATACACGGCTCCCTTATTGTCCTTCTTTACCCATATAACAGGTGTCCGTTGAGAGGCAGTGATGTATGTCGATGAGGTCACGTGACCAGCACAGGTAATGACAGCGTCGCGATAATGGGAGAAAAATACACATATCGACCAGTTGACTTATAAATATTGACTTAATTTCGTTTTTATACGATATTTTGTGATTCTAATCGAGTGAAACCAAAATATGAGTTGTGGATTAAACCGAGAAAGTGTATTCATGGATCAATGGAAGATATGTTGCTGGTAAGTTCCAAAAAAATGAAGATCGATTCAATATCGTCTTGCCGTAAACACTTAAAACTTCAGTATGAACATTCAAACATGAATAAGAATGGATTATCCATGTAGTTCAAACTAAGATACAGTTATGGCGAAATTTTCATGTCAATCAGTCAACGCATTTTGCTATAAATTAAATTTTAATGAAGCCACCCTCCGGTGCTTCGATGGAAGATCGATGCAACATCGTCTTGCCGTAAACGCTTAAACTTCAGTTTGAACATTCAAACATGAATAAGAATGGGTTGTCTATGTAGCCCATATTAAGATACAGTTATGGCGAAATTTTCATGTCAATTTGTCCATGAATTTTGCTATAAATTAAATTTTAATGAGGCCACCCACTTGTGCTTCGATTGAAGATCGATGCAATATCGTCTTGCCGTAAACGCTTAAACATCAGTTTGAACATTCAAACAATAATAAGAATGGGTTGTCCATGTAGCTTATATTAAGATACAGTTATGGTGAAATTTTCATGTCAATCTGTCCACACATTTTGCTATAAATTAAATTATAATGAGGCCACCCATGGGTCCATTCACACCTTCGTGCAAACTGCCGTCACATTCAATCGGCATTTCCAAACACTAATTAACGTGTGTGCTATGCGCGGAGGGGTTAATTGATGCTCAGACTTTATTCTTATTATTCTTTTGTGTTAAACTTCGAAATAGAGGCTTCTTTAAAGAACGTTTGTATTGTAAAATAACTGTAGACCGTATTAACGAAGCAACTGGATAAGTAATTCCAAATATCGACTTTTTTCCCGATCGTCGCTAACGCTTATATAACTCGCGAGGACCTGTTCTCACGAAATCTCGCTCAACGGTCTCGTATGTATAAATCATTGGAGCCGTGTATCTCTGGCTATACACTGTCTCTGGCTTTACTTTCAACCTGCTTTCAGTGGCCACCTTTTTTCAAAACTAAAAACAGACTATGGGGTAATGGGTTAAGTGTATGTGGTACTCATGCAACAGATGGGGTAAAGTTGTCCTATGGCCATTATGGAAAGTTGAGGGACTCTGCAATACCTGGGTTCCCTATCTTGATCATAGTGCCTGTTGGGTAGATTCCTACTCCGCTGTTGATCAGGATGTGTACTGTCGGAGGCTGGACCTCTGTCCTCTCTCAGAATGGCTCCTGTCCTTCCAATATCAGTACGTTCATCTCGTGGTACATGCCTGCATATAAGAATAACAGTAAGATGTGAACAGTGTGTTCATCTTGTGGTACATGCCTGCATACAAGAATAACAGCAAGATGTGAACAGTACGTTCATCTTGTGGTACATGCCTGCATATAAGAATAACAGTAAGATGTGAACAGTGTGTTCATCTTGTGGTACATGCCTGCATACACGAATAACAGCAAGATGTGAACAGTGCGTTCATCTTGTGGTACATGCCTGCATACAAGAATAACAGCAAGATGTGTACAGTACGTTCATCTTGTGGTACATGCCTGCATATAAGAATAACAGTAAGATGTGAACAGTGTGTTCATCTTGTGGTACATGCCTGCATACAAGAATAACAGCAAGATGTGAACAGTACGTTCATCTTGTGGTACATGCCTGCATACAAGAATAACAGTGAGATGTGAACAGTGTGTTCATCTCGTGGTACATGCCTGCATACAATAATAACAGCAAGATGTGAACAGTACGTTCATCTTGTGGTACATGCCTGCATACAATAATAACAGTAAGATGTGAACAGTACGATCTTGTATTAACTCACTGACTCTTGAACATTCAAATGGACAATTCCAGTTTCCAATTCAGTCTTGTCCATTTTTCACAACTTAAGATTGTTTTTATATATTTAAAAACTACAAACAATGCAGACCCAGATCAAAGCGGCCCTCTGATCTGGGTCTACATTGTTTGTATATAGGGACATGTGTATTATATAAAGGTTAACCGTTTGTAAAGGATGCCTATACTTGTTAGTAGAGATCAATGGATTTTCAAAAGCAGTGTAGATTCAATTAGCTCCTGCAACAACCGTTTGATCTTGATCTGTACTGTTTTCTTATAGGATCTGTCTGTTATGATTCTCCACTCTTTCCTGGGGGAAATATTAACCCTTTGAACCCTAGTCCCGCATATAGGCATCCTTTTCAAGCAGTTTTCATGTGAATAGTACACTTGTCCTATGCAAACAGTGAAGACCCAGATCAGAGGGCTCCGAAAGGAGCCCTCTGATCAGGGTCTTCACTGTTTGTCATAATGCCAAACATTGACAAAACAACCCTGAAAAGTCAAAAATGGACTAGACTTAAATGGAAACTGGAATTGTCCATTTAAAGCTTCAGGGAGGAAAGAGTTAAATTTAATTCCTATGAATCATTAGCCAATACAATAGTTCAGATGAAAGATGTTTACAGAAAAGAAACTTTTATATTCCAATATTCAGCAGGAGGTTTAAAAACAGATGGCTAGTAGGTAATTTGTAAACTGTTCTATTGGCTATGGAGGGAATCATTAACTCATTCCCACTTTGAGACTCCAAATGGACATTTCTGATTTCCAGTAAAGTCTAGTCCATTTTCAACTACATGTATTTAGGGCTGTGTTTCACAGTGTATTGTGAATTAAGGCAAACAGTGCAGACCTTGATCAGAAGGTTCTTACTATTAAAGCCCTCTGATCTGGGTCTACACTATTTTGCATAGGACAAGTGTAATCGCCATAGGTAAACAGTTTGTAAATGATGAGTACATGTATACTTACAGTGGAGAAAACGTTATTCTTTCCCAATAAACGCGTTTACGCTAAAACTATTAGTTCTATTACAAACAGTTTGGAGCCAGATCAGACGCCGGGTTACCCGGCGTCTGATCTGGCTCCAAACTGTTTGCCACTAAGATAAACATGAATTATCAGAATTGTTCAAAAGTTGTACTTTTCTATGTTTTAATGTTTTGCGTTTGCGTACGATTGCTTTTAAACGGGAAAGAATAACATTTTCTCCACTGTATCACAAGGTTTCAATGTGTCAAACGTACCTCTTATCCTCTCTATCTTCTATAAGCACTGCCCCACTTCTACCCGTCTGTAAACTGCCACCTCTGTTACTCTCCACACTGTTTCCTCTTCGCTCACCACTATGGCTTCTAACTCTATCACCTTTTCTTTGCTCAGTTAAATCAGCACCAATTCTACCCCTGTCATTGTAACTTTCCACTTTATTCCCCACCCTACCCCTTTCATGGTTGTGACTAGTGTTGCCTCTTCTATCAAAATTTCTGTTCTGCCCACTATCTTCTCTCTTTTCTTCTCTAAGCACAGCACCGGTTCTGCCTATGTTTTCCCTGTGTTGCTCTATAAGCACAGCACCGGTTCTGCCTATGTTTTCCCTGTGTTTCTCTATAAGCACAGCACCGGTTCTGCCTATGTTATGTCTGTTTTGCTCTATAAGCACAGCACCGGTTCTGCCTCTCTGAACAGTACCCCCTCTTCTTTCTCTACCTCTACCAGAATCCTGGCTTTCTCTATCTGTTCTCAAATCATGATCATTCCTTCTTTCAATATCTTTGTCCCTACGAGCTGGCTCTATAAGCACAGCACCAGTTCTGCCTATGTTTTCCCTGTGTTTCTCTATAAGCACAGCACCGGTTCTGCCTATGTTGTCTCTGTTTTGCTCTATCAGCACAGCACCGGTTCTGCCTCGCTGAACAGTACCCCCTCTTCTTTCTCTACCTCTACCAGAATCCTGGCTTTCTCTATCTGTTCGCGAATCATGAACATTTCTTCTTTCAATATCTTCATCCCTGGGACCTGGCTCTATAAGCACAGCACCGGTTCTGCCTCGCTGAACAGTACCCCCTCTTCTTTCTCTACCTCTAACGGAAGCCTGGCTTTCTCTATCTGTTCGCCAATCATGATCATTTCTTCTTTCAATAACTTCATCCCTACGATCTACTTTTCTATGATCAGTTCTTCTATCTCTGAAGTCTTCATTTCTTCTTGAATGTCTATCATCCAACAATTCACTATCTCTAAATCTTCCTTCAGATTCCCTTGAATATTCTCTATGTCTATTACCTCTATCTATATTATTGTTTCCTCTAACATCGTCCCTGTTATCTCTATAGTCTTCCCTTTCCCTGTCTATGTACCTACTATCTCTTCCACCATCTGTATCCTTAGAGTGTCTCCTTTCATTTCTGTAGTGATCTCTTCCAGTTTCTTGATAACTGTAGTCTCTGTCATCATCACTATAGTTTGTGTAGCTATCTCTTTCTATATCCCTAAAGTCTCTGTCAGATTCCCTTTCATTTCTGCCCCTGTCCTGATTATCTCTATAACTTTCCCTATCATCCCTTCTAGTATTTCTAGACTCTCTACTGTTACTTTCCCTGTCATCCCTTCTAGTATTTCTATAATCTCTACTATTAGTATCCCTGTCATCTCTTTCTCTGTAACTTCTATCACTGCCTCTATTACTGCTTCCTCTGTCACTCCAATCTCTATTACCATACTCTCTACCACTGTTACTATGTCTTTCCCTATCCCTGCTTTCCCAATTTCCTTCACCTCTACACCTCCTGTCAGTTTCTCTATCATCACTGTTAAAATCTTCAATCAACAAGGCACTATTATGTTGACTTGCTGAAACAGAACCTCTGTCATCTGGGCTGAAATCTCTGTCATCTCTCAATATTGTATCCCTATGACCACGGCTGTCATCTGCCCGGCCACGCCTATTCCTCTCTGTATAGTTTAGGGGTTCTTCTCTTGGAGAATCAATATGTGAGTGATCCTCGCTTCCTTTGGAATTATCTAAGCTACTATGACTTCTGTCTTTGTGTGAAACATGTTCTTTCTTACTGTGTTTCTTTCTCTTTCTCTCATGTTCACTCTTATGGGGTCTTTTGTGATGTTGATCAACTGTACGCTTATCCTTGTTGCCATGATATTCTGGTGGTTGTGTTTGGTGACCACTATTATCTCCTTTGTCATCAGGTTTTGAAAACGATTGTTGATCAGATTCTGGAACCTACAAATCAATGAAAGAATTAAACAAGAGCCGCATGCGGCCCTAAATCGCTCACCTGGTACCCATGATTACGGTCATGTAAATAGACCAGTAATGATTACGTTTTCACTTATTCCCCCCACCCACTGGTGGCTATATTGTTTGAGCTAGTAAGATTATTTGAAGAAACTGGCAAAGGGTCACCCATGAATCATTATTTGTGTAGAATTGTTATTAAATCAGACCAATAGTTTCAGAGAAATGTTTTTTGAAAGTTTTTCTATACAGAAATATAAGGAAAACTTGCCCCACCCACTGGCGGCCATGTTTTTTTAAGATAACAAAATGATTTTATGAAATCTGGTAGAGGGTCATCAATTGACCATTTGTGTAAAATTATTTTGAATTTGGACCAGCAGTTTCAGAGAAGAAGATTTTAAAGTTTTACTATACAGTAACATAAGGAAAACGTGCCCCACCCACTGGCGGCCATGTTTTTTAAGATAACGAAATGATTTTATGAAATCTGGTAGAGGGTCATCAATTGACTATTTGTGTAAAGTTATTTTGAATTTGGAGCAGTAGTTTCAGAGAAGAAGATTTTTAAAGTTTTTACTAAACAGTAACATAAGGAAAACATGCCCCACCCACTGGCGGCCATGTTTTTTTAGATATCAAAATAATTTTAAGAAATCTGGTAGAGGGTCACCCATGGATCATTTGCATAAAATTACTTTCAAATCCGACCAGTAGTTTTGGACAAGAAGATTTTTAAAGTTTTCACTATATAGCCATATAAGGAAAATCTGCCCCACCCACTAGGGGGCCATGTTTTTTAAGATATGAGCATTATTTTTAAAAATCTGATAGAGGGTCACCAATGGCACATTTGGGTAAAACTATTTTCAGTTCGCACCTGTAGTTTTTGACAAGAAGATTTTTTAAGTTTGTTCAATTGGTTGCCATGGAAACCACAATTTCAATTGGATGACCTATATTTGAAGAAATCTGAGAGAGTACCCTACAAGGAACAATCCTATGAAGTTTTGATGAAATTGGCCCAGTGGTTTCCAAGAAGAAGATCTTTGAACAAAAAGTTTGACGACGGACGGACGGACGACGACGGACACAGGGCGATCACAATAGCTCACCTTGGCACTTCGTGCCAGGTGAGCTAAAAACAATATTTTCTTGAATGTCAACTATAAAACAAGAGCTGTTAGAGAACAGAACAGCTCACCTTTTCAAACACTTTTTAGATAAGTACCGTACCTATCAACTGTTGCAGTAAAAATGCATCTTAGTACCACAATTGGTTCTGACCATCACATTCTCTGTAAAACAGTTGCAAGGTTTTAGAAAAGAAAGTTGTAACAAGGTAGTAGACTTTGAAAAGTAACCCTTTAGGCCTTTATTATACTAGTAACTCTTTAGCTATGCATTTTATGCATCTACTTTAGTCCTTCACCAAAGAAACTAGTTCCACTTGATACAGTCATGAATATGTACTAGGGATGGCAACAGTTAGTCAGTTAACCCATTCAGACGTCTGATTATCTGTTAGAAAAATTGGTAACCGTTTATTTGTAAAGGCACATTCTGCTTTACTTTCAACCTGTTTTAAGTGGTCATCTGTCTTCAAAACTAGAAACTGGCTATGGGGTGATAGGTCATCATAGTTGGATATAGGGGATTAGAGCTTTTGGATATGGAGGAAGGGTTATTACCTTGACAACTTGGTTTGCTACTGATGGTATACTTGTAGACACTGCTCCCGACCCCCAGGGAACTACCACTCCTGTGGATGCTGGGGCACCAAATAGTCTGAGATGGGGCCCAGGGCCTGCAGGGGCTTGGCTCTGTATTGGTGCAACATTGGGTGACCTGCAACAAGATGTGTATACTCGATAACTGTTGCCTAGTGTTAAAGCATTAGACTGCCAGTCCAGGGGTCATGAGTTTGATCCCCTGCTGGACCATATTCTTCAGATGAGACTTTAAGCTGAGGTCCATGCAGGGCTCCAGAAAAGAATGAATAAACTGAACAAATCCAACATTTTCTCACTTATTTCAGCACCAAATCCTATGGTATTACTAATCATTAGAATTGTCTCTTCGAGACAATTCTAACGAGTAGTGACACCATAGTATTTAATCCAGAAATAAAGATTTTAATTTTTTAAATACTCCCCTTATCTGGAGCTCTGTCCATGGTATCAGTGCTATACACTGGGCATGTAAAAGAACCAGAGGGTACTATTGAAAGGGTAGGGCATCGTCTGGGTACTTCTGTATCCACTTCCCTCTCTCTGGGACTTCCAATTAACCCAAAATTGGCAGAAATGGACGTATAAATCAAAATAAACAAACAAGATTGTATAACAGGGCTAAAGAAAAGGGACAGTAAACTCAACATTTTCATTTTTGTTTTCTGTTATGTCTCCTAATAACACAATGCTAAGACTATTCATTACAGTCATCTCTTTGAGACGTTTCTAATGAGAAGTTACATCATAGGGTTTAGTTGAGAAATAAGGGTAGTAGTATTTGAAATGACTGCCTTAGCTAGTTCTCATGCACAGACAATTTATTTCTCAAACTATGACTTATAAATGGCATTGCTATATAGATCTGTTATGTTCTTACTGATTACCAATAAAATTAAAATTGAGTTCTGAATTGAGTTGCTTTATCAGTCTATTAAATGAAATGCTGGTGGAATGTTTGTACTTGTCATAATTTGTTATATTCATAACCAATTACCCTATGAGTATGCCTGTTTTACACTTTAATTTATTCCATCCCCTGACGAAAACAGTTCCACTTTATACAGTTATGATCAATGTACCAAAGTAGTATTTTCTTTATCCTGGCAGATGGTAGCTTAAATGGCAGAGTTTTATCTACATGTAACAGTGTTATGTATGAATATTCAGTATGAGAAGTGTTAAAACAATATATCAATATATAACACAGTGACATTCCATCACTGTGCTTTATTATATTTTCAGTCAGCAGTCGACTTGTACATAATTCTTTGCCCCATAGCCTGTTTTCAGTATTGAACACAGATGATTGCTTAAAACATGGAACTACAGCGTTCCCTCTCTACAACGACTCCCTCTTGACAACGACCCTTGTCTCAGTTCCCAAAACCGGACAATTATGACTAACGCTTTTACTGCTGCAGTGTCGTCTGCTTAAAATTGTCGTCTGCTGTTTTTCTTAAAGTTACCTATAAGTGGAAGTTTTGATAGAATAAATATAATTATGAGTGACAAACAGCTTCAATCCAGATCAGACACCGCGTTACGTGGCGTCTGATCTGGATTCAAGCTGTTTGGAAACGTAAGCCAAATCTTTATTTTCCCTCTCTATAACGACTCCCTCCGAACAACACACACAATCTCTGTCTCCCACAGGATGTCGTTGTAGAGAGGGAGCACTGTAAAACAGAGAGCTTAAGGAGTGTACTACTTTACTTTTTGCCTGCTTTAAGCTACAACCTGTTATGATATAGGAAATATTTCTTACAGGAAAAATTTCTTACGATGTATATTAATGCCTGTATAGTGGAACTATTTTCTTTAGCGAAAGAATAAACTAAAGGCATAAAAAAGGCATATCAATTGGGTAATGAGTTAACTTCCCTTGATATTTAGGCTTTATCAGTATCAGGGCTCCAGATTATACGAGGGAGTAAACTTAACTAATCCAAACTTTTGTCCTTCAGGTCCACATCATATCCTATTCTAGTCACAAGATAGGGTTTATGCAAACGTAAAGTTTCTGAAATACTCTCCTTATCTAAGGGCCTGGGTCCAAGGTTACAAAGTTTTTCAGTTGAGTCTAAAGTCGTTCTCAAGCATTTGATTGGTCAGTTTTGAGCCTAGGCTCAAATCTGACCAATCAAAATTAATGCTTGAGAACACACTCAGACTCAGCTCAAATGCTTTATAACCTTGGACAAAGAATATACTGAACAGTAACATTAATATATGTCTGTAGATTTATCAGTATGTACATTATTTCACATTCTGCTTTGCTTTCAGCCTGCTTTAAGCTGTCATCTGCTAGGATATAGAAAGTATTAATGTCTGTTTAATTTGGAACTGTTTTCTTCAGTGCAGGAGAATGGCGTATTTATGGGGTATAGGGTTAAAGCAGGGCTTCTGTGTGCGTTTTGCAGTTTATCTTGTTTTAAATCCTGACGAAGCTCAGTGTCTTACCTGTTTCACTAACTTGAACATGTTCAGTGTGGACACAGATGTGAGGTTTTTTCTGGAAATTCTCAAATCTGAGTCTACACTAGAGACGGGGTTGGTCAGTTTGGGTTTAGATCTAGTTAATACTCTAAGAGACGTGTACATGTATATATATATTTACTATTATTTGTCTCTGTTGTAACTTGTTCTGTTTATAGATCTAAACATGATATATGAATGTAAAACATTTATGGAGGGCCTCATGGGAGATTAGTCGTTTGACTAAATGAGACACCCTCGTTAAATAAAGTCATTCATTTCAACAGCTCTAGCATACTGGCTTACTTACCCTGGACTGTGTTCTAGTACATGTGGACTAGAGTGTCTAGGGCCTTGAACTCCATGAGAACGAAACTTGCCCCTTCCTCCCGACATCTGCCAAATAAATTACAAACAAGAGCCCCATGGGGCATATTTCGCTCACCTGAGAATAGCTGAAACGAGAGCACCGCAAACGGGTGCTGGATGCTCGACTTTCATATACTTGAGATGGCTACATTTTCAAAACTTAAAGAATGTGTATGGGTGTTTAATGCCCTATTGATCATAGAAGTTTGTAAGCAACAACAACTTTAACATACTTGGACAGCCTGCATTCCACTTAAAGTAAACTATAAGTCAAAACAAGGACAATATCTTTGCCTTGTTGTAATGAGTTGCCCTTTTGAAACTAAACAAGAATTCAAATATATTGGAAGTTTGAAATTAATAACTTTCTACAGTTACTGAATAATTTCATATACATATTCTTAGCCAAGCAAGGACAGTAACTCTGCAATGACAAATCCCATGGTTATCTGCCTTGTTGAAAGGTGATGCCCTTTTGAAACTGAACAAGTATTCAAATTTCAAGTTAATACCTATGGTAGTTATTGAGAAATCTAATTAAATTCTAAAAAGTCAATACCAAAGGGCAATAACTCTGGAATCACATACCCAGGGTTACCTGCCCTCTAGTAATGAGTTGTCCTTTTGATACTCAACAAGTATTTAAAGTTTCAAGTAAATACCTATGGTAGTTATGGAGAACATTCAATTTACAAGTTTTATGCAAATAAAAACAAGGGCAATAACTCTGGAATTTCACATCCATGGTCACCTTTCTTGTTTGATTGGGTTGCCCTTTTGATATAACACAAATACTTAAAATTTCAAGTAAATACCTTTGACAGTTATTAAGATATTTCAATTTACAAGTTTTAAGTAAATAAAACAAGGGCAATTACTCTGGAATTACAAATCACAGAGTAACCTACCTTGTTGTAATGAGTTGCCCTTTTGATACTAAACAAGTATTCCAAGTTTCAAGTTAATATCTTTCATAGTTATTTAGATATTAAAATTTACAACTTTTAAGTAAATAAAACAAGGGCAATAACTCTGGAATGACATATCTCAGGGTTACCTGCCTTGTTGAAATGAGTTGCCCTTTTTATACTAAACAAGTATTCAAAGTTTCAAGTTAATATCTTTCATAGTCATTTAGATATGTTAATTTATAAATTTTAAGTAAATAAAACAAGGGCAATAACTCTGAAATGACAAATCCCAGGGTAACCTGCCTTATTGTTATGAGTTGCCCTTTTGATACTGAACAAGTATTCGAAGTTTTAAAAGGATACCTTTGACAGTTATTGAGATATGTTAATTTATAATTTTTAAGTAAATAAAACAAGGGCAATAACTCTGAAATGACAAATCCAAGGGTTACCTGCCTTGATGTTATGAGTTGCCCTTTTGATACTGAACAAGTCTTCCAAGTTTCAAATGGATATCTTTGATAGTTATTGAGATATGTCAATTTATAATTTTAAGTAAATAAAACAAGGGCAATAACTCTGAAATGACAAATCCAAGGGTTACCTGCCTTGTTGTTATGAGTTGCCCTTTTCGTACTGAACAACTATTCCAAGTTTCAAATGAATACCTTTGAAAGTTATTGAGATATATCAATTTATAATTTTTAAGTAAATAAAACAAGGGCAATAACTCTGAAATGACAAATCCCAGGGTTACCTGCCTTGTTGTTATGAGTTGCCCTTTTGATACTGAACAACTATTCCAAGTTTCAAATGGATACCTTTGATAGTTATTGAGAAATGGACTCTTACAAAAACCTTAAGCAAAAAACTTAACCGACGCAGACGCTGACGCAGACGCAGACGACAGGGTGACGACAATAGCTCGACTTTTCGAAAAAGTCGAGCTAAAAATGGAGATAATGATTTATGTCCAGGGCTGACCTAGATATGCAACAGACCGGAACAATTTGAACAAAATATATAAAGAATATTTAAAAGTGTCACCATACCGAATATAAAAGCTCTGGCCATATTAGTTTCAGAGAAGAAGACGTTTGAAAATTTCACTATATAACTCTATGTAAAACTGTGACCCCCGGGGCGGGGCCAATTTTGACCCTAGGGGCATAATTTGAACAAACTTGATAGAGGACCTGTAGGCGATGCTATGTGCCAAATATCTAAGCTCTGGCCCTTGTAGTTTCAGACAAGAAGATTTTTAAAGTTTTCATTGGAAAAAATCTATTTTTAGCTCCTGTGACCTAGTTATGCAACTGACCTGAACCATTTGAACAATTTTGGTATAGGACATCTAGAAATGTCCCCATCCCAAATATCAAAGCTCTGGCCATATTAGTTTAAGAGAAGAAGACGTTTGAAAATTTCACTATACATGTATAACTCTATGTAAAACTGTGACCCCCGGGGCGGGCCAATTTTGACCCCAGGGGCATAATTTGAACAAACTTGATAAAGGACCTGTAGGCGATGCTATGTGCCAAATATCTAAGCTCTGGCCCATGCAGTTTTTGACAAGAAGATTTTTTAAGATTTCCTTATTTTTTCACTTTGGTTGCCATGGCAACCAGAGTTCAGCATTGTTTTTAATTCTTTGAACAAATTTGAAAGAGCTTGACCCAAGGAACATTTCTGTAAAGTTTGATTGAATTCTGTCAAGCGGTATAGGAGATGTCATTTGAAGCAATTGTTAACGACGACGCACGACGCCGGACACAGGGCCATCCCAATAGCTCACCTTGAGCCTTTGGCTCAGGTGAGCTAATAAAACACAAAGCATTTGGTTCTATGAATGCAAAATTAATGAATAAATGCATTAGCCCATTACCCTATAACCTGTTTCTAGTTTTGGAGACAAGTGACCACTTTAAGCAGGTTGAAAGTAAAGTAGAATGTGTAATAAGGCACAGTCTGTTTTACTTTCAGCCTACTATAAGCTTCCAGTTCCACCAGCTAGGATATAGAATGAATTGTTTTCTTATTGTGAAAAGGGGTAGGTCTAAATAGTGTCAAGTAGAGACAACTGTTTTTGATGGGTTTTTTTATGTGATTATAACACTTGTATAGTGTTTATATATGTTTATTTCACTCAATTGTTTCAACTTTATCACCAAAAAGTTGCTTTTGATCCCAACTTATATGTGCTGTAGGTACTCGGTTTCTATTTCTAATTATTTCTTCTCCTCATCAAGATTGATGACTGTTATCAGATCAGGGGCACTTATGAGGTGCACAAGGGGACTGTACCCGGCTGGTCACTTTATCCTGACACCTGACCAACACAACATAAATTCCCAGCTAAAAGATTACTTTTGAGCATAAAAAAAAATTCAGGCCAGCTTGGGGGCACCTGCCCCCTGTGCCCCCGGTAAATCCGTGCCTGTAGCTCCCCTCGACTCTGGATCGGGGTAATCAAGTACCTACAGCAAATATAAATTGAGATCAAACGCAACTTTTTGGTGATAAAGTTTGAAATTAAATATATATATAAATGTACGTACCACCTTTTTTTCCAGTCAGTTTTTCAGTATTGAAAACTTTAAGTGGCCTCGTGGTTAACTTATTTCCAGTTATTTAAATCATTTGGAATGCTATTTCTTGTGGTTTGATCCCGATCTCCCTTTAAATAAAGTGTGTTTAAGTTAAAAAAAAATGTGCCTATTGTTGGTTTGGAAGCCATTGAGTTATGCATATTAATGAGATCCTAGACGGCCACGCCCCCTTTGGCATTGCTACCTATGGTGTCACTACTTATTAGAATCGTCTCTTTGAGGCGTTTCTAATGAGTAGTTACACCATAGGATTTGGTGCTTAAAAAAGTTAAATTAGTAAGATATTAAAATGTTTAACAATTTGGCATTATTTACTTCCAGAATAACCCGATAATTTTCTGCTTCTGTGGGGTTACTAGAATAACCGGAATACACCGAAATACACTTAAATATACCTATTATAGATCATAAAACAGTTTCAGATGACGTATTACCACATTATTAAGTTTGCACAGGAAATATGCAATGTGTGTGTTATAAATGGTTTTCTGTTGAAATCATAACCGAAATACACTTTGTAATGTGTCATGTGAGAATTACACATGCGTGAGAATTTCACAGTGTATTTCGGTTATGATTTCAACAGAATACCATGTATGACCCTCATATTATACCGTTCCTTTGCAAATATAATAAATTAGTAAATAAAATGTGTATATACATAATCTGAAACTGTTTTTTGATCAATAATATGTATATTTTTGGTGTATTGCGGTGTATTCCGGTTAATTCTAGTATCCGCTTCTGTGACTAGTGTCGTATACGAGCCTCCTTCAACTGGCTGAAGATTATGCTCGGTACAATTGATTTCTTTCCTTATCACTGTCCCCCTCCCCCCAACAAATGTCCATCATATCTATCTATCTATCTATCGATAATGCCGGACTCCACTTTCGTGTATTATCGGCATATCTTATCACGGAGAATTTCTCCATGATCTTATTTAAGTTTGAATATTTGCCATCATTGGAGAAGAAGAGGAATCATTTGGCGTAGTCCATGATAGAAACAAAGAAACAATGAATTGAATGACCCAAACAAAACAGTTAAAAAATCCTCTTATAGGATGCTTTAAAACAGTTGAATGCCTTTTATCTTACATTATTAGTTTGCCGGTCGTATGGTACTCATGGAATGCCGTTGCTGGTTTTAGAATTATTCTTCTGTCCC
Organism: Gari tellinella; assembly: GCA_922989275.2. Classification (NCBI taxonomy): domain Eukaryota; kingdom Metazoa; phylum Mollusca; class Bivalvia; order Cardiida; family Psammobiidae; genus Gari; species Gari tellinella. The sequence continues at coordinate 10,004,492 of OV277859.1, read as the reverse complement.
GTTTATGCCATGACTTTTCTAGATTAATTGGCTGTAGCCGGAATGATTTACATGGGCGCCGCCATATTGTTTGTACTAAAACGCCGACACGAAGGTTTACGGACAGGGTGTTGACGGGGGTAAAAAATACACTGCGGGGAATTTTCATAAAATCATTTTTGCCGACTTCGAAAGATCAATGTTAATTATGATTTCTATATAGAGAGTGAACTTCATTATAGAAAATATCCAGGCTGAGAAATAATTATATCTTGCTAAACTTATGAATATTTTGAGTTTGTTAACCCTTAGCCCGCCAAATAAATTGTCGTCTGCTATATTTCTCGTCTGCTTCAAGTTTCAAAGTGCTTCAAAGTTGCTCAAAATTGTTGAAAATGTTGTCCGAGTGTCAAACAGCTTGTTTACTTGGCGTCTCATCCGGATCCAAGCTGTTTGCATATGGAGCTATAGTTGTGAGTGGCTTAAGGGTTAAGTCAACATACAGCACTCCCTCTCTACAACAACACCCATGAATGGGAGACACAGAGTGTGTGTGTTGTTCGGAGGGAGTTGTTATAGAGAGGGAAAATTAGGACTTGGTTTACATTGGCAAATAGCTTGAATCTAGATCAGACCCCACGTAATGCGGCGTCTGATCTGGATTCAAACTGCTTGTCACTCGTCATTATAAATTTGTTTTATCAAAATCTCCATTTATATGTAGCTTTGAGCAAAACAACAGACACAACTTTAGGCAGACGATAATTTACAGCAGTAAAAACGTTAGACATAATTGTCCTGTTTAGGGAATTGCGGCAAGGGTCGTTGTTAGGAGGAATTTGTTGTTGGGAGGGCACTTGTAGAGAGAGAGCAGATCTACACTCACAGTATTATGTGGCCGTTTTTATATTGTTATTGGTTATTATGAATATCTAGAAAATTGTTTTTAAGATAACAATAATTATGCATGAATATAATTCAATTAATATTCAAAACAACAGAAAATAAATGAAATCTACACTTTGAAAATGGATGGAAGTCATTGTGACGTAAAAAGAGCATTTAAACTTTCCTACAGTCTAACTGTGGAAGCGGCTTAAGCCTTTTATAGTCCAATTGCTGAGTGTTTCTATAGTTTGCAAAGTTAAGCGACATACTGCACAATCTGAGGCTGAATGGGTGACCGCCAGAGTTTATACTGTCTGTTGGTGCATGTTACATCAATATGTGTTTTTTTTTTTTTTTTTTTTTATGAAAACATTATACAAGCTACACTATTATCAAGTAATTAACTAATTATGACATATTGTTATTGGATAACACTATTGTTTTGAATTTAGAGTTTGAAATCCAATTTGATATGAAGAATTAAAAACAAGAGGACCAAGATGACCCTAGAGCGCTCACCTGAGTTCACCATGTAAAACTTGACATAGTGAATAGTGACCTTTGGACATGACCAATTTGTTACATTTCAACTAGAATCTATACCTAAATTTTATTGATGCTGAAGTCATTTTTACCAAATTTCATTAAGATCAAATGAGATTTATGGCATCTAGAGTGTTAACAAGATACTTCTATTTTTTGAACTGCTGGTGACCAATATAAACTTGACCTAGATTTCATCCAGAGCAATATTCAGACTAATTTATTGAAAAATAAAGTGAAAAATATGGTCTCAAGAGTTTTAACAAGTTTTTGTTTTTATGATTTGACCTAGTGATCTAGTTTTTGACCAAGCATTATCTACATTTGAACTTGATCAATAAGGCAAACATTTTGACCAAGTTTTATTAAGATATAATGAGATTTGAAATTTCTAGAGGGTTATATAACAAGTATTTTCTATGATTTGACCTAGAGCGACCTAGTTATTGACCCAACATGACCAAAGAACTTGACTTAGATTTCAATTAGGCAAATAGCTTGACAAAGTTTCATTAAGATCAAAGAAATTTGTAGTGTCTGGAGTGTTAATAAGGATTTCGTCTTTGATGACTTAGTGACTTAGTTTTAGACCCTACAAAAACCACATTCAAACTTGACCTAGATTTTATGTAGGCAAACATTCTGACCAAGTTTCTAATGAGAGTTGGAGCCTCTAGAGTGTTAACAAGGTTTTTCTATGATTTGATCTAGTTTATAAGCAGACATGATCCATTTTCAACCTTGACTTAGATTTCAGAATGGCAAATATTTTTACTAAGTTTCATTTAGATCCAATGAGATTTAATAGCTTCTAGAATGTAAACAAGGTTTTCCAATAGTTTGTCCTAGTGACCTAGTTATTAACCAGACATGGCCCACATTTGAACTTGACCTAGATTTCCTTGAGCAAATATTTTGACCAAGTTTCGTTCAGATCTAAAGAGATTTGTAGTCTCTATAGATACCGGTAGTCTTAACAATTATTTTTTCTTCTATAATTTGACCTAGTGACCTGGTTTTTGATGGAACATGAATCATATTCGATTTTGACCTATATATTTCTATAATACAAACATTGTCATTAAGTTTCACTAGGATCGATTGAAATGTGTTGCCGCTAGGAGTGTTTAACCCATTTCATGCGGGATACACTTTTAGGTGTACCTCTAGGCAAACTGTTTTGATCTCAGATCAGGCCCCACATTGTGGGGCCTGATCTGAGATCAAAACTGTTTGCAGCTAATTCAATATTCTATCAGAAACTGCTAGAATCTTTTGCAAATATTTGAGTTAAACCCGCTGCAGACGACATTTTAAAATGGCAGCCAAATGATACCCAGCATGTAATGGGTTAAACGAACCACTTGTGTACGATGGATGGACAGACAACGAAAGACAGACAGACATCCAGCAATTCTAACAGCTCACCTTGAGCACTTCATGCTCAGTTGAGCTACACGAGAGCATTGCATGCAGGTGCCAATACTCCTCTGTTTGTTATCCTAAAAGATTAAGAAGGAACAGTGAGATATTCTTATTGCCTTAATTGTCTGTCTTGACTATTTGTCCGTTTGTCTACTGTGAAGCTCTAAATGACCTTGACCTTTGTCATGGTCATTCCACAGGAGTTTCTCGTGAATGGTGGCCCCAAGGTACTTCACACTAGCTACTGTGGCTAGCTCGTGTCCATGGATGGAGTAGGTTGTCTTGATCCTATCACACTTTGATGGATTGAATTCCATCTGCCAGTCAGTCTCCCACTGTTCAAGTTTGCACAGGTCTACTTGTAGGATGGAAGCGTCTTGCGTGTTCCTGATCCTTCTGTATAGGAGGCTATCATCTTTGAGGCTACTTTTCCTGGCATGTCGTTAATCTACAGGAGAAAGAGCAATGGTCCTAGGACAGAGCCTTGGGGTACCCCAGAAGTAACTGGTGCTGATGGGGATGCATGGCCTTCGACTAGTACCTGTTGGCTTCTATTGGACAGGAAGCTCTAGAGGTAGGGTGTTTCTGATTCAGTAATGGTGTTGCTTCTATGCTAGGCTGTGATGAGGGACTTTGTCAAAAGCCTTGCTGAAGTCTAGCAAGATGGCATCTATCTGTTCTCTATCTTCAATGGCAGCAGCCAGATCCTGGATGGCAAGTACTAGTTGGCTGTCGCACAATCTCTTCTTCCGGAAGCCTTGTTGTGCGTCTGAGAGTATGTCGAAGGACTCTAGGTGTTTCATGACCTGACTATGTACTATGTGCTCAAGTAGCTTGCTGCAGACTGAGGTAAGAGATATCGGCCTATAGTTTGCTGGTTGTGTTCGGTCGCCCTTCTTGAATACTAGGGTGACAAAGGCATGCCTTTCAGTCATCTGGTACAGAACCTTGTTGTAGTGATGCCTGAAAAATCAAGGCTAGGCCCAGGCGATATATCTGTAGCAAAGTCTTTAAGCAGACGTGTGGGGATATTATCAGGTCCCTGTGCCTTGTGGGGGTCTAGGTCAAGCAGGATCTTTCTGACTCCAAGTACAGTGTTCCCTCTCTACAACGGCCCTCCGAACAATGACTTCCTCCTTACAACGACCCTTGCCGCTGTTCCCCAAACAAGACGACTATATGTCTAATACTCTCACTTCTGCAATATCGTCTGCTTAAAAATGTCTTCTGATGTTTTTCTCAAAGTTACAAAATGGACATTTTGACAGAAAAAAAACTTAATAACGAGTGACAAACAGCTTGAATTCAGATCAGACGCTGCATAACGCGGCGTCTGATCTGGATTCAAGCTGTTTGCAAATGTAAGCCAATTTCCCTCCCTATAACGACTCTCTCCAAAATACACAAACTTTTTGTCTCCCATTGGATGTCCTTGTAGAGAGGGAGCGCTGTATGAAGTAATTCCATTGACTAAAAAGGAAATTATGAACAATGTTAAAGTTTTCAGACAGAATGACTGACTGACAGACTGAAGGACCGTTCAAAAACTATATGCCTCCCTTCGGGGTCATAAAAACCCAACATTGGCACTGCAGACACTTGAATGAGAAAGGTTCCTTTTCAGAAAATATGAAGCAATTATTTATACATGTCTAAA